>CM062816.1:1948149347-1952949347 GCA_031772625.1 Pinus tabuliformis
GGGAACAAAGAACACCAACCTCAGTCTTTGCGCTTGGTTCCTTACTTGGTTCCTCTCCCTTCTGACAGATCCTTGCCACTTTTCCTTCGTCTACCCAACTTCAAAGAGCACCTGTAGAATCAAAGCAGCATAATACTATCGAAGAACAAAGATACAATCATAAACAATATAGAACCATATATATATTAACCACACAAATGCATATATCATCAAACATACAAGAAATGTGGAGGAAAACTTGAATAACGTTATTAATATCAAGAATATCAAAGAGGATTACAACCAATTTTTCTGACCGAGCATCATCCTCCCATCATGAAAGCCCTTCTTTACCTCATGAAAATCTTAGATCACCCAACACTATGATATTCCATCAAGAAACCAACAACACCTCCTTACAAGATACAAAATTCCAGCCTCTGGATCTCTGGGATGAGGGATCCATATATAGATGATTGCAGGGGGGTGAGTCAGCTTCTGGGATTTTGATTAGTGTTCTTTTACTCATCCCTGGCAAATTTTAGAGAGGCAAGTGTCATAGGAGAAGTTTCTGGAAGATTCCATGACGATCCACCTTGCAAACTGTCCTCTGCCATTTGTCTGCTCTTGCCCATCGCACCCTACAGAAGGATTTCCAATATGCATCACACCCTTTACAATAGGCAGGTGAGATGTATCGCACCCTCTACATTGGGCAGTCTATATGGTCCAGCTTTGACACCATTCTGAGCAGTTTTCTATGGAGAAACTCTGGGAGATGATGGAATTCTCTGACCTTGCTCCTTTAGGGTGTGAAGCAACACTTTTAGGGACTTAGAGACCTTGGTTTATGGACATGTATGATTGGGGTTGCAGTGCCCAAAAATGTCTATAACAGCCACGGAAGGATTAGGCTCGGCCAACCGATAGTGTGGACTCCAGAATTAGTGCACAGACTAGAAGCATCACAAGATAAGATCGTGTGAGCTGTGGACCATTGGATTGACTGGATAATAGGGGGATTTATCACTGAGTTTGCGGTAGACATGACCGTGAGCTACAACGAGCCAGGGCGATGCTTACTCAAAGGACTGCGATCTAAGCATATTAAATCTTTGAATACATGGATTAAGATGATGTTGTGTGTAAAAAGGGTCATGAGAATACATTAATGTTTGGGACTACGCGGAGCGGAAAAATCTACAAAAGTAGTGAAGAATTAGAAAATAGTCCCTTAATTTAACCCTCGCGAGAGAGTGAGGAGGAGTTGACTAAGGTCTCTCCGAGAAGCGTGGTCAGTTTGATAAGGCAGTGCATCCCGCGGTGACCGCCTCCACCCACACCACCACCCACTTCATCTCCCGCACCTGCATATCCACCGACTCCACCTCCACATCCTCCACAGTTTAGTATGGCAAGCACGATCAAACTACCAGTATTCAGAGGAGTGGGGAATGAATATCCGGACCAATTCTAGTTCGTGGTAAGAGCAGTATGGGAAGCACAAGGTGTCACAAATGAAAATATTAAGAAGAAGAGGTACATGGTGAGCATGCTGCAGGATCGTGAATTAACATGGTATATCAAGCACTCTAACAACCACCCAAACACCAAGATAGCAGAGATCTAGAATGCGCTGAACAGGGAATTTAGCAGGACAAAGTCAGAAACACAATCGATCATCGGGTTTAATGAAATCACAATGCTCCTAGGCGAGATTGCCTGAGATATGGATCAATAGCCGAAGAGTACAATTCGCAATGCCAATATGACGTTGACAAATGGACAGCATGCACACGGTTTGTAGCATCTCTAACTGCGCACTTGAGGATGGTGCTATCATAGCAGAACTTTCTACCCAGGCCGAAGCGTTGGAAATGGAAATGAGATTACATGAGACCCCGATATAAGACCCTTGGTTAGGAGTTCAACAAATGCACACGCAACTATAGAATCTATGTTTGGAAATGCAAAGGTTGAAGCAAGATAGGGCACCACGGCCAAAGGCACACGAGGAAGTATGGTGCATAAAATGCAAAGGCCAAGGCCATGACAAGGATCACTATCTAGTGTTCATGAACTACTTCGCAGGGGGGAGGCCATTGTCATTGAGACTGGAGGGATAGGCAAGGATGAGCGCGACACCCACTTTAAGGTGTGAAATCTCTCAAATAGGAGGGAAACACAAGATGGATAATTATCATTTTTTGCATAAGTATACACAGACACCCCAATAATTGTTTTGTAATTTCTGGCAGGTCAGTAGGTCACGATGAGTGCAGTCACCGCAGTTACGAGCTAATGATGGATCGAACCCCTACCTATAGGATGTATATGGAAATGTGAGCCCTCGATCCAGATGCAAGGATGGCACGCACTAGATTTCAGGGGCGAGGTCAAGGACGAGGTGTAAATTGACCAGGAAGGGGCCGAGGACAATTAATTTGTTACAATTGCAGAGGACCAGGGCATTATGCCTGCAATTGTACCAAACCAACAAGGATATCCTGTAAGTATTATGCTCAGTTTTGATCATGAAACAATAGATTGTCATACATTGATCATGAGGATGCAAAAAAAAGGGGTATTCTAGCTTGCTCCGACTCAGAATATACAAATGATGAGGTCTGATCCACGCGAAGAGGACCCGAATGTAAACATGATGCTCAGAAGCGGTATGGCCATGGGAGAGGATACATGGAAGCAACCAGAGGAAAGTATGTGGGTTCGCAAGGCTACTACAAAGGAACCTGAGTTTGACTTAGAATAGGAAAAGAAGACATTCATGGAAGCTAAGAAGAGCTTCACGGAGGCTTCCACTTTATGTAGTAAGGATCAACCAGAGCCAGGAATGGATCCTTCAATGCTCACTACCTTTCTGGAGACATGTATGAAACTGTTGTGCAACAACAAGGTAGTTAAAGGACTACATAAACTGATCACCAGGTGCATGGGGTCAGGAGAACTGTGCGTAGTCCAGAAACTGGGCAAGCATGCATTACGCACCAGCAAGGAAACGAGGTTGGACAAGAATATTCATGAGTTCATGACACGAAAAAACATAACTCCGTAGGTATCTAAGAAAAATTGGTTGGATCACTACGTGTATATGGAAATCCATGAGATTTTCTTTGCATCCTTTCCTTCTGCGTTGTATGAGTGGATCGCAAGGTTAGCCGATAGCCAGTGTTATCGGGAAATCTAGTGTCCACTCGGAGCTGCTAGTCCACTAAGACTGGTAGCTATCTAGAAACAAACAAACTAAAACTACTTTCGCTTTCCTTTATGAGAAGTAGATAAGAGGGGAACAAAGAACACCAACCTCAATCTTGCACTTGGTTCCTTGCTTGGTTCCTCTCCCTTCTGACAGATCCTTGCCGCTTTTCCTTCATCTACCTAGCTTCAAAGAGCACCTGTGCAATCAAAGAAGCATAATACTATCGAAGAACAGAGATCTACAATCATAAACAATATAGGACCAGATATATATTGACCACACAAATGCATATATCATCAAACATACAAGAATGTGGAGGAAAAATTGAATAGCTTTATTAAATCAAGAATAGAAAAGAGGATTACAACCAATTGTTCTGACCCAACGTCATCCTCCCAGCATGAAAGCCCTTCTTCACCTCATGAAAAGCTTAGATCACCCAACACTATGATATTCCACCAAGAAACCAACAACACTTCCTTACAAGATACAAAATTCCAGCCTCTATATCTCTGGGATGAGGGATCCATATATAGATGATTACAGGGGGTTGAGTCAGCTTCTAGGATTTTGATTAGTGTCCTCTCTCTGATAGTTCTTGATTCCACTTAGAAATTGATGATCTCTTACTCATCCCTCGGTGAATTCAGAGAGGCAAGTGTCATAGGAGAAGTTTCTGGAAGATTCCATGACAATCCACCTTGCAAACTGTCTCTGCCATTTGTCTACTCTCGCCCATTGCACCCTACAAGAGTGCTTTCCAGTATGCATCGCACCCTTTACACTAGGCAGGTGAGATGTATCGCACCCTCTGCACTAGGCAATGTGTGTTGTCTAGCTTTGACCAGTTCTGAGTAGTTTTCTATGGAGAACTTCTGGGAGATGATGTAATTAGCTGACCTTTCTCCTTTAGGGTGTGAAGCAACACTTTTAGGGACTTAGGAGCCCTTTGTTTATGGACATGTATGATTGGGGTTGCAGTGCCCAAAAATGTCTATAGCAGTTGCCCCTTAAAGCATGAGGTCTTTAATCTTTTGATGTCGAGTGAAATTCTTTATCATGAGGATCCGAAGTTTTCTCGAGCTAGAAGGCGACCTGTAATAAGATACAATACAATACATTATCTTCATAATATTTTTCATCATCCAACTGAGGCGGGCATTCCCATGCTCAGCTTTATAAATTCATTTTCATGTACATAAGACAGACAACCGTCTGTGTGGTTGACTGATGATTCTGATAGAGCCATCATCCTTTGGTTCGGATGATCATCTGTGCAGCAATGATGTACATTTGATGTCTTTATTTTCCTGAATATATCGCATCCCAAATGGATGAAACTAGGTCCAGGGTCTTCAAAACTCATCCAATATTCACTCAGAGTACAAGTCAATCCATGTGAAAGATGTTCTGGAGTTGAACATGGAAAGACATTGCTTGATTACCAGCCAATGATGTAAGCTATTACAAGCACGAGAGGAATCACCGATAATGATGATGATCCTCAAGGTACTACAGTACAATTTTCGTGGTGTGAAAAAGGGACTTGGCATCGAACACCACGTAAAAACTTTCGATCGAAGGCCATTGATGTAAACCTGTCGTCGGAAGTGAGAAACTTGCCATTGAGGCATGCAAGCTTTAAAGTACTGAAAGGGTTCTTCTTAAGTCGACTTCTTAGATAATGAGCTGATGTCAACAAGAAGCGACCCATTGTAGGAGGGCCTTAATGAATCCCACATCTACGACATGAAACAGAGTAAATGATTTCGGAGATGAAAACTATATGATGATACAGGGTTCAAGGAGGCGGTCATGAAGGAATGGAGCGTGAATGTATTGCAGCAGATGAGACACAGGTGAATTCTTTGAGCGACTTCTCTTGAACATACCGGTGACACCGACATGGATTGGTAGCTTTAACCCCAAATATGGATGGTACGATGGACCAATGGTGATATGACTGGTGAATGGAATAACCCAACCCGCCTCGGATGTGGAGTGAAAGTGTCATGTTCAAGAGCAACTTGCTACCAATAAATTTTCTTCAAGTTTTCTTCCCAATTTTTCCCCAGTCATTGTTGACCAATACCTCTTTATTTTTGTCAAGCTTGAGGAGGATAACATATGCTTGTTCTATAATTTCCCCTTCGGGAAAACCCGTCGCTATGTTTTAATGAGCCTAGCGACAGTGAAACTCGTCCTTGTCTATATGGACAAGTTTGTCGCTATTTGGTTTTAACGAGTTTAACGACAAAGATAACTCGCTCCTTTTCAATTTTAGAGAGTCTGAAATGGGCGTAAAGGAAACTCCAATAATACTTTTTCATCATATAATCCCTTAAGTCTGAAAAAGTATAAAATAATACGAAAAGGATGAATTTTTGGTAATTTTAACGAGCCGAACAAAACAAGCGCTCGATCGTTTTGTGTAATAATCCCTCAGGTCCAAAAAGATTAAAATCTAGAGGAGGGATAGTGCTCCCGGTAGCTTTAATAAGTTGGAGAGGCCAATTGCTTGGCAATCTTTTCATATTTTACGAGTCAGATGAAAGAGCTTAAAGGAGACTCATTTTTTGAGGAACGAGTGATAATTTCAGGTAGCAGTAGATTCCAGGTAAGGTTTGGAATTTTCGAATCATGGCAGTGTCACAAGGATGGCTAACAAGATCACTCTTTGCAGTTGTTCCTCAAAAAGGGGTAAACAATCAAATGGAGGTGAATGATCGGCTAAAATAGAGTGGAAGTGATGGTAAGAACATGACCAGGGCTCAAAAGCTGATGATAATGCATTCACAATGGTTATTTACCGAGGATTCGTTCATTTTTTAATGAGCTTAAACTCTAGGGGAAACATTTGCTCATTTCTAAGGTTTAATTTTTAACAATCTTGAACTTCGCATAAAAACTGCTCGTGCCAGTCGTATAATAAGGATGTCTCATCGAGCGATTCAATTTTTAAGGAGCTTGCACCATTCGAAACTTTGCTCCAGATCCTTTCATTATGCAAGCTAGGAACAACCAATCCTACGAGTTTAAAGGGTTGAGAAACTAAAAACTAAGAAAATAAATGGTCACTATTTACTTTCAGGCAAAAAGGTTTGCATGCCCCCAGGTATAGGGAAGTAAAGTTTCCACGTTACCATTTAGAAGTTCTCGCGTTCACAAGATAGTTTCCATCCGCTCAGCAGACAGAAAAACTTCCTCGGCTTAGTCCATCTAGACAAAGGCTCCAATCACCTAACCTTGACGAAAGAATATTATCCCGGTCTAACCCCCTCTTCCTATACGGATGGGTGTCGGACGAGTCTTAAATCCTTCACGTAAACTTACCCTATACCCAAGGTTTTCCTGTCGAAATAGACCAGGGTGCATGCCCCCTGGGTTTCAGTCATGTCCTCCTGAATTACTCACGCTCTTCAAGTGGATGGACTACAAATTTATGAGACATTCCTTGCATGAAAAGACCATTTAGGGAGGGCGTTTGACTATTAGCTATGAGTGAGCCGGAAACGAAAGCTGGTCTACGAGCTAGACCACTCGGCCTTCATGTGGAAAAAAAATTACTCTAAAGAGTGAGGAGACAATGGCTCCCATGCTATAAATATAGTCGTGCCCAAGGAGTAGAATATAATCTAGAGGTCCTTGGACTACCATTACGTGCATATAAATGGTTTTCCTTCTCAACGTTATGGGCACATTGGAAGGATCCCTAACAGTCAACTGATTCCTTTGTCGAAGCCTATCAGATTTCTCATCTCAGGTAGAAGCGATGGTGAACCAAGCGCTTCCCAAGCAGTTGAGGAAAGGATACTCACAAAAGCCCCTCATCTATGATGGTATCGACCATGATCATTTTGTAAGCTCATACAATGATTCGAAATGGTACATTAGCTGGTAAACGGGTCTCCCTAGTAGATTCAATCGAAGGAAACGACTAGGTTGCTTGGAGGTGGGACCAAATAGACGACCGAATATAACTTTGACGAACTCCCTTCCTGCAATAAAGGAACGGTAGATTGCCCCCATATTCATCGGAGTCTATGTTTATGAAAAGAATTTTAATGGTGTCGTTCTCATTCTCTTTGGTGATTGTATCATTTGAAGATGGACCTTCCGAAGACAAGCCCGGGTCGACTGCCACCTCAACCTTTTGACTTTCATCTGGTATGGATTCAGCGGGATTATCTTCAATGACAGATGCTTCGACTAACCACAATGGCGTGTTGGTCAGATTTTCAACTAGTGATGGACTCGGAAACAGTTTCTTGTATCGAGGAGGAAGCCGTAGCGGTGAAGCAGGATGGTTATCCAAGACTCTTTTAGCTTCATCTAGGAAGGGACAACGATGGACGATGTGATTGCCTTCTGTTGAGGCCGCGAAAATCGGGTCAACAACAAGGGGGATACCCACCCGGTCCGGACCTTGATTGGCAGCTCTTTATCCGTTTGGTATAGCGGTCTGACTGGGATAATGGGACCAGTTTCCCAATCTAAGGGGTGTTGTGTGTGTGTAGAGTTGAATGATGCTGATCTAGGAGTATTTTAAGCTAATTCAATTCTAACTTCTAAGCTAACTCTATGCTATTGTAATCTAATAAAGGAAAGACAACACATCTAATATACACTAACCCGGGTGTATTTCTACTATTATGTGATCTAAAGAGATTTCGAATAATAACTGGTAATAAAGATCATTCAGCTATCATAAGAATAGAAATCAATTAAGATAAACTATTCTGCGTAAGAAGTTAAGCAAAATAGTTTTGAACAGCATATCGCATAATAAGTTATAAATATATCAAGCACAAATAAATGACTCCACCGTACAGAAGTGCCAAATGGTAACCCACACATTCATGCATTAACATATAAACAACTAAAAACTACATATCACTTTAAGAATATGAACAGAAACAGGTCAAGAGATAAAAGTACCATTTATGACTGATTCCACTCATAAGCTTCAAGCAATAATGATTTATCTCTACTTGTTCTAACATCTACTAAGAGTACAAAAGTGCAACATCAGTAGCAGACATTAAAATGCAAACATTAATAAATCTCGATCCATCCATTCATCAAAACCTCCTCTGAGGGTGCAGAAGTGCATGTTCTGAGGACAAGTTTTTTGACAAATTCTGGACCCTTCTCTAAATGCATGAGAAGGGTTAAAATACTACTTCCTAATTCTAATAATAGTATTATTACAAAATTTAGGATGCGGTTTTCAAATGACCGTCATTTTTCTAATCTAGTTAAAAAGAAAAAACAACATTCTAAGTAAGGCTACTTCTGAACTTGGTCCTTAAAGTTGCGAGTATCCAGCATAGGGTTAAGAAGAGTCGGTTGACTAATTTCGGCGCTGAGCTGTGCTGCGAAAATAGCATCTACGAGAGCTGGCGCTAATTTTTCGGCCACGTTTGTGATGCATTTCACCGTCATCCATTGGCTGTGCGGCTTGACTAAGTACGTCCAGTAACATTCTCAATTCAACCTGGCTAATGCGTGGATTTCTCTCTCTTTTGCCTACGCTTTCTGCTTCTATTCTGCTTCTAGTTGTAACCTCTTTGGTAGATACCCAGGGGTGGTCTCTGCGATTAAATTGGCCCTGTGTAAATTCTCATTTACACAGTCGATGAGAATGCTTGCCTGTGTAGCCGCTGTCTCCGCTGCCTGCTCCGCCTTGCCTGATTTGATCGTCCCATTTATTAAAGAGAAATTCTTTATGGTTTTCGTTTATCCTGGGTGCACTTACTCTTCTTCCTTCATCATCATCCTGCCAAGTTAAATATTCCATCACCCTTCTGTCACTCTGATCATTGTCACTCCGCAAATCTACCACCTGATTGGTGATTTTATCGCTCAGCTCGCAATAGTGACTCCACTGTGATATTTTACATCCCAACTCTTCCTGTTGCTACAGTAGTTGCTCATTCAAGCCAATAGTTTCTGAAACAAATTCTGCCAGCTTAGGCTCATCTTTATGCATTTCTTGTAAAGTCTACAATTGTTTTCCTTTTTCGTCGAGACTTCTTTGATAGCCTATCTACATCTGTTGAAAGTCTTCCTGCAGCTTCTCGAGCTGTTTGGAAGCTTCAGTGTTAGCATTGGCTTGTTGCAACTGTTGTTGTAGCAGTTGTATCTAGTCTTCTTGTTCTTTTAATAGCTGCTGAACTTCCGATGCCTTATCAATAGTTGCAGAAGCATATTCTCCTGCGATCTAAGACAACTTAGTGAGGTTTTCAGTTGGGTTATTATTGGGGTCTTTCCATAAGACATCCAACTGTTCGGCATCTTGTGGCAGTGTATTTTCTAGTTTTCTTTTTTCTTCCTCTTCTCCTTACAACTGCTTTGTGTTGGGGACTATAGAATACATCCAGTGGGGGAATTTCTTCTACATCAAGTAGAAGCTAAGAAGGTGGAGCGATAGGAACGTGCTCCGTTTCTGTAACACTGCTGACTATGGTCGGGACCACTTCTTGCACTACCTGTGTATTGTTCACAGGTGTTTTCGGGCCTGCCCTTCAAGATTGATCAATTCATTGAAGGTTTCCCATTCTTTGTCCAGTCTAGTTGTGACGAGCGGTGCTTCGATGACAAGAGGGGGGACATCTCTTGGTGGGGAGGCGATAACTTGTTGTTGAGACATTGCACTTGACTGAGTTGTATCCTTAGTTGTTTCTTCACTTTTTCCTTTGTCATATCCAGACTCTTTAGGATGCTCAGGCACTTCTTGCACAGTGTTGGATTTAGATCTGGAAGTGCTAGAGTTTTCGCTGAGACTAATGCTCGGAGTTGGTTCTCTAGCAGGCAGTCGCAGCTTCTCTAGCAGAATACTGGCCAGCCTTCTTTCCCTGTATAACATGAATCTTTGGAGGTCATCTGGAGACAACCTCGACCGAGCTTCCCGCAAAATTTCTTGGAGCGAACTTTTATTCTGAAATAGATCATCAAACAAATCTTTCTTTCCAGAGAACACTCTTATTTTGACGTTCGTTGTGAACTCTTGGGCAATATCATTTGGGTCAAATGGCCTTGCTGGGAATTTAAATAATTGAAGACACGTCACATTCTCCACTTCGCCGAAAGCGTGTCCTACATCAAACAACGAGAAGGCCCTACAAGCTACAGGAAATTGAGGCCATATGGCCTTCTTTTTGTCATTTAGGTATTTGGTCAGGCCGCCTTCTGAACAAGTTTGATAAGAAATTTCCTGAGCCAAAAGTTTATCAGGGATATATAGAGGTAGGACATGTGGAGGTACAGTGCTTCCAAAAACTCTAACATAAGTAAACCATTCTTCCCCGAACCATCTCGCGATGGGCATGATGTCGATTTGTGCCTCGGGAGAGCACCTCGGGGGGTCTTTATCATACATTATTCTATACAAGGGCAAAATAAGCCAGTGGCAAATCTGACAGAAGTGAGGGGCAAACTGAGAATCCCATAACACGTTATGATAAACATGGATAGGCAATGGGTCTTGGTTAGTCCATTTCCATCCCATAATAGGGAATTTAGACACAAGACAAACAGAATCCATAACATATACAGACAGATAAAAAGGAGGATAGACCCTTTGAGACAAGGATCTTTTAGACCGGTAATTGATAACAGCCGTGTAAAGATTATCAGAAAGAATTTTGGCCCAATCTACAATATTGGCGTTTGTGGCAGCATCAATTAATGGTAGTCATTCAGACGAAAACTTGTTGATATCCGGCATCCCAAATAACCTACAGAGCATTGCCGCAGCAAAACAGTATGGAGAGGTGAGGGAACCAGTGCTGTACATACCGTTTTTGTCATTTTTGAGCGGCTCTTCTTTTCTAGACCAATCTTTGGTGGTGTCTGATAGGTCTGGGTTTTCTGCCGCAAACTTCTTAACGAATTGTGCGTTATAGGTCACTTGCGGTTCAGGAAGATGATACATAAGCTTCAAGTCTTGCGCAGCAAACGATCCGATGAGCCCGTGTCCTTGAACTTTGAATTGTCTGTGGTTTATGTCTGCATCGTCCAGTATCCACTTGATCATATCCTTATATGGTAGGATTTTGGGTCTTGCCGCTATTCTGTGAAGAAATGAACATTCTAGGTCCTCTAAGAACGCCTCAGAAGAGCGTCGTGCACCCGCGACAGCAGTAACCTTCATTATTCTAGGATTTTCCTCTTCTAGCAGCCTGTACATGCTTTCCCATGTTGATATTCCCACGTCTTTGTTACAGGCTGTGTCTGTATACAAAGGCGCCATCTCCTTCGTCTTTTCCTTTGCTTTGAAGCTTTGAGCTTTGTGTTTCTTTCCCATTTCTTCCTGCGTCTGTGTTTGAATCATCTTAGCTCTTTGTTCCTGCAGATTACGAGTGAAATGGAAATGACTGATCCAAAAAGGTGATGGGAGAGTTTTAAATGCAGCAGATGTATCAAATATGCCACCTTACGTGAAGTAAATCTCTACCAAGGCACGCGTCTTTAATCCATTTAATAACTGACAACTAATTCATTTACTATCATTAAAAGCGCATGATTTCGAGTCAGATTTTGGTTAGTGGCTTTTCTTTGAATGGCGTGCCCGAGGGATTCGTAATGAAGTGATTTATGATTTGCTTACGTAAGCTCGCATAGCGCGCGATTGCAAGTCGCACCATCGCAAATGGCATGGGTCCAATATTGCAGCGATCGCAACATCGCAGATCGCAGAACTTTGATGTTTGCCAAATCATGTCGGTTCATTTCTACGATATGCGATCTTGCGATCGGCGTGATCGCAGATCGGCGAATCTTTAAGTTTTTATTTATGGGTATTACTTTGCTGTGATGCGATGTTATTCTTAACATGAGGATCTTCCGCATACCGCATTTTAAAGAGAAATGAAGGTATTTCCTATCTTTTTGCAACGCGACTTTAAATATTTTCTCCTTATCATAGACTTAGGTTTAAAATATTCAAGAGGCTTTACCTAAGCATATGATGGTAACCTTATCTTGAGGGAAGGAAACTCTTGTTTTTTCTAAAAATTAACTAAGGGTCCCCATTCATTTAAGTATTTGGTCAACACTCAAATGAACTAGGGGGGGGGGGGGTTGTTGCTGGCCACAACAATTGGCGATTCACTTGGGAGAACCAGTTATCTCTGATCTTTTATTGACGCTTTGAAACTCCTAAAAAAAAATTTTCAGAGAACTTAAACTTTATTATAAAAAGATAAAGCATATCATACTTCAACCTGTCAATGATGTTTTGTTTCAACCTCTTTCTATTTTGATTACTTGCATCCTCAGCTTTGTCCTTGTATTTACATCAGCCATTACTTGGTCTTGTAAAACATAAAATAAAGTTTCCCCTGTGTAGCAGCCTTTTAAATATGCTCCTTTGTCACAGGTAGAGCCTCTGCTGCCAGCAGGCGTCCATAGCCTCGACAGGGTTACCTATTACCCAGTAATGATCCTTTATCCTGCTTAAGGTTATTCACAACGTTTTTAGAGAAAAACCCATTTTGACACTCTTTCCTTTTTATTCTCTAAAGAACAATGTATTGGTTTGGTGGCCAAATTATGACACAGTCATTCACTTGACTTACACTTTTGCTGAACAAGTTGGCTCGTGATGAGACCCCTTGTCTTTTGATTGCAACAATCTCGAGTCGTTGCCCTGGTTTGGTAGACAGTATTGGCAAAGTCAGCAAGTTATAATATCTGTGATCATGATAAGCCGGCTCGTGATGAGACCTCTTATTCTTTGAGATATAGTGTCTTTTTTGGATTGTTCCTCTGAATGCTACAATTTCCTTTAGCAGGGAGGAAGTAAAATTTTCTTTCCTTAAGAAATTTCTGGACGACAATGATAGATTTGTTTGGTTATGGTTGTTTCTACAGAGAATCTTTATTTCATTATTGATACCTTTCATTGTACTGACCTAAAGCAATTTCTTCACCAAGATAGCTTTCTTCAAATTTGTTGGAGTTGAAAATAGCATCATATCTGGGTTAAAGTTCTAATGATAATAAAGATCAAGTTTCCAAAAGATTTGCTGTTCACGGAAGCAAAAGTTCAAAATCTTTGATAGAGAAAACATGTCTTTAGTAAATGCCAAATGCTGTTAACCATAGCAAATTTTATTATGGAGAAAATTATTTAACGCAATGAGAGGTAGACATTCTCTAGGGTTATGTACAGAATAGGTATAATTTCTTTTCTTATTTTGCCTACCAACTATTAAAAGTAAGACTAATAACCTAGCTAAATTACTCCTACTCCTATTCTAGCTATATACAGAAGATTAGCTAGGTGAAATGATATTTCCAGTGGAACCATCTCTTCATTTTTATCCTAGCTGTATGTAACTTCCAAACACTATCGTTAAGAACAAAACTTTTCCTGAACTGTTAATGTTGGATGTGGAATAAGAATATGTAACCTCAGTTGGAATTCTGTCTGATCTTCCTTTCTCATGAAAACTTCTTTCCAACTCGATACCTATTGGATCATAAAAATTAGGATGAACTTCTGTTATGGATTGATGATCTCGTAATAGGAAAGATAACAAGCCAGGTTGTGAATATGATTTTTTAGTTTCAATGGCTTGTAACCTACTGTTCGTTAAAGCTGAGCTTTTAGCGATTTCGTTTAAAAGGAAAGTTTCCATATATAAATCACTAAATAAATCGATGCAAAATAGATGGAAATTCCTAGAAAGAATCTTATCAATTGGCGCGAATTGCCAACAAGTTTCGAAAGGTGGCACATCTTTCGAATGTTCTTTGATAAGATGCTTAACATGCCACAGTAATCTATCAAAAGTCTAAAAATTTAAAATGAAATCAGATTTTGTACAAAATGAGTGCAAGTGAGAAAGAAAGGGATGATTATTTGTACAAATAGTGTTACAGCACAACTGGGACTTACTTGTAACATCTTTCTTTCCACAGGAACTGGCCAGAATTATGGGATCCGAGCAACTTCGAATTCCGTCTTGTGAATCAGAAGATAGGTTATGATTGTGAACAGGCATGGAGGTTTCCTCATGATATGAATCATAGATCAGGGCATTGTCTTGGATAGTAAAATCATGCAAATGATATTTTACTTTGAAATGAGGGTTGACTGATATGATTTCTGAATTAGGATATCTCTCATTATCTGAACTTAGTTGAGTTACTTGGGATAACTCAACAACATCATTGTTGTCAAAGTAACTATCATAAATGATTTTACAGGTTTCCCTAGATTTCTCTTTTTCATTATATATTTTCAGACAAGGAAGGCCAAGTGGCTCTTGTTTGAAATTGGTCAAAGGATGTTCTATAGCTGTCTCTTTATCTTGAGAACCTAATGATGAGTCGTTTGAATAACCCTCTGTGTTTTTTGAGATATCTTTAATATTGAGAGGGGAGAAATTATCATCACTAAAAACATCAGGATAAAGAAAAAAATGTCAATCTGGAACAATGCATTTGAAAACATCATGGAAAAAACTTTGTTCATTAGATTCATCATAGACATCGGGCTTTAGATCATACCTTTGTGTACTGATACTTTTTGAAAGAGAAATAGTTTGCTGTTCTAACCTTGGCATCTGCATATGTTGATTTGCAATGATATTATCTGACCTTGTATCAAAGTCATCTCCTGGTTACAAGGTAGGCTTTCCTCCAGCATTCTCGCTTTTGTCTTCTTGCATTAGAGCATGCATGAATCCTAGGCTTTGTGGACTTTCTTCATCCTGGCTGATTTGTGTAATCGACTTGGAATTCTCATGCACATTAGAAGAAAATGAAACAAAGGTTGAACTAATTTATGCTTGATCAGACATAGGAGGTAGGGAATACTCAGCATAATCTGAAGATTCTTCATCTGTGAGTTCACTTTCAAGATCATACTTTAGACAATTAAGAAGAAATCACATATTAAAATCCCTAACAGATTCATTTTGTTTTCGTAGGTAATCAATTTCATCATATACCTGGTCATAGTCATAACGATCAAATTCAAAATGAAAGCTTTGACAAATTGGTCCCAGCTGTGAATTGATGCAACTGGGAGGTTTCTGCACCATTTTCTAGCTTCCGCTGTGAATGTATCTGAGAGTTCTTTTTTTTCTGTTGAACTTTTGAAACTTTTTTGAATAATGATGAATTTATTTCTTGAATTCAGAATTGAACTTTTTGAATAGAAGAGCATATTAGTAGAATTATTCTTACCGTTGAATTTTACCTGAGACAAGAGTCTTACCACTTCTGGTGGAGTGTTGAAGAGGTAGGAACATGGATGCAACTCCAAATAGGAATTTTATGAGCAGCCATCCTGATTCAAATTTTACAATTGGAAAACATTCCAACAAACACTATGTTCCGACCCTCCTTCTAGCGCCAAATATGTTGAGGCCCCGAGAATCGGGTCGACAACAAGGGGGATACCCACCCGGTCCTAACCTTGGTTGCCAGCTCCTTATCCGTTTGGTATAGCGGGTCCGACTGCGGATAATGGGACCAGTTTCCCAATCTAAGGGGTGTGTGTGTGTAGAGTTGAATGATTCTGATCTAGGAGTATTTTAAGCTAATTTAATTCAAACTTCTAAGCTAACTCTATGCTATTGTAATCTAATAAAGAAAGACAACACATCTAATCTACACTAACCCGGGGTGTATTTCTACTATTATGCGATCTAAAGAGATTTCGAATAATAACTGGTAATAAAGATCATTCAGCTATCATAAGAATAGAAATCAATTAAGATAAACTATTCTGCGTAAGAAGTTAAGCAAAACAGTTTTGAACAGCATCTCGCATAATAAGTTATTCATATATCAAGCACAAATAAATGACTCCACCGTACAGAAGTACCAAATGGTAACCCACACATTCATGCATTAACATATAAACAACTGAAAACTACATATCACTTTAAGAATATGAACAAAAACAGGTCAAGAGATAAAAGTACCATTTATGACTGGTTCCACTCATAAGCTTCAAGCAATAACGATTTATCTCTACTTGTTCTAACATCTACTAAGAGTACAAAAGTGCAACATCAGTAGCAGACATTAAAATGCAAACATTAATAAATCTCGATCCATCCATTCATCAAAACCTCCTCTGAGGGTGCAGAAGAGCATGTTCTGAGGACAAGTTTTTTGACAAATTTTTGGACCCTTCTCTAAATGCATGAGAATGGTTAAAATACTATTTCCCAATTCTAATAATAGTATTATTACAAAATTTAGGATGTGGTTTTCAAATGACCGTCATTTTTCTAATCTAGTTAAAAAGAAAAAACAACATTCTAAGTAAGGCTACTTCTGAACTTGGTCCTTAAAGTTGCAAGTATCCAGCATAGGCTTAAGAAGAGTCGGTTGACTGATTTCAGCACTGAGTTGTGCTGCGAAAACAACATCTACAAGAGCTGATGCTAATTTTTTCGGCCGCGTTTGTAATGAATTTCATCGTCATCCGTTGGCTGTGCGGCTTGACTAAGTACGTCCAGTAACATTCCCAATTCAACCTGGCTAATGCGTGGATTGCTCTCTCTTTTGCCTGCGCTTTCTGCTTCCATTATGCTTCCAGTTGTAACCTCTTTGGTAGATACCCCCGGGGTGGTCTCTGCAATTAAATTGGCCCTGTGTAAATTCTCATTTACACGGGCGATGAGAATGCTTGCCTATGTAGCCGCTGTCTCCGTTGCCTGCTTCGCCTGCCTGATTTGATCGTCCCATTTATTAAAGAGTAGTTCTTTATGGTTTTTTTTTATCCTGGGCGCACCTTCTCTTCTTCCTTCATCATCATCCTGCCAAGTTAAATATTCTGTCACCCTTCTGTCACTCTGATCATAGTCACTCCGCAAATCTACCACCTGATTGGTGATTTTATCGCTCAGGTCGCAATAGTGACTCCACTGTGATATTTTACATCCCAACTCTTCCTGTTGCTACAGTAGTTTCTCATTCAAGCCAATAGTTTCTGAAACAAATTCTGCCAGCTTAGGCTCATCTTTATGCATTTCTTGTAAAGTCTGCAAATTGTTTTCCTTTTTTGTTGAGACTTCTTTGATAGCCTATCTGCATCTGTTGAAAGTCTTCCTGCAGCTTCTCGAGCTGTTTGGAAGCTTCAGTGTTAGCATTGGCTTGTTGCAACTGTTGTTGTAGTTGCTGTATCTGGTCTTCTTGTTCTTTCAATAGCTGCTGAACTTCTGATGCCTTATCAATAGTTGCAGAAGCATATGCTCATGCGATCTGAGACAGCTTAGTGAGGTTTTCAGTTGGGTTATTATTGGGGTCTTTCCATAAGACATCCAACTGTTCGGCGTCTTGTGGCAGTGTATTTTCTAGTTTTCTTTTCTTCCTCTGTCTCCTTACAACTGCTTTGTGTTGGTGACTATAGAATACATCCAGTGGGGGAATTTCTTCTACATCAAGTAGAGGCTCAGAAGGTGGAGCGATAGGAACGTGCTCCGTTTCTGTGACACTGCTGATTATGGTCGGGACAACTTCTTGCACTACCTGTGTATTGTTCACAGGTGTTTTCGGGGCTTGCCCTTCAAGATTGATCAATTCATTGAAGGTTTCCCATTCTTTGTCCAGTCTAGTTGTGACGAGCAGTGCTTCGATGATAGGAGGGGGGACATCTCTTGGTGGGGAGGCGATAACTTGTTGTTGAGACATTGCACTTGACTGAGCTGTATCCTTAGTTGTTTCTTCGCTTTTTCCTTTGTCATATCCAGACTCTTTAGGATGCTCAGGCACTTCTTGCGTAGTGTTGGATTTAGATCTGGAAGTGCTAGAGTTTTCGCTGAGACTAATGCTCGGAGTTGGTTCTCTAGCAGGCAGTCGCAGCTTCTCTAGCAGAATACTGGCCAGCCTTCTTTCCCTGTATAACATGAATCTTTGGAGGTCATCTGGAGACAACCTCGACCGAGCTTCCCGCAAAATTTCTTGGAGCGAACTTTTATTCTGAAATAGATCATCAAACAAATCTTTCTTTCCAGAGAACACTCTTATTTTGACGTTCGTTGTGAACTCTTGGGCAATATCATCTGGGTCAAATGGCCTTGCTGGGAATTTAAATAATTGAAGACACGTCACATTCTCCACTTCGCCAAAAGCGTGTCCTACATCGAACAACGAGAAGGCCCAACAAGCTACAAGAAATTGAGGCCATATGGCCTTCTTTTTGTCATTTAGGTATTTGGTCAGGCCGCCTTCTGAACAAGTTTGATAAGCAATTTCCCGAGCCAAAAGTTTATCAGGAATATATAGAGGTAGGACATGTGGAGGTACAGTGCTTCCAAAAACTCTAACATAAGTAAACCATTCTTCCCCGAACCATCTCGCGATGGGGATGATGTCGATTTGTGCCTCGGGAGAGCACCTCGGGGGGTCTTTATCATACATTATTATATACAAGGGAAAAATAAGCCCGTGGCAAATCTGATAGAAGTGAGGGGCAAACTGAGAATCCCATAACACCTTATGATAAACATGGATAGGCAATGGGTCTTGGGTAGTCCATTTCCATCCCATAATAGGGAATTTAGACACAAGACAAACAGAATCCATGACATATACAGACAGATAAAAAGGAGGATAGACCCTTTGAGACAAGGATCTTTTAGACCGGTAATTGATAACAACCGTGTAAAGATTATCAGAAAGAATTTTGGCCCAATCTACAATATCCGCGTTTGTGGCAGCATCAATTAATGGTAGCCATTCAGACGAAAACTTGTTGATATCCGGCATCCCAAATAACCTACAGAGCATTGCCGCAGCAAAACAATATGGAGAGGTGAGGGAACCAGTGTTGTACATACCATTTTTGTCCTTTTTGAGCGGCTCTTCTTTTCTAGACCAATCTTTGGTGGTGTCTGATAGGTCTGGGTTTTCTGCCGTGAACTTCTTAACGAATTGTGCGTTATAGGTCACTTGCGGTTCAGGAAGATGATACATAAGCTTCAAGTCTTGCACAGCAAACGATCCGATGAGCCCGTGTCCTTGAACTTTGAATTGTCTGTGGTTTATGTCTGCATCGTCCAGTATCCACTTGATCATATCCGTATATGGTAGGATTTTGGGTCTTGCCGCTATTCTGTGAAGAAATGAACATGCTAGGTCCTCTAAGGATGCCTCAGAAGAGCGTGGTGCACCCGCGACAGCAGTAACCTTCATTATTCTAGGATTTTCCTGTTCTAGCAGCCTGTACATGCTTTCCCATGTTGATATTCCCACATCTTTGTTACACGCTGTGTCTGTATACAAAGGCGCCATCTCCTCCGTCTTTTCCTTTGCTTCGAAGCTTTGAGCTTTGTGTTTCTTTCCCATTTCTTCCTGCGTCTGTGTTTGAATCATCTTAGCTCTTCGTTCCTGCAGATTACGAGTGAAATGGAAATGACTGATCCAGAAAGGTGATGGGAGAGTTTTAAATGCAGCAGATGTATCAAATATGCCACCTTACGTGAAGTAAATCTCTACCAAGGCACGCATCTTTAATCCATTTAATAACTGACAACTAATTCATTTACTATCATTAAAAGTGCATGATTTCGAGTCAGATTATGGTAAGTGGCTTTTCTTTGAATGGTGTGCCCGAAGGATTCGTAATGAAGTGATTTATGATTTGCTTACGTAAGCTCGCATAGCGCGCGATTGCAAGTCGCACCATCGCAAATCGCATGGGTCTAATATCGCAGCGATCGCAACATCGCAGATCGCAGAACTTTGATGTTTGCTAAATCATGTCGGTTCATTTCTATGATATGCAATCTTGCGATCGGCGAATCTTTAAGTTTTTATTTATGGGTATTACTTTGCTGCGATGCGATGTTATTCTTAACATGAGGATCTTGTGCATACCGCATTTTAAAGAGAAATGAAGGTATTTCCTATCTTTTTTTACAACACGACTTTAAAGATTTTCTCCTTATCATAGACTTAGGTTTAAAATATTCAAGAGGCTTTACCTAAGCATATGATGGTAACCTTGTCTTGAGGGAAGGAAACTCTTGTTTTTTCTAAAAATTAACTAAGGGTCCCCATTCATTTAAGTATTTTGGTCAACACTCAAATGAACTAAGGGGGGGGGGGGGTTGTTGCTGGCCACAACAATTAGCGATTCACTTGGGAGAACCAGTTATCTCTGATCTTTTATTGACGCTTTCTAACTCCTAAAAAAAAATTTCAAAGAACTTAAACTTTATTATAAAAAGATAAAGCATATCATACTTCAACCTGTCAATGATGTTTTGTTTCAACTTCTTTCTATTTTGATTACTTGCATCCTCAGCTTTGTCCTTGTATTTACATCAGCCATTACTTGGTCTTGTAAAACATAAAATAAAGTTTCCCCTGTGTAGCAGCCTTTTAATTATGCTCCTTTGTCACAGGTAGAGCCTCTGCTGCCAGCAGGCGTCCATAGCCTCGACAGGGTTACCTATTACCCAGTAACGATCATTTATCCTGCTTAAGGTTATTCACAACTTTTTTAGAGAAAAACCCATTTTGACACTCTTTCCTTTTTATTCTCTAAAGAAAAATGTATTGGTTTGGTGGCCAAATTATGACACAGTCATTCACTTGACTTACACTTTTGCTGAACAAGCTGGCTCGTGATGAGACCCCTTGTCTTTTGATTGCAACAATCTCAAGTCGTTGCCCTGGTTTGGTAGACAGTATTGGCAAAGTCAGCAAGTTATAATATCTGTGATCATGATAAGCTGGCTCGTGATGAGATCTCTTATTCTTTGAGATATAGTGTCTTTTTTGGATTGTTCCTCTGAATGCCGCAATTTCCTTTAGCAGGGAGGAAGTCAAATTTTCTTTCCTTAAGAAATTTCTGGACGACAATGATAGAGTTGTTTGGTTATGGTTGTTTCTACAGAGAATCTTTATTTCATTATTGATACCTTTCATTGTACTGACCTAAAGCAATTTCTTCACCAAGATAGCTTTCTTCAAATTTCTTGGAGTTGAAAATAGCATCATATCTGGGTTAAAGTTCTAATGATAATAAAGATCAAGTTTCCAAAAGATTTGTTGTTCACAGAAGCAAAAGTTCAAAATCTTTGATAGAGAAAAGATGTCTTTAGTAAATGCCAAATGCTGTTAACCATGGCAAATTTTATTATGGAGAAAATTATTTAACGCAATGAGAGGTAGACATTCTCTAGGGTTATGTACAGAATAGGTATAATTTCTTTTCTTATTTTGCCTACCAACTATTAAAAGTAAGACTAATAACCTAGCTAAATTACTCCTACTCCTATTCTAGCTATATACAGAAGATTAGCTAGGTGAAATGATATTTCCAATGGAACCATCTCTTCATTTTTATTCCTAGCTGTATGTAACTTCCAAACATTATCATTAAGAACAAAACTTTTCCTGAACTGTTAATGTTGGATGTGGAATAAGAATATGTAACCTCAGTTGGAATTCTGTCTGATCTTCCTTTCTCATGAAAACTTCTTTCCAACTCGATACCTATTGGATCATAAAAATTAGGATGAACTTTTGTTATGGATTGATGATCTCGTAATAGGAAAGATAACAAGCCAGGTTGTGAATATGATTTTTTAGTTTCAATGGCTTGTAACCTACTGTTTGTTAAAGCTGAGCTTTTAGCGATTTCGTTTAAAAGGAAAGTTTCCATATATAAATCACTAAATAAATCGATGCAAAATAGATGGAAATTCCTAGAAAGAATCTTATCAATTGGCGCGAATTGCCAACGAGTTTTGAAAGGTGGCACATCTTTCGAATGTTCTTTGATAAGATGCTTAACATGCCACAGTAATCTATCAAAAGTCTGAAAATTTAAAACGAAATCAGATTTTGTACAAAATGAGTGCAAGTGAGAAAGAAAGGGATGATTATTTGTACAAATAGTGTTACAGCACAACTGGGACTTACTTGTAACATCTTTCTTTCCACAAGAACTGGCCAGAATTATGGGATCCGAGCAACTTCGAATTCCGTCTTGTGAATCAGAAGATAGGTTATGATTGTGAACAGGCATGGAGGTTTCCTCATAATATGAATCATAGAACAAGGCATTGTCTTGGATAGTAAAATCATGCAAATGATCTTTTACTTTGAAATGAGGGTTGACTGATATGATTTCTGAATTAGGATATCTCTCATTATCTGAACTTAGTTGAGTTACTTGGGATAACTCAACAACATCATCGTTGTCAAAGTAACTATCATAAATGATTTTACAGGTTTCCCTAGATTTCTCTTTTTCATTATATATTTTCAGACAAGGAAGGTCAAGTGGCTCTTGTTTGAAATTGGTCAAAGGATGTTCTATAGCTGTCTCTTTATCTTGAAAACCTAATGATGAGTCGTTTGAATAACCCTCTGTGTTTTTTGAGATATCTTTAATATTGAGAGGGGAGAAATTATCATCACTAAAAACATCAGGATAAAGAGAAAAATGCGAATCTGGAACAATGCATTTGAAAACATCATGGAAAAAACTTTGTTCATCAGATTCATCATAGACATCGAGCTTTAGATCATAACTTTGTGTACTGATACTTTTTGAAAGAGAAATAGTTTGTTGTTCTAACCTTGGCATCTGCATATGTTGATTTGCAATGATATTATCTGACCTTGTATCAAAGTCATCTCCTGGTTCCAAGGTAGGCTTTCCTCCAGCATTCTCGCTTTTGTCTTCTTGCATTAGAGCATGCATGAATCCTAGGCTTTGTGGACTTTCTTCATCCTGGCTGATTTGTGTATTCGACTTGGAATTCTCATGCACATTAGAAGAAAATGAAACAAAGGTTGAACTAATTTCTGCTTGATCAGACATAGGAGGTAGGGAATACTCAGCATAATCTGAAGATTCTTCATCCGTGAGTTCACTTTCAAGATCATACTTTAGACAATTAAGATGAAATCACATATTAAAATCCCTAACAGATTCATTTTGTTTTCGTAGGTAATCAATTTCATCATATACCTGGTCATAGTCATAACGATCAAATTCAAAAATGAAAGCTTTGACAAATTGGTCCCAGCTGTGAATTGATGCAACTGGGAGGTTTCTGCACCATTTTCTAGCTTCCGCTGTGAATGTAAGAGTAAAAATCCTGCACAAAACACCTTCATCAATTCTCTGAATATCAGAACTTGAAACTTTTTGAATAAACTGAAGAGCATGATTAAAAGTAGAAGAATTATTCTTACCGTTGAATTTTACCTGAGACAAGAGTCTTACCACTTCTGGTGGAGTGTTGGAAGAGGTAGGAACATGGATGCAACTCCAA
The DNA here is from genome assembly GCA_031772625.1 of Pinus tabuliformis. Lineage (NCBI taxonomy): Eukaryota > Viridiplantae > Streptophyta > Pinopsida > Pinales > Pinaceae > Pinus > Pinus tabuliformis. The sequence continues at coordinate 1,948,172,811 of CM062816.1, forward strand.
ATAGGAATTTTATGAGCAGCCATCCTGATTCAAATTTTACAATTGGAAAACATTCCAACAGACACTATGTTCAGGCCCTCCTTCTAGCGCCAAATATGTTGAGGCCCCGAAAATCGGGTGGACAACAAGGGGGATACCCACCCGGTCCTGACCTTGGTTGGCAGCTCCTTATCCGTTTGGTATAGCGGGTCCGACTGCGGATAATGGGACCAGTTTCCCAATCTAAGGGGTGTGTGTGTGTAGAGTTGAATGATGCTGATCTAGGAGTATTTTAAGCTAATTTAATTCAAACTTCTAAGCTAACTCTATGCTATTGTAATCTAATAAAGGAAAGACAACACATCTAATCTACACTAACCCGGGGTGTATTTCTACTATTATGCGATCTAAAGAGATTTCGAATAATAACTGGTAATAAAGATCATTCAGCTATCATAAGAATAGAAATCAATTAAGATAAACTATTCTGCGTAAGAAGTTAAGCAAGAAAGTTTTGAACAACATATCGCATAATAAGTTATTCATATATCAAGCACAAATAAATGACTCCACCGTACAGAAGTGCCAAATGGTAACCCACACATTCATGCATTAACATATAAACAACTGAAAACTACATATCACTTTAAGAATATGAACAGAAACAGGTCAAGAGATAAAAGTACCATTTATGACTGGTTCCACTCATAAGCTTCAAGCAATAACGATTTATCTCTACTTGTTCTAACATCTACTAAGAGTACAAAAGTGCAACATCAGTAGCAGACATTAAAATGCAAACATTAATAAATCTCGATCCATCCATTCATCAAAACCTCCTCTGAGGGTGCAGAAGAGCATGTTCTGAGGACAAGTTTTTTGAAAAAATTTTGGACCCTTCTCTAAATGCATGAGAAGGGTTAAAATACTACTTCCTAATTCTAATAATAGTATTATTACAAAATTTAGGATGCGGTTTTCAAATGACCGTCCTTTTTCTAATCTAGTCAAAAAGAAAAAACAACATTCTAAGTAAGGCTACTTCTGAACTTGGTCCTTAAAGTTGCAAGTATCCAGCATAGGCTTAAGAAGAGTCGGTTGACTGATTTCGGCGCTGAGCTGTGCTGCGAAAACAACATCTACGAGAGCTGGTGCTAATTTTTCGGCCGCGTTTGTGATGAATTTCAACGTCATCCATTGGCTGTGCGGCTTGACTAAGTACGTCCAGTAACATTCCCAATTCAACCTGGCTAATGCATGGATTTCTCTCTCTTTTTCCTGCACTTTCTGCTTCCATTCTGCTTCCAGTTGTAACCTCTTTGGTAGATACCCCCGGGTGGTCTCTGCAATTAAATTGGCCCTGTGTAAATTCTCATTTACACAGGCGATGAGAATGCTTGCCTGTGTAGCCGCTGTCTCCTGCCTGCTCCACCTGCCTGATTTGATCGTCCCATTTATTAAAGAGTAGTTCTTTATGGTTTTCGTTTATCCTGGGCGCACCTGCTCTTCTTCCTTCATCATCATCCTGCCAAGTTAAATATTCTGTCACCCTTCTGTCACTCTGATCATAGTCACTCCGCAAATCTACCACCTGATTTGTGATTTTGTCGCTCAGCTCGCAATAGTGACTCCACTGTGATATTTTACGTCCCAACTCTTCCTGTTGCTGCAGTATTTGCTCATTCAAGCCAATAGTTTTTGAAACAAATTCTGCCAGCTAAGGCTCATCTTTATGCATTTCTTGTAAAGTCTGCAAATTGTTTTCCTTTTTTGTTGAGACTTCTTTGATAGCCTATCTGCATCTGTTGAAAGTCTTCCTGCAGCTTCTCGAGCTGTTTGAAAGCTTCAGTGTTAGCATTGGCTTGTTGCAACTGTTGTTGTAGCAGCTGTATCTGGTCTTCTTATTCTTTCAATAGTTGCTAAACTCGCGATGCTTTATCAATAGTTGCAAAAGCATATTCTCCTGTGATCTGAGATAGCTTAGTGAGGTTTTCAGTTGGGTTATTATTGGGGTCTTTCCATAAGACATCCAACTGTTCGGCATCTTGTGGCAGTGTATTTTCTAGTTTTCTTTTCTTCCTCTGTCTCCTTACAACTGCTTTGTGTTGGGGACTATAGAATACATCCAGTGGGGGAATTTCTTCTACATCAACTAGAAGCTCAAAAGGTGGAGCGATAGGAACGTGTTCCGTTTCTGTGACACTGCTGACTATGGTCGGGACCACTTCTTGCACAACCTGTGTATTGTTCACAGGTGTTTTCGAGGCTTGCCCTTCAAGATTGATCAATTCATTGAAGGTTTCCCATTCCTTGTCCAGTTCTGTTGTGACGAGCGGTGCTTCGATGACAGGAGGGGGGACATCTCTTGGCGGGGAGGCGATAACTTTTTGTTGAGACATTGCACTTGACTGAGCTGTATCCTTAGTTGTTTCTTCGCTTTTTCCTTGGTCGTATCCAGACTCTTTAGGATGCTCAGGCAATTCTTGCGCAGTGTTGGATTTAGATTTGGAAGTGCTAGAGTTTTCGCTGAGACTAATGCTCGGAGTTGGTTCTCTAGCAGGCAGTCGCAACTTCTCTAGCGGAATACTGGCCAGCCTTCTTTCCCTGTATAACATGAATCTTTGGAGGTCATCTGGAGACAACCTCGACCGAGCTTCCCGCAAAATTTCTTGGAGCGAACTTTTATTCCGAAATAGATCATCAAACAAATCTTTCTTTCCAGAGAACACTCTTATTTTGACGTTCGTTCTGAACTCTTGGGCAATATCATTTGGGTCAAATGGCCTTGCTGGGAATTTAAATAATTGAAGACACGTCACATTCTCCACTTCGCCGAAAGCGTGTCCTACATCGAACAATGAGATGGCCCCACAAGCTACAGGAAATTGAGGCCATATGGCCTTCTTTTTGTCTTTTAGGTCTTTGGTCAGGCCGCCTTCTGAACAAGTTTGATAAGCAATTTCCTGAGCCACAAGTTTATCAGGGATATGTAGAGGTAGGACATGTGGAGGTACAGTGCTTCCAAAAACTCTAAAATAAGTAAACCATTCTTCCCCGAACCATCTCACAATGGGGATGATGTCGATTTGTGCCTCGGGAGAGCACCTCGGGGGGTCTTTATCATACATTATTCTATACAAGGGCAAAATAAGCCCGTGGCAAATCTAATAGAAGTGAGGGGCAAACTGAGAATCCCATAACACCTTATGATAAACATGGATAGGCAATGGGTCTTGGGTAGTCCATTTCCATCCCATAATAGGGAATTTAGACACAAGACAAACAGAATCCATAACATATGCAGACAGATAAAAAGGAGGATAGACCCTTTGAGACAAGGATCTTTTAGACCGGTAATTGATAACAGTCGTGTAAAGATTATCAGAAAGAATTTTGGCCCAATCTACAATATCGGCGTTTGTGGCAGCATCAATTAATGGTAGCCATTCAGATGAAAACTTGTTGATATCCGGCATCCCAAATAACCTATAGAGCATGGCCGCAACAAAACAATATGGAGAGGTGAGGGAACCAGTGCTATACATACCGTTTTTGTCCTTTTTGAGCGGCTCTTCTTTTCTAGACCAATCTTTGGTGGTGTCTGATAGGTCTGGGTTTTCTGCCGCGAACTTCTTAACAAATTGTGCGTTATAGGTCACTTGCGGTTCAGGAAGATTATACATAAGCTTCAAGTCTTGCGCAGCAAACGATCCAATGAGCCCGTGTCCTTGAACTTTGAATTTTTTGTGGTTTATTTTTGCATCGTCCAGTATCCACTTGATCATATCCGTATATGGTAGGATTTTGGGTCTTGCCACTATTCTGTGAAGAAATGAACATGCTAGGTCCTCTAAGGATGCCTCAGAAGAGCACGGTGCACCCGTGAGAGCAGTAACCTTCATTATTCTAGGATTTTCCTCTTCTAGCAGCCTGTACATGCTTTCCCATGTTGATATTCCCACGTCTTTGTTACAGGCTGTGTCTGTATACAAAGGCGCCATCTCCTTCATCTTTCCCTTTGCTTCGAAGCTTTGAGCTTTGTGTTTCTTTCCCATTTCTTCCCGCGTCTGTGTTTGAATCGTCTTAGCTCTTCGTTCCTGCAGATTACGAGTGAAATGGAAATGACTGATCCAGAAAGGTGATGGGAGAGTTTTAAATGCAGCAGATGTATCAAATATGCCACCTTACGTGAAGTAAATCTCTACCAAGGCACGCGTCTTTAATCCATTTAATAACTGACAACTAATTCATTTACTATCATTAAAAGCGCATGATTTCGAGTCAGATTATGGTAAGTGGCTTTTCTTTGAATGGCGTGCCCGAAGGATTCGTAATGAAGTGATTTATGATTTGCTTATGTAAGCTCGCATAGCGCGCGATTGCAAGTCGCACCATCACAAATCGTACCATCTCAAATCGCATGGGTGTAATATCGCAGCGATCGCAACATCGCAGATCGCAGAACTTTGATGTTTGCCAAATCATGTCGGTTCATTTCTGCGATATCCGATCTTGCGATCGGCGTGATCGCAGATCGGCGAATCTTTAAGTTTTTCTTTATGGGTATTACTTTGCTGTGATGCGATGTTATTCTTAACACGAGGATCTTGCGCATACCGCATTTTAAAGAGAAATGAAGTTATTTCCTATCTTTTTGCAACGCGACTTTAAAGATTTTCTCCTTATCATAGACTTAGGTTTAAAATATTCAAGAGGATTTACCTAAGCATATGATGGTAACCTTATCTTGAGGGAAGGAAACTCTTGTTTTTTCTAAAAATTAACTAAGGGTCCCCATTCATTTAAGTATTTTGGTCAACACTCAAATGAACTAATGGGGGGGTGGGGGGGGGGGGCGGTTGTTGCTAGCCACAACACCTTCACACATTTTACAAGGAAATCTACATTTCCTTTTCTATCCAAATGCTTCGCTTTCACTAGTTGATGGTGTACTTTCAACATGATCTTCAGATGTTGATGACACCGGATTATGAAAACGAGGAGACCAGTCCCTTAAGATCCGAGGGATGAAAGGACAATCTCGATGATAGTTGTTTCCTTTGCAAATGACACATGGAGATTTAGGCTTGGACGGTGCAGTGTGCAGATTTTCACTAGACGATGCTCGATTACCCCTTTTCGCCTTTGGCTCCTTCTTCTTCTTCTCTTTCTTCTCCTTCCCCTTCTTCTCCTTCTTAGTTACTTGATTTTTGGTTTTACCAGCTTCATCAAGTGAAGAGGAGGGAGGAGAGGGAGAATCGGACGAAGTAGAAGGTTGGGGGGTAACCTTAGTATCATCTAGTTGTTGATTCGATTGTTCAAGAATCACGGTGTTCTGAATGACGGAGGTCGAGAAGAGCCACATTGGCAAGCCAATCGTCAATCCTGGAAGTGACAATGTGGCCATATGAGGTGCACCAACATCTCCCCAAGAGGAGAAAGGACTAGGATTTCATCCAAGGGGAAATCCTTGGTTGGTGGACTCCATTTTTCTCAACCTAAGACCAACGCGGGAATGGTGATATTTTTCTGATTAAAATAAATTTTAGACGCTTTGACACAACTTGTTTTTTCAATTTTTAAGAGTCGAGAAAAAACAAAAGATGACTCTATTTGCCTTCGATTTTTAATGAGCCTGAAGTGACAAGTGCTCAGATGGACCTTTTCCTTTAAGGAGTCTGAAAAGGAACGAAAGAGACTACTCTGGAAATGTAGACAGATGGATTACCAAACCAATCACAAAACTACAGAATACTTTTTACGGTACAGTAGTCAATCTTCCCGAATGCTGTGTTTAGTGCATTGCAATCGATAGGGCGGTAGACATGGCTTCCTATGGATAAATGAAATAGCCTATTGTGGCCTCCGAATATATACTCGACGATACGTGGGAGCACAAGTCTGTACTGGCACTTGTCTTCTCAAAGAGGAGAAATCACCCAACCAACAGTGAAAGCGGCAGTTACCAAGCTTTACGACACCGGAATCTCTAGCCTAGACTTCTAGATGTTGTGCGTTAGGTTCCAAAGCGTTTTTATGTTCAATGAATTTATTTTACAGTTGATCTTTCTTAAGAAATTTTCCTTTCAGGTTCACCGCGTGATATAGATATACAATTCCTAAAATGCAATCTAAGATGATAAACAATCATTTAATCTTCTTTTTGCAATGAAAATCCTAGCTACTAAAGAAAGAGAGATGATATTCTTTCAACATAGAGCAGAGAGCACACACTAGATGCACTGTCCTAAATCAAACCAACAAGCAGTCTAAATGCAAATGCACATGCATGTATTTGTTTTCATCTTTCTTAATGTGTGAATGACAAGAAGAATGCTAAGTACAAATCTGAATTATCTTTTCAAAGTGACAGTACTAACAAATTTCTCTTAAAAACGAAAGGAAGATAATGACGACACTTTGCTATTTTGAATTGAAAACTGCTTTCGACACTTGAAAAACTACTAATTCAAATCAAATACAAGAGTAACTATATAATCGACCATCAAGAACAATAGAATTCGTTTCTTTGACTGGAAACAACACTTGCGACACTTCCAAATCAAAAGACGATAGTTTGATTATGCTACTTCTTTATAAAAGAGAACTAAAAATGGCGCATAATACATAAAAAAATTCACAGTTCTTTGCACAATGGAGGTAGAATGATGGAAAGGAAGGGAGGTTTCCATAGTGGTATACTGATCACAGAAAGCAAAACTCCTGAGTAAAGCTGAAGAGAGTGAACACAGAAACCAAAATCTGAGAGCAGAAGAGGTCTTGTCTGATCAGTGCACCTGCAACACAGGGAAAGTGCGATGCAACACACCTACTGCACATGAGAGGTGCGATGCATCCAGATTCCCAAGAGGAGAAAGTGCGATGGTCCATGGATGAGACTTCAACTTGGTTCCGGGTCATAGTTTGCAGCTTAGTTCAGGGATTTAGCCCACGCTAATGATATTCAGTAAATATAAATCACAGGGGTTGATTTAATGAGGTTACTAGAGCCACCACTAGGGAAATTAGAAGATCTGCAAATTGATTGTTCAGTTTATAAACAAAACCTGGAGATAGACTGAAGCAGCATTGATGTACTTTTCACTTGCATAGAAAATGCAGTTCGAAGGCTAGCTGGCTTGACTTCAGGCTCCGTCTGTAAGTTTATAAAACAAACAAATATAGACAAGAAAAGAATATATTCACTCCCTAGTGGAGTCACCATTTTGTTATCGGGAAATCTAGTGTCCACTCGAAGCTGCTAGTCCCACTAAGACTGGTAGCTATCTTAGAAACAAAAAAACTAAAACTACTTTTGCTTTCCTTTATGAGAAGTAGATAAGAGGGGAACAAAGAACACCAACCTCAGTCTTGTGCTTGGTTCCTTACTTGGTTCCTCTCCCTTCTGACAGATCCTTGCCACTTTTCCTTCGTCTACCTAGCTTCAAAGAGCACCTGTAGAATCAAAGCAACATAATACTATCGAAGAATAGAGATATACAATGATAAACAATATAGGACCATATATATATTGACCACACAAATGCATATATCATAAAACATACAAGAATGTGGAGGAAAACTTGAATGACGTTATTAATATCAAGAATATCAAAGAGGATTACAACCAATTTTTCTGACTGAGCATCATCCTCCCAGCATGAAAGCCCTTCTCTACCTCATGAAAATCTTAGATCACCCAACACTATGATATTCCATCAAGAAACCAACAACACCTCCTTACAAGATACAAAATTCCAGCCTCTGGATCTCTGGGATGAGGGATCCATATATAGATGATTGCAGGGGGGTGAGTCAGCTTCTGGGATTTTGATTAGTGTTCTTTTACTCATCCCTGGGCAAATTTAGAGAGGCAAGTGTCATAGGAGAAGTTTCTGGAAGATTCCATGATGATCCACCTTGCAAACTGTCTCTGCCATTTGTTTGCTCTTGCCCATCGCACCCTACAGAAGGGATTTCCAATATGCATCACACCCTTTACACTAGGCAGGTGAGATGTATCGCACCCTCTACATTGAGCAGTCTATATGGTCCAGCTTTGACCAGTTCTGAGCAGTTTTCTATGGAGAACTTCTGGGAGATGATGGAATCAGCTGACCTTGCTCCTTTAGGGTGTGAAGCAACACTTTTAGGGACTTAGGAGACCTTGGTTTATGGACATGTATGATTGGGGTTGCAGTGCCCAAAAATGTCTATAACAGCCACGGAAGGTTTAGGCTCGGCCAACCGATAGTGTGGACTCCAGAATTAGTGCACAGACTAGAAGCATCACAAGATAAGATCATGTGAGTTGTGGACCATTGGATTGACTGGATAATATGGGGATTTATCACTGAGTTTGCGGTAGACATGACCGTGAGCTACAGCCAGCCAGGGCGATGCTTACTCAAAGGACTGCAATCTAAGCATATTAAATCTTTAAATACATGGATTAAGATGATGTTGTGTGTAAAAAGGGTCATGAGAATACATTAATGTTTGGGACTACGCGGAGCGGAAAAATCTACAAAAGTAGTGAAGAATTAGAAAACAGTCCCTTAATTTAACCCTCACGAGAGAGTTAGGAGGAGTTGACTAAGGTCTCTCCGAGAAGCGTGGTCAGTTTGATAAGGCAGTGCATCCCGCGGTGACCGCCTCCACCCACACCACCACCCACTTCATCTCCCGCACCTGCATATCCACCGACTCCACCTCCACATCCTCCACAGTTTAGTATGGCAAGCACGATCAAACTACCAGTATTCAGAGGAGTGGGGAATGAATATCTGGACCAATTCTAGTTCGTGGTAAGAGCAGTATGGGAAGCACAAGGTGTCACAAATGAAAATATTAAGAAGGCTACATTGGTGAGCATGCTGCAGGATCGTGAATTAACATGGTATATCAAGCACTCTAACAACCACCCAAACACCAAGATAGCAGAGATCTAGAATACGTTGAACAGGGAATTTAGCAGGCCAAAGTCAGAAACACAATCGATCATCGGGTTTAATGAAATCACAATGCTCCTAGGCGAGATTGCCTGAGATATGGATCAATAGCCGAAGAGTAAAATTCGCAATGCCAATATGACGTTGACAAATGGACAGCATGTGCATGGTTTGTAGCATCTCTAACTGCGCACTTGAGGATGGCGCTATCATAGCAGAACTTTCTACCCAAGCCGAAGCGTTGGAAATGGCAATGAGATTACATGAGACCCCGATATAAGACCCTTGGTTAGGAGTTCAACAAATGCACATGCAACTATAGAATCTGTGTTTGGAAATGCAAAGGTTGAAGCAAGATAGGGCACCACGGCCAAAGGCACACGAGGAAGTATGGTGCATAAAATGCAAAGGCCAAGGCCATGACAAGGATCACTATCTAGTGTTCGTGAACTACTTGGCAGGGGGGAGGCCATTGTCATTGAGACTGGAGGGATAGGCAAGGATGAGCGCGACACCCGATTTAAGGTGTGCAATCTCTCAAATAGGAGGGAAACACATGATGGATAATTATCATTTTTTGCAGAAGTATACATAGACACCCCAATAATTGTTTTGTAATTTCTGCAGGTCAGTAGGTCACGATGAGTGCAGTCACCGCAGTTACGAGCTAATGATGGATCGGACCCCTACCTATAGGATGTATATGGAAATGTGAGCCCTCGATCCAGATGCAAGGATGGCACGCACTAGATTTCAGGGGCGAGGTCAGGGACGAGGTGTAAATTGACCAGGAAGGGGCCGAGGACAATTAATTTGTTACAATTGCAGATGACCAAGGCATTATGCCTGCAATTGTACCAAACCAACAAGGATATCCTGTAAGTATTATGCTCAGTTTGATCATGAAACAATAGATTGTCATACATTGATCATGAGGATGCACAAAAAAGGGGTATTCTAGCTTGCTCCGACTCAGAATATACAAATGATGAGGTCTGAGCCACGTGAAGAGGAACCGAATGTAAACATGATGCTCAGAAGCGGTATGGCCATGGGAGAGGATACATGGAAGCAACCAGAGGAAAGTATGTGGGTTCGCAAGGCTGCTACAAAGGAACCTGAGTTTGACTTAGAATAGGAAAAGAAGACATTCTTGGAATCTAAGAAGAGCTTCACGGAGGCTTCCACTTTAGGTAGTAAGGATCAACCAGAGCCAGGAATGGATCCTTCAATGCTCACTACCTTTCTGGAGACATGCATGAAACTGTTGTGCAACAACAAGGTAGTTAAAGGACTACATAAACTGATCACCAGGTGCATGGGGTCAGGAGAACTGCGCGTAGTCCAGAAATTGGGCAAGCATGCATTACGCACCAGCAAGGAAACGAGGTTGACTACACACATTGGTTAGTATGAAATGGATCAGGTAATCCTAGATCTGGGTTTGGATGCGAATGTATTACCAAAGAAAACATGGGATTGGTAGGCCCGCATTACAATGGTCCCGTATTCAATTACGAATGGCGAACCAACAGAAGATTTTTCCCATGGGGAGGTTGCAAGGGGTAACAGTTGATGTTGAAGGCGTGAGCGCGTAGGTAGATTTTGAAGTAATAGAGATTGTCAATGATAGCAATCCCTATCCCACGTTGTTAGGAATATACTTGGCTACCGACATGAATGGACTCGTCAACTTGAAGAAGCACAAAATGATCTTCGAGAAAAAGTCACTACGCATAGTAGTACCACAGGACCTAGCTGAAGGAGCGCGCTATAGTCAACCAGTGCATGACGATGATAACGACGATGATCTTGATTGTATTTACAAGATAACTGTGCGAGACCAATATTGGATGAATCTGACTGCAGATGGGAGGATCTCGTGGGAGCGTGAAAGCTCCTGCAATTTGGATTTAGAAAAAGAAGTAGAGTGATGGAAGAATTGTTTGCACGAAGTGACAACGTTGAATCGCAACATGATGGTTAGATCACTGTGTTGCATGACAACAGAGGCAAGAGAGCTGCCGACGTATGATGGATTGATAGCGGTGGATGAATTCCTGAGAAAATTTGAAAGTGAAGTACCATAACAATAGTGGTTCGATGCGTTGAACTAGGGCACTGCGCGCAACACCCGCACAATGGTGGAGTACACATCAGGGAAATTTTGAGGACTAGCATGGATGTAGAAATATAATGTGTCTACAGTTTGGAATCGTGTAGATTCGAACAAGGATCAGTCAGCAAAGACGGAGCAACTTGCTCACCCACCTGTCTCGATGGGTACACACATGTGCTGTGTAGCCCAGACAAGCACACCCCAAACTCAGAATCAAAAATTGGAACAAGACGTAGCAGCAGGAAAGGCAACACGTACCACAAACATCCCACGTGGAAGCATTCAATAAGGTATGCGAGGTCCTGGACAGGATTCACCAGGCGAGACAGACCGATTGGGACCTGCATGTGCCAGTGATTCGATGGGCCTATAGGGCCATGTGTAAAAACCTAAGCGCGGAGATGATTCTGAAACTGAGGAATAGAGTCGAGAACAGAATTTTGGAGGAAAGGAATCCTCATGCAATAGCTCCCACAGTTGAAACAGTATGCGATGACTAGGACAAAGGAATTATGCAGGTATGCGAGGACGAAAACATGCTGATTCAAGAAGCCATTCCGTGAGGGAACCTTAAGCTTCGCGAACTCAAAGAAGATCAGGCGTGATTGAGGAAGAACAACATGTTAATGGACACGGAGATCAAAAAAATAGGAAACGACATCATGCAAGCATGTCCCGTTGACAAACTAATAATGAGAAGACGAGATACGGACAACCATACTACTACATTAGAAGATTGTCTCCAAGAATTTTTGACTCTGCTACCATGGGTGTGACTGCACCTTACCAAAAAAAGTAACCAGGGGAGCCCACCGCCTAAGGGAGAATGTGCGGCGCTGACTATCGCAAGTGTAATCAAGGAGTGCCTGTGGACTAGGCTGGAAGGTGGATTGAAGTCTCGCACAGGTGGTGCGACCACTTGACTAGCCGTAGGGAGCATAATCTCAGTGCTCCAAGCAGTTGAAAGAGAGCATGGGACTATAAAAGAGACTGGGAGGGAACAGAGTGATAAGGAGGTTACGTGCAGGATCGACATGTTACTAGGGTCACGCCTGCGTAGAGGGGGCTGTGCTACCGCGCGGGTAGGCTAGTAAGTGACCGTTAGTGTCACTGTCCATGACAAGATGTCCAATTTAAGGCAAAAAGGAGTGGGCGGTGGGCAATTAAGACACAAAGTCAGAAATAGATGTGGGACAATCTGCAGCCAAGAATGCATTAATGACTCAGAAATGAGGGGAACGATCAAGTTCAAATTCGAAAGACGTTATAAAACTGCTAAGGCTGGCCATGAGACAAAACTTGTTTGTTTCAGATTTGAGCTGTTATAGAGAGCACACAATTTTGAGCACCAAGTGGTGTTTGAGCCTCCATAGTCACGAACCAGTACAGATAGCTCAAACAAGATGACAACTACCAAGAGAGGTGTGGGTTTTGTTGAAAGTATCGCCGAGGAAGCCACACAAGGCCCTACAGTGCAGGTGGGGGATGCAGTAGAAATTCCAAAATCGCCCCAGACACCAAGGCCCAAGACGGATACACATGTAGCGGGACCAGTCCGCATGTCCCCACAAAATCCTTGGTTTGGTAAACTTTCTATGGAAGATAAGGGCAAGATTGTTAACCTTGAGACAAATGATGATGAGGAGAACCTCCAAGCTTTCGTAGAGGAGATAGAGGAGGATAAAGAAATGGAAGAAGACATCTAGCCAATGTGCGCTATATCAAAACTTCCTGAGTATGTCCCTCCGCGAAAAGGGAAAGTAAAAGTACCCAAGGATTTGGATGCCGATAAGAGCACACTCCAGACCCCGCTCCTCCCAGATGTAATTTTATTTAAAGGCTTGGTCCTAGGCTGCATGCCCACGATGAAATTTGAAGACTGGGACCTCGCGGATGGTGAAAAGTTCCCAAATTTATAGACTGTAAACCTTATGAAACAAAGCAAGGAGTGGTCTGTTACAATGCTAGAACCACAGAAATGGTTGCGCGGTGTGGAGAAGGCCGGGCTACTCCACGTACTATGGATTCCACATTTTCACCACACACTGATTATGATCTTTGTCATGAGGCAACTACTTTTCCTGGTACACGATGGGTACCTATGGCTGGAGGAGCCCATTCCCATCACGGCGGAGCTTATTCACATGATTTCTCGTCTTCCCTATGAGGGAAGGGACCTCATGAAAATAGCTAGAAAAAGTGGAGATTTGGTGCTCGCAAAGGCCATGAGGAAGAAATACAAGTTGGAAAAGAACTAGAGAGGTTATGTAATTAGTAGCATTCAAGACAAAGGGTTGCGTGTAGCCACCTAGCTATTGACCGAGAAGGTGATGAGAAAATGCTACGGCAACGAGGTACCAGCGACGGTTTTCGCGTTGGCCGAACTATTGGTGGAGGGGGTCCAATTCAACTTTGCCAAATTCCTCTGTGAGGAATTCCTAACCAATTGCAAAGAAGCTCAGGAGCAGGGCAAGACCTTCCACTATGCGTGGTTTCTCTTGTCTATCTTATTGGTGACTGGGGAACTGCCTGAGGATAGGTAGTTCCCTCCTCTTGAACAGGACTTGCCAGAGGCAAAAAAATACATGTCGCTATGGGATATGAAGGACGCCATGAGGATCTGCGATACCAAGATCTTCTGGGTGCTCATGGAGGCGAGCATCCAGATGTTGATCAACAAAAGGCTGCACCTATCCCCCACAGTGTACAAAAGCCTGCGGAGCTTTGCAAACTTCAAGGCGGATATGCATAATGTGTATATTAGGACATATAAGGATCTAGTCCAGAACTGGACCAAACTTCCTTTCATCGTGAATGATGATGCCATTTTCCCTGCGCTTGACTCATGGCCTCCCGAGTGGCGCACCCTAGATCTGGCAGTGTGCGATAAGACAATGGTACAAAAACAAAAGGATACCACCAAGCTGCAGGCTCAGCAGAAGCTCAAAGAGAAGTTGGCTGTGGAGGTAAGGGCTTTTTGTGAGGTAGCAAAGGCCACCACAAAACAAAACAAGACTGCCAAAAAAGCAGGAGCCACCATGACACAAGAGAAAAGAGGCCTGGACTTGACCACAGGATAGGGAAAAGAGGACACAGCATAAGTCATGGAACCAAGCACGACATCTACACAAATGAAACAACTGTGCGGTACGGAATGAGCAAGCCCATAGAAGAAGACCAAGGTTTCCAAACTAGATAGTGAGTCTATTACACTGATAGAGGGTGACCTCTATGACATTGATGACACAGTTCGCGAGGTCACCAGGGAAGCACTGCAGGAAGCGATGACAAAGCAGCAGAATGTGTTGGGGCCCTCAAGGCCCAGCTACAGGAACTTTAGGTGCGACCTCCACAGGAGGGAACAGTAGCCACCTACGATATCGTAGGTACATCGGAAACGAGGCAGCTGCTATGGGCCAAAATGGATAACACCATCGTGCTGTCAGAAGGAGCACTAACAATAGAAAGCACGAAGGACAGAGTCACAGTGGGCCAAATCAAGGGACTTGGCCTAAACTTGGCTTCCCTTCCGAGGGATACATTATACTAGCTACAGGATGGAGCAACAGCAGAACTCCGCGCTAGGGAAGGTCGCGTAGTACAGATGCTCAACGAACAGAAAATCAACATCGAGCAGCTTAGTCTACAATGTGATGAAGTGCTAGCGTAGAATGAACAACTGGAGAAAATAGTAGACGAAGCGTGTCACCACATTCCAGAGCTAGAAATTGTGATAGATCTACTAGTAGGAGTGTGAATTCAAAAATTGGAAAGTGGATTCTGCAAGGCAAAGAAGCAAGCAACGAGGATACAGCTAGACCTCGACCTTCATATTGTTGAACTACGATTAAAGATGCAGTCATCTACACCCCCAGAAGTTAGGGAACAACGTGCTGGTGCTATCCAAAAAGGATTGGAGGAAATAGGTCAGGCAGTGCAGAACTGTACTACTAGGTTGGAAGAATCCTTCGCGGTCCTCACTTCCTTATAGGAGGACCCCACCATACAATGCTTGGAAACAGAGGCATAGAAGCTTCAAGTACAGTATGATAGTGTGCGCGAAACAGCATATACAATTGTACTGACCCAACTGCTAGTGAAGCTATAGTAGGCAAAGTCATTGAAGGAACAGGTGGATGTCGTGCGACAAAATGAGGTAGTACTTAAAGCACATGTCCAACCTTAGATTGATGAGTCCTTCCTCATCACTACCGTTATCGAAGGAAAGCTTGTAAAGATGAAGGTGATGCATGCCTTAAGTCAGGAATTTTCCCTGACAGCAAGCATTCAGCCTAAAGAGTAGAGCATATCCAACAGATAGCAGAAGAGTGCGCTACGAACCTTCGCGTAGCAAAGGCACAATTGGAGGGCCTCCATACCAAGGTCGTCACACTAACCGAGTGACTCGAGACAAGTCACGATAATTATATTGGGGGCCTATTTCGCATGGGATCCCCCACAACATGTTTTTGGAGCTCAAAGCCTAAGTTCTGGTCAATTATATTATAAGACTCTGCAAATTACGAGCGCAGAGCGTGAAGTCTAGGATGAGTCATAGGGTTGTCCGCTATAAAGTATTGTAATGTAATGTAAAGTTGTGTCAGTCTACCCATGGTCTGCGGACCATGGGATTGTATAAATAGAGTGAGGCTCTAAGTGTAAAGGTAGCGAAGAAGAGATAGAATAGAAAAGACATGGTGGAGGGCTAGAGTTGGATATGAAGTGTACTGGGTCATAGTAGTAGGTAGAGGCTCTACAGCTGAGTGTGCAGAGGCCTAGTAGAGTCCGCAGCTGAGTGCGTAGACCCTGCATCTGAGTGCGCACAGTGAAATCAGGTTTGTAATTGGGATTGAAAGTTAATAAAGAGAAGTTTACTCTATGCATCTATTCTTGAATCTATACTTTTCTGTTGCGCATTACATTTACTTTGTTTATTTACTGCACACAATTGATAATTACTTGTATGAATGTTTATATATGAAAGAAATTTAAGTAATCAGCTAACATAGCCTAATTAAGGAAGACTTGGGTAAATCACGTGGGTCACAATACGGTGTGAACTGGGCGAAGACAGTATTGCAGGGCTCGGGGTGCCTATTGGTGCGCATAGTGCAGTAAGTGCGAAGGTTGAACCACATACCAATCACTTCATATTAGACATCCCCAAGGTACAGAAACCTAGTTCTAGCACCCTCCCATACCACTTTGGGTGAGACCTCAGTCCGCGCTCCACGGACTGTTGCCGAAAGGGCCAGTAGTGTCGAGATTTGATTGGTTAAATCACTTCTAAACCTAGGTCAGGCCTCACTAAGCCAACAGACTTTGATTTTTATAGCCATCTACACCCTATGGGTTATTTGCCTTCAGGGAGGTGAACTAAATCCCAGGTATTATTTTTAATGATAGATTCATATTCCTCGTGCATTGCTTTCTTCCTTCCATTCATTACTTTGACTAGCTTCATTAAAATTAGAAGGTTCAACAATGTTCAATGTACCAGTAATGAGTGCGCGATCCCTGTATCTCAGTGGGAATTTTACATGCCTACTTGATCTTTTGAGTGGTGTTGTGGCTTCAAACTTCTTCTGATCTCCCCTTGTGGACTAGTTTCAAACCCGATTTGATCAGCCACTTCTTCTTTCTCCTCTTGTTATTGTTGTTATTGTTGTTGTTATTGCTGCTACAACTCACTGGCCCCTGTTTCATCACCATCTTCTAACAGTAAAGGAACATGCCATTCTTCATCACTATGAATAGGGTTCCTATCATCTACCTGTTCCTGAAATACCAAATCTTTGCTTGTAAACACCTTGTGAGTCGAAGGATTAAACAACTTTTAAGCCTTAAATTCACTACAATATCCAACAAAACTACACTTAATGGCTTTTGAATCTAATGTCTTCCTATCTTCTTTCGGGACACGAGCAAAATCCTTACATCTAAAGACTCTAAGATGACTTACTGTAGGCTTGAAGCCAAACAATGCTTCAAAATGAGTTTTATAATCCAAACACTTAGTAGGACTCCTATTCTTAAGATACACTGCACTGTTTTTAGCTTCTACCCAAAACCCATTGGTAAAATTCCTACCTTTCAACATATTGTGGGCACACTCCATGGGGGTTCTATTTTTCCTTTCCGTCACCCTGTTTTCCAGCTTGGTCTGAGTGAAGAATTTTGATGAAATTTCCTTTTTACTTCTAAATCATACTTTTGAATTGCTTGAAGTATTCAAAATCATGACTTTTCTACCTGAGGAAATACACCGAGGTGAACCTTGTACATTCATCAACAAAAATATGAAAATAGTAGGCCCATCCTAATGACCTTGTCTGCATGGGCCAACATAGATCAGTGTGTACAAGTTCATGTATATCCCTCTACTTCCTATCAATAATAGTAGGGATTTCATCTCTATGTAATTTACCAAGGGCACATGCTTCACAGTCAACATGCATACTCTTCAAAATAGGAAGACCATTCACCATACCTCTTTTCTAAAGAAGTAGTAGGTCACTGAAGTTTATATGCCCAAATCTCTAATGCCAGATATTCTTTGTAGACATTGTTGATGATTCCAACGTTGGATGTGATGCACATCTGAAATTCAGTTTATAAAATCCTCCTGCATGTACACCCGTTGCAATGGACTTCATCCGATCTAACATGTCTTTAATTACAGAATGAGATTTAAAGAACTCTACCTTAAGATCCTGATCTCTTATTCTAGATACAGAAATCAGATTCTTTTTAATCCCAGGTATATAGATAACATCATGAATATGCCTAATGTTTCCATCAGGTAGTACGATAGGGACACCACCATATCCCTTGATTTCATACCTTGTATCATCTCCAAGGTAGACCTTCGTACCAGTGATTGATTATCTGAAATTTTTAAACCATTGCCTCTAACCCGTCATATGGGAGGAAGCTCCTCAGTCTAGGAACCACATTTTTATTCATCCTCCTTAGTTGACAACACAGAAACAGATACGAACAATATGATAATCGAATTGTGATATGCATCAGCCACATGGCATGCATGCTTCTTGTGTCTCTCTTGACCTTCATCAAACTTCTTCTCCCGACAATGTTTAGCCATATGACCAAATTTACCGCAATAAAAACATTTTGGTCCTCAATCACTTCTGTTTGGAAACATACCTTAGATGGAGGTGGCTTTCTTTGTTGGGTTCCTCTGCTTTTGTGTGTTGCATTTCTATTTCCTCTGAAGGGCTTCTTCTTTGCAATTAGGGAAAGGTTTGAGCTCTAGGGTTTTAGGGTCATTATCCTTTCCTCCTCCTGCATTAGGATCCCCATAAATTCTTCAAACTTGGGGACTTTTTCTCTCGCATTCAACCCAGTGATGAACATTTGATAGTCGTTAGTCATACCATTCATGGTAATCATGACCAAATCAGTATCTAATACTGTTTCACCAATGTTGCCTAGGATAGTCTTAAGCAACTTGATACGAGAGATGAATGCTTCTACTAATTCATTCTCCTCCATTTTAATGGAGAGAATTTTTCTCTTTAAAAATAGTAGCCAATTTGCGTTCTTGATCTTGTACAAGTCTCTAAGAGTTTTCCATATGTCTGTTGCATTTTTACAATCTTGAATGTTACGAATAATGCAATCTTTCATAGACAATTTGAGCAACACCTTTGCCTTGTTCTAGTTATTTTCCTAACCTTGAATTGTGTTGCTATTCCACCTGTAGCTAGGGTCGGCTTCAACTCATCAACATTTGCGATCTTCCATGCGGTCGGCTTCAACTCATCACCATTTGCGGTCTTCCATGCATTTTGCCCATCCAAAAGGGTCTGCAACTTAAATTTCCAATTGGATTAATTGGAACCATCGTGCTTATTGCTCTCATTCAGATAAGCCTCTGCCATCGAATTGTTCATCTTGAGACAAAAAATTACTTCCAAAAAACCAGATCTATCCAAGATCCGAATATTTAATTTAAAAGAAAAATTTCCCCCATTCAAAAACCTTCAATTACAAAAGAACCTGCTTTTTTCTTTAACAGAAAAAACATCCCTTTAAAAAAAAATTCTTCCCTTTTTGAATGTATGTGCCCACGATTTTTTAAAGACAAACAAAAAATATTGAAACCCTAAAAAAATTTCAGAGTGTGGACTGGCCTTACGCTGTTTTCGGCCTCCCAGCAGCAACATATCCACTACCATGGTATTCTAGTTGGATCTATATCTATTCCGATCGCGCAAGAGACTGCGCCAGTTCAATTTTCACCCCCGGCTCTTTCTATAAGTTAACGAAATTCAAAATTAAATTCATCGGAGTCGTTCATGAGTCACACAATCTACTGATTTAATACGAGATCATTCCCCCACATGCTAACCCACTCGTCCATGTGCCAAACATCCACCTACTCGGACCGCAGCCACCTAGCCAAACATCCACGCCCCTCGGCCTCCACTGATCGGCCGCAATCATGCTGGCTCTCTTTCGCCCGATTCGGGACAAGATGCAGTCCCAATGGTTTTCTTGACAAAAAAGAATTCCTGTCAGGCCTGCTCTCTCCTTCAACTCTATCAAACAACAACATAAAAACATATATCCTCCATTTCCAGCATCATCCTCGTTCTCCCTCGAATCGTTATCTACTGCCCATGTAAGAAAATGATCCTCCTGAGCTCCAACCATCCCAATACCAAATAGTGCAGAGAGGGCTATAGGAACCATCAATATGCCAGCAATATGCACAAAGGGCTTGAATAAGTTCGATGGATCCAAAATATACCAGAGCAACGATCCCAACTGGAAACACGTTATGAAATTCACCCTCAACGAGGTTGCCTTACAGTAGGGTCGCCTGCTTCTTGAGATTACAGTCTACCTCGATGCTTTGTTCTGCGACAAAGATATCGGCTCGCACACGGCGGTCACCATCCACTTCCTCTTGCATTAACAACATTCACGCCGCCACTGCCAATGGTCCTAGCAATCCACCAGCTCCTCAAATAGTAGTTAATAAAATCGTATTTCACATGTCATCGCGACCTCTGCTAGCAAATCTGTGATATAAGGGGGCAACAATCATCGCCTCTTTACCCTTCAAATCCGCGATGGTCAGTGCTCTCTTTTTTTTTTTTTTTTTCAAAAGGTGGAAAAACCTATCAAACTCAGTTTTGTCAAACCAACAGTGAGGACAGCCATCTCTGGCTGCTATCCGCGAATGTCAGTTGACACATCACTGTTATCAAGGAAAACCACGCCACCTGAAATAACCCGCTGGTGGTCCGTAAGGGAGCAGGCTTTCACTCCCGCCAGATTCCTCTGGGTCTTGGGCCGTTAACCTGTTTCCTTACGTCCGAGGAAGACGAGCTCTTAGCCAAGCAGAAGCAGTTTTAGGGCATACTCCAGGCCCATGGTCAGTGCTCTCTTTCCTTCAAAAAGGGCGATAATTAAGTTGAATTAAATTTTAAAAAAAGTATTGCTTCTCCGCCTTCTCACCATGTTATTTTTCTTCGCACCAGCTCCTCACTCACGAGTTCGTGGCCCTCTCAAACCTATGTTATACAAAGTGAAGAATCAACTTTATTGATTAAGTGGACAACTCATAGGTGAGGAGCTTCATCTAGAGAGGAGCTCCACCTAGAGACTGCCTCTAATAGAACGCTCTACATAAAATCATTTTACAACCAAAATTATATATAGTGTTTATACATCTAGGGAAGTTTGAACAACTGCTTAAGAAGTAGGAACAAATTCCTAATCTAAGGCTCTAGCGAACGGAATCCCTTCATATTTACATATTCTCCATTATCTTCAACAAATGAGGCCTCATTTATTGAATGGGACTCTATATCCCCATGTATAGCTAGGCTTGTTTATGACAAAAGTCATGTGTCTAATTAAAAGTGTTTTGTAATAGTATTAAGAGTAAGAATAATGGTTGTAAATGTTCGTGTGCTTTTAATTTTTCCTAAATAAAAATATTTGTGAATGTTTCTGAGCATTGAAATAATGCAAAAAATCATAAATGTCGTACAAAGTTATGATAAATGACAACCATGAAAATGGTTAATTTTGTGAAACAATTTTAATCTTAATACTTATTTATGATTTACGTCTTTGAAACTGTATCTTACCTTCACCAATCAAATCTAATTTATGTTCCAACTCATCTTACTCATGTTCAAAGAAACCAATAATACCAGAAATTTTAGCCAAAAAGTTGCGAAAGGATGATATCATACAATATCATTTGCATATTGACAAATATTTTCTTAAGCAAAATTTTCCCCGAATGGAAAGACTAGCCTTTATAGAAATATTACGAGACAAGTGAGAATCTTCACTCATATACTGCTGGACGAAAGTACGATAAATGATAACAACCGTAATGGTCCAGAAACAGTGTGGAACTTCAGGTGTGAAGGTGTGGAAAGCTTATCAACTTTTGTCCGCGAGAGAGATGATGTCAAGTACAGCTTGCCATGATTCGTTTCTTTTTTACACATATTAGTTATTTATTGTGGCGTGATGAATATTGTAACGTACAAGTGCTATTCAAGATGCTCTTGCTAATTATTGAAGTCTATGTATGTCCACATTAAAAGGAATGGAGACATCCACGATGCTGTAAAATCAATATTGGCAGCACTAACTATTTTATATGCAAACTGTGAATCAAATTATGAGATGCGTATTAAAGCTTGCTGAATCTTCATCCTGTGAAAGTTCAGAATGGCGACCTGGTGGAGGCCCAACAAACATGGACGAAGCAATGGATTTATGATCCCGTCATATTTGATATAGTGACATAAGCAAACATTCAATTAACGGTAGGCTTAAACGGTAATTTCCAACTATACTTGAAGCAGTATGCTTTTAAATAATTTAGAATTAGAATCTGTTTTTTTATTTATGTTGATTTGGTTTTTTAATGCAGTGGGAAAGCTGTCAAACCAGCAGCAGTGATATGCAGTATTAGTTGATATCCACAAATGTAATGATAGTCATTATTAGTTGTTATCAGAGAATAGAGGTTGATTCATTATTGTTATTGATATCCATAAAGGCAATGATGGCCATTATTAGTTGCTACCTAAGCATCCAGCTAGGGCACCATGACCGGGTGTTGGTCTCTGCCAGGGAGGAGAGTTATATTAACGTATTTGTTTTCTTTATGATCATTTTGTCAAAGTACGATGTAGGACTTTGTTTTTATTTTTAATCTCAGTGTTAGTCAAGGACAGTTTGGTCGGTTAGGATCATTTATTTGTTTATTTTTAATCAACAGTAGGTTAATAATTGTTCTATCATTTTAAAGGAAAAAGACAAATGTGTCCAATGTATGGCAGAGAACATAAATGTAACATCGAAAATCATTGACAAGGTTAAGCATTTTTGCATACAAGTAATAAAAAAAGACAGAGAACAAATTTATCATCCATCCATCTATAATATTGTCTTCATACTGTGTATCTATATTTCTCAATCATTAAACAATTCAGAAATGACAAACAAAGTGCAGGCATACAACTTTACGTTTTTCCTCTCTTAAGGAACAGAGTACTGTCGAACGCATACAAGTTTCCAAGACCAGAACGGACAAACAGTGAACAAGCCCGTGGCTAGAAGAAAATCAACACAGCAAACCAGTTGAATGAGAAAATCAGAACCTGAATATCGGTTGGACAAACCCCAAACAGAGGTAATTCATTACAGTCTGTTAAATACCATTTCTTTTCATTTCCAACGAAACAGAAAAATATATGATTGTTATTACATAAAAGTCCAGTATTACATTGTCGGAATAAATAGAAGAAACAACGACCAAGAGACAGAGCAGACCCTAGTCAAGGGTTTGACATCGTGAAACCCTCATGTCCAACTAAAAAGTTCAACAAACACGAATTACCAAACCAACACTGTAAACAAAGGTGAGCCCAGGTCGTATAACGACACAAGCAAGAGCCAATCAAATGAACGTTGAAGCGCGGCCAACCAACAGAAACTACAAACCCTAGTGACAACCTACAAGACTACGGTGACAAAGCCTACCAGGAAAAAACCAGAGGGTTTGAGAACCGAAGAATTGGAGCCACCCATGTCCAAGGTCGAGCCTTGACCTGCGAAGCCAGAACAAGCAACTGTTAGTCAGACCTCGCATAAAAGAAAATGAACAGAGATATAGTTCAGGCAAGGGGAGAACAAAACCTTACTTGGGAACGTGTTTGTATAAAGAAACCGCAGGCTAGTGAGCCACAGAACACGGGAGTTACCTGAGACGAAGGAGTGAACCATTTGTTAGCATTGGAACCAGTTGAAAATAGAAGTAAAGCATGGAAAGATGAATTACCTGGGAAGTCATAGCAGAGTGAGCCACCATGCCTGTAACCTGAGCATACGAAGATAGTAACAAAAAAATTTAGCAGCAGAGCCGTAGCAAAGTAACAAACAACAGGACAGTAATAGTTGGAAGCCAGACAAGACCAACCAGTGGTCGATTCCATGTTCGAGCAGATGAAATAACAAATTGTGCCCAGGAAGTAAATAAACCAACCTCCAGAATGCGTGATAGGACCACACAGCAAAGAACAAAGTTGCCAACAGCACAGGCAAGCCTGTAGTTCAACATTCATTCACAGACAAAACCAAAACAGACCAACACCATAGAAACCCTCGCGGAGCTCACATAGCAGAACAAAAATGTCGAAATGACAAAATGCCAAAGGGTTTTTCTGAAGTGAACTAGCGGGAAATGAGGATCAAGGCAGGATAGGTCAATTGTCACATTTACACTCCGCAATAAATGATTGCAACCAGCATAGAAAATATCCATTGATTATAAGAGTGATTGAATGCCTAATCATAAACCAAATCTGGATTAATCAATAGCACTAGACAGACTTTGTTTTTTGTCATACATTGGAGTGTGGGCTTGGATCCCATCATAGTTGTATTAGAGTCGAGTTTTGAAGTTAGTGAGAGAAATGGAGGTAGGAAGGCGAGGTTGTGGCAGAAGTGTTCAGAGGATAGCAGAGGAAGGACTGATAGGGGAGATCAGGATTCTTACTACCCGTTTGGAGGCGGTTGAAGCCCAGGAGAAGAAGGGATCCAGAGGTAGGCGATGATAGCGAAGAGGAAACTTAAGCGAAAACAGATGGATTGGATGGAGAGGGCCGAGAAATGAGACTCTTGAGATCGGTTTTAATAGCAAGCAGTAAACCCAAACCAGAACTCCCAAGTTATGACGGCAGCCTATCCACAGAGGTTTTGTTGGACTGGATCAGCGAGCTAGATAAGTATTTCGAGTGTGAGGAGGTCAGTGAAGACTGTAGAGTTAAGTTTGCTCCGACAAAGTTGAAGGGACATGCAGCCCTGTGATGGGACAGTGTCCAAACAGAGAGAAGGAGATTGAACATGTTGCCAATCAAAAACTGGTCAAGGATGGTGGCCAAGTTGAAGGGTAGATTTCTGCCTAAACATTATCAGATTGCACCACACAGGCAAGTGCAGAATCTAAAACAGAAAGGAATGACAGTAAGGGAGTGAAGAGTTTTATCGAGTGAACTTAAGGGCTGGTTATACAGATGATACCCCAGAGAAGATAGCCAGGTATGTAAATGGTTTAATGCTAGAAATTCTAGATGAAATTAGTATTTTGTCTCCAAAGAACATTGAAGAAGCATATCAGAGTGCTATGAAAGCTGAAGAGAAAAATACTAGAAAGAAAAATGTCAGGAGAGGATGAGGAACCGGAAGACAAAGAGGCCAGTCCTATGGTAGAGGGTGAACTACTAACACTAATGAGGAAGGCAACAGTTCTAAAGCCTCCAAAACAATAGAAAAAGGGGACAACACAAGAGGAGGTAGGTCATATCAGCGAGGCAGGGGAAATGACTAAGGTAGAAGAGCTAGTTGCCAATGTTACAGGTGTCATAACTTGGGACACAGATCATTTGAGTGTCCTAAGGCAGACCAAGCTGGACAAAGGGGTGCATATTTCCCACAACTAGAAGAAGCAGAGGCACCTCCCCAAGAAGCAAAAAATGCTCCAGAAAGAGGGGAAGCCATGGTTTTGAACAAGGTGTTGTTGAAACCAACCAAAGAAACCACTGAACAAACTCAGCAGAAAGCTTTGCTTCAAACAATTTGTAAGTCACACAGTAAGTGCTGTAAGCTAATTATTGACAGTGATAGTACAGATAACTTAGTGGCCACAGAGATGGTGGAAAACATGGAATTGAAGCGGTTGAAACATCCCACCCCTTCAAAAGTTTCATGGCTCAAAAAGGCCATCAGTTGCTGGTAGATGAGAAATGGGAGGTGGAGTTTCAAATAGGCAAATATAAGGATAAGGTCATTTGTGACATAATGTCGATGGATGTATGTCACATACTGATAGGCAGGCCATGACAGTACGATAGAAAGGTGGTACATGACGGATTGACAAACTGCTATAAGTTTGTCAAGGATGGAATGAAGCACATGCTTATGCCCATCAAGGAGGAAGGAACAGCAGGGACAAGTGACCTAAGAGCGTTGTTGGTCAATGGAAAACAGTTTCTAAAACAAGTTGGGGATAGCGAGGTGAGTTATGCAGTTGTAAGAAGAGAAAAAATGGTATTGTTGCATACAGAGGTATCAGATTTTCCCCCAAAAAGTCAGTAGATGTTGCAGGAGTTTACGGATATAGTGGTGGATGACTTGCCAGATAAACTGCCCCCCAAAAGAAGCATAAGTCACCATATTGACTTCATACCCAGAGCATGCTTGCCAAATAAGGTAGCATATTGGATGAGCCCCAAGGATAATGAGGAGATTAGAAAGCAGGTGCAGGAACTGCTAGACAAAGGATTGATAAGGGAGAGCTTGAGCCCTTATGCAGTTCCAATGGTTCTCGCTCCCAAGAGAGGAGTAGAGTGGCGGATGTGCACAGACTCGAGGGCCATCAACAAAATCACCATCCGGTACAGGTTTCTACTGCCATGGATGGACAAAATGATGGATTGCCTAAGTGGAGCAGCATATTTTTCTAAAATAGATTTGAAGAGCGGGTGTCATCAAATCTGAATTCGAGAGGGAGACGAGTGGAAGACAGCCTTCAAGATGAATGAGGGACTGTATGAGTGGCTGGTTATGCCATTCGGACTTAGCAATGCACCCAATAGATTTATGCAGTTAATGAATGAAATGCTGAAAGAATACACTCGAAAATTTGTGATAGTTTACCTGGATGATATACTAATCTTCAGCAGGACAAGGGAGGAGCACCTTCGACATATTCGGAAAGTGTTGGAAAAATTGCAGCAAAACAAGTTGTTGATAAATCTAAAAAAGTGTACTTTTCTGCAAAGAGCGTTGATTTATTTGGGCTTCGTAATAGCAGAAAATGAGCTGAAGATGGATCTGGAAAAGATTTCAGAAATAGTCAATAGTTTTCATGGGCTGGCGAGTTTTTACCAGAAATTCATAAGAAATTTTAGCGAAATTTGTGCACCTATGTTGGACAATATTAAAAAGGCTAGTCAGCCTTTTCGTTGGACTGACGCAACGGAGAGGAGTTTTCAGGTACTAAAGAAGAAGATCACAGAGAGACCAATCGTGAGATTGCCAGATTTTAAAAAGCTCTCTCAGGTTCATTGTGAAACTAGCAGTACGGTTATTGGAGTTGTACTCAGCCAGGAGGATAAACCTATTTCATTTTTCATTGAGAAGTTAAATGAAAGCACACATAAATATTCATCATACGACAACGAGTTCTATGCTGTCATCCAGTGACTGAAGCACTAGAGACATTATTTGCTCGGAAACGAATTTGCGTTGTTTTTGAATGATTCTACACTATAGTATGTGATGCAACAGAACAAGTTGAATCACAAACATGCCAAGTGGGTGGAATATTTGCAGAGTTTCACCTTTGTGTTGAAACACATCAGTAGGTAGGCCAACAACGTGGCAGATGGGTTGAGTAGGAGGGCCTTACTTTTGCAGGAGAGTACTGTACAAGTGTTGGGTTTTGAGCACTTGAAAGATTTATACCAGACTGACACAAATTTTAAGGAGGCCTATGAGGCATGTCAGAATCCCTTGGTGAGAGATAATAGTCCATGGTTGGACTACAACTTACAAGAGAAACTGATGTTTAGAGGAGGACAGTTATGCATTCCTGATTGCTCAATGAGAAAGAACATTATTTGGGAGAAGCACAGTGGAGGTCTATCCGGACATTTTGGCATAAACAAGACACTCGAGTAGCTCATTCATTTTTACTTTTGGCCAAGAATGTGAAGGGATGTACAACGATTCGTGACCAGATGTAAAGTGTGCCAGTTGGCGAAGGGTCAGAGTGAAAACACGGGAATTGTATACACCATTGCCTGTTCCAAGCAGACCGTGGGACTCAGTCAGCTTGGACTTTGTCTTGGGTCTACCTAGGACAGAGTGGGGTTATGACTTGGTGATGGTAGTAGTGGACAGATTCTCGAAGATGGCACATTTTATCCCTTGTAGAAAAACCAGTGATGCCACTCATGTGGCCCACTTGTTTTTCACGGAGATTGTCTGGCTACATGGTTTTCCTAAGTCTATTCTTTCAGACAGGGACGTGAAGTTTACAGGGCACATTAGGTGCACCTGTGGAAGAGGTGGACACACAGTTGAGTTACAGTTCTGCTTATCACCCGCAAACTGATGGACAAACAGAGGTGGTAAACAGAAGCCTGGGAAACCTGCTACGAAGCTTAATTGGTGAGAATTCGCGGATGTGGGATCAAGTGCTTTCCCAGGTAGAGTTTGCTTGTAACGACTCACCTAATCGCAGCACAGGCTACAGTCCATTTTAAATACTATACGGCATGCATCCTTGCGGAGTGCATGAGTTGCGAGATCTCGGACAATAAGAAAGGTGAAGCAAAGATGGGGAACATATCACTAACGCGATGAGAGATTTGCATGAGCAGGTGAAAATCAAATTGCAGGACAGTAGCCAAAAGTATAAGTAGCAAGCATATTTGAAAATAAGGGAAGTACAGTTCAATGTAGGAGATGAAGTCCTCGCGCATTTGCGTAAGGAGCGCTTCCCTAGAGGTGCATACAATAAAATAATGTATGAGAAGATAGGCCCCTGCAAGTCCTCTAGAAATTTTCAATGAATGCTTATGAGATACAACTGCCACTAGGGATAGGCATTTCACCCATCTTCAATGTGGCACACCTGTTTCCTTACACTATTGACCCAGAAGAAGAATACAGAACCACACGGCCTACACGAAATACCCAGGATGGAGGAGAAACGTGGATGAGACAGATGCCTTACGTTCAGCCTCCCGAGATCGAGAGAATCCTCGACACTCAAGTGGCCAAACGAACTCGCCAAAAGGAATATCTGTAGTACTTGGTCAAGTGGAAGAGCCGTCCTATTGAGGACAGTTCGTGGCTTGATTCCAGGTAGATTGAGTAGGCGGGTTCTTCAGTCGAGAAGCTCATGGACCGGAGTCATGATTTCTTTTTGCCCCGGGAGCTTGATGCAAGAGCATCCAGCTAGGGCACCATGACCGAGTGTTGGTCTCTGCCAAGGTGGAGAGTTATATTAGCACATTGGTTTTCTTTATGATCAGTTTGTCAAAGTAGGATGTAGGACTTTGTTTTTATTTTTAATCTCAGTATTAGTCAAGGACAATTTGGTCAGTTAGGGTCATTTATTTGTTTATTTTTAATCAACAGTAGGTTAATAATTGTTCTATCATTTTAAAGGAAAAAGACAAATGTGTCCAATGTAAAATCTTGTCGTATAGGCAGAACCGAATACTTGAATAGTTATGTAACTATAAGACTTACAACTAAAAAAGTAACTACACAGTTCAAGTAACTGTAGATAGAGAACATAAATGTAATATCGAAAATCATTGACAAGGTTCATCATTTTTTCATACAAGTAATAAAAAAAAAAGACAGAGAAAAAATTTATCATCCGTCCATCTGTAATATTGTCTTCATAATGTGTATCTATATTTCTCAATCATTGAACAATTTAAAAATGACAAACAAAGTGTAAGCATACAACTTTACGTTTTTCCTCTCTTAAGGAATAGAGTACTGTCGAACGCATACAAGTTTCCAAGACTAGAGTGGACAAATGGTGAACAAGCCCATGGCCAAAAGAAAATCAACACAGCAAACCAATTGAATGAGAAAATCAGAACCTGAATATCGGTTGGACAAACCCCAAACAGAGGTAATTCATTACAGTCTATTAAATACCATTTCTTTTCATTTCCAACAAAACAGAAAAATATATGATTGTTATTACATAAAATTCATGTATTACATTGTCATAATAAATAGAAGAAACAACAACCAAGAGACAGAGCAGACCCTAGTCAAGGGTTTGACATCGTGAAACCCTCGTGTCCAACTAAAAAGTTCAACGAACACGAATTACCAAACTAGCACTGTAAACAGAGGTGAGCCCAGGTCGTATAATGACACAAGAAAGAGCCAATCAAACGAACGTTGAAGCGCGGCCAACAAACATAAATTACAAACCCTAGTGACAACCTACAAGACTACGGTGACAGAGCCTACCAGGGAAAAAACCGGAGGGTTGGAGAACCAAAGAATTGGAGCCACCCATGTCCAAGGTCGAGCCTTGACCTGCGAAGCCATAACAAGCAACTGTTAGTCAGACCTCACATAAAAGAAAACAAACAAATATATAGTTCAGGGAAGGGGAGAACAAAACCTTACCTCAGAACGTGTTTGTTTAAAGAAATCGCATGCTAGTGAGCCACAGAACACGGGAGTTACCCGAGATGAAGGAGTGAACCATTTGTTACCATTGGAACTGGTTGAAAACAGAAGTAAAGCATGGAAAGATGAATTACTTGGGAAGTCATAACAAAATGAGCCACCATGTCTATAACCTGAGCATAGGAAGATAGTAACAAAAAAATTTAGTAACAGAATCGTAGCAAAGTAACAAACAATAGGACAGTAATAGTTGGAAACCAGACAAGACCAACCAATTGTCGATTCCATGTTCGAGCAAACGAAATAACAAATTGTTCCTAGGAAACGAATAAACCAACCTCTAGAACGCGTGATAGGACCACACATCAAAGAACAAAGTTGCCAACAACAAAGGCAAGCCTGTAGTTGAACATTCATTCACAGACAAAACCAAAACAGACCAACACCATAGAAGCCCTCGCAGAGCTCACGTAGCGGAACAGAAATGTCGAAATGACAAAATGCCAAAGCGTTTTTCCAAAATGAACTAGCAGGAACCGAGGATCAAGGCAGGACAGCTCAGCTATCACATTCACACTCTGCAATAAATGATTGCAACCACCATAGAAAATATCCATTGATTATAAGAGTGATTGAAAGCCTAATCATAAACCAAATCTAGATTAATCAATAGTGCCAGATAGACTTTGTTTTAAGTCATACATTGGAGTGTGGGTTGGGTCCTGTCACTATCAGAGAATATAAATTGATTCATAATTGTTATTTAGAGAAAACCACATCACTTGGATCTATAGGTAGGTGGGATAGACTTTTACTCCTGCTGTAGATTCCTACCCCTAGATGAGCTCTTAAGCAAACAAAAGCAATTTTAGAATTATGATTTATATAAAAATTATAGGTAGAAAGTTTGATAAAATTATTTTTTCCATCTTTATAGATAATAGTTTGAATGAGATTTTAATTTTTTTAATAAAATAATTGATCTAATTATTAATCAGAATATTGTGGAAAACATTTCAATTTTCAATCATATATATATAGTTTTGTGGAATTCATTTCAATTTTCAATCATGTCTGTATGTATATATATAGCTTTTTACAAGATAATTTTTTTCTGTAAAAAATAATCATTTAAATTTTCGATCATATATATATAGTTTTGTGGAAACATTTCAATTTTCAATTGTGTCTATATAGCTTTTCACAAGATAAATTGTTTTCTCTAAGAATAATAATTTACTACTAAGGAATTTAGTTTATATGTGCATTATGAAAGTTTATATGTGCATTATGAAACAAATAGAAATACACATAGGAATATCATATTATTTTTTATTAACAAAAATAAATGACTTGAATGAATATTGTTTATTAATGTCAAATTTATGGTAAGTAGGAATGAGGGGTTGAATCAATTTTGATCAGTTATACCAATAACATGTTTCCTCAATATTGAGTAGATAGAAATAAGGCGTGCAAGTACTATTCATAAATTTCAATATATTTTAAAAGAGATAATAAAAGCAAGAAAGTGGAAAAGGTAGAAAGAAGAGTTAAAATTGCTGCCACAAAAGATTATAGATATCATTTGAATTTTAATTATTTCTGCTATATGAACAATAAGAGGAGTCACAACAATAATACACTTGATCTTCAATTGGCACTATTAAATAAAATTTCTATAAATAAATAATTGTATGCGTGAGTTACATGACAATAGGAATATATTGTAAAAAAATGATACTTTATTTTTTTTCAAACTATTATTATACAAAAAAAAACTATTATTTTTTTTAATTGTTATAACATGTAGAATAATAAGCAATAAGGATAACAACCATAAAAATAATAAGAAGTAAAATATATATGTGCATATAATATTTAAGAACTTATCGTTTTCTTTTGGGTATTTAGAGTATTATTCACAACAAGTAAATAATTATATAAATAAGAACAACAAATAAACTTTTTATTTGGTTAAACCCTCGGCGTTTATGAGAGATACATCAAAAGGATGGGGTGTTTATGAGAGATACATTCAAAGGATGGGTTGAGGTATTTTATTTATCAAGAATATCTTTACAATTTTTCATAAAACTCATTCAAATCTTGGAATTCATTTGAAGAAGACTTTGTTACATTTGTTATTAAAGATATGGCTACTTTTGTAAATTAATGTTGTTAGTGTAACCAAAAAATTAATATAAGTATATTTAGGTTCTTATATGTTCATTCAATTAATTGTTTTCACATCCTAACATTATTCACCTTGAAAACTATTTACCTAATACATTTTCCATGCCAATTCATTACCTCTCCTATCTAAGAGAAGCTAGACACCACCACAACTTCTCTAACAACACTGGTTTCATAAGCATGTATACCTAATTTCCATGAGTGTGAACCTTTTTAAGATATAATCCATCTCCATCAATGATCTATCCTCCAAAATGGTACCTAATGTCAACATCCTTAGTCTTGCTATGATAAGCTAGATTTGTAGCCAAATGAATAGCACTTAGACTATCACATATTACATTTATATTGTTATGTGTCCTTCCAAGTTCATTCATAAGATTCTATAACTAAATTTCCTCTTTTCAACCATGTGAAATAGCAATATTCTACCCCTAAAGTGGATAAAAAAAAATCCTAATTTTTTGACATCCAATTAATGGATCCTATAGTATGTGTAAAGACATAACCTTAATTAGACCTTCTCTTGACCAAATCACTTGCAAAATATGAATCAACATAACCACATACAATCACATGTATGAAATCGTGAAGAAATCATTAAAATGGGAAGCAAAAGGGATATTTACTAGTTCCACATAATTCATCTTGAATTTTACATGTATTTTATAGACATGCTTCTATTGTGAAAACTCAAACTTCCCATTTTTTTTCTCTATATATTTCAATTCCCAAGTTCTATATTATTACTGCTACATTTTTCATATCAAAGGTCCTAACCATATGAACCTTCAACTAGTTGATTTCATCTATGTGTTTGCTTTCAATGAAAATATTGTTAACATATAGCATCAAGATAATGAATAAGATCATTCAAACTTTTGAAATTAACACAATGGTCATAATCACTTCTAGTATAATTTTGGCTCATCACAAATGAATAAAACTTCTTGTACCATTGATCGAGTGCCCGCTTCAAGCCATTCAATGATATTTTGAGGATCAAAACTAACTTATTTTTTGCAATATTACAGAAAACCATTTGGATGATAAATGCATATCTCCTCATCCAAATCTCCATGTAATAATTTTTTCTTAACATCTAATTTATCTAATCCTAAATTAAGGAAAGCAACTTGTGCAACACAATATGAATAAATACAAGCTTAAAAAATGGCAAATAAAAATGCATGAAAATATCTAGCTTCCATCACAAAAAATAACATTTTGTGACCAATTTGGATTTATATCCTTCAACAATAGCATCAACACCTTTATTCAATTTTTAGATCCACTTACAACAAACAACCTTGCTATCTTTGTGAATTTCTTTTGGGTCCCAAGTTTTGTTTTTCTCCAAGCAGATGATTTGTTCTTCCATATCCATCTTACACTTGGGATTATTAATATAATATTTTGATTCATGATATCAAGAAGGTTCTATATCATAAGTATCCAAAGAAATTGATGAAGTAGAATCGATATGCATTTTATGAGGATTTATCTCAAGCGTAGATATTCTTGGTGTTGGTTGTAAAATTTCCACATTTTTTAAAATATCTTCAGCATCTAAGGCTTATTTATCATCAAAAACTTCTAATTATATATTCTTTCTATTGTATATATTCTCAATTTTGATTGTGTAATTTCCACATATTTTTTAATATCTTTAACATCTATTATTTTTTTTATCAACATAAACTTCTTCTTACTTCTTTGTCGCTATAGATAGTTGGGATTCATACTGAATTTTTTGATTTAATGGTATATGTTCTTCTACAACTTCTAGACTCTTTTATTTTATTAGTGAAGTTTCAAATCAACTTCAACACTCTTTAATTTTATTAGTGAAGTTTCATCAAATATCACATCCGTTATAATAATGGTTTTGTGGGAAGTATGATCCCACACTCTGCATCCCTTAGATACATCAACATAAAAAAAAGCATTATATTTCTTTAATATATGGTCAAGCCTAAAACACCAATTATTAGGAGTAAGTGTATAAGCTTCACAACATTTTTATTTTTTTTTTAATTTGAAGAATGTCAAGGACTATGTATCCATACCTCTTTCTGGATTTTACAAATTATTACTTACGATAGATCAAGTAGTAGTCACTCCTTCCACCCACAATATTTTCTTCAAATTAGCATTGCCAAGTATTTTTCTTTTTATTCTGAGAAGAACCATGCTCATGTATTATGATATTCCATTTCGCTAGGGGGCATATATAGTGGTATTTTTTCGTACAACCCTAGATTTTTTATATTATTTTTCAATTTCTAAAGAAGTGAACTCACTTCTATTATCTACTCTTAAACATTTGATTGTTCTACCATTTTTCTTTTCTATAATATATCTAAATTGTTTAAGTATATTAAACACATATATTTTCTTTGCAAAACATAGAGCCACACTTTTTTAGAGAAATAATCTATCAATATTACAAAATATGACGATCCTATAAAAGAAACTATAGTGGATGACCCCCAAGCATTTAAATGGACATGATCAATAATACTTTATTGATATGATTGCCTACTTTAAACATCTATCTACATTGTTTTCCATATACACGAACTTTGTAGAAATTTAGATTTAATGATTTTAATTTGGAAACAATTTTTGATTTTGTAGTAACTATAGTCCTTTCTAGCTCATATGACCTAGCCATTGATTCCATAAATGAGTGGATTCAATTACCTCCTCAAATACCATTGTTGTTTCATTGATATGAGTACTTCCATCTAGTTTGTAAATCTCTCCTGTCTTTATAACATTCATAACTATTAAATTATCCTTAGACACTTTCAGTGTTCCACCTTAACATATATCTTTATGACATCTAGAATCCCAATTTCCCAAATTAATTAAATTCTTCTTTAATTTAGACATATGTCTAACATTTCGAAATGTATAATACCATCAAATATTTAGTTTTGACACTGCAAACCCCAATACTCTTACCAGAAATATTATTTGTCTTAAAAACAATTCCACCATTAATAGGTTTTTATGAAGGAAACCAAATTATATGTTGGCACATATGATAACAAGAAATATAATCTAAAAACCATTTTTCATATTATTGATGAATATTACTGATATGAAAGAATGCATCAATCATATTTAACATCATTCATCTAGAGTTTCTTTATTTTTAAAGTCTTCCTTAGTTTGATGTCTCTTCAAACAATCCTTCTTAATATGCATTAAATTTTTATAGTACCAACATCTAAGTTTTTTGTTCTTTCCTTTCCATTTTGATATTTATGTACCTCTCCACTTTTATCCTATTTGTTTATTATGAACCTCTAGACATCATTGCTTATGGTTTGGAAATTTTAATAATTGATTTTCTATGCACCTCCTTAGACAATCACTCTCCAACAATGAAATTGAATGTAAGTTTCTTAGTTGTACTAAAGGTAATGGAGGTTAAAAAATGATCACATGATTTAAGCAATCAACAAAATGGTATAAATTTTCTATATTCATCACCTAGCTTATAATCCACACTAATCCATTAGAAAATAAGAACATTAAACACATTCAAATGATTTGAATTTTTCTTCTTTCGTTTATATTTTATAAATGTATCTTCAAGTAGATTCAATTCATCAAGGACTGGGTCACATAAAGGATTTTCATATTGCTTCATACACCTATTGTTGTTACTTCTTTACTAAAGTTAAACAAAATCTCATATGAAAGACATAACCAAATTGTGTTGACAAATCAGATCTTGAATCTAAGACTTCCCACTCTTCATCCATCATAGTCAAAGATTTTTTCCTATATTTTTTCTAATGGCTTATGCATTTGTTGTTGTACTAACAAATCTCATATTAAGGTTTCATGATTTGGAATTATTTCTACCATTAAAATTTTCAACATCGAATTGGGTATTTTCCACTTTCAACATTATTCTCTCTACACAAACTGTTATATACCTAGGGGGGATAATATGGGGTACCAAGGGAGGTAACCAAGGTAATAATGTAATAGAATGGGCCATAATAATAAATAAGGTGGTTAACCCATATCATGTAAGGGACCACAAGTAGTTAGTAATAATGTAATGGGCCCATGGTATTAGTTTGATGGTATGAGAGAACCATGGTAATGACCCAAGGTATTGTATGTATGAGGCCTATATAGAGGCTAGAGACTCTGTGTCAAGGAACTGTGTCAAGGATTATTGTATGAACAGGCATATGCCTTATGGAGTGTTCTCCTTCCTTAAGGAGTGATTGTATGGTGTTGCCCTACCTTAAGGGTCTGATATCAATAATGTGAATCATTCCATATTATTTCTAGGTTTATTTGCATTATCTTATATTTTCATATCAGATCTATAATATTTCCAGGTCAGATCTATAACAAGTGGTATCAAAGCACTTTCTTGGGCAAAAGTGGAGATTTTTTTTTTTTTTTGCAGGATTTTGGGGGTGGCGAGTTTGCAGATCAGATCTGTATATTTTGGTGCAAGGTCTACAAAATATAATTGCATATCTGGATTCTTTGTGAAAAAATATCCGATTTCAAAAAAAAATCGGTTGAATCGGAGTCCGGATGAAGGAGATATCAC
This sequence comes from Pinus tabuliformis, assembly GCA_031772625.1. Classification (NCBI taxonomy): domain Eukaryota; kingdom Viridiplantae; phylum Streptophyta; class Pinopsida; order Pinales; family Pinaceae; genus Pinus; species Pinus tabuliformis. The sequence goes on from CM062816.1 coordinate 1,948,209,388, forward strand.
TGATCTAAAAATCAGTGTTGTTGCAGACAATTTTTCGGGGCAGCGAATTTGCGGTGCAAATCTAGACGTCCTGGCACAAGATCTGGAAAATCTAATTGTAGATTTGGATTCTTTGTGAAAAATACCCAATTTCAAAAAAAAATCAGTCGAATCGGAGTCCGGATGAGGGAGATATTGTTGATTTAAAATGAGCTCTTTTTTGCAGAAACTGTGCTGACGATGGGAGAGTAGCAGCGCAGATATGAAATTCTAGTTTCTGGATCAGGATTTCTATCACATGGGAAGATGCAGAATGGTTGTTCCATTTTCGAAAATAGGTCATAATACGAATTCTGAGCAATATTGACGGAATTATGACCATTTCAAATTTTCGCCAATTTTTTTTGTGATGGCAGGCCTAGGTCAAAATTTCATGGACTTGTATAAATTTGATGGCTCTCACCCAGCCAAATGGCTAGCACAAATGGAGAAATATTTTAGATTGAATTACATCATGGATGATGAGAGTCAGTTGAGTGTGGGAAAACTATGCTTGGACAATGAAAAACGACAATGGTGGCAATGGCATCAACGTTGCTGTCGAAGGCCCTTGACTTGGGACACATTCACAAAAGATCTTATGGACCACTTTAACCATAAAACTAATCTTGTGGATAAACTCACACAGACAAACACACAACCTAGCAAAGATCTTATTTTTACAGAAAAGAAGGAAACCAAGGGACCTAAAGGGTTATTTTCTGCTGGTATCTCCTTATTGCAGGTTCATGGATTGATTCAGAAAGAGAAAATCATTGTTTCTATAAATCCTAGTTGCAAGCATAATTTTATCAATGATAATTTGGCAAAAAAATTGCAAGTTCCAGAAAAACAAATTGAAAATACACAGGTTGATGATGAGGATGTTCAAATTTATAAGGATTTGAAGCTTTCTATGGATAAGTATGTGTTGCATGGTGAATTTTATACTTCATAGATGGATAATATAGATGTTGTTTTGGGATATCCTTGGATGGAATCTGCGAGGTACTATCAATATTAATGTGCAGAAGAAATTCCTGAAGCTCTGGTATAAAAAGAAGAAAATTACATTACAGGACATTTCCATCAATAAATAGGTAGAGTCCACGAACGTTGAAGCAGAAGATGTTCCAGGGTCTGACATATTAGATGATGAGCCAGTGATGATAGGAAATCAAACACAAATAGAGGCTGAAGCAAAAAAGGTTACAGGTACATCAGATGAGGGCTCAGTGGTTGAAGTCATATTGGAAAAGAAGACACCACAACAGGCACCACAGCAGGGTGAATTAAAGAAAAAGCCATCGTGGGTTAAAACTTCAACATATCATCACCCACATCACCCCGCAAGACAACCCTCAAGATGGCAACCAATTAGCCACACAGACAACAACCCCCGTAGGACAGATAGAGAGGAGCGAAGATCCACCTACTACACATCAACACAGAAGAGCTACCACGGTCAAATTCCATCTCAAGCGAGCGAGGCACTAGTGAGACCGAGGGCTCACCTCTCTTTTGGATGGCTAGATGCACGTGCATGGTACCAGTGGACTACTCTTTTGACTAGATCTTATTATTTGTGTTCTTCCCATGTTTCGGGGATGAAACATGCTAAGGGGGGTGGAATGTTATATACCTAGGGGGGATAATATGGGGTACCAAGGGAGGTACGCAAGGTAATAATGTAATAATGGAATGGGCCATAGTAACAAATAAGGTGGTTAACTCATATCATGTAAGGGACCACAAGTAGTTAGTAATAATGTAATGGGCCCATGGTATTAGTTTGATGGTATGAGGGAACCATGGTAATGACCCATGGTATTGTATGTATGAGGCCTATATAGAGGCTAGAGACTCCACGTCAAGGAATAGTGTCAAGGATTATTGTATGAACAGACATATGGCTTGTGGAATGTTCTCCTTCCTTAAGGAGTGATTGTACGGTGTTGCCCTACCTTAAGGGTTTGATATCAATAAAGTGAATCATTCCATATTATTTCTGGGTTTATTTGCATTATCTTATATTTTCATATCAGATCTATAATATTTCCGGGTCAGATCTATAACACAAACTCTCCCTTCAAATAAATTTTCCTTTTTTCTTTTGGAATATATATCATTACAAAATTGTGGTCCACCAAATTTACTTTGAAATATAAGTTTTCAATGTTCTAGAAAATCTTAAAAAATATTATATATGTATCCGCACGACTAAAATAAAAAATGTGCTTTATCACTTGTTAAGGCCAATCTTCACAACCCTACTTAACCTCTTCTCCTCTATGGCTAGAGTTTTGTGTGGCGCTAGTTGTGATTGATTGCAAACTAGACTTCTCATTGGAAATGCTCGATTGACAACTTGGACTGTGCTTCTAGTGTTTTTCTACTCCTCCATTGTGAATGTGTGAGATGCTCAACACCTTTTCTTCACTTGAATTTGGACCTCCATGGCTCGAATCCTTTTCCTTTGGAGAAACTTAAATTCCCACTATGTGGCTTTTTCCTTCTACATAGCTAGGGTTTTGTCTCAATTAGGGGTTTGGTAGTGGATAGGCAGTGTTGCACCTCCATTGCATGGATTTAGATTTGAACACCTATCGTGCAAACAAGTTAGTTACTTCACCATGGGTGACCAGTGTTTTCTTTTCAATGGTTTGTAGGTTCAACAATGACAACCACTTTTGCAATGATGGATTAACCACAACTAATCTGTTAACGCCCTCTACATTCAATGATGCATTAGCCTCCTTCACAGAATGATGGGTTGTAATAACTCTATTCACAACTTTCCCTTGCCTAGAATGGCTTGATTGATGCTAATAGTTGAACCCCATCGGCTGTCATTAAATTCCAGTAGCCATTCCCTCTAAAAAGATGTTAGGTCCCTATAATACCACTGATTACCCTATTACTATTGTAGTTGTATCCCTTATTAATATTGTTGTGCCCCTATTGTCCCCATATTGTTATTACTTTACCCCATAGAATCCCTCTATTATTATTTTTATGGCTTTATATTATTATTGTTAGGTCAGCTGGGTTATATTGTGACTCCTTAGACTCCTATATATAGAAAGGAGGTTTTGTCATTTGAATCATCCATGAATTGTTCATTTGTGTAATGTAAAAGAGGTTTCCCCCTCGAAGAGGCTGAATTCTAAGGCGTTCAACTGTCTTTTCTTTCTTTTTGTGAGCTAGTTTTATAACATTTGGTATTAGAGCCTTAGATTCTAGGGTTTCACTGCTCCAAATAGGTCATCATGGAATTTTCACTATAACATTTTTTCTGTGACGTTTCAAAAGCTAAAAAAAAAAACCCATTTGAGAGAAAATTGGATGGAACCTCAATTCCAAATTTCAGAGCTTTTCACACTATATTTGCGGAGTTATGATCTAAGGAAGTTGGTCTTTTTGCAGACTCCTGAATTGCATTCCGAATAGGTGACCTAGGGAAAATCGTCATAACCTTCTCTCTGAGCATCGGATTGAAATTTCATAAGAAGGTATAGAAAGAGGATGAACTGAAGTTTCTTGTATATATTTTTTAAAGCCAAAGGTCCAAATAGTGACTCATGGCATGTCATACAAGTTCACTCTACTAAACTAGTCTATAATCAGGTCACTGTGGGAGATTTGGCATAACTCTTCCCTGGAGAATCCAATTTGGATCAGACTGGTGGCATTAGAAAGAGGATTTAGAGTGATACCACAGGTCGCAATTTCAGAATTAGATGATTCGAAATTACAGAGATACATCAGATTCAATATCAAGCTCCTACAAAGTGAAAAAATGTGTGTATTTTTTTTCAAAATTTTTAATAAGCTTGGTGTGAAAAATTAGTTTGAAGGAATTCAAAGGGCATAGTAAAGTATTATTATCAGTAATTGATGCCCTGAGGAAAGAAAATGCAAACACCTAGTAAGCAACCTGAAAGCTCTATCATGACTCATGAAGAAGAGAAATAAATGCAACATGATATATGTTTGGTCAATTTAGTGTGATCTAAATTGCTATTTATAATGTGAACCTGGGGTTCGTAAACTGACGAAGTGAAGTGTACTATATGTACTAGATAACCATTTCTTTAATCTTTTGTCGTTTTTGAGTTTTTTTTAATTTATTTTTGGATTTATCTTTCCCTAATGTGTGATGGTGAGAGTGAAAGTGAAGTATGAAGTATGGACAGTGATGGTGGTTTCTACAATGATTTCCTCAAACTTGAAAGTGCTCAAGAAGAAATCTAAACTGAAATCAATTCTTAAGAGAAAGTAAATGCATCAAAAAGTGAACTAATGACAATGGCCCAGTATCCTTGCTGCTGAATGAAAAGAAAGTAAAAACTGAACTGAAAGCAACTCAAACCAAAAGCAAAGCAACTAATTCACACTACTCAAACTCTTCAGATCCTTTACCCTTCAGCTCAATCTACCTTGTGGGAAGTAATCATGAATAAGTCAAGCAATATGCTATCTAAATGACAAGAAATTAAATTGCATGAAAGAAACTAGTCACACTACTTTAACTCTTCTGGTCCTTTACCCTTCAGCTCAATCTACCTTGTGGGAAGCAACCAAGAATAAGTTTAAGAAATATGAGAACTAAATTGCAAGAAATTAAATTGCAGAAAAGAAACTAATCACACTACCTCAACTCTTCTGATCCTTTACCCTTCAGCTCAATCTACCTTCTGGGAAGCAATCATGAATAAGTTTAAGCAATATGATAACTAAACCACACTACAGTTAGTGATATTCTGATTTCTTGCTAATAGAGACACTTCACTATAGAAAGAAACCATAAATTGATGAGCAGTATGATATCCAAATAACAAAGAAAGTAAGTAAGCAAATCACAACTTGGAAAAGACAGTGCTGAAATTAAACTTCAGAAAATGAAAGAACTTCAGAAAATGAAAGTTAGCAGGAAGTAAAAGATGATCTCATATGCCAATAGTTATCAAAAAGATGAAAAGTTGCCCGGGCTGCCTAAGAAAACCTCCAGAAAAGCACTGATCAGTTGACAATTACAAGAAAATAGAGATGAAAATCTAAACAACAGTGAACTAAGAAACATCAAAAGTATGTTATGTATAAGCTAATGAAAAAAAAACATAATAAAACCAAATGACAACTTTACAAGGCTTCAGCGCGCAGGGGCCCTCTGCCACTTCGGTCGGTCACAAGGAATCACACGAATAAGCTCAGAAAAGTCTCCTCATATATTAAAACAACAATATGTATAAACAGTGGGGTGACAACACGATAGTTCAGAAATTACATATCAAGAAAAAAAACTCCTTTACAACGTTCATCGACGCGTTATTTATAATGCCAAAATGCTGAGACTAGCTAACTAACTCCTACGCTAATGACTGTATTGACAAAGACACGTAGATCCCTTCAGCCGAGATCTAGCGTAACTGTCATCATGTTTATTAAATCTCTGGAGTGGTTGCTGTTAGATTCCGGTTGCAGAAGTGATCTCCAGGTGTGCTGGTGTCTTCGTGAGCTGAGGACTGTGCCACGTAACGTTCACGTGCTCAAAACAGAGCCATGCCACCGCTGGACTCTTTGGTTGGCTCTACCTTTGACCTTCGTTGACCGTGACCTTCCATGGATGATTTGGTTGCTTCGAAGGGACACGTTCCATGTATTCGTCGCCTGGAGCTTGCCCATGTGGCTCGTTTCTTCATAGGACACCTGTAGCACAACTTTTAACAAAATGGCTGCGGAATCCTGTGCTGGCTGCGGAAACCTATGCTGGCTGCGGAAATTGACAAGTTTCCGCAGCTGCATGAAAAAAAAACTAAACCAAACAACAGTCATAAGTATAGTCAGAAAACCATGTAAAGAACTCTTTTTAAACTATAATGCAATGATTTAGTAGCTGGGTGGATGCAATAAGTGGAAAAGGAAGGCTGAGAGGGTGTATATGAAGGTGCAGGTTTGAGGCTCAACATACCCCCACTGTGAAGGTGTTGCATGTCCTCATGCAACCAAAATTGAGTTATTTCCCTCTAATCCATGTGTTATGATGCTTCTGCAAGGAAATCTAGCCCTCTTTTCTTCTTCCTTGATGCTAACATCATCCTTGGCTTCCTGACTAGGCATTTGAACTTAAGGTTAATCAATGCTCTGCTTAACATTTTGTACTTCTTCTTCATTTTTCTGTTTTTTTTTTGCCACAGTCCTAAATGGAGCATAGTATTATCATGGACAATCTTGTCTACTTTACTCTGCTCTTTGAGTGCTTCATTTTCTTGTATAATATGCCTATTTAGGACTTCTAACTCAAATATTTCCTGTTTCAAAGACTGAACTTGTGCATCAGGTGGCAGAGAGGTACTTGGTCCAGCAGCTGTTTGTTCTAAGGTTTCTAGGTAATTGTATGCTTCTTGCTGATTAGAATCTACCTCAGGTGTCTTTCTCGGCCTGAACTCAAATTCTGGTGAAGGAGGACTGCTTTCTCTTTCCGGCCGAAAAGGGCTTTCCTCACGTGGAGGACTTGACTCAATGCTTGGCTGAGTTGGAGATTTCTCAAGTGTCTCTTTATCTAAATCAATAAAGTGAGACTGTTTTTCTTTGGTTTTATTCCCCTTCCCTTTTAGCCTAGTGCTCCTTCTTAAGTATGAACTAGTACTCTTTTCTTGTGCAGTCTGTTTTCCTCTTTGTTTTTTCTTGGTTATGGCAGCAGCTTGAAGATCTATTAATCTCTCTGACAGAGGTTGATAATCTTCTTCTATGGATTGCTCAGGGGATGGATAGACTTCTTGGATAGTCCTTTTGCCTTTTTCCTTTTTCTGTTCCTTACTTCTAGCTCTATCTTCTGTTCCTTTTTGGACTGTTTCTTGAATTTCTATTGTAGGGGAGTCTTGGATTGTAATGCTTTTTTCTTTCCTCCTACTTTTCCTTGGAATTTTTGGTGGACTGCTTCCAGAGGCCTCAGATGGCTCTTGGAAGTAGTTCCTTGTTAAGAATTGCCCCCAAGTATCCTTAGTTTTCTTCAACTGTTCCTCAATAAGAATTTTGATGAATCCATGGTGGTAAAGATGAGGTTCAATATTGCCTACATGTTTTTGAACTGTAAAACTCATCTTTTTCAAACTTGATAGCAGAAAATGAGGCAAATTAAGAGTGTGACCGTCCATGAAATTCATCATCAGTCTGACATGATACATATACATAGAGCCAAAATGACCTTCACATGTGATAAATTTATGAATGACTAACAATAGACTAGACCATTCCTCTTTTAATACATTAACAGGGATGCCTCTTGTGAATACATTGGTATCCATACCTTGGTTTTGTAGCATTGTTCTCCATATTTGATCTTCCACACTTCTATTTTTAAACCACCTTTCACCTTCTTGAGGTAGGCCCGTGGCAGCTGCTATTGTGGCCTCGGTCACTGTAAATTTCAAGTCTCCAACCTCCACTGTTTGTCCATTAAATGACCTTGCAAAAGCTTTGGTCACTTCCTTGTTATAGCCCTTAAACTTCTGGATAAACCGTAGCCATCTGACTTTCTTCATCAGTTCCTTAACTTGCGGATAACCCTCCAAGTATTTCGATCCTTCCGGCTCAGCTCTTAGTAATTTTCCCATTTTTTTGTTTTAAATTCCACTGAGAGTTTTTCTGTGTGTGAGGGTTAAGAGGAAAAAATAGCTCTGTTCAGGGTTTTGGATAGACTGTAATGATAGTAGTCAGGGTTTAGAGCAAACTGTAGTGACGGCAGTTGGAAATAGAGAACAGTGAGTGAACAGCGGTAAATGATTTCATAAAATGAAATGTGGACACATGCAAAGAGTATGATATAAGTGGAGTATGAGTGGAGTGATAAGCGGTGGAGTAACGGCAAGATTCCTTCGAGTCGAATGACTGTGTATGAGATCTTACACGTCTCAACAGACGGCTGCGGAATTACAGCTGGGAAGAGCCGTAGTACAATAGGTCACGTCTCAAGAGTACGGGTAATAACTAGAAGTGCAGTCATATTTGAGTTCAAACTCGGAGTAATCATGAGACCGTTAGGGAGATAAATGCGAGGTGTGTGGAGTGACATTGCGGAATAAGAGTGATAGTGGGCTAATATATCAAATCATTGCACATAGGAGAGCCTGTTATGGTTTAATAACTATATGTAATTATGACTTAAATCGTTATTTGATAAAGATTTTTGATCATACCTTTGGAATCTTTGTCAATTCTTGCTCAAGGCTTCTAACCAGTTGCTCTTCTTTGATATCTTGAGATGCCCCATGTCTTTAGCTCAATTACACCTGCATTTCATGATTATGGCATTAACGGTTGATTGTATTTTTCAAAACAGAGTGATGCTGGCTGCGGAAATCGTTTCTGGCTGCGGAAACTGATTCTGGCTGCGAAAACGGTTCCCAGCTGCAAAAACTGAGACAACACCCCCTTGTCTGCACAAAGATAGTTAGAAAAAGAACTAACTGAATGAAAATAGTCCTGAAGGGGACTTTTATTGATGGAGTGAAATGGAATGAGTGAAAGTGAAAATGAAGTGGAATGAAGTGGAATGGAGATGAAAATGAGATGGAGGTGAAGTGAAATGACAAGTGAGATGAAGTGAAGATGGAAAGAGAAGGAGAGGAGATTTTTTTTTGGAAAATATAGAGTGTCAAGTATCCCTGATTTTCACTCTATATTTTCTGCATAAGACCGCCAATCTGGGATTGGTTTTTAGGCTTATACACATTTTTTTATTTTTTTATTTTTAAGCTCAGAAACTGAAAGAAACAAAGATTAGGCTGGTGGAAGAGAAGGATTCTTCTCCACCAACCTTATTGCAGAATTCTCTTGGAACATTTTGACAAACTCCTCTTTTGAAAGTGGCTTATGATAAATTTTCAATCGGTGGCCATTCACAATAAGAGGAGTCTGATGTTCATCAATGGTCTTGATTCTTACTGCTCCATTGTTAAAGACTTTATCAATCTCATATGGCCCAAGCCAATGAGTCTGAAACTTCCCTTTGAAGTCTTTAAACTTGGAATCAAACAGTAAAGCCCAATCTCCTTCTTGAAACTTTCTCTCTTTAATATATCTGTCATGCCACTTAGTTCTTTGATGTTGAACTAGATCAGTCCTTAAAATTGCATCTTGTCTGATCTCATCTAGCTCATTCAATTGTTCCATTCTGTGCTTTTGGGCTTCTGATAGATTCATCCCCAACTGGACTGCCATCTTGAAAGTCTTGACTTGAAACTCAATGGGGAGCAGGACTTCTTTCCCATAAACAAGTTCATAGGGAGAATGTCATGTTGTGTTCCTCCATGTAGTTCTGTAGGCCCATAAGGCTTCAGGAAGCCTTTCTGCCCAATCCCTTCTGTGGAGATGAACAATTTTGGTGATGATGCTCTCAAGAACTTTGTTTGTGGATTCCACTTGACCATTTGCTTGAGGATGGTAAGGGGTAGATTTTCTGTGCTTGATTTTGTATTCTTCCATCAACTTCTCCATCAAGTTAGATGTAAATTGACTTCCCTGATCTGTCACAATTTCTCTTGGGACATCAAAACGAGTAAAAATATCCTCAAAAAGAAATTGAACAACTAAATTTTCAGTGGCAGAAGGCAATGCCTTGGCTTCTACTCATTTAGTGACATAATCAGTGCAAACCAATATATATTTCTTTTGTCTAGATGGTGGATTAATGGGTCCAATGAAATCTAAAGCCCATTTTTCAAAGGGTTCGATAAGTACCTGTGGCTGTAATGGCATTTCATTTGAAAGAGTCGGTCTCCCAACTCTCTGGCAGCTGTCACACCTTCTAACATATTGTTTTGCATCTTTAAAGAGAGAAGGCCAATAATATCCTAAAGAAAGGATTTTATAGGCCGTCCTCTTGTCAGCAAAGTGTCCACCGCATGGTTCATCATGACATGCCTTGAGGATGTCAGGCATTTCATCTTCCCGAACACATCTTCTGATCACACAATCTAGCCCTGTTTTAAACAATTCATTAGAAATCCATGAATAATTTCAACTCTCCTGAATAATTTTCCTTTTCTCATTAGGAAATAAGTGTAGAGGTAGCTTCCTGTAACCAAATAGTTAGCAATATCTGCATACCAAGGAGTTTTAGTAGTTACTGCAAACAAATATTCATCTGGAAACTTATCCTCTACAGGAGAATCTTCGTTAGTATTTTGGATTCTAGACAAGAAATCAGCTACTGTATTTTGTTTCCCTGGTCTATCTAACACAGTAATATTTAATTCTTGTAAAAGTAAAAGCCATCTTGTAACTCTGCCATTAGTAACAGGTTTGTTCATGAGATATCTAATTGTAGAATGATCAGTATGGACAAAAGTTTCATAGCATGTTATATAATGTCTAAACTTGTTGATTGCATGAACAACAGCTAAGAACTCTTTTTCAGTTACAATATAATTTAACTCAGTGGGAGTCAAATTTTTACTGGTGTAGTAAATGGCATAAGGAAGTAAATCCTTTTGACCCAACACAGTTCCTAGAGCTGTATCTGAAGCATCTGTAGAAATATGGAAAGGAAGTTTCCAATTTGGCCCTCTCAAAATGGGTGCTTCAGATATTCTTGTTTTCAAAGTTTCAAATGCAGATTGACAATCAGGATCCCACTTGAATTCACAGTCTTTTGTAAGTAATTTGAAGAGTGGAGATGCTATTTTGGTGAATTTTTCAATAAATCTTTGATAATATCCAGTAAATCCAAGAAAACTTCTAACATCTTTTTGACAATTTGGAATAGGCAACTTGGAGATGACTTCAACTTTCGATCTATCAACTTTAATCCCATCTCCTGAAATATGATGTCCAAAAACAATCCCTTCAGTAAACATCATAAAGCATTTCTCATGACTTAATGAAAGGTTTGTTTCTTTACATCTTATAAGGACTTTTTCCAAATTCTCTAATGCCTCTTCAAATGAATTACCATAAATTGTAAAATCATCCATATAAACCTCTACACAATCATGAATTAGATCAGAAAAGATTCCTAGTACTGCCCTTTGAAATGTTGCGGATGCATTACATAATCCAAAAGGAAGTACTCGGTAAGCAAAAGTTCCCCATGGACAAGTAAATCTGGTCTTGTCCTGATCTTCAGGTGCTACCTGAATCTGATTGTAACCACTAAAACCATCCAAAAATGAGAAATACTTTTTGCCTGCTAAAGTATCTAATACCGGATCAATAAAGGGTAAAGGAAAGTGATCCTTCAAAGTTGCTTTGTTTAATTCTCTGTAATCAATGCAAACCCTCCATTTACCATTCTTTTTAGGTACTATAACCAAAGGAGAAACCCACCGGCTATCTGAAATGGGGTAAATGAAGTTTACATTAAGTAACTTTTGGAGCACTTCTTTCACTATCTCCCTAAGGTTTGGATTCATCCTTCTTTGAGGTTGTCTGATTGGTCTACTGTTTTCCTCAATGTAGACGTGATGAATGCAAGTCTTAGGGTCAATACATTTCATATCGGTATACTCCCATGCAAATGTAGTAGAATGTTTTTGCAAGATTTTGGTTAGCTCTTCCTGTTGTGATTTTTCCAAGTTTTTATTGATATTCAATGTTTTTCCTGGAAAAATCTCAATGGCAGAACTACCAAACTCTTCCATAGAGAAAAGAGACATTTGTCTAGATGATAGACACTCAATGTCAGAATCCAACTGAAATTGTGTGTGGTCATATTCTGAAGATGGTTCAAAGTTTTCTAATGTGTTCAGAATTTGACTATCTTCATTGATCTCAGAAATGGTAAAGACAGGTTGTATAGTATCTTCATCATCAACCCACTCATTATCTCCTATTTCTGTAATTTCTTTTGCTGGAGGATACAGATTGAACTTCTTTGTCGAATTACCATCAGAAATCTACATATCCCCAGACCTACAACTGATGAAAGCATCAGCTGTGGCTAGCCAAGGTCTTCCTAAGATGAGAGGATGTCCTCCTAGATTACTCTTGGGAGTTAAAATCATGAAATCCACTGGATATTCCCACGAGTCTAAGGAGACTGAAATATCTTCTAATACACCATCTGGTTTAATAATTGATCGATCTGCAAGTTGCAATAAAGTAGGTGTAAAAAGAAGATTAGGAAGTTTTAGCTGTTCCATAGTCTGTCTACTCATGATGTTGATAGCAGCCCCTAAATCAATCAAAGTATTTGGTATTTCTACCCCATTGATATGTGTTTTGACAATTGGACTACCGGGATCTACATATTCCTGCATAGTAATTTTTCCCATCATGATATCTGCAATTTTCCCTACCAGGTGGATTCTTCTTGTATCTCTTGGTTTCCTTCCTGGTCTTTTAAGACTCAACTCCTTTATTGTTTTTGCTAGAATAGGAATCTCTTTAATGGCTTGTAACAAGGGAATCTTGATACAGGCATTCTTCAATTCATCTAGAAAATCATAGTCAGGCAACAAAATTTGTTTTTCCACCCCTTTGTCAATTTGTAATCTTTCAGGAAAAGGAGGTGTGGATGATGATGCAGGTTGCTCAACTATAGGAGTTGTGGGGATTAACTCTTTTTCTTTTTCTTTTTGAGTACTTGGGTTTTGAAGAGATGCTTCAGAACCCTTATTGGCTTCAAGAGAATCTTCCTCAAAAATGCTTTGCTTTTGAGCATTTATAGAAGGCTTATCTAGGACTCTACCTGATCTGAGTTGTACATCATTGAGAGGAACAATCATATAGGTAGAAAATTGTTGACCTTCCATCATGTAAGCATTTTGAGGGTTTTTGTTATTGGGGTTTGGCAATGGCTGAGAAGGAAGTTGATTTGACTTTTGTTGGAATGGAAGCAAGAGTTGAGAATTTGGATTCTGTTGAGAAGGTTATTGTTGTTGTGGAAATGGCAATGATAGTTGTGGATTTTGATTTGGAAGTTGTGGAGCTTGTTGGTTTTGAAAAGATGGGGGATATTGATAAAATTGAGCAAATCTCCCATAAGGATTTCGCATACCTTGTACCCATGATTGAAAAGGATTTTGAGGTTGGGACCAAGGTTGTTGCCAAGGATTCCAATTTGGTGGGGGTTGAAAATTCATAGAGTTGCTAAACCCTTGATTTTGTTGCCCCTGCCAAGGTCTCCTTGCAACAAAACAGAGAGATTCGATTGTATTTGGATCTTCTTGAAAAACGGCTTTGAGCCCAGGAATTGAAGGACAATCCTTGGTATCATGATTCTCTGAACAAATTACACATGTTTCTACAACTTTTGCATCCAAGGGACATTCCCTTAGAGCATGTTTCTTCCTACACTTTGGGCAAAAGATGGCCAAAGCCTCAGCTTCTGCTTTCTGCTTATTGTGAATCTTAAGGGTGTCTAGTTGCTCACTAAGACTTCCTAAGATGTCAGTTTTGAATTCATCAAGCATGTTGCAAATCTCAGCCCTACTTACTGATCCAGTTGCAGATTTGTTTTCTCTGATGAGAGAAGGATCTCTAGGCCCTTTTTGAGTTTTAGATTTCCCCCTTGAGAGATGGACACATAGCTCTGCTATATCATGAAGTGGAAGTTGAGATATGTCTCCTTTTCCCATCATGTTCAAAATAGCTATCCAATCATCTCTAATGGCTTTTAATAGAAGGGCTTTCAAGGTCTCCTCATCTAAGTTACTCATTTTTGCTCTTTTCAGGTTGTATTGAAATCTTTCAAGTAAATCCTCCAAGTTTTCATCTTCTCTTTGCACCATTTTGAATACCTCATCCTTGTGATTGGTGGGCATACAATAGTCCAGGTACCTATCCAAAAATGTTTGTTTCATATCATTCCAAGTCCTAATGGATTGAGTGAGTAATCCCATCAACCATTTCAAGGCTGCTCCTTTCAATGTTGAAGGAAACAGTTTGAGTTTTTGAGAGTCTTCCAGATAATCATAAGTTCGACACATGACCTCAAACTCAAATAGAAATGTTTCAGGGTCCTCATTCCTTAACCCATGGAAGTTTGGGAGGACAGATGGTGAGATGTTTTTCATTGTGGCTCGGGAGTCCTCATCGACTATAGGAAATCCGAATGAGTTATCTCCATCCCTATTTCCCCCAATGTTACCTCTACCTCCTCCATTGTTTCCTCCTCCTCCTCTACCTCTACCAAATCCAGTTGCTCCTTCCTCTGTCATGGTAGTTTCCCTGGAGACTTCAGAGTCTTCTGGTTCTTCTACTAAGGGTGAACGAGAAGGAATTTCTCCCTCTTATTCTTCAGATGATTCTACTTCTTCAATTACAATTCGTCTCTCTATAGAAGGAAGGAAAGGATCTCTTTCTAATTCAGATTCGATGGAAGGTGTGGGAGAGTCGACTCCTGCCTCTTGAATTCCAGGAATCCTAGGGCTAGGAGTGTAAGTTGGAGATGATGGAGGTGTCTCTTGTCTATTCCTTGAAGTAGATGGAGTTGTAAAAATCGAACTCTTGGCTCTAGCTAAAAACCTTCCCCTAGAATCTCTTGCTCTATGCATGTCATTTTTTATTTTTTTTCCTTCAAGTCGGGCTAATAATTCTCTTTCTGATCTTCCAGGTCACTCTAGGTGCAAGAAGAGAGCATACTCAAGAAACTATTAAACCGATAACTTTCTCTTTTCTGATCCTCCAGATCACACTAAGTGCAAGAGGAGAGCATACTTTGAGAGGTTATCAATTTTCCTTCCTTGAAATTTTCTTGTTTTTTTTTTTTTAGAAATTGGCTACCTAATTTCACTTCCCCGGCAACGGCGCCAAAATGTTTGGTAAATTTAGTGTGATCTAAATTGCTATTTATAATGTCAACCCGAGGTTCATAAACTCACGAAGTGAAGTGTACTATATGTACTAGATAACCATTTCTTTAATTTTTGTCATTTTTGAGTTTTTTTTTAGTTTATTTTTGGATTTTTCTTTCCCTAATGTGTGATGGTGAGAGTGAAAGTGAAGTATGAAGTATGGACAGTGATGGTGGTTTCTACAATGATTTCCTCAAACTTGAAAGTGCTCAAGAAGAAAGCTAAACTGAAATCAATTCTTAAGAGAAAGTAAATGCATCAAAAACTGAACTAATGACAATGGCCCAGTATCCTTGCTGCTGAATGAAAAGAAAGTAAAAACTGAACTGAAAGCAACTCAAACCAAAAGCAAAGCAACTAATTCACACTAGTCAAACTCTTCAGATCCTTTACCCTTCAGCTCAATCTACCTTGTGGGAAGTAATCATGAATAAGTCAAGCAATATGCTATCTAAATGACAAGAAATTAAATTGCATGAAAGAAACTAGTCACACTACTTTAACTCTTCTGGTCCTTTACCCTTCAGCTCAATCTACCTTGTGGGAAGCAACCAAGAATAAGTTTAAGCAATATGAGAACTAAATTGCAAGAAATTAAATTGCAGAAAAGAAACTAATCACACTACTTCAACTCTTCTGATCCTTTACCCTTCAGCTCAATCTACCTTGTGGGAAGCAATCATGAATAAGTTTAAGCAATATGATAACTAAACCACACTACAGTTAGTGATATTCTGATTTCTTGACAATAGAGACACTTCACTATAGAAAGAAACCATAAATTGATGAGCAGTATGATATCCAAATAACAAAGAAAGTAAGTAAGCAAATCACAACTTGGAAAAGACATTGCTCAAATTAAACTTCAGAAAATGAAAGTTAGCAGGAAGGACAAGATGATCTCATATGCCAATAGTTATCAAAAAGATGAAAAGTTGCCCGAGCTGCCTAAGAAAACCTGTAGAAAAGCACTGATTAGTTGACAATTACAAGAAAACAGAGATGAAAATCTAAACAGCAGTGAACTAAGAAACATGAAAAGTATGTTATGTACAAGCTAATGAGAAAAAAACATAATAAAACCAAATGACAACTTTACAAGGCTTCAGCGCGCAGGGGCCCTCTGCCACTTCGGCCGGTCACAAGGAATCACACGAATAAGCTCAGAAAAGTCTCCTCATATATTAAAATAGCAATATGTATAAACAGTGGGGTGACAACACGATAGTTCAGAAATTACATATCAAGAAAAAAAACTCCTTTACAGCGTTCATCGACGCGTTATTTATAATGCCAAAATGCTGAGACTAGCTAACTAACTCCTACGCTAATGACTGTATTGACAAAGACACGTAGATCCCTTCAGCCGAGATCTAACGTAACTGTCATCATGTTTATTAAATCTCTGGAGTGGTTGCTTTTAGATTCCGGTTGCAGAAGTGATCTCTAGGTGTGCTGGTGTCTTCGTGAGCTGAGGACTATGCCACGTAACGTTCACGTGCTCAAAACAGAGCCGTGCCACCGCTGGACTCTTTGGTTGGCTCTACCTTTGACCTTCATTGACCGTGACCTTCCATGGATGATTTGGCTGCTTTGAAGGGACACGTTCCATGTATTTGTCGCCTGGAGCTTGCCCATGTGGCTCGTTTCTTCATAGGACACCTGTAGCACAGCTTTTAACAAAATGGCTACGGAATCTTGTGCTGGCTGCGGAAACCTGTGCTGGCTGCGGAAATTGACAAATTTCCGCAGCTGCATGAACAAAAAACTAAACCAAACAATAGTCATAAGTATAGTCAGAAAACCATGTAAAGAACTCTTTTTAAACTATAATGCAATGATTTAGCAGCTAGGTGGATGCAATAAGTGGAAAAGGAAGGCTGAGAGGGTGTATATGAAGGTGCAGGTTTGAGGCTCAACAATATATCAAAATTATGAGACCAAGTGCAACAAGTGTCACTTGCACAAAAATCAATAGAATCTAAGATGGATGGTTAAAATAAAGTTGTAGAAGCTAAGATTGATGGTTTAAAGAAAGGCGTAGAAGCTATGATGGTTTGATTAAAGAAAAGCGTAGAAACTAAGATGAATGACGTGGAAGCTAAGATGGACGATTTGAAGATAGGCATCGAAGATTTGAAGACAAGCATGAAAGATTTGAAGATAGATTTGAGAAAGTTTCTACAAGAAATGATTACTAATGGTGAAAGGGTAGTAAAGGAAACTCATGATGAGAACAAAAGAAATGTTAATCAGATTTCATAGACTCTAATGTTGGATCGAAGACCCACCATATTCCAAAAATCAATATGAGAAAGTTTGATGGCAAGGATCCCGCAACATGGATATTACAGATGGAGCAATTTTTTTATCTCAATAATGTGCAAAACACATAAAAGGTACGTATTGCAACTTTATATTTGGAATCAAATCAGTTTCTATGGTATCAATGGCTTTGCTCTCATAAACAAATTATCACTTGGGCAATTTTAATGGAGGAATTGACAGCACATTATGAGGATACAAAAAGAAACACCTTTTCTAGCCAATTGATAAGTCTCAAACAAAAGGTTTCAATAATGGAGCACATTGAGGAGTTCCAAAAATTGAACATAAGGGTAAAAAATATTCCAGAGGAGCATACGATTGATGTGTTCATAGGGACTTTAAAGGTAATATCCAACATAATGTTCGCCTTTGGGAACCTAATTCATTAGAGAAGGCATTTAGGTTAGCAAGAAAAATGGAAAGAAAAATTATGGCAACCAAGAAGCATACCACTCACAACTATAAAGATGGAAGTGTTGTTGCCCCTAGTCTTCCACAACCTCTAAGGTTGACACCACAACAATTGGAAGAAAAAAGAGCAAAAGGGCTTTGTTACAGATGTGATAGAAAATACACTAAAGGACATAAGTGTGCTGAGAAGAAATTATTCTACATAGATTGTGAAGAGGAAGAAAAAATGGAGCAAGAAAGGTCAAAAGAAGAGGATATACTCCAAGAACAAAGCCTAGATAAAGAATAAATGAATCTGACCATATCTTGTAATGCATTGGCTAGAATTACCACTCCTCAAACCATCAAGATAGAAGGACAAATCAATGAGAAAAAGATAATAGTGTTGATTGATTCAGGAAGCACCCACAATTTTTTTCATTGTAAGGTAGAAAAAGAATTGAATTGCTTCCTATATCTAGCACTAGAGTGTCGAGTGATGGTTGCAAATGGAGGAACGATAAATTGCTCTGAAAAGTGCCATAATATCAACCTATCCATGGGAGAATATGTATTGACTAGCCCAATGCTTTCCATTCCAATGGGAGGTGCTGATGTTGTACTAGGAGTCCAATGGCTATAATCCTTGGGCACAATAGCTTTTAATTTTCAAGAATTTTTCATGAATTTTTCTGCGGCAAGAAAGGAAGTTGAACTAAGGGGTATTACAGGGAAACAGGGAAAGATAATCAGCTCTAACGGTATGACAAAGTTTCTAAAAAGGGAACGAAGAGGTGTAATTGCACAATTACGTTCACTAGATGTTTCTACATCGGAATCATCTATTTCTCCAGATCTCCAAAATGTCTCGGACAATCATTCCAAGGTATTTGATACTCCCAAAGGTCTCCCACCTATTCGTGATCATGATCATGCTATTCATCTGATTCCAGGAAGTGTTCCTCCAAACATCTGGCCATACAGATATCTCTATGCCCAAAAGAGTGAAATTGAACGTATGGTTGCAGAAATTCTAGAGGCTGGTATAATTCAACCTAGTCAAAGTTCTTTCCTTGCTCCAGTAGTATTGGTGCACAAGAAGGATGGATCATGGCGCATGTGTCTGGATTATAGAGAGCTGAACAAGCTCACTATTAAAGATAAGTTTCCCATTCCTGTCATTGATGAATTACTGGATGAATTGCATGGATCAATTTACATCACCAAGTTGGATCTTCATTCAGGATATCATCAAATCAGAATGAAGACTGAAGACATTCTGAGAACAACATTTAGAACTCATGAGGGTCATTATGAATTTTTGGTCATGCCTTTTGGCCTTACCAATGCACCTTCTACATTTCAAGGTTTGATGAATTCCATTTTCAAACCCTTCCTTAGAAAATTTGTGTTAGTATTTTTTGATGATATACTAATCTACAACAAGTGTTGGAAGGATCATGTTGAACACGTTGACAGGGTGCTACAACTACTGGAGGAGAAACAATTATATGCAAAAAGATCCAAATGTTTCTTTGGAGTACAAGAGGTGGAATATTTGGTTCATATTGTATCTCATGAAGGAGTTAAGGTAGACCCTAGCAAAATTAAAGCCATTAAGGAATGGAAAATCCCCACATCAATAAAGCATCTGTGAGGATTTCTTGGGTTGATAGGTTATTATCACAAGTTTGTTAAGAATTATGGGAGAATAGAAGCACCTCTAACAACATTATTGAAGAAAGATGCATTTTCATAGACTCCAGAAGCAATAAAGGCCTTTGAACATCTTAAAGAGGCAATGTGCCAAGCACCAGTCTTAACTACACCGGACTTCATAAAAACCTTTATTGTGGAATGTGATGCTTCAGGAAATGGAATTGGTGCTATTTTAATGCAAGATGAAAGACCCATTGCTTTTGAAAGTCGTCCAATCAAGGGAAAGTTTTTACACAAAGCTATTTATGAGAAGGAAATGTTGGCAATATTACATGCACTTAAGAAATGGCGACCCTACCTAATGGGGAGACACTTCAAGGTAAAAACGGATCATGATAGCCTTAAATACTTTTTAGAACAAAGATTATCCTCTGAAGAGCAACAAAAGTGGGTCATAAAGATGTTGGGTTATGACTTTGAAATCATCTACAAAAAAAGGAAGCAAAAAGTGGTGGTAGATGCACTCTCAAGAAAGGATGAGGATGTGGAAGCATTGTTGTGTGCCATTTCTATTATCCAACCAGATTGGATAAATGAAGCAAGGGAGGAATGGAAGAATGATGAAGAAGTGTGGGCACTTATTCAAAAGTTATAGCAAGATTCCAATACATCTGATACATTTAGCTGTCAAAATGATTTGTTATGGTACAAAGATCGCTTATATCTCTATAAGAATTCCCAACTCAAACAAAATATTCTTATGGAATTGCACACTTCTCCCTTAGGAGGGCACTCAGGATTTTTAAAAACTTACCACAGGGTTAAGAAGGAATTTTTTTGGGATGGCCTTAAATAGGATATTCAAAAGTTTGTGGTGAAATGTTTGGTTTGCCAACAAAATAAAGTGGAAACAATTAAGACCCCAGGTCTATTACAGCCTTATCCACTCCAAGCCAACGTTGGGAGGAGGCTTCAATGGATTTTATCACAGGTTTACCCAAGTCTAAGGGAAAGAGTGTCATCGTGGTGGTAGTTGACAGACTTACCAAGTATGTACACTTTTGTGCATTATCACATCCATTTAAAGCCAGTATAGTTTCTACTGCATTTAAGGAAACAATTCAAAAGCTACATGGAAATCCAGAGATTATTGTAAGTGACAGAGATCACATTTTCACTGGAAATTTTTGGACAATTATTTTCTTATCTTGGTACTCAGTTAGCTCATAGCTCATCTTATCATCCTCAATCTGATGGGCAAACTGAGATAGTAAACAAATGTTTGGAAGGATATCTTCGTTGCTTTGTATCTGATAAACAGACACAATGGGTCAAATGGTTGCCTCTGGCTGAATGGTGGTATAACACTTCCTTACATACAGTAACAAAAATGACCCCATTTATGGTACTTTATGGATATCAGCCACCATCCATCACATCATATTTAAGAGAAGATTCTAAGGTTCAAACAATGGAACATCACATCGAACATCAACAACAAGTCCTCCAACTCTTAAAGGATAACCTCGTGTTGGCATAGAATAGAATGAAACAACAGGCAGATCAGCATCACAGTGAAAGAAGTTTTGATATTGGGTATTCCTACGGCTACAACCATTTAAATAAACGTCCCTCAAGTAAGCTAGGAAGGATAATAAATTATCACCAAAGTATTATGGTCCGTACAAGGTGTTGCAAAAGATTGGTACTATGGCATACAAATTGGAGCTTCCTACAGCTTCTCGAGTGCACCCAGTTTTCCATGTTTCATGTTTAAAGAAGGTTCTAGGCGACAAGCTCCCAATTCAAACAATATTGCCAGAACTTGACGAGGAAGGAAAAACTATATTGGAACCGGAAGCAGTCACAGAAACAAGAACTCGACAGCTATGAAATCGATCAATTTTGGACTATCTCATCAAGTGGAAGAACTTATCCACTGAAGATTCCACATAGGAGGATGAGAATTTTATACAGAAGCATCTAGAACTACTCAAGCATTGAGGACAACACTTTTTTGAAGGAGAGGGGCATGTTAGGTCCCTATAATACTAGTAATTACCCCATTACTATTGTAGTTGTATCCCTTATTAATATTGTTGTGGCCCTGTTGTCCCCATATTATTATTACTTTGCCCCATAGAATCCCTCTATTGTTATTTTTGTGGCTTTATATTATTATTGTTAGGTCAGCTGTGTTATATTGTGACTCCTTAGACTCCTATATATAGAAAGGAGGTTTTGTCATTTGAATCATCCAATAATTGTTCATTTGCGTAATGTAAAGAAGGTTGCCCCTTGAAGAGGCTGAATTCTAAGGCGTTCAACTATCTTTTCTTTCTTTTTGTGAGCTAGTTTTATAACAAAATACTTTAATTTAGATCTGTTGAATCTATGCTTTGATACCACTTATTAGTATTCTTAGTTTGTATAAACCATTCACAACAGAGAAGTAACTATAGAAATAAAGATAACAAATGAATGTTTTATGTGATAAAAGCCTCTCTATTTATTAGAAAAACATTCATGAAACAAAATATCATATTTTATTACTCAAAAAGAATCTAACAATTAGGCTTATATCCCCTTCAACTTTAGGGTTTCATTTGAGGTAGCCACCATGACATTCATTAATCACCACATAATTTACTTGAAAAGAGTTAAGTTTTTACGTTTTTTAAAATTAATTATTATTTTTTTAACTAATTATTATCCTATTAATTTCCTATTAATTGTTGGCAGAGATTGCATTTTCAAATTCAAAACGAATAAAATACGTTGACTTTAATAATAATGTAGAGTCACTTTCATTTTAAATTTTATAATTTCTTTCTTGTTCATAATAAATATGTTTACATTTTTTAATAATAAATTGAAGATTTTTTTTTTTTTTTTTAAAATAAATAATTTAAATTTTAGAATCAATTTATTTTAAATAAACATTTCTAAATTTATAATTTTATATATTATATAGCTTTTATATATATTATTTATATATATATATATAAATGAATTACTATTATTTTTAATAATGAATCGATAATACGTCGAAATAATCTAAATAAAGTAGGCAAGATAAAAAAAAAAAAAAATTGTTTACCTTTACATCATATGATATAATAAACGGAATTTGGATCATGGTCAAACAGGGCCCATTCAAAAACTTGGTTAAACGGGTCCGAAAACAAATTTCCAAAGAGAACATTCAGAGAGATAACATCCAGTCTTCGTTCCGTTTCTGCTAACGATGATGAGAGACAAAATGTGGTTCTGAAATTGCCTTTTCCATTGCTAAGGCTGGGTTACAGACATGCACCATGGATATTGAAGATGTACAATATTTCTATTTTAAGCTGAGCTTCAACTGCTTTTGTGGATTCCAGATCCCTGGTTTGATGACTTGTATTGTTTTTCTGAAATCGCCTTTTCCATCCCTAGGGTTCAGTTACAGGCATGGACGATGGCAATTGAAGCCGTATTGTTTCTATTTGAAGATTATCCTCAACTACTTTTGTCGATTCAACCTCCCTGGTTTGAGGAGCTTGTACTGTTTCTCCCTCTCGCTGCTTTGTTCTTGCCTCGACATCATGGCTAGAATGTACACCGTAGAAAACATAAAATATGATGGATATTAGACTCCATAGGCCGAATCTTTCATACGATCTTTTATCCAAGCTACTTAACAAAAAGACGTTGAGAAATACAGAAGCTGCAGGGAACCATGGCATTAGAGGGACTCCCCAATCCTTTGGGTGGTGTGCAATGGGTGCCCGCTTCTGAAACCCAGCTGTTAACGCTACTGAAATGCCTCCAAACACCACCAAACCCCACCACCTATCCTGCTGGAGCTGCCAGAAAAGAGCAAACGCGGTGGCACTTGCGGAGAACAGCAATAGGAAAACAACTGTTGTCAATGAATTGGTCACTCCAATCTTCACGTATCGACGGTAGATAATAGCGTTTGCTACAATGTAGAACACCACAAGTGTTCCAATGGATATCATATTCAGCACAATCTTGAGCTCGGTGAACAAAGATATGGCTGCTGTACAAATGCCTGCATGTATAAACGTACAACCCACCACTCAATTCAGTGTAACAACAAGAACCAAAACAAAATCCATCTCAACATAGATTTTATTGTTAGGTCATAACAGCTAGGTTCTGGCATAGATTCTATTGTTAAGCCATAACGGCTAGGATTTGGCATTGTGTTTAAAAAGAAAATATTAAGCACCATGTAGTAACGTGAGTGACATTAGTTTATTATAGTATAGGATAATCTTATCAAATGCATATTATTTTATTGTTATTTAATAAACAAAATATAAAAATAGGAACTCAATAATTGAATTACTAGATGGTGTGCCTATGGTATTAGAGGGATGTATATTATTTTATTTTAATTTATGAACAAAATACAAAGACAGTGAATTAATAATTGACTTATTAAATGGTGCTTATCTCAAAATAGTTAGTTATGATTGAGAAAAGGAAACCTAGATTGTCATGTTAGTTATGATTGAGAAAAGGAAACCTAGATTGTCATGTGACTTATGATTGAGAAAAGCAAACCTAGATTGTCGTGTAATTATGATGATTTGCTGTGCAACAACGACACTTGATAAGAATAACTTCATTTTTTCTCGAACAAGTTGTTTACCTAAGAACAAAGTGGCATTCATGGGCGTGCCTGTCCTTGGATGGACTTGTGCAAAACAATATGGAACTAAACGAGCTCTGCCAATAACGCACAAGTACCGAGATTGCCCGAGCATTGCCACCAGCAGCGAGGCTACGATCCCCAGACTAGCCCCAAGGCCCACAAAATTTGGCAGCAACCTCCAGCCACCCAGTTTCTCGATTGCATCTCCTGAGAAGGGAGCCGATGCATTAACCTGCAATTTTCTAACAACAACACATAGCGTTAACCCATAATTTGTTTCCAAGCCAACAGGTACCGATGCTGGCAGATTAACCAAATGGTAATAGTAGTAATGGAAATTTGATTTACCAGGATTAGGCACCCACCTGGTCATAGGGCATAAGAAAGCAGAGAGCTATGGAGACAAGGCAATAGAGTAGGGAGACGACGACGACAGAACCAGAAACTCCAATTGGAAGGTTCTTGGAGGGATTTTTTATTTCCTCGGCTAAAGTAGAGACGGAATCATAGCCTATATAGCTGAAATAAACAACGGCAGCTCCGTCGAAAATGCCTCTGGCTCCATATGGTGCAAATCCAGCTCGGTGTGAAGGGTTCCCAGGCTTTGTGAGATTTTTGGCATTCCCGTTAGCGAAGCCGGCAACGATGATGAATGTGAAAAAAAGGAGGTGGAAGAACGTCACCGCTATGTTCAAACGGGAGCTCTCTTTTGTGCTGCAACAAGTTAATTTTCATAATTGGGTCAAACGCAGAGAAAAACGGTACAGAAGCCATTAATGAACAAATCAGAAAACGTGAAGGGTAGGGTCAACCTGTGACAAAGACATATGCTGAGCAAGATTACAAGTGCGAGGGCTGGAAAATCGAGCATATTGTAGCCTTCTGCTAAGCCACTAGCCTTTATTCGCCAGGCATCTCCATCAACGATCCCAAACACGGTTGGAAAATATGAGGTAAAACTTCGAGCAACCGCAGCATTAGAGAGGACATATTCCATGAGCAGATTCGTTCCTGCAAAATAACCTGCAAATTCACCTGTTCCCATAATTTTTCATGTCACTACCCAAATATCAGATTACTCATGACCAAAGCCTGCTCATGCAAATTCACCTGTTCACATAATTATTTATGTCCCTGCCCAAAGTATCAGATGGCTCATAAGCAGAGCCTGATCATGCAAATTCACCCATTCCCATAATTTTTCATGTCACTACCCAAAATATCAGATTACTCATGAGCAAAGTCTGATCATGTGTTGGAGTGAGTCACCATCTTTCATACTAGAGTGGTTTCGGTAAATTTGACTTCCTGGGTTAAGTGATTTTAGAGTTTTAGGTTTATAAAAACTTATAGTTTTGTCTGAAATATAACTTATTCAAAAACAAAAAAATGTAACTTCTTTAAAAACTTGTGGCTATTAACATCCCAAGCAAGTTTTGGACGCAGTGGCGTTTTTTTCTATAAACATTCAATGAATAAAAATTAGGTCGACTTTTTTTGGATTGGTATACATTAGCGACTCGAAATAGTTATCGTGTCAATGATTTACATATAAATCTTCTAATGTATAATTTGTAGACATTAATCTAGAGTCAGATATTTCATTGTTAAAATAATTCAACTTCAAATTTTAATCCTAAATATAATAAGCGAAGTTCAAAAGCCATAAAATCGATATATTAATTTTGATATAGGTTAGGTTTATAAAATGTCTCGTTAATTATTGGATTTAATGGAAGTGTCTTTACCAAATGTGATCCGAATGTAACTGAAGGCGCCTCCTGCAACAGGCATCTCTACTGCAAATTCTGTGTAACAAAACGCCGAGAGCAGTGCAGAGACACCAGCTACGACATATGACAAGACAACTGCAGGGCCTGAGTTTTCACGGGCTACAAGACCAGTAGTCACAAACACTCCCGCTCCCAGCATCCCTCCGAGTCCCATGGTCACCAAGTCATACCACTCCAGTTTTCTCTGCATATATGCGCCTGAACGCTGTCTGATATCTGACATCTCCACAGCAGGAGTCCAAGTTGCTCCCATCCTTTCCTTCAACCTCTTGGGAGTCTGAACCAAAGCACTAGAATAACTAAAACACCCCGAGAAACTAGTACCCATGATGTCCTCGCTCTCATCCTCAACTCTGCCATTATCATCCATACTGCCTGTCGAGAGAAAACTGATGAGGCCTCTTTAAAACTCTATCTACGTCTCACAGATAGAAGCAGAACTTGTAGTCTGCCTCTGATTCACACATCCAATAACAGAAAAAATATAACGCGTACTGATATTCCAACGATTATATTAATATATAGGATTAGTTTTGCAAAGAATAGATGAAGGTAGGGCAGTGATAATGTCAGCCTATGTGAGACTATAGTGTTTTCCAAATCATGTGATTTTGAGTGTTCATTTGCTTTCGACCAAAATTTTCATTCGCCATTATATCTGGTCCATCACTCTCAGATACCTAATTATTGTTTTCTTATTAATGCAAGTGGGGCTGTGAGCACGCTTTCATTAAAATAACTAGTATAGATGTTCGGTATATATAAAAAGAAATAAGCAGATGTCGAATTTAATGATAAACTACATGGTGCGATCCTATCTTAATAATGATTCTCCAGCTTTTATATTATGTAAACTCGATTTCTGGATACAACATTGGTCGCTAACAATGAACTGCCAATTGGACATTTAGTATCCACAATATAGACCGTACCAAATTTATCATAACCTTTTTTGCCAATACTATCACATGGAATGTTTGTCACTGTAGATACTTCTTGTGGTTGTTTTTATATATCTATTCAATGATGCTTTGCCTGTAACTATCCCTTGACAGAAACCACGGATATGCACATGGTTTGCAAAATTAAGCGACTTATTTGCAAGACAAGACAGATGCTAGGTTGAAAAATCTAGCCGGATTTGACTCCGGGTGAAATAATATCAGCTTTAATCTTCGAATCACCTTCTTTTAATATACAAACTTGACGAGAGCAAGAAAAAGGAAAGGTGGCCGTAAAGCCACTATAGAAAGAGAGTTTGAAAAAGATGTATATAAAAGGAGTTAAGAGAACTTCATGAATAAACATACCAGTACGAGAAAGTGTAAATGAAAGGTGGTCTTAAAGTGTCTACAAAAAGAAAACGTGAAAAAGAAGTATATAAAATTAGTTAAGATAACTTCAGGAGGAAAGATATGAGTAGGAGCAACTGTTAAATTGGATGTAAGGGTAATACTTGCAAAGTTTTTATTCGTTACCGAAGGAAAAAGCTAGCAATACATTTCCTTATTCAAGCATTTAACCATATAAATTATATGTTTAATTTTAAGAAATCAACATTTATTTTTAAATAAGGTTAACAAAATTATTTTTCAAATATTTGATTAGATAATAATTTGAAAATTTTACTGCACTTTTTTCACAATATAATTTTAAGTGGATAACTTCCCCACATATTTTATGGTATAGTTTATGGGTCTAGTTGCAATATCTATGCATAACTTTTAGATATTTGTATAGTTATTTTTTATTCTTAAGCTTCACATGAAAGTCATCCAAAACTACCGAGTGTGCCAACTTACATGATAGGGGTTCTAGCTCCCACTACACTTGGGACATTGCATGAACTCATGTCACTTCATCTCTTATAGCATGGAGCCTATAATAAGTTAGTCATCATTTGAATATAACAAGAACCATGCTAAGTTAGTCATCATTTGAATATAACAAGAACCATGCTAGCTAGAAGCTCAACCAATATCTCCTAAGAGTGCTTATTCTTGGAGATTCTCCCTAGTAGTTATCATGACACACCAATTTTTTGCTTGCATCACTAGTTGTCTTGTTTGTATGTTTAGGTGAGGGACAGCCAACTTACTTTATAAGGTTATATGGGAATAAAATTGTAAATGCCTATACTTATTAGTCATTATTACCCACTAATATCTATGCAAATCCTTGTGCATGAACAAGAAATTAACTTATCCAGCTCACATCTCAATTTATTAGTTCATGTTAAAGAAAGACAATATTATTTAGTTAGAGTATTGACCATTATTATTTTTGGCAAGATAATACCATTCAATTTAGGTATCCACCATTATTAATTTAGCATTAAGCAATGTAAGTTATAATTTGTTATTCAATTTTTTTCAAAAAAATTCTATCATAAATGGAAAAAAATAATTTTTCCTACTATATTTATTAATTAGAAAAAAAAAAAAATTCCTACCATATTTGTTAAATTAATTTTATTTCAAATAATATTTATTAATATTAAAAAAATAATATTCATTTGAAAATTACAAATATCTATATATTATTTCTGATTTGATGTGTCTAAAACTCTCCGATGTGCATATATTTGGACATATGCAATAACATAAACAATTTTTCCTATTTAGAGATCTGCAATCACATAAACAATTTTAATTAAGAAAAAGAAAGATATTTCTGATATTCATTGTGCATCTAAGATATAAAAATTGCAGGATCTTTATGTGGGGGCTTTCATTATGCATCTAAGATATAAAATTGCACGATCTTTATGGGAGTGTCTTTTTAGATAAGAAATAATGTTTATCGCATACGGTTTATCCTACAAAATTTATAAGAAAGATAATTTCTCTTTTGATTCGGAGTCATTGTTGTAAAATTGGGATATAAACTAGTCATGATGTATCTGAGTCGATTTTCATGTATTTGAGTGAATTTTCATATTTAGTGAGAATGCACTTTTAATTGATAAGGATTAAATTGAAGAATAAGAGAGCTTTGAAATTTAAAATATTTTAAAAATATAATATATTTAGAAGAAAATATTAGTAAATATTTTAATTATAATTTACAATGTTGTTCTGTTATTGTTTTATGAGATTTTTATTATATATAAAATTATTTATAATGATATAAGATGGTGTAACATTATTAATATGGAAAAAAAAATATAAGAATAAAAATAATAATGACATTTGGTTAAATGTTAAATAATTAGTATAAAAAATGTTAGTATGTAATAATGGTTTACTGTAAGACTTAGTAAGTTATTTTTTTGAATTTTACATTGTTTATTATTCATTATCATCATTTGTTGTTGTGTATGGAAAATAAAAAGGGGAAGATGATTATGAGCAATTTTTCATTAATATTTCTCTAGAATTTTCATCCCATATATTATAATATTATGAAATTTTAGGTTACATAATTTATTTCCTTAGTTTCAAATAAAATGTTATTCAAATAATGCTCAATATTATGAAAATAACTAAAATATGAAAATGACAGAATAAAAATATGAGCATACAATTAGTAGCAATGAAAAAACTATATATATATTTGAAAACACCATACGAGAGGAAACCCAAATAGAATGTTGATCATTTGTTGTTGCCTCTATTTTTAGTTATGAAAACACATCTATAAAGAAAGGAGCACTCACTATGAAGTTTCCTATAACATTATGGCTTAAATGGTCACCATGGAATACCTCCTCATGTATTTTCTTAAATTCCACACCTAGATGATATTCCCATTATTGAATGAGTAAAATGCTAAAACAATACCATAATACCTTCCCTTTATAGTGGCTTAGTATTTTACACAACTTAATACTTCGATGGAGTTATGGTGTTTTCATTATTGTCTCTCATATGGTGATAAGGCTTTGGACCTTATAAAATATTATTAAATGTATAAACATGGATATAATAGCATGTGCGAGTAGTGGATCATAAAATAGAATCTAATTGTTTAATGTTGGTTTATAAGGTAGGTCAACTTTGAGAGGCATTACTTTTACATACGAGAACCAACTGAGTTTCTTTGGAAGGTTTTTAACTCCAAATCTCCAAATCAAGAACTACCACTGAAATGGGACCAACTGAGTTTCTTTGGAAGGTTTTTAACTCCAAATCTCCAAATTGAGAACTACCACTGAAACGGGACACGAAAGTTGATTCTTTCAAATTTTCCACCTAGAATGTACCAATATACATGCAAAAAATATAACTAGCCATTATATATCATAAATAATATAATATAGGAGACTCATTGAATGTAAAGATAATTGTTGAAAATATTATGCAGATCCATTTCCAAGGAGAAGAGACGTTAGAGAAGTGATAGGAAAAGTACAATCCACAACCTGCTAAGCATAAAATTGAGAAAAAATTGAAGGTGGGTGATAAAGTTTAGTTTCTCTTGAACATGTAGAGGATACAGGGTACTTGTAAGAAGATACAAGCTCTCTAGTATGGTACTTTAATTAATGGAAAATGTGGGTACTCTAGGGAGAAGGTAGATAAAAAATTTCCCCACTGCATTTAGTAAATTATTTTGAGGACCCATATTCTCCTTGAATGGGAGATTATGATCTAGAAAGGATTATTACATAAAATTTAATCTAGCTTGGTACATTTTGTGTGGCAAAATTGAGGATTTGGCTTGGAGATTGCATTTTGGGGTGAATTCCTCATTTGGTCATTTAGGATCTACAAGTAGACCTATCCTATTGAACAAAATGGTAATCTGTGGATGCCATATAAACCCACATTACTAACACATCTCGAGGTAGTCTTTTCTTTTCAATGAGGTTAGAATAAGCCAGAAAACCTAATATTAATTGAGGTTTGAGGCATGTGAAGGCCCTAATCCTAGATGGCTATGAACTTATTTTAAATACTAGGTCAATTATTCATCAATAATTGAAAAAAAATCTAGGAGTGGGATATTAAAATATAATAGAAGATATATGATATTTTGTAGTAGCTACTTAGGCTATTGCACCCATAGAAATTCCATATTCAGTTCCTTTTTCTTTGTAATTACATTTTCTAACAATGAAAAATAGATGAGAGAAGAATATTGACAATCTTTATTATATGCTTCTTTGAAAAAATGACGTTGTCCTCTTTTAGTAAAAATGTCGATGACAAATATTTTCTATTGTTGTATCTTTACAGTAGTAGGAAAATATGATGAATAATATAGGCTTATCAAAACTTTTCCAATCATTACCGAACCAAAAATAACAAAGGAAAAATGTAATGGAACTGATGAAAATATGGTTTTCATGTTTATGCATTCCATATTGCTTTCAGTGATGTAGAAATTCTCTTGAGAGAGTTTGTAATAGTATTGTCTTCTAGGAGATAAAATTTAAGTTTGTTGAATGGAGAGGCACATTTTAAAACTCATTATGACGGTGATGTGTGATTTTGTTTGTGCTCAATCTAGAATTGACACACGTTACTAAATTTATAGATTAAAAAATATAAATGTATATGTTTGTTTAGTTTTCATTAAAAATATTCCTACCTTGGATAATATTACAACTCTCTACCAAGAATTTGGGTTATAAATTATTTCATTATTTCTAGTATCCATATCTAAAATATTTTGATATTCATATGAAGTAAAATAATTTTATAACAATTTTAGAGAAATAAATTAATTAAAAAAATATATTTTATATTTCTTTTTTGAGTGTGGAAAAAATTGTTCATTCTTATACTTTTTAATATATTTATAATATATTTCAATATAGAACATAAAGAAACCATTTCAATGTCCATGTTAATTGATATTTTTTTCAAGAAAAATCAATATTAACTAATTTATTTCAATATATATATATATATATATATATATAAAATCTCAACCACCAGAAAATATTTCCATATTGGTATAAAATATGTAATTCATAGCAAAAAAATCAATTACCTTTTCATAAGAGAGATATGCAGCCCGTTCAATCCTTAATAGAAAATTTATATGTAATATTTAAAATAAAATAAAATGTAAACATTTAAAATCAGTATCTACTATTTAAAAAAATTTAATATGTAATGTTTTTTTTTTTTAATATTGAATATGTAATATAAGGGGAAATGTGCATTTTAAAAGAGCTTAGTATTTTAAAAGTTTTGATTTTTTAAGAGCTTCCTAGGTATGTGATTAAAATGGACCTATACTAATATAAATGAACAACTTTGATTTTTTGAGAGCTTCCTAGGTATGTGATTAAAATATACAGAAAAAATAAATAAATAAATAAAATAAAATAAATCAGAATAACACAATTAGATTAGAAAAAAGTAAGAATCATTTAACTAAAAAAAGAAAATAATTAAACAATAAAAACATAAAAGTGACAAGAAAACTCTTTATATCATAAAGTAAAGAAAAATGTGATCGGTAAAACACAATCTATGATAGTAGAGTTGGAATTACTAGTGTTACCAAAATACTCTAAGAAGCTAAATTTGTTATTTAAAATTACCATGTTATGTGTTAATTGAAACAAAGTATCACTAACTATAAGTGGTGATAGTTAAAATATTATTAAAATGAAAATTTTAATGTTACCAATGAAATTGGTTGAGAAATTCATGCATCTCTTATTGAGTTCTTTAATCCTCTCGTCAATAATATCTTATTTATAAGTGGGGATAGTTAAAATATTATTAAAATGAAATTTTAATGTTACCAACGAAATTGGTTGAGAAATTCAGGCATTTCCTATTGAGTTCTTTTAATCCTCATGTCAATAATATCTTAGTAAAATAAAATTATTTATGATTGAAACATATTGATAGGTATCTATATACATATTTGTTTATTTTTTAAAATAATAAAATGTTATTTAATCAATTGTATAATATTTTCAAGATCATGATGTGTAGCAATATTAATGTGTATTAAAAAAATTGGTATTTACAATAATTTTTTGATGGCTTGTATCTTGGAATTACTATTGTTATTAGGCTAAAATTCGTAGGTATAAATAAATGGATACATCATCATAGTTAATGGATTTACTACAAGTAATTTAGGACATGTCACAAAACACATGGGGATTATGTTTATTCAATGTCTAATAATATCCACTAAGTACAACCTCAGTGTGATTTGAGCTTGATACCTTTGGCTCGGACACTACTTGCTGGAATCAACAGACGATTAACAACATGTCATGAAACACACTCTGAGTGCTACTTTATCCAATATCCAATATTATAAAGAGTTAAATTTCCCCTAATTCCAAAAATCTAAGTCATAAGTTATTAAACTATTTTCTTAGGTCACAAAAGGACAATCTTTTAAGCAACAAAGAAAAAAATTGAAACATACTTGAGAATCATAAAATATATCAACTTAAATAATATTTGTAAGAAAACTAATATCTTATAATATCATTATTAAAACTACATTCATATAATCATATAATTTAAACTAACAGTTTAAAATGTCATTATTAAAATTACATTCTTATAATCTTATTCTTTCAACTTATTCTTTCAACTAACATCCCACCTTAATACTATATAACACTAATTATTATCCTAATTACCACTTAACCTCTTAATCCAAATAACATATTTCCTTCATCTATATAGTATGCATTTCTATCGAAAAGAAAAATAAAAAAAATTATAATATGTATTAAAATTACAACTTTAATTTCATTTATATCCATTGGATATATAATATAAATAATAAAATAGAGGAAACTTTAAAAATTTATTTATTTAATTTTTTTTTTAAGTGGTTATTGCGTTTAAAAAATTAGTCTTTTTCCCGTGAGATGGTGATGGGCTGATGGTGATGGTGAAGTGAAGGTTGTTGGTTTGAAATTTTGTGCCCAAAAATCTAACTATGTTAAGGGTTGGTTTGGCTCAGACCAAGTGTGATTCCTAGGCGATTTTGACAATTTAAATGCCCCTTAGTCACGGTTTCTCAAGCCACAAGTCAAAACTAGTGTAATCTATAATAAAAAACACAAATAACTTTATATATATAAAAATATTTTTTTTATTTTTAATAATTTTTATCAATATATATATATATATATGTTTAATACCAAAATTATTAGGCCATTGTTTTTATTTTGTTTTTGTTGTAATATTATTTTTAATTTTAAATAAATTTCCGAGTCATAAAAATTATTAAAATCTTTTAATGTGATTAATAAATCATTTTCTTAACCAGATAAACATAGTTTAACATAACTATTCACAATTTACTAACATATTCTAATAAATAATGTTGTGCTTTAGTGATTTAATAAATTTAATTGTTTGTATTTTAAAATGAAACAAATTTGTAAATGTGTAACCGACATTATCATTAGCTTATTCATACAAGATACCTTATTATCATATCATTGACAAAAGTTTCATCATAGCGTTCAAGGGTGGTCCTAAGTATACACTTGGAAATCTGTAGTGAAAAATAAAAAATAAGATAAAAATAGGTTCCTTTCTTCCCTTTGTGAAACTTTCCTTATTAGGTGCACTAAGTAAGTTACGTTTCTTTCCTAAAGAAAATACCATGATGGTTTAAAGTTATGAAAGGGCTCCACTTCCTACGAATACAAAATTCCATTAAGCAAGGTGCCCGCCCTAAAACTTATCTCAAGGGCATAGTGCAAGTGGCCGAGAATAAAACTTATCTTGAATTTATAAAGCAAGTGGCCCAAGATAAAACTTTTATTGATTATATACATTGGAGATGAATATTTCGTAATATTTAATTTATTCTAATAAATTGGCCCACCACACTAAAAGACTTAACTATATTAGGTACATTCAGAATGAATATTTCTTATAATTAAATTTCCCGTAAGAAATCTTCGAGCATAAACCTTATTTACATTATATATAGTTTAAATATATACCTTTCTTCTTAAAAATTAAAAATTTAATAATTAATAAAATGTTTTATATGTATTAGAATAAATATTTATGAATGGAGTTCCCCATGGAAGGCTTTTAACAACTATGCAATGGGGCAACCATGAATGTGCTTATGATTGATGAGAGGTCGCAGGTTGCCCTTATGAGGTTTGACTCGAGCATAATAAGTTCTCAATGACACGATATGTGACCGTGTGAGCTTTTGGGAAGGTAGATTAACACGAAGGATTATATATTTTTAGGAAAAGGGGAATAATGATGGTTGTAGACGGACATGGATGAGGCTATAATGTTGCGAAGTGGGGTGAAGGCTGCGACATAGCCGATCGAAGGAGTGATGCAGGGGCACCTAACTAAAGAGTCACTGCTGGATGGGTTGGCTATTTGTTGTTGGATAGAAATGAGTTTTGTTTAAGATTTTATTTGAAAAGTTAAGTTAATTTACCAGTTAAATTAGTTAAAGTAAAAAAAAATGGTTTTTCCCAGTTAGTTGTTAACTAAATGGGAGTTTTCAACCACCTGGGAATTGTTTGGGGAGGTATAAACTAACCCAAATCCACCCAAGGGGATGCTCTACCATTCTTGGAAAGAAATAGGAATATTTGTGTGTATGAACAAATTAGACATTGGAGTTTTCTTTTAATAAATGAGTTCTGAGATGTTGTATTAGGTTGTTGTTCAAAATGTGTTGTAAGTTGTTGTAACCATTTTCAGGAAAATGAAAGCAGTAACTTAAATATCCAAAACCCTAGGCTC
Source organism: Pinus tabuliformis (assembly GCA_031772625.1). Taxonomy (NCBI): domain Eukaryota; kingdom Viridiplantae; phylum Streptophyta; class Pinopsida; order Pinales; family Pinaceae; genus Pinus; species Pinus tabuliformis. Next base: position 1,948,244,711 of record CM062816.1, read on the forward strand.
ATACACGACACAGCCGAAGTGAAGAAATTTCAAGACAACGAATCAAATCATAAATTGCAGGTAATCATCTGTGTAACTTAAATAAGCATTTGCAAGCAGTGTTATCAAAATTCCTCTTTCATTTTCCAAGGTTATGTTTACAAAACGAGTATCCACAGTCCAAATATAAATTAAAAAACCAGCATAGAAATATTTGACAAGTAGGAAAACAACCTAGTTAGGGTTTCGACCAAACGACCCAGAATACACCAAGGAACAACATCGGTGCTATATAGCATAGTCGACCAAGGGTTATACACGGAACCCACTAGGGTTTTATTTTACAAAGCATAAAATGTCGAGCAAGGGAATAAAGGGAAAGACCCTATCCTATTACACAAGGAAAACTAGAGCCGAGGTGACATCGAGAACCCCCACCAGAAGCATCACACCTGAAAACACAAAACATAGAACCCAAATTAGAAAAGAAGAACATGAACCTCATTGAAGAAAGGAAAATTGATACATAGCGCTTGGTAGAAGGACAAAATACCTGTGAGGGCAACCGAAGGGTTTCGTCAAGGTATAAAAGGCCACATTGAAGACAAAAATTTGATTTTGAAACCCTGTCGAACCATAGGAACCACCAGGGTTCAAAACCTAGAACCAAGTTAGACACATTGGTTTTGAAAATGGCCATAGTTCCTAGAAGAGCCAAACCCTACGAGCAAAGGCAATGCAGGGTTAGAAAAACAAGAAAGAAGATTGTAAATGAAATTGAAATGAAAAACTCACCTTGGCAGCAAGACTAAGCAGTTCTAGTAAGAAGGGAGATCCTTGTGGAGGAAACATAGCAATCATTAGCAAACAGGAATAGTATATCCATATAAACTAGAGAAGAAAGAAAGAAATATTCCAAGTTTACCAAGTGTTGAGCACAGAAACGGCCATGGTGTGGAGGAGAACCAGCCAGAAAACACACATAGGCAAAGAATTTGCCATTACAAAGATACAGGAGGTCGTGAGGTCAAAACCCTTCCAACCATCCTCCAAACCCTCGCATAGCAAAATAAATGTACAAATAAAACCTAAACTCAAAAGTTAGCCTTTTATACAAATTTTCAAGCCCGTGGACTAGCCTACAGTCGAGCAACAGAATACATTGTGCACAGGAGGATAGGCAAAGGTGATTGGACCCCACAGTCCCTCCATCAAGGATTCTGTAGTCAATAATCACCAATAAATTATGGCATCAATTCCTCAAGAGAAGCAACTCTCGGCTATCATATTTGGCATTTTGGAGACATGTAATCATATACAATAAAATTTTCACGTCATTTTGGTGGTTTGAGACTCTCCGTGTTGTTTTAGGATTCTCCCCTTTGTGGCCCCGTATCACTCAAGTTCGACTTCTTGCTAGTTCCCTATAATTCCTTTCAAGGTTGGTATCATTTTGTGTTTTCTTTTCTCTTCGGATTTTTGTTACAAGTTATGGTTTTCTATCTTGCTTTGCCCTATATTCCTAGGGGGTTTTCTCTTGCATGCTCCCTTCTAAGAATCCTTTCCTTCCATGTTGGCTTCCATACTTGGTTATTTTTCTTTTATTCCCAAGCCTTTTTCACATAATTAGTTTTCCTCCTCTTGCTTCATCCACTCATCCTCACCATCCCTTGATTTTTCTCCCTCCTCCATCATGGCTTGTCATTGTCTAGTAAGCCATTAAGACAAGGTCATAGAGGTAGGACCAATACACCCCTTCCTCTCTTATTTTTAATTCCCCCACTCTGCATGGTACATCCACCCAAACCTCTACCAAAGTCATTATGGATCAATAGAGAAGCGTACTTCTTGATGTTTTCTAGAGGTATATCTCATACATTGAAGATAAAGTCAGGCAGGCTCACAAATTTGTTCTTGATTCTGACATGGAGCAAGAAACTAGAGAGTGGATCGTAGATGTTAGAAATTATGTTAGGGTACAAGCATTTGCCTACATGTTGATGATCAACTTGTACTCGTATGTAAATACACTCATAGTGTGGTTTCTCGTGACAAAGATTACACTCAGCATGAACTTATCATTTGCACAGATGAACTTTGGAGAAAATGGGTAATGTTAAAAGGAAAGTCAATTTTCCGATTAGGAGAATTACTAGCACCAACCCCTTATTTTCAGACAATAGTGGTGGTCCTCAACCACCTAATCAAGCATACACATAGATAACATGAGAGTATTCGGGGTTGAAACTCTATTAATATTTTTTCTTTTAATATGCTCATGTCTACTGGTCTATGAAGTATTGTTTATGCAATGATTTCTTTATGTTTTACGCTACCATATCAATAGATTAGGAATAGTAGAGAATCTAATTTTTTTGAGTCTATGCTCCTAATCTAGTTTCCCCTGTGGTAGACCAATAAAGAATATTTATATTGTGATTCTGTTTATTTTGAAGTAAAATAATATCTTTGACCTTGCAAAAAAAATAGGTATAGAGTGTATTTGATATTTTAAATAAGTGGTTTAACTATTAGTAACCATTCAGTGATGACTGAGGCTAGGGTTTCAACCATAAAAACCTGGAAAACCTGCAGAATCCTATGAGGAGAAGGGACCTTGCAAAAAGATATGGTGGACCTATGGATCTGGGTCATGAGTGCCCAAGAAGGGGGGAGAGATCCCCTCCTAAAGAAAAATAGCGGTAGGGGAATCTAGCCAACACGGAGTGGCAGCAGGGAACAACAATGGGCATGGGAAAGGACCTTCAGTTTTGCGAGCACAATGGCAAGCGGGTCTGGGAGGTCAATGCCTACTGTAGGATGCCAAGAAACCAAGATTTTTTATCCCTAATAACAAGCTAGAGGAATACAAAAAATATATGAAGGACCATGCCCTCATCTAAAAATTCATTGGAGCATGACCAACAGAAAAGGTGCTAACTAAATGGATCCAGCACAGATGGAAACCGAAGGGTCACATTGATCTCAAACTGGGAGAAAAATGCTTCTTTGGAGTGATATGTTCTAACTTAGAGGAGAAAGAGAGGGTTTTTTAGGACAGGCCCTATTTTTTCTACAATGCAGGGCTTTTCATAAGACACTGGGAGGAATGCTACAATCCAGATCAGGAAAAGCTCCTCGCTACCCTAGTTTGGGTTCGGTTATTTTCACTCCCAATGGACTTCTGGGATCCAGAAATCCTAGAATGGATTGAAAACTCTATTGGAACCTTCGTCAAGGTTGCAGACTCTATGCGACATGGTAGGTGATGAGGCTCATCAACGAGTAAATTATATGGACCTTAATGTACCCCGAGCTTAATAAAATCAACTTTTCTCATAATTGTTTACATGTTTTAATTATATTTTTCTTAATGATGAGGGTCAAGATGAGATGTCATTCCTAGTGGTCTAATGTGCATTGATTGCAAGTTTTGGAGCAAGTTTTGGCTAATTAAAGTGTAGGAACTCAAATAAAGACAAGCAAGAGGGATTCTAGGAGATAGGATCTCCCTCCCTAAATCCTCACTCACTAGAAGATTCCTCAATCAAATCTCATAAGCTCGGAGTTGTAGAAAGTCGAGTCATGAGTTTCATTGGCAGCCAAGCCAGTGATAGTTGAAGAGCAGTTGATATTGAGATTGGGAGACAAACCTACCTAAAATTAAGGAAGTTGTTGGAAACTTGAATTGTATAAATCAAGGGGCCTAGAGCCTCATTAGGATTCAAATTTTTTGTATAAGATAGCTAAGAAGCAGTTTTTAGTTGAAGCATTGTAACCAAGCACTCTTGTGTATTGATGATATTTTAATAAAAATGAGAAGCATTCCCTTGATCCAGCACTGAGTTGACTTAGAGGGCTAAAGATCTTGGGTTAGGGCCCAACCTTAGTAGTAGAGGTTCCTCTTGTTGTATATGTATGCTTAGATTATGCTCATAGTTAGTTGTTGACTTGATTTTGGTGTTGTTAATTTGCAAAGTATTGGTAGGGTTAATTAGTTTGCTTCCATTTGTGGATAGTTCTAAGAGTAGCATCATAGTGATAAGAAGATATTTCAGAAAGGCTAACAGCAGGTTGTTTTCACCTCATCTCTCCCTTTCAGGGATCATGGCTTGAGGAACACTTCCCATACAACCCAAAAAAATAGAGTTCTTGTTTTTGGCATAATCTAGGGTTTCCTGCTAATTAGGTCATTATCTTTTAGTTTCATAGCATAAGATGCAATTAAAATTTTTGATCTCTTAGGCTTTGCATTGATTTCATATTGATTTTGTATTAGCTTAAAGCACTTCCATGTGTGAATTTAGGAAATAAATGATGACAACTTTGTTTTCTTCTATTTTGAATAAACCCTTCTTATTTTTAGATGAATTTATGTACAAATGCCAAGTGATGTGTTTTGTTACAAGAGTTTCTACCTTGCAGGGAGACCTCACCTCATCAGCCTCATCCAAGCCATATCCACCCATGATTTCCAAAAGTCACTAAGGTCTCAATTCGAACTCTTGTTTTATGAGGAAAGCTTGCCATTTCCACTCAGAAAATCCAACCATCATAAATCTTTTGCTTGAGTTCTGAGTCAGTGCCTACCACTTTCATGCCCTATTACCTCCTTATTCACCTTTTCCAAGCTCCATCCCACTTTCTAGACCACTCCCTAAGATTTCGGAATGTTCCTGTAGCAAAACATGGGATCTTGAGGTAGGAGAACTAGTGCATCCTATAGACATCCTGTTGAAAAACCTATAGCACCCTGTTTTGAGCTTCAATTGAGAAAAATGATCACTATAGCCATGATTAGGCCCCTATTTGACCTCCAAGCCATCAGAACCATTGTACTCCTCTTCCTCCACACCTGTCTCCCCTGCCGGGGAGTAATGAAAGATTAGCATTTACAATTTTTCAAGAAAAGAGATAAAGGAAAGGAGTTATTTTATGTTTATTCATGCACACACCATTTATTACTCTCTAGATTATATTTCATGCTTAGGTTAGTTAACACCTCACATGTGTTAAAGTAGGTTTCTTTTGAAAGCAATGTAAGTTAGCAAGTAGATAGAGGATTTCATGTAATTTTGCAAGCATTTCTTTTAGTCTTTCATTCTTGCAATAAGAATCATTTCTTTTCTCCCAATTAGGGTAAATTTCCCCTCTCGTGTTGGTAATTAGACTTCTTCTAGTCAATATAAGGTTGGTTCGAGAAACCCTAGTGGTGTATCACCCAAGCTCAACAGCGACAAAGAGTAGACCAATTACATCTATTTGTGTAAACAACACTGTCACCTCCAAGTTTGTACGAACCCTAGGCTGATGAATTAAAGTTGGTAGCCTGAGGAGTTGCAACATCCTTGCTGCAATATTTGTGCCCATTAGTAGGTACACCTCCTATGCTAGAATCTTTGTATACATGAACATTATAGATCCCTTGTCGTACTTCATAGAATTGGAATATCATGACAAGGTTGGCAACAACCCTTGGACTATGAGCATATCCCCCTCAGATGTCAGTGCTCCCATGAATATGGACACTTGTATCGGGCTTTCCTATTAAACCAGAATGAATTCCCTACAACTAAGAAAAAGAAAATGGGAAATGAGGGTAAGAGAAGATGGGGAAGAATTCTAGGAGGTCCACTACCAGAAAATAAATCTGAGGCATACCGAGAACGAGAGAGCTACACAAAATGAAAAAGAGTATTGAAATCAAAACCTATTTGAAGTAATACAGGAGGAGAAAGAAGGAGCGACAACCTTGGATAATCCAATGGAAATGGAAAACTCCTAAAAATCCCCCTTAGAGGGGAGCAAGCCAAAAGGAAAAGCAGCAATGGAACCTCAAGAAAAATAAAACCTTATGCAAATAGTCGAGTAGGCCCATATGAATATTGATATCGGAAGGAAGATCTCAATGTAGAGGAACAAGTGATGAAACACTTACTGCAAGAATGGCGGAATTTGGATGAAAGTTTCATCCCAGAAGACTAGAATCAATTGAATAAGGAAACCTTCCAACAATACGAGGCCAAACATGATACAATTATCATAGTTCAACCAGAACATCTAGTTTCCCAAGTTAGCCAAATCCAGGATCGATGAACTCAAGGAAAGGGGGTAAGAAGCGGGGATAAAGAACTTTGAATGAGTCCATCTAGATGGTTGGGGAGCTATTAGTAAATTCTGGAAGGGTAGTACCATTGTCAGAGGTATTTCACCAACCCCCCAAACCGTTGAAATGATCATTACATCTTGGAATATAAGAGGCCTCAACAGTAGAGGCAAACAAAGGTATCTTAAAGAGAGACTAAAGAAAGATAAGCCTAGCATTATGATAATACAGGAGACAAAGATCAACGAAAGAAAGCTGAAGGAAATTTTGGAAAACTTTAAACCCCAGTACCAAGTAATGGCTCAGGATGCAAATGGTAGTGCGGGAGGGCTTGCAATCCTATGGAACCTTAGGGAGATAATGTTTGATGAATGGATCAGTCTACCAAAAATACTCTTAGGCAAGTTCCAACATATTAGATCTAGAGAATGGTTCATACTCACAAGGGTCTATGCACCCCATGTCGCTAGAGAAAAAGGGGCATTTCTTTAGAATCTGACAAAACTAAGGAACCTATACCCAAATGATTTATGGGTTGTAGGAGGAGACTTCAATATGATTACCTCTCTTGCTGAGAAAAAGGGAGGAATGAGAAGAATGGAAGCTGATATGGAAGCCTTTGGAGACCTCATAGCGGAGCTTCACTTAGTAGATTTACCAATGATGAATGGAGTTTATACATGGAATAATAGGAGGGGAGGAAGCCACTAGATAGCCTTCCGCCTAGACAGATACTTGATTTCAGATAAAGCCATGAGTAGGGACATATTCATGGAAGCCTCGATACTCCCATGTATGGGCTCCGGTCACTGGCTGGTAAGACTGGAAATAGATTTGAAGTTGCGACCTAGGAACTGCCCAATCTGATTCGAGGATTTTTGGTTAAGAGAGTGCGGTCTCCTTAAAAAAATGAGGATTGGTGGGGGAAGAGTTAAGATAAAGGGAGGAACTGCATGCACACCTTCCAACTAAAGTTGAAGGAACTCAAAAAAAAAATTGGGAATTGAACAAGGAATAATTTGGCCATATTTTGAATTCTCAACGTCGTTAAGTAAGATAATGGGAGAGCTACAAAAAAAAATCATACAAGAAGGAAGATCAGATAACCTAGTGAAAGAAGAAGGGAAATTAATTAATCATCTTGAGGAATGAAGAAAACAGGAGGAAATTTTTTGGAAGTAGAAATCAAGGGTGAACTAGCTACTGGAAGCTGAGATAAATACTTGCTTCTTTCAGAAATCCATGGTCCAACATAGGCAGCACAATAGAATCTACTCATTGAAAGATGTGGAGGGGAATCGTACGGTCTAACATGAGGAAATGGAGGAGCTATTGGTGAAACATTTTAGTGATTACCTTACAGAACCACGAGAGGACCGATCTGAAGCCATCGAAAGGATTACAAATAATATCCCTCAACTGGTATCTCGAGAGAAGAATCTAGCCCTAATGCAAGCAATTACGTTGGAGGAAGTCGAAGAGGTAGTCAAAGGAATGAAAAAAAATAAGGCCCCTGGTCCCAGTGGGTTCACAACAAAGTTCTTCCAGGAAACTTGGAGTTTCATGGGACAGGACATTCTGGAGGTCATGGAGGAATCTCTCCACAACCAAAAGGTATTCCCTAGCCTAAATGCCACTTTTATTTCTCTCATTCCTAAAACTTTGAAATTTGAAGATCCGCAAGGGTTTCGTCCCATTGCCTTATGTAATGTTATATACAAAATCATTGCTACGATTATTGTAAAGTGTCTTAAACCTTTTCTCCCCAACCTCATATCTCCGGAGAAAACTAGATTTGTAGAGGGAAGACAAATCCTAGATGGGTTTGTAGCCTCTCATGAAATAATGCATTCGTTGAAGAAGAGGAAACTTCAAGGGATGATGATTAAGTTGGAAATATCAAAGGCCTATCACCGACTAAGCTGGGATTACTTCAATATCATCCTCAAAGCTTCTGGATTCCATCAAAGATGGATAAATTGGATATATGCAATGATTTCTTCCCTTTTCTTCTTCATCATGCTGAATGGGTCTCCCACCCCTACCTTCAACCCAACACATGGCCTAAGACAGGGTGACCCTATATCCCCTTTCCTCTTTATCCTTGCAGTAGCAGGGCTAGGCCATTATATTAAAAATGAAGTTTGAGAATCAAGGCTTTGGGGTGTGAGGATCTGGGGAAATGGGCTGGCCATCACTCATAAAAAATTCGTACATGATATCATGCTCTTTTTTTAAGTCTCCTTGAGAGAAGCTCAAGGAATAAAAGATGTCCTCCTTACCTTTATGGAGGCTTCTAGGACAATGATAAACAAATATAAATCATGTATTTTCTTTTTTAACACCCGGGGAATGTGTGAGCATACCTTGCCTGCGTCCTGGGGTTTGGTATCAGATTCCTCTCGTTTAAATACTTAAGAATGCCCCTATCTGAGAAATCTTTGAACACATCATGCTGGAAAACTATTCTTCAAAAGATACAAGGAAATATAAGTAGTTGGGCCTTCAAATTCCTCAAATCAGCGGGTAGGAAAATCCTCCTCAAAGCCATGCTTCAATCTATCTGAATTTATCAACTCTCTAGAAAGGTTGCCCTGAAGATGACATGATCCAAAATGGTGGACATGTTTAAAAGTTTTCTTTGGGGAAGGGAACAAGAAGTTAGGAAATGGGCTTTGGTCTCGTGGTTGGGCCTTGTGAAACAGAAAATGGACGGGGGACTAGGCCTCAGAGACCCTTACATTTTGAACCAAGTTATGGGAGAAAAATTATGGTGGAGATGGATAGGTGGAGGGTTGGACCTCTGGAAACAAATATGGACAAGAAAATATAACATGCCGGAGAGAACTGAAGACATTCTTCGCTACATGAACCTTCCTAATGGTTCCGTGATTTGGAACTTGGACGCCCAAAACAGGAACCTCATCCATCAACATGCCTTATGGGAAATTCACAATGGCAAATTAGCAAAGTTCTGGCATGACTCCTAGTAGCAAAGAGAAAGATTGATTGAAAGGAAGGATTTGAGAGATATACTCACATATACCAAAGATAGGAACATCCATTTGGTCGAGCAATTTTGGAAAGAAGAACAAGGGGAGGGAGGATGGAGAAGATGGAAGAAGAAAGATGATTGGCCTTAGGCCACTGAGACTGAACAATGGAACCAACTAGATAAAGAACTGAGATCTAGAAAACTAACTGTCCTAAATGGCCCTGATATACTGATATGGGGACATACTACAAAAGGTATTTTACCATAAAAGAGGCATACGATCTGCAAATGAGGAAAGCGTAGGAAGGAAAAAATATAATATGGAAAAAAATATGGAAGGGAGGATGGTGGCCGAAGGTGACACACTTCTTGTGGTTGGTAAGTAAAGGACATATCCTAACATGGGATCAACTCCAAAAAAGGGGATTTCATGGACCCTCATTTTGTTGGCTTTTCCAATAACATAGTGAAGACCTCGAACACATGCTCAATACGTGCCTGTTTACAGAACAAAGATGGAGGTAGATTCAAGGAGTCTTTGATAGAATGGATTGGGATCACCACAGTATCCCAGAATAATTATCCTCTGTTGAAGCCATATATTCTCCAGCTCAGTGCTAAACATAGCTTATGGATTGGCCCTAGGACTAAACCTATGGGCCATATGAAGAAATGAAATCACTACATTTTAAGAACCAATCCTCAGCCCAAGGAAAAGTCTGGTAAGGAATCATTCAGAACATTAGGGAAATGATCTTAGCGGAGCGATGACATCAGGAGGATTGGTAGGTATCCCCACAGGAGGCACAAATTCTCCAAAAACTTAATTCATCACTGGAAATGATCGCTCCTTCTGCATGGAAAAAATGTAGAGTGGGTATGACATCTTTGGACCATTTCACTGCCCCGGTGAAGGACTTATCAAATTGAGATTTGACGGGGCCTATAAAGGTAACCCTAGGTTGGTTGGTGTTGGTGGTCTCTTTAGGTATTCACACACCAACACTCATTTAATTTATGTAGACTCTTGCGGGTTCGCCAGCAGCAACGAGGAAGAATTTGATGCAGCTATGCAAGGCCTGCAAATTTCCATTCGCATGGGATACAGAAACTTAGTGGTAGAGGGAGACTCTAGCCTAGTCATCAACATGCTGACAAACCTGAATCATGGTTCCAAATGGGACAAGCTCAACCATAGTTGGTGCACTGCCAGATTAATCCAAGAAATTGGAGAACTGATACACAAGTTTGATTACATCATGGTCAATCATGTCAGAAGAGAAGGGAATAAAGGGGTGGAATTCCTAGCCAGTTGGGGTTGTCACCACCAAAACGACCCTTTGGAAAAACTATGGCCAATTCAGCCCTAGCAGATAGGTATCGGACCCTAGATGAAATCCTGGTGGAAGATCAGAGGCAAAGCCTTCTTCATGGCCAACTGACTGGATAAGGCTGCGATTGGGTTGTGATCCGATAGGTAAGCACTCAACCAAGGGAGTAACGGTTTGTACAACAACATATAGTACCACCACCCCCCACATGTTTGAGGCAATGGGTGCAGTGACCCTTTGCATGATGGCATGCAGTGTAGAAGGGAAAGGCAGAAGAGGGAGTAAAGACAATTTTGGTTTTGGTAATAAGGAAGGAGTGAAGGTTGGTGTTTATCGGGATGTCTGCGAGTGTGGAGATTGGTGCAATGGGTAGGATCTGAGGTGCCACAAACTACAACAAGCCTACTAACTATGCACAAAGGGTAATAGGTATATACTCAGACACATTTCTGCTCTCGTAATGTTCACCTTCCCTAGTTTTAGTATGGGAGAGAGGGTAGAAAGAATGGGGGAGAATTGCAAAATTGTGAAGCATTCGTGGCGTAGGCTGGTGGCATATGTCTAGTTATGTGTCTGCCTCTTGCACCCATTTGGCATGCTCTCTATTTCGCTTTCCTTTAAAGTTTTCCTTTACTGTATGGGAATTCTTTTGGCACTGGGTAGAGGGCCAAGTTTTGCAGTTCGTAAGAGTCTTTCTGGTAAAGCTATAGAGATGAGCCTCAGGGGTAGAGCTGGCTGACTCATCTTCATGCTGGGTGGTAGCCTCTACATTAGGTCCATACGTAGTCGTAGAGAGGTAGGTTGCAACCCTGGCATGAGGGAGAAGGTGGAGAATTACGGGCGTGAAGTTTGGAAAGGGAATGGCATTGGTTATGGCAAGCAGATTGGTGATAGCATTGTCATGGGGCTCAAGGAAGGGTGGAATATTGGGTCGGGTCCTCCTCTCACATCCTGGACAGAGGGTAAAGGGTATGCTAGCCAAGATTGGTAAAGAGCTGGTAAGCGACAGTGTATAGCAACCTGGAACTAGGGGAACAAACACACTTAATTGAGGTTGAGAAGAGGTGTCTTAGGCGAAGTGTATCTACTAGTGTTGGTTCTAGGTTGGCCCCCTATGGGGAACTGACCTGTGACCCTGAAAGGTTTGGCATTAAAACTGACAGGGGTGAGTCTGAGAAAGGTAGGTTGGTGTGTGGTAATCTTGCCACCTATTCGAAAGCTCCTTGTTGTATTTTCTTTCATTGTAATTGGCTTATGGTTTGTTGCAATGAACAGGGTGGGGTCAGAAAAACCATGGCTCATCTTGCAAAAACTTGTGGTCGTGGAAGGAGAGCCCAAGCGACCAGGAAGGATACGGAGCTGGGCACGTTCGAGGGACACAGAGGCATAAAATATGTTGAATGGTTTACAAGTGAAGCGGTAGTTTCCTACCGTGAAGGCACCAATGAGGAAATTCATAAACTATTAGAGGATTGGGAAGAAGAAGTAAAATAGGAGAGTGAGACAAACACGGATATGGAGGATTGGAGAACCCATGTCCTGGACCCTGGAAACACGAGGGGTAGAATCACTCAATTCAAGAAAACCCTCTACCTGTACTAGTTGATGAAAAGTCTATTGGGTAAAGCTATGGAACAAATTTCTGTGGGCATGGTTGTCATTGTCCAAGGCATGTGTAATTATAAACATGAACTCTGTAAGGTGCAATTCGAACTACGCAAACAAGATGTTAGACTTGACCGAATTGAGAGGCACCTACGTTGTATCATGGTCCAGATTGAGATGCTAGGGACAAATGTCAAAGATCCAACACCTATGAAATCTGCTTCTCCTGAGAAACATGAATAGATTGTCTACTTTTATGGTTTTGTTTATATATGCGAATAGCTTTTACATTTCCTTATGCAAATATATATGTATGTAGATCTCTAGAGAATGGACAAGAATGTGAGACTTATATAGCTTGGATGGAAATACTGAATTTTTTTGTTTTTGGATGGCATACAATGCCGATAGGTGGCCAAGAGACTTGGTTTCCCACCGAGTTGAGGCCACCTAGCCAATCTATGTGGTGTAAATTTGCTTTATAACTAATGAAAAAAAAAATCTACCAAGCTTACAAAAAAAATATCAATTTTAAATAAGTAAAAAATATATTTTAAATTTACATTTAAATAAAATTTATAAATTGATGTGATATCATTTTCTATTTTAATACAAATAATCATAATAATTTACTATCCTACATTATATATTCTCTTTTCTCTTCTTTTTATTCTCCAATTTTACTATTTATAGGTGAGAATATTTTGTATACCAAATTTTAAAAAATATATATGGTTTCATATAAAAAAATATTCAATGTCCACGATCTTTAATTTCATGAAATTTAAAAATAAGTTAACCATATTATTACTTTTACAAATTTTACGATTCTTTGTCTATAACCCATGAACTATTTTACGATTCTTTGATTATATTGTTTCATCAAATATTTGATATTTATGAAAGTGAGTAATACTCGAACCTCATCCATTTTAAATTAATATGCTATAGACATAGCAAAAGCGTTGTGGATTTTCACTTCCATATTCTCTTTGGAAGTTTTTTTTTTAAAGATTGAGGTAATGAGACTCTTCCTCATGTTCTCTCTTCTTCTGCTAACTAAATAAATATCTTTATGAGATTAGAAAATTTATCTTATACAATTCATAGAATCTCTCTCGCAAAATATTTTTACAACTTTAACTATCTAAAGGGTGGACCATATATTGTAGGAGCTTAACATGTCCATTTAACATTTAGATATGACAGCAATGTGGGAAGTGTTAAGGGATAAGAAAATTATACGGGAGGGATTAATTTTATGGTAGAGATAATTGTTTATTACTTACTTCTTGTTTGCTAGTTCTACTCATTATTCTTTGGAAATAACTTTGGTTTGTATCTAATATACCCTTTACTTATTCTTTATATCTCACCACACATCGTGCGCTCTTTCTCTAACTCGTGAAAGTTATCACACCAACACCGAGTTTCACAAAGATATCTAAAAATGTATTTCATTTACGGTTTAATATGCCATAGATGTTGATTAAACTTGTTATTTGTTTAACCCAAGATTCATTTTCCCAAGTTATTAATGTGTCACAACTTGGACTGAATGAAGGTTACTAAGTAAATTATAATTGTATTGATTACCCTAATAATTGAGAATGATATTTATAAAATGGTTATTGGGTATTTATTTGACATTCATTAGATATACCTTGAATATACTAGTGGTAATAATATATGGGTTTAATGGGATTTGTTGTTTTCTTATTTATATAAATTAGCATATGTTGGTCATCAAATCATCCCTAGTGATCAAGGAATATAAAAGAATTCAATGAAGACCTTTTGCCTTCCTACTTTAGGTATAAACTCGCCTTTTTTACCAAAATGGATTTCTCTTCAAAATAGATTTACCAAATAACAAATTATATTTCTGTTATGAAATTATATCCTACAAATATATGCTAGAATATATTATATGTTTAGATTGTCAAGAAAATATATGTATGAATAATAGGTTCAAACTCGCCCTTTTTACCAAAAGGGATTTCTCTTGAAAATTGATTTATCAAATAACAAATTATATTTCTGTGATGCAATTAAATCCTACAAATAAATGCTAGAATATATTATATGTTTAGATTGTCAAGAAAATATATGTCTGAATAATAGATTTATACAAGATATTTTCATAAATCACCTAATATTTTTCAGTTCTCTTAATTCTACTAATTAAATCCATATATAATTGTTCTACACATAATACTCATAAAGAAACTACATTGAATCATGATAGTATTCCATAGTTACAAGAAACAAAGGACATATTAATCTAAAGAAATTAAATGTAACGTTTAGTGGGAAGAAAAAATAAATAAAGAGAAAACATAGTTATAGGTATATAATGTTTTTTAAATTAAGAAGAAACTCTACCATATGATAGACAATATCAAATATGATGTATGGGATTTACTCTATAAAATTAACACATTTATCAATTCACCTACCAAACATTGGTTGGGTGTGGATCTTGATTATCCTCTTGATTGTTTAGGGGTTTTTTTATTTCAACTATGGTTGGATCCGAGGGGGGTTTGCAATTCCTTGGAGCCCCCTCCCCCAGGGGAGGTTATGGGCTTGTGCCATCCAAGTAAAAATTTGATGATAATTTGCCTTGTAAAATATTGTAATTTTGTAGTCAATCTAAGTCCTTCATTAGGCTAGTGATATGTGTATAACTTATGTTAATTTATGCTTTTTCCCTAGAATGAAACCCTTGGTTTATATGAGGTAATTGTATTACGTATTTGTATTATTATTGTTTGCGAAAAACAAAGAGGAGATTGTGTGAGAGCTAAGAAAAAATTACAATGGATTTTATATAGGTTGTATATCTTCATTTTACTCGATAATATGAAGGAAAAGATGTAATATGAAAGAAAAGACTGGTTGTTTTTCTATGGACTTATCCCAAATTGGCTAAACTACCGATATTTGTGTCTCTCTTGTTTTATGTATTTTTTTGTTTGTATTTTAGCAATATTTTATGTGTTCCATTGTTCTGTTAATTAATTTCTAATAACACTATATATTCAAAAAATAAAAATATTTATAACCAAATGTGTTCAGGGTTAATTTTAGATATAAGATTCGCCAAAATAAACAAATTTAAAAAACAAGAATTATTATACATCAATTACTTAGAAATCCATAATAAAAATCAACATCACGTTGTTATGATGTCACTGGTAAATTTAACCTGTGATATATTCATAAAATAAAATATTCCGTACACAATTTTATCGATGATTAAATGTTGCTTGACTCGTTCTTTAAAATCGAGAAGTACAAATTCACACACAACTAAAATTATAAACTAATTACACTTGTTCAATCCATATGTGTCATTTCATTTTATAACTTATTTGCATGAGACAAATTTTAATTTTACAAGTATTTTCTTCATTGTCATCTTCTTTCCGTTTGACGCACTCGTAGACGTAGGTCAACTGAAAGAATGTACATCTCACATTTCTTATTTTTTCATCATTATCATAAAATTTCCAAATAGTTGATTATACAATAAGGGTGGATTGATTTCTAGTGGGGATCAATGTGTTCCTTACCATACTCCTTTTGAATTTTTGATTCTACCCCATTCACCAGGGGAAATTAGCATCTTCTTTCTAAACTTCAAAAATGTCATTTCCTAGGTTGATTGGAAGTGGTAAGGTGTTGAGGGTAGATGCCCAATGATCTTATCTAATACTACCATGATATTGAAATCAGTAAAATAGTACTCAATACCAACTCATTGGCTATCTAGTCTCCCGTATTTTTTGGGATATGAATAACATCCTATTTGCAATTGATTAAAGAATCATTAAAAATTACATTTGTTATTAACCCACTTTCAATGGTCCATAATGATGGTGAGTTAAATAGTTCCACGAAAGTATATTCCTACATAAAAGTATTAATTTCATTTTTGGATATCACTATTTCATTATTTGTCTCTTCAAACTCTTTATGCATTTCTTTAACAAACGTCACAAACCAAATAGTCTGAACTATAGGGACAAGATTCATAGTATTCAGTACCACTTCTGAGGTTGAGTTCAGCCATCATATAATATAATATACTTCAGTGATCTTGCTTTCGACTTCTCGAATAATTTTCTTTGATATCAAGAACTATATTTTCTATTATAATAGCCTCATATTCATGTAACATTTTGACCTGATGTATTCAACTTTAGACATGATTAGCTACCACAATTTCCATCTTGCTGTTTTTTCTCCCTATAGATTCTTCATCAGGGAAAATTTTAAGGATGGAAGTTTATCTTAAAGTTTAGAAACTTTGGCTAATGTTACGAGTCCCTAATATCCAAATTTTAGAATGTTTGATGATAATTTTGTAAAAATGTTTAAATTTATAATTATTTTATATTATACTATATAATATTGGCTATTTTTAAGCCAAAATAATTTTATACTATAAAATTTGGGGGAATTCATTTTTACAAAAATAAAATTGGCGAATCATTTATTTGGAAAAAGCCTAGAATATTAGCCCACCTACAAATATTAGCCCTTAATATTTTTTCTGTTCTTCATTTAGAGAATTTTACACTGATTGTAGCTCTATTTCTTTGATTTTTACAACTGCTTCTTGTTGAGCCCTGAAACTACATCTCTTCTACACCCTTTTCTAGACTTTTCCCCTCACCAGTGCCTCACAAGCTATCAATGATCATTACATATTGATTTTGAGAGTGCATTTAAGTGGTTTTCTAACTATGTTTTTGTGTTTTCTATTTGACTTAGATTTTGCTCATCAGTTGCGGAATGCAGCCACTTTCCGCAGCTGACTTGAGATTCTGCAGTTGTTTTTGTTGATCTCTAGGTTGTAGGTGTCAACAAGCAAAACAAGGCACGTGGGCAGTTCAAAAATGATCAGGACATGGACCAGGTCCTATTGGTTTAGCCAGATTCGTAGAGGAAAGCCTTGGTCAAACGGTGGTCAAATGAGGAGTTCTACGGAAAAAAGGAATCTGTTTTTCAACACGTGAAGGGTCCAAGACCGTTCCTAGATCCATGGATTCATTTTGACAGCTGTAGACTGCCTCCACGATGCAAATCCAATAGCCACCTTTTGGTAGATTGAATGATCATGGCAACCAACACACTAAGCTCACGGGTGTTGTCTTTTTACATGTCTTCTGCTAAAGGAGTTCCATAGGAAAAACAGTTATGTAATTTCATTTATAAATAACGTGTTTACAAATGCATGTAGCTAGTTTTTTTTATGTAGTCTTGTTGTTAGTTCATGTACTGTGCCGAGACACTGGTCCTGCTGTTGTAACGAGAGGATCCTTCCTCTGTTTTGCAATATAGTAAGACTTTGTTTTATATGACTGTGTGAACGTAATCTCGGACTGACAGCGTGTTAACCAAGGCGGTGCAGAGGGCCCCTGCTGCCTAAGGTTTCGTTTCTTTATGTTTGTAAAGTGTTCATATGTTCTTGTCTTATTTCCATTGTAGATATTTCATCGTCTGTTCACTTGTGTATATTTCATATTTTAGTTATGATGTTAATGTTTCATTCCTGTACATGATTTTCCAAGCATTCTACAATTTTGCTAACACTGATCTATGTGTTTTAGGATAGGCTAGGCTCGAGCATTTTCATTCAATTTTTGCAATAAATAGTGACATGAGATTGGCCTCTTTGTTGACTTTGTTTTTCTTAGCTTTCAATTTCAGTTATGCTTTGATTTTAGTCTTCTTCATTTGCTGTTGATAATTAGTTTAGATATCAAATTCTTCATGTCATTTAACATTATCTCCAGAGCTATGGCTTAACTCCGAAAATCTACTTGGCGAGCTATCAGGTTATGAGTGAGGTGATTTGATTTTACTTTCATTTCTGCAATTAGATATCAGGTTCTTCATGTTATTGACGTTATCTCTAGAGCCATGGCTTAACCTGGAAAAGCTACTGGGAGAGCTATCGGATTATAAGTGAAGAGACTTGATTTTATTTTTATTTGCAAGTAGATAATTTAGATATCAATTCCTATTGACGTTATCTCCAGAGCCATGGATTAACCCTGAAAAGCTACTTGGCGAGCTATCAAACTATAAGTGAAGTGAATTGGTTTTATTTTCATTTGAAAGTAGATAATTCAATTATCAATTCCTCATGTTATTGACGTTATCTCCAGAGCCATGGCTTAACCCTGAAAAGCTACTTGGCGAGCTATCGGACTATAAATGAAGTGAATTGGTTTTACTTTGATTAGTTTTTAGTTTTTGATTTGTTTGAGTGCAATAGGTTAACTTTTATTTCTGTATTTAGATGAGCAATGGAGATAATGATTTCATGATCAGTAGTTTATCATTTGTTTGATTTGAATAGCTGCACATTTACATTCTTGTTCAAGTACTAATTTCATCACTAGCATGTTTTGAGATCCTCTGAAGTGTTAAGTTCTGGAAGTCATCATAAAGGACATAATTGCCTTAAAATCTATATCCATACTTGCCTTCTAAAGTATTCTTAAAACTTAGGAATAGGATTTCCATTTGCATTAGGAGACAAACCAAGATAAAACCCCCAAAAACAAAATAAAATTGAAAACAATAAAAGGTAAGAAAGAGGTTGTCTTGCACATATATTGTGCCACACTTCATCAGTTTACGACTCCCGGATCGATAATTAATGTAGCAATTTAGGACATACTAAATTGACTAAAAATTTCTAGTCCTTCAATAATATAATTATTTTGATGGCATGTTTTTGTTCAATTATATTTTGATGGTATGTTGTTCAATCTACACTTCTTAGTACTTTTTCTCTTCTAATAAACATATTTTATTTTATTTTCAAGTTATGTGACTTTAATTTGGAAACATTTTATTTTAACTACTACCTTGTTAGAAAGAGTAAGAGAAGGATTTGGGGCAGAAATGATTGGTTTCATAACTAAATTTAACTTTACATTGTGTTATTATAATTTATTTTTTATTTCTGTTTTGTATTTGTTTTTTCTAATTGTAATTATAGTATCTAGGATTTTTTTTTCATTAATTTTCTTTAGTCCATGAAACTACACAGATAATTCATCTCTTTCATTGTAAGAAGATAATACACATAATATTTCAAAATTTGTACATTTGTATGAGGGCTCTACATATTTAATCTCTTTATCGTTGGACTCCAGTTATAACTTAGCGCAAGTGCCATCTTTGGTGCATCTAAAGATGGAAATATATAGTTCTCTAATTCCCTGCTTTTGTTGGATTTAGACATCACAACCACTTTGGCTATTTTCAATTGGGAGTCTCATCTACGTAATAGAACATGCAACATTTCAATTTATCAGTAGATTAAATAAGTCTTTTGGATATTGTTTCCCAAGTTTGTTTACGTCATTCCACTATACCATTGTCATTGATTTTGTTCAGATCAAAATTAAGTAGTGTAGCTCTGGAGCCTCATAGTTAATTCCCTAGTTAGACTTTTGGGATTCTCAATTGATTACGATAAATTTAAAGATATTTTTTTTATCAAAATTAGTTGCGTAGTAAAACATTGGGCCAAAATTTCGTGAGGAGATTAGTATTATTTTCCCTAATACTCTATCTCACTTTGTTATAAGGTGTTAGATAAGTTGGCTATTCAGTAAGTTGATAATGGTTGCCAAATGGATTTTATTGATTTCAACTATTTTCATTGATGTTAGGTTCAAGAAGAGCTTCAAAATATATTGCAAAGTCTTTGGTTTGATAATCCTCTCCAAGACCTTTTCAATTGTATATCGCACTCTACCCACCTGCCCATGAAGGAGGAGATATAAAAGGTTGAAGTTGAGAAAAGGTTTTAAGGATTATATTTCTAGTGATAGTTGTATCAGTTCATTGGGAATCTATGCCTCTTGAAAGAATAATAATGAGTAACATAGGAAATGCCTAAGATACCAATTCTTTTTTAATCAACCAAATTTATTTGATGCCTCAAATACTAAATTTCATGGAAAAGAGATTTTAAGGCTCCTTTCCATGAATTATGCCTCAAAGAACCACACAAACCCTTTAAACGGAATATTTGGCCTCTTTGTGGCATATAACCATAATTAATATATTCCGTGTACTTGAGATGGGTTTCAAAGACTTAACCATGATTTATGGATGAAAATAATGGATTTTATCCCTAAATAAACATTCTAGGGTTGGTAGATCAATAGTGAGATATTGCCCCATAAGATGTTCCCTTTAGATATAATATTTGACCTTTAAAATTGATATTGCTTCTATTAAAAGTATTTATACTCAAGGTGTAGATCTTGACGAGTTGACTAGAAAAAAATATGTCTAGATATGGATGAAATGGTTATGGATTGTGAGCGATGAGTGAGTGTGAGCTCAATTTATTGTGTAAATTAAGACATGCATTTTACTATCAATCCCGGCTCGTAATCTTAGAAACAAACCACAATTCATGGACTTTTGGATAAAAAATAATGTAGGAAGTAGTTATGAAAACAGAAATGGATATCACAAATATAAATCATTCTAGGAATGGAAATACATATTATAAATTATTTGTCACAACTGTAGCAAAAACTATCTAAGTCTATTCCATAAAAGCATACGTTATTGGTCAATAAAATTAGGTTATTTTAGAAAAACAAGGAAGAGGCTCTCTCAAAGGGACTTGGTTGTCCTCCCTCAAAAATTCTACAATAACATTGCCAATATCTAAGTAAGCAAGAAATAATGTAATGAAAGCATAAAAACTTAATCTAAGAAAACTTGAAAGAAGTGAATCTTGTTTAGTCTTAGCTTTAGCTCACGGAGAAGAGGCTTCCTCAAGGAGACCTAGTTGTCCTTCCACGTTAAAGTTAGTCACTAAAAGAAGCAATATTCACTTCACACATTTCATAAAATAAATTCATATTAAAGATATCTACAATTATTTATAGAAAATGAATATTATGAACATGGAAAATTAAACAAACATATGCACAAATATAAACATGATACAATAAATTGTACTTAGCTTGGATGGGGGCCCTCCACCCTTGCTGGTACACTGCTAAAATACTCAGCTACAACAACCCATTTACTACAATTATCTAAAAAAAATAATAAGTTTGTCTCCATACTTCTAACTATGAATGCCTCTTCTTAAACAGGAAAAATGATAACCAAATAATCTAAAAAGTATGAAAAAATCATCATTAATGTTATCCCATTTCATCAGGTTGAAGCCATCCATTAGTTACAAGAAATCTGGAAAAATTCCAAAAAATCCTAAAATTGCCCCTTTTTAATAGGGATTTCTAGGAGGCAGGTCATGTTTGACGAGCTTTGATCAAGCCTATATTTTCTCATTTTGACCGATCCAATAGCTATTCATCCATGCTCGGTTCCTAATCTTTCCAAATATGTATCGAGCTCAAGCCTAAGTGTCCTGCATATATCACTCTAACGGAGCTATTATGAGAATTTCCAATTTTGTCCAAAAATGCACTTAAAACCAAATTTTTACAAAAATATCTAAACATTGAAAAACATAATTTATTTACTTGAATATGTATAACAAGTTCAAAGTGAGGCATATATAGATGACATGAAGTGGAATATGATGGAAGTTACATGGATTTTTAATAGGAAAAATTGATCAAAATCGAGGTCAAACATCTCCCCCTTGTTGATCTCCAACCATGTCCTCATGCTTGCTTTCTTCTCTTCAAAATTCCGAGTGAAGATGTACCTACTATCCCTCACCTTGAAGCCTTTTTATGGGCTTCCTATAGAAGACAATCAATACTTTCACGTGTCCATTCTTTGTAGATAGTAGCCATCACCTTTTGTCTCTCATACTTGTATTTGCATGTGTTCTTTTCACTAAGCCATCTGTAAGCTTGTTCAGAAATCGAAATGTTCTATGTTTCAAGCTTATTAACTTTATTGTTTAGTTTTTCATTTTCTTTAATGAGATCTTTGTTGTTTTGTTTATACATCTTCTTTTCTTTCTTCAAAGGGGGCTCAAAGGTACAAGCAGTGGATCAACTCCTACAAAACCGCGCAACCATGTGTGTCATCTTTCTTGTAATTTGATACAAGTGGTTGGCTTGCATTATCTATTTGGCTTATGCTTTCTATCTCTTCAATTGTTGCTATCATGTTGCAATTACAGAACATGAACATATTTTGAGTTTGATTTTCCAAATACAAAAACATATGTCATGTTTAAAAATTATTTGTATCTAATTAGTTATACAAAATCTTCTTGTACATATATTGTTGTTGTGTTGTCTGAGAGGACTGACTACTAGTGCTTTCTTCACTTCTCCAACATTTTCTAGTTTATATACATTTAATTATACATATGTAAAAACAGAATGCATATATAGTAAGCATTAATATTGTAAATACAAATTAGCATATTTGTATAGTTGTCATAGACATACCTTTTTAAAACAAGTGGTTGGCTTGCATTGTCTATTTGTCTTATGATCTCTATCTCTTCAGTCGTTGCTATCCTGTTGCAATTACAGAATAGGAACATATTTTGAGTTTGATTTTCCAAATACGAAAACATATGTCATGTTTAAAAATTATTTGTATCTAATTAGTTATACAAAATATTTTAACTGCATCAATGTAAGTAATTTGTGACAAGTAAAATTGAAATAAAAGAAATGATGGAGATACTTATGGGCATACTCTTTGGTAGGTTCTTGCTTAGCCTGTTCTTTGGTGTCGCCAAACAATTTTTGTTCTTCTTGACTTGTTTTCTCTTTTCCTTTTTCAGCAGTTATGCTATGTTATAGAATAGTAGCATATATTTAGTTCAATTTAAAAAAAACATATAAAAGTAAAAAGTGAACAAGAACATAAAAACCATATAAAAGAAAAAGAAAGAAGTATATACTTTCTTGCTTCATGTTCCATGTTCTTGTTCTTTTTTCTCATCTGTTTTGTTTAATTGAAAAGGGTTTTATTGGTAGAATCTGCATTCAAGAATATATGAAGTCATATGTGTAAATTTACAATAGGATTCTTGTTTTGTTTAATTGAAAAGGGTTTCATTGGCACAATCTGCATTCAAGAATATATGAAGTCATATATGTAAATGTACAATAGGATGCATAATATATATGGTCTTATTATTTGGTTTATTACAGATAGAATATGCTAATATGCTTTAGTAAAATAAAAATGGCAAAAACAATGACATATTTCAAAAGTATCAAAATTTGCAATTTTGTAAAGTGTTTCATGTGTATATCATAGCTGAAGGACAAGAGATATTGTGTCATGATCAAACCAATATGTATCTAATATGAAAATTTTGTATTGTATATTAGTTAGATTTTCCCAGACATGGTCAATGAATGATTTATGCATGCTATTAGTTTTGTTGATAAGAAAATGAAGATTGTAGTTGTTCATGTAGCTTTCTAGCTCTTTTGTTTTATGATTGCAATGTACCATATCAATATTGAAGTCTCCCAATATAATTATGATATCATTTAGATCTAAGTGGCATAAATATTTTGCAATGACATTCAAAATATTGTTCAAATTTGCATGTGGTGATGCATATATATTGAGTATTGCAATTTGTGATCCATGAACTATTATTTTTGCCAACAATGCTTCTACAAGTTTCTCTTCAAAATGGATGTGTTCAAGGATAGTGATATGTTTTTTTATCAGTATCATTAGTCCATGCTTAATGCAACTTGAGATGCAATTGAAATTTTTGAAGTACTCATTTTGCATACACAGTGACATATATGTTTCTTGTAAGCATAAGATATCAGATTGCATTGTGTCATAATCATTGCATATGTCACTAAGATGTGCATTAAGATTACGAGTGTTCAATGAAAGAATAGAGATGGATTGCAACGATTGTATTGATGAATAGTATGTTGCAGCCTCAGAATTCTGCTACCGTAACATGGGGGATAACCACCCGATCTGGACCTTAAGACAACTCCTTTTCCATTTCCAGTGTGGGTTTTAAAATGAGAGTGGGTGGTTCATGAGTGTTTGAAATAGAATAATGATAATCTAAGTGACCTATTCTATGATGCAATTTCTCTAACTAACTTATTCTAATATAAACCCAAGTATTCTTGTCTGGTATGCAATCTACATAGATATATGTTTAACATGTGATAATAAAGATTAAACACAACTAAATATAGATGATAATGTAAAAAATAATTCCTTCGACTAAATAGTTAGTCAAAGGAATCTATGAAATATATCACATATATGATGAGTCATATACGAAAATCACAATTTCAGTTAGGCATCATACAAAAGTGCAATTAATGATTTAATAGAAACAATAAATCTCACATATAATTCATGAAAGTAATGTTGTGCCACTAATTAAATGTAAACAGAATCAAGCATAAAAGATAATAGTACAATATGAGTGATGTTTTTGGAAAGAAAACCTCGATGCGAATTCTTGAGCTCTGCAACCTAACCCTAACCTGCTGCCGCCGCACCTGACTGTTCACCCTGCAACTGCCGCCGCTCCCCTGCTGGTCGATAGCAATGGAAATGGCAGGCGGAGGGGAGAGCTCTGCTCCCCCTCCAAATCACTCTGCGAATTCTGACAATACCGTTCTGCACCCTTCTGACGCTGGCCCTGATGCAGGACATGGCGACAATCAGAAAGCTGAGGCAAAGCTCCATACGGCCCCGACAGAAGACGATGACGCTGACAAAGAGAACCATGACAAAGTCAAGGCGACCCAGCCTAAAGCAACCTCAGCCACTTGCATCCCAAAAGCTGCTGAACCCATCAAGGTGGACTTGCCCAGCCACCGTATCAATGGTGAAATCCAGTACATGCAAGATCATGCCCTCATAGGAAAATTTTTAGGCTTCTGGCCCACGGAGAAAGCATTACAAGGCTGGATAGCCTCAAAATGGAAGCCCAAGGGACAAATAACTCTGCAACTAGGACCAAAGGGCTTCTTTACAGCTATATTCCACTGTGTGGAGGACAGAGTGAGGATATTCGAAGGAGGGCCGTACTTCTTCAACTCGTCAGGCCTCTATCTCACTGAATGGAAGCCCAGATTCAACCCCGACAAAGAGGACTTCAGTTGGGCACCCGTCTGGATCAGGATGTACTCCCTCCCGGTAGAATACTGGAAAGAAGAAACTCTGGCGGACATAGGCAACAAACTGGGCACCTTCATTCGAGTTGCAGCAGAGACAAAAACTCGTAAGTACACCTCCTATGCTAGGATCTGCGTCCAGATGCATCTGACCAACGCCCTTGCGGATATGGTAAAGCTCTATCACGATGATTATGAATGGTCTCAAACTTTAGATTATGAACATATCCCCTTCCGCTGCCGTAAGTGTCATGAGCATGGCCATTTATTTCGGGACTGTCCTTTAAATTCCCAGTCCAAAGTAGCTACTGCTGTCTCTGGAGTAGACTCTGAAGGTTTCATCAAAGTCCCCAATTGCCGCAGGAATACCAAAAAGAACCAGCAAGTTCTTGAAAACCCTTTCAAAGAGAACCTTCAGAACAAATTCTCTGTTCTCGCTACGCAGGAAAAAAATGATCATACCAGCTCTGAATCCCCTCACAAACCCTCTGAACCATCTTCCTCCCTCCCTCATTTGAATCCCCCGCAATCCTCCGCCCTGGACCCAATCAATCCCACTCCCATCCCCTCCTTGGAGAAAGGTAAATCCATATCTCGTTTCAGTCCCCACTCGTTCTCTAAAGAGCAACCCTCCGTGGTTCTTGAGCAGCCGGATGCAGATATGGAAACAGACGCTACTCTAGCTATCAGGCTTCAGCATGAAGCAGATGAAGAAGTTCCAGGTGAAATTACTGTTATGGAAGAAGACCAAACGAAGGTCATCATCGATGGATTAGATATCTTTACACTTGAGGCGGCATGCAAACAAAAAGAATTCAACTCCATTCAACCTTGGCAAATCGATAAGCTGGAAGGAGTCCTAGCCAAGGCACAGCATAATAAAAGCCTGGGCATCTAAGGAGGCAGTCCATGGGATGGAAAAAAGTTACTCAAGGATCTCAAGAAAAGGGGAAGAAAGACAGACCTCCAGCGCACCATAGCATTGGGAGAAATACTTATGGAATCAGGACAATTCCCTAAGTTGACAAAGTTCTACAAACCCAAATCACAGTTTACATGAAGTTAATATCCTGGAATGTGAGAGGACTCAACAGCCCCTCAAAACACAGAATGATCAAACATCTGATTCAGCAAGAAAAACCCACCATAGTTTTTTTGCAAGAAACTAAAAGCACCACTGATGCTATTGAACGAATCCGTGGCAAAGTTTGGGCAGGAAGCAGGGCTATCTCTGTTGATGCCTCAGGAGCCTCAGGTGGGTTAGCTATTCTATGGAACCCACAGATCATCACTTTATATGACTTCCACGCCACACTCCATCTCCTTCAAGCTTCATTCCACCTCGTTGGCACGAACATACATGGTCACGTCACAAATGTTTATTTTCCTCAATCTATTCAGCAAAAAATAGAACTTCTAGAAACGCTTGCTCTTCTTAATGAAAACAGACAATTCCCGCTTTGGATCGGGGGAGGCGACTTCAACATAATAACTTCCATGGCAGAGAAACAGGGAGGCCGAATTGGGCTTGACAGTGATAGTGAAAGCCTCAAAGATTTCATTCGCAACAATCACCTTATGGACATCCCTACCTCGAATGGAATCTTCACATGGACCAACAAACGAAGAGGTATTCAACATATAGCCTCCCGCCTTGACAGATTCTTTCTTTCTGACAATGCTATCCATTTAGGAGGGGATTTCAATGCATCCATCCTTCCTCATAGTGGATCCGATCACTGGCCAATTTTGTTACAATGGTCCAGACCAGGCAATCAATGTAACCGACCCTTCAGATTTGAAGCGTTCTGGCTCACAAATGCCACTTTCAGAAAAGTAGTCAGAGATGCTTGGACAGCCTACATTCTGCTGCAGGGTGCCAAAATGTATCAATTTCAACAAAAGCTAAAAAATTTGAAGTATGTCCTCAAAATCTGGAATCACACAAGTTTTGGCAACATTCAAGAGAAGCGTTCTCAATTAGAGCAGCAAATGAGCAAACTCCAACAAAATCTCATTCATCATGGCAGAACAGAAGAATAAGCAAAACAGGAACAGGAACTTTGGAACCAAATAGAAGAACGCAGGAAGCAAGAAGAAATACTCTGGCGGCAAAAATCGAGAATCAACTGGCTCAAAGAAGGCGAGAAGAACACAAAATTCTTTCACAAGACTGCTATCCAAAGGCGAATGCATAATAACATAGCGTTCATCAACAACCAACAAGGCGAAAGAATTGAAGAGCATGAGAACATGGAAAAGGAATTTACAGGGTATTTTAAGGAAATCTTAACGGAGCCCGTTGAGAACAGGGAAGCAGCAATCCGAGCCATCACGCAGCACATTCCCAGCATTATAACCGAGGATCACAACAACAGACTTCTCCAGCCCACGACCCTGCAAGAAATTGAAGAAGCCATGGCTCAACTCAAAGACGGAAAAGCGCGAGGTCCCGATGGCTTCACTGCCAATTTTTTCCACGAATTTTGGGACCTCATCAAGTATGAAGTATGGAACCTGGTTGAAGAATCCCGAAGTATGCATTGGATCCTCCCGTCCCTCAATACCACCTTCCTAGCTCTGGTTCCCAAAGGTGAGGAACCCAATAGGCCGGAAAACTTCAGACCTATCGCGCTCTGCAATGTCATATACAAGCTAATCTCAAAAGTTATAGAAAACAGGCTCAAATCTCTCCTTCCCCTGCTCATATCTCCGGAACAAATAGGATATGTGGAAGGTCGGCAGATTATGGATGGGATCATACTATCAAATGAGGTCATACACTCTTTAAAGCTCCTCAAAAAATCAGGTATGATTCTAAAACTCGACCTCTCCAAAGCTTTTGATAAGCTTAGCTGGAATTTTATTCAAAAAATGCTTCTAGCCTTTGGATTTAATGCTACATGGACCAGGTGGATCATGAGTCTCATCACCTCTCCTAGCTTTTCAGTTCTCCTGAATGGATCTCCCTCTTCTCCCTTTAAGCCCTCCCGTGGCATAAGACAAGGGGATCCTCTCTCACCCTTTATCTTTGTTTTAATGGCTGAGGGTCTCAGCAGACTACTCAAAGCAGCTATAGCCTCTCACAAGCTCAAAGGTATTTCAATTCATGGTCTCAATCCGCTGTCCCATCAACAATTTGTGGACGACACTATGTTATTTGGCCATCCTTCCTCAAAAGAAGCCTCCATGTTTAAATCGCTCCTCTCTCTTTACTCAGAAGCTTCAGGTACCTCCATCAATGCCTCCAAGTCTCAGCTTTTCTTTTTCAATACCCCCCTCTCCACACAAAGGAATATAGCCAGAATCTTGGGATTCTCCATCTCCCATCTGCCTTCTAAATATCTTGGAGCGCCACTCTCAGCGTCGGCTATTAAAAATACCTCCTGGCAATCTCTCCTTGACAAGCTGGGGTCAAAACTCTCTTTGTGGACATTCCGTGCTCTCAACATGGCAGGTAGATTGGTCTTGATCAAGTCTGTCCTTCAAGCTATGCCGCTGTACCTCTTCTCCACTTTGCCAGCTCCAAAATGGGTCCTCAAAGCCATTCGCAACTTACAACGCAACTTTCTCTGGGGCTCCACGGGCAGAAATCGAAAATGGGCCCTTGTGAATTGGAAAGAGGTATGTAAACTCAAATCAGAGGGCGGACTAGGGCTTCGAGATCCACTTCAAAGCAACAACACTATGGGTGCTCGAATGTGGTGGAACTGGCTCTCCAAGCCTCACGCACCTTGGGCCCGCTTATGGCAAGCAAAGTATGCTATGGGAAGTCAGTGGCAATATCTAATCAGAATCAACTCCAGCGCCCAAGGCTCTCCAATCTGGAATGCTGCTAAGATACACAGTCGATTCATACAGGAACATAGTTTTTGGGAAATACACTCTGGCACGTCGGCTAAGTTCTGGGAGGATTCGTGGCAGCAACTCCCCAAGCTTGCAAATCTATTCCAGATGCCACTCTGGCAATCGTATATGCAGCAAGAAAACCTCATTCACGTGCACCAATTCTGGCATCAAACGCAAAACCAAGGCTATCAAACATGGAGACTTGCAAACAGTTGGCAAAGGGACTGGGAAGGCGAACCATACTCAGACTTGGATCAGGAACTCACACAACGCCGAATACGACACTCCCACCAGCAGGACAAGCTTAGATGGGGTCATAAGCACAAAGGCACATTCACCAAAAAAGAGGCACATCAGTTGCGCTACTCAGACAACCAAGATAATCAAGACCAAATCTGGGCGCGTGTATGGCTTTCAGGGCTTTGGCCCAAAATTTCAACCTTCCTATGGTTACTCAGCAAAAAGCTTATACTTACTTGGGAGAATTTGATAAAGCGAGGTTTCATTGGGCCCTCTAGATGCCCAAACTGCAATCTTCAAGCAGAGACAATCAGCCATCTCATGGAGTCCTGTCCACTTGCAAAGCAGCTCTGGGAAAGGGTGGAATCCTGCAACAAAAGAGCAGTACCAAGAGGAGAGGATATAACGGATAATCTCAGGAAATGGAGCAAGAACCCGTTCCAAAGCCAATTCCTCAATACATTATGGGATCTCATTCCTGGTTTTCTGTACTGGCTCCTCTGGAAGGAGCGTAACTCTCGTATCTTCAACAACTCCTCCAGGACAATAGATGCTCTGTGGCTCATCTATAAAAGAAATATCCAGGAAACCTTAGCCATCAAATCCTAGTATGACACTGATATGCCAGAAGGGCAGCAGGAAAGGGACATATTAAAAGCTTGGAATCTTGACCCTTCAGCCTTTGCAAAGGTCATCACGCGCCCCCCTAGCAACCCCACCTCACCGTCCTCATGGTCCCTACCTGCTCTTAACTATTTCAAGCTCAACTTTGACGGAGCAGCAAAGGGTAATCCTGGTCAAGCTGGCTATGGAGGAATCATCCGAAGTCATACAGGTGCACCCATGCACATCTATTATGGCTCTCTTGGCAAAGATACTAATAATGTAGCGGAAATGGAAGGACTTTGGCAGGGGATCTGTATCGCTGAGCAACTTCACTTCTTTCCACTAGAGGTTGAAAGAGACTCGCTGATCCTTATCAATGCAGCCAAGAAAATCCAAGCAGGAACAGCTGCGGACAAAGTTGCAACTAGCTGGAGACTTCTGAGCAGGTTGGAAGCCTTGGCAGCTAATCTTACAAATCCACATAGCCTATCCTTTCAGCATGTGCGAAGAACAGCTAATCAAGTTGCCGATAGACTAGCCAACCAAGGAGTTTCTCACTTCTTCTCAGGATCCCTGGACATAGTCGAAGATGAACAACTCAAAAAAGACTGCATCACCTTGGTGCAAAAGGATCTCTCCCCCCCGGATGCGGGTGGTTGTTAGCAATACAGGGCCCATGGCTTGTCAGCAGGGCAGGTGTCCGCCCGGACAAGCCACGTACACCCAAAGGACAAGCCTTAAACACACAGGCATGCAGCATTCAAGGAGGGTAGTTAATTCTGGTTGCAGAGCCGTCCCCTCGGCATTCACTGCGAGCATTGAAACGCTAACCATGGCTCTTCATAGCCGGAAGCTCTCGGACATTCTCCCGCATTTCTCGCCTGCACCGATTTTGATCTTGAAGGAAGTGGCGGAGGCTCAATGCTTCGGCTCTCTGTCAGGCTCTGAGAGCGATTGCGACGGTTCAGGTGCTATAGACCGGAGCAATTGGAAAGCTTCCCGGCAGTTCAATCATGAACCTGGTCGTTTGGAGGTGCTGCCTACCTTCCATCCGCAGTCTTGCTGGGGAATTGGGAGTCTGGTTCAGGGGAATAATCTGTGTGTACACGCCCGCCATCCGCACACCTTCAGAATGCAGCGTGAACGGCTTCGGGGTACCAGTCGACGGGGTAGTTTCAGTGGAAGGGCCCCTTCTCCCTCCTCCTCCATTGAAGATTCCTCTGAGCATAGAAGACCAAGAGGAAGGCCTCCGGGCAGAGGAAGAGTTGCGGAACCTCCGGAGCGAATGGAGTGCGGGCATACTGAGCATCCAATGGTTAGATATCGCCTTCCCTGCACTCTGTCCAATTCTACCTTCTTTGTCACTGTTTCAGTTGAGCATTGCCGAAATCAGTGGGGAGATGATGATGCTCCTCGTGCTGACCCTCCGCGGAATCCTGGGGTTGTCCCGACTGTGGACATGGAATTTCCAGCCGTTGATATGCTGAGGCCTGTTCATGATCCTGGAGCTGGTCCAAGCGAGCCTGTGCAGCGCAATGTCGGTAAGGGCAAGGCTATTCTCCAGCCTCCCTCCTGCAAGATGGAGGATGAGCCACAAACTACGGATGAAGGCTAGTTCGCGCTCCAGGTTTCTCTGCATGAATTTTCTCTCTGTCAGCTCTCTTTGCGACCACATATGTATCTGCACTCAGTCTTTTTGTACTTATGTTCATCTCTGTTATGGTGTCGGTCATCTGTTACTTCTGTAATGGTGTCTATGTGTCTATCGTGTCTATGGTGTCTACGTGTCGGTTATGTGTCTATGTTGTCTCAGTCCATGTGCCGGCTACATAAGCGTCACTCTGGTTCCAGCTTTTGTAATCCTGATATGAACATTCTCGTGTTTACAGTCGGTCCCAGGACCAGTTTTACAGGGCCGCGGCCCTGGTGTAATACTGATAATGTAATTTGGCTCTCGCTGTAATATATTTTAGCTCAGTCTTATTTAGAAAAAAAAAAAAAATAGTACAATATGAGTGAAGTGCTACTCATTTGACCGATGACATAGACCAACTTCTTTCTTCAAATCAAATTGTCTCCCAAGAATACAAAAGTCCATCAACAAAGGAAAGTAGTGTGATATCTAAAAGAAATGATCATGTTCCATAATTTCACCAAATCATTCACAAACTTACAATAATGCATTCTTTGCAAATGTTTTTGATAAAATTATGAACCCTTCTCTATATGCATGAGAAGGGTATAAATACTATTCTAACTAATGTGCAAAAATAGATTATACAAAATTTGAGGAGGTTTCAAACAACCTTCCAACTAACTAGGTAACTAACTCCAAAAATAAACAGAACTAAGAGGATGAATTGATGTTTGCCAACTTGTCCTTTAAATCTCAAATATCAGTCATCGTTTGAATATGAGGAGGCGCCCTGAAATGTGTCCTCAGTTGTCCTTTAAAGATCGCATCGATGAGTAGTGGCAGCATTCGTCGAGTCATATGAAGGGAACAGTTGAGAGTCTTAATATGGCTGTGGGGCTTAACAAGATACTACTAATACAACTCCTAGTTGGTCGTGGTCAGTTTTTTAATTACCTCTCTTTGACTCCCCACCCTTTCTTGCCAGCCTTTATATAGAGGATTTAAATCGGGCATTCCTTTCATATTGCCTTCTTTAATGGGATTTGTGGCGAACAGGATGTGATTCACTAACTTAATGATAGTCTTTGATGCCTTGGCTTCCCTTACGACTGCTAGCTCAGCCTGTTTGGTTCTCGCATCCCAATCTATGAAGAGAATGTCTTTATGAGTTTCCTCAATCTCAAGTAGATTGGATTTCCTTCCAGCTCCTATTTCCTACCATTCGAAGAACTTAGAGATTCTAGTGTTTAAATTGTTAAACTTCGTTCTCTGGTCGATTACCTTATCTGTCAACTAGTCACTAGTAGTCAAATAGGAAGTAATGTGTGACATCTTCTTGCAGAAATACCCCTGTTGTTTCACCAGAAGGGAATTTAATTCCAAGGCCTGTTTAATAAACTCCTCAGTAGTGGTAACATCCTTGTATTTTTCCATGGATTGCTACATTTCTTGGAGTTACATGTCTTAGGCCGATATATCGGCTTCATGGATTATTTTTAGGACCTCCATGTCTTGCTGCAATTATGCGAGTTTCTCAGCCACTTTCCTGTTTGCACTTGCTTTCTCTATCTTGAGCTCTTGTTCGAGCTATGCAATCTTCTCCTCTTTCTCCCTTAGTAAAGTAGAGACCTCAGTAGCCTTTTCCACAGTGGCCGATGTGTATGCTCCTATGAGCTGTGATAATCTATTCAAATTTTTGGCCAGATTCAAAGGAAAGTCCTTCCAAACAACGTCCATCGGCTCGTTTCCAGGTGGGAATTTGGGTGTATCTACCCTTCTCATTTTTCTCTACCTTCTAACTACAACCTTGTGGAGAGGGCTATAGAATGCATGAAGTGGAGGTATTTCAGTTACTTTCAGAACAATTTCTGTTGTGAGTAGAGCAGGGATGATTTCAGTATGTTGGGATGTTTTCGCTTGTTCCTCCATAGGCGTGGACTATTTGCCGATAGACTTGGTCTCTATATTCTCATGAACATGTAGAGGAGTTTTACATTCCTCTGTTTCTTGGGTATTTGTGACTTTGGGAGTACCTTACAATTTTTTATTAAACTGATCCCACTCCTACTCCAAACTACTGCCTTTGGCCTCTGAACTAATCTTTGTAGTCGGGGTGCTCATCACTTGTTTCTTAGCTGGCTTCCTGCTGGACTCAGCTATGTTGTCTGCATCTTGGGGTTTCCATGTGTTTGGTGTCTTCATAGTGTTTACCTCAGTGTCTACTTAATTGCTAAGACCTCCATTATCAACAGTGACACTTGGTGTAGACTTCTCCTTGGGCTTTAATGGATACATTGGGATCACCTGGAGCCTCTCATCTCTGAATTCCTGAAATCTTTGAAAATATTTAGGTTTTATATTTGCCTTTTCCCATTCAAATGCTTGTTCGAGGGACACGGCCAACTGTAACAAATCCTCAAAATAATTATCTTCATGGTTGAATGGATTGATTTTTACTCCATTAGTGACATTATATGCCACTTTTTTTGGATCAAATTGCCTCTTAGGAAATGTATGAAGCCCGAGGGCTTCCATATGTGTTGATTCCTTAGTGGCATGAACAAAATTCGCTGAAGAAAAAGAACTGCATTTGACAGGGAAAGTGGGCCATAATGACTTCTTGTCGTCTTTGAGAACTTTAGTTAGGCCCCTTTCCACAGTCTGGTAGGAAATTTCTCTTGCTAATAACTTATACGAAACATATAAAGGAAGGATTTGTGGATTGGCTTTGCTACCAAAAAACCTAATGTAGGTGAACCATTCTTTAATGAAATACTTGTTGACAGTAAGAAGGTCTGTTACGGCTTCTTGGGAAATCCTAGGGACTTTCTTATTAAAAATTATTTGATGTAGGGGCAACACAATAGCATGAAATATCTTATAGAAGTGACGTATGTAATGCGATTCCCATATTTGTTTATGACTGAGATGGATTGGGTAGGGATCTTGTAATGTCCATTTCTAATCCATGGTTGGAAATGTCATGCAAAAACAGATAACATCCATAATGCAGGCACTAAAATAGAAGGGAGGGAAGTAATCTGAAGAGGAGGCTTTCTTCTGTCGATATTCGGTAATGATGATGGCTAGGTTGTCAGATAGGATGGAAGGCCAATTAATGATATGGGAATTAACACATGCATCAATCAGAGGAATCCATTCTATTGAAAACTTAGTATTATTGGGTATCCCATACAATCTACATAACACGGCTACTGCATAGTTGGAAGGGTTTTCCAAAGAGGCTATAGCATACATACCCAATTTGTCATATTTGAATTTGTTGTCCAACACTCTCTAACCTTGAATTAGCTTCAAGGGGTTTGGGTTCTGCTTTGCGAAGTTAGCCACAAATGTGTTGTCGTATATATCCTGTGGGTCAGGTATATGGTACGTTTTCTTCAAGTCCTCTGCTTTGAACGACCCTATGAGCTCCATTCTTGAATTCTTGAACTGCATATCTTCAATGATAAGGTTTTCAATCACTCACCTCATCATATTTGTGTATGGGAAGATTTTAGCTCTTTCTCCTATCCTATGAAGGAAAGAATAGGAAACATCTCTGCATTGAAGTCGTGAAGGCCTTGTTTAGTCAGTTGTTCCTCTCGTAACAGTGATTTTAGGGCGGTCATCCTCCAACCTATTGTAAATTACTTCCCAAGCTGTTGTGCCTCTAACAACATCACAAAGTGTATCAGCAAATATAGGAGCCATCTCTATAAACTTAGATTCAACAATGGTCTGTTTGCTATGTTTCTGCATCACCTTTCTTAGTGACATGTCTTTTGTAGCTTGCCGAAAATAGACAATATATATCAGCGCAAACGATACTAGATATTTAAGACTGAAATCTTGTTAGGGTCCCACCCTAACCCCCTTATTTATGTAGTGGGATCAAGTCATAGTAAAGACTCAATAAAGCCCATATTAATAATTGTAAGTGGTTAACCCACAATTAATGACAGGACCACAGTTAGTTGCAAATGGGCCATGGTATGAGATAGATGGTATTAATAAAACCCATGGTATTGCATGTATGAGTAATATATAAGGATAGAGACTCCCTGCGAGGAGCATCGTGTCTTCTTTTTGTATCGAGCTCTGCTCTATTGGAGGTTGCCCCCTCGAAGAGGCCTGTGAACATTGCTTTCTGAATAATAAAATATTTGTTGTTGTCTCTCACTATTCTATGTTCTGGGTATGTTTCTTCGCATATTTTGTATTTAGGTATCTTTTGCAAGTTAAGAGCATAACAAGTGGTATCAGAGCACTTTCCAGGGCCAGTGGGATCTCCATTTCTTAGAATTTTTTTTTTTTGGCTAGAGGTGTGTTCCGGCATCTTTAAACCATGGGATCTGTCATTGAGCGCATAAACCTGCGGATTTGGGGAGGCATGCATGCAAGAAATACAAGAGGTGGTCACGCTTGTTGGACTCCCTTGTAACCCCTGTGGGTACCCCTTCGAGTAGTAGCGCATTAGACAGAACCGCGTACGGACTGTCTTCCAAGTACCTTCTGGGTATATCGGAAGCCCCTTAGCTCCTCTGCAACCTCGCCATAGATAAACCATCGGCCGTCTTGCTACTACAGTACATCGAGAACATCACTCGGAGAGATTACTCGCCCGTACAATAGGGTAGTCGGGTTGTACGACTAAGGGTACGGTTGATCCTCCTTAGTTAGAGCCTTGAAACATTGGGTCGAGTACTACTATCAGACCCTTATGTATATTGCGATCTGTAGCACCTAACACTCCTCGAGACCATAGTTCCCTTTTCTATCGGGGGATCTCCAATCATCTCTGCCAGATCTGCTCGCACAAAGGGGTGCAGGAGCAGCAGACATCAGTCCCTTAGTTTCAAGTTAGCAGACCAGCCATTCCAATCTATTAGATCCATCAGATCCGCAGCAGCAATCTGTTCCACTGCTCAGAGCTATCTGATCCGCCATTCAGATCTCTCAGATCCACCTGATCTGAGTAGTTGTGTGGGGTTCCTATACCGAGGCATGATTTTCGCAGGACTTTCGGTAGCACTGACATTTTGAGGATTCGACTACTGCAGTATTCCTATGGAAGGAGTAAAACTTCGTTAGGAGTTTTCAAAAAAAATAAAAAATAAAAATAAAAAATAAAAGAAATAAAAAATAAAAAAATAAAAAAATAATCTTGTGTGGAGTCTGAGTTTTAAGCAGAACAACTCCACACATACCCTCCGTGGACTCCAGGCGGGAGCTCCCTCTATCATCAGCTCGCATAGGATGGAAAAATTGCTAAAAAAGGGCCATCATGGAGTTATAGCTCAATTTAATGCCATCCAGGCAGTCGAAACCAAGTCTCTGTCGATTCGTCCTGAGATGCAACAGATTTTAAATAACCATCTGTCGGTCTTTGAAAAGCCTGATGAACTTCCACCGTCAAGAGGGGAACATGATCATAGCATCACCTTGGTTCCAGGGGCCCAACCCCCAGATGTGCACCCATACAGATATCCGTTCACCCAAAAGAATGAAATAGAAAAAATAATCAAGGAATTTTTGGAAGTAGGTGTCATTCGTCCCAGCATTAGTCCTTATTCATCACCGGTGGTCATGGTTCTCAAGAAAGATGGGGAGTGGCAGATGTGTCCAGACTTCAGGGCCCTCAATAAGTTGACAGTCTAAGATAAATTTCCCATCCCGGTGGTTGACGATTTGCTGGATGAACCCAATGGGGCTCAATTCTTCACTAAGTTGGATCTTCGCTCAGGCTACCACCAAATTCGCATGAAGGAAGTCGACATTCCAAAAACTGCTTTCATAACTCATGAAGGCCATTATGAGTTCTTGGTCATGCCATTCGGTCTTTGTAATGCCCCCTATACTTTTCAGAGCCTTATGAACCACCTTCTCAAACCATATCTCAGGAAATTTGTCCTTGTCTTCTTCGATGACATCCTCATCTATAGTTGCACTTGGGCCACGCATCTTGAGCATGTAGATCTACTCTTGCAACTGCTCCGCAAGCATAAATTATTTGTCAAGATTTCCAAGTGTTCGTTTGGCATGGAAGAAGTTGAGTATTTGGGCCACATTGTGGGGCGTGAAGGTGTCAAGGTGAACCCCAAAAAGATCCAGGCAATGCAGGATTGGCCTCAACCTAAGACCTTGAATAGCTTGAGAGGATTTCTGGGTCTCAAAGGCTATTATCGCAATTTTTTTCGCAATTATGGTCGCATAGCAAAGCCCCTCACTCAACTCCTAAAAAAAAATTCATTCTTCTGGGATGAGGACGCACAACAGGAATTTACATTTCTAAAAAATGCCATGTGTTCCACTCCAGTCTTAGCACTACCTGACTTCACCAAATCTTTTGTCATTGAATGTGATGCTTTGGGTATGGGTATTGGGGTGGTCTTAATGCAGGAACGGTGTCCTTTGGCCTTCACAAGCCAAGAACTAAATGGGAAGAATCTGGGCCAATCTACCTATGAGAAGGAAATGATGGCCATTTTACATGCAGTAGAGACTTGGCGACCTTACTTATTGGGGAGATGTTTCCAAATCCGCACAGACCATCATAGTCTTAAATATTTTTTGGAGCAACGCCTATCCTCCCCACAACAAAATAAATGGCTTTCCAAAATGCTGGGATATGATTATGAGATCATTTACAAGAAAGGGAAAGAAAATAGTGTAGCAGATGCATTATCTCGCCAATTTGAGGAGGGAAGTACCCTGCTAGCAATTTCCCTTCCCATTCCAGAATGGATTAAAGAAGCTCGCAGGGAATGGTTTTCACATCCAAGGCTCTCCCAACTCATTTCTCAATTGCAGGTGGATCCAAATTCCACCAAGGGCTACTCATCACAGGATGAGATTCTTCACTATAGGGACAGAGTTGTAATATCACCAACATCCACCCTCAAAAGTCGCATTTTGGCAAAATTGCAGTCATCCACCATTGCAGGACATTCAGGCTTTCAGAAGACGTATGCTCGCACTAGAAGATCATTTCTTTGGACAGGCATGAAAAAGGACATCCTCACTTTTGTAGCAGAATGTGATGTCTGTCAATGCCACAAGGGGGAGACTGTCAAAGCACCAGGCACATTACAACCGTTGCCCATCCCGACAGCAATATGGACGGAGGTTTCTATGGATTTCATTACAGGTCTTCCAAAGTCAGGAAACAAGTCAGTCATCATGGTGGTTGTGGACAGACTTTTGAAGTATGCTCATTTCTGCGCCCTACCCCACCCGTTTACACCGACTTTGGTCGCTCAATCTTTCATGGATTAGCTCTTCATATTGCATGGCATGCCCACTTCTATTGTGTACGATCGTGACCCGATCTTCACCAATAGTTTTTGGCAGGAACTCTTTAGGCTACAAGGCACCCAGCTAAAGCTCAGTAATTCTTAGCATCCACAAACGGATGGTCAAACGGAAGCTGTCAACAAATGTCTGGAAACCTACCTTAGGTGTTTCACTTCAGAAAATAAACATCTTTGGGTACAATGGTTACCTCTGGCTGAATGGTGGTATAACACCAACTATCATGCCAACACCAAAATGACTCCCTATGAAGCAGTATATGGTCAACTCCCTCCTTCCCCTACTTCTTATATCAAAGGGGGCTCAAAGGTACGAGTAGTGGATCAACTCCTACAAAAACGCGTAACCATGCGTGCCCATCTTAGAGAGAATCTTCATCAAGCTCAAAACCGCATGAAGCAACAGGTAGACTAGAATCGCTCAGAGCGCCAATTTCAAGAAGGGGATCAAGTCTTTCTGAGGCTGCAACCATATAAGCAAACATCACTCAAAGACAAGGGTTGTCAGAAACTATCTCCAAAATTCTATGGACCATATCAAGTACTTCATTGCATTGGATAAGTCACCTACAAGCTAGCTTTGCCGCCTACTGCAAAAATCCATCCAGTTTTCCATGTCTCATGCCTCAAGAAAGTGATTGGGAACAATTGCAGAATTTAAACCAGTCTACCTGAATTGGACGAGGAAGGGTCAATCTGGCTCCAACTTGAACAGGTCCTAGACACATGAGAAAGGCATCTGCGTGGCCGCATGATTAGGGAAGTTCTCGTCGAGTGGAAAGACACGTCGCTGGAAGATGCAACTTGGGAACCAGCCACTATTCTTTAGCATTTTCCATAGCTTTAGCCTTGAGGACAAGGCTATTCTTAAGGGGGAGGGCATGTTAGGGTCCCACCCTAACCCTCTTATTTATGTAGTGGGATCGAGTCATAGTAAAGAGTCAATAAAGCCCATATTAATAATTGTAAGTGGTTAACCCGCAATTAATGACGGGACCACAGTTAGTTGCAAATGGGCTATGGTATTAGATAGATGGTATTAATAAAAACCATGGTATTGATCCATGGTATTGCATGTATGAGTCATATATAAAGGATAGAGACTCCCTGCGGGGAGCATCGTGTCTTATTTTTGTATCGAGCTCTGCTCTATTGGAGGTTGCCCCCTCGAAGAGGCCAATGAACATTGCTTTCTAAATAATAAAATATTTGTTGTTGTCTCTCACTATTCTATGTTCTGGGTATCTTTCCTCACATATTCTGTATTTGGGTATCTTTTGTAGGTTAAGAGCATAGCAAATCTCCTCTGAAATGACTTTTGATCTAGAGAAAGGTTTAATGAGATACTCGATTGTAACTACCCATAACCTGGAAAGAGATTATCCTTCCTCGAGCTGCTAAATATTTATTAACCTATCAACTCGTTTGTTTTGGTATTTAAAACGCAATTATTTCACACATTTTACACTCTTAATCGCGCATCACAATCTCTAAAGGGATATAGTATAGTGCTACCTGATGCATCAAGGGAAATTCGATTGTGGATATCACAATATCACATTTCGCAAATCACTAACAAACATTCTAATGACATAGTTATGTTTCTTGGGAACTCTGTGAAGTGCGAAATGCGATTTTGAAATGACAAGTTGTTATTATCGGCTTATCATAGTGGGAGACCTAATCTCAGATCGCAACTTTTTAAAGGTGTTTTAAGATAGTCATACGGAAAAGTGTGATTTGATATTTTCGATGTGGATTTCATTCTTAGTTCATTTTACAAGGTTTTTCTAGGTATTTTCTTAGAGTTAGGTATTATTAACCTAAGCCTAATAATTTAAAAGGGTCCCCATTTATAACTCTAACCTTAGCTATTGTTCTTTGTAAATGGGGAGGTTGTTTCGTAGCACAACATAGTCATATTCTAATTGCCATTTTGCAGTGCTTTGCAAGTGGTGAATTTCAAAATTTACTTTTTGCTTAACCTTAAAATTATTTCTTTTGAGAGAATTAAGCAAATATAATGACTCTATGTTTCTCACATGTCATAGTGTTGTGTATACTAATCCATGTACTTGTATTCTAGTAGGGTCGAATGAAAGCCTATCCAAGGTTAAGCCATGTGATCTATGTATTGTACGTGCACATGCAAGTTGAATTGGGAATTGTTTTCATATCTTCAAATGAGCCATATTTGGTGTGATAAGCATTGCTTTTGATATTCGCAATATTGGTGTCCAATCATGTGCTATGTCTGAAGTATACAAATAAGCCAGTTTTCTAGATTGTCGATGACCAATATTAGGGTCATGGAACTTAATCCATACAGTATCGAACTTATCTATATGGGTATATGATTTACCTATTCCATCTGCACCATTTACTAGCCCATATGGTGCATCATAATTGCAAGCATGCATTTCAACTAACATGTTCAACTTTATCACAAGTTGTGAAGGCAAATTAGTTGTATGTTGATGTCTTGGAAAATTGTCGTTATTCTCTTCATCTTCATCAATTGCATTAATTAAAATTTCATTGCCAGGCATGAGCGTTAACATTTTCTTGTTATGCATTGCAACATCCTTGTTTTTGTAAAATAAATAAGGAATTGTTGGATCATTTGGTACCGGGCACATGAAAGTTGTATTAATATATGTTATATCACAGATGTTTGAAAATTTGTTCTCATTTTATTTAAAATTGATACGAATCTCTCATCCGTTTGTCGCATAGTCATATGCAATTGGAAGCACTTGACATTATCCTTCCATAAATCATGTGTTATTGTTTGATTGTTGATTCTTGGTTGTTCAAAAATTAGAGAGTCTTGAATAGGTTGCGCTTGGTAGAAATCACCACAAAATATAATGTCAATGTTTCCAAAGTATTTGGTTTGGACATGTTTTATGTTTCTAAGTCTATTGTTAATAGAATATAAGAACCGACTACCGATCATAGAGGCCTCATCTATGAAAGCTAGTTGAAATTCTTGATATAGCTTTGATAAGTTGTCTAATACTTCTTTGCTAAGTGGAAACAATTGAGACTTGTTAAAAGGCATTAGTAATGCATAATGGATTGTTGTTCCACCTACATTATACGTAGCTTTTCCTCTATATGATAATATTAAACCCTTTGGTTTCATAGGATCTATTGCGTTCTATGAATCATAAATTCATATAAGCATTTGGAAAATTTCTTTTGCTATGAGTGTTTTGCCTACCCCTACTCCACCTGTAATAAATAGGTAAGTTGGTTCATTGAGGTTTCTTCTTTTTTTTATTCCAACATCTTTTACAATTTCTTGTTGCTCTCTGTTCAGCATTCTTCTGAGTTTGTAATACTCATTTTTCTCCATTAAAAATGGATGAGCAATTATTTGAAATCCACGATTGATTTTTTTCATCTCAGATTGTTTCGGAAATTGCAAGTCCAATTGAAAATCATATTCCTCACAATGGGAATTGTTTTCTAGTTTCGCATATTTATTTGATCGGTACTCATAGAACTAATTTGTTCATTTGTTGCAGTCTCTAAATCACCCCCTGTTGGATTGATGTTATATGTAAATTTAGCTTCATTGGTCTCTACAAAAGCTTTTAATATCATTGTATTTGTTATATTTGACAAATCATATAACATTTGATTTTTTCGTTTTTGATATGTGTGTGTCATCTTTCTTGTAATTTGATACAAATTCTGCAAGGCAGATTTTGCTAATGGAACTTGGGCATTTTATGTAGTAGTCAATAATGGAGTGGCACATCACGTCCTCTGAATCATCAGGTTCTTGTTTCAAGAGAATAGGTGGTTTAAGCATAAATGCGCGCTCATCAACTTGAGACGTGTCTATGAATATACATTCTCTTGAACTACAACTCAATGGAAATGAAAGTGCTATATGCACTACTTGTTGAGCTGACATTTGTTGGAGATTAAGTAATGTATTTCCAAGTTTACGGATCATTTGCATAGCATTAATTTCATTTTTCTCATGCTCTTTGCATACTCTTATAAATGCATTTGTCATAGACTTGTCAATTTTTGTCATATATAAAATACAATATGATGTTGCAGCATATGCATTTATCACAAATTGTGCATGTGTATTTTCAGTCAATATAGTAGGCATATCCTTTGCAAAATTGTTATTCCAAATCTGGGAAGGTTTTAGTTTTAGGAAAATTGTTGATTGCTTTATTTTACATTGTAATAGTTGTATGTACTCACTTTCTGTTAGTCCTATTCCTACCAAGAAGTTGTCATGGGCTATTGAATCATTGTACTTTGTTTGCTCCAAAAATGCCAAAAGTGATATTGATTTGTATGTGAGTTTTTAATTTGGTACACTGGTTGGTTCAATGATCATTGTAGATTTCATGGGTAGCATGGGGAAATTATATCTACAGTTTGAATTTTTTCACTTCTTACAACATCTTGTATGGTGATGTTTATGAAATTTAGCAACATCTAGCTCCAAATGGTCTATATCACAAGTTATGTAATTGTCAAGAAACTTCTCAATTTCTGGATTGCTTTGTTTTCCATATATTGGAGTAGTTTCTATCCATAACAGTCCATGTTCATGTTTGGTTCCTCTATTTTGGTCCATGTTCATTCAGTTTACAACATTAATTCTATGTCTATAATATTGACTACATGTGACTAGATATTTTTTATAAGGTAATCAATGTCATGATCTTCTAATGTATCAGTATCATTTTTACTTGCTTTACTTCTAAGCAATGTGACCAATGTATCTACTAATGGTTTCCATCGATGTTCTGCACTTGTAAATGTCACAAAGAAAGTTGGAGGTCCCAATTGTTGTATCATTGCAAATATGTTTTTTTAATTTGTTCCAAATGATCAGGAGATATGCGAATGTTTCTGAAATCTATGTATCCAATATCAGATTTCAATAATTTTTCCAAATTTGCTCAATACTTGAAATCTCTTGCTAATATT
Organism: Pinus tabuliformis; assembly: GCA_031772625.1. Classification (NCBI taxonomy): domain Eukaryota; kingdom Viridiplantae; phylum Streptophyta; class Pinopsida; order Pinales; family Pinaceae; genus Pinus; species Pinus tabuliformis. The sequence goes on from CM062816.1 coordinate 1,948,288,460, forward strand.
TTTCTCTCTCTTAGTTTCCCTTTTCTTATTCGTACCCATATGCAAGAGAGCACTTTATCAATAATTATTTGCATTGTCTTGAAAAACAAATTTTTTGTGTGATATGAGAAGTCACCACTTGCTTGCAACAATTCCCATTGCACAATTTTTTGGTAGCTAAATCTATTTGTGATGTCATCATCACGCGCATCACCATAGAATAATGTTGGAAAGTTCATTTCTTCTGCATATTTGTCCTTGAAAATCCCCAGTGGTCATTGTCCTTCAGCAAGTGCAAGTTCAATAATATTGTCTTACAAATCGTAGATGTGTTGCAGCTCTATTAATCCATGTACTAATGTTTCAATAAGTGCTTCATTATTTGCATCAGTGTTTGTATCACTTTCATTATCATTGTTTGCATTTTGTATGATGCATTCATCATTTTCTTGTAAAAAATGGGTCTAATTCTCATTTATACAAATGTTCTCAGCCTTATATAGACTTCTAGAACATAGCTTGTTCAATGCTTTCATGACAATAATTGTACATACTTTACCTATTTGGTATGCATTTTTGTATTGCAATCGTCTTTTCAATGCAATTGCAATTGTCATTGTATCACTTAAATATTGTGGCAATGCTTTTTGTACAACATCCATATGAACTAGTACATTGATAATTGATCCTGTTAGGCCAATCTGTGATCGCTTATATCCCCATTGTCTGATTTGTGAAAATGCAATTCTTAATGACACAAGAATTTCTTCTAAACCTGAAAGTGTATTTACAATTGGTAATGGAGCATTACATCTTATTTGTTCAGGTGTTGCAAATTGTGGAAGCTTTCCATTTTGAAGTGCTCTTTTGCAAGAAACACATATGTTTTCATTGCTAAAGGTCCTATTGTTCAATGTCAAATTCATGTGCTTTTCTTGCAGTTCTCTAGTGAAGCATGTGATATTTTTTGAAAAATGCAATCTGGTACAAACTGCACATGTATTCCTAGGCGTGTCTTGGACTTGTTTCATATAAATGTATTTTGCATCTTTCTTGCTTGGGTGGATTTGTGTCCTTATTATAGCTTTCTTATTGTTTCCGACGTTGTGCATTATTTGTTTTAATCCAAGAAATGTCATTCTTGTATGGTTATTAGACGATGCTTTTTTATATGCAATTTGCATAGTTTCATCATGCGTATGTCTGTTTGTTTCAAAATCATTACTGGATGTTTCAATGCATCTACTTCTTGTATGCATGAATTGTTTTATTTTGTGATAACTAAGCCTAGGACACTTAGTCGGACTCATTTGTTGTGAATCATATGCTATCTCAGATTCAATGTTATTATTGAAATGTATTTGAGAAATAGATTGGTTCGTTTCTAGTAGATGCTTGCAAGGCAATATGTTATCATTGTTGCATATTTCATTTCATTTGTGACATGTACGTATGAATTGTTTCATTTTGTGATAACTAAGCCTAGGACACTTAGTTGGACTCAGTTGTTGTAAGTCAAATGCTATCTCAGATTCAATGTTGTTGTTCAAATGTATCTGGGAAAGAGATTTTTTTGTTTCTAGTAGATGCTTATTTGGCAATATGTTATCATTGTTGCATATGTCATTGCATTTTCCTCTTGTACGTATGAATTGCTTCATTTGTTGATAAGTAAGCTTATGAAACTTAGTCAATTGTTGTAAACGAGATGCTATTTCAAATTCAATGTTGTTATTGAGATGTATGTGAGAAGTAGATTGTTGATTTTCTAGTACATGCTTATGACAAAATATGTTATCATTGTTATGTACATCACTACATTTTCTTCTTGTACATATGAATTGCTTCATTTTGTGATAATTGAGCCTACGACACTTAGTTGGACGCATTTGTTCTAAATGAGATGCTATCTCAAATTCAATATCATTGTTAAAATGTACTTGAGATATAGATTGTTGTTTTTCTAGTATATGCTTATGACGCAATTGATTACAATCTTCTTTTGCTTCCATGTACATTTGTTGAGAATTGCAATCATATTGTTTTTGTATCATTTCCTGATAGTGAATATGTAATGTATATGTTTTGAATGACATGATGTTAACAAGACGATTGCATCTCAAATGAACAAAACCGTAACTGAAAAAGTTATTAGCAACAGAGGACCATAGTTGGATTTTCACAATGAATGTGATAGATATCCATTGCAAATAGATGGTCCACCTCCTATTTTCCCCTTTTCATATGGCATTGCCATATTTATGAGATATTGCTGCCAATTGTTATTCATTGTATAGTGTATCACATCAACTATTAGGTGTTATTCTAAAGAATGCAATGCTTGTTGATTGTTATGCATAAGTGCATTGCAAAAATGTTGAAAAATGTAAAGTCAAAAACACTATGCATCAAATTCTGTTGCTACTAGATAGAAAATTGCATTAAAGAGATTGTCGTCGCAATTAGATGTCATTTGTTTTGCCATCGTTAATTCATTTATAAGCATATTATGTGCAATATGCATCCAATGGTTTTGAATATCTTTATATAGAAATGATAAGTAGATATTAGATTGTTTAGAAATGCATATTGGGAACTTTTGGTATAGCAATGTCTCATAATGAACACTAATGGGATTTGCATCATGGAAGAGGATGCAATATGGAATTGTATTTCATGTTGATTAAAAAGAAAATATATTGTCTTTCTTGTTAATGACCAAACTCCAATTGATATATTTACCCATTTAGCTAACCAACGTATGTAGAAGGTATCCCCCCATAGCCCTCGTTCAGACTCCTTTATATTTGTAGATGCACAACAACACACTTTATGAAGATATGTACCAATATTATTAATTTCATGTAACTCGTATAGGAAGTTATATGCTAGTTCATATTCATATGACTCTATTTCTTCAACATCATTTTTGTTTAAGAGGAAAATAAAATGTTCTATCAACCAATTTCATAGCTGATTTGAAGAATAAAGAAAATGTAGAAGCACTTCAAATGAGTCAGATAGACAATCCCCTACACTATATGAAAATGCATCTAGTCTAAAGAGACCATTTATTTTTATTGATAATCAATGTTGTTAGGCACAATGCATTGTACTTTCAATTTGTAACTGTCAACATCTCTTATTTCTTCCATCATTTCCAATTTCTTACCAAAGTTTCCTTGTGCAATTGTCTTCACAGAAACTCAATTACTTTAGCAATTTTTTTCTATTGCTCTTATCTATAGATTTCCAAAAAACATTGATAAGATGAGCAAAGACCGAAGATGATTGTTTCCAACAAAATATATATTAAAAAAATAGGCTCTAGCATTGTTTTTCCAAACAAATATCAAATCTCTGATAACTTGTTATTTTAGAAATGACAAAGGAATTGAAAACGAAAAAATCGCTTTGGAAAGCAATATAACTTGATAAAGAAAGCAGTTGAAAGACAATGAAAGTGACATGTATTCATTATCTGTATAACAAAATCAATGCATTAAAAATTCTTGGAAGAATTGGAAGAAGGGAAAAACAAATTGTTAACATATTTATGTGAGCTTGAAAATGACAAGGTTGCTTGAGAATGCTCCCCCTCACTCCACAATACTCAAACAGGTCAATCAATACCCTAATGAAGATACAGAAGAGGATACAACAATGGATATTGTTGTTGTAAACTCTATTTTAGAACAATGTATTCTTACATCATCTGAACTGAGCATGTCAGACTGGGATGGAAAAGTTGCAACTGAGTCCTTTGTCAAGCCTCAGTCAGTGGATTGGTGGAATCACTACAACTTTCATGTTAGTATTGACAACCCTCAATTTCAAACGATATTTAGTTTGCCAATACAATTGTTTGATGAACTTTGCCATCTTTTGTATGATGATTTATGTCAAGGTGCAATATCCATCTCATTCACAATGTCTATAAAAAACAGGATGTTGTCAGTTGAGAAGCAAGTAGCTATGCCAATCTTACGTCTATCAAGTGGCATGACAATGTTGACTGTGAGTGAGCTATTTGATTGTGGAAAGTCCAGAGTGGTCAAAGTGGTCAAGGAATCTTGAGCTTCCATACAATGAGTCATCCATTGATTGGTATAACTGTTAGCATAATTACAATATGCAACAAAGGTTATTCATACATAATATTTGAAGATCTAACAACTACAAATTCCAAATCCCATAACAACAATCACTTATTTCTAAGGACAAGAAAAGGTAAAAATGTAACAGATATTCACGGGAAGATAAACATTAAATGGTCAACTTATATTAAGGTGAATACAAAATAATGCTAATTGTTATAGGTATGTATAACTTTTTAAATATGATATTAAATTACAAGGTTGTATAGCTAGCATTTATGGCGGCTTAGCTTAAATGTCACAATCATACATGTCAAGTAAAGTTGGATTTAAAGGCTATCAAATAAAGCTAGACTTAAGCTCGACTTCAAAGGTTGTCAAATAAAGCTGGATCTCAAAGGTTATCACAGTTCTATCAAACTACTTTATTATTAAATATATTTTAATAAAAAAGTTAGTAAAAAATTGAATGTATACTAATTAAAATTAAGATCAAAATTTCAAACACTTTGTTTCTCACATTAAAAATATTTTAATAGTTTTCAAAAATATATTCAAAATCTAAATGGAAAAATCAAACATGCACCCAACCTATTAACATACCCAGTGATCTTGTAAGATATGACACCGACAAATATGTAATGTAAAAAACAAAATTTGGAAAAAAGGATAACCATTTGTTAGCACAATGTAAAAAATACCTATAATAATAAATTAGTGTAAACAAAAAATATAAAGATTTGTAACTTTAGAAGTATAGACATTATGAAGAATCAATTTATTATTAAATATATTTTAATAAAAAGTTCAGTAAAAAATTAAATGTATACAGATTAAAATTAAGATCAAAATTTCAAACACTTTTTTCCTCACATTAAAAAGATTTTAAGTGTTTTCAAAAAGGTATTCAAAATCTAAATTCCAAAATGACAATCGCATATAGCACATCAGGGGATGAACCTCGAACAACGTATGGGGAATCTGGGATTACCTCCCAATTGTTATGGATCAATCGAATGGTTTTTTCCTACATGGGCAAGAAAACATGCTCTTGACAGAGGTGAAGCTACGAATCATTTGAAAAGTGCAATTGCTACAGTAGTTCGAATTTTGACAGATAATCAGGGATATGCTTAAAAATGATACCCATTGAAGCTGGATGGGGTCTTAATGAGCTTCTATTAAGTAGAAATGCTACGATTAATGCCATCATGAATGGAATTCAAATTGTTGTTGATTATTGTAATCTAGCTTCAGACAAACGTGTCCCATTCTAGAATTTTGCAGATGACTTTTGTGAAAGGCAGAATGCAAGGAAGCTCTACAATTAGAGATTGCACTTTCTGTTTGACCAAATGTGCCACTGGTATACTTATTAAAATAGGTTCAGAGGTTGGGTGTGATTCACACGAAATAACTGTCGGATGTGACATACTATTGATGCCATTAAAATTTGAACCCTATGACATCAACCAGTTGTATGCAATGAGAAATAGGACAGTTCGAGTTGTTCATTACATTGGGGGTCTCTGAGATCTTATCGTGGTCTTGGTTACAGGGCCAAGCCCATTTGAAGCCTGTAAGGGGAATTTTTTTAGGACATTTAAAACAGATTCATAAAAATTCTTTATGCACTATAGATATCCTACGCATTTGCAAAGAAGGTCATCCTCATAAAAATGTTAGGACAGTGAGTGTTGAACTAGGTTCTTCAACATAACCACCCAATGGCTTTGATCAAATATTTACTAACATGGTCTCTGGAGTACAAACCTATAATGGAAGAAAATAAACTATGGACTTCATATTTTTGCCTCTTCATTATCCAACCAGAAGCAATATTTTGATACAATTTCTTGTTAAAGATTAACTAATTCTTCCACTAGTAGTGTGCATAAATTTGATTCTCAAGTTCTAATTGTCGAAACCATTGCCATTTTCCAAAGTTCATGAGTACCAATTGTCATTAAGTCCTTGAGGGAAGCTACCTAAGTGCAAAAGGAAATTTCCATATATTTCTAATTCATGGTGGTTTTCTCTGTTTTTGAGACTAGCAGGATGATTTCCAGCTTTATGAGATTTATTTGTCAAAGTTGACTGTAGCTACAAGAGAGCTAAGGATTTATCTACAAAGGCATTCAAATTCTAGGATTCAAAGGATAAATATAAAGCAATTTGGAATGCCAAATAACTTTGGCAGAGACACGCAAATGGTAAATAACTTCTAAATTTGAAAATAAGTTTAAACCATCAAAGGAAAAATTGAAATTCAACAGTGGAAAAACATATCTTGAGCTTGAGTTTCATTCCAGATTATGTGCCAACAATCAACAATCACAGGAGAAATGGAAAATCAAAATGAACAGATTACAGATCAGTGACCGAATTTTTTTAGAAATATTCAAAGAAGATTTCAAGAGAAAATTTGGGCATCCCAATCAATAAGTGGCAGAGTATTCTTTTTTGGAGGAAAATACGTCTTATCTAGATCACTTCCAGCATTACCAAAGAGCAACTTATTTCAATTTCTATATATTTCTTTAAATGAAGGTCTTGAATTAACGTAGTGAAAATATATTTCGGCTTGTAAAAGTTGTAATATTTTATACATCGGCGGAGAAGGCAAAGAATCTATTGAATTCGAAAGCAAATTAGGAAAATAGATGATTTTATTTAGTTTATTGGGATGCTGCAGGTTTCAAGAATATCAAAAGTTGTAGTTTTGTTTACAAACACTGAAAATGCCAAATATCAACTTGTTTCAAGAATAGGGCTTCAAGTATGCCTTCACCTTGATCCTCACCAAGGTATTTGTTGATTATCTTTTCTATCACGGTTTGACAATTCCTATGGTGATAATTTGGTGCTTTTCGCAATAATCCATTCTGATTCACTCTCTTGTGCCCTGGTGCTTGTAAATCTCCTTTAGTACTCTCCTTGGGAGGATTTACAGATGGATAAAAGTGTATATTTACAGTAAATGACTGGCATGCAGGTCTCATCCCAATCAACTCAATTTTGTCCATATGGATTTTATCCTGACGCCCATCTATTCTTTCTATACATAACCTTGCACATCAGGGGGATGAACCTGGAACAACCTATGGGAATCTGGGATTACCTCCCAATTGGTATGGATCACTGGAATGGTTTTTTCCTACATGGGCAAGAAAGCATGCTCTTGACAGAGGTGAAGCTATGAATCATTTGAAAAGTGAAATTGCTACTGTAGTTCGAATTTTGATAGATAATTAGGGATATGCTTAAAAATAATAACCATTGAAGCTGGATGGTGTCTTAATGAGCTTCTATTAAGTAGAAATGCTACGATTAATGCCATCACTAATGGAATTCAAATTGTTGTTAATAAGTGTTATTCAGCTTCAGATAAACATCTCGGGAATTTCTGGTTATTCCAAACAAAATACAGAGGAAAAATCCTCTGTTTCCACTGTTGGGAATTTTCTGATAAATTCCGAAACAAAAAAAAATATGAACAGAGAGTAATACTCTATTTTTGGGATTTCTAATAATTCAAAAACACAAGAACAGAGCATAAAATAATACTCTACTTTGCCTCAAGATCAAAAACTGATCAAAATAATACTCTGTTTTAATATAGCGAAAACAGAAAAAAAATCGCTTTGCTGTAACTGGTGTTGCAGCAACGCAGTTTTTTTCAGTTGTTGTAACTGGTGTTGCAGCAACGTAAATTTTTGGTGTTGCAGCAACGTAAATTTTTGACGTCAAGTATTTTTTGAGTTACGGTGTAACAGCAACGCACAAAAAGAAACTTCTATTTATGAACGATAAACTAACTGATAAAATAAGTCTTCCTCACGTAGAGGGATTTTCACAAAATATTATGCTAAAGAGCATCTTCCTCTTGACAGAGGGATTACAACAGGAACGCTTCAGTTCCAAAAACAGCTATCTCAGAAAATTACAATTTCAGCACTGCTGTGCAATACAAAAAAAAACTCTCAATCTATTTCCTCTGTTTTCTACTTCTATTTCTATTTCTCTATTTTCTACACTGTTGTGTCTGCCTTTTATAGTGCGGGAAAGGTTCATCACCTCTTTAACTTGTTGATGAAGTCTTTGCTATACTCTGCTGCTCATAATGAACAAAATCTGATCTTTTGCTGTATTTCTTGAGTCGGTGGTGATGAAATCTATGGCTAATAAATGCTGCGTTGGCTCGAGGCTGGTTCTTTTCTCTTTCAGCCATTTTTCTCATTAATACGGTTGTTGAGAAGTAATTGTATAGCGCTGGATCTGATCTTTCCTCCTTCTGGAGCACAAAAATAATTAAAGAGTGAAAAGATGGTAATGGCGGTGACTTAAAATATTGGGAATACATGTGGGGCGCCGGATCAAGACAAATAAGTAAAGTAGTTGCTGCTGTTCTATTCACTGCAGTTGAAATTATAATTTCAACACTCCCCTTTAATTTCAACTGCTGGGTTATCAGTCATACCCAGACATTTTCTTAAAAACTCAAAACTCTTCTGATCCAATGGCTTTGTCAGAATATCCGCAACCTGTTCCTGAGTCCTGCAGTGTTGTAAAACGATTTCTCCATTGTTCACCAATTCTCTGATGTAGTGAAACTTTGTGTCTATGTGTTTTGTTCTCTTGTGGAATACAGAGTTCTTGGATAATGCAATAGCTGAGCTATTGTCACAAAAAATAACTGTTGCTGTTGCCTGCTCCTGGCATAGACTTCTCAACATTCTCCTCATCCAAACTGCTTGACACGCTGCTGCTGTAGCTGCCACATACTCTGCTTCTGCTGTGGACAATGCCACAATTGGCTGTTTCTTGGAAGCCCATGAAATGGCTCCTGAACCTATGTGAAAAACGTAACCAGATGTGCTTTTCCGGTCATCTACACTTCCAGCCCAATCACTATCTATGTATCCAACTAAATCTGAACATTCTGAAATAGTATAAAATATGCCATACCTTTTTGTACCTTTAACATACCTCGGAATTCTCTTTGCTGCCTGCCAATGTGTTTCTTTTGGCTTCTCCATGAATCTGGAAATTAAACTAACAGCGTACATTATGTCTGGCCTAGTTGCAGTTAAATACATAAGGCTGCCAACTATGCTCTTGTACACACTAGGGTCAAAATCTTTGCTGCTGTCCTCTTTGCTGAGTTTTAATCCCATCACTGTGGGAGTGTTTGCTTCCTTGCTGTCCTGCATGTTAAATCTGCTCAACACTTCATTTACATATTTTGCTTGCGAAATAAAAATTCCATTTTTATTTTGATCTACTTCTATTCCTAAGAAGTATCTCAGCAAACTCATGTCAGTCATCTCAAATTCTTTTTTCATGACTGACTTGAAATTTTCAATGAGGTAGTCATCATTACCAGTAAAGATCACATCATCAACATATAACACAAAAATTAAAATTTTACAGTCCTTTTCTTTGATGTAAACAGTGGGTTCTCCCTCACACTTCTCAAATTCGTTCTCCAGTAGATAGGAATCTATCCTACTGTACCACGCTCTTGGTGCTTGCTTCAGCCCATAAAGAGCTTTCTTCAATCTGCAAACTTTATGCTCTTGGCCTTTCTTTTCATAGCCTAGAGGTTGCTCAATGTAAACCTCTTCCATTAATACTCCATTCAAGAATGCTGACTTCACGTCCATTTGGTAAACTTTCCATTTGTTTTGTGCTGCTATGGACAGCACTGCTCTCACGGTTTCCATTCTTGCAACCGGTGCGAAAGTCTCCTCATAATCTCTTCCATACTGCTACTTGTATCCCTTGACAACAAGTCTTGCCTTGTGCCTTTCTATCTTGCCTTCAGCATTACTCTTGGTCTTGTAGACCCATTTAACTCCAATGACTTCTTTACCTTTTGGTAGATCAACTAAATCCCATGTCTTATTTATTTCTATGGCATTCATCTCTTCATCCATAGCTTCTATCCATTTCTTATCTTTAATTGCTTCTTCGAAATGAACAGGGTCATCAACACTACAATACAAAGCAAACAAAGAATTCATTCCTTCATCATAAATATCACTTAAATTTCTGAATTTCTTAGCTCTTTCATTTGGTGTGCAAGTGCTTGTAGATGCACTTGAATTTCCTCCTTGTGGTGTGCTTGGAGAAGCACTCTCATTTCTCCTCAAGGGTGTCTCTTGCTGTTCTGGTGTTGATGCTGTTGTTTGGGGATGTGTTTCAGCCAACTCCTCATCTTCATCATTATGAGACAAACAGTTTTTAACATTAACTGTTTTCTCTATGCTTCCATCCCAAGCTTCCTCCTCAATAAATTGAATATCTCTGCTCACAAAAAACTTCTTGGTGGATGGGATATACAACCTGTAAGCTTTGGATTCCTCACTGTATCCAATGAAAATACATTTCTCCCCTTCGCTATCCAATTTCTTCGTTCGCTGATCTGGAATGTGTGCATAAGCCACACAACCAAAAACTTTCATGTGGGTGACTCCTTGCTTTCTCCTACTCCGTGCTTCTTCTGGCACTTTATTCATTACTGCTTTTGTAGGACATCTATTCAAAATATATACTGCACAGTGTACAGCTTCAGCCCAATAATCATTTGGCAAATGCTTTGCCTTCAGCATGCTCCTCGTCATATCCATGATTGTTCTGTTTTTCCTTTTACCAACTCCATTTTGCTGCGGGGTGTACCTTGCTGTAAATTGCTTATGAATTCCATTTTCTCTGCAAAAACGTAAAAATTCTTTGGAAATATACTCACCTCCTCTGTCAATTCTCAAAATCTTGATACGCAGCCCACTCTGATTTTCTACAAGTGCTTTGAAATTTTGAAATTTTTCAAACACTTCACTCTTATTCTTCAGAAAATAAACCCAAGTCTTTCTGGTAAAGTCATCAATAAATGTTAGAAAATATTGGATGTCTGCAAGTGATGGAGCTTGCATCGGTCCACATAAATTTGAGTGGATAATTTCTAAGGGTGCTTTTGCCCTTATGCTTTTTCCGGTTGGAAAACTTTCTCTGTGTTGTTTCCCCAATATACAACCTTCACAAAGGTTGTCTGGCTTTTCTATCAATGGTAATCCTCTTACCATTCATTTTCTACTCAACAAATTAAGACCTCCAAAGTTGAGATGTCCAAATCTCAAATGCCACAACCAATTTTCATCCTTTGGTATGCTTTGGAGAGCCTCTTGTGTCACTGGTGCAATTTCTTCTTTATTTTTCAAATCTGCCCTTATTCTGAGAGGGAACATCCTGTTCCTTGTCATCTTCACTTCACCAATACAATGTTTGCTGGGTAATCTATCCATGATGGTGCATACATCATTCTCAAAGAAAACATTGTAACCCTTCTAAACAAGCTGTCCAATACTCAAGAGATTACACTTCATTCCAGGGACATAATAAACATCTGCTATGGTTTTATTTTCACCTTTCTTTGTAAATATTTTAACTTCTCCTTTTCCCATAACAGAAATTTTACTATCAGTCCCAAGTGTGACTTGTGACTACACACTCTGATCTAAAGCAAAAAACAGGGCTATGTTTCCTGTCATATGGTTGTTGCAACCAGAATCTAGAAACCATATATCCTCACTGTTTGTTTCAGCCATATTACAAACTAACAACACATTATCTTCACTGATATTTTCTCTAGTGATATTTGCACTAGATCTATTACTCATATCATACTGCTTCTTCCTACATTCATTTGCATAGTGCCCATATTTTTTACAATAATAACATTCGACATTGGATTTTTCATACCTTTGTCCTTGAGCATGATGATGTCCACTTTGCTGGCTGCTACCATGGCCTTGGTTCTGATTTGAATTGCTGCCTCTTCCTTGAACGTTTGCTGAACTATTTCTTCCGCCTCTGTATTGGCTTCTGCCTCTTCCTCTCTTGTTTCCTCTGCCTTGACCTCTTCCTCTTCCAAATGACATCTGGGTCTTGAAGGCTTGCTCTAGAGATGATTTTTCATTTCTACTCAACCTCTGCTCATGTGTTATCAGTGATGCATGAAGTTCATCAACTGAAAAATTTGAGAGATCCTTTGTCTCTTCTATGGTGGTAACAATCACATCAAACTTTGAGGGTAGGCACCTCAATAGTTTCTCCACAATCCTTCTTTCTTCAAGAGTTTCTCCATGAGACCTTATCTGTGTGACCAAACCAATTGCTTGTGTGAAGAATGAGTCAATATTGTCTGACTCCTTCATACGCAGGTTCTCAAAATCTTTCCTCAGCAACTGCAGTTTTGCTATCTTAAATTTCTCCATACCTTGATAGGCTGTCTTGAGAGTTTGCCATGCTTCTCTGGATGTCTTGGCTGCTGCTATCCTTGGAAACACACTCTCATGCACTGCTTGATATAAGAATACAAGGGCTTTTGAGTCCTTCTTCTTATTGCTCTTCAACAACTCTTTCTCTGCTTGAGTTAATCCAATAAAATCTTCTTCATTTGCTGGCTCTTCAAATCCATATTCAAAAAGTTCCCATAAATCTTGTGAGGAAAATAGGGCTCTCATGGTTATTGCCCAGTAGTCATAGTTTTTCCCATTGAATTGTGGGAGCTGGGTATTAAACATACCCACGCTGGTGCTGGCCATTCCTTCAATACTTGACTGTGTAAAAAAATCACTTAATTGTCTTCAACAGCTACACAAAAAACTAATCTGAAAAATACCTTGACAACGTTTTCGCTCTGCTGGATAATCTGCTGTAGCAAGAAATCTTCTTTCAGCTTCTTTGATGTCTTCAAAGAGCCTGGACAAGCTCTGATACCATGTCGGGAATTTCTGGTTATTCCAAACAAAATACAGTGGAAAAATCCTCTGTTTCCACTGTTGGGAATTTTCTGATAAATTCCGAAACAAAAAAAAATATGAACAGAGAGTAATACTCTGTTTTCGGGATTTCTAATAATTCAAAAACACAAGAACAGAACATAAAATAATACTCTACTTTGCCTCAGGATAAAAAACTGATCAAAATAATACTCTATTTTAATATAGCGAAAACAGAAAAAAAATCGCTTTGTTGTAACTAGTGTTGCAGCAACGCAGTTTTTTTTCAGTTGCTGTAACTGGTGTTGCAGCAACGTAAATTTTTGGTGTTGCAGCAACGTAAATTTTTGACGTCAAGTAATTTTTGAGTTACAGTGTAACATCAACGCACAAAAAGAAACTTCTATTTATGAACGATAAACTAACTGATAAAATAAGTCTTCCTCACGTAGAGGGATTTTCACAAAATATTATGCTAAAGAGCATCTTCCTCTTGACAGAGGGATTACAACAAGAACGCTTCAGTTCCAAAAACAGCTATCTCAGAAAATTACAATTTCAATACTGCTGTGCAATACAAAAAAAAAGCTCTCAATCTATTTCCTCTGTTTTCTACTTCTATTTCTATTTCTCTATTTTCTACACTGATGTGTCTGCCTTTTATAGTGTGGGAAAGGTTCATCACCGCTTTAACTTGCTGATGAAGTCTCTGCTGTACTCTGCTGCTCATAATGAACAAAATCTGATCTTTTGCTGTATTTCTTGAGTCGGTGGTGATGAAATCTATGGCTGATAAATGCTGCGTCGGCTCGAGGCTGGTTCTTTTCTCTTTCAGTCGTTCTGCTCATTAATACGGTTGTTGAGAAGTAATGGTGTAGCGCTGGATCTGATCTTTCCTCCTTCTGGAGCACAAAAATAATTAAAGAGTGAAAAGATGGTAATGGCGGTGACTTAAAATATCGGGAATACATGTGGGGCACTGGATCAGGACAAATAAGTAAAGTAGTTGCTACTGTTCTGTTCACTGCAGTTGAAATTATAATTTCAACAAAACATGTCCCATTCTAGTATTTTGCAGATGACTTTTCTAAAAGGTAGAATGCAAGGCAGAGGCAGCTCTACAATTACAGCTTGGACTTTCTGTCCGACCAAATGTGCCACTGGTATACTTATTAAAATAGCTTCAGAGGCTGGGTTGGATTCACACAAAATAACTGTCAGATGTGACATAACCATCAATGCTAATGTACTATATTATATTAATGATAGATCTATGTCTTTGTTTAGTTACCTAAATTATCAGACATAATATTTCAATCTACACCATCTTTTTTTAAGCATCTCATACGAATTGATTTCGCAATCTTTATTCATGTATGATGTGTAAAGGCTTTTGTGCATGTGTATTCTTCAAACTTGATAAAATATAAACTAGATTGTTAATATGGTTGATATCTAGATTCAGAGAATTAGGGAAATTAAAGATTAAACCTTGCCGTCCAAATAGAATATTACATATTCATTTTTATAAAATGTTCACAATTAATTTTTATCTCTCTTCGTTAGATGAATTTACTAACTGCCTTTTTCTTGGACAGTTCAAGTTGTTCATTACATTTGGGGGTCTTTCAGATTTTATCGTGGTCTTTGTTACAGGGCCAAGCCCATTTTAAGCCACGCGCTACAAAACTAGCTATGTTTTCTTTTTATTAGGATTCTTTTACAGGTGCTTCAACAGTTTATGGTGAAACCGAGACTACTACCTTAGTCGGAACTAGGTTCTTCAACATAGCCACCCAAATAAACTAGGAGAGATACATATTAACCAAGCGATCAAAAAGAAAATTGATTAAGAATGATAGAGGAAAGATAGTGCGTGATTCTTTTAATTTTTTTTATTATTGTATTTTCTTTAACATGATTGATCAAAAATATAGGTTTAATATTTTGCAACCAACTGTGTTTTTTATTAATTTAGATACTTTCTTAAATACAATACAATGGGATCATATTTAATAAAGAGAGTGAGATGGAAGTAGGAATAGAGTGTGAGAGAGAGAGATAGATGTGAGAGACATAGTGAGAGAGAGAAAGGAAGAGAGAGAGGAGGGAAAGAGATGGATTTGGAGGGGGAAAGAGAGGGAGTGACAAGGGAGAGACGAAGATCGAATGAGGGAGAGAGGAGACGAGGGAAGAGAGAGAAAAGGAGAGGATAAAGATAGGGAAAGAGGGGGAAGAGAGAGATAGGTATACATAGATATGGAGGGGGGAGAGAGGAGGAGAGAGAGAAGGAGAGAGGGAGGGAGATAGTGAGAGAGTTGGAGGGTGTAGAGAGATTGTGTGTATGATGGGCGGAGAGACAGAGGGAGGTCGGAGAGAAGGGGAGAGAGAAAAAGGAAAAAGAGACAAGACTTGTGAGAGAGGAGAAAGAGAGGGGGAGAGAAAGATAGAGTTGGAAGGGGAAGAAAGACATGGAGAGAGAAATTTGGAGAGGGAGTGGAAAGGGAGAGATGGAGAGTCAGTGGAGGCCAGTGGGGAGAGAGAGAAGGCGAAGAGATAGAGAGAGAAGGCAGAGAGAAAGAGAGAGAGAGAGAGAAGGGGAAGAGATAGAGATGGAAAGGAACAGGGAGAGATAGATATATAGATAGATAAATATGGGGAGAGAGAGAAAGAGAATGACACATGTTTAGGTGGTTGAGATAGAGAGAAAAATAAGGAGAGATGGAGGGAGGTATAAATATAGATAGTGGGGGGAGAGAGGAAAGATAGAGAACGTTAGGGAGATGCAGATATAATGAGACGGGGGAGAGGGAGGGGAGGAGAGAAAAGGAGAGGGGGAGGGAGGTAGACACATAATTGAAGGTGGAGAGAGAGGGAAGAAGAAAGAGTCTCACAGAGACAAATACATACATAGAAGTTAGATCTAGAAAGTCATGAATATTTAAGATTTTCAATGTGGTTGTTGATTTCTAATCCTATTTGATCACATGCACTATATGCATTGATTTCAGTGTAGATGTTGATTTATAATTCTATATAATACCTTACACTAGATGCATTGATTTCAGTGTCGATGTTGATTTCTACTCCTATTTGATTTCTTGCACAGGATGCATTGGTTTTAGTGTATATATTGATTTCTGATCCTATTTGGTTGCTTGCACTAGATGCATTGATTTCAGTTTAAATGTCGATTTCTTACACTAGATGCATTTATTTCAGCGTAGATGTTGATTTCTACTTATATTTGATTGCTCACATTAGATGCACTGGTTTCAGTGTAGATATTGATTTGTAATCCTATTTGATTGCTTCCACTAGATGCATTGATTTTAGTATAGATGTTGATTTCTAATCCTATTTTTTTGTTTGCACTAGATGCATTGATTTTAGTGTAGATGTTGATTTCTAATTTGATGCAACAAGATGTGTGATGTACATTAGTTTCAAAGTAATTATATTAATAATGTTCGTTGATTTCAGTGTAAGCACATCTCTACCTCATTCATCTATATCTCTATGTCCCATTGTCTCTCCTTCTTTATCTCTCTATCTCAGCGCCTAAACCTACACACTCTCTCTCCATATCTATCTATCTATCTCTCTCCCTCCCTCCCTTTCCCCTCTCTCTCTCTCTTCCCCTTCTCTCTCTCTCTCTCTAACATTTCTCTCTCCATATCTACATCTCTTCCTCCCTCCATGTCCTTGCATCTCTCTTCTTCCCTCTCGGCCTGCCCCCTCCCATCTATATCTCTATCTCTCCTTGTCTCTCCTTCTCACCCCCAAAAGCGACACACTCTTTCTCAGTGTAAGCACATAAAAAATATTCAACCATAAATACAATACTTGAATTTTCATCATATTCTCATCCTAAATAAAATGTTTGTTTACCCCAAATGTTTGCTTCTTGAAACTATAAACTATTTATAATTGGGTACATTCTTATTATTCCCATTTTCCATGATTCGGCATTGTTAATTACTTTGCATTTAAACGTAGTAATAGAAAATAACTACCATTGAAAATTATTTGGGGTTTAACACTCTGTAAGTCACAATGATTGAATTTTGAGAAAACTACTATTAATATTGGAGAGAAACAAAAACAATGTATGTTGTTTACTACAGTAGCTGAAGTTAAATATTTGAATGGCCTATGATTCCAACTACTCTTTTCATAGAAAATGGATAAACTAATAGGTGTGACAATAGGAACAGGAGAATAAAATAGTTTTAGATTGATTGCAATGAAGATTGTTTGTAATTGACTATATTCTTAGTATTCACATTTTCTATATATCAAAATTGTTATATTGACACTTTGCACTCAAAATTTGTATTTCATCATTTTTCATCATTGAAGTTAGTAACATTGTTTAACTGAGGTAACTATGAAAATTTTAAATTAAGTTGATCAAATTAATCTTAGACGTATTTAGCATACTTACAACAATCAAAATAATTAAATGTTTATCAAATTTTGTATGACCACACACGAGTGAAACTAGCCGAGATCCATGTTAACACCGGATCTATCAAGCACCAAGAGGGATCAAATCTGTCGAGGTGCAAACCTTTTCTCAAGTTTTGCACTCAAAAAATAGGTCTGCACCTAAAGAGATTTGATCCCTCTCCTTAAGTTTTACACTCAAAAAATAGGTTTGCACCTCAAGAGATTTGATCCCTCTCGAAATTTGGTAGATCCTGTGTAAAGATGGATCTAGACTAGTTATAAAATGAACCTTGTGAATTTTACTTAAAATGAATTGTCACAACAAATTTTAAATAAACTTTGTATAAAATTATTTTGTCACTGCATTTTATTGCATAAAAAAACAAGTGCAATAAGAGGTCCATTCAAAACCTTCTATCTATAAAACTTTGATCAAACCATAAAATGAAGGAGAAAAAATTGGTCAACGGTAAATTTAATTGGATTTCAAAGATCTACAGATCGCTATAGTCCTCCAAAAGGCAGGGACTAATAACTAGTGTAGATGTTGGATATATACAAAAGGAAATCAGCAGGTATTGGATTTAATGATAAACGACATGGTGCGATACTATCTTAATAATGATTCTCCAGCGTTTAGATTATGTAAATCGCGTTTAGATTATGTAAACTCGATTTCTGGGTATAACATTGGTCGCTAACAGTGAACTGCCAATTGTCCATTTAGTATCCACAATATAGACCGTACAAAGTTTATCATAACTTTTTTTTGCCGATACTATCACGGAATGTTTGTCACCGTAGGTACTTCTTGTTGCTGTTTTTATATATTTATTAATTGATGCTTTGCCTGTAACTATCCCTTTCACAGAAACCACGGGTATGCACATGGTGAGGAAAATTAAGCGGCTTATTTGCAAGGCAAGACAGGATGCTAGCTTGAAAAATCTAGGCAGATTTGTCTCCGGGTGAAGTAATGTCAGGTTTAATCATCGAATCACTTTCTTTTAATATAGAAATTTGACAATCGCAAAAAAATAAAGGTGGTCTTAAAGCGACAATAAAAAGAGAGAGTGAAAAACATGTATATAAAAGGAGTTAACAGAACTTCATGAATACATACGGGTTAGTGAAAGTGTTATATGAAAAGTGGTCTTAAAGTGACTACAGAGAGAAAAGGTGAAAAACATGTATATAAAAGAAGTTAATAGAACTTCAGGAATGAAGATACGAGTATGAGCCAGTGTTAAATTGGAGGTAAGGGAAATACATGCAAAGTTTTTATTCCGCACCAAAGCAAAAAGTTAGCAATCCATTTCCTTATTCAACCATTTACCAATATAAATTATATGTTTAATTTTAAGAAATAAATATTTATTTTTCAATAGCTTAAAAAATATATTTTTTAAATTTTTGATAAAAAATTATATATTTTTTAAACATTTGATTGGATGATGATTTAAAAGTTTTATTGCACCTTTTGCACAATATAATATTATGTGAAAAACTTCCTCACATATTTTATGCTATTTTTTATGGATCTAGTTGCAATATTCATGCATAATTTTTAGATATTTGTATTGTTATTTTTATTCTTATACTTCACATGAAATTCATCCAAAAATACCCAGAATGCATTAGGTGACAAGAGAGGGATTATAGCTCCCACTATACTTGGGTTATTGCATGAAGTCCTCTCACTTCATCTATTATGCCATGAAACCGTTACAAAGTTAGTCATCATTTGAATATAGCAAGATCTATTCTAGCTAGAAGATCAACCAACATCTTGTGGCCAAGGAGTATGATTTGTGGACATTTTGCAAAGTAGTTATCATGACACACAAATTTTTTCTTGCATAACTAGTAGTGTTTTTTGTATGTTAAGGTTAGGCACAACAACGTGCTTTTATAAGTTTATATGGGAGTAAAATTATAGATGTGTTATTTGACATTTTGCAGAGTAGTTATCATGACACAAGAGTTTTTTTCTTGTATAACTAGTAGTGTTGTTTGTATGTTAAGGTTAGGCACAACCAACCTGCTTTTATAAGTTTATATTGGAGTAAAATTATAAATGTGTAGACTTATTAGTATTACTACCCACTAATATTTATGCAAATCCTTAAGCATGAAAAAGATATTAGTTTATCCAATTCACATCTAAATTTTTTAGTTCCTACCAAAGAAACACAATACTATTGAGGTTGGGTATTCATCATTACTAATTTTAGCAAGACAATACTATTCAATTTAGGTATTGACCATTATTAATTTTGCAAGACAATACTATTTAGTTTGGGTATTGATTACTATTAATTTAGCATTGAGCAATGTAGGCTATAATTGGTTATACAACTTTTTTCAAACAACCTCTATCATCACTGGAAAAGATTAAATTTTCCTATTATATTTGTTAAATTATATATTTAATAAAAAAAACAATAATTTCATTTAAGATAATATTTATTAACAATGAGAACATGAATATTATGATGGAGTGGATCTTACTTAATTAAAATTTTTGAAATATACTGCAAACAAGATAAGCTACGAGGCAGCAAGTCCCTGCATTGAGTGGGGTAGTTATGGACTCGGAGTGAGCAGTTTAATGCCCAGTGAGAGAGCAAGCTTGTGTTTGAGATAGATACCTGAAAACTAACCTACATGTTTTTCATCCACTACTTCCTTTTAGGGACAAATGTACTCAACAAATCCATGTAAAATTGAAATTGATTGCAAGTTAATGTTTCAGCAAATATGTTTTTTGTAAGTTGAATTGTTGGATATGAAGAAAAGAAGGAAACGTTGGGTGGCACATTAACTAATTGTTCTTCAGTCCTTGATGAACTACCCTCCCTTGTCAAAATGGCATCCACCTCCTCATAACTCTCTTTGTTTGCCAGCTTCTCCTCTCCTGGTCTAGTCTCGTGATCTTAAGGATCGGGTACTTTTAGTCTGTTCTCAGTGCCTATAAGGAAGTAAGGGCCATACTTCCAAGGAGAATCCAAAGGAAGATCTAGACTTTTGAGTAGTTCCAGGGCTTCTTTACTACCTACATGTTTTTCATCCACTACTTCCCTTTAGGCATAATTGTATTCAACAGATCCATGTAACATTGAAATTGATTGCAGGTGAATGTTTCAGCAAATGTGTTTGCTGTAAGTCGAATTGCTAGATATGAAGAAAAGAAGGAAACCAATATATTCGAATAAATATATTTACTGTATGATTGTAATTTGTATACCCTAATTGTATTATTAGACTGCTTAGTACAATTCTAATTATAACAACTATGAATTTTTTGAATGATCCATCGATGTTGTTCCCTTTTAGTACGCAATGTCATAAGAAACATGGTGAAGCCTGACTATGCTCGTGAAAATAAAAACTATGATTGGTAAATTTTCATGGGCCAAGTAAGAACAATACAAGAAAATCTGGGTGGCACTTTAAATAATTGCTCTTCAGTCCTTGATGAGTTCTAATTATAACAGCTATGAATTTTTTGATGGATCCATGGATGCTGTTCTCTTTTAGTATGCGATGTCACAAGAAACATGTTGAAGCCTTACTGTGCTTGTGAAAGGAAAAATTATGATTGGTAAATTTTCATGCGGCAACTAAGAACAATACAGGAAAATCTGGGTGGCACTTTAACTAATTGCTCTTCAGTCCTTGATGAGCCACCCTCCCTTGTCAAAATGGCATCCACGTCCTCGTAGCTCTCTTTGTTTGCCAACTTCTCCTCCCAAAGGAAGATCTAGATTTTCAAGTAGTTCCAGGGCTGCCCTTCTTCTTAGATTTGGTGAAATGCATATCTGCACTCAAAAAGCTCTGATATCTTGATGCTACTTTGTTGATTGCCCATCTCCATGATACTCTAAACCACAACGAAAACAAAATTGTGATTAGTTAGAAGATAATTGTCCCAGTATAAAAAAAAAGGATTAATTCCTGTGATATGTATTGTGCAATACCCAGACCATTTGCAAAGGCTAAAAAAACTGAAAGAAATAAGAAACCATACAGACTTCTGAAAATGGAAATGGAAAGGAAAATGAATGATGAGAAATGAATTCAAGATTGTGAAAGCATACAGACAGAAGGAAAAGTATAAACAATTGAATGAGCACATCTTCTACAAAAAATCGAAACATCGACATGAGAGCCCCGGAGAGCCTACAATGAATCTCTTTGCCCGCATGTGTATGAGCATAAAGAATGAGACCTTAATGATAACGGATCATAGTAAATCAGTGACAAGGGCACCAACAGAAAGTGTCATATCATTTCAGTGTAGATCCCTAAATGTGCTATTAACTCACCAGCCATCTTGGTGATTACAAGATAAAGAAGAGTCCAAGCACCAAAAGGGCACAAGGAATTATGCCTGCCCAGGTGAATATGTCATTATATGGCTATTACTTGGAAAATGATAAAGGATCTCCATAAACTATCCCCAACAAAAATGAATTCAAGGTGTACCTATAATTGCAAGAGGCCTCCAGGAAACGAATAGCCCAAATAAGTATGCCAGCATAATACCAACTACCACTGAGATCTGTTAAAAAATCAATAGTTATAATCAAACATATTATTCGTATGGATTTTTAGTAAATCACCCTTAGTGATTCTGAATTTTTAAATTTATGCACAATCATATTTACTCTGGTAATTCGTAAGATAGTAACACGACTAAATGTTACTAAAATTACTAATACATCAAAATCTCACCTGATTTACTACCCCAAGACCTCCTCGAAGGTGCCTTGGTTCTATCTCAGATATGTATACAGGTACCTAAAAGAACCATATCAAATACTGTATGTTAGAATCATACTTGTCCATTTGTAGTTTTGTATACACAATCTTCATTCACATATTCTACACCTAAATATAGAAAACATTTAAAATACTACTAGCCCTTTCCCATTCTTGTGAGAAAGGTCTTACTTACAGCAAATCAGATGACCCCAACTCCAAACCCTGTGAACAATCTTCCCCGCTATAAAAATAAAGAATCATGCAGCCATAGTAGGATCAAATAAAGAATTGGCTTCCAACTTAGAATCCAAATGAACCAGAAACTTTCCAATTCCTAGTCAAGACCCTTCTCTAAGATAGATTAACTTTCCTTTGTGAAGAAAATGACAAGCCACCCAATAATATTTGGAATGGCAGCCACTAATAATGCCTGCATACAAACACAAAATATTAAAGGTACTTACACCTTTCCGTCCAATATAACAGCAACCCGTCCACTAACTATTGCACCCACCATGGCTCCTATGTTTGATAAGGATCCAAATAAAGAGAATTGAGACAAAATTCAACATGTTTTAGGTCACAATGGGCTTTTCTATAGCCCTGTTGGGAAATATCAACCACTATAACTCAGTAGGCAACATTTGAAATCTTTTATGGGAGCATTTAGAACTTATGGACTGATTGTGTTAGACAATAGTAAATACACCTAAATAGATATTAAATAGGTCCATGAATTTTTCAGGAGATGTATGATTGTTCGTGTGTTTTTCATAAATGTCTAACTGAAAGGCATGCCCTTAAAAATCTTCTAAGAGTGAAAGCATACCTGAGACAAGGTTAAACCAAGATCATTAACGATCCCATTTTGAGTAGATGAATAATATCCAACCTATTACAACGTTACTTTGTCAGAATCGTGAGAAATTTAATCAACCTTTCCATGTTTTGAAGACTGAAATGAATTTAGGACAAACGTTGAGAAGAAAACTAAGAAATAAGAAAAATGACTTACACAGAATCCAAACTCTATAGGCCCCAAGGAAACAATAGATGTACAAAGTATTGCAACAAGAAAATTCCCTTGGAGGGATTGAAAATCTGCAATTTTAGCCCCTTTACCACTAGGAAGACTATATTTTGATATGTTACGTCAAATACTTCTTTTTTCTAAAAGAGGCTTCTTTACATCTCTACTGTCAGCCCTATTTCCCGTCTCCAAATCATCTTTGTGTCCCATCTGGTCCTCGAGGGTAAAAGTCTAAGAGACCAAATTTCTTGCAAATTTAATGCTACTTTACTAAACTCCTGCACAATTCAGCCCATGAAACCCTTTAACAGTAGCACATGATGATAGGAATCAATGCTAGTAAAGAAAAGGGCTTTGTTGTGTTTGATCACCCTGCAACATGATTGCAAAGATAGTCACCATAAAATATGGCACATAATAGAGACTTCACTAGTGATATTCGGCTCAATTATATGCAAAAAGTCTTAATTTTCTAAATAACAGCAGCTAGCAAATGAGCAAATGGAACATATAAGAAATCCATTTCTTTCAAGCACAAAGAGATACAATGCAAAACAAACTAGTTATGCGTTTGGAAAATGTGAAATTTACAAGCACATAGTCATATAGGATCCCTTTCAATGCAACGTCCTAACTCTCTAGGTTGTCGCAAAACCTCCATAACAGAAAATGTCCAGAATACTACAAGAACAGAGTGGCCATGTGGGAAAGACAAGTCTGTTAGGCACTTTAAACATACAATTTAGCAATGCATGTCTTCTTCTCTATATAGAAAATGTCAAGAATACTACAAGAACAGAGTGGCCATGTGGGAAAGACAAGTCTGTTAGCTTTTGAAGAATCTAAGCAACAATGAAGTTGATTAGGTTAGGTCACCAACACAATCTGTGGGGTGCAGCGTGATTGAAAGATCAAACATACAAGCTACCTGCCAATCTATCCTTTGCAGGGCAAGCAGGATAAGACCCTACATACCAAACGACCCAACTTTAGCATAATCACTCTGCTATAGCTAGCCCTTTGGGATACATATTTCCCGAGATATTGCGTTACATAGGGGAGATATTGTTATATTCTAAACAATTTGCTTCCTCCCCACACAAAACAATTGTCTTTGCATTTATAAAATATGATGAATAACTCATAATAAGATGGTGAAACCATAAATTAGTGAAGAGCTGTAAGTTAACTAGTGACAAAGGTAAGTTAAACTTCACACATTGAAACAATTTGATAACTATATTTTTAAACTACCTCTAAGCTTTCTATAGTGCCAATTTTCTTGCTTTATTTACTTTAAATAAACAAAAAGGGAATTTGTTCTCCAAAAAACTAGAATTGATTTTTTTACCAATTGTAGAAAGCTTGTTTTTGCAACATGATGCAAAGGGAACATAGATATGCCAAATTATTGTCATGATTGATCTACACAACTGTTGTTGTGGAGATTAAGATGCAAGACAACCAAATTTTTCTATTGAAAGAACAATGAACCGTATTTTTCTTCTCTAATTCTTCGTGGCTTCTCTTTTGTTATCAAATGTAGAAAGCCTATTTTTACAACATGATCAAGTATTCCCTTGCAAATACAAACGTGTATCAAGATGCAAGAATCATAATTGGAGAAAAGAGGAAAATTTTAGAGGGCTCATCAATAAAGATGTTTGATGCTGATATAAGAGAAGCAGATGTTCATGCATCACATCATCCATAAGCATAAAAAATTGCATTTAATGTGATTATTCACACTTCAACACACTAGCATTACTTGATGAGAAAAATGAAACTACATTCTAGAGAAATAAACCACGAAATGCAAATCATAAGTGCAAGACTAAATAACAACAACCAAATACTGAGTCAAACTTCCTAAAAGCTTAAAATTGCATAATACAATTAATTGATGAACTACATTCATATCAACAACTGTAAAGAAAATTAATCTAAGAATTACTCACCAACAACATTTAGGAATCAAATTTACGTATACAAACTAAAAGAAATTAAAAGGAATAGGACACCTGGTTGGCTACACAGAGTTGCAAAATAATATCAAACAAGTAAAGGAATGTTGCATGCAACCATTGAATTGAGCACAAATTCATAAAGGGCTATTATTGGCAACTATTGATAATTCCAATAAACTAGTTTAGCACTACACGAGATCGAATTGATGAATTGTCAGAAAGGTCTTACTTACAGCAAATGAGATGACCCCAACTCCAAACCTTGTGAACAATCTTCCCTAGTATAAAAATAAAGAATCCTGCAGTCATAGCAGGATGAAATAAAGAACTGGCTTCCGATTTAGAATCCAAATGAACCAGAAATTTTCCAATTTCTAGTCAAGAACCTTCTCTAAGATAGCTTAACTTGCCTTTGCAAAGAAAATGACAAGCCACCCAATAATATTTGGATTGGTAGCCACTAATAATGCCTGCATACAAACATAGAATATTAAAGGTACTTATGCCTTTCCATCCAATATAATCAGCAACCTGTCCACTGACTATTGCACCCACCATGGCTCCTACGTTTGATAAGGATCCAAATAAAGAGAACTAACACAGAATTCAACATGTTTTAGGTCACAATGGGCTTTTCTGTAGCCCCGTTGGGAAAGATCAACCACTATAACTCAATAGGCAACAATTGAAATCTTTTATGGGAGCATTCAGAACTTATGGACTGATTGTGTTGGACAATAGTAAATACACCTAAATAGATATTAAATAGGTCCATGAATTTCTGAAGAGATGTATGATTGTCTGTGTATTTTTCATAAAAGTCTAACTGAAAGGCATGCCCTTAAAAATCTTCTAACTGTGAAAGCGTACCTGAGACAAGGTTAAACCAAGATCATCAACGATCCCATTTTGAGTAGGCAAAGAATATCCAACCTGTTACAACATTACTTTGTCAGAATCGTGAGAAATTTAATCAACCTTTCCCTGTTTTGAAGACTGAAAGGAATTCAAGACAAATGTTGAGAAGCAAGCTAAGTCAGTGGAGTCTGAAGGCCGGCTGTTAGCATGTGTGTTGGTTAGCTGCATTGAGAAGGGAAGATCTGTAGCAATGAAAGCAAAGGCAGAGGAACTTAGTTGGTATAGCATCTATGTAGTTTCATTCAAGCAGTGAGCGTACTCAATCCTCCAAGTGAGCGGCTTCCATATTTCAAGTAAGTCTTTCATTTCAAGCTAGTTATAGGCTCAAGGTCAAGCAAGTAGTTGAAGGGTTGGAACATGCATTCAAAGGTCATAGGAGGGACCCAGAGAAATGCCTAATTTATAGTTTCTAATTCAAAATGAATTCAAATCCTATAAGCACGTACATAACCCACTGAGCATGAAGACCATCAGAAGCAGGGCCATGCCTGAAGAAGAAGCCATAAGAAAGCCCTATGAAGATTGAACCAAGCCCTAAGATATGAGAATGTTAAAAAATAAAAATAATAAAGTGAATTAAATTAAATTAAAAAGAGACGTTTCCACGCCAAGAGTATGCTTCCCAGGTGTCTGTTGAAAAGTGTGCACCAAGAAATGCTTGTTGAGATTGCAACAAGATGATGGAGCTTAGTGAAAAGAGTCGCCTTCACTAAGTGGGCCTGCAGGTTATTTTTGGTGCAAGTCTATTTTTAGACTATGTCTATTTTTAGACATATGGATAATGTCTATGGATTGCAGGTTGTTGTTTATGGATGATTGGTCAAGTTGGGAAAAATAGATGGATTTCTATTTTTGATCAAAGTGTGAGTGATCAAAGTCTATTTTTAGACTGGCTATCAAAAATAGAAAAGTCAAATATTATTATCTCATAATAATATTTGGACTATAGACTTGATCTTATTCTCTTGGAGCACTTCAGTTTGAGCTACAGAGGTGGCCCATGCAGCTGTCAGAAGGAAATACGCTTTTCTTATGAGTCAGTTGAGTTGTTGCATGCATGACTTCAGTTAGAACTCAATCAGTTGAGTTTGGTGGAGTTGATTGTGCAGTTGATGGAGTTGTGTTCAGTTTAGCTTTGTTAAACTAGTTGTATTTAGTCTAACTGATCAATAGACTAGAGATGAGTTGGGTGAATTAGTTATTAATTAATTCACAAGTTATTAAATCATAATGCAACTATAGAATACATCAGTTAACTCAGTTGCATGTCAGTGCATGTTCAGTTCAACAGGGACGGGTGGTAGAGAATCAGATTGCTATCAGTTGTGACTATAGTTGTGCACCAGATCTTGCACAATCAAGGGATTGAGGATGCCAATGAGTTTGCTCACGTATTTGCCCAGTATTGTAGCCTTTGCTCACGTCCAACAAAGTGTGAGTGATTATTTTGAGGTGAAATACGAGTTTGGGAAGCCATTCTCATCAGTTCTTGAGCAGGTATTGAGCAGTGGAGGCAGGCAAGTAGTGGAATAGATTTGGAGATCAGATCTGAGTTGTATTGTGTGTAACAGGTGGAGCTGGTACTGGATTGCTTGTGATAAGCATTGTACTTTGTAATGTTACATGATTCAATCAATATAATATAGAGATAGTTGGGGTTTTTAGCGAGATGCTTTCCCCGGGATACATACTATGTTTATGAGTTTGATTGATGCTTCTATGTGTGCCTGTGAATGTTTTTGCTTCTGTAAATTGATGATAAACGTAGAGGAGATTACGTATTATACATGTTCTGCTTATAATTGTATGATAAAGATAATCTCTGTGAATATGTGTTAAATTATTCAAAATTTCTACATGGTATTGGAGCTGCTTGATTTGTAGAAGAGATTTTTACAGGATATCAAGCGAGGATTGATCATCGGATCTATTATTTAGAAAGTGTTTACATTTTATTTCTTCAGGCAGAGTCTGTAATCAAGCCAGGTAGCCTCTCGATTCATCCTTCTTTTGGAAGGTGAGATATCTGGTGAATGCCCATACAGTCGATCTCTGTACAAGAAATACTTTGTTCTCATGAATTCTAGATCGGAAGCGGTTGAGTTTTGAGCTGGTGGACTTCGAATTTAATTCCAAATCAAGAGAGAAACTCAGAAACATTAAGTGTGAGAATGGAGACAGTATTCCCAGGTATCTCACGAAGTTCACCCAATGCCGGGATGAGATGGGAAGTGTGGGGGTGACTGTCGGATGAGGATGGTGAGTCTAGCACTCCTTGACCTTCCTAAGAGTTGGCATAGCTACCAGGACTCGGAGAATGGAAGGGAGAAATTGCTAGGATGGGAGAGACTTTGGTCAGATCTTGTGCAAGAGGAGATTAGACGGAGCACCAGAGACAGTTCTTCATCCATGCAGGATGAGGAGAACTTTGCCTTAGCGAGTAAGGCGAAGAAGGGGAAGGGGAAGGTTTCTCTTTCCAAATCCAGTTCTTCCAATGATGGGAAGAAGGTTGACAAGGCGAAGGTGAGATGCTTTCGTTGTCATGAGTTGGGTCATTATGATACTAATTGCCCAAAGAAGAAGTCCAAGAAGGGATCCGGGAAGGATCTGAAGGTGAGGCAGCCTCACTTGCTTCACAGTTTGAGTTGGACTTCACACTCTTCGCATGCATGGTTTCATCCATGGTGGGAAGTGGTTGGTTTCTTGACAGTGGAGCTTCTTTCCACATGACCGGTGACAAAAGTTTGTTCAGTTCTTTGGAGGAGAAAGATCTCCAGATACTCATAGGGATGGGTAATGATGAGAAGTATAGTGTCTCAGGTGTAGGCACGGTTATTTTTCAGAGGGAGCATGGAGCTCGCCTTACCTTGACCGATGTCAAGTATGTACCAGGACTGAAGAGAAACTTGGTGTCGATCACGATGTTGGAAGACAGAGGCTATGATGTGGTCTTTAGTAAGGGAAAGGTTTTCCTTAGACACATCATCACTAGATAGGTGAAGCAGATTGGTTCATGGGTCAAGAACCTGTATGCTCTTGAGGTTCAAGATGCATGCAAAGCCTTGAGCAGCGAGGCAACTGATGGAGACTTGGTGGTTGAGAGGGAGCGTATATTACCTCTCAACATGCAGAGCCAGAAGAAGTCTCAGATGATTGTGGAGGAGCCACGATTGGTGCAGCAACTCAGGAGGTTGTGGAGCAGCCACAACAAGGGAAGCTGAGAGGAGATCGAGTAGAGACATCTACTCATCCAGAGACCTCCAGTAGCGGGAAACTTCGAGCCAGGTGGGCTGAGGGATCGCATGCAGCCATACCTCCAGGTAGGAGGTGGGGTGATGTGGATTGATTGTCCCAAGGAGGAGGGGCAGGATCCTTGAGGTACCCAACCTCTTGGATGAGACCTTGCTACGGGAGCCCCGATGTGTAGTAGCAGGAACTGACTGATTAGGTAGAGACAGATGCGGATGGAGCGGCAGAGAGAGCGACACTGCAGGGAATCCCAGGACAGCGCATAGCTAGCAGGCTATAGCAATGCGAGAGGCACAAGTGTTTTGCACAGTGCTAGGTGGCACAGAGAGGTGTGCAATGGTGCGAGATGCATGGAGATGTTGCAGTAGCGCAGATGTCAGAGAGGGAGCACTTGTCAGCAGTAGGTAGAGCTTCAGCATCAGAGGGTGTTTCTATCCCAACAGGGAGGTCAGTTGGGAGGTGCAGTGCGGATGCAATGCTGGGAGATAGAACCAGCAGCAGCACGGATGCAGTCAGAGATGAAAGTGACAGAGGCTAGAGTAGTCAGATACTGAAGAGCACAGAGATTCAGAGTTTCAGTTGACAGAGGCAATAGCAGTCAGAGACTTTGATGACAGAGCAAGTGGACCAGCCAGATGTGTTGCATGGAGAACATTCCAGAGTTACAGGATCGGGTTTGAGAGGAAGCCTTTCTTGTTGAGAGGGAGTGTTGAAAAGTGTGCAATAAGAAATGCTTGTTGAGATTGCAACAAGATGATGGAGCTTAGTGAAAAGAGTCGCCTTCACTAAGTGGGCCCGCAGGTTATTTTTGGCGCAAGTCTATTTTTAGACTATGTCTATTTTTAGACATACGGATCATGTCTATGGATTGCAGGTTGTTGTTTATGGATGATTGGTCATGTTGGGAAAAATAGATGGATTTCTATTTTTGATCAAAGTGTGAGTGATCACAGTGTGAGTGATCACAGTGTGAGTGATCAAAGCCTATTTTTAGACTGGCTGTCAAAAATAGAAAAGTCAAATATTATTATCTCATAATAATATTTGGACTATAAACTTGATCTTATTCTCTTGGAGCACTTCAGTTTGAGTTACAGAGGTGGCACATGCAGCTGTCAGAAGTAAATACGCTTTTCTTATGAGTCAGTTGAGTTGTTGCATGCATGACTTCAGTTAGAACTCAATCAGTTGAGTTTGGTGGAGTTGATTGTGCAGTTGATGGAGTTGTGTTCAGTTTAGCTTTATTAAACTAGTTGTATTTAGTCTAACTGATTAATAGACTAGAGATGAGTTGGGTGAATTAGTTATTAATTAATTCACAAGTTATTAACTCATAATGCAACTATAGAATACATCAGTTAACTCAGTTGCATGTCAGTGCATGTTCAGTTCAATAGGGACAGGTGGTAGAGAATCAGATTGCCATCAGTTGTGACTATAGTTGTGCACCAGATCTTGCACAATCAAGGGATTGAGGATGCCGATGAGTTTGCTCACGTACTTGCCCAATATTGTAGCCTTTTCTCACGTCCAACAAAGTGTGAGTGATTATTTTGAGGTGAAATACGAGTTTGGGAAGCCATTCTCATCAGTTCTTGAGCAGGTATTGAGTAGTGGAGGCAGGCAAGCAGTGGAATAGATTTGGAGATCAGATCTGAGCTGTATTGTGTGTAACAGGTGGAGTTGGTACTGGATTGCTTGTGATAAGCATTGTACTTTGTAATGTTACATGATTCAATCAATATAATATACAAATAGTTGGGGTTTTTAGCAAGATGCTTTCCCCGGGATACATACTGTGTTTATGAGTTTGATTGATGCTTCTATGTGTGCCTGTGAATGTTTCTGCTTCTGTAAATTGATGATCAACGTAGAGGAGATTATGTATTATACATGTTCCGCTTATAATTGTATGATCAAGATAATCTTTGTGAATATGTGTTAAATTATTCAAAATTTCTACAATGTCAGAGGTATGGATATCTTTGGCCTTCATGACCCAAACATACAAATACTACATATGCTCTACCAGATCATAAGTGCTCCCTATCTTATCTCGAACCATGGTTCCTACAACACCACCACCAACCTGAGGATAAGTTTTCTTTAGTGCAAACTCCATCGGTGGACTGTGCCTAGGTCTGGGAACAAAACCCATACAAGGACCATGACTACTCATATGCATCACTGTAGGCTTCACTTCCAATTTCTTATCCTGCACAGACTTCGCCGGTGTCTGAGCCACCTGAGCCAGATGGGTTGCTGTTACCATTTCCATTGCCAGCGCCACCACCACTGCCTCCATCTTTTTCATTGATAGTATAAACTATGAGCCCAATTTCCCCCTTTATGAGTGAGAATAAAGTCTTTTTCTCTAGCGGGAACCTCTGCAAACTCTCCTCCCTTGCTAAATCAATGCGTGACAGAAACCCCCTATGCATATGACCAGTAGTCCCTTTGAGATGCTTTGAGATGCAGATTCTGAAACTGATAGATGCGGTTCAAGTCAACCATTCATTCCAAATGCCTTCCTTCCCTTCGTGGCATTCCAAATGCATTCCTTCCCTTCCTGTTTGTTCAGATGATGAGTGGGCAGCCATTAATGCAAGCCTGAGGAGATAAGAAGAAAATGCAGGTTCTTGTCGTAGAAGTGGTTCCAGGTTGAAGGTAGAAGGTGAAAGTCTCCCGAGTAAAGGCTTATTCCTTCCTTCTCCTTGTGTGGTGGGCTTTTGTTGGTTGTTGATGACTAAAGATGGAATTGATAGGTTACAGGGTTATGGAAAAAGGTGAAATGCCAAAGATGCCCAACGTAAAGAGCTTTAGAAGGATGACACAATTAGATGAACCCTTATTCCAGGGTTGCAGGTTGGATAATACAACAACACTGTAAAAGCATTCAGCAGTTGAGCAGCGTCAATCATAGAGCGCTGGCGATGCGTAGAAGCAGGAGGTCTATCTTTACTCTTAGGTAACTTCCGTATTTTTTCTTTATGAATCAATCCATCATTCCCTTGTATGCCCTTCATGAATCATTCCCTCATTCCCTTGTATGTCGAGGGTAACTTCTGTATTTTTTCTTCATGACTCATTTCCCTTTCTTCATGAATCATTCCCCCTCTATGGTGAGTTTCCAGTGCTTCTAGTCCTGCAATAAGATTTGCAATAAGATTTGTTACATAGCAAGTGTTTTGTTACATAGGAGGTGTTTGTGCCCAGTTCGACGTGAACAGTATTCATCCATTCAGTGGACACATGGTTACATGCAAACATAAGAGATGGCACCTAGAAGTTGTGGCAGGCAGGAGTGGCAGGTGTACAAGCGATGATAAGCATTGGTGACAGGTGTACCCTGGCATACAAGTAGTGTTGATGGTTCCTCTATTATACCATGCAGTCCGTGGAAATCCAAAATACAAACATGTTCCTAAGCTTAGTGGAGCTAACATTTAGTGTCGTCGACTAATGCCAACATTAGATTAGGTAGTATTTTTACGAGTTTCCAATATCAAGCAAACAAAAAATTATAAATTATGCTTTAGCTTCAGATTAGCTTTGGTCCTAGGGAAGAGGCCAAATAACATGATTTATCAATATGTGACTAAAAACATGGTTTATAGTTGATAAGCTAGGAGTAAAAGCAGCACTAATAATACTAAAGTGCTCATTTCCTATTACTATAGTCCATGCCGGGATGATAGGGACTAATAAGATTAACGTGGTATTCATTCAAAAATTAAAAACGTCTATATATTATTTCTGATATCTTAGATGTGTATATATTTGGAGATATGCAATAATATAAATAAATTTAATTACCAATTTTAATTAGGAAAAAAAAAATTCCTCTCATATTCATTATGCATCTAAGGTAAAGAAATTAGAGGATCTTTATGTGGGGCTTTCATTACACATCTAAGATATAAAAATTGTTGTGATGGTCTTCTTAGATAAGAAATAATGTTTTTCCGGTATGGTTTACCATAGAAAAATTATAGGAAAGAATTTTTCTTTTGATTCAGAGTCATTGTTATAAACTTTGGGTATAATCTAGTCATAACGTATCTGAATCGAAGTTTGGGTATATTCTTGTCATAATGTATCTGAATCGATTTTCATATTTGGTGAGAAAGAAATTTTAATTGATAAGGGTTAAACCTAAAAAGATTATGAGAGATTTGAAATTGAAAATAGTTTAAAAAGATAATATATATAATATTATAGGGGATTTTTTTTTTAATGAAATTAATAAATATTTTAATTGTGTTTCATTATTGTTTTATGATACAATCTGGTATAATATTGGTAATAGGTATAATATAATATGAATAAAAGTATTGATGATGATGTTTGGTTAAATGCTAAATAACTAATATAAAAAAGTGTTACTATTAATTAATATTTTAATGTAATATTTTATTTTTGCTAATAAGTTATTTTTTGAACATTATATTGTTTATTATCTATTATCATTATTTGTTGTTGTGTATGGAAAATAAGGAGGGGAAATGATTATCTCTAGATTTTCATGGATATTTCACTAAAATATTTTTTCATCTCATATATTATAATATTATGAAATCTTAGGTTACATAATTTATTTCCTTAGATCCAAACCAAATATTACTTGATCAATGCTAAAGGTTATGAGAATAACTAAAATTTGAAAATGAAAGAATAAAAATATGAGCAAATTTGTATGAATAAAAACAATACATATATTTCAAAACTCTATACGAGATAAAACCCAATTAGCATGTTGATCATTTATTTTTCTCTATACTTTTAGTTATGAAAATGCAACTATAAAGAAATGTGCATTCGCTATGGAGTTTCCTATGAAATTCTAACTTAAATGGTCACCATGGAATACCTCCTCATTTATTCTCTTAAATTGTACACCTAGATGATATTCCTATTATTCAATGAGTAAAATGATAAACTAATGCCATAATCCCCTCACTTTAGAGTGGCTTGGTATTTTACATAACTTAATACTTCATTGGAGTTAAGGTTTTTGAATTATTAACTCTCATTTGGTGATAAGTTTTTTTACCTTACAAAATATTATTAAACGTGTGCACATGGATATCCTAGCATGCATGAGTAGTGGGCATAAAATTCAATCTAATTGTTGCGTTTTGGTAGATAAGGTAGGTAAAATTTGAGAGGCATTACATCTACATACAAGATCCAACTGAGTGGATTTGCAAGGTTTTCGACCCCAAATCTTCAAATTGAGAACTACCACTGAAACGGGCCATGAAATTTGATTCTTTTAATTTTTCCACGTAGAATGTACCAAGATACATGAAAAAAATATAAGTATCTATTCTATATAATAAGTAATATAATTTGGGAGATGCATTGAATGTAGAGAAAATGATTGAAAATATTATGTACATCCATTTCCAAGTAGAAGAGACTTTAAAAAAGTGATAGGAAAAGTAAAATCGAGAACATGCTAATCACAGAATTGAGAAACAATTGAAGGTGGCCAATAGAGCTTAGTTTCTTCCCAACAAGTAGAGGATACATGGTACTCGTAAGAAGATACAAGATCTCTAGTATGGTCCCTTAAATTATTGGAAAAAGTGGGTCCTATAGGGAGAAGGCAGATGAAAATTTTGCCAATGCATTTAGTAAAATATTTTGAGGATCCATATTATCTTTGAATGGGGGATTATGATATCGAAAGGATTATTACATAAAAATTAATTTAACTTGGTACATTTTGAGTGGAAAATTTGAGGATTTTCCTTCCAGAGTGCATTTTGGGGTGAAGTCCACATTTTGTTATTTAGAGTCTAGAAACTTCTAAGGAAAATGAAACTTTTGGGTTTATAACTTTTGAGCATTATTGTTATATTCTTTAATCTATTATATCCATTGAACTATTTCCAATAATGAAAAAATAATTTCAATTAGATTTTGTATGCAAATATTATGCAAGCTACAAGTAGACTTACCTTATTGGACAAAATGGTACTTTATGGATGTCATATAATCCCTGATTACTCACACACATAGAGCTAGTCATTTTATTTATTTTTAATAAGGTTACAATATGGCATAAAACCAAATAGTAATTCAGGTTTGAGGCATGTGAAATCCCTAATCCTAAATGGCTATGAAGCGATTTTAGATGCTAAGTCAATTATTCATCAATAATTGAAAAAAATCTAGGAGTGGGATATTGAAATATAATAGAAGATATAGGATATTTTGTAGTAGCTATTTAGGTCATTGCACCCATAGAAACTCCATATATAGTGCCTTCTTATTTGTAATTACATTTTCTAACCATGAAAAAAATAATAGAGAACAATATTGACAATATTAATGATGTGCTTCCTTTGAAAAGGCGACCACGTCGTCTTTTAGTAAAAATGTTGATGGCCAACATTTTCTATCATAGTAGATTTAGAGGAGTATGAAAATATGATGAATAATATAGGCTCAAGAAACATTCTCCAATCATTACCTAACCAAAAATTATAAAGGAAAAATGTCTAAGAGGAAATGGAAGGAAATAATAGAACAATTGAAAATACGATTTTAATGTTTATGCATTCCATAATGCTTTCAGTAATGTCAAAATTTTCATGATAGTGTTTGTAGTACTAGGGTTTTCTAGGAGATAAAATTTAATTTTGTTACATGGAGAGGCACATTTTAAAACTCAATATGAGGGAGGGTGATGTGTGAATCTGTTTGTGCTCAACCTAGAATTGACACATATTATATATATATATATATATATATATATATATATATATATATATATATATATATAAAATATTATTGTATATGTTTGGTGAATTTTAATTGAAACTATTCCTCGTTTGACTAATATTACAACCCACTGTCAAAGAGCAATGTTAAAAAATATTTCATTCTTTTTGGTATCTATATGTAAAATATTTTGATATTCATATGAAGTAACATAATTTTATAACAACTTTAAAGAGATAAATTAATTAAAAGTAAAATTATTTTATATTTATTTCTTGAGTGTGGAAAAGATCTATCATTCTTATACTTTTTAAAATATTTCAATATGAAACATAAAGAAACCATTTCAATGTATATGTTAATTGATTTTTTTTCCAAAAAAAATCCATGTTAACTAATTTATCTCAATATCAAATTCATTCATATATATATATAGTCAACCATCGTAAAATATTTCAATATTGATATAAAATAAGTAATTCGAATTTAAAAATTAAATTACTTTTTAATGTATCTCATTCAATCTTTCATACAAAATTTGTATTTCATATTTAAAAAAAAAATGTAAAAAATTTAAATCAATATATAATATTTAAAAAAATTATTATGTAATATATTTTTTTTTTTAATATTGAATATGTAATATAGAGGGAGGTGTGCATTTAAAAAGAGTTTGGGATGTTTTTAGGAGTTTTCTAGACATGTGATTAAAATGGACCTATATTTATATAAATGAATCATTTCCTCACAAAGAAAGTAAGGATATCATAAAAAATAAAGATAACAGAATTGGATTGGAAAAAAGTGAAAAGCATTTAGTTTAGATGAAAAAATGACTAAACAATAAAGAGATAAAAGCTACAAGAAAACTCTTTATATAATGTAGAAAGAATTGATGGGTAAAACACAATCTATGATAATAAGTTGAACCAAAGTACTATGACAAGCTAAATTTGTTATTTAAAATTACCATGTTATAGGTTAATTAAAATAAGTTATTATTTACTATAAGTTGTGATAATTGAAATATCAATAAAATGGTTTAAATTATAATGAAGGAAATTTTAATGTTACGGACAAAGTTGATGGAGAAATTCATGCATCTCATATTGTGTGCTTTTAATCCTCACGTCAATAATATTTGATTGAAATAAAATTATTTATCATTGAAACATATTTATTTCGGATCATGATTGTGGTTAGACTAAAATTCAGAGGTATTAATAAATAAACACATTTCCAGAGTTAAAAGATATATGATAAGAAATTTAGCACATCTCATGAAACACATGGGGAGCTTTGATTTATCTAATGTCTAACAATCTCCTCCCAATGCAAGCCGAGTGTGATTCAAACTTGAGACCTTTAGCTCTGACACCACTTGCTGGAATCACAATTGTCATTAGAACAAAACCTGCGTGTATTAGTAAATGGATGCATCACCAAAGCTAACAAATTAATGAAACATGATTAAGCATACATCATGAAACACACAAGGAGCGCTAGTTTATCCAATGCTTAACAGTGTAAAGAGTTAAATTTCTCCTATTTCCAAAGGTCTTTGAGTCATAGGTTCTTAAACTAATTTCTTATGTCACAAGATCATAAAATATATCAACCTAAATGAAAAAAACTAATATCTTATAATATCATTATTAAGATTACATTCTTGTAGTCATATAATTTCAAATAAAATTTGAACTTAATACCACATATAATACTAACTATTATCCTAATTACCACTGAACCTCTTAATCGAAATAACATATTGTCTTCATCTATATAGCATTCATTTATATCGAAAAGAAACCTACAAAATTTATAATATGTATTAAAAATACAACTTTAATTTTATCAACTTTTTTTCATTATATATCCATTTGATATATAAAGAAATCATAAAATATAGGGAATATACAATAAATTTTCATTCGAAGACAACTTTTAAAATTTTATTTTATTTTTTTAAATTTAATTTAAGTTCTTTAAAATTGTTATTGTGATTAAAAGGATAGTTTTTTTCTTATTACATGGTGACGGGGTGTCCTCTTAAGGCACTCTGTCTAGTGATGGTCGCTAGTTTGAAACTCTATGGGCCTCTAGATAGCAGATTCTTAATCCAAACTTAAATAACCTTTTATATATATATATATATATATATATATATAAATAATTATAATTTACAAATAAAAATAACTATATATGGTTATATTATCACATTTTTTTAATTTTTGGTAATATTATTTTTAATTTTAAATAAATTTCTAACTGATAAAATTTTATTATAATCTGTAAGTGTGATTAATAAATCATTTTCTTAACAATGAGATAAACATAATTTAACCTAACTATTCACAATTTACTAACGTATTCTATGTGCATAATGTTGTTCTTTAGTAATTTAATAAATTTAATTATTTGTATTTTAGAATTAAATAAATTTATAAATGTATAACCGACATTATCATTAACTTATTCAAAGAAGATGCCTAATTATCATGTCATTAACAAACGTTTCATCCTAGCATTCAGCGGTGGTCCTAAATATACACTTGGAAATCTAGAGTGAAAATAAAATAAAAATAGGCTCTTTTCTGCCCTTTATGAAACTTTCCTTATTAGGTGCAGTAAGAAAGTTACTTTTATTTCCTAGAGAAAATACCAGGATAGTTTAAAGTTATGAAAGGCTCCACTTCCTACTAAATACAAAATTCCATTAAGCAAGGTGCCGGCCCTAAAACTTATCTCGACGGCATAGTGCAAGAGGCCCGCCATAAAACTTATCTTGAGTTTATAAAGCAAGTGGCCCAAGATAAAACTTGTATTGATTATATACATTGTAGATGAATTTTCGTAAAATTTAATTTATTCTAATCAATTGGCCCACCACAATAAAATGCTTCACTATATTATATACTTCAGAATGAATATTTCTTATAATTAAATTTACTCGAATCTTATTTAGATTATATATATTTTAAATATATACCTTTCAACTTAGAAATTATAAATTTAATAATTAATAAAATGCTTTATATGCATTAGAATCGATATTTAGGAATCGAGTTCCCCGTGCAGGGCAACAATGAATGTGGTTATGATTATTAGTAATTATGCAATGGGAAACAATGAATGTGATTATGATTAATGAGAGGTCACATGATCCTCGCACCTCGTATGGCCACCTCACTGCTATGAGGTTTGACTCAAGCATAGCAAGTTTTCAATGGCACGAGATGTGAGTGTGTGAGCTTTTGGGAAGGCACATTGGCACGAGGGATTATACCTTTTTAGAAAGAGCGGACGGGAATAATCGTGCTTGTAGAGGGGAAGGGATGAGCCTCTAATGTTCTGAAGTGGGAAGGTTGTTACACATTTAATTGAAGGATTTTACAGTTTATAATCAGAATAAATTGGCGCTATTTTTCAAGATTTTTCCAGATAAGCAATATTAGGTTATTTAATCTAGAATTTGTTAACAATTCTAATGATAAAAAATTATGAAATAAAAATTTTGAATGCAAAGTGACTATGTAATAGTGTCGAATGATAGAAAATGTGAATAATAAGAATGTAGTCAATCACGAATAATATTCATTGTGATCAATATAAAAATATTTTCTTGTACTATTGTTATTTCCACCCTTGTTAGTTTTGTCATCTTTTGATATCGATTATATGAAATAGATAGTTGAAATTGTAAACCATTTAAATATTTAGCTTGATTTGTTGTAGTAAACATCATACCTTGTCTCTCTTTCTCTCCAATATTAGTAGGTTGAATTACTATAAAACACAAATCAATTTATATTGTCAATATTTGTTTGTGCTTACATAGAAATCAATGCACACTATTAATCCAATCACTTTAAAATTTATGTACCATCATACATCCAATTATATCAAATCAAAAATCAACTTCTACAATAAAATCAATGAATCTAATGCAAGCAATAAAATAAGATTAGAAAACAACATCTACACTCAAATCAATGCATTTAATGCAAGAAATCAAATACAATTAGAAATCAACATCTACACTCAAATAAATGCATCCAGTGCAAGTAAGAAAATAGGATTAAAAACCAAAATCTATAGCCAAATCAATGCATCTAGTGCAAGTAGTCAAATAGGATTAGAAATCATCATCTACATTGAAATCAATAAATTTAGTGCAAACAATCAAATAGGATTAGAAATCATGTGCATTAAAATCAATGCATCTAGTGTGAAAAATCGAATATAATTAGAAATAAACATGTACATTGAAATTAACGCATCTAGTGGAAGAAATCAAATAGGATTAGAAATCCCCATCTACACTAAAATCAATGCATTTAGTGCAAGAAATCATATAGGATTGGAAATCATCTACATTAAAATCAATGCATCTAGTGCAAGCAATCAAATATCATTACAAATAAACATATACACTAAAATCAATGCATCTAGTGTAAGCAATCAAATAAGATTAGAGATCACCATCTACACTGAAATCAATGCATCTAGTGCAAGTAATATTCTTCTCTCTCTCCCCCCCTCCATCTATATCTATATCTCCCTCCATGTGTCCTTATTTGTCTCTCTATCTCATGCCCTCCCTTCCCCCCCCACCCCCCCCAACACACACACTCTCTCACTCCTTATCTATGAATATATTTTTCCCTCCCTGTCTCTCTCCATCTCTCTTTTCTTCCCTC
Source organism: Pinus tabuliformis (assembly GCA_031772625.1). Lineage (NCBI taxonomy): Eukaryota > Viridiplantae > Streptophyta > Pinopsida > Pinales > Pinaceae > Pinus > Pinus tabuliformis. The sequence continues at coordinate 1,948,329,134 of CM062816.1, forward strand.
TATTCACCTTTCATCTATATCTCTATCTCCCTTTGTCTGTCTATATCGCCCCCAAAACATACACTCTCTTTCTCCAATCTATCTATATATATTACTCCCTCATCTTTCTCTCTCTCTCTCTCTCTCTCTCTCTCTCTATTCCCCTTCTCTCCCTCTCCTTGTCTTATATCTCTCTTTCATCCTATTGTCCTCTCTCCCTCTATCTCCATCTTCCTTATCACTCCCCCTCTCTCTCCACCTTTCTCTATCTATGTCTTTCTTCTTACCTCCCTCTCTCTCCCCCTCCAACTCCGTATCTCTTCCCCTCACTCTCTCCACTCTCTCACATACTCTCTCTCTCTCTTCCTTCCTCTCTCTCTCTCTCTCTCTCTCTCTCTCTCTCTCTCTTCACCCTCCAAATCTGTTACTATATCCCTCCCTCTCTCCTTCTCCCCCCCTTCTCTCAATCTCTCCTTCTTTATCTCTTTATCTCACCCTTAGTCATACACACACTCTCACCATCTCTCCCTTGTAACTCCCTTTGTCTCTTGAATTCTAACTCTCTGTGTCTTTCTTCTTCCATCCATCTGTCCCCCTCCAACTCCATCACTCTATCCATCCCTCTTTCCTTGTAACTCCCTCCCTCTCTCCTCCTCTCTCTCAAGTCATCTCTCTCGTCCTTCCTCTCTTTTCCCCCATCACTCTCTTCCTCTCTCTCAAGTCCTCTCTTTCATCCTTCCTCTCTATCTCTCTCTCTCCCTCTCTTTACCCTCCACTCCTCTCTCGCTCCCCATCACACACACACAAACTGTTTCGCTCTCTCTAATTATGTTACTATATCCTTCCCTCTCTCATTCTCTTCTCCCTTATGTCCATCTCTCCTTCTTTGTCTCTTTATCTCACTCCTAAACATACACAATCTCTCTCCATATCTCCCTTCTCACTCCCTTTCTCTCTCCACTTCCCACTCTTTATGCCTTTCTTCTTCCATCCCTCTCTCCCCCTTCAACTCAATCTCTCTATCCCTCCATCTCTCCTCTATACCAAGTCCTCTCTCTCATCCTTCCTCTCCCTCCCTTCCTCTCCTACCTCCCTTTCTCTTCCCCCATCTCTCTCTCTCTCTCTCCATATCCTCCAATCCTTTCACTATCTCCTTCGCCCGCTCCTTCTCTCTCTCCCCACTCCCTCTTTATGTCTCCCTCTCCCTATCTTACCCTTATCTACCTCTCTAACTCCTCTCCCCCTCTCTCTCTCTCTCTTCATTGTTCCTCTCCCCTCTCATTCATTTTATCTCCATCTCTCCTCACTCCCCCTATCCCTCCAACTCTATCACTATGTGTCTTTGTTCTTTCCTCCCATATAGATCCAGAGTTAATATAGATCATGATATATTAATAATATAATATAACAAAAATAATATTGTATTAATCCAAAGTTATTAAATTTAATAATATTAATATTAGAATATATTAATATGAATATTATATTTAGTAATAATAATAATAATATTTTAATATTAATACTAGGGTTAATAATAATTTGGCCCATAGTATTTGGTTCATATGCATCACATAAATATAACATTTCTTTTGAGTGTTCATAAATATAAAAAGGGTTATGGAGTAAATATAAAAATAAGCTCTATTTATTTACGATACTTCTCCTTTATTTATATTTTTATTTATTTACCATACCTCTTTTATTTACCATGGTATTTGTTTCATAGCCTTTAATAAATGAAACATCTTTTTTGAGTTTTCTTAAATATAAAGAGGTTTAATGGGTAAATAATTAGGGTTAATAATGTTTTTCTTTGCATGATATTAATAATAATTTGGCCCATGGTTTTTCGCTCATAAGATGCACGTAAATAAAACGGTTTTTTAGTTTTATTAAATATGAAGAGGTTTATGGAGTAAATTTAAAAAGAGATTTTATTTATTTACCATATGTGTGGTGTATTTATATTTTGATTTATTTATCATACCTCTTTTATTTACCATGGTATTTGGCCCATAGGCCTGGTAGATAATTAGATGTTGATTTATAATCGTATTTGACATATTTCTATTTATTTACAATATCTCTTTATAGTTGTTTTATATTTATTTATTTACCATACCTCATTTTATAAATACACTATTTGGCCAATGATATTAATAACAATTTGTCCTGTGGTATTTGGCCCATAGGCTTCACATAAATAAAACCTATTTTTTGAGTTTTCTTAAATATAAAGTTGTTTATGGAGTAAATATAAAAAGAGGTTTTATTTATTGCCCATACATATAAAGTTGTTTATGGAGTAAATATAAAAAGAGGTTTTATTTATTTTGAGTTTTCTTAAATATAAAGATGTTTATGGGAAAATATAAAAAGAGGATTTATTTATTTACCATGCCTATGGAGTAAGTATAAAAAGAGATTTTATTTATTTACCATAGCTCTTTTTTGAGTGTTCATAAAGGCCTTCATATTTTAAATTTATATTGTGTTTATACACATAATAATTACATTGATTTTTAAATAGGACCGAGATTAAATTAATTAATTGTGGGTGGACATTAAATTAAAAATATTAAATGTTAAATATTAAACATAGCATGTTAAATGTTTATGTGTTTACACTTGAGATCTACCCCATACTAGGTTTTAGAGCCCCTCTCCATGGAATAATTATTGTTATTAAGATTATTATTATTATTTAATATTACTACTATTATCCATTAGTATTATTATTAAATAATTAAATTATATTTAATAACTAAATTATATTAAATAATTTAAAATTAGATAATATTAAATACAATTAAATAATTAATACTAATAATTTTATTGTAATAGTTTTCTTTTAATTTTTTTATTATTATATATTTATCAATGCTAGATACAAATGAAGCCTTCCATGTATTTCAACAACATTAATATTTTTAATGTGGTTTTGTTAGTTTATAAGTGGGATATGGATATTGTTACAGGATTTTGTATACAAATGATGAATTGTAATGCTTTAAGTATGAATTGAAACTAACTTATACTATAAGAAGTTAAACAAGACTTTATTTATAGGAATGGGACACTATATGACCATATATAGCTAGGAATGCTCATGAAAAAAATCATATGTATGTCATTAAAAATATTCTGTAATAGTATTGAGAGTAAGAACTAGCCTAAATCCATCTTAACTCCAGATCTATCAAGGACCTAGAGGGATCAAATTTCTCAAGGTGCAAACCTCTTTTCTGAGTGCAAAACTTGAAAAAAGGTTTGCCACTCAAGAAATTTGATCCCTCTAGAAGCTTGATAGATCCAGAGTTAGATGGATCTGGGATGATTTTTTATTAATTTTATATTTTAGTTTGATTTTTATTTTTATATAATTTCACCCATTTATTTATTAATTTTATTTTTAGTTTAAGTTTTATTTTTGTATAATTTGAGTGATTAAAAATGGTTTTTGGGCACGTGGTATTGATGATCCATCGTATTGGCCCATGGTATGGTATGGTTAATAATATGGATGGTAATGTGGCGGTGAATATCCATGGTTAAGAATATTGTTATATTGTAAGTATTAGGTTTTTTTTTTGTTTATTAATGAAATTTAGATATCTTTTTATATTGTAAGTATTCATTTTTATGAGTTTATCAATGAAATTTAAATATGGTTACAAAATTATTATTTTAATATATATGGTAAAATGGATATTAATTTATAGCTACTATTTGATGATGATGATGATGATGGTTGTTAACGTCCACTGAGACCAAATAATGATCTATCGGACCTACCCAGCGGCCAGTCTCACTATGGAGCTCATGAGAATTCGTTCTAATCTTTGATATATTAATTTTCTTTTTTGAGCTAGTTAGAATAGAGAGATACTTTTGATCTTCAAGGGTGGGGTTGATAACCTTCTTATAATAACTTAATTTTCTTTTAGACGCTAAATCTTTCTCACACCACAATTTTTCTTTGAACTTAGAAGTAACAATATCTTTAATGTTATTTATGTTTTGCAAAGCATCATTCTCATTGATCTCCCAATAGTTTAACCAGGCCCTTGTGTCCTTATGCCATCCTCGGTTAAGCCTTAGGTGATTTTGGCTGGAAGTTAAAGCTAGCTTAGGAAGTCTATGATTGTCTATGTTATTGAGCTTGTGCTTGTACATCAGAAACCTGAGCATAGCTAGGTTCTCAATAGAAGAAAGACCTGCTTCTATAAGGAGAATAGGATAGGGTGTATTACTTTTAATTTTCAGGTTATAAGTTATAAAACGCTTCTGGATTTGTTCAATCTTCCTCCATGATTCTCTGGAGATGCTGCAGCCCCAAACTTCACAGCCATATAAGATAACAGGAGTGACTAAGGTTTCAAAGAGGAACTTCTTTTTATCCCACATTACGAGGTTTGCTGTTTTACAATTATTTTCAAGACCAAAATAAGCTTTCCATCCCCCATTGATCCTTTTCTCAATGCTATGGTTCCAGTTGAGCTTGTGATGGATATCAATTCCTAGGTACTTGTAAGAATACACTTCCTCCAAGTTATTATTGTCATACGTAAAATTAGCGCAAGTGTCCTTTTTAGATTTGATAATCATAACTTTTGTTTTGTCTGTGTTAACAGTCATACCCATGGTAGAGCAGAAATCCTTAAGAAGCTTGAGTTGCTTATCAAGATCAGAAGGGCACCTTGCCAGAAGAACAATATCGTCAGCATAGAGAAGAAGGATAATGACTATCCCAGCGAAGATTGTGCCACCACATCCTGCTTCTTCTAAATAACCTTTGAGCTTATCGATGTAAATGCCAAATAGAGTAGGGGAGAGGGGGCAACCTTGTTTAACTCCGATGTTACACTTAATATCCTTTGACCACCCCTCATTGTTCTTTAGCTTGGCAATTACATTCTCGTATAGCCTTATAGCAGCAGCTCTTAACTCAAGAGGAACCTTTAGCTCTTCTAACCTATTCCAAAGGTTGTATCTAGGAACCGTATCGAAAGCCTTTCTAAAGTCTACAAAGCAGCAGAATAAATTGGATTTATCATTACGACATTCCTCCGCAATGATCCTTAGCGTAACAAGGTGGTCTGTTGTTGAGTGATGCCTTCTGAAACCTGCTTGGCCTTTAGCCCGCTTATCTTCACTTTCAAGCCATATTCTTAACTTTTTTTCCAGAATACTACCATATAATTTGGCTAAGAGAGGGCTGATCATAATTGTTCGATAATTAGAGGGGTTATTTGTATCTCCACTTTTAAAAATAGGGATAATGAGGCTCTCAGTCCAAGGTTTAGGGAACCCTTGCTTAACAGCTTGATTGAAAAGCTTGTGGATGTGGGGGATGAGGACAGGGCCTCCAATTTTTAAGATTTCTGCCTGGTAACCTTCAATGTCCTTAGCTTTCCCATTCGCGAGGTGATTAACCCCAAACTTAATGTCTTCTAAAGAGAAGACTTCTTTCGTTGTGAGCAGGGTTTCCAAATTATCCGTGACATTAGGAGATTCATAAAGCTTTTTAAGATAAGAATTCCAATCGTGAAGAGAAATTTTATTATTATCCTTAGTCTTCCTAGTCAGAATCTGCCTCCAAAATTTTTTAGGAGCTACCTTAGAGAGGTGTAAGAGATTCTCCTGTCTTTGACGAATGTACTGTCTCTTTTTCCTTTTAATTAGGGCTTTGTATATTCTTATCTTGTCCATTTTAAGAGAATCATCAACAGCTTCCTTAATTGCTCTCCTCGCATTCTTACAATCTTTGTCATACCAAGGATTGGTTTTGCTATTTCTTTTATTATTTGAGACTTCAATTGAGAACTTTTTAATAGAATATGAGAGGGTTGTAGTAAAATTATGATATATGTCTTCTATGTTATCTATACTAGATAAAGGAGGCAAGTTAGTTTTTAATTCATTTAGAAAGAGGTCCTTTTTATTTTTATCAAATATTAAGTTCTTTTGGTTGTAAGTATTATTTTCTATGGGAACTCTATGCATGACAAAATTGAGGGTTATAAGTAAAGGCCTATGATCGGAGTCAGGCTCGTGGTCGTTTAAGATGTCAAAGTTTATCATTTCGTTGTATAAAGGAAGATCGGAAATAACGTAGTCTACTACGCTGCTACCAAGTCCATGGATGCAGGTCATCTTGCTGGAATTGGGCCACTTTTTTAGACCGTTGCAAATTATGAGATCCTGAGCACTACAGAGCTTGACAAGCTCTGACCCAAACAAATTTTCCCCGAGGTCTTCAGAGCTCCTTTTGTACCTACTAGCCAGGGTAGGGTCTTCGTCTAACCAAAGAGGATTAGGGTTGGAACGATTGCTTAAAACAATAGCTTGGTTACTTGAAGTTCAGGCATTGAAGTCACCTATTAAAAGGATATTACCATCATTCCTTAGGCTAGAAATATCGTTCTCTAAACTATTGTAAGGGTTAGTTTTATCTAGATTCTTCTTCTTATAGAAGTTAGAATTAATGGGGGGGAAATAACATATTGCTATGTAGGACTTTTTATTATTAATGTCTCTGATCTCTATCCAACTAAATTGGTTGTAAGGGTCATTTTTATAAAGCCTAACATAGGGGGAGATGTTCTTCTTAATGTAACAAGCTATTCCCCCAATGCCTCTACGGGAGGATCGCTTGTTCCATGTATACCATAGTGTAAAGCCATCTATGTTAGGGACCTTAGATTCTTCGTGCTCCCAAGTTTCAACAAGCAAAATAATATCAACATCATTTGAGATCCAACTTAGCTTGGGGCCTTTGTTCCATGGGAAGCCCCGACAGTTCCAAGAAAGGATCCGGAGCATGTTTAATTGCTATTGATTACTATCTTTTTGGTTTTTGTCCCGAATAAAGGCTTTTCTATTTCTGATTATTGCCCATTTTCCTTCCTTTCTAGCTTCTTTTACCTTTTGAACCTCCTTTCTTAATTCTGCTTGATCTTCTGGAATGAGATCTTCATTTATGAATATTCCCATTCCTTTTAGACTTGAGGTTTTACTAAGTATGTTGTGCTTATGATCAGTAGAGCTCACCTTTATGTGGATTAATCTTCCTTTATTCTCGATTAATTTCCCCAACCTTGTTGCTTCTGTGAGACACGCTGTTTCAATTTGTAATCTATTATGTAATTCTGTCTGGACTAAGGCTAAAGTATCCTCATCTTCTTCCTCTTTTAAACCAAAGATTATAAGGTTTAAGGTCCTTTTGTTACGTTCGTGGTCTAATTCTATTAATTTTTTCATTTCGTCTTTAATTGGTTTAATATCTAACTTATCTACTACACTATTTACGGTGAGGCGGCTATTAACTTTTTCTTGTAATTCTTTAATCATGTCTTTCATTTTAAGACCCTCTAAGGTATCAGCGTCTCCTTGCTGGGATGGTTGGTTAGTATCTTGGTTTTGTTTTTCTATAACATGCAATCTAGTCTCCATTGCCTCCATTTTATTCTCCAGTAGTTCTATTTTATTTTCTATTTGTTTCTGGATAGTGTTTTCAAGAGATGCGAATTTGTTCTCCAGCACGGTTTCTAACTCTTTTTGTAACTTGGCTTCTCTTTCTTCTCTGCGTTTCTCTAAAGACTCTATATACTCATAGAGGCCTTGTAGAGTAACTGTGCTAGGTCTGCCCTTGGTAATCTTTGGTAACTGTGGTGAAGTATTCATACTTGACATTATATGAGAAAATATGTATTAAAAATAAAAAGATAAGGAATGTGTGCACCTGATATCCGAACCTGATGTGAGAGCCAAGATCTCCAAGCTTTGGATTGCGAGCTTTAAAACCAAGAGACTGCTTTATATATCCCCGAGACGAGACTGATTATATATCTTCCGAGACGGCTTATATATCACCGAGACTGTTCATATATCACCAAAACTGTTTATATATATGATTGTTCATATATCACCGAAGCAGCGAGCTTTAAAATCCGGACAGCGAGACAGCGAGGCTATATGACCGAGATCTGTTTATATATATGACTGTGTTTATATCATGAGAGAGAGCCCTTCGAGATTGTAATAATAATCATGCGAGATCCCAGTCTTTATATCACGCGAGACTGTGTTTATATATATGACTGTTCATATATCACCGAAGCAGCGATATATATAGCGAGACTGTGTTTATATATTACGCGATCACCGAGACTGTGTTCATATATCACCGAGACTGTGTTCATATACAGCGAGACTGTGTTCATATATCATCGAAGCAGCGATAGTTGCGAGAGTTTATATCACCGAGACCGAGACTGTGTTCATAATGCCAAGAACCAGAACCGAGGGTTTATATAACATGCGAGAGTTGCGAGAGTTTATATCACCGAGACCTGAGCCTGTATATATAACATGCGAGAGTTTATATCACCGAGACCGAGACTGTGTTCATAATGCCAAGAACCGGAACCGAGGGTTTATATAACATGCGAGAGTTGCGAGAGTTTATATCACCGAGACCTGAGCCTGTATATATAACATGCGAGAGTTTATATCACCGAGACCGAGACTGTGTTCATAATGCCAAGAACCGGAACCGAGGGTTTATATAACATGCGAGAGTTGCGAGAGTTTATATCACCGAGACCTGAGCCTGTATATATAACATGCGAGAGTTTATATCACCGAGACCTGAGCCTGTATATATAACATGCGAGAGTTTATATCACCGAGACCGAGACTGTGTTCATGTCTTATATATTTTCATTCAACATATATGTAGATATACCTCAAAAGTAATTATACCAAGCCTAAATTCAATCAAGTAATTATAATATTTTTTCTTTTAACTTTAATAAAAAAGAAGTTACAAAATTAAATTCAAATAAACTATTTATAAAATATTTTGAGTGTGAAATAAGGGATGGTTTTTAGGCATGTTGTATTGATGAGCCATGGTATTGGCCCATGGTATTGTAAGAAGGATTATTTGCAAGTTAGTAATATCTATGGCAAAGTGAATGTCAATATCGATGGTTACACATATTGTTGTATTGTAAGTTTATGTGTTTATTATTTAAATTTAAATATGGTTACATAATCATTATTTTATTTTATAAGCTAAAATGGATCTCAATTTATTGTTGCCACTTATATATTTTAGTGAAATATGTATATTATGATCTTTTTTAATCTAAAAAGTTATTAGCAACTTTATTAATTAAAACAAAATTACAATGTAACAAATTTGAATTTTATTAATTTTATTACTTTTAATTTTTTACAGACACTACAACATTTCCCTTGGGCTTTATATGTAAAAATATTTACAAACTTTCTTACATTACATCTACCCATTTGTCCTATAATAAATTATAGACAGCTTAAAAACACAACAATAATAATTATTATTTTTTTCTAAATAAAAACATTTGTGGATGTTTGCCACCATTGAAATAACAAAAAAAGATAAATGGCCTACAAAGTTATGATAAATGATCATCCTCTGTGAAACAATTTTAATTTTAATATTTATTTATGATCTACACTGTGAAACTTTATCCTACTTTCACCAATCAAAACTAATCTGCCAATTCATCTTCGTGTTCTTCAAAGAAACAAATAATTTGAATAATGACAAATTTAGCCAAAAAGTTGCCAAAGGATGATGTCATACAGTATGATTTGAATAATAACAAATCGTTTCTGAAACAAATTTTTTCCGGAATGGAAAGTTGCGAAAGGATGATATCATACCGTATGATTTAAATAATGAGAAATCTTTTCTTAAACAAAATTTTCCCCAAATGGAAAGACTAGCCTTAATAGAAATATTACGGGAGAATCTCTCACCGATGTACTGCTGGAAGAAAGTACGATAAGTGATAACAACCCTTATGGCCCAGAAAGAGCTAGGGAACTTCAGGTGTGAAGGCGTGGAGAGCTTATATCCTTTTGGCCGTGAGAGAGATGATGTCAAGTACAGCATGCCATGATTTCTTTCTTCTTTACACAAATCAGTTCTTTATTGTCGCCTGCCGAATATTGTGACGTGCAAGTGCTATTGAAGTTGCGCCTGATAATTATTGAAGTCTATGTATGTCCACTTTTAAATGAATGGAGACATCCACGATGCTGTAAATTCAATGTTGGCAGCACTAACTATTTTATATGTTTTGTAACTGTGAATCAAATTATGAGATGCGTATGAAAGCTTGCTGAATCCTCACCGTGTGAATGTTCAGAATGGCGACCTGCGGGAATGGATTTATGATCCCGTCATATTTTATATAGTGACATAAGCAAACATTCAATTAACGGTAGGTTTGAACTGTAATTTCCAAGTATACTTGAAGTAGCATCTCGTTACGATAATCCAGAATTTGAATTTATTTTTTTATTTTTATTTATTTAATTTTTTTGATTTAGTGGTGAAGTTGTTAAACTAGCTGTAGTGATAGTTATTATTATTGAGGTTGCTTCATCATTATTATTCAGGAAAAATGATCTCACATGGAATTATTGGTACTTGGAACTACCAGCAGGTGGGGTTGATTTTTATTCTCGTTAAATGCTTACTACCTAAACTAACTCTTAACCCAGTAGAAGAATTTTAGAATTATGATTTATATAAAAATTATACATAAAAAATTGCATATATAATTGTTTTTTTCCTTTTTTCAATAATTGTTTAAATGAATTTTTAATTTTTAATAAAATAATTAATCTCACTATTAATCAAAATATAATATTTCTTTGTGAAAATCATTTCAATTTTGAATAAGTTTGTAGATATATATAACCTTTCACATAATTTTTCCAAAAAAAACTAATTTACTACATCAAAATTATAAATTTAATAATTAATGTATATGTGCATTATGATACAAAAATCTCCTTAGAAAATACACATAAGAATATCATATTACTTTTTATTAACAAAAATAAATAACTTAAATGAATATCGCTTATTAATGTCAAATTTATGGTAATTAACAACTAAGCGTGCATTGAATACATTTTGATCACTACTAATGTGTCTTCGTATTGAGTAGTTAGAAACATGGCATGAATTACTATTCATAAATTTCAAAACAAAAGAAAGTGGAAAAGGTAGAAAGAAGACTTCACATTGGTGCCACAAAAGATTTATAAATACCATTTAAATTGTAGTTGTTTTTCCTGTGTGAGAAATAAGAGGATTTACCAGAATAAAATATTTGATTTTCAATGCACATTATTAAAATATAATTTTTATAAATAAATAAATGTATGTATGAGCTTCATGGCCATAAAAATCTATTGTAAAAAATGATATTTCATTTTTTTCAAACTATTATGATATAGGAAAAATGGTTATTTATGTTTTTAATTATTATAATATACAGAAGAATAACTAATAAAGATAAAAACTAGTAAATAATAATCGATAAAAACCATAAAAAAAAATGAGTAAAATATATATGTGGATTTCATACTTAAGAAGTTATGGGTTTTTTTGGTATTTAAATTATTATTCCAAACAAATAAAGAATTATATAAATAAGAACAATAAATAAAAAATGTATTCCGCTAAACCCTTTGTGTTTATTACAGACATATCCATAAACAGAGACATATCCATAGGTTGAGGTATGTTATTCATCAAGAATATCTTTACAATTTGTCTTACAACCCATTTCATTTGAAGAAGACATTATTACATTTGTTATGAAAGTTATTACTAATTTTGTAAACACTTGTTGTTAGTGTAACCAAAAAATTTATAAAAGTAAATTTAGGTTCTTATATTTTCTTTTAAGTAATTGTTTTCACATTCTAACAATATTCACTTTGAAAACTATTTGCCTAATACCTTCCCCAAGTCAATTCATCACCTCTCTTGTAAGCCAAGAGAAGCCTAACACCACCATAACTTATCTAACAACACTCATTTCATAAGCATGTATACCTACTTTCCGTAAGTGTGAACCATTTTAAGATATACTTCATATCCATCAATGATCTATCCTCCAAAATGGTACCTAGTCTTGCAATGATAAGCTAGATTTGTAGCCAAATGAATAGCATTTTGACTATCACATATTGCATTTATATTGTTATGTGTTCTTCCAAACTCATTCATAAGATCACATAACTAAATTTTCTCTTTGCAAACATGTGAAATGGCAATATCCTAGCTGTAGAGTGGATAAGCAATTGTTTCCTAAATTTTTGACATCCAATTAATGGTTTATAGTAAGTGTAAAGACATAACCTAAATTAGACCTCCTTGTGACCAAATCACTTACAAAATATGAATCAACATAGCAACATACAATTGCATGCATGAACCTTCCTCATTCATTAGCATATGTATATAATACGTATAATATTTATATTCCTTACTAATATAATATAAACGTGAAGGAATGTTAAAATGGGAAGTGAAAGGGATATTTACAAGTTTCACATAATTCATTGCCAAAATGGGAAGTGAAAGGGATATTTACAAGTTTCACATAATTCATTGCCAATTTTTATCAGTATTTTATCTACATGCTTCTATTGTGAAAACTCGAGCTTACCATTTTTTTGTCTATGTGTATTTAAATCCCCAAGATTTATTTTGTCACTCCTACATTTTCCATATCAAAGATCCTAACCATATGAGCCTTCAAACAATTGATTTCATCTACGTTTTTGCTTTCAACAAGCATATTGTGAACATATAGCACCAAGATGATGAATAAGATCATTCAAACTTGTGAAATAAAAACAATCATCATAATCACTTCTAGAATAAATTTTGATCATCACAAATGAAAAAATTTCTTGTACCATTGCTTGAGTGGCTGCTTCATGACATACAATTATCTATTGAGCGTCAAAACTAACTTTATTTTGCAATATTACACAAAAATTTTGGATGTTACATGTATATCTCCTCATCCAAATCTCCATGTAATAAAGTTGTTTTAACATCTAATTTCTCTAACGCCAAATTAAGTGAAGCAACCTGCACCAACACAATATGAATATATAGAAGCTTAAAAACTAGAAAAAAGAAACTCATGGAAATATATAGCTTCCATTTGAGAATATCCTTTTGTTACCAATTTGGATTATATCTTTCAACAATAGCATCAACACCTTTATTCAATTTTTAGGCCCACTGACACCAAACAAGCTTTCTATTTCTGTGAATTTCTTCCAGGTCCCAAGTTTTTTTTTCTCCTGAGTAGTTCATTTATTCTTACATAGCCATATAACACATGGGATTATTAATATAATTTTTTGATTCATGATAGAAAGAAGGTTCTATATCATAAGTACAGAAAGCAATTGATGAACTAAAAATGATACACCTTTTATGAGGATTTCTCTCTATAGATGTTCTTTGTGTTGGTTGTAAAATTTCTACATTTTTTAAAATATCTTGAGAATATAAGACTTCTTTATCATCAAAAAATTCTACTTATATTTTTTCTATTGTATATATTCTCAATTTTTATTGTGGAATTTCCACATTTTGTTGAATATCTTTAACATCTATTCCTTTTTTATCAACATAAACTTCTTCTTACTTCTTTATCTCTATATACAGTTGGGACTCCTACTGAATATTTTGATTTAACATTATATGTTATTATTTCAAGCCAACTTCTACACTCTTGTGTCAGAATAGGAGGTAACTACTCAAAGTGAATTTTGTTTTTGCATTATGGTTGATCATAGATATATACATGGAGGGAGAGACTCTTGGGTTTTTCCTAGTGTCTCATCATCTTCTAATTCTCCTTATTGTATATTTAAAATATTTACATGGTTTACCAAATCCCAAAGATTAGGTGTCAACATTCCCCCCTTTAATTTGAGGTGATGTTGGTGAGTCCAAGCATCATTATGAAACTTTCAAACTTTTCTCTCCCAAGCGCTTTGGTGAAGATTTTTGTGATCTACTCATTTGTGGAACAATGGTGTAGGTGGATTATCTTGGCCTCAACATGATGTCGAATTAGATGATATTTTGTGTTGATGTGCTTCATTCGATCATGAAACTTTTGGTTCTTGGCCAAATTTATTGCAAAAGTGTTGTCAATCATGAGAGGAGTTTAATGCACTTGTTTCTCTTACAAACCTTTCAAAATTTTCCTAAGCCACATAGTTTCCTTTTTGCTTTAGCTCCTGCCACATATTCTACCTTAGCTGTGGAATCCACTAGAACTGATTGTTTGCGTGACCTGTAGGAGATTGCTCTTGATCCAAGACTCATGACATAACTTGAAGTACATACCCGAGTTTCTTTATCTTCATCGAAGTCTAAATCAAAGTATCCAATCAAGTTGAAGTCACCCACCTATGTATACTTAAGTCCAACGTCTTGAGCTACCTTCAAGTACTTTAGAACTCTTTTCGCAAAAGACCAATGTACCTCACAAGGCTTTGCATAGATGTGGATAGGATTCTAACAAAAAATCAAATGTCTATATTGGTAGTAGTCAAGTAGTTGAGACTTCCTACAAGTTATCTACGCTTTGTTGCATCCTCAAATTATTTACTTTTAATGGATGTGAGCTTTAAGTTATGTTCCGTTGGAGTAGTTAGAGTATTGCAGTCATCCATGCCCAACATGTTCAACGGATCTCCAATGCACTTCTTCTAAGAGAGGAATATAAAATTTTGATATTGAGTTACTTCAATCCACGATAGTAGTGAACATAGCCCAAGTCTGTCACTTCAAAAAATAGCTCTTTATGGATGCAATGTAGCTCTCATTGTTACCTATCATTGAAAGATCATCTAAATACACCACAAGATATACAAATTTTTTGCTAACTTTCTTGAAAAACAAAGTTGCATCATCAAGATCATAATGTTTCAAGTTGAGTTTCAAAAGATGCTCAATTAGCTTCGCGTACGAAGATCATAGAGCTTGCTTGAGGTCATACAAGGATTTTACAAGCTTGCATATTTTATATTCCTGACCCTTCACAACAAATCCTTCTAGTTGGGACATAAAAATATTCTCTTTCAAATCTCCATTTAATAAGGTAGTTTTTACATCCATTTCATGGACTTTTCAACCATTAAAGCTTGCCAAGGCAACGAGTGTCCGGATGGTAGCTAACTTTTCTATGTGGGAAAAAGTCTCCTCATTTTGTTGTAGGCTACCACTTAACAACATTGTCAGTCTTGGAAGATTCAATAAATATCACATATCTAGATATTATAATCTTCTTGTTCACTTGATCATAAAGACGGTATGCTTTGGAGCTATTGGAGTACCCCAAGAAGATACATTTGCGACTCCTTGCACTGAGATTTTTTCTTTGTTCTTAGGTATCAAGGCATAACAGGTGGAACCAAAAACCTTGAGATGTATCATAAAGGGAATGTGGCCATACCACACTTCATCAGGATTCTTATTTTTTATAGAATTAGATGGACACCTATTCTTTATATCCACAACACATAGAACTACATCGGCCCAAAAAATCAGTTTAACATTCTTGATAAACATCATGGGATGTACAATATTTAATATTGTACTATTGATTCTTCCAGCTGCTCTCTTCTATTGCTAATTATAAGGCACAGTTGTTTGATGTTTGATCCCATGTTGGCGAAGATAGTTTTCAAATTCATTTGAAGTGTATTCCTTTCCATTATAAGTGTGAATAGAGTCAGTCTGAGATTGTGCATCATTTTCAAACCATGCATGAAAGTGCTTCAGTGTTTCAAAAACATCAGATTTGTTCTTAGATAAATAAACCCAACACATTCTGGTGTAGCCATCAATTAATGTCATCATATATTTATTACCATTTGCAGAAGGAAAATGCATTAGGTCACATAAGTCTGAATGAATGAGTTCAAGTTTTCTATCTACTCTGGAATTAGAATCTTGAGAAGACTCTTTGCTATGCTTTCCTAGAATACAAGAATCACATTACTTAAGTCTCCTAGGAATTATAGGAAAACTAGTCCCACCATTTTTCTTCAACAAATGAAGGTTGTCAAAGTTCAAGTGTCCAAATCTAGTATGTGATAAAAGACTTGATGGAAATGTACCTTCACCATAGTGAGAAATTTATGAGAATTTTTGTGGACGAGCGTAGGCTCCTTCTAGCTTCAGAAGTATTTCTTCTTCTATCCCCGTCATGACAAGCGAGTGATATAATGATTTTCTAGAGTTAACCTTGCCATCAAACGTATGAATGGAGTGTCCTTGCTGGTGGATGTGTACTAAATACAACAAGTTTCTCCTAAACTCTGGGAGATATAAAACATCATGTAGAAGAAATTTTGGAAGAACGGGAAGTTTGAGCCTGATGGTACCAAGCCCTAATGGCTTGAGTTTTGACTTGTCTGCAAAGTATACTATTCCATTAACATTGTCGGTAAATTCTTCAAACAAATATCTCCTAAAATTCATGTGGCAATTTTCTCCTCCATCAAGAAACCAATCATATTTCCAAGAAGCAAGTAAAGCATTAAACACCTTTCAGTTACTCCATTATTACAATGTGCCACAACATAGTGAGCAGATTTGGGTGCTTTACCTTTCCTTTTATCATTGGTTTTACCTTTGCATTCATTTATTTCCTGCTCAATTATGTCCCAAGGAAACTTACATGTGGGTGCATGATGCCCATCTCTATTGTATCATATGCAATAAAGATCATGTTGTTCTCCTTGGAACTGACTGTCCCCCTACCTATAAAATTCCTCCTTCCTCTTCCTGTTCGTCCACCTCTTCCTCCTGAAGAATCTTATGCATGATTTTTCTCTCTATTTGCAAGATAAACAACTTCTTTAGAAGACTAAGAAGCTATATTCTTTCCAAAGGCCTTCTCTCTCTCAACAAACTTCTTTTCAAGGGAGTCAAAAGTAACCTCCTTAAGGTTTCCACTTCCTTGCAATGACTCAAGATAATGTGAATAGGTGGGATATAGTGCCTTGACATAAGCTATGAGAGGAATATATATTTCCACACTAGTGGTTTTTATATCATGCATAATGGATCTTACTTCTAGTGATGAGGAAATATGGTCACCATTTTTAAATTCATGGTTGAACAACTTAATCATCAATTGAACAATTTAAGTTCAAAGTGTGAGTCATACAATTCCTTCAACTTCTTTAAGGCTTCAAAAGAATTTGAAAATGGGGAAATATGGTGAATCATCTCTTCATTTACTCATGTTGCAATCAAGGCATAGGCCTTGTTGTTCTTGTTTCACCAAATGGAAAATTCCTTATCTGAAGTGGGCTTTGTAGGTGCATTGTCTCCTTCTCCCTCACAAACCCCATTTGACAACTCATTGAAAATGAGGGTCTGTTTTATCTTCCGGGACCACTGAGGGTAGTTCTCCTTGCTAATGAAAACTACTCACACTATAGCTATTAGTGAAGGAATTCCAAAAAAAAAAAAAAAAAATCTTTTGATTTCCAAAAGAAACACAATCTTTCTTGATATCTTATGTTTATGTTGAAAAACTTCACTATATTAATACTTTTAATGTAGTATATATTCCTCAAAAATATATTATATGATGGTTCCAACATATAAAACATATAATATATATCAAAAAAAATATCTTAACTAATTTCATGTCTCAAAAATCCCACCATTAAGAAAAAAATATCATTATATACACCATCCAAAAATTTCAATGAATTTTAATACTACCACTATTTTCAAAGGAACTTCATAAGCCTCATAATATATATAACCATATGCATTCACCACATCTTGAACTTGCGTTTGAGGAACTGTAGCAATGAATTTTCAACCCCATCGTAGTTAGAAGAGTCTTGAATACCGGTATCTTGAACTTGTGTCTACAAAAATGTAGCAGTGGATTTCCACCCATTTTAAAAACTGAATATGTAGGAGCTTCAACACACCGGACAAGGGTGGGTTGTGTTATGATTGAGCCGACTCTCCACTTGATGGAGATTATAATACCCCGACAATATTCAACGCTGTGACAATGGGAGCTACGGGATTCGAACTGAGGAACAGTCACAGATGCGGTAGAATTTGGCAGTTAAATGAGGGATGGCAATTGGATGAGAGCTCCATTATCATAAATCATTGGGTCATCCATCCAGGTGATTAAAATCTTAGTGATCACTCGTGAAACGAAATGGACAACATGCGCAGAAATGGTCCAGTTCAGTGGGAAATGTGAATGACAAAAATTCCTGGGAAAGATCCATTTTTGCCAATATATGATTTGAGTTACATGACTAGAAATCCCTTCTTTGTGTTGTATGAGAATTTCACGCCAGTTTCATCAATTTCCATACCATTCCTATATTGCATGGTGATTTTCTTCCGAGACCACCCAACAATGGTCGAATCTGAGATCAATTACATTGTAGAAAGGAAGGAGATGTATGGTCTATTAGAAGGCAAAGGCAATTCAGAGGTGTCAGTTTTGCAAAATAGGCGGAAGACATACAATTTTACAAAACATGTAGAATAGAGGCAGGAGTGAGTTACACGGGCATAAATAAATCCAAAAGAAGGGGTTGGCTCTGATACCATGTCTCACGAGGAGGTAACTCTTTAAAGCGAATTGTGTTTTTGCATTAAGATTGATCATAGATATAGACATGGAGAAAGAGATTTTTGGGTTTCATCTCCGAGTGTATTTTCATCTTTTAATTCTCCTAATTTTCTATTCACAATATTTACATGATTTACCTAATCCCAAAGATTAGGTGTCAACAATTTGATTTAATTAATGAAGTTTCAGCAAATATCACATCCCTTCTAGTGATGGTTTTAGGGGAAATGAAATCCCACACTTTATATCCCTTAGATACATCAACATAACAAACAAGAATATATTTCCTTGATATAGGGTCTAGCCTAAAACACCACATCTTAGAAGTAAGTGCATAATCTTCACAACATTTTTTTTTAATTGAATAATCTAAAGGATGATGTGTCCATACATATTTATGGATTTCACAAATTATTATAACCGAGAATCATCGATTTATGACATAAGAAGTAGTAGTGACTCCTTCCACCCACAAATCTTGTTGCAAATTAGCATTGCCAAACATTTTCCTTGATATTTCGAGAAGAGTCATGCTCATGTATTGTGATATGTGATTTCACTAGAGAGAATATATAGTGGTTTTTTGTCCTACAACCCAAGATTCTTTACATTATTTTTCGATTTCTAAAAAAGATAACTCACTTCTATTATCTATTATTAAACATTTGATTGTTTTACCATTTTTCTTTTCTATAATATATCTAAATTTATCTAAATTGTTTAAATGTATTAAACACAATATTTTCTTTTCAAAACATAGAACCACACTTTTTTAGAGAAATCATCTATTAATATTACAAAATATGAAGATCCTATAAAAAAAACAATAGGGGATGACCCTCGAGCATTTGAATGGATATAACCAAGAATACTTTATTGATATGATTTCCCAATTTAAACATCTAACTACATTGGTTTCCAAATACACAATGTTTGTAGAAATTTAAATTTAATGATTTTAATTTGGATATAGTTTTTTATTTAGTAGTAACTATAAACCTTTCTCGCTCATATGACCTTGCTATTGATGCCATAAATGAGTGGATTCGATTGCCTCCTCAAATACCATTGTTTTTTCACTGATCTCAGTACTTCCATCCCGTTTGTAGCCTTCATAGCCATTAAGGTATCGTTGGACACTTTTAGTGCTACACCTGAACATTTATTTTTATTACATCTAGAATTCAAATTTCCTGAGTTAATTAAATTATTCTTTAATTTAGGCACATGTCTAATATCTGGAAATGTATAATACCATAAAATATTTAGTTTCGATACTTCAAACCCCAATACTCTTATAAGAAATTTTATTTTCATAAGAACAATCCCACCATTAATAGATTCATATGAAGGAAACCAAATTATATCTTGACACATATGACAACAAGCACCATAATATAACAACCATTTTTCATATTATTGAGGAATATTACTAATAGAAAATAATTCATCAATCATACTGAACAACACCATTTAACTAGATTTGCCTCATTTTTAAAAGTATTCCTTGGATTGATGTCTCTTCAAACAATCATTCTTAATATGCACTAACTTTTTATTGTACCAACATTTGAGTTTAGTGTTCTTTCCTTTCCATTTTGATCATCATATACCTCTCCACTTTTCTCCTCTTTTTTTCTAGCCAACCTCTAGGTATCATTGGTTATGGTTTGGAGGTTTTAATACTTCATTTTCTTTGCACCTCCTCAGGCAACTACTCTCTAACAATGAAATTGAATCTAAGTTTCTTAGTTGTACTAGAGGTAATGGAGGTTACAAAATGATCCCATGATTTAAGAAATCAACATAACAGTTTAAATTCATAATATTTGTTATCTAGGTTAACATATATACTACTCAATTAGAAAATAAGAACATTAAACACATTCAAATGATTTTCATTTTTTTCTTTCATTTTATATTTTATAAATGTATCTTCAAGTATATTCAATTCATCAAGGACTTAGTCATATAAAGGATTTTCAGATTGATCCATAAGCCTATTGTTGTTACTTCTCTACTAAATTGTGTTGATGGCTCTTGAATCTAAGTCTTCCCACTCTTCATCGATCATAGTTGTAGGTTTTTTCCTCCTTTTTTTCTAATTCCTTATCCAATCATGGTTGTACTAAAAAATCTCATCTTAACTTTTCATTATTTGAAATTATTTCTACCATTAAAATTTTCAACATCGGGTATTTTCCACTTTCGCCATTATTCTCTCTGCAAGGTTCTCCTTCCAAATCAATTTTTAGTTTTCTTTTTTTTTAAATATGCAATTTATAATTTTGGAATATATATCTTTACAAAATTGTGGGCCACCAAATTTACTTTGAAATATAAATTTTCAATGTTCCACCAAATCTTAAAATATATTAAATATGCATCCACACAATTAAAATGGAAAATGTGCTTTACCACTTGTTAAGGCCAATCCTCACAATCCTACGTAACTTCTTATCCTTTATGGCTAGAGTTTTGTGTGGCTCTAGCTATGATTGATTGCAAACTAGATTTCTCATTGCAAATGGTGGATTAACTACTTCGACTATGTTTCTAGTGTTTTGCTACCCTTCCATGGTGAATGTGTGAGATGCTCAACACCTTTTTCTTCAGCTAAGTTTGGATCTCCATGGCTCGAATCCTTTTCCTTTGGAGCAACATGAATTCTCTCTATGTGGCTTTTCTTTTCCACTTACCTAGGGTGTTGTCTCAATCAAGGGTTTGGTAGTTGCTACACATTGTTGCACCTCCATTGCATGAATTTACCTCAATTTTCTCACCTATTGTGCAAACAAGTTAGTTACTTCACCATGGGCGACCACTATTTTATTTTCAATGGTTTGTAGGGAAAACAATTGCAACCTCTTTTGTAATTATGGATTAAGCACATTTGATCCGTTGACCTCCTCTGCATCGAATGATACATTAACCTCCTTCACAAAATGATGGGTTGTGCTTACTCTATTTGCAACTTTCCTTTTCCTAGAACGACTTGACTGATGCCAATAGCTAGACCCTATAAGTTGTAATTAAATTCCACTAGCCACTCCCTCTAAAAATACTTCGATTCAGATATCTTGAATCTATTCTTTGATAACGCTTATTGTAATTAAATTCCACTGGCCACTCCCTCTAAAAATACTTCAATTCAGATATCTTGAATCTATCTTTTGATACCGCTTATTGGTATTCATAATTTGTATACATCATAAACAACAAAGAAGTAATGATAAAAATAAAGATAAGACATGAACATTTTATATGGTAAAACCCTCACCATTTATTAGCAAAACATCGATAAAGGAAGGTACCATATTTTATTAGTGGAGAGGATTCTTACAATTAGGCTTATATGAATATTTTATGTTGTAAAACCCTCTCTATTTATTAGCGAAAGATCCATGAGGCAAGATACAATATTTTATTAGTCGACAGGATTCTTACAATTAGACTTATATCCCCTTCAACTTTATGGCTTCATTTGAGGTAGCCACCATGACATTCATTAATAACCACAAAAATTACATAAAAGAAAATTAACCTTTTACCCTTTTTTTTAACTAATTATTATCATATTTTGACCCCTTCAACTTTATGGCTTCATTTGAGGTAGCCACCATGACATTCATTAATAACCACAAAATTTACTTAAAAGTAAATTAACCTTTTACCCTTTTTTTTAACTAATTATTATCATATTCTAATTTTTTTGGAGAGAGATTGCATTTTCAAATTCAAAACGAATAAAATATGTTCATCTTAAGAATAATGTAGATTCACTTTCATTTTAAATTTTACAATTTTTTTTATTGTTAATAATAAATATGTTTACATTTTTTAATAATCAATTAATTTTTTTTTGATAAATAACAGATTTGAATTTTAAATATTATATAACTGATTTAATATATATATATATATATATATATATATATATATATATATATATAATAAAGGGATTTGGATTATGGTCAAACGGGGCCATTCAAAAACTTGGTTTAACGGATCCGAAAACAAATATTTCCACGGAGAACACTCACAGATAAAACATTCAGTCTTCGTTCGGTTTCTGCTAACGATGATGAGAGAAAAAATGTGGTTCCGAAAATGCATTTTCCATTGCTAAGGTTGGGTTACAGACATGCACCATGGATATTGAAGATGTACATTATTTCTATTTTAAGTTGATCTTCAACTGCCTTTGTGGATTCAAGCTCCCTGGTTTGAGGACTTGTATTGTTTCTTCTGAAATCACCTTTTCCATTCCTAGGGTTCAGTTACAGGCATGCACGATGGCTATTGAAGCTGTATTGTTTCTATTTTAAGATTATCCTCAACTATTTTTGTCGATTCAAGCTCCCTGGTTTGAGGAGCTTGTACTGTTTCTCCCTCTCCCTGCTTTGTTCTTGCTTCGACATCATGGCTACAATGTACACCGTAGAAAACATAAAATATGATGGATATCAGACTCCATAGGCCGAATCTTTCATAAGATTTTTTATCTATTGATTTACATTATATAAATTTTGTAATGCATAATTTGTGGACAATGATATAGAGTCAGATTTTTCACTGTTAAAATAATTTAATTTTAAATTTTAACCCTAAATATAATAATCGAAGTTCAAAACGTATAAAATCGATATATTAATATTGATATGCGTTAGGGTTATAAAATGTGTCAACAATTATTTAAAAAGATTGACGGGAAAATTGATATTGGATTCGAAAGAAGATTCTGTACCAAATGTGATACGAATATAGCTGAAGGCGCCTCCTGCTACGGGCATTTCTACGGCAAATTCCGTGTAACAAAACGCCGAGAGCAGTGCAGAAACACCAGCTACAACATATGACAAGACAACTGCAGGGCCTGAGTTTTCATGTGCTACAAGACCAGTAGTTACAAACACTCCCGCTCCCAGCATCCCTCCGACTCCCATGGCCACCAAGTCATACCACTCCAGCTTTCTCCGCATATATTCGCCTGAACTCTCTCTGATACGTGACATCTCCTCAGCAGGTGTCCAAGTTGCTCCCATCCTTTCCATCAACCTCTTGGGAGTCTGAATCAAAGCATTAGAATAACTTAAACACCCCGAGAAACTGGTACCCATGATTTCCTGGCTCTCATCCTCAGCTCTGCCATTATCATCCATATTGCCTGTTGACACAAAACTGATGACGCCTCTTTAAAACTCTATCTAGGTCTCTTTAGGTACGCACAGACAAAAGCGGAACTAGTAGTCTGCCTCTGCTTCATACATCCAAGAACAGACAAAATATAAGGCGTACTGATATTCCAACCATTATATAGGAATAGTTTTGCAAAGGCATATGAAATTAGGGCAGTGATTATTTCAGCCTCTGTGAAACTATAGTGTTTTCCAAATCATGTGCTTTTGAGTGTTCCTTTTCTTTCAACCAAAATTTTCATTCGCCATTATCTCTTGTCCATCACTCTCAAATACCTAATTATTGTTTTCTTATTAATGCAAATGGAGCTGTGAGCACGCTTTCATTAAAATAATGAGTGTAGATGTTGGATATATACAAAAAGAAATAAGAAGATGTCGGATTTAATGATAAACTACATGGTGCGATCCTATCCTAATAATGATTCTCCAGCTTTTATATTATGTAAACTCGATTTCTCGATATAACAGTGGTTGCTAACAGTGAACTCCCAATTGTCCATTTAGTATCCACAATATAGACCGTACAAAGTTTATCATAACTTTTTTTTTGCCAATACTATCACAGGGAATGCTTGTCACCGTAGGTACTTGTGGTTGTTTATATATATTTATTCAATGATGCTTTGCATGCAACAATCCCTTTCACAGAGACCACGGGTATGCACATGCTGAGCAAAACTAAGCGGCTTATTTGCAAGGCAAGACAGGATGCTAGGTTGAAAAATCTAGTCAGATTTGACTCCGGGTGAAGTAATGCCAGGTTTAATCATCGAATCACTTTCTTTTAATATACAAACTTAAGAACCGCGAAAAAAAAGGAAAGGTGGTCTTAAAGCGACTATAGAAAGAGCGAGTGAAAAAGATGTATATAAAAGGAGTTAAAGAGAACTTCATGAATAAACATAGGAGTAAGAGAGGCCGTTAAATGAAAGCTGGTCTTAAAGTGGTTAAAAAAGAAAAAGTGAAAGACAGGTATATAAAAGAAGTTAAGAGAACAACAGGAAGAAAGATATGTGTATGAGCCAGTGTTAAATTGGATGTAAGGGTAATACATGCAAAGATTTTATTTCTTACCTAAGCAAAAAGTTAGCAATCTATTTGATAGATTTATGTTTGGAAAATAAATATTTATTTTAAAATGTGATTAAAAAAAAATCAAATATTTGATTGGATGATAATTTAAAAGTTTTACTGTATTTTTTTGACAATATAGTTTTTTGGGATAGCTATCTCACATATTTTATGTCATAGTTTATGGATCTAGCTGCAATATTTATCTATAGTTTTTAGATATTTATATAGTTATTTTTTATTCTTAATCTTCACATAAAAGTCATCTAAAAATAAGGAGAATATGACAAGGCTTGTAGCTCCCACTACACTTGGGGCATTGCATGAACTCCAATCACTGCATCTTTTATGGCATGAAGTCTACAAAATTAGTCATCATTTGAATATAGCATCATGGATTATTGGAGATTGTCATGACACACCAGTTTTTTGCTTGCATCACTAGTAGACATGTTTATACTAGAGCAATATTGTAAATGTGTGGACTTATTAGTGGTTACTACCCACTAATATTTATGCAAATCTTTGTGCCTGAACAAGAAATTATTTTATCGAATTGACATCTCAATTTATTAGTTCCTGCTAAAGTAAGACAATACTATTCATTTTGGGTATTAACCATTATTAATTTTGGAAAGAAAATACTATTCAGTTTGGGTATTGACCATCATTAATTTAGCATTAAGCAATATAGACTATAATTTGTTATGCAACTTTTTTCAAACAACCTTTATCATAAATAGAAGAAATTAAATTTTGTTGCCATATTTATTAAATTATATATCTAATAAAAAATACAATAATTTTATTTCTGATAATTTTATTAATATTAAGAAAAAGTAATATTCATTTGAAATTTATAAATATTTATATATTATCTTTTATTTGATGAGATAAAAACTATCGGATGTATATATATTTGGAGATATGCAATAACATAAATAGTTTTAATTACCAATTTTAATTACGAAAGAGAAAAATCCCTCTCATATTCCTTATGCATCAAAGATGCAGAAATTGCAGGATCTTTATGTGGGGGCTTTCATTATGCATCTAAGATATAAAATTGCACGATCTTTATGTGAGGGTATTTTTAGATAAGAAATAATGTTTATGCCATATGGTTTATCACGGTAAAGTTATAAGAAAGATATTTTTTTTATTATTCCAAGTCACTGTTGTAAAGTTTAGATATAAATTCGTCATAATGTATTATTTTCATATTTAGTGAGAATGAACTGAATGATAAGAGAGCTTTCAAATTTAAAATAGTTCAAAAAGGATAATATATAATAATATGGAAGAAATTTTTTGTCTAATGAAATTAATAAATGTTCTATAATTGTGTTTCATTATTATTGTTTTATGAATATTTTTGTTATAATAAAAATATTTATAATGATAGAAGATGATATAGTGTTATTAATGTGTAGAAAAAAATACAAGAATAAAAGTATCGATGACTAGGCCTCATTAAATAATAAATAATAACTATAAAATAGTAGTAGCAAGAAATAATGTTTTAATGTAAAATAATAAGTTATTTTTTGAATTTTATGTTGTCTATTATCTATTATCATCATTTGTTGTTGAGTATGGAAAATAAGGAGGGCGATGATTATCTCTAAATTTTCATGGATATTTCACTAGAATACTTTTTTATCCATTATATCATAATATTATGAAATCTTAGATTACATAAGTTATTTCCTTAGGTCCAAATCAAATATTACTAAATTAATGCTTAAGATTAGGAAAATAACTAAAATATGAAAATGAGAGAATAAAAATACGAACAAACAATCAATAGCAATGAAAAAAAATATATATATTTGAAAACTTTATTCCACAAAAAACCCAAATAAAATATTGATCATCTGTTTTTCTCTCTATTTTTAGTTATACCTCCTCATTTATTCTCTTAAATTCCACACACTGATGATATTCCCATTATTGAATAAGTAAAATGCTAAAATAATGCCATAATTCCACCCGTATTTTACACACCTTAATACTTCCTTGGAGTTACGGTTTTTGCATTATTAACTCTCATTTGGTGATAACGTTTTGCACCTTACAAAATATTATTAAACTTATACACTTGGATATCCTAGCATGCGTGAGTAGTGGGGCATAAAATGGAATCAAATTGACGCACCTTGGTTGATAAGGTATGTTATCTTTGAGAGAAATTACTTCTACATACGAGATACAACTGAGTAGATGAAATTACTTTTACATAAGATACAAAAGTTTTTTTATCCCAAATCTCTAAATTGAGAACTATCACTGAAACGGGTCATGAAAGTTGATTTTTTAAAATTTTCCACCTAGAATGTACCCAGATACATGAGAAAAAGATAATTATCCATTCTATATCATAAGTAATATAATAAAGGAAATGCATTGAATGTAGAGAAAGTTGTTAAAAATATTATTCATATTGATTTTCAAGTAGAAGAGCCTTGAAAGAAGTGATAGGAAAAATACAATCTACAACATTTCCAAGTAGAAGAGACTTTAAAGAAGTGATAGGAAAAGTGCAATCCACAATATGAAAAATACAATCCACAACATTTCCGAGTAGAAGATACTTTAAAGAAGTGATAGGAAAAGCGCAATCCACAATATGCTAAGCCTAGAATTGAAAAAACATTGAAGGTGGACGATAGAGTTTAACTTTTTTTAACATGTAGAGGATACATCATACTGGTAAGAAGATGAAAGCTTTCTAGTATGGTCCTCTAAATTATTGGAAAATGTGGGTACTCTAGGAAGAAGGTAGACAAAAATTTTCCAATTACATTTAGTAAAATATTTTGAGAGCCCATATTCTCCTTAAATGGGGGATTATGATCTAAAAAGGATTACTACATAAATTTTAATTAACTACATTTAGTAAAATAATTTGAGCATCCATATTCTCGTTGAATGGGGGATTATGATCTAGAAAATATTATTACATAAATTTTAATCTAAGATTGTACATTTTGAGTGGAAAAATTGAGAATTGGGCTTGGAGAGTGCATTTTTACTTTATTCTATCTATTGAACGCTTTCCAATAATGCAAAAATAATTTGAATTAAATTTTGTATGCAAAGGTTATGCCACCTACAAATAGACCTACCCTATTGAACAAAATGGTACTTTGTGGATGCCACATAAACCTACATTACTCACACATCTGAAGCTCGTCATTTTTTTTAACAAGATTACAATAAGCTAGAAAACCTAATATTAATTGAGGTTTGAGGAATGTGAAATCCCTAATCTCTGATGGCTATTAAACTATTTTAAATACTAACTAGGAATGGGATATTTAAATATAATAGAAGATATAGGATATTTTGTAGAAGAAGATATAGGATATTTCTTTGTAATTACATTTTCTCACTATATAAAAAAAGAGAAGAATATTGAAAATATTGATTACATGCTTGCTTTGAAAAAACTACCTTTTCCTCTTTTAGTAAAAATTTTGATGAAAAATATTTTCTATAGTAGTAGCTTTAGAGGAGTAGGAAAATTTGATGAATAATATAGGCGTAAAAAAAGTCTTTCAATCATCACCAAACCAAAAATTACATAGTGAAAATTTCAAAGAGAAAATGGAGGGAAATAGTGGAGCCCATGAAAATAATGTTTTAATGTTTTATGCATTCCATAATGTAGAAATTTTCCTCACAATGTTCGTAATAGTATGGTTTTCTGGAATATAAAATTTAGGTTTGTTGCATGGAGAGGGAAATTTTAAAACTCAGTATGAGGTTGATGTGTGATTTTGTTTAACCTAGAATTGACATGTGTTACTTTAAGAAAAAACTTAAATAATATATAAATAAAAAATATTAATGTATATTTTTGGTTAGTTTTAAATAAAAATATTCTTAACTTTGCTAATATTACAACCCACTTCCAAGGAGTTGTGTTAAAAATTATTCATTCTTTCTTGTATCCATATGTAAAATATTTCGATATTCATATGAAGTAACATAATTTTATAACAACTTTGAAGAGATAAATTAATTAAAAGTAAAAATATTTTATATTTCTTTTTTGAGTGTGGAAAATTATCATTTTATATTTTTAAAATATTTCAATACCAGACATAAAGAAACCATTTGAATGTCCATGTTAACTGATTTTTTTTCCAAAAAAATCCATGTTAACTAATTTATTTCAAAATCAAATTCATATAATATAAAATATCAACCATCATAAAATATTTCAGTATTGTTATAAAATAAGCAATTTAAAATAAAAGTTCAGTTGAGATATGTAGCTCATTCAATCCTTAATACAAAATTTAAATATAATACTTAAAAAAATAAAATGTAAAATATTAAGACTAATATATAATATTTAAAATAATATCTCTCTCTATATATATTCAATATTAAATATATCTATATCTATCTATATATATATATATTGAATATTGAATATTGAATATTGAGATTTTAAAAAAGCTTGGTATCTCAAAAGTTTTGATTTTTTTAGAAACTTGCTAGATATCAGATTAACATGGACTTATATTTGTATAAATGAACTACTTCCTTACACAAAAACTAAGAATAACAAAATTGGGTCGGAAGAAAGTGAAAGTCATTTGGTTTAGAGAAAAGAATGATTAAACAATAAAGAGATAGAAGTGACAAGAAAACTGTTTATATCATGAAGAAAAGAGTGATGGGTCAAATTCAATCTATGATAGTAGAGTTGGAAGTATTAGTGTTAAGCAAAAAAAATTTAAACCAAAATACTATGAGAAGCTAAATTCGTTATTTAAAATGAGGGGTTAATTGAAATAGGGTATTATTTGTGATAATTGAAATAATAATAAAGTTGGTCAAATTATAATGAAGTTAATTTTAATTTTATCAACGATGTTAACTAAGAAAGTCATGCATTTTATATTGAGTGATTTTAATCCTTAGGTTAATAATAGCTTATTAAAATAAAATTATTTATCAATTTTGATAGGTATTTTTATACATATTTGTTTATTTTTTAAAATAGTAAAATATTATTTAATAAATTGTATAATATTTTCAACATCATCATGTGTGGTTATATTATTGTGTATTAAAAAACTTCGTGTTTACAATATTTTTTTGATAGG
This sequence comes from Pinus tabuliformis, assembly GCA_031772625.1. Taxonomy (NCBI): domain Eukaryota; kingdom Viridiplantae; phylum Streptophyta; class Pinopsida; order Pinales; family Pinaceae; genus Pinus; species Pinus tabuliformis. The sequence goes on from CM062816.1 coordinate 1,948,359,029, forward strand.
TTATGTTGGAATCACTATTGCGGTTAGACAAAAATTTGCACGTATTAATAAATGGACGCACCTCCATAGTTAACGGATCTAGGGTAAGAAATTTGGTACATGTCAGGAAACACACCGGGAGTTGGTTTATCCAATGTCCAACAATCTCCCCCGTATGGAAGCCGAGTGTGAATAGTTCTTGAGACCTTTGGCTCTGACACCTTTCGCTGGAATCACAATTCTCTTTAGACCAGAACCCATAGGTATTAGTAAATGATGCATCACCAAATTTAATAGATCCATGCGATACAGTTAAGCACATGTCATGAAACATACAGGAAGCACTACCTTATCGAGTGTCCAATATTATAAAGAGTTAAATTTCCCCTAATTCTAAAAGCATTTGAATCGTGAGTTCTTAGCTATTTTCTTATGTCACAAGAAGATAATCTATTAACCAACCAAAAATAATATTGAAACATACTTAAAGATCATAAAATATATCAACCTATATAATATTTGCAAAAAAATCTATATCTTAAAATATCATTATTAAAATTACATTCATATAATCATATGATTTTAACTAACATTTTATAATATCATTATTAAAATTAAATTCATATAATCCTATACTTTTAAATAGCGTTTGACCTTAATACTATATATATTACTAACTATTATTCTAATTATTACTTAACCTCTTAATCGAAATAATAGATTGTCTTACTATACATGACACTAAATATTATTCTAATTATCACTTAACCTCTTAATCGAAATAAGATATTGTCTTCATCTATATGGTCTATATTTATATCGAAAAGAAGCGAATTTTTTTTATACTAAGTACTAAACATACGACTTTAATTTCGTCCCTTTGTGTTCATTATATATCCATTCGATATATAATATAGATCATAAAATATAGGGAATATTCCATAATTTTTAGTAAACATGTAATATTTTTTTATAAGTTGTTATTGTGATTAAAAATATAGTTGTTGTTTATGAGGTGGTGATGGGTGTATTCTTAAGTCATTTTGTGAAGTGGAGAATACTGGTTTGAAATTTTATGGAAAAAATTCAACTATGTTAAGAATTAGTGTGACTTAGAGTGAATGTGACCATATATAATTTTGACAACTTAAATACCCCTCGGTCACATTTCTCAAACCACAAATCAAGCCTCATATAATCCATAAAAAAACTTATATATATATATATATATATATATATATATATATATATATATATAAAATCAACAATAAATTATATATTATTATATAATATTAATGAGTTTTTTAACATTTTAATAATAAATATATTTTATTTACATTATTTTGCAAATGACTAAATCATTAAAATTTATATTGTTGTAAAATTAATCCATTTATTTTAATTTTGATATTTTTTATCATTATATTGTAAATATATGTTTAATATCAAAATTGTTAACACACTTTTTTAATTTTTTGTAATATTATTTTTAAAACTCAAAAATTTATTGTAATCTTTTAGTGTGATTAATAAATCATTTTCTTAACAATGAGATAAACCTAATTTAACATAACTGTTCACAATTTACTAACATAATTTTTTATGCATAGTGTTGTGCTTTAGTGATTTAATAATTTTAATTATTGTATTTTAAAAATGAAATAAATCTGTAAATGTGTAACCGTGTGTAACCGATATTATCATTAACTTTTTGATACAAGATACCTTATTATCATATCAGTAACAAAAGTTTCATCATCGCATTCAACGGTGGTCCTAAATATACACTTGGAAATCTATAGTGAACAAGAGGTGTTGCTCAGCAACAAGTCCCTGCGGCAATGTTGAGAGATTGTATGGACTTAGAATATTGCTATTTGGAAATTATGAGATTGCTATTTTGAAATTATGAGATTGTATATTTATTTTGTGAAAGGTGTATTTTATTTTTTTATGGGAAAGGCAGTGAAGAAAAACATATTGTTCAACATGTTAGAAAATGTACATAGAGTGGTTGATGTAATAGCACTTGGTACATTATAAATATCCCAACTTAAAAAACCACATCCACATTTATTCCAACGGCCATAATTTATAATTTTAATAAATGTAGACAGAGTGGCGGATGCAATAGCACTTGGTACATTGTAAATATCCTAACTCAAAAAACCACATCTACATATATTCCAGCGGCCATAATTTATAATTTTAGCACTTGGTGCATTGTAAATATCCCAACTAAAAAACCACATCCACATTTATTCCAGCAACTATAATTTATAAATTTTCTATTTAAAAAATGAACAATTAGTATGAGGAAATAAGTGATAATTGAAAAATAAAAAAATGAAATAAACATTTCAGCCTGCATTATTAATGAGGAAATAATATATGAGGAAATAAGTGCTAATTGAAAAAGAAAAAAATGAAATAAACATTTGAGCCAGCATTATTAATGAGGAAATAATTGATAATTGAAAAAAACAAAATGAAATAAACATTTGAGCCTGTATAATGGCCTTGCATGCAAGGCACGCCTCTCGAATGACCAGAATCAGTGTGCCAAGTTACTTTGTTTACCTGGCCAACATGCCTTAAGCACCTCGCGAGCACGGTTGGAATTTGGATTTCTCTTTACCCATCATACACTTTTTTTTTTATGTTTTGGGTTCTTATGCTCCTCGTCAAGAAACGTTATGTTTAAAATTTTGCACTTCAAGAGTAATGTTCTTAGAATAAATTAACCCTTTACCAATAAATGTTTGATTATAAAATTACCCTTCAATAACATAATTATGTTAAATTTTCACATATTTATCATAAGAAAAAAAAAAACAAAATGACCATAACACACAAATGACTTATTATTTCTCGAATCTTGGTTTAAAATTGCATGGAACACTCACAATAAAGTCTTTGGAACTTGAAATCAAATGTCCTTGCCCCAGACATGATGACTAAGGATATCTTATGGGACATATAAGATGGCCACCATAGTAAAACTATTGAATGTTATCAATAAAAACTCAAAAGTAGATTAATTAATATGGTGTATGTTATTATTTACTTAATCCAATATATACTTGGATTTAACGATAAAGTACATTTTACCATATATATTTTAGCACTGCTTTGGATAATGAGATATACACTAATGTTAACATGAATGAATACTTAGTACTTGAACCTTATAAAAATTAAAAAGACTAAAATTATAATAAATGGACATTGTAGATCTCCTAACATCATGTTATAGGATTTTGTTATGATTTCCTCCACTATTACATTTTTATAGAAAAAATACTTATAAGTATTAAATGTGGTAAAAGCATGCCCGATCAAATATTTCGTTGTATTTATCACCGAACTAGTAGCAAAATCAATATATATAAACAAAAACACCATTGTGTATTGAAGTAACATTGAATGAAACCATAAGAAACTCACTCTAAAAGGGCTCCATATAGCATCTAACTAGTTTATTTTTTAGACAAAACAATTTCATTGGAAAATCAAAATAATTTTCACCTTGGTGTCTTATTTAGAGACTATACCCTTTAATCTGACATGTGAATTAAAACTAAATATATTTAAATTATAATAGTTTGACAACTACAATTGTGGACGTTTCGACAAAAAAATGTTGAAAATTTGAAACATGTTTATTTTTCTTATTGAAAGCATATAATTGATCCTAGGTAGATTACTTGATGGCAAATTATCTAATATAAGGTTTGATATAAAAAATAAATATATGACACCCTAAAAGGGCAAAGGAACATACTACCAACATATAGTTTGCAAATCCATCTAATAAGAGAAATTCATTTTACAACAAATTATTAGTTGTTTCAATCTAATGTCACAACTTACAAGTATCTAAATTCTATTGCTCGAATGATATTGGAAGCAAAGAAATGCCTCAAGTTGCATGGAAGCTATGCATTAAATCCAAATAAAAATGGATATTGGATATATGTGCAAAAGAATCTCTTCATATTTAAATGCATCTTGAGAAACACAAAGGGAAAGATGATATGCCATAGTAGCAAAATGCTACAATCTAAATGTGTCACTTCTTTTACTAAATTTTTAAAAAGGTTGGTAAGATGTGGGCCACATACCTATATGAAATGTAAATGGATAAAAAATATAATCAACATCTCATTCTCCAACATGTGTGTAGTGGGGACCTCAATATTATAGAATTTTATTCTTTTAAGATTAATTTGAGATACAAATGCAATACTTTAATTTTAATTATACTGGATAAACGTTGGACTTCAAATTTGTTTTGTCATAAACATGTTTATGCTTTCTGTTCTTTATATTTTTATTCTTTATCTATGTTTAATAGGTTTGGGATTAAATAAATATATACTTTTTAAAATGATGGGGAGATCAGATTTGAAAAGAATTGTCTACTCTTGTTTGCACCTAAACAAAGCAAGGTGCACTCTACAATATACTCAAATTTGGATTAAGGATAACGTGAATAAGTTAAATTAAGTAACATTATTAAACTTAAAAAATTATAAATTAAGTTTACATTAAAACAAATATATCAAAATAATAAATAATTTATTTTTTATTTTTTTATTTTTATTTATAATTGAAATATTTTCCTATAAATATTTTAATAAAAAATAATTCAGATTTGATCTTTGCCACTTGGTAGATCCAAGATGGATCTAAGTTGCTTTAATTATTAATTATAATTATTAACTTTATTTTTTTTGTTTTTTTTGTTTTTAATTTTATCTATTTATTTTTCTAATTTTATTTTGATTGAGGCAAATGTTATAAAAGAAATTACAACATCTCTAACTTATTGGAGAGAAATTTGCTCACAAATATTCTAGAAAAGAAGGAAATCCTCGTGGTCTGAAAATATACATTGTAACAAAAAAAAATTTACATCAAAACAAATTTATTAAATGAAAAATTCATTACTGAAATACAATATTAAAAAGATATCCTATTTAATTGAGGTATGGTTTTGATATTGATTATTTTATTTAGGGACGTCTAAATCCATCTAAATATGTTAGAATGATTATTATTATTAATTAAATTATTTCTTATCCATTAAATGATTTTTTTTATGGTTAATTTTAATCAAAATCTAGGAGGGATTTTTAATTTTTAGAGTGTTAAATCCACTTATGCATTCAAAAATTATTTTAAATAACAAAAATTCACAAACTTGCTTGAAATTCTAATTAAAAAACACTAATTCTCATAATTATTCATATAAATATTTTAATTTAAATATAGTCAAAATTGACTTATGCTCCAAATCTTACCTAGCAACACAAAAATGAAAATCTTACTTGAAATGCAACTCCACACAATCAATTATTCATTACTACTTGAAAATACCAATGTTCAAAAAAATCACATTCCTTTTAAACCCAACCTCCACTAAAAGCCCAAAAGCGGTGCTCCTCGAGCTAATTTGCATTACATTTGCCCAAAGCAACACAACATAAACCAAAAATCCACCAAAATCCTCTTGTGCAATTTGAATGACCAAATAATGTGCGAAAACAAAGATAAAAGCAAGGCAGATTTACTTTAGGTTTCTGTGGACGCCTTTCCCAAGATTTCAAAATTTCATTGAAGCAAGCTTAATTTGAAGCATTATGTGGATGTAAAATTATTCACATAGGAATTATCACTTACAATAGGACCATGACAAAAACATACACCAAACGGAAGTCATGGAAAGGTGAGATACGAACGTTACAGGATGGCTAGCTGGAGGCCAGGCAAGTGGCCATATAGAGGAGAACAAACGCCTGGAAACTCAGTCTACTACCTGCCTTTGCTTCCGATTTTTTCAATGCGTATTAACGACGTTTTGAGAAAAATGCTAACCGTCAAAAATACGGTTTGAACCTTTCCAAAAACGTCTAAGAAAACGGTCTTTACAAATTTCTAACCGTCAAATAAGTTCAAAAGGCCTTATGACGGGAAAATGCCCGTCAAATTCCATCCCTACTCGCGAGCATGCCTTAAGCCATTTGAAGGCGTATAATCTATGGCATCCTTAACTTTTTGTTAGCATATGAAGATTAAAATTTTTGGAATATCTGGTTCGAGTGGATCTAGTTGAAGTGCCCCTTATAGTTCCAGTTCCTACGCAGAATCAATTTGGAATATGTGGTTGGAGTGGATCCAGTTGAAGCGCGCCTTATAGTTGCCCCGTTATATACGCACAACCAATTGCCTTAGTTGTCGGAGAAAAAATATCAGCAACCATCGAAGCTACCTAGTCAGAGATGTGCTTATTTGGGTCCTGCATGTACTCTGCTTCTCACTTCTTACCTAGGTTGCATTTCTTACCTCTTACGTGGGTTGCATTTGGTTGAATTTTTTTTGTTTGCAAACAGAACAATACACAAATATGACACAGTTAGATGTTTACAGAAAGACACAAATATGACAGAGTTAGACGGTTACATGGTTACAGAAAGAGAAGCAAATCTTTGGAATGAAAACAGATAGTGTTAATGATGCTCCGGTCTTCAAAAATGCATATATTGGAAAAATAAATTTGCTGAAGATAACAATGTGTTGTGCAACTAGGTGTGTTATGGTTGCAGGTGGGTTTTTTTGCTTACTTCTTTGCTAATTCATTAGAGATAATGTCAGTGAATTACTATATTTTCATTCTACATATAAGTAGAAACAATGTGTTGTGCAATTAGGTGTGTTATGGTTGCAGGTGGGTTTTCTGCTTATTGCTTTGCTAATTCATTAGAGATAGTGTCAGTAAATTACTATATTTTCACTCTACATATAAATAGAAACAATTATTTTGTTTTCCTGGCTTGAATTATAAACATAAAACAATTATTTTTTTATTCTTGCAGATGGGTTTTTTTGCTTATTGTTTTGCTAATTCATTAGAGATAGTGTCATTAAACTACTATATTTTCACTCTACATATAAATAGTTATTTTGTTTCATTGGCTTGAATTATAAACATAAAACAATTATTTTCTTGTTCTTGTTTGAATTTGTAGAAATGAGTGAATTTATAAGAAATTTAAATACATATTAAAGATCAGTTGGTATTTTTTCAGAATTAGGATTCACCCCTTGAATTAGTAAAAATGAATGAATTTATAAGAAATTTACACGCATTTCCTTGAATTAGTAAGAATTGAATGAATTTATAAGAAATTTACAAGCATTTTTAAGTTCAGTAAGTTGGCCAAAACAATGTATATCACTATATTTTCTAAATATAAACTGTAGCAATTAATTTCTTGGCTTGAATTAGTGGAAATAAATAAATTTATATGAAATTTACATGCTTGAATTAGTAGAAATGAATGAATTTATAAGAAATTTACAAGCATCTTTAAGTTGAGTAAGTTGGTATTTTTCCAGAATTCGGATTCAACCCAAAACAATGTAAATCACTATATTTTCACTTTAAATATAAATAGTAACAATTATTTTCTTGTTCAGACTTGAATTAGTAGAAATAAATGATTTTATATGAAATTTACATGCATCTTTAAACTCTCAGTTGGTATTTTTCAAGAATTAAAATTATAACAATGTAAAAGTAATAGAAACAAATATAATTAAGAATGTTTCTTTACAATATAGCAATTTCTTAAATTTAGCAAACTTATATCTATTACAACAATGATATTGTACTTACTCAGTCTAATAAGAATAGAAAGAAACATAGCTAGAATGAAATGGGTACAATATAAGAACGGAAAGAAACATAGCTAGAATGATATGGGTACAATAGATATGTGAAAACTATGATGTTTCTATAGTTATGATACAGGCACAATCAATAGCAATTTGAATAAGACGATGTCAAAATCCTCTAGAAAGTCTTGCCACCATGCGTGCTTTGGGCTCAACTTATTCTGAGTGTGGAAATAGTTTTGATTGAATGGACTTCGTTACAAAGGAATAGTTTGGACGGGATAGAGTTGGTTGCAAAGCTAGTAGCAACCGGACCAACAACCACTACTGGCAAGTAAGCCAGCTGATAAAAATGTCAACATTTGTATTAATGAAAATAAAACCCACTGATTAGCTCTATGAAAGGGAGTGTGAACCAGGAGAGTCTGGCTTTGCAGAATGCTCTACATTGTTCATCAACATTACACATTAAATAGAATACATGGTTTTAGGGAAGTTAGAACAACATCTTAAGAAATAGAAACTAATTCCTATCCTGAGGCTACGTGAACCAACTCTACCTATTCTACGATATTCTCCATTATCTTCAACACTTAATGGAGAATGGGTTCACATATATGCCTAACATCTCCCTAAACATTTGAAATTTTACTTTTCCAAGGGCCTTAGTGAAAATCTCTGCAACATTATCACATGTATTACAATATTCTAGATGAATTTATTTAGATTGCACTTTCTCCCTTACAAAATGGAATTGAGTATCAATATGTTTCGTGTTTTTGTGAAACATTGGATTGTTGGCTAGCTTGATTGAACTTTGACTGTCGCATTTGATTGTTATTGCGACTATCTATTCTTCCCCAAAATCCTGATGAAGTCTCCGCAACCAAACTGCCTCACACGCCGTTGCACACATGGCTTGATACTCTGCTTCTACTGAGGACACGGAGATTCTGTTCTGCTTCTTGCTACTCCAAGTGATCACCTCAGATCCAAGACTGAATGCATAACCTGTTATAGATCTGTGATCATCTACATTTCCTGTCAAATTTGAATCTGCAAATCCTGCCAGTCTAACATCAGAAGAGTCAGTGTAAATAATTCCATAGTCTACAGTACCTTGTAGATACCTCAAAACATTCTTCATTGAATTCCAATGGCTTTCAAGTGGCTTATACATAAATTGGATTAACACATTGACTGCATAAGCCAAATCAGGTCTAGTTCTGCTTGTTGCTACTCCAAGTGATCACCTCGGATCCAAGACTGAATGCATAACCTGTTATAGATCTGTGATCATCTACATTTCCCGTCCAATCTGAATCTGCAAATCCTACCAGTCTAACATTAGAAGAGTTAGTGTAAATAATTCCATAATCTACAGTACCTTGTAGATACCTCAAAACATTCTTCGTTGCATTCCAATGGCTTTCAAGTGGCTTATACATAAATTGGATTAACACACTTATTGCATAAGCCAAATCAGGTCTAGTGGTGGTTAGGTAGATCGGAATCCCAACGAGTTGTTTGTAAAGTGTTGCATCCACTGCTTTTGAGCCATACTCACACTGCAATTTGATGTTCTACTGCAATGGTACCGATGCAAACTTACACTAATCCATTCTAAACTTCTCTAAAAATCTTCTTACATACTTTGCTCAAGACAGAAATGTTTGAACTGAATCTCTCCAGATCTCAACACCTAAACAGTATTTGAGTTCACCGAGATGCTTCATCTCAAACATCTGTGACATCTGCTACTTGATTCCATCAATTAAATATATAACATCACCTGTAACTATCAAATCATCTACATATAATGAAATCAACACTACGCACCCTTGTTCATCTTTCATGGTGTAAAGATTAGGGTCATTCTTACTTTTATTGTAGCCAGCTTGTAGAAAAAATGAATCAATTTTCTCATACCATGACCTGGGAGCTTGTTTTATTCCATAGAGTGCTTTGTTCAACCTATAGATTAAATTCTCTTTTCCCTTCTGGACAAACCCTTCCGGTTGCTCTAAATAAACCTCTTCTTTCAGATCTCCATTCAGAAATGCAGACTTTACATCTAGTTGGTGCATCATCCAATGTTTCTTAGTAGCTAAGGCAATTAACATTTTGATGGTGTTTAATTTAGATACAAGGGCGAAGGTTTCTTCATAATCTATCCCTTATTTTTGTGTATACCCCTTTGCAACCAACCTAGCTTTCAGTTTTTCTATAGGTCCGTCTGCATTGATTTTCGGTTTATATAACCATTTGCAACCTATGACCTATTTTCCTCTAGGGAGTTCTACCAGTTCCCAAGTGTTGTTTCTGATTATTGAATCATATTCTTGTTCCATGGCTATTTTCCATTCATTACTTTCATTTGCTTCTTTATAACTAGACATTTCAACAACATTCATCATACTAGTTATAAATGCATTTTCCCTATATCTTGCAAGAATTTGAGCTTTTCTATCTGATCTCCTGAGTGGTGGGGTGGTGGCTTAAACCTTATTTCTTCCTGCTGCTATTGCTGTTGCTGGTGCTATTGCTGTTGTTGCTGTTGTTATTCATCCTTTGCCTTTGTTTGTTGTTGATCCTGATTGTTCTTTGCATCCTCTTCTTCAAAGTACAGAATGTCCCATCCATCATAGTGCTCATCAGTTTCTTCACTATCATGCTCATGGAATTTAACATCTCTACTAACAAAGATCTTATGAGTAGAGGGATTAAATAATATGTATGCTTTATATGACGAACAATACCCTATGAAAGGGCATTTGATAGTTTTTGAGTCTAATTTCTTTCTATCTTCCTTGTGTATGTTGGCAAATGCTTTACATCCAAATATTCTTAAGTGTTTTACTACAGGCCTATTTCCATACAAAGCTTCAAAATGAGTTTTAAACTCAAGACTTCTTGTAGGACTCCTATTTTTTAAATAAGCTGCAGTACTCACTACCTCAGCCCAAAAACCATTTGAAAGATTCTTACCTTTTAGCATACTTCTCGCACATTCCACCAAAGTTTTGTTCTTCCTTTCTGTTACTCCATTCTGCTGTGGAGTATGGGGTACTATAAACTACTGCAAAATTCCATGATCTTTACAATATCTGATCATCTCATCTTTCCTATATTCCCCCCCTTGATTAGAACGAAGAATTTTTATTTGTTTCCCTGTTTGTCTTTCAATCATATTTTTAAACTGCTTAAAGTATTCAAATGTATGACTCTTATTTCTTAAGAAATACACCCAAGAAAACTTCGTACAATCATCAATAAACAATAGGAAATACACTGCACCTCCTAATTATTTTGTCTGCATGGGACCACAAAGGTCTGTGTGCACTAACTCCAGTATATTCCTCTGTTTCTTTTCTACTCTAACAGGGAATTCTTCTCTATAAATTTTTCCTAAAGTACAAGCATCGCAATCATTATGTACTTGCTTCAGCATAGGAAGATCTCTTACCATTTCTTTCCTTTGTAGTAACAGCAAATCATTGTAATTGATGTGGTTGAATCTTTGGTGCCAAAGCTCTTCTGTAGTCAGGCTCGCTGCTGTCAATGCTCGAACCGGTGCAGGTCTCACATCCAACTTGTACAGTCCTCCTGTTCGGATTCCTGTAGCAATTGTCTTCATTCCATCTAGCATATCCTTAATGTAACAGTTAGATTTTAAAAATTGAACTTTCAAATCTTGATCTGTAATCATTGATACAAAAATCAAGTTCTTTGTTATTCTAGGCACATACATTACATTATAAATTTGTTTAATATTACCATTAGGTGGAATGACAGAAACTTTCCCACATCCTTTGATTTGATGACTTCTGTCATCTCCTAGGTAAATTTGTGCAACTTTTTTGATCTCTTTAAAATCCTCCATCCAGTGCTTGTTCCCTGCCATGTGCGTTGACACTCCTGAATCTACATACCAAATGTCTACATCAACATTTTCATCACGATCTGCCATGAACAACCTCAAATTCTACACCTGATCACCATTCGCGAGGTGACCTACATGTCTCCTTCACTTCTGTTGTTCTTCATGATACTTCTTTTTCCTACATTCCCTGGCAATATGACCCAATTTTCTGCAATAAAAACATTTAGTTTCAGAGTAATTTTTATTCGGATGCATAGCTTGAGTCAGATTTGGCCGCTTCTGTGAACTTGCTCTGTTTTGCTATTGTGGACCTCCTTTCCCTTTTTAGAAGTTCTTCCTCGCCACCAATGCAAGATCGACACTCTGGGGCTTCAGAGTTAATCTCCTCTCTTCTTCCTACATCAGTATACCTGTCAGCTCTTCAAAATGCAGGATCTTCTCTCTGCCATTGATTCCAGTGATGGACATCTGATAATCATCAGTGACACCATTCATTGTAATGGTCAGAAGATCTATATTGTCCATTGTATGACCAATATATGATAATTTGTTTTTCAGATCCTTGATCCTTGCTACAAATGAAGCAATTGTTTCATTCTCCTCCATCTTCATGGACATGATCTTACTCCTGAGGAACAAAAGACGATTTGAATTTCTGATCTCGTATAATTCCTTCAGAGTTCACTAGATCTCATTAGTTGACTTACCTTCTCTGATGTGCAGTATAATACAATCTTTCACTGACATCTTTAACATTATCCTTGCTTTGCTTTCTTGTTTCTCCCAATCTAGGACCGATGTTGATCTAGCCGTGGGCCTCGGCTCATCCCCATTCACAATCGTCCAAGCACTATGCGCTTCTAGCAGAGTCTGCATCTTAAACTTCCAGTTTTCATAATTAGGACCATCGAGCTTGTTATGCTTGTTCATGCATGGTTCAAAAATATTATTATTCATCTTGGCGATTTAGAAGAAAAAAAAAATCGGTAGGTAAAAAATCTTAAATTTACCCCAGATCTGTGATAGAGGTAGATCACTGTTGTTCGATCTCACAACACATGCGCAGATCACCATGGCTTTCTTCTCAGCCTCTAGACAACCTCTTGTGGTTAGCTACAACCTTGTTCTTAGCTTCCCCACTCAACTTCTCTGACAGCTATAGCCTTGTTCTTGGCTCCCTTTACAATTTCTCTGATTTACATGATCGTCGTTGATATTTACCTAATATCTGAGACTATTTGCATAAAAACATCAATTTACAGATACTAGTTACAACCGTTGCTGATATTTGCCCAATATCTGAGACTAGTCATTGAAATACACCAATTTTCAAAGACTAGTCGCAATCGTCGCAGTTGTACACTAGAAAAGTGTGATGATCGAGAAAATGAAAACTTTGAGAAGTGTAGTAGTCTATCGTCGCAGCTATCCACTCAAAACCTATGACGATTTCGGTTCAAAGAACCACCCACTAGCGAGCGTACAGGTTCCTCAGCCCTGACGCTCTGATACCATGATAAAAATGGCAATGTTTGTATTAATGAAAATAAACCCACTGGTCAGCTCTACAAAAGAGTTTCTGAATCAGGAGATTCTAGCTCTGTAGAATGCTCTACATTGTTCATCAACATTATACATTAAATAGAATACATGGTTTTAGGGAAGTTAGAACAACATCCTAAGAAATAGAAACTAATTCCTATCCTGAGGCTACGTGAACCAACTCTACCTATTCTAGGATATTCTCCATTATCTTCAACATTGGCTACCTTGATGCATCAAGCTGCACAGAAACCACTGCATAATGGTAGTCTTCATTTGTATTTGGCTTCTAAACTATAGCTACAGGGGAAGGCTTCTAAACTATAGCTGCAGGGGGACTCGGTCAACTGCTTGCTTGTGCCTATGTTATAGTAGGTTGTTCCAGATAAACTGATGAAACAATTGGCACTTAATCTCTATTGCGTGGCTTCCCTCGCCACTTGCATACTCTCATCACTCGCCAGCAAGCTTTTACTTGCCACTTGCATACTCTCATTACTGGCCACTTGCAAGTTCCTACTTGCTATTTGTTTATTTCCATTTTTTTTACTTACAGAATGAGATATAGATATATATCTCTATCTTACACAATGATATATATTTAAACATTAAATACTTGAAAATTAATATTTGCATTAGTTTACTAGAAATTTACATGCTAAGCTAATTTATAAATATAACCTATGGTTTTGCTTGTTTACCTCGGAAAAGGCCAAATAAAATAGCAAAATAAATTGGATCTAAAAACTTTGTTTATTAATGATGGTTCGTGATATTAAGCACCTGAATTAGTACTTAGTCCAACCATTTGGATTACTATAGTCCCAGCTGCGCCTGTGGCCGGGACAAAAATAAAACAAAAATAGGTTCCTTTCTTCCCTTTATGAAATTTTCCTTATTAGGTGCACTAAGACAGTTACATTTCTTTCCTAAAGTTATGAAAGGCTACAGTTCCTACTAAATACAAAATTGTATTAAGCAAGGTGGCCGCCCTGAAATTTGTCTCAAGGGCATAGTGCGAGTGGCTCACCATAAAACTTATCTTGAGTTTATAAAGCAAGTGGCCCAAGTTAAACTTTTATTGGTTATATACATTGGAGATGAATATTTCGTAAAATTTAGTTTATTCTAATCGGTTGGCCCACCACAATAAAAGACTTCACTATATTATATACATTCAGAATGAATATTTCTTATAATTAAATTTCCTCTAAGAAATAATCCCATATAAATCTTATTTAGAATAGATATATTTTAAATATATACCTTTCACCTTAAAAGTTATAAATTTAATAATTAATAAAATGTTTGATATGTATTCGAATCAATATTTAGGAATGGAGTTCTCCATGGAGGGTTCTTAGTAACTATGCAGTGGGGTAGTAATGGATGTGGTTATGATTAATGAGAGGTTGCAGGTTGTTTGTACTTGGGAGTTTGTATGGTTACCTCGCCGCCATGAGGTTTGACTCAAGCATAGTAAGTTGTCAATGGAATGAGATGTGAGTGTGAGGTTTTGGGAAGGTACATTGGTGCGAATGATTATACCTTATTAGGAAGATGGGAATAATCATGGTTGCAGAGAGGTAGGGAGGAGGCTATAATGCTATGAAGTGGGGGAAGGCTGCTACACAGTCGATTGAAGGAGTTTGCAGTCGATAATCACCAATAAATTATGGATACCATTCCTCAAGGGAAGCAACTCTGAGCTATCGGAGTTGGCATCTGGGACACATGTAGCCATATACCATAAACTTTGTAGCTAATTTTGGTTGTTTGAGGCTCTCTGTGTTGTTTAAGGCTTCTCCCCTTTGTGGCCACGTATCACTCAAGCTCGACTTCTTCTTTCTAGTTCCATACAATTCCTTTCAAGATTGGTATCATTTTGTGTTTTCTTTTCTCTCTAGTTTCTTGTTACAAGTTATGGTTTTTTATCTCCCTTAGCCCTGTATTCCTAGAGGGTTTCCTCTCGCATGCTCCCTTCTGAGACATCCTTGCCTTCCATGCTCGCTTGCATACTTGGTTATTTTTCCATGATTCCCAAGCCTTTTTCTCATAATTATTCAGCCTCTTCTTACTTCATCCATTCACCCTCTCCATCCCATGATTTTTCTCCCGCCTCCATCATGGCTTGTCATTGTCTAGTAGGCCCATTAAGACAAGGTCACATAAGTAGGACTAATACCTCCCTTCCTCTCCTATTTTTAATTCCCCCGCACTATATGGTACATGCTCTCAAACCTCTACCAAAGTCGTTATGGATCAATAAAGAATCCTAATTCTTGAATTTTTCCAAAGACATATCTCATACAATGAAGATCAAGTGAGGTAGGCCCACAGATTTGTTCTTGATTCTAACATGAAGCAAGAGACTAGAGAGTGGATCCTAGATGTTGGAAATTATGTTAGGGTCCAAGCAACTACCTACATGTTGATGGTGTACATGTATTGGTATGTTAAAGCACTCATGGTGAGATTTCTCACTGATTGAGAATACACTCAGTAGGATCTTATCATCTACATGGCTATAATTGGGAGAGAATGGGTAATGTTAAAAGGAAAGTCAATTTTTTTATTAGAATAATTACTAGCACCAGCTCCTCATTATAATACAATAGTGGTGATCCTCAACTGCCTAATCAAGCACACACCTAGACAACATGAGACTATTTGGGGCTCAAAATCTATTAATATTTTTTCTTTTAATATGATCATGCCTACTAGTGTATGCAATATTTTTTATGTAGTTCTTTCTTTATTTTTTATGTTATCACATCAATAGATCAGGAATACTAGAGAATTTTTTTTTTTTTATTCTATGCTTCTCTTGGGAAACCAATAAAGACTATCTATATTGTAATTCTATATTTTTTGAAATAAATTAATATATTTGATTTTGAAAAAAATATTAAGTATAAAGTGTGTCTGATATTTCAAATAAGTAAAAAATATATTCTAAATTTACATTTCAATAACAAGTTTATGAGTTGATGTGATATCATTCTCTCTCATTTTGATATAGATAATAATAAGAATTTAGTATCATGCATTATATATATTCTCTTTTTTTTGTTCTCCAACATTACTATTTATAGGTGTGAATATTTTATATACCAGATTTATGAAGAAAATATAGTTTCATATAGAAAAATATTCAATCTCCATGATCTTTAAATTCATGAAAGTTAAAAATAAGTTATCCATATTATTATTTTTACAAATTTTAAAATTCTAAAATTTTCGGATTATTTGTATTAACCAAGGCATTATTTTGCATTATTAACTCTCTTCTCTACTCTATTTAGGATTAAAATGTGTCATTCATATACACATTTAAAAGTCTAAAATAAATCATGTTATTGGAAATTAGTGAAATTTCATAAATTTTGTTTTTTGGTTTCCTCTCTCTAGATAAATGTTTCTTAATCGACATCTTAATGTTGATTGGTTTCCATAGTGGAACCTCATCCACTTTAAATTAGTATTAGTATGGACATAGCAAAAGCGTTGCGGATTTTCACTTCCATATTCTGTTGGGAATCTTTTTGAAGATTGAGGTAATGCGACTCTTCATCATCTTCTTTCTCTTTTTCTACTAATTAAATTCTTCTACAATTCATGCAACCTTCCTTGCAAAGAAATGTTGAAACCTTAACTATCTAAAAAGAAGCAACATATATTGCAAGAGTTTAACATGACCATTTAACAGTGAGATATGACAACAATAGAAGTGTTAAGGGATTAGAAAATTATACCGGAGGGGTTAATTTAATAGTTGAGATAATTGTTCATTACCTAGTTGTTTTTTTTGTTAGTTCCATTCACTATTCTTTGAAAATAACCTTGATTTGTATCTACTATACCCCTTACTTCTTTATATCTGACCACACATCGTCCACTCCTCTAGCTCGTGAAAGATCTCACACAAACACACTGTTTCACAAAGATATCGAAAAATGTATTTCATTTACTGTTTAATATGCTACAAATGTTGATTAAACTTACTATTTGTTTAATCGAAGATGCAATTTCCTCGGTGGTTAATGTGTCACAACTTCGACTGGATGAAGGGTACTAAGTAAATTATAATTCTACTTATTATTTAGAATGAGATTGCTAAAATGGTTATTGGGTATTCATTTGGCATTGATAAGATGGATCAATATATGGGTGGTGATAATTAAAGGTGGTAATAATATGGGTTTAATGGTATTTGTTGCTTTCTTATTTATATAAACTAGAAGATGTTGGTCATCAAATCATCCCTCGTGATCAAGGAAAACAAAGGAACTCAATGAAATTCTTTGTGATTTAGTATTTTAGGTCTAAACTAGCCTTTTTGACCAAAGGGGTCTCCCTTAAAAATTGATTTATTAAATAACAAAAAAATATTTTTGCTATGATATTTTATCTTATGAATATAAGCTATAATATATTCTATGTTTAAATTGAATTTAGTCAACAAAATATATGCATGAATAATAGATTTATACAATATGTATTAATAAATCACTTGAAATTTCAAATCTCTTAATTTCACTAAGTAAATCCACATATAATTATTCTACACATAATAATCATCAAGAAACTACATTGGATCATGATAGTATTTGATAGGTACAAGAAACACAAAGGACATATTAATCTAAGAAAATTAAATGTAATATTTAATGGAAAGAAAAAAAAATAAAGAGAAAACATCATTACAAGTATATAATGTTTTTTAAATTAAGAATCAACTCTAGCATATGATAGACTATATTAAATATGATATATGAGATTTACGCTATACAATTAATACATTTATAGATTCACCTCCCAAACATTTGTTGGCTGTGGAGTGTGATTATCCTCTTCACTATTCAGAGTTTCTAGGTTTCATCTATGGTTGGATCCCAGCCTTTGGTGGGTTGTGGGATGACTTGTTCCCCCACCACTATTATGCTTGGGGGGCCCATGGGGTTGTGGGGTGGGTTGTCCCCCAACTATTACTGCTACAAGGGTCCATGGGGGGACTGCAATTACTTGGACCCCCCCGGTGACGGTTAGGGGGGGCTCTATGGCCAAAGTAAAAATTAGATGAAACGTTTCCTTGTAAAATATTGTAATTTCGTAGTCAAACTCGTTCATTAGGCAGAATATGTGATTGTAAACATTATGCTAATTTATTTATTTTTTCCTAAAATGCAACTCTCTCTTTATATGAGGGAATTGTATTATTGCTATGTATTATTATTCTATGTGAAAAAGAGAGAGGAGATTTTGTCAAACCAAAGAGGAAATTACAACTAATTTTCTATAGGTTACATCTCTTCATTTTTTTTGGACAATATGAAAAGAAAGAATGGTTATTTCTCTATAGACATAGCCCAAATTAGATGAACTATATATGTCTGTGTCTCTCTTTTTCTATACATTTTTGTGTTTATGTTTTAGCAATATTTTATGTGTTCCATTACTCTATTAATTAATTTCTAACAACATTATATCTTCATAAATAGAAAAATATAAATCAAATATGAAAAAAATTATAGTAAATTGTAAGACATTAATGATTTTAAATATAACATTCACCGAAATAAACAAATTGAAAAAACCAGGTTTAGTATACATCAACTACTTAAAAATCCATAATAAAAATCAATATCATGTTGCTATGATTTCACAGGATTTCTTATAAAAATCAAAATCACGTTGTTATGATGTCACTTAAGCTTAACATGTGATATATTCATAAAATAAAATATTTCGTGCCAATTTTTGTCGAAGATTAAATGTTCCTTGACTCGTTCTTTTAAAATAGAGAATTACAACTTTACACAAAGCTAAAATTATGAACTTTACACAGGTTCAATCCATATGTTTCACTTCACTTTTACGACTTATTTATATGAGACAAATTTAAATTTTACAAGTATTTTCCTCATTGTCATCTTCTTTCCCTTTGACGCACTCATAGACTTAGGGACGGTCCGTGGAGTAGTCTTGTAAAGACCAAATATCTTAGGGATAAGCCTGTTGAATTCTAGTACAAGAAACAGATCCTTGGTACCAAACTTGGCTCCATGATCTGGAACAGCCTGCGAAAAATCCATCCTTTCTTCTTTGGGAAATTCTGCTGGACTTTATATACAGGATCACATATTTTTATTGCTTTTGATCATATCTTATCTGGCCGGGGGTTCACATTTCCTCCTACACTGCTATATGATTTTCATAGATTGGGGATCTTTACATGGGACAAATTAATCAAAGATTGGTCTGGTGCCTCTCCGATTTGGAAGGATGGGGAGGAGCTTCATCTGCCTCGTCAGTCGACTCTTCTATGGTTGAGGGTAAAAGCGAGTCTTGATTGTTTGGGAATCACCCGCTCGGGCACTAGAGACAATCTGATATGGTCAATTCATAAACCTGTGAGCGTCAAGAACATATACGCGGAAATGATTTCTGTTGCTGCCGGAAATCCTTCTCCTCTTTTTCCTCTTTGTTTTTGGAAAGCGCAATGCCCGATGAAGATGATCACCTTCTCCTGGTTGCTTTTCCGGAACAAAAATCTTTCATGGGAGAATCTGCAGAGGAAAAATTGGCAGGGTCCAAGTAGATGCTCCATGTGCCGAAATGCTTTGGAAACAAATATGCACATGTTCTTTCAATGCCCGACTTCCCTCACAATCTGGTATGAATTATCAACATATTTTGTTTTTCCTCTCATCTCTTTTTCTTCTGTACAGGAAGGTTTTCTCTGGTGGAGCAGACAATCCCTCTCTTGGAGATCGTTGTTCATTATCACTTGCTGGCACCTATGGAATTGGCGGAATGCGCATATCTTCCAAGATTCTAAGGAGCCTCTCCAGGCTATTCTACAGCGTATTCTGGCTTGCCATGACTCCTATCGTTAACATCTTCTGCTACAATATGTGATCCCATTAGTTTTGCTGTGGGTGGTGAACCTGAAGTGGTTTTGTCTTCGGAGTGTCTTCGGAGGTCACTCTTTCATTTGTTTTTGTTTCCTTTTCATAACGCAGGATGTAGCTACCGTCTTCCCTATTTGTATTTGGATGGGATCTCCTTTTGGAACAGCCACTGAAAGTTTTTGTCTCTTCTATCCAAGAGACGTTTATATTTTGTCTCTGTATTTGTCACTGTTCCTTCACATGTGTTTTCTTTTATCAAGGTTTTTTGTAAATGTCGATAGGTATTATTTGCTGCCATGGATTAGTCCTGCATCATTATACAGAGGCCTCGGCATCTATGACAATCAGTCTCTTCTGAATATGTATAATTTGACCTTTATATTTTCTTAATATAAAGCCATGTTGGCTTTTTTCTCTGAAAAAAATGTACATTTCAAATATCTATTTTTCCTCGTTATCATCAATTTCCTAAATAGTTCATTATACACGAAGGGTGGATTGGATTGATTTGTAGTGGAGATCTATTTGTTTCTTACCATACTCCATTTGAATTTTTGATTCTACCCCATTCACTAGGTGAAAGTAGCATCTGCTTTCTAAGCTTCAAAAATATCATTCCTATGTTGATTTGAAGTGATAAGGTGTTGAGGGTAGATGACCAATCATCTTACCTAATAAGACACTGATATTGAAATCAGTAAAATAGTACTCAATACCAATTCATTGGCTATAGAGCCTCCCATATTTTTTGGGATATGAATAACATCCTATTTGCAATTGATTAAAGCATTATTAAAAAATTCGTTTGTTATTAACCAATCTTCAATGGTGGGGAGTTGAATAGTTGCACGAAATTATACTCCTACTTAAAAGTATTAATTCCATTTTTGGATATTACTATCTCATTATTTATCTCTTGAATCTCCTGATGCATATTTTTAACAAACGTCACAAACCAAATAGTATCAACTATAGGAAAAAGATTCATAGTATTAAGTATCACTTCTGAAGTTGAGTCGGGCCATCATATAATATAATATACTTCAGTGATCTTGCTTTCGACTTCTGGAATAATTTTTTTGATACCAAGAACTCCCTCATATTCCTGTAACATTTTGACATGAGGTCTAATTTCTTCAACCTTAGACATGATTAACTACCGCAATTTTCATCTAGAATATTGAAGGTTTTTCCTCCCTATATATTTTTCATTTAGAGAATTTGACAGGGATTGCAACTCCATTTCTTTGAGTTTTACGATTGCTTCTAGTCCTTCAGTAATGTAATAATATAATTATTTTGATGGTATATTGTTGTTCAATCTAATTTTTTAGTATTTCTTTTTTGTATTTGATTTTCAAGTTATGTAATTTTAATTTGGAAACCTTTTATTTTAAGTTTTTTAGAAAGAGTAAAAATATGATTTGAAGGGGAAATAATTTGTTTCATAACTGAATTTAGCATTATGTTGTGTTATTATAATTTATTTGGTTATTTCCTTTGTATTTTGAAATTTCGATTTTTCTTATTGTAACTATAATATTTAGGGATTTTTTTTTATATTCATTTTCTCTAGATAATGAAACTACACATATAATTCATCCATTTATTCGTAAGAAGATGATTTATATAGTATTTCGAACTTCACTTTATTTTTTGACCCGAGTTATAACTTAGTGGTAGTGTCATCTTTGGTGCATCTAAAGATGGAAATATCTAGTTCTCTAATTCCTTGATTTTGTTGGAATTAGACATCACAACCACTTTGGCTACTTTCAATTGGGAGTCCAATCTACGTAAGAGAATATGTAACATTTTAATTTTTTTAGTAGATTAAGTAACTCCCTTGGCTACAGTTTCCCCATTTTGTTCATGTCATTCCATTATATAATTGTCATTGATTTTCTTTAGATCAGCATTAACTATTGTAGTTTTGGAGCCTCATCATTGATTCCCCAGTTGGACATTTGGGATCCTCAATTGATTACCATTAATTTAAAGAGATTTTTCTCAAAATTAGTTGAGGAGAAAAGAATTGGGTCAAAAAATTTTTGTGAGGAAGTTATTACAATTTTCTGTCATACACTAGCTCACTTTGTTATAAGGTGTTAGATAAGTTGGTTGTTGAACAAGCTTGCACTATGTGTCAAATGGTTTTCATTGATTTCCACTATTTTCATTGATGTTAGGTTCAAGAAGAGCTTCAAAATATCTTGCAAAGTCCTTGGTTGGATAGTCCTCTCCAAGACCTTTGCAATTATATATAGCACTCTACCCACCTCCCAAGAAAGGAGGAGATATTCAAGGTTGACGCTGAGACAAAGTTTTAAGGCCCATATTTCTAGTGATAGTTGTATCATTTCGTTGGGAATCTATGCCTCTTGAAAGAATAATGAAGTAGATAGGAAATTCCTCAGATACCAAATTTCTTTTATGCCTTAAATACTAGATTTAATGGAAAATAGCTTTTAAGGCTCCTTTTCCATGAATTATGCCTCAAACCACCACAAAAATCCTTTAAAGGGAATATTTGGCCTCTTCGTGGCATATAACCATAATTAATATGTTTCGTGGCCTTGGGATGGGTTTCAAAGACTTAACCATGCTTTATGGATGAAAAAAATGGAGTTTGTCCTTAAATAAATTGTCACAACCCTAGTTAAAAATCCACGTAAAAATATATAAAACCATGGTGACGGAACATGTATTCCAATCTGAATGGTGGGGAAAACATCCTAGTTGGTGTTCACTCCATTTATGATGGCTAAGGAAATTGATGAAGGAAAAGGAAAAGGCTTTGGAAAGGCATGAGGCATTTATTGGAATTTTATTTATGAAAATAATGGAAATTAGGAGAAAAGCGAGGTGAAAGTTCACAAGTTGCATGTTACGAGGAAAATGAAGGAAAATAATGGAAAATGAAGAAAATAGAGGCCTCGTTAACAAAAAGGCTTATGAGGATCAATGGGTAAGCTTGATCAGTTCAGTTTTGGAGCTCTCTCATTATTCTCTCTCTCTCTCTCATACTCTTGGACACTTAGAGTTTTCTTGGAGCACCCTTGGAGAGTGTGGCATACTTGGAGTTTTGTAGAAAGAAGGAAAATGAAGAGCAGGAAAGCATAAGAGGACATCGCGATCAGTAACTACATCAGATTTGGCTTGTATTTATCAAGTTTCATCTATGTGTTCTTGTCTAGTTTTGGCATGCATTGCATATACATGTGGGTTATTGGTCATGATGTATCATTGGCATGGAGGATTTCCTAGATTGACAATGGACTTACATAGCCTTGTTATTTCCTGGATAGCCATGGAGATTATCGGTTATTTCCTTCCTTCTTTTTTTTTGGTTCTAATGTTTCCTTTAGCTTGGGTTGAGTTATTAGTTCTTGGAAGCCTTGGTTGGACAAATGCTTTGGAAGCCCTGTAATATCTTAGGTTGAGTTACTAGTCCTCGAGGCTTTGGCTAGAAAAATGCTCTGGAATCTGTAGGTGGGTTGAGCTACTAGTCTTGGAAGCCCTCGTTGGACAAATTCTCTTGAAGCCTGGAATAAGTTGTGGGTTCAGTTACTAGTCCTGGAAGCTTTCGTTGGAACAAATGTTGTGGAGCCTTGAAAGGCTTGGGTAGAGACCAATCAGATGATGGTTTTGTGATGTCTGATCATGAGTTGGAATCATTATTTGATGGGTTGAGGTGGTTTGCCTTTAGAAGCCCTAGATTGTTTTGGATTGATGTGTTGTATGAGATCCCATGTTCATGCTTGGAATATGGCACGGGGGTGAATGGATGAAGAGAGATTTTTCTCAGCCATTCTATAGTCAGGTGAAATGTGGATGTCCCATCTCGGGTTTGGATTTTTCATCATTAATATGAGGTTATTTATCCTTTTATTTCTATGAATATTATACTAGTTTATATGTGGATTATATGGTTTTGATTTCCTTGGTATTTTTGTTGCCATTATGTTGGTTATCTATATGTTTTATGACCATAGCTATATATGGATCTCATCATGTTTTTACTTGTAAATGAATGAACAATGTATCTATGACCTAATGGATGAAATTGCAACTAATGTGTTGAGCCATCAATGTCTCCTAGTGATTCTCAGATGAGTATAAGACCCCTATGCTTAGAACTATTGTTTATACCTGTAGATTACATATTTGTGATATGTTTGACGAAATCCATGTCATGGCTAGTAGGGGTCCATTCAAGGGATTGTTCAATTATTTTCATTTTCATTATTGTTTCGTTGTTATCTTTTTATTCTGAAGGTTCCATTCAATTATGGTTAGTGAACTGGTCTTTGGGTCTGAAAAAGTGGTTCAAATCCTGGGGATGCTGACACAACACTTAGAAAACTAGTCGCTTGACACTGGCATGCCTTGTCATGAGAGCGTCCAAAGACTCTTGGACATTGTCATGCCCATAGCATGGGAGCATCCAGAAGTCAAGAGGTCTAAAACCTTAGTGGGACCCAGGGGTTGGTTACCGGAAGGTTGGGATGGTTTTTAGGATTCCTATTGCTGATGTTGAAGGTCTATATTGTGTATTTCCATTGGTTCCACAACCTTGACATAACTTAGGAGGTCGAATCATATCATAGTAACTTACTGTCACATATTTACCTTGGTTGGCTAGTTACTTGGGTAGATGTGGGAGGAGGGTGTTATAGAGTGGTCACAGAGCATGGTTCACCCCCTGGACTAGATGGGCGGTGTGTTGGTCATCCATTCATGTTGATTGCATATGTGTTATTTATGATTTAGTTGATGTGGTTGCTTCATTTTTACGGTGTTAATCATGGTTGTCATGATGTTTCCATGTGAAAGTTCATGGTTTTGTTGTGGGATGTGTCATCTTGAGTTTAGGGTTGTATATGCATTTGTTATGAATGTGAGTGTCTTTATGTTCTTATGCATGCATTGTCATGGTTATGGTTATGCATGTATGGTAGGTCAGGTATGCGTTGTGAAGTCATTGCATATAATTAGTTCATCATGATCATATTGCTATGTTATGAGGCTAATGTGTTGCTTGAGATAGAGTAGGAGATGCATATCATCAAAGTGAAGTTGCAACACTAGACTTTGAGGTAAGAGAAGATCGTCATACAAGTTTGTATGATTGGCATGCAGGCATGTGGTTAATCATTTTTTATAAGAATTATGGTTATGTACATTAATTTTATGTACATGTCTATTGATCCTATGGTTACATTCATGCACATGTGTGAGATAGTCATGAATGATAGTAACTTGTTGTTGTATGCGCTGCTATTGTTGTTTTATGTTAGATCAATTGATTATTATGTTACATGTTGTTGATGAGTATGCTATAGTTCAACTTGTTGTTGTTATATGATAGTTAAGTTTGTTGATTAGGTTATACGTTGTTGATGAGCATGATATACAACCTTTTGTTATTATATGCTAGTAACTTGATGATTAGGGTTATTACATTTAGATCTTCTTGATATATGTATCATACTAAGTTGGATTGGTCTACACAAATGTTTAGGGCTATTAAATTTAGGTATGATTTAATATGTTGTTTAATTATGCCATTCTAATCTAGATTGACTGTGCAGATGTGATTATTATGTATGAATGATAATTGTTTATGAGTTTATGATGTGAAAATGTTAGTTAGTAACTATTATGGATATCATGATCTTATTTGTGTTTTAGTTGATGTGTTGTGAAGTTATATTGGCTAACTAGATTGATTGTGCAGATAAGATAGCTTCCCCTAACATACATTAAGGTATGAGCTTGCTTATGTCGTCCACTTTTTGCTTGAATGTTTGATTATGTCATCCAGTTGATTAATTTAGCATGGTATGTTTGCAAGTTGGTTGAATGTTTAAGGAATTGCATAATATGAGTATGTGTTCAAATTATCTTATTTTAATATGACTCTACTAACACATATGTGTTGAGGTAGTTGATATGTACTTGAGTGGAGTAGGTGATAGTTGTAGCACTATGTCTAATGACTATAAGTTGAATATAGATTATGACATGATTGTCAGTATTTGTAAAGGATGATTTCAAATTGATAGATAGGATTGTCTTGATATTTGGAACATGTGGTTGACATATGTAAACAGTTGTAGGAAACATGCTTGGTATTAGCGTGAAAAGGTAACAATTAATGTGTTTAAATAACTAATAGTTGGGTGATGTGATAGTACATAGTAAGCCTCAATTGCAACAAGGTAAAAAGTTAAGAGAAAGGAATTCGACAAGAATTCATTTGGCTATGTTTGGAAACCCTAATTCCACACAAATGAGTTCTTTTCACACATGAAGTCTTCTTAACATTAATCTTGTCTCACATTATGTGGATATGTGCTAGATTCATGAACATGTACTTGACATGTATATTAGCTAGTCTCTAGTTACAGGTGGATCTGTCAACTGAATTGGAGTCCCTTGAGAGATGGCGTGGATATGTTTAATTTCAAGCAACATGTTTGGCACAACAAGGTAAGGTAATCAATGTATTTTTATGTTTATTTATGTAACGTTAGTTATGTGTTTATGTAAATATGATGCAGGGGATTGCATGGAAAAGATACCTCCTTGAAATCCTAGAGAAGTCTCAAGTTGAGATTTCCTTTGGCAGAACTAGGAACCATGGGGATTGAGTCATGGTGTTTGTTGAGAGTATTGTGCTTTTAGTATTTTCTGATTTGTTGATCTTGATTTGCATTTTTTTTTGTATGGTACAAGGCCTTTCTACTTTGTTGTTGTGTCATGTTGTTATTGGTTTTCATGGTATCCTTCTTGTTGTTTCTTCGGCTTGCCTCTTAAGTTTTGAGTCTTGGGAATTGGTTTGGGAAATAGGAAACTTAATGGATTCCGAGGAGAGATGAATGGAATCTAGCATGAAATGTAAGACTTCGATGAAGTCGGTGCATGTATAAGGGTAGTTGAAGGAAGTATTATGAAAGCCAGTTGGATTGGTTGGATCCATTGATGTAAATTGATGATGAGAGGATAGTCATGAGAAAATTAATCAAGAAAGGTAGAGTAAATGGACTTGAGGTGTTAGATGCCTTGGATATGTTGGGAATCATTGTTCTCAATAGTGTGCATGTTGGGAATAGATAAAGGGAGTCTTATTAACCTTTACCTTATGATATCTAGTAATTATGTTGTGATCATGATTATGTTCATGTCTATATATGTATACATGTATGTATGTATGTATGTATGTATGTTGGTGTCTGACTAGATGATTATTGTTTTATGTTGATGTTTATATGTATATATTGTATGTATGTATATTGTTTCTGACACGATCATGACTATACACTAATGTTTACATATATGTATTTATGTGTCCATATATCTATGTCACTATCCAACAAGGTTGTCAGGGATAATTCTTGTGGAGGAATGATTGCTTATATAGGTGAATGGCATGATGAGGTTCTTGGTCTTATGGGGAATCCAGTGGGAAGAGTAGTCTTCAAAAATATACGACGTCAATATTATGTGGTTATGAGTTGATATTATGTGATTATATTATGTTTATGTTATGAAAGGTAACTATGAGGGACACATCAGTGAAATGAAAGTAGTGTGTCTTGTGGCATGTTCGAAAAAACATGGATAAGATACTCGAAGCAAGGTTGCTTGGTAGAGACAGTGTGGTTTTATATGTGTGGTATTATTGTGGTATATGTTGTACATGTTTCATATGTGATGTTGGATGCATGTGGTGTTGTGTATATATTGTATGTGTACATGTTGTTTATGAAATGTTATGTACAGTGTGGTACAAATAGTATTGTGATCATATTTCATATGTAATACTGGGTATAGATGGTGTTATGCACATGTTGGATATACGGTGTCATGTACATATTGTATTGTGTGGATGATTCATATGTGGTGTTGTGTGCATATGGTGTTGCGTGCATGTTGGATATGCAGTGCTATGTACATAGGGTGTTATGTACATGTTGTATATGCAGTGCTACATACATATGGTGTTGTGTACATTTTGTACATTTGGTACTATGTACATATGGTGTTGTATGCATGATTGTACATATGGTGTTGGGTGTATGCGGTGCTATGTACATGTTGTACAGGTGGGATGATGTACATGTGGCATTGTATACACATTGTGTAGGTGGTGCCATGTACATGTGATGTTGTGCACAAGTTTTGTAGGTAGTTCTTTATACAGGTGGTAATTCGTACATGTTGTACATGTGGTACTAATATATGTGTGGTATTGTGTGCATGTCATACATGTTGTGTTGCAGGCATGTAGTACTATGTATGTGCATTTTGAAGTTATGGCATAGTGACATGTGTATTCGTTGTGTTTTACTCTGTGTACGTAAATGTATTGTGCTGTACACTCGGTGTAGGCGCATGTATTGTGTTATAGTGTAGATAGGGTGTAAGTGTATGTATTGTGTGGTGGTGTACACTAGATGTAGGCGTATGTATTGTGTTGTCTTGAACACTGGGTATAGGTGTATGTGTTGTATGTCAATTGTAGGTGCATGTATTGCATGGTGTTATATGTTGTGTGTGGTTGTATGTGTAGGATATACACTATGTGTATGTGTACTTCGTTGAAGAGAAGGAATTTGGTTTTTGTCAGGTGTGGCAACTGGTCTGGTGCGCATACAAAATAAGTAAAAAGGTAGAAGCTAAGGATTGATCAAAGGATAAGTCTCATTATTTTATTTTAGTTTTACGATGCATGAGATTTATGCTTCTAGTCCATGATGATTACATGTGATGTATAATTCTAGTTTATGATGGTTGCATGTAATTTATGATTTTCATCTATGATGGTTGTGTTTTGGGCTAACCTGATTTGATATGTTTATACATGATTATTTTGTTAAAGATGCTAGTTTGACTTATTGTTACAATAAGAAAACAGAATTGCAAGTGTACCTTATTGATGGGCCGCCAGTGAGGTATTATTTAAAGTTATTTTGATTTATTTTGAATCTAATGGAAATTGTGTGCTTGGTAAAGGAAAGCGTGAAATTCTCGGTTGGGTGGTTGAAACTGACTACAAGAATTAGTAACAACATCTAAGAAAATTGGAACATGAAGTAAAGCATTCAGGTGTAGGGCCATTGTGGGATGTTGGTACCCAATAATGTCCATTGATTTCCATGAGCATGCTATGACTGGTATGATCGTTTGAGGCAGGGATATGCCTAGGTTTTTGGACCTTTCAATGCAAGGAAACCTTGCCAAGGGATGGACTATGCGGGATGGGAGTGTCAGCGAAACTTGGAAGGTGTGTGACTATATGGAAGGCAGTGACAGGATTGCCCGAGGGATTGTGTAATACAGAAGGGAAGGTAGGGGATATATTTTTTTTTATCTTACCAGATGGAATCAAATGCACATTGGGAGTGTGCCCTGGGACAATGAGCTGATAATTGTTCATTGAGAGAATAAGTGACACATGATTATAATGTTGAACATTGGATGCAAATTTTACCATGCAGTGGATTCTGTAATTCTTAGGAAGGAGGTGAATCCTCGCATTGCTTTGAAATTAGAGGTGTGAGCTTATGGATTCCCTTGTTGTAGATATAGCCATTGTATCCTTTTATTTTTTGGTTGAGAACATGTGCAAATGTTTGTATTATCGTAAATACTTTATCGAGCTACATTTATAAAGCTCCATACACAGTATGATTATTTGTTTGGTGAAGAAAATGTGTAGGTATGTATATGTGGTTATTCTAAATATCGTAATGAGCTATGTTATAAAGCTCCAGTAAATAGTGTGTTTGTCATGTTTTAGTAGATGGTCATTGTAAATACTACAATGAGATATGTTATAAAACTCCATGGGTAGTATGTTTTGTTTTCAATAGTCTAGCTAGTTATAGGTGTCATTGAACAATGAGGACAGTGTTTCTATAAGGGGGAGGGTTCTGTATTAGCTTTGGTTAAAAATACATGTAAAAGTATATAAGACCAAGGTGATGGGACACGTATTTAAGGATGAATGGTGGGGAAAACATCCTAGTGGGTGTTCATTCGGTTTATTATGGCTAAGGAAATTGGCAAAGGAAATGACAAAGGATTTGGAAAGGAACAAGGAATATATTATAATTTTATTGATGAAAATAATGGAAATTAGGAGAAAAGGGAGGTGAAATGTCACAAGGTGGATGTGAGGAGGAAAATGAAGGAAAATAATGGAAAATGAAGAAAACAAAGGTCTCATTAATAAAAATTCTTACAAGGATCAGTGGGTAAGCTTGGTCAATTCAATTTTGGAGCTCTGTCATTATTCTCTCTCTCTCCCTCTCCCATAATCTTGGAAAACTAGATTTTTCTTGGAGCACTCTTGGAGAGTGTGGCATACTTGGAGTTTTGGAGCAAGAAGGAAAGGGAAGAGCAGGAAAGCATAAGAGGACATCGGGATCAACAACTACAACATTTTTTTCTTGCAGGTACCAAGTTGCATGTATGTTTTCCTCACTAGTTTTAGCATGCATTGAATATGCATTTGCATTATTGGTTAGGATACGTCACTTGCATGGAGGATTTCCTAAATTGACAGTGGATTTTTCTAGCCTTTCAACTTCCTAGATAGCTATGGAGATTTTAGGTTTATTTCCTTCTTCTTTTTTGGTTGGTTCTCATGTTTCCTTTAGCTTGGGTTGATTTATTGGTTTCTAGAAGCCCTGGTTGGACAAACACTCAGGAAGAACTGTAACAAACTTCGGTTGAGTTACTAGTCCTAGAAGCCTTGGTTGGAAAAACACTTTGGAAGCCTTATGTGAGTTGAGTTACTAGTGTTCAAAGCCCTAGCTGGACAAACAGACTGGAAGCCCGAAATAAGTTGTGTTGAGGTACAAGTCCTGGAAGCCTTGGTTGGACCAAATACTCTGGAGCCCTAGAAGGCTTACATTGAGAACAGTCTGACGATGCTTTTGTGATGTCTGACTGTGAGGTGGAATCATTGTTTCATGGGTTGAAGTGGTTAGCCTCTAGAACCCCCGGATGGTTTTGGATTGATGTGTTCAATAAGATCCCACATTCATGCTTGGAATGTGGCACACAAGTGAATCACTGAAGAAAAACTTCACTCAACCATTCTACGGACGGGTGGAATGTGGAAGTCCCATCCTAGGTTTGGATTTTACATCATCAATATGATGTTATTTCTCCTTGTCTTTATATGAGTATTATACTGGTTTACATGTGGATTACATGGCTGTGATTTCCAGCGTATTCATGTTTCTATTATTGTTGGTTATGTATATATTTTATGATCGTACCTATATATGGCTCTCATCATGATCCAGGAGGATCAAGGAGGATCTTGATAAAAGTACTAGTGGCATGGTCAAAAGCTCAAAATTTAAAGTAGAAGAATCTAGGTAGGATTAGTATCAGGTCGAGGTGCTCGTCATTCTAATTCTAATGGTGCAAACGACACTCAAATCTGAGTCCAGATGACAAAGTTAGAGCAATTAAAAGTTTCAGTTTGACTTGATCAGGTGGCAAGAAGAAGATAACATGGCAAAGATTCTGCAAATGAGGGTGCACCATGTGGCAGGTTGATGCAAGCAAGGCCTGCAAATACCAGGATCCTCCAAAAACCATGCATATAAAACATACACCTCAATACATGCCAGAGTTTACACTTAAATTTGCGGAAGCTTGTTTCATGATGTTGTAATCTCATGATTTATAAAAACCATGCTTGGAATTAAACCCAATTCATAACTCAAATTCTTTGGGTACATATATGGTTTTACAACACGGATTTTTAAACAACCTCCATAAACAAAGGCGCCCATATATTAATACTGTGTCTGGCAATCGTTTTCATGCTTATAGCTTATATCTTACTCATTCTAGACTGCGCCCTTCAGATTCTTCAACAATCGAACTATTCGACTCATGAGATTTATTTGTTTCAAAAGACCATTGTCATAAAACATACCTGTTTATTGAAACGCTGTCATCATGGCATAAGTTTGTATCTGAATGTCTCTGCATTTCCTCCAAGTCAACTACAACACGCACTCTTTACAGATCATTCATTTGCGTCCAAACCTTATATCAATCACTGTCTTTGCAGATACAATGTGCTGCCAAATACCACGATTTCTTCTCAGAGAAAAACGTTTCCTCTGCTTCTGATGCAGAACAGAGACAAATAAAGTAGGAGAGCCAATGGCGCAGATGCTTATTCCTTCAATCAATCTCCCATTTCTGTAATAACTGCATGTCTTTTGTTGAGTTTAAAACCATTCAAACCTGCGCCTTCATGCTTCACGCTACATTTTTCACTATGGCAATTTCATAAAGTTCAGATTTAATCAAAAGCCAGTAAACCACAACTTACCAATACATCTCCAGGCTACACGTGGACTTTAACATTCAACGCATCCACATTCAGAATTCACTCCAGGTACTTTATAACATAATTTCTTCAACACCGCCTCACAGTAGATCCTTCATTTCATTTGTAGAACGTCCGGTAAAAAAACTTGTTTCAATTGACATGATTAAAATGGAACTCTGCATTAATATTAAAATAGAACTCTGTCTCGGTTTACTTCGATTAGATCATACTTCACCCGATGTATATTTAATTCTGCATTGACTTTCAATGTAATTTCATGCAGCTTTATGACTACCGTGCGCCCTCACTACCAATCAAAACAGAAAAGCAATCGATTTATTCAACACACCCAGTTTTCCTCTGGCAATTAATAACATCGATTCTTCAGTTCATGTGTAGAGTCTCAACACACATTAATTCACACGGATTTATTATTCCAACTAACCACTGCAATTTCAATGTTATATAATATCGATTTCTGCAACTATGTGCAGAACCATATCTCAAAACTTATTAAACGCAAACATGTTCATACAGAATCGAATTCAGCATACTCATATGTATATAAAAACAAACATTCACAAAGAGCTTTCTATTCATGGCCAGATATGCAAATCTATGGCCCTTTTACAAACTGCCCGAAGGCTTCCAAGGAGAACCCTTGCTCACTTCTCACACTCACTCACACCTCTTCATGGCTTTGAGGCTTGATGAACTTATACAATTTTAAAAATGAACTAATTAAATGCTCAATCCCTTCAATTTCTCAACAAACCCCTAAATCTCTCAACATCCCTAAAGGATAGATCTTTATCCCTAAAATCCTTCAACTAATTAAATTCTCTCATATCCTTTTATTAAATAAAAAGATATTTACAAAAATCCTCACCTTCTCCTATTTTATTCAAATTAATTAATAAAATATTAAAAATTATCACACCCCCTTTTAACATATTTACAAAATAAAAAAACGCCCTTGATGCTCCTGCATCAGACTCCCCATGTAAGAAAATTCATGACCACCTGGTCATAAGTCTGGATATTTCCTCCTGGATCCCAAATTTTATTTTGTAATCTTCCTTTGCTTGTTAATTGCTTTACTGTTGTTGTTATCTGCTGTTGTTCTCCAGGCTTCCATATTTTGTGCTGTAGTGCTCCACTTGCTCTGCTCTTGCAATCTTTCGTTGTCTTTCTCTTGTTGTCTTTCCTTTTCTTTCTCGCTGCTGGCCTCTTCCGGGATTCTTTCGTCATCAGTCTTCTGATACTTTCAATCTCTCGATCCAATAAATCTCCCGGCTGTTGATTTCTAGCTGTCTGCTGAGCTAAGACGGCTTGCTCAATTTTTATTTTCTCTATTTGTACTGTCACTTGCTGACTTCTTGCTTCTATGCTTGTTTCTGTTCTGACTGCCACCCGATCATCCATACCCTCTTGTCTTCTGGAACAGAAAACTTCTTCTTCCTTCATTTGACTGCTCAACTGAGTCAAATGTTCTGCAACAATACCTGCATTCACAAAACGCTTGTTAGAAAAAAAATCATAAGGCATCAGTGCCTTGTCCTCCTTTGCCATCACTTCAGTATGCTGTTCTGAATTCTCCTCCACTATCAGCACATCAGTATGTTGATTCTCTTTACCCAAAGAATTCTCTGAAGAATTCTCAAGACTGTCAACCCGCGATCCCCGCCCGAAAAAGAGGAATTTATTATTATTTTAAGTGTTTTAATAGATACATGCGGGTTGGGTATGACATACCCACGTGTACACGCGTTTAACTCAGGGCAATGTCACGTATAGGGAATAAAACACTGTTTTTTAAATTTTTGGACCAGGTCTAGAAGGAGGGGTTGCCCTAGGCCATAAGTGCAGCATCACAAACCATAAGAGTGAGATTTGGAGCTATAACAGTCTTTCTCTCACATCATCTGCTTCCATGATATCTTTCTGCACTCGTTCACTGTACTGAATTATTTCATCTGCTGCAATCTCCTTGTCATACTCCAAATTTATCAACAAGTATTCCAACAATGCAATTTCTTTGTAGCATTTCTGAAGCATATTATCATCACCCGCATTCATACATAAACTTTCAGTTTGCATAAAATGTTCAACAGTATCAACTGTTACTTCCCTTAATTGCACTTTAGACTGCTTCTCTTCTTCAGCATCCACAAGAATTTTCTCTTGTACTGTAATAACAAAAGCATCACTGCTTTCTTTTTCAGAATACTTATCATTTTCTGCTTCCTCTGTCTTCATTCCCTTGTGAGATCTTGCTATCTCAGCATCAATCTGAACAGCCTTCAGATTCAACTCTTCTCTCTCCTGAACAAACTCTAAAGCTTGCTCCTCTCCCTGTGCTGTACCTGCAAACACACACAACTCATCAGTTTTAAAACCACAAGACTTTTCAGTCTTGACTGCTTCCTCAAGCACTCCCCTCTGAACAAATCTGCATGTGGAATCTTCAAATTCCAATTCTGGCTCAAGAACTCTAAGTTCCTTTTTCAACAAGGCAATCACAATTTGCCTCAACTTCCTCTGCAATTGTCGCCAAATCACTCTCTTTCCCTTCAGTGGAAAGATCCAACTTCTATTCTGATTTTCCTGCTCTTGCAGCCATTCTTCCAGTACTTGCAATTATACCTTTATTACTGCAATCTCTCTTTCTCTGACTTCATCAGTCATCTCACCTCTGTGGCATTCCTCTGAACATCTTCTTTGATCCTCCATGATCACTTTCTCCATGAGTTGTTCACTCACCATGAGTTGTACTAGCCTTTACGACAACAATCTCTTCTGCTGCCACTTACCTCACCAAGCCCTCCTCACTCAGTCTTTTGGTAAGTACTGGTTCACTGCTTCTGGAACCTCTTTGAGCACTCTCCTCTGCTCACTCTCTAGGCTATCTCTTCAACTCACCTTCTTCTTCAGGACACTGCAATTGTCCTCCTTATTCAGCCTTTAGCTGAATACCAGGTTCACTGCCATCTTCTCTGCAACCATAAACTTCAATTCATAAATTTCAAATCAGAAAAATCATCTCACCTTTAAGATCTTGCATGATCTTTTCCTCCCTGCAATCCTATTCACTTGTGTAGTTTGCATATCAGATTTAGAAATCTGATCGTCCTTTCAGTCTTTCAACAAAAATACATTTCAATTCAACAAAACCTTCTTGTCATCATTCAGAAAATAAATATTTCAACAGAGCATTCCAGCTCTGATACCAAAATTGACGCAGGCAAGGCCTGCAAATACCAGGATCCTCTGACAACCATGCATATAAAACATACACCTCAATACACGCCAGAGTTTACACTTAAATTTGCGGAAGCTTGTTTCATGATGTTGTAATCTCATGATTTATAAAAACCATGCTTGGAATTAAACCCAATTCATAACTCAAATTCTTTCTATCTAAACCAATTCCAAGACAACAAAGCTTTTCAATCTGAATATACAAATGCATCTTAATCTTCTACCAATACATTTCATTCAATTCCAACTCCCATCTCTCATTCTTATAACGCGAGAGTTTAAAATCAAAACTCAATAAAAAGATGCGGCCCTGCTACCATTTCAATCTCACACAAAAATGGCTCATGCCAAATTCAAATCTTGAAACTCTTCGGACATTCCCATAAACAATCTCAAAATATATTGGTTGGATTCAATTAAAGAGTGTGCCCTTACCTTTAAACTTCGATTCTTATTGCTCATATGTCTGCCCACTAACTTATTTCAAACAACAAACAACTCGAAGTGTTTATTAACAAAATAGCTCGAAGCTTTTCATTTCAGCAACCTGCATATATGGTTTTACAACACAGATTTTTAAACAACCTCCATAAACAAAGGCGCCCATATATTAAGACTGTGTCTGACAATAATTTTCATGCTTATAGCTTATATCCTACTCATTCTAGACTACGCCCTTCAGATTCTTCAACAATCGAACTATTCGACTCATGAGATTTATCTGTTTCAAAAGACCATTGTCATAAAACATACCTGTTTATTGAAACACTGTCATCATGGCATAAGTTTGTATCAGAATGTCTCTGCATTTCCTCCAAGTCAACTACAACATGCACTCTTTACAAATCATTCATTTGCATCCAAACCTTATATCAATCATTGTCTTTGCAGATACAATGTGCCGCCAAATACCACGATTTCTTCTCAGAGAAAAAACGTTTCCTCTGCTTCTGATGCAGAACAGAGACAAATAAAGCAGGAGAGCCAATGGCTCAGATGCTTATTCCTTAAATCGAGCTCCCATTTCTGTAATAACTGCATGTCTTTTGTTGAGTTTAAAACCATTCAAACCTGCGCCTTCATGCTTCACGCTACATTCTTCACTATGGCAATTTCATAAAGTTCAGGTTTAATCAAAAGCCAGTAAACCACGACTTACCAATACATCTCCAGGCTACACGTGGACTTTAACATTCAATGCATCCACATTCAGAATTCACTCCAGGTACTTTATAACATAATTTCTTCAACACCGCCTCATAGTAGATCCTTCATTTCATTTGTAGAACGTCCGGTAAAAAAACCTGTTTCAATTGACATGATTAAAACAGAACTTTGCGTTAATATTAAAACAGAACTCTGTCTCGGTTTACTTTGATTAGATCATACTTCACCCGATGTATATTTAATTCTGCATTGAATTTCAATGTAATTTCATGCAGCTTTATGACTACCGTGCACCCTCACTACCAATCAAAACAGAAAAGAAATCGATTTATTCAACATGTTAACACCCAGGTTGTTCCCTTTGACTCCCAAGGGAATACGGCCGGGGTAACCACTAACCAAACTTTGGATTACAGGCCCTAGCCTACCTGTAATCAGAGAGGGCTCTCTCTTTGAGATTTAACTTTGTTTTGTGAAGATTTTAGGCTAGTTATGAGGTCAGATTGTATTTGAGATTTTGGTTGTGAACTGTTGTTTTGAGAAGGACATGAAATGTTTAAAGAGAATTTAGTCCATTGGGCATATGGGGTCAGAAAGTTGAGAGGGTCTTGGTGTCTATGATGAAGAAAGCTTTACTGCAAAGCTAGATAGCCATTCATGATACAAGTTTTGATTTATAAATAAAACAGTAAGACATAGAGTTTCTACACAGTGTGACAGTAATTTGAAGAGCAGATTCTACTCAGTAGCATTTAAGAATTACTGGACAGAAACTATTAAAGATTTAGGGTAAGTTGGAGCATTTAAGAATTCCAACCAGACAACTAAATCCGAAGAAAACATCCATAACAAGAAAAGATTGAATTCAGGGTGTCTCAATGGACAAATCCTGAGTTAGTATTTTTCTTCCTTGCTAAGTCTAGATCACATACATCAGATATAAATTAAACAGAAGATAAAACAAAAAAAAAGTTAGAGAAGACTTATTGTATCATGTCATGACACCAGAATTCTGCAACATTCAATAATTCCAACACAGCATACATTAGATGGACTCAACTTCTGAAAACCCAAAGCTTCTTTGTATTACTTCTCCAGAATCATACAGCCGAGTTCTCTTTCTTGAACAACAGAAGTAAACAACAACCCCCAAATGATCTGCGCGGGGGTGAATATATACAAAAATATCATGTAAAATATCTGAAGTAAGAGTTATTGAGCAGTAATTGTTTCTATCAACTTTTACAATATAGTGGTTACAAAATTTAAAGCCTTTGGCACAGGTATACAACAACTGTCTGTTGTTTGTCAGATTTGTTTGACTTTTGAGCCCATGGGCTGGCTGAGCTCTTCCTCGACAGTTTGCGCTGTCTTTTCGCTTCTTTGCTGACATGCTAGCACAGTCACCTCTCAAAAGGCTGATCTGTAATCTCCTCAACTGCTTGCTGGTTGCTGTGGGATGCTTTTAATCTGAATATTCAATTTAATCAAAGCAGAGGCCTGATCATGTTCGTCCACCATTCATCAGTAGGCATTTGGTGCCTCTGCATCTTGTGTAATGTTTCATCAGCATCTGTATATTTGTAGTAATTAGGGGGCACTGCAAACAGATGGTTGATTTCATGTTCTATATAAAACAGATTTTCTAGTTTATCATACAATTCTTGTCCTGTAGGCGGCCCAGTTCCTTCTGAAGTGCCAGATGAGGTAATCAACTGATCAGTGATGTAGTTGTTGACTCTTTTTGCATATTGCTCATGAGACAATAGCCTTCCAGTGCTGTTTACTAAACTGGAGAGTCCCCTGTCATATAATGCTGTGATCTTCGCACCAAAAGTATTTACCTTTGC
Source organism: Pinus tabuliformis (assembly GCA_031772625.1). Taxonomy (NCBI): domain Eukaryota; kingdom Viridiplantae; phylum Streptophyta; class Pinopsida; order Pinales; family Pinaceae; genus Pinus; species Pinus tabuliformis. Next base: position 1,948,397,678 of record CM062816.1, read on the forward strand.
TTGAATATCCTGACATTTTCTTTCTAGTGCCTGCACATAGTTTCTGAGGGTGAGTACCCTTTTGATCAGAAAAATTGTATCAGTTCTATCTCTGATACCCATGTTTGCTAGCTATATGCCAGTTTTGTTGTTCAACACATTGATCATTCTAGTAGCTACATCTGGCATACTTCTTAGAGAAGCTCTGGCCTTTTGATTTTCTGCATAAGCCCTGCCCAGCAACTCCATTTGCTCATGGATGGTCTCTATATATTGCCATTGGTCTATGATTGATTGACCAATCTTTAGCCACATGATTTTCTTGAGCTCCGTTATTGCTTTGCCCATGGTCATCTCCTTTTCTAGCTCTTTGATTTTTCTTTCTAGGGTCTTTTCTTCCCTTGTCTTTTCTGCCACCTGTTGCTTAGATTTATCATATTTCTCATTAAGTGTGGCCAATTTCTCCTTGCATTCATTCAACTCTGCCATCTGGGCTTCTAGGACTTGAATCTCCTTCATCATCTTCTGCATGTCTAGGCTTGGAGCCTGTTCTAGTGCCGTTGCTGGTGCTGATGTTGATGGAGCTGTTTGAGCTGTCTGCCCTGTGGGAGGAGCAGTAGTTTGAGGGGACTCCTCAAGGTTTATGACTTGCTGAGGGGGCTGAGATGTCTGGCCTCCCTCTTTCTGCTTTAGTGCCTCCTGCAGTGCAGCCTCTGTTTCTACCAATTTACTTTCTGTTTGGACCAGTTGCTTATGTAGTGTTATCAGCATGGCTGTTGTATCCTGGTCTTTCCTCTGCTGAGCAACCTCTTCTGTTTGAGGGTGAAGGGTTGCTGGGATCTTCACCATCTTTCTCAAAGCTGCAATATCTGCATCTCTTTCTTTTAGCAGTGCCTGCACAGCTTTGGGATCCTTTGGGTCATGCCCGAGCTCTATAATTATATCCTCCAGAGACCTGATCCTGTTGTCTTTAGCCTGGGAGGATGCCTTTTCTAACTCCAATTATGCAGTGGTATTATTCAAAGAATTCTGCAATCTATAACCTATCAATGTTTTATCTGCTATAGTAGCATACACCATCTCACCCATTTGTTTATGCAGCTCAATTTGGTCCATTGGGTGGATGTCCTTTGCAAATATTTCCAAGTTTTTCCTTATGTAGTCTGCAGCTGACTGTGGCTGTAGCATAGTAGGCAAAAAGTGGCTCATGGTCATCTTGCCTTCAGGGATATCATATATTGACATAAGCCTCTGCTGGTTGGTGGGAGCCATCTTAAGTAAGTGATTGTAGAGCTGCAACCTCACTGGTTCATTCCTAGCCTTAATGTCTATGAATTGTTTCTTGATGCTAGATTCTGCTTTTCTTTGCTGTCCTGAGGAGCTGACCTCTCCTCCCAGTGGTCTTTGTTGTTCCTGCTGTAAGGAACTTACTGATGCCTCAGTACTTGGGGGGCCCATACCCATGGATGGACCAACAGGCATCTCTTCCTCTGAGAAGGGATCAAGCCTTTGTCTTTTCTCCCCTTGTTGGCTTGCTGATGTGGTGGGGGGAGTGTCTTCTTGTCTATCTCTCTTTTTTCCCCTCTCTTCATTGATGGGAGTTTGGAGCATAGAAGTCTCCACTGCTGTATTTTGTGCTTGGGGCTCCTTGTCTTGAGCCTGTTGCTCTGTAGGTCCAGGGGCTTCTGCCATTTCTTCCTGCTGCTCAGGCTGATCCTTTTGCTGTCCTTCAGGGGGTGGCTGCTCCTGCTCTTTTTCTTTTTCTTTAGCTGAATTTACTGCTTGTATAGTAGTCTGGGCTACCTTTTGTGGAGCTGTAGATGATGAAGCAGCTGCTCCAACTTGAACACTGGGGAGAGGGAATACCTATGCACAATGTTCCAAGTCAGCCTCCTTTTCAATGTTTTTAGCAGATCTTTGTGCTAACTCTTCTCTAGTGGTTGCTTCGTCTAGGGTACCTTCTTTCCATATCAATTGATTGGCATATTTTTCAATATGTGGTAATCTGAGGTGATCATAACTAGCCAATCTATATTTGACTCTTCTAAGGCTGATGAAATGATTGGGATCATAAGGTTCCCAAAGGAAACCGGTTTGCAACCCAAGGCTCTTTAATATTTTGTCTGCCTCTTGCCAGGCCTCTTCCCTTTTATTGTAAATAAATGGACCTAGCTGGTTTTTAACCTTTAGCTGTGCTTTCTTGTTCTTGCTGTGGAAATGGACCATATCAGCATTTCCAAACTGTCTGAAATACTCTAAGGCAAACAGTCTCATGGGGACATATCTTGGCAGCCTGTATGGGGCTAGCTCACACCCATATATCCTTATTACTGTGTGGTTTTGGTAAAAGTACCAATCCCCAATGTTGTAGACCTTTGAGAGCTGGAGAATCTTCTGCATCTCATCTGTTAATCTGGGAGGAGGTGAGCTCAATAGCAAGGACGTGGCTGGATGAATGAAAAGGTCTATGAATTCACAGTAATTATAAGGTGAAAAAGACACACTATGGAAGATGGAAGACCAAAATACCACAGACCTTGGATTTCCTTGTGCATCTAATCTTTTGACAGGAAAAGGGAACTGGTCATGCTGATTAAATAGGAGCAAATGGTAAATGTAGGAAGTGTATCTGAACACCCTCTCCCTACCCAAATTCATCAATTGTTCATGCATCTTGTTGGCAATGTATGCAGGATAATCATAGTAGACTGAAGGAGGCTTTCCAGGAGAAAACATGGCCATCAAAACCAGAACAGTCTCATCCACATATTCAGTTGAATTATACCCCAAGATATAACTTATCATGTCCACCATATCCCTGCCCAACTCATTGAGATACACATGAGAGATAGGAGGAGACCTTATAGATTGAGAGCCTGATGTAAGGAATAACTGATTGATCTTAGTGATTTGGGCATTGGACAACTTGCCCCCTTGTTCTATCAAGTTCAACATGGATAAACGAGTCAGTTTCTTTGTAGTATGGAAGTGCAACATTTGCGTTATGGCCTCAGGGGTGATATGGAACAAAACTGAGCCTGAAGGATTAAGTACAGCCCTCTGAGTTGGGTCATAATTGGCAGAGCATTGGTGGATCAGGTCTGGGAATACATTGACCTGAGGAAGCCTAAAAATGGGAAGGAAGGAGTCCCAAATACCCAGGATGTCAGTTCCATTCATATGTTTTGCTCTCAGCTCATTGAGTAGATGAATTTGATATTTGCTTTGCGTTAAAACTGTCTCCATCATCTGGTAATCCCTATCTGCCAGGGCCTGCCATTCCAGCTCTCTGTGCGAGGCATTTAAAGGGGCAACATTCAAAGCCACCGGTGTTTCCATGGTCAAAATGTGTTTTTATTAGGATTTATGACCAACTTTTGGGCAAACGCAGTTCTGCGCGACAGTATAGGTAAACTTGCAGGTTTATGGTGTTTCAAGGACAATTCAGGTGCAATTGGGCACAATTGGCCAGTGAAGGATTAATAAACTTGTTTCCAAGGCATTGCAGGTCGAATTCTCTTGCGAAAATGGGCAATTCAGAGGTTTTTGCAAATGCAGGACGGAACATAATAGGCGAATGGTGAATTCGGTAAATACCTGGTCGTGGAGCAATGGCGGAGGTTGGTTGAAGTCAATTGGTAGGCGGCAGCAGCTCTGGAGTGGCTTCAGTAGGTTGGCGGCAGCAATAGACGTAAATCGCATGCAGAAGGCAGAATACTCTTTTGTGTAAAAATGTGAAAAAACGGTGAAATTCGGCGAAATATGGGTAATTTTGGCTTTGGCGCGCTTTTTTTTAGATGACGTCAGCATGACGTCATCAGGTGGGGCCGAAATTTGGATGACGTCAGCATGACGTCATCAGGTGGGGTCAGGTACGGAAGGGTGACATGGCGGCCTATGAGTGGTCCACAGGGAGTGCCGAGGTGGCGGACAGCTCGGATCCATGGCGGGGGGGCACTGATGCACTGTTGAGTTGGCATGACGTGGACGTGACGAGATAGGCGGTAAACAATAGGCGATAAGTGGTTTGATCGGACTGCTTTGGATACGGTCGCGGTATTGTCAGAGGGTGGCCCGATAATATATTTGAGCCACGCGTCCTCGCCCCTACGTCAACCTACATCAAATTTCGGGACATAAAGGGGGGACGTCGGGGCCGCTCCGAAATGGCAGAGAGCTGTCGGATGGGAAAGCCCAGATCTGACGGCTGGCAGGAGGCCGAGATGATAGGATGATACGGACTGGTGGCCATATTAAACAAATAATATTTATCAATATTTGCGCTCAGCGGAACTTTAGGATATGATGAAAATTGTGGGTTTTTTCAATGTTTTCGGGAAAAATGGGTTATAAGGGGTTTATTTACAAAAACAGGGTTAGGCTATTAAATCAAGCGGATCTTGGTTTAATCCCAAAAATTAAACTCTCGGCGCCTTTTTGCATCGCACTCTAATGTTTAGTGCTCAAACCTTTTAGACCATATATAAAGCTATAACGCTTGGGAAAGGGGATATGTACATATTTGGGATTTTTCTGTAGGATTAACCTAATAATAGGGGAAATGGAGTATAGGGAGTTAAATAATAAGGAATTAGGAGTTAATATGAGTGGAAGAGGTGGATGAGGGGATAAAAACACTAAGTTTTATATGAAATCAACTTAGTTTAGGAAGTAGATCAAAATGAAAAGAATTTTACACAAGAAATGTGGATATGGCATATAATACAAGTGCAAATAGGATGTTAGCAAGACTTATGATAGGGAAAATTGGGAAGTTAGACATGCTTCATCCTGATGCTGTAAGATGATGGAGAAGAGGACCTTCTCTATCCAATGATATTTCCTTTGCCTTAGACCAACAAAATGAAAGGAATAACACTTCTGCAACCCCATCTACCTACCCATCTACTTGCCTAGCATTTTTTGTTTCTTCATGGAGGGTGCACTTGAGCTAGCAAACCCTCAATTTCTCTTTTCTTTTCTTTTCACTTTTTCTTTTTCTTTTCTATCTAAAACTACCCTTATTACCTCCAAGGCCCCAGATTAAGCAGTTGGGAACCTTAATTCTCTACCTAACTACTAGTCTGCCAAGATTAAACAGTTCGGACAGACTTCTTTCTCTATTCTACAACAAGAAATTGAAACATGGCATGATCCAGCTTAGGCTGTTGGATCACCCATCCAAAATTGGGGCAACATCAAGCTATGTACAAAATGCTTTTTCATAGAAATATGAGATCTTTGCATCACCAAAGCAGAGCATATTTGGAATTTCCTTGCCAATCATGAAAGATGAAACCTATTGGTATAGGTAGATAACAGTGGCTCCACTTGGGGATGGTTTTTCCACTTGAAAGACCAAGAACAGCAGGTCAGAATGCCTTGGCCCTTGACTTCTTTATCAAAACTTGGAGTTTTCCTTCTTGAATTTTCAAAACCGGACCGTTTCCACATTGGTAGATATCTGAACCGAATAGCCTTTTGCTGAATGCTTACAAAACTTGGGAAGCTACAGTATCTACATATTAACAGAAAATAATATATACACCTGATTATGTACAAGGGAGAATTAAGCTACAAACATGGAAAGTAGTCAAAATAGTGCTTTAACATCCTGCCATTCACAGGACCTTCATCCAAATCAGTTTCATCAAGATTTTTAAGGAAGTAAGTATTGTTTCCTTGCACTGCTTGAATAACAAATGGTCCTCTCCAAAGGGAATCAAATTTTCCATGTTTTCCTTTATCTTCCCTTCTTGAATCCCACTTGAGCACTTTGTCACCAATGAGAAAATCTTCAGCCTTGGTCCTTCTATCAAAGGCTTTCTTTAACTTCTCTTGTAGAACTTGAACTCTGCTATAAACTTGGTCTCTGGTTTGCTGCAAACATATTATTTGATTGATTCTTCTTTGCATGTCATTGGGTTCAGCTTGACTTTCTTGAAGTAATTTCATGACAGGAACCCCTAAAGATGAGGGGAACTTGGCTTCTAATCCATAGACTAACTCATATGGGCTGACCCCAATGGATCTCTTGGTTGTTAGCCTATCTGCCCATAAAGCATTTACAAGCTTCTTATGCCAATTTTTCTTATTCTCTTCCAATACTTTCTTAATGATGTTGATGAGACTTTTGTTTGATGATTCAGCCAAACCATTGCCTTGAGGGTAGTATGCTGTGGAGTGACCCAAAGTGATATGGAATTTGTGGCAAAAGTTCACCATTTTCTTGGATCTAAAAGCAGCAGCATTATCTGTTATTATCTTGTCAGGACAACCAAATCTAGACAGAATGTTGTTCTCAAGGAACTGAATGATAGTTGAATCATTTGCTTGTCTACATGGGACAGCCTCAATCCATTTGGTGAAGTAATCTGTGGCTGTGAGGATCCATCTATGCTGGCCTGAAGATGAAGGGTGAATCTCTCCAATAAAATCTAAGCCCCATTGCTGGAAGGGCTTCTCTGTTGCAATAGGCCTCAAAGGAAGTGGCAGTAATTTTCTCTTTCCCTCAAATATTTGACACTTGTGACATGAAGTTGCAAATTTTTTAACATCAGAGAAAACAGTGGGCCAATAGTAACCTGCCCTCAATATCTTATCCACAGTGGACTTCCAGTACAAGTGTCCACCACAATCACCTGCATGAAATTCTTTCATAACATTGCTTGTTTCATCCATAGTTAGACAATTCAACAAGATACCTTCATGATTTTTCCAAAATAATTTACCATCTATAACACAAAACTTTGAAGCTTTCATTTTTAGGAACCTACATTTAGTTCTGGACAATCCTGGGGGAGCACACAGGTTTTGCAACACATAACAGATATCAGAATACCAAGGGGATTGTTCAAAGGCTACATTGATCTTTGGAGTCGCCAGCTCCGGTTCATTGTCCAGTTGGTTTATATCCAAGGCTTGGAAATTTGCTTCAGACATTAGTTTAGCTAAACCTTTCCCTTTTATCAGTTTTGTAGGTTTTATTTCAATGTCAAATTCTAAAATGTTGGCAATCCATTTTCCCCTTCTGCCCTCTAAATTTTCTTGAGTTAATATGTCTTTGACAATAGCATTTGGTACATAGGCAATGACATGAGAGTATAGGATGTAAATCCTGAAGTCTTTGATGGCCTTAACCAAAGCATAAGCTTGTTTTTCCATGATCTGATATTTCAGAGGAGCATCTCTAAGGGCTCTGCTAAAGAAAGCAATAGGTTTTTCATTCCCTTGATCATCTTTTTGCAATAAGACAGCAGCAATAGTATGCTGAGAGGCAAAGGAAAAGATGATGAAGTCTCTATCAAATTGAGGATTTGTTAAGACTGGAGTTTGGGTGAGGGCTAGTTTGATGCCTTCAAAAGCTTGATTAGCCTCTACAGTCCACTTCACCTTGGAATCCTTTTTTAGCATGTTGTTGAGCAATCTGATCAATTCTGCTAAGTTTGGGATAAATCTCCTTAGGAAGTTGATCTTTCCCAAGAAGGCTTGTAACTCTTTGATATTTCTTGGATGGGGCATTTGTAAGATGGCCTGTATTCTGTCTGGATCAATTCTAATGCCATCCTTTGAAATGATATGACCCAATAACTTACCTTCTTCCAAACCAAATAGAGATTTCTTAGGATTTAAGGAAATGCCATATTTCCTACATGTTATGAATATTTGCCTTAGATGTTTCAAATGTTCTTGGTCAGATTTTGAAAAAGGTGTGAGGTCATCTAAGTAAACCACAAGGAAATCATGAATCTCTTTGGCAAACGCAATATCCATTGCTCTCTGAAATGTAGCTCCTGCATTTTTCAATCCAAAAGGCATTTTGACATATTTGAAAGTTCCCCATGGGGTTGTGAATGCTGTTTTATCTTGATCATCAGGGTGGACCAGGATCTGATTAAATCCTGAAAATCCATCAAGTAATGAGATTCTTGAAGCCCCCACCACTCTCTGGAGAATGTGATCCATTTTGGGCAAGGGATAATTGTCTTTGAGGGAAACTTGATTTAAATTCCTTAAATCAACACAAAGCCTAATTTCACCAGTTTTCTTTCTTGTAGGGACCAAATTTGAAATCCAATCAGAAAACCTGATTGGGGCTATGATACCTGCTTTAAACATTTTTTGTACCTCTTTCTCCATTGATGGGAGAAGCATAGGGTTGATTCTCCTTAATTTTTGTTTGAATGGCTTTTGATTTGGCTTGAGAGGGATGGTGTGTTGAATGACAGAGGTGTCATAGGATTTTAAATCCTCATAACTCCATGCAAACACATCTTGGAACTCTTTAAAAAGGTCAACATACTTGGGCTTCTGGTCAGGAGGCAAAGATGCAGACAGTTTTATTATTTTGGGTTCCCCAATAGTTCCAATGTTGCATTCTTCTATGGCAGTATTAAGGGGTTGCATTTTTGGTTTCCAAGGAACATCATTGGAATAAAAAATGTCCTCTAAAGGAGTTAAGCCTGTTGGTAGAAAATTGTCCTTTAGTTGTATAACTTCGGCTTCGACGTCAGCTATTTCATCAAAACTAATTTGCTTGAGTTTTTGTATATTTTCCTTGTCAAAAGTTGTTGGATGAAGTATTTGGTTTGTTGTTTTGGGTGAAATAGTAACTTGGTGCTGTTCATCTAGTGCCTGTGAATCTTTCACAGCATCGACATCAATGTTTAGACCTGAAAATTCTTGTTGTAAAGTCAAGAAGTTATTTATCTGTGTGTCATCTTCAAATACTTGCCAATCTCTGATATTGTTTGGGACAGAAGGTCTGTGTTTTATCTCAGCTGTAAAACAATGATTGGGTTCAAAAGGTAATTTGCAAGTGCTTGCAAATGTGGCTAAACTGTGTGCATGAAGATTGTGTGTTCTGGATATTTTTGTGATTTGAAATTCAGTGAAGGAGTTAAGTATTTCAGCAGCAGCAGACCTGTATGTTCTCAGTCTTTTATCATTTGTGACAAAGTTGCCCTTTATTTGTTGGATAATAAGGTCTGAATCTCCCGAGATTGAAACCTTTGTGGCCTGTAAGGATTTTACTAGTTTGAGGCCTAGTAAAAGAGCTTCATACTCTGCCATATTATTAGTGCATCTGAAATTCAGCCTATAAGCTCGACCTTCTGCATGATTGTTTTGTTTGTTATGAACCCATACTCCTGCCCCTGCCCCTAATTTATTGACTGATCCATCAAACTCGAGAAACCAAAGGATTTCTTGGTTTAGGGGAGGTCTATCAGCTTCTCTGGGATTTGGCATTAAGAATTTAAGGTTTTCTTTTCCACCTGGTTTATCTTCTTGAACAGTTTTATCTATTGATTGCTTCACCTCCATTTCTAAGGCATTGGCTTGTTCATTTACATGCAGATCTTGCTCTAGTATGTTGGTTTTGTCATCATTTGTAGGACCTATATCATGATTGAACAGAATATAAGAGTCCATGTCAGAATGGACAGCATATATGGGAAAATTTTGAGGTTTTTCTTCACTGCTCACCATGTATTTCATGAGTGTTTCTCTGTATAATCTCTTGGGTTGCCCAAAGACAGAAATGGTGGCATAGGACATGTCTAATTGTAGGGAGCCTTGAAGTTTAGCACCCCATGATCTTGATAATAACATTCCATACTTAGGTGGGATATCAGCAACCACCACATCCATTAGGATTGTTTTATTTGGATACTGGACCAAGGAAACACATAAATCCTTTATCAAACCCAAACACTTAACTTGGCTGGAGTCAAATGAAAATAGGTCCTTATATGGCCTTGTAATGTCTAGATTCAGTCTCTCCATCACTGATTTTGGCATGAGGTTATGGGATGCGCCTGAATCAAACATTGCATTATGTAGTATTTTATCATGAATATGTAAGCTGACATAAAAAGGTAAAACTCCAGCACTTACTGTTTTCCCATCAACTTCTGGGCCAAAAAGTAACTCTGGGGTATCATCCAATACATTGACATCATCCTTATTATGGGTCAGTTGAAGGGACTTCTTGATTTGTTGTTTGTAAATGTCATGTTTAGCTAGTTCAGCAAGAGGAATGGCTATCTTTAATTTACCAATTTCAGATTCTAAGTCAAAAGGTTTTTCAGATTGGATTTTGGTATTTTGATTCACAACCCTTTCTTTGTCAACTGACTTTTTAGGAGAATTCTCTTGGCTCTCAGTCTGATCCTGGGGTTTATCCTTTTTACCCATCTTTTGAGAAGTATTGCTTGGATTGCAATGTAGAGGCAGTGTGACTGATGGCTGCTGGTTTGAGGAATATGTTTCAGTAATATCCTCAACTGTGACTTCATTTGTGAGTGGATCAGATTTGTCATTTGGCTTAGTAATAGTAACCTTCTTGGACTGTGGGTCATCCTTTGTTTTTTCAGGCTGTGTCACATTTATAGTTCTGCTTCTTAATTTGTACTGCTTGTGAACTTCAAAAACAGCTGTGTCATAGCCTTGTTTAAAGTCAAAAGACTCACCTGATTTTGTTTGAAATTGTTTCATATCATCTTCTTCCTGATCTTTTTGACTTAGGAAAACTTGTTGTTCATCATTCAGACCCATCAAATTGATGTGGGTATCATCTGTCTGTTCACTAGAAGTAGATGCTTCAGCATAGTTTTCTTGGAAAGGAGGTCTAACATCTGTTTCAGGACTTGCTTTTCCAGCATTGGGATTTTGGTTTCTTCTGAAATTGGGGTTCCTTATAGGATTGTTTTGGGGTCCTTCCCATGATGATTTTCTTTCAACTGACTCTACTCTGTCACCTAGTCTGTGCATGCCAGTAATTATTGCATCTAATTTTTGATCCCAGCCTGAAGGCTCTTCTTTAAAGGTGGTTTTTCTTTCAGTTCTAGCTCTGTTCCTCTTAGCTATCAGATTGGCTTCTACACTGACTGCTATATCTTGCATCTCAGCCAAGGTTCGGGGAGCTCTTTCCCTCAATTGGTATGCCATATCTGAATCAAATCCATCAGGAAAAGTGTATAAGGCTAGATCAGGTGGAGGTCTCAGGTTTTGGGGAATAGCATTATAGATATTATTAAATCGAGCACAGTAGTCCAGGACAGTTTCTTGGGGACCTCTTTTGATAGCATTGTATTCAGATAGAATATGAAGTGGGTCCTTTTTCTTCTCCCATCTATTGATAAAGGTTTGATACAAGGCTTCAGGGTCACCTATGGAATTTGCTTGAAGTGATCTGAACCATGTTCTTACATCCCCGGTCAAGCTTTGCACAAAGATTTTCATCCTAACAGCATCATCATCTATCTCATAGTTTTCAAAGTAATCCTGCATTTTCTTAGTATGCTGAAGGGCTGAATAAGATCCAGTACCATCAAAGTATGAAATCTTGGTTTGGTAATCCGGGGGCATAGGCCCTGGGTTAGCTGGTAACTGCAAAGGGGCATACCTATTAGCCATGTTTGGTGGAACAATAGGGATAACAGGAACAAATGGAACAAGTGGAGGAAAGGGGATAACAGGGATATGTGTAACTAATGGAGGAGTTGAGGAGGCACTATGTGAGGTGGATGAAGAACTAGGAGACTGTGGAACTGTGGTATGAGGGTGTAAAGAGACCTTAGCAGGAGTTGGGATGTTGGTTTGGACTCCTGCCTCAGAACCTGAATCTGAGAAATTTTCTTGGGTCTCTTGTTTCTTGTGGATTCTTGAAATCAGATTTGGGTTTTGAAACTCAGGTAATGGATTTGGATCCGGATTAGATCTTGTATACCGGGTTTTCCTCTTAGGAGCCAGCCTTCTAAGATCTGTGTATGGTTAATTATCTGAAAGATGTCAATCTTTGAAAGGACTGATCAAGTATAGACCAACTGTATGGGATTTAAGACTGAATAAAGATGGACTGAGGCAGCTTTTATATAATCCTGCAAATGCAAAGCAGAGGCAGTTTCCAAGGCTGTCTGGCTGTCACTCAGACTTTATCTACAGCATTAAATATCAAACAGAGGTTTATGAAATTCATCCTGTCCCCAGTGGAGTCGCCATTTATGTTAACACCCAGGTTGTTCCCTTTGACTCCCAAGGGAATACGGCCGGGGTAACCACTAACCAAGCTTTGGATTACAGGCCCTAGCCTACCTGTAATCAGAGAGGGCTCTCTCTTTGAGATTTAACTTTGTTTTGTGAAGATTTTAGGCTAGTTATGAGGTCAGATTGTATTTGAGATTTTGGTTGTGAACTGTTGTTTTGAGAAGGACATGAAATGTTTAAAGAGAATTTAGTCCATTGGGCATATGGGGTCAGAAAGTTGAGAGGGTCTTGGTGTCTGTGATGAAGAAAGCTTTACTGCAAAGCTAGATAGCCATTCATGATACAACTTTTGATTTATAAATAAAACAGTAAGACATAGAATTTCTACACAGTGTGACAGTAAGTTGAAGAGCAGATTCTACTCAGTAGCATTTAAGAATTACTGGACAGAAACTATTAAAGATTTAGGGTAAGTTGGAGCATTTAAGAATTCCAACCAGACAACTAAATCCGAAGAAAACATTCATAACAAGAAAAGATTGAATTCAGGGTGTCTCCATGGACAAATCCTGAGTTAGTCTTTTTCTTCCTTGCTAAGTCTAGATCACATACATCAGATATAAATTAAACAGAAGATAAAACAAAAACAGGTTTAGAGAAGACTTATTGTATCATGCCATAACACCAGAATTCTGCAGCATTCAATAATTCCAACACAGCATACATCAGATGGACTCAACTTCTGAAAACCCAAAGCTTCTTTGTATTATTTCTCCAGAATCATACAGCCGAGTTCTCTTTCTTGAACAACAGAAGTAAACAACAACCCCCAAATGAGCTGCGCGGGGGTGAATATATACAAAAATATCATGTAAAATATCTGAAGTAAGAGTTATTGAGCAGTAATTGTTTCTATCAACTTTTACAATATAGTGGTTACAAAATTTAAAGCCTCTGGCACAGGTATACAACAGCTGTCTGCTGTTTGTCAGATTTGTTTGACTTTTGGGCCCATGGGCCAGCTGAGCTCTTCCTCGATGGTTTGCGTTGTCTTTTCGCTTCTTTGCTGACACGTTGGCACAGTCACCTCTCAAAAGGCTGATCTGTAATCTCCTCAACTGCTTGCTGGTTGCTGTGGGATGCTTTTAATCTGAATATTCAATTTAATCAAAGCAGAGTCCTGATCATGTTCGTCCACCATTCATCAGTAGGCATTTGGTGCCTCTGCATCTTGTGTAATGTTTCATCAGCATCTGTATATTTGTAGTAATTAGGGGGCACTGCAAACAGATGGTTGATTTCATGTTCTATATAAAACAGATTTTCTAGTTTATCATACAATTCTTGTCCTGTAGGCGGCCCAGTTCCTTCTGAAGTGCTAGATGAGGTAATCAACTGATCAGTGATGTAGTTGTTGACTCTTTTTGCATATTGCTCATGAGACAATAGCCTTCCAGTGCTGTTTACTAAACTGGGGAGTCCCCTGTCATATAATGCTGTGATCTTGGCACCAAAAGTATTTACCTCTGCTTGAATATCCTGACATTTTCTTTCTAGTGCCTGCACATAGTTTCTGAGGGTGAGTACCCTTTTGATCAGCAAAATTGTATCAGTTCTATCTCTGATACCCATGTTTGCTAGCTGTATGCCAGTTCTGTTGTTCAACACATTGATCATTCTAGTAGCTACATCTGGCATACTTCCTAGAGAAGCTCTGGCCTTTTGATTTTCTGCATAAGCCCTGCCCAGCAAATCCATTTGCTCATGGATGGTCTCTATATATTGCCATTGGTCTGTGATTGATTGACCAATCTTTAGCCATATGATTTTCTTGAGCTCCGTTATTGCTTTGCCCATGGTCATCTCTTTCTCTAGCTCTTTGATTTTTCTTTCTAGGGTCTTTGCTTCCCTTGTCTTTTCTGCCACCTGTTGCTTAGATTTATCATATTTCTCATTAAGTGTGGCCAATTTCTCCTTGGCTTCATTCAGCTCTGCCATCTGGGCTTCTAGGACTTGAATCTCCTTCATCATCTTCTGCATGTCTAGGCTTGGAGCCTGTTCTGGTGCCGTTGGTGGTGCTGATGTTGATGGAGTTGTTTGAGCTGTCTGCCCTGTGGGAGGAGCGGTAGTTTGAGGGGACTCCTCAAGGTTTATGACTTGCTGAGGGGGCTGAGATGTCTGGCCTCCCTCTTTCTGCTTTAGTGCCTCCTGCAGTGCAGCCTCTGTTTCTACCAATTTACCTTCTGTTTGGACCAGTTGCTTATGTAGTGTTATCAGCATGGCTGCTGTATCCTGGTCTTTCCTCTGCTGAGCAACCTCTTCTGTTTGAGGGTGAAGGGTTGCTGGGATCTTCACCATCTTTCTCAAAGCTGCAATATTTGCATCTCTTTCTTTTAGCAGTGCCTGCACAGCTTTGGGATCCTTTGGGTCATGCCCGAGCTCTATAATTATATCCTCCAGAGACCTGATCCTGTTGTCTTTAGCCTGGGAGGATGCCTTTTCTAACTCCAATTGTGCAGTGGTATTATTCAAAGAATTCTGCAATCTATAATTTATCAATGTTTTATCTGCTAGAGTAGCATACACCATCTCACCCGTTTGTTTATGCAGCTCAATTTGGTCCATTGGGTGGATGTCCTTTGCAAATATTTCCAAGTTTGTCCTTATGTAGTCTGCAGCTGACTGTGGCTGTAGCATAGTAGGCAAAAAGTGGCTCATGGTCATCTTGCCTTCAGCGATATCATATGCTGACATAAGCCTCTGCTGGTTGGTGGGAGCCATCTTAAGTAAGTGATTGTAGAGCTGCAACCTCACTGGTTCATTCCTAGCCTTAATGTCTATGAATTGTTTCTTGATGCTAGATTCTGCTTTTCTTTGCTGTCCTGAGGAGCTGACCTCTCCTCCCAGTGGTCTTTGCTGTTCCTGCTGTAAGGAACTTACTGATGCCTCAGTACTTGGGGGGCCCATACCCATGGATGGACCAACAGGCATCTCTTCCTCTGAGAAGGGATCAAGCCTTTGTCTTTTCTCCCCTTGTTGGCTTGCTGATGTGGTGGGGGGAGTGTCTTCTTGTCTATCTCTCTTTTTTCCCCTCTCTTCATTGATGGGAGTTTGGAGCATAGAAGTCTCCACTGCTGTATTTTGTGCTTGGGGCTCCTTGTCTTGAGCCTGTTGCTCTGTAGGTCCAAGGGCTTTTGCCATTTCTTCCTGTTGCTCAGGTTGATCCTTTTGTTGTCCTTCAGGGGTGGCTGCTCCTGCTCTTTTTCTTTTTCTTTAGCTGAATTTACTGCTTGTATAGTAGTCTGGGCTACCTTTTGTGGAGTTGTAGATGATGAAGCAGCTGCTCCAACTTGAACGCTGGGGAGAGGGAAGACCTGTGCACAATGTTCCAAGTCAGCCTCCTTTTCAATGTTTTTAGCAGCTCTTTGTGCTAACTCTTCTCTAGTGGTTGCTTCCTCTAGGGTACCTTCTTTCCATATCAATTGATTGGCATATTTTTCAATATGTGGTAATCTGAGGTGATCATAACTAGCCAATCTATATTTGACTCTTCTAAGGCTGATGAAATGATTGGGATCATAAGGTTCCCAAAGGAAACTGGTTTGCAACCCAAGGCTCTTTAATATTTTGTCTGCCTCTTGCCAGGCCTCTTCCCTTTTGTTGTAAATAAATGGACCTAGCTGGTTTTTAACCTTTAGCTGTGCTTTCTTGTTCTTGCTATGGAAATGGACCATATCAGCATTTCCAAACTGCCTGAAATACTCTAAGGCAAACAGTCTCATGGGGACATATCTTGGTAGCCTGTATGGGGCTAGCTCACACCCATATATCCTTATTACTGTGTGGTTTTGGTAAAAGTACCAATCCCCAATGCTGTAGACCTTTGAGAGCTGGAGAATCTTCTGCATCTCATCTGTTAATCTGGGAGGAGGTGAGCTCAATAGCAAGGACGTGGCTGGATGAATGAAAAGGTCTATGAATTCACAGTAATTATAAGGTGAAAAAGACACATTATGGAAGATGGAAGACCAAAACACCACAGACCTTGGATTTCCTTGTGCATCTAATCTTTTGACAGGAAAAGGGAACTGGTCATGCTGATTAAATAGGAGCAAATGGTAAATGTAGGAAGTGTATCTGAACACCCTCTCCCTACCCAAATTCATCAATTGTTCATGCATCTTGTTCGCAATGTATGCAGGATAATAATAGTAGATTGAAGGAGGCTTTCCAGGAGAAAACATGGCCATCAAAACCAGAACAGTCTCATCCACATATTCAGTTGAATTATACCCCAAGATATAACTTATCATGTCCACCATATCCCTGCCCAACTCATTGAGATACACATGAGAGATAGGAGGAGACCTTATAGATTGAGAGCCTGATGTAAGGAATAACTGATTGATCTTAGTGATTTGGGCATTGGACAACTTGCCCCCTTGTTCTATCAAGTTCGACATGGATAAAGGAGTCAGTTTCTTTGTAGTCTGGAAGTGCAACATTTGCCTTATGGCCTCAGGGGTGATATGGAACAATACTGAGCCTGAAGGATTAAGTACAACCCTCTGAGTTGGGTCATAATTGGCAGAGCATTGGTGGATCAGGTATGGGAATACATTGACCTGAGGAAGCCTAAAAATGGGAAGGAAGGAGTCCCAAATACCCAGGATGTCAGTTCCATTCATATGTTTTGCTCTCAGCTCATTGAGTAGATGAATTTGATATTTGCTTTGCATTAAAACTGTCTCCATCATCTGGTAATCCCTATCTGCCAGGGCCTGCCATTCCAGCTCTCTGTGCGGGGCATTTAAAGGGGCAACATTCAAAGCCACCGGTGTTTCCATGGTCAAAATGTGTTTTTATTAGGATTTATGACCAACTTTTGGGCAAACGCAGTTCTGCGCGACAGTATAGGTAAACTTGCAGGTTTATGGTGTTTCAAGGACAATTCAGGTGCAATTGGGCACAATTGGCCAGTGAAGGATTAATAAACTTGTTTCCAAGGCGTTGCAGGTCGAATTCTCATGCGAAAATGGGCAATTCAGAGGTTTTTGCAAATGCAGGATGGAACAGAATAGGCGAATGGTGAATTCGGTAAATACCTGGTCGTGGAGCAATGGCGGAGCTTGGTTGAAGTCAATTGGTAGGCGGCAGCAGCTCTGGAGTGGCTTCAGTAGGTTGGCGGCAGCAATAGACGTAAATCGCATGCAGAAGGCAGAATACTCTTTTGTGTAAAAATGTGAAAACACGGTGAAATTTGGCGAAATATGGGTAATTTTGGCTTTGGCGCACTTTTTTTAAAGATGACGTCAGCATGACGTCATCAGGTGGGGCCAAAATTTGGATGACGTCAGCATGACGTCATCGGGTGGGGTCGGGTACGGAAGGGTGACATGGCGGCCTATGAGTGGTCCACGGGGAGTGCCGAGGTGGCGGACAGCTCGGATCCATGGCGGGGGGGCGCTGATGCACTGTTGAGTTGGCATGACGTGGAAGTGACGTGGACGTGACGGGATAGGCGGTAAGTGGTTTGATCGGACCGCTCTGGATACGGTCGCGGTATTGTCAGAGGGTGGCCCGATCCAATATATTTGAGCCACGCGTCCTCGCCCCTACGTCAGCCTACGTCAAATTTCGGGACGTAAAGGGGGGACGTCGGGGCCGCTCCGAAATGGCAGAGAGCCGTCGGATGGGAAAGCCCAGATCCGACGGCTGGCGGGAGGCCGAGATGATAGGATGATACGGACTGGCGGCCATATTAAACAAATAATATTTATCAATATTTGCGCTCAGCGGAACTTTAGGATATGATGAAAATTTTGGGTTTTTTCAATGTTTTCGGGCAAAATGGGTTATAAGGGGTTTATTTACAAAAACAGGGTTAGGCTATTAAACCAAGCGGATCTTGGTTTAATCCCAAAAATTAAACTCTCGGCGCCTTTTTGCATCGCGCTCTAATGTTTAGCGCTCAAACCTTTTAGACCATATATAAAGCTATAACGCTTGGGAAAGGGGATATGTACATATTTGGGATTTTTCTATAGGATTAACCTAATAATAGGGGAAATGGAGTATAGGGAGTTAAATAATAAGGAATTAGGAGTTAATATGAGTGGAAGAGGTGGATGAGGGGATAAAAACACTAAGTTTTATATGAAATCAACTTAGTTTAGGAAGTAGATCAAAATGAAAAGAATTTTACACAAGAAATGTGGATATGGCATATAATACAAGTGAAAATAGGATGTTAGCAAGACTTATGATAGGGAAACTTGGGAAGTTAGACATGCTTCATCCTGATGCTGTAAGATGATGGAGAAGAGGACCTTCTCTATCCAATGATGTTTCCTTTGCCTTAGACCAACAAAATGAAAGGAATAACACTTCTGCAACCCCATCTACCTACCCATCTACTTGCCTAGCATTTTTTGTTTCTTCATGGAGGGTGCACTTGAGCTAGCAAACCCTCAATTTCTCTTTTCTTTTCTTTTCTTTTCACTTTTTCTTTTGCTTTTCTATCTAAAACTACCCTTATTACCTCCAAGGCCCCAGATTAAGCAGTTGGGAACCTTAATTCTCTACCTAACTACTAGTCTACCGAGATTAAACAGTTCAGACAGACTTCTTTCTCTATTCTACAACAAGAAATTGAAACATGGCATGATCCAGCTTAGGCTGTTGGATCACCCATCCAAAATTGGGGCAACATCAAGCTATGTACAAAATGCTTTTTCATAGAAATATGAGATCTTTGCATCACCAAAGCAGAGCATATTTGGAATTTCCTTGCCAATCATGAAAGATGAAACCTATTGGTATAGGTAGATAACACAACACACCCAGTTTTCCTCTGGCAATTAATAACATCGATTCTTCAGTTCATGTGTAGAGTCTCAACACACATTAATTCACGCGGATTTATTATTCCAACTAACCACTGCAATTTCAATGTTATATAATATCGATTTCTGCAACTATGTGCAGAACCATATCTCAAAACTTATTAAACGCAAACATGTTCATACAGAATCGAATTCAACATACTCATATGTATATAAAAACAAACATTCACAAAGAGCTTTCTATTCATGGCCAGATATGCAAATCTATGGCCCTTTTACAAACTGCCCGAAGGCTTCCAAGGAGAACCCTTGCTCACTTCTCACACTCACTCACACCTTCTCATGCCTTTGAGGCTTGATGAATTTATACAATTTTAAAAATGAACTAATTAAATGCTCAATCCCTTCAATTTCTCAACAAACCCCTAAATCTCTCAACATCCCTAAAGGATAGATCTTTATCCCTAAAATCCTTCAACTAATTAAATTCTCTCATATCCTTTTATTAAATAAAAAGATATTTACAAAAATCCTCACCTTCTCCTATTTTATTCAAATTAATTAATAAAATATTAAAAATCATCACACCCCCTTTTAACCCTTTTAACATATTTACAAAATAAAAAAACACCCTTGATGCTCCTGCATCACAGGTCCACTAAACCTCGCAGATCACTTATCGATGAAAAGGATGAGAACTTAAGGAAGAATTAGCCGCTAGCATTCTTGGCTGTGATTGTGATATCACATATCACATACCGGAGGAAGAACAAAAAGGTAAATCAACCCCGAAAGGACTTTGTTGCGATGCGATATCATATATCATGATCGCAAATTGGAGGAGGTTCTGAATCAGCCCTAGCAGGACTCTATTGCGATGTGGTATCACATATTAGGATCGCAGATCAAGAGATTTTTTGGATCAGACATAACAGGACTTCGTTGTGATGCGATACATATTGCATATCTCAATAGCATAAAAGGGTTTGTGTTTGCAAAATGCGCCATTTGTAATCGTCGACTGCGATTTGCAATAGAACTACCCAGACGTGGTATTTATAAATTGTATTCAATAAAACTGATGTGTTCGTGTTATACAGACTTGGCTCTGTCCACCGATGGAGGCCACTGATTACGACTTGAGATGGACTGCCAGATGCGGGATTTTTATGAATTGCATTTGATAAAGTTGTTGGGTTCGTGTATTGCTAATTGTGTAGAATGCTATTGTTTAGACTAGGCATGTATGCAGATTGAATGAACATCGATTCTTTCTTAGAGTCATTGGTTTGAGGCCTGAAACTGAAAAAACATTGTTGGACGACTCTCTAATGGGTTTTTGTATGTTGAGGATGTAAAACACTGAGAGCTGTCCACCAATAAGTATTGTCACCGAGATGTATGCATGGTTAAAATGGGTTTTCACGATTTTTGTGAGGTTGGTTGCCTTGTATCCTATAGGCCCAAGATCCTTGGTCTCACAACAAACTCGCTTAACAAATTTGCCATTTTTTTGAAAACTGCCTGGATATGAAGGATTCGACTAGACCAGCATATATATATATATATATATATATATATATATATTTATATATTACTATTTGGGTGTGAAGAAGGGGGAGAGAAGAGAGTAGCATATTTTTGCGGAGCACAATAGTGGCACCTGCTCCTGGAAGGTGGTTGGGACCTTATCTCAGATATTAGAAGGTTTCGAGAAGGTTTTAGAAAGCCCGGTTACCTGAATGGGGTGTTCGGATAGGCATTTTTGCACTATTTTTCACCAAGAAGTCAATGGTGTTGTCTGTTTCCAGATATGGGCTCTCCATTTTCTAGCTATCTTACAAATTGGAGGTAGAACGATGTTTATGTAGAAATATGCTTGTAATTCTCCCTTTTCATGCCACTTAATAAAAGAAGGCCTCCCCACTATTAAGCAGGGCCCTGAGATGTAGTCAAATTTGACAAACTCCATAATCAAAACTTTGTGTCCTCATATTCTGTGATGATGTCCCTTTCTATTAATTTTTCATTCTTATCTTTTTATTGTTTTTAAGCACTGTAACTCATGTCAATTTTGATGTATCTATAAGAAAAAGAATCCTGGATCAATATGGTATCAAAGTGGGTCTTAAGGGATGTGAATTGCATGAGTGCGCTAACTAGAGATACGCTTCAGAGGATGAGCATCCTAAAAAGGAGACATGGTGAGCATAGAGGCTCACGAGGGAGAGATACAATACAATTGTTGTTAGACTATGCATGAATGATAGAGTTGTGCGTGAATGATTAAGTGTGCAGCCATGGAGCCTGGCAAGGGAATGCGTGAGACTTTCCTGCGCATGTCTAAGACAATGATATTATGTATATAGCATATGAGAAGCACAAAGAGGAGGAGACTTAGGGATCAAAGAGAGATATATCATCTACTTCTTCCAGTTCTTTTCAATCATTGACTTCCTTAAATGTGGAGATTAATTAGAGGCTTCAAGAGGAGAATGCAGAATTAAAAAGGCTCCAACAGCAAGAGAAAGAGGACAAACAATGACTGCTAAAATAGTTCCAAGCAAAGGAGGAAGCCTTTGAAGAGCTACATCATTGCCCATGTGAGGGAAATTATTCTAGGCTGAAAATGATTCGTGATGTTAAATTTGTTGCTTTCGAAAATTATACCACAGAAATAGGTTCTAAATTATTGAAGAGAATAGGGTATGAAGGAAAGGGCTTGGGCATTAATGGCCAAGGAATTTTCATTCCCATCAAAGTAGAAGAATTACCCTGTCGAACAAGACTTGGGTATGTCAAGAAGGAATCTTATAAATGTGATATTATAGCCAACAAACCATCAATGATGGATGATGAGAAGCCCTCATCATATTTTTCCAACTCGACGGTGGAAGTAAAAGATGTTGAAATCCCTTCAGTTTAATCTTCACATAATTTAATTTCTATTGGAAATGTGGAGATACCAATTTCAAGGACAATATGAGACTCTTTACCAGGATGAGGTATAAGGAAGAAGAACTTGGTGTTAAAATCCAAGGTATAACTCAACCATTGGAGGTTGAGAAAAGACCTCCATTCGCAAGGTTTGGCTGCACTGAAGGACAATCCTCAAAGATGTCAGAAGCTTCCACAACATTGTTAAGACCTTTGAGGAAAGAGGATGATGGGGAAAAATCACCATGAACCTATGATAGTATGCATAGTAGAGATAGAGATGAGGCAACCTATTTTTCCCACGATCATACGAGAGACCAACAGAAAAGGTATAACCAGTCTCGGTCTTTTAATGTTCATTTTGATTACAATCACATTGTTAATAACTGATGTAGATCATGGAATAGAAGGACTTGCAATTTTTGTGGATTTCGTAACCATTTGTTTACTGAGTGCTGGAAGAGAATAACAACATAGAAAAATATGAGGCATAGAAGACCCTATAAATAATAGACAAAGAAGAAGATCAAGTGGATCTGGAAGGTGAAGTCTCATTGTAGTAATTGCAATAGAGGTGGTCATCAGAGAGCCACACGTTGAAGGCTCCATCCAGAGTAGCATCGCAAGGACAAGATCATCCAAGCATGAACCAGGTGAAACAGTTGTTCGCCCAACAAATGTGCCATAGGGAAGATGATCCATTCACTTTGACAAGTGAGGTATGGTTCTTCTAGGTGTGGTAGAATGTCATGGACTTATGTTTTTCATGTGTTTCATTTTAAATTGAAAAAATGATGATGTGTTCTCCATCATTTGTTGCGACAACAATGATGCTTAGCCTTATTTTGTGTTTCATTTTGAACTATGAAAGTGATGATGTGTTTCCATCACTTATTGAAGCAACAATAGTGTCTGGCCTTGTTTGTGTAAATCATGTGTTGGAGTGATAATGTGTTTTCCATCACTTGTTGAAGCAACTAGGATGTTTGGCCTTGTCTTGGTAGCTGGAGTATTTTTTCATTTTTATGTAAACTTGACCACAAACTATGTGTTATAAACTCATGGCAAGTATGGGATGATTGTCTGATCTTTTTGGTCATAGGGCTAAACATGTAGTTTGCAAGATATTGTACTACAGTTTTGCAGGGGATGTAGGTGTCGGCTCATCGCTCATGGCGATCAAGGACAGAGGTGAAGGAGAAGGAAGGATGACGTGTTAGGACACTTGCAGTGTAGACAGAGTACAAGATAGTTGCAGATTAATTAAGACTTTTGGAGGACCAATAACTTCTCTTTGTGGGGAGGATTGATCCAGTTGGATCTTCAGAAACGTACCAGTGGCACAGTCAAAAGCTCAAAATTTAAAGTGGCATAATATAGGTAGGCTTAGCATCAGATTGAAGTGCTCATCATCCTAATTCCAATGATGTTAACAACACTAAAATCCGACTGGATGACAAAGTTAGAGAAAGTAAAAGTTTGAGTTTGACTTGTCTAGGTGGAAAGAACAAGATGAAATGGAAAAGCTTCAACGAATGAGGGCATGCAATATGGTAGGTCCATTGGGCCTCGCATATCACTTATTAGTGGAAAAGGGGAGCTCTTTAGGAAGAATCAGCCCCTGGCGTTCCCGACTATGATTGCAATATTGCATATCGTACGGTGAAGGAAGAACAGAAAGGTAAATTGGCACCGAAAGGA
Source organism: Pinus tabuliformis (assembly GCA_031772625.1). Taxonomy (NCBI): domain Eukaryota; kingdom Viridiplantae; phylum Streptophyta; class Pinopsida; order Pinales; family Pinaceae; genus Pinus; species Pinus tabuliformis. Next base: position 1,948,421,128 of record CM062816.1, read on the forward strand.
CTTTGTTGTGATGTGATATCATATATCATGATCGCAGATTAGAGGAGGTTTTGAATAGGCCTCGAAAGGACTCTGTTGCAATGCGATATCACATATTGCGATCGTAGATTAGGAGATGTTTTGGATCAGTCCCAACAAGAGTTCATTGCGATGCGATACATATCCCATATCACAATCACATAAAAGGGTTCATGTTTGCAAAGTAATCGAGTTGTAATCACTAATTGTGGTTTGTGACAAGACTACCTAGACATGGTATTTATAAATTATATTCAATAAACCTAGTGGGTTTGGGTTATGCAGACTCAGGCCTATCCACCGATGGAATCCACCGATTACAAGTAGCAATGGATTGGAAGATGCAGGATTTTTATGAACTGCATTTGATAAAGATGTTAGGTCCATGTATCGTCAATTGTGCAAAGTGTTGTTGTTTAGACTTGGCTTGTCTATCGATTGAACGAATGTTGATTCTTTGTTAGAGCTGTTAGTTTGAGGCCTAAAACGAAAGCACGCTATTGGACTCCTCTCCAATGGGTTTTTCTATGTTGAGGATGTAAAACACCGAGAGTTATCTGCCGATAAGTATTGCCGCTGAGATGTACACATGGTAAAAAGGGGTTTTCGCCATTTTTGTGAGTTCAGTTTCCTTGTATCTTACAGGCCCGATACCCTCAGTCTCATGACAAACCCGCTTGAAAAATTTTTCATTTGTTTGAAAATTGCCCGAATATGAAGGATTCGGCCACACTAGCATATATATATATATATATATATATATATATATATATATATAGATATATAGATGAATATTTGGGTCTCAAGAAGGGGGAGAGTAGAGAGAAACATAGGTTTGCAGAGTAGAGCAATGGAACCTATTCATGGCCAGTGGCTTGGACCTTACCTTAGAGATGAGAATGTTTTGAGAAGGTTGCAAAAGGCCCCATTATCTGAATGGGGTGTTCAGATAGGCTTTTTTTGACTATTTTTCACCAAGAAGTCAATGGTGTTGTTTGTTTCTAGAGTTGGGCTCTCCATTTTCCATCTACCTTCTAGATTGGAGATATAAGGATGTTTATGTAGAAATATGCATGTACTCCTCTTTTTCATGCCACTTAATAAAAGAAGGTCTCCCCACTATTGAGCAGGGCCCGGATATGTAGTCCAAATTGGATGAACTCTGTAATCAAATATATGTGTCGTGATCTTCTCTGATGATGTCTCTCTGTCTTCATCTTTCATGCTTATATTTTTATGGTTTTTAAGTAATGTAACTTATGTCAATTCCAATGAATATATAAGCCAAAAAAAATCATGGATCATATCATATTTTTACCTGTAAATGAACGAACAATGTATCTATGACCTAATGGATGAAACTGTAGCTAAAGTGTTGAGGCATCAATGTCTCTTAGTGATTCTTAGATGAGTATGAGACCCCTATGCTTAAATATTTTGTTTACACCTGTAGATTACATATTTGTGATATGTTTGATGAAATGCCTGTCATGGCTAGTAGGGGTCCAATCAAGGGTTTGTTAAATTATTGACATTTGCATCATTGCTTCATTGTTATCTTTTTGTTCTAAATGTGTCATTCAATTCTGGGAAGTGACCTGGGTTTTGGGCCTCAAAAAGTGGTTGAAATCCCAGGGACACTGGCACAACATGGAGAACAATAGTCCCTTGATGCTGGCATGCCTTGTCATGAGAGCGTATAGAGCCTCCTGGATGCTATTAGGACCATAGCATAGGAGTGTCCAGAGGTCAAGTGGTTTAAAACCATAGTGGGACCCACGGGTGAGTTACCAAAAGGTTGGGATGGTTCTTAGGAGTCCTTTTGCTAATGTTGAAGGTTTGTATGGTGAGTTTCCATCAGTTCTACTTCCTTAATGTGGCTTACGAGGTCAAATCATATCACAGTAGCTTCTCATCACATGTTTATCGAGGCTGGTCGGTTACTTTGATAGATGTGGGAGGAGGGTGTTACATAAATATTCTATGTTTGGTAGATCAATAGCGAGATATTGGGCCATAAAATTTGCCCCTTAGATAAAATATTTGACCTCTAAAATGGATATGGCTTCCATTAAAATTCTTTATAATCAAGGTGTATATCTTCACAAGTCGACTAGAAAAAAAAATGTTTAGATATGGATGAAATGATTATGGATTGTGAGCGATGGGTGAGTCCCTAAAAGACTGAATGAGTATTCTAGAGGGGATCATCGACATATTATTTGGATATGAAAACCACTTAGTAATTTTATACACTATGTATGAATTAAAAGTATTAGCCTTTGTAAGTGGAGGAAATAAAGAACGTTAATAATTGGATACATCATGCTAAGGATGGTCCATGAATGCCACCTTAAATAATTGCACATGGCCTCTAAAAGGAATATTTACTCTTTCAGTGGGGTATGGGGATCAACAGGGGATTTTACATGATGAGGATAGACATTAGTCTCTTGACCATGGGAGAGGTAGGAAAAAAGGGCCTTAGTAAAAAGATGGATCATTTAAGGTTCATGGAATAAAATTGTCATTGAACACTACATGCATAATTTAGGAGATTTAATTATTCTTCAAGTGGGATATTAGTACCATTAAGACATTATTTGCACATAGGATGGACATCAAGCTCTAAATATGTTAAAATGGTAGCTATTATTAGGTTTTAAACAAAAGATATGGCGCTTAAAGAAATTGCAGGGTCAAAAGATAAAAGTTAAAATCATAGGGACTAAATTATGATTTTACAGCACATGAATCATCCATAGGGTCCCAAACCAACACATATAGCTTGTAAATGGAAGTTTAAGAAAATAAGTATCATAGGTATTTCATTATATGGTTTTCCATCATTAGGATTGGTATTACAGCCATATTAATGGTAAAAGGAAGTCAACTAATATCATAGGGCCTAAAAACATCTTGTGGGGATCGTGACCATGCAAAACCCCCATTTAAAGGGAATCTTTTACACATAATATACATGTCATTATGAATTTTTATATACTATAAATCGATCTCATATTTTGAAATAGACTAAGGATGAAAATTAATGCATTGGGCTATAAAATCTACTTTTTATAACTCATGGACCATGCACATGGTCCAAATCGACGAAATATGCCCTGTGAAAGGAATAGTTTTCCTGCAAACACCATCGTGACATCTCATACTATATGGGTAGATTTTATGGCCTTGGGATCAAGTTCAATGATAAAGCACAACATCACAATGCTTGTTAGAGGATTTTAATTTGAAAATATTGATTTTTGGCCTCATGAACCATACATGAGATCCTAAATAACAGTGAAGGCCTTATAAAGGGAATATTTTTACCATGAACATAATATGGGTATTATGACAATGTTTTCCACACTAGTGGTTGATATTAAGATTTTTTATGGTCGAAGGATAGATTCCAAATTCTTAGGACCTAAAAAAAAGATGGTTCTAAGGTTCATGAACCATGAACATGGTCAGAAACTATCAAAAAGAGCTTATAGATAAAATCATTAGTACATGAGAGTGATAATGGTTCCATTACATGATTTTGTATTCTCTTAATGGATCTAAGGTTCCATGATATGGTTTATGGATGAGAATTGTTATATTTTAGCCTAAACTAATCCTTTAAGGGTCATGGATCATGCAAAGGGAGTAGGAACAAAGACATGGGAATTATAAAGACATCATGTGGCCCATAAGTGTAATATGGGTACCAATAAAAAGTATTGTTTATCATATTTGGGTTTTAGGTACACGGTCAAATCCAAGAATGAAAATGATGCTTTGAGTAAAAAAAATATGCTTTTTTTTCTAAAATTAGACCATATATAAGGTCCATAATCACCTTGAAAATACCTTGTAGGTGGAAACATTGTTCCATGAATCTAATGTATCTTCCATTAAGAGGTTTTCTTCATTAGAAATGGTTTTAATTTCATAGAAATTGTTATAGACCAATTTGAAACTTGAGAACAATTGAGAATCCTTGCAAAGTGAGCTAAAGATATTACATATTCCTAATGGAAAACCAAAAAGATAGTCTAAATTTGTCCTCTAATGCTCCTAGTACACTAGCAATGTGAATTGTAATGCTCCCAACGGACTAGAAATGAGTGTTGAATGCGCCTGCCCCTTAAGAAAAGATAATTGATGGTGTTATGGTTTTTGAAACTAGGGGATAAGGTTTGAAAATTATAATAGTATTCAAAATGAGTGTAAGGATGTAAAGACCATGTCAAATCAAGGTAGAAATCTCTAGATTTGTACCTACAATCCTCAAATATACTATAAAGTATGATTTTACCTAAAGTACATGGACATACAGAGTGAAAGTAGTGTCATTCTTGTAATTCCCTGAATATTTTTGCACCCAAACATCTAGAAAACATTGTAAGAAATATTGCAGAAAATTTAATTTTAGTAATAATAAATAAATAAATGCATGTTGATGAGTGGCGTTAATGAGGATGGATTTTGATTTTATAGAGGGGATTTCGCTTGTGAAATACAAAATGAAGTCCCAAGAACTTTGATTCCGTAAAAGGGAAATTCACGTGGGGGGAAAACAACATATTTTAAGGGCCACCTAGCAGGGAGGGGATATGGCCTGATGTTAGAATAATTCATAGGTGATAAATAACTATTAGCTAGGAGGTTTTTAAAATTCCATGAGGTTCATAGGCTTCAAGGGTAAGTGCACAATTACCTAAGAAAAAATAAGGAAGGAGTCTATAGCCACCAGAGTGTAAGTGTATGTTTTAGGTTGATATAGTACCTAAATTTCCACCATCTATTTGAAAGTGAAATTTACAGGCTAAAAATAAGTAGGAACAATTTTTCATTTCTATAAAATTGCGATCGGGTCTTGGTGTTGTTTAGGTAAGGAGATATTGGCTTTCATCAATTAAGGATGGGACGAATGTCCCTTACAATCTATATCTCCCATATCATTTCAAGTTCATTTAAACATTAATGCATGTGTTGTATGTAGAACTGTTAATTAATACAAATGATTTCCATCAATGCTATATTAATATTTGATTCCATGGTGTGTTAAGGATGATAGTGTTGGAATATGAATAGCTTAATTTTACATGTTGAATGATTTGATTTACTATACTAATATTTGACTTGATAGTCTATTTTTTTTTTCTCTAAATAAGTCTAAATCTATTACTGTAACATAAAAATACAAGGAGGCTTTGGCCTTTGTAGTTCAGTGCCCCAATTCATGGCATATAACATCAAAAAACAAGATTGAGACTACCCAAGAATGGGAAACCAGTCTAGTCCAAAAAGAATTTGTTGCTCGCGCAGGGGAAACCAGCATATGAAAATGTAGCAAAAATCTATTGACTTCATTTTCAAAACTTACGAATTGCTCAAAAAATTCATAAAATAAACCTATAAACGTGATTTCCAGAAACCTGAGAACCGAAGACGCGTGGTGAGTCATGTGTCTTGTAGTGTTGTTGGGTGTTCTTCATCTGACAGGTGTTCTTCAATGATGAAACACCTGTATTTGTCGAGGTCTTCGTCGTCATTCTGCAATGCACTCGTGTCGTCCTTTGCCTGAGGTGCTTGTTCTTTCTCCCCTGTAGAAGTCTTGCTCTGGGCATTGTCCCTCTTCTCTGTTGCGCAGGTTGGGCAACCTTCGTCGCTGGACGGCTCCTCGTGGAAGGTGACTGTGATGGTAGCTTTGATGAGAGGTTGGTTCAGGGAGCAGTGATAGATGAATTGGGTTGAATGATGGGGTTGCTGAGAGCTTGAGGGGATGTCAATGGCTGGAATGGCAGTTTGCGGAGGGGGGGAGTGGATGGCTCATGTGTGGCCTCTGCCACTATGAGTGTCTGGATAACGGCTTGAGACGAAATTAGCCAAGGGGAGGAGGAGTTTGAGACTAGTGAAGGTGGAGAGCGAGGCATTTTACCTCTGCTGCCACCTCTTCTGCTACGCATACGATGGCGTATTCGGGGCATTATGGCGTTAGGACGAAGAGAATGTCTGCAAGAGGTCGGCACTGAGTGGGGCTCAGAGGTAGTAGGTTCAGCAGGCGCGAAATTGAGAATCAGGTTGCAGATGATACTCTAAGAATAATGGTTTCCCTGTCCAAACTTGATGCAGTAGAGAATGTTGCAGTGCCTGCCCGTAGTAGTGCATGAACTTGGCTCCACTGTAGCCAGGGGAAAATGACAACTTAGAGGAATAGGGTTAGAGACAGAGGAGGTGGATTATATATTACCTGAGGGTGTCATGATGCAGAGCCGAGGTAGGTTGGTGCGGCCGAGCTGATTTGAGTGTTGAATTAAATGCCATTTACTATTGCTGCGAGGTAGTTTTATGGCTATGTGTGCGGGTTTACGGGTGGCCATGTGGCTATGCCACTTGCCATCATGTTCCCCTGCCAACAATTCAATCCCTTCATACACCCGCATTCGAGATGACCTGATAGTCTATTAAGGATGTTACTATTGGAAAATGAATATTTTAGCCTTACTCATTAAATGATTTGATTTACTGGGAACTATCCCTAAAGATAAATAAATTTGATTCATGGATTGGTGTTTTTGGGAAAACTAGTGTCTTTTCGATCAACTAGCTCTCTAGGTTTGGTAGCTATCCTAGAAACAACAGTTTAAAGCATTCTGTAATTTCTTCTATGTATAATAGATAAGAGAAATGCAAAGGAACCAACCTGGATCTTCCACTTAACTCCTTGCTTGATCTCTTTCCTGTTATAGACATTTTTGTGCCTTACAAAATTGTGCATGAAATGTCCATAATCTTGGGGATCCAAAGTCCCTAAACATGTTGTTCCTACCCCTAGAGGAACAAGGCTAACAAACCACAACAATTCACAGAAGTTCTCCACCTGAAACTGCTCAAAAACAAGTCAATTCAGGATCATGTCAACTGCTCCACTGACCATCTGCGCTGAATGTCAATGGCTACACTGGCTACCTGCGCTGAGCGAGATTGGACATGTGGCAGGCTCATTCCTCAAGGTGTCAAAACCCAGGAAGCTTCCAAAATGACACTTGCCTCAGGGAATTCGACTGGTGATGAGTAAGAGGTTCCAAATCTCCAAGTGGAAGCAAGAACCTCCAAGTGGAATCAAGAACTGATAGAGGGAGAGGACACTAGTCAGATCTCAAGCTGACTCATCCTCTCTCCAAACATCTATATATGGATCTCTCCTCCATGAGATCCAGAGGCTGAAATTTTGTTATTGCAAAGAATTGCTGTTGGTTTGAGACTGGAATCATTGGGTGCTTAATGCTTTGAAGGGAGGTGAAGATAGGAATTCCATTCTGCTGGGAAGGAGATGCTGGATTGGAGCCCTCTGGGTTGTATCTCTTCCTGAACCTTGTTATTTATCAATAAAGCTATCTTGGTTTTCTCCTATATACTGATGTATCTTTGATGTATGATTGCATTAGTGTATTTGATTTACTTCTAATCCTGAATCATTTATGAATATGAATATTTGCCTTTGTGTTGTGTTCTTCTCTTGTCACAAGTAGCTGTTCTCTTGTCGCAAGTAGTTGTTCTCTTGTGATCTCGAAGGAATCAAGTAGCTGTTCTCTTGGGCGAGCGAGGAGGCAAGTAGCTGTGAACACTCAAAGAGAAGAGGATCTGGATCGAGGGACAAACGGAAGACACCGGTAAGTCCATTGATCTCTCCTCTTTCACATTTCATAAAGGAAGAAACCAGAATAGCTATCTCTATTTGTTGCTAAGGCACTGTCACACCTTAGGTGGATAGGATCGTCCTGCATAGGCATTTTTCCCCACAAAAAATTGGCGACTCCACTGGGGAGATCTGTTTTAGTCATTTTATTTGTGTTTACATCATTGTTTGTTTCATAGACTCAATAACAACGATCGAACTGCTTCTGCAAAGTAGACAATTGCTGCCTTGATCCTTCACTGGATTTTGTCTATGATCTGAACAATGGACTCACAAATGACTTGATGATCCTTTGTGATAGATCTTAGTACCCTCTAAAAGCATCCCTTTGATTATACCTTGCTTGTGTTTCTGATTTGGCCTGAAACTGTTGATTTTTGAGCAATCTGTGACCCAGAACCCAGTGAGAAACGAGAGTTTCTCCTTCAGCGCAACTGCTGTGAAAGCAGTCTGCATTTCAACGCAGGTCTCGTGAAGGCTACTTGCGTTGAATGTCAAACCCACAGTGTTGAGGTTGCGCTGAACCAGTCTTGCCTTGTGTAGTTGGGGTTCTCTGCTCTCTGTTGCCCTGTTTTGATCTCTGTTTTTTGCAGCCTGTAACCAGCATAGGTACCAGTCTAATAACTCCTTTTCTTTGCTTAAATTCCGCCTCCTTTTGTACAAAAAGACTGTGAGTGTTTTTATGTGTTTGTGGCATCATTTACAGTTTTCCTTTGCATGAGTGAAATAATCATCCTGTAGCCCTTGATTCAGATCTGTTGATTGTGATCTTAGGAGAGAGTTCATTGGCTGTTTACAGTTGATTATACATTTACTTTTTCTTATTGGTTTGAGTTTGTCTCTTTTAAGTGTCGAAACAAGTGTTCATTTCGAAAGTCACAAAGTGTTGTAATCTCTTCTACCCTTGTTGATTTCGAAAAAGTAAACTTGTTTGTATCTGTCATTTAAAAGCAAATTCAAAGTTGTACAAAAAGCTTTCTTTGTAGGCATCAATACTAAGAAGGCGGAAAACAAACACCTGCATTGTGAATTTGCATTTTGATAAGTTTGCATGCTTGATTTAGGAACAGTGCATTAGAGTGTGTTGATTGCTCTTTGAGAAAAGATGGTGTCTTTCTTTTCCCTTAGTAGCTAGGATTTTCAAAGTTGAAAAGATATAAAGCTTGCTTATCATCTTTAGACTGCATTTAGGAATTTGTATCATACATCTCGTGGTGAACCTTGAAAGGCAAACTTCTAAAAAGATCAACTTAAAATAAACTGAATGAACCTAACAACGCTTTGCAACATAACGCACAACATAGAGGTCTAGGCTAGAGACGTGTTCCGGCGTCGTTAAGCCTAGTGACTGTCGATCTCGTGGAAGGTGGGTGATTCCTCCTAAGGGACGATAGCGCTAGTACGGATTGTGCTCCCACGTACCGTCGCGTATATATTGGGAGACCCCTATAGGCATATATCCTTTATCCTTAGGAAGCCGTGTCGGCCGCCCTACTGATCGCAATGCAGTGAACACAGCATTCACGAAGATCGACCGCCCGTACCTTAAAAAGTATTCTGCGGTTTTGCGAAAAGTTTGGCACACCCTCTGCCTAGAACTCCAGAGCAGTTTCTTTTGGCCTTTTTCAGACTCTATAACAGAAAAAGTCCATTCGAGCATTTGTCACTTCGGGCTCGTTAAAACATCGAAGGAGACTAGAGTCATCTTTAGCTTTTTCTCGACTCTTTAAAAGTGAAAAAGCAAGTTGTGTCTAAAGCGTCGTTAACAATTTATTTTAAACGGAACAATCACCCTTTATTCCCGCGTTGATCTTTGGGTTGAAAAGATGGAGCACACCAACCAAGGAATTCCCCTTGGTGGAAATCCTAGTCCCTTCTCCTCTTGGGGAGAAGTTGGTGCGCCCCACATGGCCACATTGTCGCTTCCAGGATTGACAATTGGCCTACCAGTCTGGCTCTTTTCAACCAATGTCGTTCAGAACACCACCATTCCTGAACAGTCGAGTCAACAGTTAGACCAGACCAGAGTTTCCCACCAGCCTTCTACTTCATCTTCCTCTCCTCCTTCTTCTTCGCTTGACGGAACTGGTAAAGCAAAAAACCGAGTTCCTAAGGAGAAGAAGGAGAAGAAGAAGAAAGAAAAGAAGAAGAAGGAGCCAAAGGCGACTGGGGGCAAACAAGTGTCGTCTGACAAAAATCCACACACAGCACTGGCAAGGCCTAAATCGCCATGCGTCATATGCAAGGGAGACCACTTCCACAGAGATTGTCCCTGTATCCCTCGGATACTAAGGGACTGGTCTCCCCGTTTGCACAATTCGGTAGCGTCGACCTCTGATAGCCATGTTGACTGCTCACCGTCAACTAGTGGAAGTGAAGCCACAGGACGAAGAGGGAACGCCAGATTTCCCTGCAAACTGTGTGAAGGCGATCACGCCATCCACCGTTGTCCCTTCTTAGACGAGGCAAAAAGAGTTCTGGAAGATCGCCCGATTTTACGAGCGCAACTTCCTCCTGGATATCAAAAACTCCTGCCAAGTCCTTTGCTAGTTGAGAACCCGGCTGGCCCGCTCAAGTGGTCAGCCAAAGCGCCAGTCATTGAAGATGAACCGTCTGAATCCATACCTGACGAAAGTCTAAAGGTTGAAACGGCAGTTGACCCGGTTTTGCCTTCAGAGGCTCTATCTTCGAATGACACCATCACAGAGGAGAATAAAGATGACACTGTCCAAATTCTCTTCATCAGCACTAACTCTGATGATCAAGGGGGCAATGCCACCATTCCTTTATCACAGGAAGGAAGTTCATCAGAGCGATATCCGGTCGTCTATTCAGTCCCACCACCAAGCACCCTGGTTGTGTCCTTCGACTGGAACCAACTAGGCAGACCCCGCTTGCCAGCTAGCATACCATTCAGAATTATTGTCCAAATATACAGAATGGTAATGGCTGGCACAGTTATTGATGAAGGGGCATCTGTGAGTATCCTTTCCTCTATTTCTTGGAAAGCGCTTGGTTCGCCAGCGCTTTTGCCTGAAATGAGAAATCTATCAGGCTTTGATAAGGGAACCAGTCACCCTTTAGGGATCCTCCCCAATGTGCCCATAACATTGAAAGGGAAGACCGTTCAAATGAACGTGATGGTCGTTCAAGGACCCTTGGATTATAACCTACTCCTTGGACGAGACTATATATATTGCATGGGAGCCGTCGTCTCCTCACTCTTTAGAGTAATGTGTTTTCCGCATGAAGGAAGAGTGGTCAAGCTCGTGGACCAACTTTCATTTCCTGGATCACGCATCGCAAATAGTCATGTACCATCCCTAAATGGTCTATTCACGCAAGAAGTGTCTCAACCCACGGTCTGTCCTCCTGATGAGCGCGAGTAATCCGGGAGGATATGACTGGAACCCAGGGAGCATGCGTCCTGGTCTGCTTCGGCAGAGAACTTTGGGTATAGGGTAGGTTTCCGTGGGAGAATATGACTAGTCCATACCCCGTTCGTAGAGGAAGAGGGGTTGTTCTAGAATAATATTCTTTTGTCAAAGTTATGTGAGTCGGCGGTCGTCGTCGCTCACCGTTGGTAGACATCGCCGAAGAAGTGTTTTGTTTGTAGCCGCGAACGAGACAATCTTTGGGTAACCTGAAAGAGGTAAGCCTCTCTCGTTAAAACAAATGTTTTGACGGAAAAGAAGTAGAGGTAACCTTGAAACTATGTCTTATGCCTAGGGGCATGCAAACCTTTTAGAGTGCAAGCAAGGGGCGACTATTTATTTTTTAAATTTTTAGGACCTCTAACCCTCTAAACTCGTAGGATTAGTCGTTTCCGAACTTGCATAACGAAAGGATCCGGGGCAAAGCTTCATGAGATGAAGCTCCATAAAAAATAGAATCTCAATGAGACACTCTTATCATATGACTGGTATAATCGAGTAGTTTTAGCGCATAGTTCATGCTCGTTAAAAAATAAACATAAGAACGAGCAGTTTTAGCATAAAGTTCATGCTCGTTAAAAAATAAACATAAGCACCACCCGGTAAATAACCACTGTGAACGTAAACCTCATCAGCCATTAAAGCCTTGGTCGTGTTTGCACCGTCACCTCCACTTTTCATTTGGCCGATCGTTCACCTCCATATGATTGTTTACCCATTTTGAGGAACAACTGCGAAGAGTGATTTCACCTAGCCATCCTTGTGACACTGCCGTGATTGGAAAATTCCAACCTGTACCTGGAATCAGCTGCTAACCCTGTTTATCACTCGTTCCTCAAAAGACGAGTCTTCTTTAAGCTCTTTTCAATTGACTCGTAAAATATGAAAAGATTGCCGAGTTTTGGCCTTCCAGCTCGTTAAAGCGACCGGAAGAGCTATCCCTCCTCTAGATTTTAATCTTTCTGGACCTGAGGGATTATTGCACAAAAAGATCGAGCGCTTGTTTTGTTCGGCTCGTTAAAACGATCGAAAACTCATCCCTTCTGTAGTGTTTTATACTTTTTCGGACTTAAGGGATTAGATGACGAAAAAGGAATTTTGGAGTTAACTTTATGTACCTTTTCAGACTCTCTAAAAATGAAAAGGAACCGAGTTGCCTTTGTCGTTAGACTCGTTAAAATCATTAAATAGCGACAAACTTGTCTTTAGACGAGAACGAGTTTCACTATTGCTAGGCTCGTTAAAACATAGCGATGGGCTTGCCCGAAGGGCAAGTTATAGAACAAGCATATGTTATCCTCCTCAAGCTTGACAAAAATAAAGAGGTACTGGTCAGCAATGACTGGGGAAAAATTGGGAGAAACTAAAGAAAACTTTGATGGTAGCAAGTCGCTCTTGAACATGACACTTTTCCTCCGTACCACAATCGGGTTGGGTTGTTTCATTCACCGGTCACATCACCATGGTCTCGCCATACCATCCATAATTGGGGTAATGCTACCGATCCATCGCATCAGTGTCGCCATATGTTCAAGAGAAGTCGTTCAGAAAGAGTCAACCGGGTCCCATCCACTGCCATACATTATCCTTCATCCATTCATGACTGCCACCCTGAATCATATGTCACAGATCGTTTTCACCTCCATCAAAATCATTAGCTCCGTTCCTTGTCATTGATGTGGGATTCATTAAGGCCCTCCTTTGACGGATCGCTTCTTGTCGACATCAGCTCATTATCCAAGAAGTTGATCTAGGAACAACCCCTTCAGTACTTTGAAGCTTGCATGCCTTAATGGCAAGTTTCTCACTTCCGGCGACAGGTATACATCAATGACCTTCGACCAGAAGATTTTGCGTGGTGTTTGACGCCAAGTCCTTTATTCACACCACGTGAATTATACTGCAGTACCTTGAGGGTCATTATCATTATCGGTGATTCCTCTCGCACTTGTTAACGGTTTACATCATTGACTGGTAATCAAGCGATGTCTTTCCATGTTCGACTTCAGAACAATTCTCACATGGATCGACTTGTACCTAGAGTGAAGATCGAACGAGTTTGAAGACCCCAGATCTAGTTTCATCCATCCGGGCTGCGATATATATTCAGGAAATATAAAGACATTTGACATGTACATCATTGCAGCAGATGATCATCCTACTCAAAGGATGATAATTTCACCAAAATTATCAGTCTACCATCAGACGATTGTCTGTTCTATGTACAGAAAAATGAATTTATAAAGCTGAGCATGGGAATACCCGCCTCAGCTAGATCATGAAAGCAGTATGAAAAATAATGTATTGTATTGTATCTTATTACAGGTCTCCTCCCATCAATTGGATGAACTTCGGACCCTCCTGGATAAAGCATTTCACCCAATAAACGACCTCATACTTTAGGGGGCAACTGTTATAGACATTTTTGTGCCTTATAGCATTGAGCATGAAATGTCCATAATCTTGGGGATCCAAAGTCCCTAAACATGTTGTTCCTACCCCTAGAGGAACAAGGCTAACAAACCACAACAATTCACAGAAGTTCTCGACCTGAAACTGCTCAAAAACAAGTCAATTCAGGATCATGTCAGCTGCTCCACTGACCATCTGCGCTGAATGTCAATGGCTACACTGGCTACCTGCACTGAATGTCAACTCCAACACTGGCTACCTGCGCTGAGCGAGATTGGACATGTGGCAGGCTCATTCCTCAAGGTGTCAAAACCCAGGAAGCTTCCAAAATGACACTTGCCTCAGGGAATTCGACTGGTGATGAGTAAGAGGTTCCAAATCTCCAAGTGGAAGCAAGAACCTCCAAGTGGAATCAAGAACTGACAGAGGGAGAGGACACTAGTCAGATCTCAAGCTGACTCATCCTCTCTCCAAACATCTATATATGGATCTCTCCTCCATGAGATTCAGAGGCTGGAATTTTGTTATTGCAAAGAATTGCTGTTGGTTTGAGACTGGAATCATTGGGTGCTTAATGCTTTGAAGGGAGGTGAAGATAGGAATTCCATTCTGCTGGGAAGGAGATGCTGGATTGGAGCCCTCTGGGTTGTATCTCTTCCTGAACCTTGTTATTTATCAATAAAGCTATCTTGGTTTTCTCCTATATACTGATGTATCTTTGATGTATGATTGCATTAGTGTATTTGATTTACTTCTAATCCTGAACCATTTATGAATATGAATATTTGCCTTTGTGTTGTGTTCTTCTCTTGTCACAAGTAGCTGTTCTCTTGTCGCAAGTAGTTGTTCTCTTGTGATCTCGCAGGAATCAAGTAGCTGTTCTCTTGGGCGAGCGAGGAGGCAAGTAGCTGTGAACACTCAAAGAGAAGAGGATCTGGATCAAGGGACAAACCGAAGACACCGGTAAGTCCATTGATCTCTCCTCTTTCACATTTCATAAAGGAAGAAACCAGAATAGCTGTCTCTGTTTGTTACTAAGGCACTGTCACACCTTAGGTGGATAGGATCGTCCTGCATAGGCATTTTTCCCCACAACATTTCCCCCTTGACAGAACTTGCAACTCCTCAAAGAATCTTGATCTATTATATCATAATCATTACGGAATAAGAAATATAATGAACATACAATGGCATTCACAAATAATAACATTCACAATTGCACAATTATATGGAAGAAAACCTAGAGAACTTTATTAAATAGAAGGGAGAATTACAACCCAGTTGTTTGACCCAACATCAAGCCCTCTTCACCTCATGAAATAGCAAGATCACACCAACAATACAATCCTCGTTCCTCAGACTATCAGTACTTACTTGCAATTCACAATATTCCAGCCTCTGGATCTCTTAGATGAAGGATCCATTTATAGATGTGTGCAAGGGTGTGAGTCATCTCTGGGGTTTTGATTAGTGTCATGCCACTTGTTACATTTGGTTCCACAAGAGGAGAGATAACTAAAGTTTAGATCTATTACTCATCCTTGGGCGAATTCAGAGATGCAAGTGTCATAGGAGAGGTTTCTAGAAGATTCCATGAGAAACCACCTAGAAAAATATCTCCAACATTTGTCCATCCTCGCCCATCGTACCCTATGTAAGGCCCAAATAGTATGCATCACACCTGAGCAGTGTATCACTCTGTATGCATCACACCTAGCCAGCATGGCAGTCAGTATGGTTCAGTTTAGGCCATTTCTGGATGGTTTTTTAGGTGGAACTTTTGGGGAATGATGTAATTAGATGACCATGTTCTTTTAGGGTATGAAACAACTCTTCAAGGGGTTTATGAGCCCTAGTATATTGACATATAATATTGGGGTTGAAGTGCCCAAATATGTCGATAACAATTGAATATCATTCATGAGTTATCACAAGCTAAAATAAGAAAGTGTTAATGTCATTCAATATGTGTGTATGTACATGTATCCATCTTCTTGGGAACAATGTGAGGAGGGTAATATTGATGGATATGGTGGCCAAGTGGTCCATTTGTGCGAGTCAAGAAATTATACCAATGAACCAAAAAGAAAGAAGATTATTTAATAATTGTACAAGCTAGTCGTCCTTCACTTCTTACCTTCAACCAAACCCTAAAACTTGTTATCGTCACATCATAAAGAAGAGGGTTGAATAAAACTCTAGAATAGACAAAGGAGAATGAGCATCATTCTAAAATACAAAGTTGAACAAACAATCTACATTGCAAGAGTATATGTCTAGGCTTATTACTAGTCAATCCATTAGAATAAACTATGGCTTCTTAGAGTTAACAACTAGTCTAGACTATGGACAATCATAGAAACCTACTAGTGTATAGGGTTATCTCTTTGGAGTATGCCAATATATATAACTAGGGTATATTTAATGTAAAAATCAAAATTAAAATCGCAGCGAGAATAAAACTAGATCACACAAAGATTCGAATAAATAAAGATAAAAGAGAAGGGTCTCAAGGTACACCCATTAAATGCATTATACATTCATGGGCTCGAGGATTTCATTAAGGCAGGCTACTTCATGAATTTATGTTGTCCTTAATACCAGTGAATACGATGGCAAGACCATTCTGATAAGCCATGGTCCACTCAAGACCTATGTCCTACACCTCAAATAAATATATATTAATAGGAAAGAAAAGAAACAAAGAATACATGTAATGTAGGAATAGGTAACTGAGTATTTCTAAAGAATTACCTAATTATCAATGTTATTGACCTAAAGAAGGCCAAATAACCCAAATAAGGGTTTCAAACCCAAAGATGTGGAGAAGCATAAATTTGAATAATATACAAACCTCTATAACAAAAATCACTTTCCATCTCAGGAATCCCATGCATTACAATTACCATAAATAGAAATAACAATAAAACTCGCATTTCATTTATCATTGATAGAAACACCCGTATTTCTATGGAAGAGTCATGGTGACATGAATTTTAATCCTACACGATTTTAATACTAAAAAGGGAAGAACCATAATGGTTATAGTAATAAATAACCAAAAGGATTCTTTAAAACTTAATAAAACCTTCCATTATCAAGAGAAAACGTAATTACAAATGTGTAGCATGGGGGTCCTAGGGTGGGCACCCTCTCCCAATGTCATATTACAATGAAGGCCAAAAAAACCCATCACCTTTGAAGGAAAACTAAATGTAGACAACCAAGGTCACCAAAGAAGTCACATGAAATGACCAAACAAGGAGAATGAATATCCTCTCATCATCTTGCTTAAGGGAAAACCATTTGGGAATAGTAACACAAGGCATAATACCTTTTTCTTTGACCTGTAGCATAGTGTCAATAGGATCCCATCACCAACTAGTATGAACCATATTTCCTAGATCATCAATGTGATTAGCACTTCGAAAACACAAAAAAAAAGAAATAAATAAAGAATACAACATTTTCATAGAATTGAAACCCCAATTTAGTTTGGTTACCTGCAAATGATAACCCATCTTCCCCAGAAAGTCCATACAACAAAAAAATTATGTCGGGACAAGTGTTTTGTAGTAGAAAGGGGATAAAAAGAGCAAATTATAGTGAGTTGCGAGGGAAAATAATATAGGGAATGAATATATGTCGAAATACCAAACTCCAATAATCCAGATATCTAATATATGCACTTAATCATATCAACCACTATTAAAAACATGTAGCCTGAAATAGAAACGTACAAAACTGATAGCAATCTAATGGGATGGGAAACTTAATTAGGGAACCCTTAAAATGTTGGGAGTTTCGTGTTATGAAACCAACTCACAAAAATATAGAAATGATAGATAAATGCCTTCAAAATAAGCCTCTTCGAGGTGGCAACCTCATTTATATTACAAAAATGAACAATTCTTGGATAATACAAATGATAAGACCTCCTTTCTATATATAGGAGTCTAACGGGTCATAATATAATTAGATCTGCCATAACAATAATAATGTAAGCGCACAATAATAACAATAATGGGCTTCTGTGGAGCACAATAATAAAAATATGGGGACTCCATGGGCACAATAATAAAATATGGGGACTACATGGGCACAAAATATAATAAGTGGGTTGTACTAATAAAATAAGGGGTTACACTAGTGGTATAGTGGCCTAACATGCCCCTCTCCTTCAAAAAGTGTTGTCCTCAATGCTTGAGTAGTTCTTGATGCTTCTGTATAAAATTCTTGTCCTCCCATGTGGAATCTTCAGTGGGTAAGTTCTTCCGCTTGATGAGATACTCTGAAATTGATTGATTTCGTAGCTTTCAGGTTCTTGTTCTATGACTGCTCCAGGGTCCAATATGATTTTTCCTTCCTCGTCAAGTTCTGGAAATATTGTTTGAACTGGGATCTTCTACAACTTTTTAATGAGTGCCCACACTTCTTTGTCCCTCTTCCATTCATCCCTTGCCTCGTTTATCCAATCTAGTTGGATAATAAAAATGGCACAAAACAATGCTTCCACATCCTCATCCTTTCTTGAGAGTGCATCTGCAACAACATTTTGCTTCCCTTTTTTGTAGATGATTTCAAAGTCATAACCCAACATATTTGTGACCCATTTTTTCTATTCTTCTAAAGATAATATTTTTTTTAAAAAGTATTTAAGTCTCTCGTGATCCATTTTCCTTGAAGTGTCTTCCCATTAGGTAAGGTCGCCATTTGTTAAGTGCATGTACTATTGACAACATTTCATTCTCATAAATAGCTTGCTTGAGATGTAGCCGTAAAATACCCAATTGCCTACATCAAAAATTCTTTCACTGTGATGTTGATCTTCCTGTTGTTTCATTTGATTCTGCACCAAAGTGGAAGTATCCTTTAAAAGTTGGAGAACTTGTTGTTGATGCTCGATATAATCTTTCACTACTTGAATCTTTTTCTTCTTGATATGTCCTTCTACCTTGAGAGTTTGAGCAATCGTAATTTCTTCCAATGCATTACAAGATATGGTTGGATTCATTTCTTGATCTTTCACTTCTTGAACATTTTTCTTCTTGATATGTCCTTCTATATTGATAGTTTGAGGAGTGGTAATTCTAGCCAATTCATTACAAGGTATGGTCAGATTCATTTCTTCTTTCTCGATGTGATATTTCACTTCTTGAACCATTCTCTTCTTGATATGTCCTTCCATATTGTGAGTATGAGGAGTGGTAATTCTTGCCAATGCTTTACAATATATGTTCGGATTCATTTCTTCTTTCTCTAGTGTTGGTTCCTGGTATATATGCTCTTATTTTGATGTTTATTGATCCTTTTCTTCCTCCTCTTCATAATCTATGTAAAATAATTTTTTTCTCAGTACACTGATGACCTTTAGTTTATTTGCTATCACAATTGTAACAAAGCCTTTTTTCTCTTTTTTCTTCCAATTGTTGTCATGTAAACCTTGTAGGTTATTGAAGTATAGGAGAAAAAACTCTTCCATAATTATAGTGGTGAGTGGTGGGATTCCTTGTTTCCATAATTTCGCTTTCAATTTTTCTTGCCAATGGGAATTCCTTCTCCAATGAATTAGGTTCCCAAAGACGAACCTCATGTTAAATGTTATCCTTTATTGCCCCTATGAAGACATCAATCATTTGCTTCTTTGGAATATCATTTACACCTATATTCAATTTTTGAAAGTCCTTAATGTGCTCTGCCATTGAACCCTTTTGTTCAATATTTATCAATTGGCTAAACAAGGTGTTACTCTTTTTATCCTCATAATGTGCTATCATTTCTTCCATGAAAATTGGCCAAGTGACAATTGCTTTACAATAACAAAGCCCTTTATACCATAAAAATTGATTCAGTTCTAAATATAAAGATGCAATATGTACCTTTTGTAATAGTACAACCTCATGTATATAAAAATATTGCTCCATCTGTAGTATCCAATTTACTGGATCCTTGCCATCAAACTTCCTCATATCGCATTTTCTTGATTTTAGGAGCTTGATCTTGAAACAACCGTAACCTTGTATTTTCAAATCTCCAAGTTTTGAAATTATCTCCTATAGTATCCCTCTATGTCCTCTTTCTAACCCTGCAAGTCTGATTAGAATTTCATTCTCCAAGAAAGATTTATGCCCAATCTCCTAAGATGACATGATTTTATAATATTTTAGTAGGCGAACTTGTATGATGTGCCATGTGTCACTGTTTCGACCTTCGGGTCTGAAACATATACAAAGAAAGATACAGTCCATCCTCTTTCTATAACTTCTAACAAAATTTCAATTTGTTTCTCAGAGAGAAAGTTATGATGATTTTCCCAAGGTCATCTGTTTAGAATGTAATTCGGGAGTCTGCAAAAACCCTAACATCCCCAGATTATATCTCCGAACATATAAAGATAAAATATCAGAGATTCAGAACCGAGCCTCACCAAGATTTCGGCTGAAATGTTCTTTAATTTCAATGTTTCAACCTTCGTAGAAATAATATTATGGTGAAAATTCCATGATGATCTGTTTGAGATTAAATTATGGAGCTTGCAAAAACCATAACTTCCTCATATCATATCTCCAAAAATATAGTGGGACAATATTTGAAATTTAGACCTAAGGTTCAGAGCGATTCCTTCTCAAATGGGTTTTATTTTAGCTTCTGAAAATATGTAGCGAAAAAGTTATAGTAAAAATCCCACGATGACTTGTTTGGAGTAGCGAAACCCTAGAATCCACAACTCTCATACCAATGTTATGAAACCATCTCACAAAAATATAGAAAAGATAGATAAACACCTTCAAAATAAGCCTCTTCGAGGGGGAAACCTCCTTTACATTACACAAATGGACAATTCTTGGATGATACAAATGAGAAGAACTTCTTTCTATATATAGGAGTCTAAGGGGTCATAATATAATCAGAGCCGACATAACAATAATAATGTAAGGGCACACTAATAACAATAGTGGGCTTCTATGGGGCACAATAATAACAATATGGAGACTACATGTGCACAACAATATAAGAAGGGGGTTGTACTAATAACAATAAGGGGTTACACTAGTAGTATAGGGACCTAACATTTCAAGAACTTCATTTGTCTCAAAGATTCCAACATAGAAGAGGGGATGACAGATCAACCATACACCATATCTAATAAGAATCCATAATCGATGATCTAGCTTAGGATATTCCTAAGATCGATAGGATCTTAGATGATCATATTGCAAAACTTCAACCCTCAATTCTTAAAATAGGTGGTAAGATAGATACTAAAACTATTATAGCCCTTATAGACACAATTTCTAGTCATATTTATGTGCCACCTAAGTTAGTAGAAATTTTTCAATTAAGAAAAATAAATTTTAAACAAGCATAGCTAGTGCAACTAGACACTAGGACCGAAAGGAAGGTCATATAATTAGTGCCAGACTGTGGCTTAGAAACGAATGGATAACAGATTGTAGTGAATTGGAATGTACTTCCATTGGGATCATATAATACGTTGATCAACATGTATTGGTTGTAGAAACTTAGAGAACTTCAAAATAGCTTAGATAAGACATTTGAATGCATGGATAATGAAGAGAATACAAGAACAATCAAAGGTATACC
Organism: Pinus tabuliformis; assembly: GCA_031772625.1. Taxonomy (NCBI): domain Eukaryota; kingdom Viridiplantae; phylum Streptophyta; class Pinopsida; order Pinales; family Pinaceae; genus Pinus; species Pinus tabuliformis. The sequence goes on from CM062816.1 coordinate 1,948,442,290, forward strand.
ATGACCCATAATACTAAAACAAATTTATTAGGTACAAATGAAAAATTGATATAGGGAAGGCTACAAAATTTATGTCGTTTAATTAGTTGATACAACAGAAGAAAATGGTAAACCTAGTCTTCAAGACTTTGTCGTCCTGAGGGAATTTAGGGACTTGTTTGTGAAAGAATCCCTTGGGTCACCAACTAAATGTTTCATCAACTTCACTATATGTCGAATACCAGGTTCAATACTTTCTAACAAGCCCCCCTACAAGATGATCATATTATAACTTATTGGATTAAAATTATAATTACAATAATTGCTCAAAAAGAAGTATATAGGACCCACCATATCACTGTGGGCAGTATTGGTTTTGTTTATAAGAAATGAGGATATGATGCTAAGATTATGCATAGGTATAGGAATATAAACAAGATGGTTATAAAAAAAGGTACCCACCACTAAGGATTGACAATTTATTTTACCAAGTATAGGGTGAAAGTGTATTTTATGAGATAAAACTAAGATATGGCTGCCACCAAATCAGAAATAAAGAAAAATACATTCATATGACTGCATTTTGAACTTGTTGTTGTCCCTATGAGTTTGTAGTAGTTGGATTCAAATTCATGAATGCAATAGACACTTTCATGTGCTTGATGAACAAAATCTTTGGAAAATATCTAGACAAGTTTGTCATGTTTTTATAGATGATATCTTGATCTACTTAAAGAATTAAAAGGAACATGAAAACCACTTAAACTTAGTGCCCGGGTGTTAAGGGAGAACCAATAATATGTAAAATTTAGTAAATTTGAATATTATTAGTAGGTAATAAAGTACTTCGCGCATCTTATTTCTGAAAGGCAGATAATTTTGGACCCTAAAAAGGTGAAATACATATTAGATTGGTGAGCACCTAAGGACATGGTGGAAATCAAGTCGTTCAAGCGTATAATTAAGTACTATAGAAGATTTATAGGAGGATTCTCAAAAATTTCATTTTATATGACTTTATTACAGAACAAGGGTTGCAAGTGTAACTAGACCTCTTAATTCTAGGAATGTTTTGACACACTTAAATGATTTCTTACGACCACCCCCATCCTAATAATTTAAAGTACATAACAATATTTAATTGTCTGCAATGATGCCTATAAGGATGGATTAGGTGGTGTTTTGTCATATGAAAGATACATTAATTTCTATGAGTCCCAAAAATAAAGGAACATGAGAAAAACTATGCCACCCATGCTCTCTAGCTAGCAATAATTATACACACCCTCAAAACATGGTGGAACTATCTCATTGTGATACGATTTGTGTTGATCATCGACAACATTGGCCTAAAGTACTTGTTCAACTAGCATAACCTAAATGCTATCTAGGATAAATAGTTGGCCTTTATTGGCATGTATAATTTGGAAATTAAACATATGAAAGCTAAGGAGAAGAACTTTGTAGATTCTTGTAGAAAAGAGAATAAGCCTACTACATGCCACATCCACTAGTCAATATGAAACAAATTTTCTAGAAAGAATTTAAAAAACATATGAAAATGATGAAAATATTCATTAAAGAAAAATGTGCAAACAACAAAACAAAAATGTTAAATAAAGAATGGGAATGCAATCAGGAAGGGATAATCAGATACAAATTATTATTTTTTTACCATATTTATAAAATTTAAAGAAATTTTTACTTTATGAGTTACAAAGCCCATATTCTAGATACTTAGGTTACCAAAAAATACTTATATTAGTAAAAAGCGAGTATTACTGGCCAAATATGAAAAATAAGATAATAGAATATATAGTGAGAAGCATGGAGTGCCAACTAGCTAAGAATTAACACTAACATCCTACATGATTTCTACAACCCCTACCCATATCTGAATGGAAATGGAAAAACCATAACTATTGATTTCATTACCAGGCTCCCTAAGATGAATGTGAAGCACAACTAGATTAAGGTATTGGTTGAAAAACATTAAAGTATCCTAGTTCAAAGTATGATACCATGTCTACATACTAGTTAAGACGAAAAGAAGCAAATTCCTACTAGGAAGTTGTGCTAAGCTAGCAACCGAATATTGTGGTCCATTCGAAGTATTCACCTAAGAAGGCCCAGTAGCCTACCATCTAGAACTACTGATGAACATCAAAGTACAATTTTTTTCATGTTTCTCTCTTACATAGATATGTGCATCATATGTTTCAAGTTGTTTATTGGAATTTTTTTTAGGTGGAACCCAAGGGAGATTTCATAATAGAACCCCTACACATTCTAGACTAGAGGGAGAACAAACCTCAAAATCAATTCATTATGCATGTTAAGGAGTTCTGGAATCACTATAGCCCTAAAGTGGCCACTTAGGCGATCGAGGATGCACTTAACGAAGTAAATTTGTCTCTATTATGGGGTTAAGAGTATAAATAAACATTGAGGATGGTGTTGACTATTCAGGGGGAATAATGCAATACCCCATTTTATTTTATTTTTAATTACTTGGAACTATTATTTTAATTAAGGCACTCGGATGGGTGGAAGACATTGTAATAAATATTGTAAACAATTTTATTTAAGTAATAATAAATATAAAGATATAGGTCGATGAGTGATGTTAATGAGTATCTATTGTGATTTTATAGAATGGATATTTCTTTACTGATGACAAACTGTGAAAGGGAAATTGCAAGTTTAAGAACTTTGATTCCCTAAAATTGAAATTCATATTGGGGCTAAATAATAGATTTTAAGGGCCTCCTAGCATAGAGAGGACATGGCCTAATGGTGGAATAAATCATATGACACAAATAACTATTAGTGGGAGGTTTTTCCTTTCTTTGAGGCTAGGAGGGCACAAGGATGAATGCATAATTAACTAAGAAATAAAAAGGAAGGATTCTGTCACCTCAATCTTTACGAAACATACCTCAATCTGATAGAGAGACATACCTCAATCTGATAGAGAGATACCAAGATAACGTCAAAGTTTATTAAACATAAGAAGACACTTGATTCCTGAGGGAGATGAGGAAGCGTCGATCGAGGAAGGTCGAGCAAGGGTTTTGAAAAATTAGTGTTAACAGAGACAGAGGTGGAAGAGAAACAACGAAGAGGATAAGGGCAGGAGGGTAAATCTTCTGCATGCAATCAGACCTGCGAAGACATAACACAAAGAGGAGGGTTAACAACGCTAAACAGGGCTGAAAGAAACCATGGAAGGGGAGCAGGGGAGGGGATAGATCCCCTCCTACAAAAATATGATGGCGAGCGAATCAAGCGGGAGTTGGATGTAGAGAAACCCAAAGGAAAATAGCAAAGACGTGCCAGTACTGGGGAATCGATGGCAAACAAAGCTTGGGGGCAGATGTCTACCCAGGGCACGGAAGAAACGAAGGTATGTAATACCCAACAATAAACTTGAAGACTATAGATGTTATATGAGATACCATGCTTTGATATGCAAGATTTAAGGTTTTTGGCCGTCAGAAAGGGACCTAGCAAAGTGGATACAACAAATATGGAAGCCGAAAGGGCATATAGATCTAAAATTAGGGGCAAAGGGTTTCTTTACAGTGATATTTGCAAACCTGGAGGACAAGGAAAGAACCTTTGAAGGAGGGCCATATTTCATGAATAATTCCGGTCTGTTTATGAGGCATTGGGAGGACAGATATAACCCGAACCACAAAAAGATGCTAGCAGCACCCATTTGGGTTAGACTATTTGGTCTACCAATGGAGTTCTGGGACCCCGATATCTTGGAAGGTATAGGTAGTATAGTTGGGACTTTTTTCAAGGTAGCAGAGTCAACAAAAAGAGGGAAGTATACATCCTATGCAAGGATATGCGTCTATATGAATATAGCAGAGCCACTACAGGAGTATATAGATCTAGAATACCATGACGAAATATGGCAGCAACCAATGGACTATGAGCATATACCCTTCAGATGTAGAAGGTGCCACGAATATGGACACCTCTTCAAACAATGCCCACTAAATAAAGAGGAAACACCAAGGAAACAGGAAGAAGAGCAAAGGAGGACAGAAGGGATAGATGAAGGGGAAATGGGCTTCCAGGAAGTCCATAGGAAAAAAAGGCTAGGAAAGGAAGTAACAAGGATACAACAACATGCAAAACCAATAATAGTAGAAAGCCAAAATAAATTTCAGGCTTTATAGGAGGAAGAAGAGGAGAACGGAGAAGATGAAAATGAGGAGCCAATGGAAATTATAAAAGAGACAAAGGAACCAGATCTAAACCAGAATAGTAAATCAGAAGGAGGAATGGAGGAGAGCATGGAAATGAGAACAGAACAAACTCATTTGGGGACAGATACACAGAAGGACAGTGGGAATGAGGAGGAAAGAATCATGAGAAGATTGTTACAGGACTGGAAAAACCTTGATGAAAGATTTTTCCCGGAAGCCCAAAAACAATTGTATAAAGAAAATTTCCAAAAATACAAGGAGAAGAAAGGTAGCACTTTAGAAAATCAGATAGATCAAACAGGAGTGCAAGGAAACCAAAGCCTGGGAATGGACAGTACTGGCAAAGGAGGCAGGAAACGAGGCAGATGAACATTGAATGAAACCATACGAGTGGTTGGAAAAATATTGGTCAACTCAGGCAGGGTTATACCTCTCTCAGAGGTATTTCAACAACCATCCAAAACGTTATAAAATGATAGTCACAAGTTGGAACATTAGGGGACTCAACAGGAAAGGAAAGAAGAGGTATCTAAAAGAGAGGATAAAGAAAGATAAGCCTAGCATAATGATAATCCAAGAGACGAAAATTAGCTCCCAACAATTAGAAGGAATAATTAAAAAACAAAAAATACAATATGAGGTAATGGGCCAGGATGTGAATGGTACAGCAGGGGGTCTTGCAATCCTTTAGAACCCTGAGGAGGTATTGTTTGAAAACTGGATAAGCTCTCCCAGAATCCTCACAGGCTTATTTAGAATGACAGGATCAGCGGAATGGATTCTCATCTCAGGAGTCTACGGGCCGCACATACCAAGGGATCGGAAAAATTTCCTCAAGGACCTGCAATCAACTAGAAGGATCTTCCCTGGAATACCGTGGATAGTAGGGGGTGACTTTAATATGATCAGAACGACAGAAGAAAAAAAGGCGGCATAAGAAGACCGGATCAAAGAGATGATTACAGAGCAAAGACTGGTAGATATCCCAACAATAAACGACATCCACACATGGAATAACCGGAGGGGAGGAAGAAGTTAGATAGCTTCTAGATTTGATCAATTCCTTATATCAGAAAAAATAATGAGCCAGGATGTATTTGTTGAAGCCAAAATAATGCCAGCAATGGGTTCAGATCATTGGCCGATCAGGTTGGAAATAGATATTAAGAAAAACTCCTGCAAAAGACCCTTTAGGTTTGAGGCCTTTTGGCCCAGGAACCCTCAGTTATTATCTAAGGTAGAGGAATGGTGGACTCAGAGTACACAAAAAGGAAAAGGGAAGCTGCATATTTTTTAGTTAAAACTCAAAGAACTCAAAGGGAAAATCAAAAAATGGAATAAGGAGGAGTTTGGGAATATAATGGAGGAGAAACAGAAGCTAGAGAAAGAAATGGAAGAGATACAACAAAAAATTATTATAGAGGGCAGAAATGAGGAAAGAAGTAAAGGAGAAGGAATTATAATAAGCCAACTTGAAGAGCGGAGGAAACAGGAGGAGATCCTATGGAAACAAAAATCTAGGATTAAGTGGTTACGTGAGGGAGAAAGAAACACTAAGTTTTTCCACCAAGCTATGATTCAGCATAGGCAAAGGAACGAGATCTTTTCCATTAAAAACGAAGAAGGAGAAAGGATAATTGATCAGGAAAGAATTGAGCAAGTATTGGTAGGATACCATAAAGACATCCTAACAAAACCACAAGTAGACAGAGAAGTAGCTACAGACCTTATCTGTAAAGAGATCCCTAGAATAATAACAGAAGAACAAAATAAGGCATTGATGAGGACATCCACTTCAGAGGAAGTGGAGGAAATTGTGAAGGGTATGAGTAAAAATAAAGCACCAGGACCAGATGGATACACAATGGAGTTTTATCAAGCAAGATGGCATTTTCTCGGATAGGAGATCTTGGAGGTAGTAGAGGAATCCCGCATGAAGCAAAAGGTATGGTCGGGTCTTAACTTGACTTTCCTTACTTTGATCCCTAAAAATGCTAATTCAGAAAATGCCCAGGGTTTTCGACCAATTGCCCTGTGCAATGTAATATACAAAATAATTGCCACTTTGATAGCAAAAAGATTAAAACCCATTCTCCCTAGCATAATCTCACCAGAGCAAATAGGATTTGTGGAGGGAAGGAAAATTCTTGGTGGACTAGTAGTAACCCAGGAAATGATCCATTCTCTAAAATAGAAAAAACAGAAAGGAATGATGATAAAGCTAGATCTGTCAAAAGCCTACGATCGCTTAAACTGGAAATACCTCAAGGCAATTCTTGGGGCCTTTGGATTTAGCAACAGATGGATAGACTGGGTCTATAGTATGATATCAACTCCTATTTTTTCAGTCATGTTAAATGGGGTGCCATCGTCAACTTTCAGTGCTACTAGAGGAATAAGACAGGGGGATCCTATATCCCCTTTCTTATTCATAATGGCTGCGGAGGGTTTGGGAAGGTATTTTAAAAAAGAGCTGAGGGAAAGGAAAATTAAAGGCTTAAGGCTATGGGGAAACAATCTGCCCATCACCCATCAGTAGTTTGTAGACGATATCATGCTCTTCTATGAGGTCTCAATAATGGAGGTAACACTACAACAAAACAGGCAATTTGCGCCAGATTTAGCACCAGATTCTAGTGCATTTTTTTCTCAATTGGGATGAGCAACCTGGCACTAAATCTGGCTCTATTGTACAATTTTTAAAGCGTCCTTTTTTGCACCAAATTTTGCATCTTTTTTACGCAAAATTTTCCATCATTTTCTGCATCATATTTTGCACCAAGATTTTCATTTGGTTTTACAACAGGTTTTGCTTCTAGTTTTGTGCCATTTTTTGCATCTATTTTTGCATCATTTTTTGCTTCCTCTTTTGTGGAATTCTTTGCTTCTATTTTTGTGTCATAATTTGCATCGATTTTTACACCATTTTTGACATCTTATTTAGCGCCTTTTTTTACATCCAATTTGTGCCAATTTTTGCATATGGTCTTATGCCATCTTTTGCTTCTAATTTTGTACTTATTTTTACATCTATTTTTGTGCCAATTTTTCTGCCTTTTTTTACACCATCTTTTCCATCCAATTTTGCACCATATGTTGAATCTGATTTAATGCCAAATTTGGCATGCATTTTTGCACCATTTTTTGCATCCACTTTTGCATTTTATTTATCTCCCTTTTTTGCATCCTATTTTGCACCATATTTTGTATTTAATTTTGCATCATTTGTTGCATCCAATTTAGCATCATTTTTAACACCATTTCTTGCATCCAATTTTTCATCCTTTTGAGCATCTAAATTTGCATCCTATGTTGAACCATATATTGCATCCACCTTTGCATCCCATTTTGTGTCTATTGTTACGTTCACTTTTGAGCCATTTTTTCGTCTACTTTTGCATTTGTTTTTGCACCAAGTTTTGAATGATTTGTTGCATCATTTTACATCCAATGTTGCATTTCAATTTGCATCCAAAATTGAGCCATTTTTATGCCCATTTTTGCACCATTTTTTCTTCTTTTGTGTCCAATTTTGCACCATTTTTTATGTCCAAATTTGCATCCTTTTTGGTATCTAGTTTTTCATCCTTTTTGGCTTCCAAATTTGCATCCTTTTTTCTGCCACATTTTGTGTCCACATTTGCATCTCATTTTGCACCTAGATTTTAGTTGGAATTTTCATCTAGTTATGCATCATCTTTGACATCCTTGGTTTCACCATTTTTTAGTCCCATTTTGCATCTTGTTTTGTGTCTTTTCTTACATCCTTTTTGCATCGTAATTTTACACCATTCTTTGCATCCTCATTTTGGTGTCCATTTTTGCATCCTTGTTTGCACCCAATTCGGTATCCTTTCATATGCCCTATTTTGTTCCCTTCTTTGTGTCTAGTGTTGCACCCTTTTTTAATTTTACTTTAAAAACCTTTTTGTGTCATTGTTTGCATATTTTTTTGATGGCTAGTTTAACATCCAATTCTACTCCCAATTTTTCATCCATGGTTAAATCCACTTTTGGCTTCTTGTTTAGAGTTTTACTTTTATTTCCATTTATGACCACCTCTATGGGTTCATTTTAATAAGTTCATTTACATAGTGAAATATATTAAATTTTCTAAATATCATTTTGCTGTAGGATTTAATGCATGGTTAGATGAAAACAAAACCCTCTCAGTTTATCTCAGAAACCTAGGACAAACCAATTAAGAGAAAGGTTGTTCTAAGGCTTAGGATTCTTAGTAGGTCAAGATGTAGAGTATAGATTAAGAAAAAGAGAATGAATTCTTGTGAGTCCTCGCATGCAGGTCTTCTTGGAGTTTTTCGTATAGCCAAGAAGCGCTCCTAGCTAGCTCCAAAGCTTGGTCCTACACATAAGAGAGAGAATAAAGCAACCTTCACAACATAATATCTTAATAATAAAAACTATAAAAAACATATAAATATTATTGAATAAATAAATATAAACCAAAAACCCATGCATACATTAGTTAAATAGAAGAAGTAAAGAATGAATAGAAACATATGGAAGGAAGAACAACTGATCTATATGAATAAAGGAGTTGGAGGAAAGTTACAACAATCAGATGTATTTGCAACATCGCCTCCCCCAACTCATAGCTCCAAAACTCTCCCTCTCAAGACAGATCTCAAGAGCGTGACAATACAAAATTCCCATCATTTTTTCAATGGCCAAGCCTCTAATATATAGGAAAGTGTAGGCTATGAAGATTTCCAAAATTCCTCATTAGTTCAATTTGGGAAAAATCTTTTGGGTGAATAATGTTTCCTCATATAAAAGAGGAATTTTCCACTTTTTAGATGCTTTTGTGCTTAGGAAAAAGCTTCCCCATGCTTTATGGCTCTTTCCCACTTTTGTATGCTTTTATTTTTTAGGAAAAAGCTAAAGATGAGGATAAAGAGATTACATTCCACCATATGTTTCCGAAAGTGACCAAGAATGTCAAATTCAAATTCTAGTTTGCTTATGTTTTAGTTTTTTTTTAAATATATATTTAGTTTTAGTATTTTTTTTTTCTAGAAAAATATATTTAGTTTTTGGTATATTTTTCTATAAGAAAAATTATATTTTGTTTTTATAAAAATGGATTTTAAACATTCCATTCATGCTAAATTTGTGATTTTATGATAGGAGTTTAAATTATATATAGTAAAGTAACTTAATGTCATCTGTCGTGTTGCTGAGATGGGTGTTATACATCTGTTTCTTGCTAAGTTATAGAATGTGCTTGGGTTTTCTTAATGCAATAAAACTAATTATGTTCTTCATGATATCTTGAAATGTTCATCTTGAACCAGGCTAATAAAACAATAAAGTTAAAATAGGTTTTCCTTTGTCCTTTATAGATCTTTGTCCCCATTAATCTTGGTCTTAATAGATTAATTGTCTTGTGGTGGCCTTGAGTGGTCACTTGTTGGCATTTTGGCACAGGTGTGGCGCTACGGTACAGGTGTTGTCCTTGATGGCAACTCTCTTTGATGACAGATCTCAGTCCAGACTACAAGAATGAAGAGAATTTTCATATACGCAGGTTCATTAAGCCCAAGTTGCGTATACACGCTGGTACGCTATATACTAAGTCGCGGATACGCAGGATCGCTATATACGAAGTCGCGTATACACGCAGTTTCATGAACAGAAAAGAGCGTACATGTCGAGAAGCTTCCTTTTGGTCCGTGGTAGTTAGTCCTCGGTACTTGAGCCTATTTTTTTTTTACCAAGGTATCTCGACAGACATGTTGATCCCTAGTTTTGAAGTTGTTGGTATTGGATTACTATGGTTTTGGCCCGTGGTATTGAGCAAGGCCTAAGACTATAAAAGGAGAAGAAGATCATTAGGCAAGGGTATCGAAAAAGTCTTGAATATCTGATAAAGAAAGAGATCTAGTATGCAGGTTCTGGGTTGCTTGATCTAAGCTAAGGAGAGATCACACCGGGTGATGGAAGACTAGATCTAAGGATAGATCGAGATCAAATGGTTTGAAATGAACTATCGGTATATGGTTGATTATGCGTATTTTTAGATCTGCATACTGACGCAATGTTATGTTCTGGGTATGACTGATGTCTGGTACAGCTGAAAGTTATGAGAAATTATTTTTAGATCTGTACGCAGGTTGTCCTTGGTAAAAGCGCGTGTATACGCGGGTTGGTCTCATTGAAGTAGCGTATATCTTTTGAAGTTTAATTTTTGGGATTGCAGTTGGGTTTGACTGTTATTGCAGAGTTCTGTAGTCTGCTCTGTGTTCTGGTGACTGGGTGTTGACAGGGTTTCAGTGGTTCAACGATTCAAAAATTGATGATGCTAGTATTGGTTGTCTTGTGCTTCAATGATCTGTTATGAAAATTGGATAAATTGTGGTCTTCAGATTGTAATGTTGTGCTTCAGGAATATCCAGTCTGAAAATTGATGAAAAGTGGTACCTGAAGGAAAGAAGATTGTAGGCCAGCACCTACGTACTAGTATCTTAGCTAGTACAAGAGCAAAGGGGGTTGGAGCTCCCTTCCAGAAGAGTCTGGAAAACGAGAGAAGGTTGTAGCCTTCTGCAGGTTGTAGCCTGCGTACTGGTATAAGGCTGCACCAGTACAAAAGATTGTAAACTGAAGTTTTTATTAAAGAAAGATAGAGACGACTTGCAGCAGGTGGTTTTCACCCACATTGGGTTTCCACCTTATATCATGGTGTTCATGTGTGTGGCTTTTATGTGATGATCTGTTCTGTTATACTGCACCTGTTTACTATTAATATGGTTAATAATGTCCTGATGCATTTACTGAAGATAAGCTAACTGAATCATAAGTTTTCTGGTTATACGCTGGTTGCTTTAGACACAGTAGCGTGTACACGCTGGTTCACTTAACTGAAGTAGCGTATATGTTTCTGAGTATGAAATTGAAAAAGTTTTATTGATCTGATAATACTGATTCACCCCCCCCCCCCCCCCCCCCTCTCAGTATTATTTCCAACATCACTTCCATTAGTTGCATGCTTTGTAGTTTTCAGTTAGTGACATTTTTTAGGCTTGATAATATGTTATTCAATTTATCAAAATGTGTTATTGTCCATATTATTGTTAAATAATAATATTAAATATGCTGATTTTTAAGCATGTTTTAGCAAAACTTTCCCAAAATGTTTATAGATTGTATTTTATAATGCAATGATTCTTTGCTTGATGAAATTGTTTTGGATATTTTTTTTTAATGATTCATTGATTGATGAAATTGTTATGGATATTTTTTTTAGTATATTAAATTGTATGTGATAAAGTCAAAAATCACCTCTTTTTTAGATTTTCATTGATCAATTTCCCTTAAGGCCATCAAGTTCACCATTTGGTCCCAGGTTAAGGAAATATAGGAGTCATGAAGTGGAATTGTCCAAGCACTTAAATCTTGAGACATGTTTCTTTTTAGTCACTTTATACTTTCTTTCTATGTAAATTTTTGATGAAAATAGTCTTGGAACATGAGGGGCGTCAATAGTAAGCGAAAACAAACTCCTAAAAGAAAAATGGTATGCAAAGAACCCATAAATAATGTTGATATAAGAAGCAAAAATATTAAGTGAGGTTCAACCTCATATAATTAGAAAATGGGGGAGGAATTTCCAAGTAGTAGTGATTGATGCTTAGAGATACTTGGGTGGAATGGTTATTATTTGAAATGTTTAAGACATCAAGGTTACCAATATGTTTACCTCTTTTCGCATTATGACAATACAATTTTAGTTAATTGACATTGAGGACTACTACCATGTATCCAATGTCTATGACTCCAATATCGCAAATGGAAAACCTCTATTTCTCAATTCTATTTCTAGCACAAGTAATTTATACTCCCCATCTCCATGGATTGTTGGGAGTGACTTCAATATTATAAGTGTCTCGAGGAAAAGAAAGAATGAATCGAAATGTTTAACAAGATATTTTGTAAGCTATACCATTAAAGCCACAAAGTAGTCTCCATTAAAGTTGTCAAGAAATGAGTCTCCAACCCACACATGTGGATCAATGAGATGTAATACATGTGTGTGTGGTTACGAACTCAATACACCTCTATAATAACTCCACAAACTTATGTATTTCACTCTATCACATAAATTGATAGTAGTGTGACATAAGTAAACCAAGAGTAGACATGAAAGCCTTAGGAAACAAACATTCCTTAGATCCTCAATTAGGTGCTTAAATGATGAAGTGAAAATGCAAGGAGAAAAGAAGAATTCATGATTTAACCATCACATACATGTGATCAAGTGTGACTAGGAGTGTATATATTCATATATTTTCCAAAGAGGGAGTGAATACATGAGTTACCATTTATTGGCCCTTATTTTTCTTTCTTTTTCATTTTCTTATATATAGGACTTAGGGAATAAGGTTTTCATAAGTTTGGCACAACTCATAGATATAAGATTTACATGAATTTTCACTTCAACCTTAGAGTTTAGACTTAGATAAATCAATATAGTGTATGTTTAATGATTTTGGCTTTCACTTTTTTATTGTATTTCATCACAAATACAAAAGGGGAAATATTTTGCCACAAATCTATGAATGTTTAATCATAAAGTCGTCATGTGATGAAAACAAATTAATGATGTTATTCTCTATGAAAATGATGGGTATTCTTGAGAAAATCTTATGCTTGTGGATGTTTCCTCCCTGGTTGAGAGGGAGTGAGGGTAGACACCATGTTATCCATGTGTCATGTACTATGGCTAGGATTAACAATCGTAAGCCTAGTAAAGGCACTAGTAGGGATAATGGTGGATTGGATAAACATCTGGGACCAATATTCTTTGAGAATTTGGACATTGACTAGGACTAATCGCCATAAGTCAAGTACATTAATCCAAGATAAGAATAGTCATGAGGATTGACATTTTCTGGTGTCAAATATTATGATAGTGGATTAGGAAATGATCATGTGAGGACATACCTGGTAAACATCTTGGTGGGGTAAGTGCCTTGAAAGGCAGTGGTGTCCAAATTTATGCCTCCCAACAATGTGCTCTGATCTAATGGAGAGATAAACTTGTTAGTCAAGGCCTTACTATTTTGAAAATTTTGGCTATGATGATGTAAATCATCATTGATGCTTATCAATCTAGATCCCTTCTTATATGAATATTTCAACTTGAGAGTACTTTTTTGTCTCATTATGAGTACCTCGCTAGTTTAGAGGGAGGGTCATCATCTTCATTATTGCCATCATCACCACCATCAATGTGATCATTATTGTCATCATTTCATTATCATCATAATCACCATTCATGTCTTCTTCATGATCATCATCATCATCATGATTTTGTATATTGTCGTCAATTGTTCATAATTATAGGTATCATAAGAAATATCACCAACCTTAGGACACATGATATATGAAAGAAAAATAACCACTTTATTTTTTAGAAATGATTGATGATCATCAACATCACTACCATTATCATCGTCATTATAATTGTCATCATCCCCATCATCATAACTAATATAAGTTTTATTATAATTTTTGTCATCTTCATCATGAACATCATAATCATCATTCATGCCATTATTGTTCTTGATTATGACCAAGATGAAAATAATGATAATGATGATCAGATGATGATGACTTGGAAGATGACGCCAAAGATAATTATTATGATTTTTACCATGATAACATTTAAAAATTGGGAGGAATGGCCAAGGTCATTAGCATCATCATCATTGTCATTGTAACTCCCATCGTCTTTATCATCATTGTCATTATCATAACAATCGCAATTCATGTCATCGTCATCATCTTCATTATCATCATCATTATAATTATTGACATTGTCATCAGTTGTTCATAATTTTCAATGTCATAAGAAATATAATCAATGCAAAAGATATGATGTGTGTTGGAAAATGGATGCAAAAGTAAACAAAAGAATGTGGGTAAAAATAGACGTAAATTTGGATGAAGAGTCGACACAACATAAGTAGATGCAGAACAAGACAGAAAAATTGAACAAAAGTGGATGAAAAAGTAGATGCAATAGTTCATACAAACTTGAACACAAAATAGGACTCAAACATGGATGAAAAAGTGGAATAAAACATGGGCACAATAGTAGGCATAAAACTTAGCATGAATTGTGGTGAAACAAATGTGGATACTCCAATGAATGCAAAAAAAAGGGACACAAACTTGAATGCAAAAAGGAGGAAAACTTGGATGAAAAAAGGGATGTAAACATGGGCCAAACATGGGTGCAATAGTGAACACAAAATTAGTTGCAAAACTAGACAAATCAAAAGTGGATGTAAAAGTAAATTCGAAATGGGATGCAAAAAACATAAACAATATTTGATGCAAACTTGGACACAAAAGAGGATGCAAATATGGATGCAATAGTGGAAGAAAATGTGGGTTGCAATGATAGGCATAAGATATGGCACAAATAATAGCACAAAAAAGGTGGATGTAATAATAGACACAAAAAAATATGCAAACTTAGATGCAAGACAAGATGCTATAAGGGATGTAAAAGTGGATGCAAACACGGGTGCAACATGAGAAACAAAATTGGATGCAAAATATGGATGAAATGGAAGTACATGCAAAAGAAGATACAAAATGAGATGCAAAACCCAACACAAAAGTGGATGCAAAAATAAATGAAATATTTTATGAAAACGAGGATGTGAAGATGGATGCAAAATTGGAAGCAAACGTGGGTACAACAGTATGTGCAAAACATGGAACAAATTTTGTCACAACAAAAGTAGATGTAATGATAGATGCAAAAAAATAAGCAAATGAAGATGAAAAATAGGATGCAAAAAGGGATGTAAAAGTGGGTGTAAACATGGGTGCAACAATGGATGTAAAATAGCTTTTGCAACTTATTTGAAAGAGCAATTTTGTCCCAACAATTAGACTTGTAGCATAAAGAACATGGTTAATACATATGATTCGACCAAAAACTAGTTACTACCAAAATTCAACCAAAAAAAATATTACTGCATAAAAATAGAATTAAAAACAAAAAAAATAAAAACAAAAATTTCCCAAATTAAAAATAAATAAATGATAAACTTTTTTTTACCAAAATTTAGTGATTTTTTTAGTGCTAATACTAACATCACCATTACAACAAGATATTTTTTTAGTGCTAATACTGCCATTACAACAAGATATAAGAGGGATATAATGCAAAAAGTTTAATAATAATATGTATGTAGAAGATGGTCTTCAGACTGGTGAATTTATGATAATCAATGGGACTATAGTCAAAATAATTGGATGTTATTTACTTTTTTACATAGATTGTCAAAATAATTGCATAAATCGATTTTTTTTAACCAAAATTTAACAAAAACTTTGCTAGTGCTAACATTAGAACCACCATTACAACAAGATATCTTTCTAGTGTTGACAACACCATTATAGTAAGATACCTCAAGAGAGATAGAAAATTTAAAAAGCATGATAGTAATATGTATCCAGAAGATGGTAGTGAAACTAGTAATTGTTCATTCTCATTATCATAATCATTGTCATCATCATCACCATCATCCTTGTCATCGTTATTGCCATCATTACATTATCATCATAATCACCATTCATGCCATCATCATCAGCTCCATCATCATCATCATTATGGACATTGTTTGCAATTGTTTATAATTATAGACGTTGTAAGAAATATCATCAACCCAAAAAATGTGATCAGTGCTAGAAAAGGGTTTGTTAGGACACATTGATATACGTAAGAGAAATAACAACTCTATTTTTGAGAGATGATCGATGATCATCATCATCACCACCATTATCATCGTCATTGTCATTTTTATCATCCCCATCATCATCATTAATGTAATTTCTATCAACATTGTTGTAATCATCATCATCATTCATGCCATTATTGTTTTTGATGATGACCTAGATGAAAATGATGATGATGACACCAAAGATAATGCTTATGATTATGACAATGACAACATCTAAAATTGGGAAGATTCTCCAAGGTCATTAGCTTCGTCATCATCATAATCATTGCCATCATCATCATTAATGTCATTGTAACCACTATCATCTTTATCATCATAATCACAATTCATGTCATCGCCATCATCTTCATTTTCATCATTGTCAATATTATTGACATTGTCATCAATTGTTCATAATTGTCAATGCCATAAGGAATATCATCAATGCAGAAAATATGATGAGTGTTGGAAAAGGGATGCAAAAGCGAACATAGAAATGGGGGCAACAATAGAAGTAAAATTGGATGAAAAGTGGATACAACATAAGTAGATGCACAACAACATGAAAAACCTAACACAAAAGTGGATGCAAAAGTAGATGCAGTTGTCAATGCAAACTTGGATGCAAACATGAAGGAAAAAGTGGAAGCAAACATGGGTCCAATGGTAGGTGTAAAACTTGGCACAAAATGTGGTGAAACAAATGTGGATGCAACAACGGACACAAAAGTAGATGCAAAAATGGATGAAACAAAAGTGGATACAATAGGGGATGCAAAAACATACACAATATCTGATGCAAACTTGAACACAAAAGAGGATGCAAATGTGGATGCAGATGTGGAAGCAAATGTGGTTGCAATGGTAGGCGCAAGATATGGTGCAACAAAAGTGGATGTAACAATAGACAAAAAATATGCAAAATAAGATGCAAAAATGGATGTAAAAGTGGAAGCAAACATTGATGCAACAGGCAAAACAAAATTGGATGAAAAAAATGGATACAATGGAAGTAGATGCAAAAGTAGATACAAAACGAGATGCAAAACCCAATGCATAAACCTGACACAAAAGTGGATGCAAAAATAGATGCAATATTTAATGCAAAATAGGATGTGAACATGGATGCAAAATTGGAAGCAAACGTGGATACAATAGTGAGTGCAAAACATGGTGCAAATTATGGCATAACAAAAGTGGATGTAATGATAGATGAAAAAAAAGAATCAAAGTATGATGCAAATGAAGATGTAAAAAGGGATGCAAAAAGTGAAATTTAAAATGGGTGTAACAGTGGATGCAAAATTGTATGCAAAAGTGGATGCAATAGAAGTCGATGCAAAAGTAGATGCAAAACGAGACACAAAACCCGATGCAAATCCTGGTCCAAAATTGGATACAAAAAGGGATGCAAAAATAGATGTAGTAGTTGATGAAAACCTAGATGCAAATGAGGATGCAAACGTGGATGCAAAATTATAATCAAAAGTGGGTGCAAAAGGAGGTGCCAAACTAGGCGCCAATTGTGGCACAAAATATTAGATGCAATAGTGGGTACAATAATAGATGCAAAAGAGGATGTAAATATGGATGCCAAACAAGATGGAAAAGTGGATGCAACAAAAGTAGATGCAAAATTATATGCAAAACTAGACACAAAACTCGATGTAAAACGTGGCGCAAAAGTGATGCACAAATGGATGAAAAAATGGATGCAAAAAATGATTTAAAAAAGGATGCAAAAAAGGATGCAAAAGTCGATGCAAAAGTTGATGCAAGTGTAGGTGCAAAAAGTGGAAGCAAATGAGGATGCAAAAGTATGTCAAACAAAAATAGATGCCAAAATTGATGCAAAACCTGGAACAAAACCTGGTGCAAAGGATGACATAAAACTTGGCATAAAATTTGGTGCAAAACGTGGTGCAAAACCTATTGCAATACCTGGTGCTAAACTTGGTGTAAGATTTGGTGCAAAACTTGATGAAAATTTTGTGTCAAGTTTTGCACCATATTTGATAAATGGATGCAAATAGCACCAAAAATGGGCTCTAGATGCAAAAAAAGAAGTAAAAAGGGACGCTAATCGCTGGTTTTGTTGTAGTGTAAGTGGCGTTAAAAGAATCCTGGATTTGTTTATGGAGGCATCTCGTATGGAGATAAATAAAGAGAAATCATGTACCTTCATCTTCAATACTTCGGACATAATCAAAGCTCATCTAACCAGAACGCTAGGGTTCAGACATGGGGAACTCCCAACAAAGTACCTGGGGAATCAGCTAGATACAAATCCCACAAGAATGGAAAAATGGCAGAAAATTATAGAAAAACTCAAGAATAGACTTGCAAGTTGGTCTTTTAGATCACTAAACATAGTAGGTAGATTGGTATTACTGAAATCATTCCTCCAAGCGATACCTATTTACGCTCTATCTATCATGGCTGTCCCCAAAGGGGTCTGCACGAGAATGAAAGAAATCTTTGGCAAATTCATATGGGGAGGGCCAAAGCAGCAAAGGAAATGGGCACTGGTTTTGTGGAAAAGCTTGACTAAAAGAAAAGAATAAGGGGGTCTAGGACTTAGAGACCCGGAAATGCTAAACAAAGTGCTAGGAGAAAAATTGCGGTGGAGGTGGATGAGGGGAGGAAATGAGTTATGGAAGAGAATATGGACCTAGAAATATAACATGCCTGCAACAACGACAGGCATCCTCAGAGTTGCAGAAACCCAAAAAGGTTCCACAATTTGGGAATTAGCAAGCCAGAGCAGAAATATCATAAATAATTATGCATTTTTGGAAATAAGAGGAGGAGGTACTGCTAGATTTTGGGAGGAGGAGTGGCAACAAAGAATAAAATTGGTCAGTATACAAGCCTTGCAAAATACACAACAAAAAGCGATAAGGGAGGCGCGAGAACATGTAAGAGACTACTGGAAAGAAGGGGAGCCAAATGGGATATGGAGAATATGGAGAAAGCCAGAATAATGGGATGAATACATAGATCAAGAGCAGCAAGGAATATATATATAAAAGAATTAGAATCAAGGAAAATCAAAGGCAGACCAGCATCGGATATTCTCAGATGGGGAAAATCTACGAAATGGGCCTTTACAGTCAAGGAAGCATATTATTTAACAACTCATTAGGAGAGGGAGGGAGAAACCGCAGAATGGAAAGCTATTTGGAATAGTAAGTGGTGGCTGATGATAGCCATATTTACATGGCTAGTTGGAAGAGAAAGAATCCTAACATGGGATAGGATCCAGAAGAGAGGCTTCTCCGGACCCCCGAGATGCAGCCTTTGCAAAATGGGGATTGAAACCTAGGAACACATTCTGAACGCCTGCCCTTTCGCTCAGCATCAATGGGAGGAGGTCAGAAGACTCTTCAGAAAATCAAATAGAGACCCCAGCGACATAAAAAAGACCATATTTCAATGGGGTAAGGGACAATTTTCATGTAAGGTTGTAAGGAGTATTTGGAATCTAGCGGTAGGATTTGTGATATGGTTCCTGTGGAAGGAACGAAATCGAAGGATCTTTCTAGACAAGATCAATAATCTAGAAAGGATATGGAAAGGAATTCAAAAATCAATTAGAGAAACTGTTCTGGCCGAGATCTGGGAGGAGGAGGATTGGAAAGCGAACCCGGAAGAAGGAAGAATCTTAACAAAACTAAATATGGAATTCGGCATGGTATATCCTAGAAAAGAAATACAGCAACGAGCTCAAAATCAGAGTCCAGAACAGTTCAGATACCCTGGGAAAAATTTCATTAAGTTGAATTTTGACGGGGCTTCCAAAGGGAACCCAGGGCCGGCAGGCTTTGGGGGCATCTTTAGAGACAGTGAGAAACACACAAGATGGGTGTATGCGGAATGGGGAGGCGAAATGACCAACAATGAAGCAGAACTGTGGGTTGTTTATCAAGGTCTAAGGATAGCAGTAAGGAATAGCTACACGAATTTGGAAATAGAAGGCGACTCACAGATAGCAGTAGAAATGTTACGAAAACTCAACAACGGGAAAGACTGGGAGCAAGTAGCTAGAAGTTGGAGGATGGATGGGATCGTCCAAGACTTGGCTGAATTATTAAAGAAAATAAAATACAAAATCATTAATCACGTCAGGAGGAAAGGAAAAAAGGCTGCAGACTACCTTGCAAACTGGGGGAGTAAAGAACAGGAGTAAAAGATCGACAACAGCTGGCCAACAATAAGGAATAAACCGGGATGGGATGAACTTACCACCATAATCACTCAAGACCATAATGAATCTGCATCTCAATAAAAAAGACACCCAGAGACCCCCGATCGGGGTGATAATGACGGTGATCAGGGTAATTAATACTGATTAGGTAAGGAAGGATGAGGAGGCAAAAGGTATTCACGTGATGATGAAGGAGGACAGAGAGATCACCAGAAAATGTATCATATTGAGGAGGGATGGCGACGAGGTAAAGAAGGAAGCAGCTGGTGGAGGTAATGCGGCAGAGATTGGACGTGGGTATGACTGCACAGAAGAAGGACGAAGGGAGGTGGGCGGTGATGAAATCGGCAGGTGGCAGGTGAAGCGGGCGAGGAGAGATGAGGAGAATTGGCGGAGGAGACATCATAAAGAAGGAAGGCGAGACAAAGAGAGGAGGACGTTAAATGAATTTGTAGAAGAGTTGCGAAGAAGCAGGGTGGTGAAAGCTCTAGGTAGGTTAACAAAAAGGCAGAGGAGGCTGAGAAAACAAGCAGGCAACGCCAGAAGGAAGAATCGAATGGCAATAAGGAGGAGAATGAGAAGCGACGGGGATGAAGACAACAGAGGATGGAGAAGCCAGGAAAAGAAAGGGAAAGGAATCGAGGATGGGGAAATGGCAGAGAGGTATCAAATAGTTCAGGACGATACTGAAGATGAAGTGGAAATGTTTGATTCAGACCAGGATAGAGTGGAGCAACCGTGAAAGAAGATATGGAAGGATGTGGGGTAAACAAAGGACAAAACACAGGAGGACAGGGAGTATGGAGACAGGAGTAGCAAAGGGCGAGAGGAGGGAGGTGACTTCGGAAGCACCTCAGGCATGAAGAGTTGGGGAGGAAGGGGAAATTACAGGAATAGAGGAAGAGTAG
The DNA here is from genome assembly GCA_031772625.1 of Pinus tabuliformis. Classification (NCBI taxonomy): domain Eukaryota; kingdom Viridiplantae; phylum Streptophyta; class Pinopsida; order Pinales; family Pinaceae; genus Pinus; species Pinus tabuliformis. Next base: position 1,948,463,366 of record CM062816.1, read on the forward strand.
GACGAGGACGAGGACGATGCAGCAGAGGAAGAGGATGGTTGGAAGGGAAATGGGAAGAGCATGAACCAGCACCAGCAAGAAAGTACAGGAAAACACTGAAAAAGAAGATACAGTTTGCGGAGCAAGCCTACTGTGAGAACACCAATAAGGACATCAGAAGGATAATTCAGCAACTGGAGGAAGATGCGACCCAGGGTCAATCAAGATCAGAAATGGAAGATTGGCAATACCTCCTTCTGGATCCAGGGAACACAAGAGGACGCATGACTCTGTATAAACAGGCCTTGCATGTATACTGGGTCATGAAAATGTTGTTGGCTAAGGCTATCGAATAGGTGGCCATGGAGACGGTAGAATATTCCCAGGGAATTCCAAATTTGAAGAAAGAATTGCAGAACATTCAGGTCACTCTGATAATGCAGGATAAAAAAATGGAAGAGATACAGCAGCAGATAAAGGAGATCAACTCGGGCATAAAGAAAGAAGAGGAGCAGTAGGAAGTCAAGGCGGTTTAATACTTGAAGATATGTATATGCTGTCTATAGTTTTTTGAAAGCGGTTGGATAGTTTCATTTCTATTTTCAATTTAGAATGCAAACAAGAAGCAGTAGTAATCTTTTCGAATGTTTAGTTTACATAGCCTGGACATGAAAAATTAGTATTTTTTGTTTTTGGATGGCTGTCAAAAAATTAAGGTGGCCAACAGACCTAGTTTCCCCTTGGGGCGGGTTGAGGCCACCATGAAAATGTAATGGTTTCAATTCGAGGTAATGGAAAAGGAATGGTCCCTCCTTAGCTTACAAAGAAAAAAGGAAGGAGTCTGTCATTGCGAGAGCACACGTGGATGTGTTAGGCTACAATGGTACCTAATTTTCCACCATTTATTGTTGAACGTGAAATATGCAGGCTAATAATAGGCAAGAATAGGAGGTCATTCCTAGAAAATCGCAATCTAGGCTTAGGGGTGTCTAAGTAAAGATAAATCTTTTACTATTCTAATACATACATGTGGAACATCCCTCATCAATCAGTATCACCCATTTGGTTATAGGTTCATCTAAATTTGGTGTATGAGTTGCACGTAGAATTGTTAACTAATATGAATTATTTCTATTGGAATATGAATAGTTTAGTTTTAAAGGTTAAATGATTTGGTTTAATATAATAACATTTGATTCCATAGTCTCTTAAGAATGTTATTGTTAGAATTTGAATATTTTAACCTTTTAGGTTAGGTGAATTGGCTTACTTAGAACTGTCCATAAATATAAATAATGCTCATTCATGGATTGGATATGAGTCAAGACTTCTCCAGAGCTAAAATAAAAAAGTGTTAAGGTCATCGCATTTGTTTGTGTGCACATGTATCTATATTCCTCAGAAAAATAAGGGTAGAGTAATACCAATGTCCATGGTGGTAAAGAAAGCCATTTTCATGCATCAAGAAATTATTCTAATGAACCAAAAGATAAGGAGAGTTTAGAATAATTGTAATACCTTATGATCCTTCAACTTTGACCTTAAACCAGACCCTAAATCATGTTTCCATCACATCATAAAGAAGAGCATTGAACGGATCTCTAGACTTAATGAAGGAGAATGGGAATAAATATAAAATATAGCACCAAACAACAATCTACAATGTGATATTAGATGTTTAGGATTAGTACCAGTCAAGCCACTTGATTAAAACTATGGATTCTAAGAATTAATTGATAGTATGGACTATGCCCACTCACAGTAACCTTCTAGTATAGAAAATCATCTCTCGAGATTATGAAAACTAATATAACTAAGATAGAGTTAAAAGTAGATGAAAAATAAATTCTCCACAAGAACCAGAATAGATCACACAAAGATCCCAATAATTAAAATAACAAAGAAGGGTCTGAGGGTACACACATTAAAGGGCCTATACATTCATATGCTTGAATTTTTTGTTATGATAAGATACTACATAAATTTATGCTATGATGAACACTAAGGAACAAGATGGCGGAGACATTTGGTAGATCCATGGTTCGCTCAAGACCTCCTCCATACATCTCACAATAACTGAGTATTTACTAAAAAAAATAAAAAAAACTAATACATAGAATTCAAGAAGAGGTAACTCAGGATTGGCAGACGATAACCCAATTATCGATGCCATCGACCTCAAGAGGTGCAAAGAAACCCAAAAAGGAATTAACAACCAATGATATGGATAACCATGAATTTAAATGATACACAGACCTATGTAGAAAAAATCATTTTCCATCTCAGGAATCTGATGCATTCTGTTGTAACCTATTTTCAACTATGCATTTGATTTTTGAAGTGCATAGTTTCTTTTAAAAATTAAGTTAAAATTTCTTTTTACACATTGCAATTAGCAAGCAAGTCTAAATGTCGCTTTTAAATTTGTATTTTTGCGAAATTTCTTTATTTAAATTATTATTTTATCAAAATAAATTCACTTCTACCAAAGGAACTAAATGTCAAGTGGATTTTGACACCGAGGATCTTATCCATGCAGATCAATTGTTATCACTCAATTGTGAGACTCTCCGCACTCCTCACGGTTAATGAAAAGTGGGGTGGGTCCAAAATGTAGTTTCCACCTTATCGCGTATCCCTACATGGCACGCTCCTAGTAATTGTGGGACACCCCCTTCATATACCACTTACTGCCTACCACACCACAAACCACTTCTTCCCGATGTCAATTGATCTACAAACTCTCCCACTAGTTTAGCACACCACTAGCACTTTCAATAAATTGACCATGGCTAAAACTCCCGATAATGTAACAATTTATCCATTAAATTATTAGATTCTCTCCCGCCAACCTTCCAACTAATAAATGCAGATGCACCAATAATGGTAATCCATATTAAACCATTAAAACCCTTTGTAAATTTAAAATCTCTACTGCTAGTTCACTACTTAGCCTTTTACCACTCTCACACAAAGCGCTCTGTCATACCAAATAGACCATTTGTAGAAATCACCATTGTTACCAGTCGTAGATTCAACTAGGTAATTCCTTAAATTATCCTATGTTCACTTAATCTCTTGAAATGGCTAGTAAAAAAGGAAAATTCGAAGTAGTTGTGGAGAGTGTTACCTAACCCCCTATAATTAACTTCGATGAACTTCCTTTAATTGATACACTATTAAAAATCACTAAAACCCAATGTGAATTTGACCTTTATGAAATCCATCACTAGGCATATCAAATATTTGAAGATGCTAGTGATGAATTATGCTTTTGGGTGTCTATGTTACCCCAATTTTGTTTTCCCCGAACCCATCACTTCCTCAAATTCATTACCTAGTGTTAGAGTCCATATTTACCCAGCGAAAGAACCATAGTGTCCATAAACAATGAAATAATATTTTCAATAACCTCTCAGCCCATTTGTCAATTTTTCCAGATCAATCCTCAATTTATTCTTCACCCTTTTTCAACTAATTCCCTCATGGAAATTTACCAAAAGCTTACCTTTCAGCAAGGAGCCCATATTATTGAGTGTTTTCTACCTGAAAATTCAGAATTTCCCAAAAATAATCCACCATACTCTTTTGCAAATTTTCTAGAAATGTCTAGACATGCTATTTCTATGGTTTCCTATATTTTAGGGTATCAAATTGATTAGTGGGTAGATGAATTCATCCTAGGATTTATGTCAATATTTTATTCTAGAAGGAAGCCCTTAGTTTTGTTCAATTTTAGCTAGTTTTTATCATATGTCATCCATGACCAATTTCTAAAATTTAGTGTTGAAGGACCTTTCAAGCATTAGTCTATTCTAGTGTATTTTTTTTTTTGTATAATCACTAAGATAGGTTGAAATTCCCATTGCAAAAGTAGGATTCACAGGGAAGACCTCAGTCAATTATCTACTGGACTAAATTTGGTTAGGAAAAACACATAGGAATATTCTTTTAGTGATTATGTTAATTAGTTTCTACATATGGAATTATGTCTCTTAAGAAGTCATGTAGTTCCTCGAATATCTACAGAAAAAAAAATGTACATCTCAGTGAGCGTTATAAGGTTGGCGATTAGTATCTCTATCAAAATTTTACATACGCGAGAGTTTATGGCTACGAAATCCTTCCTTATAAACTACCGATTTTCCTTCCTATGAGGATTTTTTTCTTTAGAATTAATAAGGGAGAGGATGAATAAGAATGAAAAATATTTTGTATTAAGGAAATAGAAAGCTCAGTTTCAGTTAAAAGCATAAATTGGTCCATTTGTTGTTAATACTAGAGCATCAAAGAAGGAAGTGGACATTTTACTCAAACAAATGAAATTGAAATTAAGCTTTAGTTGGTGTTATGCCCCCTAGGAGTAATTTCATCATTGAGATCAGAACATAAATCGACACCATATGTTCATATAGCAAAACCAGAGTTTGAGAAATATGAAAATCAAGGAGAATGGGAGGATTATACATTGCAAGAAGTCGAAGAACAAATTTCCATCTAGACAACATTAGAAACTCAAAGAATAAAGGAAAAGGAACTCAAAAGGCTAAGAGAAATCATGTCTCCTATAAGTTCAATGATTAAAACAGTAGGAGTCAAAGTTTTCAAAAGAAGTAAATCAATGAATGCTAAAGAAAAATCATCAGAGGCCAGAACTTCAGAGGAATCTACTAAAGTGATATTATCAAGAGAACCTATATTTTTCTTCCAACAATTCGAAGAAATTACTCTTGATTCTCATAATTCTCCTACTTCACCTTCTTAAGGACAAAAAATAATATTTTCTAGAATTAGAGAGGTGAAGAAAAAGAAAGGCATTGAAAAATTCCACCTATTTTTAGATTTAGAAATAACCATCCACTACTCAACACAAACTCTTATCTGCATTAGACCCTGACAAAGGGAAATTTCAATTAGGATTCCTCAAGCCAAAGGTCTGGGATCCTAAAAGTGTAGATTATTATAAGGCATTTGTGTTTTATTTTGATACCAAGAAGATACATCCAGTAGATCAGATTGATCTTCACAAATAGAGAGATGAGATGATTTATTCCTCATTAGCAAGCTCAGTTATGTTAACATCTAAATTGCAGGCTTCCTTAAACAATATTCATTCACAACTCAATTTAGAAAGAATGTCTTCCTTAGCCAAAGATACTAGAGTAAAAGCATTGGAAGATCTGGTTATAAAGTTCAGATTGGATCCTATTGATGTTAATGTTGTTCAAGAAATAGTAAAAAACATAAATTCAGACATCCAAGCACTCATAAAGAAATTGAAACTACCTACAACATAGTATGAACAAACTAAAGAAGTAGGATAGTTAGAGGAATAAAAATAGAACATGCTGAAGAATATTGTGGAGAAGAATATTTAGATACAAAAATGGAGCCTGATATGTAAAGCCTATTAAAAGAAAAAGAACAATAGACAAGCATTAGCACTTTTACAGTACAGACAAAGACAACTAGTGAGGAATCCAAAAAGCGACTATCAAAGGCCATGGGTGATTTATACCTAAGAAATATGGAGATGAAAATGTTGAAATAAGTATTGCAAAGTATGGAAGAGAACAAAATCAAGTCAGATAATGCATACATAGCTGAAATAGAGAAACATTTCAAGCTAACCAAACATCTTCAAAAATATGTAGATAAACCACTCACACCACAAACATTATATGAGGCAAAGTAAAATATATGAGTTGATATCAATTCAACCATTTCATAGATCTGGACATCTAGCGAGATTATTTTTCAACAAGAATAATTGGTAAGAAGAGAGAAAGTGACCATAGAAGAAATTAAAGAATATTTGGATCATAAACTAGGTGAGGCAACAAACATTATCAAAGTGTTGAATTCAAAGACCAAAGATGAATTGGAAGACTTAGGAATTAAAGATAGGACTGACACAGTACTGGAAGTCAGAAATTTTTTCACTAAAATAAATTTAGTGTTACAATTAGAAAATAAATGTCAAAACTTAGAGATTTAGATAAAGAAATTTCACAGAAAAATTTCCATCCTACAACAAAAAGGACTTCCATATTTTAGAGATTCTAGTGGAAAATTGACTCCACTACAAAATTACCAGCATAAATTACATGATATACAAGAAGACAGGTCAATTTTTTCTAAAGTGAAGGGACTCATAAGTGTTAAAGCTTTTCTAAAGGTCTAGAATATGATTTATTTATCCTGCATGAAATTTAACATGTATATATTACTAGGCAAAATTTTGAAAAGTACACAAAGGTGGATGAAGAATACATGAGAGTCGTTAATTCTCAATTCTAGATGATGAAATATGGGACAAGTTACTAGAGCTTATTGAGTAAAACTAAATGCAACAGTTCTGCGTAGAAGCACAAAAGGTTAGGACTTGAATACATATTTTCAAGTTCCATTATAGTGAAAGAGGTGGTAAAAGGAGAAGAAACGAGTTTCTAGGTAGCAGTTACAAATAACACGATTGAATAAAGTGTTGAATATGAAAATATGTTTCAACACATTATTTTTGTCATGTATTAGTTTGATATATCCAAATCATTTTGGATAAGACTTTATTTTGTAGAGGATTGTATTAGATTATATATTTCTGAATTACACTCCATAAATATTTTGTAATATGAAGTAAGAAGGGTTGAACCCTTGTGATAATCTAGATACATTATTGTACTTCTCTGAAAGTTTTTGAAGATAATCAAAGGATTATGACTTCACTTTTAGCAACATTTGTGTTCATGTCCATTTTTATGTTGTATTCATCTTTGTTTTTCATCATATATTTAAGCTAGCATAGGAGTTAGGGTAAGGCTAAGTTAAATATTAACTTCACTGACAACCCACTATAAAGTTATCATCATTATGGAGATTAGATAATTGAACAATCTGTTTAAATTAATTCCTCTACATAATTTAATTGTTTTCTTCTGTCATCACTTGAATGTATATTTTTTTGGTTGTAGAATTATTCTATATGAATCTGTTATATCTGGTGGATTAAGTATTTAGTATGAATGTTTAATTTTCATCTATCTTCTCCTTTCCCCCCTTCAAAATCGATTCAAGTATTTTCTTTTGTTATGAATGAAAATCATCGCTTTGAAATTCTCAAGAGTTTTTGGATTATACAATTGTTAATGGTTTAATGCATTGGTCATCCCATTAAATTAAAACCCTTACTTAGATGCTTTGGAATGGTTCCCAAGCCTAGAAGAGGAACTTAGTCTTTATAGTAATCCTTTAGCTTTTGAAGATCAAGAAAATATTATCCTTGAAGTCCAAAGGCTAGAAGTTTATCATCAGTTTCTCAAAAATCCTACAGTTATAGATCAGTATTTTTCTAGCAAAGTTTTATATCCTGAATAGACACTTTTAGCACAACAGTAGATGGATGGGTTTTGACCAATTGTGGCAACTTGATATTAAACATTAGTACTTCCAATAGAAAATCAAATTCATGATTTTCCTAAAGGATATTTGAAACATTTTCCCAAATTTAATGGAGAAACAGGGCCATCTACAAAGATCATTTGGCTACATTTCTGGGATTTTCAGATAATATGAATATTAAACATGAAGATGTCTATATGAGAGTATTTGTCTAATCATTAAATGGAAATATCCATGTCTGGTTTAGCTAAGTACAACCAAATTCTATAAATTCATGGAATGAATTAACAAATATCTTCAAAAATAAATGGGGAATTAAAAAAATATCCAATTTATTACCTAAAAGAATTTGAAGATTCAAAGAGGAATCATAGTGAGCCTGATGTTGAATTTATCAAAAGCTTTAATAATATTTATAATAAGATGCCACCAGATTGTAAACCCTAGTGACTGTAGCTAAAGGTAGATTCTCCAAAGGATTTGATGATGACTTTTCCCCAATGTTAAGAGAAAGAAAATTTGAAACTTTAGCAGACATGTAGACCAATGCGATTGAGGTAGAAGCTAATTGGGAAGCATCTGGTAAACTGAAAGTCAAGGAAGAAAAAATAGAAAGGAAAATGAAAGCTAAATAAAAAAGTAATTCATTAGCAAAGAATAAATATGGAGAACACAAAATTGATGAAATAACTTTATTTTTAATAAATTTGTCTAATCAAATTTCAAGAATGGAAACTTATATGAGAGTGGTTCAACAGAATGTAAATATACCTCAAACAAACTACAAGAGAAATTTTCAGCCACATATTTTGTAGAGAGAAAGACCAAATAATTACCGGAAAATTCATCCTCCATTAATGATTGATGATCAAGACCCCAAAGAAGTAATATTATTTGTGACCAATGATATCGATTATTATGAGGACCAACCTTCTGAAAATGGTATTGCTCCCCTCAATCAAATTTGTAAACTTGCTCAAAATAAACAATTTTCTAAAATGTCCAAACACCAAGCTTTTTCTGAATTTTTGATTGCCGAGTTAAATAAAAGATATGACTTGAGACCTAGACAAGGCCCTGGTAGACCTGCAGAAAATGTTATCTTTGATGTTACACTAGAGAAAACTATAAAAACTCCATTTGTTCCACCCCAAAGGTAGCCACAAGATCAATCTACTACAAAAAAAATTGTCCCTACTGTTTTCAATGTAGAAAGAGAATTAGAAAGCGTAAAAATTTCATTTCCCTTATTTCAACTTTCAATAAATCCAGGTTATAGGAAACATGTTTCTAAATGGATACAATCTTCAAGTGTAGATATTGAAGGGCATGTAATTAGCTTACAATATGATAATCCTTCAATAATTTTTTTACCAAGTTCACACATGATAGATGAAAGTGTGCCACCTTACTATGTCACATTAAAAGTCCATGATTTTATTTTGTATAACTGTATGGTAGACTTTGGTGCTTCGTATAATTTTTTGCCTAAAATTATCATGGAACAACTTTAGTTGCAAATTACTAGGCCTTATCATGACTTATACACATTTGATTCAAAAAAAGTACCATGTTCAGGGTTACTCAAAGATCTAGTTCTCACCCTTACCAAATTCCTGTGAAGAGCATAGTAATTGATATAGTAGACACAAAAATTCCTCCTAAGTTTGGCATGATATTATCAAGGTCCTGTTGTGCTAAGCTTGGAGGAAGCTTACAAATGGATATGTTATGCACTATCATTATTATGTATGGAGGTGAACATTTAAGGTTGTATAGAGAGGTGAGGTTTATAAACACTATCTTCAATGCTAATAAAGAAATAAATCATCCAATATATGCTATTGATCAAGATTTAGGATGTTTTATCTTGTATACAAATGATGAGTGCAATTTGCAAAAAAAAAATGAAGATACTATAAATGTTCCTCAAGCCTCAGAAAATTATGTTTGGAAAAGGTACTTTGATGGAGATTTTTCTAAAGATGCAGTTGGGGAATTTTTTTTCAATTTCACCATAAAATAAAAACATTTTTTTTTCTAAGTTATGCTAATTCTATTGAGGTAAAAAAATTATTATACATTGAGGTCGAAGCATACACTTATCTATGCCAGAGGAGAGGCATCAACCAGCAAAAAAAAACTAGAATTGAACTGCCCAGAAGGGAAACTAGTTCTTAATCAAAGTGTTTCAAAAAAATATCTTGCTGCCCACGCAGGGAAACCAACAAATTATCCATTTTGTATCATTGTATCTGAGGAGAATAGAAAAAGTAAACCCAAGTGAAGAGCCTAAAATTTTTAGTTTTCCCCAAAAAAACCCAGTGAAAGCAGAAACTAAAAAACAGAGTTCTAATGAACCTGAGACAAGTGGCATGTTGAGTGGCAGTCTTCTAGGTAGGCACATGGCACATTGAGTGGCAGCAAGGTGGTAGACCAGGTGGTGAACACGTGGCATTGAGGTGGCGGGCTAGGGACGTGGCGGCGACGGAGGGTGCTCCTCCACGATGAAGCATCTGTACTCGTCCATGTCGGCACTTGCCAATGGCGAACTCTCAGTGTCGCCAGCCTGTAACTCTGATTATTCATCCTCAATCAGGCAACAATATTCGTCTATGACCCAGTTCATTTGCGGAGCTGCTTGCACTTCCTTCCCTGTGCGTCTGGTCTATTGCTCATGGCTTCGATCCTCTACGCCCTGAAGACCCGTAGGAGCCAGATCCGTTTTGGCTTTGGTTTGGCTGCTGCCTACTGTGGTGCATGCACCATCATCAATGTTCGAGAGCCCCATTTCTTTGGTGCAGCCACCTACCATTACTCCTTGTTCCTCAGTTGCCATGAGTCGTCCTCCAACCTCAAAGTCTTGTGCCTCCGAATTTTTCTTTTCCTCATGAAACCTAATGTTGATGGTGGCAGTGATTAGGGGTTGATTCAGGGCGGAGCGGAAGGAGAATTGGCCATTCTAGGAATGCAGTTGAGGAGCTGGTGGAGTGCTTCTGCGAGATGGGCCAGAAGTGAAGGGGAAATTACTGGGAGGCGTATTAGAGGCCATCGAGTTGAAGTGACCTCTTCCACTGCACGTAAATGGGTAGCGACTAGTGTTCTGCTCAGCTAAAGAGGAAGTGGTCTCCGAAGTAGAAGAGTGCTGGGAGCAACTTAGGCTCCCTCGGCTCCCACCCCTATAGAGGCGCATCCTATGTCACACCATGTTGTCCGCAATTGGAGGTGAGTTTCATTCAGAATTGGGAGCAATGGGATGGAGCATCGCAATGGAGCTAGCCAGAAATTCAACAGAGGGATGAGCAACTAGGGCTGAAGGTATGATAAATTGAAAATTTAGGTTGTGGGTGAAGTGGATGCCGGAGCCAAAATCAATGCAGCAATAAAGATTACAGTGTCTCCCAGTGGTTGTGCAGGAGCTGGGTGCTGCTACTGCATGAGGGCAGAGGTATTGCAGGGGCCGAGGTTGTAGGGGAGGATTGGCAGGAGAAGAAGTGGTATTTTCCCAAGAGTTCATGGTTATCTTGAGCCGAGGTTGATGGCGGTTAACAGAATGGTGGTAGCACTAATTTGATCTGCATTTATAGCAATGGTTAATGCCATTTTTGGACCACTGTGCTACTCTGCAGGAGGCCGTGTGAACTCGCCACACGCCAACCCACTTGGCAGCCACCTCACTGTCCTCCATTGTCACTCGCATCCGGGAGACCTTACAGTAAAAACATTACTCAATCCTTTAAGTTATATTTTGATGTCAGTAATAATTTCCCAAAATACAAGGCTTTAATTTTTGGATTACAGTTCACTAAAAATTTGAAAGTGCAAAATCTAACAATATTTGGTGACTTAGAATTGATAGTGAAATAAGTCAGAAATATTTGTCAAAAAAAACATCTGTTATGAAACCAGCTCAAGCAAAGATAGAAAAGATAGATCAACGCCTTAGATTTTAGCCTCTTCGAGGGGGCAACCTCCTTTACATTACATAAATGAACAATTCTTGGATGATTCAAATGACAAAACCTCCTTTCTATATATAGGAGTCTAAGGAGTCACAATATAACCCAACCGACCTAACAATGATAATATAAAGCCACAAAAATAACAATAGAGGGATTCTATGGGGCACAATAATAACAATATGGGGATAATAGGGGCACAACAATATCAATAAGGGATGCAACTACAAAAGTAATGGGGTAATTACTAGTATTATAGTGACCCAACATGCCCCTCTCCTTCAAAAAAAGTGTTGTCCTCAACACTTGAGTAGTTCTGGATGCTTCTATATAAAATTCTCATCCTCACATGTGGAATCTTCAGTGGATAAGTTCTTCCACTTGATAAGATACTCTGAAATTGATCGATTTCGTAGCTGTCGAGTTCTTGTTTCTGTGACTGCTTCCGGTTCCAATATAATTTTTCCTTCCTCGTCAAGTTCTGGCAATATTGTTTAAACTGGGAGCTTGTTGCCTATAAGCTTCTTTCAACATGAAACATGGAAAACTTGGTGCAATCGAGAAGCTGCAGGGAGCTCCAATTGGTATGCCATAGTACCAATCTTTTGTAACACCTTGTACGGACCATAATACTTTGGTGATAATTTATTATCCTTCTTAGCTTGCTTCAGGGACATTTGCTTATATGTTTATAGCCGTAGGAATACCCAATCACCTACATCAAAACTTCTTTCGCTGCGATGTTGATTTGCCTGTTGTTTCATTCTATTCTGTGCCAATACGAGCTTATCCTTTAAGAGTTGGATGAATTGTTGTTGATGTTCGATGTGATCTTCCAGTGCTTGAACCTTAGAATTTTCTCTTAAATATGATGTGATGGATGGTGGCTGATATCCATAAAGTGCCATAAATGGGGTCATTTTTTTTGCTGTATGGAAGGAAGTGTTATACCACTATTCAGCCAGAGGAAACCATTTGACCCATTGTGTCTGTTTATTAGATACAAAGCAACGAAGATATACTTCCAAAAATTTGTTTACTATCTCAGTTTTCCCATCAGATTGAGGATGATAAGATGAGTTATGAGCTAACTGAGTACCAAGACAAGAAAATAATTATGTCCAAAAATTTCCAGTGAAAATGGGATCTCTGTCACTTACAATAATCTTTGGGTTTCCATGTAGCTTTTGAATTGTTTCCATAAATGTAGTAGAAACCGTACTAGCTTTAAATGGATTTGATAATGCACAAAAGTGTGCATACTTGGTAAGTTTGTCAACTACCACCATGATGAAACTCTTTCCCTCATACTTGGGTAAACCTGTGATAAAATCCATTGAAACCTCCTCCCAACATTGGCTTGGAATGGATAAAGGTTGTAATAGACCTGGTGTCTTAATTGTTTCAACTTTATTTTGTTGGAAAACCAAACATTCAGCCACAAATTTTTGAATATCTGATTTAAGGCCATCCCAGAAAAATTCCTTCTTAACCATGTGGTAAGTTTTTAAAAATCTTGAGTGCCCTCCTAAGGGAGAAGTGTGCAATTCCATAAGAATCTTTTGTTTTAGTTGGGAATTCTTACAGAGGTATAAGCGATCTTTGTACCATAAAGAATCATTTTGCCAGCTAAATGTATCAGACGTACTGGAATCTTGTTGTAACTTTCGAATAAGTGCCCATACTTCTTCGTCATTCTTCCATTCCTCACTTGATTCATTTATCCAATTGGGTTGGATAATAGAAATGGCGCACAACAATGCTTCCACATCCTCATCCTTTCTTGAAAGTGCATCTGCCACCACATTTTGCTTTCCTTTTTTGTAGATGATTTCAAAGTCATAACCCAACATCTTTGTGACCCAATTTTGTTTCTCTTCAGAGGATAATCTTTGTTCTGAAAGGTATTTAAGGCTATCATGATCCGTTTTTACCTTGAAGTGTCTTCCCATTAGGTAGGGTCACAATTTCTTAAGTGCATGGAGTATTTCCAACATTTCCTTCTCATAAATAGCTTTGTGTAAAAGCTCTCCCTTGATTAGACAACTTTCAAAAGCAATGGGTCTTTCATCTTGAGTTAAAACAACACCAATTCCATTTCCTGAAGCATCGCATTCCACAATAAAGGTTTTTGTGAAGTTCGGTGTAGCTAAGACCGGTGCTTGGCACATTGCCTCTTTAAGATGTTCGAAGGCCTTTGCTGCTTCTGGAGTCCATGAACATGCATCTTTCTTCAATAATGTTGTTAGAGGTGCTGCTATTCTCCCATAATCCTTAACAAACTTGTGATAATACCCTATCAACCTGAGAAATCCTCGAAGATGCTTTATGGATGTGGGGATTTTCCATTCCTTAATGCCTTTAATTTTGCTAGGGTCTACCTTAACTCCTTCATGAGATACAATATGACCCAGATATTCCACCTCTTATACTTCAAAGAAACATTTGGATCTTTTTGCATATAATTGTTTCTCCTCCAATAGTTGTAGCACCCCGTCAACATGTTCAACGTGATCCTTCCAAGACTTGCTGAAGATTAGTATATCACCAAAAAATACTAACACAAATTTTCTAAGGAATGGTTTGAAAATGGAATTCATCAAACCTTGAAATGTTGAAGGTGCATTGGTAAGGCGAAAAGGCATGACCAAAAATTCATAATGACTCTCATGAGTTCTAAATGTTGTTTTCAGAATGTCTTCAGTATTCATTCTGATTTGATGATATCCTGAATGAAGATCCAACTTGGTGAAATAAATTGATCCATGAAATTCATCCAGTAATTCATCAATGACAGGAATGGGAAACTTATCTTTAATAGGGAGCTTGTTGAGCTCCCTATAATCTGGACACATGCGCCATGATCCATCCTTCTTGTGCACTAATACTACTGGAGCAGAGAAAGAACTTTGACTCGGTTGAATTATACCAGCCTCTAGCATTTCTGCAACCATACGTTCAATTTCACTCTTTTGGGCATAGGGATATCTGTACAGCCTGATGTCTGGAGAAACACTTCCTGGAATCAAAGGAATAACATGATCATGATCACAAATAGGTGGGAGACCTTTGGGAGTCTCAAATGCCTTGGAATGATTGTCCAAGACTTTTTTGAGATCCGAAGAAATAGATGATTGCAATGTGGAAACATCTAGCGAACATAATTGTGCAATTACACCCCTTTGTTCCTTTTTTAGAAGCTTTATCATACCATTAGAGCTAATTATCTTTCGTGGTTTCCCTGCAATACCCCTTAATTCAAATTCCTTTCCTTCCATAGAAAATTTCATGAAAATTTCTTGAAAATTGAAAGCTATTGTACCGAAGGATTGTAGCCATTGTACTCCTAGTACAACATCAGCACCTCCCATTGGAATGGAAAGCATTGGGCTCGTCAATACATATTCTCCCATCGATAGCTTGATGTTATGGAACTTTCCAGAGCAATTTATTGTTCCTCCATTCGCAACCATCACTTGACACTCTGGTGCTGGGTATAAGAAGAAATTCAATTCTTTTGCTACCTTACAACGAATAAAATTTTGGGTACTTCCTGAATCAATCAACACTAGTACCTTTTTCTTCTTGATTTGTCCTTCTATCTTGATGGTTTGAGGAGTGGTAATTCCTGCCAATGCATTACAAGATATGGTCAGATTCATTTCTTCTTTATCTAGGCTTTGTTCCTGGAGTACATCTTCTTCTTTTGACCTTTCTTGCTCCTTTTCTTCTTCCTCTTCACAATCTATGTAGAATAATTTATTCTCAGCACACTTATGACCTTTAGTGTATTTGCTATCACAACTGTAACAAATCCCTTTTGCTCTTTTTTCTTCCAATTGTTGTGGTGTCAACCTTATATGTTGTGGAAGACTAGGAGCAACCACACTTCCATCTTTATAGTTGTGACTGGTGTGCTTCCTGGTTGCCATAATTTTGCTTTCCATTTTTCTTGCCACCCTGAATGCCTTCTCTAATGAATCAGGTTCCCAAAGGAGAAAATCATGTTGGATATTATCCTTTAAAGTCCCTATGAACACATCAATCCTACGCTCCTCTGGAATATCTTTTACCCTTATGTTCAATTTTTGGAACTCCTCAATGTGCTCCATTATTGAACCCTTTTGTTTAAGACTTATCAATTGGCTAAAAAAAGTGTTGCTTTTTGTATCCTCATAACGTGCTATCAATTCTTCCGTAAAAATTTCCCAAGTGATAAATTTTTTACAAGAGAAAAGCCATTGATACCATACAAACTGATTTGGTTCCAAATACAAAGTTGCAATACGTACCTTTTATATGTTTTGCACATTATTGAGATCGAAAAATTGCTCCATCTGTAATATCCATGTTGCAGGATCCTTGCCATCAAACTTCCTCATATCAATTTTTGCAATATGGTGCTTCTTCAATCCAACATTAGAGTCTATGAAATCATGATTAACATTTACTTTGTTTGCATCATGAGTTTCCTTTACTACCTTTTCACCATTGGTAAGTATTTCTTGTAGAAAATTTGACAAGTCTGTCTTCAAATCTGCCATGCCTGTCTTCAAATTTGTGTTCAAATCTATCTTCAAGTTGTCCATCTTAGCTTCCATGCCATTCACCTTAGCTTCCACGCCATTTATCTTAGCTTCTGTTAGCTTTTGTGACAGTAACATTTGTTGCACTTGTTCTTGTAATTTTGATATATCATGTAGCATTTCTTCCTCTTCTTCATGAGTCATGCTAGAGCTTTCAGGTTCCTTACTAGGTGTTTGCATTTTCTTTCCTCGGGGCATCAGTTACCGATACTAATGCTCTACTATTCCCTTTAAATTCCTTCAAAATAAATTTTCAAACCAAGCTTAAGAAAAAATTTAAGAAAATCTACACACCTTTTTTCACTTTGTAGGAGCTTGATATTGCCTCTGATGTATCTTTGTACTTTTCGATCATCTAGTTCTAAATTTGTGACCTGCAATAGCCCTCTGTGTCCTCTTTCCATTGCCACAAGTCTGACCCAAATTAGATTCTCCAAGAAAGAGTTATGTGAAACCTCCCACAATGACTTGATTATAGACTAGTTCAGTAGAGCGAACTTGTACGATGTGCCACGAGTCACTATTTTGACCTTTGGATCTGAAAAATGCATACATGAAACTACAGTCCGTCCTCTTTTTCTACCTTCTTACGAAATTTCAATCTGATCCCTAGAGATAAATTTATGACGATTTTCCCCAGGTCACCTGTTTGGAATGTAATCCAAGAGTCTGCAAAAAGACCAACTTCCTCAGATCATATCTCCGCAAATATAGCGCGAAAAGCTTTGAAATGCGGACCCGAGGTTCAGCTCAATTTCTTCTCAAATGGATTTTTTTTTCAACTTCTGAAACATCGCAGAAAAAAAGTTATAGTGAAAAAGCCACGATGACCTGTTTGGAGCAGCGAAACCTTAGAATCCAAAGCTCTGATACCAAATGTTATGAAACCAGCTCAAGAAAATATAGAAGAGATAGATCAACGCCTTAGAATTTAGCCTCTTCGAGGGGGAAGCCTCCTTTACATTACATAAATGAACAATTCTTGGATGATTCAAATGACAAAACCTCCTTTGTATATATAGGAGTCTAAGGAGTCACAATATAACCCAGCCGACCTAACAATAATATAAAGCCACAAAAATAACAATAGAGGGATTCTATGGGGCACAGTAATAACAATATGGGGATAATAGGGGCACAATAATATTAATAAGGGATGCAACTACAAAATTAATGGGGTAATTACTGGTGAGCTCCAGTATTGTAGCAATAATGCTACAACTCCTGGGGCTTCCTATCTCTAATTATATCAACCCGGTAGTTCGTACAAACTTAGAAGCGACGATGTTGTATGCACAAGTACTAGCTCTTGTTGCAGCTGTCACTTGGTCAGCTGCCACAAGTCCGCTAGGGCTCAAGCCAAATTCTATATGCTCTCAGAAGAAGCTTTTATGAGTGATGGACAAAAGCTATCTCGAAGGAAGCTAACCTACTTTGCAAAAAGGAAATTGAAAGCCAACAAAGCATGGAAACCCTAAGAAACCCTAATTTGACTAGCTTGAGCCTTACAATGCAAAAAATGTGAATGAAACTTCTACCAATGATGCCATTATTTGCAGTGAGTTGAAATGCATGAATCTAAGCTACTTGCATCTGAAAAAACATGTTTTTGTATTTTTTCATTAAGTGGTTGGATTTATTGTGATGGTGCTTTTGATTAGGGTTTGACTGTGCAGCAGCGGTTCGAAGGGAAGGAAAGCATGGGAAAGGTCAGGGATGGTACCGAGAGGGTCTAAGGGATACCTGACATTCTCTCTAAGAGTTTCACAAAGTTTGGATGACATGCAACCGTGTTTATGAACTTCTACAGGAAGTCTGCAGGGGTTTCTACAGGAAGTTTCTACAGGATGTTATGTAATTCTTCTACAGGATGTTTACGAATTGGATTTTTGAGGATGGATGGTTGATGGAAGATGCATGGATGGTTATGGAGGTAGGATGGGGGTCTGAAGTGACCTAGGAACTGATGGATGGAGTGGTGAGATGATGTGGAAGGCTGACTTGCATCAACAAAGGTTTAGGCAATGGAAAAGCAAGAAGGTAGGGTTACGTGGCAAAAGAGCAGATGGGAGATGAAGAAACAGACTTGGTGATGGAGGAGCTGACCTGAACGAGGCTCAGATGAACGAGGAGGTGATGAAGGTGATAGAGATGCCCTGCACAATGCTTATTCAAACAAATCAATGAATTCTTACAAACAAACCAAGTCCTAGCTAACTTAATCCAACTGTTAATGAATGAATGAACAGCAGCTTTGTTTGGAAAGAGAACCATATACATCATGTGAGCAAGAACATGCCAAAAGATCTAAATGCATAACAAACTCCTACCAATCTATTATAAACATGAAAAGCTACTTGAACCATCAAAAGAAACCTAAGTAACAAAGCACGAATTAAATCTAAAGAGCAGATTTCAATTGAAGAACGCAGCAAACACATATAAAGATAAACAAGGGAGGTACTGGGCGCTTGAGATGGGCCCAAAACCAAGAGCTATAGCCTCCCAAGAGAGATTTAGAGCTGGTGTAAAGCTGGATTCATCTTTATTAAACAAGAATGAAGAGTTACATCAAAACTGTCCACAAGAAGAACTTGAACATGAGCTGAAAGCAAAGCTAGTCTATTGCATAAAAATCGAACTACAAACTAGCTAACTAATGGCTAAAACAAAATGACTAACTGGCTACAAAAATGACTAACCACTAGCTACAAAATGACTACCCACTAGCTAACCAAATTGAGGCCCCAAGCCTTCTTATTTATACAATTTGAGGACCCAACAGTCCTCCTAAAAGTTAGGGACTTGGCTGCCCAAGACTTGTAGTTAACAACAGTCCTACTTGACTTGCTTGGCTGCCCTTGTGCTCATTGATTTGGTGGCCTTTGAACTCCGAGCTGATGGTGGAGAATTCGAGTTAAGGGCCCATAAATGAGGGGGACACCTTCCTACAAATCCTCTAGCTTGTTCTCCCACGAATTTGGCTGCCAAGTGCTCATTAAGACCTTCCATTTTGTCTCCAAGTTGACCAAAAAGGCTACACAAAGCACCCATTAGACTTGTTGGCATAATGACTAACCAAATTCACTCTATTAACATAAAAATAATCAAAAACATGCAATAAACCAATGAGAATGGTGGACTAAGCCAAATTAGGAGGTTGAATGAGCCCAAATAATTGTACATTTTTGGGGCTCATCATCACCCCCCTACTGAAAGTGTTGCTCATCCTCTGAGCAACCAATCTCTCTCCTCGTCTTTGATGGCCCTGGTGGCTTCCTTGGCTAATCATCTCGGCCGATTTCTCCTTTTGCTGCCCTCTTTTCAAACTTCCTGTAGGAACAGTTCACTGGCTTCCTGTAGAAACAGTCCTCTGTCTTCCTGTAGGAACAGTCCTGTAGCTGAGTTTTGGCTTCCTGTAGAAACAGACAGCACCACTATATCCTGCTCGGCTGTGGGTGATTTTCCTTTCAGCTTGGCTGTGGCTATCCTTCATCTTCTCCCCTTCTCTGCTCTTCTTCCTCACTGTTAGAAGGACTGATATCATAGGTGAGGGATTTTATGTCACTTTCTGCTATCAAGTCCCTGAAGACTTCCCAATTTTGTTTCTAACTGCATGGTGTTGACCAAAAGATTCATTATTAGGATCATATTCAGCAATGGAAGAAGCATGCAAATTCCCCTCTGGTGTATTCTTTCTTTTCTTCCTGGCAGCTTGTTTGAGGAAGGGCAATACCTGTGGGAGCAAAACTCAAACTACACTCATTAGAAAGTATCTGACCTTTCCCAGATATCTCAGGGACATACTGCAAAGGAATAACACTAGCTTGAGGAATAAACCGATTATATTTCTCAACGTTCAGCTGTCCCTCATCATCCTTTCTGTCTTGGAATACTTCTTCACAATCTCCAATAGAGGACTCAAGCATGGAACCATCCTGTAATTTATCCAGTAGTGTGCATTGCTGTGGGCAATATGACTCTACTTGAGAACCTGAAAGTATGCCCTTGCCAACATTAGCTATTGCTGAGTGGTTTTCCATGCGTGGTCTTGCATTTATGATTTCAGCTACAGTCCTGCCATGCCCAAAATGTGAAATTTCCATTCTCTTTAGATGAGAAGGGTGATCTGAAATGAATAGCCTGCTAGTAGTGCCTTTGTTATTTGTCAGGATACCATAATAGCACAGAAATTCCGAAATAGCAAATTTGAACACTGCAACCAATACTCTAAAATCAGTGATGGAAATCCATTCATACCTGAACACGACAAGATTGATACATTACATTCTCCTTCACTTGGACAACAAGCCAAGCTGATCATAACCTTTCACTCCTTCAAATTAGAACAGCCCATCCACTTTTCTTTCACAAGACAATCTTAAGAAGAGCACATTCCTCCAGGTCTGCTTTCTCTGGACTTCCATAGATATTGAACATATTAAGGTTTACAACAAAGTCCCTACAAAAATCTCACCAACTTTAAAGGGTTCCCTTTATCAGGTTAACTATCAACGTGCTCATTTAAAGCTGGTTCAATCTGACCCTCAAATCTTTAATGCCTGAATGGCTGGCAAGGATTCTTTGCTTCCACTTTTAGACTCCGCAACTTCTTCCAAACGTTTCCAGATTAGTTCACGTTTTTCTTCATTTTCTTTCACTTTTGCTTGCTTTTCTTGAAATATGCACCGACATTCATGAAAAAGGTCACTATCCATTTCCATGAACATCTTTCTCACATTCAATGTCAAACCATGAACTGTCTGGTTCCAATGGCTCTGAGTATTCTTCTCCAAAGCTTCATAAATGAGTGGAAGAAGAACACTGCGATTTTGAGCTATCAAACTGACTATATGGTCATTGTTCCACAAGAAGAGAGCTCGTATTTCAGAGTATGTAACTTCACAAAAAGGGAAGTGATAGCTGAATTTGAATACACTTCGAGTGAATCATGTTGCAAGTGCAAGTTGACTAACGGTCTTTGAACTTAAGCCGAGCGCTCAGTGATGTCTGCGTGATTTTTGGAGTGAGGTGGCACATACGTGTGCTGGCTTATGCGACTATTGTCTCCACTACAGTGTTTAACTATTTGTTTTTTGCTGTTAATCTCATCCATCAAGCATGTTGAAGTTTAACTGTCCATCACTACCTGTTTTCAATTCTCTTCCTGAGATGGCTGAGCGCATGTGTCTCATTCACCCACCAAGTGCTGTTGAACTGGATGAGGGTGGCCAATTAGCTAGCCACCAATTTGTCTAAATCCAACCATCTCATTGTTCACGCAATTCTCGAATTACATTCATGAAACAGAGGAATTAGTTTAGTCACGTACCTGCAAGTCGACTGGCTACTGTGAAGCTTTTTGCTGCATGCATGTGTTGATCTTTATTTGCTGCATGTAGGGTGGCTTGATTGATGATTTATGGCTGTTTTTTCTTGTGCAGGTGTCCTCTGGACGGATCTAAGCTGCAGGAGTTCATTTCCACGTTCAACTTTGCCCGTTCAAGCTGCTGCTGCTGCATGGTCACAAAACCAGAACTTCTTTTTGCCATTTCTCCCAAACGGTAGATCGGTTTGATCTGAAACTCGGTGAGCATGTTCCTACCATCATTATGCATCTCCCATAGCAAATTCGTGATCAATGGATGCACAGATTTCGAGAAAAATGGAAAATGGCTGAAGATTTCAGAGCTCGATTTCTCGGAAACCATGCGTTGGAATCAGCTGAAACTGCTTGGGTAGGTTACTATCACTCTCATGCATATCCCCATGAAACAGGTTTTGAAACGGATGCACGGTTATGGACAAAATGCAAAAATGGCTGATGGTGATGGAGGTTGATTTCTTGGAAACCGTGCACCGGAATTGCATGAAACTGCTCAGGCATGTTGTCATCAACCTTGTACAATTCCCCACAAAACGGTTTGTCAAATGGATGCATGGTTTTCAAGTTATGGCAAAAACAAATTTCGTTCTATGGATTTTTGCTTCAAGGCACTTTGCAAATGGGTGCATGGGATGACAAAATGAATTTTGGTTGTGATGCAGGTATAGAGATGATGGAGGAGGAGTTGGAAGATTGCATGAGGACTTCTGAACCCTTGAGGAAGCTACCATGCTTGCCAAACCACGTTTTGAAATGCATGCCTAGTTTCCCACAATTTCTACAGGAAGTTCCTGTAGAAGCACAACGAGAAGCACAAGGAGGTGAAAAAATGATGGAGAAAGGCAAGGGATGGACACACAAGTGCTTGTAGGCCTAATCAACAGATTCCCACCATCAGATTCACTTTTGAAATTGGATTTGGCTCGTCCAAAGGTTCTACAGGATGTTTCCTGTAGAAATACAGAGCTTCCTGTAGAAGGCAAGAAAATTCCTTTGACCTTGATTTGAGTGCTCCTCCTGTCATGACACGTCCTTCTTGCAACCTGCAATGTCATTGCTGCAACATGAAATTATTCAATGGAGATTAGCTTTATTTTTCTTTTCCTTTTTTTTCTCTTTTTTTTTTGAAAAACAACTAGGGCGCCTCATGGAGGTTTTCACCCTAATTGCCTGCCCTGGGCGCCTCCAAGGGAGGTTTTCACCCAAAGATCTTATTCTCTTTTCTCTTTTTTTTCCAACCCATTGACCGCCTCATGGAGGTTTTCAATCAATGAGCCAATCTAAGGCGCCTCCGAGGAGGTTTTCACCTTAGATTTTTATTTTTTATTTTTTCATTTTTTCTTTTTTTCTTTTTTCTTTTTTTTCTTTTTTCTTTTTTCTACCCTACCCTACTTGAAAAACAAACTCATTTTTAAGTATAAGAATACTTCCAATGGAGCCATGTGCACATCGAGATTAGAGAAAAAATGATGTGAAGGCTCGAAATGCATGCTTGGACAAGTATCCAGATCTCAGAGACAAAATGATCTGACTTTGAAAGTACAAAACATAGCTGAGGAAGAAAGTACTGCTGCAACTTAGTGACCTTCTGAAACCATATCTCAATATAGCTTTGATATCCTTGGTTCTTTTGCTGATCTGGATCATTCTTCATGTCACCTTCTATCATGACCTTCTGATCTTCCTCTTTTTGTTGATCTTTCTCTTGAGTACATGGAGGATTTGATGATAACCATGAGGGAACTCTCTCGATCTCTGAGTTAGATCTCTTCTCTTCATCAAGTGCAGCCCATGGTTCTTTGATCTCTTCTTTTGAATCTTCTTTTGCTGGATGTGATCCTTCAATGCTTTCAAGATGATCTCTTTTTTGCAATGCTTTTCCTGAGCTATGGTGAAGATCATTGAGCTCAAGAGGAGTTGTTTGGATATGTTGTGCCTCAGATTTGCAATGGGGTTGAGCTACTCCATTGCATGGCTTTGGAAATGGTATGGGTAGCTGAGTGGAGGTGTGAAATTGAGATGGAGATGGATGGCATTGTGATTGGGTAGGCATTTGGGGTTGCCTTGGTGGAGGAGGAGGCGATGGTTGTGGATGAGCAGGTGGTGGAGGAAAATGAGCGGGATGAGAGTTGTACTGGGGCCTCCACTCCTGATAAGGTGCATTCCACTGAGGCTGTGGCTGAGCATAAGAGTGAAATGAATGAGCAACTGGTTGGGCATAATATGGATCTGTGAAGGAACAAGGAGAATATGACCAAGGACGAGGTGTAGACTAGGAAAGATGAGTAGGGGGATCCCAAGAAGGCATGAAAGTGGCTTGATAAGGGTCATAATAGGTCTCAGGTATCCCTTGCAGCTCCTGTTGGTAAGATCTAGGTCCATGTGGCCTCCTTTGGTTCATATAATAGAGTGATTCAGTGGCTCCCTTGGCTCTTTGATATGCAGCTTTGATTCTGGGCAAGGAAGGGCACTGATCTGTAGGATGGTATTCTTCACAGATGAAACACACTTCTAGAGGGTGCATTGGACATTCGTTCCTAGGATGCTTTCTAGTGCACCTAGGACAAAAAATGGCCAAAGCCCTCTTGGCTTCTTCTTGCTTCTTTTGGATCCGCAAGGTATCCAGTTGCATGGCAAGAAACTGCCTCGTATCACTCTTGAAATCTTCGATCTGATTTGCAAATTCATCTTTGGACAAGGGACTGCTCCCAACATTTCTGCTTGTAGCCATTTGCTTCAGAGGAATGTTTCTTCTTCTTCTCCCCTAGAGGTTCTTCAGATATGTCTTGATGTCCACCCAGGGGTTCTTTCATCACAGCCATCGAAGAAGAACGTTGGCTGTGTGAAGCAGTGGGGGTGTTGTGCAATCATTTTTCTAACTTATCTCTACTCCTAGAAGGCATGAAATGAAATCTTTTTGGTTGATTTTTGCTTTTTCCTACTTCTACTTGCAACACTGAAATAGATTGAACTGCAACTAACTATCTTGCGAAAATGAAAATGTGGAATTGAAATGAAAGCAGGAAAGGACTAATCTATCTTGCTCAAATGAAATTGCAGGAATGGAAATGCTAGTCTACGCTTGCAGAATTGAAATGCTAATCTACGCTTGCAGAATTGAAATTGCGGAATTGAAAGGCTAATCTAGGAAAGCAGGAAATGCTAATCTATGAAAGCAGGAAATGTCTATGCTACTTTTGCAGAATGGAAATGAAATAAACTACTTAGCAGAAAGTTGTAGTAGAAAATAGAAGAATAGCAACAATCACCAATACTCTGCCGCTTCCCCGGCAATGGCGCCAAAAAGATGGTGAGCTCCCGTATTGTAGCAATAATGCTACAACTCCTGGGGCTTCCTATCTCTAATTTTATCAACCCGGTAGTTCGTACAAACTTGGAAGCGACGGTGTTGTATGCACAAGTACTAGCTCTTGTCGCAGCTGTCACTTGGTCAGCTGGCACAAGTCCGCTAGGGCTCAAGCCAACTTCTATATGCTCTCAGAAGAAGCTTTTATGAGTGATGGATGAAAGCTATCTCGAAGGAAGCTAACCTACTTTGCAAAAAGGAAACTGAAAGCCAACAAAGCATGGAAACCCTAAGAAACCCTAATTTGACTAGCTTGACCCTTACAATGCAAAAAATGTGAATGAAACTTCTACCAATGATGCCATTACTTGCAGTGAGTTGAAATGCATGAATCTAAGCTACTTGCATCTGAAAAGACATGTTTTTGTATTTTTTCATTAAGTGGTTGGATTTATTGTGATGGTGCTTTTGATTAGGGTTTGACTGTGCAGGAGCGGTTCGAAGGGAAGGAAAGCATGGGAAAGGTCAGGGATGGTACCGAGAGGGTCTAAGGGATACCTGACATTCTCTCTGAGAGTTTCACAAAGTTTGGATGACATGCAACCGTGTTTATGAACTTCTACAGGAAGTCTGCAGGGGTTTCTACAGGAAGTTTCTACAGGATGTTCTGTAATTCTTCTACAGGATGTTTACGAATTGGATTTTTGAGGATGGATGGTTGATGGAAGATGCATGGATGGTTATGGAGGTAGGATGGGGGTCTGAAGTAACCTAGGAACTGATGGATGGAGTGGTGAGATGATGTGGAAGGCTGACTTGCATCAACGAAGGTTTAGGCAATGGAAAAGCAAGAAGGTAGGGTTACGTGGCAAAAGAGCAGATGGGAGATGAAGAAACAGACTTGGTGATGGAGGAGCTGACCTGAACGAGGCTCAGATGAACGAGGAGGTGATGAAGGTGATAGAGACGCCCTGCACAATGCTTATTCAAACAAATCAATGAATTCTTGCAAACAAACCAAGTCCTAGCTAACTCAATCCAACTG
This sequence comes from Pinus tabuliformis, assembly GCA_031772625.1. Lineage (NCBI taxonomy): Eukaryota > Viridiplantae > Streptophyta > Pinopsida > Pinales > Pinaceae > Pinus > Pinus tabuliformis. Next base: position 1,948,489,026 of record CM062816.1, read on the forward strand.
TTAATGAATGAATGAACAACAGCTTGTTGGAAATAATACTGAGAGGGGGGGTGAATCAGTATTATCAGATCAATCAAACTTTTCTAATTTCATGCTCAGAAACATATACGCTACTTCAGTTAAGTGAACCCGCGTGTACACGCAACTGTGTCTAATGAAACTCGCGTATATCCAGAGATCTTATAATTCAGTTAGCTTAATCTTCAGTAAATGCATTAGATCATTATTAAGCATATTAACAGTAAACAGGTGCAGAATAACAGAACAGAACATCACATAAGAGCCACACACATGAACACCATGATATAAGGTGGAAACCCAATGTGGGTGAAAACCACCTGCTGCAATTCGTCTCTTTCTCCTTAATAAGAAACTTCTTTTACAATGTACTGGTGCAGTCCTTTACCAGCACGCAGGCTGCAACCTGCAGAGGGCTACAACCCTCATAGCTCTTGTACTAGCCGATCCATTTACTAGTACGTAGGTGCTAACCCTACAGAAGGCTACAACCTTCACTCGTTTTCCAGCTGCTCCTGGAAGGGAGCTACAACCCCCTGGCTCTTGTACTGGCTGATATGTTCACCAGTACGTAGGTGCCGGCCTACGATCTTCCCGGGACCACGTTTCATACATTTTCATACTGGATCCATGAAACAATCACCATTGTAGTACAACCTGCATCATCAATCTCTGAATCACCCAATACTGAATCACTGAAACCCTGTCAAGAACACAGACAACATAACAACAACCAGATCCAACTCCATATTCATACTTCACATTTTATACGCTACTTTGACGAGCCCAACTTGCGTGTATACGCTCTTTTACCAAAGACAACCCGCGTATAGATCTGTAAATTCAACCTTAAAACTCTGCAGCTATATCAGACATCAAAACATACCCAGATCATAACAATAAACATGCGACAATAGATCTAGTCTATTCACAGTCAAACCATATGAAGATAATCTTTCCAAGCCTTGAGATCTCGTTCCATCCTTCATCATCCTCCACATGAGTGAAACCTTGGTTCAGATCACCAACCCATAACCAACACTTGGATCTCACACTTCCTCAGATCTTCATCACTCACACACTCTTGCCCATTGGCCTAATGATCTTTCTCCTTATATAGCTTTAGGCCTTGCTCAATACCAAGGGCCAAAACCATAGAAATCCAATACCATCAACTCAATGCTAGGGATCGACACGTCCATCGAGACACCATGGTCCGAAACCATAGGCACAACTTCCAAGGAATAACCGCCACGGACCAAAATGAGTTTTCCACATACACGCGCGTTTAATGAAGCCAACCTGCGTGTACACGCGACTTGGGCTTAACGAACCTGCGTGTATGAACTGTCTTGGCCTGCTGTACTCAGATCTATCCTCTGATTAAGTTGCCATCACCTGTACCAACCTCTGAGTACCTGTACCAACCTCTGAGTGAGTTGCCATCAAGGACAACACTTGAATCATAATGCCAACACAGCTTTGCTTGGAAAGAGAACCATATACATCACGTGAGCAAGAACATGCCAAAAGATCTAAATGCATAACAAACTCCTACCAATCTATTATAAACATGAAAAGCTACTTGAACCATCAAAAGAAACCTAAGTAACAAAGCATGAATTAAATCTAAAGAGCAGATTTCAATTGAAGAACGCAGCAAACACATATAAAGATAAACAAGGGAGGTACTGGGCGCTTGAGATGGGCCCAAACCCAAGAGCTACAGCCTCCCAAGAGAGATTTAGAGCTTGTGTAAAGCTGGATTCATCTTTATTAAACAAGAATGAAGAGTTACATCAAAACTGTCCACAAGAAGAACTTGAACATGAGCTGAAAGCAAAGCTAGTCTATTGCATAAAAATCGAACTACAAACTAGCTAACTAATGGCTAAAACAAAATGACTAACTGGCTACAAAAATGACTAACCACTAGCTACAAAATGACTACCCACTAGCTAACCAAATTGAGGCCCCAAGCCTTCTTATTTATACAATTTGAGGACCCAACAGTCCTCCTAAAAGTTAGGGACTTGGCTGCCCAAGACTTGTAGTTAACAGTAGTCCTACTTGACTTGCTTGGCTGCCCTTGTGCTCATTGATTTGGTGGCCTTTGAACTCCGAGCTGATGGTGGAGAATTCGAGGTAAGGGCCCATAAATGAGGGGGACACCTTCCTATAAATCCTCTAGCTTGTTCTCCCACAAATTTGGCTGCCAAGTGCTCATTAAGACCTTCCATTTTGTCTCCAAGTTGACCAAAAAGGCTACACAAAGCACCCATTAGACTTGTTGGCATAATGACTAACCAAATTCACTCTATTAACATAAAAATAATCAAAAACATGCAATAAACCAATGAGAATGGTGGAATAAGCCAAATTAGGAGGTTGAATGAGCCCAAATAATTGTACATTTTTGGGGCTCATCAATTACTAGTATTATAGGGACCCAACATCCTAGACTGAGACCTTACAGAAATCAAGTATGTGCTTGTGTTGAAAATTATTTTCAAGAATTTAATATTTCATATATCCTAAGAGAAGATAACATTCTTATAGATTCTTTGGAATTTTTTGCGGGTACTTTCAAAATTCCAGATTCTTTATAGTTATAGTATTAGATTGAAGTGAAGTACAAACATTCCTTCCTAGATAATTTAAGACACTAAAAAGTCTTTGAAGATGATGAAAAATTGAATATTTTATTTCAAATCATGGATGAGTTTTCTGTCTTACACGTATAAGAAGAAAACAATGATGAAGAAAGAGAAAATGTTGTTGATTCAGATATGAATTCTAAATAGAAAATAGATGATCATGAAATCATTCAGTTTCCTAACATTCATATTCCAAAGGGATTAGTTCCTCTTGAAAATATGTTTGATCAAAATGAAGTACCAAAATATTTGTTTTTAAATTCACAATAAGAAAATATACGGGATTGCAATATTGTTACTACAAAAGAAATAAAAGATGTCAAAATCTCAACAATTTTGCCCTAGGATATTAAGGAAAAATATGTCAACTTGTTCAAATAATACAAATATGTATTTACATGGTCTTATGAAGATCTAAAAACTTATTATATAGCCATAATTGAACACAAAATTCCTTTGAAACAAGGAGCTAAGCTATTTCAAAAAAAAATTAAGAAGGATTAATCTAGTTTTGTTGCCCGTTATTGAGAAAGAAGTAAGTTGTTAGATGAAAAAATTATTGTTCCTCTAAGATATTCTGATTGGATAGCTAACCTATTGCCTGTTAGGAAAAATAATAGAGAAATAAGGTTATGCATTTATCTTAGAAACTTGAATAAATTGTCATTGAAATATAATTATCCACTTCAAAAAATGGATCAATTGATTGAAAGAGTAACAGGTTTTAACAATATTTCAATGTTGGATGGTTTTTCTGGATATGATCATATTTTGGTTAGACAAGAAGATAGAGAAAAGATAGTTTTCACAACCCCATGGGGTACCTTCATGTATGCCAAAATTCCTTTTGGTTTGATTAATGTTGCTACAACATTTCAGAGAGCCATGGATTTAGCATTTGTTGGTAAGGTAAATAAATTCTTTGTTATTTACCTTGATGATTTGACAACATTTTAATATTTTGATGCAAAACATATCAAACCTTTGAAGAAAGTATTTTAGAGATGTAGATACTTTGGGATTTATCTTAATCCAAAAAAATCACTATTTTCCATGAGGGAAGGGAAATTGTTCAGACGTATTATTTAAAAAAAAAAAGAGTTACAATTGACCCTAAAAGAGTTTCAACTATTCAAGAAATTGGTCTGCCTAGAAATAAGAACGAAACCGAATCATTCCTAAGGAATATAAATCTCTTAAGAATGTTTATACCCAATTATGTTTAAATTTTTAAAGACATTACCAATATTCTCAAGAAAGGCAATGAGGTTAAATGGAGTATACCAGATAGATTCTCTTTTTCTCAGATCAAAAGGGAAATTTCTAAAGCACCAGTAACTGTTAGTTTTGATTATTCAAAACTCTTTAGTATTTTTTCCTCTGCTTCATATACCACACTGTTATAGACATTTTTGTGCCTTACAACATTGAGCATGAAATGTCCATAATCTAAGGGATCCAAAGTCCCTAAACATGTTGTTCCTACCCCTAGAGGAACAAGGCTAACAAACCACAACAATTCACAGAAGTTCTCCACCAGAAACTGCTCAAAAACAAGTCAATTCAGGATCATTTCAGTGGCTACACTAGCTGTTTGCGCTGAATGTCAAAGCCAACACTGGCTACCTGCGCTGAATGTCAAAGGGAACACTGGCTACCTGCGCTAAGCGAGAATGGACATGTGGCAAGTTCATTTCTCAAGGTGTCAAAACCTAGGAAGCTTCCAAAATGACACTTGCCTCAGGGAATTCAACTGGTGATGAGTAAGAGGTTCCAAATATCCAAGTGGAAGCAAGAACCTCCAAGTGGAATCAAGAACTGACAGAGGGAGAGGACACTAGTCAGATCTCAAGCTGACTCATCCTCTCTCCAAACATCTATATATGGATCTCTCCTCCATGAGATCTAGAGGCTGGAATTTTGTTATTGCAAAGAATTGCTATTGGTTTGAGACTGGAATCATTAGGTGCTTAATGCTTTGAAGGGGGTGAAGATAGGAATTCCATTTGCTGGGAAGGAGATGCTGGATTGGAACCCTCTGGGTTGTATCTCTTCCTGAACCTTGTTATTCATCAATAAAGCTATCTTGGTTTCTCCTATATACTGGTGTATCTTTGATGTATGATTGCATTAGTATGTTTAGTTTACTTCTAATCCTGAACTAGTTATGAATATGAATCTATGTCTTGTGTACTGTTCTTCTCTTGTGATCTTGCAGAAACCCGTTGAAGCTGGGCGAGCGAGAAGGCAAGTAGCTGGGAACTCTCCAAGAGAAGAGAAACTGGATCGAGGGACAAACGGAAGACACCGTTTAGTCCATCCATCTCTCTTCATCAATTCGTAAAGGAAGAATACTAGAATAGTTGTCTCTGTTTGTTGCTAAGGCACTGTCACACCTTAGGTGGATAGGATCGTCCTGCATAGGCATTTTTCCCCACAACAAATTGGCGACTCCGCTGGGGAGATCTGTTTAGTCATTTTATTTGTGTTTCTATCATTGTTTGTTTCATAGACTTGACAGCAACAATCGAACTGCATCTGCTATTCCCGGATGCAAAGTAGACAGTTGCTGCCTTGATCCAATCACTGGACTTGTCTATGATCTGAACGATGGACTCACAAATGATTTGATGATCCTTTGTGATAGATCTTAGTACCCCCTCAAAGCATCCCTTTAATTGTACCTTGCTTGTTGCTTTTATTTGGCCTGAAACAGTGAATTAAATAGCAATCTGTGACCCAGAACCTGTGGGAAACGAGAGTTTCTCCTTCAGCGCAGACCCAGTGAAGGGATTCTGCATTTCAACGCAGTTCCCGTGAAGGCTACCTGCGTTGAATGTCAAAACCCCTGTGTTGAGGTTGCGTTGAACCAGTTTGGCCTTGTGCAGCTGGGGTTCTCTGCTCTGTTTTGCCTTGTTTTGATCTCTGATTTTTGCAGCCTGTAACCAGCATAGGTACCAGTTTGATAACTCCTTTTCTCTTCTTAGATTCCGCCTCCTTTTGTACAAAAAGACTGTGAGTGTTTTTATGTGTTTGTGGCGTCATTTACAGTTTTCCTTTGCTTGAGTGAAATAGTCATCCTGTAGCCTTTGATTCAGATCTGTTGATTGTGATCTTAGGAGAGAGTTCATTGGCTGTTTGCAGTTGATTATACATTCGCTTTTGCTTATTGGTTTGAGTTTGTCTCTTTTAAGTGTCGAAACAAGTATTCATTTCGGAAATCGTTAAGTGTTGTAATCTCTTCTACCCTCTCTGATTTCGAAAAAGTAAACTTGTTTGTACTTGTCATTTAAAAGCAAATTCAAAGTTGTACAAAAAGCTTTCTTTGTAGGCATCAATACTAAGAAAGCGGAAAACAAACACCTGCATTGTGCATTTGCATTTTTGATAGTTTGCATGCTTGATTTAGGAAAAGTGCATTAGAGTGTGCTGATTGCTCTTTGAGAAAAGATGGTGTCTTTCTTTTCCCTTAGTAGCCAGGATTTTCAAAGTTGAAAAGATATAGAGCTTGCTTATCATCTTTAGACTGCATTTAGGAATTGTATCATACATCTCGTGGTGAACCTTGAAAGGCAAACTTCTAAAAAGATCAACCTAAAATAAATTGAATGAACTTAACAACGCTTTGCAACATAACGCACAACATAGAAGTCTAGGCTAGAGACGTGTTCCGGCGTCGTAAAGCCTGGTGACTGTCGATCTCGTCGATGGTGGGTGATTCCTCCTGAGGGACGATAGCGCCAATACGGATTATGCTCCCAAGTACCGTCGCGTATATATTGGGAGACCCCTATAGGCATAAAACCTTTATCCTTAGGAAGCCGTGTCGGCCGCCCTACTGATTGCAATGCACTGAACACAGCATTCAGGAAGATCGATCGCCCGTACCCTAAAAAGTATTCTGCGGTTTTGCGAAAAGTTTGGCACACCATCTGCCTAGAACTCCAGAGCAGTTCCTTTTGGCCTTTTTCAGACTCTATAACGGAAAAAGTCCATCCGAGCATTTGTCACTTCGGGCTGGTTAAAACATCGAAGGAGACTAGAGTCATCTTTAGCTTTTTCTCAACTCTTTAAAACTGAAAAAGCAAGTTGTGTCTAAGCGTCGTTAAAAATTTATTTTAAACAGAACAATAACCCCTATTCCTGCGTTGATCTTTAGGTTGAAAAAATGGAACACACCAACCAAGGAATTCCCCTTGGTGGAAATCCTAGTCCCTTCTCCTCTTGGGGAGATGTTGGTGCGCCCCATATGGCCACATTGTCGCTTCTAGGACTGACAATTGGCCTGCCGGTCTGGCTCTTTTCAACCAATGTCGTTCAGAGCACCACCATTCCTGAACAGTCGAGTCAACAGTTAGACCAGACCAGAGTTGCCAACCAGCCTTCTACTTCATCCAACTCTTCCTCTCCTCCTTCCTCTTCGCTTGACGGAACTGGTAAAACAAAAAACCAAGTTCCTAAGGAGAAGAAAGAAAAGAAGAAGAAAGAGAAGAAGAAGAAGGAGCCAAAAGCGACTGGGGGCAAACAAGTGTCATCTGACAAAAATCCACACACAGCACTGACAAGGCCTAAATCGCCATGTGTCATATGCAAGGGAGACCACTTCCACAGAGATTGTCCCTGCATCCCTCGGATACTAAGGGACTGGTCTCCCCGTTTGCACAATTCGGTAGCATCAACCTCTGATAGCCATGTTGACTGCTCACCGTCAACTAGTGAAAGTGAAGTCACAGGACAGAGAGGGAAAGATAGATTTCCCTGCAAACTGTGTGAAGGCAACCATGCCATCCACCGTTGTCCCTTCTTAGATGAGGCTAAAAGAGTTTTGGAAGATCGCCCGGTTTTACCAGTGCAACTTCCTCCTAGATATCAAAAACTCCTGCCAAGTCCTCCACTAGTTGAGAACCTGGCTGGCCCGCCCAGGTGGTCAGCCGAAGCACCTATCATTGAAGATGAACCGTCTGGATCCATGCCTGACGAAAGTCAAAAGGTTGAGGCGGCAGTTGACCCGGTTTTGCCTTCAGAGGCTCTATCTTCGAATGATACCATCACAGAGGAGAATAAAGACGACACCATCCAAGTTCTCTTCATCAACACAGACTCTGACGAACAAGGGGGCAATTTGCCCATTCCTTTATCGCAGGATGGAACTTCGTCAGGGTCATACCCGGCCGTCTATTCGGTCCCACCACCAAGCAACCTAGTTGTCTCATTCGACTGGAACCAACTAGGCAGACCCCGCTTGCCAGCTAGCATACCATTCAGAATTATCGTTCAAATATACAGAATGGTAATGGCTGGCACTATCATTGATGAGGGGGCATCTGTGAGTATCCTTTCCTCTATTGCTTGGAAAGCGCTTGGTTCGCCAGCGCTTTTGCCTGAAATGAGAAATCTATCAGGCTTTGATAAAGGAACCAGTCGACCTTTAGGGATCCTCCCCAATGTGCCCATAACATTGAAAGGGAAGACCGTTCAAATGAACGTGATGGTCATTCAAGGACCCTTGGATTATAACCTACTCCTTGGACGAGACTATATATATTGCATGGGAGCCATCGTCTCCTCACTCTTTAGAGTAATGTGTTTTCCGCATGAAGGAAGAGTGGTCAAGCTCGTGGACCAACTTTCATTTCCCGGATTGCGCATCGCAAATAGTCATATACCATCCCTAAATGGTCTCTTCACACAAGAAATGTCTCAACCCACGGTCCGTCCTCTTGATGAGCGCGAGTAATCCGGGAGGATATGACTGGAACCCACGGGGCATGCGTCCTGGTCTGCTTCGGCAGGAAAACTTTGGGTATAGAGTAGGTTTCCGCGGGAGAATATGACTAGTCTGTACCCCGTCCGTCTAGGAAGAGGGGTTATTCTAGAATAAGATTCTTTTGTCAAAGTTATGTGAGTTGGCGGGCATCGTCGCTCACCTTTGTCTATTTCGGTAGACATCGCCGAGGAAGTGTTTTGTTTGAAAGATTAACGAGACAATCTTTGGGTAACCTGAAAGAGGTAAGCCTCTCTCGTTAAAACAATTGTTTTGACGGAAAAGAAGTAGAGGTAACCTTGAAATCGTACTTTATACCTGGGGGCATGCAAACCTTTTGGAGTGCAAGCAAAGAGCGGTTATTTATCTGTTTTTTGGGTTAGCCGTTTCCTAACTTGCATAAAGAAAGGATGCGGGGCATAGCTTTGTAAGATGAAGCTCCATAAAAAATAGAATCTTAATGAGACATTCTTATCATATGACTAGGTAATCGAGCAGTTTTAGCACACAGTTCATGCTCATTAAAAAATAAACACAAGATTCGAGCAGTTTTAGCACATAGTTCATGCTCGTTAAAAAATAAACATAAGACCGAGCAAATGTTTCCACCCGCGTTTAAGCTCGTTAAAAAATGAACTACCCGGTAAATAACCACAGTGAATGTAATATCATCAGCCATCAAAGCCTTGGTCGTGTTTGCACCATCACCTCCACTTTTCATTTGGCCGATCGTTCACCTCCATATGATTGTTTACCCATTTTGAGGAACAGCTGCGAAGAGTGATTTCACCTAGCCATCCTTGTGACACTGCCGTGATTGGAAAATTCCAACCTGTACCTGGAATCAGCTGCTAACCCTGTTTATCACTCGTTCCTCAAAAGACGAGTCTTCTTTAAGCTCTTTTCAACTGACTCATAAAATATGAAAAGATTGCCGAGTCCTTGGCCTTCCAGCTCGTTAAAGGGACAGGAAGTGCTATCCCTCCTCTAGATTTTAATCTTTTTGGACCTGAGGAATTATTGCACAAAAAGATCGAGTGCTTGTTTTGTTTGGCTTGTTAAAACTATCGAAAAATCATCCCTTCTGTATTGTTTTATACTTTTTCAGACTTAAGGGATTAGACGACGAAAAAGGAATTTTGGAGTTAACTTTACGTACCTTTTCAGACTCTCTAAAAATGAAAAGGGACCGAGTTGTCTTTGTCGTTAGACTCGTTAAAATCATTAAATAGCGACAAACTTGTCTTTAGACGAGAACGAGTTTCACTATCGCTAGGCTCGTTAAAACAAAGCGATGGGCTTGCCCGAAGGGCAGGTTATAGAACAAGCATATGTTATCCTCCTCAAGCTTGACAAAAATAAAGAGGTACTGGTCAGCAATGACTGGGGAAAAATTGGGAGAAACTAAAGAAAACTTTGATGGTAGTAGGTCGCTCTTGAACATGACACTTTTCCTCCGTACCACAATCGGGTTGGGTTATTTCATTCACCGGTCACATCCATGGTCTCGCCATACCATCCATATTTGGGGTAATGCTACCGATCCATCGCATCAGTGTCGCCACATGTTCAAGAGAAGTCGTTCAGAAAAGTCAACCGTGTCCCATCCACTGCCATACATTATCCTTCATCCTTTCATGACCGCCACCCTGAATCATATGTCACAGATCGTTTTCACCTCCATCAAAATCATTAGCTCCGTTCCATGTCACTGATGTGGGATTCATTAAGGCCCTCCTTTGACGGATCGCTTCTTGTCGACATCAGCTCATTATCCAAGAAGTTGATCTAGGAACACCCCCTTCAGTACTTTGAAACTTGCATGCCTCAATGGCAAGTTTCTCACTTCCGGCGACAGGTATACATCAATGACCTTCGACTGAAAGATTTTGCGTGGTCTTCGATGCCAAGTCCTTTATTCACACCACGTGAATTGTACTGCAGTACCTTGAGGGTCATTATCATTATCGGTGATTCCTCTCGCGCTTGTTAACGGTTTACCTCATTGACCGGTAATCAAGCAATGTCTTTCCATGTTCGACTTCAGAACATTTCTCACATGGATCGACTTGTACTTAGAGTGAAGATCGAACGAGTTTGAAGACCCCGGATCTAGTTTCATCCATCCGGGCTGCGATATATATTCAGGAAAGATAAAGACATTGACATGTACATCATTGCAGCAGATGATCATCCTACTCAAAGGATGATAATTTCATCAAAATTATCAGTCTACCATCAGACGATTGTCTGTGCTATGTACAGAAAATGAATTTATAAAGCTGAGCATGGGAATGCTCGCTTCAGCTAGATCATGAAAGCAGTATGAAAAATAATGTATTGTATTGTATCTTATTACAGGTCTCCTCCCAGCATTGGATGAACTTCGGACCCTCCTGGATAAAGCATTTCATCCGATAAACGGCCTCATACTTTAGGGGGCAACTGTTATAGACATTTTTGTGCCTTACATCATTGAGCATGAAATGTCAATCTAAGGGATCCAAAGTCCCTAAACATGTTGTTCCTACCCCTAGAGGAACAAGGCTAACAAACCACAGCAATTCACAGAAGTTCTCCACCAGAAACTGCTCAAAAACAAGTCAATTCAGGATCATTTCAGTGGCTACACTAGCTGTTTGCGCTGAATGTCAAAGCCAACACTGGCTACCTGCGCTGAGCGAGAATGGACATGTGGCAAGTTCATTTCTCAAGGTGTCAAAACCCAGGAAGCTTCCAAAATGACACTTGCCTTAGGGAATTTGACTGGTGATGAGTAAGAGGTTCCAAATCTCCAAGTGGAAGCAAGAACCTCCAAGTGGAATCAAGAACTGACAGAGGGAGAGGACACTAGTCAGATCTCAAGCTGACTCATCCTCTCTCCAAACATCTATATATGGATCTCTCCTCCATGAGATCTAGAGGCTGGAATTTTGTTATTGCAAAGAATTGCTATTGGTTTGAGACTGGAATCATTGGGTGCTTAATGCTTTGAAGGGGGTGAAGATAGGAATTCCATTTGCTGGGAAGGAGATGCTGGATTGGAGCCCTCTGGGTTGTATCTCTTCCTGAACCTTGTTATTCATCAATAAAGCTATCTTGGTTTCTCCTATATACTGGTGTATCTTTGATGTATGATTGCATTAGTATGTTTAGTTTACTTCTAATCCTGAACTAGTTATGAATATGAATCTATGTCTTGTGTAGTGTTCTTCTCTTGTGATCTTGCAGAAACCCGTTGAAGCTGGGCGAGCGAGAAGGCAAGTAGCTGGGAACTCTCCAAGAGAAGAGAAACTGGATCGAGGGACAAACAGAAGACACCGGTTAGTCCATCCATCTCTCTTCATTCTAATTCATAAAGGAAGAATACTAGAATAGCTGTCTCTGTTTGTTGCTAAGGCACTGTCACACCTTAGGTGGATAGGATCGTCCTGCATAGGCATTTTTCCCCACAACACACACTAGAAGCAATTTTATTGTAGAAAAATGAATATCAACATGAGCAACCAATTTCTTTCTTCAGAAAAGTCATGAGGGATGTAGAATTGAAATATGACAAAATAGAAAGGAAAGTTTATGCTTTGGAACAAGCTTTGAAAGCCTTTATAATGTATGTCCTTCATTTTCCCATAATTTTTTATGTTCCTAATAATGTAGTAAAGACAATTTTGACTCATCCTGATACATATGGAAAGAGGGGGAGATGTATTGCTAAGATCTTAGAGTCAGATTTAGATATAAAAGCTACAATGATGGTGAAATGACATAGTCTGGCTAAGTTATTGGTAGAATTAAATTGTAAAATTTTGGGCATTAACTCAATCATGTAGGCTTCACAGTAGAAGAATCCACAATAACATTCTTATGTTTTAGAGGATAAGAATCCATAAGAACCTTCTTCTATTTTAGAGGAGAAGAATCCATAAGAACCTTATTCGAACTCAATAGAAGCACCACTTCTTTTGAATTTTGATGAAATTTTTTTGTTCTTAGATTGGTATAAAGATATTGTATATTTTCTATGTGATTTTGCATACACTCTTCAATTCACAAGAAATTAATGTAGATATATGAATCTTAGAGCCATGAAATACTGTATGGTAAATGCAAATTTGTATTGGAAGGATCCATTAAATATTCATTCACTATGTCTTACTAAAAGTGAAATAGAAGGGGCGATTGAACAGTTTCATGAAGGAATATGCAGAGGTCATTACACTTGGAAACAAAGAGCACATAAGATAATCAAAGAAGGATTCTATTTGCCAAAGTTGTTTGAACAAGTTGGATCAAAAGTGAGAAGTTGTATTCCTTGTCAAATTTTTGCAGGAAAACAAAGGCGAGTTGCACTCCCTCTTATTTGAGTTTTAGTTGAAGCTCCTTTCTTGCAATGGGGATTAGATTCTATTGGTGAAATAGTTCCTTCTTCAAGTAATCAACACAGATTAATAATTACAACAATTGATTACTTGAAAAAATGGGTAGAGGTTATTCCTTTAAGGAATGCGATTGATGTTGTAGTTATGAAATTTAATGAATAAAACATTATGCCTAGATTTAGTTTTCCAATACAAATAGTTACAGACAATGCTCAAGCTTTTAGTAGTAGTAAAATTATTGAATTCTGTCAAAAGTATCATATTGCATTATGTTGTAGAATTTTTTGGTTTTGATAAGATAGAATAAATTAGTCAAAAAATAAAATAAAAAATATTTTGAAAAAATGTTAAGTTAGGATATGGACATAACAATATTGAATAAAATGTTTTTGAAACTATCTTGATGATGATGTTAATATCAAAGAAAGTGTTAGGTTAGATGCCCTAAAAAAATCAAGACAAAAAGAAAATGTTAGGTTAGAAAGAAAAGAAACCAAATAAACTTTGAAAGTGAGCAAGTCTAAATGCCACTATTATCTTTCCACAAAATAATGGTTGTGTGCAGCTTGTCATAAATGCCAGAACCCATGACAGTCAAATAGTTTAATCTTGATTGCTTCATGCTTTAAATTTGATGTTACAATTAGAGAATAAATATCCAACCAAACTATTTAATCTTGGGGGATCAGTAGTTAGGTAGAGAATAATAAGGTGCTCATTTGTTTAATCTGAGCCCTTGGATGTTATAAGGTTAGAATTAGATAGTTTTCTTTTTTAAAATAAAAAGAAATGAAAAGGGCTTGCTACCTTAAATGCACCCATTAAATGAATAAAATTTGATAGGATAAGCAAAGGGTAAGTAGAAGAAAGGTTGCAGAAGTATGATGATTGATTGGACAAAATGTACATTTATCATGTTTCACCATATGTTTTTATGTCCATGAGGCAATTACACAAAGAAAATGGTCTACAAAATCAATTAATTAACTTCCCTCATCCTCATTCATCCCTATATTTACTAATTTCCCCTTCCCACCTTCATATAGTTCATATTCATTCATTTTCCATAAAAAACCCCTTTTCCTAAGGTTAAAATCCTTTTTGCCTAGGAAAAGTGAAAACCCCATGTTAAATCCCCTTTTACCCAAAAAAACCACAAAAAGATGTTTAGCCTAAGTATTGATGTATATATGTGAAAAGCAAATAACTCATGAAAAAGCATTATACTTAGTGTATTTCCCCTTTCTGCTCATGTTTCATATTAATGCTAACTTATAGTATTAAACCCCTAAAAGTTCCCTTTCCCGTATATTATTAACTCCCTTTACTAAATATCTTGAAACCATAAGTTTTATTGTAAAACTATCTATTCCATAATACATTCCGTATCGGCGGATTGCAAACTTTCCAACGTGCATGCACTCTCCTCTGCATTGCGATATGCGATGCATGATGGACCTAGGCCTGTCGCAAATATATTTCATAATTCATTGTCATTTTGAATCCGCCGTTCATCGCAAGTCCTGGCTGAAGCATACACCCTTCGCCATTGTGATCTCTGATATGAAATGGGAACTCGAACCTGATCGCAGTATTATCCATGATTTATTTTCCACATCGCATCCAGCCCCTATCGTATTCCTTTGCGATGGGCCTTCCTTCGCTAAACTACAATTGCAATATGCGATGAACCTGGACCCGACATCATTTATCCACCCGAATTTATACTTTTTCAAGTCCGTCATACCTTGTTTTTCAAAGGATTCCTTTGTTAAAAGGTTTTTATGATTTCAACAAAGAAACAACCTAAACCTCTCTTTAACCACAAAACCCTGCTAATCTTAGTTTTTAACTCATAATAAAGCTCATACAACCATGATTAATCATTGGGCCCCTCTATTGCTCTTTCCTCTTACCTCTGCGCTGCTCTTTTGCTCCACCATCGTCCAATCCAATGCATTCAAATCCAATGACCCTCAGCGATTTCAGGTTGGCTCTCTGTTCAAGCATTACCTACCTGAAAAAGAAGTATTCCACCGACCTCCCTTGCTACGTGTCAGCCTCTAGACCATATCAGGTGACCCCTCCCAAAAATCATCTATGCCTCATAAGCGGTGCGATGAAAGCCAAAACCACCTCTTGCATAATGAAAAAATGGCCACTATTCACTTTGCGCCATAATTCAAAAAGTAAATTATTTTTCTGTTTAAACGTAAAAATCACCATTTTGCTTTGTTTCTCCCGTTTACACAGTGAAACCTCCATAAACCTTTGCGGCCAATAAAACCATTGTTTTACCTTTAGATATGCTCTGGAATCCTTCCAATATCCTTTCGAGCTCAATAAAGCCATTGTTGACTTTCTCTATCACCTATGTTTTTCTTAACAATTTCTATGTTTTGCAGGTAAAAACTCTTGTTCCAGGCTTACAAAGAAAAAAGCCTGCATACAGTTAGAAGACAAATACGAAGATCATATCAAATCACTTTACCCTGTAACATAAAATCTAAAACGATTTACTGTTGAAAAACACAATAAAAACCTGAAATTCATAGTAAAGGTAAGAAAGAACATAGTAAAGGCTACTTAGCAAGGTTAAAGGATATTCACAGAGTTTAAAGAGTATTGGATGAAAGATTAAATGAAGGAATCAACCAGCATAAAGGATACAAACAATCAAGTAGCTTAAAGGGAAAAATATCAAACAACAAAGCCAACACAACCTGAATAAAAGGGACAGCAAGAAGCAGTTCAATAGCTTCCCCTATCTTCTTGCATGAAGATCTTTCCTTTCCTAGAATAAATCTTAATCAGTTTTAGGATATTTTCCTAGTTTCATTATTGTATAAATAACTCTCTTCTCTAGTTGTTATGGGTTCAAGGTTCATTTTTCATTGCATGTTAAGTGATGACTGTTCATTCTACTTTGAACCTGGTTGCATCTTTGAAGGAAGATTTTCTAGACACTTTATGTACTCAGTCTTTCTGGAACCTTAATACAAAGCAGAGGATTATGCATTTAGTTTCACACAGTTTGTGTTATCCTGTAAGTTTTTCCAGTTATCAATCATTATGTTTTTCTTCGTATGCTTATGACTTATAGAAATATCTAGGTAGGAATAATTGTGTCTCAATTTATTCCTATAAACTCCGGAAGTGATCATCTATTAAGAGAATGGATTAATGAACTATCTATTTAGCTAATCCCCTCTAATCAATAAATCATCAGTATCTTTTGTAAGCTTAATTATACTTCCTTGAATCTTTGGAATGTAGTTTAGAAGGTTTTCATACTTACAATTGTTTTTTTTTACAGTCTGGAAACTGTGATAATCATATTATTTTTTGTCTTCTTCTTGCCATTATTTGATCCATATCACTGTGTAAAGCTGTATAGCAGCCCTTTGCTAAGATATTAATATTATCCAAAGGATTAAGTATTTCAATTCTACATTTGTCTTGATTCATTGGTCTTCCAAAACTAAAACCAAAAACCCCAAAACAATTATTTTAGATGCTCTCGCATTGGTAGCTGACCTACTACTATCTCAGAGGTACAACAAATTACATCACTCTCCACCTTATTATCCACAAGGAAATGGGTTAGCAGAACCATCAAACAACATTGTAATAACAGTCATAAATAAGGTGTTAGAAGATCATAAAAGAAACTAGGACAGTCATTTGAAATGTGGAGTATGGGAAAACAAGGTTTTACCTAAAAGGTATATTGGTAAATGTAATTTTCAGCTTAGTTATGGAGTAAAAACTATTTTCCCTACTTAGTTAGGTTTTCTAGTCATCAAATTTTTCCAAGTTTCATATGAAGAGAGTGATGGATTTTCATGAAGGATAAAACAAATTAGTGAGCTAAATTAGGATATGGAAGAAGTTTAGCACAAACTTCTACAATATCAGGACAAGATGAAAAGTTTATTTGACGAGAAATCTGGGGAAAGGGATTTTAGAAAAGGGTACTTCGTTCTCAGATGGGATGAAAGAAGAGAACAAAAAGGAAAGCATGAAAAGTTTGACAACCTTTGGTTGGGACCTTTCAACATTGCAGAAGTCAAATGAAATGACACCTTCATTATTTGGAATGTGGAAGGAGAATATCTATTATTGCTAGTTAATGCGCGGTATTGGTCCCCAGATGGAGTTGATGTTGTAACTTATTTTCACCTATGCATTTGATTTTTGAAGTGCATAGTTTCTTTTAAAAATTAAGTTAAAATTTATATTTTCAATTTGTAATAAGCGAGTAAGTATAGATGTTTCTTTTAAATTCTCATGAGTGCAAAAAAATTATTTAAATTATTATTTTATGGAAATAAAATCACTCACGTCGAAGGCACTAAATGTAGAGCAGCTTCCAACGCCCCCGATATTATCCACCCAGATCAACGGTTATCACTCAATTGCAGGACCCTACACACTCATGAACGTTAACAGAGCGGGGAGGGGTTCACAAAGTAGTATTCCCCTTATCACCTATCCTTACTATTATGAAACCAGCTCACAAAAAGATAGAAAAGATAGATGAACGTCTTAGAAATAAGCCTCTTCAAGGGGGCAACCTCCTTTACATTACACAAGTGAACAATTCTTGTATGATTCAAATGACATAACCTTCTTTCTATATATAGGAGACTACTAGGTCACAATTAACCAAGCCGACCTAACAATAATAATATAAAGGCACAAAAATAACAATAGAGGGATTCTATGGGGCATAATAATAACAAAATGGGGACAATAGTAATGGGGGGACCACTAATATTATAGGGACCTACCGTGCCCCTCTCCTTCAAAAAAAGTGTTTTCCTCAACGCTTGAGTAGTTGTGGATGCTTCTGTATAAAATTCCCATCCTCCCATGTGGAATCTTCAACATGTAAGTTCTTCCACTTGATGAGATACTTTGAAATTAATCGATTTCGTAGCTGTCAAGTTCTTGTTTCTTTGACTCCTTCAAGTTCAAATATGATTTTTCCTTCCTCATCAAGTTCTGGCAATATTGGCTGAACTGGAAGCTTGTCAGCTATAACCTTCTTTAAGCATGAAACATGGAAAACTAGGTGCACTTAAGAAGCTGCAGCGGGCTCCAATTTGTATGCCATAGTTCCTATCTTTTGGAACACCTTGTATGGACCATAATACTTTGGTGATAATTTGTTCTCCTTCTTAGCTTGCTTGAGGGAAATTTGTTTATATGGTTGTAGTCGTAGGAATACTCAATCACCTACATCAAAACTTCTTTCACTGCGACATTGATCTGCCTGTTGTTTCATTCTATTCTGTGCCAAGGTGAGGTTATCCTTTAAGAGTTGGAGAACTTGTTGTTGATGCTCGATGTGATCTTCCACTACTTGAACCTTAGAATTTTCTCTTAAATATGATGTGATGGATGGTGGATGATATCCATAAAGTGCCATAAATGGGGTCATTTTGTTGCAGTATGGAAGGAAGTGTTATACCACCATTCAGCCAGAGGCAGCCATTTGACCCATTGTTTCTGTTGATTAGATACAAAATAACGAAGATATCATTCCAAACATTTGTTTACTATCTCAGTTTGCCCATCAAATTGAGGATGATAAGCTGAGCTATGAGCTAACTAAGTACCAAGACAAGAAAATAATTTTGTCCAAAAATTTCCAGCGAAAATGGGATCTCTATCCCTTACAATAATCTTTGGGTTTCCATGTAGCTTTTGAATTGTTTCCATAAATGCAGTAGAAACAATACTCGCTTTAAATGGATGAGATAATGCACAAAATGTGCATACTTGGTAAGTATGTCCACTACCACCATGATAACACTCTTTCCTTCGGACTTGGATAAACCTGTCATAAATTCCATTGAAACCTCCTCCCAAGGTTGGTTTGGAATGGATAAAGGTTGTAATAGTCCTGGAGTCTTAATTGTTTCAACTTTATTTTGTTGGCAAACCAAACATTCTACCACAAATTTTTCAATATTCGATTTAAGGACATCCCAAAAAAAATCCTTCTTAACCCTATGGTAGGGTTTTAGAAATCCCAAGTGCGCTCGTAAGGGAGAGGTGTGAAATTCGATAAGAATATTTTGTTTGAGTTGGGAATTATTACATAGGTATAACCAATCCTTGTTAGGTATAACCAATCCTTGTACCATAACGAATCATTTTTCCAGATAAATGTATCAGATGTACTGGGATCTTGTTGTATATTTTGAATGAGTGTCCACACTTCCTCGTCATTCTTCCATTCATCCCTTGCTTCATTTATCCATTCTGGTTGGATAATAGAAATGGCGCAAAGAAATTCTTCCACATGCTCATCCTTTCTTGAGAGTGCATCTACCACAAAATTTTTCTTCCCTTTTTTCTAAATGATTTCAAATTCATAACCCAACATCTTTGTGACTCATTTTTTTTGCTCTTCTAAAGATAATCTTTGTTCTAAAAGGTATTTAAGACTATCATGATCTATTTTTACCTTGAAGTGTCTTCCATTAGGTAGGATCGCCATTTCTTAAGTGCATGTAGTATCACCAACATTTCCTTCTCATAAATAGCTTTGTGTAAATACTTTCCTTTGATTGGATGACTTTCGAAAGAAATGGGTCTTCCTTCTTGCATTAAAAAAACACCAATTCCATTTCCTCAGGCATCACATTCCACAATAAAGGTTTTTGTAAAGTTTGGTGTAGCTAAAACTGGTGCTTGGCACATTACCTCTTCAAGATGTTCAAAGACCTTCGTTGCTTCTGGAGTCCATGAAAATGCATCTTTCTTCAATAATGTTGTTATAGGTGTTGCTATTCTCCCATAATTCTTAACAAACTTGTGATAATACCCTGTCAACCCAAGAAATCCTCATAGATTCTTTATGGATGTGGGGATTTTCCATTCCTTAATGGTTTTAATTTTTCTAGGTTTAACCTTAACACCTTCATGAGATACAGTATGACCCAGATATTCCACCTCTTGTACTCCAAAGAAACATTCGGATATTTTTTCATATAATTGTTTCTCCTCTAATAGTTTGAGCACCATGTCAACATGTTGGACATGATCCTTCCAAGACTTGTTGTAGATTAGTATATCATCAAAAGATACTAACACACATTTTCTAAAGAAGGGTTTGAAAATGGAATTCATCAAACCTTGTAATGTAGAAGGTGCATTAGTAAGGCCAAAAGGCATGACCAAAAATTCATAATGACCCTCGTGAGTTCTAAATGTTGTTTTTGGAATGTCTTCAATCTTCATTATGATTTGATGATATCCTGAATGAAGATCCAACTTGGTGAAGTAAACTGATCGATGCAAATCATCCAATATTTCATCAGTGACATGAATGGGAAATTTATCTTTAATAGTGAGCTTGTTGAGCTCCCTATAATTTGGACACATGCGTCATGATCCATCCTTCTTGTGAACTAATACTACTGGA
This sequence comes from Pinus tabuliformis, assembly GCA_031772625.1. NCBI lineage: Eukaryota > Viridiplantae > Streptophyta > Pinopsida > Pinales > Pinaceae > Pinus > Pinus tabuliformis. The sequence continues at coordinate 1,948,509,282 of CM062816.1, forward strand.
GCAGAGAAAGAACTTTGACTAGGTTGAATTATACCAGCCTCTAGCATTTCTGCAACCATACGTTCAGTTTCACTCATAGGGATATCTGTAAGGCCTGATGTTTGCAGGAACACTTCCTGGAATCAAATTAATAGCATGATCATGATCATGAATAGGTGGAAGGCCCTTGGGAGTCTCAAATACCTTGGAATGATTGTCCAAGACTTTTTTGAGATCTGGAGAAATGGATGATTTTGATGTGGGAACCTCTAGTGAACATAATTGTGTAATTATGCCTTGTTGTTCTTTCTTTAGAAGCTTTGTCATTCCATTAGAGCTGATTATCTTTCTTGGTTTCCCTACGATACCCCTTAATTCAACTTCCTTTCCTTCTAAAGAGAATTTCATAAAAAAATCTTGAAAATTAAAAGCTATTGTACCCAAGGATTGTAGCCATTGGACTCCTAGTACAACATCAGCACCACCCATTGGAATGGAAAGCTTTGGGATATTCAATACATATTCTCCCATGGATAGCTTTATATTATGGCACTTTCCTGAGCAATTTATGGTTCCTTCGCTTGCAACCATCACTTGACATGCTGGTGCTAGATATAGGAAGCAATTTAATTCCTTGATTATCTTACAATGAATAAAATTATGGGTACTTCCTGAATCAATCAACACTATTACCTTTTTCTTCCTGATCTACCCTTCTATCTTGATAGTTTGAGGAGTGGTGATTCCAGCCAATGCATTACAAGATATGGTCGGATTCATTTCTTCATTTTCTATGGTTTGTTCTTGGTGTATATCCTCTTCCTTTGACATTTCTTGTTCCTTTTCTTCCTCCTCTTCACAATCTATGTAAAGTAATTTCTTCTCGCACACTTATGACCTTTAATGTATTTGCTATCACAATTGTAACAAAGCCATTTTGCTCTTTTTTCTTCCAATTGTTGTGGTGTCAACCTTGTAGGTTCTGGATGGCTAGGGGCAGTAACACTTCCATATTTATGATTGTGAGTGGTAGGCTTCCTTGTTGCCATAATTTTGCTTTCGATTTTTCTTTTCAAACTGAATGCCTTCTCCAATGAATCTGGTTCCCAAAGGTGAACCTCATGTTGGATGTTATCTTTTAAAGTCCCTATGAACACATCAATCCTATGATCCTCTGGAATATATTTTACCCTTATATTTAATTTTTGGAAGTCCTCAATGTGCTCCATCATTGAACCCTTTTGTTTGAGATTTATCAATTGGCTAAAAAAAGTGTTGATTTTTGTATCCTCATAATGTGCTATCATTTCATCCGTAAAAATAGCCCAAGTGACAATTTTTTTACGGGAGCAAAGCCATTGATACCATACAAACAATTTTTTTTCCAAATATAACATTGCAATGCGTACCTTTTCTGTGTTTTTCACATTATGGAGATCGAAAAATTGTTCTCTGTAGTATCCATGTTCTGGGATCCTTGCCATCAAACTTCCTCAAATCGATCTTTGGAACATGGTGGCTCTTCGATCCAACATTAGAGTCTATGAAATCATGATTAACATTTTCCGATTCTCATTCGCTAGCCCGGTGCCATAAACCAGCTGTTGTCAGGATGGCCAGTGGGAGGAGAATGTAGTAAATGAATGTTCCAAAGCCCAAAGAGGCTGAAAAGCAATAGCCAAATCAATCCACCGGGGTTTTGTTCTCATCATGAGTTTCCTTTACTACCCATTCACCATTAGTAAGCATTCCTTGTAGAAATTTTGTCAAATATGTCCTCAAATTTGTCTACAAATCTTCCATGCCTTTCTTTAAATCATTCATCTTCATTTCCACTCCATCCATCTTAGCTTCCACACCATCCATCTTAGTTTCCACGTCTTCCATCTTAGCCTCCACGCCGTCCATATTAACTTCCAAGTCATTCATCTTAGCTTCTACACATTTCTTTAAACCATTCATCTTAGCTTCTATGTCTTTCTTTAAACCATCCATCTTATTTTTTGTTACCTTTTGTGCGAGTGAAATTTGTTGCACTTGGTTCCGTAATATTGATATATCATGTTTCATTTCTTCCTCTTCTTCATGAGTCATGCTAGAGCTTTCAGGTTTCTTACAAGGTGTTTACATTTTCTTTCTTTAGGGCATCAATTACTTATAATAATCCTTCACTATGCCCTTTGAATTCCTTTAAACTAATTTTTCAAACAAAGCTTATGCAAAATTAAAAAAAAAAATACACACCTTTTTTCACTTTGTAAGAGCTTGATATTGAATTTGATGTACCTCTATAATTTTGTATCTCCCAGTTTTGAAATCATGACCTATAGTAGCCCTCTTTGTCCTCTTCCCAATGCCACTAGTTTGATCGAAATTGGATTCTCCAAGGAAGAGTTATGCCAAATCTCCCACGGTGACCTAATTATAGACTAGTTTAGTAGAGCGAACTTGTATGATGTGCCACGTGTCACTGTTTTGACCTTAGTACCTGAAACTGATACACAGAAAACTAAAGGCCATCCTCTTTCTGAATCTTCTTACGATATTTCTATTTGATGATCAAACCAAAATTTATGATGATTTTCCCCAAGTCACCTGTTTGAAATGTAATTTGGAAGTCTACAAAAGCACCAACTTCCTTAGATCATATCTCTCCCAATATAGCGAGAAAAGATTGGAAATTTGGAACCGAAGTTTATAACTATTATGGTACAAATGGGTTTTTGTTTTAGCTTCTGGAACATCACAGAAAGAAAGTTATAGTGAAAATGGTACGATGACCTGTTTGGAGCAGCAAAACCCTAGAATCCAAAGCTCTGATACCAAATGTTATGAAACCAACTCACAAAAAGATAGAAAAGATAGATCAATGCCTCAGAACTAAGCCTATTCAAGGGGGTATCCTCCTTTACATTACAAAAATGAACAATTCTTGGATGGTTTAAATGAAAAAACCTCCTTTCTATATATAGGAGTCTATTGGGTCATAATATAATCAAGCCGACCTAACAATAATAATATAAAGGCATAAAAATAACAATAGAGGGATTCTATCAGGCACAATAATAACAATATGGGGAAAATAGTAATGGGGGGACCACTAATATTATAGGGACCTAACACTTACATGGTGTGCTCCCAACAATTGCTGGAACCCCCTGCAAATGGATTTTGCTGGATGTCAGTGCTTCTGCAAAGACTACTGCTAGTTTAGCACACCACCAGAGCTTCCGATAAATTGACCATGGATAAACCTCTTAATAATTTCACAATTTAACTGTTAAATTATTAAATTCTCTCTCACCAACGTTCCAACTAATAAATACGGGTTCACCAATAATGATAATCAAGACTAAACCATTAAAAACTCTTCTAAATTTGAAATCTCTACTACTAGTTCATTACGCATGTTTTTTCCACTATCACCCAAAGCGATCTCTCATACCAAAGTGATGAGTTGTTGAAATCACCGTGGTTACCAACCGCAAATTCAACCAGGTAATTCCTTAAATTATCCTTTGTTCACTTAACTTGTTTAAATGGTTAGTCATAAATGAAAATCCAAAGTATTTGTAGAGAGTTTGACCCCTGTTGGAATTATGATAAATGTGTTGTCCCTGATGGAAACCTACTTGATAAATATGTCAAAATGATGGTAGAAAAATGAGTATATAGGCCACTAAATATGTGATAGAGGGACTGGACAAAGGAATATCAGTTCAGAGACAAATGAAGGATAAAGGCCACTTTTAAATAAGTATACATGGGTCATGTGAAGAAACGCCACATACGTACATGGGTACGGTGAAACAAAGTCACGTATAGTTTTTGCACCATAGTATTTTCAATTCTAGGGGTCTTTACCATGGTATCAACCAATAGTAATGAGTACAACAACGAAAATTTGAGCCCATCAAAGAATACCATCGACATAACTACGAAATTGGCCTAAGGTATTGACTAAGGCCTAAGATTTATAATGAGATGGAGATCAAACTGCTAAGTGTCCATGTATTGGGTTATTAATGATTGGTTTGATTTGAAATAGGTTTGTAGCAAGGAGTATGATAATTGATCAGATCTATTACATTTGAAATGACTAAATATTGAATAATCTGCTTCTAGTTTGGTAGATCTATGATGATGATTTGATGATGTGTATATGTTATAGTGTATGCCGAGATTTGGGTTTGATAGGTGTGATGGTGTGCAACGAAGGTTTAACTCAGTAGTTATAGATCTGTATGTTGGGTTGTTTCATAAATGTCATGTACATACATGAATATTCTTTTGGGTAGTCATGTACATATTCTTCAGTATGGATAGATCTGTACATGGGAGCCAAGTATGAAAGTCGCATACATACATGGAAGTATTTTTACAAGGATCACATACATCTGCTAAGGTTTTTGCAGTATGAGTTGATGATAACGACTTATTTGTTTTATTATGTTTGTTGCTATCTCTCGATGAAGTCTTGCATGATAATATGTCTTTAATAATGCAAGTTGGTTTGAACTGATCAATTGTAATGATGTTGCTATGTGATTATTTGTATGTGGTTCAAAGATATGTGGGGGGGGGTCAGTATGTGTTTCTCTGATTATTTTAGTTGTTCAGTAATTTAGATTCAAATTTCTATGATTTAAGATTTGTATGTAGGTCATCCCAAGGGAAAGAACGTATATATCTATGTATTCTTCTAAATAGTAGCATATAAATTTTGACATATGTTTAATTAGGGTTTGGAGTGGTAGGATGTGGTTTTGGGGATGAACAATATGTAGTATGGTATTCTAATGAATGGGTTTGAATAAGCTATTTCAATATTTGATTTTGGTGATCCAATTGGTTTAGTGACCTGATACAGTGTTGATTTTAGTATTACTATATGATATTTTGAATGGATCCAGTTTGAAATATTCTTAAAAGTGATCCACAATGAACACATGATAAGAGGGTTGTATCTCCCTTCGAGTAGAAGCTGGAGAAAGAGAAAAGTTTGTAGCCTTCTCCAGGTGGGTGTCTGCATACTGATATGAGTCTGAGCAAGTAGAAGATTGTAAGAAAAGTCTCTTTATAATAAAAGAGGAAGACAAAGAGGACAATAGTGGTGGTTTTTTCCCACATTGAGTTTCCACCTAAAAAATCATGGTGTTCATGAGTATTGATGTGTTTCTTATGTGTAATGGTTTATTCTATTCTTACTATACAAGGTTATACATTGGTTGAAGTTAAATAGTTGATGAATTAACTGAAAATTTATTTAATTGGATATACGGTACTTGTCTTCATTAAATTCATGTACATACATAGGTTCACTTCATACCAAAGTGTACATAAATTTGAACGTGGGAACAAAAGGGTTAAGTAGTTTAAAAATACTAATTCACCCCCTCTCTTGGTATTTTTCTAACCACTGGTATCAAAGTGGGTCCTTCAGAAGAATCTTGATTTCTTGAAGGAAGATTCATCAATATGAGCAACCAAGAGGGAGAAACATCGATTATGCCACCATTTCTTAATGGATACAATCTATTTTTTTGTATAGTCAGAACAAGAGCTTACTTATAGTCACTTGGAGCAGATGTTTGGAGAATCATTGAAGGAGGCTATCAATATCCATCCTGCATTCCCACAGATGAAGCAGAAAAGAAAAAGCATGAGACTAATGAAAAGGTTTTCAATTCTCTGTTAGGAAGCTTGGCAAAATCAAAATTTATGAAATTCATGCAGTTGAAGATCACAAAGGATATATGGGACAAGATCATCCAAATTTATGAAGGTGACACCAAGATAAAAAGTTCCAAACTTAAAACTCTTATAATTCAATATGAAACTCTCAAAATGCATAATGATGAAAGTGTTGGAACTTCCTTTCTTAGGGTAGATGATATTGTTAATTCAATGAGAAATATTGGTGAAAAAATAAAAGAATCATCACTGGTTGACAAAGTATTAAGATCTCTAACCCTAAAATTCAATATGAAAGTCTTTTCCATTGAAGAAATGTACGATTTGAAGAACCTTACTATCGAACAACTTCATAGGATTTTAACAGCCTATGAAATGAAAGAAGGGGGTCCCTCAAATATTAGAGAAGTTGCATTCAAAGGTACTTCTAAAGGAAAGGAAAAGGAGGAGCTCAAGGAATCATGGTATGTATCAAATGAAGAAGAGGCAAACTTCATAAAGAAACTCCAAGTAGACACTAGTACATTTAGAGGTAAGCTTCCTTTCAAATGTTTTTCTTGTAGAAGAGTAGGTCACTATGCTGCTAAATGCCCTTATAAAGAAAACTAAGAGAAAGGGAAGAATTCAGAAAAATTAAATTTTGTAAAAAAGTTTGAAAATAGGAGAATCTTCTACACACATAAAGATAGTGATGGTCTTTCAAATGGAGAAGAAGGTGAGCCTGGTCAAGAATATCAATTACTTATGGAATTTGAAGATAAATGTATTGATGAGTCTGATGATGTTTTTATGTATTCCCTATAAGAAAAAGATAATCTCATAGAAGAAATAACTTAGCTTAAAATTCACATAGAAGAATCTAGATCAATAGAGGAATATTTGAAGAAACAAATCCTATAAAGAGAGAGGCATAGTAAAAAAAAATAGAACTAGAAGTTGTAAGTCTAAGGAAGGAACTTGAGAAGGAAAAATGTACAAGCCTTAAATTTTCTAAAGGATATGATACCCTAGAAGAAAGAATCAAAGTAAAATTCTCTCCTCTTTTAAAAATAGGTCTTAGATACAACGGATAATCATCAAAGACTATAAAATCTTCTGAAACAAGAATCTATGTCAATGCAGTAAAAGAAAATAGTCAACAAAATTCCGGATCTTAGCAAAGGAATAAGGGATCAAATGTTTTTGAGGTTAATAAACCTTATCACAGTCAAAGGGAAAGTGACAAAAGAAGGTACTACACTCCCAATAACTTTTAATTTAATGGTAAATGCTTCATTTGTCATAATTTTGGTCATAGGGTTGCTCAGTGTGTTGCTTATAAAACTATTATGACTAGAGAAGCAAGAAAATTAAAAAAATGAGTTTAGGTTAAAGAAATTCTCGTACAATACCTTCTCACCTCTTCAAGATGTATCTGAATGTTTTTTTTGAAATAAATTTGGGCATAGAGAAACTAAATGCAGATGAAAGTTACGATCAACTCTTTTGAATGATGAAAAAGAAACAACATCTAAGGTATGGAAAAAGAAAACCATAGAATCTGAGAATTGTGGTTTAGATTTATATGTAGGAGATCAAGAAAATTTATGGTACATTGAAAGTGGATGTTCAAAACATATGACAGGTGATAAAGATAATTTTATGTCCTTTAATGAAATAAAGAAAGAAAATAATGTAACATTTGGAAATAATTCACCTTCTGCTAACAAAGGAAAAGGAATTGTTTTACTGAAAGAAACGGTTAAAGCTAGAAGTGTTTTGTTTTTTAATGGATTAAAACATAACTTGTTGAGTGTTTGTCAGATGTGTGATCAAGGGCATGAGGTGGTTTTCAGATCATATAATTGTGTGGTACAAAATATCGATACATGTAAGATAATAATAAAGGGAACAAGAACTCTAGGTAATGTCTATGTCTTGGAAGGTGGTTTAGAACATTGCTACTTGAAAAACTCAGAAGAAAGCTGGTTCTGGCACAAAATATTGGGACATATGAGCTTCCATCAATTACTTAAATCAAGGAGAATAGGAGTAGTTCATGACTTTCCTAACATCTCTCTACTAGACAATACCATGTGTGAATCATGTCAAATTGGTAAACAAACTAGGGTGCAGTTTCATGCCAAAGAAGGTACTTCAAGAAGCCACTTGACCTTATTCGTACTAATTTGTGTGGTCCTATGAGAAACAAATATCCTCAGGGGGAAAAGTACTTCATATTAGTAATTGATAATTTTACTCGTATGTGTTTGATTGACTTATTAAAACATAAATATGAAGCATTTGATAAATTTAAAGTCTTCAAATCTCTAGTAGAGAATGAGTGAGATTTGAGAATCAAATGTCTTAGGTCTGATAAAGGAGGAGAATTTATATCAGATGATTTTTTTGACTTTTGTGAACAACACAACATCAAGAGGTAGTTTTCTATAGATAGAACACCTCAAAAAAATGGAGTGGAAGAAAGAATGAAAAAAACAATTCAAAAAATAACATGTGCAATCCTTGATGAGTCCAAAACACCTCATACCTTATGGGGGAAGTAACACATATAATAGTAAATATCCTCAACAAAGCTCATATTCAGGTAAATGATGAAAAACCACCTCATGAACTATGGTTTGGTAAGCCTCCAATTGTCAAGAATTTTAGAGTCTTTGGAAGAAAATGTTACATAAAGAATAATGATGATAAAATTGGAAAGTTTGAAGCTATTTCTAATGAACGAATTCTCCTTGGGTACTCCTATAGAAGCAAAGGATATACATGTTATAATAAAAGACTTCAAAATATTGTCGAATCCATTGATGTTGTGATTGATGAAGCATCCACGGGTACCAAAAAGGAAGCACCAGCAGATGACGAAGATACTCCTACAACAACCCAAAAGCATGTAGGAGAGGGAATCAATGAAGTATCATACGAAGGAATTGACAATGCATAAGCATATGAAAATACTCCATCAAGGTCTATTCAGAAAAATCACTGAGAATCTCAAATTATAGATGATAAGGAAGCTAGAGTACAAACTAGAAGAACTATTATTGTTACTTCTAGCTATCTAGCCTTACTAACCACAATTGAACTACAAAATGTAAATAAATCTAGAAAAGATGAATGTTGGGTTAAGCCTATGGATGAAGAGCTTGACCAAATAAAAAATAACCATACATGGGAATTAGTACCAACACCTCATGATAAAAATGTTATTATGACAAAATGGGTATTCAAAAATAAACTAAATGAAAATGGAGAGGTAATTAGAAACAAAGAAATAGTTGTATGAAAAGCTTATGTGCAACAAGAAGTAATAGACTTTGATGAAACATTTGCACCTGTAGTGAGAATTGAAGCCATAATAATGTTCCTTGCATTTTCAAGCTTTCATAGGTTTAAAATATGTCAAATGGATGTTAGATATGCATTTTTGAATGGGGACCTAGAAGAAGAATTTTCTATTGAACAACCTGAAGGATTCATTCTAGGAAATGATAAACGTATTGTTTGCAAACTCAAAAAGGCATTATTTGGGCTAAAACAAGCTCCTCTTGCATGGTATTATCACCTTGAAATATATCTTGAACAACAAGGTTTCACTATGGGATCTGGAGATATCAATCTATATATAAATATGGATAATGGTTATCTTTTGATCATTTTTGTTTACGTAGATGACATCATATTTGGAAGCAATGAAGATTCTATAAGTCAAAGTTTTCCCTCAATCATGGGGCAAGAATTTGAAATGTCATTACTTGGTGAACTAACATACTTTCTTGGTCTTCATGTTCAGCAAGCAAAGAATGGTATCTTTCTCTCATAGACTAAGTACCTCAACAAAATTTTGAAGAAGTATGGAATGGAAGACTATAGGAATAGATGAACACCAATGGTAACATGATATAAAATCAGTTCACATGATGATTCTTCCTTGGAAAATCAATTAGAATACATATCAATGATCGAGAGCTTGTTCTACCTTATAGGAATAAGACAATACATCATCCATGTAGTTTGGATTCTTGGACAATTTCATGAAAATCCTAAAGAAACTCATCTCCATGCACTCAAGAGAATATTCAAGTACTTACAAGGAACTCAAGATTATGGTCTATGGTATCCCAAAGATGCACATTTTTCTCTTCATGCTTACAAAGACATAGATTGGGCTGGTAACATTGATGATCAAAAGAGTACTAATGGAGGAGCATTCTATTACGGACCTTGCTTGGTATCGTGGTTCAGCAAAAATAAAAGCTCTATTTCAGACCTACTGCTAAGGCATAATATGTTATTGATGCATCTTGTTGTACTCAACTTCTATAGATGATGAAAAAATTACAAGATATTCAAATCACTTGTCCTCAACTTATACCTATTTTGTGTGATAATACTAGTGCCATAAATATTTTTAAAAATCATGTAATGCACTAAAAAGCCAAGCATATTCCAATCAAATATCACTTTTTGAGAGAACAAGTGCTTGAACAACAAGTATAACTACAATATGTTCTGTCAAAGGAACAAGTTGCAAATGTATTTACTAAACCATTTCCATGTGATTCCTTTGAATATCTCAGACATAAACTAGGAGTGGCCTCTGCTTCATCACTTTGTTAATGATTTTGACGGATATTTCCTATATAGGGGGAGATGAGTATGAAATAACTATAGTTTAATTTCTGTACACGGATCCCATGACGGACATTTTCATGTATATGCAAGTTTGGTTCTTAACAGTACCGTATGTTTCTTTATGAAGAATAAACTATGGGACATACTCAAGGAGAGGTTCTGATGGCATAGGTTCAGGGCGAGGATTTGCTATATCTCTAATAGTGAACATTGCTGGCATTTTATTTCTTAAGCATTCCTTGTTAAATAATGATGCTCATTCTTATATAGTAAATGACGGTTACTAATGACTATCATGCTCCTGCTACCTCACTATTAAGGCCTTTCGTTTTGGTTATAAATTTCATATTTGTCTCTTCATGTAAACGTCATATAAAGACCCATGATGTAAAATTTTTATATCTAGTCATGATTGAACTATTGGAGTCAAGTTAATTATGTATGTAATCCCATTGTTTTGGATATTTTATGTAATGTTCAGTAAAATATGGCCCACGGGGCTTTGGATTGACGGTGAATGGGTGTTCTGTTAAGGCACTCCTTGTGATAGGTCACTGGTTCAAATCCCCCGTGGGTACTTAGATTAGTCTTACCGAGAAAAAAAAATAAAAAAAATGTTCAGTCAAATATGTAACCACACTGTGTTGGGTAATTGATATAAGCATGAGTCCTTGGTGATAGGAAAGGTCATATTTGGTTAAGTCATAGAATCATGTACTTCTTTGTATATATTATATAAGTTTCAACATATGCTCAAGGGGAGCATGGCCAGTTCTCATATTCATGGGAATCAAATCTATGGTGCTCATCTCTATAAAAGACGCCTTCATTCAGCATTGGTCATCCATTTTCCCTCGATGTCAAAGGGGGAGAGAAGCTTGGTATTTTGGAATGCTTGGTGACTTGAGAGAGGAGGCTGGTATATATACATATGTGGTTGCAAGTATCTATAGGTGGTGGTGACCAAACACCAAAGTGGTTTCCATCAATTCTAAAGGGGAAGATTGTTGGCATTATGACTCATGTGTTGTCCTTGATGGAAACCTAATTGATAAATATGTTAACATGATGGAGCAGAATACATATACAGGCCAGTATAGATGTGACAGAGAGATTGGAAAAAGGAATATCAATTCGTAGATAGAGGAAGCATAAACATGATGTTTTAAGAGGTATATGTGGGTCCTATGAACATAGGTCGTGTATATATGGAGGTATGGTGAAGGAAATTGGTGTACAATTTATGCACCATAGTATTCTCAATACTAGGGGGTCTTTACCATGGTATAGGACCATATTCATGAGCGAAACAATCAATATTTGATCTCGTCAAAGAATACCATTGTCATAACTATGGAATTGGCATAAAGTATTGGCTAAGGACTGAACTATATAACGAGATGTAGATGAAAGTGCTAAGCGTGCATGTATTGGGTTATTAATGATTTTTTTGATCTAAAATAGGTGTGCACCAAGGAATATGATAATGGATCAGATCTATTAGATCTGAAATGACTAAATATTGAATAATTTGCTTATGGTTTGATAGATATGTGATGACGATTTTATGATGTGTATTTTTATGGTGTATGTCAATATTTGGGCTTGAGAGGTGTTCTGGTGTGGAGCAAAGGTTTTACTCAATATTTACACATGTGTACGTTGGTTCGTTTCATAAAGGTCGCTCACATATGTGAATCTTCTTCTGGGTAGTCATGTGTATGCTCTACAATATGTATAGATCTATACGCAAGTGTCAAGTATGAAAGGAACATATGCGGAAGTACTTTTACAAGGGTTGTGTACATCTACTAAGGCTTTTGTAGTATGAGCTTATGATAATGACTGATTTGTTTTACCATGTTTCTTGTTGTCTGTCGACGAAGTCTTGCATGATAATCCATGTTTTACAGTGTTGGTTGGGTTGAACTAATGAATAGTAACGATGCTACTATTTGATGATTTGTATATGGTTTAGAGATCTGTGATAGGGTCATTATGTGTTTCAGTGATTATTTTAGTAGTGCGGTAATTCAAATTCAGATTTCTCTGTGATGAGATTTGTATGCATGTCATTCGAAGGGAAAGAACATATATATGTGAGTATGCTTATGAAAAATAGAATATATATTCTAACATATGTTTAATCAGGGTTTGTAGTCACTGGATTTGGTTTCTGTGATGAAAAATATGTAGTCAATTATTATGATGAATGGGTATACAGTGATATAAGTTGGTCTGGTTGTTTGAATATGTTATTTCGATATTTTATTTGGTCATTGTTGGCATTATGACTATGGTATGGCTCTATGTTACAGATGTTGTGCTTGATGGCAACACCCTTAAGTGGCAATGCTCTGATCAGACCCTCAAAATGTTGAAAATTAAGAAGTATGCAGGAGAACAGTTCAGAAGATGCGTACACGCAGGTACACCGTGAAGGAACTGTGGCCACCCACGCAGGTCACCTGTTCAGAGGGTGAGTACCCCTAGTTTCACTTACTCCAAGGCAGAGAAGCGCGTTCACGTGGGGTTTCCTATGTTTGGCCCGTGGTATTTAGCCCGCCGCTCTTGATTCTATGGTTTTGGCCCATGGTATTGTTTTATATTATTATTATTATTGAGCCCCATGTTTTTGGGCCCCTGGTATTGGTTATCTATGGTATTGATCCATGATTTTAGGAGGAGCTTGCCTATATAAAGCAAAGGAGATCACTTGGCTAAGTATCTTTTGCAAATTGAATATCTCAAGATCTGAAATATTGGGTTATTGTTTTAAAAGCTTGATCTATATGAAAGTGAAGTTAAAAGTGAATCTGTGAAGGGTGATCTCTCGAGCGCATGATCAGATCTGGGCATCTGACTAACTGTGGCACACTGGTGAACTGCCAATTTAGCCCTAATCAGAAGTACGCAAGTGATTAACGGTGCAAGTGCGTAGGTACGCAGAGGAGAAAAAGGAGACCCGCGTGCGTACGCAGAGCAAAAGAAGGGGAACTGCGTGGGTACGCTGATCAGAAGAAGGAGAACTGCGTGGGTACGCAGCGCGAGAGAGGCTCAGGTGCGTACGCACAGTAAAAGTACGCGGCGTGATAGTGTCTCTGGGTGCGTACCTGCAGTAGCAGTACGCGGCGCGATAGTGTCTCTGGGTGCGTACCTGCAGTAACAGTGCGCAGCCCAATTGAATAAGCAGTGCGTGGGTACGCTGTGCAGCAGAAGGTTCTCTGCGGGTATACGTAGGGAAGCAGAAGGTGAAGTGCGTAGCGACGCTGGCTAGAGAAAGAAAAACTGCGTATCTGTCTTAAGATCTTCTGTTGACTAAATTTTTCTGTTGATAAGGTGTTCTGGGTTTAGTTCTGTTACTGTTGATCTGGTTACTGCAGTTGACTGTGTAATTTACATGTACTTGATGATCATTTGATGTTTTAGGGGGTTGTAGCTCCCTTCCAGGAGAGACTGGAAAATGAGAGAGAGTTGTAGCTCTCTGCAGGTTGTAGCCTGTGTACTGGTAAAGGACTGCACCAGTACAAAATCATTGTAAAAAGAGTTTCTAATTTGAAAGAAGATAGAGACATATTGCAGCAGGTGGTTTTCACCCACATTGGGTTTCCACCTTATATCTGGTGTTCTTTGGTGTGACTATCTGTTTTTCTTGTTCATGCTCATTATTTTATGGTACTGATAAGCAAAAATAATTCAAAGTACAAATAAGGAAGATTTGTTAAAAGAACTTGATAATACTGATTCACCCCCCCCTCTCAGTATTATTTCCAACAATTGGTATCAGAGCAGGTCCTTCGAAGAAGCTTGATCGCTTGAAGGAAGATCATTCATCATGAGCAACTACGAGAGGGAAGCATCAATCAGGCCACCAATTTTTGATGGGACAAACTTCAATTATTGGAAGGTAAGAGTTACTGCCTATCTTGAATCTCTTGGTACAGAATTTTGGGATATCATAGATACAGGTTACACTTTTCCTTCAGCTACTCCTACAGATGCAGCCGAAAAGAGGAAATATGAAACAAATGCTAAAGCAGTCAATACTTTGCTGGGATGCTTATCTCAAACAGAATTCGTAAAGGTTATGCAATATAAATCCGCAAAAGAAATATGGGACAAGATTGTCTTGAGCTACGAAGGAGATGAACAGGTAAAGCGTGCTAAACTTCAAACTCTTAGAATTCAGTATGAGAATCTCAGGATGTATAATGATGAAAGTGTGGCTAACTATGTTCTTCGGGTAGATGAGATTGTTAATTGCATGTAAAACTTGGGTGAAGAAATAGAAGAAGCTATTGTGGTTGAAAAAGTTCTAAGATCATTGTCCCCCAAGTTTGAATCTAAAGTATCTGCAATAGAAGAAAAGGAAAATCTACGAATTCTTACCATGTCTCAGCTACACGGAATTCTAACTGCTTATGAAATGAGAAAGGGAGGTCCATCAGACAGAAGAGAAGCTGCTTTCAAGGCTTCAGGCAAAGGAGATTATTATGAAGCAAGTCACGTGCCAGAAGAAGAAGAAGAAGAATCAAATTTTGTCAGAAATCTTCAAAGGGGTTCTGGAAGGTTCAGAGGTAAGTTACCTTTTAAATGCTTTGCTTGTGGAAGAGTAGGTCATTATGCTGCAAAATGATCTTATAAGGATAAAGGAAAGGAACCTGCTAGATGGAACAAGAAACATAGTGCAAATAAGAAAAGCTACTACACTCATGAAGATAGTGATGGTCTATCAAATAGTGATGAAGATGAACGAGGTAATGACTATAAAATGTTAATGGAATTTGAAGATGATGATTATATGGATGCTATAGATATGGATAGCCTTTATGAAGAAATTACTAAACTCAAGAGATGTATAGAAGAAAAGAATATGATCATTGATACTCTACAATTTCAAATTGATGAAAAGGAAAAACATCTTGAAAAATTAGAAGGTGAAATTGTTGGTCTTAGAAAAGAGATTGAGAAAACAAGAGCTATTAATCTTAAGTTTGTCAAAGGATCTGAAACTTTGGATGAGATTATCAATGTACAACGTTCTCCACTAAACAAGACAGGTCTGGGCTATAATGGAGAAACTTCTCAAGCATCCACCTCAAAAAGTTATCTTGATGCAGCAAGAAGGAATAAGCAAAAGCACAATGGAGACCATCAGGTAAAGCAGGGACGAATTGCAAACAGAGACTATCAGGGGCAATCCGTATCAAGGGTGAACAGAAGCTACAACCAGCCACAAGTAAAATCTTCTCAATTTGGTTCAAGAATGGATGACAATAGAAATTACATTCATTTGGCCGGTAGATTTGATAACCGCAGAAGTTTCTTCAATGGACAATGTTTCTCTTGCCATAACTTTGGTCACAAAGCAGCTCAATGTGTTGCATATAAAACAATCATGACTAGAGAAGCTCAAAAACAAAGAAGTATGACTGGGATGACAAAAAGGACCTATAATAACTTTTCGGCTCTTGAAAATGAAGTTAAATGTTCTACTTGCAATAACTTTGGTCATAAAGATTCTGAATGTAGGAGCAGGTTTCAGCAGACAAAGGAGCAAGCCTCAAGCACCAAAACATGGAGAATAAAGGAACCACAAACAGAAAGATGTGGGATAGAATTTTATATAGAAGGACAGGAAAATCTATGGTACATTGACAGTGGATGTTCGAAGCATATGACAGGTGATAAAGAAAAACTTGAGTCATATTCTGCTCTAGAAAAAGGAAAGAAAGTTTCTTTTGGAAACGATACTCCTTCAACTATAAAAGGAAAAGGCATTGCTCAGTTAAAAGAAAAGGTCAAGGCTGGAAATGTTTTGTATGTTGATGGATTGAAGCATAATCTTCTAAGTGTCAGCCAGATGTGTGATCAAAGAACCGAGGTGATATTCAGATCAAATGGATGTCTTGTTCGTGATCTTGATACAGGTAAAACAGTGATCAAAGGTAAAAGAACTCCAAATAATCTATACATATTTGAAGAAGGACAACAACAATGCTATCTGAGCAAGGAAGATGAGCACTGGTTATGGCATCGGAGGTTGGGGCATCTAAGCTTTTCACAAATAAGGAAAGCATGCAAATATCAGGCAGTTCGCGATCTTCCAGATATCAATATTCCAAACAACACCATATGCAAATCGTGTCAGTCTGGAAAGCAAACTAGAACTAACTTTCCAGAGAAGGAAGGATCAGCTAGCATTCCTCTTGAGCTAGTACATACAGATACATGTGGTCCATTCAGGAAAAGAACACCTCGAGGAGAAGAATACTTGATATTATTCATTGACGATTTCTCCAGGTTTGTCTGGTTAGGACTTATGAATCACAAAGATGAAGCATTCAAAAAATTCAAATCCTTCAAAGCCTTGGTTGAAAATGAATCTGGACACAAAATTAAGTGCCTCAGATCCGACAGAGGTGGAGAGTTTACCTCAAATGAATTTTTCGATTTCTGTGAAGAACATGGGATAAGAAGAGAATTCTCTACAGCTAGAACTCCTCAGCAAAATGGAGTTGTGGAAAGAATGAACAGAACAGTCCAACAAATGGCTCGTGCTATGCTTGATGAGTCGAGAAATCCCGCAACTTTCTGGGGTGAAGCTGCACATGCTGCGGTTGTTATTCTCAACAAAACAAATGTCCGGGTGAACAACACTCAAACCCCTCATGAACTCTGGTGTGGTGAGACTCCTTCGGTAAAGCACTTCAAAATCTTTGGGAGCAAATGTTATATTAAGAATACTGATGAGCAACTTGGCAAACTTGAACCTAGAGCAGATGAAGGTATTCTTCTTGGTTATTCTCCACATAGCAAAGCATACAAATTCTACAATAAAAGACTTGGCAGAATCGTTGACAGCATTGATGTAGTGGTTGATGAGAAGGGATACATTCCTAGGCAAGTACATCATGAAGACATCGAAGAAGATGAAGGCTACCCTCAAAGACAGAATGATGAAGAAGAAGAACCTCAAGAAGAACCAGAGGAGCAGACAAGAATAGAAGAGAAGACTCCATCCAGATATGTTTAGAAGAATCATCCAGAATCTCAGATTGTGGGGCAGAAAGAAGCAGGTGTACAAACAAGAAGAACAGTTGTAGAAGCTTCAAGCTATTTGGCATTACTCTCCTCCACTGAACCACAAAATGTGAAAGAGGCATGCAAAGATGAATGTTGGGTGAAAGCAATGGATGAAGAACTTGAGCAGATCGAAAAGAACAACACTGGGGAGCTGGTTCCTAGACCAAAGGATAAGAATGTTATCGGAACAAAATGGGTCTTCAAAAATAAACTGAATGAAAATGGAGAAGTAATTAGAAACAAGGCCATACTTGTTTGTAAAGGGTATGCGCAGCAAGAAGGAATAGACTTTGAAGAAACCTTTGCTCCTATTGCAAGGCTTGAGGCCATCCGAATGTTCCTTGCTCTCTCAAGCTTTCAAAACTTTAAAGTATTTCGAATGGACATGAAATCAGCCTTTTTGAATGGAGACTTGGAAGAAGAAGTATACATTGAGCAGCCAGATGGGTTCATTCTTGGAAATGATCCAAATCTTTTATGCAGATTGAAAAAGGCTCTCTATGGTCTCAAACAAGCTCCAAGGGCTTGGTACTATCGTTTGGAAAAATATCTTCATCAACAAGGTTTTTCAAAAGGATCACCAGATAGCAATCTTTATATAAAAGTTGAAAATGACAAATTGCTAATACTTGTTGTGTATGTAGATGACATTATCTTTGGCAGCAATGAAGAAGCCTTGAGTCAAAGATTTTCCTTGGTGATGCAGAAAGAATTTGAAATGTCCTTGCTGGGAGAACTGACATATTTTCTTGGTTTGCAAATCCAACAAAAAGAAGGAGGGATATTTTTGTCTCAAACCAAGTATCTCAAACAGATTTTGAAGAAATATGGCATGGAAGATGCAAAACCAGTATGTACACCCATGGTCACAGGATGTAGCCTCAGTGCAAACGATGAATCTGCAACAGTGCATCAACCAACCTACAGATCTATGATTGCAAGTTTACTGTATCTGACAGGTACCCGACCGGACATCATGCATGCAGTTGGAATAGTTGGAAGATTTCAGGCAAATCCGAAGGAGACTCATCTTCAGGTAGTGAAGAGAATTTTCAAATATCTTCAAGGGACTCAAAATTATGGCTTATGGTATCCTAGAGATACAGATCTCACACTTCATGCTTATACAGATGCAGATTGGGCAGGAAGCATGGATGACAGAAAGAGCACAAGTGGTGGTGCGTTCTTTATGGGCTCCAGATTGGTATCTTGGTTCAGCAAGAAACAGAGTTCGATTGCCTTGTCTACAGCTGAAGCAGAATATGTTGCTGCTGCATCTTGCTGCACTCAACTCCTTTGGATGATGCAGACCTTGCAGGACTTTCAAATCACTTGTACACCACCTATCTCGATCTTATGTGATAACACAAGTGCAATCAGCATTTCAAAGAACCCAGTCATGCATTCAAAGACCAAGCACATACCAATCAATTATCATTTTCTCCGAGAACAAGTGCTTGAACAGAAGGTCAAGTTGGAGTATGTTCCTTCTAAGGAACAAGTTCCTGATATACTCACCAAACCATTGCCCAGGGAGACTTTTGAATACCTTAGGCAAAAGCTGGGGGTTGTTGATGCATCATCTTGTTGAATCTCTTCTGATGGTTACATGTGCTGGGTTGCGGATTGGTTGAAGATTGAATGGCACAGGTTCAGGGGGAGCATATAATGCATTGTTGGCATTATGGAGGATGTACAGAAGGAGATCATGGACGCTGATCTAATTATACCTGCAATATGTCTCTATCTCTTTCATGGTCATTTATGGTGTTTGGTGGATTATGGTTTTGGTTCATATTCAGGGGGAGCATGTTCTTAGGGGGAGCATAACCCTTTGCCCTTGATGTCAAAGGGGGAGAATGAAGCTGAAGATTTTGAGGTTGCCATCAAGTCCAAAGGGGGAGATTGTTGGCATTATGATTCTGGTATGGCTCTATGTTACAGATGTTGTACTTGATGGCAACACCCTCAAGTGGCAATGCTCTGATCAGACCCTCAAAATGTTGAAAATTAAGAAGTACGCAGGAGAACAGTTCAGAAGATGCGTACACGCAGGTACACCGTGAAGGAACTGCGGCCACCCACGCAGGTCACCCGTTCAGAGGGTGCGTACCCCCAGTTTCACTTACTCCAAGGCAGAGAAGCGCGTTCACGTGGGGTTTCCTATGTTTGGCCCGTGGTATTTAGCCCGCCGCTCTTGATTCTATGGTTTTGGCCCGTGGTATTGTTTTATATTATTATTATTATTGAGCCCCATGTTTTTGGGCCCCTGGTATTGGTTATCTATGGTATTGATCCATGATTTTAGGAGGAGCTTGCCTATATAAAGCAAAGGAGATCACTTGGCTAAGTATCTTTTGCAAATTGAATATCTCAAGATCTGAAATATTGGGTTATTGTTTTAAAAGCTTGATCTATATGAAAGTGAAGTTAAAAATGAATCTGTGAAGGGTGATCTCTCGAGCGCATGATCAGATCTGGGCATCTGACTAACTGTGGCACACTGGTGAACTGCCAATTCGGCCCTAATCAGAAGTACGCAGGTGATTAACAGTGCAAGTGTGTAGGTACGCAGAGGAGAAAAAGGAGACCCGCGTGCGTACGCAGAGCAGAAGAAGGGGAACTGCGTGGGTATGCTGATCAGAAGAAGGAGAACTGCATGGGTACACAGCGCGACAGAGGCTCAGGTGCGTACGTACAGTAAAAGTACGCGGCGCGATAGTGTCTCTGGGTGCGTACCTGCAGTAGCAGTACGCGGCGCAATAGTGTCTTTGGGTGCGTACCTGCAGTAACAGTGCGTAGCGCAATTGAATAAGCAGTGCATGGGTACGCTGTGCAGCAGAAGGCTCTCTGCGGGTATACGCAGGGAAGCAGAAGGTGAAGTGCGTAGCGACGCTGGCCAAAGAAAGAAAAACTACATATCTGTCTTAAGATCTTCTGTTGACTGAATTTTTCTGTTGATAAGGTGTTCTGGGTTTAGTTCTGTTACTGTTGATCTGGTTACTGCAGTTGACTGTGTAATTTACATGTACTTGATGATCATTTGATGTTTTAGGGGGTTGTAGCTCCCTTCCAGGAGAGACTGGAAAACGAGAGAGAGTTGTAGCTCTCTGTAGGTTGCAGCCTGTGTACTGGTAAAGGACTACACTAGTACAAAATCATTGTAAAAAGAGTTTCTAATTTGAAAGAAGATAGAGACACATTGCAGCAGGTGGTTTTCACCCACATTGGGTTTCCACCTTATATTTGGTGTTCTTTGGTGTGACTATCTGTTTTTCTTGTTCATGCTCATTATTTTATGGTACTGATATGAAAAAAATAATTCAAAGTACAAATAAGGAAGATTTGTTAAAAGAACTTGATAATACTGATTCACCCCCCCCCGCCCTCTCAGTATTATTTCCAACAGTCATATAGTTGGTTCAATGACTTGATACACTGTTGATTTCAGTATTTCTATCTTATATTTGGAATGGATCCAATTTTAAATATCCTGAAAAGTGATCCATAAAGGACAAAGGATAAGGGGGTTGTATCTCCCTTCCAGTAGAAACTAGAGAAAGAGAAAAGTTTGTAGCCTTCTATGGGTGGCTTCCTGCATAATGGTATGGGTTTGCACCGGTAGATTATTGTAAGAAATGTGTCTTTATAATAAAAGAAGAAGATAGAGATGACAATAACAACGGTTTTCCCCCACATTAGGTTTCCAACTGGAAAATATCGGTGTTCATGAGTGTTGATGTGTTTCTTATGTGTGATGTTTTATTCTATTCTTACTGCACATGGTTAATTTTTAATTAATTTCTAATGAAGTATTGATACATTGGTTCAAGTTAAATAGTTTATGAATTAAGTGAAAAGTTAGTTAACTAGATAGACGCTACTTGTATGCATTACTGTTGGTACATACACAAGTTTACTTCATAACAATAGAATACTGAAATTTTAATGTGAAAAGAAAAGGGTTAAGTGGTTTAAAAATACTAACTCACCCCCCCTCAGTATTTTTTTATAACAACCCTACCCCCTCTAATTAACTTGGATGAACTTCCTTTAATCAATACATAGTTCAAAATCAACAACCCTACCCCCTCTAATTAACTTGGATGAACTTCCTTTAATCAATACATAGTTCAAAATCAAAGAACACAATGTGAATTCGACCTTATGAACTCCATAATTTGGAACATAAAAAATTTGAATACCCTAGTGATGAATTCTTATTCTGGGAGTCTATGTTCCCTCAATTTTGGTTTCCCCAAATCCATAGTTTCCTGAATTCATTACTTGGTGCGAGAGTCGATATTCACCTAGTGAATGTCCAAGAACAATCATCCCATGCCAGAACTTTAGAGGAGCCTTATAGTGATACTATCAGGAGAACCTATATTTTCCTTGCAGCAAGTCTAGGAAATAATATTAATTCTCCTAATTCTCCTGCTTCACCTTCTTCAGGACAACAAAGTATCTTTGCTAGATTTAGAGAGAGAAAGAAAAATAATGAGGCATTGAAAACATCCACCTATTCTGAGTTTTGGAAATAGTCATCCATTACTCAACACAGACTCTTATCTACATTCAACCCTAATAGAGGGAAATTTCAATTAGTGTTCCTCGAGCCAAATGTCTCGGTGCCTAAAAGTGTAGATGATTATAAGATTTTTGTTCTTTATTTCAATAGTAGATACATCTAATAGATAATACTATTATTCACAAATAAGTAAGTGATATGATTTATTCCTCACTAACAAGCTCAACTATGGCAACATCTAATTTACATGCTTAAACAATATTCATTCACATCTCAAGTTAGAAAGAATGTATTCCTTAGACAAGGATACCAGAACAAAAGGGCTCGAAGATATGGTTATAAAGTTATGATTGGATCCTAATGATGTCAATGATATTGATCCTAATCAAGAATAGAAATTCAGATATCCAAGCACTTAGAAAGTAGTTGAAACTACCTACAACAGAGCATCCACAAACTAAATAAGTAGGGAAGTTAGATAAAGAAAAAGAGAACATGTTGAAGATGATTGTGGTGCAGAATATTCAGATACAGAAAATGGAGTATGATATGGAAAACATATTAAAAGAAAAATAACAACGTACAAGTGTTGACACTTCTATAGTACAAAAGGAGTCAACTAGTGAGGAAGCCACAAAGAAACTATCAAATTCCAGGGGAGATTTATCCCTAATAAATGTGGAGATAGAAAAGTTGAAAGAATCACTGCAAAAGATGGAAGAGAACAAAATCAAGTCAAAAAATGTATACAGAATTGAAATACAGAAACATCCTAAGCTAACAAAACAACTTGAAAAATATGCAGATGAATCACTCACAACACAAACACTATCTAAGGCAAAGGAAAACATATTGGTTGATATCAGTTCAACCATTTGAGAGATTTGGACATCTATTGAGATAATTTTCGAACAAGAACATTTGGTAAGAAGAGAAATGGCAACAATAGAAGAAATTTAATAAGACTTTGATCATAAACTAAGGGAGGAAACAAATACTATAAAAGTGTTGAATTCAAAGACCAAAGATGAAATGGAATACTTAGGAATTGAAGATAGGACTGACATAGTCTTAGAAGTCAAAAATATTTTGACAAAAATAAATTTAATGTTACAATTAGAGAAGAAATGTCAAATCTTAGAAATTCAGGTAAAGAAACTTCACAAAAAATTTGCCATCCTATAGCGAAAAGAACTTCCATCTCTAAGAGATTCTAGTGGCCAATTGACTCCACTAGAAAATTGCAAGAATAAAGTACATGATATAGTAGCAGACAGGTCAAAGTTTGCTAAAGTGGAGGGAGTCATAATTGGTAACACTTTTCTAGAAGGTCTAGAATATGATTTTTTTATTCAACATGAAATTGAACATTTATTTACTACTAGGACATATTTTGAAAAGTACACATAGGTGGATGAAGCATACAAGAGAGTGGTTAAATTCACAAATCCAGATGATGAAAGATGAGAGAAGTTACTCGAGCTTATTAAGTAAAATGGAATGCAATATTTCACACCAGAATCACTAAAATTTTGGAGATGAATACATATTTTCAAGTGTCAATGTAGTGAAAGGAGTACAAAGAGTATAAATGGGTTTCCAGGCAGTAGTTACAAACAATACCCTTGAATAAAGTGTTGAATATGCAAATCAGTTTCAAAAAGTCTATTTTTGTCGTGTATTAGGTTGATATATCCAAATAATTTTTGTTGGGAACCTAATCCTCAATGGGTCAGTGTAGAAGCCGAATAGACAAAAGGAGTCCAAGAGACCTTGGGATGTGGAACCCGACGGTCACAACATGTACTATAAATGTAAATCATTTGTTAATAAAATGTACTCTCATGTTTTATCCTTCATATTCCTTTGCTTCCCATGTGTGTTTAACATGGTATCAGAGCAGGCGATTGCTGGTCCTGCTCCAATTTGAGCCACTTGTTTTGTGGTCTCTATATATATGTCAGTTCTACCTTTCTCCTAATTAGAATTGATCAAAATTGCCACCTTATAAAGCATTTTACTGTGTGCATTAAAAAAAAAAACACTCCTTGCTTAGACCTGCCATTTTTGCCCATTACCTGTAATGCTCCATTAATTCATTGTCTACCAGAAATGCACTGCCTCTCCTACCTGACCCCTGGGACTGTATACGTTGCACCTAACTCTGGCTATTTTAAGACTCTCTTCTACGTTACCTGACCTCTGTCACTGTGTACGTTTTTGCTGCATGAGGATTCGAAATAACAGTCAATTGGTTTCTGGTAGAGCCTCGCCTCCAGACCACGCTGGAGAGTTTACTGTGTAGCTGCATTGTGAGACTGTTCACTGGTTTATGAAGTTAAATCCATTGAATATTAATGCATTTTGAAGGCTAGTTCGCTTGGTCGAATCACATGGTATGTATTGAACCATCTTTAACGCTGGTCTATTTTGAACGCTAGTCTGTTGAACTGTTTTGAAGGGTGTTGAATATTGAACTGTTCATGGCATATTGTAAAATGGTATCGGTTGAATATTGAACTGTTTTAAATGTTGTGAGTTAACGCTATCTCCATCACATGAATTGCGCCTTCCTCCACACTCAGGTACTACAATAATCATAATGCTCGGCATACCACTCTGACATATATTACGTTGACTCTTGGCCTGTTACATTGAATGACCCCATACGCTCAGGTTATAATACCTTCCCTCTTCGCTTATAATACGTTATTCCTTGGTTAAGGACACTCATACCACCATATGTGTATTTCTCCCTGCCTTAATATAATGCTAGCCATAAATATGCGATGAGTTCGATTAGCTACACCTCTTCCAACTCCCATTTCTCTCCATTCAGCCTTCATCTTGCCCAGAATGTCCACTATTGTATCGTAAGCCTCTGCTGTGTGCTTGTACTCATTCTGCGAGTGAGCCCACTCAAAGAATCCCAATGCAGAAGCCCAATCATTGTTGAATCTCTTCAATAGTTGCTCTACTAGGTCCTCTGAAACTTTAACACGACATCCCTCCAGAGCTCTGTGAATATCTCCGATTGAATCACTCCGAGCATTGAGAACTTTACTTATTTTCTCCACGTCTATCTTGTAACTTGGATGTGAACAATCCGGGCTTTCTTGACAGAAATCTGCTCATCTACCTGGATGTGAACAATGTGGGTTTTCTTGATAGAAGGTATTAGAGGAGTACCAATGAGTATTTGTTCTTACTCTATCCAGGAACTCCTCATCCAACCCCTTGTAGCTATTGAGGTCATTGAGTTCAATATCAATAGAACGAATTCTCCTATTTGAAACATCTTGCACTAGATCTATCCACCAATGTTCTAGCTCGAGGGGACTTTTTTGATAAAATGCTTGCCTTCAAAGGCTAGATTCCTGTAGTGTGATTGTTGGAGATCAAATACTTCACTAGTATAAGAATTGCTACTATCATTGTGTAATGAGTGATGCAACTATGCATTTAATTCATGAAGCAATAATATTCTTGAATGAATTTATTAGTTTTTGGGCAAGTCAATTTGCTTAATCCACAAACAACATTTGATTATAGTTAGAAGTTGGCTTAGTATTGTCAGAGATCGTTGGGATTGCACAAATATGGGTGTGAATTCCTCTGCTAATTTCAGAAAGGTTGGGTTGTTGGACATGCATCTTCAACCGTGGCTGTAGTAGGCATTGTAAAGTAGAGGTGAGGAGGCCATGTTTATCAGTCTTCCCCAAAGTGTACGCACTGCATATGCCTCCTGTTCAAAAAAAATCTACATCATCATCTTCTTCAGAATCATAACGAGCATGTTCCTGGGAAAATTTCCTTGTAAAGTCTTTCCCAGTTCTCTCTCAACTCTTGAAATAACTCTATACATTGTTTGCACCATGACTCAGCCTCAATCTCTTTGAGAACCAATCGAGTCTTCTTCATGAACTGAGCTCGCAGTCCCAGGATCTCACCTCTAGCTCATTCTCTTCAGAGGCTCAGAGCAGTGAAGCGTGAGCGGTGTAGCTGCCGGAAAATTTGTAAGATGAAATGAAATTGCAGGAGTTCAAACTCAGCGGAGGACCAGGTATTCTAGATTCGCTCAGGCAATAATTTCATTATCTTCCAAAACTGTTTATTGCTTCTGTTGGGAAGCCAACCGATATATATATATATATATATATTGCATGTGCGTTGAGCTTGGATTCATATTATTGCGTTGGCGTTGTAAGTGTGTTTGGTATAACAGAAATCCTGTAATACCTCCTCGATACCACTGGGCATTTGATATGGGTTTTCTCCTTTCCCATGATGAACAGCTCTGATTAACAACAGACTTTGGAGTAGAGAAGTCATCACTTTATTCTTCGTGTTGTACACATTTATGTCACTCTTAACCTCACTGTTTCTATACTATATATATGCAGAAGAGGGTGTTTATTATAAGGTAATATTCACAAAATGCATCCTTCGCTTACAGAATACAGATAGAAGGTTACAGTTTTGAGTGTTCAACAAACAAAAAGAGGTTATAATTATCAAATTTATAGTCCATTTGGTCTGCAAACTTGCAAATTCTCATTTAGTCAACCAATTTTGTGTAAATTATAGCGCAAGGTATTATAGTTGGATATTGCTATATTTGATGATGTATTAGAGTTACTAAATACACTAATACACTCCACTATTGGTGGGATGGTAAATGTCAACAAAGACACTCTTTGTGACATTCAGACCTGCCTGCATGATGCACAAGAAAAGATTTATTTTTTGCAACTAGAATCTCAGTTCTAGCAAGATGAGCTTCAACAGATTTGTCATTCCAAATTGTTTTATGCTCAAAACAATATGTTGTTCAAGGTTAAAACAAACACCCATCAACAACAAGCAAGTGGTGAAATTAGTAAGATTGAGGTTGAATCAGATCTAGAACCCAATAAAGCAGCAGTTGTACATGTAAATGCAGAAACTCAGTCTCCACTTCCCAAGCCCATCATCAGACCTTTGGAACAGCTTGTCCACAACAAGCATAGAACTGGTCTTGGATATGACAAGGACTTGTCCTTTCATATTCCAGACTACTCAAAGCCCATTCAGTTTCAGAGTGTTGGATTCATTCATGATAGTTCACCTTCAACTGTTCCAGATTCTGCCCCTCTTCCACAAAAACAACAAGAACAACAATAGATTGTGAAATTCCAACATTGTGACTGAGTTGGCCATTTCAAAGATCATTGTTTTGATCTTCATCCATGTAAGCATTGTCATAAAACCACCCATTCTTCACACAGATGCTTCAGAAACAAACGTCCTGCAAGAACAAAGATTCATCATGGATGGACCGCTTCTTGGTAATGGGCATCAAAAACCAAGAAGATATTCCAATCACATGTCAGAACTTGTTCCCGAGTATTGAACAGTCTTGTAGTTGAGTCTTATCCATCATCTCACCTTGTATCTGACAGGGGGGGAAATGATGGTCATCTACAAGCTTCAAAGCCACATCAAGCGAGCCTGAGCCACAACCTACCACACCAGTTTTAGAGTTGTAGCCAGAGACAAAGATGCCCCTGAGCATGCCTTCACTTGGTAATCTGGGACACTTCCTCTAGCAGAAGACTTTAGCTTCTTGCTAGTTTTCGAAGAATTCCATGAACAAAATTGGGGACACTTCCTCTAGCAGAAGACTCCAGCTTCTTGCTAGTTTTGGAAGAGTTACAGGAATTGCATTAAGCATTCCAGAGTTGTTGGTCATCCTTAAACCATCACAGGTTGAGACTTCCCTTTTCAGGTTGAAGTTCTCCCTTTTATGCGAGGTGAGACCTCCCTTTCATGGTCAAAGGTTTCCCTCTTCAAAACAATAGGAGCACTTCCTCTAGCAGAAGACTTCAGCTTCCTGCCAGTTTTGGAAGAGTTCCGAGAACTACATTAAGTGTTCCAATGTTGGTGGTCATCCTTAAACCACCACCCTTTATACCAACATTTCAGAGAGCACATTCAGCCTAGTGCTGCCATGCATTTTTCACATTTTGTATTACAAGCTCTCTTCTTGGACTCATACATAACCCTTTGGATTAAGGGGGGGAATGTTGGACACCTAATCCTCAATGGGTTAGTGTGGAAGCCGAATAGACAAATGGAGTCCAAGAGAGCTTGGGATGTGAAACCCAACGGTCACAACATGTACTATAAATGTAAATCATTTGTTAATAAAAATGTACTCTCATGTTTTATCCTTCATATTCCTTTGCTGCCCATGTGTGTTTAACAATTTTGGATAATATTTGATTTTGTAAAGGATTGCATTAGATTAGATATTTTCAAATTACACTCTATAAATATTTTGTAATATGAAGTAAGAATGGTTGAAATCTTGTGATAATTAAGATACATTATTGTACTTCTCTGAAAGTTTTTAAAGATAATCAAAGTATTTTGACTTCACTCTTAACAACATCTGTGTTCATGTGATTTTTGTTGGTATGTTCATCTTTGTTTTTCATTATATGTTCAAGGTACCATAGGAGTTAGGGTAAGGCTCTTATGAAACCAGCTCAATAAAAGATAGAAAAGAAAGATCAACGCCTTAGAATTCAGCCTCTTCGAGGGGGCAACCTCCTTTACATTACATAAATGAACAATTCTTGGATGATACAAATGAAAATACCTCCTTTCTATATATAGGAGTCTAAGGGGTTATAACATAATCAGAGCCGACGTAACAATAATAATGTAGGGGCACAATAATAACAATAGTGGGCTTCTATGGGGCACAATAGTAACAATATGGGCACTACATGGGTACATCAATATAATAAGTGGGTTATACTAATAACAATAAGGGGTTACACTAGTAGTATAGGGGCCTAACATGCCCCTCTCCTTCAAAAAGCGTTGTCCTCAACGCTTGAGTAGTTCTTGATGCTTCTGTATAAAATTCTTGTCCTCCCATGTGGAATATTCAACAGGTAAGTTCTTCCACTTGATGAGGTACTCTGAAATTGATCGATTTCGTAGCTGTCAGGTTCTTGTTTCTGTGACTGCTCCAGGTTCCAATATGATTTTTCCTTCCTCTTCAATTTCTAGCAATATTGCTTGAATTGGGATCTTTTGCAACTTTTGAATAAGTGGCCATACTTCTTCATCCTTCTTCCATTCATCCCTTGCTTCATTTATCCAATCTGGTTGGATAATATAAATAGCACAAAACAATGCTTCCACATCCTCATCCTTGAAGAGTCTTCCCATTCGGTAAGGTCGCCATTTTTTAAGTGCATGTAGTATTGCCAACATTTCCTTCTCATAAATAGCTTGCTTGAGATGTAGTAGTAAAAATACCCAATCACCTACATCAAAACATTTTTCACTACGATGTTGATCTACCTGTTGTTTCGTTTGATTTTGCACCGAAGTGGCGTTATCCTTTAAAAGTTGGAGAACTTGTTGTTGATGATCGATGTGATCTTTCTCTGCTTGAACCTTTTTCTTCTTGATATGTCCTTCTATCTTTTGAGGAGTGGTAATTTCTTCCAGTCCTTTACAATATATGGTCGGATTCATTTCTTGATGCTCGATGTGATCTTTCACTTCTTGAACATTCTTCTTGATGTGTCCTTCTATCTTGATAGTTTGAGGAGTGGTAATTCTGTCCATTGAATTACAAGATATGGTTGGATTCATTTCTTCTTTCTCGATGTGATCTTTCACTTCTTGCACCTTTTTCTTCTTGATATGTCCTTTTATCTTGAGAGTTTGAGGAGTGGTAATTCTTACCAATGCTTTACAAGATATGTTATGATTCATTTCTTCTTTCTCTGGAGTGGTGTCTTGGAGTATATCCTCTTCTTTTGATGTTTCTTGATCCTTTTCTTCCTCCTCTTCATTTTCTATGTAAAATAATTTCCTCTCAGCACACCTATGACTTTTAGTGCATTTGCTATCACAATTGTAACAAAGCCCTTTTTCTCTTTTTTCTTCCAATTGCTGTGGTGTAACCCTTGTAGGTTGTGGAAAGCTGGGAGAAACAACACTTCCATCTTTATAGTTGTGAGGGGTATGCTTCCTGGTTTCCATAATTTTGCTTTCCATTATGTCACAAAGCCATTTTACTCTTTCCAATTGTTGTGGTGTTTCTCTAAAGAAGGTGTTGCTCTTTGTATCCTCATAATGTGCTATCATTTCCTTCGTGAAAATTGACCACGTAATAAGTTTTTTACGAGAACAAAGTCCTTCATACCATAAAAATTGATCTGGTTCTAAATATGAAGATGCAATACATACCTTTTGTAACAGTTGTACACCATGTAGATCAAAATATTGCTCCATCTGAAGTATCCAATTTACCGGATCCTTGCCATCAAACTTCCTCATCTTGTTTTTTTCTCTCGATTTTAGGAGCTCGACCTTGAAACGACTGTAACTCTGTACTTTCAGATCTTTAAGTTCTAAAATTGCAACCTATAGTAGCCCTCTATGTCCTCTTTTCAATGCCACTAGTCTGATCCAAATTGGATTCTCTAAGAAAACGTTATGCACAATCTCCCAAGATGACCTGATTATAGACCTTTCCAGAAGAGCCAACTTGTATGAAGTGCCATGTGTCACTGTTTCGACCTCTAGATCTAAAAAAGATATAAACAAAAACTAAATTCCGTCCTCTTTCTGTACCTTCTTGCGAAATTTCAATCTGATGCTCAGAAAGAAAGTTATGACGATTTTCCCTAGGTCACCTGTTTTGAATGTAATTCAGGAGTTTGCAAAAAGACAAACTTCCTCAGATAATATCTCCGCAAATATCGTACGAAAAGCTCTAAAATTGGGACCCAAGGTTCAGCATGATTTCTTCTCAAATGGGTTTTTTTTCGACTTCTGAAACGTCACAGAAAAAAAGTTATAGCGAAAATACCACCATGACCTGTTTGGAGCAGTGAAACCCTAGAATCCAAAGCTCTGATACCAAATGTTATGAAACCAGCTCAATAAAAGATAGAAAAGAAAGATCAACGCCTTAGCATTCAGCCTATTCGAGGGGGCAACCTCCTTTATATTACATAAATGAACAATTCTTGGATGATACAAATGAAAATACCTCCTTTCTATATATAGGAGTCTAAGGGGTTATAACATAATCAAAGCCGACGTAACAATAATAATGTAAGGGCACAATAATAACAATACTGGGCTTCTATGGGGCACAATAGTAACAATATGGACACTACATGGGTACATCAATATAATAAGTGGTTTATACTAATAACAATAAGGGGTTACACTAGTAGTATAGGGGCCTAACAAAGGCTAAGTTAAGTATTAACTTCCCTGAAATCCCACTACAAATTTATCATCATTAAGGAGGTTAGCTAATTGAACAATATTTTTAAATTTGTTCCTCTGCATCATTTAATTGTCGCCTTTTGTCATTTCTTGAATGTATCTTTGTTTGGTTGTATAATTCTTCTACATGCAACTACTATATCTCGTGGATTAAGTATTGAGTATGAATGTTCAATTGTCGTATATATTCTTATTTTACCCTTTCAAAATCAAGTCAAGGATTTTATGTTGTTATGAATGAAAATCAACCCTTTGAAATTATTGGGAAATTTTGGATTATATAAATGTAAATGGTTTAATGCATTAATCATCCAATTAAATTAAAACCCTTACTTAGATGGTTTAACACAATTCCCTAGCTTAGATTGTCTACAAAGATAAAACGCATTCTAACTACCACAAATAGAAGTAACAATAAAACTAACACAATGCATTTATCATCAATAGAAGAAACAATATTTCTAGGGTGGAGTTATGGGGCCATGAATTTCAAACTGTTTAGTCAATTTAGTGTCCTAAATTGCTTGCATAAATTATCAACCGAGGTCTATAAGCTGATGAAGTTTAGTGCACTATATGTGCTTAGTTAACGCTTCTTACTTCGTTGTTTTGTATGTTTATATTGTTTTGGGGGTTTTTGTTCTTTGATTCCTTATGATGTACAATCTAAACTGTGAGAAACTTAAGTGGATTCAAACTTCCTAAAGGTAAACCAAGAGCCGAAGCTAGTCAAAATCTAATTTTGAAGAAGAAAATAACAGAGCATCTATCCTATCTCGTCATTAACCTTAAGTCATGAATCTATTTCTTAGAACTAAAGGTGAAGTTATAATGCATGTTGAAATAAATACAGAGAATGAAATCAACTGAAGTAATTCTAGTTACTCTAACCTTCAATTTTGAAAGATAACCTTCTTGAGATGGAATACCAGCAACTTTATGTACTTTATGATCTAGAGAACTAAATGAAACATGCAGAAGGTAACTAATTGATTTCAACCATTGTGTGAAGTGAATGTTTAACCATTTAGTTTAAGATAAGTATCAACTTGAAATGGTGATCAAAAACATTCATTAACGCAGTGAATTGACAATCTAAAATAGAAAATAAATAACAAACAATGAGTAAGCTAGACAATAGTGCAGTCTCATTACTTCAACCTTACTATGTTTAAAAACAAAATCGTTTCCTTTCATGAAATGTGTTGGAGGAACAAGACTACACAATTGAGTTTTAACATTATTCTATTGATCAAAACTGAAATAAATCAACCTAAGTTAGAAATACTCCTAAAAGAAAATAATGAAATTAAAGCTAAAAAGAAAATGAATGGAATTAAAACCTCCTTCAGTGCAGGGGCCCTCTGCGACTGACTGGGTTGAGCTACTAACTAATTGAAAGTGCCCTCTTAAACAATCATTGGTCAACACATGATTTATATTATATAAAAGAACAAAGTCTAAAAATACAGAGCTAAAAGTCTTAACTTAATACATAAAATTCTTCAAACCCTCCTCAGTTTTGTACAATGAGTATTTAAAAGGAAATAATCATAATTGTCTTTGAGGAAAACTAGCTATAGGTGGCCTATACATATTACAATAGGACTACGTAAACATCTGATTAGCTACAGGTGACTTAAATTCGAGTGAGATGTTTGCAATAGAATTGCTAACACAGGTGGCTGATTAAAGTTAATGCTTGCAACAGAACTATTAGATTTATTAATTAATCATGAAGGAGCAGATGAAGATTGCTATTGCTTCCAGGTATCATATTTTTGAATCCACCTTCGACTACGATCTTGAGCTTGCTTTCTTATCGATCTGGGCTAAGTGACTAGGATAGAATCCATGTGGATATGATTCTAGAGATGCCCATGTGGCCAGATTATTCATTTCACACATGTAACCTGCCAGAGCATGGAAGTAGCTATGGAATACACTGTTAGCTGTAGAATAGCCTACGTTCTGTAGCTAATTTGCAAAAATTAATTCAAATAGAAAAAACATAAAAATATAACATGTCAATTATTTAATTCCCTCCTTAAGACAAAACCTATCATTTATCATTGATTTGGATTTGTAATCTTATGGAAAAACAAGGGAAAGAAGTGAGAAAAGTTGTCAAGGAGAGGGTAATTCTGAGGTTCAACACAAACCTACTCCATTTTACTAAAACCAAGGGAACCCATAGTGTTCTTAGTTATAAATGACCGTAAGGAGTCCTCCAAACTAAATAAAACCTTCCATTATCAAGTAATTTAATTACAAAATGTAACATGGGGGTCTAAGGGTAGGCACCCTCTCTCGATGTCATATTATAACAATGATGGTTGGAAAAACCTATCACCTTTTCAGGAAAGCTAAATGCAAAATATCAAGGTTCCCAAGAAGTCACATGAAATTGCTAAATAAAAGAACTAATATCCTCTCATCATCATGTTGAAAGGGAAGCCATTTGGGAAAAGGACCATGGGACATTATACCTCTTTCTTTGACATGTAGTGTAACATTGGAAGGCTCCCATCACCAACTAGTAGAAACCCTCCTACCTAGATCATCAATGTGATGAACACTTTGAAAACACAGAAAAAAGGGGGAAATAGATAAATAATTACATATTTACTTAGAACTAAAACCATAATTTAATTTGGTTACTTGCAAATTGTTTGTTCTCAAATGTCTCCTAACTAAAAACCACTCAAGAACACATTTGATGACGACCTAGCCCTCCTCCTCTATGTGTTTTAGGCAAGTCTCCTTTACACTATAGGGGGTATTCCCTGACTTCAATTACACTAATTTTCAACAAGAAAATAGGGTAAGACCAAATATTGATAAGAAAAAATAGGGTAGTAATTATATGTTGCAAGCAGAAGGAGTTAGCCTTCTTTAAATTAAATATATCATTGAGTCAATGACATATTTCATACATCCTAAATGGATATTAAGGACATGTAAATATTCAAATAAAAAAATATACATCTAAAAAAAACAAAAATGATGTCATAACGTATCCGCAATTATAGAAAGACGCGAAAGCGCAAATTTATGGAGTCGCTTCTGCGACTGGATCACTAGCACTGAAAACCGTCTTTACATTGGATGGTTCGGCGTCTTGATGATCCCTACCCTATTGACCGCAACCTCTGTATTCATTATTGCTTTCATCGCAGCTCCTCCAGTAGATATTGATGGTATTCGTGAACCTGTTTCTGGTTCTCTTCTTTATGGAAACAATATTATCTCCGGTGCCATTATTCCTACCTTTGCATCTATCGGTTTGCACTTCTATCCCATCTGGGAAGCAGCTTCCATCGATGAATGGCTATACAACAGGGGTCCTTACGAGCTAATCATTCTACACTTCCTACTTGGTGTAGCTTGCTATATGGGTCGTGAGTGGGAGCTTAGCTTCCGTCTAGGTATGCGTCCTTGGATTGCTGTTGCATACTCAGCTCCTGTTGCAGCTGCTACTGCCGTTTTCTTGATCTACCCTATTGGTCAAGGAAGCTTCTCTGACGGTATGCCTCTAGGAATCTCTGGTACTTTCAATTTCATGATTGTATTCCAGGCTGAGCACAATATCCTTATGCATCCATTCCACACGTTGGGTGTAGCTGGCGTATTCGGTGGCTCTCTATTCAGTGCTATGCATGGTTCTTTGGTAACTTCCAGTTTGATCAGGGAAACTACTGAGAATCAGTCCGCAAATGCAGGTTACAAATTTGGTCAGGAGGAAGAAACCTACAATATTGTGGCTGCTCACAGTTATTTCGGCTGATTGATCTTCCAATATGCTAGTTTCAACAACTCCCGTTCTTTACATTTCTTCTTAGCTGCTTGGCCCGTAGCAGGTATCTGGTTTACCACTCTAGGCATAAGCACTATGGCTTTCAACCTAAATGGATTCAATTTCAACCAATCTATAGTTGACAGTCAAGGCAGTGTAATTAACACTCGGGCTGATATCATTAATCGTGCTAACCTAGGTATGGAAGTTATGCACGAACGTAATGCTCACAACTTTCCTCTGGATCTAGCCGCTGTTGAATCTATTTCAATAGGTGGATAATACTCTGATGGATTGTTATTGTGTATTGCTTAATTGAAGCATACCAAGCCTTTCATTCATTTTATTGAAAGGCTTGGTATGCTTCAATTGTTTGGTGTTATTCTTCATACTTCTTCCCATTCCATCAATAATGGATATGTGCAGTTCCCCTGCATCCAGCAGGAATTGAACCCGCGAGTTCGCCAATTATGAGTTGGGCGCTTTAACCATTCAGCCATGGATGCTGGATAAAGATCATCAACATTTTCATTCTATAATATGAGTATAGACTCAGATCTAAAATTGGGTAGTTCGGGATTGGGACCCATTTACATTTTTTCTCTCATACTTGATTCATGTCAAATATTCTCAATAGACATTCAAATAACATTTCATTGAATTAATTTGATAATAAGCCATACAACTTGTTCGAGAGTTGAGAGTTAGTCATCGATCTTGCTTTGATCCCCTATCAGAGGTCACCGACGACCCACATAAGAACAAACGTTAGCTCATTTTTTATTCTTGGAAGAAATGACTGTAGATAGATAAATTGGTTTTTCTGGGGCGGACGTAGCCAAGTGGACCAAGGCAGTGGATTGTGAATCCACCACGCGCGGGTTCAATTCCCGTCGTTCGCCCATAAAAGAAGATAAAAAAAATCGGACTGGATCCGATTCGTTGTCATTTTCCTTCCTATTTAAGTGAAATAAATTATATCCATGGGACATAATGGTATCGGTTGGTTGACACGAGATTTACAATTATATGAAATCAATATATGCTATAAATATTCTATTTATTGGGATAAAACAAAAGGGAGAGGTAAGGGGGGGGTTTCAAATAAATGAAAAAAAGAAGAAGACCCTGGATAATCAAATTGGAAGAGATACAAAGTTATCAATTTCTATGCAATCCATGGACCAAATCCAATTTGATTAGATTGTTAATTCAAATCCTTTCACGTCGGGAGCGCCTTATAAAGCTTTTTGATCCTAGAATTCTCAGTACGTTGCTTTTACGTGATCTACGGAAAATAAATCCATATTTTTTGGTCAAAGGTATAGTAGTACTTACATTATCGATCCTCATATATCGCTTCAATCATCAAAGTAGTATGATTGATAGAAAAAATTTCTATTTGATTAAACTCTTTCCTATGGTTGCTTTTCCCAAAAAAGAACAAGGCAAAGAATCCCTATATTTTAGGGATATATTTTTCGCAACTAGAGGTTACATGTAGAGATCATTTTAGAAACCTCCTGACAGGAGACGCGTTTTCCTAGATTCGTGACATGTGCATCATAACCTTGATCTTATCAAAATTCATTTGTCGGATGCTACAGAGATCATTCCTCAGATCGATATTACAACTCTGAAATCCTACATCGCATCTAGTAGTCTTCAGAACATTTAGCTGAACTTTTTTAGGGTAATTCTTCTTTTCATGTCTTTTGTTGTGTTTATGTCACTTTGTGTATTTCTCTTTGTGTAAGTGTTGTCTGCTTGATTTCAACGAACACTTCTTGTCCCTTTTATGCATATTATCTTGTAGTAGAATATTTTGATTTTTCTTTGCATCTCACTACTATCACATACATGACACTATTTCTGCATTAACGGTCGTCGTGGCCGAAACTCGCTTCACATGCATGATTTCTTTCCCATTTTCTTAATCCTACACTCACTATTTTCATGCATGATCATTCATTCTTGTTTACAATCAACTTCACCATATATTCAGACTTCTCATGTTTCCAGTCGCCCGTCGGCAAGTCTGGGTTGCCTTAACCCAGACTGTTCATTTCTCGGCTAGAAAATGTGCATTGGAAGAGAAGGAATTACATTCCCTCAAGAAATTGCAAAAATATGGCCTAGCACTGGCCTGCAGGCTTGCATTGTGCAATTCTAGTAGGCAGTGCCTTGCTGTCCCCATAAATTGTGCAATGGAGTTTGCTGGTTTGCATGTCAATACTGACTGAAATTATGCATTGTGTAGTTTCAGTCCTTAGCAAGATAGGATGGACTATGCATTGCGAAGTTCCAGTAGTCAGTTAGCTTGCTGACATCTTGGACTATGCCTTGCATAGTTTTGGCAGTCAGTCACCTAGCCTCCCGGTGAAAATTGTGCAATCTTCACAAACAGTCACACAGGTACGTTGCATGTCAATCCTTCATTTGGTTATGATTTTAATTGAGAGATTTCTTTCCATGATGGTTGCTATGTCTCTAGGTATCATAGGTGTTCGTCTGCCTCTCATTAGTACAGGTACAATGGCTTCCCAGGCAGTAAGACCAAAGGACACCGATGACAATGCAACAACAGATGCAATTGAGCAAGTGTCGATGAGCTTTCCTATCTATAAAGACACCAAGTTGTACATAGACACAGATATCAAGATGAAATGATAGTGATATCACAGAGAGTAGCACCATCAATAGCAAGAGAGGGCTTTAAACCTGAACATGACCATGGCAGGAGGAAGGTTGTTGACAGTGCGAAGGTAGACCAAAGCTGCAAGTTCAAAGAAGATCCACTTGTGGTGAAATCATCTTTGCAAATTGAAGCTAAAAGGTGGCAACTCGAAAAGAGGATCGTGCAAAGGCAATGAGGGAAACATAGGATCAAGGAAACATAGAAGGAGTTGCAAGCGTTGAAGCGGCATCTCAGGGGAAAACATGAGTTGTGCAGTGAAGAGAAGGAAGCACAACATCAATAAGTACAACAGGAGGTGAAACATGCACAGACTTATGAAAATGTGCCCATACAGGCTATAGACCCATCCAAACAGTTGGCACAGAGAAGACAGTGTGAGTAGTGCTATCGATCACATGCAAGGGTGTTCAAGAGCATGGATGCCATTGTGCGCACGCATGTGATCCCATCCATTGGAACACTCATGAAGGCAAAGACAAAGAACAATGTCCAACTGTAGCTGGACATGTACTTCGACGAGTTGATGTTCACAACCACTAGCACACATTTAGAGATTAATGCAGAAACTATGCATCAATATGTTGTTGGCTGACCGCACTCAAGACTATGATGTGAATTTTATCAAAAAAGTTGGACAAAAAATCCAAAGCAATGTACACTAATGCAGTGGAGGCAAGAGTTCTCTTCCATAACAATGTCACGACAGAGTACATGGACACCATCATGGACTACCAAGCTTGGCATCAGTTCGCCACCACCGACCAACATGAGGATGTAAAAAAGTTTGTATTACCGCAGCTGACCGAGTATTAGTGATGTCTTGCATGGCTTACTCAATCCTATTTTGTCTCACATGGGTACATGTGCAAATTGTAATGTAACATCTTGTAAAATTGAAAGAAAAAGTGTCAGTAGTAGAATGTCATGGTCACGTAGTAGTTGAAGAGTCACAAAGGGGAAATCAAGCATCACCCCACCCTTTACTATTTATAGAACCTCATAACTCATTATAGAGGGTTTTGGGAGCTAAGTTTCCTATATGTTTCACTTAGAAAAAGCTTGGAGTGTATTGTAACGCGCCTTGGCTTCCCCATAGTACAGAGCTAGTACATCTCTTTGGAGGAGTAGGCGGAAGTTCCTGTAACATTTCATTGTTGGAACTAGTGTTTGGTCAGGGTTGTATTGTATGATTGGATCTTTCACTCTTAATATAGAAGAGCCAACATGTTTCATGAATATGTTGTTATTTTATTTCAGTTATCTTGGTTACTCTAATGATATATGTAGTTGTTTTCTTACGCATGTATGTATGGACACTTTCTATATATGTACGTATGAATCTTACGGAGATGTGTTGTTAGTTTAACCATCACCTTGAATTGTTGTTTTCCATGCCTTCCAGCATGTGATGTATCTTTTCTCATGTGTTCCCTTTCAAGATGCATGTTTCCACAAGTTTCTAAGGGGCACACCCAATCCTCTTTCCATGTGTTAGAACCCTTCATGCACCTTCCTTGGGTTGTTGCGCATGTCACACCCTTGCTACCAACAAGGATGTCTTACTTACCTCTACACGCAACCTCGGTCAAGGAAATACTCTACGACCCACCGCTGGGACTCCTTCATTAAATGGTCTAAGGTCTAGTTTGGACATCTTACCAGCGATATCCCCTAACATGTTTGCGGGTCTAGAACTGACAAAATTTTGGCACTAGAAGGAGGTCTAGATGACAAGTTGAGTCCTCACATCTGGTTTGAATCTTTGCATAGTCATCATGACTAACTACAGAGTTTCGCTTCTTGAGTTTATGTCTTATGGAAATGAATTTGAAATCTCAAAAGAGCTCTCAAATAACTTGTCACATAAAACATACAATGGCGGAGTCTACATAGCCTTGGTTAGGCATGTGATCAGTGTTGTAGGCTTATGAAAAAGACAGGAAATCTTTGAAGATTACATGAACTGTGTGCTACTCACATACATGCTTTG
Organism: Pinus tabuliformis; assembly: GCA_031772625.1. Classification (NCBI taxonomy): domain Eukaryota; kingdom Viridiplantae; phylum Streptophyta; class Pinopsida; order Pinales; family Pinaceae; genus Pinus; species Pinus tabuliformis. The sequence goes on from CM062816.1 coordinate 1,948,549,000, forward strand.
AGGGCACCCAAAGCATTGGTGTGCCACACTACCCAAAAAATATATTCATTCTCTTTATCATCTGTTTGTAGAGATAGACCACGATTTCAATCATTTTGACCATAAAGCACTCAATGAAGAAATTCTATAATTATGAAAAGCACCTAATGAATCTATTGAACAATTTTACATGCGCTTTCGAAATCTTGCATACTGATTTCTGGAAGATGAAATTGATTTGGAATTTCTCAATGCAATATTGGAGTATCTTTTGTACATATCTGAAAATCCGTAGTTCCTAAAATCATTTGAATCTCTCTCAACATACTTTGGTGATGGAGCTGCACAATCATAGGCAGGCACAGTTGTTGTCACAGGTGATTGTCTACCTTCATCTCATTGAGCATCTCCACCACTGCAGAGTGATGTGGGAGAACATGTACACACATTTGTTGAACTGTCACATCCTCCCACCCCACATTCTCTTGACGTCTATGAAGATTTGACTAGCAAGCCTGCTAGTTTTCATGTGGATTCGTTCCCTCAAACTCCATCCCTGCATTCCATTGATCCTTCGGATTGTACTCTATTGTGTTCTTCCATTCCATACTCCTCACCTGTTGTGAACGTGGATAAATTTTTCGATGGAGTTGGTGTTAGGTAGCCAACTTTTGCTATCATTAATGATGAGTGTGTGAAGGAATCTAAAGAAGGACCCATGGTGAAGGATGACTCCCTTCTACACTGTCCCATCCATTCTATCTTGACATCCCTTGTGATTCTACCACTGTTGATTTCCCTTGTGAAAACTCATCTCCAGATGTTTCTACTTATGATTATTCAAAGGACACGTCGGATGTCAGTATATCATTACATTGCGGAGAGGACACATATTCCTTAATTCATGTATGAAAACACAGATAGTGAACATCCTGCTTCTCATCTACCCCCATGCATGATTCATAAAATCATGAGGATGGAGATGAACATCCTGAATTTTCTAATTGTGGCTGCTGTGATCTATGTACTTCTTCAATTGATCATGATGTTGATTCACTCATTGTTAATATGTCTAGGCCTTTGGTCCTCGATCATCTACCTGTCGATGAAGTCAAAATCCCTAGGCTGTCGAGGTAGTTCAGCCCAAGTTCATGGTTATGTCAGGCCCTCACTATCATGAGGTTGGTTTCACTTCTGATCAAGAAATTGTTTAAACATGCAAGCCTCATCGTTACTCTCTACTTTGCAATGAAGATCAACACACACTTGCGGAATGTAAGTGGTCTACCTTTCTCACGTTTTCTTGCATGTCACAGTTAAGAGAATACATATGCTTAACATCAGCATGTAGTGTAGCACAACACAATGGCAAGTCCATAGAGTGCATGTAATGCGCTTTCACTCATTTCTTCTCTATGGATGCACTTAAACCTGGAATGTGTTTGTCTTCATCATTATATCTTTCATGTTTTCTGGTTTGCATGACTATGTTTTTCATGAACCACGCCTTCACCAACATGGGTCTACCACTGCATCGGTGGCTGCATTGGATGTATCACTTCACATGAGTAGACTCATGCACTGTTATCTTAGGGTAGGAGTAGTGTTTTCTTCTTGTTGGTTTTCTTACATGCATGTTTTCTTTCTTGTTTGTTTATTCTCTTGCCTGATTGTTTTCTTACTCTGTTTTCTTTCGCATTTTCTTCTGATATTTTCTCTTTTGTTGTTTTTTACCTTCTTATGTTCATAGGTTAGTTTCACATGAACCGTGTGGGACTCTTGAAAACAAGTTGGGTAAAGTACAAGAGGACTTGTGGAGTTATCAGTACTTGGTTATATGTCGTCCTGTCTCTATATGATGAACTTGTTTTCTTCAGTCCATGATACACCAATGGAAAATATGTTCTTTTCAAAGTGAACCTTGATGAAAACACAATGTTTGCATGCTAACTAATATCGCCTACTCTAGTTAGTTGTTTTTGGGTTAACCCTTGTCAACTCAGTCAAGTAGAGTAAGGTGAGGGGGAAAACCTTAACAAGTATATTAGAGGTATATACAAATACTTGTCTGAAGGAACAACCTCTTTTGCTATCAATAAGTTGGGATCTCTCTTCTGCCTCTGAAATGAATAAGTGCTATGCATAGTTACGAGAAATGAAAAAATGAAAACGTGAAAAATTTTGAAAAAAATAAAAAATGAATAAGGTGAAAGAAGAGAAAGGCTTCCTGCATAGAGAGGGGATGAAAGTAATTCCATTGGGGTATTGACCAAGCTCACTAGAAGTGAAGTGATGCTTGTGTTCCTGTGTGACTCCACCGGGGTACTATTGAGGCCTGCTGACAACAAAACAACAACAGAGATGAAATTAAACATTTGATGACCATATGGCTTGTGTACCAATATACTCCTCATCCCAAATCGAAACAACTATGTTGGCTTGGCTTGGAATATGTATTGACCAAACCAAGAGCTTGGCAGATGCTACATCTTACAGTCAAGCAAGTCTAGAAACCAACACGAACAAAGAATTAAACAATAATTTTAGAGGTGTTAGACTTGCTTTTCACGAACAAGGTCCATTCAGAGAGCTAGAGTACTACCAGTGTGTCGCCAAATGTTGTAGTAGCTACAACCACCCTTTCAAATTTTTCCTTAGCTTCGTTTTGGAGCCTCCCTACCAACCATCTTTGCAGAATATCTTGCACTGTCATGTACATAGGCTTCATTGGCTTTTCAGCAGCTTCCCAGCCTATGCATGATAGTTTTATTCACTCCCCTCATAGGCTACCACTCCAGAATTGGGCCGGTTGCTAGCTAAGAAGCTTACTTAGAAACTTTTGCAATTCTGGAGGGGAGCTAGCCTTCCCTCCAAAAATTGTGCAAATTTGTTGGACCCAGAAATTGCGCAATGCAATCAAACATCCTTCCTCAGGAAAATTGCGCAATCTGGCCCAGCACTGCAACTCAACCCAGAAATTGTGAAATTCTGGGCAGTAGTCACCTGCACCTCCCAGAAATTGCACAATCCCTTTAGGACAGCCAACCCAATTCGTCCCAGAAATTGTGCAAAATTTTGTCTCAGTCAAGGAAGATGTTGCATGTGCCTTCAGGTTGACCGGTTCCACCTGGGACCTAACAAACTTGACTTTCATGTATGGGATGCTTTTTCCTGAAATAGAGAAAAGAAACATGAAAAAAGCATCCCTAGATTTTAGGGATCTAGTTTTAGCAGTTGGAGGTTACATGCAGCGGAAATAATAATTCATTTCATTAATGTAAAATATTGAAATATGCTTACAAACAGGAATGGAAATAAACCAGCTAGGGCGATGGTAGCATATCTTTTAGAAGAGATGTGGCAGCTACATGCTTCTGAACTCTGTTACAATGAGGCTCAAAGGCCTATTTATTGTTGAGAAACAATGGAAAACCCTAAACATCCAAAAACCTAACCCTAGAAGATGAAACACCAAACTGTGGGCCCTGTTTTGAGTAAATTGGTACATCAACTTCTCGAGGTCATAACTTTGGCATACGATCTCCGTTTGACGTGCACAATATCTCTTTAGAAAGACCTATCCAAGAACTACAACTTTGGGAAGAGAAACATCAATCCATGGAGTCATGCTACTCCTATTTTTCCCAAAAAACGTCGTTCAGGGCTTAAAAACGGCTTTGGAAGTCTTGGACTAGAAAAACTGCTAAAAATAGTAAACTGTGCTACAATTAAGGAAATTGAAAAGATGAAAGAAACAATGGTGGGGGTCCAAGTGGACTTGGTAGGTGGCCACCAATATCCACTTGGATCATTCCTCCCCCCTTAGGAAGCAATGGTCCCCATTGCATTGAGTTCCTCCATGAGATGGGGAAACTTCTACTGAACTTGGTGCCTGGTGAGCCACTTGCCCTAGTGAAGGAGTTGGCTTGCTTTGACAACTCGATATAATTGGATATTCTATTGGTGAGTGTGCTTGATCTGTGTGTCCATGATTCGATCAGTTGCAGCTTGTTCCATGCAATTTGGATTTAACTCTATGGGTGTGAGCTATTCTGCAATGTCGGATGTGTCCAGTAATGGTGGAAAGTATGGCCGAAGGCGGTCCACATTGAACACTGGGTGCAGGCCAAGGAATGGGGGAATGCCGAGCTGAAATGAATTGTCTCCAACAGCCTTGGTAATGGTGTAAGAACCATATTGAAGTGGTCTGAGTTTCCGATAGGCTCCAGTAAAGCATTCCTTTTGCAATTGCAACTAGACTTTGTCGCCCACCAGAAACTTGTGTGGCACCCGATGTTGATCATGTCGCTGCTTGTACTTGGCATTTGATTTCTCTAGAATGTCATGGACCTACAGGTGAATATGTTGGATGTGATCAATGAAGCTATTTACCTTATCTATTTCACACTGGACATGAGCCGAATCTGTGTGAGTAGCTGCAACTGGCATGGCCACATCAATGGGACATAGTGGCTGGAATCCCACACCCACCTGAAAACGGATGTGGCTAGTTGAGTTGTGGAGAGCCTGGTTGTAGTTGTGTTGAACATAGGGGAGGCTCTCGTCCCATGTGCATGGATGCTTTGAGTTGTACATGTGCATAACGTGTACAATCATCCTGTTGACAACCTCTGTCTGGCCATCAGTTTGAGGATGGAAGGCTGTGGACTTAGGAAGTTTGGTGTCGAGCATCGACTAGATACTTGACCAAAATGTACTGAGGAACCTACTATCTCAATCTGAGATGATATACTATGGGATCCCAAAGTGTACCCACACTCGTTCAAAGAAGAGTTTAGCAGTGGGTAGGCAGCTGGGTATAGAGGCTTTGCTTCTCGATGGTTGGTTTGGCAATGGCATAAGCAGTGCATGATCTGATGTACTTCCTGAAATCATGTCGAAGATTCAGCCAATAGAAATACTTTTGCAGTACTACCACCATTTTCTCGACCATGAAATGTCCAACAACTCGACTGTAGTGTGCTTCCAAAATCATCTTGGCACGCTCACTTGAAGGAACACAAAGGTGGCCCAGGTGGCATAACAGGGCATCCCGGAGGTGAAAATCTGGAACATGCTAACACTCCAAGAGTGTCTGGTATGTGTGGCCGAATTCTAGGTCACTTTTGTAGAGAAGTGGCCAATCAGAAGTCTCGTGCCCACAAGATTTGAGCACAGTGGTTAACGCCATGATCGGTGGTTGACTAAGGCAATCTACAATTTTATTAGTGCTACCCTTCTTATACTTGATATTCAAATGGAACTGTCACAGGTATGTGGACCACTTCTGATGGTGATCATTCTGCAATTTCCCTTAGGTTTGTATGAACTACAGGGGTTGGTGGTCTATGTGGATGACTGTCTCCTTCCCAAAAATGTAATGCTTCAATTTTCTGCAGGCCTGCACAATGGAATACATCTCTTTGTCACAAGTGGGATACTTCTAGACTGTGTCTTAAAGTGTCTCACTGTAATATTCCACTGTATGCCTGTGTTGGGTAAGGAGTTGTTGCAAGTCTGGTAATGTGAGCACGGGTGTCATGTAGAGGCAATATTTCAACTCTGTGAATGCTCTCTATTGAGATCTAGACCAAAAGAATTTTTCTTTCACTCCTCCCTTGGTGACTTGACTTAAGGGCCAAGTGATATGAGAAAATCCCAACACAAACCTGATGTAGAAGTTGGCAAGACCCAGAAAGCTACGTAGCCCTATCAGAGTGGTTGGAGATGGCCAATGTGGAATGACTTGGACCTTGGATGGATCCACATTCACCCCCTATTCATCAATATTGTATCCTAGATACTGAACCTAGGTCATGCCAAAAGTACATTTCTCCAAATTGGCACATAAATTCTGTTGTCGCAGTGTTTGGAGAACTTGTCGGATGTGGTGGAGGTGCTCTTCCCAACTCTAGTTGAAGATCAGGATGTCATCTAAGTATACCACTACAAATGAGTTGGTGAATATCCACAAGATGTCATCCATTAGACTCATGAAGGATGCAGGAGCATTCGTCAATCCGAAAGGCATCACTAACCATTTAAACAGGCCCTCCATGGCATTAAAGGCATTCTTCCACAATTTGGAGGGTTTGATTGGCACTTGGTGATATCATGACTTCAAATCGATCTTCCTAAAATATTTTTCCCCCTTCAGTTGGTTCAAGAGGTCATCAATCCATGGGATCGGGTACCTATTATGGACAGTGATCTTGTTCAAGCCTCATAGTCAATACAGAGTCTCCAAGTCCCATCCTTCTTTTATACCAACACAATTGGGCTCCCATAGCGTGATGAACTTGGATGGATGTGACCTTTCTACAACATCTCCTGAATCTTCCACTTTATTTCATCATTCTCCAGAACAGAGCGCTAATAGATTGGTCCATTGGGCAGCGACGCACCTGGGGTCAGATCAATGGAGTGCTTGGCCTGATAATGCAGAGGAACCCCTGTGGGGGAGGTGAAGATGTCCTCGTATTCCTCCATGACTTGTCCATCTATAGTTGTCATGCAGAGGGGCCTTGTCTGGACATCGTGGCCACCGTCTTCTTCTTTCCTTGAGGGCATATCATCAAGAAAACAAATTTCTCGGTTTTGGAAATGAGCTTATTGCATTGTTTTGCAGAAACCAAAGAGATGGTGGTGGGCGGTGGGCGGTGCTACTGTCAGTTATCCTGTACAACTGGTTCCCAAAGTAGCAATAACAGCATGGGGCCTTGGTTCATACATAGCATGTCGCTTCCACAAATATGGTTGTCCTAGTAATACATCACAAACTTCAAGGGGAGTAATGTCACACAATACCTCATCCATGAAGGGCTTGATGTTGTATGGAAGGCAACACTAGTAGCGCACGTGAATATCCCGTCCTTGGTGAAGCCACTCGATGGTGTACAGTTGTGGATGCATTGTGGTCGGTAAACCCAGCCGCTTCAGGACCTCTACCAAAATGAGGTTCTTTTGGCTCTCACTGTCGAAAATGAACTGTAGTGAGGAGCCCTTTACCCACATTTGGGAGTGGAAGAGATGTTCCATGAAGGGCTTGATGTTGTATGGAAGGCAACACTAGTAGCTCACGTGAATATCCCGTCCTTGGTGAAGCCACTCGATGGTGTACAGTTGTGGATGCATTGTGGTCGGTAAGCCCAGCCGCTTCAGGACCTCTACCGAAATGAGGTTCTTTTGGCTCTCGCTGTTGAAAATGAACTGTAGCGAGGAGCCCTTTACCCACATTTGGGAGTGGAAGAGATGTTCCTCCTCCTCTGGATCTTTGGGTTCATCCTTCCGGATATTCGTGGTGGCAACGGTGGCGTTAGGAACCGCATCGATAATCTACTTCCCTTTGTCATTCCCCTTGTCAAGTTCTGACTCAAAGTGAGAACCTGCATCTAATTCTGAAACCTTTAGCTCAGCCACCAGTGACTTCTTGGCCCGACACTCACTTGTGTTGTGAGTGGAGCTCTTATGGAACTCACACCACTTTCCCATGTCCTTTTTCGGCTTCGCGGCGCTATTCTTTGCTTGTAGCTTTGGCGGGTTGTCTTGGGCTACCCCGCCTTGGCTTTGTCCTTTGTTTTGCAGTTTAGGGGCACCTTTCCCTTGCTTCATATTCGCAGATCCAAAGTCTCGCTTCTTTTTTTAAAACTTTTTCTCGACCCTGATGGCATATCATTATGCGGTGCTGAGCGAGGAGATGTTCAGGAATTCTATTTATTCCTAGATGTACTTCTGCAGGAAGCAATGATATTTGAGTGCCAAATGCTGCTCTGAATCCTTGATACCCAAATTTTTGTGAAGGGTATGGAAAATATTTGTGAATTGCGACACGTTTTGGTCCCTTCCCTGCCGCAGCGTGGTCCACTTTATGTATTGATCGTAATAGCTTATGATAGGGTAGTACTACTCCTTGATGGCATCCTGGAATGAATTCCAAATGGGTGCGACCTAAAATAGTGAGCCGGTACTTTCATCCTTATGCTCACAATAGGTTTCCCACCAGTCCTTAATGTGGGGGGATGCTTTGAGAAGAGCGAAAATAATCTTTTCCCGACTGGAAAAATCATGAACAGAAAAATAACCCTCTAGCAGATTTAACCATTTATGGATGGCATTTACGTCAATCTGACCCTCAAATATGGGGATTTCAAAATTAACTTATACCTTAAATGGTTTGGTGTTTCTAGAGTAGTTGTTGGAAGCCGATGCGTCACCCCTGGGTAGCCGCTGAAGGATCTGGGAAAAGTTTTCCATCATCGCGTTCCTTTGTCACTCGAGGGGTTCTTCGAGCAAGATTTTGATAGGATCTCCTGCCCCTCATCTTTCTTTTCATCCGCCATGGGAGGCCATCAGGATTTGCGAGGCTGGTCTTGCAAAGGTTCGACCAGTTCAAGCCCTAACTCCTTATATCCCCACCTCGTTGGGGACATGCAAAGAAAAACAAAGAAAAAAAGGAGACTGCTCTGATACCATTGATCTGGATTTAAACATGAATGCAACAAAATACAGAGATAACCATATACACAAAGATGTAGCAGAAATAATACTTCATTTCATTAATGTAAAATATTGAAGTATGCTTACAAATAGGAATGGAAATAAACCAGCTAGGGCGATGGTAGCTTATCTTAGAGAAGAGATGTGGCAGCTACATGCCTCTGAACTCTGTTACAATGAGGCTCGAAGGCCTATTTATTGTTAAGAAATAATGGAAAACCCTAAACATCCAAAAACCTAACCCTAGAAGATGAAACGCCAAGCTGTGGGCCTTGTTTTGGGTAAATTGGTACATCAACTTCCTGGGGTCATAACATTGGCATATGATCTCCATTTGATGTGCAAAGTATCTCTTTAGAAAGATCTATCTAAGAAATACAACTTTGGGAAGAGAAACATCGGTCCATGGCCCCATGTTGCTCCCAGTTTTCCTAAAAAACGTCGTTTAGGGCCTCAAAACGGCTCCGGAAGTTCAAGACTGGAAAAACTACTAAAAATAGTAAATTGTGCTACAATTAAGAAAACTGAAAAGCTAAAAGAAACAATGGTGTGGGTCCAAGTGGACTTGGCTGGTGGCCACCAATATCCACTTGGATCAATATCGTTTTAGAAACTTTCCTCCAATTTTTTCTTTCTCCTAGATTTGTGGCATGCACGTCATAAGCCTCAAACATATTTATTCGACACTGCAGAGTTGATTCTTCACATCGATCATGGAGCTCTGACATCCCACAATACACCCAAAAGTCTTTGGCACATCCAACACAACTATGTTCAGGTAAGTCCATTTTATTTGTCTTTTGCAACATTTATATCACTTTTTGTGTCTTGGCTTGTGTGAGTTCTTTTTGCTTGATTTTTGTGAATGCTTACTATCGTTTTCATGCAAGTTAGCATGTACAAGCACCATTTCAATTTTCGTTTGCATCTCACTATTGTCACATGCATGACACTGTTTTTCATGGATGGACAAAAAATGACCATGATGCAATATTGGTGGTGGTTGACAAGTTTACTAAAACTACCAATTTTATTCCTATGAAATCAATTCATAAAGTAGAAAATAACACTAACATTTCATGTGGGAAGTTGCTGGGTTGCAGGGCATGCCTCGAGAAATTATTTTGGATAGAGATTTAAAATTACCTATAATTTTTAGAAGTTTATTCAAGGGGTTGGGTACTAATTTGAATTTTAGTACTATGTATCACCCATAATCGAATGGGAAAACTGAATGGGCTGATCAAGTGATTGAAGATATGTAATGAATGTATGAGATGGATCAACCATCAAAATGGGAGGATTTTATCCATTTTCTAAAATTGGTGTATAATAATGGACATCAAGACTCATTAAATATGATATCATTTTAAGTATTGTATGGCACGAAGTGTTACGCTTCTGTGAGTTAAATAAATCCAGTGGACAAAATTATGGTTGGCTCTAAGCTACTCAGGGAAATGGAAGAACAAGTGGTGAAAATCGGGAAAAACCTAAAAGATTCCCAGGATAGGAATAAAACCTATGTGGATAGGCATAAAACTTTATGAGAATTTAAACTTGGGGATAATGTGTTTTTAAAGGTTAAAACATAGAAGAGTTTAGTAAAACTAGGCAGTTGTGCTAAGTTGGTAGCACATTATTGCTAACCATTTGATATTCTTGAGAGAATCATATCAGTTGCATATAGACTTGCATTTCCTACATTAATGAATATTCATGATGTATTCCATGATTCTTTGCTTAAAAATTATATTCCTCATATTGATCACATAAACACTAGCATATGATCTAGGTGGAACTAGAAGGATATTTTTAGGTCTAGCCCATACAGATTATAGATAGGATGGTCATAGTACTCTGAAACTAAGTTGTCGCCGTGGTAAAGGTATAATGGATACTTCTTAGTCTTGATGAGGCTACATGGGAGTAGGAAGGTATAATGAGGGAGGAGTAGCATCAACTTTTGATTAATGTGTATATTTGTATATATATGTGACACTATGGAAAATGTGTAAAATAAAGGGGGTGGAAGGTGTCAGCTGGATAAATCATTCTTGCGGACAAGATTGATCTCCCTAGTATCTATAGATATCTAGCGACAATAAAAACAAGCAAATTCTACCTTTCTCTAAATATTGCGATTTATAAATAAAAGCCAAGAGGTGTTTTAGACCCTACCTTAAGTCCAACGCTAGTTTGTGGCAGCCACGCTTCGACCGTCCAAATGAGTTTCCTTTTGAGAACCTGCAAACACAAACAAGAACACATCAAGTAACACCTGCATAGCCAATATAATAAATCATATTCATCATGATGATCAAGGAATTCATGAAATAAACGATAGAAGACAGCTTACTGAGAAAAATAAACTTGATTGTATTAACTTTAAACAAAGAAGAACTTTACAAACTTGGTGCCTTGATGTTGTAAAAGCTCTTCCCAGGGTCCAGCAAGAATCTCCTCTACTTTGACAAGCTTGAAACTCTTCCCAAAGAGATCAAAAGGTATGTAATCTCTCCTCTCAAGCTCAATTACGAAGTCTAAATTCCAACAACATTTACCCTCAAAAATATTTAGCTTTTAACCTCTCTAGTAACCAGCCCAATGCCTCATTTTATAGTGCAGAGGAAGGAAGTTACCAGGTCCACCTTCAAAGGGATAGAGTCCTCCTTCAAAGGGATAAGCTCCTCACATCAAGGGGTTAGCTCCTTTAGTTATGGGATGCATGAACCTCAAAGGAGTGAACTAACCACCTCAAGATTCCCTCTAGAAGCTTCCAGAAATAACCCAAAGTGAGTTTTTAAGAATGTACTTGTGCCTTTTTGACTTTTACAGGGGTCCGCACCCATTACACAGAAACAGAGTGGGCAGGTCTGTAGGGAACATGACCAGGGGGTGCAGGACCGCAGGTAATGCTAAGAGAAAGTGCGGAACCAGAGTTTTAGATATTTTCAAGGACTTTCTCTTATTTTTCAAGGCTTGACATGAAGAGCTGAGGTTTAAGACTTGCATAGGAGGAAAGTACGAGTGGTGATAGACTCAGACTAATTGCAAAATGTCATGGTGACAAAATTTTGCGCAACAAATTGCCCCCTAAAGTGTGAAGTCTGTAGTAGATAGTATTTGTCATCTAAGAAGAGTGAAGTACTTTATCATTTCAAGGATCATCCTGTGGAGAGCCTTGTTGGAACCTGTAAAAACATTCAATACAAAATATATATATGTGATCATATCATCGTTGAGGTAGGCATTCCCATACTCAGATCAAAACTGACTAGAAAACTAACTAAACTGCTGTGATATAGCATTGATCTTGTAATACATCACAAGTATAGACATACATAGACACAGTATGGGTGCAACCATCTGTTTATGAATAGTCCACTGTATAAAGAATAACAAAATTCCTCGCATCCTGGATGGTGGAAACTAGATCCAGGGTCTTGATTTCTGCTTCCCGAACTAGTATGATTCTATTCATGTGAATGAATGTGTCGAAGTCGAACATGGTAGAAACCACTTGATTTCTAGTCAATGATGTAAACTGTTAACAAGTGTGAGAGAAACCACCAGTAATGTCAATGGCTCTCAAAGTACTCAGTACAATCCATGAAATGTGAATAGATGAGTTGATGTCAAATATGTCACAGAATCCTTTGATCGAAAGTCAATGATGCAACCTATTGTTGAAGGCAAGAAACCTGCCATTGAGGCATGTAGATTTCAAGGTACTGATGATTTCTAGATCATCTTTCTAGATAATGAGTTGAAGTCGATAGAAAGCGATCCGTCGTAGGCAAGCCCACAACACGAAATCAGAGATCAAGTTTGAAGAAATATAATTTGCAAGGACTTCCTCAGGGATGTTCAAGATGGATGACAGATATTTTGCAGATGAATGGTTTATTTGCACTGACCTCTTGAACACATAACGACACTGCTATGGTTTGGTGACAATTGACCCAAAGCTAATACCCATAAACTGGCTGAAGACTTTCAATATGGTTTGATTAACTATTAGGCAAAAGATTTCCCAACCCATCTGAACAAAAAGTATCATGTTCAAGAGTGGTTAAATGTTTTTCTAAGACACAAAGTATAACAAAAGGGTTCATTTTCCTCTTTCCCCCACCATTTCTGGCAAGTACCTCTTTATTTTTTAACAAGATTGAGGAGGATAACATTTGTTTGGTTATAAGCTCATCCTTCGGATGAGTCCAACTTAGTTTAAATTCGAACCCTAAGAAGGAGTGGTCTGTTCCTATTTGTAATTGAATAGGTCCTTTACTGTTAAATTTTAACAAGTCCAGTATAGGAGAAACTCAGTGTTTTTCAATTTTAGGGAGTCAGAAGAAAAACTAAAGAAAACTCCATGGTTGTCCTTTTTCATAAATTTGTGTCTCCCAAGCCTGAAAAAGTATAAAATAATACTTGAGAGAACAACTTGACCATTATGATCAAGGAGTACTTTTCATAATTAGTGGTCCTGATCTGAAATAGTAAAAAAACGATCAATGACACGTCGTTTTATAGCCAATATCGAATTTGAAATGACAAAAATCTGGAAATCTTTTCATGTTTATACGGTTAGAAAAGAGTTGTAAGTGGACCATCTTTTTTATTCTGTTTTAACGAGCTTAAAAAGAAAAACTCGGCAATCTTTTCATATTTTGGGAGTTAGAAAAATCCGATATTCTACACAAAGACTCAAATATTACTCATACCTGTTTAAAATAAATAAAAATGCATCAAAAGTTACGTCTTTAAAGTGAAAAATAAACAAATTAAAAATTCATTTATTCAAAAAAGCTTATAAAAATGGCTTTTGTAAATTCATTTTTACTGTTTGACTTCAGAGTGAGAAAAGAGAGCTTTTGGGTAAGAAACTTCCTGTGAAGATTGTGAAAATCCATCCGTCGGAATCGAAAATTGTCACCTCCAGGTAATCCACATCACTTTAATCTTGCATTTCAACCGTTTGAATTTTGTTTATAGGTTTCTATTTTGATTTTTAGGAAAAATTTAGTTTAAAAGACCGCTCGTGGGGGTCTGCAGGCATAGCATGCGAAACCTGTAGACCTTGACTTTTTCTTACAGAGGAAAAAAATAAGGGCCCACACATACTGTTTGGGTAGAGTGCGGACCTACGCACTGTCTCCAACTGGAGAGTGCGGTCCTTGCGACATAGGTTTTACAATTTCAAATTCTTTAATTTTCGCCCAAAAACTTTGAATTAAAATGTTCTAATCTGCCTTTTCTTTCAATGTAGGATATACACCATGCTTAGTTGGAAGGAACAAGGGCACGAAGATGTGGACCTTGACACAATTAATCATCAACCTTCAATAGATGCATTGAAGGCATGTGGGTTATTTAAATTCTAGGCCATACCTGGCATGAGGGCCCAAGTAGACTTTTTGCAGTGGCTAGTGGACAGATGGAATATATAGGACCATTGTTTCATTATTGGTGGCCACCAGCTCGAAATGGAGCCAGAGGAAATTTACTTTTTGACTGATTTCCTAGGAGAGGTGAACATTTGACTCTATTCAGGACTAGGCCAGGTGGCCAGTCTATCGATAGTCTCCGGTTAGAGTTTTGTAACGACCAAACCAAGGACAAAGGGATTGATATCAAAACCATCTCCCATCCTGAACTCAAAGTGATTGCATTTACTGTCACCAGACTCTACGGAAGCGCAACATTGCATATTGCCACCAGATCCCAAATTCGGATGATAGTAGACTATTATCGAGGCACCATCTTCAATTGGTGCGAAGCTGTGTTGGCTAATGTAAAAGGCCAACTGACTAGAGCAAAGAACGGACAACTAAAAAACTTTGGATATGGTTTCTTAGTTGTGAGCTTTGGTCTAGAGAGGGTCCCGATGTTGGTCCCACAACATCTTTCCACTGGAGCTGGACTTCCCTGAGAGCCCAAACTGATGCGTTGGGTTGCAATTATGGCCCGTCATCCTGAGGAAGGTTCAGAGGTTGTTCAATTTCCTCCTGATTATTTTCATTGGTTGGAGAACCAAGTTTTCGTGATTCAGGGTTTTCCTTATGCTGGGATGGATTATCGTGGTGACCTGGACATGGCTCTTCCACCAGGAGAGCAGTGGGATGACTCAGGTAAAATCATTCTCAACATTTTCTAAGTTTAATTTTTTTTTTTGAATCGTCCCAAAACTAATAGTAAAAAGTTTCAAATGCAGATGTGGGTCCACGGTGACCAGCCACTCTTCAGCCCAATGAGAGGAAACACCCAGCTGTAGCAGTACCAACCCCACAAGACGAATCTATAGAGACCCTGGCTGAATTGGAAAACCATCTAGATCATTTGACAACAGACATTCCAGAGACTAGCATAGATGAAATTCCTCTTAGATTACAACACTACGTGATTGGGGTCCCAGGACCTTTTAGGAGGTTCCTTTGTAGGGTGGCCCGAGTAGTGGTTTCTTATCGTGATCATCACTAGTGATAGGATGATCACCTATTGTAGACTCATATGACATTTTTGCTTTTTGTACTATCATTTTTGCCGGTCATAAGGTGTTTTTCAACCTATGATCGAAGATGATGTATATTTGACACACTTTTATGCTATGCTATATCACTATTACTGTCTATCTTGTAAAACATGTTATGGAATGTTTCTAAATTTATGGTTTGATTATTGCAAATTTCTACTTAACATTCGAGGAGCAATTGCATTTGCTAATGTATTTAAATATCTTGGAATATGCTGATATTCAATATAGTCAATTTCACGTTCCAAGAGATGAACTCTCAAAAATAATCTTAATAACACAGGATTTCTAATGGCATAAACTCTATTAAGCTGCAATATAATGAGTTCATAATCTAACCTCACAATCAAACTCCAAATCCCAAATGGAATGGATTCAGATAATAACTCAATTACTGCACTATACTCTACAATGTTGTTCGTTGTTTGACCAAGGCTTACCCCATGCATAGATACCAACTCATCAGAGGGTGAATAGATAACCCAAGTTGCGGAAGAAATGTTCCATGTATTACGACAAGCACCATCAGTGAAACCAATGTATGTTTGAAGAGACGTCGACATCTGCAATATCAAGAGTAAAATCAAGATAAGTAGGAATAATGAAAAAAACACTCTCTAAACTAAGCACACTTTTCTAATCTAAAACACACCAGCTAGAAAGAAAACTAATCTAACTAAAATCTCCACACCTAGGTTTAAGCATAATATCTCTTTAGATAAAGACCATTTCTGGGCTTACCTAAAGAGACACCATCAAAATCTACCAATTCATAGGCCCCTTTTGCCAGCTTTCGCTTAACAACATAAGGACCATGCCACATAGGTACGAATTTACCAGTGCCTAGCTTATCATTTGCTTAATCGTATAGTAAGACTAGGTCTCCTTCCGAAAAATTACGAGGTGTAACATTTCGATCGTATTGAGCTTTAATTCATTTGGCATGAGTTTCAATTGCTAGTGCAGCATCACATCGATTCTCATCTAGCTGAGCCAAGTAAAACAAACGTTTCTCCTCTTCGGAAGTGGTTGGTGTTAGGGCCTAAATCTGCCTTAGGCTGAAGGAAGGAAAAATTCAGGGTAACCACAAACCACGCTCAGTCTAGTAGCTAGCCCTACCAGAGCAGGAGAGGGCTCTCTCCGAGTCACACTCAAGAAAATAAACAATAGGGTCCGAGATGACGTGAAAATGGATACTGATTCTAGGCTAGGTAAACAAATATGATGGAGGTATTTAAAAAATGACTAAGTTTTCTGGGACATGTGGGGCCAAGGAACAGCATGAGCAGAGAATTTAACTCAAATACACAGATTATTTCATGAGGCAAGATAGGCGGAAAGTCTAGCAATTAGATTTGAAATAATATGAAGTGGAGAGATTGTTTAAGAGTGTGAAAAGGGCATAAATACATGAATCCTTTTCAACAGAAGAAAACATAGAACATGAAAACTATCCCAAGGCAGAGCAGTACACTGAATTCTACCTTTTTTACTTAGAAAGCTTTCACTGGAAATGAGTATGAATGAAAATATGAAACATAATGAAATACATATGAAACATAAAGAAGATACATTTGCTAAACTCATGCCACAAGAATCTCATGAACCAGAGTTGCAACCTTTCATTAATTCTCTGTCAAAATGTACAGTGAGTGACTGGGTTTCTCTCCCACAGTTTCCCAGAAATTCCAACCCTCTACAAAATGACTCTCAATATAATAAATAAGCTTTGCCATGGGAAATTCGATCAACCTAGGAAATTAAGAGCCAACCATCAGCAGTTACATTTAATTTTCTATGAAGACCAATTAGAAAAAAACAAATATGAGCGTAGATTTTTTGGGTGGTTGTTCGCCTTCATTTGGCCACTTGGATAGAAGCCAAAAATGTTTTTTAAACTTTGCCTTTGATTCCAGGGAAAATGTATTGTAAATGAGCAGGTCCACTTAGAGAAAATTGCGAATTGAAATTTCGCGAAGCGGGAGTGACTTTGTTCTTTGGGTCTTTGTGCATCGCGCCAAAAACTGTATGCGTCGCGCTAATTTGGAGTTGTTTTTGAGGCACCTTCTGAAGTCCAAATTGAGACCAAGTGTACTTTTTGGAAATCTCTAGCTGTCTACTCTCCAACCAAAGTGAAATTTCTGAATTTGGTGCCCATTCTGCCCTCCAAAACTGCAATCTCCCAAGACTGCTTCCTGTGTGTCAAAATAGGGGTAGAGAGGTCATTTTTTGGGTGTTTTTGACCTCCTGAGGACTCAAAATTGGCCCAAAATTCTTGGCCATGCACCAAAAGTCATGATTTTCCATGGAAAATCCAAAAATGTAAACCTTTTTCCATTTGGAGCTTCCTATTGTAAGCGGGTGCCACGTGGCGTGACGCACAGGGAGAAAAACCCTGTTTTTTGCACAAAAATTTTGAAAAATACCAAAAATGCCCCAAATTTCTTGAAATTTGGGATGGAGCTTCCTTATCAAGTGTTATGCTAGGCTAAAGTGGCTTTGGCCAATATCTGAAGTTGATCGAGCTCCCTTTGCCTCTTTTGCTTCTTGATTGCCTTCCTCAATTTCGCCTTCAAATTCCTGATTTGAGCCTTGCACACTTTGTTTCGCGCCATGTAGTGGAAACCCATGTGTCTCGAAAATGAATGGTCCTTGTTAGCCTTGTCTAGCAGCCTCTCTAAGTGCATGTTAACTCTCTCAAGATTGGCCTCCCGATCCTCATTAATCTCTTGCTCCAATGACGTGAGCTCAACTCTTCTCCTTTGCGCAACTTGGCGATTCTCGCGAATGTTTTGTAGCTCCATGATTGTTTGTTGATCCTCAAGCTATTTGTTCCTCTACTCCAGATATTTCATGTTCCACTTAGCCCTCTATAGGTCAAGGGATAAGGCTTTGATCTCTGATTGCTTCTCCTGGATGATCTCTCTAAGTTTGGCGCTTTGTGGACCCATATCTTTATCATCATCATGAAGGAGAATGAAGTCGGTCTCTCATTCACCTGATGGCTCACCTGAAGGCCCCTCATCCTGCATTGGTTCCTTGCCTTTGTCCTATTCCTGTGATGCTGATGGAGGAATCGAGACCCCTTCCACCTCGGGTGGAGATAACACTCGCTTTGCCGCTGCAAACAAACTTTTGGTGCCTTTCTGATATGTGATGAAAAGCGGCACACTAGCAGTCTCATGGCACTCATACCGATGAGAAGGTTCACTGTCATTCTTAACCTCTGATACTCTCCGTGACGCTCTGAAGAAATCACGTGAGATGAAATCATCCCAAGTGATGCCCTGCAATCCAAGCTGATGAACCAACAAAATCTTAATAAGAGCAAAATGATAGACACTGTTAAGTTGCTACTGAGGTGTTTTGTGCTGTATAGAGGTGATCATACTCTCTATGTTCCGGCAAATGAAATACGGAATGTTCATCATCCATACCCTGGTGAAATGCATGAGCAACCTGATGTGATAAGCATAAAGACGAGAGAATCGCCCCTCACAGCTGAAATATTTCATAATCAATCTCATTAGTGGAGCATATTCATCCTTCAGATATTCGAACATGAACACTCTCTTGAGCTGCTTTAAGAAACCGGTTTTGATGTATGGCTCATAATGCTTCCGGTCAATATTTTGTTTCTTGTGCCATGGTTCACCAATGTTCAGTATACCGATTGCTAATGAGACAGATTCTGGTGTAAGTGTGAAGGTGACACTAGCCAAGATAGCTTGATCTCCGTGGAAGTGCAGCACAAAAATATGAGCCAACTCATGATGAAATTTGACACTATCCACCTTTTGACAAAACTCATAGCATGATTGATGATGAAAATAGGACATAGCAAGACGGCAGGACTGCAATTCTGTAAGGGTGGTCGTTTCTTCTCTAACATGTCTGCCACTCTTATGAGGCCTCTGGGGTGCCTGTTCTTCCAAGGGAGAATCACTTTGGGTTTCCACCTCATAGTCCGATGAATGCTCAGATGCCATGACCGCTATACAAAATACCTTGAAGACAAGATGACTGCTGTGTATGAATTGTACTTGAACTTCTCTTTTTGGTGTGTATTTCAATTTTTACCACCAAGGGAAAAAACCAATGCAACAGGCACTGTTAAGGATTGTTAGGAAGGGGAAACAATATTGAGGAATGAGAATTATTGGGATAATTTTAATTAGGGAGAGGAGGGGGATTTTATATATGGGAATAAGGTTTAGGGTTTGGGATTAGTTATATAGGGTTGAGGATATTTTAATAAGGGCTAGGGTTTTGGGATGTTGAATGTAATGTAGGATTGATCAACTTGGTGGGGGGGGAGGAAAGGAGGCAACAAGGGAGAATGGGGAAGGAGGAGAGTCCTTGGTGACAAAACTGTGAGCTCTGAAACCCTGGTAGAAAATTTGTTTGTGTTGGGTATGAATTTTTGTTTCAACCTTTATTCACCCTTACACCACCATCTCTTATCAAAAAACCTGAGGCAATGTCAAAATAGAAGGCCCTACCTAACAACTCCACACAAGGGTGAGAAATTTGAAAAGATTTGACACAATTTCGAGCTCTGAACTGTGTGTGCCACACCAAGAACCCAGTAAACCGTGCCCTCTATGTGCGTCACGCCCGTTCAAATTAACACTAGGCGGAAATCCCCAGTGCGTCACGCGATCTATGTGCGTCGTGCTCCGACCTTTGACACAGTCACGGCCTTTCAACTGCGGTTTGTTCTTCAACCTCCAAATTCGACTTTGCTATAAGATTTCATGAATGTAACTTGGTACAAATGATTTATATACTTGGAGAAATATCTTCCAAGAGTTGGATTTGATTTTTTCTTTCTCCAAAACCCATTTTGTAATGTTTTCACTTTGGCACTTTTCCACAATTGATACAACTCTACTTTTCACACTTCCTTTTGATTTCTTTGACTAAAATGATGAAATTTTTGGCAATTTTTTGCAGGGGTATCCGACATGGAATTTGGCTAAGGAGACTAGGGTTGTGCTTGGAGAAATTCATTGAGAAGCTTTTGAAAATTATTACAAATGGAAAACTGTCGACTTTTCTTCAAAGCAGAGTTTTGAAGAATAGTCATAATCTATCGATATGACGATGAAAATCTTTGAATCACAACTTTATAAGAGCCTCCCTCTGGCCTTGTTGGCTTTATTGGACATTGTTTGAAGACCAAATGACTAATCCTTAGACTTAATGACTGAAATGACTCTTGTCCATTAAAAGATCAAACATTGACTGTCATGGACTTTAATACACATTGATGAAAAGACCTAAGCCAGCAGGTACAAGACATGAGGGGAATGAATGATAAGGCCCTTCCGTCAGATTATGGCATGCCCCTAGTGAAATGCATCTAAGTGAATGGAGCGAGACACCTAAAAATGAAATGCAGAAAGAGTTTTGGTCTCTGACGAAGGACTGACAAGACCGACTCTAACATTGGCTCCAAGGGGGGATGGTAGCTCCTTGGAGGTGCCAAGAATAGAAGATCTTTGGGAGAGCAGATAGTGCCTTCATCCATTGGGCTATGGAGTCATCATTTTGACAAACGACACACAACTCTTGACTCATTTATTGACTGAAACTTGACTCGAACTGACTCAAATTTGGACTTAAAATGACTCAAAGACTCACTAGACAAACTCAAACCAAAACCAAAATAAAATGGTATTTACAGTGACAATGGAAATAGTAGAAACAACTGAGAAGTGGTACCGCTTGAGCAGCCGACCATTGATCAGCCCTCCTAGACAATCTTCCCCGTTCATTTCCTTCAGAAGAAAATCATTCTGACCCCGATACGCTGCAATCTTGAAGGGACCTTTCCAGAGATTCTTGAATTTACCGTGCTTACCCTTTTCCTCATTCCTTGCATCCCACTTCAGCACTACATCATCTAGCTAAAATTTGTTCGCCTTTGCTTTTCTGTCATAAATTTTCTTAATCTTCTCCTGCAACTTGGATGCGTTTTCAAAAACGTCTTCTTTGGTTTGCTGCAAATGGATCATTTGATTCAATCTTCTCTGCATAGGATCATCTTCACTACTGGCTTCCTGAAGATGTTTGAATATCGGGGCTGCAAGAGAGGTAGGAAACAGGGCATCAACTCCATACACAAGCTCAAAGGGGGACATACCAATGGATTTCTTCTGACTGACCCGATCTACCCAAAGTTCATTGACCAACTTCTTATGCTAGCTCTTCTTGTTGATTTCCAGCAGCATTTTAATGATTTTGAACAAAGATTTCTTAGAAGACTCTGCCAATCCATTGCCTTACGGATGATAGGCAGTTGAGTGACCCAAAATGATGTGATATTTATGACAAAACTCTACCATCTTTTTCGATTTGAAAGCTATTGCGTTATCAGTGATTAATTTATTCGGGCAACCAAAGCGAGACAAGATGTTATTTTCAAGGAATGAAATAATTACCATATCTATAGCTTGTCTGGAAGGAATTGCTTCGATCCATTTCGTGAAGTAGTCTATTGCCGTGAGAATCCATCGATGCTGACCGGAAGAAGCGGGATGAATTTCACCAATGAAATCCAACCCCCATTGCTAAAAAGGGGCACTCACCTCAATGGGCTTAAGCGGCAAAGGCTGTAATTTCTGCCTTCCTTAAAAAATCTGGCATTTATGATAGCTCTTGACAACCTTATATACATCAGCAAACAATGTTTGCCAATAGTATCCCGCTCTCAGAACTTTATTTCCTGTTGCTTTCGAAAAAATGTGACCATCGCAATCTCCTTCATGGAAATCCTCCATGACCTGCTTTGCTTCTTCTTCCACCAAACAATTCAAAAGAACGCCACCGGGATCTTTCCAATAAAGTGCAGAATTTAGAATACAAAACTTGGCAGCCTTTAGTTTGAGAGTTCTAGCTTTGTTTCTAGTCATGCCAGGTGGTGGTGACAAATTTTTAAGCACATATATGATGTCTGAATACCACGGAGAAAGAGAAAACGTTTCAGATACCTGAATTGACGAACCTTCCTCATTCTCATCGGACATAGCAGTGATCAGATTTATGTCTAAGGTGAGCAAGTTTGATTCGGCCATTAAATTTGCTAATCCCTGTCCTTTAACCAACTTCGTGGGCTTTATCTCCACATCATATTCCAACAAAGCTGCAATCCACTTGCCTCGTCTTCCTTCTAGATTGGTCTGCACTAAAACATCTTTGACAGCAGTGTTAGGAACATCAGCCAAAAAATGAGAATGCAGAATGTATACCCGAAAATCTTTCAATGCTTTCACAAGTGCAAGGGCTTGCTTCTCAATGATGTTGTACTTTAAGGCTGCATCTCTTATATTTCGGCTGAAGAAAGCAATTGGTCTTTCGTGATCATCTCTTTTCTGCATCAACACCACTGCCATAGTATGCTCCGAAGCGAATGAAAACAATATAAAATCCTGAGTGTATTCCGGGCTGATTAGAATTGGAGCTGAAGAAAGAGCCAATTTGACTAAATTGAAAGATTTTACAGCCTCTTCCATCCACTTCATTTGGTTGTCCTTCTTGAACATGTTTGTGATCTCTCTTAGGTGCTCAACAAGATTAGGTACAAAGCGGCGTAAAAAATTCATTTTACCATTGAAGAATTGAATCTCCTTCTTATTCCGGGGTAGATCGATTTGCTGAATAGCTTGTACACATACAGGATCGATACAAATGTCGTCCTTTGAGATAATGTGCCCAAGTATTTTGCCCTCCTCCATGGCAAACAAGCTCTTTTTCGGATTCAGCGATAGAGAATATTTTCTGCACTTTTGAAAGACAGTTTTCAGATGATACGTGTGTTCTTCATCAGATTTGGAAAACACCGTTAGATCATCAAGGTATAAAACCAAAAAGACATCCTTCTCATTTGCGAAATCCAAGTCCATTTCCCACTGAAAGGTGGCACCCGCGTTCTTCAAACCAAAAGGATTTTAGCGTAATGAAAAGTTCCCCATGGAGTGGTGAATGTTGTCTTGTCTCGGTCATCTTCATGGACAGAAATTTGGTTATATCCAAAATAACCATCAAGTAGTGACATACGAGATGCCCCAACTACTTGCTGAAGTATATGATCCATTTTGGGTAGTGGATAGTTATCTTTCAATGAAACTTTATTGAGATTCCTAAAATCGATGCACAAGCAAATCTCACCTATCTTCTTCTGCACGAGCACCAAATTGGAGATCCAATCCAAAAATCTGATGGGAAAAATGATTCCTGATTTGTACAACCTGTTTATCTCCTTTTCAATTGATGGCAGTAGTTTTGGATTTAGCCTTCTCAACTTTTGTCTAGAAGGTTTCTGATTAGGCTTAATGGGTATAGTGTGCTGAATTATATTGGTATCGTATGTCTTCAAGTCAGAATAGTCCCAAGCAAACACGTCAGCAAATGAAGACAACAAACTGATATATTTGGCTTTCATCTTTTGTGGCAATGTTTTAGACAATTTTACCACTTTAGGATTAGAATTTGTTCCGATATTGACCTCTACAACACCCTTCTCTATTGGTTGCAATGTTGGTTTGCGAGCTACGTCATCTTGATCAAAGAGTTCTTCTAAAGGTATCAAGCCTTTAGGAATAATGTTATCCTTTAGTTGGAACACATCCATTTGATTGATCTACACCTCATCTTTGCCATCATCATTTTCTTCATCAATTGAGGTCTCTTTGAACTTACCTTTGTTTTGCAGAAAATCATCAATCTCTTCATAATCTTGGAAAATTTTCCAATACCTCTGATTGTCAGGGACAGACGGACAATGCTTGACATGGATTTCGAATTTATTATTGGACTTCATTGGAATCTTCAAACTACTAGTTGCCTTAGCAAGAGCATCAACAATGCTATTTTGAACACAAGGCACACATGTCGAGGTATATTCTGAAAATAATTTCAGGATGTCTAGGACTGCATTCGGGTAAGCCCACATCTGAGGATGTTTTGCTTGATATTTGCCTCTGACTTGCTTAATCACCAATTCAGAGTCACCATATACTACAATCCTCTTAGCATTTATCTTTCTTAGAATCTTTAGGCGAGCAATTAGAGCTTCATACTCATCCTCATTGTTCGAAAAATCAAAAGCTAATTTTTAGGATCATACCTGCACATTACTAGGCACCTTGTTCGGGGCGGAGAAAGGATTGCATACCCAAATACCAATTCCAACACCATCATTCCCCACTGCACCATTGAAATCCATGGTCCACAAACCTTCTTCCTCTTCTTCCAAGTGCCGAAATTCTATTGGATCTGTTTTTCCTGCTTGCTGTCCATTATCTTTAGTTGATTTCTCAATGGTGTTTTGCTATTCTCGTCCTTCTCTCTTCAAAAATTCTGTGAAATTTTCTACTTTTTCTGGAATACTTTCCGCTTCAACTAATTGACTATCTACATCATTAAAACTATCTGAATACAAAACAAAAGACTCTAGATCTGTATGTACATAATTAATTAGATGATTAATGGGTTTCTCCTTGCTTGTAATCATGTATTTCATTTTTTGTTCCCGATACAGTTTTCTCATTTGACCAAATACGGGAATTGTTTCATAGGAGAAATCTAGTTGTAATGTCCCTTTCAATTTTGCTGCCCAAGACCTGGAAAGAAGAATGCCAAACCTGGGAGGAATACCCACTACCACAATATCCATCGAAACATTGTTCACTAGGATTTGATCCAGATTTACAACCAAGTCTTTGATGAGCCCGATACATCTTACTCTGCTGGAATCAAATGAATAGAGATCACGGTATTTCCGGGTGATGTCTAAACCCAGCTTATCCATGATAGCCTTGGGCATGAGATTGTGATAAGCTCAGGAATTGAACATGGCATTGTGTAACACAAAATCATGCAATCTTAAACTGATATAAAAAGGTGGCACATCATTATCTGGAGACTCCCCATTCAATGCTAGCCCAAAAATCATTTTGGGTTGATCATCTCTGACATTGACCATATCAGACATTGGATCACAATTTAAAATTTTAGAAACCTGCCCTCTATAACTACTGTTCTTCATTATTTCAGTCAAGGGAATGGATACCTTCAATTTAGAAATTTCGTTCTCTAAACTGAAGACGGATGTCTTTTCTACCTCTTTGACTGGGACTTCTTTCCTCTCCTTTTCTCTTGATACAATTTGCTGATTTGATTTTTCTGCTGATGGTGAATTGCTGTTGTCAGGTCCAAGTGCCTCTTTTCCTTTCTTTTGTGCAACTGACAAATCATTCTTTTATGTCGAAACTTTCTTCCTCTTCTGAATTGGGTTAACTGGCACATCTCTGTTTCTAAGTGAATATTGTTGTTGCTAAGCGGACATAGCATTCATATACCCTCTTTGATACTCCTCTGATTCTTCTTCTAAAACTGTGTCACTTGCTAGAATGAAACTTGCATCTTTGTGTGCAGTTGAACTTTCCTCATACTCCTCCTCTTCAGTAATGTAAGTAGGCAAATCATCCAGAGTAAAGAAGTGGTTCTCTTGCCCTATTACCTTCCCTTCCTCATTAGGCTCCGGTCCATTCACAAAACTTTGCTACAGAGGTGGCTGTACTCGCTGTTGTGCTGTTTGATCTTGGGTTCGCTGATCTCTTTGCCTTATCCTATATTTTCGCTGCTGCTGGCCACGAAAGTTAGAATTTCTAACTTGTGGCTCAGGTTTTTCAAGTTTCACCCTTTCAAGCATCTGCTCTAACTTCCTAAGTAATTGATCCATCGAGGAAGACTCTTCCTTTACTGTGACCTTCTTTTATGCTTTTTCTCTAGCCCTCTTGGACAGCAGATTTGCTTCAACACTGACCGCGATTTTCTGGATGTCTTCCATTGTGGCCGACTCTCTTTCTCTTAGTTGATAAGCCATGTCAGCATCAAAACCATCCGGAAATTTCATCATGGCTAGTCCCACAGGTGGCCTTAGATGATTAGTAATTTCATTATACATGGAATTGAATCTAATGCAGTACTCTTGGACCAACTCACCAGCATTTTGTTTGATCTGCTCATATTCAGCCAGAATTTGAAGAGGATTCTTTTTTACTTCCTAGCGGTCTAAAAATTGTCTTTGCAGTTCGGCCAAGGTAGAGATACGTGTAGTCGGAAAACCTCTGAACCATTTCCTAACTTCACCAGCAAATGTCTGTACAAAGAGTCTCATTGTCACATTCTCTGTATCAATCTCATGAAGGTCACATAAATCTGCCATTGTGTCCACATGTTGCTAAGCGGTAATGTTGATAGGAGCGCCATCAAACAAAGGGATTTTGCTTTGATAATCTGCGGGCATGTCATCTAAAACTTGAGGCAGCACAAGAGGTGCAAAATGGGTAGCCATCACTCTTGCTGGGTTTGGTCTTGGAGGTGTTTAATGGGTGTGTGTAGTTTGTAGGGAATTAACAATTTGAGTTTGAAGCTGTGTCGCAATATAATTATCAATTGACCAGTTAGCCCTTTCAGTTTCTAGGTCTACAAGAAACTGTGGATTGGGGATAGTAGAGTCAACAACCCTTTCGGATTTGGTCTCGAATAATGATATTTCAAACTGCTCATCAAACTCAAGCTCTTCAAGATACTCAAAAATGTCAAGACATGAATGGGATTTGAACATGGGAGTTATAGTGCTCTCTTGATGAAGGAGTCTTGGAATAAAATTGGGGTTTTCGTAGATATGAGGAGGATCAGGATCTGGATTGGCTCTGGTATATCTTCTTGAAGCCAGCGTGCTATTTAAAAAAAAAATCAATAGGACATGAACAACTTACTCAGCCGATCAAATCCTAAACTTATCATCCGGAAGCTTAGAATTATCAGAAGAATGGGGTGTTTGTAGGTTAAACTTGCCATTTACGCAACGGAGAAGGCTAACAAACAAAAAATTTTGTCTCCCTAGTATGGTCGCCACTATGTTAGGGCCTAAATCTGCCTTAGGCTGAAGGAAGGCAAAATTCAGGGTAACCACAAACCACGCTCAGTCTGGTAGCTAGCCCTACCAGAACAATAGAGGGCTCTCTTCGGGTCACACTCAGGAAAATAAACAATAGGGTCTGAGATAACGCAAAAATGGATACTGATTTTAGGCTAGGTAAACAAATATGATGGAGGTATTTGAAAAATGACTTAGTTTTCTGGGATGTGTGGGGCCAAGGAACAACATGAGCAGAGAATTTAACTCAAAGACGCAGATTATTTCATGAGGCAAGATAGGCGGAAAGTCAAGCAATTAGAGTTGAAATAATATTAAGTGGAGAGATTGTTTAAGAGTGTGAAAAGGGCATAAATACATGAATCCTTTTCAATAGAAGAAAACATAGAACGTGAAAAATATCCCAAGGCAGAGCAGTACACTGAATTCTACCTTTCTTACTTAGAAAGCTTTGACTGGAAATGAATATGAGTGAAAATATGAAACATAACGAAATACATATGAAATAAGATACATTTGCTAAACTCATGCCACAGGAATCTCATGAACCAGAGCTGCAACCTTTCATTAATTCTCTATCAAAATGTACAGTGAGTGACTGGGTTTCTCTCCCACAGTTTCCCAGAAATTCCAACCCTCTACAAAATGACTCTCAATACAATAAATAAGCTTTGCCATGAGAAAGTCAATCAACCTAGGAAATGAAGAGCCAATCATCAACAGTTACATTTAATTTTCTATGAAGACCAATTAGGAAAAAGCAAATATGAGCGTAGATTTTTTGGGTGGCCGTTCACCTTCATTTGGCCACTTGGATAGAAGCCAAAAATGTTTTTTAAACTTTTTCTTTGATGACAGGAAAAATGTGTTGTAAATGAGTGGGCCCACTTGGAGAAAATTGGGAATCGAAATTTCGCAAAGCGGGAGTGATTTTGGCCTTTGGGTCTCTATGTGCCGTGCCAAACACTGTATGCATTGTGCTAGTTTGGAGCTATTTTTGAGGCACCTTCTGAAGTCAAAATTGAGCCCAAGTGTGCTTGTTGGAAATCCCTACCTGCCTACTCTTCAACCCAAGTGAAATTTCTGAATTTGGTGCCCATTTTCCCCTCCAAAACTGTGATCTCCCAAGACTGCTTCCTGTGTGTTAAAGTAGGGGAAGAGAGGTCATTGTTTAGGTGTTTTTGACCTCCTAAGGACTCAAAATTAGCCCAAACTTCTTGGCCATGCACCAAAAGTCATTATTTTCCATGGAAAGTCCAAAAATGTAAACCTTTTGTCATTTTTAGCTTCCTATTGTAAGCGCGTGCGACGTGGCATGACGCAGAGGGAGAAAAACCCTGTTTTTTGCACAAAAATTTCCAAAAATAACAAAAATGCCCCAAACTTCTTGAAATTTGGGCTGGAGCTTCCTTATCAAGTGTTATTCTGGTCTAAAGAGGCTTCGGTCAATATATGAAGTTGATCGATCTCCCTTTGCCTCTTTTGCTTCTTGATTGCCTTCCTCAATTTTGCCTTCAAATTCCTGATTCGGGCCTTGCACACTTTGTTTCGCGCCATGTAGTGGAAACCCATGTGTCTCAGCAATGCATGGTCCTTGTTGACCTTGTACAGTAGCCTCTCTAAGTGCATGTTAACTCTCTCGAGATTGGCCTCCCGATCCTCATTAATCTCTTGCTCCAATGGCGTGAGCTCAACTCTTCTCCTTTGCGCAGCTTGGCGATTCTCGCGAATGTTTTGTAGCTCCATGATTTCCTGCTGATCCTCCAGCTATTTTTTCCTCTACTCCAGATATTTCATGTTCTACTTAGCCCTCTCCATGTCAAGGGATAAGGCTTTCATCTCTGATTGCTGCTCCTGGATGATATCTCTAAGTTTGGCGCTTTGTGGACCCGTATCTGTATCATCATCATGAAGGAGAATGAAGTCGGTCTCTCATTCACCTGATGGCTCACCTGATGGCCCCTCATCCTTCATTGGCTCCTTGCCTTTGTCCTGTTCCTGTGATGTTGATGGAGGAAGCGAGGCCCCTTCCATCCCGGGTGGAGATAACACTCGCTTTGCTGCTGCAAACAAACGTCTAGTGCCTTTCTGATATGTGATGAAAACCGGCACACTAGCAGTCTCATGGTGCTCATACCGATGAGAAGGTTCACCGTCATGCTTAACCTCAGATACTCTCTATGACGCTCTGAAGAAATCACGCGAGATGAAATCATCCCAAGTGATGCCCTGCAATCCAAGCTAATGAACCACCAAAATCTTAATAAGAGCAAAATGATAGACATTGTTAAGTTGCTGCTGAGGTGTTTTGTGTTGTATAAAGATGTTCATCCTCTCTATCTTCCGGCAAATGAAATACAGAATGTTCATCATTCGTACCATGGGGAAATGCATGAGCAACCTGATGTGATAAGCATAAAGACGAGAGAATCACCCCTCATAGCTGAAATATTTCATAATCAATCTCATTAGTGGAGCATATTCATCCTTCAGATATCGGAATGAGAACACTCTCTTGAGTTGCCTTAAGAAACTGGTTTTCATGTATGGCTCATAATGTTGCCGGTCAATCTTCTATTTCTTGTGCCATGGTTCACCAATGTTCGGTATACCGGTTGCTAATGATATAGATTCTGGTGTAAGTGTGAAGGCGACACCAGCCAAGATAGCTTGATCTCCGTGCAAGTGTACCACAAAAAGACGAGCCAACTCATGATGAAATTGGACACTAGCCACCTTTTGACAAAACTCATAGCATGATTGAGGTTGGAAACATGACATAGCAAGAGGGCAGGCCTGCAATTCTGTAAGGGTGGTCAAATCTTCTCTAACATGTCTGCCACTCTTATGAGGCCTCCAAGGTTCCTGTCCTTCCAAGGGAGAATCAATTTGGGTTTCCACCTCATAGTCCGATGAATGATCAGATGCCATGACCGCTATACAAAATACCTTGAAGACAAGATGAATGTTGTGTATGAACTATGCTTGAACTGCTCTTTTTGGTGTGTATTTCAATTTTTTCCACCAAGGGAAAAAACCAATGCAACAGGGACTGTTAGGGATTGTTAGGAAGGGGAAACAATACTGAGGAATGAGAATTATTGGGATAATTTTAATTAGGGAGAGGAGGGGGATTTTATATATGGGAATAAGGTTTAGGGTTTGGGATTAGTTATATAGGGTTGAGGAGATTTTAATAAGGGCTAGGGTTTTGGGATGTTGAATGTAATGTATGATTGATCAACTTGGTGGGGGGGTAGGAAATGAGGCAACAAGGGAGAATGGGGAAGGAGGAGAGTCCTTGGCGACAAAACTATGAGCTATGAAACCCTGGCAGCAATTTTTTTTGTGTTGGGTATGAATTTTTGTTTCAACCTTTATTCAACCTTACACCACCATCTCTTATCAAAAAATCTGAGGCAATGTCAAAATAGAAGGCCCTACCTGGTAACTCCATGCAAGGGATGAGTAATTTGAAAAGATTTGACACAATTTCGGGCTCTGAACTGTGTGCACCGCGCCAAGAACCCAGTGCACCGCGCCCTCTATGTGCATCACGCCCATTAAAATTAACACTGGGAGGGAATCCCCAGTGCGCTGCGCGCTCTATGTGCGCCGCGCTTCTCCACCTGTGCGCCGCGCTCCAACCTTTGACACAGTGACGACCTTTCAACTGCGGTTTGTTCTTCAACCTCCAAACTCGACTTTTCTATAAGACTTCATGAATGTAACTTGGTACAAATGATTTATATAATTGGAGAAATATCTTGCAAGAGTTGGGTTTTATTTTTTCTTTCTCCAAAACCCATTTTGTAATGTTTTCACTTTGGCACTTTTTCACAATTGATACAACTCTGCTTTTCACACTTCCTTTTGATTTCTTTGACTAAAATGATGAAATTTTTGGCAATTTTTTGCAGGGGTAGCTGACATGGAATTTGGCTAAGGAGACGAGGGCTGCGCTTGGAGAAATTCACTGATAAACTTTTGAAAATTATTACAAATGGCAAACTGTTGACTTTTCTTCAAAACAGAGTTTTGAAGAACAGTCGTAATCTATCAATATGACAATGAAAATGTTTGAATCACAACTTTATAAGAGCCTCCCTCTGGCCTTGTTGGCTTTATTGGACATTGTTTGAAGACTAAATGACTAATCCTTAGATTTAATGACCGAAATGACTCTTGTCCATTAAAATATCAAACGTTGACTGTCATGGACTTTAATACACATTGATGAAAAGACCTAAGCCAGCAGGTACAAGACATGAGGGGAATGAATGATAAGGCCCTTCCGTCAGATTAGGGCATGCCCCTAGTGGAATGCAGCTGAGTGAATGGAGCAAGACACCTAAAAATGAAATGCAGAAAGAGTTTTGATCTCTGACGGAGGACTGACAAGACCGACTCTAACAGGTGGGAGTAACTCTATGGCTATTTGTAATGACGGGATTTCGCATTCAATGGGTAACACAACTTCCAAACCGTAAACTAGTTGGAAAGGAGTGAAACCAGTTGATGTTTTTACTGAGGTTCGATATGCCCAAAGCATTGAAAATAACATGTTATGGCAATTCGACCTATGAATCCCAATGATTCGTCAGATCATAATGACTAGAACTTTGTTGATGGCTTCAACCAGACCATTAGCCTATGGTTAATATGGAGTAGAACTATAGTGACATAGGCCAAGTTGATCTGTTAGTTCAGTCATCATGATGTTTCGAAAATGATGCCCATGATCAGTGATAATCGCTTGTGTAACACCGAATCTAGTAATTATATGATTGAAAATGAAAATCGCATCAGTTTTTCCGTCCGCTGAAAATGTAGGCATCGCCTCGGCCCACTTGGTAAAATAATCTGCCACAAGGATGATATACGCATGCCCCCCGGCCGAGTTAGGGTTACATGTAATAAATTCGATACCCCACTTTTCAAAAGGACCGATGGAAATTATAGGGTGGAGAGGAGCAGGTGGAGCATGCATCTTTCGATAAAAAATTTGACAATTGTGGCATTTTCGGACCGCATCAATACATTCTTTAAACAAAGATGGCTAGAAATAGCCAGCGTGCAATATCTTTTGGGCTGTGGCATACCCAGACATATGACCACCACATGATCCAGAGTGACAGTCATTTAAAACCTTTTCAGCTTCCTCATGAGTTAAACAACGTCGGAAAACAGAGTCCGCCCCATGACTATAGAGTGTATCTCCAATAATCTTGTATTGTTGGGATTGAAAATGTATTTTCCATCGCTGAGACCGTGAAATTTCAGGCCGAAAAGATTGGGTTTGGAAATAAACAATGATATCTCCATACCATGGATCACGAGTGCTGATAAGAAACAAGGATTCATCCGCAATGGGCTCTTTCACCACAGTTTCAGTATCAGCATGCAGGAAGTCACACATCAACTCCGCAAAAACTAAAGATTTCTTTGACTTAGATTTTTCAAATTCCAAGTCAAATCCCTATAGGATAACAATCCATTTGGAATACTTGCCCCCTAGCAATTTTTTGGTCAAAATATAGATCATAGGGTTACAATCATAAATTACGGTAGTTTTGCGTAGTAAGATGTAATGACGAAATCTTTGGACAGCTTGAACAACTGCCAAGGCCAATTTCTCCACATGTGAATATTTTAGCTCAGTCGGATTCAAAGTTTGACTAAGGTAATAAATCACATGTTCACTACCAAGTTCATCTTCATGAACTAACACCATCCCAATGGTGGAATGAGAGGCGGTGAGATACAAGAAGTAATACTAGTTGTAGTTGGGAGGATGCAATAACGGTGCATGGGTCAACGCGTGTTTAAGTGCATCAAAAGATCTGTCAGCTATCTCATCCCAAAAGAATGGAGTATTCTGTTTCAACAACCTGGTAAAACCCTTTGTTATCTCGGCGTAGTTAGGAATGAATCGATGTAAAAAGTTTTCTTTCCCTTGCAAAATTTGGAGTTGGCGAAGAGTCGAAGGAGGAGGCAATTTGACAATAGCTTCAACCTTCGAGGGATTGACACGAATTCTGGCTTTCGAAACAACAAATCCTAGTAAAAAACCTTTTTTTATATAGAAAACACATTTGTGTGGATTCAACCTAATTTGATAATGCCTACATCTCATAAAGATTGCTCGTAAATGAGTGAGATGATGAGCTCTATGTAATGAATGAGCAGGTAAATCATCGAGATAAGGTTTCACAATGTGCTTGATGTCATGAAACACGTAAGACATAGCTCTTTGAAAAGTTGCTTTGGCATTTTTCAACCCAAAAGGTAATTTTCAATAAGCAAATGTCCCCCATGGACTAATAAAAGCCGTTTTTGGTTGATCGGCAAGTAGAATGTTAATTTGATTGTAACCCAAAAAACCATCCATAAAGGAGAAAATTTCACTGCCGGCACAATCATCAATGATTTGATCGATATAGGGAGTTGGATAATTGTCTTTGGGACAAGCTCGATTAATATCCCTATAATCGATACATATTCTTATCATTCCTTGCTTTTTGTTAACAGGAACAATGTTCGATACCCAATCCGTTAAGGGAATTGGATAAATGAAACCTGCTTCAAGTAATTTTTAAACTTCTGCTTTAATAGAAACAGCTTTTCGCAGGTGGATCTGACGCAAACGTTGCTGGACAGGTTTAGCATCCAGGTAAGTTTTGATTTCATGAACAACAATTGTTGGATCAATTCCTGGAATTTCTTCATATGACCAGGCAAACACATCGTGAAATTCTTGAAATAGGGCCTTATATGTTTGAAATTCGTTTTCCGTAAAGGAGGCACCTATATGAATGTTTTCAACAATTCCAGGTTTAACTGAAATGTCAATAGGAACTGTTCGAGAAATATTTCCCAAATTTAACTTAGAATCATGATTTTGCAATGGATTTTGTGATTCCTTGACATAATCAGTAGTAAAAATAGATGAAAAAACATTTTCAAAAATGATTAATCTCAGGTAGGAATGAAGATCAATGATGAAGATCTTCCCATGGTAAATCATCAACAAACAAAATTTCACGAATTTTCTCATCAGTATGAACAAGTTCGGAAATTTTTTTTGAATCTGAGTTTGATGTTGAAAGTGATTCTCCATTGACCACATTCATTAGATCAATTCCGGTTGAAGAAGGGTTGGAAAACGACTGTACAGCCTGATACGCAATTTCATAGGGACTCAAAGGCATAGCATCACCAAATGAATCCACCTCAGACTCTGAAGGTACGATCCAAGGATCATCATAAACAATAGTGTCTGATGAAATAATATGAATGGTTGCAGTAGAATGTGATACTTTAGGAGGAGGAAAGGAAAAAGTTCCTAGTAAACCAAAATATTAACCAATCCTACCCCAACATCCTTATAAGGGATAGTTGTTTTGCCAACATGTTGGATACTTTCAGAAGAGGCTAGGTCGGATGAAAAGTAGGTTAGTTGGTCTATAGTTACGATCTTTCCATTATGAGGAAACTTTATAAGCCGAAAGACCAATGAAACAACAACAGTCATAGCGTAAGACCAAGTACGACCCAAGAGAAGGTTGTAATCTAGAGGGGCATCAACCACTTCCACATCTAGATTAATAGTTTTGCCTTCAACCCCTATATGTAAGTCCTGTAGAATGCCAAAACGATGGAACCCACAGCCATCAAAAGCCTTTAAAATCATCGGGGATTGATTAAGTGTAGGACAACCAAGTGATCTCCAACAATGGATCGACATAATACACGTTGAAGCTCTCTCATCAATCACAGTCCTAAAGCAAGGTCTGTTTTTTACTAACACTGGAATCTAGAAAGCCATTTGATGAGGTAAACGAGGTGTACTAGTTTCTAAATAAAAGATTATAAGGTTCGAGTCCTGAATATCAACAGCTCCTATAGTCAACAATAGCAATTTACGCTGTGCTGGACATGATTGCAACACCTCCAAAGCCAACATTGCTGAAGGGGAAATAACTAAATCTTCAACAATGTTATAGTTCTGAGCAAGTCTCGCATGTGGATTGAAGGCTGACTCTCAAAGTATACCCTTAGTAGGCAGTTTTATTACTAAGTCTGGGTTAGGTTTCTCGACCTGTAGCGGATCAGAACCAGGAGTTGAAGTTGATGGGTTCGAATTAGAAGATTTTGCTTCCTTACCACCAATAGGACTTTTACTTCCATAATCTTGTTATCGTGTCGCAATCCTAACATGGGACATCATCATTATGGGTTCTTTCGAGGCATTTGAGGAAGCACCAATCATCTTACTGTCTTGACTACAGGTGTTTGAGAACCTTTGACAATTTTTGCAACCTCAGCACGATGAGGGCAGTATCTTGAAAAATGCTCTTCGTCACAAATGAGAGAAGGATAACGAGGTTTACGTTTCTCATCAGTAGATTCTATTTTATCTGATTTCTCTTTCGAATTTTGCTTATTTTTCTTCTTCCCTTTCATTTTACCACCGGATTTTGATTTGGCCGTAGATGATTCTACGACATGAATATCGGCAGGAATTTCAGCGGAAGAGTATCCTATCAGGGAATCTAGTAGAGTTATGACAGGAGAAGAATTCTTTGAAGATTTAACTGAACAAATCACACCGTCAGTGGCATGAGACCCTGAAGGAGATGCAATTATTTGATTTTGTTTCGGAAGGTCAGGGATTTTCTCGTGTAAAGTACCCGACTACGTATAAACGAGGTCAAGGTACTGAGCTTGAGAAATTACTTGCTCTTCAGTAACAACTCCTGCCTGAGTTACATCCTTAGTGATTTTAGGTAATAATGATTTAACAAACCATTCTACTAAGATTTGATTCGGAATAAAAACTTTCACTAAATGCCGTCGACATCTCCATTCATGAATGTGATCTGAAATATAAGTGGACGTTGACTGTTTTAATGAAGTTAATAATTCCGTGCCATTGTCATATCTGACAGACAACTGAAAATGAGTTAAGAACAAAGTGGCTAGCTGAATAAAGTTATAAAAGTATGCTCGTGGTAACTCAATGTACCACTTGGCAGCAAGACCAATTAGAGTGCATTAAGAAAGATGTAAATGAATTGAATCATCTATAATGGAGTTAGATGCACACCAAAGGTGATAAGTCATCACATGGTTTGACGGATCCTCTCCTGATTTACCTTCAAACTTTGGGATATCATTGGGCAACTTATTCGGCATTGGTGGCCAAAACGGAAGATAGTCAATCGGATCATTCGTAAGGCATGACAAATCAGGAAATTCCAAAGTCGCAATGAACGGTAACTGACAATTAGGGTCTCGAAAACCCTGGGTCATAAGACCAGCCCCAGGAGGAGGATATCCAGGATAACTTGGAATTGGAATTGCATTTCGGATATTATATCCCCCCAAAAAACAAGGATTAACTGGACCATACTGGGGCTGTTGAGGTTGCTGATAAGTATATCCAGGGTATGGTTGATACTGATAGACTGGGTTCTGCACAGTAGGACCGAATTGGTACTGTCCATGGTACGGTTGATAAGTAAACTGAGGTTGACTTGTGACAACCGTACTTGGACCAGGTTGTCCTGTAGGCATCTGAACTGAAGTCTGAATTGTAGGTCCAGACTGAGGTAAATATGCTTGAGGAGTTGATGCAGGAATAGTAGAAACTGGAGCTACCGATACTCCAGAAGTAGGTGGGGTAGATTGAACAGATGTTGCAGTAGTTGCAGCAGTCATTTGAGGTGGAGTTTGAGGTGAACTAGGCCCAGGTTGAGAAACGACACCAGGTGCAGAATTTTGAATAATAGGCTGGACAGGTTGCTGGGTTGAACCAGAAACCAAAGGTTGTCCAAATTGAGATGAAAACTGCACATTCGGTTGTAAGATCTGTTGAGATTGAGATGGATCCCACACTACATTCATTTCGGGGTATGGACCCATAGAAGGTTGAGCATATTGAGGACCATAACCGGGTTGAGGGTAGGGTTGATAACTCAAAGGTACATTTCTAGCTCCTTGGACAAGTGATTGACCTGAAGGTGGTTGGAAACCTTGGGTTGGGTATTGACCTTGAGGTTGATAACCTTGAGGCACGTACTGAAACTAGGGTTGACCTTGAGGTACATATTGATACTGGGGTTGACCTTGAGGTACGTATTGAGTCTGGGGTTGACTTTGAGGAATTTAATGTCCCGAAGGTATGTACTATCCTTGAGGTTGCCCCCCAGGTGGTAACTGGGAACCTATAAGTTGCCCCCCAGGTGATAATTGACTACCTTGAGGTTGCCTCCCAGGCGGTAACTGACTACCTTGAGGTTGTCGATTTGGAATGGTACTTGACATCATAAGAATGTCTTCTACACTCAACGGTTTAGTTCTGTTATTACCAGTTGATAAACCATGTTCAATGGGTTGAGGAGATGCTCTTGAAAAAGTACAAGTGAGTGACTGATACCCAAAAGGAACAGAAGGACCACCATATAAAAATGTTTCTGGAGATTAAGAAAACATGGATCACTGTCTCAAAATATTCAAAGGAGGATAATAACCTCTAGGTGTTGGATGAAAAGGAATACGAGGTGGAAAGAAACTTAGACCCGGGTTTTCTAAAAAGTTGGTCAATGAAAGATACCAAGAGTTTGTCCTAGGTGGACTATAAAAGATCGATTCACACTCCCTAAGTTCTATAGTTGGTTGGTTTTCAGGGATAGATATACCTTCTTCCGGAGTAACGAGTTCTTCAATAGCAATAAATCCAAAAGGAAGATTTTAGGTAATGATCCTTCCTACCCTAGGTGAACCAGAACCACTGGAAGTTGGAGAAGCAAATCTTGACAATGGAGCAGCAGCAGGTTCAGTTTCAGGCTCAGAAATTTCAGGTTCTTCAGCTAATTCACTAGTAGAGGAAACACTACTAGTAACTTCGGAAAATGAAACTGGTTCGGAAATATATTCTGTTGCTTGAACTAGATAATTAGGGTGAAAAACTAAAGAATATTCTCCTTCTTCTGGTGACCCAACTCTACTGTCACTAGGAGTTACAAGAGCTCATAGCCCTTCAAGCTGGCTTGGTGAATACTCGGGAGGCTGCCCCCAAAGTCTATGGGACTATCTCGGTAATTCAGCCATGATTAAATATTTTAATTACTTCACA
Organism: Pinus tabuliformis; assembly: GCA_031772625.1. NCBI lineage: Eukaryota > Viridiplantae > Streptophyta > Pinopsida > Pinales > Pinaceae > Pinus > Pinus tabuliformis. Next base: position 1,948,587,100 of record CM062816.1, read on the forward strand.
CGCAAACAAAGAAAAATCTCAATAAAACCACCTAAAGTCTCTAAAGAACCAAAAAATTTGAATCACACGCCTAAAGAATCTAGGAGTTCAAACCACACAAAAATAGTAACTTTTCGTATAGAAAACACTAGTTGCTGATGATATCCAACGTCGCAGAATTCAATACAGAAATGGCGGTTGCAACAATTACCTCGACAACTTGCTTAATGAAACAGATTGGCACAAGTTTCTTCACTAAACCGTCTTGAGTGAAGAGAACCCCCAGAGAGTCCAAGTGAGTCTAGTTGATGTCTGCTCCAGGTATAGTGGGATCTTCCCTCCATCGTCACCTTAGGAAAGAATCCTATAGATAATGGTCACTATGGTTACCAACAGAAACAAAAATACCTGGGGGAACAGTCTGTGATCTGATACACATGCAAGGGCAAAGTAACAAATCTCAATCCCCTTGAAGGCTCCTTGACATAATCCAAGGTTTACCAACAAGTGACCCCAGGCTCCTCGACAATGGTCAATCCAAGGTTTACAGTTTTTAATACGTGTGTATCTTCTATCATTCCCAATGAGGAAGGATTGATTACCCCACTATTTCAGATATTATCTCATGCTTGACTCCTATAAGGGGAGCTTCTCAGAGCATAGATGTAACAATTGGAATTTATCTCCTACCGCAAGATATAGCTTCTTGTTTGTTTCAACTATCTTGGAGAGTTAATTACTCCCTACTCCAAGATACTAGCTTAAGCTATGTTGGTGATAAAGATCCCTAGAAATAAAAAGATTGCTAGATAAATTTTACTTTAAGCGTTATTTTTATTGGCTATTTCTTAAGTCAAAAGATGTGGAGAAGAAACTTTATGGTGTGAAGACTCGACTCCAAAACACTAAAAATGCACCTAAGATGATAAACAATCATTTTTCTTCAATGAATTTCTAGCTAAAGAAAGAGTTCGGAATGCAATTTCTTGAAAAACAAATCTTTCCTTAACAAATAAATGAAAAGAAAAACTTTTTTGTCTTTTTCAATAAACTCAAAAACGAGACTACTAATTATGCTCATGAAAAAAATATCCCTTTCTTTTCAACACTCAAAAACTACAAAAACAAACTTTTTCAAAAGAGATTCTAAAATTTCTAGAAAACACTCAAAACTATGAAAAATCTAATCTTGAGATCTACAAATTCTAAAAACCTAATTGAAGCAAAAGCTTACAAAATTTCTTTTTGAGGACTTTTTACTTAGTTATTAATCAAACTAAGGACTAATTCGTTCAAAATAACAAATTAATCAAAAAATACCCATCTTATGTTTTCTTTTTTAAAAATGAAATTCAAAACTTTCAAAACAAGTTCTTTCAAATCTTTGCAAAGAGAAAACGAGATCTATTTCTCATGAAAGGTAGATCTTACAAATCGGTCAGACTCACAAAGAAAACCAGCAAAAACCAGGGTAATCTGAGGTTTTTTATGCTTCTAAACTTTGAGTTACTACAAAGACCAAACGAAAATCAAACCAGGCACGCAAAGCTTCTAGAAAATCACCTAAAACCAAAATGCCAATGGAATTCACCTACAAGAAGTTTCTGAAATGACACATGCAGATCTGGGCAGAGGCTAAAAAACATAAACAAATCCTAAGCTTAACTGGATGAAAATATTTTAGGTTTTTTCAAAAATTTGACAGGGTCTGCAGGCCTCCGGTATAACCAGGTGTGGTACCACTCTGTGTAGTAAAGCGACAGTGCAGGGATGTCCGCACTGTGTTACAAACAGAATGTGTGGTCCTCTTTCAAAAGCGTGGAAAAACAAAAAACAATTCAGGATCTAAAACACTACCCAATCACACACACATCAATAAAAAACCAGAAACAGAGAAAAGTTTCTCAAGTCAAAGTAAAAGTAAAGGCAAAAAACCAAAATTCAAGTCCCCAGTGGAGTCGCCATTTTGTCGGTCGGATAAATTGTTCTTGCAGACAAGACCGATCTCCCTAGTATCTACAGATATCTAGCAAGAAGAAAAACAAGCAAATTTTACCTTTATCTAAATATTGCGACTTATAAATAAAAGCCAAGAGGTATTTTAGACCCTATCTCAAGTCCAATGCTAGTTTGTGGTAGCCACGCTTCGACCATCCAAATGAGTTTCCTTTTGAGAACCTGCAAACATAAACAAGCACACATCAAATAACACCTGCATAGCCAATATAATAAATCATATTCATCATGATGATCAAGGAATTCATGAAATAAACCATAGAAGACAGCTTATTGAGAAAAATAAACTTGATTGTATTAACTTTAAACAAAGAAGAACTTTACAACCTTGGTGCCTTGATGTTGTACAAGCTCCTCCTAGGGTCCAGCAAGAATCTCCTCTACTTTGATAAGCTTCACAATCTTCCCAAAGAGATCAAAAGGTATGTAATCTCTCCTCTCAAGCTCAATTAGGAAGTCTAAATTCCAATAGCATTTACCCTAAAAAATATTCAGCTTTTAACCTCTCTAGTAACCAGCCCAATGCCTCATATTATAGTGCATAGGAAGGAAGTTAGCAGGTCCACCTTCAAAGGGATAGAGTCTTCCTTCAATGGGATAAGCTCCTTACATCAAGGGGCTAGCTCCTTTAGTTATGGGATGCATGAACCTCAAAGGAGTGAACTAACCACCTCAATATTCCCTCTAGAAGCTTCCAGAAATAACCCAAAGTGAGTTTCTAAGAATGTACTTGCACCTTTTTGACTTTTACAGGGTCCGTACCCATTACACAAAAACATAGTAGGCAGGTCCACAGGGAACATGACCAGGGGGTGCGGGACCACATGTAATGCTAAGAGAAAGTGCGGAACTAGAGTTTTAGAGATTTTCAAGGACTTTCTCTCACTTTTCAAGGCTTGACATGAAGAGCTAAGTTTTAAGACCTGCATAGGAGGAAAGTATGAGTGGTGATAGACTCAGGCTGATTGCAGAATGTCATGGTGAAAATATTTTGTGCAACAGAAGGTAATACCTTTGCTGAATTAAGATGTAATATGATGTAATGATGTACATATCGGTATTCAACATGTGATCCAGATTCATTTTTCAAGCATGTGTGCCTAATATGTACATATCTATATATATTTGAGGGCTAAATTACCCCACGACACATGTTATTTTGGTGAAATGGGACGAAGGCCAAGATTGTGAATATTGTAATTTTTTACATATTTATATAATAATAAAACAACGATTATTTGCAACACTCACTCCATGAAAAGAGTGGGGGGCAGTCCAACTCCATAAAATAAAGCAATGGTGTTGTGATTGTTCTATGTGGAAAGTTGGCACCTAAGACCCACGTGGTTTCAGGTATGTGTCACATGGAAGAGAAGGAATTCTCATTGTGCATAGCAAGGAGAGGTCCATTATTTAATATCTCATGATTTCCCATCATCAGTGATTATCATTTCCATTTCACTGTTATGGGCCATCATTCCATTTTTCGGTGGAGAGAGTCCTAGATTACCCTAAGGCACTTGGGAAACATGGACATTACAAGGGGCTATTGGGTTCCAAAGAAGGGTATGCCACTAGTTGTAGGTATAGGGGAAGAAAAACTCTATTGTTGAGAAGTTCTTGGGTGATCGTATGGTGCTATAGAAAGGTGGACATCACAGAGGGTCTATTGGGTCCTGAAGGAGGGTGTGCCATTTAGTTATAGGGGAATCAAATCACATAGGTTGGAGTCATGGATATAGAGGTTGGTACCTCAGTCATGGGTATGTTGTTAACAATTTATTATTAGTTTCCCCAATGCCTATGGAGTTCTAACCTAGCATGAGGGTGACCCATGTTTGAGAGTGATGAACGAAGAGGTCTATGGCTGGGTGGAATGTGGGAAGCCCAAAGCTAGTTTGGCATTTTTATACAAACAACTGTCCAATTATTTTATGTTCCTTTCTGATTAATGTTTATAGATAATTAATGGTTAATTCATTTTCCACTGTGCAAATTATTGACATGCATTTGATTATGATTAGTATTTTAGTTATTTATTACATTGCATCTTAAAAACCCTAAGTTACAAAATGTGTAAAATCGTGTTACAATATTCTGTTGTGCTTTAATATAATTAAATTTATAGTAATGTGGTGAATTTCATATCAAGCATTCAATGATCTGTTTTCATATATAGAGTGTTAGATCACAAAAGGCTTCACCATTCTTTAGTCAGGTAGAAAGTAACAACCATAGGAAATAAATGGATCTTTTAAAGGTTAATGAGCACCAGTATTGCAGCAAGAATGTTGCAACTCCTGGGGCTACCAAATTTACTTTATCAACATAAGGTTCATACAAACGTGGAGGTGACATTGTTGTATACACAAGTGGATGTGATGGGTCTACTCTTTCTCACTACTAAGCTTGATTACGAATGAGAAAAAGGGAAATTTGTACTAAAAGAAATCTTGTCTATTGTAGTAAGGAAAAGACTGAAATTAAATGCTTAAAAAACCATTCATCTAACTAAATTCTAAGAGGATTTTCTCCTAAGGAATGCTAAGTTAACATCTATGTAATCCTACTGTCCTAGGCATGAAATTTGAAACATCCAAACATTCTACTGTTGTGCATGTAAATGAACAAAATAACTCTTTTTTCATTTTTGTCTTTTTTGTGTGAAAATGTGAATGCTAACTTCTTTTGGTGGTTCGGTAGGTGGATTAGGGATGATGGTGAATGGTCAGATGGCTTGGGACGCAAGTAGGGGTATTCTCCTATCTTCCTAGGGGATTTTTGCACAATTCGGCCGCAAAACAGGCCACTACAGGTCAACCTATAGGATGTCCTAATGTGTCCTACAGGATGTCCTAATGCTCCTACAGGATCCCCTGTATTCATACAAGATATAGCTGAGAGAAAAAGGAGGGATTTGGAAGGTGATGTAAGGCTTAGAGAAGGTGAATGGTGGGTTAAATTGGGCAAGGGAGTGCCTAGGGCTCCTTCAGATCTCAAAGCATATTTTCGAGATGATTGGAATTTCTCAACAAGCTTGAAGAAGTATTCTTATGGAATCATGAATTTGGTGAGAGATTTAGTGAAAGAAAGTGGTAACCATGGATGGAGAAGGATAGCATGGGGTTGTTGATCATGGAATCTCTCTGTAGTACTAAAACCCCTACACTACATCAATCACTGACATTTTATCAATGAATCATGTTAAACAAGACAGATTTTCAATTAGCTAAGAAAAAAACAGGATTTTATTATCTAGTTTCTTATGCATGGGAAAACTTGCAGAATAATGTGAAACATTTATGAGATGTAATGCAAGGCTGAAGACATCAGAAATGGAAATTAAATCCTGTTCTTGAAAGCTAGTAAAATGATGGCCTAAGTAACAGAAAACCCTAAATTCTATGATGAAACAAAATTCTATCTTTTTGGGGCTGCCTAAGAGTTCTTTTCTCAAACCATGGTCCCTAAAGTGAGGAGTGAGGCTAGATCCACCCACTAAAAACTTTTGGATATTCGTTTACCTTCCTAAGCTACTGCTATAGCAATGCACAAATGGAATAAAACTAATCAAATCCACAACTACTTACAATGAAATAATGCTAAAGACAATTGAATCATTAGTCTATGAAATAAGCTAAGCGTACAAATACAAGAAGAGGATCATTTTCTGCTAGGGCTAGGCCCTAACCTAAGAGATTCAACCCTATAAGTCAACTCAGTGTTGTAACAAGGAAATTCTCATTCTCATTATCAAATCAGAAAATTACATAACAATGTCTTCCACATGTCTTGAACTCGAAAAAGGCTTAGTGCTTTTACATCAAAAAATTGAATCCTAATGAAGCTCTAGGCTTCCTTATTTATACAACTGAAGTATCCAACGACTTCCTTCAATCTTGGGAGGCTCGGCTCCCAAAATCAAGATGAATTGACTCTTTAACTGTCACTAGATCAATTGCCTTTTGATCTTCAGGACTTGGCTGCTTGTAACTCTGAGGTACTGTGATTTGACGGAGGAATATTCGAATGAGTGAGGAGAAAATGAGGAGGATTCATCTCCTACAATCTCTCCTCCTAGTCTAATTCAAGTTTCTGCCCTTAATTAGCCAAAATTTCCATGATTTTCTCTCAAAAACATGTAATCAATGAACATTAGTCCACTAGGCATAATATCTCACTAGTACTCATCTCATTAAGAAAAACATAATCAAAGTATGTAAGAAATTATGAGAAGAGTTGATTTAAATAAGCTAGGAGGTGTATTAAGGCCCATATAGTTACCCAATGATGAGGCTCATCATCACCCCCTACTGAAAGTGTTCCTCATCCTTTGAGAAACTCAATTTATATCCATGTCTTTCGTTTCTGTAGTGGCCTCCCTAACATACCATGCTTCTGGTGTAGTTTCCTCTTCATGTGCATATAATATTGCCTTCCTCTCTATCTCCTCCCACTGCTTTCTTTCTTCCTCTTCCTTCCTTCCTTCCAACGTTCCTAAGAGCAGTGGTAGACTGAGTCTTAAGCCAATACAATTGACTTTGAGTCTTTGGAGAGCTTGCTTGTACATGAGTGTTATGTTTAGTGCTTCTCTCATTCTCTGAGGAGAATGGTACTATCTAATTTTTATAATGTAGGGAAAAGTGTTCTATCTCCTTTGGCAAGCTTGCATGTTTTCAACCCCTAACAACCTGAACACATGTTCAAAGTGTGTGATTGCTTGCTCTTGGGAAGCAAGGTACCTAGGTGCAAGTTTAGGGTAATTGGCAATCCGGTTGTGGGTGTCGGTGACAGCCATTGGATTTGATTGCTCAGCTCTTATCATGAAGGCTTCTGTCTCTTCTCTTGCCATTACTTTCCTCATCTCTGATTCTCTTGCCTCATTATGATTCATCCATGATGCCAAAACCATAAATTGCATGTCCCTTAGTTTTGAATTAGGGTCCCACACATTCAAATCTGTCAAGGCCAAGTTATGTAGGTAAAACTCAAACATTTTAGCTCTATCATCCAAGGTGATTTGATCATAGAGATCAATTAATTGTCTGTAGTCTTGGAAGGGCATAGTGCCTCTCTATGCTAAACTATTGATTTGGAACTGTAGCCACTATTCCTTAAGATACAATGCATAGGACTTTTCTTACATCGTGCACTAGATTGCCTCTAAGGATAGACTGACCATGGATGCCAATTGACTTTGTATTTCTTGTAACTATCCCCTTAGCCATGCATTCTTTGCTTCCAGGTGAGCTTTCATCATTGCCTCTCTGTCCTCGAGGCTGCTTAGTTCTCTGCCCATCTCTTTTACATTCTCCTCCATGTGGCCTATCTCCTCCACTCCTTTAGATTTCACAATCTACATCCACCTATGTGTTCTTTCCCTTTCTTTCTCAAGCTCAAAGAATAAGGGGATGGAAAATTTCTGTGGAATGACCCTACCCCCTTCAATGAACCAGTAGTAGGAGTCAAGGTTGGGCTGAGGACTAGGTTCACTCAGTTCTGGGTCCTCCTTGTTTGTTTCCTGCTGCATGATCCTTTCTTTGTCCAATTTCTGAGTTTCTTGTAGGTTTAGTAGAGTTTCTTGTAGGATGGCCTCTAGTTCCCGTAGGTCCTTCTCTGTCTCTTGTAGAAGACCATTTCCTTTGGATGAGGCAAATCTACTGACAGGCCTCCTAACATAAGTGATGGGATATTTGGGAGAGGGTTGTCCTGATGATCCTTCTCCTTGATGTTTCACAAGGGCGCTATATTTTCTTGTTGTTTTCGCGAGTTTTAAATTACAATAGGAACTTTGGTGGATGTTTGAGGTTTCCCTTTCCTAATACTTGTACCTTTTCTCGTCCTAAAGGAAAATGGGGTTTGTCAATATCTCTTCCCTTTTTCTTGAGATGGGTACTTAGGGCAGTGACGACAACTTTTGCCTCTTTGTCAATGGGTTCTAGAGATACCCTTGGTGATTCCTCCTATTCTTTTCATTGCATTATTGATCTAGGTGGCTCTAGAGACACACACAGGACAAATAGGGCTCATGAAAGCTCAAAAATAAAAGCGTTTGGATTATTCTCGAACTAGGACTAGAGCATAGATCTTGTTGTCCTAATCGTAGTGTTGTGAATGGTTCATCAAACAGAGTCTATATACGAAAGTTAGAAGCAGTCAAAGTTGGGTTGACTTTTTGCTGACTGACAAGCTTAAGGAGGCCACAATTTGGACAGAGCATGGGCACCAGATTCCAACTAGCTTGGGTCAGATTTTGGGAAAATTTGTTGCCTCGTTAAAAAGACTCCTACGCCTCAAATTCAAATTTTCAAAATTGGCATTATTATATTATATATATATATATATATATATATATATATATATATATATATATATATATATATATATATATATATATATATATATATATTTATTTTTTTTTCCCATAGAAAAAAATCGTAATTTTATTCATATTGATAAAATTACATTTTGTAGATGCTTGAAGCATATGCATATGGCTGTTCCTATAATGACAGGAATGCAAATAGAACTAACAAAAAAAGTTGTGCCAGCAGGCCTATATTTTCCTGCCTTTTTCTTCTCTACTTTGCGCCAGACTCCAGTGTTGAGAGTGGGGACAATAATAGCAAGTTGGTTTTCCTCTGTGTACATGGTTGTTCTTTATCAGAGTCCGATCCTTCGGAGCCATGTGCTCGTTTGGCGCTTCTTATTTCCTGTTGTAATTCTTGCTTCCGTACCAAGCTATTTGGCTCCAAATTGGGCCCCTCGGTGCTCTCTTCCTGTGTTTTTTCCTGTTTCCTTTTCATGTCTATGGGTTTTGTATTCAGTGCCTCCTCCTCCAGTGGTTCGGTATGCTGCCAACCTTTGGGTTTTTTCTATTGTTTCTTGTTCCCTTTTGGCTCCTTACTAGCCAGTGGACATGCATATTGAAGGTGCCCTGTTTGCAAGCAGCCGCGGCATCTAAATGCCATGTTCTCGTAGTCAAGTTGTTGCATCCACAATGAATTATTAAAATTCAATGTGATGTGATCTGGGAGTCCTTGACTTAGATCCACCTCTACACATATTTTGGCATATGTGAAAATTCCCCGGATAGTTCTGTCTTCATCTGTTTTAAGATGTTTTCCTAAGGAGTTCCCAATGGCTGCTAAAGCTTTTCAGTGCCAAAAGTGCAGTGGGAGATTATGCAACCTTACCCAAACTGGCATCGTTGAAACTACCATGGTATTGGCATCAAAGTCCGGGAACCAGGGGTTGATAAAGAGGCCAGCACTACCCCAAAACCATGGCCCCTGATTAATAATATTGTCTCGTTCCAATTCTGTGTTAAATCTGACTATGAAAAAACCTTTAGGGCATAGATATATTTCACACTTAGGTGACCATGATGTAAAAACCCATTGATGTAGTGCATCCGCTTTGGGCCAATAACCATTAAGTCTGCATATGATAGCCTTGTGGATAAAATCTGTGTATAGATTCATTACCTCCAGCAGCAATACAGTAAACATAGGTGATTCTGGCTTCTGTTCCACAATGTAGGGGCCTGGAAGCTTTGATGTGGGTGCTGGTCTGTATTGCAATGGTTCCTTTCCTTTGATTGCATCGTGGAAGGAGCCTGTAGCTTTTGAGCTAGTTCCCTTGCACCCACCTCGCAGTCTCAGATTGAGGATGATGGTTGAATCTTTAACAACTCCATAGTGCTGGAGTGTGTGTTGTTCCTGCATGCAGAGTCCTGAAAATAATAGATTTTGGTATATTAACGGGGTTCCCAGCTTGATCTGGATCTCCTTTTTTAACTCCAACACACTCATCCCTTCCCTGATCTGTACACAACAATGTCTACCTTCTATCGATCTGATAAAGATTTGCTTCAGGTCTGACAGATCAGCCTTGTCCAGGCCCCATTTTATTAGATTGATCGCTAGATCTGGCGGATTGTTGGTGGATCTGGGGTTTATATGTCTTCCCGCTTCATAAAAGGGCTTTCCCCCTCCTGTCCGTAGTTTTTCCAGTGCAGCCATTGTGATTCCCAGGTGTGCCTCTACTGGCCCAGGTCCTTCGATAGTATTATCGTGAGATCTACTTGATTCATGTCTGGTTGCTCACAATTTTCCCTTCTGTTGTTCATTCACCTCAGTTATCAGAGCTGGGTTACCCCTTAATATTCCAATGGGAGGTAAGGGCGTGACCTTCTGTTTGGCTCCTGTTCGCTTTACCATTCCCGGCCAGATCACCCCATCCTTGCCTTTGAGCTCAGTTAAATGCACAGGTTCAGGGTAGAAATGTATTTTTGCTTGCAAATCTGGTCTGTGGTGTGTTGCGCCGCCCTTGCTATGTCCTGTTGCAATGAAAGCAAACGATACACAGCAAGCAGGATTCTGAAACAGGTAAAGAAAGCTCATCCCTGACCTGTGTGAGGTTCGATCCGCCTCTAGGGAAAGATCAGTCGCATGGGTTTTGTTATCTGGTCCGCTGCGGAGCCAGATCCTTGTCAGCGTCTGCGTTTCGGTGAATCCAGCACTTGGTTTGCTGCGGGGACTCCCTGCTGTCACAGCTTCTATGCAGATCTACTGTGTGTCGGCGGCGATGAAGATTACAGAAACCCTAGCCATCCTCGATCTCCAAAATCTATAGATTAAGAAACTTAAACTCAAGTTTTTAAAAATATCCATTGGATTATATATATATATATATATATATATATATATATATATAGATATATATATATATATATATATATATATATAGATATATATATATATAAAGAGGTGGTGGGCCACCACCCCCACTACCCCACACCTTAATCATAAGTACCATATACCAAACAAACAAAAAAATGATGAAGGTGAGGCTAGTGGTAGTTGAACCTGCCCGGCCACGCGGGCCAGTGCCCACCGGGTGGCCTCATGTCATTACAAACAATCATTAATACAAAAAAAACCAAACAGCGTACCAAGCCATTAAACCATACAACACATCGTTTAATGTGTCGTTTAGATTGCGGAGGTATGGGGGTGGGCTGCCCAATGCAGACTTGACCCCCAAATACATTTTTGTTTATATTTAAAATAGTAATGTAATGAAAATAGGGAGGGGCGAGATTTGATCCCCCGACCCCTCCTCAACCATTTTCCCATATTACCACCATGCCCAAACTAATTTCTTGTACAATCTGCCTGCATTGTTTTATTTAAACCTCATTTGCATGAAGTTCGGGGGAAGATGGAGGAATCAGGAGTAGGCAAGAATTTCAAGACAAAGGAGGCAAAGTCTTGGCATGTAGTTTGAGACATCATTTTGCAAGAGGGGTGAAATTTCACTTTGTCAAAATTTGACAAATTTTATATGCTTTCAACGTTTCTCGATGCCACAAACACAATGAAGTTTTCCGTGTGTCCTTCAGAGTTCTTCATTTTTCATTCATTTTCAGTATGAGGGTGAAACCATGATTGCTGCAAAAATAGGGAGCAGAACCATGATCCTTGCAATTTTCTCGAGGACGTAATTTTTCTCCATGTCGGAATATAGTCAAGTATACAGTCATTTTTTATGGTTTTCCATAGGGATCACAATGGTAAGGTCATATTCGACTTTGGAGTTGCAGATTTCCAGTCCACCGATGGAGCAGAATCTTTTAGGAATCTAGGGGGAATCTAAAAGATTCCTTGAGCCCTAGATTTTCAACTTCTGAGAACTCAAAAATTGGACAGTAGATTTTGCACTATTCGACGTCACAAAGCTGATGGTGGATTCATATTTCTCATCCTCTCATTCTATTCTTCAGCCACTTTCTAAGTAGAATGCAGGTGTCAACATCCATGTGTGAGCAGTCATGCAATTGATGCTACGATATTGATGGAATGAACAGCCTTAGTAGCTTGACATCCTTTTCTTCAGATGAACCCTATATGTGAGGTATATGCAGTGTGTTCACATACTTATTTTTCTATGCATTATACTGCACAAATCCCTGTTTGATGCTTGATGTGGGATCTTGTTTCTTACTCGTTTTCATGATTCCTGCTTGATGTGATGCAGAATGATCTATGTGATGTACTTGTTGTCATGATTCGTCATGTTATGTTTTGAGATCCCTTTGTTGTATGTTGATTGGATATCATGTGTCACCATGTTTCCTTTGAGATCCCTTTTATGCCATGTTGGTGGGATGCTCATCGTGCATGCATTTTGTGCCATACTGATAAGAGTCTTTTGACTGAGAGTTCCTGTAGTGGAACATCTCTTGGAGCCTCTCTTGCATGAGGGAATTTTCCTTGTATGATAGCGACATCACCTCTATGTAAAACATCACTATTGACAACACTTAATGTAGTGGCCTACACCATCTTGACACTGGGGCCCAGAGACGTAGTCCCTCCTAGATGAACTCTGTTATCAATGGCTTATGTTTTCATGTGCTAATGATTATCATGTTACTCTTCTTTACAACATGTAGATGTATTCATTAATGTTATTTTAAAAATGGAATTTAACACATCACAAAAGTAAAAGGTCTTGGAAGTGTCCTTCGTCACACCCAAACCTAGATCAAGTGGTATCAAAGCAGTCTTTGCATTGATGTGAGTTGTAGCCTGAACAATGGAACATGTAGCGACAGAGGATGAAAAAGTGATGTACGAGACCATGCTCAACATTTTCAAAAGGATAGAAATAATGTATGAAACTCTACAAAAAGAGCCAGAGGAAAAGGAGTGATTACATCTTCAGTTAGAAGCCATAGAAGAGGCCATGGAAGAACTGAAGAAAAACAAACATAATCTTCAAACAAAGAATGCTGAATTGAAGATGTGTCTACATGAAGAGAAAGAGGAAAAGCAAAGTTTTCTACGACAGTTGTAAGCAAAGGATGAGGCCTTGGAAAAGTTGCAGAGTGACCCAAGTGAGGTAAAATGTAATTCTCTGAATTCATGTATGTGTCCTGATGATGATTTCGTTGTCTTTGAAAATCATACCACAGGAATGTGCTCCAAACTACTGAAGAAAATGGGGTATGAAGGAAAACACTTGTGCATTAATGGCCAAGGAATTATCAACCCCATCATGGTAGAAGAATTGCCCTGTCGAACATGACTTGGGTATGTCAGAAAGGAAGTTGGGGATTGCGCTAAGACAGCTAGCGAACCACCAACAACAGATGATGAGAAGCCCTCATCAGTTCTTTCCAAATTGACAGAGGAGGTAAAAGATGTTGATTTCCTTTCGGTTTCGTATTCACATAGTGTGAGTTCTATTGGAGATTTTGAGATCCCAATTACAGGGACAAACATGAGGCTCCTTACAAGGATGAGGCATGAGGAGGAAGAAGAACTTGGTGTTAATAACCAAGGCATAAATCAAACTTTGGAGGTTGTGCACGAACATCAATTTGTAGGCCCAAAATACACTAAAGGAGAATGCTCGAAGGTGTCAGATTCGCCCGAGGCATCATTGAAATCATCGAGGAAAAAGAATGATGGAAAAACATCCCCAACATCCCATGGCAGTCTCCATTGCAGGGAAAGAGCTGAGGCCAACTCTCATCGCCATACTTACCCCAGAGATAGCAAGGAAGGTATAACCACTCTCAACATTCGAATGTTCATTTCGATTATGATCACGTTGTTAATGATGAATGTAAAACATGGCATCAAAAGACATACACTTTTTTTGGATTACATAACCATATATTTTATAAGCGTTGGAAAAGAATGACAGCACATAAAAGGATGAGGCGTGAAAGACCCCCTCAATAGCAAGTAAAGAAGCATGTTAAGTAGATATGGAGGAAGAAGATGTATTGCATTCATTGCGATAGAAGTGTCCATCAAAGAGCCACTTGTTGGAGGCTCCATCCAAAGTAGCACCTTAAAGACAAAGTGTCAGTGCATGAACTAGGTGAAGCAGTTGTTCGATAAGGAAAACCGCCACAAGGGGGTGATCCATTCACATTGATAAGTGAAAAATGGCTCTAGATATGCTGGCTTGTCATGGTCATGCTTTTGTAAATCATTTGTTGCATTTTAAAATGTAAAAGTGATGATGTGTTTTCCATCAATTGTTCAACAACAATGATGTCTGGTCTTATTTTTTGTTGCATGATAGACTGTGAAAGTGATGTCATGTTTCCATCACTTGTCGAAAGCAAAAAAATGTGTTGGCCTTATATTTGTAAATCATGTGTTGTAGTGATGATGTGTTTTCCATCACTTTTTGAAGAAGCAATGATAGGTTTGCCTTGTTTTTGTAGCTGGGGTACTGCATCCATCTTGTCATAAACTTGACTGCCGAGTATGTGTTATAAAATCATAGCAAGTGTGGGAAGTTTGGGTCATTAGTTAGTCATGAAAGTCAAGCATGTAATTTGCAAAACAATGTACTAGAGGTTGTAGAGGTAGCAAGTGTCGGCTCATTGCTTAAGGCTCTGAAGAACAAAGGTGAAGGACATGGAAGCGAGACCTTTTAGGACGCTTGTGATGCAGACAAGGTACAAAAAAGTTGCAGATTGTTTTTCATGCTTTTGGTGGACCAAAAGCTCCTCAATGGGGAGGAATGATCCAGGTGGCTCCAGCGACACACACAGGACAAAGAGGACTCAGGAAAGCTCAAAAATAAAAGTTTTTAGATTATTCTTGAACCAGGACCAAAGAATAGATCTCGTCATTTTCATCATGGCGGTGTGAATGATTTGTCAAACCGATTCCGTATGTGAAAGTTAGAAGCAGTCAAAGTTGGGTTGACTTTTTGCTGACTGGGCAAGCTAAAGGAGGCCACAATTTGGATAGAACCCAGCCACCAGATTCCGACCAACCTGGGCCAGATTCTGGGTGAATTTGTGGCCTCGTTAAAAGGACTCCTATGCCTTAAATTTGAATTTTCAAAATTGGCAATTATTATATTAAAAATAAATAAAAAAATTATATAAAAAGAGGTGGTGGGGCACCACCCCCACCACCCCACACCTTAATCATATGTACCATATACCAAACAAACAAAAAAATGATTCAGGTGAGGTTGGCGAGAGTTGAACCTGCCTGGCCACATGGCCCAGGCCCCAGCAGGTGGCCTCATGTCATTACAAACCATCATTAATACAAACAAGCCAAACAATGTACCAAGCCATTAAACCATACAACACGTCGTTTGGATTACGGAGGTATGGGGGAGAGCCGCCCAATGCGTACCTGACCCCCAAATACATTTCGTTTAATATTTAAAATAGTAATGTAATGAAAATAGGGAGGGGCGAGATTTGATCCCCCGACTCCTCCTCAACCATTTTCACATTTTATCACTATGCCAAAACGAATTTCTTGTACAATCTACCCACATTGTTTTGTTTAAACCTCATTTGCACATAGTTCAGGGGTAGATGGAGGAACCAGAAGTGGGCATGAATTTTGAGATAGAGGAGGTAGAATCTTGGCATGCAGTTCAAGGCATCATTTTGCAGGAGGGGTGAAATTTCACTTTGTCAGA
Source organism: Pinus tabuliformis (assembly GCA_031772625.1). Lineage (NCBI taxonomy): Eukaryota > Viridiplantae > Streptophyta > Pinopsida > Pinales > Pinaceae > Pinus > Pinus tabuliformis. The sequence continues at coordinate 1,948,602,574 of CM062816.1, forward strand.
ATTTGACAGATTTCATATTGTGTCAACACTTCTCGATGCCATGAACACAATGTCACTGTCCATGTCTCCATCAGAGTTCTGCATTTTTCAGCCATTTTCAGTATGAGGGTGGAACCATGATTGCTACAAAAATAGGGAGTGGAACCATGATCCTTGCAATTTTCTCGAGGAGGTAATTTTTCTCCATGTCGGAATATAGTCAAGTTTACAGTCGTTTTTCATGGTTTTCCATAGGGATCACAATGGCGAGGTCAGATTCACCTTTGGAGTTGTAGATTTCCAGTCCACCCATGGAGCAGAATCTTTGAGGAATCTAGGGGAATCTAAAAGATTCCTTGAGCCCTAGATTCTCAACTTCAAAGAATTCAAATATTGGATAGTCGATTTTGCACTATTCGACATCAAAAATCTAATGGTGCATTCAAATTTGTCATTCTCTCATTCTATTCTTTAGCCACTTTTCTAAGTAGAATGCAGGTGTCAACATCCATGTGTGAGTAGTGATGTGATTGATGCCGCGAGATTGATGGAATGAACAGCCTCAACAACTTGACATCCATTTTCTTAGATGGCCCCTGGATTGGAGGTATATGCGGTGTGTTCATGTACTTATTTTTCTATGCATTGCACTGCATAGATCCCTGTTTGATGCTTGATGTGGGATCTTGTTTCTTACTCGTTTTCATGATTCCTACTTGATGTGATGTGCAGAATCATCTGTGTGATGTACTTGTTGTCATGATTCTTCATTTTATGTCTTGAGATCCCTTTGTTATATGTTGATTGGATACTCATGTGTCACCATGCATGTTTGCTTTGATATCACTTTTATGCCATGTTGGAGGGAAGCTCACCATGCATGAGTTTTGTGTCACACTGATAGGAGTCATTTGACTGAGAGTTCCTATAGTGGAACATCTCTTGGAGCCACTCTTGTGTGAGGACATTTTCCTTGTATGATAGGGACATCCCCTCTATGTACATCATCACTATTGACAACACTTAATGCAGTGGCCTACACCATCTTGACACCACGACCTGGAGATGTAATCCCTCCTGAATGAACTCCGTTATCAATGGCTTATGTTTTCATGTGTTGATGATTATCATGTTCCTCTTCTTTACAACATGCAGATATATTCATTAATGTTATTTTAAAAATCGAATTTAACACATCACGAAAGTAAAAGGTCTTGGAAGGTTCCTTCATCACACCCGAACCTGGATCAATTGTAGACCTCTATTCTTCCTTGTATTTTGTTTTCTCTTTTCCATTTTCCTTCTCATCCTTGTCCTTCTCTTCTTTTTGTCCCTCCAGTTCCTCACTCTGTTCATCAATTTCTTCTTTTGCATCCTCTTCTATCTCCTCATCACTTTCCTTCTTCTTTTATTCCTCTTCATCACCCTCTGTTTCCTCTTCATCCCTCTTTGTTTCTTCTTCATCCCTCTCTGTTTCTTCTTAATCCCTTTCACCAACAGTGGAGCATTGTCATATTCAAGGGCTTTTATGTCTTCCTCTGTCTGCATGTCTCTTAAAGTTGTCCACGTAATAGGGAGTCTTGGGTTTTGGAGGGCATCTTCTAGGATAAGTTTAATTAACCCATGATGGGTTATATGTTGATGGTTTCCTCCTTGCACCTTAATGCTCATATCTATCACTGGTTGAAGAAGAAAGTGGGGTATTATTAGTTTGTTTTGAGGAGGTGTGTTTGCTCCAAAACTCGGCTCTTGGAGAAGCCTAAAATGGTATCCATATACCACAATGTACCTACCTTCACATGATATATACTTAATGAGGTGGTAGCTAATTTCATTCCAAGGATATGGCAGACTTTGTCTTCTAACCCCACTTTTTGTCTTCCATTGCATCCTCTCCTTCCAAAAATAACTTCTTCTTTGCAATTTGGTTGTTACCCTTATCTTCCTTTCACAAAGGAAACCCTAAAGGAAGTGTGGTGATTATGCCTATGACTTCAGGGGTGAGTTTTACAGAGAGGCCCTTCACCACAACAGTGGCATGGGTCCTAGTCAGTGGTATGAGGGAGAGAGAAAATTCTTTGGCCACTTCATCATCATATCCCCTCATTGTTTCGAAGATACCCATCTAATTGTGCCTTGTGAATATATCTACTATAGGAGGGTGTTCATGAATTCTCACCGTGTTAGTGGGTTCCCTCTTATTAAGTCTCCCTGTCATTTTTCTGTGATGAATGTGGAGGTTTGTATGGGTTTAATTCCAAATTATAATGGGTGAGATATTTTAAATGACAATTATGTATTCAACTTCCCTAGGCTACAATCTCTTTAACAAAATAGAAGGCTTTTCTATGATTTTTTTAACTTGGAATATGTGGGAAGGTATAGCACCTACCTCCTTGTCACTGCCTGATGAAGCCAACCTTTGGTTTTTCCCTTCTAAAATTCTCTTTGCCAATCTTGTAGATGACTATTATGGATCTTGTAGGATCCTGTAGGTTTTCCTGTAGGATCCTGTATGTGCTCCTGCACTAAAAAAACTGCTCATTGTCTTTCCTGTAGATTGCTTCAAGGGCTGAGAGCAAGCTTGCTTCAATGTAGCCTTGAGATTTTGAGTGCTTCCTATGCATGGGAATTAGTGTTTTACTTCCTCATATGGGTGATTTGAGTGGGATGGTGTGCTGGCAACTGACGTATGAGTTACCATTTTTAGATCGTTGGTCCCACTACCACATCATCATTCTCCTTACCTAGTGATATAATCCCGCTTCAAGCATCCATAACTTAACAACTTTTGAACTCATCTCTTCTCTCTCCTAATTCCATTGATGCCATGTGTGTTAGGAACTAACTGTATTCTCCTCGTTGACTGACCGAAGGTGGCCAAGTTAATTGACCACCTTTGCTTAAAAAACCAACTCTTTCACAAATATACATGTTTGATCATATTATACTAACGAGAAATCATAAGCGAGATAACATACCTGTGGTAAGATGCCTTGATGCTGCTTGTTGGAGACTGAAGTTCATGCTATGTATTTGATGCATGTGTTTTTCTCTTCTTCTTTTTTAATGTCCTCCTTTGATATGAAGGTACCGGATGGTGATTCTGATGATCCTACTATTACTGCTAAGCTCTATAGGAGCTTCTTTGACATTTGTATCTACATGCTAAAGCTGACTACAACCTGTGATTTTGTTTTGTTTTGTGGAATAGGCTGCTACAGGATTTCCTACAGGATGTCCTATAGCTTCCTCTCCCCCAAAATTTTATTCATTCCTTCACATTTAGAGCATGAGGATGGTTGTCATGGGTAGAGAAGGGGTTTAGGGAATGGTGAATGATATGTATAGCCTTGATGTGTTTTCCCCTTGTTCTCTGTATTTATCCTCTTTTATTTGTTTTTTTTTCTTTGGAAACTGTAATTGTTTTTTTTAAATTGACTTATCGGATGAATGAAGGGGTAATCATGGTGGAGAGAGACATGGTGATGAGGTGGTGAGGTAATTTTTATTTTTTTTGACACCAAAAGGTCATACCCTTGCTCTAGGGTCACTTTCCTTGGGATTCCCAAGCCACTATAATTCCTACATAATCATCCTATAGGTTTTTAGGGAATCCTATAGGTTTTCAGGGAATCCTGTAGGTTTTTAGGGAATCCTGTACAAAACACAATACACTTCCAAACTGTGCTAGATGAATCAATAAGTGGGGGGAATGATGGGATAATGAAGGATAGGGAATGGAGGAATGAAAACATGAACTGTATAGGTCATTTTGATCCTCTCTTATTGCTCTGATCCTCTTCCTGCTGACCTGCAAACAACATTTTAAAAGTTTTCTTTTCTGTCTTTTTTTTATCTTTTTATCTTTTTTCTTTCTTTCTTTTTTGGAAAACAACTAGTCTTCCTCCAAGAGGTTTTCATCTTAGCTACTTGCCCTGGGTTCCTCAAAAGAGGTTTTAATCCAGAGATATTTTAATATCTTTTTTTTTTTTGACGCCATTGGGCTGCCTCAAGAGGTTTTCAACCCAACAATGGGACTCAGGTGCCTCATGGAGGTTTTCACCTGAGTCCCCTTATTTTTTCTGTTTTTAATTTTTTTTTTTTTCCTGTGACTCAGTGGGGTAGAAGTTGAGACTTGCTCCACCACCATCACTGTCTTGCTGATGCCATTAATGAATGCTTGCTTTCACAAGGGTTTCTTGTAGACCTTCAATCTGTGCCCATTGACAAGTAAAGGAATAGCCTCTACATCAATGGTTTTTATCTACACTGAACAATTATCATGACATTTCTCTATGATATGAGGCCCTAACCATCTAGTCCTTAACTTGCCTTTAAAATCCTTGTATCTGGAATCATATAGAAAATCCCAATCACCTTCTTGAAATTGTTTGTCCTTTATGTTCTTGTCATGATAGATCTTCCTTTGAACTTGAGTCACCTCTAGGTGCAGGAGGGCCTACATTCTAAACTCATCTAACCCATTCAGCTGGAGCAATCTCTCTTGTTGTGCACTAGTGAGATCTAGATCTAGTTTTTCTTCCATTCTTAATGTGTTGTATTAAAATTCAATGGACAACAGGGATTTCTTCTCATAGACCAACTCAAAAGGAGTGAATCCAGTGGTGGTCTTGTAGGAGGTATTGTAGGTTGAAGTGTAAGATATTGGCAAGTTTTCTGCGATGACAATGAGATTAACTCCTTTTTGTAGAATAAAGGGAAGTTTAAGAATGCTTTCATTGATGATGTTTGTGATTTTGATGAACAATACATAAAGGTAAATCAGATGGATGTTTTACAGCTGAAGGATAATGTTATTCCAAGAGGTATTATACCTTCAGAGGAGTTGTTTGATCAAGATAATGTGGCAAGAAAGCCAACATTGGTTCCTAATGACAAGGGTGTTGAAGATGTAAACCTTGGGACAGCAGACAAGCCCAAGCTTGTAAAGTTATCAAAAACAATGTCTCCCAAATAAAAGGCTAGGTATGTTAAGTTTCTTTCTGAATTTTCTGATGTTTTTAGTGTGGGTTTACTCAGATTTGAATGCATATGACAAGAACATCATTCAACATACTATTCCTATCAAGCCGGATCAAAAACCTTTTAGACAAAAGTTGAGGAGAATCAATCCAAAGCTACTTCCATCCATCGAAAAATAGGTAAATAGATTGTTTAAATTTGGTATCATTGTTTGAATTAGATTCTCTGATTGGATTTCAAATTTGGTCCCGGTATGGAGAAAGATTGGAGAAATAAGGTTGTACATTGATTTCTGGAACCTGAATAAAGTATCCTTGAAAGATAATTACCCTCTTGCTAAGATGGGCCATATTTTGCAAAGAGTAGTTGGAGCATCACAGATGTCACTACTAGATGGCTACTCAGGTTACAATCAGATATTGGTCCATGAAAAAGACCAAGACAAAACTACCTTCACAACACCATGGGGAACTTTTCAGTATGCCAAGATGTCATCTGGTCTAAATAATGCCAAAGCCACAGTGGGAAATGGATATAGCTTTCACTAATGAGAAAGACGTCTTCTTGGTAGTTTATTTAGATGACTTGACAGTATTTTGTGGTTCTGATGATGAGCATTTACACCACCTAAGGATTGTTTTTTAGAAGTGCAAGAAGTTCGGGATTTCTTTAAATCCAAACAAGAGTCTTTTTTCCATGGATTAAGGTAAACTCCTTGGTCATATAATTTCCAAAGATGGTATTCGCATTGATCCTTCAAGGGTGGAGGCAATCCAACAAATAGACTTTCCATGCAACAAAAAGGAAATTCAAGCTTTCAATGGTAAGATGAACTTCTTACGCAACTTTATACCAAATTTAGCTGAGAATTTACATGAGTTAACTAATATGTTGAAGAAGGACAACACTATGAAATGGACCATGGATGCCATGAAATCTTTCAACTTGGTAAAGCTTGCTTTTACCACAACCCTAGTTTTGATCAAGTTGATATTCATGATCCACAAGACAACATCTATTATCAGATGAAAGATTATTATTTGGTTAATCTTTCTTCATCATGTGAATCCTTTCCATCGCAATAAGGTTTGGAAAGAACATATCTCACAAATCCCCACAGTTTCAAAGCCTATGATTATGTTTACCAAGATAAAGGTAAGTATGGGTTGAAGGATTTCTCTATATCAGATACCTCTGAGATCGGTCTCCTTCCTATCATTTTAGTGCATGTAGTGTATCTTATCATTTTTTTCACACAATCTCTCTTCTTGAGTGATGGTAAATTCCTTAGTCATTTGTTGAATCAAGACCCTTGTGTTCATATGAATACTTTATTTGACTTGACCTTTGCTTTCAATCTATCACTAGCCTGGTATCTTAATTGGTTTCCTAAATTTGTGATGTCAATAATTGTCTTAAATACCTTAAGCTTTCATATTTTTGGCATGTTGTCTAATCATATACAAAGTGGATCGAGGGAGACTAAACGATCTTATAATGCACAATTGGGTCATAATCATTGTACATTGATCAATTTTGTTGAATCCAATGATTTTCATTTTTTATCCATTCACGATTCAGATGCTTGTCAGATAGTTGAGGCACTTCAACATGAATTAATGGTTATGTGAGGTTTTCACAATCTCAATAAATTTTATGGACGAGATCCGATTGAATTCCCATAATAAAATTCTCTTTGTGATTCAAACACGTTAATTGAAAATTCATTTCCTCATTAACGTTTTTAAATTTGATTTTCTAAATGTCAAGATGCATTCACCAAATGGTTAGACAAATATTACATCGCAAGCTCCATCATGTTAGTGTCAGTATATGCATACTTCCATCAGGGATCAAATATGCTCTTTGGATTTTCGTTTTAGGTTTCTCATACTGAATTTTGGATCATTCCATTAGGTCATGTTAAAATGGTCCACTGATGGTTGTCTTCTTCCCTGAAAATCAAATCTTCCTTCATGAGGTACATTTTCTAACCCATCTCCATGTTGTATTCAGTTGAAGTTTCAAATATGTTACTTTAGGTGTCAAGGTAATTGTCTTTCCATTAGGTATGTATTAGGGTTTACTGCAAGGTCAAAAGCATAGTTTCACATGTAAATAAATGGTAGCAAAAATATGAGGAAGACTAATAAAGAAATAGTGAAGTTATGGTTATTGTATAAAGTTCTTGTTTTCACTGATGCAATTTTCATATCAAAAACATGTTTTTAAGATAAAAACAAAGTATTTTAGTTTTCTGATGTAATTTAATTCATTATATGTAATAATTGTTCCCAATGCTGCCCAAGCATGTCTCCTTGCTACAATAAGTGAACCATTAAAGAAATCATCTCAATCAAAGCTACATCCACTTGAAAAGAGACTGAGAAAGAGAAACATTAGACAAAGATTTGAAAACAAAATAAAAAGTTCCAAACAAACATTATAAAGTGGGTCTTTTCATGAGAAAAATAAAAATCATCCTCTATATAAAGTTTCAAAGGCATTTTTCAAAGTTCATTAGTTCCTTTGCATTCTAAGTTATCCTTGGCAAAGAGGAGATTGAGTGAAGGAAAAAATCAAAAGGGTGGACTTGCTAATAGTGCTAACTGGGAGAAGGTGTTGCATGCCTGTAGGGTCAAGGGTGTGTTTTCCAACCCAATCCTGAGTTAATTTTTAACAGCGTTGCACGCCTATAGGGTGAAGGGCATGCCTGTTGAGAGCACTGCACGCTGGGAGAAGGTGTTGCGCATTTGGCCAGAGGAGCCTGGCAAACCCTAGGGGTGCCAAAACATCATTTCCTTCACCTACTCCAAGCTGCAAAGGCTTCAACTACCTGCATTCAACAAGTAAGTGGCCCAACATTTCTTTTTCTCCATCACATAAAGAAAATTGGCACTCTAAAAGATGAAACCCTAGAAAAAATCCCTTGCATTCTTCCAAAATCATTTCATTAATCAAAATTGCAGTACCTCTCATACGTTGTCGCCTTCCAGTCACCCTCACTTTAGTTCACTCCACCTCCTCACTGTTTCACTCATCTTGGCAGATGTATTAGTTCCTCAAGTTTTCACCTATAAAGCATGGCAGAATACATTAGTTCAGAAGAAGGTGAAGGACAACCTAGGAATCCAATCAAGAGAGAGGGAGAATTATTAGATTTGAAGCCATTGATACAAGAGAAGTTATGGCATCACCATTTTCTGTATCATGTTTCATGCACATGGGTTGTTTAGAGTTTTGTCAAAAGGTTGAGACAATGAATTTACATCAGCAGTTAACCAGGCAGTTCATCCTCAATTTGGAAAACAACTAGGTCACTTTAGCCAGGGTCACATTCACTATATCTTTAGCCATCGTATCACAGGCCACTAGAATTCCAAATGCATGAGAGAAATGGTTCAAGCAGAAAGAGATGCATCACAATTTTTATGAGCCATATCTTAAAACAAGGTTCAAAAATGATAAGAAGAGAACTTTCACTTTCTCTTATCTTTTGGACAAATATGTGCCATTGATGAAGATCATCATGAGGTATTTCACATGTGAGGGAAGGTTTTCCCAGCTATGCTCATACCACATTAGGTTACGCATGCACTTTACCAGGGTAAGAACGCTCAATTTTCCATATTACCCTTTCAGGAATATTAACAAGATGACATATATTGGTCAGAAAAGTCACCCAGCTCATCAGATGCATAGTATTTTCCATCATTCTCTTGTCAAAATGATAGTACTCCATCACTTAGATCGACTAGATATTACTTGGGAGGCCTTCATAGCTAATGGGATATTTAATGAGCCACCTACTCAGCCAGCTCCCCGCATTCCTCTATCATCCTCCTCTCATCCATCTACTTCTTCTCATCCACCACAACATACTTGTCACTCATCTTCAATAGGTCATTCTTCACCAGACTCATCCACACCATCTACATCAACATTTCATGTAGCCATTCATTCACCCACTAGATATGATGACAGTGATGAGGGACATGATGTACACACTAAGCATGGTCATACTAGTATACCATAATGGAGTAGTTTGCAACCATTTTCTTTCACCTATCAGAGGGGAAAGAGGTAGGTTTTTACCCCATGGAAAGTGGGAGGGGCGTTGCATTTTTCATCGGCATTACAGGTTAAAGGTAAGGCAAAAATGGTAGAGGAAATAGAGGTCAAACAACAACATGAAGAACATGACATTGAAAAGGAGTTTCTCCTTATGGACACTAGTGACGAGGAGGAAAACAAATATTCTCAAGCTGCCTTGAGAGAAAAGGATGCCAAAATCATGAAGCTTGAGGTTAATTTACAAAGAGTTGAATATGTTATCTCGTTCTATGAGAAAGAGAACAAGCAGCTAGAACTAAAGCATGAGTTGATGCAAATCAAATACATCAAGTCAAAGAGGGAAGTTGAGAAAGCCAAATTTCATCTTGATGAGGCTTATCGAGACTATGGAGAGCCAGATGATGAACAGGGACAAATAAAAAGGTCAAGAAGAAGAGATGAAAAAGGCCTTAGAGCTTGAAAGAGAAAAGGAGGGAGAATTGGAGGAGAAGCTCACTTTAAATGAGCAATTGGTCAAGGACATAGTTGAAAACAAAGAGTCTTGGCTTGAGAAAGTGAACACACACTTGGAGACCCTCTTGGACAAAGAAAATAGAGATGTTGAGTTTCAAAGGAAGATGGCCAAGTATTATGCAAGGAGAAACCAAGTGGCAAGGAGCAAGCTCTAAAGAGCTCACGAGAAAACTGACAAATTGACCAAGCAAAAGGAGAGGAGGAGACTTGACATGCTTGTTGAGGCATCCCTAGATGCCTATAAACTTTGATCAGCTATAAAAACACATTTTTGAGTACTTTGACCATTTTGGGGCATGAAGTTACTTGTTGATATTTTCAGACATTTTTTAGCACAGTGATGGAGGTCAAATGCATAGTGCCCTCCTTTTTGGGGCATCCAATGGGGAAGAGGTCAGCACTTTTGGGTTTCTAGTGATGCGTACATACACCCTATAATTTTGCTAAGGATTGGAGGAGAACTAGTTGGTTAAAAAGGCCAAAAGCCCTCAAAAAATGACTTTTTGCCCTGTTTTTGGCCTAGGTATTCTGCGCTGAGCAATGTTGGAAGAGTTGATTTTTGACTGGGCAAATGACATCCAAATTTAGAAATTCTAGCTATTCTGGAGAGTAGACAAGCATAGATTTCCAACAAGCTATTGTGGGCCCAATGTGGACATAGAGAAGGCCTCCAAAAGTGTAGTTGACGTTGAAGGGCATGCTTGGCATTGTCGTTGTGTGCCTAGCACTAGTGCTGCGTGTTTGACAAATTGTCCCGTTTTTCACTGTTTTGTCCAAGTTTTCACTTTCACGTTGGCAAATCATGATTTTATCCTTGTAATTGATTAGTGGAATGTAATTATGATGCTTCTAGACCTTACTAGGATATATTCATTAGGTAAAACAAGTTCATCAGGTGTAATGTATCAGTTTGTTTGGGTTGGGGATGAGTCACTTTGACCACCCTATTTTCTTGTTTGCAGTTCAGATCTTGTTAGAAACAACTCCTGTTCTCATGGATTCAACCCCTTGAGCTTAGGATGAGTTGTTTGGGGTCTGTATGAGGATTTTCCTCAGTCATTATATGTGTTGGACTTAGTTGGATGCTTATGCTTTAATTAGACATCATTTTGTATCAGTTTCAGGAGGATATTAATGAAAAGTTGCAGCTATTTCTTTTGGATCCGTGTGGTATGATGTTCAGTTTAGTTTTATCTATTGTGATCATAAGTTAAAAAAAAATTGTACTTCATTAATAATTTCATTGCTTTTAAGTGGATGTTTTCAAGTTGATAGGCAGAACCCATAATATTTATGCTCTGTTTTGGGAAAATATTCACAATCCATGTTTTCTTCAGTTTAGGAAGAATCCATGTTTCTTACATGCTCTTTCTAGCTCCTCACCTACCTTGAATCACCTTACCGATTAAACCCTAGATTGTTGAGCCTTGTGCCTAGCTTGCCCCATCTAAAACCCTGCAATTTTGACCTAATTTCCTTGCTCTAACTGTTTGGTTCCTCCTGATCTAGCAAAACCCTTCAAAATCAAATCAAACCTTGTGCTACTATACCTAGCCTAATATCATTTTCTTGATCTAGTGATCTTGGCTGAGATCCTTATGGAGAGAGCCCTCTCCTAGCCTATTAAGGCTAGCTACTTGGCTAAGCGTGGTTTATGGTTACCTTGGCATTTCCTTCCTTCAACTTGAGGTTGAATCCAGGTGATAACACATCCCAAATAACAAGTTTCAATCTTTCTTGATGTTTGCAAAAACTAAAAGCATGAATGAATGTACTTTCACTAGAAACCTTCGAGGTTTGTATCATTGTCATTTCAAGCAACAAGGTAAAGCTTGAATCTGGTTAAAATTAGTAAGCTTGGCACATATTTCTATTGATAAGAAATACCTTTAGCTCATTGTGCAAATTTGTCAAGTTGTTATCTTTACTCTCACACAATGCTTTACATGGCCCCAATTGCTTGTATCTTTTTTATTGCAAGTTGGGTGTGATTGCGGTGGATACATTGGACAATCCATTACACTTAGCCTTGACCATCTATCTCGTTAGGATAGGAGAAGGTTTAGGCGCATTTAGATTTCTAGTTACATTGCATGATCCCACACTAGTCCTTACACTTTGCTTTTTTTCTTTTTTTCCTTTCGATTCTCTATTTAAAGTTAAGGTTTACTTCTGATCTATTTTTTCTATTGTCTTCCTGTTATTCCTTGCCTTGTATATCATGTTTAATAAAACTTCACAAAAAAATTTGTTCTCGTTTGGCCCAAAAGAGAATGTGGAAAAATAGAAAAGGGCCTTATGACACTCCAACATTTGGCTAATCTTTAGTCCTTCTCCATCTTCATTTCATACCTTTTAGTCAATGATGTTTTAATGGAAAATATGATTCTCACATAAGGAGACATTTTTTTGAAACCATGACACCGACATATTTTATAGGAGCCTCATTTCTAAGCTCAGTTATTTATGGTTCGGTGTTTTCCACATTGATTTGATGATGTTGAGAAGTAAAAGAGGAAAATATAATTGAGAAAACTAATATGAGAGGTTTTATATATTATTCTATTTAGGAAAAAAATCTTATGTTCTCTATATGTTGGTATCCCTCTTACACCCCACGAAATAAATAAGTGTCGATGCACATTCCTATAAAAAATAAATAAATAAAGGGTGAAAGAAGCGAAAGGATTCGAGTGCAGTGAAGTGAAGGTAGTAACTTCATTGGTGTAAAATCCACGCTTGCTGGAATCAAAGTAATGATTGTGATTCTGAAGTGAATCCACCGAGGTACTATCCAGGCTTGCTAGTAGCAAAGCCACAGTTGACATGAAAAATTGTACTCTAAAAATATTAAGCTCATGAATAAATTACCCTTATCCTAATTCAAAACATTTTGATATAGATGGCCTTATAATTGTGTTCAAACAAGAAAAGGATGAAGGGGACTATATCTATAACTAGGTTAAGTGGGGAAACCAGAGTAATTTTCATAGAGAATCAATACCTCCTAAGGAACTAGACCTTGTATGAAATATTTGACCAAGGTAGAGAAGCTCGATTTATACCAGTGTGTCACCAAGTGTTTTCATCATGACAAACACCCTCCAAAATTTGGCATACACTCGAATTCTGGAGCCTCCTATGGATCTTGTGATCATTCGTTCCATAGTAACTTTTTTTGGACAATTAACATTGTCTAATTGATTGGTGGCATTTGGTATGCTAGAATTGATGTCAACCACACTAGACTTGAGGTTAGAAGTAGTAGATTCTAGGCACAATAAAAAGTTTCAAGGTGAAAAGAATGGCAGAGAGTTTGCAGCCATGTTTCAGGTAGAAAATGGGCTCAAGGATTGCAACATAACTTCTCCAATTGAAATTGCTTTGAAAAATATTTCCAATGGTATGTGGAAGTCCATAAATGGATCTCGGGATAAAAATTTACTGATAGTTGTTGCATAGCGGAGGCCCCACGTAATGGTTTTGGGGCTCAAAGCCCACAATTTTGGATAAAAGGATGGTAAAGGCTCTGTGAGGTGTGTGGAAAGCGAATTGTAATGAGTCAAGTCAAAGGGTTGTCCACCCAAATATAATGTAAGAAAATAGAAAGTGAGTCGGCCTTCCCATGGTCCGTGAACCATGGGAATGAATAAATAGAGCAAGGCTCTAAGGTTAGAAGGCAGTTAGTAGTTTTGGATCTTGATGTTATGGGTTTATGAAGGCAATATTTTCTGTACGTCTATAAGTTTGAGTCAAGGGTGTTGGTAGATGGATAAAGGCTCTACAACTGTGAGCACAGAGGTGTGGTAGAGTCTGCAACTATGTGCGTGGACCCTTATAGCTGAGTGTGCAGGGCAGATCTGGTTGTACTGAAAAGGAGATCAATAAAGATAAGAATTTCTGAATCATTGTGTGTTTTATCGTGAACCTATCTGTTGCTTGTGTTTTGAATTTATGCATATTTATGATTCTGTTCACTATTTGTTACTATTAAATGTTTGCTTAAAGACCTTAAGAAGTAGATCAGATATATAATAAAATCATTAATAGCAAAGCACATAGGCTTGGATTTACATGGAAGCCTGATAACAATACAGAGTGGTGCGAGGGCATAGAACGGTTCATGATCCCATCCACAACACATCAAGACATCCCAAGGGTGCGGAAACCCGGTTCTAGCACCCTCCCATACTACCTCGGGTGAGACTTCAGTTAGTGCTCCGCGGATTGTTTTCGAAAGGGCTGGTAGTGCGGGATTTGTTTGCCTAAAACAATTCTAAACCTGGGTCAAGCACCAACAAGCCAACAAATGGTTTCGTTGCTGGGACTGGGATCTGCCTAAGGGATGTTTGATGTCAGAACACTATAACCCTACAAAGAAATAATTTGAATATTGGTTGGATCAGAAGCTTCACGAGTTCATGGTACAGGAAAAAAGAAATCCGCAGATATCTGAGGAAAGGTGGTTGGATCGCTCCACATACACAGAGATCCACGAGATCTTCTTCGTGTCCTTCTCGATAGAACTATATGAGTGGATCGTGAGGCTAGCTAACAGTCAAGGAAGGTGCATATTGGATCAGCGCATTGTGTGGACTCCAAAGTTGGTGCGCAGGCTAGAAGCATCTGAAGATAAAATTGCACATGCAGTGGATCACTAGTTGGATTGATAATAGGAGGGTTTATCACTGAGTTCATGATAGAAACAATTGTGAGTTACAGTGAAGCAGAAAGACGCTTTCTCCAAGGACCGCAATGTAAGTACATCAAATCGTTGAATACTTGGATTAAAATGCTATGATGTGAAAAAAAGGTTATGCGCATCCATTGATGTCTCGGGTAACAAGGAGTGGAAGAGGCTACCCAGGGACTGAAGGATTACAAAACAGTCCTCTGATTTCACTTTCATGAGAAAGCGAGGAGGAGCTCACAAGGTTCTCTCTAAGAAGTGCAGTCCGATTGATAAAGCAGTACATTCCATTGATACCACCACCGTCCATGCCATCACCTACTTCACCTACATTAAATCCATCTTCACCTACCCCACCTCTGCCACCTCCGAGGGTTGGAATGACAAGTGCGATCAAGTTGCCGGTATTTAGATGAGTAGGAAATGAGGAACTAGATCAATTCTTGTTCGTGGTAAAGGTTGTATGGGAAGCCCAAGGCGTAACAGATGATAACATCAAAAAGGCTACTTTGGTAAGCATGCTCCAGGACCACACGTTGATGTGGTATATAAAGTACTCAAGCGATCACCCAAATGTGTGAATAGTGGCGATCCAGGATGCGTTGAACAAAGAATTTAGCCGGCCAAAATAAAAAACGCAGTCGATCATCAGGTTCAAGGAGATCATGATGCTACCTGGTGAAACCCCATGGGATCTGGATCAGAGATTAAAGATTACAATCCACGAGGCTAAGATGACACTGAAGGATGCGCAGCACTACGTGTGGTTTGTGGTGTCTTTGACATCGCATCTGATGACAGAGCTGTCACAGCAAAATATCTCAACCCAAGTTGAAGCATTAGAGACAGCGATGAGGTTGCATGAAACTCCAATATAGGATCTAGGGTTGGGAGATCAACAAATCCACACGCAACTAAAAAACCTATGTTTAGAGATGCAAAGTTTCAAACAAGATAAGGTGCCCCGATCAGAGGCGCGCAAAGTGGTGTGGTGCATAAAATGTAAGGTACAGGGCCATGATAAGGATCATTGTCTGATATTCATGAATTATTTGGCAAGGGGGTGGGGAACAATGCCATTGCGATCAGAGGCACAAGTGGGGCCAAGTGCGGTGCCCACACTCTGGTGCATGATCTATCAGGTGGGAGGAAAACATGCCACGGACAACTGTCATCTATTGTAGAAACTGATACAACCCCCTAGTAGCTATTTTGTAAATTTTGTAGATCGATGGGCCATGACAAACGAAATTGCCGAAATTATGAGTTGCTGATGGATAGAACATCTGCTTATAAGATGCAGACTGAGGCACGAGGTTAGGATCTAGCGGCAGCGATAGCGCGCGGCAGATTCTAGGGACGTGGACAGGGACGAGGAGGAATGGGACTCGGACAATGGCAGGGACAATTAATATGCTACAATTGTGGAGGGCCTAGGCACTACGCATGTGATTGCACAAACCCAACTAGAACATGTTGCCCATACTATTACCAATTTGATCATGAAGCAGTAGATTTCCCCACGCTAATTGCACAGATGTGGGAAAAAGGGGTGCTTCAGGCTAATCCCACTCAGAAAGTCCAAATGATGAAGGCGGAACCGCGCGAGGAGGATCTTAACGTGAACATGATGCTCAGAAGTGGTGCAACTATAGGAGAAGATAAGGGGAAGTAACTTGAGGAGGATGCAGGGATTTGGAAGGCCCCTATAGAGCAACCTAAATTTGATTTGGAATGCGTGAAGGAAACATTTATGGAAGCTAAGAAGAGCTTCGCAGAGGCTTCTACTTTAGGTAGCAAGGACCAAACTGAGCCAGAGATGGATACTTCTCTGCTAAATACCCTTTTAGAGACATGCATGAAGCTACTACGAGACACTAAAGTGGTGAAGGTTTTGTAAGAGCTGATAACTAGGTATACAAGGTCAGGTGAATTGCGCATGGTCCAGAAACTAGGCAAGCATGCTTTGTGCACCGGGAGGGAAATGTAGTCGACTGCTCAGATTGGTGACTATGAGATGGATCGGGTCATTCTAGACTTGGGGTCAAATGTGAATGTCCTACCTAAACAGACCTGGGAACACATGGGTAGGCCTACACGACAATGGTCCCCTATCAAATTACAGATGGCAAACCAACAGAAGATCTTGCCTATGGGGAGTCTACAATGAGTTACAGTAGAAATCGAATGTGCAAGCACACAAACTAATTTTGAGGTAATAGAAATTGTGGATGATAGTAATCCGTATCCTACATTGTTATGGATAGAATGGGCCATGGATATGAATGGAGTCATCAACCTAAAGAGACGAAAAATGATATTCAAGAAAAGGTCTCTCCACTTAGTGGTTCCATTGGACCCAACCTAAGGGGCGCACTACATTGAGCCTGTGTGTGACGAGGACAGTGACGATGAGCTGGACTATATCTACCAAATCACAACGAAAGATCAAGATTAGGTGAATCCGACAGCAGACGGGAGAATCTCATGGGAACGTGACAGTTCCTGCATATCAGACTCACATGAAGAAATTGAGCGATGGCAGAATCGACTGCATGAGGTAACAACACTAAATTGTAATGTGATGGTTAGATCACTATGCCGTGTAATGATAGAAGCAAGGGAGCATGCAATTGATGAGGGTGCAACGAAAGTGGAGGAACCGGTAGACTGCTGCGAAACGACAAGTCTAGAACAAAAGCAACAGGGTGCACAAACAGGGATGCCATGTGCAACAATTGCACAAGGGTGGAGTACACGCCAAAATACTAGGGGAAGTGGCACAAATGTAGAAGGCAGGCGTGCATATAGTTTGAAGGACAAAATGGGGTGATAATCCATTAGCGGCATAGGGTGCAGGTGTATGTTGTGAAGACACCTAACCAAATAAGAATAAAAAATCTGAATTCACCACAATGATGCAGTCCACCAGCTGTCTGCAACAAAGCCAGCAGGAAAACAGGGGGGAGCACGAACAATGTCCGCCTGATAAGACGACCCACTAGGAATCTGCGGATACTAGGGGTTCGATGGACCTATAACAGGAGGGAGGAGAAGGTGAGCTTATCAATAGTGAGACAAGAGGGAACCCAGAATGGGCATGGTAACTACATGCTTCACGAAATCGATGAAGAATGGGTGCAGCTGAGAAGGAAAAGCACGATGTTGGGGGAAGGAATCAGCAAAATGAAAAGTGGCGTCACACAAGCAGGCTGCGCGAATCTGCACGTACCAGGTCTACCTCAATAATAGAATGAGTTGTGACCCTGATATCATGGCTGAGACCGCACCGATGGAGGAGTGTACCCCATACAGTAGCACCTAAGGAGCTAACGGATATGAAGGCACTTGAAAGGCACTTGCAGCCCAAGCTAGCAGGAATGCTGAGACCTCGCACCTGGGGTTTGACCACCTTACTAGCTCTAGAAATCACAGTCTCATCACCCCAAGTAGTTGAAAGAAGTCGTGGGACTATAAATAACTCTGCGGGAAGCCGACGTAGAAATAAGGTTCCGTGCAGGGCCATTCAGAGATCCAAATCGCAGCTACGCCAAAAGGGTTGCACTACCACGTGGGAAGGTTGGGAGGTAACCGTTAACACCACTATTCCTGACAAGAAGTTCGAGTTACGGAAGAAAGGAGCAGACGGTGGGTCATTAAGACGAGTTCTGAGTTAGATACAAAAAGATATGTCGCCTAGAAGATATTAATGAACTGGAAGTGGACAGAAGGGATAAATTCAAATTCATGCATTCCTATAAAAACACGTGGACAACACTAGGATATTTGAGATTTGAATGAGTAAAGACTAGGAAACACCCAACTACCAGGCATCCCATGAGTACCATGGCAAGAACCCGAGCACGGTTCGTGGAAGAGCTATATCCAACCTAGGAGGAACCAGATGAAGTGGTTGTGGGCCCCGAGGTTCCAAAATCCCCACGCACACCATGGCCTGGAATGACAAGTAGATGATGGGGCCAGTTAGGGTATCATTGAGATTCAGTAAATTATCAATAGCCAAAAAGGGCAAAGCAATCACCACTGAACTCGAGGAGGATGACGAAGATTTGCAAGCCCTAATCACTCATATTGAAGCACAGGATGAGGAAGAAGAGGATGCTTTCCAAATAACTTCACTACCCCCATATGTCTCTCCATGGAATAGGACAGCCAGGATACCGAAGGACCTCGACACTGTGAAGAGTACGCTCCAGACCCTGCTTCTTCCGGATGAGATAAGGTTTGATGGTTTTCCGCTGGGCCAAGTATCGAGTATCATGTTCAAAGATTGGGATCTTGTGGATAGTGAAAAGTTCCACCAATTGGCTGAAGACAAATTACTACCATGGAAGTGGTTATAGGGTGTGGAGAAGGCAGGATTACTTAATCTGAGCTGGATACCCCACTATCATCGTGTAACCATCACCATTTTTGTTATCCAACAGCTACTATGTCTGGTACATGATGGGTATCTCTGGTTGGGGGAGTTGATTCCTATCACAACTGATTTAGTACACCAGATTACCCACCTGCCTATTAAATGGAATTACCCCACAGACATAGTTGGAACAAGTAGTGATGTGGGTCTCGCAGAA
This sequence comes from Pinus tabuliformis, assembly GCA_031772625.1. NCBI lineage: Eukaryota > Viridiplantae > Streptophyta > Pinopsida > Pinales > Pinaceae > Pinus > Pinus tabuliformis. The sequence continues at coordinate 1,948,621,414 of CM062816.1, forward strand.
GCAATGAAGGCTAAATATAATTTGGAAAATCAAAATCATGGTAATGTAATAGCAAGCATCAAGGATCGAGGGGTGCGAGTCGCCACCCAGATACTGGCAAGTAAACTTGTGAGGGAATGCCATGCAGATGAGGTGCCAACCCTTATCATTGCGCTTGCGGAGTAGTGTATAGAAGGGGTTCAGTTCAACTAGCCACAGTTCCTATGCGACGAGTTTTTGAAAAATTGTAAGGAAGTACAGGAAAAAGGTAAGACTTTCCATTATGCATGGTTGCTACTGTCAATCCTTCTAGTTGTAGGAGAACTGTCGCAGGGTAGCTAGTTTCCCAGCATTGAGAACAACCTACCTGAAGCAGTGTGGTATACCTTGCTTTGGGCTACAAAGGATGCCACGAGGGTTCGTGAGATCAAGGTATTTTGGATATTCATGGAGGTGAGTATCTAGACATGGATCACTCACAGACCACGGTTATCCCCAACGGTATACAACAATTTGCAAAGCATGGCCGAGTTCAAAGCAGACATGCATAACCTATATATCCAGGCGTGGAAGGATCCAAAACAAACATGGGTAAAGCTTCCATTCATTGCAACGGATGATGCAATTTACGAGGTATTGGCAGCATGGCCTTTGAAGTGGCACGCCACGGACATTGCCACATTAGAAAGGATAGAAACACAGCAACGAAAGAAGGAAATCCAGCTACGAGTCACTAAACCGGCGGAAAGGACATGCCAGGGACAAAAGGTAGCTTCACAGCAGAAGGCGACCCAGAAAGTAATCACTGAGGAGATCACGGAAGATCAGGAAATGTCCTTGGAATAGGACATGCAGAGGGAAATAGAGACACAGGAATGCATGGACTTTGCCCCAAAATCGACCCAAGCCAAGATGCCACGTAGCAAGGAATCGCCACATACACGCAAAAAGTCAAAAATAGCAAAGACTTTGGAGAAAGAATTTATTGATAGCAACGAACCAGTGTGCAATGTCACTAGAGGTGTATTGGAGGAGCTGATGACAAAGCATACAACTGTCTTAGGGGAGCTTAGAGCGCAGTTGTAGGCATTACAGGTGTGACTCTCGGGAGGGATGGTACCAAACCTAGCAAATGACACAGTTGCAGCCGAGCAGATGGTGCGTACTCACACAATGAACACTTTAGTGTTGCTAGTAGGTGCTGTCCTCAGTGAAGCCAAAGGTGACATGAAAAGTTGGTGGTTGAATTTGGTTGCTCTGCCTAGAGAAACCCTATACCAAGTACAGGATGGGGTAAACACTTAGCTTCGTGCCTGGGAAGGCCGCACCATCCAAATTTTAATGGAGCACAAGGAAAATTTGGAGTAGGTCAGTTTACAGTGTGATGACTTGGTCACACACAACCAAGAAGTGGAACATGTCATGGTGGAGGCCTGCAATAAGGTACGAGAGTTGGCTGTCCCAGGGAACTTCCAATAACTGACAAGATTCATCACATGGACGCATGTTATAGGGAAATCTAGTGTCCACTCGGAGTTGCTAGTCCCACTAAGACTGGTAGCTATCTTAGAAACAAACAAACTAAAACTACTTTCATTTTCCTTTATGAGAAGTAGATAAGAGTGGAATGAAGGACACCAACCTCAGTCTTGCACTTGGTTCCTTGCTCAGTTCCTCTCCCTTTTGACAAATCCTTGTCGCTTCTCCTTTGTCTACCCAACTTCAAAGAGCACTTGTGGAATGAAAGCAGCATATTACTATCGAAGAACAGAGATCTACAATCATAAACAATATAGGACCATATATATAATGACCACACAAATGCATATATCATCAGACATACAAGAATGTGAAGGAAAAATTGAATAGCTTTATTAATATCAAGAATAGCAAAGAGGATTACAACCAATTGTTCTGACCCAGCGTCATCCTCGAGCATGAAAGCCCTTCTTTCACCTCATGAAAAGCTTAGATCTCCTAACACTATGATATTCCAACAAGAAACCAACAGCACTTCCTTACAACATACAAAATTCCAGCCTCTAGATCTCTGGGATGAGGGATCCATATATAGATGATTACAAGGGGGTGAGTCAGCTTCTGGGATTTCGATTAGTGTCCTCTCTCTGATAGTTCTTGATTCCACTTGGAGATTGATGATCTCTTACTCATCCCTGGGCGAATTCAGAGAGGCAAGTGTCATAGGAGAAGTTTCTGGAAGATTCCATGATCATCCACCTCACAAACTGTCTCTACCATTTGTCCACTCTCGCCCATCACACCCTATAGAAGGGATTTTCAGTATGCATCACACCCTTTACACTGGGCAGGTGGGATGCATTGCACCCTTAGCCCTGAGCAACCTGGATGGTCCAGTTTTGACCAGTTCTGAGCAATTTCCTATGGAGAACTTCTCGGAGATGATGTAATCAGCTGACCTTGTTCCTTTAGAGTATGAAACAACACTTTTAGGGACTTAGGAGCCCTTGGTTTATGGACATGTTTGATTGGGGTTGCAGTGCTCAAAAATGTATATAACACCGCGAGATTCCTTACGACCCAAGAGGTAGCCGTGAAAGCTCAGTGGGAATTAAATTTACAAATTGTGAAGCTAAGACTGAAGGCATAGCCACCCACACCCCTCGGAAGTTCAAGAGCAGTGTAGCGGTGAAATTCAAGCAAGATTGGAAGTGATAAAGCACTTTGTCCAAGATTTCTCAGGATTGTTGGACCAGTCCCTCCTTACGCTCACATCCCTCCAGGACGACCCAATGCTACAGCAGGTAGAAATAAAAGTGCGGGAGTTATAGAAGGCTTATGGAAAAGCCTGGGGGACTATGCAAATGGTTGCCAAAATGAGGGAGGCCTAGGTTCTCAAGGCACAAGTTGACACCACTCGATAGAAGGAAGCAGTGCTTAAAGAACGCATCCAGCCTTGGCTAGATGATGCATTCGCGGTCTACACCAACATCGAGGGAAAGTTAGCACACATGCAGGCAGTATCTAAACCCAGGCAAGCAACTGAAACTGATACTAATGCATCGGCGGCTCGCGTAGAACAGGTACAATAGATGGCGGATGATTTTGTTGTGAGGGTAAGAAAAGCATAGAAGTTGTTGAATGACCTCCACATGAATATTACTGCACTAGCCGAGTGACTGAGGATGAGTTACAATGATTGTGTTGGGGGCCTGTTGGGTAGCGGAGGCCCCCCGTAATGGTTTTGGGGTTCAAAGCCCACAATTTTGGGTGAAATGATGGTAAAGGCTCCGCGAGGTGCGTGGAGTGCGAATTGTAATGAGTCAAGTCAAAAGGCTATCCGCCCAAAAATAATGTAAGAAAATAGAAAGTGAGTCGGCCTGCCCATGGTCCGCGGACCATGGGAATGTATAAATAGAGCAAGGCTCTAAGGTTAGAAGGCAGTTAGTAGTTTTGGATCTTAATGTTATGGGTTTATGAAGGAAATATTCTCTCTGCATTTGTAAGTCTGAGTCAAGGCTGTTGGTAGATGGATAGAGGCTCTGTAGTTGTGTGCTCAGAGGCCTGGTAGAGTTCGCAGCTATGTGCATGGACCCCTATAGCTTAGTGCGACGGGCAGATCTGGTTGTACTGAAAAGGAGATCAATAAAGATAATAATTTCTGAATCATTGTGTGTTTTATCACGAATCTATCTGTTTCTTATGTTCTGAATTTATGCATATTTATGATTGCATGCACTAGTTGTTACTGTTAAATATTTTCTTAAATACCTTAAGAAGTAAATCATATCTATAATAAACTCGTTAATAGCAAAGCACATAGTCGCATATGTACGCGGAATCCTGATAACAGTATAGAGTGGCGCAAGGGCACAGAACAGTTTGTGATCCCATCCAGACCACATCAAGACATCCCAAGGGTGCAGAAGCCTGGTTCCAGCACCTTGCCATACTAACTCGAGTGACATTTCGATCCGTACTCTGCGGATTGTTCCTGAAAGGGCCGGTAGTGTGGGATTTGTTCGGCTAAAACACTTCTAAACCTGGTTCAAGCCCCAACAAGGAAACAATAGTCGAAGTAAGGATCTTGAAGTCCTTAGAAGCAGGCCAAATTTCAGAACTAGAGGAGTAAGCCAAATTTCAGAACCAAAGAATATGGGAAGAAGGCCAAATTTTGGAACTAGGGAAGCAGGCCAAATTATGGACCCCTTGAAACTTTGAATCCTTAGCACCTCGTAGCTTATTATCTTGGGACGTCGGAAGGTTGACATATCAGAACCTCAAATATTTGGAACCTTGGAGGTTCAAAACTTCAGAACCTTGAAACCTCATAATTTCTTATCTCAGGACGCTGGAAGGTTAGCATATCAGAATATCAGAGGTTTGGAACATCATAACTTCGGAATTCTAGAGTTTCATAAATAATTATTAATGAATAATTTTTAAAAGCACTGAGGGTTGTGGGAAGCAGATATATACAAAGAAATTCATTTACAAAACTAAAGTATCGAGTGTCCTTTTCTTTCTCCTCAGACAGGACACATGGTAGCAGTTGATTGGCCCTCTAGATGTGATGATGGAAGATGACATCAGGTTTTACGAAGCACATGTGGAGATCCAATTAAGCATTATTGAATGGATTAATGGAAAATCGTGGTGACACATGTCACCACTAAGTAGACTCCATGTAGGGATGATTACATGAGCATGATGTCATCTTCGGTGTATATCGAAGGTGTAGGATTTCATATTTCCTCCATAATTTCATTTCAAGAAGGTTTCGATAGAGGGAGCTTCTGAAGTTCATTTGAACTGATCCATGAAGCTAAAATAACAAGGGTGTAGTGAATGGCTTAGCACCTAAGTATTATGGAGATGCCACATGGGATATAGATTTCGTAGGCCAGAGTTATCGTAACTCATCCATAATTACATTTTGTGAAAGTTCTAGTATAGGGAGCTTCCGATGTTGATTCGAGCTTGGTAGTGGAGCCTAGAGAACCAAGGGAGAAGAGAAATAACACAAGGAGATAGGCCACCAGCAAGATCCTGAGGGGCTTAGCACCTAAGTGCTATGCCACCAACCAGAACGACCAATTCTATTGTGGAAAAAACATAAGAGGTGAAGAAAAAGGGGCTAACGGGCAATATTGGAATCTCGTGATTTTGTAACATCCAACCTTAATAAAGTTAGGATATGTAGGACACCAATATTGAAACATAGACATGTATGAAACCATCATTCATAACACTTGGTCTTATGGTGGAAAAACAATAAGAGGTGAAGTAAAACAGGTTAAAAGCCATAATTAGAATGTCGCGATTTTGTAACATCCCGCCTTAATAAAATTATGAAATATGGGGCTCTAATATTACTACACAGGGATGTATGCAGGATGAATGAGCCGACATCTAAGAGTAAATGTAGGCAGAACAGTTGGTCACTGGAATCTATAATAACTATCAATATTGTTGATTCAATTGCGATGAGGACCACAATTTTTAGAGAAGAGTGTTTGGCATGTCTCAATTTGAATTAAGACACCTCTGATCTCACGTGCATGCTTCATTCAACTAAATGAAAAATAACGCCTTAGGGGTTGTAGGCCGTATCATAGTTCAGAGAAGCCATGCCAAAGTTCATTGCAAGCTTTGTGGTTAATTAATAAGCATGGAAGAACCTCTTGGGAGTACAAAATGACTGATATTTAATTCTCAGGATGGAGAATCACATAGTGACCCATTCTCTAAATTGATTATAATGCAACCATAGTTGATGATAAAATGATATCCGTTCTTCAATTTAATGTTGCAGCGACAAAATTCGAGCAAAGTGACACAACATCAAGATGGAAAATCCACGTAGAGGTATAATCCTTGTGTGGTCTAAAATGCAGATGCAAATTAGAGTTTAATTTAATGTCAACCTGGGAAGGTAAACTTAGAAGTGCTTATCTAAAATATATAGATCTAGAAAGATTCCCAATTTGTCCAAGATCTTAAAGTCCCCTTACAGGAATATATTCATTAATATCTCTTTCAATAACTAAGCAAGCCTAGATCTAACAATTGTTTGAGATCTATGATTCTCCTACAAGAACATATTCTACAAGATCTCTTCCAAAATTAGATCATCTAATTAGAACTTAAAAGTGGAAATGAAGTAAACCTAGAACTAATCATTGTATGAGATCTTATGGTTCTTTTGCAAAAACACTTTCAAATAAGATCCTTCCAATATTAGAACATTTAATAAAACTTGAAAGTTGAAATCAAACAAAAACATAAAGTAAATTATAAACAAATAAGCATGCAAGTGAGGCCATGGGGGCCCTCCACAACTCCACAAGCACACCACTTCAATGGAGACTCAGATGTAGAAGAAAAATTGAAGTATGATCCTTTATTTCAAAATCTCCATTACAAACCAACTCTAAGATTACAACTTTAAGCTTCTAAGATTACATACTCCAAAATTCTAAGATTACAAAAACTTCCAGATTACAAATTGAGGAGATTGTACTCCCATTTATACAATGGGATGAGTAACAAACTCATAATGATCATCGACTAATCTCTCTTTAGTTTCATAAATCTCGCAACCATTTTTAACTACTATTAACACTCAGGTTGTTCCCTTTGACTCCCAAGGGAATACGGCCGAGGTAACCACAAACCAACTTTGGATTACAAGTTCTAGCCTACCTGCAATCAGAGAGGGCTCTCTCTTTTGATTTAGCTTTGTTTTTAGGATTTTAGGCTAGTTATGAAGTATAAGGTTTTGTTTGAATTTTGGTTGTCATCTGTTGTCTGAAGAAGGGCTTGCAATGATCAAAGAGGGTTTATTCCATTGGGCAAATGGAGTCCATGACTGATTATTGCTTAGTGTCTGTGATAAAAGAGTGTTACTGCAGAGCCAGATAGGTATCCATGATACAAACCTTGATTTGAAAAGAAATAGTATAGAATCACACCATGAAAGGCAACAAAGATTTCTTTCTTGGTGATACAGAACATAAAAGGCTAAATCTTATTCCAGAGCAAAAGAGAATTCTCGAATAGAATTTACCATAAAATTAGAGCAAACAGGAGCATTTAAGAATTCCATATTTACAACTAATCTTTAAGAAAACATAGTTAGCAGGAATGATTGAGTTTAGGGTGTCTTACTGGACAAATCTTGAACTATTCATTTTCCTTCCTACTAAGGAAACATATATCATAGATGAGTTATGTAAACATATAAAACACAGAGACAGTTAGGAAAACACTTATTGTATCATGAGAAAACACGAGAGTTCTGCAACAGCCAACAATCCCATCACAACACGTCCAAGCATAGCCAAGTTGAGAAAACCAGCAGCTTCTTGTATTATACTTCTCAGAGCATACAGCCGAGTTCTTCAGAACAAATAAACAACAACCCCCAAATAAGCTAAGCGGGGCGTATATATACAAAATTATCTTTACAAAATATCTCAAAATGAGTCATTGACTCATAACTTTGTCTACCAACTCTCAAAAATAGTGGATACAAAAGTTATTGTTATTAAAGAAGATTGATTACATCTAGTCATCCCTGGCAGAGATCTTTGACTTTTGGAGCGTCTTGGGACAGCCGAGCACCTTTGTATTGATTTTGAGAATTCTTGCGTTTTTGCTTCCTTGTCATGATATTGCTGCATTGGACACATTAATGGAATTATCCAGTTGTACCCAGACACTGTGCTTTTCATCTAGCTGCCTTCCACTGTTGCTTTAAGTAGATTTGATACATGAGTCATTTGGAAATGCTGACTTTAGGCCAAAATTAGTTTATCAAAGTATAGTTTCTATCATACTCCTCCACCATTCTTAAGTGGGTAATTGATGCCTCTGCATTTTGATTAGAATTTCGTCAGCTTCAGTGTATTTGTAATAATTGGGAGTAACTACAAAAAGGTGCCTGATCTCATGCTCAATAAAAAATAGATTTTCCAGCTTATCATAAAGATCCTGCCCAAATGGGGGACCTGCTTCCTCTGGAGCACTTCCAGATGTTGTTATTTGATTTGTTGCAAAGCTGTTGACCCTTTTGGCATAATGTTCATGTGATAACAATCTTCCTGCACTGTTCACAAAGCTGGGGAGGCCCCTATTATGTAAAACTGTGATTTCTGCAATAAATTCATTCACTTCTGCTTGTATCTCTTGACACTTTCTCTCCAATGACTGGACATAACTTCTCAGGGTAAGCACCCTTTTTATCAGCAGAATAGTATCAATCCTGTCTCTAATGCCCATTCCTGCTAGCTGAAGGCCAGTCCGATTGTTAAGGACATTTATCATTCTGTTGGCTATTTCAGGCATGCTCCCTAAAGATGCCCTGGCTCTTTGATTTTCAGCTTGAGCTCTGCTCAGAAGATTCATTTGTTCATGAACTGTTTCAATGGACTGCCATTGGTCTGTAATAGATTGGCCAATTTTAGCCCATAGAATTTTCTTTACATCAGCTATAGTTTTGTTCATGGTTAATTCATTTTCCAGCTCCTTTATCTTCTTTTCCAGGGTTCTTATTTCCCTTGTCCTCTCAGCCACATTCTACTTTGATTTATCATATTTCTCTTCCAGTGTAGCCAATTTTTCTTTTGCTACCTTTAGTTCTGCCATCTGTGCCTCAAGAGCCTCCAGTTCCTTCCTCATATTCTGCATGTCAAGGCTGGGTGCCTGCTCTGGTGCTGCCACATCTGGTGCTGGTGCTGAAGGGCCTGCTTCTAATGTCCTTTCTGGGGGAGGAATTATTACTTGAGGAGTATCCTCAAGATTTATAACCTGCTGAGGTGGCTGAGACACCTGTTCTCCTTCCTTTTGCTTTAAGGTTGCCTCCAAGGCACCTTCTGTTTCCACTAGCCTTTTGTGCAAAGCCACCAGCATAGCCGTCACATCTTGATCTTTTCTTTGCTCGGCAACATCTTCAGTCTAAGGGTGAAGGGTTGGTGGTAGCTTAACCAACTTCTTCAAAGCTGCTATGTCCTCATCTTTCTTCTTCATTAATGCTTGCACTCCCTTAGGGTCATTTGGATCATGGCCCAGTTCTATGATAATTTCTTCCAAGGACTTGATTTTGTTATCCTTGGCCCGAGAGGAAGCTTTCTCTAGCTCCAATTGAGCAGTAGTGTTATTCAGGGAGTTTTGCAACCTATGTGCCAATAGGGTCTTATTAGCCAGTGTAGCATAAACCATCTCCCCTGTTTGATTGTGCAGTTCTATCTGATGCATAGGATGGATGTCCTTGGCAAAGACCTCTAGGTTGGTCCTAATATAGTCGGCAGCTGACTGAGGCTGTAGCATGGTGGGCGTAAAATGACTAAGAGTCATTTTTCCCTCTTGAATATCATAGGCCGACATAAGCCTTTCTTGATTGGTTGGCGCCATCTTGAGCAGCTGGTTATAGAGCTAGATTCTAATTGGATCATTTCTTGCTTTTATCTCTATAAACTGCTTTTTGATGCTAGACTCATACCTTGTCTGCTGCCCTGATGAACTAACTTATCCTCCATGATGTATTCCTTGTTCCTGCTGATAGGAACTGGCTGATGTTTCAACGTTGGGAGGGAGCATGGTACCAGTGGGTCTTTCAGGAATCTCCTCCTCAAAAAAGGGATTCAACCTTTGCCTTTTCTCACCTTGTTGATCTGTTGAAGTGGTGAGAGGAGTTTCCTCCTGCCTATCTCTCTTCCTTGTTCTTTCCTCATTAGCTGGAGTTTGCAGCACCGAGGTTTCCACTGTTACCTCCTGCCTAGGAGGGACTTTTTCCTGAGTTTGTTGCTCTGTATTTGAAGGTGCCTCAGCCATCCCTTCTTGTCGTTCTGCTTGCTGCTCTATGTTAGACAGTGGCTCCTCTTGTTGCATTTCTTTTCCTTTAGCTGTAGTTGTTGCTTGAGTAGAGGCTTGGGCAGATTGCTGGGGAGTAGTAGAAGAGGAAGTAGATACTCCAAGATGCTTGAGCACTGGGGAGTAAACCTGTCCAAAACATTCCAAGTCAACTGATTTTTCTAACTGCTTGATTTCTTTTTGTGCCATTTCTTCCCTAGAACATGCTTCCACTAGGGTGCCCTCCTTCCATTCTAACTCATTTGCATATTTTTCAATGTGTGGGATGCTGACATGGTCATAGCTGGCAAGTCTGTATCTGACTCTTCTAAGACTTATAAAATGATTGGGGTCATAGGGTGACCAAAGGAAGCTTGTTTGCAGCTAGAAACTTTTTAGAATTTTATCTGCTTCTTGCCATGCTTCTTCTCTTTTGTTGAAAATGAATGGGCCCAGTTAGTGTTTGATTTTCAGCTGTGCTTTCTTATTTCTGCTATGAAAATGAATCATGTCTGCATTTCCAAATTGCCGGAAATGCTCTAATGCAAAAAGTCTCATGGGGACATACTTTGGCAGTCTGTAAGGGGCTAGCTCACAGCCATATATTCTAATTACTGTGTGGTCTTCGTAGAAGTACCAATCTCCAATGATATAATTCTTTGAAAGCTAGAGGATCTTCTGCATATCATCAGTGAGTCTAGGAGGAGGAGAACTCTGTAGCAGAGACAAGGCCGGATAGATGAACAGATCAATGAACTCACAATAGCTGTATGGGGAGCAAGAGATATGGTGACAAACTTATGACCAAAATACCACTGACCTCCTCTTTCCTTTTGCATCCAGCTTTCTCAAGGAGACAGGGAAACTATCAGGCTGAAAGTATAACATTAAGTGATATATATAGGAGGTGTATTTGAATACCCTTTCCCTCTCCAGATTTATGAATTGCTCATGAATCTTGTCAGCAATGAATGTGGCATAATCATACTGGGGAGCAGGAGGCTGCCCTGAAGTGAACATGGATAACATCACCAAGGTTGTATCATCTACAAACTCACTGGTATTGAATACCATAATGTAGGATATCATGTCTACTAGCAGTCTCCCTATATCATTGAACCAGACATGTAGATAAGGAGAAGGTTGCCGGGGCTGATACTCCGGTTTCCTGAACAACTGACCAATCGTTGTGACCTCTGAGCTGGGCAACTTAGCAGCTTCTTGGAGCAGAAAATTCATAGAAAGGGGGACCAGAGGTTTAGTTGGCTTAAAGTTCAGCATCTGATTTATGGATTGCGGAGTGATGTGGAATAAAACATTCCCAGATGAACTCTAAACTGCTCTCTGTGAGGGGTCATAGTGCTCACAACACTGATGGATGAGGTCTGGGAACACATTGACTTAAGGTAGGTGATAAATGGGAAAATTAGATTCCCAGATACCTATGTCATCAGCACCACTCATATATTTATCCCTCAGCTCACAAACAGTGTGTATGTGATACTTGGTAGTTATCTCAACTGTCTCTTTAATTTGATGATCCCTGTCAGCATGGGCCAGCCAGTTTAGGTTCCTCTGTGGGGCACTCAAGGGAGTAATGTTCAAGGCCACAGGGGTATCCATGCTTCAATTATCCTCTGAACTGGATTTATACTTGAAATGTGGATGAATGTGGTGAATTTTTATAGACAAAAAGGTTTTCATGGAGAAACAGGGTAGCTTTGGCAAAATTGAGGTGAAATGCTGTCAAAAGGGGGTGAAACAGGGTGAATTATCTTGTTGTGGCGCGCCCTACGACACGAAAACTTTGTGAAGGGTGTGGGTTAAGCACAATGCAGTGAATGAGGGGACTTTGATGAATTTGGGACCTCCAAGGGGTACTAGTTCAGTCTTTGAAGGTATAGGAGTTCGGAAAGCCGAATGGTGGTTATTTTGTGTTTTTAGCTTGTGAAGACTGAAAAACCAGTTGGTGGGAGAAACAGGTAAATACCTGGTTGTGGCGCGACGGGAGGAAGATGACCGTGCGGAATTCCAGGCGGCAGCAGCTCAAGGACGAATTTCTGGAGGTTGGCGGAAGAACGACGTAAATGCATGCAAGTTACACAGAGTGCTCAAATATATGAAAAATACAAAAAACCGTGACTTTTGCGCGATAATATGGAAAAATTGGTTTTTGGCGCCTTTTTGATGGATGACGTCAGCATGACATCATTGGTGGGGTCAGGTACAGCGGGATGACGTGTGCATCGGTGATTGGGTCGACGTGGACGAGCGACATGGCAGACAGGTCGGAACAATGGCGGAATGGAAGTTGACATGACGCTGATTACTGTAATGATGTGGTGGTGACGCAGGGATGATGTGAGGCGGAAAGGCAATAGCGGTAAGCGGTTTTATCGGACCACTCTTGGTACGGGCCCGGTTTGTGTCGAAAGCTGCCGGATACAACGAGGAATTGACACGCGTCTACGGACAGACGTCATCCTCTGACATTTTTCGGGCGCTAAAGGACGACGATCAGGGGTGGTCCGAAATCGCCGAGGGCTGTCGGATGGGAGGGCCCGGATCCGACGGATGACGGGACGCAGAGATGTCAGATCGATACGGCGGGGGCCGTATAATAAACAATGATTATTTCTGGAAAATTGCGTCAGGACAAAACTTTGGATAAATGAAAATTGTGGGTTTTCTGAGGTTTTCAGGATAAATGGTAAATTATATATCCATTTATAAGGTGCGCTTAGGGTTATTAAACCAACCGGGTGTTGATTTAATTCCCAAAAATAAAGTATGAACAGATATTCCGTGGGACTCCAACTTTCTCCCACTTCCAAACTTTGGGATATATGGCTAGATTGCCAAAGGGGGGGAAATATATATATTTCTGGGATTTCTTGCACAATAATGCTATAATAATAGGGAATGGGAGAACTTAGGGAGCTATATAGTAAAATTAGGGGTTAATATGAATTTTGAAATGTGGGAGAGAAACAAAGGGCTAAATTTAAGGAGTAAACTTAGATTTAGAAGCAGATGAGGGTGAGAATGATTTTACACAAGAAATGTGGCTTCTTGTGTAATAGGAATCAACACCTTGGCTTGATGTTGCCATAATCAAAAGGTGATATTAGTACACAATGAGGAAATCCCATTGGACCTTTAGGGAATGTTAGAAAGATGTTTTGTGGGGAATGATTGGGGAGTTAGACATGCTTCATTGTGTTGTTACCAAAATGTTGAGACAGGTGAACCTTCTCTTGTCAATATATGCTTTCTGCCAAGGCCAGCAATATAACTGAAAACAAGCTTCTGAAACCCCTTTCTACCTACCATTCTTAGTACCTAGCATTTTTTGTTACTTCAGGGAGGGTGCACTTAGACTTGTAAACCCTCAATTGCTCTTTTTCTTTTTCTTTTCTTTTCCTTTTGAGTTTCTATCTACAACTACCCTTATCTCTTCCAAGGTCCCAGATTAAGCAGTTGGGAACCTTTATTCTCTACCTAATCTACTAATCTGCCAAGATTAGACAGTTTGGACAGATTCTCTTTCTCTATTCTACAACATTAATTTAAACATGGCATGATCCTGATTAGGCTGTTGGATCACCCATTCAGAAGTAGGACACTATACAGACTATATACAGACATGCTCTTCCACAGAAATATGGGATCTTTGCATCATCAAAGTAGAACATATTTGGAATTTCCCCTACCAATCATGAAAAATGAAACCTATTGGTATAGGAGGCTAACAGTCGCTCCACATGGGGATGGTTTTTCCATATGAAAGACCAAGAACAGCAGGTCAGAATGCCTTGGCCCTTAATTTCTTGCCATAATTGGGAACTTTTCTTTTGGTGATCAACACTGAGGCTTTTCAAAAAATGAGAGATCTTGTAATTATGGCCTTTCCTTGCTCTCTTTCAAAAATTTGTGAAGCTGTAACGCCCTTTATCTGCTAAAAACAAACTACTATAATTAAGTAATATTGTACAAGGCAATGCCAGATTATATACATGGAAAATAGTCAAAATAGTGCTTCAACATCCGGCCATTTACAGGGCGCTCTTGAACTTCAGTGTCATCTAAATCTTTCAATAAATATGTGTTATTTCCTTGTACTGCTTGAATAACAAAGGGTCCTTTCCAAAGGGAATCAAATTTGCCATGTTTTCCCTTATCTTCTCTTCTTGTGTCCCATTTAAGCACTTTATCACCAATGAAAAAGTCTTCAGCTTTTGTTCTTCTGTCAAAGATTTTCTTTAGCTTCTCTTGTAAAACTTGAACTCTGTTGTATACCTGGTCTCTGGTTTGCTGTAAACAGCTTGTTTGGTTGATCCTCCTTTGCATATCATTGGGTTCAGCTTGGGTTTCTTGAAGCAATTTGATGACAGGAATCCCTAATGATGAAGGAAATTTGGCTTCCATTCCATAAACCAACTCATATGGGCTGATTCCAATAGATCTCTTGGTTGTTAGCCTATCTGCCCATAAGGCATTTGCAAGCTTTTTATGCCAATTTTTCTTATTTTCCTCCAACATCTTCTCGATGATGTTAATAAGACTCTTATTAGATGATTCAGCTAAACCATTGCCCTGAGGGTAGTATGCTGTGGAATGACCCAAGGTAATATGGAACTTATGACAAAAATTGACCATTTTCTTGGATTTGAAAGCAGCAACATTATCTGTAATGATCTTTTCAGGGCAACCAAATTTGGATAAAATATTAGTTTCAAGGAACTGAATGATAATGGAATCATTCGCTTGTCTGCATGGAACAACCTCAATCCATTTGGTAAAATAATCCGTGGCTGTGAGGATCCATTTGTGTTGACCTAAAGATGAAGGATGAATCTTTCCAATGAAGTCTAAGCCCCATTGCTGAAAGGGCCTTTCTGTTGAAATAGGTTTCAGAGATAAGGGCAATAATTTTCTTTTTCCCTCAAACACCTGACACTTATGACATGAAGTAACAAATCTCTTGACATCTGCAAATAGGGTAGGCCAATAGTAACCCGCCCTCAATATCTTATCCACAATGGACTTCCAATACAAATGTCCACCACAGTCACCTGCATGAAAATATTTCATAACATTGTCAGTTTCATTGATTGTTAGACAATTCAACAATATACCCTCATGATTTTTCCACAATAAATTACCATCTATAACACAAAATCTTGAAGCTTTCATTTTTAAAAATCTTCTTTTGGTTCTGGACAATCCTGGGGGAGCACACAGGTTTTGCAATACATAACAGATATCAGCATACCAGGGGGATTGTTCAAAGGCTATATTGATCTGTGGAGTCGCCAACTCTGGTTCATTGTCTAGTTGATTAATATCCAAGGCTTGAAAGTTTGCTTCAAACATGAGTTTAGCCAAACCTTGTCCCTTTATCAGTTTTGTTGGTCTTATTTCAATGTCATATTCCAAAATACTTGCAATCCATCTTCCTCTTTTTCCCTCTAATCCTTCTTGAGTCAATATGTCTTTCACAATGGCATTTGGCACATAAGCAATAACATGAGAATATAGGATATAAATCTTAAAATCTTTGATGGCCTTAACCAGGGCATAAGCCTGCTTTTCCATAATCTGATATTTCAAAGGTGCATCTCTAAGCACTCTGCCAAAGAAAGCAATAGGTTTCTCACTTCCTTGATCATCCTTCTGTAGTAAAACTGCAGCAATAGTATGTTTGGAGGCAAAAGAGAAGATAATAAAGTCTCTATCAAACTGAGGGCTTGTAAGAACGGGTGTTTGAGTCAAAGAAGTCTTGATGCCCTCAAAGGCTTGTTTAGCTTTCAGTGTCCATTTTACCTTGGAATCTTTTTTCAACATGTGGTTTAATAGCCTTATCAATTCTGCTAGATTTGGGATAAATCTTCTTAGAAAGTTGATCTTTCCCAAAAAGGCTTGTAATTCCTTAATGTTTCTTGGTTGTGGGACTTCTAGAATAGCCCGGATTCTGTCGGGGTCAATTCTAACTCCCTCTTTAGAAATTATATGACCTAGCAACTTACCCTCTTCCAGGCCAAACAGAGACTTCTTGGAATTTAAGGAAATACCATATTTCCTACATGTCAGAAACATTTGCCTCAGGTGCCTAAGGTGTTCTTGGTCAGATTTAGAAAAAGGAGTGAGGTCATCTAGATAAACAACTAAGAAGTCATGAATCTCCTTGGCAAAGGCAATATCCATTGTTCTTTGAAAAGTAGCTCCTGCATTTTTCAGTCCAAAAGGCATTTTGACATATTTAAACGTTCCCCATGGGGTTGTGAATGCTGTTTTATCCTGGTCATCAGGATGGACCAAGATTTGATTAAAACCTGAAAATCCATCAAGTAATGAGATTCTAGAAGCCCCCACCACTCTTTGAAGAATGTGATCCATTTTGGGTAAGGGATAATTGTCTTTGAGGGAAACTTGATTCAAGTTTCTAAGGTCAACACAAAGCCTAATCTCACCAGTTTTCTTCCTTGTAGGAACAAGATTGGATATCCATTCTGAAAATCTGATGGGTGCTATGATACCTGCTTCAAACATTTTTTACACCTCTTTCTCAATTGAATGGAGAAGTATAGGATTAATTATCCTTAATTTCTGCTTGAAAGGATTTGGTTTGAGAGGAATAGTGTGTTGAATGACTGAAGTATCATAAGATTTTAAATCCTCATAACTCCATGTAAATACATCTTGGAACTCTTTAAAGAGGTCAACATACTTGGGCTTCTAATCAGGGGGCAAAGACTTTGACAATTTTATTATCTTGGGATTTTCAATTATTCCAATGTTGCACACTTCAATGACAGCATTTAGGGGCTGCATCTTTGGTTTCCTAGGAATATCATTTGAATAAAAAATGTCTTCCAAAGGGGTCAGGCCTGTGGGTAAAAAATTGTCCTTTAGTTGTATGACCTCAGCCTTTGCTCCAGCTATTTCATCAAGATTGATTTGTTTAAGCTCTTGTACATTCTTATTATCAAAGGTTGTTGGGTGAAGTATTTGATTAGCTGTTTTGACTGATATAGTTCTCTGACCTTGGTTGCTCTGTGGTTGGGAGTCTTCTACAGCATCAGTATCAACATTTAAACCCGAAAACGCTTGTTGCAGAGTTAAAAAGTTATTTATCTGTGTATCATCTTCAAATACTTGCCAGTCTTTGACATTGTTTGGGATAGAAGGTCTGTGTCTTATCTCAGCTGTAAAACAATGGTTGGGTTCAAAGGGTAATTTACAAGTACTAGCAAAACTAGCTAGACTGTGTGCATGAAGGTTGTGGCTTCTAGATATTTTGGTCAGTTGAAATTCAGTAAAGACATCAAGTATTCCAATAGCAGCATTTTTGTAAGACCTTAGCCTTTTGTCATTGGTGACGAAATTGCCTTTCATTTGTTGGATAATGAGGTCTGAATCTCCCAGGATTGACACTTTGGTTGCCTGTAAGGATTTGATCAGTTTGAGGCCTAGTAAGAGAGCTTCATATTCTACCATATTATTAGTACATCTGAAATTTAACCTATAAGCTCAACCCTCTGCATGATTGTTTTGTTTATTGTGGATCCAAACTCCTGCTCCTGCCCCTAACTTGTTAACTAATCCATCGAACTCAAGAAACCAAAGGATTTCTTGATTTAGAGCAAAATTAGGATAGCCATTAGGACTTGGAATCAGGAGTTGGAGGTCTTGATTTTCATTTGATTTATTTTCTAGGACAGTTTGATCAATTGATTGCCTAATTTCAAGACCTTGGGTAGCTGATTGCTCATTTGTATGCATGTTTTGTTCCAGAGTGAAAGGTTTGTTATCAGCTATGGGACATGTGTTATCATTGAACAGAACGAAGGAATCCATATCAGAATGGACTGCATTGATGGGAAAATTTTGAGGTTTTTCTTCACTGCTCACCATATATTTCATGAGTGTCTCTCTATATAGCCTTTTTGGTTGCCCAAAGACAGAGATAGTTGCATAAGACATGTCTAATTGTAGGGAGCCTTGGAGCTTGGCTCCCCATGATCTTGATAACAACATTCCATATTTAGGTGGGATATCAGCTACCACCACATCCATTAGAATAGTTTTATTTGGATACTGGACAAGGGAAACACACAAATCTTTAATCAGGCCCAGGCATTTGACTTGGATGGAATCAAATGAGAATAGGTCTTTATATGGGCTTGTGATGTCTAGGTTAAGTCTCTCCATTACAGATTTAGGCATAAGATTATGTGAGGCGCCTGAGTCAAACATTGCATTGTGTAGTATCTTTTCATGAATGTGTAAGCTAACATAAAAGGGTAAAAATCCTGTGCTTATTGTTTTCCCATCGACTTCTGGGCCAAAAAGTAC
This sequence comes from Pinus tabuliformis, assembly GCA_031772625.1. NCBI lineage: Eukaryota > Viridiplantae > Streptophyta > Pinopsida > Pinales > Pinaceae > Pinus > Pinus tabuliformis. The sequence goes on from CM062816.1 coordinate 1,948,639,582, forward strand.
CTCTGGTGTATCATCCAGCACATTGACATCATCTTTATTCTGAGTTAATTGGAGGGATTTTTTGATTTGATGCTTGTAAATGTCATGCTTAGCCAGCTCTGAAAGAGGGATGGCTATCTTCAACTTACCAATTTCAGCTTCTAGGTCAAAAAGTTTGTCAGATTGGGTCTTGGCATTATGGTTAGTAGTTGTTTCTTTGTCAACTGACTTTCCAAAGGCACCCTCTCGAGTTTGCGTTTTATCTTGAGGTTTATCTTTTTTACTAACCTTTTGAGGACTATTACTTTGATTGTGCTCTGAAGGAGATGTTACCAGTTGCTCTTGACTTGGGGGGTGTATTTCAGTTACATCCTCCACTGTTACTTCATTTGTAATAGAGCTGGTTTTGTCAATTGGTTCTGTAACAGTGACCTTCTCCTTTCACATCTTGGGCTGTTGGTTATCTTTTGCTTTTACAGGCTGTGCCACATTTATGGTCCTGCTTCTCAGCTTGTATTGTTTATGAACTTCAAAAACAACAGTGTCACAGCCCTGCTTGAAGTCAAATGACTCACCAAATTTGGTTTGGAACTGATCAACATCATCATCTTCCTGATCTTCTTGACTTAGAAAAACCTGTTGTTCATTATTTAGACCCATCAGATTAATGTGAGTATCATCTATCTGTTCACTAGAGGTGGATGCTTCAACATAGTTTTCTTGGAAAGGAGGTCTTATTTCTTGTTCTGGGCTGGCCCTTCCAGCATTTGGGTTTTGGTTTCTTCTAAAGCTAGGATTTCTGACAGCATTTTTTTTTGGTCCCTCCCATGATGATTTTCTTTCAACTGATTCTACTCTATCTCCAAGCCTATGCATACCGGTGATTATTATATCTAGTTTCTGATCCCAGCCTGAAGGCTCTTCTTTGAAGGTAGTCTTTCTCTCAGTCCTTGCCCTATTTCTCTTGGCTATCAGGTTGGCTTCCACACTGACTGCTATATCTTGCATCTCAGCTAAAGTTTGGGGGGCTCTTTCTCTCAATTGGTATGCCATGTCTGAATCAAATCCATCAGGAAAGGTGTACAAGGCCAGATCAGGTGGAGGCCTCAGATTCTGGGGGGTGGCGTTGTATACATTATTAAATCTAGCACAATAGTCCAGGACAGTTTCGTGAGGCCCTCTTTTAATAGAATTGTACTCAGACAATATGTGAAGGCGGTCTTTCTTCTTTTCCCATCTGTTTAGGAAAGTTTGGTAGAGGGCTTCTGGATTAGCAATAGAATTTGCTGGAAGAGATCTAAACCAGGACCTTACATCTCCTGTCAAACTTTGAACAAAAATCTTCATTCTAACTCCCTCATCATCTATCTCATAATTTTCAAAGTAGTCCTGCATCTTTTTGGTATGTTGCAGGGTTGGATAGGAACTAGCACCATCAAAATATGAGATCTTGGTCTGGTAATCCTGAGGCATAGCCCCTAGATTTGCTGGTAACTGTAAAGGGGGCATACTTGTTAGACATGTTTGCTGAGTTAACTGGAACAACAGGAACAAACGGAACAAGTGGAGGGAAATGGATGATAGGGGTATGTGTAGTTGATGGGGGAGTTGAACAAGCGTTAGGTGAAGCAGATGTAGAACTGGGAGACTGTGAAGTTGTGATATGACGATGAAAGGGGACTTTAGCAGGTGTAGGAATGTTACTCTGAAATCCTGATTCAAGGCTTGAATCTGGACTAATTTCTTCCTTTTCTTGTTTCCTAAGAGTCCTTGAAATTAGGTTTGGATTTTCAAATACAGGTGATGGATTTGGATCTGGATTAGATCTGGTGTAGCGTGTCTTCTTCTTGGGAGCCAGCTTCCAAGTTTTCAGACCTCTTTGAAATTTTGTAGGAAGTATTGTGAATCCGGCAGTGGTTAGGAATTTAGTTCAGGTCCCCAGTAGAGTCGCCAATTATGTTAACACTCAGGTTGTTCCCTTTGACTCCCAAGGGAATACAGCCGAGGTAACCACAAACCAACTTTGGATTACAGGTTCTAGCCTACCTGCAATCAGAGAGGGCTCTCTCTTTCGATTTAGCTTTGTTTTTAGGATTTTAGGCTAGTTCTGAAGTATAAGGTTTTGTTTGAATTTTGGTTGTCATCTGTTGTCTGAAGAAGGGCTTGCAATGATCAAAGAGGGTTTATTCCATTGGGCAAATGGAGTCCATGACTAATTATTGCTTAGTTTCTGTGATAAAAGAGTGTTACTGCAGAGCCAGATAGGTATCCATGATACAAACCTTGATTTGAAAAGAAATAGTATAGAATCACACCATGAAAGGCAATAAAGATTTATTTCTTGGTGATACAGAACATAAAAGGCTAAATCTTATTCCAGAGCAAAAGAGAATTCTCGAATAGAATTTACCATAAAATTAGAGCAAACAAGAGCATTTAAGAATTCCATATTTACAGCTAATCTTTAAGAAAACATAGTTAGCAGGAATGATTGAGTTTATGGTGTCTTACTAGACAAATCCTGAACTATTCATTTTCCTTCCTACTAAGGAAACATATATCATAGATGAGTTATGTAAACATATAAAACATAGAGACAGTTAGGAAAACACTTATTGTATCATGATAAAACACGAGAGTTCTGCAACAGCCAACAATCCCATCACAACATGTCCAAGCATAGCCAAGTTGAGAAAACCAGCAGCTTCTTGTATTATACTTCTCAGAGCATACAACCGCGTTCTTCAGAACAAATAAACAACAACCCCCAAATAAGCTAAGCGGGGCGTATATATACAAAATTATCTTTACAAAATATCTCAAAATGAGTCATTGACTCATAACTTTCTCTACCAACTCTCAAAAATAGTGGATACAATAGTTATTGCTATTAAAGAAGATTGATTACAGCTAGTCATTCCTGTTAGAGATCTTTGACTTTTGGAGCGTCTTGGGACGACCGAGCACCTTTGTATTGATTTTGAGAATTCTTGCGTTTTTGCTGCCTTGTTATGATATTGCTACGTTGGACACATTAATTGCATTATCCAGTTGTACCCAGACACTGTGCTTTTCATCTAGCTACCTTCCACTGTTGCTTTAAGTAGATTTGATACATGAGTCATTTGGAAATGCTGACTGTAGGCTAGAATTAGTTTATCAAAGTATAGCTTCTATCATACTCCTCCACCATTCTTCAGTGGGCAATTGATGCCTCTACATTTTGATTAGAATTTCATCCACTTCAGTGTATTTGTAATAATTGGGAGTAACTGCAAAAAGGTGCCTGATCTCATGCTCAATAAAAAATAGATTTTCTAGCTTATCGTAAAGATCCTGCCCAGATGGGGGTCTTGCTTCCTTTAGAGCGCTTGCAGATGCTGTTATTTGATTTGTTGCAAAGTCGTTGACCCTTTTGGCATAATGTTCATGTGATAACAATCTTCCGACACTGGTCACGAAGTTGGGGAGGCCCCTGTTATGTAAAACTGTGATTTTTGCAATAAATTCATTCACTTCTGCTTGTATCTCTTGACACTTTCTCTCCAATGACTGGACATAACTTCTTAGGGTAAGCACCCTTTTTATCAGCAGAATAGTATCAGTCCTGTCTGTAATGCCCATTCCTGCTAGCTAAAGGCCAGTCTGATTGTTAAGGACATTTATCATTCTGTTGGCTATTTCAGGCATGCTCCCTAAAGATGCCCTGGCTCTTTGATTTTCAGCTTGAGCTCTACTCAGAAGATTCATTTTTTCGTGAACTATTTCAATGGACTACCATTGGTCTATAATATATTGGCCAATTTTAGCCCATAGAATTTTCTTTACATCAGCTATAGTTTTGTTCATGGTTAATTCATTTTCCAGCTCCTTTATCTTCTTTTCTAGGGTTCTTATTTCCCTTGTCCTCTCAGCCACATTTTGCTTTGATTTATCATATTTCTCTTCCAGTGTAGCCAATTTTTCTTTTGCTACCTTTAGTTCTGCCATCTGTGCCTCAAGAGCCTCTAGTTCCTTCCTCATATTCTGCATGTCAAGGCTAGGTGCCTGCTCTGGTGCTGCCACATCTGGTGTTGGTGCTGAAGGGCCTGCTTCTGATGTACTTTCTGGGGGAGGAATTATTACTTGAGGAGTATCCTCAAGATTTATAACCTGCTGAGGTGGTTGAGACACCTGTTCTCCTTCCTTTTGCTTTAAGGCTACCTCCAAGGCACCTTCTGTTTCCACTAGCCTTTTGTGCAAAGCCACCAGCATAGCCGTCACATCTTGATCTTTTCTTTGCTCGGCAACATCTTCAGTCTAAGGGTGAAGGGTTGGTGGTAGCTTAACCAGCTTCTTCAAAGCTGCTATGTCCTCATCTTTCTTCTTCATTAATGCTTGCACTCCCTTAGGGTCATTTGGATCATGGCCCAGTTCTATGATGATTTCTTCCAAGGACTTGATTCTGTTATCCTTGGCCTGAGAGGAAGCTTTCTCTAGCTCCAATTGAGCAGTAGTGTTATTCAGGGAGTTTTGCAACCTATGTTCCAATAGGGTCTTATCAGCCAGTGTAGCATAAACCATCTCCCCTGTTTGTTTGTGCAGTTCTATCTGATCCATAGGATGGATGTCCTTGGCAAAGACCTCTAGGTTGGTCCTAATATAGTCGGCAGCTGACAGATGCTGCAGCATGGTGGGCCTAAAATGACTAAGAGTCATTTTTCCCTCTTGAATATCATAGGCCGACATAAGCCTTTCTTGATTGGTTGGCGCCATCTTGAGTAGCTGGTTATAGAGCTAGATTCTAATTGGCTCATTTCTTGCTTTTATCTCTATAAACTGCTTTTTTATGCTAGACTCAGACCTTGTTTGCTGCCCTGATGAACTAACTTCTCCTCCATGACGTATTCCAATTTCCTGCTGATAGGAACTGGCTGATGTTTCAACGTTGGGAGGGAGCATGGTACCAGTGGGTCTTTCAGGCATCTCCTCCTCAGAAAAGGGATTCAGCCTTTGTCTTTTCTCACCTTGTTGATATGTTGAAGTGGTGAGAGGCATTTCCTCCTGCCTGTCTCTCTTCCTTGTTCTTTCCTCATTAGCTGGAGTTTGCAGCACCGAGGTTTCCACTGTTACCTCCTACCTAGGAGGGACTTTTTCTTGAGTTTGCTGCTCTGTATTTGAAGGTGCCTCAGCCATCCCTTCTTGTCGTTCTGCTTGCTGCTCTATGTTAGAGAGTGGCTCCTCTTGTTGCATTTATTTTCCTTTAGCTGTAGTTGCTGCTTGAGTAGAGGCTTGGGCAGATTGCTGGGGAGTAGTAGAAAAGGAAGCAGCTACTCCAAGATGCTTGAGCACTGGGGAGTAAACCTGTCCAGAACATTCCAAGTCAACTGATTTTTCTAACTGCTTCATTTCTTTTTGTGCCATTTTTTCCCTAGAACATGCTTCCACTAGGGTGCCCTCCTTCCATTCTAACTCATTTGCATATTTTTCAATGTGTGGGATGCTGACATGGTCATAGCTGGCAAGTCTGTACCTGACTCTTCTAAGACTTATAAAATGATTGGGGTCATAGGGTGACCAAAGGAAGCTTGTTTGCAGCTGGAAACTTTTTAGAATTTTATCTGCTTCTTGCCATGCTTCTTCTCTTTTGTTGAAAATGAATGGGCCCAGCTGGTGTTTGATTTTCAGCTGTGCTTTCTTATTTCTGTGATGAAAATGAATCATGTCTGCATTTCCAAATTGCCAGAAATGCTCTAATGCAAAAAGTCTCATGGGGACATACTTTGGCAGTCTGTAAGGGGCTAGCTCACAGCCATATATTCTAATTACTGTGTGGTCTTGGTAGAAGTACCAATCTCCAATGCTATAATTCTTTGAAATCTGGAGGATCTTCTGCATATCATCGGTGAGTCTAGGAGGAGGAGAACTCTGTAGTAGAGACAAGGCCAGATAGATGAACAGATCGATGAAATCACAATAGCTGTATGGGGAGCAAGAGATATGGTGACAAACTGATGACTAAAATACCACTGACCTCCTCTTTCCTTTTGCATCTAGCTTTCTCAAGGAGGCAAGGAAACTATCAGGCTGAAAGTATAACATTAAGTGATATATATAGGAGGTGTATTTGAATACCCTTTCCCTCTCCAGATTCATGAATTGCTCATGAATCTTGTCAGCAATGAATGTGGCATAATCATACTGGGGAGCAAGAGGCTGCCCTGAAGTGAACATGGATAACATCACCAAGGTTGTATCATCTACAAACTCACTGGTATTGAATCCCAAAATGCATTATATCATGTCTACTAGCAGTCTCCCTATATCATTGAACCAGACATGTAGATAAGGAGAAGGTTGCTGGGGCTGATATTCTGGTTTCATGAACAATTGACGAATCTTTGTGACCTCTGAGCTAGGCAACTTAGCAGCTTCTTGGAGCAGAAAATTCATAGAATGGGGGACCAGAAGTTTAGCTGGCTTAAAGTTCAGCATCTGATTTATGGATTGTGGAGTGATGTGGAATAAAACATTCCCAGATGAACTCAAAACTGCTCTCTGTGAGGGGTCATAGTGCTCACAACACTGATGGATGAGGTCTGGGAACACATTGACTTGAGGTAGGTAATAAATGGGAAAATTAAATTCCCAGATACCTATGTCATCAGCACCACTCATATATTTATCCCTCAGCTCACAAACAGTGTGTATGTGATACTTGGTAGTTATCTCAACTGTCTCTTTAATTTGATGATCCCTGTCAGCAAGGGCCAGCTAGTCTAGGTTCCTCTGTGGGGCACTCAAGGGAGTAATGTTCAAGGCCACAGGGGTCTCCATGCTTCAATTATCCTCTGAACTGGATTTATACTTGAAATGTGGATGAATGTGGTGAATTTTTACAGAGAAAAAGGTTTTCAGGGAGAAACAGGGTAGCTTTGGCAAAATTGAGGTGAAATGCTGTCAAAAGGGGGTGAAACAGGGTGAATTATCTTGCTGTGGCGCACCCTGCGACACGAAAACTTTGTGAAGGGTGTGGGTTTAGCATAATGCAGTGAATGAGGGGACTTTGATGAATTTGGGACCTCCAAGGGCTACTAGTTCAGTCTTTGAAGGTATAGGAGTTCGGAAAGCCGAATGGTGGTTATTTTGTGGTTTTAGCTTGTGAAGACTGAACAACCAGTTGGTGGGAGAAACAGGTAAATATCTGGTTGTGGCGCGATGGGAGGAAGATGACCTTGCGGAATTCCAAGAGGCAGTAGCTCAAGGACGAATTTTTGGAGGTTGGCGGAAGAACGGCGTAAATGCATGCGATAATATGGAGAAATTGGTTTTTGGTGCCTTTTGATGGATGACATCAGCATGACGTCATTGGTGGGGTCAGGTACGGTGGGATAACGTGTCCATCGGTGATTGGGTCGACGTGGACGAGTGACGTGGCAGACAGGTCGGAAAAATGGCGGAATGGAAGTTGACGTGACGCCGATTACTGTAATGACGTGGTGGTGATGCAGGGATGATGTGAGGCGGAAAGGCAATAGCGGTAAGCGGTTTTATTGGACCGCTCTTGGTATGGGCCCGGTTTGTGTCGAAAGCCGCCCGATACAACGAGGAATTGACACGCGTCTATGGACAGACGTCATCCTCTGACATTTTTTAGGCACTAAAGGATGGCGATCAGGGGCGGTCCGAAATCGCCGAGGGCCGTCGGATGGGAGGGCCTGGATCCAACGGATGACGGGACGCTGAGATGTCAGAGCGATACGGCGGGGCCCGTATAATAAATAATGATTATTTCTGGAATATTGCGCTGGGACAAAACTTTGGATAAATGAAAATTGTGGGTTTTCTGAGGTTTTCGGGATAAATGGTAAATTATATATCCATTTATAAGGTGCGCTTAGGGTTATTAAACCAACCGGGTGTTGATTTAATTCCAAAAAATAAAGTATGAACAGATATTCCATGGGACTCCGACTTTCTCCCACTTCCAAACTTTGGGATATATGGCTAGATTGCCAAAGGGGGGGAAATATATATATTTCTGGGATTTTTTGCACAATAATGCTATAATAATAGATAATGGGAGAACTTAGGGAGCTATATAGTAAAATTAGGGGTTAATATGAATTTTGAAATGTGGGAGAGAAACAGAGGGCTAAGTTTAAGGAGTAAACTTAGATTTAGAAGCAGATGAGGGTGAGGAATGATTTTACACAAGAAATGTGGCTTCTTGTGTAATAGGAATCAACACCTTGGCTTGATGTTGCCATAATCAAAAGGTGATATTAGTACACAATGAGGAAATCCCATTGGACCTTTAGGGAATGTTAGAAAGATGTTTTGTGGGGAATGATTGGGGAGTTAGACATGCTTCACTGTGTTGTTACCAAAATGTTGAGACAGGTGAACCTTCTCTTGTCAATATATGCTTTCTGCCAAGGCCAGCAATATAACTGAAAACAAGCTTCTGCAACCCCTTTCTACCTACCCTTCTTAGTACCTAGCATTTTTTGTTACTTCAGGGAGGGTGCACTTAGACTTGCAAACCCTCAATTGCTCTTTTTCTTTTTCTTTTCTTTTCCTTTTGAGTTTCTATCTACAACTACCCTTATCACTTCCAAGGTCCCAGATTAAGCAGTTGGGAACCTTTATTCTCTACCTAATCTACTAATCTGCCAAGATTAGACAGTTTGGACAGATTCTCTTTCTCTATTCTACAATATCAATTTAAACATGGCATGATCCAGATTAGGCTGTTGGATCACCCATTCAGAAGTAGGACACTATACAGACTATATACGGACATGTTCTTCCACAGAAATATGGGATCTTTGCATCACCAAAGTAGAACATATTTGGAATTTCCCCTGCCAATCATGAAAAATGAAACCTATTGGTATAGGAGGCTAACAACTACTTTCCCATTATTACAAAATATGATCCCTTTGAATCCTCCACAAATCTCTCACATATCTTGTGTAAGATATGCCAACCAAATCCTCCATGATCTTCTCCTTAGGAATTGGATAAGATATGCCAACCACATCCTCCATGATTTTCTCCTTAGGAATAGGATAAGGTATGCCAACCAAATTCTCCATGATTTTCTCCTTAGGAATAGGCTTGCATAATTATCTCCTTAATATAGTGGAGGTGATATGGATAAGTCTCTTGGAATTAATTCTTCACATATTTCCTAGACATCACAAAACTCACATATTCTTGAGATATATAAAAATATGTATATTTTCTAATATTTAATCATAAATTCACTTGTAATACAAAAATGAATAAAATGGAAAATAAGAAGGTGAAACCCAAATGTATTTATGAAAATGATATGATAAAAGGTTAATGGGATGATGAAATGTAAGGAATAGTGAAGAAAAAGGTGGATGAAAATATGACATTTTTGAGTCGCAACATCCTCCCCAACTGAACTTGTTGCATGGCCTCATGCAACCATGCATGGGTCTCTTTAAGAACATTTGGCATCTTGAACAACTTTGGCTTTACATGATGATGTCTTTATTAATGAATGTTTCAAGGATATGTGAAAGACATGAGTAACAACTTACATTTTCTTATGGTTGGTTCTTGTGTGAGAACCATGAATACAAAGAATGTTGGTTCTTGTGTTAACAACATTCATTTCGTTTTCTATTCTCTTTTCTTCAATAATAATGTAAACACTCACTGGAAATCATAAGCTATAAATGTGCATAAGAAAGCCCTTTTGTAATATTAATGAAGCATGCCAATATTGCGTATGAAGCAAAGTGCAACAAAGTATCATTGGAAAATAAATGTTGGTGAATGGTAAATGAGAAAAAATGGAGTGATAGTGGTGAAGAAATGGAATCATGGAAGTGAATATGTAGTGGGTGAAGAAATGGAATGATGGAAGTGAATATAGTTCTCCCCCCCCCCCCCCCCCCCCCAACTGAACTGGTTGCATGTCCTCATGCAAATTGACATGGCTCATGAAAGGAAATGTAGCATGATGAGGGAATTTTCCAAAATATTCAAGTTAGAATATAAGGAATTGCATGATTAAAGATTAGAAAACAACATACCTCTACTTACGCAAGAATGATGCACTATGCAAGAGGAATGTAGCTGCTGCTGCTGCTGTTGGATCAAGAAAATGTGACTGCTGTTATTATTACTGGATCCTGGGAAATGAAGGAATTTGAACTGCTGATGATGAATCATGGAAAAGATAAATGCTGAAAGTGGAACTGTGGTACTCTCATAGAGAAAAATTCATGCTGCTGTAACTACTGTGGGAGTTGTGAAAAAGTGTATAGTCTTCACTTGCTACTAAATTTCTTGGTAAAATTCTAATCATGCGAAAGAATGTGTCGATGTCGAGCATGAATAGAAATCATTGGATTATTGGCCATTGATGTATGCTGTGAACCAATGCGAGTCAACTCACCAATGACATCAATGAGTGCCAAGGTACCCGAGTACATCTTGCAAAGTGTGAATGGATGTATTGAGGTTGAGCCACTTGCAAGATCTGAAGATCAAGGGACATTGATGTATTCCCATCATCGTTAGCGAGAGAACTTGACATTAATGCATGCAAGCTTCTAGGTACTCAAAAGGAACTCTAGTCTATTTCCCAGATAAGGTGCTGATATCGATGGGGCAAGACTTGTTGAAAGGTGGGCCTTAAGGAATCCCACATTAGTCAATGCGAGTTTGTACAAAAAGATTTGGTAGGACTATAAATGGAAAGAACTCATGGACAAGAAGTGTGGATCAGCATGGCGAGGAAAACAAGGAAATGTAATCATGGAAAGGGAATGAGTTTTATTCAAAAGAAAAACTAGAAGGTAAAAATAAACTAAAAAGGATAAAGGAATGTATGCGATTCAGAAAAAATAGGCGTGCATGAAGTCGTGAAAGATAAGGTAACGGAAGATGGCTGCAACATAGGGATGGCCTAGGCGTTTGGAAGGAAAAAGGGAGTAATCATGACACAAAAGGATCGTTGTGTAGTGGAAAATGTCGTGATATGTGCAGTGAAGAATTAACTCCTTCAAGCGTCCAAAAATGGATGTAAGGAAATGCATGGTGTATGAAGATGAGCTCTTTCTGTGAAAAATGGATATGGAAATGTCATGCTTTATGGATTTACAATTCGTGGAATTCAAAATCTGCTTCAAAAAGGGAGGTGCAAGGTAGTGGTTATAGAGTTGGATTTGTCTTTAGGATTTTTCATGAATTGTAGTCTTTGGAATACCAGTTGTCGTCACAATGTAATCTCCTTATGATCACTTGATTATCCTGTAACCTGTAAAAAAAACTTGGCAGAAAGAAAACATAAGTGTGTTCAAGAAGAAATGGCCATTTCCTTCATGATTCTTACACAAAAATTTCATACCAAATAACACATACTAAGGAAAATCAAAGTGTTGAAATTGACTTAATCATGATATTAAAATCAATCCATTCTTAAAATAACCATGAAAAGTAATACTCCCTGTTTGGGTCAGATGAAATATGCTCGGCAAAAAGATTGGCATTAGAAAGATCTGTTGTGGTCTGCATATTAGTATGTGATATAAAAGCATTCAACAGAAATATGTTATGCCAACTTGAAGCTATTGAAACAAGATAATCATCATTTATAGAATCCTCCAAATGTTTGATAAATCGATCCTCAAAATTTGTTTCCAAGTGTTCCATTTTTTATTTTCAAACCTGCATGAATTTTGTGAAATTATTTATTTATTTATTTTTATTTTTTTTTTCTAAAAAAAAAACAAAGGAATGAAAGTCAATTTTTATTTTAATAACAAAATTATAATTATATCTATATATATATATCTATATATATATATATATATATATATATATATATATATATATATATATATATATATATATATATATATATATATATATATATATATCTATATATATATATATATATATATATATATATATATATATATATATATATATATATATATATATATATATATATATATAAATCAAGAAATCAATAAAAAAAAACAAATTCTATTAAAAAGTAATATAGAAAATTTCTAAAAATAAACTAACACTAAAATGGATTTTTTTTTCTCAATATCCTAAAAAAACACACACAAAATCGTCTAGAATCAATTAAAAATCTGGCTTGTATGTAACTTTGAATTCCTCTGCATTGTCTGCAGTAGAATTCAAAAAAGAAAAACAAGGCCTTGGCATCTGGGCTGTTGAAGAATTTGATAACATGAGAATGACTTTCAGGGTCCTTAGTCAGAACTGCTACAAGGGGAATACTAGCTTCTGCAACAAACTTCTCCAATGAGTCAACATTGAAATCCTGAGAGTCAGAATATCGCTCATCAAAAAGGCGTAAACGGCCGAACGAATGGTGGGTTTATTGCAGAATCCTTCAAAGGAAGAAATGTAGCATCGGATGTATGACCAAAATCATATTCTGAACGCATTGTCTCAGTAACAGTAGTGAAATTGGTATATTCGTCGGAAGATTTGATTTCCACAGATGTGGGACCAGCCTGCTATTTTCAAGTACTCCACAATACCATTTTGTGTTGGCCTACAAACAATGCGATTCATTTATAGAAATCTTGATTGCTCGTGTTCCCCTTGGAGCCTTGAATCTTATCCTTCAGTATCTCCATTGTCCTCTGATCGCTCAGAGAATCCACATTTTCCACTGTTGCAAACACAAGAGAAAGCACCATACACCATCATATCAAGCTTCGGTGATCCATAACAATGCGTCCTTTGAAGGCCTGAAAGGTTTTTGGATTGAAGATGAGATTTTGAGGATTGCAGACTTGAAAGGTTTTGTTTTTGGATTCAAGATGAGATTTTGACAATATGGCTTTATATTTATCGCACTGAAGTGGAAACCTGAATGTGTTTTAGGATTCAAAATGAGATTTTGAAGAAATGGGTTCGTGTCTTTCATCGGGGATTTCTAAGCTCCGAGGAATCCCATGTTTATCGTTGGTCATTCTAAAAGACACAGTAGTCAAGGTAACCGTAAAGTTGAAGGGCTTGTCAATGATAATGATGGTGAGATGGTCAGCCAAGATGGTCATGATGGGAATAGCAGAAATATGTAAAGTGGAGAAGTAGAAAAGCACAATGAATGTGTTGTCATGGCCCTTGATTCCAAAGATGAATCAGATCTTGAGGATGGAGAAATTGATTATGAGGTTGAGCTCATTTTAATATGATCTTTCACTTACTCACAAAATTCTTTATTGTCGCATTGCAAATTAGTTCTACAGCAAGAGTATTTTTATTTGAAATAAATCAATAGATTTTCTGATTTTCCAAATTGCATGAAGTGCAGGAAGAGAGCATACTAATCTCTTGATTTTTTATTTTTATTTTATTTATTTATTTATTTTATTTTTTATTTATTTATTTATTTATTTATTTTATGCAGGTTAGCATGGATAGATAAAACACTATTAAAATCTGCGACAAAAAAACACAATTAAGATGTACGAAAAAACCTTGCATTATCTACACTCTTTCTGCAATGTCATGGGGGCATTTAGACTCTCGGAAGACAAATCTTTCCGATAATCAGGCTCCTGGCTCACCCGTGATACAGAAACAAGACATAGAAATGCAAAGATGAAGCAATTCTTTTTATTCATGATGATTTATTTTTGGAAAACAAAACTAAAAACTTCTAATGATAACGACTTCTAATGACTTCTAATGAGATCTCATTTTTATTTTTCTAATCTATTCCATATTAAATTAAAATATGTTTTATTTTCTAAGTAAAAGAATGCTTCCAATGAAGCCATCTACAGACTAAAAATTCAAACATGCTCACATCAAGATTTGAAAATTTTACATTATGTTTTGCAAGTATGTGAGAATCCTGTCTTAGAGTTGGCTCAAGGTTATTTTCCTTGCTCTCCAAGAAGTACCTGTTCAACATTGTCAAATTCATCATCTGTAGATGGATTAGTCAGAAATGGGGGTTTAAAATAAAAACTAAATTTAAAATAACTATGTACGAAAATAAAAATGCTCCAAACTTTGAACTCCTTTACGAACCTGCTGTCACCAAGTTCCAAAAATTAGTCCATAAAAACAAATGCATAAAAAAATTAATTACTAAATCCTTCTAGTTGCACTTCCCCAGCAACGGTGCCAAAATGTGTGGTCTAAAATGCGGATGCAAATTAGAGTTTAATTTAATGTCAACCCGAGAAGGTAAACTTATAAGTGATTATCTAAAATATATAGATCTAGAAAGATTCCTAATTTGTCCAAGATCTTAAAGTCCCCTTACAGGAACATATTCATTAAGATCTCTTTCAATAACTAATCAAGCCTAGATCTAACAATTGTTTGAGATCTATGAATCTCTTACAAGAACATATTCTACAAGATCTCTTCCAAAATTAGATCATCTAATTAGAAATTAAAAGCAGAAATGAAGTAAACGTATATCTAATCATTGTATGAGATCTTATGGTTCTTTTACAAAAACACTTTCAAATAAGATCCTTCGAATATTAGAACATTTAATAAAACTTGAAAGCTGAAATCAAACAAAAACATAAAGTAAATTACAAACAAATAAGCATGCAAGTGAGGCAATGGGGGCCCTCCATAACTCCACAAGCACACCACTTCAATGGAGACTCAGATGTCGAAGCAAAATTGAAGTATGATCCTCTATTTCAAAATCTCCATTACAAACCAACTCTAAGATTACAACTCTAAGCTTCTAAGATTACATACTCCAAAATTCTAATATTACAAAAACTTCCAGATTACAAATGGAGGAGATTTTACTCCTATTTATACAATGGGATGAGTAACAAACTCATAATGATCATCCACTAATCTCTCTTTAGTTTCATAAATCTCGCAACCATTTTTAAATACTTTCCCATTATTACAAAATATGATCCCTTTGAATCCTCCACAAATGTCTCACATATCTTGGGTACGATATGCCAACCAAATCCTCCATGATCTTCTCCTTAGGAATTGGATAAGATATGCCAACCAAATCCTCCATTATTTTCTCCTTAGGAATAGCATAAGATATGCCAACCAAATTCTCCATGGTTTTCTCCTTAGGAATAGGCTTGCATAATTATCTCCTTAATATAATGGAGGAGATATGGATAAGTCTCTTGGAATTAATTCTTCACATATTTCCTACACATCACAAAACTCACATATTATTGAGATATATAAAAGTATGTATATTTTCTAATATTTAATCATAAATTCACTTGTAATACAAAAATGAATAAAATGGAAAATAAGAAGGTGAAACCCAAATGTATTTATGAAAATGATATGATAAAAGGTTAATGGGATGATGAAATGTAAGGAATAGTGAAGAAAAGGGTGGATGAGAATATGACATTTTTGAGTCCCAACAATCCTATAGTGTGAATGACAGAGTCATGGTTGAAATAGGCTACATCGTTCACTATGTGAAAGTGAAAGAAAGCCCAATATTATAGTTGAGCAATGTGGGGGAAGTTGCGTTGTGGCTAGAAAGATGTTTGGAGAGTTGTGTGCATGAGTGTGTTGCTGAAGAGAGGTGAAGTGTGTCTATGCTAAAAAAGCACGCTATGTGTGTGCCTATGTTGCAAAGAAAAGGGGTTGAGTGAGCTGGTGCTACTGTGTGTGGGAGGGAGAGCCCATGGAAGAGTAGATGGTCGAGAGCAGAAGTATGATACTACAATGAATTAGATTTGTATTTCTATGTATGTGTATTCGCCTCTATTTTCAATTTGAAAATTGTATGAAGGGTAGAACAATGGCTAGAATAGGTGGTGGCATGCATTCATAAGAGGTTTTTAACTCTTGGTAAGTAGGGGCCTCCTATATTAAGGGGGCCTCTGCCTTCTATGTGTGGGTGCTCACAAACAAATTGATGTAATTAAGTAGGTGCTTAATTTACATCACAACAACAAACAGTTTGGTGGTTTTCTCCATTTGGGTTTCCACATAAAAAATACCTGTGTCAATATGTGTATGCGTCTCATGTGATGGATTTTATGTACATATGGATGCCTTATCTTTTTGTTCACCTATATTGTGTGTGAATGGTATCACAAGTAACTGATAATAGAGGACATAATTGAATATTTATTCATAAAAATTCTTAAGAACCTCACTATTAAAGATTCACCCCCTCTCTTAGTAATTCCTAATTCCAAGAATTGGTATCAGAGCCAAGTTCCTTCAAGAACAGTCTAACCACTAGAAGGTAGATCCATAAGGAATTATGTCTAGGAAAAAGAGCCAAGATTCTTATTCAAACAAAATACCAGTCTTCGAAGGGACAAACTATGCCTTCTAGAAAGGTAGCATGGAGGCCTATCTTATGTATCTAGGAGTAGATGTTTGGAGCTTTATACTAGTATATAATGATGCCCCCAATGTCCCTCCCATAGCTACAAATGGTAAAGAATTATTGGAATAATTCTAAAGTAAAGAATGTCATTCTCTTTGGCCTTGGTCAATCTAAACTTGTAAAGGTTATGCATTGTAAGTCTACCAAGGAAGTGTCAGTGAATCTCAACTAGAGTCATGAAGGAGATGGAAATTTCAAGAAGACCAAATTTCAAACCTTCAAAGTGAGATTTGAAAGCTTAAAAATGAGTGAATAAGAAAGCCTAACATAATACTTCCTCAGAGTTGATGGAGTAAAATATATGATTATAGGACTTGGTGAAGAAGTCAAGGAATATATGATTGTTCGAAAGGTCTTAAGATCTCTACCCATGATATTTAATGCCAAATTATTTTCTATTCAAGAAATGGTTGATTTAAATAATTTCAAGATGGATCAGTTGTTTGGTTCTCTCACATTTTATGAGATGAGAGTAGTAAGAGAGAAGTCCGAACCCAAGGAGGTAGTGCTCAAAGTATCTAAGAAGGCCAAGGAGCACAATGGTCATCAGTATTTCTCCAGTGATGAATCTGATAAGGAGATAGGTCAATTTCCCAAGAAACGGAAGCATGGATCAGGAAAATATGAAGGGAGGTTTCCCTTTAAATTATTTGATTGTGGAAGAGTTGGAGATTTTTCATCCAATTTCCCTTACAAAGAATGGACAGTAAAGGAAGATGATAAAAAATTTATAAACAAATTTTAAAAAAAGTCATAAGGATAAGTTCTATAAGAAAATTGAGTTCTACTCCAAATAGGATAGTTCAACACCAAATTTAGTCAAAGAAAACTCTTCAAAAGACAGTTCAGAGAAGTATTTACTCATGGCATTTGGAGCAGACACGAAGAAACAAAATATTATTGAATCTGAAGAGAAATAAGAATAAGTAGGAGTAGTGTACCTTGAAGGAGAAGTCATCAATGCTCTTGATGAGTTAAAGAATGAAAGGCAGAAGAAAAAGCAGCTAAAAAAAAACTACAATGTGTTGAAGAACATATCTACAACTCCGAAAATGAGGAGTTTGTTTACCAAAAAGAAAAAATTAAAGAAGACATTAAAAACAAGATAGTTTAGCCTTTCTATTAGAGGAAAAAAAAGCAACATGTGAAAAACTAGAAGAAGAGAAAAAGCATTTAAAACAGGAGCTATTCAAGGTAATGAAGGAAACGATCTCAAAAATGTGCAATCTTGAAATTGTGTCCTTGAAAGTCAAATTAGAAGAAGCTAAGAAAGGAAGAATTTCTTAAAGATTTGATCTATGAATGGGAAGATAATTGTTAGAGTTTGCAAGCACAGGTGGTCTCTCTCAGGATGGATCTTGAGAAAATGAAGATCGAGAAAGATAAAAATGAAAAAATTGTAGAAGGAAGAAGAAGGAAATATTAGATTCTAAACAGTTAAATTTCTTCAGGAAAAAAACATGACTGGGATACTCTAGATCATAACAATATTCTATGGGAAAGATGAACTTCAGGCCCACAGGTTTTGAGAAATGTTAGGGCTATGCAAAGATGTATCATGAAAGAATCAATAAAGACAAAAAGGTAGCAAGCTAGAGAGGATCCCATCAGTGGAATAATAACTCCATCTACCCCAAGGAACCACACCAACGAAGAATGAACCAATTAGGTAGACAACATAGGTACCTTCATGTGCAAAGTCATGAAATTTTCAAATTCACGTACTCTCATTTATTTTATGGTCATTGTAATAAATGTCACATATTTGGACATAAGGTTGTTGATTGTAGAAGGATTAAAGTTGAATGGGATGAAATTTTCAGATATAATAAGTATCATAATTTTAGATCTCAAAACTCTACTCTCAAAAATTGAAATTCCATGTCTCCCCTAATGAGTGATGTTGAATGTTTCAAGTGTAATAATTTCTGGCACAAGGAAAGTGAGTGGAGAAGTAGGTTTG
This sequence comes from Pinus tabuliformis, assembly GCA_031772625.1. Lineage (NCBI taxonomy): Eukaryota > Viridiplantae > Streptophyta > Pinopsida > Pinales > Pinaceae > Pinus > Pinus tabuliformis. Next base: position 1,948,657,908 of record CM062816.1, read on the forward strand.
AGTACCCATGTAAGTCTAATAACACTTGGTAGGTAGCTTTTTGAAATGATAAGGACAATTGGAAATGAAAATATTGAAAGAGAATGGAATGTGGACTTGCTCTATCATCACGTAATCCAGAAATCATATGGTATGTGGATAGTGGTTTCTCCAAGCATATGAATAGGGATAAGAGAAAATTTATGTTTCTAAAAGAAAAGGAAAAAGGGAACAATGTCACTTTTGGAACAATGCCCCATCAAGCATTAAGTGTAAGGGCATAATCAACATTGATGAAAAGACTAAAGCCAAAAATGTGTTGTATGTAGAAGGTCTCAAGAACAACTTGCATAATGTAATTCATATGTGTGATAATGAATTTAATGTGACCTTTCAATCCAAGTACTGTGAGATCCAGAATGAAGAAAATGGAAATATGGTGGAAAATTCAGTCAAAAATCTCAATATTGTATATTTGTTTGATGACTTCATAGTATGATGCTATTTGAGAAAGTCGAGTGAATCCTGGTTATGGTACAGGAGGCTTGGTCATATGAATTTTTACATTCTGATAAGAGTGAACAAGCTGGGAGCTGTGAGAGGCTTTCCAATACTGTGAAGGCTCCAAGTTATGTAAATTTGTAAGCAAACTAGGAGTCATTTCAAGAAAAAATAGTTCTCTTCATCTAGAAAACTAGATCTATTTCACACAGATATTTGTGGCCCAAATAGAGCAAAAATCCCAAGAGGGAAAAGATATTTTATGTTGTTTATTGATGATTTTACTAGGGCCACTTGGATCATGCTCTTAAAGGAAAAATAAGAAGCATTTAAATGTTTAAAAGAAATTAAATATCAATTAGAAGATGAGAAATATCTAAACACTAAATGCTTAATATTAGACAAAGGAGGATAATACACTTCAAGAGAGTTTGAATAATTCTGTGGAGAGAATGGCATAAGGAGGAAATATTTTGTGGCTTGAATTCCACAACAAAATGGAGTAGTTGAGAGAAAGAATAAAATAATCCAAGAAATGGCCAAAACTATAATGGATGAAACAAATGTACCTCACATCTTCTAGGGAGAACCCACATAAGCAACATTGTAACTTTGGAAGAGAATACAACTTAGGCGTAATAGTCATAAAACTCCCTATGAGTTGCGGAAGGGAGTATGTGCATTAGTTAAACACTACAAGGTGTTTGGGAGAAAATTCTTTATCAAAAAAAATGATAAAAATCTCATAAAGTTTGATTCAAGCACTGATGAGGGTATATTACTCAGGTACTCTACTAGAAGTAAATGATACAAGTGTTACAAAAAACATACGAAAAGGGTTTAGGATTGCATTGATATAGTAGTAGAAGAAATAGCTTCACAATCTAAGTCATCAAAAGGAAAAATGAACTGATATGGAGAAGAGAGTTCAGACACCAGGCCCTCATATCAATATGAAACATATTCAGATAACGAATAGATGGAAATGAGCACAACTCCAAAGCCCAAAATACCTTCGAGTTATGTACAAAAAGAGCATCCTCAGAGTAAAATTCTTGGAGATCAAAGACTTGGTGTTCAAACCCAAGGAAATTTGTTGACAATTCAACTTGTGAAAATCTTGCTCCGCTATCTGAGGTTTAGACTAAGACTATCAACCAAGCATGTGAATAAAATTTATGGGTGAGAGTTATGAATGAAGAACATGACCAAATTGAAAATAATGACACTTGGGAGCTTGTTCTAAGAATCGAAGATGAAAATGTCATAGGTAAAAAATGGGTCTTAAAAAATAAGCTAAATGAGCAGGGTTGAGTAATTAGAAGTAAGGCTCAATTAGTTTGGAAAGGGTATGCCTAGATAGAGGGGATATATTTTGAGGAAACCTTTGCACCAATATCTAGATTGGAAGTTATCAAAATGTTTCTTACATTTTCCAGTCATAAAGACATCAACGTATATAAAATGGATATGAATTTGACATTTCTCAATGGAGATCTAGAAGAATTTTATATTGAGCAATGAGAAGGATTCACACTCAGCAAATATGAAGGGTTTGTGTGGAAACTAAAAAAGGCCTTATATGGACTAAAATAGGCTCCCAATGCCTAGTATGAAATACTAGATCAATACCTCCAGTGAAAAGTATTTGAGAAAAGTATCGTAGACAACAATATATACACAAAGTCTGAAGATGATCATCTATTAAGTATAGTAGTGTATGTGGCTAACATAATGTTTCGTAGTGACCTAGAACAATTCAAACATAATTCACAAAATGTATGTATATAGACTTTGAGATGTCCATGATCAAATAATTTTCCTTCTTCTTAGGATTACAAATTTCTTAGTAAAAAAATGGGGTATTTGTCTCCCAATCCATGTACCTATGAGAAACTCTAAAGAAGTTTATGCGGAAAGATTGTAAACTAGTTAGCACTCGTATGGTTACATGCTAAAAATTACACAAAGAAGATGAGACATTGTTGCTAAATCATACTAAGTGTAGATCAATGATAGGAAGCTTGTTGTATCTCATATCTTCGAGACCAAACATCATGCAAGTAGTGGGTCTTTTGGCCTTATTTCAAGCTTTACCTCATGAACATCATGTCATCATTGTCAAAAGGATTTTCAAATATCTTCAAGGAAAAACTGATTATGGATTGTGGTATGCTAAAAGAAGAGAGTTTAAGTTTAAGGAATATAATGATGCTGATTTGGCAAGAAATATTGATGATAAGAAGATAACCTCTAGTGAAACATTCTTTTCAGGAAACTGTTTAGTGTCTTGGGTCAGCAAGAAACAAAACTCCATTTCTTTAACAAGTACTGAAGCCGAATATATTAGAGTTTCCACTTCTTGCCTCCAAATTCTATGGATGAAGCATACCTTCAAGGACATTAAGGTAGATTTGAATGATCCAACTCCAATAATGTGTGATAATAATAGTGCCATTAGTATCTCTAGGAATCCTGTCATGCACTCAAAGGCCAAGCACATCCCTATCAAGTTCCATTTCTTAAGAGAACAAGTTGTAACTAGCGATATTCGACTTGAATATGTGGCCTCTAAAGACCAAATTTCATACATATTTACTAAACCACTAGAAATATAACCCTTTGAATATCTCAGGCAATAGATAGGGGATGTGGCTCCTCCTCCCAAATGACTCAATTATATTGTGTGCTGGCAGCAACTCAACATGTGGTATCAATTGAAGAGTAGGATCAAGTGGTTTAGGGGTAGTTTTCAGGAGAATCCTTTGCAATTGATACTAAAGGGGGAGAATAATATTATTGCATCATAGAATAATAACAATGAATAATACCATGTCTCATTTCAAGGGGAGCTTATGTTGTTTCCATCAATGCTAAAGGGGGAGATTGTTCAATAATTAACTTTCTCTGACTGATTGGTGGCACTTGTTATATTAGCATTGATGTCAACTAGACTAAGGTTGAGGTGAGAAGCACCAGATTCTAGGCACAAGAAGAAGTGTCAAGGTGAAAATAATGACAGAGATTTTTCATCCACATTTTAGGTAGAAAATGGACTCAAGAACTACATCATCCCTTCTCCACTAGAAAGTTCTTTAAAAAAATATTTTGAAGAGTATGTGGAAGTCCATAAATGGATTTGAAGATCAAAATTTATTGATAATTGAAGTAAGGATCTTGAAGTCCTTAGAAGAAGGAAAAACATTGGAACCAAAGGAGCAGGTCGAATTTCAGAACCATGGAACTAGGGAAGAAAACCGAATTTCAGAACCAGGGAAGCAGGATGAATTTCAGACCCCTCAAAACCTTGTAACTTCTTACTTCATGACTTCAAGAGGTCAGCATATTGGAACCTCATAACTTTGGAGCTTTGGAACCTGAAAAATTTGTGACTTCTTATCTTCGGACATCGAAAGTTTGTCATATCAGAACTTCGGAGGTTTAAAAATTCAGAAATTCATAATTTCATAGTTTTGTAACTCCTTATTCATGATTCATTTTTAAAGTGCCAATAGTTGCGGGGAGCAGGGATCTACAAATGAATTCATTTGAAAAAAAAAAGGATCAAGGGACCTTTTCTCTCTCCTTGGATAGGACACATGGCAACAACTGATTGGCCCTCAGGAGATGACGGTGGCATACTACATCATCATAACATGGTTGTATGGAGGACACATGGTAGTCAGATTCAACATTATTGAGTGGCCTAATGGGGAAACTCCCAGTGAAGCAAGTCACCACTAAGGAGATCCCACAGGGATGATGACACTAGCATGATGTCATCGTGGGAGTATATCTGAGGTCAAAGATTTCGTAACTCCTTTGTAATTGCATTTTTACAAAGTTAGGATACATGAAGCTTCCGATGTTGATTTTCACTTGGCCATGAAGCCCAAAAAACGAAGGGCATAGTCAAGTGATTAACACCTAAGTGCTATGAATACACCACATGGGAAATATATTTCGAAGGTCAAATTTTTTGTAACTCCTACGTAATTGGATTTTGAGAAAGTTCTGATACAAGCAGCTTCTGATGTTGATTGGAAGTTGGTTGTGGAGCCCAAATAACCAAGGTTGAAGAGTAAGAACACAAGAAGATAGGCCCCGAGTAGGATCCTGAAGGGCTTAGCACCTAAGTGTTATGCTGTTGATCACAACACCCAGTCCTATTATGGAAAAATCATAAGCGGAAAAGAAAAAGGGGCTAAAGGCCAATATTGGAATCTTGAGATTTTGTAATATCCTTCTTGAATAACATTACAATATGTGGGGCTGTGAGATTGCAACATAGAGGTGTATGAAGCCGTTGATCACAACACCTAGTCCCATGCTGGTAAAACAATAAGAGGCAAGGAAAAAGGGGCTAAAGTCCAATATTTGAATCTGGTGATTTCGTAACATCCTTCCTTAATAAAGATATGAAATGTGGGGCTTTGAGATTCTAACACAGAGGTATATGTAGGATGAATGAGTCAAAAACTAAGAGTCAATGTGGACAAGAGATTTGGTCACTGGAATAAATAACAACTATGAATATCGCTGAGTCAAGGGTGACAAGTACCATGATTTTAAGAGAAGTGTGCTAACCCTACATTGAGTTGAAGTAAGCCACCTCTGGCCTCCCATGCATGCTTCATTGAATTAAATGAAGAAAAATGGCTCAAGGACTAGAGGCCTGATCATAGTTTATAAAAGCCATGTTGAATTTCATTTCAATCTTATTATAAATTAATAAGCATGGAAGAACCTCCTGGGAGTACATACTGACTAAGATTTAATTCTAAGAATGGAGAATAATACAATTGCTAAGCAAACAAAATGATTATGCTGCATCCATAGTTGGTGATAAAATGAAGCTCATTATTTGATTTAATGTTGTAGCAGAAAAATTCAAGCAAAGAGACACAATAGTAGGAAGGAGAAGCCATGCAAAGGTACAATCCAATAGTTTAAATGGAAGAATGATGGCTGAGAAGGACTGCATCAATCACTGTGTGACAATGAAACAAAACCCAGGATTGAAATTGAGAAATGTGGAGGAAGTTGCATTGTTTCCAGAGAGAAGTGTGGATATATGTGTGCATGAGTGCATTGTTGAGGAGAGGTGAAGTGTGCCTGTTCTACAGAAAGAGGTTCTGTGTGTGCCTATGTTGTAAATAAAATGGGTTGAGTGGGCCAATGTTTTTGTGTGATTTTGAGACTGCCTCTTGAATAGTAGAGGGCCAAGAGTCGAAGTATGATACTATAGTGAATGAAATTTGTATTTCTTTGTACATGTATTTTCCCCTATTTTTAGTTTGAAAATTGTATGAAAGCTAGAATAGTGGGCGGAGCAAGTGGTGGTCTACATTCATAACATGCTACTTCCTCTTGGAAAGTAGCAGATTTGTATCTTACGGGATTCAGTGCCTCCTGTGAGTGGGTTCTCACAAATAAATTGATGTAATTAAGTAGGTGCTTAATTTACATCATAACACCAAACATATTGGTGGTTTTCTCCCTTTGGGCTTCCACATAAAAAAGTACTTGTGTCAATATGTGTATGTTTCTCATGTGATGGATTGTACATGTGAATGCGTTATATTGCTTTTCATTTTTATTGTGTATGAATGCTCTCACAAGTAACTGAAAGTATATGAAATAATTAAAGACATTCATAAAATTCCTTCAGAACCTCACTATTACCGATTCATAAAATGCCTTATCTTGTTGTTCATTTGTATTATGTATGAATATGTCTATAAGTAACTAAAAGTAGAGGAAAGAATTAAAGACTTATTCATAAAAATTATTAAGAATCTCACTATTATCGATTCACCCCCCCACCCCCATGGAAAATTTTAGGGCTCATGTTCGCCCAGTGGGATAATTTTCCATGATTTTTCCACAAAAGAGATTCGCCAATTTCCAATTTTATAAAATATTATTTGCCCCAATTTTAGAATATAAAATTATTTTTCCTTAAAAATCACCAACATTATATAGAGACTATATATAAAATCATTATAAATTTGAATAATTTTACAAATATGTCAATAAACATTTTATAGTTTGCATATTATGGATTAGTGAGATTCACCAATGTTTTTAAACTTCAAGAAAATTTTCCATCCTTAAAATTTTCCTTGCCTACCCCCCAAGTTATTCCTTATTCTAACAACTTTATGGTCATTCGATAAGTGTCAAAGTCACCTTCTCACACATGTTGTGTCCACAACAAATTCATGAGCATGATGTTTTATATAATCTTGAACAAACATAGCACAAGTCCATCAAGACAGTGCCTGAGTAATGTTTGACAATATGTACACACTTTCATTGATAATCTCTCACCTTTGGTTGTGATTGTTCTTCTATTTTAGTTAGTTTTTCCAATTTTTTCTTTTGCAAGTGTCACTTTCATGTTTATGACTATCAATTTTTCCCTTTTTTACTTTAATAATTGCAATTTTCATGTCATATTCATTCTAGCATGTGTTTCTTTTAATGTTGTTTGCATTTCAAAAGTGTCATTTGCACTTTCCTCTTGTTGTCGCAAGTGTTATCTTTTAGCATGGAAAACATCGTACATCACACATATGTAGTTTTGGTTTGTTTCAAGGGGTAACCTTGGTGCTAATGAGTCATTACTATGATGTGGACATGTATCACACTCATTCCCTAAGTTTCAAGCACTGTTGCACAAGTGTTGTCATTGTCATTACAAAGTGTACCTTTAGTGTCGAACTTTGGGAAGGTTGTCATAATGTCATTGCATTAAGGGAAGTATATTGTTCATGTACTCCAAGTGATCAGTGTTATGTCCTTGATTTTTCTAAGTGTGTGATCATGCTCAGCTCTTTTCCTTGTTCACTTTGGTCTTGTTGATCCCATATTTAACCAAATCGAGAAAACTTCCCGACCAAGCAAGCTAGCTTCGCTCAACCTTCCTAAACTCTGAATTGTGTAGTATCAGCCCTCAATCTCAGGCCTTGGATCTTGGAAATTTGTGATTTACAATCCCTACCTTCTTAAATTATGCACTATGCAGTCACAGTGCTAAATCATCACCCTTGAGCTTCAAAATTACGCAGTCTATGCCTTTAGTTAGCCTCCTCTATGCACTGCATAGTCTCAAGCAACAAGACCCCCACTTCATCTCTTGAACTATGCAATGACACAAGTCTAAGGCCTTTGTCCCTCTAGAACTACATAGTGGGAAACCTTAAGCCTCAAGCCTTAAGCTTGACCAATTGAGCCCGTCAACTGTGGAGATGTCTAGCTCTAGCATTCCTGAACTACAGATTGAACAATCTCAATTATTAGTCATAACCCCTGACCTCATGAGATGTGAAACTATGTATTCCTTGATCCTAATTACCAACTTATCAGTTGGTTCTAGCTTAGTTAGTGGTTATCTTTAAGCATGCTAGACTAGGGGTTTATTAGACTCATGTCGTGTTTTCATGAGTTGATTTTAGTTGCAGGTATTCTATGATGTTTTGACAGGATGATGATGAAGGAGATGAGGAAGGAGACCCTCCAAGAAGACATGTTTGTAGTTTTAAACACAAGTTGATCAATCAAGAAACACAAATGGAAACTATATTACGACAACGACTGGAACTCAAGATCACACTAAAGACTCCCTATCTTCATGCCTTATGGAGACGGAAGAAGAATATCATGTTCTATATTTAGGGAAGACACAAATAAAGAAACAACAAAGAATGTCTTGACATTCTCATGTCATCATCAAGCCATGTCATGAGTGTCATTTCATTAGTCATAATTTGCAACATTATTTGTGGATTATGTAAATTCAATATTGGAGAAATGTAATGTACATTAGAAGTCCAAGAGTCACCCATAGAATGTGAAAAGTCATGAAGGAGTCAAAGAGTCATAAAGAAGACAAAAAATCATGAGGGTAGTCCAAGAGTCACAAGGAAGGTGAATGGTCACCCCAATTTTTATACATATACCCTCATAACTCATGCAAAGGACTTTTCACCTTTGCTCCTCCTACAAGGCATTAGAGACGAAAGTAGTTCTTTTGGAGGAGCAAGTGATTGCTCTAATGCTCCACTATTGGGGCTAGTGTTGTTCATTGCCTTGATGTATCTTGGAACCTTGCCCTAAGTCAGAAGCTTTTTGAGCCAAGACACTTTCATGCATATGTCATAAATATTGTAAGACTATTCTTTAAATGTTTGCGATGTATGTTGTTCTCATATGTACTAAGGAAATTGAACTATTTCAATGGATTTGGTACTTATCTTGTTGAAGGTCTGTTCTATGTGTTTTAACAATCATTTATTTGATGTGAATTATTTCGCTAGTTTTCCAACGATTCATTAATATGTATATGTTTGTGCGTTTTTACTAGATTAGTGCTATTACTTCTCTTTTAAAGGCTCACTTTCTCTCCCCCTTTTGTAGAATAACCTTTATACATTCTGCAACTGAACATTCCACAAGTCATACTCACTTTCTAATCTGAAAGAACCTATGCATTACTCTCTTGTCATTAACATTGTAGGCAAGGAATATCTTTAATAATATATGGTAGATGCACCTTATTTCTGGAAGGGCTCCCACACCAAATGGTGTGAAGTATGATTGGGGATTTTCATTGGGAGAAAGCCTCTTGGTTGACATCTTTCCAACACCCTCAACACCTGGAAAGGCCAATACTTAGCTATTTTTTTCTTTATAAAATCCTATCAATTAGTGAAGCTTGGGATCATTTATGGACATAATACCATAACTGAATATCATCCTAGAAAACTGGGAGTCCTAGAACCATGTAAGTTATTTTAATTAATAGTGGGGGAAAGGGAAGTAGGGACCATCAAGTGTGAGTGTCAAAAGTTTATTACCATTTCGTGGATTTTTCAAGTGTCATAGGAGTTAACTGGAGATGGTTAGACTCAAGGATCCTAATGCTTGGAAAGCTCGAAAAGCCTAGTCCTATAAGTTAATTTAATTAAGCACCAGAGACTAGGGGACCATGGACCATTGAGTGTCGACGAGAGGAATACTTTCCATTCGTCAAATTCGTTAACTCACAAGGTTGTGGGGTCTGTAAGGAAGTATGTTCATTGGATATCTTTTCCCTTTGTAAAAGGCTAAGTGGGAAACCCAACAACTTAGAAGCCAGTAACTAAATTTAATTGTATTATTAAAGAGTTCTGGGGACTGAGGGTAAATATACCCATTGTGGGTAAATATACCAAGGGTAAAATGGAAGCGTGTAAATATCATTGTTGAATCCTCGAATTGTTAATTTTGACACTCTTTTTCCCATTTTTCGTCCATCCCATAAGTGTATTGACATATATTTACACATCAACCATCGATAATTCTCCATGGATTGTCCTCGATTAATGATTTCAAATCTTCCTCAAATCTTTGAAAGTTTGAAGAAGAAATTCGAATTTGAGACTTAAAGACCAAATATGATTATGCTGGAATCTTCAAATATTCGTATACATATAAAAAAACTCATCCAACTTTTATATACAAGTGAATACATGTTATTTTTCTAATATTTAACCACAAACTCACTCAAAATACCAAAAGGAATGTATTGGAAAATAGTATGTCTAAACCCATTTATAATCATGAAGGTAGTCCTAGTGCATTGTTATGGAGATGCAAAATATGGTAAATACTGAAGGAAAACGAAATAAAAGAGGGTGAAATGGATGAAATTTTGGAAAGCCAACAAGAATTTTGGAGATCCATCTCAACTTCATGAAGAAGTTTGACATGATGATTAAATTATTGCTAATTCAAAGGTATGTGCAACTACTTCTCGAGAGAGACATGAAACTGTTCACACTCTCAAGCAAGATATTTCTCAGTTAGAAGTACTAAACAAGTACATCAGAGAAGAAACTAAAATGGACAAAGAACAATATGAACTCTTAAAAGAATAATGTGACACTATGTTGTTAAGAAAGTGTTTCTGGTATAAGAAAAAAAAGATCTTAAAGCAAATAATATGCTGCTTAAAAATAAGGTCAAAGGGCTGCAAGCCAAACTTCTCATGAGAAAAACTGGATGGACTATTAATTTGACAAAAAATGGATGCAAAGCAATATGGATGTGTTGATTTAGGCATCAAAATAATCATAATATAAAGGATATTTCTTCAGTTCCGAGTTTTGTGAATGAGGACATGTAACATCCTCAGCATGGGGAATGTTCACTCGTCTAATTGTCCCCAATTTTGACACTCTTTTTCCCATTTTGCATCCATATTATATATCTTTTGATATATATTTATAGGTCATAAGTTTAAAAAATTTATTTCGGTTATGATAAAAGGTATGAAATTACTATTCCCATAATATAAAATTTCTTTATGAAATTGGCTAAAATATCTCTTTGGCTATCAAATTGTAACATTTTCGTAGTTGAATGAATTTTTTGTAGCTCAATCCACAGTTAGACAAGATGAAGAGATTCTTAAAGAAAACAAACAACATTAGTAGATGCTAAATGTGAAGGACATTGTTCTGTTCGTGCACAAGGGTTTCTGGAAGTAGTATCAACATCAAGAAAGCATCGATAAAATGATACAAATAAAATGAGTTTCATGTAGTTGATGTGTAGAAGAAGATGATTGACATGATTTCCTATGATAGAGAGAATCGTGCCAGTACTATTTCGTAGTCGAATTCAAAAACATTGTTCTTAATCCATGAACTATCCTCATTGAATTTATTTCATTAAGTTGTTAATTCACTTGTGTATAAATATCTCCTTGATCTACAAGTGTATATAATGAAAAATAGATCATAGAAACAATAGTTTAAAATGTTGAAGCCTCTCTTCTTTAATTAATACAAGTATTTTGTTCCTGAAGTGTGAATGCATCATTAGTTGATTTGAATTGAATTCATAACGCCATACACTCAAGGAGATGCCCCCCCTAGAGAGATGTAAGTTTTTTTATATGTTTTTTTTTCACTTTCGTTTTAATTAGTTACAATTGGATTTTCATTTAGTTTACTGAGTTTAGTGTTTGTTCACTCACTCTTGACTTCATTGCACATGATTGAGTGCTCTTTAAATTTGAGAAAAAGCCAAAAACATTTTAATTCTTACTTATTTTCATCAAGGTTTTCCATTTAGACTAAAATTTATATAGTTGAATTGACTCAGATCTCTATTGCTCGCAATAGTAATCTATCATAAGTTGAAGTTTGATTTCTTCTCTTTAATTCATGAGATAGGTTCAATTTCTAATAGTCTAGTTTTACAATGAGTTTCAATTCTGATGGGTAGAATAATATTTCAAATTGATGTAGTAGATTAATATTTTATTTTAGAAAATAGAGTATCCCTTTCAATTTGATGCAACTAGAATAGTCATTTCAATTCACACAATTAGAATAGTCATTTGAATTTAATGCAAGTAGAATATACACAATTCTTCTTATTTGATCTTGTTTTTGGAAGCATAGTTTACCTTTTCAAGTTTGATAGAAAGAACATGTGAATAAAGTTGAGATGAGTTGATGGTGATTTGGTTAATTTTTTTGATTTCCTTTTCTAGATTAAAAAATTCTTTATCAATCTATGATAAAAGAAAAATCTTAACATCTTCACTAGTATGTGAACCTTGGTTTGACAATTAATGAATTTTTTTAACTATCAATTAAATTACCTAACATTCACTAATTCTATTTCATTGATTTAATCTCCATTACTATATATACTATCCTAGAGGCCTTCTTATTGACCTATGTTGGACAAATGTTGAGCCCCATACAAGCCCCTAGCTAACTAAGTACAAACATATGGAAAGTAAAGAGAAGGCATGAGAGAGATAAACTTTTCTGTTAAAGGTTGATCATAGTTTTCCTTTGATGTTTGATCATTCTAAAGATATAGTTCTTTTCTCTTGCACCCTATAATCTAGAAATGGAAACCAAATGACATTCCAAATCCTATTATATTACTCTAAATTAGGGTAGTACTATAAATTAGATGACAATCATCATGCATTCATTTGTAGAGAAAAAACACCTAAATTGGGCCATGTAATATCATTACATTAATATTGGGAGGCAAAGTAATATCATTACATTAACATTGGGCCTACAGTTAATATGACACCTTCATCCCCCTTGATCGAAAGCTCCTCCTCTCACCAACACTCCTAGTTAAGCTTCACGACAGTTTCTAGCTTATCGTAATGTTGAGCTCTAGTAATTTTAAAACATATCATTCTTTAGTGTTCACCCCTCTTGCTTCATGGAAGTGATTTATTTATATTTTATTTCATAAGTTGGATAGATGAATCTAGACATGGTTTGGACTTGATTTTATCTAGATATGCCATCCTTATCCTTCATTTGATAATTTTTGTCATTTTCTGAAACCCTTATCTAGTCAATATAGCAACCCCATCCACTTGAACGCTCCTTGTTTAATTGTTTGGACTTTTAAACTCTACATTCCATTCCACTTTGAGCATTACAACACTCATTTATAGTGTCTTGGGAGCATTCTAGGGTGAAATCTAGCCTCTTATTAGGGTTTCCATGAAGTTGGTGCTACATCTTTGGCTTAACTCTGTGTTGTTTTGTTATGGAATTAGAGCGTGATTTTGATCTACAATAAAGTAGAAATGAAAATGCCATGATATCCAAAGTCTGGAGAATCAAAATTCCAAAATCTATCTAACATTACAAATGAACTACTTCAATTCAAGGTAGGAGCCATCCCATTGACATTCCAGGTCATCCTTATTGTTAGCAAAAAAAATGGTTAGCTATTGTAAATATATTCATTTCAAGCTATGTCTATCTCTAAGCTATTTTCTCTCATCATAGTTTAAATACTACAAATTGTAATCCATTTTTTGGACTTGGTGACTTTTCTTTCGTATTCTTTTTATTGAAAAATATTTATGAATACTATGTATTTGTTAATGGTATAGTGAATTTATGATGCAGGAGCATCCAGCTAGGGCACCATGACCGGGTGTTCGTCTCCGCCAATATGGAAGTTGTGTTAACAGATTGTTTTTTTTTTATGTTAGTTTTTCAAAGTAGGGTGGAAGATTTTGTTTACTTTTAGTTTCAGTACTAGTTAGGGACAGTTTGGTCAGTTTGGGTCATTAGTTTGTCTGTCTTTAATCAACAGAAATTTAATAACTGTTCTATCATTTTGGAGAAAAAAAAAATGTGTTTGATGTAAAATCTTGTCAAAAAGTAGAACCAAATGCAAGCATCGTTATGTAACTAAATAGAAATACAACTGAAAATAGTGACTGCACAGTTCAGGTAACTGTGAACAGAGACTATAAATTTACATGAAAAATACATTGAAAGGGTTCAACATTTTCAACATTCAAGCAATAATAAGAAAAGAATAGACAATTTGAATCCATCTGTGTATCCATAGTATTTTTTTTTTGCTTCCTAATTCACCAAACATCAGAGTAATCAATACAATTCTTACATACAATTTTATTTAATTCTTTTTTTCCAAGAAACAGAGTCTAGACAGTGAGACAGAGTTGCATTTCTAGAATGAGGGTTTGAATCCCATAGAAGAAATCGACATTGAATAAACAATAATGAACACAGACAGATCAATCGGACAAGTTAATCACATACAGGCCATACACTATCTTTTTAACTTCGAAATCGACCACCAGAACAAAGTATTGGAGCAACTATAAAATTTTCTATTCATGCAAAAAAAATTAATTTTACAAACACAGTTGTAAATTAACAATTGTAATTCGAAGGCGTTGAAGCCGGGATGAAAGGAATGACAGCCAATCATCATCATTAAAACAAGGTAAACCAAAACTAACATTTTCCTGAAAGTTTTTTCTTTAAATTATAAGATGAAATGTATGAGCATACATAGCAGAGTTCTAGAATAAACCAGAAACAGTCACATAGTCGACGGTTGACAAACCCTAGGTGAGGGTTTTGGGAAACGGCTCCATACATTAAAAGTTAGAACCAACAATCACAGAACAAAGGAAGCCTACGCCAAGAAAATGACCAGGACGCTGGCTATAGCCGAGAGACAACACTGACTAAGCATTAAGGAAAACCAAATCCTCAATCTTACAAGCCTAATCCAAAAATGAAAGTTTGGTTGCATTGACAGAGCCTACCATGCAGAGGCCGACATGATTGTTCCAAGCATACCCAACTGCAAACCCCAATACCTACAAAAGAACCAACACACAGCTATTAGCAACCTGACGACAGAGGAAAACAAAACAAGTGCATGAGTGCAAGTATAAGAGGGATACATTTTCCCTACCTGAAGGATTCACAGCGAGAATAGAGAACAAGCCTTTAACCCTCGAGTTCCAACCAACAACTGAGACAAAGGAGCAGCCACATTAGGAACAAAAGAATGGAAATGACAAATTGAATCATGGATAGAAGAGGCTACCTGCATTGAAGCTAAGGACCAGAGAGCATCACTATTTCGAAACCTGAGTGGATGCCAACTCACTGAGTTTCATAAGCAAGAAAACCTCATACCAAAACCTGAGCTCGTGGATCAGAGACCAGTTGAAACAATTGCAAAAAGAGCATAAAAGCCTACTTACACAAGTGGCGGAAGAACCATTTTTGGTTGTCTAATGAATCACGACCAAAGGTTATCTAAGAAAGTATAAGTGTCAAGAAAATATAAGAGTCACACTGTCAGACAATAAAAATCAGAAGGTGCGCCCAGTAGTTGCAGCGGAGCTGCATACACATGCAGCAAAAACATAAAGAAAAAATTCTCGGCGAACAATTGCAAAGAATAGAAATGGTCGAATGAACGACGGAGGAAGAGTTTTGGCAAAACGAGGAGTGGGAATGTGACCCGAGGTATGGTACACAATATTGATTGCACACATAAATGCCACCTATCATTTTCCAGAAAAATCGGAGAACATTAGTAATCATAAACTAATCCACAGCTAATTCACACTTAAATCATTTAATTGTTGATTAGTCCAAAGAGTGTTGGGTTGGTCCCACCATAGTGGTATCAAAGCAGGTTGAAATAGACTAAAGAAATGGAGGTAGGAAGGAGAGGTTGTGGAAGAGGTGTTCGGAGGATAGCAGAGGAAGGACTAAGACAGGAGATTAGGATTCTTACTACCCATTTGGAGGCAGTCGAAGTAGCAAGAAGAAGGGATCCAGAGGTAGGCGATGACATCGAAGAGGAAGCTGAAGGGACAACAAATGGATTGGATGGAGAGGGCTCAGAAATGAGATTGTTGAGATCTGTCTTAGTGGCAAGTAGTAAACCCAAACCAGAACTCCAAAATTATGATAGCAGCCTGTCCATAGAGGTTCTGTTGGATTGGGTCAGTGAGCTAGATAAGTATTTCGAGTGTGAGGAGGTCAGTGAAGACTGTAGAGTTAATTTCCCTGCGACGAAGTTGAAGGGACATGCAGCCCTGTGGTGGGATAGTGTCCAAACAGAGAGAAGGAGATTGAACAAGTTTCCAATCAACACCTGGTCAAGGATGGTGGCCAAGTTGAAGGGCATATTTCTGCCAAAAGACTATCAGATTGCACTACATAGACATGTGCAAAATCTGAAACAGAAAGGAATGACAATGAGGGAGTACACTGAGGAGTTTTATCGAGTGAACTTAAGGGCCGGTTATACAGAGGATACCTCGAAGAAGAAAACTAGGTATGTAAATGGTTTAAGACAAGTAATTTTAGATGAAATCAGTATTCTGTCTCCAAAGATCATTGAAGAAGCATATCAGATTGCTATGAAAGGTGAAGAGAAAATTACTAGAAAGCAAAATGCTAGGAGAGGACGAGGAACCGACAGAGGAAAACGCCAGTCATATGGCAGAGGGCAGACTGCTAGTAGTAATGAGGAAGGTAGCAATTCTAAAGCTTCCAGATCAGCAGATAAAGGTGATAATGCGAAAGGTGGTAGGCCATATCAGCGAGGCAGGGGAAATGGCCGAGGTAGAGGAGCTGGTTACCAATGTTACAGGTGTCATAAGTGGGGACACAGATCATTTGAGTGTCCTAAGGCAGACCAAGCTGGACAAAGGGGTGTGTATGTTGCACAACCAGAAGAAGTAGAGGCACCTACCCAAGAAGGAGAGAATGCTCCAGAAATAGGGGAAGCCCTGCTATTGAACAAGGTGTTGTTAAAACAAACAAAAGAAACCACCAAACAAACTCAGTAGAAGGCTTTGTTTCAAACGGTTTGTAAGTCACATGGTAAGTGTTGTAAGTTAATTATTGACAGCGGTAGTACAGATAACTTGGTGGCCACAAAGATGGTGGAAAAATTCGAATTGAAGCGATTGAAACATCCCACCCCTTACAAAGTTTCATGGCTGCAAAAAGGCCATCAGTTGCTGGTGGATGAACAATTCGAGGTGGAGTTTCAAAGAGGAAGATATAAGGATAAGGTCATTTGTGACATCATGCCGATGGGTGTATGTCACATACTGCTAGGCAGGCCATGGCAGTACAATAGAAAGGTGGTACATGATGGATTGACAAACTGATATAAGTTTGTCAAGAATGGAATCAAGCACACGTTTGTGCCCATCAAAGAGGAAGGAACAATAGGAACAAGTGAGCCGAGAGCATTGTTGGTCAGCGGAAAATAGTTTCTGAAACAAGTTGAGGATAGTGAGGTGAGTTATGTAGTTTTAAGAAGAGCAAGAATGGTATTGTTGCATACAAAGGTATCAAATTTACCCCCAGAAATTAAGCAGATGTTGCAGGAATTTACAAACATAGTGGTGGATGGCTTACCAGACAAAGTGTCCCCCAAAAGAAGCATAAGTCACCATATTGACTTCATACCTGGAGCAAGTTTACCGAATAAGGTAGCATACTGAATGAGCTCCAAGGACAATGAAGAGATTAGGAAGTAGGTGCAGGAATTACTAGACAAAGGATTGATAAGGGAGAGTTTGAGACATTGCACAATTCCAACAGTTCTCACTCCCAAAAAAGGAGGAGAATGGCAGATGTGCACAAACTTGAGGGCCATCAACAAAATCACCACCCAGTATAGGTTCCCACTGCCACAAATGGACGACATGATGGATTGCCTAAGTGGGGCAACATATTTTTCTAAGATAGACTTGAAGAGTGGGTATCATCATATCTGAATTGAGAGGGGGACGAGTGGAAGACAACTTTTAAGACGAATGAGGGACTGTATGAATGGCTAATTATGCCATTCGAGTTGAGCAATGCACCCAGTACATTTATGCGGTTAATGAATGAAATACTGAAAGAATACATAAGAAAATTTGTGATAGTGTACATAGATGACATACTAATTTTCAACAGGACAAGGGAGGAGCACTTTCGACATGTTCGGAAAGTGCTGGAAAAATTACAGCAGAATAAACTGATGATAAATCTGAAGAAGTGTACTCTCTTTCAAAAAGAGTTGATTTATTTGGGCTTCATAATAGCAAAAAATGAGTTGAAGATGGATCTGGAGAAGAGTGTAGCAATACTTAATTGGCCATCTTTAAAAAGCTTATTTGAGGTACGTAGCTTTCATGGGCTAGCGAGTTTTTACCAGAAATTCATAAGAAATTTTAGAAAAATCTGTGCACCTATGTTGGACACCATTAAAAAGGCCAGTCAGCCTTTTTGATGGACTGATGCAGCGGAGAGGAGTTTTCAGCTACTAAAGAAGAAGATCACAGAAAGACCAATCTTGAGATTTCCAGATTTTAAAAAGCTCTTTCAGGTTCACTGCGATGCTAGCGGTATGACTATTGGAGCTGTACTTAGCCAGGAGGATAAGGTTGTTGCATTTTTCAGTGAGAAGCTAAATGAAAGCGAACAAAAAGATTCGTCCTATGACAAGGAGTTCTATGCTATTGTACAGGCATTGAAACACTGGAGGCACTATTTGTTGGGAAATGAATTTGTGTTGTTTTCAGATAATTCTGCACTACAGTATGTGATGCAACAACATAAGTGTTTTCAGGAAAAGTGTCTATTCAGAACGACCCTATCCCACTGGGTTGTGACAGAGACCTCAGAAACAAACAGGGAAAACTACTCTTGTATTCTCCTTTATAAACTATAAACGAAGATGATTAAGATGAACCGACCTGTGTCTTGCGCTAGTTGTTCGATCCAATCTATCTTCTCTTTGCCAGCTTCCACCGATCTGCTCCCTCACTTGCCCAGCGTCACCAAGTTCCTGCAAGTTCACAGAAGAGAGAAACTACACAAAGACATGGATTTATGTTCATAAAAAGCTTAGGATCAGATTTAAGCTAAACATACAAATATAACACACATCAGATATACAAGCATGTAGGAGAAACTCAAGTAGTTTTATTGATAAAACAAGAAGATCCAGGAGGAGTTACAACCGATGATTCCTGATCCAGCATCAACCTCCCAGCATAGAATCCCTTCTTCACCTCCAACAAAGCATAAATCACCTAATACTCTGATATCTATCACAAAACCAACAGCAATTCTCTGCAATGTACAAAATTCCAGCCCCTGGATCTCTTGGTGAGGGATCCATATATAGATGTATGCAAAGAGGATGAGTCAGTTCATGAGTTTATTAGTGGCTTCTCTCTGTCAGTTCTTGCTTCCACTTGGAGACTGAGAGCCTCTTACTCATCACTGGTCGAATTTAGTGAGGCAAGTGTCATTGGAGAAGATTCTGGAAGCTTCCATTGTCTCTCCACCTCGTTGAATGACTCTGCCACTTGTCATTTCCCGCTCAACGCACCCTGGTAGTGCATTCAAGTGCGTTGCAACGCACCTAGCCAGTGTATTTGGGTGCTTTGCAATGCAAACAGCTAGTGGAGCACTTGAAATGATCCTGTTTTGACTAGTTTTGAGTAGTTTCTGGTGGAGAACTTCTGGGAGAAGCTGTAATTTGTTGACCTTGTTTCTTTAGGAGCTGGAACAACACCTTTAGGGACTTAGGATCCCTTGGTTTATGGACATTTCATGCTTATAGCTGTAAGGCACAAAAATGTCTATAACAGTTGCCCCCTAAAGTATGAGGCTGTTTATCGGGTGAAATGCTTTATTAGGAGGATCTGAAGTTCTTCTAATGCTGGAGAGGAGACCTATAATGAGATACAATACAATACATTATTTTCATACTGTTTTCATGATCTAGCTGAGGCGGTCATTCCCATGCTCAGCTTTATAAATTCATTTTCATGTACATAGGACAGACAATCGTCTGATGGTAGACTGACGATTCTGATGAAGTCATCATCCCTTTTGGTAGGATGATTATCTGTGCTGCAATGCTGTACATTTCAATGTCTTTATTTTTCTTGAATATATATCGCAGCCCGGATGGATGAAACTAGATCTGGGGTCTTCAATCTCGTTCGATCTTCACTCTAAGTACAAGTCGATCCATGTGAGAAATGTTTTGAAGTCGAACATGGAAAGACATCGCTTGATTACCAGTCAATGATGTAAACTGTTAACAAGCGCGAGAGGAATCACCGATAATGATAATGACCCTCAAGGTACTGCAGTACAATTCACGTGGTGTGAATAAAGGACTTGGCATCAAACACCACGCAAAATCTTTCGGTCGAAGGTCATTGATGTATACCTGTCGCCGGAAGTGAGAAACTTGCCATTGAGGCATGCAAGCTTCAAAGTACTGAAGGGATGTTCCTAGATCAACTTCTTGGATAATGAGCTGATGTCGACAAGAAGTGATCCGTCAAAGGAGGGCCTTAATGAATCCCACATCAATGACATGGAACGGAGCAAATGATTTTGATGGAGGTGAAAACGATCTGGTGACATACGGTTCAGGGTGGCGGTCATGAAAGAGTGAAGTATAATGTATGGTAGTGGATGGGACATGGGTGACTTCTCTGGATGACTTCTCTTGAACATGTCGGCGACACTTATGTGATGGATTGGTAGCATTTACCCCAAATGTGGATGGTATGGTGTGACCATGGTGATGTGACCGGTGAATGAAACAACCCAACCCGACTCTGGCATGGAGTGGAAGTGTCATGTTCAAGAGCGACTTGCTACTAATAAAGTTTCTTTGAGTTTTCTTCCCAATTTTTCCCTAGTCATTTCTGACCAGTACCTATTTATTTTTGTCAAGCTTGAGGAGGATAACATATGCTTGTTCTATAATTTTCCCTTTGGGCAAACCCATCGCTATGTTTTAACGAGCCTAGCGATAGTGAAACTCGTTCTCGTCTAAAGACAAGTTTGTTGCTATTAATCTTTTTAATGAGTCTAACGACAAATATAACTCGGTCCTTTTGCTTTTTAGGGAGTCTGAAAAGGTACGTAAAGATAACTCCGGAATTCCTTTTTCGTCATCTAATCCCTTAAGTCCGAAAAATTATAAAACAATACAGAAGGGATGAATTTTCGATAATTTTAACGAGCCGAACAAAACAAGCGCTCGATATTTTTGTGCAATAATCCCTCAGGTCCAAAAAGATTAAAATCTAGAGGAGGGATAGCACTTCCGGTCGCTTTAACGAGCTGGAAGGCCAAAACTCGGCAATCTTTTCATATTTTACGAGTCAGATGAAAAGAGCTTAAAGAAGACTCGTCTTTTGAGGAACGAGTGATAAAAAGGGTAGCAGCTGATTCCAGGTAAGGTTTGAAATTTTCCAATCACGGCAGTGTCACAAGGATGGCTAGTGAAATCACTCTTCGCAGCTGTTCCTCAAAATGGGTAAACAATCAAATGGAGGTGAATGATCGGCCAATGGAAAAGTGGAGTTGACGGTGCAAACACGACCAAGGCTTTAATGGCTGAAAATGTTTCATTCATGATGGTTATTTACCGGAGGATAGTTCATTTTTTAACGAGCTTAAACGTGGGTGGAAACATTTGCTCGATCTTATGTTTATTTTTTAACGAGCTTGAATTATGCGCTAAAACTGCTCGATTAATCCAGTCATATGATAAGAATGTCTCATATAAAAACGGCAACTTTTAGATTTTTGCCCCACATCCTTTCTTTATACAAGTTTGGTGACGACTAATCCTACGAGTTTAAAGGGTTAGCCTACGGGTTTAAAGGGAGGACCTAAAAATTTAAAAAATAAATAGCCGCCCCTTGCTTGCATGCCAAAAGGTTTGCATGCCCCCAGGTATAAAATATGATTTCAAGGTTACCTCTCAATTTGCAGGCAAAACATTTGTTCTATCGGGAAAGGCCTACCTCTTACAGGTTACCCAAAGATTTCTCTATTCACGCAGCAAACAAAACACTTCTTCGGCGATGTCTACCGAAATAGACAAAGGTGAGTGGTGAGATCAACCAACTCACATAACTTTGACAAAAGAATCTTATTCTAGAATAACCCCTCTTCCACTGACGGACGGGGTACAGACTAGTCATATTCTCCCGCGGAAACCTACTCTATACCCGAAGTTTTCCTGCCGAAGCAGGCCAGGACGCATGCCCCCTGGGTTTCAGTCATATCCCTCCGAATTACTCGCGCTCATCGGGAGGACGGACTGGGACTTGAGACATTTCTTGCATGAAGAGACCATTTAGGGATGGTATATGACTATTTGCTATGCGTGATCCGGGAAATGAAAGCTGGTCCACGAGCTTGACCACTCTTCCTTCGTGCGGAAAACACATTACTCTAAAGAGTGAGGAGACGATGGATCCCATGCAATAAATATAGTCTCGTCCAAGGAGTAGGTTATAATCCAAAGGTCCTTGAACGACCATGACGTTCAGGCGAACTATCTTACCTCTCAATGTTATGGGAACATCGGGAAGGATCCATAAAGGGCGACTGGTTCCTTTATCAAAGCCTGTCAGATTTCTCATTTCAGGCAACAGCGATGGTGAACCAAGTGCTTTCCAAGAAATAGAGGAAGGGATACTCATAGAAGCCCCCTCATCAATGATGGTACTAGCCATGACCATTCTATATATTTGAACGATAATTCGGAATGGTATGCTTGCTGGCAAATGGGGTCTGCCTAGTTGATTCCAGTCGAAGGATACAACTAGGTTGCTTGGAGGTGGGACCGAGTAGACGGCCGGGTATGGCTCTAACGAACTTCCTTCCTGCGGTAAAGGAATGGGTGGACTGCCCCCATGTTCGTCGGAGTCTGTGTTGATGAAGAGAATTTGGACGGTGTCATCCGTATTCTCTTCAGTGACTGTATCATTCGAAGATAAAACCTCTAAAGGCAAGACCGGGTCAACTGCTGCCTCGACCTTTTGACTTTCATCTGGTATGGATTCAGTTGGTTTATCCTCAATGATAGACGCTTCAGCCGACCACTTGAGTGGGCCAGCTGGGTTCTCAACTAGTGACGGACTTGACAAGAGTTTTTTATATCCAGGAGGAAGTCGTAACGGTGAAACCGGACGATCATCCAAAACTCTTTTAGCCGCGTCTAAGAAGGGACAACGGTGGAGGGCATGGTCGCCTTCGCACAATCTACAGGGAAACCTAGCTTTCCCTTTTTGTCCTGGGGCTTCACTTTCACTAGTTGACGGTGTGCTTTCAACATGACCTCCAGAGGTTGATGACACCGGATTGTGCAAACGAGGAGACCAGTCCCTTAGTATCCGGGGGATGCAAGGACAATCTCTGTGAAAGTGGTCTCCTCTACAAATGACACATGGCGATTTAGGCCTGGTCAGTGCTGTGTGTGGATTCTCATTAGACGACACTCGTTTTCCCTTATTCGCCTTTGGCTCCTTCTTCTTTTCCTCTTTCTTCTTCTTCTCCTTCTTCTCCTTAGGAGCTTGGTTTTTAGCTTTACCAGTCCTGTCAAGCGAAGAGGAAGGAGGAGAGGAAGAATTAGAGGAAGTAGAAGGCTGTTGGGTAACTCTAGACTCGTCTAGTTGCTGATTCGATTCTTCAGGAATAGTGGTGTTCTGAACGACATTGGTTGAGAAGAGCCATACTGGCAAGCCAATTGTCAGTCCTGGAAGTGACAATATGGCCATATGGGGCGCACCAACATCTCCCCAAGAGGAGAAGGGACTAGGATTTCCACCAAGGGAAACTCCTTGGTTGGTAGGCTCCATTTTCTCAACCCAAAGATCAACGCAGGAAAAGGGTATGAATATTCTGTTTAAAATAAATTTTAACATGCTTGGACACAACTTTGTTTTTTCAGTTTTAAAGAGTCGAGAAAAAACAAAAGATGACTCTAGTCTCCTTCGATTTTTAATGAGCCTGAAGTGACAAGTGCTCAGATGGAACTTTTCCGTTAAGGAGTCTAAAAAGGAACGAAAGGGACTGCTCTAGAGGTCTAGGTAGAGGGAGTGCCAAACCAATCGCAAAACCGCAGAATACTTTTTAGGGTACGACAGTCAATCTTCCCGAATGTTGTGTTCGGTGCATTACGATCAGTAGGGCGGCCGACACGGCTTCCTATGGATAAAGGTTTTATGCCTATAGGGGTCTCCCAATATATACTCGACGGTACGTGGGAGCACAAGTCCGTACTGGCAATTATCGTCTCAAAGTGGAGGAATCACCCAACCATCAGTGACGACAATAGTTACCAGGCTTTACAACGCCGGAATACGTCTCTAGCTTAGACCTCTAGATGTTGTGCGTTAAGTTACAAAGCGTTGTTAAGTTCATTGAATTTATTTTAGGTTGATCTTTCTTATGAAGTTTGCCTTTTGGGTTCACCACGAGATGTAGATGTAATTCCTAAAATGCAATCTAAAGATGATAAGCAAGCTTTTATCTTTTTCAGCAATGAAAATCCTAGCTACAAGGGGAAAAGAAAGACACAATCTTTTCTCAAAGAGCAAAGAGCACACTGTAAATGCACTTTTCCTAAATCAAGCCATACAAACTGTCAATATGCAAATGCACTTATGCATGTATTTGTTTTTCACTTTCTTAATATTGATGCCTAAAAAGAAAGTTGTTGTACAAATTTGAATTCGATTTCAAGTGAAAAACACAAACAAGCTTCTTTTCAAAATCAAAAGGTAGAGACGATTACGACACTTTATGATTTTGAAGTAAACACTTGTTTCGACACTAGAAATTCACAAATTCAAGCCAAAGGCAAAATTAAAAGCGTAATCAACTGTCAACAGCAAATATACTCTCTCCTAAGATCAAAACGACACTTACGACAGATCTAGATCTAAGGGTGACAGTATGACTAGTTTACTTTTGCAATGGGAAACTGTAAATGACGTAACAAACACACAAAAACAAATACAATTTCTTTTATACAACTGAGGTGGAATTAAGGCAAAGAAAAGGGGCTTTTAAACAGACAAACACACTGATCACAGGCTGCAAAAATCAGAGGCAAAACTGGAAAAAGTGAGCAAAGAACCTCAGCTAGGCAGGGCTAGGCTGATCAACGCACCTGCTACACAGAGAAACTGAATTGCAACGCAGGTAGCCCTCTCGGGAACTGCGCTGAAATGCAGAGTCTCTTCACAGAGCCTGCGCTGAAGCAGAAATGAGAATTGTCTCCGGGTTCTGGGTCACGGTTTGCAGTTTAATCTATGGTTTTTGGCCGGGTAAAAGCAATCAATTGTGTACAATCAGAGGGTTGATTTACAAGAGGTTTAAGAGCTATCACAAAGGGTAATCAGATCATTTGTGAATCAACTGTTCAGATCATAAATAGGCCCAGTGAATGGACTAGAGTAGCAGATGTCTACTTTGCATTTGTAAATTGCAAATGCAGTTCGATTCGCTACTCCTAAGTTTATGAGATGAACAACAATAGAAACACAAATAAACTAACTAGACATGATCCCCAGCGGAGTCGCCATTTTGTTTTCAGGAAAAGTGTCTATTCAGAACGACCCTATCCCACTGGGTTGTGACAGAGACCTCAGAAACAAACAGGGAAAACTACTCTTGTATTCTCCTTTATAAACTATAAACGAAGATGATTAAGATGAACCAACCTGTGTCTTGCGCTAGTTGTTCGATCCAATCTATCTTCTCTTTGCCAGCTTCCACCGATCTGCTCCCTCACTTGCCCAGCGTCAAAAAGTTCCTGCAAGTTCACAGAAGAGAGAAACTACACAAAGACATGGATTTATGTTCATAAAAAGCTTAGGATCATATTTAAGCTAAACATACAAATATAACACACATCAGATATACAAGCATGTAGGAGAAACTCAAGTAGTTTTATTGATAAAACAAGAAGATCCAGGAGGAGTTACAACCAATGATTCCTGATCTAGCATCAACCTCCCAGCATAGAATCCCTTCTTCACCTCCAACAAAGCATAAATCACCCAATAATCTGATATCTATCACAAAACCAACAACAATTCTCTGCAATGTACAAAATTCCAGCCCCTGGATCTCTTGGTGAGGGATCCATATATAGATGTATGCAAAAAGGATGAGTCAACTCATGAGTTGATTAGTGGCTTCTCTCTGTCAGTTCTTGCTTCCACTTGGAGGCTGAGAGCCTCTTACTCATCACTGGTCGAATTCAGTGAGGCAAGTGTCATTGGAGAAGATTTTGGAAGCTTCCATTGTCTCTCCACCTCGTTGAATGACTCTGCCACTTGTCATTTCCCGCTCAACGCACCCTGGTAGTGCATTCAAGTGCGTTGCAATGCACCTAGCCAGTTTATTTGGGTGCTTTGCAACGCAGCCAGCTAGTGGAGCACTTGAAATGATCCTGTTTTGACTAGTTTTGAGTAGTTTCTGGTGGAGAACTTCTGGGAGAAGCTGTAATTTGTTGACCTTGCTTCTTTAGGAGCTGGAACAACACCTTTAGGGACTTAGGATCCCTTGGTTTATGGACATTTCATGCTTATATCTGTAAGGCACAAAAATGTCTATAACAATAAGCTGAATCACAAACATGCCAAGTGGGTGGAATATTTGTAGAGTTTCACCTTTGTGTTGAAACACATCAGCGGGTAGGCCAACAAGGTGGCGGATGCATTGAGTAGAAGGGTCTTACTTTTGCAGGAGAGTATTGTACAAGTGCTGGGTTTTGAGCACTTGAAAGATTTATATTAGACTGACATAGATTTTAAAGAAGCCTATGAGGCATGTCAGAATCCCTTGGTGAGAGATAACAATCCATGGTTGGACTACAACTTGCTAGAGAAACTACCGTTTGGAGGAGGACAGCTATGCATTCCTGACTGCTTGATGAGAGAGAACATTATTCGAGAGCAGCTCAGTCATTTCTACTTTTGGCCAAAGATGCGAAGGGATGTATAGTGATTTGTGACCAGATGTAAAGTGTGCCTATTGGCGAAAGGTCACAGTCAAAACACGAGACTGTATACACCATTACCTCTTCCTGGCAGACCGTGGGACTCAGTCATCTTGGACTTTGTCTTGGGTCTACCTAGGACACAGGGAGGTTATTACTCGGTGATGGTAGTAGTGGACAGATTCTCGAATATGGCACATTTTATCCCTTGCAGAAAAACCAGTGATGCCACTCACGTGGCCCACTTGTTCTTCACGAAGATTGTCAGGCTACATGGTTTGCCTAAGTCTATTCTTTTGGATAGGGATTTGAAGTTTACAGGGCACTTTTGGCACACCCTATGGAAGAATATGGATACATGGCTGAGTTACAGCTTTGCTTATCACCCACAAATCAACGGATAAATAGAGGTAGCAAATAGGAGTCTGGGAAACCTGCTATGGATTTTGATTGGTGAGAATTCGCAGATGTGGGATCGAGTGCTTGCATAGGCAGAGTTCGCTTATAATGACTCACCTAATCGCAGCACAGGTTACAGTCCATTTCAGATCCTGTACGACATGCATCCTCACGGAGTGCATGAGTTGCGATATCTTGGACTGCAAGAAAGGTGAAGCGTAGATGGAGAAGATTTCACTAACGCAATGAGAGATTTGCATGAGCAGGTGAAAATTAAATTGCAGGACAACAACCAAAAGTATAAACAGCAAGAAAATTTTTAGAGAAGGGAAGTACAGTTCAATGTAGGAGATGAAGTCCTCACACATCTCTGCAAGGAAAGCTTCACTAGAGGTGCATACAATAAGCTAAATTATAAGAAGATAGGTCCTTGCAATGTCCTCTAGAAATTTTCAGCGAATGCCTATGAGATACAGCTGCCACCAGGGATAGGCATTTCACCCATCCTTAAAGTAGCAGACCTCTTTCCTTACACTGCTGACCCAGAGGAAGAAGATAGAACCATACAACCTACACAGAATACCCAAGATGGAGGTGAAACTTGGATGAGACAGATGCCTTACGTTCAGCCTCCCAAGATCGAGAGCATCCTCGATACTCAGGTGGCCAAACGAACTCAACAAAAGGAGTATCTATAGTACTTGATCAAGTGGAAGAAGCATCCTATTGAGGATAGTTCATGGCTTGATGCCAGGCAGATTGAACAGGTGGGTTCTTCAGTCGAGAAGCTCATGGACTGAAGTCATGATTTCTTCTTACCCCGGGAGCCTGATGCAGCAGCATCCAGCTAGGGCACCATGATCGGGTGTTGGTCTCCACCAAGATGGAAGTTGTGTTAACAAATTGTTTTTTTTTATGTTAGTTTGTCAAAGTAGGGTGGAATTTTTTTTTTACTTTTAGTTTCAGTACTAGTTAGGGACAGTTTGGTGGGTTAGGGTCATTAGTTTGTCTGTCTTTAATCAATAGAAATTTAATAACTGTTCTGTCATTTTGGAGAAAAAAACAAAGTGTGTTTGATGTAAAATCTTGTCAACAAGCAGAACTGAATGCAAGCATCGTTATGTAACTAAATAGAAATACAACTGAAAACAATAACTGCATAGTTCAGGTAACTGTGAACAGAGACTATAAATGTACATGAAAAATCCATTGAAAGGGTTCAACATTTTTCGCATTCAAGCAATAATAATAAAAGAACAAACAATTCGAATCCATTTGTGTATCCATAATATTTTCGTTTTGCTTCCTAATTCACCAAACATCAGAGTAATCAATACAATGCTTACATACAAGTTTATTTAATTCTTCTCTTCTAAGAAATAGAGTCCAGACAGTGAGACAGAGTTGCATTTCTAGAATGAGGGTTTGAATCCCATAGAATAAATCGACATTGAATAAATAGGAATGAACTCTGACAAATCAATCTGACGAGTTAATCACATACAGGCCATACATTATCTTCTTAAGTTCGAAATCGACCACTAGAACAAATTACTAGAGCAACTACAGAACTTTCTGTGCGTGGATAAAATAAAATTACAAACGCAGTTGCAAATTAAGAATCGTAATTCGAAGGCGTTGAAGCCAGAATGAAAGGAATGACAACCAATCATCATCATTAAAACAAGGTAAACCAAAACCAACGTTTTCCTGAAAGTTTTTTCTTTAAATTATAAGATGAAATGTATGAGCATACATAGAAGAGTTCTAGAATAAACCAGAAACAGTCACATAGCCGATGGTCGACAAACCCTAGGTGAGGGTTTTGGGAAACGGCTGCCATACATTAAAAGTTACAGCCAACAATCATAGAACCAAGCAAGCCTATGTTAACAAAATGACTAGGACGTTGGCTATAGCCGAGAGACAACACTGACTAAGCATTGAGGAAAACCAAATCCTCAATCTTACAGGCCTAATCCAAACACTAAAGATTAGTTGCGTTGATAGAGCCTACCAGGCAGAGGCTGACACAATTGTTCCGAGCATACCCAACTGCAAACCCCAATACCTACAAAAGGACCAACACACAGTTGTTAGCAACCTGTCAATAGAGGAAAATAGAACAAGTGCATGAGTGCAAGTATAAGAGGGATACATTTTCCCTACCTGAAGGATTCACAGCGAGAACAGAGAACAAGCCTTTAACCCTCAAGTTCCAACCAACGACTGAGATAAAGGAGTGGCCACATTAGGAATAGAAGAATGGAAATGAAAAATTGAATCATGGATAGAAGAGGCTACCTGCATTGAAGCCGAAGACCGGAGAGTGCCACTATTTCAGAACCTGAGTGCATGCCAACTCACTGAGTTTCGAAAGCAAGACGACCTCATACCAAAACCCGAGCTTGTGGAGTAGAGACCAGTTGAAACAATTGCAAAAGGAGCACAAAAATCTACTTACACAAGCGACGGCAGAACCATTTTTTGTTTTCCAACGAATCAGGACCAAAGGTTATCCAAGCAAGTATAAGAGTCAAGAAAATATAAGAGTCACACTGTCGGACAAGAAAAATCAGAAGATGCGCCTAGCAATTGTAGCGTAGCTGCATACACAAGCAACAAAACCATACAGAACAAACCCTCAGCGAATAAGTGTGAAGAACAGAAATGGTCAAATGAACAACGGAGGAAGAGTTTTGGCGAAACGAGGAGTGGGAACGTGACTTGAGGTATAGTACACAATATTGATTGCACACATAAATGCCACCTATCATTTTCTAGAAAAATCGGAGAACATTGGTAATCATAAACTAATCCATAGCTAAATCACACTTAAATCATTTAATTGTTGGTTAGTCCGAACAGTGTTGGGCTGGTCCCATCAATTTATTTTATTCATTTGAAAAATGATTTCCTCGATTCATTTCAGTTGTAGAGTGAAAATAATTTTATTCATTAAATTTATGTGTGATACAAGGGAAAATATCTGTGTCATTTTTTTTTCCAAAGTGAACTAATTGCATTACTCTAATACGTAATCTAAGGATCCTATTCATATTAATATTTTTTTTTTTTTGTATTCTTATTCATACTAAAAAGAGAGGTAGCTTTGTGAATATAGGAGCATTTCATATGATTTAGGAAGTCGATCCTTCCTACATCTATAAACACATGTTAATAATTTACCTATTAGTGTGTTGTTGTCCCATTAAAGATGAGTCCTGCATCATATGATTTTTCCTTTTTTCCTGGTTTCCTTTTAATCTTATGCCATTTCCATAGAAATTCAAGAGTCCATGGTGATAGGGGTAATTTCAAACATGAAAGGTTAAGATTCAAAGGAGAAATTGGATCTTCAATATTCGAAACTACATTCAATTCATTATTTGTATCAAAAGTGTGAGATCCATGTATCCTCTTATTCTTTAAGATGAGCTTCAACAATAATTATGTCCCTTCTAAAATTCTTATAATCTTTTCTATCAAACAGAAATAGTGTTTTTTCTCAACCAACATTTAAGTGGAGCCATAAGTATCCGTCTCTAAATTTGTATTTTACATGCTTCTAAAAAACACTTGTAAATTTTTTATTTTCATTGTTTAGTTTTTGTTTTACGACCTTTCCTTAATCTATGAGAAGTATGTAATTAACTACATGTAGCATGCATATGCGTGATTATTCACATGACCAACACCATAACATTTTATTTTAATAATCCAAGTAGCTTAAAAACATTCATGAATTAACTATATTTTCATAAACCAATAAATATAATTAAAAGATAATTAATTAAAATTATTATTAGTTTAACAAGCTTATACATTAGGTTGGAATAATATTTTTCGAACTAGGTTAGCAATAAGAGAAAAAATATCAGGAGAGAAAAAATGATGAACCCTAATCTCTTTCCTGTCGCCTCCCTTCCTTCAGCAGTCGCCTGGCCTTTGCTCAGCCCTGCAGAAGATGGCGACACAAGCTTTAGAGGGGCCTCGACTCCATTCAAGCCAAACCCAGCGAATAAGATCGCATGCAGCTCTATGAAGAAAAAAGAGAAACATGCACGAGTTGGGCTCTCAGCAAGCTGCGCATGCACTGCAGTAGATATGGCGGCAGACACTCTTCATCTGCAGGTCATTGGCAGCTTCGTAGTGAGGATGAGGATGACGCCCGGCCTCGAGGGACTTCTACAGGCCGCCAAGATTTTGGATGCTTTGACAGGCAACAAAGCAAACTTTGAGGGTTCCAGATTAACCCGCATCCCAATAGCTTATGGATCCAGAACGACATCACCAGGAACCCACACGCAATATCTGTCAGGGAGCAAGGCTGTGATTTTTCTAGCGAGTCCCTGCAGAAGTCTGATCACTCTGCCTCGTTCCAGATCTAGATCGTGCTCCTTTCTGGCAAAACTCTGCTACAATGGGTGAGCTCTTCGGATCTAGTGCAGGACCTCAAGCAAATCCTGGAATTTAGGCTGGGGATTCCCTTTGCATCTCAATGACTCCTCCACAAAGGTAAACAACTTGAGGATCTTTATCCCCTTTCTTTTTACAACATTAAGAGAAATGCATCCATCATTTTTACCCTTCGTTTGAGAGGGGGAGTTGTTGGACAGTCATCTTCAGCTGCAGCTTTTTCATACAAAGATGTTGTCCATGCTCAGATGCCCAAGAAAACAACTCCACCAGCTCAGGCTCCCAAACCTTTTTTGGTGGACAAACTGGAGGAAACCCCCTCCATTGAAATAATGCATCCAACGCTGGATGAGCAAATCCAAAAGTATGCAGAGCATGCCATTATTTGCAGGTTCAATGGGCTATGGCCATGCACAACAGATCTCTACCAATGGATTCACTCTAACTGGACCAACAATTGCAAGGTTTTTCTCTACTCAAAGGATTTCTTCATTGTAGTGTTTGCTCTCAGTGAGGATTACCAAAAAGCATTAACAGAAGGCCCATGGTTTTGGGGCTTAGCAGGTTTATTCCTCACCCCTTGGTTCCCCGATTTCGATCCCTCTACAACAATCATCACCAAGCTCCCCATCTGGGTCAGACTTCCTAATCTCCCGGCGCATCTATGGCACTTTGTTGTATTCCAAGGGATCGGCAATACTCTAGGCCGCTTTCTAGCCATAGACACCTCTAGAGGGGAAAAGGGCATATACACCTTCGCCAGAATCTATGCAGAAATAAACATGAGCAAAGGTCTACCTGATCAGATTAATCTCAAAATTGGAGACTTCCATTGGACTCAGACCCTAGATTACAAGAACACAATCTTTCGCTGCCGAAATTGCCATCACACAGGGCACCTTCAGAGCTCTTGTCCCTCTATGCCTGCCGAAAAGAAGAAAGCCAATCCTAAGCCGAAATCCAAAAGCTGGAAATCTCATGATCCTCCCCCCATGGATGATTTTGATTCCAGCTCAGATGAAGAGGAAGGGGATGTGGAAGGAATGGACGCAAAGCTGGCACAGGATCTGCCCTTGACTGGTCCTGAGGAATCTATTGTCCTACCAAACTCACAAAAAATAACTCATGAGTCCTCTCCCTCAGATTCAGAGAAGGAGACCTCTGCATCAGCCCAGCTTAGTTTGAAAATCATGCCAGCTCAGCAGAGTCATCTTGGTTGGGTCAAAGTTGGTAAAAAGAAAGGAAAAAAATGTCGAATAGTTGATTCTACCCACGTTGGGTAGAATCCTTTGTTCTGCTCTTGTTACTCTATTCTTCTTGTTACTTCTTGCTTAGCACTGCTCTCTACTTGTTTTCTCTTAGGGGTCAAGGTTGATAGTCTATCCTTTCCGGCTGCCCGTTTTCTTGCTTCTCTTGGTTGTAACCTCATATTGTACCATACGTCCTCTTAATAGAATTAGTTTTACAGAGAAAAAAAAGGTTTATACATTAGGTTTATGATATTGGTTTTTTTGGAAAGGATACATGACTATCTCAACAAGCAACTAAGAATCCTCTAAGATTTCCTCCACAAGATGGGTATGTTTATTAATACTCACAAAAATGGCCCGATGATAATTAAATACAAAAGGATTTCCTGTGATAATTTAATTTATGATAATAAATACTTGGATAAATTACTTCATAACAATAATGGGGAAGCTTCATTCATCATCGACTCAATTGGAATTATAGCATTGAGAAAAAGATAAATGGGGGATGAGAAGTTTACTATGGGCTTGAAAATAAATGTAAGTTGTCATATGTTTGGTTTGGAATAAAAGGAAAAGATCCTCTTTGAGAATCTTGTCACCCTTTCATTTTCATATAGATGCGAGGTTTGGTGTTCCAATATATTTACATAGTTGTGAAAGACAATTTAGAAGATCCATTTTTTTTTTTAATATAGTATACAACATCAAGATTAAAGGAAATATTCCATACCATATTCTCTTCATTAAAGAGAATCTTTCCTCCATTGAAAAAATGACTATAATTAGATATCTCATGTATAAAAAAAGACTTAGTTATTTATTTTTTTACAAATAATAATATATTTTTATTAAAAAATAAATCTATTTTTATTATGAATTCAAATTTATTGTAATTCAATCAAAATCAATATTGGTTTCCACATATATTTGAATTCAATGAATTTGGATTTTATGAATTTGGATTTTGATGAATTTAAATTGTTTTTTTTAAATAATAATAATATTTTATTAAAAAATAAATTTATATTTCTATGTATGTATTTTTATTCCAGATTTTCACTTTCATAAAAAAGAATAAATAAAAACTAAAATAAGTATGCCTATGTTGGATCAGATTTTTTCATTTTGGTTTTAATAAAATCAATTTTAATTTCAATTTCAATTTAAATTTAAATTCAATATAACTTGATTTTGATGAAAATTAAATGGTTTTTTTAAATAATAATCTTTTTATTAAAAAATATTGTTATTATATATATGTTCAATAATTTCACTTTTATATAAAAAAAAAAAAAAAAAAACTATGAAAATTGTCTTAAAAAAAATTAGTGAAAATTAAAATCATAAAACATATATTTTTTTTAAACCACATCAAAATCCATTTATATTAAGACACCTTTAATGCTCTCTATTCTTAGAATTAGGAACTTCCCGAGGACTATATAAAAAATGTAGTGAAAATTAAATCATAATAAATAATTTTTTAAAGCACATCAAAATCCATTTATATTAAGACAACTTTAATGCTCTCTATTCTTAGAATTAGAAACTTCCCGAGGACGATACATACATAAAAGGGAAAATATTTATTCACATTTATGGTGCTCCACATTTCAGTGCAACCTTTAATAATAACGATTTATATTTCACATGTTTAAACTATCTAGAGAATGATCTTCTACATGGAAGATCACACGAAAGTGAAAGTGTATCTTTTTTCTTTAAATGCTCTGACCAAGTGGCATGCAGGTAATCAATAGTGCAATGTAGGAGAATGTGTGAGAAGTAACAAGTGGAGATAAAGTAGATATGTTGAACAATAGGTGGGTAGGGTAAGGTAAGGCAGGGAAGAAAGATGTGCCGGAGAATGGGAGAATGGGGTGCGGAGGGAATGGAGAAGGGGAGAATGGGATGCAGAGGGATTGTGTGTGTGGAGTAAATTTTTTTTTCACATTTGTCAAATTTGTTTAGAATATATAGGTTGTTTCATTAGTAAATTTGTAAGCGAGAGATATTTTTTTAAAGATTAGTTTAAGTTATTTTGAAATATGTATACATATTATCTATAAAGATTTCAAAAGTTAGTGTATTATTTTGTTATCTATTTTGTTTTATACTATGTACAAGTTAGTGTATCGTTTTGTTATCTATTTTGTTTTATACTATGTAGTTTAGGTATTATTACAACATATATAAGTTACTTATGTGGTTATAGATGTTCACTTCTCTTTTCAAATTTGAATTTTGAGAACTTTTCAAATATGAAGTTTAACAAATGTTATCCATGATTATAACTATATTTTTTCTTGATGACATAACTGAAAAATATTCTCTTGAGATATATATATTCTCATTGATTACTGTATTGACCAAAATTGCATACCACTTTATAGTGAATGAAGGGATTTGATAATATATTGTAAATGATGTAACATATTATTTACATAATTACACACACAATAATATTTTACTTTTCGTAGTGAACAACTTCTCACTCTCCTTTGTCTTCATCTGTATGAATTCATTAAAGTTGAAGAGATAAACATTTACATATGCCACAACATGTAAATGAACTTGACAAACTTAAAAGTAGTGAAAAAAAAGGGTGAATTTCATTTTCAATGATGATTACAAATATTATATGCTTAAAAATAAATCAAAAAAATTGAAAACAAAATATTTATTAATTGACCTCAAGATTTATTTTGATTGTGAATTCAAAATTGTATCATTTCTTCACTTTAAAGCCACATGTAAGGAATAATAGAGGTATACTTTTAATAATTGCTTAATATAGTGTTGTATTTTTTTACTAAACAAGATAATTTTGTTATGATAGTATTAGTTCTAAAAAGAAGGAATAAAGACTAAGAATATTGTTTAAAAAATGAATGAGGGATTTCAGCCAAATGGTTGTGTGGAGTGAATGTTTATGTTGAGAAAGGAACATAAACTTTATTTTAAGCACATGAAATTTGGAACAAAATATATGGACTATTTATTTGTAAATTTGTAAGAGAGGGATGACTTTTATTTTCTTTTAAGGTTGAGTGTGAGTCATTTTGGAATAAATATTCAGGTCATCTATAAATATTTGAAAAAGTATTGTATTTCCTTATCTTCCATTTTGGTTATCTACTATGAGCCATAGTTAATATTCCACTATAAATAAACTATATGTGAGTTTATAGATGTTCAATTTTCTCTTAAAATCTCAAGTTTGGAATATTTCCAAATATGAAGTTTAACAAATCTAAAACTTGATTATAACTATATTTATTTGTGAGGATATAATTGAAAATATTATATATATCTATATTTATATATATTTATATCTATTTATCTATATATATATATATATATTTCATTGGTTACAATAGTATAAAACTTACATATTTCTCTATCTTAAAGGAAGATATTTGTTAATATATTGCAAATAATGTAACCTGTTAATTAGGTAATATTTTACATTTTCCATTGAACAAATTCATAATCTACATTTAATAATTCGTAAAAACTAAAGGAATAAACATTTACATATGCCAATATATTTAACAAACATAAAAACAATAAAAAAAATTAATTTAATTTTCAATGATGATTACAAATATTATATTCTTAAACACAAATCGTGGCTCCCCTTTCCCCTAAAAAGGAACATTTATTAATTGACATGAAGTTTGATATTGAATGTGAATTCAAATTTGTATCATTTTTTCACTTTAAAAGCATATGTAAATAAAAATAGAGGTATACATTGAAGTCTTGCTGTAATATGGCATTGTAATTTTTATTAGTAAATAATATATATTTCTCTATGAAAATATTTATGCCACATCTCCTATTTTAATAGAAATTATTTTATGATAAAAATTGAATAGATTGAAAAGTTTTAGTATTAGAAGTGATTTTATGTTGTAATTTTATTAAAAAATTATCTATTTTCATAGCATGTATATTAGGGCCACTTTATATACAATATGAATTGTGTGTTTGAATTTTTACTTATGTTGATAGTTATTTGACAACCATGATAACAATGCATTTTTATTATCAGGCAATCTTATTTTCCTCATATGGATGGTTTGTCCATAATTAATTATTTTTACATTATTTTCATATCAATATATATGTGTAAGAATTTATTTATATCTTCTCTTTATGCGCAACTTTGCACATGTTAAAAATGAAAAACATTAAAATCAATAGAATTGAAAATTTAAAAATAATAATATATAATGGTATTATAAATATAAGAATGATGATTATAAATTTTTGTAATAGAGGAGATCTATATACATTTATCTTAATTTATAGTTTCAAGTAATAGTTTTTTTTTTGGTAGGTAAGCACCCATGGGGGATTTCAATGAGTGGCCTATTGCAAGGAGTGCATTAACAAGGCACCCATTCACCATCAATCCAAAACCGCATGAGTTGTTTCAAGTAATAGTTATCACTATTATTTTTTATTTTTATATTTATTTAATTGGAGGTGAGATAAATTTAAGTTGAATTATTTTTTTATATAATAATAATACTTTTATTGAAAAATAAAAATAAATTTATATTTTTGAGTATGTATATGTGTTCAAGCTCGCCACTCTCATAAAAAGAAGGAATGAAAAATAAAAAAGAATCTAAAAAGTGAAGGAGAGAAGTGCAGGAGAAAGCATGTGTGGAGAGAATGATTGTGCAAATCAAAGAACATAAATTTTTTTCTACACAAATAAAATTTGGCACAAAATATATAGATTATTCACTGATAAATTTGTAAGAGAGATGATTTTTATTTTCATTTCAAAGGTTCAACCAGAATGATTTTGGAGTATACATTCACATTATGTATAAAAATTTGAAAAGGTAGTTTATCACCTTGTTTTTTATTTTAGTTATCCAGTATGGGTATGTTATAAACATATTTAGGCACTTCAACCCCAATCACATATGTCCATAAACCAAGGGCTTCTAAACCCCTAAAAGTGTTGTTTCATACACTAAAGGAACAAGGTCAGCTGATTACATCATTTCCAAAAAGTTCTCGCTGAAAAACTGCCCATAACTCGTCAAAACTGGACCATACAGACTGTTCCATGCTAAGGTTGCGATGCATCTCACCTATTACACACGGCGGGTGAAATGCATACTGAAAAGCCCTTCTATAGGGGGAAATGAGCAAGAGAAAACAAATGGTAGAAGTAGTTTGCTAGGTGGAAACTCAAAGAATCTTCTAGAAACTGCTCATATGACACTTGCCTCTTTCAATTCGCCCAAGGGTGAGTAAGAGATCATGAAATCTACAAGTGGAACCAAGAACTATCAGTGAAATGACACTAATCAAAATCCCCGAAGCTGACTCACTCTCCTGCAAACATCTATATATGGATCCCTCATCCTAGAGATCCAGAGGCTGGAATTTTGTAATTTGTAAGGAAGTGTTGTTGGTTTCTCTTTGAAGACATTGTATTGTTGGGTGATCCTGCTTTATGTGAGGTGAAGAGGGCTTTCATGTTGAGAAGATGATGCTGGATCAGATAGCTTGGTTGTAATCCTCTCTTCTACTACTTCTATCAATAAAGCTATTTGTGTTTTCTTCCATATGTTTGTATATCTCTAAATATTGTATTTGTATATGAATTTTTATGGTTAATATACATCTAATACTATATTGCTTATGGTTATAGATCTCTATGCTTTGATGGTATTTTGCTGCCTTGGCTCTACAGGTGTTCCTTGAAGCGGGACAAGTGAGAAAGGAGTGGCGAAAGCTCGATCAAGGGAGAGAGGAAACGAGCAAGGAGACTAGTTAAAGACTGAGGTTGGTACTCTCTACTTCTCTCTCATCTATCTCTCATAAAGGGAAACACAAGTAACTTTAGTTTTTTTGTTTCTAAGATAGCTACCCGTCTTAGTGGGACTAGCAGCTTTGAATGGACTCTAGTTTTCTCAATAGCAAAATGGCGACTCCACTAGGGAGTGAATAGTTTGTTTGTTTTATAAACTACAAATGGATCCTGAAGTTAAGCCAGATAGCCTTCGAACTACTTTTGCTATACAACTACAAAGTAGATCAACGCTGCTTCAGTCAATCTCTGGGTTAGTTTATGAACTGAACATCTGACTTGCAGACATCCTAAGTGCCCTGGTGGTAGCTCAAATAACCTCATCATATCAGCCCCTATAATTTGTGTTTACTGTCTATCATTAGCTCAGCCTAAACCCTTGAACTTAGCTACAAACTGTGAGTGAAAACCAAGCTCATTATCATCCTTGGACCATCCCACTGTCTCTCATTGGAAATCTGGATGCATCGCACCTCTCGTGTGTTGTAGGTGAGATGCATCCCTATTTCCTTATGTTATAGGTGCGATGATTGAGTAAGATTGTTTCTGCCTCCAGATTTTGGTTTTTTCTTCATTATCTTCAGCTTTATTAAGTGGTTTTTCTATCTATGATCAGTATATCATTGTTGAAACCATCTTCCTTTGCATTATTCATCCTCCATTGGTAAAGAATTGTGAATGTTTTTAATGTATTTTCGATCATTTACATTTTTCCTTCGCAAAAAGTAGCTTAATCGAACTGTCGTATTTTGATTTGAAAGTGTCGCAAGTGTCATTTTCAGTCAAGAAAAAGAGTGTTGTAAAGTCTTCCTCTTTAGATAGTCGATTACACTTTTGCCATTGTATTTGATTTGAATCATTAGTATCTCGAGTGTTGACAGAAATTTTAAATTCAAAATCGCAAAGAGTCTCCTTAGTCTTCCTTTTGTTTTTGGAAGAGAAAATTGTTAGTATTGTCACTTTGAAAGAAGATAGTTCGGATCTGTACTTAGTTTTCTTTTTGTCATTCTCACATTAAGGAAACTAAAAAACAAATACATGCATGTGCATTTTCATTTAGAATACATGCGGTAATTGATTTAGGAAAAGTGCATCTAGTGTGTGCTCTCCGCTCTATGTTGAAAGAATTTTACTTCTCCTTCCTTAGTAGTTAGGATTTTCATTGCTAAAAGAAAGTAAACAATTGTTTATCATCTTAGATTGCACACTTAGGAATTGTATATCTACATCACGTGGTGAACCTTAAAGGAAAACTTCTTAAGAAAGATCAATTGTAAAATAAACCTCAATGAACATAAAAACGCTTTGGAACCTAACACACAACATTTAGAAGTCTAGGCTAGAGACATGTTCCGGCGTCGTAAAGCTTGGTAACTATCGTTTTCATCGTATGTTGGGTGATTCCTCCTCTTTGATATGACAAGTGCTAGTATGGACTTGTGCTCCCACGTACCGTCGAGTATATATTGGGAGACCACAATAGGCTATATCCTTTATCCTTAGGAAGCCGCGTCTGCGGCACTATCAATCGCAATGCACTGAACATAGCATTCGGGAAGATTGAATGTCGTACCGTAAAAAGTATTCTGCAGTTTTGTGATTGGTTTGGTAATCCCTCTGTTTAGATTTCCAGAGAAGTCACTTTCATTCCTTTTCAGACTCCTTAAAAGAAAAGGTCCATCTGAGCACTTGCCACTTCAGGCTCATTAAAAATCGAAGGCAACTAGAGTCATCTTTATCTTTTTCTCGACTCTTAAAAATTGAAAAAGCAATTTGTGTCAAAGCATCATAAAATTTATTTTAATCGGAATAATGTCATTATTCCCTCATTGGTCTTAGGTTGAGAAAATGGAGTCTACCAATCAAGGATTTCCCCTTGGGGGAAATCCTAGTCCCTTCTCCTCTTGGGGAGATGTTGGTGCTCCACACATGGCTACATTGTCCCTTCTAGGACTCACAATTGGCCTGCCAGTATGGCTTTTCTCAACCTCTATCATTTAAAACACAGCAATTCCTTAGAAATCAAATCAGCAACCAGATGATCCTGAAGTCACTCCCCCACCTTCTACTTCGTTTGTTTCTCCATCTCCTTCTTCCTCTTCGCTTGGTGAAACTAGTAACACTAAAAACTAAGTAACTGAGAAAAAGAAGAAAGAGAAGGAGAAGAAGGAGAAGAAGCCAACGACGAAAGGGGGAACCATGCATTGTCTGGTGAAAATCCACACACTGCACCTTCCAAACCTAAATCTTCATGTGTCATTTGCAAGGGAGACCACTATCATCGAGATTGTCCCTGCATCCCACTGATCCTGAGGGACTGGTCCCCCTGGCTGCACAATCCGGCGTCTTCAACCTCTGATGATAGAGCACACAATCAACTAGCGAAAATGAAGTTAATGGATAGAAAGGAAGATTTAGATTTCCTTCTAGGCTGTGTGAAGGCAATCATGCCCTCCACCATTGTCCCTTCTTGGACGAAGCTAAAAGTGTCTTGGATAATCGTCCTGCTTCACCACAGCGACTTCCTCCTGGATACAAGAAACTCTTTCTGAGTCCATCGCTAGTTGAAAAC
Organism: Pinus tabuliformis; assembly: GCA_031772625.1. Lineage (NCBI taxonomy): Eukaryota > Viridiplantae > Streptophyta > Pinopsida > Pinales > Pinaceae > Pinus > Pinus tabuliformis. Next base: position 1,948,699,051 of record CM062816.1, read on the forward strand.
CCGACTGACACACCTTTGTTGTCGGTCAAAGCACCTATCATTGAAGATAAACCCTCTGAGTCCACACTGGACCAAAGTCAACAGGTCGAGACGGTAGTCAACCCAGTCTTGTCTTTGAAAGGTACACCTTCAGATGATATAGTCACCAAAGAGGATGAGAACAACACTGTTCAAATTCTTTTTATTAACACAAAATTCGATGAACATGGGGGAAATCTACCCATTCCTTTACAGCAGGAATGAAGTTCGTCAGAGATTCATTTGGCCATTTATTCGGTCCATCCTCCAAGCAATCTAGTCATTTCCTTCGATTGGAATCTACTAGGGAGGCCCCACCTACCATCTAATGTACCATTCTGAATCATAGTACAAGCTTACAGAATGATCATGTTGGTACTATCATAGATGAGGGGGCTTCTGTGAGTATCCTTTCCTCAACTGTTTGGAAAGCGCTTGGATCGCCATCGCTTCTGCCTGAGATTCGAAATCAGTCAGGCTTCAACAAAGGAACCAGTCGACCGTTAGGGATCCTTCCAAATTTGCCTATAAATTTGAGAAGAAAAACCGTTCATCTAAACATAATGGTAGTCCAAGGGCCTCTAGATTACAATCTACTCCTTGGGCGTGACTAGATTTACAGCATCAGAGCTATTGTTTCCTCACTCTTTCGAGTGATGTGTTTTTCGCATGAAGGCAGAGTGGTCCAACTAGTTGACTGGCTTTCATTCCCTAGTTCAAACAAAGCTACTAGTCAAATGCCATTCGTAACTAGTGCTTTTTCACAAGGAATGTCTCATTAATCTCCAGTCCGTCCACCCAGGGGGCATGCGCCCTCGTTTGCTTCGGTAGGAAAACATCAAATATAAAGTAGGTTTCCACGTAGGATATATGACTAGTCTAACCCCTTGTCCATTTTGGAAAATGGGATTAGACTGGAAAAATATTCCCCCGTCAAAGGTTATGTGATTTGAAATTACCACCATTCACCTTTGTCTATTCCTGACACAGCCAAGGAAGTGTTTTGTTTGCAAATGCAGGCGAAACAATATTGCTAATGCAAGAACTTCCGTATGGTAACCTGGAAACTCTACTTCTCTTTATACCTGGGGGCATGCAAACCTTTTGCACACAAGTGAAAAGCGACCAGCGTAGTTTTTACTAACATCAACTGCTTAAGTTAGGTGATTGGTCTGATCAACCATTCACCTTTGCAAGGGTCAAATGGCACCAACAAAGTATAGGAGATTGTTTCCCACCGAGAAACTATCCTACCTAACCTTAGTAGTTCTTTAACCCCTAAGACAATAGTTGGTCATTCCTAGCTTGCATACAAAAGGCTTCGAAGAAAAGTTTCGCATGGGCCAAGCTCCCTAATAAATGAACCTACTAATGAGAGATATCCTCATTATACGACTGGCACGAGCAGGTTTACGTGAAGTTGAAGCTCGTTAAAAAATAAACCTAGCAATGGGCACATGTTCCCCTAGAGTTCAAGCTCATTAAAAAATGAACCCACCTTTGGTTAATAACCATTGCAATTGCATAATTATCAGCTTTTGAACCTTGGTCATGTTCCTACCATCACCTCCACTCTTTTTTAGCCCATCATACACCTCCATTTGATTGTTTACCCCTTTTGAGGAACATCTATGATGAGTGATTCTATTAGCCACCTTCTTTGCATTGCTGTTATTGAAAAAGTTTCAAAGCTTATGTTATGAAACCAGCTCAAGAAAAGATAGAAAAGATAGATCAACGCCTTAGAATTCAGCCTCTTCGAGGGGGAAACCTCCTTTACATTACATAAATGAACAATTCTTGGATGATACAAATGAAAATACCTCCTTTCTATATATAGGAGTCTAAGGGGTCATAACATAATCAGAGCCGACATAACAATAATAATGTAAGGGCATAATAATAATAGTAGTGGGCTTCTATGGGGCACATTAGTAACAATATGGACACTACATGGGTACATCAATATAATAAGTGGGTTGTACTAATAACAATAAGGGGTTAGACTAGCAGTATAGGGGCCTAACATGCCCCTCTCCTTCAAAAAGCATTGTCCTCAATGCTTGAGTAGTTCTTGATGCCTCTATATAAAATTCTTGTCCTCCCATGTGGAATCTTCAGCGGGTAAGTTCTTCCACTTGATGAGATACTCTGAAATTGATCGATTCATAGCTGTCGGGTTCTTGTTTCTGTGACTGCTCTAGGTTCCAATATGATTTTCCATTCCTTTTCAATATTTCACAATATTGTTTGAATTGGGATCTTTTGCAACTTTTGAATAAGTCACCATACTTCTTTGTCCTTCTTCCATTCATCCCTTGCTTCGTTTATCCAATCTAGTTGGATAATAGAAATAACACAAAACAATGCTTCCACATCCTCATCCTTGAAGAGTCTTCCCATTCAGTAAGGTCGCCATTTTTTAAGTGCATGTAGTATTTCCAACATTTCCTTCTCATAAATACCTTGCTTTAGATGTAGCAGTAAAAATACCCAATCACCTATATCAAAATTGTTTTCACTATGATGTTGATCTACCTGTTGTTTCATTTGATTTTGCACCAAAGTGGTGTTATCCTTTAAAAGTTGGAGAACTTGTTGTTGATGCTCGATGTGATATTTCACTGCTTGAACCCTTTTCTTGTTGATATGTCCTTCTATCTTTAGAGTTTGAGGAGTGGTAATTTCTTCCAATCCTTTACAAGATATGGTCGGATTCATTTCTTGACGCTTGATGTGATCTTTCACTTCTTGAACATTTTTCTTCTTGATATGTCCTTCTATATTGATAGTTTGAGTAGTGGTAATTCCGACCAGTGAATTACAAGATATGGTTGGATTCATTTTTTCTTTCTTGATGTGATCTTTCACTTCTTGCACCTTTTTCTTCTTGATATGTCCTTCTATCTTGAGAGTTTGAGGAGTGGTCATTCTTGCCAATAGTTTACAAGATATGTTCTGATTCATTTCTTCTTTCTTTGGGGTCGCGTCCTGGCATATATCCTCTTCTTTTGATGTTTCTTGATCTTTTTCTTCCTCTTCTTCATACTCTATGTAAAATAATTTCTTCTCAGCACACTTATGACCTTTAGTGCATTTGCTATCACAACTGTAACAAAGCCCTTTTTCTCTTTTTTCTTCCAATTGTTTTCGTGTAACCCTTGTAGGTTGTGGAAGGCTAGGAGAAACAACACATCCATCTTTAAAGTTGTGAGGGGTAGACATCCTTGTTGCCATAATTTTAATTTCAAATATGTCACAAAGCCCTTTTACTCTTTCCAATTGTTGTGGTGTTGCTCTAAGGAAGGTGTTGCTCTTTGTATCCTCATAATGTGTTATCATTTCCTCCATGAGAATTGACCACGTAACAAGTTGTTTACAAGAACAAAGCCCTTTATACCATAAAAATTGATTCGGTTCTAAATATGAAGATGAAATACATACCTTTTGTAACAGTGGTACACCGTGTAGATCAAAATATTGCTCCATCTGAAGTATCCAATTTACCGGATCCTTGCCATCAAACTTCATCATCTTTCTTTTTTTTGATTTTAGGACCTCGATCTTGAAACGAACGTAACTCTGTACTTGTGGATATTTAAGTTCTGAAATTGCTACCTGTAGTTTCCCTCTCTGTTCTCTTTCAAATTCCACCAGTCTAATCCAAATTGGATTCTCCAAAAAAGAGTTATGCACAATCTCCCAAGATGACCTGATTATAGACCTTTCCAGAAGAGCGCAATTGTATGAGGTGCCACGTGTCAATTTTTTGACCTTTGGCTCTAAAAATGATATGAAATAAACTACAGTTCGTCCTCTTTCTGTACCTTCTTACGAAATTTTAATCCAATTCTCATAGAGAAAGTTATGACTATTTTCCCCAGGTCACATGTTTGGAATGTAATTCAGGAGTCCGCAAAAAGACCAACTTCCTCAGATCATATCTCTGCAAATATAGTGCAAAAAGCTCTAAAATTCGGACCCAAGGTTCAGCGCGATTTCTTCTCAAATGGGTTTTTTTTGTAACTTCTGAAACGTTGCAGAAAAAACGTTATAGCAAAAATGCCACGATGACCTATTTGGAGCAGCGAAACCCTAGAATCCAAAGCTCTGATACCAAATGTTATGAAACCAGCTCAAGAAAAGATAGAAAAGATAGATCAACGCCTTAGAATTCAGCCTCTTCGAGGGGGCAACCTCCTTTACATTACATAAATGAACAATTCTTGTATGATACAAATGAAAAGACCTCCTTTATATATATAGGAGTCTAAGAGGTCATAACATAATCAGAGCCGACATAACAATAATAATGTAAGGGCACAATAATAATAGTAGTGGGCTTCTATGGGGCACATTAGTAACAATATGGGCACTACATGGGTACATCAATATAATAAATGGATTGTACTAATAACAATAAGGGGTTACACTAATAGTATAGGTGCCTAACACCTTACTTGGAACCAGCTGTTATCCAAAAACATCACTCGTTCCTCAAAAACGAGTCTCCTTTAAGCTCTTTTCATCTGACTTATAAAATATGAAAAGATTGCCGAACAATTGGCCTCTCCACCTCGATAAAGTCATTGGAAGTGCCATCCCCCCTCTATATTTTAATCTTTTTAAACTTGAGGGATCATTACACAAAATGATCGAGTGTTTGTCTTGTTCGACTCATTAAAACTATTGAAAATTCATTCCTTTCGTATTATTTTATACTTTTTCGGACTTAAGTCATTATATTACAAAAAAGGACTACTGGAGTTTCCTTTTCATCTCCCTTTAGACTCCCTAAAATTGAAAAGGACCGAGTTATCTTTGTCGTTAAACTCGTTAAAACAATAGCGACGAACTTGTCCATGCAGACAAGAACGAGTTTCACTGTCGCTAGGCTCGTTAAAACATAGCAACAGGTTTTCCCGAAGGGCAAATTATAGAACAAGCATAAGTTATCCTCCTCAATATTGACAAAAATAAAGAGGTACTGGTTAGCAATGACTGGGGAAAAAGGTAAAAAAACTTGAATAACTTCATTGGTAGCAGGTCGCTCTTGAACATGATACTTTCACTCCATCACCATGATTGAGTCAGGTTGGGTTATTCGGTTCACCGGTCATATTACCATTTTTGCTCCATACCATCCATTTTCGGTTAACGCTACCAATTCATTTCAGTGTCACTAATATGTTCAAGAGAAGTCACTCAGAGAATTCACCAAACCAGCTAACGCCTCATCCGCTGCATTACCTTCACTCTCCATTTTTCATGACCGCCACCCTGAACCTTATATCATCAGATCGTTTTCACATCCACAAAATCATTTTATCCATTCCGTGTCATAGATGTTGGATTCATTAAGGCCCTCCTATGACGGGTCACTTCTTGTCGACATCAGCTCATTATCCAAGAAGTTGACTTAGGAACAACCCTTTCAGTACTTTGAAGCTTGCATGCCTCAATGATAAGTTTCTCACTTCCAATGATAGGTTTACGTTGATGGCCTTCGAGCAAAAGATTTTGCATGGTGTTCGACATCAACTCATGTATTCACACCACATGAATTGTACTACAGTACCTTGAGGGTCAGCATCATTATCGATGATTCCTCTTGCGCCTGTTAACAGCTTACATCATTGGCTGATAATCGGGCAATGTCTTTCCATGTTCAACATCAGAACAGCTTTTCACATGGATCGAATTGTACTTCGGGTGAAGATTGAACGAATTTGAAGACCTTAGATTCAGTTTCATCCATCTAGGCTGCAATATATTCAGGAAAATAAAGACATCAAATGTACATCACAACTATATAGATAATCATCCAAACTAAGGGATGATGGCTATACCAGAATGATCAGTCTGCCACACAGACAGTTGTCTATTGTATGTACATGAAAATGAATTTATAAAGCTGAGCATGGGAATGTATGCTATTGCATCTTATTACAGGTCAACTTCCATTTTGAAAAACCTCGAATCCTCATGATAAAGCATTTCACTTGACATCAAAAGATTTACGACCTCATGCTTTAGGGGGCAACTGTTATAGACATATTTGGGCATTGCAACCCCAATCACATATGTACATAAACCAAGGGCTTATAAACCCCTAAGAGTGTTGTTTCATACCCTAAAGGAACAAGGTCAGCTGATTACATCATTTCACAAAAGTTCTCCCTGAAAAACTGCTCATAACTCGTCAAAACTGGACCATACAGACTGCTCCATGCTAAGGTTGCAATGCATCTCACCTATTACACATCGGGGGTGGGATGCATACTAAAATGCCCTTCTGTAGGGTGCGATGAGCCAGAGCAGACAAATGGCAGAAGTAGTTTGCTAGGTGGAAACTCAAAGAATCTTCTAGAAACTGCTAATATGACACTTGCCTCTCTGAATTCGCCCAGGGATGAGTAAGAGATTATGAAATCTCCAAGTGGAACCAGGTGTCACACGGAATCTGTCAAGGGTGCGGACACGACTGACCTTCCTAGAAGTCTAAGACATTCTAATGACAAACAAGACAAAATGGAGTGATCTTTCTCTAAATACACCTTTTACAACATGAAAACTACAAGTGTTTAGGCTTACCTTATTCCAAAACGCTGTTGTTGAAGTCCGTTCTTGACGATCCGGATGAGCTCCTCCTTCAAGTCAATTCCTGCAACCACAAACAATCAAACAATTACCAAGCACTTGCATTTCATATAATAAAACATATATTCAACATGCAGACCAAGGAACACATGAAATAACTCATTAACACAAGCTATTGAGAAAAATAAACCAGTTTGTATTAATAACGAAACAAAGAAACTCTTACAACCTGGCCTTGGTGTTGTGCAAGTTCCTCCCAGGGTCCATCAAGGGTTTTCCTCTACTTTGACAAAGCTCACCCTCTCCCAAGTAGAATCAAGTGAAGACAATCTCTCCTCACAAAGGCTCTAATGGAAGACCTAAATCCTGCAACATTTACCCAAAGAAAATGTATAGCTCCAACCTCCTCTCCTTCTGGCTCAATGCCTTCATTTATAGTGCTGTAAAGAGGTTATTCAGGTCCACTATCAATGGGATCATCCCCCTCTATGGGTGGGATAGCTCCCTTATTGATGGGATAAGTTCCCCCTTAATAGAGATACATGAACCAACTGGAGGCGCATCCATTTCATCAAACCGACCTCTAGAATGTTCTAGAAGTAACCACAAGTAACTTTTTCAAGATAAAACTCGCGCATTTTGCCTTTTACAGAGGGACGCACCTATCCCTTAACATACAGAGCGTCTATGGACGCAGATTTTGTGAACATGGTCAGCGTCCCCGCAGGTAAGGCTAGAGAGAACCTGCGACCCCAGAGATAAACATGATTTTTATAAGACTTTCTCTCTTCTTTGAGTTTGAGATGGATAACAGAGGCATGAGACTTGCCTAAGAGGGTAGCATGACTTGTTGATTTGAGCCATACTAACTGTAAGTAGTCAAGGTGACATTTTTTAGTGTAACAGATTGCCCCCTAAAGTGCGAAGCCTGGAATAGAATAGGGTTTTGTAATTCTAGGAAGGGTGAAGCGCTTTATCATTTCAAGGATTGCCTTGTGGATGGCCTGGTTGGAACCTGCAATTTTCAACACAAAATACATGGATAAGATTATATCATCACTGAGGTAGGCATTCCCATACTCAGATTCAAAACTTTAACTAATGGACTAACTATCCTGATACAGGAATGATCTTGCAGTACATTATTTTTATAGACTTTTGTAGACACAGTATGGACGCAGCCATCTGTTTATGATAAGTCTACATAGACAATGAATACAAAACTCCTCGCAGCCTGGATGGTAGAAACTAGATCCAGGGTCTTCACTTCTACTTCCCGAATTGGTACGATTCTAGTCATGTGATTAAATGATTCGATGTCGAACATGGTAGAAACCACTTGATTACCAGTCAATGATGTAAACTGTTAACAAGTGTGAGAGAAACCACCAGTAATGTCAATGGTTCTCAAAGTACCAAGCACAACCCGTGAAATGTGAATAGATGTTTTGATGTCGAACACTTCACGGAATCCTTTGATCGAAAGTCAATGATGTAAACTGACGTCAAAGGCGAGAAACCTGCCATTGATGCATGCAGACTTCAAGGTACTGTCGATTCCTAAGTCATCTTTCTAGATAATGTGTCGATGTCGATAGAAAGCGACCCGTTGCAGGCAAGCCCGCAACACGAAATCATTGTTCAAGTTGAAGAAATGTTGCTGTAAGGACTGACTCAGGGATGGTCAATGGATGACAAGTATTTTGCAGATGAAAGTTTTGCTTGCAGACCTCTTGAACACATAACGACACAACAGATGGTTTGGTGACGAATAACTCAAAGTTGATCCCTGAACCCGGTTAAAGATTTTCAAAGTGATTTAGTCAACTGTGAGGTAAAAGATTTCCCAACCCAGGTGAATGAAAAGTGTCGTGTTCAAGAGCGGTAATAAAGTTTCTTCTGAGGCAAAAGGTGACAAATAGGTTCATTCTTCTCTTTTTTCCCCCACCATTTCTGGCAAGTACCTCTTTATTTTTAACAAGCTTGAGGAGGATAACATATGCTTGATTATAAGCTCATCCTTCGGACGAGTCCAACCTAGTTTAAATGCGAACCCTAGGAAGGAGTGGTTCGTTCCTGTTTGTAATTGAACAGGTCCTTTACTGTAAAAGTTTAACGAGCCCAGTATAGGAGAAACTCGGCGTTTTTCAATTTTAGAGAGTCTGAAAAACTTAAGGAAACTCCACGTTGAACTTTTTCGTATATTTGTGTCCCTCAAGCCCGAAAAAGTATAAAATAATACCTGGGGGAACCGCTTGATCTTGCGACCAAGGAGTACTTTCATAATAGTATCGTTGACCTGAAAAGTAAAAAGCGATCAAAGACACGTCGTTTTATTTCCTTATCGAGTTTGAAACGACAAAAACCCGGCAATCTTTTCCTGATTTTGCGGTCAGAAAAGAGCTAAAAGGGGACCGTCTTTTAATTCCGTTTTAACGAGTGAAAAAGAAACACTCGGCGATCTTTTCATGTTTTAGGAGTCAGAAAAGGGCTTAAAAGATGACTCTGAAATTTTGTTTGTGAAAAATTACAATTTCCCTTGAAATCCCTTCGTCCTGCACAAAAGCGACACATTACTCATACCTGTTTAAAATAGGCAAAAATACATTTGAAAACATCTTTTCATGGTAAAAAATGAACTAATTCATCCAAAAAACCTATAAAAAGACCTTTTACCATGTCATTTTTACCGTTTCACTGTTGAGGTTGAAAAAGGAGCTTTTGACAAGAAACTTCCCGTGGTTGCTGCGGAAAATCTGACCGTCGGAATCGAACGCCGCTTCACCGAGGTATTTTACACATCCCACTCTTCATTTTTATCCGTTTAGTTTTTTGTTTTTGGTCTCTGTTTCATTTTTTGGGGGGGTTTTGGGTTCAAAATGCGCCCCTCGGCGGACGCAGGTGCCCTTCGGGTGAGCCGCGTCCCCCGACTTTTTCTCACACGGGAAAAAGGTCTGGGGACGCAGTCCGCCTTCAGGCGAGCTGCGTCCGGACGCCCTGTGCTAAAAAGCCGGGGTGCGTCTTCCGCAAAGGGCGCATTTCAAAACCCTAACTCTCTCAAAAAACCACCAAATTTTCTCAAATTAATTTCTAATTGACTCTTTTGATGTGCAGGGCCCAAAACATGTTAGACTGGAGAGAGAGAGAGCACGTAGAAGACGATGAAGCTGCGATTAACCACCAACCCTCTCTGGATGCCTTAAGAACATGTGGATTGTACAAATATTGGACCATACCGGGCATGAGGGGCCAGGTAAGATTTTTGGAATGGCTAGTTGAGCGATGGAACGTTCAAGATCAATGCTTTTACATTGGAGGGCACCAGCTCGAGATAGAGCCCTCGGATGTATACTTTCTCACTGGCTTGCCAAACAGAGGTGAGCAACTCAACCTTGCGGGGACCAGGCCGGGTGGCCAATCCCTTGATGATCTCCGCGAGGAGTGGTGCAGACCAGGGACTCGCCATAAAAAAGGCGTGGAGATAAAGCACATCGCTCTGGCGGAACTTAGAGTTATTGCATTTACGGTCACTAGGATTTGTGGCGCGGCCGCCTTGCACATTGCCTCCGGATCCCAAATGCGGATGGCAGTTGACTGTTACCAAGGCACCATCTTCAACTGGTGCGAAGCTGTGTCGGCTCATATGAAGAGCCAACTAACCAAGGCAAAGAACGGACGACTAAAGACTTTTGGATATGGGCCTCTAGTCGTGAGCTTTGCCTTGGAGAGAGTTCCTATGCTGATCCCTCAGCAACTCACTGTTGATGACTTGGGTCCTCGGGAGCCAAAGCTTGTTCGATGGGTTGCGGTGATGGCCCGGCATCCTGACGAGGGTGCTGCAGTGGTTCGATTCTCAGACAGTTACTTCGACTGGCTAGAGGGCCAGCTTTTTGTGATACAAGACTTTCCATATGCCGGAATGGATTTCAGAGGTGATCCGGACATGGTTCTTCCACAGGGAGAACAATGGGATGACAGAGGTACTTTCATTTTCACAAGTTTTCTAATTATGTATTTTTTATTTTTCATATATATCGTCTCAAAGTAACAGTAAAATTTTAAAAATGCAGATGTTGGACCACAGCGTCCAGCCAATCTCCGGCCTTACGACAGACGACATCCAGCTGCACCGGCACCGGCCTTACAGGATGCGACAGCAGAAGTACTAGCCGATTTGGAGCATGATCTAGAGCGTCTCACGGCAGATATACCTGAGACTACTATGGATGATATTCCAATGAGGCTTCAGCGCTTCGTGGTTGCAGTCCCTGGACCGTTTAGGAGATTTCTGCGCAAGATAGCCCGCGCAGTGGTGTCGTACAGAGAGCACCACCAGTGATTGACTAGTCACTTTTGTAGTCACATGTGACATTTTTGACTTTTTGCACTATCATTTTGCCGATCATAAGGTGTGTTAAACCTATGATCGAAGACGATGTATATATTTTTGGACACACTTCTATCTATATCTATATATCACTATTATCGGCTTATCTTGTTTAACATGTATGATGAAATGTCTTTAAATTTACTTGCATGATTATTATAAATGTCTGTCCAACACTTGAGAAGCAATTGCATCTGCTAATGTATTCAAAGACCTTGGAATATGTTGATATTCAATGTAATCAAATTCACGTTCCAAGAGACGCACTCTCAAAAACAACCTTAATAACACAGGATTTCTAATGGCATAAACTCTATTAAGCTGTAATACAACAAGTTCAGAATCTAACCTCACTATCAAACGTCGAATTCCAAATGAAATAGATTCGGATAATAATTCAACCACTGCACTGTATTCTGCAATGTTATTCGTTGTTTGACCGAGGCTTACCCCATGCATAGAAACTAACTCGTCAGAGGGCGAATAGATAACCCAAGCTGCGGAAGAGATATTCCGTGTACTACGACAAGCACCATCAGCAAATCCAATGTATGTTTGGAGAGGCGTCGACATCTACAATATCAAGAGTAAAACCAAGATGAGCCAAAATAATGACGAAAAACCACACTTGCTAAGCTAAGCACACTGACTAAACTAACACACTTGCTAGCTAGAAAGGAAATCTAACCTATCTAAAAATTTCTCCATCCATCATTTTAAGCATAATACCTCTTTAGGTAAAGTCCATTTCTGGGTTTGCCCAAAGAGTCCCCATCAAAATCAACTAACTCATAAGCCCCTTTTGCTAGCTTTCGCTTTACAATGTAGGGCCCATGCCACATGGGAACGAATTTTCCAGCACCTAGCTTATCGTTCGCTTGATCATATAATAGTACTAGGTCTCCTTCCGAAAAACTTCGAGGGGTTACATTTTTATCGTACTGAGCTTTCATTCGTTTCGCGTGAGTCTCGATAGCTAAAGTAGCGTCACGTCGAGTCTCATCTAATTTAGCTAAGTATAACAACCGTTTCTCCTCTTCGGAAGTAGCTGGAAGTAATTCGACAGCCATTTGAAGTGATGGGATTTCGCACTCAATAGGTAACACAGCTTCTAAGCCATAAACTAGCTGAAAAGGGGTGAAACCTGTTGAATTTTTCACTGAAGTTCGATATGCCCATAGCGCCGAAAATAACATGTTATGCCAATTCGTTCGATGGATACCAATGATCCGTCGAATCATGATGACTAGAACTTTGTTGATTGACTCAACCAAACCGTTGGCTTGCGGATAATAAGGTGTAGAGCTATCGTGGCGCAAACCAAGCTGGCTTGTAAGTTCAGTCATCATGACATTTCGAAAATGGCTTCCATGGTCCGTAATGATTGCTTGTGGGACACCAAACCTAGTTATGATATGATTGAATACGAAAAGTGCAGCTGTCTTGCCGCTTGCGTCGAATGTAGGCATCGCCTCGGCCCACTTAGTAAAATAATCAACCGCAAGGATGATATACGCATGCCCCCCGGCCGAGTGAGGGTTACAAGTAATAAAGTCAATGCCCCATTTGGCGAATGGACCAGCGGCAATTATAGGGTGGAGAGGAGCAGGTGGAGCGCGCATCTTGCGATCAAACACTTGACAGTTGTGGCATTTTCTGACGGCAAGGATACAATCTTTAAACATAGACGGCCAGAAATAGCCAGCGCGCAACACCTTCTGAGCTGTGGCATACCCAGACATATGACCGCCACATGCTCCAGAGTGACAATCATTCAAAACTCTCTCAGCCTCATCGTGAGTTAAACAACGTCGAAAAACTAAGTCTGCCCCCAGGCGATAAAGTGTATCTCCAATAATTCTGTATTGCTGGGATTGAAACCGAATTTTTCGACGGTTTTCCTTGGAAGTTTCAGGCCGAAAGGTTTGGGTTTGGAGATAGATGATTATATCCCCATACCACGGATCTACAGTGCTAATAAGAAACAAAGATTCGTCCGCAATGGACTCCTCTGCCACAGTCTCTGTGTCAGCACTCGGGAAATCACACATCAATTCCGCGAAGACTAAAGATTTCTTAGACTTGGACTTCTCAAACTCCAAGTCGAACTCTTGCAGGATGACGATCCATTTAGAGTACTTGCCCCCTAGCAGTTGTTTTGTCAAGATATAAATCATAGGGTTGCAATCCGAAATAACAGTAGTTTTGCGGAGAAGAATGTAGTGACGAAAACGCTGGACAGCTTGAACGGCTGCCAGGGCCAATTTCTCCACATGCGAATATTTTAACTCAGTTGGATTTAAGGTTCTGCTAAGGTAATATATCACATGCTCTGCCTTGAATTCATCTTCTTGAACTAACACCATTCCAATGGTGGAATGCGAAGCTGCGAGGTATAAGAAGTAGTCCTGGTTGTAGTTGGGAGGATGCAATAACGGTGCATGGGTCAACGCGTGTTTCAGTGCATCAAAAGATTGTTGAGCAATCTCGTCCCAAAAGAATTGTACGTTCTGTTTCAACAACCGTGTAAAACCTTTAGTGACCTCGGCGTAGTTAGGGATGAATCGGCGTAAAAAGTTTGCTTTCCCTTGCAAACTTTGGAGTTGGCGCAAACTCGAAGGAGGAGGCAATTGGATGATAGCCTCGACTTTCGAGGGATCGACGCGAATGCCGGTTTTGGAAACAACAAATCCCAGCAATCGACCTGTTTCTATACAGAAAACACACTTGTGGGGATTCAACCGAATTCGATAATGCCTACACCTCATAAAGATTGCTCGTAAATGGACAAGGTGATCAGCTCGGTGTAAAGAATGAGCAGGCAAATCATCGAGATAGGGTTGCACAATGTGCTTGATGTCATGAAATGCATAAGACATGGCCCGTTGAAAAGTAGCACCGGCATTCTTAAGGCCAAAAGGTAATTTGCAATAAGCAAATGTCCCCCATGGACAAATGAATGCCGTTTTTGGTTGATCGGCAGGTAGAATATTGATTTGATTATACCCGGAGAAACCATCCATGAAGGAAAACATCTCACTTCCGGCACAATCATCAATAATTTGATCGATATAAGGCGTAGGATAGTTGTCTTTTGGACAAGCTCGATTGATATCCCTATAATCGATACAGATTCTTATTGTTCCTTGTTTTTTATTGACGGGAACAATATTCGATACCCAATCCGTTAACGGGATCGGATAAATGAAACCTGCTTTCAACAGCTTTTCGACTTCGGCTTTGATTGCAGCTGCTTTTCGAGGGTGAATCTGACGCAACCGTTGCCGAATGGGTTTAGCATCCGGGTAGGTTTTGATTTCATGAACAACAATGGCAGGATCGATTCCTGGCATTTCTTCGTAGGACCAGGCAAACACGTCGCGGAATTCTTGGAATAGGGCCTTGTAAGTTTCAATTTCTTCGTCAGTACATGCGGCACCTATATGAATGTTCTCCTTGATTCCGGGCTTCACTGAAATATCAATGGGAATAGTACGAGAAATATTCCCTAAATTCAGCTCTGAATCAGAATGTTTCGTTGGATCCTGAGCGTCTTTGACATATTCAGCGGTAAAGATAGATGAAAAATCATTTTCAAAGGCATCATCCTTAGGTAAAAACGAAGATCTGTGATGGAGATCGTCCCATGGTAGATCATCTACACTTAGGATTTCGCGAAGTTGTTCGTCAGATGACACTTCTTCGGGAAACGTTATCCGTTCTAAGGGTGAGGTGAAAAGTGACTCTTCACTGACCACATTCATTTGGTCGGTTGAATGAAAGTCGGTAAAAGACATAAGAGCTTCATAAGCAATCTCATACGGACTCAACGGCATAACATCACCGAGTGAGTCTAGCTCAGAGTCAGAGGGAACATACCAAGGATCATCATAAATAATGTTTTCTGACGTGATCATATGAATTGTTGCGAACGAAGGGTCTGCATTGAGTGGAGGGAGAGGAAAAGTTCCCAGTAAACCGGAATCCTTAACTAAACCTACACCAATGTCCCTATAAGGGATTGTCGTTTTACCAACATGCTGGATAGTTTCTAAAGAGGTTGGGTCGGATGAAAAGTATGTCAGCTGATCAATAGTCACGATCTTACCGTTATGTGGAAACTTAATGACTCTGAAGACCGATGAAACGACCGCTGTCATAGCATATGACCAACTTCGACCCAAAAGAAGGTTGTAGTCTAGAGGGGCATCAACCACTTCCACATCCAGACTAACGGTTTTACCTTCGACCCCTATAGGCAATTCTTGTAGAATACCAAACGGACGGAACCCACGGCCATCAAAGGCCTTAAGGATGGTGGGGGATTGGTTCAACGAAGGAGAACCAAGCGATCTCCAACATTGAATCGACATAATACACGTAGAAGCTCCCTCATCAATCACAGTCCGATGAATAGGCCTGTTTTTGACTATCACTGGAATTTGGAAAGCCATTTGATGGGGGAGACGCGGTGTACTACTTTCTAGATCAAAGATCATTAGGTTCGGGTCCTGAACATCGACAGCTCCAATAGCCGACAAAAGCAATTTTCGTTGCGCTGGACATGATTGCAGCACTTCGAGTGCCGACATTGCTGAAGGTGAAACAGCTAAATCTTCAACAATGTTGTAATTCTGGGCTGCTCTCGCATGTGGATTGAAAGCAGACCTTCGAAGTACACCCTTGGCGGGCGGCTTAATCACTAAGTCTGGGTTAGGTTTTTCGATCTGTAGTGGATCGGAACCAGGAGCTGAGGTTGATGGGTTAGAGTTAGAAGATTCTGCTTCTTTACCATCAACAGGAGCCTTACTACCATAATCTTGCGATCGAGTCGCAATCCTGACATGAGACATCATCAAAATGGGTTCTTCACTGGCATTCGAAGAAGAACCTATCATCTTATTTTCCTGCTCGGGGAATGGATTCTTTAACACAGCAGGAGTCGGAGAACCTTTAACTATTTTCACTACCTCGGCCCGATGAGGGCAGTCTCTCGTAAAATGATCTTCTTCACAAATGAGACAAGGATAACGAGGTTTGCGCTTTTCGTCATTAGTTTCCGACTTTTCCGTTTTCTCCTTTGGAGCCTTGTCTGCTTTAGCCTTCTTCTTTCCTTTCTTCTTTCCACCGTTTTTGGATTTGGCCGTAGATGACTCTACAGCGTGAATGTCGGCGGTAAGTTCAGGAGGAGAAGACTCTCCTGTCGGAGAATCAGGCAAAGTGATAATTGGAGTATTGGAGGTCTTGGAAGACTTCTTCTTACTCTTCGTAGTCACGATACCGATCATACCATCAGCGGCATGAGATCCCGAAGGAGCAGCAGCGATTTGGTTTGACTTTGGAAGATCCGGAATTTTCTCGTGTAACGTACCCGACTGAGTGTAAACTAAGTCAAGGTATTGTGCCTGAGCAATGACTTGCTCCTCAGTAACTACGCCGGCCTTAGCTACATCTTCAGTAATTCTTGGTAATAATGATTTTACAAACCATTCAGCTAAAATTTGGTCCGGGATAAAAACTTTCACTAATCTCCTTCGACGTCTCCACTCATGGATGTGATCAGAAATGTACGTGGATGTCGATTGTTTTAGCGAAGTTAATAATTCCGTACCATTATCGTATCTGACTGGTAACTGAAAATGAGTTAAGAATGAAGTAGCTAACTGGCTAAAGTTGTAAAAAGAAGCCCGTGGCAACTCAATGTACCACTTGGCTGCGAGACCAATGAGTGTACGCTGGAAAAGACGTAAGCGGATAGAATCATCTGAGATGGAATTTGATGCACACCAGAGGTGGTAAGTCATCACGTGATTAGACGGATCCTCTCCAGACTTACCTTCGAACTTGGGTATATCGCTGGGCAACTTATTTGGCATTGGCGGCCAGAACGGAAGATATTGAATTGGATCGTTCGTTAGGCGCGTCAAGTCGGGTAAATCTAAAGTCGCAATAAATGGTAACTGCCGGTTAGGATCTCTGAAACTCTGAGTCACAATACCAGC
Source organism: Pinus tabuliformis (assembly GCA_031772625.1). Lineage (NCBI taxonomy): Eukaryota > Viridiplantae > Streptophyta > Pinopsida > Pinales > Pinaceae > Pinus > Pinus tabuliformis. The sequence continues at coordinate 1,948,716,058 of CM062816.1, forward strand.
CCCAGGAGGAGGATATCCAGGATAACTAGGAACAGGATTCGCATTGGGGATATTATATCCTCCTGGAAAACCAGGATTAACCGGACCGTACTGGGGTTGTTGAGGTGGTTGATAATTGTACCCAGGATACGGTTGATACTGGTAAACCGGTTGTTGGGCAGCTTGACCAGGTTGATACTGTCCCTGGTACGGAGGTTGAACAAATTGAGGTTGAGTAGTAACAACCGTACTTGTACCAGGTTGACCTGCAGGCATCTGGACTGTGGTTTGAACCGTGGGTCCAGACAACGGTACAGATGTCTGAGGAGCGGTTACAGGGACAGTAGAAACCGGAGCTGCCGATACTCCAGATGTAAGCATGGTAGATGAAGCGGTAGTTGCTGCAGCCGTGTGAGGTGGAGTACTCGGTGCAATTGGCGGCTGAGTAACTACAGAAGTTACAGGGGTCTGAACACTTGACTGGACAGGTTGCGGTTGCTGGGGTGGACCAGGAACTGCAGGTTGTCCTGCTTGAGGTACCGACTGTATACTTGGTTGCGACATCTGTTGACCCTGTGACGGATCCCATGTTAACATTCCAGGGTATTGACTCGTAACAGGTTGAGGATACTGAGATCCATAGCCGTATTGAGGATAGGGTTGATAACTGTAAGGTGTAGTCCCATATGATTGCCCTTGAGGTGGTTGATAACCTTGACCAGGGTATTGACCCGTAGGTTGATAACCTTGAGGTAAATACGAATACTGGGGTTGACCTTGACCTTGAGGTTGGTATCCTTGAGGTTGATACCCTTGGGGTTGATACCCTTGGGGTTGCCATCCTTGAGGTTGCCATCCTTGAGGTTGATACTGATACTGAGGTTGACTTTGGGGTACGTATTGAGGCTGGGGTTGATACCCTTGGGGTTGATACCCTTGAGGTTGCCCCCCAGTCACAAATGAAGTACCTTGAGGTTGCCCCCCAGGCATTAACGAAGGTTGCCCCCCAGGCGGTAATTGGCCACCTTGAGGTTGGTTAATGGGAGTTGAACCTGACATCATATAAACTTCACCTATACTCAATGGTACATTACCACTGTTTCCAACTAATAACCCATGATCAACAGGTTGAGGAGATGCTCCCGCAAAGGTACCAGAAAGTGACTGATACCCAGTAGGAACAGAAGGACCGCCATGTAAAAATGATTCAGGACTTTGTGAAAACACAGACGACTGACCAGACATATTTACAGGAGAATGAATTCCTCTAGGTGGAACCGGAGTACGAGGTGTAGAAAAACCTACTGAGTTGTCTAAAAAATTGGTTAATGCAAGGTACCAAGACTCACTTCTAGGAGGACTGTAAAAGATGGATTCACGCTCCCTTAGATCAAGGGTAATTAGATCTTCAGAATCAGAAACGCCTATTTCTTCCTCTGGAACAAGTTCTTCTATAGCAATTAATCCAACAGGAAGATTTTCGGTGATAATTCTTTCTATTCTTGGTGAATCAGGAACACTAGGAGTTGGAGTAACAGGTTCTGAAATTTCAGGTTCTTCGCCTGTTTCACTGGCAGATGAAAAACTACCAGCAAGCTCGGAAACTGTAACAGCTTCGGGATTGTAACCTGTTTCTAATCTTTGGTAATCTGGATGGACTACCAAAGAAGATTCTCCTTCTTCAGGTGAACCTACTCTACTGCCACTAGGAGGAGTTACAAGGACCTTTAAACCCTCTAAATAACTGGGGTCGTCTCGAGAAGGTGAACCCCTAAGTTCACGGGATCTTCTCAACAATTCGGCCACAGAAACAACTTCAGGAGACTGGCCCGCAATGCGACGGGACCTTCTCGGTAATTCCGCCACAATTAAAGATTTTAACTACAACACACGAAATCAAAGTAAAAAATTTCAAATCAAACCACCTAAAGTCTTCTAAAGAACCAATCAAATTTGAAGCACACGCCTAAATAATCTAGAGCGTCAAACCACACACAAACAGTAGTCTTCCGGACCAAAAGCGCTAGTTGGTGATTAGGCCCAACCTCGCAGGATTCAGTACAGAAATAGTGGGTGGAACAGTTACCCCGGCAACCTGCTTAATGAATAGACTGGACCAAGTTCCTCCACTTTAACCGTCTCGAAGTGAAGCGAACCCCCCAGAAAATCCAAGTGAGTATAACCGACGTCTGCTCCAGGTACAGTGGGACCTTCCCTCCACCGTCACCTTGGGTAGAATCCTAGATATTATGGCCACTAAGGTTACCAATCACAACAATTACACCTGGGGGAACAGTCTAAACTCCGACAGCACGCAAGGGCAGAGTAGCAAGCTCCAATCCCCTTACCGGCTCCTTGACAACAATCCAAGGTTTACCGATAAGTGACCCCTGGCTCCTCGACAATGGTTAATCCGAGGTTTACCGTTTGTAATACGTACTGCCTGGCGTCGTTCCCAACGAGGGAGGAATGATCCCCTCACTGGTTCGGACACGAGCTCGTGTTTCTCCTTTAAGAGGAGCTTTCCCAGAATGTAACTGAAACAATTGGATTTGTTCTACTCAAGATAGACTATCTGTTTGGTTTTGTAGTCTTGGAGAGTTAAGTACTCACCTACTCCAAGACCCTAGCCTAAGCTATGTTGGTGCTTCAGAGCCCTAGAAAAATAAAGATTACTAGATTGATTTTAATTTAAGCGTTACTTTTAAGGTTGTTTCTTAAGTCAAAAGGTGATGGAAGTGAAACTAGTGGTATGTTGACTCGACTCGAAACCACTACAAAATGCACCTAAAATGATTTATCCACTACTTTACTTTTTCGATGAATTGCTTAACTAAAAAGTTGAGAGAATGCAATCCTTATAAAAGCAACTTCTTAATTGAAGACAATCAAAGAAACAATTCGTTTTTCTTTTCCAAGCATAAAAACATAACTTCTCTTTACATGCACGAAAAAACTCTTTTCTTCTTTTGAAAACAAAAGCTACTTGAAACAAGACTTTTTAAGAAGATGTTTTTGTATTTTTCTTTTAATAAAGCAAATAAATCTAATATAACCCAAAAAACAATCTTAAAAACTCTTAAAATCTATGAAAATGCACTCATAAGCAAACTAAAGGCAAATTTACTCTAAGCAATCTTAACGAGGCCAAAACTAACAATGATTATTTCTAAGGTGTTTTACTTGATCACAATCAAATCAAGGACTAGCTTATTGCAGAACCAAAAACTAGTCAAAACAAAATTCTAATCTTTTTGTCCTTTTTGAAAATGGAAATCAATACTTTAAAAACAAGCAATTCGAAATTTGACCCAAAACAACTCAAATGACAAGTTGCTCAAACAAGGAGACTTTACGGCAGGCTCAACTTCTAAGAAGGTTGACTAACCAGAGATATCTAAGGCTGGACAACTTTCTAAGCTCAAAGTCACTACAAAGCCTTACCAAAAATCAAACCCTAGGTCTAAACTTCGTTGAAAACCACTAAAACACTCAAAGCTCACAAAACGAGTTCAGGTGAGAATTCTTGACAGGGTACTAAAGGATCTGGGCAGAAAACAACTAAGAAAAAACAAAATCTAAAAGTAATTTAAGGCAAAAATGGAATTTTCTTAACTTTTACAGGAAGACGCAGGCCAGCCGTTGTCACAGGTGCGGCCCCGCACTGTGCAGTCGACAACAGCGCGTCCAAGGACGCACTGTGCAGCACACAGAGACTGCGTCTTTCTGGAAAAAAGAGGAAAAACTAAAGCCAACTAAAGCTACAGCTAAGCCACCCAAATACTAATTCTCACAGTCAAAAACCAGAAAATAAAAATGATTTTCTCAAAGCAAAGTTCATATAAAGGAAAAGACTCTCTCATTAATGGATTCCCCAGCGGAGTCGCCAATTTGTCACACGGAATCTGTCAAGGGTGCGGACACGACTGACCTTCCTAGAAGTCTAAGACATTCTAATGACAAACAAGACAAAATGGAGTGATCTTTCTCTAAATACACCTTTTACAACATGAAAACTACAAGTGTTTAGGCTTACCTTATTCCAAAACGCTGTTGTTGAAGTTCGTTCTTGACGATCCGGATGAGCTCCTCCTTCAAGTCAATTCCTGCAACCACAAACAATCAAACAATTACCAAGCACTTGCATTTCATATAATAAAACATATATTCAACATGCAGACCAAGGAACACATGAAATAACTCATTAACACAAGCTATTGAGAAAAATAAACCAGTTTGTATTAATAACGAAACAAAGAAACTCTTACAACCTGGCCTTGGTGTTGTGCAAGTTCCTCCCAGGGTCCATCAAGGGTTTTCCTCTACTTTGACAAAGCTCACCCTCTCCCAAGTAGAATCAAGTGAAGACAATCTCTCCTCACAAAGGCTCTAATGGAAGACCTAAATCCTGCAGCATTTACCCAAAGAAAATGTATAGCTCCAACCTCCTCTCCTTCTGGCTCAATGCCTTCATTTATAGTGCTGTAAAGAGGTTATTCAGGTCCACTATCAATGGGATCATCCCCCTCTATGGGTGGGATAGCTCCCTTATTGATGGGATAAGTTCCCCCTTAATAGAGATACATGAACCAACTGGAGGCGCATCCATTTCATCAAACCGACCTCTAGAATGTTCTAGAAGTAACCACAAGTAACTTTTTCAAGATAAAACTCGCGCATTTTGCCTTTTACAGAGGGACGCACCTGTCCCTTAACATACAGAGCGTCTATGGACGCAGATTTTGTGAACATGGTCAGCGTCCCCGCAGGTAAGGCTAGAGAGAACCTGCGACCCCAGAGATAAACATGATTTTTATAAGACTTTCTCTCTTCTTTGAGTTTGAGATGGATAACAGAGGCATGAGACTTGCCTAAGAGGGTAGCATGACTTGTTGATTTGAGCCATACTAACTGTAAGTAGTCAAGGTGACATTTTTTAGTGTAACACCAGGAACTATCATTGAAATGACACTAATCAAAATCCCAGAAGCTGACTCACTCTCCTGTAAACATCTATATATGGATCCCTCATCCTAGAGATCCAGAGGCCGAATTTTGTAATTTGTAAGGAAGTGTTGTTGGTTTCTCTTTGAAGACATTGTATCGTTGGGTGATCTTGCTTTGTATGAGGTGAAGGGGGCTTTCACGTTGGGAGGATGATACTGGATCAGACAGCTTGGTTGTAATCCTCTCTTCTACTACTTATATCAATAAAGCTATTTGAGTTTTCTTCCATATGTTTGTATATCTCTGAATCTTGTATTTGTATATGCATTTGTATGGTTAATATACACTTGATCCTATATTGTTTATGGTTATATAACTCTATGCTTTGATGGTAATTTACTACCTTGACTCTACAAGTGAGAAAGGAGTGACGAAAGCACTATCAAGGGAGAGAGGAAACAAGCAAGGAGACTAGCGAAAGACTGAGGTTGGTACTCTCTGCTTCTCTCTCATCTATCTCTCATAAAGGGAAACACAAGTAACTTTAGTTTTTTTGTTTCTAAGATAGCTACCCGTCTTAGTGGGACTAGTAGCTCTGAATGGGCACTAGTTTTCTCGATAACAAGGTAGTAGTTATTTTCATAGTATACATAAATTGTCTATGTGTTTATAGATGTTCACTTCCCTTTCCAAATTTGAAGTTTGAGATATTTTGGAATAATGAAGTTTAAGAAATGTAAATATTGATAACTATAATTTCATATAAAAATAAAACTAAAATATATCTGTCCAGACTACATATATAATAATATATTGTGATTGGTATAACATATTACCCAAGTAAATGAAAATTGAGTAATATCTTACTTACGTAAAAAGAAAGTGAATTTCATTTCGAATGTTGATTATAAAGATTATATGCTTAAACACATGGCCCGAAGGAAGCAAATATCTATTAAATATTATGAAGATTGATTTTCAATGTGAATTCATTTTCTTATCCTTTTTCACTTTAAAAATAGATGTATACTTCCAAGTATGGGTAACATGGTTTTGTATTTTTTATTAATAAATAACATAATTTTTTAGGTTAATATTTGGAGAACCACATGTCCTATTCTAAAATAACTTACTACATAACAATTATGGAATGGATTCATAAGTTCATAAGTTTTATTACTAGGTGCAATTAAAAATGGTAATGTTTTAATTTTTTTTTTCTTTATTTCATAACATGTATATTCTAGCCACTTATATACAATATGAGTTGTGTGCTTGAATTTTTACTTGTACTAATAGTTACTTGAGAACTTTGAAAATAATGCATCTTATAAATCTTAATTTCATTCTTATCCATATGCATGATTTCTTCCTAACTAATTATTTGTGTATTATTTTTGTATTAATTATATATGTTTACAATATATCTACATCTTAGGTAGATTTGCTAGTTTGTAGATGTTCAAAAAAGAAACATTAAAATAGATAGAAATGAAAATAAATAAATATTAATGTATAATATTAATTATATATATATATATATATATATATATATATATATATATATAATAATAATAATAACTTTTTATAATAAACTATATTATATACATTATTTAAATTTACATTTTCAAGTAATAATAATTATTTTATATTTGTTTTAATAATTTTTATATTTACTAAATTTGAAGGTGAGATAAAATTAGGTTGGAATTTTTTTTCAAATATTTTTTTATTGGAAAACAAAATTATATTAATGCATATGAATTCAATATTTTCACTCTCATGGAGTTAGGCAGCACGAGGAAGAACCACAGACTACAACAAGCGACAGACACAAAAACTGAGAACCAGAAGAAATGACAGAAGAGGAGAGGAGGGGAGAGATCCCCTCCTATTGAGATGTGACGGCAGGAGAAGGCCAGAACACCAACAACCAGGAGGGAGAAACAAGAAAACCAGGACCTATCCTTGTAGCAAAATGGTAGGCAGGAAACAGAGGCAAGTGTCTACCATGTGCGACAAAGAAAGAAAGATTCATAATCCCGATGAACAAACTGGAGTGATACAGAAGCTACATGAAAGACCATGCACTCATATGCAAGTTCATTGGAGTATGGCTGACAGAAAAGGACCTCACCAAATGGATCCAGCAAAAATCGCAACCCCAAGGCTACATTGAGCTAAAGTTGGGAGCAAGAGGCTTCTTCACGATAATATTCTCGAACCTGCAAGATAAAGAAAAAGTGTTTGAGAATGGCCCTTACTTTCATTATAATGTTGGATTGTTTATGAGATACTCGGAAGAATGTTATAACCCAGACAAGGAAAAATTATTGGCAACCCCGGTATCAGTTAGGTTATTCGGGCTTCCAATGGATTTCTGGGATCTGAACATCCTAGAGGGCATAGTAAACACTATACGTAGTTTTGTTAAAATAGCATAAACGACAAGAAAAGGAAGATACACCTCATACGCCTGAATTTGTGTTTACATGAATATATCTAACCCTATTCGAGACACAATCGAGCTAGAGTATCACGAAGAGGTATTCCAGCAAACCCTTGACTACAAACATATTCCATTCATATGCAGAAGATGTCATGCAAATGGACATTTGTTTAAGGAATGCCCACTCAATATAGAAGAAGAGGAACATAGGAATAAATAGCACAGAAAAAACGAATAAGACAAGGAAGGGTTTCAAGAAGTGAAAAGCAAAAGAAGACAAACAAGAGAAAACACCAGTGAAGGAAAGAAAGAACAACAAGCCCAACCACGCAATACAAATAGTTTTGAAATATTACAAGAAGAAGAAGAAGACAACAATGAGACCCAAACAATGGACTATTAGGGGGAAAAAGTAAAGGAAGGTAGCACAAACCAAGCAAATCAAAACCCAAGAAGAAGGCAAAGTGAACTGACAAAGAAGGAGGAAAAGGAAGAGAGGGAGAAGATGGATAATGCAATAATGGAAATTGATACAAGCAAAGGAGAAGAACTAAGCTCAGAAGAAGAAGTATTGCGGAAACTATTAAATGAGTGGAGACACTTGGACGAAAGATTCATTCCAGAAGAGAAAAAAAGACTATACAGGGAAACATTTCAACAATACCAAGAAAAATAGGGTCAAGGGAAAATGGAAATGGTAGAACAACTAGGCCTTCAACAGGAGAACACTCAAGACCATCAGAGCAAAGAAAAAGGCAGAAAGAAAAGAGGTTGAAGAAACCTACAGGAATCAATACATATCATGGGAGAAATGTTAGTGAATATAGGGAGAGTAGTACTGCTATCGACGGTATTCCACCAAACTAGTAAATTGCCCCAATGATAATTATATCTTGGAATATAAGAGGCCTTAACAGTAAAGGCAAGAAGAGACACTTAGCTGAAAGGTTAAGAAAATAAACACCACAAATAATGTTGTTATAGGAAACAAAAATATCTGGAAGGAAAATGGAGGAAATCCTCAATAAAATAAAACCGAAATATGAATGCATGTCCATAGATGCGAAAGTCAGTGCAGGAGACATAACAATACTATGGAACCCTACGGAAATAGTAGCAGATGACTGGATAGGCATGAAAATAATACTCACGGGAAGATTCCGATTAATCTGAAACAGAGAATGGTTTCTAGTCTCTGCAGTATATGGCCCTCACACTGTAGTGGAAAGAGGAAGCTTCCTCCTCCAACTACAATAGCTTGGAGACCTTCAGGACAAGAAATTGTGGATGATAGCAGGGGAATTTAACATGAAAACATCAAAAGATGAGAGGAAAGGAAGACTGCAAAGAGAAGAGCTGGAGATGGAGAGGTTCACGAACCTTCAAGAAGAACCGAAAGTGGTAGATATCCCAACCATAAATGGAAAATATACGTGGAACAATTGAAGAGGAGGGAGTAGAAAAATAGCATCCAGGTTAGAGATATTCTTAGCAACAAAACACTTCATTGGAAAAGCTATCTTATATGAAGCAACAATCCTCCCATGTTTAGGGTTGGACCAATGGCCCATTAAACTAGAAATAGCTATGAATCAGCAGAACCAAAATAGACCCTTTAGGTTTGAGGCATTCTGGCTAAAATAACCCACCTTTATAGATAAAATGAAGAATTGGTGGAAGGAGACTGAGACTGGAATGGAAGGAAGAAAAAAAATGTACACCCTCCAACTCAGATTAAAACAACTAAAAGGAAAGATAAAGAAGTGGAACAGAGAAGAATTCAGAAACATTCAGCAGGAACAAGAAACACTTCAGATAAAGATGAAGAAAATACAACATAAAATCATAGATGAAGGAAAAAGTGATGAGCTGGCAGAAGATGAAGTACAGGTGTTCAATAATCTAGAAGAAAGAAGAAAACAAGAGGAAATCCTATGGAAATAGAAATCAATAATCCAATTGCTAAAAGAAGGAGAAAGAAACACAAAATTCTTCCATAAGGCAATGGTACAACATAGGCAAAAAAACAGAATCTTCTCCCTAAGGGACCACCAAGGCAATAGGCTAACTCAGAAAGTTGAAATGGAGAAATTACTAATGCGGCATTTCAAAGAGCTCATGACAGAACCCAATATCGGAAGGGAGGATGACATTGGCAAAATTAGTCAACATCACTAAAATAGTAAGGAGAGATCAGAATTTGGCTCTCCTAAGAGTCATAACGAAAGTAGAGGTGGAGGAGGTAATCAAAAAGATGGAAAAGAATAAATCACCTAGGCCTAATGGATTCACTTTAGAATATTGTGAATCTACGTGGAACTTCATGAGCCAAGACATAGTGAATGCAGTAGAAGAATCTAGATGCTCCAAGCGAATGCATCTGGCCTTGAATGCTACATTCGTAGCCCTGATACCAAAGATGGAGAACTCAGAAGAACCACAAGGATTCTAACCTATAGCGCTCTACAATGTTATATACAAAATACTAGCTACAATTATTGTGAATCGACTAAAACAAATACTACCAGAGTTGATATCCCAAGAGAAGACAGGGTTTGTTAAATGCTGACAAATAACAGATGGCATAGTGGTAGCACAAGAAGCAATTCACTCACTGAAAAATTCAAAGACCAAAGGGATGCTGATAAAATTAGACTTAGCCAAAGCTTATGATAGACTAAACTGGGGATACCTCCAAAAAATATTAAAGGCATTCGACTTCAACGACAGGTGGATAAGTTCGGTAATGTCAATGATAACCACGTTGGCTCTATCAGTACTCCTAAATGGATCACCTATAGAAGCTTTCAATGCATCTAGAGGGCTCAGGAAAGGCAACCCACTATCCCCATTCCTGTTTATCCTTGCAACAGATGGACTAGGAAGACTGATAAAAGCTAAAGTTAACAACGAACAACTAAAGGGCCTAAGACTATGGGGAAATGACCTCCCTCTAACCCACCAAAAATTTGTCAATGACGTTATGCTATATGGACAGGCAACACTCAAAGAAGAAAAAAAGATAATGGAAATTCTCACAGATTTCACAGGGACCTCTAGGACAGAGATAAGTAAAGTGAAATCAGAAATTTATTTCTTTAATACTCAAGCTACCACCCAAGCCTTCCTGGCAAGAACCATGGGATTTAGAATTGGGAATCTCCCTACTAAGTACCTAGGCATCCTATTAAATGATCAGCAATATAGAGTGGCCAACTAGAGTACCCTGATGGGAAAGATTCAACGGAGAATGCAAAACTAGACATTCAAGGCACTGAATATCCTGAGCCACATCATCCTTTTAAAATCGGTGCTTCAATCCATTCCGATATATCAACTCACCAGCCAAGCCACACCTAAAACAATCTGCCAGAAAATGGTAGATATGTTTAAAAAATTCCTATGGCAAGGGTCTAGCAAGACAAAGAAATGGGTGCTCCTATCCTGGAGCTGGCTAAGTAAATCCCTAAAAGAAGGAGGACTCAGTCTAAGAGATCCATACATCTTGAACCAGGTAATGGGAGAAAAGTTGTGGTGGAGATGGACATAGGGAGGGGAAGACCTATGGAAAAAACTATGGGAGAGAAAATATGAGATGCCCAGGTCCCCAGAAGGAAAGCTGAGAAGTCAAAATAAGAAGAAAGGCTCTGCAATATGGAATTTGGCCAGTGCCAACAGGGATTTGATTAGGGAGCACAGCTTCTGGGAAGTCAGAGGAGGGGATAAAGCCAACTTATGGGCAGAAGCGTGGCAACAAAGAGAAAAACTCAACAACTAGCTGTAGTTCAAAGAGATCCACCAATTCACTAGCCTAAATGAGGGCGACACAGTACGAAACTACTGGTGCCCAGAATCTGACGGATATTGGAGAAAGTGGAAACAACAGGAAAATTGGCTAGAAGTGCCAGCAACACCCCAATGGGAAATCTATGAAAAGGAAATGGCAACAAGGAAAGTAGTGATCAAAGAAGGGATGGATACTCTAAGATGGGGTCACAGAATCAAAGGTATGTTCACAATAGGAGAAGGCTACCAATTAAAAGCAAGATACAATAGACACCCAGAAACAAAAAAATGGGAAAGTATATGGAAAACAAAAACTTGGCCGAAGGTAGCATTCTTTACCTAGATCCTGAGCCACGGGAGAGCACTGACATGGGACCAACTGAGAAAAAAAGGAATGCAAGGCCCATCGAGATGTCCCCTTTGTAGAGAATAGAAAGATACCATAGAGAATCTAACCAATGCCTACAAAGTAAACATAAACCTATGGAAACAACATCAACAAATATTTGAAATCAGCAACAGAAATATAAATAACAGGAAAACAATGATAGAGAACTGCAGGCAAAAGCCTTACCAGAACACGATCCTCAACAGGGCATGGAGACTCTCGCTAGGATTTGTTCTGTGGAAAATTTTGAAATAGAGAAACTGCTTGATATTCAAGGAGGAAGGTAGAGAAAGAATAGAGATATGGAACCAAATTATACAAAATATTAGAGAAACCATTCTTACCGAGAGGTGGTATGAGGAGGACCGGAAAACAGACCCAACAAAAACAAAAATAATGATACGCCTGAACCTAAAGCCAAGCATGATGCTCAAGATAGCCAGGATACACCAAAAAAATCAGGTGGAGGAGGCCAACCACTTCAGAAGTCCTCAACAGGGGTTTATTAAGTTAAACTTTGACGGGGCTGTGAAAGGGAACCCAGGCAAGGTAGGGACTGGCGGAATATTCAGAGACGACAGGGAAATGACTCCTAGAATCTACGCGATGGACTATGGTAATATTACAAACAATGAGGTAGAACCTCATGCACTTAAAAAAGGGCTAGAAATTGCCATAAGGGAGAAATACCAAAATCTATAGTGTGAAGGAGAACAGAAAATGTAATTGATATAGTCAAACAACTACAGTAAAAAATTCAATCGAAGAAAATCAGCTGTAGCTGGAGAACCACTTGGCTGGTGCAAGAGATCGGAAAACTCATAATACAGATAGACTACATCCTTCCCTCCCATGTGAGAAGGAAACACAACGAACCAGCAGACAACCTGGAAAACTGGGGATGCAGGCATGGAGGAAGGACACTGGATGCAAGCGAGGAAGAGGTATTCCAGATGGAGGAGATGGAAAACTTAGTGCAACTCCTCGAACAAGACAAAGGAGGAGAGAGGAACCCCAGATCGGGGAACATCATAGGAAATCTAGAGAGATCGAGGAGACATGACTGGGAAGGGGGAGGAAGAGGACAAGTGGGGGAAATGACAGATGCCAAGAATGAAGTGAGTAGACAGGTAAGTTGGCAGGTAATGGAGTAGGGAAGAGAGGGTAAAAATCCCGAGAGTATGAGGGCAATGATGGATGAGAATGAAAGAGAAGAGGGTAGGGCAGTGAGCAGGGGGGTGACAGAAGAATGTCAACAAGTGGCAGGACAAGGATAGCACGTACACAACAAGAGCAGCTGGGAGAAAGTGTAGAGTAATGAGAGGAGATGGAAGTAAGGACAAAGGGGTAGCATCCCGAGAGGATGGTGTAGGGATCCGCGTAGGTAATAATTCCAGAATAGTGGCAGTTAAGGCAAGGGATGAGAGGGGTAGGGAAATAAAACTTAATGGAAATCATGATGTATCTAAACGCATGCAGATGATGGCAAGAAGAGCATGTGAGAGGAAAGGTGGCTGAAGAGCGAAGATCCAGACTGTGGACTAAAGAGGATTCAAACCTGCAAGTTGGTATGTAACTCCTATGCTCCCCATCCTTGTTAGGCCTAGGATTATTATCAGTAGGAAAATAGGATATCTGAGATGGAACATGAATAAGTTTGATAAAAAGGAAACCAGAACTTCTTGTGATATTGTCATAAGCAATATAGAAGTGCTTATGAATTCCCAGGGTAGGGAGATCAGGAGGGAGGGTCTCGCACCCAGGAAGGGAGGGGACCATAAATGGACAAAAGCTTGGGGTAATCCCCGATAGAACATGACCGTAGGCATCTCCGTATGAATCGATGGGAGGGAACTAGAACACATCAAGGAAGTAACTCGGGGGGGGGATATGCAAGGAATATAACAAACTAGGAAAGCAAGAAACCTTGGGTGGAGGGATTAGAGCTAGCACCCAGAGGGAAGCTGTTGACAAGCCAGGGAGACCCTGGGAATGGAGGAATAAAAATCCCAACACATCCAGCGAGGAACCCATGAGGCTAGCCAAAATAGATAAGTTGTGCGATGACTATTGCCATGGTAGGAAAATGGAAGGATATCCAAGTGAGGAAAAAACCCTTAACAAAAATAGGATTGGCTCTAAAACACTTCCATCAAAAATCCTAAAGGAAACAAACCCTAGAAAGGGAAAGAAAATGGGTAGATGGAATATAGTTTTGATTTACTATTATAATTCTGATAATTGTGATGGCTCTGTGATAGGTATCTTATCATACCGAGGATAGTATAGTGAGGAGAATAGAGAAGAACAAGAAGACGGATGTTGCAGACAAGCAAGAAGCATCATGGCCCCCAGGAGAGGCAAGAGAGAAAATAAGAAGGAGGAAGGAACAAGCAGACCGACTAGGAAAAGAGGGAGGAAACCGGGCAGTGAACACATGAAGACTATTATTGACGCTTACATGGCAGGGAACCCACCGGACATCAGAGCCCAAATTGTGAGTTGGGAGAGGGAACTGAATGACAGTATCAAGCACCAGGACATCCCCATGGAGGAGTGGGAAAGCATGGTTCCTGATCCAGGGAATTCTTGTGGAAGGCATTCCCTATTTAGGCAAACCATACAACAATACTGGGTAATGAAGAATGTGGTGGCTCAGGCCATGACCCTGAATCGAGAGCAAGCAGCGGGTGATAGAATAGAGGCACATGAGAAAAACAAGGAGAAGGACCCAGTCAGGGCTGAACTACTGACAAAAATATTGACAATTCGCATACAGACCTACAGAAATAACCTGGCCCTCAAAAGAATCAAATAGACTCTAAAGAGCTGAAGTGGAGAATGGAGAAGAGGAGCAAGATGGCAAGCTCTAGTTCCAAAGCGCCAACCCCAGTAATATCCTCCGATTGGAATTGATGCATTGGTCCAATTCGATTTTTTTATTTTTATTATTATTATTATTATTATTATTTTATGAAATGTACTTAATCATTTAATATGTTTTATCTAAACAATAGTATAGAGAGACAGAACAATGATGTTAGATGGATAACAATAAACCTTTTTAAATATTGGACAGGGTTTAATGCAGACAAGTGGCTATCTGGTTTCCTTCATGCAGGTAAGCCACCTGGAACAAATGGAAGTTAATGATTTCGGAAAAGTAATATAGATAGAGGAAGTACTGTCAAGTTTACAAAAAATATATATATTTTCACTCTAAAAGAAGTAAGGAATACAAACTAAGAAAAGTGTCTAAAAAGTGAAGCAAGGAATTCCAAGAGTACTAGTGTGTGGAGGGAACATGCGTGTTGAGAAAGGGAGACAAAAAAAATTTCACACATCTTCTTCGACATATGGAATTTGGCTCAAAATATATAAATTGTGTGAGTGCTAAATTTGTAAGAGAGATATGATTTTTATTTTCTTTTGAAGGGTTTAATCCAAATCATTTTGGATTTTATATTGTCTCCATCCATAAACATTTGGAAAAGTTGTGTATCCTCATGTTTTCTAATTTGGTTGTTTACTATGCACCATAGGTAATAATGCATTATTTATAAGTTGTATGTGTATTTATATATTTTTTATTTTTCTTTTTCAATTTGAAGTTTGAAATCCTTTCAAATATAAAGTTTAAGGAATGTAAACCTTGATTATAACTATATTATCCTATAAGGATATAACTAAACTATATCTGCTTGGGTTATATATATTCGATTGGTTGCAATATTTGAAAAAATTAAATATTACTCTATAATGAAGTGAGAGATTTGATTATATATTTTAAAGGGTGTAATGTCTTATCTAAGTAGTTGAAAAGTGGGTAATGTTTTACTTTCCCTATTGAACAAATTCACAATATAGTTTATTGTAAAAGTCATAACATCTTCTCTAAGTAATTGAAAAAGGGTAATAATTCATTATCTAGTTTCTTTTGATATTTATGAACTCAAGTGGGTTTTAATCTTACAAAAAATGATAACCACTATTACATGAACTGTACATAAATATGAAATAATTAGTTGTAAATAGAGGTAACTACCCTGAATCTTGTTAAGAATCAAATATAAGTTGTAAAACATTTCTTTCCCATTTGAACATCATCTAATCAATATTATGGGATAGAAGCATGATTGAGGGGTCTTCCTTACACACGCTTTAAAGCTTAAAATTAAGAACTGAAAAGGAAAATTAGAAAGAAATTACCCATTCTCTGTGTAAGACTAATAGAACATCAAATATTTTGTACTTTGAAATAAAACTTTGATAAACGAGGGACATTATTCAAGTAAATACGTTTATTTTAATATATATTTTCATATCTATTTTATTTTTATTAGTTTTAATATTTTTTACATTTATTAATTTGAACTTGAGATAAATTTAAGTTACATTTTTTTTCAAATAATAATAATACTTATATATATATATATATATATATATATATATTTATATATATATATATATATATATATATATATTTTTTGTGTATTTATAAGTATATTTTCACTCTAATAGAAAGAAAGAATAAAAAATAAGACAAATTTCTAAAATGTAAAACACATGTATCTCAAATTATTAGTAAAATGTGATTATTAGCATGCATATGGTAACTACATATGCAAGTATTACACTTGTTTATATATATATATATATATATATATATATATATATATATATATATATATATATATATCAGTGTCTAAATATAGATATACAAATTAAATATCTAACTATCATAAAATTCATTAATACATTTAATAAATATATTAAACCAAATTTATAATTGAAATTAACTAAAATCGATTAATGGTGAGGAAATTTAAATCATTAATTAAATAAATATATTAATTAAACATATTTAAATTACTAATTAAATAAACTTATTAATTGAACCCTTTTAACAAAACAAATTTAAACCAAATTGATGTACTTACTGAACTCAACCAAATCCAATTTAGTTATAATTATTATTATATAACAATTAAAGGATGGTGGCATCAAAGAATTCAATAGAAACCTCTCGTGATGGTAGGTGATCTATGTAACAAGGAAAATATATCATAATAAAATTCATGATTTTGAGAGGGGAGGACCGTCACAAAAAAATATCAGAGAAAATAGTTTATACTTAAGTGGTGGGTAGTTATGGACATAAGGAAGTGGATAGGGTAAATTCGGGGATTCCTTGGAAGCTAAGGTAGAAGAGGAAATACAAAGAGATCCACGATGAAGGGTGGATAGGGTAAATTTGGGGATTCCTTGGAATCTAAGGTAGAAGAGGAAATACAAAGAGATCCATGATAAAGGGAGGATTTCTCAGGAAAATTTGATGGGAGAGGCAAGTGTTCAAGATTCAATTGCTCAAGATTCAATTGTTGGAAACATCAGAAATTAATTTTTGAGTTTTGGGAACGGGGCCTAGAAAGACTTGATCTCAAAGTCTTCTAGGTTTGGAAACGAAAGAAGTCTTTTAGGAAGGAGGAATTAGTCGAATCAATAAAGAAAGGACTCGAGGCAACATCAACTAGGAATTGACATGAAACTAGAAAACCATGTAAGTATTTGCACTTAATTTGATAGATTTACGTAAAATGTTCATTCTCTGATTAAAATATAATTCTATGACCTTACACATGGTATGAGAGCGAGTTTCAAACTCTGTGACCTTCTATTATGGTCATGTAGTAGGGTTCTTGTTTTCTATATGTACCTGCATCTCGTCCATTTTCTAGAGTTTGAAAGGTTTTAATTTCCTTCCATTTCTTCTTCTCATCTTGTTCTATCCAAAAAAATATTCTTTGTACTGCACTACCATCATTTCCAGTAGCTTCGATTATGTTTTATATCTACATGGAATGTTGAGTGCCATTCAAGGGAAGTTGATATAGGAAATTGATGTTTTTATTTATTTATGATTTTCTTTGTAAATAAAAACATCAAATTTCATACTTTTAGTTTAAGGAATTCATACAAACTTAAAAAAATTTCATAGGTTTCGAGAAAAAATGTTGAACAAAGAATTTGTGCCCTTTCAGTTGGAAGCCCCTTTTTTTAGAAAATTGTTTTATATTTATTTCTATGACCCTTTTAAATAACACTCAATCAATGTTAATAGAGTTCAAAATATTACCTATCATGATGATTATCTCTTAATAATTCCATCATCACCTTCTATTCCTGATATAAACTTTTTTCTACTGCAATGTATTTCCAACTTGAATATGTCTACTCTAAAGAAGATGCATTTGGAGTGGGAATGGAAGGTTTGGACTCAAATGATTGTGGTTTTGTAAATCTGCTAAACCCCCCTTTCTCTAGGTAATGATTAAGTTGTTCAATCATTCTCCTCTTCTATGGCCATTATTCCTATCAACATAGTCTCTTTAGAGCCACTTTTATACAAAATAAAATAAAGAATTCTTCGTGACATATTTATTGATTCATTCCTCCATAATAAAAAAAAGGACCTATACCACCATCGATCATTCCATCTCAAAAATGGCTAAGCATATTTTCATCATTATCACTGTTGAACCTTTGTTTATATCTGAGAAATCTATCTCTCTCCACTTGGACTTAAAAGGAGCTGAGCATCATAAAAGATTTAACTACAGACCAATAAATTAATCTCTAAATTGACCTCTTAACGACAAAGATTATACTTAGAGACAATGAAGCTCCCCTTATTCTCACATATCACATGACTTTATATCATCATGTCTCATTTCTGTCGAGAGAGGGAAAAAATAGTCATTTCGACAATTATTGATATGAAAATCTTCTTCATTTCCCTCTTTTTTTTATTACAAATTTCAATGGTTGAATTTATTGACTTATAAAACTTGACAAAAATATTTTCCCTTTGCTATGAGGCATTTCATTAAACGTAGTTGTAGTTTGTATCAATGCAATATTCATAATAGTATCTCCTACAAAGCCTACATTTTCCAGAGCATACCTTACATCGTATTCCACAATTTATTAGATGTTATTACCATGGTCTATTATAGTTATATAAAAAACTATTGGATTTCCCACATTTCCACATAAAATAAATATTTATTCATGGATCCATAAACAACTTAAAAATAAAAAAAGTTTTGTAATGTGTTACGCACATGATGTATTGAGAATATGTTATCAGGTTGCAACTTATTGTTCGATAGTTCTTTTGAACATGTCAAATGAATATACCTCGCACATTATTTAAGTGGCAATACTTATTCACACAAACTTCAAGAGTTAACAACTTGTATAAGGGATTATTGGAAAGTCAAATGTCAACCACTTGATAGGTGTCATAGATGTTTTCACTCACCATTACCTATCCTTTTTTACAAATTTCATAGTCTTTTTGAAATCTATTTATATCTCAAAACAACTAAACTATATTACATTAGCATGTCTTCTTGAAATATTGATTAATGAAGTGTAGTCCTAGGGGATTGTTACATAGATGGCTGGGTGACTGATTTTTAGTGAAGAATCACACGGAATGATGCTCAAGTAGATGCAAGCCAACGTGATGACGTTAATTAGTAGGCAATGCTATTCAAGGATGGAATTATCATAACTGTCCAAGTCCCTAGAAGGTGATGATGGACTTTGACTGTTATATTTACATTTTGTTCTTCTTCTTGAACAATTATTGTATATTTGTGGGAAACCATGATTACCACCATGGTTGAGTTTATTAAATTCTATTCATGGAAATGATGAATTGTATAAGTAAGGCTCACTACACGAGAATGATGGACTTTTTTGCAGGAGATGTGTAACACGAGAATTCAATTGCACTTCCTTTTTTATTAATGAAACTTCTAGTATTTTTCGGTTTCTTCCTTTTTTATTAATGAAACTTCTAGTATTTTTTGGTTTCTTGTGGTCTTCACTCTTCGTCATATCCCTTGTGGCAGAGTTGGACCCACTCTCCTTATGAGGTGTTTTTAGAATTAGTCTTGTGGATTTGTAAGGGTTGATTATTATGTTAATGTTTTGTTGTTTATGCTTTACTCTTTTATAATTTTGTTATAATTTTGAATTGTTGTTACTCTAGTATTGCCTTTATTTTTCTTTTCTTATTGTTACTCCAGATTGTTGTTATTGTTCTTTACTTTCTTGTTATTTCATTTAAGTATTTGTTGGGCCTTGTATCTTGTGAATGCTCAATACTTGGTAGGGATCCTATGGCATGCATAGACTTTGCACGATACCCTGAAATAATTAATGAACCTGGATTAACAATTAATGTGGTAAGGATTGGATCTATAACTCATATCTTGACACCAGCATTTTAGCATCATTGCTAGCGATGCTATCAAATGCACAAAAGTACAACTAGTATTGATCATAGGAACACTCTGTCATCCTAGTCAAGTGATGCATTGCACCAAACCCTTTCGAGGACTAGAGAATTAAATTTCTTTGATTGTTTCCTCTTTTTCATGATTTCTTATAGGGAAAACTATCTTGTCCTTGTTAGACAAGGCTTATACCAAACCTTTTCCATAGATCTAAGCATTACATTGCTTTTTTGCCTTAAATTCTCTGCCTTTTTTTTGTAAAACCGGATCTCTCATCGTCGTCAAGAAAGGTTTGTACCAACCATTCTCTAGGACCCAATCTTTGAATTTATTTTGAATGTTTTTAATCTAATTCTTTGGTTCTAGATCGCATGATCAGAGAAAGGGAGGAAAGTTCTAGGTAGAATTACCTATATCCAAGAAATGATCTCGCAAAAGACGAATCATAGAATTCATTGAGGGGCATTGCCACGGTAAGATCTCAGACAGGATCGAGACCCTAGACAACTCCACAACCATAGCCCTCCTCAACAACAAAAATAGAGTCCATGAAAGATGAAGAAGAGAATAGACGATATAAGGAATTGAGTGTTGAAGGTTCTGAAGGAGAAGAGGTTGGGGAAGTAAATGCTCCACGTGATTGGGGAACTTCTGTTAAAAATATTCAATGCCATATCATTGAGCAACCAGAGCCTACCGACAATCCAAGGGAATATTGGAGGATATTCATGGCCAACAACATAAATTTCATGATTCAATTTCCAATTGGAGAAATTAGGGGTGACGTGCCTATGAAACATATTCCTTTAACATGATTACCTAATTTCCATGGTCTCTCTCCTGAGGATCCAGACACATTCCTCTTCAAATTCGATGTTGTGTATCTAGGATATGATTATGTTTCATATGCTAAAAAATTGAAGATATTTTATGCTACTTTGAAGGGATAACATTGCAATCGTTTATGGGTTTATGAGGAAAATCTATTATAACATGGGACAATATGAATAACTTTTTCCTCGAAAAATATCAGGACTATTGAAAGTCTCGAGACATTAAAGAAGATATATTCGAGATTATGGAGAAGGAGGATGAGAATATGCAAGAATTTATGGAACACTTTAAATATAGTTTGTAGAGATGAGGCGATACTGATTTGGACAAAGGTATTTTGAAAATAGTATTACTTCAGGAACTAAGGGAAGAATCTCTGGAACCTTTGAATGTAGTATGAAATGGGGATATTGTTGAGCCTCAAAATTACTCTTTCTCTAGAAACTCTTCTCATTCCTTTTGTTTGTTTTTCCATAAGAAAGATGCATTCTCATCACTAATAATTGGTATATACTATATTGATGAGGACATTTAGTGATTTACATGTCATTCTTTTTATGTTTTGCTGTTTGAATAAATTTTTGTATATTAGCTACGGAACGCAGCCTATTCTGCAGCTAACAGGTTGTTCTGTAACTACCTCCATGCTCTAGCAAGTTCTAGGTGTCAGAAGGAGAAACTAGCCACATGGGAAGGTTTGAAATCATCATGACATGGACCCTTTCCTATTCATTTAGCCCAAGTCGACAAAGAAGATGGTATAAGACTACGGTCAATGGATAAGTCAAATACAAAGAGACTGAGGGTAACAGGACTCTGTTTTTTAGTCAATTAATGCATTTCACAGTGATGGGAAGCATTATCCGAAGCAACTACATGTACCTACGGACTCCAACAGCCACCTGTACAAATGAATCCAATAGCCACCATGTCTTGGATTTATTTCTCTAGCAGCCAAGGAAGAAATTTTGCATACCTGTCTTCTACATGTTTGGCTGTAGCATGATTGTCTCCACAAACAGTTATATGATTTTTATTATAAATACCTATGTAAGGGACCGAAGAAGTAGTAATAGTTTTAATGTGAAACCAAAGTTCTAGACTTTGTAATTTTTGGGTGTTTTGTGTCCCTCTTTTAATACGAGAAGACCACATGCTTTTATGAACATCTGAAGGAGTTTTCTTGGAGTTGATTGAGCAAGCATAGCCTAATTAGTTGTACAGGGCCCCTACACTGAAGAAGGTTTCATTTTATTTATTTTTCTTCTTCTTGTTAACTGTAAATTCATCATTTTCTTTCTAAAATAGTGTTTATAATCATTTTCTTACTAACAAAAATTATAATGAAATTTATATCATTTCTTACTAACAATGTTTATAATTTAGAGCAGTTTCCATTAGTTTGATTTCTTTTTAGTTCTTATCAGTAGTTTAGAGATAGAACTCAATAGTGTAATTTTGTTTCTTCAATTAAAAACTAACTTTGTTTCAGGATGAGAGTAGGATTGAAGAAAGATAAGGATACATTGTTGGATAGTTTACTTCATTCACTATTTTTCCAGTTTAAATTCTCAATTAAAATGATCAGTGCCATTTACTATCTTTGCCATTTCATTTTTAGTTTAAAATAATAACTCATGGTGTAAATGAATGTTTATGGAAAACCCTTCAAGTTGATAATTCATCCTTAACTAAGTGGTTGAACATTTCATCTATGCAATGAGTTATTTCTACATCTTTGTATTTTCTTTCTTTTAGATTAATGAAGTACAAAATTACTTAAACGTCATCCCAAGGAGGCCTTCTCCAAAAATTGAGAGGCAGAGTAACCAAGTATTTCATTTGGTTTTATTTTTGTAATTAGTTACACATCAATTACAAATTTCACTTTCAGTTTTAATTCATGATTTGGAAATAATGGTAAAATAAGAATAGAAACTTTGATTTCATTTCTTTCTTAGCTTTGTTTCCATATCTTTCTTAGCTCTGTTTTCATTTCTTTCTTAGCTTTGTTTTCATTTTTATATTTTGAGTAGTCTTTAATAAAGTTAGATTTAGTTTTGATAATTATTGTAAATCATTAGGAATTAAAAGACCAAAAACCCCCAAAATAACATAAAACATAAAACAATGAAGTAAGAAGGGTTATCTAGCACAAACAATGCACTACACTTCATCAGCTTACGATACCCAGATTGATAATTCATGTAGAGCAATTTATGACACTAAGTTGACCAAACATTTTGGCATCGTTGCTGGGGAAGTGTAACTAGGTATCCTTATCTCTTACATTCAAAAAAAAATGACATGCATAGAGAAAGAGACTCTAGGGGTAGATTTATAGCTAGGGGCAAAAGTTCAACTCCTACAACACCACCCACTCCATCAAGAACTAGAAAAGACATACCTCCATCTCAATCTCATACTCCCATCCATAGAACTCTTGAAATTCTAGGGGCAAAAAGCCAATCAAAAGAATCTCTTACTTCATCTACCAAGTCAGTCCTAGGGGAGAAAAATCTTGAATCTCCAACACTAGGAGTAATTTTTTTCACCTCCACAGGGGAGCACATTTTAGTTGAAGAATTAGGAATACCTGGTGAGGAAGAAGAAGTAGAACCTCTCTCCCATATCCCATTAATAAAAGCACCAGAGGAGGAGAAAGTAACCTTGCAGGTTGAAACCTATACTAACCCTGAAGAAACTATAATGGAAGAAGAAGAATAGGATGGAGAATTCACATGTTTGGAGGAGGGGGTAGAGAAGGAGGTAGAGGAAATAATGGAGGAGGCAGAGGAAATAGGGAAATAGATAATTCTTTTGGATAACCTATAGTGGATAAAGAAACATATGCCACAATAAAAAATATCTCACCTTCTGTCCTCCCAAACTTCCATGGGTTAAAAAGTGAGGATCCTGAAACATTCTTATTTGAGTTTGAAGTCTTGTGTAGAACCTATGACTATCTAGAAGACTCTCAAAAATTTAAGTTGTTCCCTTCAACACTGAAAGGAGCTACTTTGAAATGGTTCATGTGGTTAGTCACTCAGTCCATTAGAACATGGAAGGACATGAAAAAAACATTTTTGGATAGGTATTTGGATTATTGCATGCCTACCAATCACAAATATTTAGTGTTCAAAATGATGCAAAGAGAGGATGAAAACTTGGAGGATTTGATTGAGAGATTCAACTATAATTTGAAAAGAGAAAAGATGGACAATTTAGATGAAGTTACCTTAAAAGATCTTTTACAAAATCCATTAGAGATTAGTGGATAGATATCCTTAACATGATGGGGAAGGGAGATATTTCTCAACTGCCATTAAATGATATAGGAGAATTATGTGTAGGGCAGAAATTGGTAATATGCTTGATGAATTCAAAATAGATATCCTAGGGAGTCTTACTGAGCAAATAGACACCCTTAAGTTGCAAAACAAGTAGAAAACCGAGGTTGTTGCTTTAGTTATTTTCTATCCAAAATGTAAAAAAAACATGCTCTAAGAGAATGTCCTTTGGATGCAAAAATTATAGATACTTGTATGATTTTCTCAGAGAATCATGAAACCAAGGGTTTTCCTTGGATTCCAGGTCTTAAGGCCATTTTTCAAGAAGAAACAGTTCCAAATTCAGTAGAGCCTCTTTGCTTTGTCTCTAGAAAACCTTGGCAGGGGCCAGAAAATCAGGGATTAACAATCAAATGTATCTTCAGCCCCCACTAAATTGGAATTCTTGGCAGAAAACTTGGCCTCAACCTCAATCTCAAACTCAACCGTGGGCACAAGGAGTACAAAATCCTTATGGGAGATTTTCTCAATATTATCAATATCCTCCATCATACCAAAATTGTCCCCCACCCCCAAACACATTCCACAACAAAATCAGCAACCACAACTTCAAAATCAGAACCCTAAACTTTCATTACAATTTCCACAACAGTCTCCACAACAAAACCATAATCCCCAACTTTTATTGCCATTTCAGCGGAGACGAAATCAGCTACCTACCCAACCATTACCAAACCCCAACAATAAAAATCCTCAGAATGCTTACATGGTAGAAGGACAACAATTTCCAACCTATATGATCACTCCTCTAGATCTTAACGATGTTTAGTTGAGATCTGATAGGATATTAGAAAAGGAAAGACCTTCTGTAGTTATTCAGGAACAAGACAATTTTGAGGAAGATTCTCTAAAGGTCAATACGATATTTGATGGAGCATCTCTCCAAAACCAAAACATTGAAAAAAAAAAGAAAAAGAATCAGTGAACACAACTCCTATCATTGAGCAACCATCATCTACTTCTACACCTCCTTTTCCTGAAAGATTACAAATTGATAGAGGAGTAGAAAACTAGATTATGTTGCCCAATTATGATTTTCTAAATGAATTGAAGAATGTCTTTATCAAAATCCCTTTTCTACAATCCATTAAAGAAATTTAAATTCTATCCAAAACAATAAAGGAGTTGAGCGTAAAGAAACGAGGAAGAAAAACAAAGGAAACAAAAAGAATTCACCTGGTAGGAAAAATAGCAAAAATAATGATGGGAAAAATTGCCATACAAAAATATGTGGATCCAGGAAGTCCAATTGTGAAAACACATATCAATGGAGTTGAAATTCCAAATACATTAATTGACTTAGAGGCAACAATAAACATCATAAGCAGACAAACTATGGAGCAGCTTAACCTTCCCAATCTTCTTTACACACCTACGTTATTGCAACTAGCAGATAGATCAGTAATCAAACCACATGGAATGTTAGAAGATATTTCACTATCCTTAGATTCTTAGGAATATCCTGTTGATTTCATGATCTTAACTCCCAAGAACAATTCATAAGGACATCCACTCATATTAGGAAGACCTTGGCTGGCCACAACTGATGCTTTTATTAGCTGTAGATCTGGTGACATGTATATTTCTGATGGTAATTCAACACAAAAATTTACTCTATCCTCCAGCAAAAGCAATCATAGAAATAGATGACAAAGAATGGATTGATGATGAAGATGATATTCAGCCTCTCTTTACTATTTCAGATATTAGCGGAGATAGTCAAATTTTAAATACATTGGAAAATTTTGAATCGTCTTCAGAATATGACCATGAGAAATTTCAAGAAAATTCTAATGTTGAATATTTGTCATATAGGCAGATGTCTCTCTATTCTATGGAAGTTTTTGGTAGCTCTACAATTGAAAATTTTCTAGGTAGGACATTGAACATAAACAAAAATTTGGAGAAACTACAACAAGAACAATTAATCAAAAAATCACAAAAAAATTATGCTTCATTTGCATGGGAATACACCAACATTAAAGGCATTAATCCTAAGACTTGTATCCATCACATCTACATTGAGGATAATTATAGACTTGTCAGACAACCTCATAGAAGGATGAATCCAAATCTTAGAGAGATTGTGAAAGAAGAGCTCCAAAAAATTACTGAATGTAAACTTCATTTACCCAATTCAAGATATCCAATGGGTTTCTCCTTTGGTAAATGTGCCTATAAAGAATGGTAAATGGAGGGTGTGCATTGAATATCACCTTCCATTTACCAAAGGAAAATGATCTTTGAGGGTTTCTTTATTTAGTTCTTGATATTCAATGCACACCCTCCATTTACCATTCTTTTTAGGCACATTTACCAAAGGAGAAACCCATTGGATATCTTGAATTGGGTAAATGAAGTTTACATTCAGTAATTTTTTGGAGCTGTGCCTAAAAGGAATGGTAAATGGAGGGTGTGCATTGAATATCGAGAACTGAATAAAGAAACCCTCAAAGATCATTTTCCTTAGCCGTTTATAGATCAAGTGTTAGATACATTAGCAGGTAAGAAGTATTTCTCATTGCTGAATGGTTTTAGTGGTTATGATCAAATTCAGGTAGCACCTGAAGATCAGGATAAAACCACATTTACTTGTCCATGGGGAACTTATGCCTATCAAATACTTCCTTTTGGGTTATGTAATGCACGTGCAACATTCCAAAGAGCAGTACTAGGAATTTTTTCTGATCTAATACATGATTGTGTAGAGGTATATATGGATGATTTTACAGTCTATGGGAATACATTTGAAGAAGCTTTGGAAAATTTAGAAAAGGTTCATAAAAGATGTAAAGAAGCAAACCTTTCAGTAAGCCATGAAAAATGTTTTATGATGTTTACAGAAGGTATTTTTTTAGGACATTACATTTTAGGAGATGGGATTAAAGTCAAAAAATCTAAAGTTGAAGTTATCTCTAAATTATCAATTCCAAATTTCCAAAATGATGTTATAAGTTTTCTAGGATTGACAAGATACTATAGAAGGTTTATAGAAAATTTCACTAAAATAGCATCCCCAGTCTTCAAATTGCTTACCAAAGATTGTGAATTCAATTGGAATTCTGACTATCAGTTGGCATTTGAAACCTTAAAAACAAAAATTTTTGAAGCACCCATTTTAAGAGGTTCAAATTGGGAACTCCCTTTCCATATTTCAATAGATGCTTCAGATACAGCTCTGGGAGCTATATTGGGACAAAAAGATTTGATTCCTTATGTCATTTACTATACATGTAAGAATTTGACTCCCACTGAGTTAAATTATACTGTGACTGAAAAGGAATTTTTTGTTGTTGTTCATGCAATTAACAAGTTCAGACACTATATAATAGGCTATGAAACCTTTGTTCATACAGATCACTCTGCAATTATATATTTAATGAATAAACCTATTACTAATTGCAGAGTTACAAGATGGCTTTTACTTTTGCAAGAATTCAACATTACTATGCTCGATAGACGTAGAAAACAAAACATAGTTGCTGATTTCTTGTCCAGGATTCAAAATATCAATGAAGATTCTCTGGTTGAAGATAAGTTTCCTGATCAATATCTTTTTGTAGTAACTAATCAAACTCCTTGGTTTGCAGATATTGCTAACTATTTAGTCATAATAAAGTTACCTTCACATTTGTTTCCTAGAGGGAAAAGAAAAATTATTCAGGTAAGTGCATTATATTCAGGGATCACTAATGAATTGTATAAAACAGGCCTAGATCTTATGATCAGAAGGTGTGTCAGAGAACATGAAATGCCTGAGATTCTTAAGGCATGTCATGATGAGCCATGTGGTGGACACTTTTCTCACAATAGGACAACCTATAAAATCCTTTCTTTAGGATATTGTTGGCCATCCATCTTAAAAGATGCTAAAGAATATGTCAGGAGATGAGATAGCTGCCAAAGGGTAGGGAAACCTGCACTCTCAAATGAAATGCCATTACAAATTCAGGTACTCATCAAATCTTTGGAAAAGTGGGCCTTAGATTTTATTCGGCCAATTAATCGTACATCTAAATAGATGAAGTCTATACTGGTATGCATTGATTATGTCACTAAATGGGTAGAAGCGAAAGCATTACCTTTTTCTAATGAAAATTCTATAGTTAATTTTCTTTTTTAGGACATCTTCACTCATTTTGGTGTTCCAAGAGAAATTGTGACAGATCAGAGATCTCAATTTATATCTAAAATGGTGGAGGGTGTTGTGGAAAATTACAAGATAAAAGATAGGAAATCTACTCCCTATCATCCACAAGAAAATGGTCAAGTGGAATCTACAAATAAAGTGAATGAAGGAATCCTCACTAAGACTATGCATCTACATAGAAGAGATTGGGTGGAAAGGATTCCTAAAGCCTTATAGGCCTATAGAACTACATGGAGGAACACAATGGGACATACACCCTGTGAACTTGTTTATGGGAAGCAAGTCCTATTCCCTATAGAGTTCCAAATTAGAACTTTCAAGATGGCAGTCCAACTGGGACTAGATTTATTAGAGGCACAAAAGCATAGGCTGGAGAAATTAAATGAACTTGATGACATCAGGCAAGAAGCAGTTCAAAGGACTAGTATAGTCCAACAATAGAGGGCTAAATGGCATGACAAATATATCAAGGACAAGAGATTTCAAGTGGGAGATTGGGTGCTATTTTTTTATTCAAAGTTTAAAGATTTTCAAGGGAAGTTTCAAACTCATTGGCTTGGGCCATATGAGATTGAAAAAGCCTTTAGTAATGGAGCAGTGAGGATAAGAAGAATAGATGAAAGTAAAACTCCTCTTCTTGTGAATGGTCATAGATTAAAGATATATCATATACCAATTTCAAAAGAGGAGTTCATTAAGGTTTCCAAGACAATTCTGAAATGAAGCTAGTGAAGAAGAATTTCCTAAAAAAAAAGAAAAAAATAAATAAATTGTATAAGGTTGAAAACTAATCATTGATTGGCATACTTATATAGAAAATACAGGGTGAAAATCAGATGTTTATGACACCCTATATTTTCCATTTTCTTTCTGTAATAAGTAGTGACAAAAAGCTACGGTCACTTTGCAGTTTACATTCTGCAAATTCATCATCGCATCTCACCTCACTCTATTTTATTTTTGTAGTTTCACTTCATCTCATTGTCATATTTCATCAATAAATTTTTCAATTTTTCCTTTTACAACTTTCATTCCATTTTTCATTTCATTTATCATCTTATATTACATCTCATTTCATTTCACTTACATAACCACTTCCATTTCATTCATGTTCCATAAGCCATATTTCACTTTCTTTTTCACGTTCTGCAGCTGATTCTATTCTGTAGCTAATCTGATTCTACAGCTACAATTTGTTTATCAGTTCAGGCACAAGTGTCCAGCTCATAATAAAATCATGTATGTAGGGAATTGAAAAAAATCAATTTTTTAAGACCAACCATGCTCAAGGTACCTGTGGATCAACATCAAAAAAATTAGCAAGCGAAAGGTAAAGGTTCTAAAGGTAAATTCAAAGATTTATTTCAAAAAGAAATTTGAAAAAATAAGTTTGTATAGTATGTATAATCACATGTCTCCTTAATCAACCATCATTTGATTTGACCACCACAATATCTCCTCCATATCTTCCATATATTTAATGACAAATAGTCTCAATGATTCTTTCATAACAAATATCCGCTTCAAACTCCGTAACCTGTACTCAAACGGTCCTCCACAACTCCACCTGTAAATGGTCAAGATGATGATGTGACCTACCTATCTACGACTCTATAAACCCTTACTATCTATTTATTCCATTCAAACCCTTAAGTTTATCTCTCCTCTACACACAGTCTTTCCATTTTCATATATATGTAGTCATTGCATTTCCATACACACAGTCATCCAATTTCTTAAATAACACTCATTTTATAGACAGTAAGAGTAATTTTGAAGGTTAACCGAAACAGGGGATATGGGGCTTATTGTCAGGACAGAGCCCGTAGGGGTAAAGTATATGGAGGGGTATCCATAGCTTAAAGGGGTGCTAAAGAAGGTCGGATGGTTAAATTTTATTGAGAAATTTGACAGCTACCTCAAGGGAATTACCAAGTATTTTGCAAGGTCATTTGATGGCACAAAAGTGGAGATATGAGATATTAAATTTGCAATCACAGAATCCTTCATAGAAGAAGCAACAAAGCTACCGAGACAAGGAGAAAGATGGTTTAAAAACAAGGAATTTCATGGTGAATCTTGGAAAGTGATCCTTAGAAACCCAGGTATGGATGCTACAATATTTAGGAAGGGAATTCCTATTTCAGCACTCAAGAACAAATGCGGTAATATGCTATTGGTATTTCAAAAATTCATTACATGTGAAGGAAGATTTGGGTTTATGTATGTTTACCATGTACACTTTTTAATGAATTCCTTAGAAAATGGAACCATCAAACTTCCCTTCTTACTTCTAAACAGTCCAAGAAGGATGGCTACAAATATCCAAATGAAAATTGAATTCAGAGAAAAAACTATGTATCATCATGGATTAGTGAAAATACTAGTTGAATTCCATTTGAAAAGTATAGGGGATACTTGGGAAGATTTCTTGCTAAGAATTTTTTTCCAGGATGCTCTCGAGTCACCTAATGAGAGTTATGTTAAGAAACATAGGAGGAGAAAGATCAGCATTAACATTCAAAACAAATCTGGAACCTTCTCACAAAGAATGATGCAGAGACAGCTTCTAAACTAGAGGTTAAAAAACAGACTAAACAGAAAGGAAAAATGAAAGAGAGAGTTGAATAAATTCCTAAACTTTCGTCACCACAAGAAGATGAACAACTACTCTCTGAAACACTGACCAAGATTAGGGAGCAAATCAAGAAAAAGAAGGATATAGGGAATAGGATGAAGGACATAAGAGAAGAAACCATAAGCTTCCAAAACCTGAGAAGGAGCTCTAGACTTCGAGGTAAGGTGAGGAAGGTAGCATAAAAATGAGCCCAGTTCATAAAATTAGAGGAAGAAACCCTAGTTCAATCTCCTGATAGTATTCCACCTGAACATAGTCCACAAAGCTCTCCTCCACAGTATTTTGAAGGCAACCCAAGCAGAGCTTCTCCTGGCATAGATCCAGTACAGTAGCAAGTCTATGACTACATAGAGTCATTATACAAGAAGGATATCTCGATGGATCCAGGATCCTCAACCAATCTAGAGCGGTATGTCAATCCACAAGAACCTCTAACTAGCTCTCTCAAACAAGAAATCTTTGAGTTAGAGACTTTGAACAGGCATATTCAAAAAGAAAATGAAACCTTGAGGGAACAAAACAATTTGGATAAAGTCATTCATGACAAAACAATGTTGCACCTAGGATTATGGTACAAGAAAAATAGGAAGTTGAAGAGGAAAAATAGGAATTTGTGCAGAACACTTATCAACCTCCAATACAGACTTCTTGTGAAGAAGCCCAGGATGGCAGTCAATGCAAGGAGAAGTAAGAAATTAAGTTGGATGTATTGGTATAAGTGTTAGAACAGATGCAATAGGAGAAATAAGTTCAAATTTTTGAAAATTTTATGGGGACTTGCAATGATTTTGTAGTGGGAGTATGTTGAGCCTCAAAATTACTATTTCCCTAACAACTCTTCTCATTCCTTTTCTTTGCTTTTCCATAAGAAATATGCATTCTCATCACTAATAACTGGTATATACTATCTTGACGAGGACATTTAGTGATTTACATGTTATGATTTTTATGTTTTGTTGTTTGAATAAATTTTTGTATATTAGCTATAGAACACATCCTATTCTGCAGCTAACTAGTTGTTCCGCAGCTACCTCCATGCTCTAATAGGTTCCAGGTGTCAGAAGGAGAGACTAGCTACATGGGCATCTTTGAAATCATCATGACATGGACCTTGTCCTATTCATTTAGCCTAGGTCAACAAAGAAGATGGCATAAGACTACAGTCAATGGATAAGTCAAACACAAAGAGACCGAGGGTAACATGACTCTATTTCATGGTTAATTAATGTGTTTCACAGTGATGGGAAGCATTATCCGGAGCAACTACCTATACCTACGAACTCCAACATCCGCCTATACAAACGAATCCAAAAACCACCATGTCTTGGATTTATTTCTCCAACAACTGAGGAAGAAATTCCGCATATCTATAGACAACTGAGGAAGAAATTCTACATATCTGTCTTCTACATGTTTGGTTGTAACATGTTTTTCTCCACAAACTGTTATATGATTTTCCTTATAAATACCTGTGTAAGGGATAGAAGAAGTAGTAATAGTTTTAATGTGAAATCGAAGTTCTAGACTCTGTAATTTTTGCGCGTTTTGTGTCCCTATTTTAATATGATAAGACCGCATGTTTTTATGAACATCTGAAGGAGTTTTCTTGGAGTTGATTGAGCAATCATAGCCTAATCAGCTACAAAGGGCCCCTGCACTGAAGAAGGTTTCGTTCTATTTATTTTTCTTCTTCTTGTTAACTGTATATTCATCATTTTCTTTCTTATAATAATTTTCTTACTAATAGTGTTTATAATGCAATTTATATCATTTTCTTACTAACGATGTTTATAATTTAGAGCAGTTTCCATTAGCTTTATTTCTTTTTAGTTATTATCATTAGTTTAGAAGATAGAACTTAATAGTGTAATGTTGTTTCTTCAATTGAAAACTAACCTTGTTTCAGGATGAGAGTAGGATTGAAGAATGATAAGGATACATTGTTGGATAGTTTACTTCATTCATTGTTTTTCTAGTTTAAATTCTCAATTAAACTGATCAATGTCATTTACTATCTTTGCCATTTCATTTTTAGTTTAAAATACTAACTCATGGTGTTAATGAATGTTTATGGAAAGCCCTTCAAGTTGATAATTCATCCTTAACTAAGCGATTGAATATTTCATCTATGCAATGAGTTATTTCTGCATCTTTGTATTTGCTTTCACTTAGATTAATGAAGTACATAATTACTTAAATTTCATCGCAATGAGACTTTCTCACAAAATTGAGAGGCAGAGTAACCAAGTATTTAATTTAGTTTTATTTCTATAATTATTTAGACATCAATTGCAAATTTCATAGTTTTAATTCATGATTTGGAAATAATTGCAAATTAAGAATAGAAATTTTGATTTCATTTCTTTCTTAGATTTGTTTTCATTTTTAGATTTTGAGCAGTCTTTAATAAAGTTAGATTTAGTTTTGATAATTTACATTGTAAAATCATTAGGAATTGAAAGACCAAAAACCCCCATAACAACATAAAACATAAAAACAACGAGGTAAGAAGGGTTAGCTAGCACAAACAGTCACTACACTTCATCAATTTACAATAACTGGATTGATGATTCATGTAGAGCAATTTAGGACACTAAATTGACCAAATAGATATCTCAAAGGAAGAGTTCGATACTATCTCTAAACTATGTGTTAAATGTTCACATGTAGTTATGAGGCATAGACAGGGGACATGAGCTCTCAAAAATCCAGTAGTGGGGTTACAAAAGACGAAATTGGGAACTTACTGGGCAATTTGAGGATTGACATCCTAAGCACATTATCCTCACAACTAGATGTTATGTAAGCAAAACATAAAGAAATGGAAGTTGAGAAGGTAATGGCCATCTTCTTCCCTCAATGGAGGAAGAAACACCTGCTGAAGGAATGTCCACTCAATACTGTCGAAAGTTGTTGGATATGTGAGAAAATCCATTTCACTAGCATGTGTCCATCACTTCCTGGGCTGAAGGTAGTTTTTGAAGGAGAAAGTGAAGAGGTAGAAGAACTATATTTCATAGTACCAAAGAACCCATGGAAACCACAACCACATAATATGAATCAAGGTATGACTCAAGAACCATATCAATATTTTAATAGTTTGAATTTTGTGTCTCAATGATCCAGGAGGATTCGTCGATCCAATTGTACAAGTGTTCAAAGTGTCGTCATCAATGTTCATGGATGTCGTTCATTGTCGTCACTTCAGTTTAGCTTCGACAGATCGATAGTGTTGGTTGTGGATCAAGTTGTTCAGGTAGTGTTATGGTTTCATGGTGTTCAACGGAGATGGTTTAGCTCTTGGTTGTCGACTTGAGTTCATCGACAGTTCCCCAGGGTTTGGTCGATGACATGTGTTTTGTCGTTGGACAAACAGGATTGGTGTCGACATGGTTGTGTCGTCTGTGGCAGAGGTTGATCTATTGACAAAGGTTTCATTCGAGGCATAAGTTCA
This sequence comes from Pinus tabuliformis, assembly GCA_031772625.1. Taxonomy (NCBI): domain Eukaryota; kingdom Viridiplantae; phylum Streptophyta; class Pinopsida; order Pinales; family Pinaceae; genus Pinus; species Pinus tabuliformis. The sequence continues at coordinate 1,948,750,342 of CM062816.1, forward strand.
TCACCAAGGTTTTCGTTGCAAAGACAGCTAGAGTCGATGATGTGTGCGGGTTTTGTCTTCACTTGTGGTTTTACATCACATTGTGACAAAAGATTGTAAAAGGATTTTTATATTATAGACCTAAAATCCTAAATCTACAAATAATACCTAAAACCTATCCTAAAACACATTACCTATTCAAATCATAAACACCAAACCCTAAGTCTAAACCATAGATTCATGTGTTAAAACTATGCTAAACCTAGTCCTAAACCCATCGCATTGTCCAAACAAAACCTAACCCTAAAGACCTAAGTCGTAACCATAAAACCCTTTATATAACCCTCAACCTAAATGTAATTACAATCATTGTAAACAAATATAAAACTAGTAATACAGTTAAACCACTGGCGGCTAACCGTGTCGGAATCACTGTAGAAGAAATCATGTGAGCAGGTAGAAGAGTTTGCAGCGGGGGTTAGCTCTAACCACCAACCTAAACTGCGCGGGGATTTAAAATCATAGTAAGTCATGTGAACAGAGGGCAAGTGTAGCGAACCGCGCAGTTGAGTTTTTTTCCATAGATTTGGTGGACAACTACGATTAGGTGATGGCAATGCTATGAGAGTGCCACGATGACCGCCACCTCCAATCGCTACAATAAATGGTTAGCGGAAGCCACCTAGATAACCACCTGCAAATAGTTAACTCTAAGGGATCACATGAGATATCACCCTTCCTCTGCATGGCTGGTTGCCTGCCAATAGTCAGCACTTTTCTAAAGTCTATTTTTGGTTTTAATTGTTAGTTTGTTAAAAACAAATTAATTTGACCAAGAAACTTCACCCTGAGGTGGAAATTTGTCACTAAAACAAGGCATTTGTAACCCAGAAGTTAGCACATTCATGCCTAATTGAGCCTGAGAATGTTACCATGTACTTGCAGGCCTATAAGAGGCATTTTTTCTCATGGAAGAGGGAGCTGGAGTGGTTTTGGGTTTTTTATGTAGATTCTAGAGGACATAGGTTGTTTTGTTTTCAGGGTTTTGGGAGCATCAGGAGTTGGATTTGGAAACTGTAAGCAGAATTAGAAAGCTGGTTCAGAGAGATTTCTAATGACATAGGTCAGAATTTCCTATGTGCAAATTTAATCTATCCAAATCACTGTGTAATCAACTTCTTCTTCTCATTCCTAATAAAATGGTCACCCATCTTGGAAGTAGACCTGGAGATGTAGTCCATCAAGGACGAACTCTGTAATCAATATCATTGTTTGGTATGTCAATGTTTTCGCTATTTTGACTTCTGTTTTTCATCTTAATTATTGTTTATCAATTGTCGTAAAGTGTTTTGCTCCAGCAATTTTCCTCGATTTCCGCACTTTTAGTTAACATTCAATTCTTAGATGGCTAATCACTTCTACATTAGTTTTTAGTATATCGTCATTTCAGATCATATAATTTGGTATACGAGTAGGTTTCGTTTGTAGAATGTGGCATTGAATGTTAACCAGGTCTAAGTCGCAACGAGGAGAAGGAATCCTTGAGAAGATCGATCCAGAGATTGAAAATTGACGAGTCGTTCACAAATAGACCATGTTAGGACCTAATGTAGGTGAAAACACTGAAACAAAGATGAGTGAGGAACAGTTTTAGTAGGCATTCTTAGCTATGCAGTAGATGTTGGGAGAATTGTACGAAGACAAGAAGGCGAGAGATGCAGCTTCTTCATCAAAGTCATCGAAGAAGGAGAAAGGTAAAGGGAAGAATTATAAACCACCTTCACCTCCATCATCTCCATAATCCTCTTCTTCTTCTTCTTCCTCTAGTACAAAATCTTAAATGGAAAATAAACCTAAGAAAACATCTCTTTTGAAACATGATGTTAAATTTGAGTTACTTGTTTATGATGGCGAAATGAATCCTGGAAAGCTAGATAACTGGATAAAGTAGTTAGAAGTGTATTGTCGCATTTAGAACATTTCTAAAGATAAAACTAAAATTCAGTTAGCTACACTTAGAATGGGGCGAACAGCTTTAATCTGGCGGGAAAGAAAAACTCAGCTAGATGTAAAGCGTAAAGGAAAAGTCATCTCTTCATGGTCTAAGTTTTTGAAAGCTCTTAGGAAATAGTTCTATACTTTAGGATACATGCAGCAAATTGCTATTGATTGACAACATCTGAGGTAAGGTAAAGGGCATAGCGTTCAAGAGTTTACTCAGGATTTTAGAAAGAAAGCATTGGTGCTTGGTATTTGATTGGATACATGTGAAACTTTGTTAAAATACATCGACAATTTAAATTCATATTTGTACTATATTTTCTTGATGTTTAATCCTGATGATTTTGACAAGGTGTGTGTTTAGGCCATACATATTGAGTAAGGTGGTAGACCATTCAAGTTTTCATCTCAGTCATCTAAAGAGTTGGAAACCAGAGATTCTAGTGATAGTAAGGGGAAGAACATTTCGAAGAGGAAGAAATCAGTGATAGCTTGGAAGGAAAGACCTACTTGTTCTCATTGCCAGAGAATTAGTCATGATGAATCAAAGTGCTGCAAACTTCATCCAGAACTTAAGCCCAAAAATTTCCTTAAGGTGAGGGATGAAAATAAGGTCATTGCAGTAATACAGCAAGATCTAGGTTCAGATTGAAGTGTTGAAAGGAGGATAACCGCCATGGTTACGACAAGTAAAACTTCTGATACTGGTTCAAGTTTGAAAACTAATATAGCTTCTTCAAATATAAATCCTCCACATGAGGATAAAAGAGTTGAACTCTTCCACATAAGGATAACTTCTAAGCGTATAAAGATTGACACAATCTTTCACAGTGGATCATAAGAAAATTTGATATCTAAACATATAGTTAATCAATTGGGACTGGAAACACAAAATCATCCAAGACCATACCCATTAGGTCGGATTAATAAATCAACTCAAATACATGTCACAAAGCAGTGTTGGTTAAAATTTGCAATTACATCTAAGTACATTGATGAAGTGGAGTTAGACGTGGTCCCAGTAGACATATGTGGAGTTGTCTTAGGAAGTCCTTATCTTTATGATAGATATGCAGTGTTTTGCAGAAGAGAACATAAATATCAGCTAAAGAAAGAAGGAGTTGAATTTATTGCTAGGGCACATAAAGTAAAATCAAACTTGGATTTAATTGTTGCAAATCAAGCTAAGTAGTTAATAAGTTCAAGTAAATATGTACTCATCTTTATTAAGGAACAACATAAGGTTGATTGTTTGAGATGCGAGATTCAGTTTATATATCAATTGGTCAAGGTGGTTAATTATTTTCCAAGAAATCTTAATCATGAACAGGATAAGCAACATGAGATACATTTAATGTCCTATGAACATCTTCTTAAAGACATAAAGAATCTCAATACATTCATTCAACTCAATTCTAGAAGCTATCATCATCAACAATGTATTGCAGGGAATGGTACATGTGAGTCTAATGAGAGACTTGCTTTAGATGGTATGTTTATTTCTAGTTTCAAGGGTGCAGCTCAGTACTGGGGAAAGTCAGTGTTACATTCCTTTGGTATTGCATCATCATTTCAAGCTTAAAAAGTAATGAAGTATCTTTGCAAGTGGAGAGGAAGTCTATAAGTTTTCATGACAAAGCATTTTGAAAGAATATCTAAAGTTTCCTTACCAAGATTTGAAAAATAATGCATTAAGTGAAAGTGTTAGTCAATGGAAATATCAATTAATAGATGAACAAATAGTGATTCAAGTAAATCGACAATTACTTAGATACTTTCAAAGTCAAACTAAGTTGCAGCAGTCTCTGCATCACAGATGGATGACTTTTTTGTAGCAAGTTCACTTAGTAATCAGTCAACAGGAAAGTAAATCAAGTCATGTAATTCATATGAAGTCAAAATAAAAGGAGTCTTTAAATATTTTAGTTATTCTAGAAAGTAGATTGTTAATACCCATCGGATGTATTCAGAAAAGTTCTACAAACACTGTTTTCAAAGATGTTTTTGAATCACTAACTCATGATTCTTTGTGGAAATAATTCAATTGCCATGTTGATAACAGGTTGTTTGCCCATTGTCGCAAGTTTTTAATACTGCGCATGGAAGAAACAGGTCACGAATCAAAATGTATCATGGTCAGCATCATTAGGGTCATTGCTTGCAGGTGATTGATTGAATGTATTGGTACATCGTTAGAACAAGGTGGAAAGAGAGGGAGTTATACCCTCATCGATTATTTATTTAATCAAAATTTTGTGGTCTGAAATATTTCAAGTGGAGAGGAATGATCTAGGAGGATCCGTCGATCCAATTCCACAAGTGTTCAAATTGTGGTCATCAGTGTTCATGGGTGTCGTTCAATGTCGTCGCTTCAGTTCAGCTTCGACAGATCGACAGTGTTGGTTGTGGATTAGGTTGTTCATGTAATGGTATGGTTTCATGGCATTTAGTGGAGATGGTTTAGCATCTGGTTATTGACTTGAGTTCGTCGACAGTTCCTCGGGGTTTCGTTGACGACATGTATTTTGTCATTCGACAAACAGGATTGGTGTCAACATGGTTTTGTGGTCCGTGGTAGAGGTTGATGTGTCCAGAAGGTGTTGTTTGAGGCATAAGTTTGTCATCAAGGTTGTCATTGCAAAGACAGCTGGAGTCGACCATGTCTGCAGGTTTTGTCATCACTTGTGGTTTTACATCACATGTTGATGAAAGATTGTAAAAGGATTTTTATATTATAGACCCAAATTCCTAAATCTACATCTAAGACCTAAAACCTATGCTAAAACACCATTACCTATTCAAATCCTAAACACCAAACCCTAGTCCTAAACCCATCGCATTGTTCATACAAAACCTAACCCTAAAGACCTATGTCCTAACCATAAAGCCCTTTGTATAGCCCTTGGCCTAAATGTAATTACAATAATTGTTAACAAGTATAAAACTATTAACACATTTAAACCGCTGGCGGCTAATCGTGTTGGAACCACTAGAGAAGAAGCCTTATGAGCAGGCAGAAGAGTTTGCAGTGGGGGTTAGCTCTAATAGCCAACCTAAACCGCACGAGGATTTAAAACCGCAACAAGTCATGTGAAAAGAGGGAAATTGTAGCCAACTGGGCAGTCGAGGTTTGTTTCACATATTTGATAGATGGCTATGGTTAGGGGGTGGAAGCGCTATGTGAGCACTAGAATAACTGCCACCTCCAACTGCAATGGAAAATGGTTAGCAGAAGCCGCCAAGATAAATGTCTGTAAATAGTTAACTCCAGGTGATCACATGAGCTGTCACCTTTCCTTTGTGCGGTTAGCTGCCTGCTAATAGTCAACACTTTTCTAAGGTCTATTTTGGGTTTTAATTGTTAGTTTGTTTAAAACAAGTTAATTCGACCAAGCAACTTCACCCTAAGGTGGAAATTTGTCACTAAACCAAAGCATTTGTTTCCTAGAAGCTATCACATTCATGTCTAATTGAGCCTGAGGAGGTTACCATGTACTTGTAGGCCTATAAGAGGCATTTTTGCTCATGGAAGAGGGAGCTGGAGTGGTTTTGGTTTTTGTATGTAGGTTCTAGAGGACATAGGTTGTTTTGTTTTCAGGGTTTCAGGAGAATCGTGAGTCAGATTCGGAAACTGTAAGTGGCGTTTGAAAGCTGGTACAGAGATATTTCTGATGACAGAGGTCAGAATTTCCTGTGTGCAAGTTCATTCTATCCAAATCACTGTGTAATTGACTTCTTCTCATTCCTAATAAAACGGTTGCCCATCTTGAAAGCGGACCCAGAGACGTATTCCATTAGCAACGATCTCCGTAATCAATATTGATGTCTGGTATATCTGTTTTTTTTCTATTTTCACTTCTGTTTTGCATCTTAATTATGGTTTATCAGCTGTTGGAAAGTGTTCTGCTCCAGCAGTTTTCCTCGATTTCTGCACTTTCTGTTAACGTTCAATTCTTATATGGCTAATCACTTCTACATCAGTTTTTAGTATATGGTCATTTTAGATCACTCAACCTCCACCATTTTCACCTTCATGGCCAGAATATTATCAGTATCCTACACCCTAGAAATCTTGGTCACCTCAACCTGGTTGAGTCCCTTCTTGGTCTCAGAAATGACATGTACCCTCTCTTCCTACAAATCAACTTCCCCATCCCGTGACAAAACAACAATTACAACGTCCACCCAATTCCTCCACTGGTAACCCTTCTCTTCATCCTCAACTTCCTGTTCAATCCAACCCAAACCCGAATAATAGGAGAGCCCAATAGGTTGAGAAACTCAACCTTCCTGCATATAGTGTTTCCACTTCAGAATGCAATGAATTGAATCTTCAATATGTCCAAGTGGTGAATACAAAGAATTCACTAATAATTATTGAACAAACTAATGATGAAGTCTCATAACCAGAACTTCAACACCCTTCTAGGGACATTCGGGGAATTTCGACACAAATTTCTCAAGAACAACAAGCCCCCAGCAAAATAGTTCTCACTCGAGGGAGTGCCACATGCCCACCTTATCCTGAAAGGTTTTCCTTAAGAAACTAGATTCCCCAACCTGAATTTGATCTTTTGCGAGAATTATACAATCTATCTGTTAAAATTCCATTAGTCTAAGCTATGACAGATGTGCCAATATATGTAAGACCATTAAGGAATTGTGTTCTAAGAAGCCTGGGAGGAATTCAAAATACCCACACACTATCAATGTTATGGGAAATTGGTTCAGCATAATTTTGGGAAAAACTATACATGTCAAATATGGTGACTGGGGAAACCCAATCCTCACAGTCAAAATCAATAGGGTTGATATTTAAAATGTTCTGGTAGACCTTGGGGCTGCAATTAACATTATAATATCAACCCTTGTACTTACCCTGGGCCTACTTAACCTTAAACCAACCCGGTGGTTTTAGAACTTGTAGATCGATCTAGTGTGAGGCCTATAGGAAAATTGGAGGATGTAACCATCTCTATGGACTCTCGGGAATAACTATTGATCTCTTAGTATTGCAAACTCAATATCTAGTTGGGGGGCATCCCTTGATCTTACGTAGACCATGGCTTGCGACGACAAGTGCCTACATTGGGTGCCAGTTAGGAAACATGGTAATATCAAATGGAGAAATTACAAAGAACCTTGTGTTGTACCCTCCTGCAAAACCAAGTTCGTCGGTTAAACCAGGATTTTCCATAACAAAAAAACCTTCCCTCAGAGATGAGTCTAAACCTGAAAACAAAACCATTAGACTAATTCTCACTATTCGGGATGATATTTGTTTCATGGAGGAGACCGAAGATGATGCTATTAGTACATTTACTAGTAGCTGTGATTTTGTTTCTTTCCCAACCCGACAATTATTAGAGTCTGTTAAGAGATTTACTACCGAGGAAACCATTGAACTAGAAACAACAACTCAAAATTCACCTATTACAGCAGTCCATAATAGTATTCTAGTATATATCGATCCAGGGAAAATAATGAACATCAATTAAAATCTATTGCCCTCCCAATCTGAACAATTGTTAAAAATCCTTCAGAATGACAAGGAGGCCTTTGCTTGGGAATACACGGATATGAAGGGAATTCACCCCGATTTATGCACCCATCAGATATATATATATATATATATATATATATATATATATATATATATAAGAGAGGAATGTTGATATGTTCACCAACCAAAACGAAGAATGAACCCTACTTTGAAAAACATTGTGAAGGAATAACTCTAGAAGCTACTGAATGTTGCTTTTATTTATCCAATCTTTGACAGTGAATGGGTATCCCCATTATTCATTCTTACAAAGAAGAACAAAATGTAGAGGATATGTGTCGATTATCGGTAAAGAAACCTAGAAAGATCACTTTCCCTTACCTTTCATCGACCAAGTTCTCGATACACTAGCTCGGAAGAAGTTCTTTTCTGTTTTGAATGTATTTAGTGGGTATAACCAGATCCAAATAGCTCATGAGGATCAGGATAAGAGCAATTTTACCTTCCCTCGGGGAAATTTTGCATACCGAGTCCTCCTGTTTTGAATATGTAATGCACTTCCTACTTTCCAAAGGGAAATATTGGGAATATTTTCTAATTTGGTTAATGACAGCGTTGAAATCTATATGGATGATTTTACTCCATATGGTGATTCTTTTGAAAATGGTATGCAAAATTTTGAAAAAGTACTTAAACGTTGTAAACATACTCATGTTTTTCTTCGCAATTTTTTTTTTCATATGATGATGGAAGAAGGGATCATATTAGGGCATTTACTCTTAGCTGGAGGAATACGGGTCGATCCCCCCAAGGTTGAGGTAATATTAAAAGTTTCCATTTAAAATACATAGACAACGGTATGTAGCTTTATTGGTTATGCTGGGTATTATCGACGCTACATATAATTTTTTTCCAAAGTAGCATTTCGACTCTTCCAAATACTGTCTAGGGATGCCAAATTTGTATGGATTGATGCTTGTGAAGCAAGATTTTAAGGGATCAAGAAATTACTCTGTGAGGCTCCAATATTGCATGGTCCTCATTAGAAACTGCCATTCCATATTTCTACAGATGCATCCCATACAAGAGTTGGAGAAGTTCCAGGGAAACAAGAAGACAAGAAACTCTATCCAATCTACAATGTCAACAAGAATTTAACTCCTACTGAACTTAATTATTTGGTAACTCAGAAGGAATTTTTGGTTGTTACTTATGATGTTAACAAATTCCGACATTATATTACAGGGTACCCCACATTTGTGCACACAAATCAGCTAGCCATCAGGTATCTGATGAACAAACCAATAAATTCTAGACATCTTACAAGATGGTTATTATTGCTACAAGAATGTGATATCCCTATTGTAGGAAAACCAGGAATGGATAATGTGGTATCATATTTCTTGTCTAGGTTGAATATTATTGATGAAGATACACCTATAGAAGATAGTCTTCCTAATGAAAATATTTTTGCAATTTCTACTTACACTCCTTGGTATGCAGATGTTGCTAACTATCTTGGTACAAGAAAGGTACCTCATCATTTGTCACACAGGGAATGATGGGGTAATATCTAGCAAATTTCCCATTATACATGGATAGAAGGGTACCTCTTCTACACCAGAACAAATTAGCAGATCCCAGGTTGTGTAGGAAAGGAAGAGATCCATAATTTTATAAAATCTTCCCAAGATGAACCTTGCAGAGGGAACTTTGTTAATAAATGGATTAGTGAGAAAGTGTTTCATATGGGATACTACTGGCCCTCTATATTTTGAGATGCTAGAAAATATGTTCGGGGGTGTGGCAGTTGCCAAGAAATGGGTTAGCCTATTTGATGAGATGAAATGCCACTACAACCTCAAATACTCGTTAAACACTTTGAGAAATGGGATATTTATTTTGTTTGACCATTTAATCCCCCTTCTCATTAGAAAGTTAATACTCTTGTCTATACAGACTATGTGACAAAATGGGTGGAAGCCAGAGCCATTGCAAGAGCCATTTAACAAGTTGTCTCAGCCTCTTTATTTGAATATTTTTTTTTTCGGTATGGGCCCCCGAGGGAAATAGTTTTAGATGGAGGGGGAAATTTTACATCACATTCATTAGTAGTGATTATGAAGAAATATGGAATCAAAGATCAGCTAACTTCTCCATATCACCCTCAGGAGAATGGTCAGGTCGAGAGCACAAATGGAGTACTGGAAAATATTCTTACGAATATTGTGGCTAACCATCATTGGAATTGGGCTCAAAAACTTCCTGAAGCACTCCAGGTTTATAGAACTACATGGCAGAATACAACAGGGTTTTCACCATATGAGCTTGTATATGGGAAACCCCCTTTATTTCTGGTGGAATTCGAGGGCAAAACACTTAGAACAACTCTGGAAGTGGGTATGGAACTTACTGCAGCCCGGGAACACTCATTGAATCAACTTAATGAGTTAGATGAAATCCATTTGGTTCTTGTACAAAATACTATTGTAATCCAGCAACAACGAACTAAGTGGAATGATAAATTTATTAAGAAGAACATGTTTCAAAAGGTGATTGGGTGTTTCTCTATGATTCCCGATTCAAGGACTTTAAAGGAAATCTCTGCTCAGTGGAACTAATAAAATCATAACAATAGATGATGCACATACTCCTTTACTTCTAAACAAACATCGTCTCAGGTTGTATCATCGTCTGACCTCTAGGGACTCTATCGCTAGACAAATTTCTGATGATTCTAGTTTTAAAATCATTTGTGTAGAAAATTATTCCTCTGCACCTCATATTGAATATATATATATATATATATATATATATATATATATATATATATATATATATATATATATATGATAATACTAATAATATATATAATAAATAAAATTGAATTTTTGAGCTACTTCACGTGCAACTTTATTTTTCCCTATGTAACACCTTTTTCACTTTTTCCTTGTCGATACTCCACTGGTGTTGTTAATCTGATATTGATACTCCACTAGCGATGATACTTCACTAATGTTGATATGCCACTGATATTTTTACTCCATCGATGCTAATAATCTACTGGTGTTGTTACTCCATCGATGTTGATACTCCACTGGCACTGAGACTCCACTGATGCTGACACTCCTCTCGTGCTATTACTCTGACACTGAGAAACTACGTGAATTTAGTTAATGTTTCATTATGACATGACCAATTATGCCCGAGGATGACCATAACTTAGTTGGGGGGAGATTATCATATTAAATAATAATGATACCATTTATCGTTATTATCCTACCACATTTAAACCACCAAATCATACCAACTATATCTTCACACATACCTTTCACATATATTCATATTCATTGGAAGCTGCATTATGTAAAAATACACATGGCAACATTAAAATGCGGTCATTTCCAATGTATTGGAATAATTACTAAAATAATCACCATATATACTACCAATCATACCATAGCTTTCACCCGATTCACTTCACCATCACTCTTGTTACGGAAAATTTTATCAGTTAATTGTCCCCTTAACAGCTTGCTACTATTTTGAGTGCTTTACACAATAACTGATAGGAAAATGAGTGGCCAAGCCATTAGACATGAGCTGGAAAGCACAGAGAAGGTTAGGCATCGACTAGATGTATGGCAGATCTTCTAGAATGTAGGCTTACAGATTTACTTTGAAAGGTTACAAGGGTTTGATGAAGGGGTGGAAATTGAGTTTGCATTGAATCTGGAAGGTAATCACTCCATGGTTTGTGGAATGGAAATTAAGGTAACTGACGAGGTTATTTTGACTATCCATGGGTTTCCTCACAATGGAAAAAATGGTTTGCTAGAAGAGCGCCCATGTAAAAATTTTCAGAGCTATTCATGTAGGTGGGGGAGAATGTGATGCATAAATGGAAGGGTTACGATGAGAAATCACTGCCACAACCTTGGGTGGTGCTTTCATACTTCTTAATGAGGTATATCAACACTGAAGGTCGATCCTATACCCTCTTTAAATATAATTTTGAACTCTTAGCCTCTCTATGATTTCGTCAAGTGCATTTCATAATTGTTTAGGTTTTCCTTTTGAATAACCTACAATTGATGGCCCGGTCTGCGCGTCACCCACGCCAACCATTGACCATCCTTACAAATCGTGGTCTCATCAAGTTATTGGTAATTCACTCATTGTTATAGACTCATGTGACTTGGCAACAATTGGGTGAGTTATCAGAAGAATAAGTTGTAGCCATAATGCTTGTAAGGCTGGAAGAAGTATTGCCTAAAGAGGAAGTAATGGAGAAAATTATGGAGGAAGTAGAGGAAAAAGGAGATGAAGAAATGGTGGACCAGCATGATGATTTAGGGAATAATGGAGGAAATTAGGAAACTAAAATAGAGGATGTTAGTAGGATGGAAACTGAAGTTGTTACTCCTCGTTCTCCACTTATGGCCTCTTTGTCAAGAGGAGCAAGGAAATTCCTTTCTCCTACCCGCGTGATGAGAGAGAATATTTCCTTCGAAATTGAAGTTTGTAGGACTGACTACAAAACGAGAGGGAGGTGTTATTGACACTGCATCACAAGGTCTAATATCGATGCTAGAGAAATTGGAGGAAGGAGTTATGGTTGATTCTGCCCCATACGAACTGATGTCACCACCTGAAAAATTGGACGAAGAAATTATTGTTGATATTGTTACCCAAGAACCAGTAGAAACGCAGGAGAAAATGGGAAAAGGAGTTGTGGTTGATATTGCCCCACAAGAACCGTCATCAGCCCCTAAACAATTGGAAGAAGAAGTTGTTTTCGATGTTATCCCACAAGAACCAGTATTGATGGAGGAGAAAATTGAGGAAGGAGCTGTAGATGATACTACCCCACAAGAACCAGTGTCGACCACTGAGTAAATAGAAGAAGTTTCCTTTGATACTGTGCCACAAGAACTAGTATCCACTCCAGATCAGATGGAAGAGGAGGTTTCCATTGATACTGCTCCATAAGAACCATTATTAACTCCTAATCAGATGGAAGAGGAGGTCGCCATTGATAATCCTCCACAAGAACTAGTATCAGCCTCAGAGTAGATGGAGGGAGGGGTGGCCATTCATACTACTGCACAAATACCAATATCAATTCATTAGCAAATAGGAGAAGGGGTTATGGCTAACATTTCTCGACAAGAACCAATGTTGAATTTAGAACAAGTGGAGAAGGAAATTATTACTGATATAGCTCCTCAAGAAGCATTACCCACCTTACAACGACTTGAGAAAGAAAGTGTTGCTCATACTGCTCCACAAGAATGAGTACCATCTTTTGAGAAAATAAAAGAAAATTCAATAGGACCAATGTCTGTAGAACGATGTGTTGATACTTCTCTGCAAGTACCGGCATCTGAACAAATAGAGGAAGTCATGGTAAGACAATAACTAGTTCATGAGTTTGTTGATGCTGCTCCAGAAGGACTAGTAGTAACCCCAAGACAGATGGGAAGTCATGGTGAAATAGGAATTTGTCAAGGAACTCGTAAAATGGAAAGCCCCTATTCAGAGTCGATATCACCTACTGTTCAAAGAGAACATTCAGTTAAATATGGAAATTAATAAACTAAGGGAACGAGCAATGCAATTGCGGAAACAAGAAAGGAAAGGGAGAAAAATTTATCCTGTCCAAGCAATCGCAACCCCTAGACCCGGTAGGATAGTGTCGGTGGCAGTTTAGACAAAGGATAAGGGGGTAACCTTAACATCTACCCAAACTGGGACTCTTTTCCATCTTGAAGAATCTTAGGAGTTCCTTTTGGTGGAAGAGATTAAGAAATGGAAGGCCCTACTTTCAGTTTCCAATGTGGATTAATTCCCAGGGAGGCCCACCGAAAAGAAATAAAGGAGATTCATGAGAATGTAGCAAGGGTCGTTGTCCATTATACAATTGAGATTGAAAAGGCTAAATGACAACAGGAAAATATGCATAAGGAGGTGAAAGAGTTGCAGGGATAGGTCATGTTATTGAAAACTGATAAATATGAGATGCTCACATTAACTCAACACATAATGGCATGTAGTCCCCCTACTAATTGTTATTCCCTTTTCCTTCATGAATAATATATATTTTTGCACCTACAAAGTACTCACCAGGGGATAAGTCATAACATAGAAGATCCCATGCAGTTTCTGAGTATTATGAGAATTCACAATCATATTAACCAAAATTTTCTATGCGAATTATACCTCCACGATTATCTCCTGGGAACGGATCAGTCATTCAATCCAGTACAATTTGTAGGAGATGTTGAGTTGAGATCTTTTACATATTTTGTGATTAATCAAGTCAAATGGAAAAAGGTCGTCAATATGTTTGAGGAAAACCAAACAAATTGTCCATTGATGACCAAAATGGACCATTTCCAATATGGGGATATTTTTACTAAACATCATCAGTTTCTTAAACTAGAGCGACGAAAAGATTAGATGCTCACGACACAATGATGGTGTGTCGACATGTGCACAAGACAAATCTACACTTTTCACTAAGAACCAAAGGACATTTGTTAGAAGCATTGCATGGTTCCATCATCAGATGTATGGGTAAAAGAATCCTTTGGGGCACCAAACTTTGTCAAAGCATTGGGGAGAATTACACGCTACATTGCTGGTATACAAGATTGTGGAGTTCATTGGTTAGGGTTAAGGTTCCAATTTCCTATTATATGGATGCCTTCTAATCAGTATGGACTAGCTTATGTTTTGGATGAAGTCTGGTGGAAGGATATCATTCACTCAGATTGGTTTAACCTCCCTCGGTCTAATATGGAAAAATAATACGATGTTGCTTAGCTTCATGCCAGTCACAGCAGATCTAGCTCTAATCTGCATAGGAAATAGTTCTCATGAGGACATGAAAATAAACCAAGTGGGGGGAGATATTGGTCAATAAAATTACCCATTTTCACTCACCTTTACCTATCCCTTTTTACCCATTTCATTGCTTTTATGAGGTCGATTTATATCTCAAAATAACGAAGGTATATTACATTGGTATATCTTCATGAAATATTGATTAATGAAGCATAGTCCTAGGGAAACGTTACTTAGATGGCTTGCTCATTGAGTTTTCCTACAAAATCAAAATGAATGATACTCAGCGAGACATGAGTCAGTGTGATGCGTCAATGAGATGACAATGCTATTCAAGGATGATATTGTTAACTCTATACAACTGCTGAGAAGTTGATGATTGACCTTCACTACTATCTTTACATTCAATTTCTCCCTGACCAATTATTGTATATTTGAGGGTAGGAACGATTGCTACCAATTATGAGCTTGTTAAATCATATTCATGAAAACGATCAATTGTATAATTAAGGCTCAGCAGAAGAGAATGATAGACTTTTTTACGGGAGATGTGTAACAACAGAATTCAATGTTAATTCATTTTTTATTAATGAAAGTTACAATTTTCTGTAGTTTCTTGTGATCTTCAATCTTTGCAATATCCTTGATGAGAGCGTTATGCAGACTCTTCCCATTAGGCATTGTTAGAGTTAGTCATGTGGATTGGTACATGTTGATTATGCTATTAATATTTTTTTGCTTTTTCTTTACTATTTTATAATATTGTTATAATTTCGAATTGTTGTTACTTTAGGATTTCCATTACTATTCTTTGCTTGTTGTTATTCTAGATTGTTGTTATTATTCTTTATTGTTTTTTTATTTGATGTAAGTATTTTTTGGGCCTTGTATCTTGTGAATTCTCAATACTAGGTAGGGAACCTTGGCCTGCATAGACTTTACACGATACCTCGAAATAATTAACCACCCGAGATTGACAATTAATGTGGTAAGGATTGGATCTATAACTCATATCTTGACACCAACATATATTACTCCAAGTGTCTTAGTTAAGTTTCACATAGTCGAGTTTAGTTTATTCTCACTGGACTTATTTATTGTTGATGTCTCCAATGTAATCTTATAATCTTATTTACCTAATTCTTGATATTGATAAGAGAAACCTTTGCTTCACCATTTCTTTTTAATTATTTGTGATCGTATTAGATCTTGGTTTACGTAGGACTCCTTGAGAGTATCAAATATCAAGAAGATGACGGGGGACAAGAAGCAATGACAAGACGGATCGTCTTCCTAGCTCAAAAGAAAGACGTTTTTGTTTTTCTTGTGGCCCAACACAGCCACATAGAAATCCAAAGTGCGCTAACCTTCGACATCTTACCAAATTGATAATTCATGCATTTGAACGTAGCCTTCCCTTGGGAATTGGCCCAACACAGCCCCATAGAAATCCAAAGTGCCCTAACCTTCGACATCTTACCAAATTGATAATTCATGCATTTGAACGTAGCCTTCCCTTGGGAATTGGCCCAACACAGCCCCATAGAAATCCAAAGTGCGCTAACCTTCGACATCTTACCAAATTGATAATTCATGCATTTGAACGTAGCCTTCCCTTGGAATTCCCAAGCACAAGTGAGGCTAATGATAGGTCGAAGCCAAATTTTAGAAAGGAGTTTAGGTTTCATTCCAAACCTTGAGGAGCGCGACCCATATCGTGTTTCGAACTTTAAGTCAAAATATAGTGTTTTTTTTAAGAGGCATGAGGTCAACACCCTAAGCATCGACGTCAAATTCAATTTAAAAAAATGGCGTGCAAAATTTTACTTCGGATCACAAAGCACAAAGCAATTTTGGAGAATGAAATTCATCACATGCAAAGGCAAGATAAGAACTTTCCATTCATGTCCATCGTTCATTCCTTGTGAAAAGTGAATCGAAGGCATAAGGGCTAAAATTCAATAATTTTTTTTTTCAAATGGATCCCGTCGTATTAAGATGTTGCGTAAAAGAGCTTATTTGATGACTTTGTTATGTATAAAACTTTTAAAATGTTCTTTGTTTGTTAACTTTTTGTTGTGCAAAAGTTTTATATAAAACATTAAAAAGACGTTAAAAAGTTATTTTTAAAGGGATGTTGTGAACCAAAAAATGGGGAGCATGGTATATATTTGAAAGATCCTTTTATCGAAAAGCAAGGCTTCATTTGATTTTTTTTCAAAACGACGTTTATTATAGTTTTATAAAGAAGTTGAGAAACAAATAAGCCATCATAGAGGTGTAACCATCAGCTAGTCCCTATGTGTGCAAGTTGATTTCCTTGTTGTGCAATAATCAACCAATGCTCAAATGCGAAAATCCAAGAGGTACAGATGCAAGTGGATGAAGATTTAGTAAATCCAGCAACAAATCTTGTTAATGAGTTGTTGGTGATTCCAACAATAGAGTTTGTTGATGACAATTTGGTGATTCCAATAATAGAGCTTGATGATGACAATTTGGTGATTCGAGCAAGTGTTGTGGTTATCAAGCAATTCAATTTGTTGATGTTAAATTTGATGAATATTTTTTACCTAACGATGAATGGTTGCAAATGATTAAAAAAAATGTGATATCGACGTGATGGTATTTGGTGCAAGAATCCCACATCAGTGTACAAACCAAGTGGAAGAAAACCTATTTCAAGCAGCAGGGGAAGTGGAAGCGACAAAGGGAGAGAAGGAGTTACAATGAGAGAGAGCACTCATTGCAGAGTAAAAGGAACATAACCAATGTGGTTCTGTAGATGTTCTTAAACTTACCATTGATTTCCAGTGTGTAGGTAAACACAACGATTATGTAGAACAGTGAAATTTCCTTGAAGCATGGCTTGCAGGGCCATATCTTGATGTGGTCGGCATAAAAGTTGAAGAAATGAATGTTGAAGACAGCATACATGATGAACACATCAATGCAATTTTCAGGTACTGGATTTTTGAAGAGATAAAATTTTATTCTCAACTTGTGTTACGACAGATTGATGATGAAAAGCACATTACAAAAGATGACATGTGGCAACAATCCACATGCAAACATATTTTGGAAGAGATAGATTATATGAATACGCAACCTCGAACAATCCAAGACTTGCACTAACAAATGAAGAATCCTGGGTTTCAACGATAGAAGAAAAATAAAAAGTTGAAACAATTTAGAGGTTATAGAATCTGGACGAAAATAAAAGGAAAATAAAATCGAGATGATCTCAAATTTTTAAACTGTAATACTAGTTGAGACATCTTAGTTTATTTTTTGTCGTTGAAATTAAGGGGGAGAGTTGGAGAATCTAATTCCAACCAAGTTTTAGGTGTCATAGTTGTTACTCCAACGGTCCTAGTTCAGTTTCACTTAATTTAGTTTAGTTCAGTTTCACTGCAATTATTTATTGTTGATGTCTCCAATGTAATTTTATTTAACTCATTCATAATATTGAGAAGATAAATCTCTCCTCCAAGCTTTTTCCATTCTTTGTGAGGGATTTATTGATAGTACCTTGTCTTTTTTGCTAATGTTGTGTGAGATTTTTAGCTCTGTTGTTCCTCATAAGATAAACACACAATCATCGCGAGAACATAGGAATAAAGGTTGTCCTCCTAAAATTGTCTCCTCTTCTTGTCTAGTGTTGCATGAGAGAGAAGGTTATGGAATAATTTTGTTATTCATGTCCTATGATGGGTTTCACATTCAATATTGATTTTCTTATAGAAATTTGGAACATACAAACTAAATTATCCACTATTTGTACAAACAATAATCAATATATTTCTTATGAGGAATTGTTTTGCTAAAAAAAAATACATATATATAGCTCGTAGTAATTGAAAAAAATAACAAATCTCCTAGTAATTGAAGGAAATGTGATTTGTTTAATTTTGATATAATGAAATATGAGTGAAACATTGAATACAATTTGGAAGAGATATTATATCAAAACGTAATGTTTGAAATGTAATCAATCTATATCAACTTTACAAATACAAATTATAACGTTGTTAAGTTGTCCTCGTCCTTTATTGTCCTTTTAATATCATCAGTGCTAGGTTGTATCATATTCCTACTGTATGGAAATATTCCTTCAATGATGCACGCATTTGGTTGTGCACAACTTCACCGTCAGTGAATCCATCTATTTTTCTTATGTTTTTCCTTACGCTGAAATAAACATGTATCTTAATAGAAAACATCTTAACTACATAGAATCACTTCTTTCTTGTTAGTGCACTTCAATTCACGTTAGTAGAAAGTTGACCCAAAAGAATGCCCATCTATTTGTTTCATCTTGGTTGTATCATTGCACTTCGGTATAGTGCTTTGCTCCTAATCGTAGAGAAAAGTGTAGGTTTAATTTGTTGTGTTGTATTCAAAATTGAATGTATAATAAACCACTAGGACCTAATAATTATGAGTTAATTTAATTGCATGGTTACATTTGTACCCAAGGAACATTGCAAAAAATACCATAGATACTTATTTTGTTGTGAGTAATACATTTATAAAGTGCACAACTTCCATCTAGCAACCTTATCAATTAAAATCCAAGAGAGTATGTGTTATAGACATTTTTGGGCACTGCAACCCCAATCATAAATTTCCATAGACCAAGGGCTCTTAAGTCCCTAAAATTGTTGTTCCAACCTCTAAAAGAACAAGGTCAACTGATTACATCTTCTCCCAGAAGTTCTCCATGAAAAACTACTCAGAACTGGTCAAAACTGGACCATCTCACCTGCTCCATGGTCAAAGTGCGCTGCATCCCACCTAAATACACACGGGAGGTGTGATGCATACTGAAAAGACCTTCTATGGAGTGCAATGGGCGAGAGTGGACAAATGGCAGGGTCAATCTGCAAGGTGGAGGATCATGGAATCTTTCAGAAACTTCTTTTGTGACACTTGCCTATCCGCATTCGCCCAGGGATGAGTAAGAGATCATCAATCTCCAAGTGGAATCAAGAACTATCAAATTGAGGACACTAATCAAATCTCAAAAGCTGACTCACCCCCCTTGCAAACATCTATATATGGATCCCTCATCCCAGAGATCCAGGAGGCTGGAATTTTGTATCTTGTAAGGAAGTGTTGCTGGTTTCTTAGTGTAACATCATAGTTTTGGGTGATCTAAGCTTTTCATGAGGTGAAGAAGGGCTTTCTTGCTGAGAGGATGATGCTGGGTCAGAACAATTGGTTGTAATCCTCTTTGCTATTCTTGATTATTAATAAAGCTATTCAAGTTTTCCTCCACATTCTTATATGATTGATGATATATGCATTTGTGTGGTCAATATATATCTGGTCCTATATTGTTTATGATAGTAGATCTATGTTCTCGGATAGTGTTATGCTGCTTTGATTCTACAGGTGCTCTCTAAAGCTGGGTAGATGCATAAGCGAGTGGCAAAGATCTATCAGAAGGGAGAGGAAAAAAGTAAGGAACCAAGCGCAAGACAAAGGTTGGTCTCCTTCATTCCCCTCTTATCTACTTCTCATAAGGGAAAACGAAATTGGTTTTAGTTTGTTTGTTTCTAAGGTACCTACTAGCCTTAGTGGGACTAGCAGCTCTGCATAGACACTAGATTTCTCGATAACAAAATGGCGACTCCGCTGGGGAGCGAATAGATTGTTTGTTTGCCTATATTTGTTTGCTTTATAAACTTACAGATGGAGGCTGAAGTCAAGCCAGCTAGCCTTCGAACTGCATTTGCTATGCAAGTGCAAAGTAGATCAATGCTGCTTCAGTCTATCTCCGGGTTTTGTTTATGAATTGAACAATAGATTTAAAAGCTCTCTAATTGCCCTTGTGGTGGCTCTAGTAACCTCCTTAGATCTATCCCTGTGATTTATTTACTGATTACCACTTGCTCGGCATAAATCCCTAAACTTAGCTACAAACTGTGACCCAGAACCCTGTTGAAGTCTCATCCCTGGACCATCGCATTGT
Organism: Pinus tabuliformis; assembly: GCA_031772625.1. Taxonomy (NCBI): domain Eukaryota; kingdom Viridiplantae; phylum Streptophyta; class Pinopsida; order Pinales; family Pinaceae; genus Pinus; species Pinus tabuliformis. The sequence goes on from CM062816.1 coordinate 1,948,770,651, forward strand.
CTCTTCTTTGGAATCTGGATGCATCGCACTTCCCGAGTGTATTAGGTGTGTTGCATCTCACTTTCCCTGTGTTACAGGTGCACTGATCAGATTAGACCTCTTCTGCTCCTAGATTTTGGTTTCTGTGTTCACTCTTTTCAGCTCTATTCAGGAGTTTTGCTGTCTGTAGTCAGTATACCTCTATTGAAACCCCCTTCCTTGCCATTATTCTGCCTCCATTGTGCAATTAACTATAAATGTTTTTATGTATTTTGAGCCATTTTCAATTCTCTTTTACAAAGAAGTAGCGTAATTGAACTGTCGTTTCTTGATTTGAAAGTGTCACAAGTGTCGTTTTCAGTCATAGAAGAGAATTTGATTGTTCTTGATAGTCGATTACACTGTTACTCTTGTATTTGATTTGAATTAGTAGTTTTTCAAGTGTCAAAATCAAGTTTTCAATTCCAAATCGCAAAGTGTCGTCATTGCCTTCATTTTGTATTGAAAAGAAGCTTGTTAGTAATGTCGCTTTGAAAAATAATTCAGATTTGCGCTTAGCTTTCTTTTTATCATTCACGCATTAAGAAGGCCACAAACAAATACATGCATGTGCATTTCCATTTAGACTATTTGTTGGTTTGATTTAGGACAGTGCATATAGTGTGTGCTCTCTGCTCTATGTTGAAAGAATTTCGTCTCTCTTTCCTTAGTAGCTAGGATTTTCATTGCAAAAAGAAGATTAAATTATTGTTTATCATCTTAGATTGGATTTTAGGAATTATATATCTACATCACATGGTGAACCTAAAAGGCAAATTTCTTAAGCAAGATCAACTGTAAAATAAATTTAATGAATCTAAAAACGCTTTGGAACCTGACACACAACATTTAGAAGTCTAGACTAGAGACGTATTCCAGCGTTGTAAAGCCTGGTAACTGTTGATTTCATTGTTGGTTGGGTGATTCCTCCACTTTGAGATGATAGGTGCCAGTATGAACTTGTGCTCCCACGTACCGTTGAGTATATATTGGGAGACCACAATAGGCTTTATCCTTTATCCATAGGAAGTCGTGTCTGTTACCCTATCAATCGCAATGCACTGAACACAGCATTCGGGAAGATTGACTGTCATAACGTAAAAAGTATTCTCCAGTTTTGCAATTGGTTTGGTAATCCCTCTCTCTAGATTTCCAAAGCAATCTCTTTCATTCCTTTTCAGACTCCTTAAATGAAAAGGTCCATCTGAGCACTTGTCACTTCAGGCTCATTAAAAATCGAAGGCGACTAGAGTCATCTTTTTTCTTTCTCGACTCTTAAAAATTGAAAAAACAAGTTGTGTCAAAGCGTCTAAAATTTATTTTAATCGGAATAAATATCACTTTTCCTACGTTGGTCTTAGGTTGAGAAAAATGGAGTCCACCAACCAAGGAGTTCCCCTTGGGGGAAATCCTAGTCCTTTCTCCTCTTGGGGAGATGTTGGTGCGCCCCATATGGCCACATTGTCACTTCCAGGATTGACAATCGGCTTTCCCGTATGGCTCTTCTCAACCTCTGTCATTCAGAACACCGTGATTCCTGAACAATCAAGTCAGCAACTAAACGATACCAAAGTTACCCCCCAACCTTCTACTTCGTCCAGTTCTCCCTCTCCTCCTTCCTCTTCGCTTGATCAAGCTGGTAAAGCCAAAAATCAAGTAATTGAGAAGAAGAAAGAGAAGAGAAAGAAGGAGCCAAAGGCAAAAAGGGGCGACCAGGCATCATCTAGCGAAAATCCACACACTGCACCATCCAGGCCTAAATCGCCATGTGTCATTTGCAAAGGAGACCACTATCATCGAGATTGTCCTTGCATCCCTCGGATCTTAAGGGACTGGTCTCCTCATTTGCACAATCCGATGTTATCAACCTCTGATGATCATGTTGAAAATACACCGTCAACTAGTGAAAGTGAAGCCCCTTGACAAAAAGGAAAATGTAAATTTCCTTGTAAACTGTGTGAAGACAATCATGTCGTCTGCCGTTGTCCCTTCTTAGACGAGGCTAAAAGAGTTTTGGACAATCGTCCGGTTTCATCGTTACGGCTTCCTCCTAGATATAAGAAGCTCTTGTTGAGTCTGTCACTAGTTGAAAATCTAGCTGACATGCCATTGTGGTCAGCCGAAGCATCTACCATTGAAGATAAACCATCTCAATCCACACCAAATGAAAGTCAAAAGGTCGAGGCGGCAGTTGACCCGGTCTTGTCTTCAGAGAAGCGATCTTCAGATGATACAGTCACCGGAGAGAACAAAAATGACACCATCCAAATTCTCTTCGTAAGCACAGACTCCGATGAACATGGGGGCAGTCTACCCGTTCCTTTACCGCAGGAAGGAAGTTCGTCAGAATCGTATCCGGCCGTCTATTCGGTCCCACCTCTAAGCAACTTAGTTGTTTCCTTCGATTGGAATCTACTAGGCAGACCCTGCTTACCGGCTAGTGTGCCATTTCGAATCATTGCTCAAATATATATAATGGTCATGGCCTGTACCATCATAGATGAAGGGGCTTCTGTGAGTATCCTTTCCTCAACTGCTTGGAAAGCGCTTGGTTCGCCATCGCTTTTTCTTGAAATGAGAAATCTAACAGGCTTTGACAAAGGAACCAGTCGACTGTTAGGGATCCTTCCCAATGTGCCGATAACATTGAGAAGGAAAACCGTTCACATGAACATAATGGTAGTCCAAGGACCCCTGGATTATAATCTCCTCCTTGGACGTGACTATATTTATTGCATGGGAGCCATTGTCTCCTCACTCTTTAGAGTAATGTGTTTTTTGCATGAAGGAAGAGTGGTCAAGCTCGTAGACCAGCTTTCATTCCCCGGTTCACACATAGGAAATAGTCATATACCATCCCTGAATGGTCTTTTCGTGCAAGGAATGTCTCATCAATCCCCAGTCCGTCCTCCTGATGAGCGCGAGTGATTCGGAGGATATGACTGAAACCCAAGGGGCATGCACCCTGGCCTGTTTTGATAGGAAAACATTGGGTATAGGGTAAGTTTCCGCGAAGGATATATGACTGGTTGACACACTCGTCCATTTAGGAAAATGGGGTTAGACCAGAATAAGATACCTCTGTTAAAAGGTAGGCCTTTCCCGATAAAACGAATGTTTTGTCTGCAAATTGAGGGGTAACCTAGAAACTCTACTTCACTATACCTGGGGGCATGCAAACCTTTTGGCATGCAAGTGAAGAGCGACCATTTAATTTTGTAAATTTGTAGGTCCTCTAACCCTTTAAACTCGTAGGACTCATCGTTTCCTAACTTGCATAAAGAAAGGATGTGGGGCAAAGCTTTAAAAAAATGCCATTTTTTAAATGAGACATCCTTATTTTACGACTGGATCGAGCAGTTTTAACATAGAATTCAAGCTCGTTAAAATATAAACATAAGCAATGAGCAACTGTTCCCCGAGAGTTTAAGCTCATTAAAAAATGAACCAATTTCTGGTAAATAACCATCGTGAATGTATTATCATCAGCCTTTGAAACCTTGGTCATGTTCTCATCATCACCTCCACTCTGTATTGGCCGATCATTCACCTCCATTTGATTGTTTACCCTTTTTGAGGAAAAACTGTGAAGAGTGATCCTGTCAGCCATCCTTGTGACACTGCCGTGATTGGAAAATTCCAAACCTTACCTGGAATTAGCTGCTACCCAAATTTATCACTCGTTCCTCAAAAAACAAGTCTCCTTTAAGCTCTTTTCAACTGACTTGTAAAATATGAAAAGATTGCCGAGCAATTGGCCTCTCCATCTCGTTAAAGTGACTGGAAGTGCTATTCCTCCTTTAGATTTTAATCTTTTTGGACTTGAGGGATTATTACACAAAAAGATCGAGCGCTTGTTTTTTTCGGCTCGTTAAAAGTACCGAAAATTCATCCCTTTTATATTGTTTTACACTTTTTTGGACTCAAGGGATTATATGACGAAAAAGGATTATTGGAGTTTTCTTTACGTCCCTTTTTCAGACTCTCGAAAATTGAAAAGGACCGAGTTATCTTTGTCGTTAAACTCGTTAAAACCGAATAGCAACAAACGTGTCCATATAGACAATAACGAGTTTCAATATCACTAGGCTCGTTAAAACATAGCGATGGGTTTGCCTGAAGGGAAAATTATAGAACAAGCATATGTTATCCTCCTCAAGCTTGAAAAAAATAAAGAGGTACTGGTCAGCATTGACTGGGGAAAAATTGGGAAGAAAACTTGAAGAAACTTTATTGGTAACAAGTCGCTCTTGAAGATGACACTTTCACTCCACATCTGAGTCGGGTTGGGTTGTTCCGTTCACTGGTCATATCACCATGGTTCCATCACACCATCCATATTTAGGGTTAATGCTACCAATCCATCATGTCAGTGTCGCCGATATGTTCAAGAGAAGTCGCTTAGAGAATTCACCTGTGTCTCATCCACTGCAATACATTGACGCTCCACTCTTTCATGACCGCCACCCAGAACCTTATGTCATCATATCGTTTCCACCTCCATTAAAATCATTTGCTCCGTTCTGTGTCATTGATGTGGGATCCACTAAGGCCCTCCTATGACAGATCGCTTCTTGTCGACATCAGCTCATTATCCAAGAAGTCGCTCTAGGAACAACCCTTTGAGTACTTTGAAACTTGCATGCCTCAATGGCAAGTTTCTCACTTCCGGCGACCATTTTACATCAATGGCCTTCGACCGAAAGATTTTGCGCAGTGTTCGACGCCAAGTCCCTTATTCACACCACGTGAATTGTATTGCAGTACCTTGAGGGTCATCATCATTATCAGTGATTCCTCTCGCGCCTGTTAATAGCTTACATCATTAGCTGGTAATCAGGCAATGTCTTTCCATGTTCGACTCCAGAAAATCTCTCACATGGATCGACTTGTACTTTGGGTGAAGAGCGAACGAGATTGAAGACCCCGGATCTAGTTTCATCCATCTGGGCTACGATATATATTTAGGAAAATAAAGACATCAAATGTACATCATTACTGCACAAATAATCATCCAATCCAAGGGATGATGGCTCTACCAGAATCATCAGTATACACTCAGACGATTGTCTATCTCATGTACATGAAAATGAGTTTATAAAGCTGAGCATGGGAATGCCCGCCTTAGCTAGATCATGAAAATATTATGAAGATAATGTATTGTATTGTATCTTATTACAGGTCGCCTTCCAGCTCAAAAAACTTCAGATCCTCATGATAAAGCATTTCACCCGACATCAACAGATTAACGACCTCATGCTTTAGGGGGCAACTGTTATAAACATTTTTGGGCACTGCAACCTCAATCATAAATGTCCATAAACCAAGGGCGCTTAAGTCCCTAAAAGTGTTGTTTCAACCTCTAAAAGAACAAGGTCAATTGATTACATCTTCTCCCAAAAGTTCTCCATGAAAAACTACTTAGAATTGGTCAAAACTAGACCATCTCACCTACTCCATGGTCAAAGTGCGCTGCATCCCACCTAAATACACATGGGAGGTGCGATGCATACTGAAAAGCCCTTCTATTGGGTGCGACGGGCGAGAGTGGACAAATGGTAGGGTCAATCTGCAAGGTGGAGGATCATGGAATCTTCCAGAAACTTCTCCTGTGACACTTTCCTCTCTGCATTCGCCTAGGGATAAGTAAGAGATCATCAATCTCTAAGCGGAATCAAGAACTATGAGAGAGAGGACACTAATCAAATCTCAAAAGCTGACTCACCCCCCTTGCAAACACCTATATATGGATCCCTCATCCCAGAGATCCAAGAGGCTGGAATTTTGTATCTTGTAAGGAAGTGTTGCTGGTTTCTTGGTGTAACATCATAGTGTTGGGTGATCTAAGCTTTTCATGAGGTGAAGAAGGGCTTTCTTGCTCAGAGGATGATGCTGGGTCAGAACAATTAGTTGTAATCCTCTTTGATATTCTTGATTATTAATAAAGCTATTCAAGTTTTCCTCCGCATTCTTGTATGATTGATGATATATGCATTTGTGTGGTCATTATATATCTGGTCCTATATTGTTTATGATAGTAAATCTATGTTCTCAGATAGTGTTATTCTTCTTTGATTCTACAGGTGCTCTTTGAAGCTGGGTAGATGCGGAAGCGACTGGCAAAGATCTATCAGAAGGGAGAGGAATCAAGCAAGGAACCAAGCGCAAGACAAAGGTTGGTCTCCTTCATTCCCCTCTTATCTACTTCTCATAAAGGAAAATGAAAGTGGTTTTAGTTTGTTTGTTTCTAAGGTAGCTACTAGCCTTAGTGGCATTAGCAGCTCTACATACACACTAGATTTCCCGATAACAGTATGTTTAATGCTATGGTTATCCAAGAGAGTATGTTTAATGCTATGGTTGTGCCGGTAACAATGGCTTGTGAGTGTGTCGTATTTTATTTTTGTTATTTGTGGTTGAAAAAATCCTTCTCAGAGTGGCAGCCTAATAGAAACTAGGATTAACATAAAGTGAATACTAACTCAGTGCAATATTCTCCTAGAATGGTAATAAAAGTCGACTATGAATTCCATAATTACTAGCGTTGTCTTGGTGCTTACTCTTTCAATATTATATTTATTTCAAAAGGACAACTTCCCTTGAAATAAGATGGGTCCTGCGATATCAACATATAACAATAATTATAAGGAAATATGTTTGACAACATAATGGTATAAGGCCATATCTTCTCAAAATATTTGTTTAATTAATAATTTGGTTTGAATGACAAACCATATATGTTTGATTTTCCACCAGGTAGGTTATGCAACAAAATTTGCATATACGAATATATTATATTACATATATGTTCAATCCGTTGAAAATATATATAGACGTGTTTATTTATAAGAGGTGGAGTATACATATAACATATTGTGCAAAAATTAATTATTCATCCAATGTTTATAGGTATATGTTTATGAATTCTTTATATATAAATACACGTGCTTATATATGTTAGAGGAATCAGTGCGCAACAAACCAAAAGACAAAAACAACAAATAAACCATACACAAAAGACACAGAAGGTTAATGTGGTCCACCCAACCATCTTGGGCTACGTCCACCAAACATAGGCATCGACAATCTTTATTATCAAACAGGAGATTACAAGATATTCAATTTCCTCACAAACTCTCACACACTCCATCCCAATCCATATGGACACCTGTTTTATAGCTAAGAGAATCTAACTGCCTCATAAATCCTCTTACATCAAATATAGGATGCATTAACTCTCTCCCAACAAAATAGAGCTAATATAGCAACACAATCTGATTGTTGTCACCTACTGAGATTTTTGCCTATTTTATTAAAACCGAAAATCTCAACAATCTCCACCTTGACAACAATTAGCCTGATGCCCTGTTTCTTTATTACTTATTTTTTCTGTAAGCCAAGAGAAGCCAAACACCAACGCAGCTTCTCCAACAAAACTAGTTTCGTGAACATGTCTGCACAGTTTTCCTTTGTATGCACCTTTTCAAGAGAGACTCCCCTTTCAGTGATAACCTATGTTACAAAATGGTACTTTATTGGTAAATTCTTTGATTTACTGTGATAGGCCGGATTCTTAGCCAATTGTATTGCACTTTGACTATCACAAAGTAACTTGATGTTGTCCTGTAACCTACCAAACTCACCAAGCAAACCTTTCAGGCAAACCGCTTCTTTGCAAGCATGCGAAGCAGCAATGTATTCTGCTTCAGTAGTGGATAAAGCAACAATGTTTTGTAGCTTTGACATCCAGCTAATAGCTCCACCTGCAAGAGTAAAGACATACCCTAAAGTTGACCTTATCTTATCCAAATCACCTGCAAAATCGGAATCAACATACCCGCAAACAAATTCACTACTCTTATTGTAAGTGGTACAATAACTACTTGTGCCTCTCAAATACCGAAGCACCCATCTCACTGCTAACCAAAGTTCTTTACCTGGATTTGCCATATACCTGCTGACAACCCCAACTACATGTGAAATATCTGGTCGAGTACAAACCATCGCATACATCAAACATCCTACTACATTGGCATATGGAATTCGAGACATATATTCCTTTTCTTCATCTGTATTAGGACATAAACTGGAAGAAAGCTTAAAATGGGAAGCTAAAGGGACTGACACATGCTTCACATTGTTCATACCAAACCTCACAAGTATTTTCTCAATATACTTCTGTTGTGATAGACACAGCTTACCATTACTCCTATCTCTGAAAATCTCCATGCCCAAAATCTCTCTTGATGCTCCTAGATCTTTCATATCAAATGTCCTTGCCATCTGAGTCTTTAACCTATTGATTTCTTCAATGCTTTTTCTTGCTAAAAGCATATTGTCAACATACAACACTAAGATAATGAACATGCCATTACTAAACTGCTTAAAGTAAACACAATGATCATATTCACTTCTTATATATTTTTGACTCAACATGAAAGAATCAAATTTCTTGTACCATTGTCGAGGCGACTGCTTCAGACCATACAATGACTTCTTGAGCCCGCAGAAAAATTTCTTATTGCGATGCTGAACAAACCCTCATGGTTGTTCCATATAAATTTCCTCATCTAAATCTCCATGTAAAAATGCAATCTTAACATCTAGTTGTTGTAATTGTAAATCAAGCAAAGCAACTGATGCTAACACAATTCTAATTGAAACTATTTTAACAACTGGTGAAAATATCTCATGAAAGTCTATGCCTGCTTTCTGAGAAAACCCTTTTGCAACCAGCCTCGCTTTGTATCTTTCCTCTGTATCATTCACACCTCCTTTCACCTTGAAAACCCATTTACATCCCACAGTTTTCCTGCCTTTGGGAAGTTCAACCAGATCCCATGTGTCATTCTTACCTAAGGCCATCATTTCTTCCTTCATGGCTGCTTTCCATTTGTCACTCTTTGAACCTTCTACAGCTTCCTGATAACACAAAGGTTCATCATCGTTAGCGGTCAAAGCAACTGAAGTAACATAATCATCATACCTTCTAGGAGGGCGTTTGATTCTTGTAGACCTCCTTAAGGATGTTTCTGGTACTTCCGCAATTGGCTGACTACCATCTGTAGGAACTTCTTCATGATCACCATCTGAGACCTGTTCATGACCTACATCTGAACCCTGTTCATAATCTGATTCGGAAACCTGTTCATGGCTAGAATCTGAACTATGGTCATCATGACTATCATTAGAAGTGCTGTTAAACTGAATGTGCTGAAAATCAGATACATCATCCTGTTTCAACTTATTATCTACATCTAACTGTACAAGAGAGGATTCATCAAACTTTACATCTCTGTTGATGATGATTTCGCGGGTAGTAGGATCCCACAATCTAAATCCCTTTGTTCCATCACCATACCCAACAAAGATATACCTTTTTTATTTTGGATCTAATTTAGTTCGCTGATGTTTAGGCACTAGAGCATATGCATCACAACCAAACACTCTGAGTTTAGAATGATCACAAGGGTGACCTTTCCATACCTCTTGAGGAATCTCGCAACCTATCGCTGTGGGTGGCGACCGATTTATCACATAACAAGCTGTAGCCACCACTTCTATCCACAACTCCTTCTGCAAACCAGCGTTACTCAGCTTACTCCTTGCGTTCTCCAAAAGAGTCATGTTCATGCATTCAACAACTCCATTTTGCTGAGGAGTATAAACAATAGTCTTATGTCTCTCGATCCCTACATCCTTGCAATAGTTTTCAAACTCCTCGGAGGTAAAATCACCACCATTGTCAGTTCTTAAACATTTTATAGTTCTACGAGTGACGTTTTCTACCAATGCTCTAAACTGCTTGAAAACTGTAAAAACATCAGACTTCCTTTTCAACATGTAGACCCACACTTTCCTAGAAAAGTCATCAATAAATGATACAAAATATGACGAGCCACCATACGAGGTTGTAGTTGCTGGACCCCAAACATCTGAATGGATATAATCAAGTATTCATTTACTAGTATGTTTGCCTGTTTTAAACTTTTTCTTACTTTGTTTGCCAAATAGACAATGTTTACAGAAGTCTAACTTTCCAGACCTTAGATTAGGAAGTAACTTACGATCAGCCAAAATCTTTAACCCTCTTTCGCTCATATGGCCCAACCTTTGATGCCATAGGCGAATGGAACTACTATCATGTTCAGACACCGTAGATGCATGAACTGACCATGTTCTTCCTTCTAACTAAAACATATTTCCTACTTTCTTAGCTTTCATTACTAGTAAAATACCTTTGTAAATTTTCATTACTCCACCTTGAATTACAGTTTGATATCCATTTGTGTCAAGTGCCCCCAGTGAAATTAGATTTTTCCTTAAATCTGGTACATGTCTCACATCAGTTAACATTTTGGTTGTCCCATCAAACATTTGCAGCTGTATACTCCCTATTCCCACAATATTAGATGTGACATCATTACCCATGTACACGACTCCATCATTAACTGATCTATACGTCTTAAACCATTCTCTATGAATACACATGTGGTTTGATGCTCCGGAATCTAACAACCAATGTTGATCATGATTTGACAAATTAACTGATAAGACTTCGTCACTCATACCTGAACCAGATGTCGAACCTGTATCGGTCGTATTTGCTTCCTTCTTCTCTATCGATGAAGCTTCTTTAGAAGTTTGTTGTCGCTTCCAGCAATCCTTCTTCAAATGCCCCGATTTGCCGCAGAACCAACACTTTACTTTACTCTTCTTTCCTTTTGACTTTGAGCGCAAATCATTGTGCTTACCAGAGCGTCTTTCTCTAGAACGACCTCTAGCCATCATTGCCTCTAATGTAGAGGTGTCGGCATTCAACCGCTTCCTGGTCTCGTCGGAAAACAAAGCTCCAACGACATCATCAAATTCAATGGTTTCGGATGAACTAAGACTTATAGAAGTAACAAAATGATCCCATGACTCGGGCAACGAGCACAATAAAGTTATGGCTTTATCCTCGGATTCAAATTTTACTTCTATGCTTTCTAATTGTACCAGTAGAGTATTAAAAACATTCAAATGATCAGTAATCGAAGTACCTTCCTTCATTCACAAACTATATAGCTGCCACTTGAGGAGAATCCGATTTGTCAAGGATTTTGTCATATACAGCTTCTCCAACTTCGTCCACAGACTAGCAACAGTATTCTCTGACATGATGTTAAAGAAAACATCATCAGCCAAACACAGTCGAATACCACTCAAGGCTCTTCCATCCAATTCATTCCATTCATCATCTGTCAAGGGGTAAGGAAATTTGGATCTTCCTGACAGCGCGTTTGCCACGCCTTGCTATACTAGGAGATCATGCATCTTTACCTTCCAGATCTCGAAATTGTTTTTACTGTTAAACTTCTCGATTTCAAACCGGGCACTCTGAGTTTTCGCCATCTCGTTTAAAAACAAACAATCTCCAAATCCTACTTTTAAATAAAAGAGGTTAATATATACAAATCGCCTATGCCTTATATTACACTGCCTTTGCTTTAAAAAAAAAAATTGTTGTGCGAATTACAATAAAAAAACCCAAAAACAATTGCAATTCTTTACCAACACAATGTTTACCAATTTTTGGCGCGTTGGCGCTCTCATCACTCCAGCAAATCCTCGCCGGCAGCAAAAATGCTTAGAGTTACAAAAATGGTGCGACTATCCCCTTCGGATCTGTGCTAATTAGGAAATTGGCGCACTAGCACCCTTAATACAGCCTTATCTGGGCCTTTCTGTTTATTGGCGCTACTGTTTTACCAAATTCCGCGCCAATCCAAAAACAAAAAAAACGCAGCACAATATATGCTACCGTCACTCATTAGGTTGCTGCGAGTTCACGCAATCAATACGCACCCTCCGCAGCAGTTGTGTGTCATGTGGAGTTTCACGGGTTATTGCAACAGTTTTGAAAACTGATGGCGTACGTAAAGATGTGTTCGATGTTCTCGTACTGATTTGTGGGAGCGCAGTTCATAGACAACCACTCATACGCAGCCACACGCACAGTATTGAGGAAGCGCAGTGCACAAACAGCCACGTTACAAGCTGTCACTTATGGTTTTAATCCTCCAACGTAGCAGGTCCATGCAGCAATGTTCAACGCTCAGCCACGATATGAATAATCCCACACTGATCCACCGTATTAATATGTTCAACATTCAAAATGACGTGATACCAAAGCACCGCCACGCAGGTTCACTGCACTTCAACCTCGGCACAGGCAACAGGCAACAGTTCCAACGCTGAGCGCATAGGTAACAGGCAGATTTGGGCCCATTACTCCTCCGCTGCGTGCTCCTCCATTAGACTTTGTCAATACGTTCGGAGCATTTTCAAACATCGTAAACAATGCTACAGCCACACCGCACGCTTTATAGAACTGGGACTTCACCGTAACTATTCACCGCACATAGACAGTTTCAAACAGTTGTGTGCTTGATAACTAGCGCACGCAGACAGTTGTGTGTTTGATAACCTCCACTATGCCATGCCTCCAACATGCTCTGATACCACTTGTTAGAGCAATCAGTGTGCAGCAAACCAAAAGACAACAACAACAAATAAACCATACACAAAAGACACAAAAGATTAACGTGGTTCACCCAACCATTCTGGGCTACGTCCACCAAACATAGGCATCGGCAATCTTTATTGTCAAACAGGAGATTACAAGATATTCAATTTCCTCACAAACTATCACACACTCCATCCCAATCCATAAGGACATATGTTTTATAGCTAAGAGAATCTAACTGCCTCATAAATCCTCTTACATCAAATATAGGATGCATTAACTCTCTCCCAACAAAATAGAGCTAATATAGCAACACAATCTGATTGTTGTCACCTACTGAGATTTTTTCCTATTTTATTAAAACCGAAAATCTCAACAATCAATATATATATATATATATATATATATATATATATATATATATATATATATAAACATAAATATAAGCATGAAAAGACTCCCTATCAATAGTACTAAAGTTGCTTCTCTTTTAAAACAATATTTTATTTCACCTGATGGAATATTTATATCATTGATAAACACGTTAATAGTTAATCATTAGTTTCATAAAATTTTAGATTATGGTATTTTTTGGGCAACTTGGTGTATTGATATCCAAAGAAATTAGTGACAGGTTCCATAATACTAAAAATGTAACTAGTATTTTTAGTAACTGGTATGGCACGTAGTCTTCCGGTGTGGTATATATATTAATAGTTTTATAAGCAATGTTTATTTTGAATTAATATTGTTAAAATATAATGATGATGGTTAGTATTTATACTGATGTACTTTCTTTACATTCTTTTGCATATACATGTGTTGCTTATCTACACATAAATATAAAAGTCCATATGTGTATATGTCTATGGGTTGACTTGAGATTTTAGCTTTATTCACATACATTTGTTTATGGTAAAATTTAGTTACATTTCTAATATATATTATGGAAAACATCAAACAAATAGATAACTAAACATCATAAGGAGGAAGTCATGTAGGAATCATGTGGATACATTGTAACATGGACACATTATTAAAGATAGATCATTGAACTACATTTGTTAAATGTTAGAAACATTGAGATAAAATCATTAATAAACAACCTTTCATGAACTATAAAGACCTTTGTAGTATGATAAGTATTGTTACACCTTATTACATATCACAACATATTACCCTTCAATTTAGGAAAGAAAAGTAACAATACCACCCTCCTTGACCTTAGTATCAATAACACTTTCCAGCATGTAATGATAATAGAAAACCTATACCCACATATGAACTTGATTTTATAATGTTATATTTTCTAAACTAAGTGGCACCTAAAGTATTCATAATCATTTTTATGTAGCCAGAACAAAGTTACAATGGTAGAGCCATGTTGATCACAAGGTTGAACAACAAAAACAACATATTTGCCACAACCACCATCACCTCCTTCAGCAACACTGTCTACACCAACCACTTCGACAAGTGATCTAGCCAATATATTGCACTCATTGGAATAAATATTTGAAAAACTAAAAGGGTCACACAAAGCTAGTACTGCGGAAGAATGACTTCATTATGAGGAAGAAAACCTCGAACGATATAAGGGATTGTGTCATAGAAAATGTCATAAGGATATTTCTAGGGAGCTACAAAATATTAAGCTCCAAGAACTTTCATGAGGTGAGCCAGAGAACGTTCTGAAGCATGGATGGAGGGTATGGAAAGGCGTTTTGAACTAATGGAATATGCCTCTGCCTCCAAGACAAAGATCATTCATGGCAGGTAGTTTTAGGGAACCTCCTTACGGTAATAGGCTTACTCCAAGGGTGATAGGAGGTGGAGCTCCAATGGTAGCTAATATTGTATCTAAGGTTTCATTAGGGTCTAACATGAGGTAGTGGAAATCTCAAGAAACTTTCATCATAGGAAGATGCACAAGGGCAAGGAACTCCTCCTCAAGAAATTCATAGAATGGCATAAGGGGATGATCATAGGCTAATTGTTTGGGATGCAAAGGACGTAATTTATAGCATGATTGTTCAAAGGCTTCATCAAGTGTTGTGATAAGGAAGGAAACGAGGCAATAATAAATGCCAAAGGAAATCATACAATCCATGCACTAGTCAATAAGAACTAAGAAGAACATCAGTACACTATAGTGGAGTCATCAAGTACAACTAACAACATAAAACTCAAAATGATATTTTATTTTGGTACAACTAATAGTTTCATTTATTTATATTCATTAGATAAATGTGAGTTGTTATTATGCAAGCTAAATGATTTTAGAAAAGTAGAAATGGATTAAAGGGAACTACATCCAGTAGAATCAATTGTTGAGGAATTGGTGGTTGATTAAGGGGTCTGTTCAACTAAGTTAAAATTATATGTCATTGCCCTAGGAACCTGTGAAATAATTATAGGGATGAATTTTATGGAGGCTCACCAATCTTGGGTGGACTATTATGAAAGATAAATGATGCAACAAAGTTGTTTTAAATCTAGGGTATTAAAAGGAAGGTATCCCCAACAGTTGAAAATCCCTCTTCAAATAATTAACTACAGTGTTACCCTTCAGAGAGAAAGTATTCTCATGGGAAGAATCAACCTTGCTTTTGGAATCCACTAGTCATTGAGTGTATTGTTCAGACTCGATCAGTACTCCCCCAAAGTCCAAATACCTGGGAATCCCCACTCTGACAATCCTCTCAAACTCATCATTAAAAGCAGTGACATCCTTTGATACCACGTCTAGGCACTCCTCTTCTTTGACTCTAGCTTCCTGCTTTTGGACAACTTTAGAGATCTCCAAAATAGAAGTTACTATGTCCACTACATCTATGGGCCTCATCTCACTGAGTGGCCTTTCAATCACAAACTGAATGAACATTTTGGAAATCTGGGAGCTTCTCTATCCATATTCTTTGGCTAATAGGATGAAGGAATCATAGTCTTTGATTACAATTTTATATTCATCCATCAAGGTTATGTATTCCAAGTTGTTTCTTATCTCTTCAATGATCTCATCCGAGACTAGTTTCTTCACTTATAACAGAGAGAGGTTTACTTTTAGCTTTCCCTTCAGCTCATAAACCTCTTGGTTTGCTGCTTGTAGCTCCTTAATGATGATGTATGCATTCATTCTAGCAGCCTCGATTTGCTTCTCTTTCTACATTAGGTTTCATTGGGCAACATCCAAATCATTGTGTAACCTTTTAAGCTCCCCTTCTGAAAGTTGGAGTTCAGTAAGGGTCTTAGTGAGCTATTCAGTGGGGTTTTAAGGATCTTTAGGTACATTTACCCCACATATATGTCTGTCTATTCTCATTTTCATCTCTTTTAGCTTCTTCTTGAGGGATACTACTTCATTATTCCTTTCAACGAGCTCTTTGACTAGGATTTCCTTCTCTTATTCCACGTGTGTAAGTTTTTTATATTGCACATGCTCACTACCTCGCATCTTCGGTTTATGACTTAGGTCTTAGATTTCAGTTTGGGAACTTTGAAGGAGGGCTTCAAAGGAATTTTTGTATTCTGGATTTACACCGAGCTTCATGATTATCTCTTTGAAGCTTTCATTCTACATGTGGAGAGCCTTGGAATTATATATCTCCTGCTTTAACTTGGTTGCATCCTTTTCCAACCACTTCTTAGCCTTGTTGATAGTAATTGCATTCCTATTGAGCTCACTCTATAAAATCTATCCAACTCGTCTGTGGAAATTTATCTTATCTAGCAGGGGAACTCTTATGAAATCCGAAGAAACATCCAAGGCATTGAAATGAGAACCTGAATGAAAATATTGTGTTAGAGGATGTTGCCGTGAGAGCTTCATTTGATTTCTTTCTTTGTCCATTGAATCCAACATCCTGATATGATATGGAACTGAATGAGCTTATATTTTCTACTACATCGATTCCATCACATTTTTGTTTATTTCGTCGATGGCTTTTCCAATAGGCCAACTTGACTCAGCACTAGTTGCACTTCCCTCTCCACCTAAAATAGCTACCTATGAAGAGGATGAGGCAATAGTCTATAGTGGATCCTCCAAGGTCACTTGGAAATCTAGTTTATTTGACCTTGTTTCCACTAACTTGGTCTTAAGTTCTTATTCTTCGGTCTCTTGGGTTTTCTCCCTTTTAATTATGTATACATCCTCCATATTTGTATCTCAAGTTTGGTCCACAGTCCTCTTTTGTGCTTTGTCCTTTGTTGTTGGAGTCTCAATCTCCATCTTTATGTTCATAGTCCATGAATTAAAGTTAGCTTTCCATTTGATCTCAAGCTTGTATTCATTCTCATAAGTTGAAGCCTTTATCTTCTCTCTTATTTTAGAAATGACACCATGAGTTTTATAATGTCAGACATCCCCTAGGTCGAAATTAATATTTTTGAGTAATGCTTCAACTTCCTTGAACTCCTAGCTAGAAATGACAATAAAAGGTTCCATAGGCCTTCCAAATTTAAACATATATCCCTTCTTTATAGGGATAAAGTGGACTTGGTCCATATTAAGGCTCTGTCTCATGAATTCCAGAGAAAAAATACTCATGGGCATGAACACAAGTAAGTGGTAAGGAGGGAGCTCACACCCATAGACCCTGATTCTTGTGTAATTCTAAAATAGGTATGAGCCCCCTTCCCTAGTGTCCTTGCTAACATGGAGAAGCTATTTTTGTTGAGGTAGATTTCTTGGTGCAACACTATGGAAAATATTATAGAAATGGCCATATAAGAGGATATAAACTAGGAATAACCATCAAAATATGGCCTCTTCCTAACAACAACATCCCAGTTGAATAGAAATCTCCTTTATTTGGTACAGGCCACCAAACTGAAACCCAGGAACTCGAACTCATCCACATGAGGGTACATAAACAAATAGAACAAAATTGAATAATATCTTAAAAAGGATGTGGTAGAAAAATGGTGGAGCTGAAATCTTATGGCCTGAGATAGGTAGGTAGGAATGCAAAATAAATGGCCACGTTGCATCATTTCCCTCATGAAACCCAAAGTCACCTTGCTAGCAATATTGGCATCATCATCTCCCAGCAGATGAGAAATTAGTGATAGAATGAGCTGAATGGGCTCTGCAAAGAAGGTTATGGGGAAACTATTAGCAATAGGCAAACATTGCAAGCTTGGGTCTAGGACCATTTGTAGGAAATGTTTCTTCTCATTAGCTACAAGGGTGGAGTAATCATAAACCAGTGTGTCTTGTATGAAATGATAGGTTTTAGGAGAGTTAGGGTAAATCAAGGCCTTTTAAATCATCTCTTGGGTTACTTCAAGGATTTTGACCATAGTAGAAGAAACAAAGTAATTTGTTTCTTTATGTAGGTTGCAGTTAATCACGAGATAAACTTAGGGAAATTATGCACATAGGGTGAAATTTGGTAGTATAAGCCTGAGTCAACGACCCAAAATGGATATTTTCCCATGAAATGGCTACCATATAGGTTGAAATGGATGTCGAAGAGGTGGTAGGAATAAGAGGGGTCGATAATTTGTGCCTCCATGTCCATGAGAGGGTCAACAATGGAGGAGGGTTTGGCCTCACGGGCCTTATGGGTCTTGAGAGATGCCTTCTTCATATTATATGAATATTTGAATGATTTACAAATGGAGGGGACTGATTGGTTGCTTTGTTGTCATGGACTGGGTTGAAAATGATGTTGTGAGGAGGTTCTTGGCTAGGTGAGAGCTTGAACGATGTTCTGGACAAATGACAGAAAGGAGAGCTTGCACTAGGAACTCATATGAATGTTTGAAACTGTGAGGCAGGAAGGAATTTTATAGGTGGAGAGGGGGAAACTATCAATTACTGTGGAATGAAGTCACGTGAGGGGCATGTTACTGGATGAGATTAAGTGATGATGGCGGATAGGTCGATTGAAGTGAGATAAGACAAGTTATCATTTACGATTTCTAACTCACGCTCGCTTGAATTGGTGCCACTTGGCTGGCCCATGTAGCACGTGGTCCTCACCATCCTCCAGCAGTTTGGATAGTAGGAATTTGGATCTAGTGCTCACCCCCTGGAATGAATCTGGGACGTTGGATCGCCAGACCCGCTAGTATAACTTTTTCAACTTCAGGGGGGGTGAGGGGGGCACATTTTCTTATTGTTCACATAGGCTACCCCCCTAAACTTCTTCTGAGGCTTTGTATATATTTCTTAAAGGTAGTTCTTGGCTACAAAATTCCACTGAGAAACCAACTCAACCAAACTTTAGGTTCAAGCTCACCCTCGAAATAGAGGGGGCTCCCTTAATTGTTACAACGATTTTCTTTAACATTGTTCACTATCACTAGACAACAACCTTTAAAACACAATGGCCAAATCTATTATTTGTTGTAGGTGGTTACTGATGATTATCCAATCTCATCTCATAAATAAAACCCTCTCTTACAAAAACTTAATCAAAGTGCCAATGTCTAGTTTTGACAGAAAAACATAGCTTCAAGAGTTTGGTGGGGGAATAGGAAAAAAATCACATGATTAAGTATTCATACTAAATACTTAATCAACCAAATTAGTAGATGCATGTAGAATAATTCTACATCCAAACATGTATACATTTAAGAGATGACAAAAGGCAATAATTAAATGATGTAGAGGATGTAATTTAAGAAAACTGTTAAATTAGCTAATCTTAGTGTAGATGATAATTTTGTTGCAGGCTTTCAAGGAGGTTGATACTCAAACTTAGCCTCACCCTAACTCTTATGTTACCTTGAACATATGCTGAAACTGATTATGAAATAACAAGGAAAGACATACATGAAAAACATTTTTTGTCATGAAACTAAATCTAGAATACTTTAAATAAAATTCCTGTAATAAAAGTCTTTACAAAAATGGTAGGTTTTTGGCATCAAAATCCAACCCTTTTACAATGAAAATGAAACAATATATAGGAGAAAATATTCCTGAAACTGTCACTAGTGTATAGAAAAAAAATCCTATCAAATAAACTAAACATATAATATTCTACAAAAATTATAGAAATGGTAGAGAGTTTGCAACCTTTAAATCTGGGAGTGATCCTTTAGTTTCTAATTCTTCTGCTAAGAAATCTGAATCTATTTAAGATTCTGCCATATAAATTTGGAAATGATTCCTTGGATTTTGATTTTGTTCCCTCAAATCTAGAAATTGGGTAACTGATTTCTAATTGACTGCCTTTATTCTTGAAACCGGTTTCCCATTTTTTCTCACAAATCTGGCTTAACTTCTTCTTGTTGATCTTTAACCTTAGAATCTAGATATTCTTGAAGCTGCTCCCTAAAACTCAGTTAATATGACCATAATATAGTTAAATGATCCTTTTTTGTAGAATTGATTAATCCCTTCCCATCGATAAAATTCTTTGATAATTCAATTATCTTAATTATCCTTCAGGTGCTTAGTCATTGTCAAGAAATTTGAAAATGATTTGGCATTCATTTTTTTTTCACTCTTGAATTTTCAAAAACATAAATCTTAAATTTTTGGGAATAATATATTTTGATAAAAATATTTCCTAATAATTTATAAAATCATATTTCCATATTTCCATGAATTCCATAAATGAAAACTTAAAATATTTCCTCAAATTATTTTATCTCGTAAAACCATTCATTGTTTGAAATCCATGTCTTGTTTTGAGCTCTAAAACTGTTCCTTACCTCATGAATTTCATAAATCAAATCCAAAAACATTTCTTTGTAAACCCATGCATGATTTTGAAAACCATGTCTTGTAAAACTTCTCCATTGTAGCATTTATTTGTTTATGAATTTCATAAATAAAATTAAAAACAATTTAACCAAACCATTCACTATTTTCATTTTTAGTTTTTTCCACCTTTGGTATACTTATGAATAAATGAAACTTCATAAATAATTCTCCCTTTTTCTATGAAAACCATTACTGTTTTTCTTCCCCATTGTTTTGAAAATGATGCCTCCATTTTCAACTCCCTTTTTTACTTCTATAAAAACTTTAATGTTTTCAACTCCAATTTTTACTTCTATAAAAACGTTAATGTTTTCAAATCCCTTTTTTACTTCTGTAAAAACTTTCGATAAGAAATTATTCAATTTTTCTCTTCACGGGCATTTTCCTCTTTATAATTATTTTCCTCCTTATATCCAGAGCTAAAAACATTAATTTTTCTACTCTGTAAAATTTGATTTTCACCTCTCTAAAATTATTCCACATGGAGGAAACATTTCTTTATAACATTAGAAATTCCATGTTTTGTATTGAAGTGTTCTTTTGGAAAATTTATCCTCATTTTACCTCATTTTACTCAGATTTATCTTTCCTTAAGCTTTCTCCCATAATCTCATTGCGGTAAAATTAAAAATGCTCACTCCATTATTTCCCTCGATACATACTTTATAATTTTTAAAATTTTCTTGCATACCTCATAGACATTCCCGCCTGACATTTCTAAATTTGAATCATTGTAAAAAAATGGTTTTACAATGGTCTTGTGAAGGGGTACTAGATGGTAAATGGTTTATGTACGGGTACTGTAATGCATGAGATGGAGACAACTGTAAAATGTGGTAAGAGTTAAATGACAATGTGGAGGGGGTAGCTTAAAAGTCAGATAAGCTAGGGCCACCACAATCCATTGATTTAACATTTCGCACATCTATAGGTAATTTTTGTAATGGTTTTATAATGTTTGAAATGAAGGGTGGGGACATAAGTTTGATTTGATTAATTGATTTTGACCTTTGAGTTGTTGTTGGATTACGCATATAACATTGATTCTAAAATTGGGTTTGGGCCGATAATTTGTTGAAATAATTTTTTTTAATAAATTAAATAAATACCTTATATATATATATATATATATATATATATATATATAATTTTACAAAATAAAATTTATTTAATTCCAAAACTAAAAATGGCACAGAAAAAGGCACAGTAATTATTTGTCTCATCAAATATATATATGTTGGATGATTTGGCTACTGAAAAAACTAGCAATTTTTTATTTATTTTTTTGTAAGTTTTAAGGGTGTGAGAAAAAGTTACAACATTAGGCTCCAATAGGGGACTGCTTCCTCCTATGGGATGCAGAGAACATGTAGACCAGTTGCCTTGTATCTGTTGGACATGCAGTCTTTTCATAAAATCATCAATCACCTGCAAATATGAAATTCTATTATCTGCACTTATCCATAGACTATTTGATACTGAAATATGAAAATAAAAATTGTTGAAGTTGAAACAACTCAAACTTCAAGTGGAAATAATAAAAGCAGTGCCTAATTCATTGGGCTAGTGGAGTCAACAGTAACAAATTTTCTTCTTCCAATCTTCTACAGCGTATTGCACTCAGGAAACCAAATTATCAAACTCGAAGCAAAACTGAAACAACTCCTGATATAAACTTAATTAATCGATAAAATGTTGAAAATAAAATTGATTCATATACAACACACCATAACTGACTGATCTACTACACACTCAAAGTAAATGACCTAATGATCCAATCCCAGACACCTCTATCTAACTGAGCTAAAAATATGCACTATTAGGTGTAATAAAATTTTCAGTGTAACCACGTGGGAAGTGGATTAACTACAAGATCACTTGGTATGCAACTAAATATATGAAAAATATTTACAATATAAAACTCAAATTCCTCGATTAGATGATACTTACAGCTGAAATTTGAAGATTGCATCTTTTTTAAAGATATGAAACTTTTGGTCATTTCCATAAGGAAGAAAAACATGTTGTTGCATGTGATTATCATAACAAGAAATTCAATTGTCCTTTTGAACCAACAGAATCTGAAACCTAGTGGAATTTCCATATAGATAATGTGGAAATGCTAGATGAAGGAATTGCAACCAATATCAAATTCATACTCCTTGTTGACCAGTAAGGAATAAGAGCAGTCTTATTTGTTCTATAGGGAAAGATTCCTACGTTACTTCGCTCCCAGACAATGACACCAAATGTTGTATCTATTTCTTGAAGGTAGCTCTTGGTTGTGAAACTATGCCAAGAAACCAACTCAACCAAAATTTAGGTTCAAGCTAACCTTCGAACCAAAGGGGGCTACCTCAAGTGTTATGGGACTCTTTTTTTAACATTGTTCATTGTCACTCGACAATAGCCTTTGAAGCACAACGACCAGATCTATTATTTGTTGTAGGTGGGTGTTGATGATTATCCAATATTTACTCAGAAATAAAACCCTCTCTTGTTGAAACTTAATCAAAGTTCCAATGTATATTTCTGATAGAAAAACATAGCTTAAAGAGTTTCATGGTGGAATAGAAGAGAAATCGGATGATGATTAAGTATTAATACTGAATACTTAATCTACCAAATTAGTATATGTGTGTAGAATAATTCTACAACCAAACAAATATATATTCAAGAGATGACATAAGGCAATGATTAAATGATTCAAAGGAACTAATTTAAACAAACTGTTCAATTAGCTAATCTCATTATAGATGCTAACATTGTAGCAGGTTGTAAGGGAGTTTGATACTCAAACCTAACCTTTCCCTATCTCCTATGTTACCTTGAACATATGAAAACAACATATTATGAAATAACAAGGAAAGACATACATGAAAAATAATTTCTTTCAAGAAACTAAAGCCAAAATACTTTAATTAAAATTCCGGTAGTAAAAGTATTTACAAAAATGGCAGGATTTTGGCATGAAAATCCAACCCTTTTACAATGAAAATGAAACAATATACAAGAAAAAATATTCCTAAAAATGTCACTAGTCTATAGGATTCAAATCATATCAAATAAACTAAACATACAATATGTTGCATAAAATTTGAAAATGGCAAAAAGTCTCCTGATTTTAAATCTGGGAGTGATCCTTTAGTTTCTGACAGTTCTGCTAAAAATATGAATCTATTTAAGATTATTCCCTATAAATTTGGAAATGATTACGTGACGACAGATTTTGTTCCTTCAAATCTAGAAATTGGCTCAATAATTGCTAATTGATTGCATATATTCTTGAAACTAGTTGCCTATTTTTTTTTCATAAATTTGCCTTAATCTTGTGCCTATTAAACTTTTACCTCGGAATATGGAGGTTGTTGAATTTTCTACCTAAAACTCAGTTAATATGCCCATAATCTGGTTGAGTGATCCCTTTTTATAGAGTTGATTCATCCCATGTCCTTTCATAAAATTATTTGATAATTCAATCATCTTAATTATCCTTTAGGTGCTTAATCATTGTCAAGAAATTTGAAAATGATTTGGAAATTGTTGATTTTTTGTCACTCTTTAATTTTCAAAGATATTAAATTTTTGAAATAAGATATTTTCATAAAAATGTTTTCCAAACAAACTATAAAATAATATTTCCCTATTCCATGAATTCCATAAATGAAAACTTAAAATATTTTCTCAAATGATTTTATCCTATAAAACCATTCATTGTTTGAAGTGCACGTATTGTTTTGAAATCCATGTCTTGGTTTCACCTGCAAAAATGTTATTTTCTTCATGAATTTCATAAATCAAATACAAAAATATTGCTCTATAAACCCATCCATGGTTTTGAAAACCATGTCCTGTAATACTTCTCCATTGTAGCATTTATTTCTTTATGAATTTCATAAATGAAATTAAAAACAATTTACCCAAACCATTCACTATTTTCATATTTAATTTTTCTTGCTTTTGGTATACTTATGAATAAATGAAACTTCATAAATAATTATCCTTTTTCTATGAAAACAATATAGTGTTTTGCTTCCCCATTGTTTTGAAAACCATTTCTCCCTTTTTAACACAGTTTTTTACTTCTGTAAAAACTTTGAATGACAAATTATCCAATTTTTCTCTTGATGATAATTTTTCTCTTTATAATTATTTTCTTCCTTATATCCATAGCAAAAACATTCATTTTTACTGCTCTGTAAAATTTCATTTTCACCTCTTTAAGCTTATTCCATTTTCAACTCCCTTTCTTACTTTTGTAAAAACTTTAATGTTTTAAACTCCCTTTTTTTACTTCTATAAAAACTTTGGATAAGAAATTATCAAAATTTTCTCCACATAGGAATTTTCCTGTTTATAATTCTTTTCTTCCTTATATCCATAGCTAAAACATTCATTTTTACCTCTCTGTAAAAATTCATTTTCACCTCTATAAAATTATTCCACAAGTAGGAAATATTTATTTATAATATTGGAAATTTCATGTTTTATATTGAAGTATTTTTCTGGAACATGTTACTCAGATTCCTCTTACCTCAAGCTTTCACCCATAATCTCATTCCAGTAAAAATAAAATTGCCCCCTCAATTATTTCCCTCGATACAAACTTTAAATTTTTTTTAAATTTCTTCCATACTTTGTAGTCCTGTAATGCATGAAATGGAGACAACTATAAAAAGCAGTAAGAGTGAAACAACTTTGCGAGGGAAGGGGGGGGGGGGGGGTGCATTTTTTTTAATGTTTGAAATGAAGGGTGGGGACATAAGTTTTATTTGACTCATTAATTTTTAGTTTTGAGTTGTTTTTTTTGGGTGACGTATATAACATGGATTCGGAAATTAGGTTTGGTGAAATAATTTTCTTAAATAAAATGTTTTAATGAATTAAAAAAATAATTATACAAACTATATATATATATATATATATATATATATATATATATATATATATATATATATATATATATATATATAGATATAAAATTAAATTTATTTAATTTCAAAACTAAAAATGGCACAGAAAAATACATAGGAATTATTTACCTCATCAAATTTGTATATGCTAGATGATTTACCTAGGGAATAAACTAGCAATTTTTCTTTATGTAACTTTTAAGGGTGTCATAAAACGTTACAACACGAGGGGTGGTCAGGTGGGGTTGAAAAATGATCCACCCCAAAACTTCTCATCCTTTAACCAATAATGTGCGCTTGTGCAAAAACTTCTCTCTACTTTATTGCGCTTACCTTTGTACTATGGTTCTACGGCCTAAAAATTTACCTCCCTAGCTGCTCTAAAGACCATTTTTAGTTAGAAGCATTGGATTTGATTTCTCAACCTTCTTGGAAAATTGATGAAGGGAAACAACAATACTTATAATATTTTCAAGAAGAAGGATGGTTCCTTGCAACTTTGTATAAACTATCCAGACTTAAATCAAGATACAATAAAGAATATGTATCTTTAATGCCCCGAATTGATTATCTATTTGAAAAAATGAAAGAGGCTTCTATATTTTTAAAAATCTATCTACAGTCTGGTTATCCTCAATTAATAATTAAATATAACGATATTTATAAGATAAGGTTCTTAGCATGCTTTGGGCACTATGAGTTCAGAGTGGTTCGATATGGGTTGACTAGTGCACCAGAATATTCATGAATCTTATGAATATTGTTTTCTGTAAGTACCTCAGCCATTTTTTACAACTATTCCTAAGTGATATTCTCATCAAATCGAAAAATTCAAAGGATCATGAAGAACACTTTCAGATAGTATTATCTTGCCTCATGGAGCACTAGTTATATGGAAAGTTATCGAAGTGTTCCTTCCTTTACAAGAAGATTCATTACCTAGATCACATCATATTCGAGGAATGGATCTCAGTAGATCCTGAGAAGTTAAAGGCAGTCATGAATTGGACGATACCGAAAATTATGCATGAAGTGCATAGTTTTGTGGGATTGACATGATAATTATCGAAGGTTTGTAGAAGCATTCTAAAAAATTGCAAAACATGTCACAACCCTCCAGCAGAAAGAAGTTAGATATGAGTGGACTAATGAATGTTTTACTGCATTCACTAATCTTGAATGATTTTTTACAATGGAATCAAACTTGTGAGTACCTGACATGGAAAAATACTTTATTGTATATGCAAATGCATCCAAGTAGGGTATCGATGCAATATTAATGCAAGACAAGCGAGTAATAGTGTCTGCATCATGGAAGTTAAACCCTCATGCAGAATTTTTTTCCATGCATGATTAAGAATTCATATTTTTAATGATAGATTTAAAAATATGGAGACTCTACCTTGTAGGGAGAATCTTTGTGCTCAAAATCGATCACCAAATCCTAAAATAAGTGTTTTCCCAAAGGGACTTGAATGCTAGGAAGATATGATGGAGTGAATTCTTAAGTGAATACAACTTTGATATTTCATACATCAAACAGAAGGTGAATGTAGTGGTTCATGATCTAAGTCAAATATTGAGGTTCCTTTCCCTTATCCCCATGAAGGCAGATTTGATGGAGTGAGTACTAGGACATCTCTTGGAAGACAGCTCGTATTTAAAATTAATATTCTAACTTGAAAGGAAATCTCTAAAAGAACCTATGTTTGAAGGATATGATTTAAAGAATGATGGATTATTATGATTTCATGGATGTATGCACAACCCTAATTTTGGAGATATTTGAAACACCATCCTTAGGGAGGACCACAGGGAATTTTATTGTGTGCATCCTAGTGTAAATAAAATGTATATTGACATGAGGAAAATCTTCATATGGATAGGCATGAAGCGTGATATTGTATGATTCATTATAAAATTTATTGAATGATAATAGGTAAAAGTCCACCACCATCACCCAACAAGTCTCCTACAATCACATGACATTCCTATGACCAAGTGGGAGGTGATTTCTCTGCACTGTGTTATGGGGCTACCTCTTACCCCACTAAGGCACAATTCGATTTTGGTTGTGGTCAATAAAGTAACAAAAAGAACTCACTTTATTCTTGTAAAATATATTGATGAAGTTGTTGACATAGCTTGGGAATTTTTAAATGAAATAACTAGCTTCCATGGTGTTCCTAAGAAGATCATATCAGTTATGGATTCAAGATTTACTTGAAGGTTCTAGAGTTGTACAAAATTTCCTTTAGGAACTCAACTAAATTTAAGTACAACTTATCACCCTTAGTAATTGTGGTGAAGTAAAATTATAAGTGCGAACACAAACAAATTCCTCTAGCGTGATAATGGGTCTAGCCACAACTAATACATTCTATGGAAGATTTCCTTAGGCTAGAAAGAGGGCCTACCTATTAGTATGCTTATCCTGTTTGATGATGTCCTTGCTTGCTCTCTCCAGGTATCTCTTGCTTCCTTCTTCAAACACCTAAAACAAGTAAACAACAACAAACAACAACCGTGATAATAGACAAATTGTAATTCAACCTATTTAACATGTCAAAAAACATTAAGCCATGAATATGTAAGATGACAAATCATGTAGGAAATCAATCAATATTTGCATATATATTGAGTCAAGAAGAGATTACAACCATTGTCTTGACATTGTCGTTCCCCTCTCACAAGACTAGGTTCCCACACACTTCTACTAGCATTCCGTGATGGCCTCAACAACAATAGTTTTAAGGTTATTCCCTTTAGGTTTCAATCTAAACCAAATTTCACTTCTCCCTCACACAACTAGAGAGTTGCAACTATGAATAGCTTGATGTTTACTCCAAAGTAAATTAGCACTAGCACACCAACATTAACACTAGGTTGTGCTTGGGAAAAAGGGAGGTTTATATAGGATGAATGGATGGGAGATGGATACTAATCTCATGGGATAAGGTCTTATCCGTTGAGGTAGTTCCATCATTATAGGGGAAAGGAGCACAAACTGATATCCTCGATCCCATCTAACCAAACCATTTACCATACTTCCGTTATGAAGCTTCTAGAGCTGGAAGCTTTGGCTCTTTATTTAAAAAAATTTCCATAAGAGGACCAACGTGACTGAATCAAAGCTTAGTCACTCTGATCGGTGCTAGGGACAATGTGAATCCTCACATATCGGCATGAGGGGGACAAGGGACATTAGCGTCGGTCTTGTAAATTGGGCAAAACAAAGGTTTAAGGGGAAATGGTGCAAAAGGGAATTAACCTTCTCATGAAGAGGGACACAATGGGATTTTCTTCATGAAGGGAAAGCATGTAGGGTTCACTGTAGACGTCCTCTAGGATCAAGGAACATGGAGTATGGGGATAGTGATGAAATGTTGTGTAACAAATGCCCCCTAAAGCATTAAGGTTGAACTAGAGTGAGGGATGAAACGCTTTATAAATCAGTGCGGGGAACCATAGTCTGTCATTGGAAAACCTGCAACAAAGTATAGATACATATACATAACTGAGAACTCTGTCAAATGATACATGAATCGTGGCATGGACACAATTTTGGCTTGATGGGGCCTAACATAGGTTCAGAGTTAATTAGCTAAACAAATCCCTACACTACTAGCCCTTTCGGCATCAACCCGCGGAGCATGGACTGAAGTCTCACCCAAAGCAATATGGGGAGATGCTGGAACCAAGTTTCTGCACCCTTGAGATGTCTGAGGTGTCGATTTAGTCCAACTATGCCTACCTTAGCGCATGTCACTTCACACACTGCTATGACCTTCAATACCTCCTCGATTTGTTCTAATCGCCTTTCGTGCAGCCATAACCCAAGGCTGAGGTGCTTTCACACTGCTATGGCAATGTCCTGTGCTATTTCCCCAAATTACACTGCGTATCGTACTTATCTTCTTAAATATCTTAGTTAACTTCATGAAAACAGATACTTTATCTTGCATTCACTTAATTAACATAGTTGCATATGTTCGTGCATCATATAAACAACAGAAATACAATTCATACCCAATGCATTTAATGTAGAAAAAAGGAAATAAATACACAATAATGATATAAAAATTCTCTTTGTTAATGCTTCCAACTATTATAGACTCAACTCGCCCTACGCACTTAGCTACAGGGGTCTGCGCACTCAGCTGCAGACTACTCGATCTCTACACACTCAGATGCAAAGCGTTCTCCTACTCTACAACCCAAAGACTCGACTTTACTCTTATATCTTTCGTTATGCTTCTATTCCATCATCATTCATTGATTCTTAGATGTTTTAACTACTTAGAGCCTCACTCTATTTATACAATCCCATGGTTTGTGGACCATGGGTATATCTCTACAGCTAACATTACATTACAAAATTAATGGTGGACAACCCTATGATTCATTTACAAGCTACGCACTCCGCGCCCACAAAATGTGGAGCCTTTACATCGAAGTTACAATTTGTGACCAAAATCTGGGCTTTTAGCCCCAAAACTTCCCTTGGGGGATCCCATACCCAACAGGCCCCCAACAAAAACATCGTGACTCACCCTTGAGTCACTCTGTTCGTGCAGAGATCTTTGTGCAAAGACTGTATCCCAACTCTACCTGGATCATTGTAAGATCGACAACGCACTAAGCGGCTCTGTTGCACTTCCTGGACGCGTTGTTCAGAAACAACTGTAGCTGAACTGCTTCCCTGAACCTGTTCCTTTGTTCCTTGCATCTGCGTAAGCTTTTCTTCAATAGAGGCTGTAATGACAAAAGCCTCATCGATCCATGGTTGTACATGCACCTTCAAAATGACTTCCTTGCATTGAGCAGCATCCACCTGCTCCTTGAGCACTTTCTCCCACTACATCCGCGCAAGCCTCTCTGTAAGGGCAACCATCTGCATGGTCCTGTTTATCTCATCATATTTCTGTTGTAGCTCACACACCTCCATTTCTAAGCATTGTATGTTCGAGTCCTCCTACAGAGTGGTGAGAACCTAGAACGACTCTTGAAATAGCTTGGTGTAGTCTTTCACTACGTAGTTTACCTCTGTTATGGCCACTATAATCGCGCTAGCGTGTTGTTACTTAACCTCCAGTGGTGTTGAAGGCTACACCTTCAATTGTAGCTCACCTATCTGAAGGTTCAGCTCCAGCTGAACATTACCATCTCTTCCTTCACGTCCAGGACCCCTACTGCTAGTTTGTGGATGCGTGCCTCCACTGGTTCCTCTACTTGGATGGCTAGCTCTGAGACCATCTAGCAAGATTCATTGACCACCTGCATAATCTGTCGGTTCTATACCACTACTTCGTCGCACTGCAGGCTCAACTGTTCAATGTTGATGCAATGCTCACTCATGACCTAGAGCATGTGACCCTCCATAGCTCGTAGTTCTGCAGTAACTCTGTCCTGCAAAACATAGAGCGTCTCACGAGGAAGCACAGCCATATTGATCCCGATTTCCTTCAACCTGTTAACCATAGACCTATTGGCCTCATATTCTGTCATGAGTGCTCCCTCTAGTAGCACTATTGTGTTGGTCATTTGGGCGCACAACATTTCCTTGGCCATGGCCATGCCTAGTCCGAGGCTGGTTGAAAAATTACCAGCCTATGGAGTGCACACCTGCAACTCCTGTATCTACACTCGGAGAGCCACCAACACCCTCTGGTGTTCCTCCACAAACTGTTGGAGGGCCTTTGCGGTGATGTCCCTCACTTTCTCCCCAATGTCATGAACATCCCCCTCAATGAGGGTAATCGAGTCAAAAGAAGTCTTTGAAGCCTTCAACTTCTTCCACGATCCTACTTGCTCTCTTGGGCGCTACTGTTTCAATTGTGTGGATGTTGTCTATGGGTCTGCGCCACCTTCCTTTGGATTTGTTTCTTGTTCGGGTGAAGGCAACTTCTCGCCTTCACACTCTTGCTCAGCTACCTTCTACTTATCTTCTGCTACCTTTTCTCAAACTCAGGTACATACCTTCGTAGTATCTCTTCATTCCCCATTTTGTATAGATGCCCTGCAATGAAAAAAAAATCTTCCGTGCGCATCACTAGTTCCTTATTCTGCTAGATAGAGTATCCTTCCGGTGCAGTTCTGGTAGTTAAAAAGTGAATTATATCTTCAAAATGTCCATCCGATACATGCACAGTGAAAATTTGCATGTCAGGTAGTCGTTCCTCCAAACTCGTAGGTTCCTCCCCCATCTCAATGCATGACAAGTGATCAGGTCCCGCGTTCAACCATCTAGGCTTCACAACAACTTCAAAATCATATTCTTGGAACAATAAAAGCCACCTACATATGTGCCCCCCCAACACAGGCTTAATGACCAAGTATTTCAATGTAGAATGGTATGTAAACATCTTGAAGTGTCCTCCTAGCTGGTAGTGCCGATATTTTTAGAGCACATACACCATAGCTAGTCCCTCACATTTGGTGGTGGAATAGTTCTTTTCTACTTTAGATAATCTACGACTCGCGAATGTGATAGGGTGATCCAAGCCTTCTACGTCATCTTGTGTGAGTACTTCCCCCAGCACTATACACGATGCGTCAACATGAACATGAAATTCTTTTTTCCAGTTTGGGAAGACAAGAATCAGCACAATAACCATCTTCTCCTTCAATATATTGAGGGTTTTCTTACAGTCATCCTCCCAACAAAACATGACATCCTTCTTCAATAGTTTTTCCATTGGCGTGGTGATATGGGCGTACCTTTTGATAAACTTTCTGTAGTACCCTGTATGTCCCAAGGCAGTGCACAACTGTTTCACACTGTGCGGTGCTTCCAAATTCCGAATCACCGTGATTTTCGGGGGGCCTACCATCAACCCTTATTTGCAAACCACATGCCCCAACAGGTTCCCAAAAGGAACAAGAAACATACACTTCTTGAGGTTGAGCATGATTTGGTATCGTTGGAATGTATCCAATATCAAGCACAAGTTTGCTACATGGCACCTAACCAGTCCATATATAGTACAGTCGTCAAAATACACCTCCAAGAACTTATGAATATATTCCCTGAACGCCACAACAACCATGTGGAAAATATGGCCAGCGCGTTCTTCAGTTGATACAGCATGACAGTGTATTGAAAGCAACCCCACTCAGTCACGAAGGTTTTCTTGCTCCTATCCTTGGGCGGGATTCTGATTTGGTGGTACCTTGAGAACCCCTCAGTGAAAGAATATGTTTCCTGAGCGCCTACATTTTCCAACACCTCATCTGTGAATGGAGTTGGGAATGGATCATGCACACACATGTCATTCAACTTTCTGAGATCCACACATATTCTTATTTCATCCTTCTGCTTCTTCACTTATACCACCATCAGACTTACCCAATTGGATTCCTCCATAGGCTCAATGATGCCTGCCATGAGCATCTTGTCTAATTCTATGCAGACCATCTCCTTGTATTTAGGATTTAAGAAATATGGTCTTTGCTTAACTAGCTTCACATCGGGTTTTAATGCTATCTTCATTACCCCTAAATCTCTGATTATTCCCTTTAAATCCATAAACTTGGTCAGGAATAAGTCTTGATATTCACAGAGTAGTTCAATGACCTTATCCACCATCACATCCTCTGAGTAATCCCCAATCTTTGCGAATTTAGGTTCCACCTCTGTACCAATATTCACTCACTTAGTCTTTACTAGCACTTTTATGTCAGGTTTCTTGATTTATGGTCCTTGAACCTCGCACTAGCCTTTTGCCTCTAGAATATAAATTTTCCATAGATATTCATCTTCTTCCTTAGCAATTACATTATAACACGCCATCGCCCAACTTAACTAAGCAGCCCATTCAGGCTGAATCAACTCTACCAGCTCTTGTGGTGTCCTAAAGATGGCTGCTTTTACCTCTTCTAGTGCTTCATCAATGTTGTCCCACCCATCCTCAAAGCTAAAGGTCATCAAAAACCCTTTTCAGAACATCTCATTCACCGATCCCATGATGGAGCTCTATTTCTATATTCCACTTAATTGGTATAACATAGAGGGTATGACAGAACAGGTGCACCCACTTAGGTTGAGGCTTTTCCCCATAGACATGTGTCCACTTGGACAAATGTGTGTGTAGATCATCATGCACATCGTACTTGTCTATCAATCACACCCTAGGCTTCCCAAATCGTGTTTGTATCATCCTTCTACATTCGCGCTAGTGATCAAAGCTCCCTTTGTATGTACCCCACCACCTCGCGGGCATAGCGCGCAGTACCCAATTCAAGGCCTGGAACTGTTCTTTTCTGGCACCTCCCTTTCAAATTTATCCAACAAGGTATCTACCTCACTTAACCCATCATAAGTAGGCATATATCTTACTTCTGTCGATACACAGTGCAGTGACCATGTCATCATATTACAATTAAGCGTAGTTACCTCATGTAACCGATTTTGCCATCATTTTGTCTCCTCATCTGAATCCGAAGTACTGGAGCTTCTGCTCTCCCATGAAATCCATCTATCCGCAATGGGATTCACCAAGTCTTGGTTTCGCGCTATTATCTTATAGATATAGTCCAAATCATCATTACATTCCTAGTCGCACACCAAATCTATATAGCACCATCCTCCAGCAGGGTCCAGGGGTATAACTACGCGTAGCGAATTTTTTTCAAAAATCATCTTGCGCTTCTTCAGATTAATAACCCTATTCATGTCATTGGCTCAATCAATTCCCAAGAGTGTGGGGTAGGGATTGTTGTCATCAACAACCTCTCTCACTTCAATTTTTTCTAGCGCTATTTCTCCCATAATATCAATAGTGATTCCATGCAATCGCCCCATAGGTGATATCTTATGTTGGTTCGCCATTTACAACTGAATAGGAGACTATTGTAGCATAGGTCTCTCCATACGCTCCCATGTCTGCTTCGGTAGAAAATTCCCATTCGATCCTAAATCTAGAATTACTTAGTCCATTTCATATTCTCCAATTTCCGCAGTTAACCTCATTTCTCCACCTGTCCTCATCTTATGCTTTCCAATCTTCCGGATTGCACACATTTCTCCTAGTGTGGACCCAATGCATCTATTAATGAGTCCTTGTAATACTTTTACAGCCTTACTGTCATGTAGTAACTTCATACACATTTCCAGGAACATGGTGAGCATAGAAGGGTCCATCTCTGACTCCGATCTATCTTTTCTTCCTAAAGTGGAGGCCTCGACGAAGCTCTTCTTAGCTTCCATGAATGTTTCCTTAGCGCGCTCCAAATCAAACTCCAGCTATTTTGCTGGAGCTTTGCAAACCCAAGTACTATATTCTGGTTGTTTTCCTTTGACATCTCCCATCGTGATTCCACTTCGGAGCGTAATGATAACATTTGGATCTTCCTCGGACGGCTCAGGCCTCATCATTTGTAGGTTTTGAGTCAGGGAAGGTAGTAGCCCTCCTTTGTCACGTATCCTAGCTATCAGTGTAGGACAATCTTCTGTCTCTTGATCAAACAAGTTGCAATATAAATAGAAAAATGTGTTGGGTTCATACAATCATAGGCATAATGTCCTAGCCCTCCGTAATTGTAGCATATCAACTGATTGCGACCTCTTCCAGGTCCTCCTCCTCCTTGGCCTCATTCATGCCCCTCAAATCTTGTTCACACCACTCCTGCATTCTGGTCTAAGGGTCACGATTCGGCCTAAACTCTGTAGGTGGGAGTTATATCCGTCATCAACTCATAGCTTCTACAAGTACACTTGTCATGTTCGCTGACCTACAAAAGTTACAAAACAATTTCTACAAATTTTGTGTATACTTGTATAAAAAATGGCAGTTGTCCATAGCATGTTTTCCTCCTATTTGACAAATCATGCACCACAAAGTAGGTGTCACACTAGGTCCTACTTGTGCTTCCGGCCTTAATGACATCAGTCCTCCTCCCGCGAGGTAATTTGTGAACATCGAGTAGTGGTCCTTATCAAGACCCGGACCCTTGCATTTTATGCACCACACCTCTTCGTGCACTTTTGGTCAAGCTGTCTTGTCCTGTATCAGACTCTACATCTCAAGGCATAAATTCTTCAGGTGCACATGGATCTGCTGAACTCCTAAGTTAGGATACTACATTGGGGTCTCATGTAGCCTCATCCTGATCTCTAAGGCCTCGAATTGAGTCATTAGCTTCTGTTGTGACAGCAAACTCCTCAAATGTGGCGTTAGTGATGCTACAAACCACTTGCGGTGTTGTCCATCTGTCAGATTCATGTTAGCTTCGTGAATCATAGACTTTAGTCTCTGATCTAGCTCCTAAGGAGTCTCACCTGGTAGCATCGTGATCTCTTTGAATCCAATGATCGACTGTGCTTCAAACTTTGGCCTACTAAATTCTCTATTTAGCGCTGCTTAGATGTCCGTGATTCTTGCATTTGGATTATCATCGGAGTGCTTCATATACCAGGTCACCACATGGTGCTGCAGAGTGCTAATTAGTGTCTCTTTCTTTATATTGTCATTGATAACTCCTTTTTCTTCCCATACGACTCTTACAATGAACCAAGAATTGGTTTGGATCCTCATTTCCCAATCCCTCGAACACAGGAAACTTTATCGTGCTTACCATATTGAATCGCGGTGGTGGCGGAGGTGGTACGGGTGAAGATGGAGGTGAAGGCGGTGAAGTTGGTGGCAGTGTGGGTGGGGGTGGTATTCACATAATCCTTTGCCTTATCAAATGGATCACACTTCGTGTCGAGACCTTCGCGAGCTCTTCCTCATCTCCTCGCAGAGGTGAAATCAAGGAGCTATTTTCCGGTCGCTTACTTCCTTCGTTCATGTAATCCTTTCCACTTCGTGTAGCTCCGAACATCAAGGTAATTACATAACCCTCTTTTCGTAAAATAGCATTTTAATCCAAGTATTGAGATACTTTATGTACTTACCTCGATCCTTTAAGAAAGCATCACTCCGCCTCGCTATAGCTTACTGAGTTTTCAACTGCGAACTCAGTAATGAAACCTCCTATAATCTAATTGAGCCAATGGTCAACAACGCGTGCGATCTTATCCTCTGATGCTTCCAATATTCACAGTAACTCTCAGGTCCACACAATAGGACCGTCTAACTTCCACCTTCCTTGTTTATTTGCTAGCTTTGGGATCCACTGATACATCTGTGTAGGGAAAGACGCGAAGAGGATTTTGTGGATATCTATGTAAAGGTAGCAGTCTAACCACTTTTCTTTTGACAGTCATGGATTCCTTTTCTCTTGTGCTGCGAACTCGTGGATTATTCTATCCAACCAACCTTAAATTTCCTTCTTCGTTCGATTCCAATGATACGACATCATACATCTCTATGGAGATTCCAGTGCTAACAACAGAACCATTTGTTGGCTTGATGGGGCCTGACCCAGGTTTAGAGTTAATTAGCCAAACAAATCCATACACTACTAGCCCTTTCGGCATCAGCACATGGAGCGCGGACTGAAGTCTCACTCAAATCAATGTGGGGGGATGCTAGAACCAAGTTTCTACACCCTTGAGATGTCTAAGGATTCGATTTAGACCAAATGTGCCTACCTTCACGCATGTCACTTCATGCACTATTCTGAACTTGAATACCTCAGTGATCTATTCTAATCACCTTTCGCACAACCCTAACTCGGGGTTGAGGTGCTTTCACACTGCTGTGGCAGTGTCCTACACTATTTCCCCAAATTACACTGCGTATCTTACTTATCTTCTTAAATATCTTAGTTAACTTCATGTAAATAGATACTTTATCTCGCATTCACTTATTTAACATAGTCACATATGTTTGTGCATCATATAAATAGTAGAAATACAATTCACACCCAATACATTTAATTTAGAAAATAAGATATAAATACACAGAATTGATATAAAACTTCTCTTTATTAAAACTTCCAACTGTTATAGACTCGACTCGCCTTGGTCACTCAGTTGCATGGGTCTGTGCACTTAGCTTCGGACTACTAGGCCTCTATGCACTCAGTTGCAGAGCCTTCTCCTACTCTATGACCCAAAGACTCGATTTTACCCTTAGATCTTCTGTTATGCTTCTATTCCATCATCATTCATTGATTCTTAGATGTTTTAACTACCTAGATCCTCACTCTATTTATACAATCCCATGGTCTGCGAACCATGAGTTGATCTCTACAGTCGACATTACATTACAAAATTAAGAGCGGACAACCCTATGACTCATTTACAGGCTACGCGCTCTGTGGCCATAAAATGCAGAGCCTTTACATCGAAGTTACAATTTGTGACCAAAATCTGGGCTTTTAGCCCCAAAACTTCCCTTGGGAGTTCCCGCGCCCAACACACAACCATCGACAAGATGATCATGTAAACAGATCCAGGTATGGGTGCAGCCATTCATCAAATAGGATCATAATGAAACCAAGGTATGGTTGCAGCCATCTAATGATGAGAAGGATCACATATGATAACTCATTGTATGGTCGCAACCATCCATCTGAAAGAGACATGTATATCAACATAACCATGTCACATGACTTCACAACCTAGAATTTTGTAATCTAGGCTCAGGGTCTTGTGCTCCAACACTACCCGATCAAAGTACAAATCCTAACATGCGAATACATGTGTTGATGTCGAACATGCTAGAAATTTGCTTAATTACCAGTCAATTATGTAAACTGTTAACAAGCGCGAGAGAAAATACCAATAATGACAATGGTCCTCAAGGTACTATCAGCACAATCCACGAAATGTGAATAGAGGAGTTGAAGTCAAACACCTGTGAAATCACTCGATCAAAAGCCAATGATGTGAACTTGTTGTCAAGTGCAAAGAACTTTCCATTAGGGCATGCAAGCAATAAGGTACTGGAAGGGAATCTCTCGGTCAACTTCCCAGATAATGAGTTGAGGTTGACAAAAGGCGACCTTGTTGAAGGCAGGCCATAATGTATCCTCGTTCACCTATAGATACTGCCTGCTCTTACTTACTGCATTGGATCGAATGGTGGGATGGAGGGATGGAAGGGAAGGTCCGGAGGGTCTTGCGCTTCCGAGTGCAAGGACTTCAACATAGAGCATTTTGGACGGGCCTTCAGACAGCTAGGAGATGCTTTCATTTTAGTACCTGTGACATAAATGCTTCTTCTTTCAAAAACCTATAGTATATATACTCTGCCTGCCTCACTTATTTGTTTGGATGAAAGGAATATATGAAATGCCGCTCCGCAAATCGAGTTGACTATAGCAAAATTTGAGTTATAAACCCCCGGATGCCGCCTCCGAACCCTGATCAACACGGGTGTTATATAGCAAAAACCGCATCTGAGAAGGTTTTCACCATCGCTACGCCCTTTGACTTTCAAATTATGACACCCAGGCTCAAGCCGGAAGGAATTAGGAAATGAATCGAGTTGGATAAATCAAAATGTGAGTTCGGGAACCCAGATGAAATCAGATGCCTACGAACCCGTCAAACCACGTAATGCCTTTGTCCAAAGCGTGTTTGAATACGTTTTTAGGATTGACCGGACCGGACCAACCTGGTACCTATTGAAGATGGGAATCTTGTATTGTTCCTCAACTGTTGATCTTGGGCCTTTATATATGTCATTTCAGGCAGGCTTTATATTGACTTTTCAATGCTTACTTTATACAGGAAATGGAGTAGCATAGGAACCACCAGTCAAGTCACAGTCCTTGGATCCTTGGAACTGTCGGATTGATTCTATATAGCTAGAACTTATGAAAGAAACACGGCTGGATGGTCAATAGTCAATAGGGTTTTTTCCCTTTATCACAATTCTCATGCTGCTGGAGGATGCCTTTTGTTAGTTTCTTAGTGGTGCACGACACGGATTCTCATTTTCCGACATCATCGATGTGAGACAAAAGGATGCAAAATGATTTTGGATGAACAAAGAATCAGAGGTAAATGTAACTAGAGAAGGACAACTCTTGAAAATATTGGTGACAAAACTAGAAGTTTGGAAGCTTTTGGATCCATAAGATTGGTGGTCATGATGATGTGATAGAGATCAAATGGAAGGAAAAATGAACAGCCCAACCCAAGAAGGTCAACGATATAGAGAAGGATATCCCAACCCCACACAAAGTAGAAAGTGTCATGTTCAAGAGTGAGCTATCGACACAACTGATTAGATTTCTAAAATTTCCCCCACCATTTCTCGCAAGTACCCCAATTATTTTAATCACAAGCTTGAAGGGGAAAACATATGCTTGCACTGTAAGTTCATCCTTTGGACGAATCCAACCTAGTAAGTTTAGCAAGCCCTAGGAAGGAGAAGCTCATGTTTGTCATGGTGACGAATCTAATGTCGTTTAATATTTTACCGAGTCCGACAAATGTGTAAGTTAGTATCTTTTTCATGTTTAAAGATTTTGAAAACGACACATGAAATAAAACTCCACATGGTCCCTTTTCATACATTTTTGTCTCTTGAGCCTGAAAAGGTATAAAATGATACATGAGAGAACCACTTGACCATTTCAGTCAAGGAGTACCTTTTTCATAAATAGTGCATCCTATCCTGAAAAAGGGATAAACTTATAATGGGAGCATGACATTTTGCATCCGTTAATGAGTTCCAAACGACAAGGGCTCAGCCATATTTTCACTTTTAAAGGGTTGGAAAAGAGATTGAAAGTGGACCCCCCCTTTTATTCTCTTTTACGAGTCAAAATGGAAAAATACTTGACAATATTCTCATATGAGCATAATGAGTCGAGAAAAGATTTGAAACATGACTCATCATCACCATCAAACATCCATCACCTATCGTTGCACAAAATGGTAAAGTGTGAGGATTTACAAAAACCTAATATTTTCATGAAAAAAATGAAATAAAAAGGAGAAAAGAA
Source organism: Pinus tabuliformis (assembly GCA_031772625.1). Taxonomy (NCBI): domain Eukaryota; kingdom Viridiplantae; phylum Streptophyta; class Pinopsida; order Pinales; family Pinaceae; genus Pinus; species Pinus tabuliformis. The sequence continues at coordinate 1,948,810,660 of CM062816.1, forward strand.
AATATATTTTTACCATTTACCATTTTACCTTTCTGTGAAGACTTTTTACTCACTTTTTCCCTAATTGTTATAGACCAGATTGTGGGAGATCTAGGAGGTCATTTGCTGAGCCACCAGTTACAGGTAAGAGCCAAAGACCTGAGCTCCATTTTCATGTCTTTTATTCCTATCTTTAACCATTTATAGGTTTTTTGAGGGGGGGTTTGTAAAAAGTTTTGCGCCCTCAATCAACACAACCTCTGGGCACGGAATCATGCCAGCCGAGGGTGATTAACAAAGCCTGTCATGTCATCAGTGCAACTATTTTTAAAATAGGTGCATTGGTGCCGTGAATAGGAAAAAACCCCTATTTTGTCACAAAATCTTTGTTAAATGTTTAATTTTATGGGCCAAGCATGATTGTTGGCTCAAATTAATGGATTTTGCAGGAAAGAATCGCCGAATATGGTGGACTGGAATGAATGAGAACATGAGGATGTGAACACCCAGGAACTGAATGATCTAAATTTCTTAGAAACTTTGAGGGCTTGTTGGCTCCTCAAATTCTTTCTCATGCTAGGGATGTGGGCTCAACCCGAGTTGCTTCGATACCTGATTAGTCTTTGGGACATAAATCGGGAAATATTTGTCATTGGTGACTAGGAGCTAGAGTTGGAAATTTCAGATGTATATTTCATCACTAGACTATCCCGAAGAGGGTAACCAGTCAACTTGTATGGGTCACGGCCGATTGGGGAAAGCATATCTTCATTTCTTGTTGAACACTACCTTGAGGCCTTGAAATCCAATAGTGGGAAGATTGAGATTTCCAGTGTTCAGGATCTGACACTGAGAGTGCTTCTATTGACCATAAACATAGTGGCGGGGTCCCAGGCATAACATGAGACCAACAAGTCAAAGTTCTTGTATGCTATTGACTGTAAAACACCTATAATCTTCAACTCAGCAGAGGCAATGAAGATCAACATAAAGTGCTAGCTGACCAAAGCTAAAGTAGGCAATCTAAAGAAATTTTGCTTTGGATCTATGCTCATGACCTTTTTCTTGGAACGGGTGCCACTATTCTAGTATCAGCTAACTGAGGTGGATCCTCCTATGCCACGCAATTCGAGGATGGTCTGCGGGAGCGTTTGATGCCCAGGATCACTGGCGGTCAGGACATGTCATACAGACCTACATTCTTTTCATGGCTACAATGACAAAAGATCGTTGTGGAGGATTGGCCGTATAGTGGCACTAACTTTTTTGGAGATCTGGACATGCCCTTACCATATGGAGAGGATTTTGACGACGAAGGTAAAATATCAGTCTTTTAATTTTGAGATTTTCTTAATTTTTTTTGGTATATATGTGCTTATAATATTTCTTTTGTTAATGCAAACATTGGACTAGAGCATCCTGTTGGGATGCCCCCAATAACCAGGCATGTCCCCCGCCTGATTGATGTTGTCTCTCCTTATCAAGAGGGGAGTGACAATGAGGAGGAGATCGCGAGGAACCTTGAGGGGTTGAATCATGGTATCCCAAAGTATGCTCGGGTAGGAGACATTCCTCGTCAGTACTAGAGACACATGGTGGGAGTCTTGGATTGGATCAGTCGATTGCTGACTCGTGTTGCACAAGATGTATCATGCTACCATGATCACCATCGTGATTAGTTCCTAGGTCTAGCATCTACATCTTTTGAGGCTTGCGTGGCATGAATATATGAGGCATGTGAGTCGTTGATGTTATTTTGGACACACATATTAATTTTTGGGGTTCTATTGTATCAAACATGAGCACCATATATACATGTTGTATCTCATTTCTTAGTATGGTACAAATGGTTTGTTTTATCTTTTCACATGTTTCATAAATGCTTATCCAACACATAATTAGCTAATGCAACTGTCAATGTATTCATGCGCCTAGGAATATGATGATATGTAATGTAATCAAAATGTATTTCCAGTGGACAAATAGAGAGATAAATTCTCAATATTTGAGGGTTTTTGATGAAATATTGCCTATTGAGTTGAAGGACGACAAGCTGTGAATTCAGGTCGACAACCAACTCTCTAATGTCAAGAGCAATGGCTTCTGAAAACAGTTCGATGGCCGAGTTGTATTCAGCAATGTTGTTAGTTGTACAACCTAAATAGATACCTTGAAGGTCAACCAACTCATTGTTAGTGTAAAAAATAGGCCATGCCATGGATGATAGGTATTGGGTACTACGACAAGCACCATCAGTGAAACCAATTTAAGGAGGCATAGTCATCTACAGGAAAGTTGTTTGAAAGCTAACGCACCAAACCACACTGCACAAAAATGTATGACACACTAATGTACAAAAGTAACGATGCAAGATGAGCTAAGCATAGTACTTCTTGAGGTAAAGATGATTTCGGGGCTTATCCAGAGGATTTCCTTCATAATCAATAAGCTCATAGGCTCCTTTTTGCAAAACATGTTTCACAATGTAGGACCCATGCCACATGGGTTCGAACTTTCCTGCCCCCATCTTATGACTATCTTGGTCGTACAGTAAGACCAAATCACCCTCAGAGAATGCGTGAGGGGAGACTAACTGATCAAAATGGGACTTGATCCGTTTCTTTTGTGCTTCAATGACCAAGGCAGTGAGACGACGTGTCTCATCCAGTTGTTCCAAATATAAGAGACGTTCCTCCTGAGTTGATTTTTTGGGGAGGAGTTCAACAGTTAACTTGACTGAAGGAATCTCTCATTCGATCTAAATGTTGCTTCTAGGCCATAGACTAGCTAGAATGGTGTGAAAGCAGTTGCGTTATTGGTCAAGGTTCAGTAAGTCCACAAAATTGAAAAGGACATGAGATGCCAATTTGACTTGTGCATCCCAATAGTAAGCTGAAGCATTGTAACCAAAACCTTGTTCAGGGCTTCAACTTGGCCATTGGCCTGAGGGTAATATGGGGTCGAGCCATCGTGGAACAAGCCCAATGCAGATGTTAGCTCAGCGATTATGTAATCTCTGAAATGGGAGCCATGGTCTATGATAATGGCTTGAGGTATTCCGAACCGGGAAATAACATGGTTGAAAAGGAACTGAGTCATTGTCTTACCATCTGTAGAGTATGTAGGCATCGCTTTAGCCCATTTGGTGAAATAATCCACAACGACGATAATATAGCCATGCCCTCGACCGAACGAGGGTTACATGTCATATAATCCATGCCCTCTTTGGAAAAAGGACCGACGGTAATGGCGGGGTGTAGGTGAGAGGGTGGGGCATGCATCTTGCATTGGTAAATTTGGCATTCACGGCACTTGCTGTTTGGATGCAGTCCTTAAAAATAGATGGTTGGAAATAACCATCATAAAGGCTTTTTTGAGTGGTAGCGTAACCAGACATATGATCACCGCATGCCCCGAAGTGGAAATCATTAAGAACTCTTTAAGCTTCCTTGATCATAAGGCATCGACGAAGAACTGAATCGACACCAACACGGTATAAAGTATCACCAACAATACGATAAGGTTGGGAGTGATGCTAAATCTGTCAATGATCATCCTTAGTCAATGTGGACTAGAATGTGGACGCCTGGAGATACACGATGATATCATTGTACCATGGATCAATGGTGCTAATCAAGAAGAGAGTCTCATCCGGAAGATGTTCATCTACACCACCAGTAAGAGACTTAGAGGGAGGGAACAAATCAATTCGGCGAAAACAAGTGACTTCTTATATTTGGCAGTAGGAAATACCAAATCAAATTCTTGTAAGATCACGATCCATTTAGAATATTTTCCCCCGAGCAATTGATGAGTCAGGATATAGGTCATGGGGTTGCATTCAGAAATCACTGTAGTCGTGCACAAAAGGATGTAGTGTCGAAAGTGTCGAACAACCTGGACGACAGCCAAATCCAACTTCTTGACATGTGCATAATGAGTTTCAGTGTCGAGTAGATTATGACTAAGGTAGTAGATAACATGTCTATTGCCTTCGTCTTCATCTTGGACCAAGACCATAGCAATGGTGCTAGTGGCCACGGCTAGGTAAAGGAAGTAATCTCGATAATAATCCAGAGGGTGCAATAGAGGAAAATTTACAAGGATGACCTTGATATTGTCAAAAGATTTTTGGGCCACCTCATCCCATACAAAGGGCGTTCCTTGTTTTAGGAACCCGGTAAATCCTCTAGCTAGGCCAACATAATTGGGTATAAAATGACAGAGAAAATTTGCCTTTCCTTGTAGGCTCTAGAGTTTGTGTAGTGAAGATGTGGGGGGTAAATTTACAATGGCCTCGAATTTTAGCGGAGCAAGGTGAATACCTTCCTTGGAAACAATCTATCCGAGGAGTCGTCTAGATTCTATGAAGAAAACACATTTATGTGGATTTAACCGAATGTGATAGTGTCTATAGCATAGAAAAATCTACCAAGGATGGTGCGGGTGATCTTGGCGCTTACGAGAATGAGTGGGAAGGTCATCCAGGTAAGGTTGGACAATATTGCGGATATCATGAAACACATAGGACATTGCTCGCTAAAATGTAGCCCCATCATTTTTAAGGCCGAAGGGGACCTTTTTGTATGCAAACATACCCCACGAACAAACAAAATCCATATTTTCTTGATTGGCTGATGTAATGTTGATCTGGTTGTCTCCATAAAAACCATCCATAAAGGAAAATATCTCACTCCGAGCACATTCATCAATGATTTGATCAATGAAGTGAGTAGGATAGTTATCTTTAGGATAGCCATGATTGGGATCTTGATAATTAGTGCAAACGCGGATCGTGCCCTATTTTTTAGCTACCGGGACAATATTGGACACCCAATCTGTAAGAGGGATCGGATAGATGAACCTAGCTTTGAGAATTTTTTCAACTTCACCCTTGATAGTGGCAACCTTCTAGGGTGCACTAGGCAGATTTGTTGGTGAACGGGCTTCACGTGCAGATAAGTTGGTATTTTGTACACTACAATTCTAGGACCAATGTCAGGTATTTCTTCATAGGACTGCATAAACATATCACATAATTCCTGAAATAGATGAGTATAAGCCTTGATCTCATCTGGAGAACAAGATACCCCGATATGGACATGTTCAACAATACCAAGCTTGATAGAAATATCAATCGACATCATTTGGGTAATATTACCCAAATTTCCTTCCGTCCATACTTCATGAATTGTGATCGGTGGAGGAAGCGGGAGGGAAGGAAATAGAGAAGAGGACTCTTCAAAATTGGTAGACATGAATGCTAGATGAAGCAGGAATGAGGAGTGATGATGAGTCTTGGTCCAAGGTGGTTCCTTGAGAGACATGACTTCCATGATACCTTCATCAGCAAGGAAGGTATCAGCTAAGTGATCAAGTGATTCCAAAACACCAAGCCATGGGGATTAAGAGTACGTATCGAGAGAGGTCTTTGAAACAGAGAAATCAGAGGATGCAGAACTTGAAGCGGAAACAATTTCCATGTAATTGACTTCGGCGGGACTAAGCAGCATAACCTCACCCTTGGTATTAACAAGATTTGGTGAGGGTGTGTCCCAAGAATTAGATTTAACCCAAACCATGTTGACAGAGGCAACATGAGGAGGTGGGAGTGGAAAATTTCCCGTCTAGGCATAATATTTAAAAACACCCGCCCCCACACTCTCATAGGGAGCACCAGTGTGCTTGACGTATGGAAACTTCCATCAAAGGAGGAAGAGGCAAAGAAGGACAACTGGTTGACAGTGCCAATATTCCCTTGATGGGGAAAATGAATTACGTGAATTAGCGAGGAGGCTACAACATTCATAGCATGGGTCCAACTCCAACTAAGTAGAAGATTGTAATTAAGATTGACGTGAATAATACCTACCTCGACTTACACTGTATTTCCTTCCAGAGTAATGGCAAGGTTAGGTAAGACACCGAAGGGTTGCAAATCATGCCCATCGAAAGCTTCCAAGGTTTTTAGAGATTGGTTCAAAGCACGAGAACCAATAGCCTTCCAGCATGTGGTTGACATGATGTAGGTGGAAGCACCTTCATCGATGAAAATCTTGTGGATGGTCTTCCCATTGATGGTTACCTGAATGAGAAAGGCAATATGATGAGGGAGGCATGGAACATAGTTCTCTTGATCAAAACACATCAAATTGGAATCAGTGGGATTGATACCCCCGATAGCTGACAGCAAAGATTTCCACTGCGATGGGAAAATTTGGAGCACCTCAAGACCTGACATAACTGATGGCGCCTAACCCAAATCCTCAACAATATTATAGTGTTGAGCTGCTCGGGCATTAGGATTGTACAAAGATTCTGTAGAACATTGTGTGAGGGTGGCCATATAGCGGAATCAGGGTTAGGGCACTCGATATGAAGAGGGCCAAAACTGGGGGCAGAAGAAGAAGGGGTGGCTTCTTTCTCTTCCCCAGCTGCTTGAGCAAGAGTTTGATAATCTTTCAATCTAGTAGCCATGTTAATAGGCATACTCATCATTAACACTTGAGATCCTGAGGAAGAAAATTGGGGTTGGTCTACTATTTGGGTCTACTGAGACGAAAATGGCTCTTTAAGGACAGCAGGGTCCCTTTGAGAAAGTGACTAACTTCGGATCTGCGGGGACAATCCTTCATGTAGTGATCTTCCTCACAAATGAGGTAGGGATACTTAGGTTTTCGTTTTGAAGATTCACCGGCAGACGATTTGGGAGGACCCTATTTCGAGGCATCAACCTTACCCTTCCCTTTGCCTTTCTTCTAACCTTTCGAGGATTTGTCTGCTACAGTATACTAAACAACATGGATCTCTGAGGTTTTACTAGGGCCAGGTGGATTCTGGGAAGAACTATTAGGAACAACATTTGAGACCGACTTTTATTTGGAAGAAGATTTAGCAGGGGTCTAAGATACTGAACCCATATCTCCATCGACAAAAGGTACAACTTGTGACTTTGATACCGCGGGATTGGATGATGGCTGTGGAGCATCAGGTACTAACTCGTACAAAGTGCCAGACTGAAAGTAAACAAGATCTAAGTACTTGGCAGGAGCAATGGCTTTCTCTTCAGTAACGCATCCACGAATGATTTAGTGAAACATTCAGTGAGCAACTGATCAAAAATCTCAAATTTAATGAGGCAACATATACGTAATCATTCATGGATATGATCAGAGATGTGTGTCACAATATCTTGCTTAAGTGATGTGAGCAAATAGGTGCCAATTTCATAGTGAACCGATAACTAAAAATGCGTGAGGAAAGCCATGGCTAAAGAGTTAAAGTCATGGTAAATACTTCGAGGGAGCTCGATGTACCACTTGGTTGTAGCGCCTATGAGGGTTCTTTGGAAAAGATATACACAATTGGAATCATCAATGTACGATTTCAACGAGCACCATGGATGATATGTCATCACATGGGCTTCAGGATCTTCTTTTGCTTTCGCTTTAAACTTTGGACAATCGCTTGGTATCTTGGATGGTACTAGAGCCAAGTATGGCAAATAAATGATTGGATCATTCGTAAGGCGAGATACATTTGGCAACTCGAGTGTGGCCAAGAATGAAAATTGGTTGTTAAAAGGCATAGGGGGTCGGTAAGGGAGTCCGAACAGAGGAGTCCATCCCTACTAGTAAGGATTTTGAGCCCACAGTGGGGGATTTTTGCCATATGGCATCTTATGCTACCCCATTGCGGGTTACCTTGACCATAGGGAGGATTTTAGCCTTGAATACCTTGGAGCTCTCCAGCCATAGGTTGTTGATAAGAAACATATGGGTTAAAAGGTTGTTGAGCCTGTTGACCTTAGACATATGGATATTGGACCTATTGTCCTTGAACATATGGGTGATGAACCTGTTGTCCCTTAATAAGAGGATTTTGGACCTGATGTCCTTGGGCATAAGGTTGATACACTTGTTGCCCTCGGACATAAGGATTATGTACTTGTTGCCGTTGACCAAAAGGATTTTGAACCTGTTGACCTAGGGTGTTAATGTTTTGTACTTGATGCCCTTGGCCAGGACGGTTCTAAACCTGTTGACCCAAGACATTAGGATTTTGGGCTTGCTACTGCAAAACTTGACCTTGACCTTACTCTTGCAAGGGTTGACCTTGTTGATATGTATACAAGGATTGTTGCTACCCGGGTTGGTTTTGCTGATGCAAGGGTTGACCTTGTGGTGTCAAAACATGTCCCTGGGGCTGTAGAGGTTGGCCTTGTGGGGAAATGGGTTGGAAGGTTTGTGGAGCATATTGCATCAACTACTGTATGGTTTTCTGTAACTATTGCAAGGGTTGATGTTGCAGTTGTTCCAACTGACCTTGCTATGGGATCATTTTCCCTTGTTGTTGTGCGGATAGCCCTTGCTGCAACAAAGGTTTCCCTTGTGGTAACAAAGCTGTCCCTTCTTGCTATAGAGGTTGTCCTTACTATTGCAAGGGTACTTGAATAGTGCCCGGAAAATTTCCGAACTGAATCTGGCCATAGCCACACTAGAAGGTGGATGTGCCAGGCTGAATGTACTACCAAGAATGAAGGGTGTAAGGTTGATTAACCATTCCTTGAGAAAGATATTGAACATAAGGAGTCTAGTATTGGACCTGAGCCTCATAGGGTTGCTGATACTAGACATTGCTCGATACAGACTAAACAACAGGATTGTGAGCCTGGTGGTACTAGGCATCGCTTGATCTACTAGGATTAACAGGGTGATGAATAACACCAGAAGAAGGTTGGCTCATACAAAGCATGTGATTTTGTGAGCCACTCACATTGGTGGCACCTAAAACCATATAAACATTCAAGTTTCCCCCCAAGCAGTGGCACAGCTTGGCCACTGACTAGAGGGATGGAAGAACTGACAGAGACATTATTCGAAACCACCGATTGGGACTGACAAGTGACTGGAACTGATGATACAAGGGTGTTCAGAGCAGTGGGTTGCACCGGGACTGAGGTAACAGCTTGTTGGAAAGTCATGTTCACAGTGAACGGACTTGAAATAGGCATGGCGCTTGATGCACAAATAGGGTATTGGTAAAGTAATGAGGCACTAGGTGTACCTGAAACCAACTATGCCAAATACACATAATTAGGTTGAAAAATGGTGGGAATACCCCCTGTATAGGGGAAACCCTCAAGAGGAAAAGGTTGTTCTTCCTCTTCGATAACGTGTGGAGTAGAAACTTTTGACTCTTTCAGAGAAGTGACTAGAGCATCACCTTCGGGTTCCATATCCGAGAACAAAAGATGGCGAATGACCGAATAAGTACAAGGGGATAGTTCCAAAGGAACACCTGGATGATCATACTGACTGTAAAGACATTGAGGTGATATCACAATAGGGTCAAATAGAGGATTGAGAGGGTAGATAACCAGTCCAAGATAATCGTCGGTGGTCGGTGAGTTCTCAGGAGTTTGAATGGGATTGTCCAGAGATTCTAGGCCAAGCTCATCGGATGACCCAGTATTGAAAGTAGGCAAAGGACAAGATGACAAAGGTTGAATGCTCAAAACATTTCCGAGTTCAATGCCTTGGTCCTCGAGTGACTTTGGTAACTTAGGAAACAACTCCTCAGACAATCCTTGAGATGGGGGAGAGGAAGAGGAACTGGGTGAACCAGATGGCTTAGCCACGATGACCTTGTCTTAGTTGGAAAAAAATAAACTTCAAGGCTTTAAAATGTTCTTTCGAGGGAAACTCATGATTTGGTCTTAGAAAAGACTAACATGGTGTTATTGGATCATGGGGAATCAATTATTAAGACACATAAAAGACTGGTGTTCTTTCATTTTTTAAGAGTCGAGAAAGAAACAAAGATGACTCGAGAAAGAAACAAGCTCGAAAGGACAAGTGCTCGAATGATATTTTAAGTTTAATGAGTCAAAAAGTTCAAATGACTACTCTGGATGATCTAGGTAAACATAATTACCAGGAAACCGTGAACTGTAGAATACCTCCTAGTAAATCGAGAAGTATGAGCAGGAAATCTCCCCAAATGGTGTGTTTTGTGTATCACGTTTTCAAGGCGGGCAACTTGGATTCCTAAGGATAAAGGATTGCAGCCTAGAGGGGTCTCCCGTTATATACGCGATGGTACGAGGAGCACAAATTCGTACTAGGGCTGTCTAATGCCGAAGCTAACGACATATGCTAGGTTTAGAGGTGTCGGAAAATGTCTCTAGCTTATACCTTCTAGATATGATCGTTAAATGTCAAATGCACATTAGGTTAATTGAAATCATTTTAAAGTTTATCATGAGTTATGTTTCAATTTTCAGGCCTTAGCGATGCCACTCAAAAAACCCACAATGCAACTAAATAACACAAGACCCTTTCAAGTCGATGAATTGTCTACACTAGAGAGGGTAGAAACTACATAATCAAATGAAAACAACAAAGCAACTGAAAGCAAAATGATATTTCACTACTTCAGTTTTCGAAAAAATAAGCTAATTAAAATTGCATTCCAATTCCTAATTTCCTAACAAGCACATTTCTAACATTCTTTCCAAAAGAAAAAAGAGTTCTTTTTCCTTTCTAAATGCCAATGCAATCCTAGTCTCTAATGATGCAGGCTATCATAGGACAATGATGCAACAAACTAGAATTTCATATTTTTCATGAAACAACGAAATAAACTTTTCGCATACAACACTTCAAAGAAAAATTTCTCAAGACAATTAAATCTTCAAGAAAATGAAAACATGAAAAGAGAGGCTCATTCAGACGAATGAAGCACCTAATTTAAAAACAACAATACAAGCAACGTAATCCATGTTGGAAAAGAAATGTTTAGACAAGAAAATGAAAACTTTTCAAACTTGTGTAGTATAGGTCAAAGTCGCAAAAGGATCGCAAACGAAACAAAATGAGTAATTACACCTACAACTCGGCTCACTGAGTCCACCAACAACTAACTAGACGACAATCCAGATTCCCTAGTGCCACTGACCACTCAATGACACAAGAAATTAAGCAGAAATATGATAAGCCAACAAGAAAACAAAACCAAATGAAAGGAAGCTTTCTAGTTAGGGAGAAAATGGTCTAAAATGCTTATGGGGTCAAAATCATGAGAGAAGAACACACTAGCCAAGATTGGGGACAAACCCTAATCTTCACTAACAAGCATCGGCATGACTTCCTAATTGACAAAAAGTGCTAGAGGCTGGTTGACGTGATTGTTTCTCAGGATATCATGCTGATCGACACAACTATTTCTTTGCATAACGCGCTGATTGACGGAGCCAAGAAAAAGAATAACTTTTTTGAAATACAGACCAAATCTAGTTTGAATTTGAAACTCAGGCCAGTAAGAAAGATAAAAGAAAGAGAACCAAAGGGAAAATGTGGAACTACAAAAGTTCACACGAAATCATGAAATCTAGGACAAGCAAAAGGATTGGTTCTTGAGTGGAGTCGCCAATTTGTGGTGAAGTAAAATTATAAGTTTGGACACAAACAAATTCCTCTAGCCCGATAATGGGTCTAGCAACAACTGATACATTCTATGGAATATTTCCTTAGGTTATAGCCAATTAAGAGGGCCTATCTCTTAGTACACTTATCCCATTTGATGATGTCCTTGCTTGCTCGCTCGAAGTAACTCTCGCTTCCTTCTTCAAACACATAAAACAAGGAAACAACATCAAACAAAAACCATGATGATAGGAAAATTGTAATTCAACCTACTTAACAAGTCAAGAAACATTAATCCATGAATATTTAAAATGAAAAATCATGTAGGAAATCAACCGATAGTTGCATATTTATTGAATCAACAGGAGATTACAACCATTGTCTTGATGTTTTCATTCTCCTCTGACAAGACCAAGTTCCCACACACTTCTGCTAGCATTACCTGATGGCCTCAACAATAATAGTTTTAAGGTTCTTACCTTTAGGCTTCAATGCAAACCAAGTCACACTTTTCCCTCACACAACTAGAGAGCTACAACTATGAATAGCTTGATGTTTACTCCAAACTTAATTACCACTAGCACACCAACATTAACACTAGCTTGTGCTTGGGAAAAAGGGAGGTTTATATAGGATGAATGGATGGGAGATGGATCCTCTTCTCATGGGAGAAGGTCTTATCCCTTGAGGTAGTTCCATCATTATAGGGGAAAGGAGCGAAAACTAACATCCTCGACCCCATCCAGCCAAACCATTTACCAGACTTCCGTTATAAAGCTTCTAGAGCTGGAAGCTTCAACTCTTTATTTTAAAAACTTTCCATAAGAGGACCGGCTCGACTAAAACAAAGCTTAGTTGCTTCGGTCGGTGGTAGGGACAGCGTTAATCCTTGCATATTGAGGGGGATAAGGGACGTTAGCGCTGGTCTTGTAAACTAATCAAAGCAAAAAATTTAAGAGAAAATGGTGCAAAAGGGAATTGATCTGCTCATGAAGAGGGACACAATGAGAGTTTCTTTATGAAGGGAAACCATGTAGGGTTCACTATAGAGGTCCTCCAGGATCAAGGAATGGGGAGTACAGGGACAGTGACAAAATGTTGTGTAACAGTGACGAAAACAATTTATGGGGGTTTGTAACTTTCTATCTTTTCACATGTTCGATCATGAACTTGTGGGTTATGGGCCCACTAAACTCTTTAGATGCACCTCTAATCCATGCATGCATGAAACTTCAATCCATCAAACAATTGCAATGCATCAATGCATCAAGTCATCAAAGCATCAACCCATGATTCACACACATAGAATTACATAAAGTAGAAATCAAATTTCATTAACTTAATCACTAGACTATTACATAGAATCTATTAATACCTTGGCTAGCTAGATACTCATTCTAATGTTCTCCCTTAATACACACCAACATTTACAATTTAGATTAGAAAATTACAATATCATGGATTATCTCAAGATCCATGATCTTTCCCATAAAGTTGTCAACATGACCCTCTCCACAAAGCACTCAATATAAGCTTCTCCACAAAACCCTCAACGAATTCGCAAGATCCCTCACATATATGATTTTTCATGCTTTTAATCCTTTAGAAATAGTTATTACCCTGTTTTTTGATAACCACACCTTCTACAACTCGTTCTGTCTAATTTTTCAGACAATGGGTCGATGCTCCTACATTAGATTCTCAAGTTATGAAAGTTTATGAACTCTTTGTCATATGCATTTAGTATTCACATAACAAATTGAACTTGTTAGCTGCAACATTCCTCTATAGTAACAAGTCTCCACCTTGCTACATAATACCTCACCAAAATTTCTCCTAAGCTTGGCCTTTTGGCATTTTCTCAACTCTCTTATTTGGAACCATTTGAGTAGTCCTTACTCTAAGCTATTCCAAATATTCTCACCTTCCTTTCCTATGAACTACATAGAGAAAAAAAATCTCCTTCTAGATCTTCAATCACTTGTACCTGCTTCTATTTATTCTCCTCCACACTGCGCAAAGGAATATTTTGTACTATGCTACAACTTGATGAAAACAATTTATCGGGGTCTTTCATTTTTAATATTTTTATTTGTTCGATCATGGACCTGTGGATTATGGTCACACTAAACTCTCTAGCTATGCCTCTAATCCATGAATGCATGGAGCTTCAATACATTAAACAAATTCAGTGCATCAATGTCCACATAGTATATTTTACTTATCAACATGTGTGATTACATTAAAGGCCACATATTTCTTATTACTGATGAGATGGATATAACTATAGTGATTGTACTTGACTACTTAATGTGAAATCTAACTACAGATATATTGGCTAGACATAGCCAATTATGTTATATGAACTCAAAGATCAATATCATAGATGTCAACAAATATGAATGTTGGAAACTAATTGTATGAAGCTATTATGGTTTTGAGTATATTGATGCATATGTTATAATGTGTAGACAAGTGTTTATATTGTAGATGATATCATTATTTTGGTTTTGAGTATATTGATGCATATGTTATAATGTTTAGACAGTTGTTTCTATTGTAGATGATATCAATATCGAACCGACCACATGATGAAAAAACTCCAAGAACAATTGAGGCTCAATGGGATTCCATAATAGGATGTTGACCTTGGTTGTACTAGGAGGGGAGGAGGTGTTTTCCATTGTTTATCCTCCAAAATGTGGATCCAATGAATAATTGTGCAAGTCGCACTCCCCTAGAAATGTGATGATGGATGTTAGATGCCTATTCGGGAAGTTAGGTTGATATAGTTGATGTTACCACTACTGGGGTTTTATGGATGTTAGGTTAATCTAGTTGATGCCATAGCATATTCCAATAGAGGATGGATAGGATGGGATAAAAATAGATTAGGAACGATAGGATGATTATAGAATATATTGGGAACTCTATTGGTAGGGTATGACTACTAAGATGTAACCAATGAATGTTAGAAATACAAATTTTATGTGTCCTCACATTATAAATGAAAAATCAATTAAGTAACACTATCCCTAGAGGATTATATTAATCAATAATTTAATTATTGATATACTATATAAACCCTAACTTCATGACATAGATTTTTGAAGGAGAGATGTATGTAATGACTCATCTTGAATTACGAGAAAGATGGGATTATTAACATGTATACAATTCATGCATTTCATATATATATATACATACATATATATATATATATATATATATATATATATATATATATATAATAAGTGTCTATGACAATTGTCTAAATATACATAAATGAATTAATATAGTTACTAATTAAATACGTAACTATCATGAAATGTATTAAGTCTAAAATTCAATAATAAATTTAATTAATATACTAAACTAAAATTATAATTAAATTAACTAAAACCATTAAAATTCATCCATGACGGAGACATTTAAATCATTAATTAAATAATCTTATTAAATAAACATATTTAAATCACTAATTAACTAAACCTATTATGTAAACATGTTTAAATTGAAAATTAAATAAACCTATTAAGTGAACGCTTTTAACAAAACCATTTTCAATAAAATTGGTGAACTCACTCAACTCGACCAAAACTGACTTGGCTATAATTATTATTATAACATAATTAAACCATGGATTTCCTAAAAAAAATTAAATTAAATCCATTTGTGATGGCATGTGACCGAGAGAGTAAGGAAAATATGCAATAATAAGAATCCATGATTTCAATAAGGGTTTCAGAGAAAATAATTTATGCGAAGTTGGTGGGTGGTTGTGGATATAAGGAGAGTGAATAGGGTAATGTCGAGGGGTTCCTTGGAATTGAAGGTATAAGAGAAAATAAAAAGGGATCTATGATGATGGGAGGATCTCTAGAAGAATCTTACGGACGAGTTTCGGGATGGAAAATCAATGGAAAGAATTGGCAACTTGAGCAACTATTATTGGATTTTTGGGCATAGGGAATAAAACACTTTCATCTCCAAGTCTTTTAGGTCTGAAAAACAGAGAGGTGATCCAAGATAGGCATGGAGGAATTGGTGGAATCGATAACGAAAGGAGAGGGCTTGGACAAATGTAAGTGAGGGAGAAAAATCAAACAAGAAAATGAGGTACATACTTGAATTTAATTTGATAGATTTACTTAAAATGTTATTTCTCTAGTTGAAAGATAATTCTAGGACACTACAACATGGAAGTGCCTGACAATGGCTGTGCATATGGAATGAGTGTGTGGAGGAAGGAATACATATTTTCCTTTCCACACATCTTTCTCCAAATACATGAATTTTGGCTTAGAATATATAGATGGTTTCACTCTTATATTTATAAAAGAGACATAATTTTTGTTTCTTTTAAAGGGGTTAGTGTGAGATAAATTTAAGTTGTTGTTTTTTTCAAATAATAATAATAATAATATTTTTATTACCAAAATAAATGTATATTTTTATGTAGGTATATTTATTCAATATTTCCACTTTCATAAAAATAAGGAATAAGAACTAAGAAAAGTGTGTGGAGGGAATGCATGAAGTAGGGAAGTGCACGAGAAGTGTGTGGAGGGAATGAATGTGTGAAATAAGGAGCATAAAATTTCATTTGCACACATAAAATTTGGCTCACAATATATAAATTATTTCACTCATAAAATTTTCTAAGATCTATGTAAGTGGATCATTTTTATTTTCTTTTGAAAAGTTCAATAATGAAATATCATTCAGAAAGAAATGATACATCTTATCTAAAAAAGTAAGAAAACATCAAATATTAGCTACATTAAAACGAAAATTAAATAAACTTTGGACATTTTTCAATGTTCCTAGTATTAAAGTAGAAAAATAAAATAACCAAAAATAAATGAGAAAGAAATTATGTATTATCACTACAAAACTAAGCCAACATAAAATATTTAGTAGTCTAATAGAAAGCTAAACTAAATGAAGAATTGTCTTCGAATAAGTTTTCAAGTAAAAAAATATAATAACAATGGAGTAAAAATAAAATAACCAAAAATAAATGAGAAAGAAATTATGTATTATCACTATAAAACTAAGCCAACATAAAATATTTAGTAGTCTAATAGAAAGCTAAACTAAATGAAGAATTGTCTTCGAATAAGTTTTCAAGTAAAAAAATATAATAACAATGGAGTTGTCTATAATGCGACTTTTTGGAGATTCCGATGACGGAATCTGGCGGAAGAAAGTGAGGTTAAATCTTGATTTATTGCAATTAAAATGGTTTTTTAACTGCATATTTGGATTCAGCACCCTGAAAAACCCATGGGGCGCTTTGATTGTGCAGAAACTAGCTATCAAACTTGCGATTCCAATAAATTGTTGCCGAATTTTGACCAGAAAAACCCACCGGAAAAGCTTCCAAAAAATCGCATTATAGACAACTACAATAGCAATGAACAAATCCGAAAAAACGTATTCTCATTTAAAAAAAGAAAATTTAAATTATTTTTTTTAATATTATTTATATTTATTAATTTGAGAGCAAGATATATTTAAGTTAGACTATTTTTTTCAAATTAAAAAAATATTTTCATTAAAATGATAAATTATTTTCATTAAAATAATAAATATAAAATTTATATTTATTTGTGTATGTATTCAAAATTTTCAATCTCATAAGAAGAACAAATAAAACTAAGAAAAGTTCCTAAAAACATTAATCGCGGGAGCGTGGGAAAATGGGAATGCAAATAGAATGCTTGTGCAGAAAAAAGAATACAAATGAAACTTTTCATCCACACATGTGAAATTTCACTTAGAATTTGATTGCTAAATTTGTAATATAGAAATATTTTTTATTTTCTTTAAAGGATTCCCTAACAAAAGGTAAATTAGAAATAAATTATTCATATTCAATACAAAACTAATAAAACATCAAATATCTGCTATTTTAGAAGAAAAACCCTAGATAAACTAGGTGCCTTCGTTGAATTTTGGGCTAGCTATAAAATGTAGAAATACAATAATAAACCTAAAACATTTGCCACTGTAAAAGAAAACTAAATTACGGTTAGCGATTGTCTTCGTGTAAATTTAAAAGTCCAATAATATAATAACAACTAATAAATCAAAAATAATTTATCTAGAAATGAAAATAAGAAAATATAAATTGTTAATTTACATATGAACAAGTTTATTCGAGCCAACTTTGAAGTCCATCAATAAAATGAAAAAATAATAAAAATTTGAAATAAAATTTTAAAAAAGTTAGGAGAAGAAAAATGAAACAATATTTTACAACCGTAAAATTATATCATTTTAATGTCATATATATATATATATATACTATTTACACTATTGAATTTTGTAGATGTTTAAAATAGAAAAAACAAAATAAGGAAAAATTTAAATCAAAAAATTGAAAATTAAGAAATATTATTCTATAATAATATTATATATATAGTAATGATAATTATAAATTTCTATAATAAAATAAATCTACATATATTTATTTTACTTTAGATTTCCAAGTAATAATTATTATACTTTTATTTGTCTTAATATTATTATATTTAATAAATTTAAAGGTGATATAGATTTAAGTTGAATTATTTTCTCAAATAATATAATAACTCTAATACAAATATAAATCTATATTTTTGTGCATGTATATCTATTCACATTTTTCACTCTTATAAAAAGAAAGAATGAAAACTAAAAAAGTGTCATTTTTTTTTAAATTTTAAGTAACTAAAAATAAATCAGGAAGAGATTATGCATTCGTTATGTAAGACTATGAAATTATTTAACATTTTATATTTTAGAAAAAAATTAGAAAAACTAGGGATTTCTTCCAAGTCATGATGGATTCAAAGTTTAGAAATAAAAAACAAACAAAAAAATTCAGAAAGAAAATGTGCATTATCTCAATAAGATTAAGTAAACATAAAATATATAGTATTCTAAAATAAAACCAAACTATGTCACTGATTGTCTTCCAACAAGCATTGAAATCCAAAAATATGATAACAACTAACAAACAAAAAGAAACTTATCTCAACAAAAATAAGAAAGCATAAACTATATGGCAGTTAAAAAAAAAGTAAACACATCCTACTACCGATATTATTGTCAAGAAATATAATAATAAAGTAATAATAATTTGAAATGAAAATTTAAAATTTTTATGGAAATAAAAATGAAACAAAAAATTGCAATCACCTAGCTATATTATTTATAGAAAAAATATTAAAGCCAATAGAAATGAAAATGAAATACATATATATGTATAATTGATAACTATTATATTTCTATTGGTTTAATATTTTTATATAAATTATATTTATCTGTATGTATTTGTATTTGAGCTTTTCACTTTTATAAAAGAAAAAGATAAATAAAAGATAAGAAAAGTGTCTAAAACTGAAGAAGAGAAGCTTAGGAGAACAAATGTGTGGAAGGTAAGTGAAGAAGAATGAGCGTAGAGGGAATGCATGTGTGGACCAAGGAACACACTTTCTTTGGCGCACATGAAATTTAACACATAATATATAGATTGTTTCATTGATCATTTTGTAATAGCAAGATTATTTTCATTTGCTTTTAAAGTGTTCAATAACAAAAAGAAATCAGTAATAAATTTGTGTTCTCTTTATATGACTAGGTACTACGAAAACATAAAATTCAAGCCATATTTAAATCCCAGAAATAAAATATCCAAAAATGAATTACAAAGAAGCTAGGCCTTATCTTAATAGCATTAAGGAAACATAAAAATAACAAAATATAAAATGTTTTCAAGTTTCAATGGAAAACTCAAGAAATAGATTTTTTCCTAGAAACTTTAAAGTATAGAGATAGAATAAGGGAATGTGAAACACAGAGGTTTAGTGATTAAAAATTTTAGTATAAAAATAAACAATTATATAATAGTTTACAAGGATAATATATATTCGGAAGTAATATAAGAATTGGATAATAGTATAGGTTGATTTCTTACCTGCAGAAGCTTTTGTTAGATCCATCTAAGTTTCCGATGACTACTCCTAGCTTGAGTGGGTCTCGACCCGAGGTCAAAGTTAGTTGCGCCGACCAAAAAAACCCTACACTTCCGACCCTTTCGACATCAACCAACGTAGCGTAGGCTACAGTATCACCAAGGGGAGTAATGGGGCATGCCAGAACTAAGTTTCTGCATCTAGAGGTCTGTGTGATGGGTTTAGGTTACTTCTAGGGATTTGTCCTCACCTTCACGAATCTTAGCCTTAGAAATGCAAAAATTATGATAACCTAGAGATAACAACTTCTAGTTTTGTGTCGATTTCTTTGAACATTCATAACATCAAATAAACTAATAGATCTAGTACTTTCACGCATTAACTAAGTGTTTGTTATGATAAATGCAGATAAAAGAGTGAATAAACAGAAAATGCAGAAGTAAACATAAAGGCACAGGTACACATATATTGATCCAAAATAGTCTTTATTATGTTCAACCCTTTTGTTACATACTCTTTCTTCCATGCGCAAATAGTTGCAAGGGCCTGTACACTGAGCTGTGGACCTGCCAAGGTCTTTGCACACATAGTTGCAGAAGCCTTCCCCTTCACTTAGGTACACAAAAATGAATCTTTTACCTTAGATCACTTGCCCATACATAGATATTTCATTCCTGGTTACTTCCTATGACTCTCTATGACTCCTTATAACACCTTTCTTTACAACACCATGGTTCGCGAACCATGGGCAGGTCACAAAACATCTTAAATTTTAACATACTAAGGGGCTTTAACCTTCCTAAATCCCCTTTGACTTCTAATGACCTTCGTGCTCTACTCCTCAAAATGCAAAGGATTTACAAAAATAACAAAAACTATTACAAAATTTTACTTGAGGGGAACTTGTCCCAACAGACCCCCAACACAAAATCGTGACTCATCCTCAAGTCACTCTACTGGTGGCTCATCGATATTCACCTGCAACTCCCTGATGTCAATCTTCAACACTTGCAGGTCTGTTGTCCCCTATGCAGTGTCCTGTCAGACTTCTTCAACTATTTTTCCGGTGGTGGGGGCTTTGACTTTAAGGCCCACTATTCTTTGTGTCTAATGCATTGCTTTCATCTTTCTCTGCATGGATAGAGTTAACTGACTTATTTCATCCTCCTAGGGTTGCGTCCTTGCAGATACAATGGCTTCCTTGTGATGCAACTCATCGATCTTGTTCTGGATGAGATTGCATTCTTGTAATCTTGTGAACCTTTGCATTGGTGCTATGGTTCATGTTATTGAAGCGATTTCATCGAACTATCTCTGCTTCTCTCTGATATCTGCTTCAATATTCTACAGATTTTAATCCTCGTGCAGCGAGTTCGATAATTCCTTGGCTTGTTCGAATGAAGGAGCACAACCTTTGAGTAGAACTTCTAAGGCAACCATTTCCCCCTTGAGAGTAGCCTCGCACTGCTACCTGATTTCTGGAGGAGTGGTTGGTTGTGACTTGAGTTGTAGCTCATAGATTTGCAGTTACAATTCAAATCTAGCTTTACCAATTTCTGCATGTGACTCCTTTACTCTAGTAGCTGCCTTCTTTATGCACAAGGGACATTTTTTTTGGAATCCGGAGCTCAGGAAGCTCACTATAGGCTTGCACTATTACTGGTTTCAGCTACTGACTGCGCACCGTTACCTCCTCCTTTTCCATGAGGGCCTACACCTTTTCCTCAACTATCTGTTTGTTATTTGTTTTCACCTTGTTTATGATAATTATTGCACATTATTCCCAAATTTTGATCTCATTTGACACCCCTTGATGCAGCTTGTGCAGAGTCTGAATAGGAAGCATCGCTAGATTCAGATTCAAATCCTTCATGTGTAGTAGGTGTTCCTTACCCTTTGCTAAATAGATGTGGATGGACCCCTCTAGTAACTGCATTATGTGGAGGTTGATGGTGAGTTCTATGGCTAAGTCCAACCTGCTTTATTGTTATAGGCTCACTTGCTTCAAGCTCACCTGTCCCACTCTCAATTGAATAGGACTTGTTTGTACCTGCAATTATTGTAGGCTCTACTTCACCTTTCCTAACATTTGTTTATATTTTTCTTCGATATGGCCCCAAAGATTATCCATGGTGTCATGGACCATATCATCGATTTTGTCAAAGTCCCCCTCCATGAGGACCAAAGGTGTCGCACTGGTCATCTTGTCTAATTTTTTATTTTTGCGCGGGCCTATAGAACTGCTATTTTGCCTCTTTTTGACGATGAAGGGGGAGTTGAAGCCTGCACCACCTTCCTCTTCTCGCCCTCTCCCTTCCTCCACATTTGTGTGCTCTGTATCTAACTCACTGAGTTCAATAGTGGCTTGTGACATAGTGTCACTATTCTCCTTGGTCGCACTGGTGATTTTGGTAGCGGGTTGTTATGTGGTTGTTTCTTTCTCCTTTGCAACAACTTATTTTTCCTTCACAACACCATCTTTCTCCCTCGCAATAGCTTATTTCTCCCATGAAATAGTTTCTTTCTGTTGTGTATTATTGTATTTTGCTGCTACCTTCTCTTTCGCGGAATATTTTTGTGCTTCCTTCTTCTTTTATGTTGTCATTGCGGTTTGTGCTCCTATACCTACATTAGTCGTACTGGTACATGTGCCAACATCAGAATGGGTGAGCCAGTTACTTGGCCAATTACTAAAAACCCCTAGAATATCGTCCTTAATGACTAAGTATGGAAACTTGTGCCATATGCCCTTGGCATCTTTCTTAGTGCGGATGTTCAACTTATGGAAATCTGCCTTTAAATCTTTGACATTGAGGTACTGCACATGAAAATTTGGTGATAACCTTGGTCACTAGTTAATCACCATCGTCAGCTTTAGCTGCAACAAGACCCAAAATATCTTCATCTCCATAACTCGTTCGAGATCTTTATTGGCCCACAGCTCAGTGAACTTCACAACCTCTAGTAGATCTGAGTCCTATTGAGGGAACTGACTCTCTTCGAGCATCCTCTAGGCCACCAACATGATCAAAAACAATAACTACGCATAGTGGAATACCTTACTCTCATCCTGGGCCTCTTTGGAGTCTTCCAAATATTCGTGACATAAGTTTTGAGCCCAATTGTACTGGACTACATTGGCGCACTATGAAGCTAAAGAAACTACTAGTGCCATTAGTTCATTCGCTCGAAACTTTCACATTATTTTTCTAGCCAAAATTTGTTCTGCAAACTACAGTATGCCATCTGAGATTGACTAAATGGAGTACCCACGCGACTTCTTTACCATACCAAAATAACTGTTCATTTGGTCTTCCAACTTTTTCTCCTGGTATTTTCCTACAAAGGCCTCCACAGGGTCCACTCCTTGGTATGGCAACAATGTTATTCAATGAATCAGCATGGCAGTGATCATGATGGGCCCTCCCAATCAGAGGCACCCATCATGCACTAGCATCAACAATTAGGTTACGCAGGTTGTATTAATAGTGGTGCAAATGAAATGTGGCACCGTCAAAATATTTAGAAGCCTCGGGCACTAAACTCTAGCCTCCCATTTCATCAGCTCAATCCGCATTACACCTGATTCCTCATAGTATACCTTCTTCAAGTACTTGTATGACACCAACTATGGGAATTTCGTGTGGTCCGCCAGGTCTCAATCATCGATTTTCAAGTATGGTATCCGAGATAGAAAATTTCCCTCAAACAACACATTCTCTGGCAGCAACGGTGCTCAGACCATGAAATTCATCGAATCTAGGTCTTTAGGCACTTTTGTCATGGCTTTTCATCATGGTATATATGGTGGTACCCGAGTTATAGGATCAACCTCTTTTTCATCAATCACCTTTATTCCTTCATGTGGTTCTTCCTCAGGTAGGTCTAGGGGCTCTGTTAGCTGTTTGGACCTATCCATCTTCATCTTTTGTCAGATTTTTGTTTGATTTTTCCATGGTGATTTCTACACCGGTGTTTGTTGAGGCTTCTTCTACCTCTTATCTCCCACCGTGGAAGAAAATGGCTTAGGCGATGGTGACCTAGGAACTATAGTAGGAAACCTTGTAGGTATAGGTTCAGTGGGCTCTGTCTTAGGTCTTGTTCAATTCATTCTCGCGATGAATATCTCGTGCTTCCAATCATTCAATTTTTGTAATCCTCGCTATGAAATCATCTCCTTAATTCTCCCCCAATCCTTGTTAAGCATACAACACTTCTATAGACAAAAGCTAAAGTGCAATAGTTTAAGGAAAATTCTCAGGAAGAAAAGTGTTTGAATGTGGAGCGAGATGCCATATTTTAGCTCAATTTGAATGCAAATTTGTTTGTTCCTTGCAAATCCCTATCATTAATGCGTTTTTGGTAGCAAATTCCCAAATATACAAATCCTAAATTCTCCCCACTCCGTGGCTCCATTTAAAGGAAAAATCGCCATCTAATCAGCTACTGTGCTTCCAACAGCCACTTTTTGGCCAAGATGCATGGGAAACAATATCATAGCGCATCACCTTCATTGTAGCTCTTGTCTGTGCATACCCTTAATTTGTCGTGCAACCCAACCACTTCGCCCAACCTTCCTTTTGGCAATGTAGTTTATAGTCTCGTGTTTCCTTTAAACTTCCTGGAACACTAAGACTATCCCTCCTTCATATAGTCATTGTGTAGGGACAGGATCACTGTTGTATAGCCTTAATCAAATCCCATTGACCTTTCTCGAAACATCTCCTCGTTCAACTTCATGAGCTCACCTGCACCTCCATTCCTAATAGCCTTAATAATATATGGCCCTAGCCAATGCATTTGGAACTTCCCTGGAAACTTCATGAACTTACTGCCATATAGTAATACCAAATCTTCATTCTTCAAGCTGTGCTATTCCATATGGTGATCATGCCATGTATTTTCACAATCCTTTTGCACCTGTTGTTGAAAACATACCAAGAACCAACCTTCCTCCAACTCAACTAGTTGTGTGAGGCATTCTTCCATGGTATCCCAATCGGCCATGTTTGTAATTGTAGTAATCCCCAAGCTTGGCATGATATACTCCATCAGCATTACAACTTCCTATCCATAAACCAGTCCGAATGGTGTTTGTCCCATCAACTTCTTACAAATAGTTCTATACACCCATAGAACTGTTGGTATGCACATATCCCAATCATTTTGTTGTGCATTTCAAATATTTGTTATGGCATTCTCCATGATTTTGTTAAACACTTCCACCATGCCATTTGCTTGAGGATGATATGGAGTACTCTTCTATTGATACCTCTGGAACTCTTCGAGCAAAGCAGAAATTGTGTCATTTAAGAAGTGCAAACCTCTAGTGCTGATCAAGATCTTAGAGAAGCCAAACCAAGACAAGATATATTTAAAAATGAAATTTGCAGTTGTTGTTGCACTATAATCCTTTATAGGTTGTGCCTCCGCCCACCTCGTTACCTATTTAGTCACCATAATGATACATCTAGTGCTTGTGTTCTTTCGTAGTGGATGAATTGGACCCAAGAAGTCTATCGCCCATTTATCAAATACTTGTATCAACACCTTTGGGTTCAAGGGCAATTCATACCTTCACGACAGTCTTCCCGTTCTCTGACAGATACCGCATGCTTTGCAATAGACCTTAGAATCCTTTTGCACAGTCGACCACCATCGTCCTGCTCTTTGAATCTTCTACGCAGTTTCTCTTGCCACATAATGTCCTCCGGCAACTCCGCCATGTGCTTCAGTGAGAATGATTTGTCGTTCATACTCTAGGACATGCCTACGTGGTACTTCATTCGATCCCATTTTATATAAATTTTCTGCAATGAAAGAAAAGATTCCGGCCCTCACCACTAATTCCTTGTTTTGTTGCATCATATATCCTTCAGGAGTTGTACCTGCAGACAAGAATTGGATTATTTTAGTGAAATGGTCATCTGCGACACGCACAACAAAGAGATGCACATCAAGTAACCCTTCCTCCAAATTTGTAGGTTCGTCACCATTCTCAATACACGAGAGGTGATCTATTCCAACATTCAATCATCCTTACTTCACAATTACCTCAGAGTCATATTCTTGAAAGAGTAGCAACCATCAACATATTCTCCCCTCCAACAAAGGCTTGTTGACCAGATACTTCAAAGAAAAATGGTCTGTGTACTTCTTGAAGTGCGCACCCGACAAGTAGTGGCTGAATTTCTGCAATGTACACAGCATTTCTAGTCCTTCACACTCTGTGGTGGAATAATTCTTTTCTACCTTTGATAACTTCCTACTGACAAATGCTATCGAATGGTCGATATCACCTTCAGCTGGTTGCGTTAGCACAAAACCTAGTGCTATGCACGATGCATCTACATGTACATGGAACTCTTTATTCGAGTCGAGGAACACTAAAATGGGCATGGTGACCATTTTTTCATCCAAAACATCCAGTCTCTCCTTACAATCATCATCCCAACCAAACATTACATCCTTTTCTAGCAATTTTTCCATAGGTGCCATGATCTGCACATATGATTTGATAAATTTTCTGTAGTACCATGTGTGGCCCAACGTCATGCACAGTTGTTTGACATTCTTTATAGGCTCCAGATTAATAATTGTTGGGTTGTGTTATATTCTTTCCATGACTAGCCCACGTAGTAAACTGGGGGCTTAGAGGGGGGTGGAGCCCTCCCTTTGTTGCGTCGATTGCACAGTAGGGGGGTCACAGGGGGTTTTATGGGGGCGGGTAGCCCCCCTTTATAGTATGTGGGGCAGCACCCTAGGGAATTTGCTTTTGGATCCTATATTACATTGGGTGGACCTACCTATGGTTTTGTACATGGTTTTCGTACATGGTTTTCATACATGGTTTTCGACGTGATGGTTTTTCAGTCCATGGTTTTACACGCGATGGTTTTCAGTCCATGGTATTGGATGCTTCAACATGTATTAATATGTATTGTAACATTGAAAGGAAGATAATGAAAAATCAAGCTCGTAGTCCCGATTTCCGGATGCACGGGAAAATCTCTATGTATATGTGTTTTATGTGTTATGCTCTCGCATTGTTTATTTCCTATGTGTTAGAATTTGTATGTAGGTAATTTCTATATGGGGTTAAAACCTACATTTACTATTAGAGCTATTTTGGCTTCAACGGGACGCCTTTGTTGCTGAGGAGTTTTGCTCAAGCCTATGGTATACCCTGTTCAGTGGGAGATCTATGGGATCGATTCTATTAGTGAAAGAAGATGGCGAGTAGTGGAAAGATAGAGATTGAGAAATTTAATGGTCAAAGTTTTGAGTTACGGAAACTCAAGATGGAGGATCTGTTGGTGGATACAAATCAGTGGATTGTAGTAGATCCAGATACTAAACCAACGGGAGTGTCCGATGAAGAATGGAAGAAGTTGGATTGGAAGGAAAAGAGCACAATACAATTGTGTGTATCAGATTCACTATTGCTAAATGTATTAGGGGAAGCTACAACGAAGGCTTTGTGGGACAAGTTAGGGACTTTGTACCAATCTAAGTCTTTGGTGAATAAACTGTTCCTACGAAAAAAGCTATATAAGCTAAGGATGAAAGATGGAGACTCGGTGACAAAACATCTGAATGCATTTAATACTATGGTAAGTCAGTTATTATCTGTTGATATTAAAATTTTAGATGAAGATAAGTGCATCAATTTTGTTGTGTTCTCTACTAGATTCGTGGGATAGTCTAGTTTTTGCAATAGGTAGCAATGCAACTGCGTTGCAGTTTGATGAAATAGTCTCATCGTTGTTAGTGGAGGAGATGAGACAGAAAAATATGGAGAGCTAGAATAGTGATGCCTTGTTTATATAAGGACGGTCCCAGAACATAAACAAAAATAAGTAATGGAGTTGGAGATCTAAATCTAGAGGGAGATCTAAATTTCTAGGAAAATATGTAAAGGTGGTTTATTGGAAATGTGGAAAGGAAGGGTGCTACAAAAGGGACTATAAATCTAAAGCTTCTGACAAAGGAAAGGCATCTGATAATGCTTCTTCTCTAGAGGAAAAAACCACCTTAGATGAAGGTGAGGATGTGTACTGGGCTTCTTGAAGTACACAGGTAGATCATGATGCATGGTTGATTGACTCAGGTGCATCCTTCCACTTCACTCCCCATAGAGAGTTGTTCTAAGAGTATGAGAAATAGGATGTTGGTGATGTCTTCTTGGGGGATGATAGGAAGTCTAGAATTGTTGGTCGTGGAAAAGTAAAGTTGAAGTTCCAAGATGGAAGGGTTAGAACACTTTTGGGTGTTCTGTCTATTCCTACATCCGCTAGAAATCTTATTTCTGTAAGCAAGCTAGATTATGCAGGTGTAAAAGAAATGTTCGAGAAGGGTACCTGTAAGATAGTTCGGGGAGCACTGGTATCGATATGGGGAGTTCAAATTGGAACTCTGTACAAGCTTCAAGGTAGCACTGTTGTTGATGGGTGCAATAGTTCTGTGGTTCCTGAAAATAGAGCAGAAAATCTAGTGGACTCTGGAGAGAAGACCATGCTATGGCATCAAAGGCTTGGACATATTGGAGAGAAAGGCCTTCAAATGCTTCATGGTAAAGGTATGGTAGAAGGTATGGTAATAGCTCTCTCGATTTTGATTTTTGTGAAAATTGTGTATAGGGGAAGCATAATCAGGTGAATCTCCCCTCTAGTGGTAAGAGGGTGAAATAGATATTAGAGCTTGTGCACAGTGATGTGTTTCGACCTGTGAAGGTTCCATCGCTGTGTAAGTCTGTGTACTATTTATCATTCATAAATGACTTATCAAGGAATACATGGATATATTTCGTTAAGAAGAAATCTGAAATTTTTGATAGGTTTAAGGAATTTAAGGCTCTGGTGGAAAACCAAACAAAGAAGAAAATAAAGGTGTTAAGGTAAGATAATGGTGGAGAGTTTTGCAGCAAGGAATTTGAAGAATTTTGTAAGAAGTGTGGTATAGCATGGCAGAAGACTACTCCATACACAAATGAGCAAGATGGAGTTGTAGAAAGAATGAACAAGACATTGATGGAAAGGGCAAGAAGCATGCTCAGTGGTGTCAAGTTAGGACAAGACTTCTGGGCAGAGGTGGTGGAGACAGCATGTTACCTGGTCAACAGATCACCTTCATCAGCATTGGAGGATAAGACTCGACAAGAGGTATGGACTGGTAAGAAACCCTCTCTTTCATATCTGATGGTATTTGGATGTGATGCATATGTACATGTTCCAAAGGAGAAAAGAACCAAGTTGGATAGTAAATCTCGAAAGTGCACCTTTATTGCGTATAAGGATGGTCTAAAGGGTTATAAGATTTGGAACCCAGTAACAAGGAAGGTTGTGTATAGCCGAGATGTGGTGTTTAGAGAGGTGAAGAATGTTATTAAACTTGAAGTCCCATCAAAGGAACTTGAGAAGATAGAGTTTGAGATTGAGGAGGAAGAATCAGACTCTACAACAGAAGATGAATCAGAAGATGAAGAGCCACAAACTCCAGTTGTGAGATGATCAGTTCGAGAAAGAAGGCAGCCAGAAAGGTATATTCCATCTGCTTTCTGTTCATATTTTTCTTTATTTGTTATTTATGATGATCCCAGAACTATGAAGGAAGCAGTAGATTCAAAGGATGGAAAACTCCGGAAAGAGGCCATGGTTGATGAAATGGCATCTTTGCACAAAAATGAGGCATGGGTTTTGGTGTAGTTGTCGGCTGGAAGGAAACCCATTGGCAACAAATGGGTGTTGAAGAAGAAGACAAATGCGGAAGCAAAGGACAAGAAATATAAAGCTCGGTTGGTAGCAAAAGGTTATTCCCAGGTGTCGGGAATTGATTTTGGTGATATTTTTTCTCCTGTTGCCAAGGCAACTTCTATTAGATTACCTTTATCTGTTGTTGCTGCTTTTGATTTTGAGGTAGAACAGATGGATGTGAAGACAAAATTTCTTCACGGGGATCTGGAAGAGGAGATCTACATGAAGCAACCTGAAGGCTTTATGGTGAAGGGTAAGAAATAATTGGTATGCACATTAAAGAAGTCTCTGTATGCGAAAAACCAGTCACCAAGGATGTGGTATCAGAAATTTGATACATCTATACGGGGACTTGGCTTCACCAGAAGCAAAGAAGATCATTATGTGTATTTTAAATTAATTGGTGACCATGTTATTTATCTAGTCTTGTATGTGGATGATATGCTACTAGTTGGAAATGGAAAATAAATTATCGAGGATTTGAAGACCTAATTTTCCTCCAAATTCGACATAAAAGATCTTGGTGCTGTAAACTATATTTTGGGCATGGAAATTAAAATAGATTGAGCAAAGAGGAAGCTTTGGTTAAACTAGAGGAAGTATGTTGAGACAATATTGCAGAGGTTTAATATGCAGGATAGTAAACCGGTGAAGGTTCCTATTCCTGTAGGTGTAAAGTTATCTGTCGAATAGTGTCCCAAGACACAAGAAGAGGAAGACGACATGTCCCATGTTCCATATGAAAGTAAAGTCGATAGCTTGATGTATGGAGTGGTTTGTACTCGACCAGACATTGAACACGCCATGGGAGTATTGAGCAGGTTTATGTCAAAACCAAGGAAGGAGCACTAGATAGCAGTGAAGTGGGTTTTCGGGCATTTGCATGCCACTAGTGATTATGATTTGTGCTACCAAGGAAGAACATGATTGGACAGAGTGTTGGATATTCATGACTTTATTGATGCAGACTAGGCTGGAAATCTGGATCAAATAAGATCTACAAGTAGGTATGTGTTTAACCTATTTGGAGGTGCAGTCAGTTGGATGAGTAAGAAAATATTTGTAGTGGCACTATCAACTATAGAGGTAGAATACATGGTAGCCACTCATGCAAGTAAGGAAGAAGTTTAGTTGTAGAGATTGTGTTCAAGTACATGGTTAGTACAGGGAGCTATAAGGATAGACTGTGATAGCCAAAGTGCAATTTTATTGGCAAAGAACCCTGCTTACCATTCAAAGACAAAGCACATTGATGTTCAGTATCACTTTGTGAGGGACATGATAGAAGACGAAAAGGTGTTGCTGGTAAAGGTGGACACTTTGAAGAATACTGCAGATGCATTGACAAAATCTATGAGCTCTCAGAAGCTCTCTTGGTCTAGAGAAACAATGGGCACTATAGGGGTGGATAAATGAGTAAGGTCTCTTGTGGCACCCTGTGGAAAGAAAACAACAAGTGGGAGAACCCCCCATATAGTGAACTAGGGGCTTAGAGGGGGGTTGAAGCCCCTCCTTTGTTGTGCCGATTGTGCAGCAGGGGGGTCACAGGGGGTTTGGGGGGCGCAGATAGCCCCCTCTACGGGGTCCACGGTAGCACCTAGGGGAGAAAAATTTGGACCCTATATTAGGTTGGATGGACCTACCTATGGTTTTGTACATGGTTTTCGCACATGGTTTTGGACGCAATGATTTTTCAGTCCATGGTTTTGGACGCGATGGTTTTTCCATCCATGGTTTTGGACGTGATGGTTTTCAGTCAATGGTATTGGATGCTTCGGCATGTATAAATATGTATTGTAACATTGAATGGAATATAATGAAAAATCAAGATAGTAGTCCCGGTTTTGGGATCCAGGGGAAAATCTCTATGTATATGTGTTTTATGTGTTATGCTCTCGCATTGTTTATTTTATGTGTTTTAGAATTCGTATGCAGGTAATTTCTGTACGGGGTTAAAACCTACAACAATCACTGCAATTTTCGTAGGGTCTACCATCAACCCCTACTTACAAACTCCATGGCCCAACAATTTCCCATACGGTACGCAAAATATACATTTATTTAAATTAAGGGAGATTTGATACCCTTGGCAAGTACCCAACATGAGGCACGGACTCGCAACATGTCCCTTAACTAGCCCAAACACAGTCCAATCATCGAAGTAAACCTCCAAAAATTTGTGAATAAGCTCCTTGAAGGTTGCGAATAGCACCGTATACAATATTGCAAGTGCGTTCTTAAGTCCAAAATAAAAAAATGTACACTGGAAACACCCCCAATTCAGTAGTAAAGGTAGTCTTACTACTATCCTCCGGTGTGATCTTGATCTGATGGTACCCTAAGAATCCATCAGTAAACAAATAAGATTCCTGACCTCTGACATTTTCCAGTACTTCGTTTGTGAATGTCATAGAAAATGGATCATGGACATAAGCATCATTCAAGTTCCTTAAGTCTACGCATATTTGAATCTCACCTTGTGTCTTCTTTTCCTAAGCCACCATGGGACTGACCCAGTTTGATTCCTTGACAAGTTCAATAATATCAAAAACAAGTATCTTATTTAATTCTCCACGCACATTTTTACTATACTTAGGATTCAACTGGTAGGGGTGTTGCTTCACCCCTATTTTTAGAGTGATCTTCATGATGCCTAGATCATCGACCATCCTTTCAAATTAGAGAACTTGGTGGGAAACAAGTCTTGATACTTCTATAGTAGCTCTGTGACTTTGTCCATTGTATCTTCATCCCAATAGTCGCATATGTTTTCAAACTTTCACTGTGGTTCCGATATAATATTCACCTGCTTGCTCTTCAAGGGCTATGAAATATTGGCAACTTGCACTGTAGGACCTACGACTTCATGTATCCTTCTGACTCAGGAATATTAATGTTCCTAGGATCTTCCTCATCATCCTCAGTGGTCAAATTGTGGCAGTCGAGCACATTGTGCAACTGCGTACTCCAATCTGGTTATAACCATGCAACATGTTCTTCTGGAACTCTGAATACCACAACTTTGATATCCTATAACCATTCATCAATACACTCAAATCCATCTTCAAAGCTAAAAGTAAGGAGAAATTTGTCCTTTATAACATCCCATTCTATGGTTCCATCTCGCAACTCCTTCTCTAGATATCAGTTCATCGGAATTGTATCTAAAGTATGGAAGAATATATGAACCCATTCTAGTTATGGTTCTTCTACCCATGTTTTCATCCATCAAGAAAGATCCTCACGCAAATCATCCTTCCCTGTATATTTTTTCATAAAGCGAGTATTGGTATACCCAAAACATAAATTCATCATCCATCAATATTCCTTCCAATCTGCAAAGTTGTTCTTATGTGTACCCGACCATCTAGGAAGCATAGCTCTTAACAACATGTCTAATGCCTCGAACCGATGTTCTTCCAAGTACATCTCTTTCAAATTTATCCATAAATAAACTAACATCTTGTAAACAATCATAATACAGATAGTTGTGTACCCTAGTAGATATACATCACAATGATTTTGTAAGTCTGTTGCATCACAATGACGATACCTCATGCAACCTTTGTTTCCAATTTTCAAGCTCCTCATCCAAACCTGAATTACAGGAACTCTCCTTCTCCCACGTAATTCTCACATTCGCCATAGGCTTGATCCAATCTTCATCCCACGCAGTAAGCTTATAGATTTGCTCGATATTTTCATCCTCATCATTATCACAAACTGGTTTAGTATATCATGCAATGTCGTCTAGATCCAATGTAACAACAAACCTTACTTCCCTGCTTTCAAATGTCATACTGCGCTTCTTAAGGTTGATGAATGAATTAATATTGAATGTCGAATCAATTCCAAGTAGTGCTGGATATTTGTTACTGTCATCCACTATTTCTATCACCTAAAAATCAGCTATGGCATTCGCCCCTTCAATATCTAAAGTCACTCCATGTAGGTGCCCCATAGGAATAATCTTCTCCTGGTTCGCCATTCTCAAGTGGATCGGGGACCACTGTAGCGTTAGTCTACCCATTCTTTCCAAGGTTTGCTTTAGCAAAACATTTGCATTAGACCCCAAATCAAGAATTACTTGGTCCATTTTGAACTCTCCAATCTGGGCAGTTAATCTCATTTCATGACCAGTCCTTTTATTGCTTTTATCCACCTTATTTACCGTGCGTCGTTCTGGAAGTGACTGATTCTTACCAGTGCATTTATCTATTAATTCTTGCAGTCCTGCTACTACTTTCTTATCGCTTAGGAGCTCCATGCATGTTTGTAAAAAGGATGCTAATAAGGAGGGGTCTGCCTACTGTGTAGTACTGACATCTTCAGGATTTCTCGTACTTTGAGTCCTTGATGTAGAAGCTTCAACATCCATGAAGCTCCTCTTTGTGTCAATAAATTTTTCCTTTACCTTATTTACATTCAATCCAGCCTCCTTGTAAGTAGCCTTATGAACCCATATAGTTTCCTCTCGTTGTTTGCCCTTATCCTCCCCAGTAGCTATGCTACTTCTTGTGACAATATTAACACTAGGACCCTCTTCGCACAGTTTTGGTCTCATAATTTGGATGTTCTATGTAGTTTGATGAGTCCGAGTCTTCTTTTGTTGCATCTTCACGATGAGCACATGAAAATATTCTATGACATGATCAAATTTTTGACAATATTTACATGAGGGGTGCATTGGATTCTGAAAATCTCACGCAAAGTGATCTGGTTCTCCCTAATTGTAACAAATGATCTTGCCATGACCTCTTCCAGCCCCTCCTCCTCCTCCTCTTTGTTGACCATGAAATCCTTTACTTTTTATAGTTTCACCTTGATCCTGACGATGTACCTCCATTTGTACTCTATATGTGGGTGTTCTATCCATCATGAGTTCGTAGCTCTGGTAATTTCACTTGTCATGACCCACAGACTTACAGAGATTATAGAACAACTATTGGGGAGTACATACAAACTTCTGCAGCAAATGACAATTGTTCGTCATGTGTTTTCCTGTAACCTGATAGATAGCGCACCATAGTACTACTCTTGTACTTGGGCCAGTGATGTTTCCTAGCTTCAAGGGGACATGACCTCCTCCAACAACATATTTTTGATACACCGGGCAATGGTCCTTGTCGTGACCATAGCCCTTACATTTCAAACACCATACTTCTGCGTGGACCTCATTATAGAATTCTTTTCCTTTCTTGAGGCTTTGCAACTCCATATGCAAGATAGTGAGCTGTGACTGAATCTGCTACTCTCCTAAACTCATACCTTGAATAGGTAAGGCTTCCAATTTCACAGCAATCTCTAGTGCCTCCACCTACATTCCAATATTCTATTGTGACAGTGGTAATTTCAAATGGGGAAACAACAAAGCAATGTACTAGTCCTTGTGTTGGTCATCTGTGATCTACATATTAGCCTGTTGGAGCACACACTTCAACTTCTGTTCAATGTCACATGTAGACTCGTTCACCTTTTGTTGGATCCCTTGGACCTACGTCATTGAATGTTCTTGCGACCTAGGCTTCTTGAATTAATTGTTGAGAACTTTCTTCATTTCATCCATTACTACAATTGGATGAGCCGAACAATACTTAACATTCAAGCTTAGTTCTCTATCTTGTAGTTCTTTAACCAACTGCACTTTCTTAAAGTCATCTTCTATATTCTGTTGTGGCTTCCACATAGAAACAACTACAAACCAAAAATTTTCAGGGTCTTCTCTCCCAAGACCTTTGAATATAGGCATCTTCATAACATTGGTCATGCTGAATAGTGGAGGTGGAGGTGGATGTGAAGGTGTCGGTGTAGGTGTATGAGGCAAAGGTGATGGCGGAGGTGGAGTTAGTGGATATGGTATTCCCATGATACCTTGATTTATTGTTTTCAATCCACCTAGAGGTGTCTTTAAAATACTACTTTCTTCTTCATTATCAAATGCTTCCAATAGAGTGCTATACTGAACACCTAGATCTAGGTCTCTTCTAAACGTCTTTGCACTTCGCGTAGTTCCTGTCAAATCTCTTCTAAACATTAATTCAATGGAATAACCCTTTTCTCACACAATAAAATTTTAATCCAATTTTTCAGGGACTTCAGATACTTACCTCTTGGTCCTTTCAAAAACTGTCATTCAGCTTCACTATAACTAACAGATGTATCAATTGCAAACTCAATGATGAATCTCCCCAAAAATCCTATCGATCTAGTAATTGAAAACCCTCGTGATCTTGTTTTCTGAAGCTTCAAGATGCCTTACCAAATCTGGCATCCACATGATACGGTTATCCAACTTACATGTACCTTGATTGTCCACCAATTTAGACAATGACTGTTGTTATTCCCATGTGGACTATTGTTTTCATAGGCTACAAATTCATGCAGCTTCTGTTCTATCCACTTCTCAATCTACGTCTTAGTTGGGAACCATTTATTCCACATCACAAATTCCTCAAACAGATCCCGGTCCAAGCAACATAAACATCTATTGGCTTGAGTTGGTCTGGATCTAGGTTCAGAGTTATTTGTGCCAACGAATAAAACCTACACTATCGACCCTTTCGGCAACAACCTGCATAACGCATGGTGGAGTCTCACCCGAGAATGTATTGGGGTATGACAGAACCAGGTTTCTTCATCCAGAGGTCTGCATGACAGGGTTGTATTACTTCTAGGGCTTTAGTGACCTTCACGAACTCTAACCCTTGAAATGTGGAAATTATGATAACTTACACATAGCAACTTCTAACTTTGTGTGGATTTCTTTGAACATTCATAACATCAAGTAAACTAACGTATCTACTACTTTCGTGCATTAATTATGTTTTTCTTATGCTAAATGCATAAAATATAGTGAATACATAGAAAATGCAGAAGCAAATGTTAAGGCACACATACATAGATATTGCTCCCAAATAGTGTTTATTATGTTCAATCCTTTTGTTACAGACTCTTTCTTCCATGCACACATAGCTGCAGAGGCACACACACTGAGCTGCAGACTTACCAAGGTATCCACACACAGAGCTGCAGGAGCCTTCCCCTTCCCCTATGAAGAGAGATAGACTCTTCTGCCTTTGATCACTTGTCCACACATAGATATTCCATTCTTGATTACTTCCTATAGCTCTCTATGACTCCTTTTCATAGCATCGTTCTTTAGAATACCATGGTTTGCAAACCATGGACGGGTCACAAAACATCTTAAATTCTAACATACTAAGGGGCTTTTACATTCCTAAATACCCTTTTATTTCTTACGACCTTCACTCTCCGCTCCTCAAAATTTAGAGACTTTACAAAATAACAAAAGCTATTACAAAATTTTACCCGAGGGCACCGTGTCCCAACAACTACACTCAAGAAGAAAGTATTAAACAACAAACACAAAACCATATTAACAAAAATAAATTATTCTTGAGGTAACATGAAAGAATGGATAAAATGTGCACAAGGTTCCAAGTTCAATTCTCATATGATAAAAAAAAATCAAGGTGTAGTAGAGTAATGTATCTACCTCTGCAAGTGGAACCATGATAAACAACCTCACCATTTTGGTTTTCATTACAATGTCAAAATATAAAATCTTCAAAAATGTAATACTAAGAGCCGAACATATCTTAACTGCAACCCTAAAGGATGTTAAAAGACCTCTTACAAGTGCATAATGTTGGCATTATGATTCTGGTATGACTCTATGTTACAGATGTTGTACTTGATGGCAACACCCTCAGGTGGCAATGCTCTAATCAGGCTCTCAAAATGTTGAAAATTAAGAGGTACGCAGGTGAATGGTTCAAAAGGTGCGTACCCACAGGTATGCTGGCTAGGAAGTGCGTTCATACACGCAGGTCACCCGTTCATGAGGTGCGTACACCCAGTTCACTCACTTCAAGGCAGAGAAGCGCGCTCACGTGGGGTTTCTTATATTTGGCCCGTGGTATTTAGCCTGCCATTCTTGATTCTATGGTTTTGGCCCGTGGTATAGGATCTAATTTAGCCTCGGTTTGGATCCCTTGTATTGGTTATTGATAGTTTTGCCCCATGGTGTGAATAAGGGCTTGACTATAAATAGGGAAGGAGATCACTTGGCTAATGCATCTTTTGCAAATTGAATATCTTAAGATCTGAAATATTGGGTTATTGGTTTAAAAGCTTGATCTATATAAAAGTGAGGTTGAAAGTGAATCTATGAAGCGTGATCTCTCGGGCGCATGATCAGATCTGGGCATCTGACTATCTGTGGCACACTGGTGGACTGCCAATTCGGCCCTAATCAGAAGTACGCAGGTGATTAACGGTGCAAGTGCGTGGGTACGCAGAGCAGAAGAAGGAGCAATGCGTGGGTACGCAGAGCAGAAGAAGGCGCAGTGCGTGGGTACGTAGCGCGACAGAGGTTCAGGTGCGTAGGCACAGTGAAAGTACGCAGCGCTTCAGAAGCCGCAGGTGCGTAAGTACGCAATGCGATAACATATGTGGGTGCGTGGCTACAGTAGAAGTATGCGGCACGATAGCATCTGTGGGTGCGTGGCTACAGTAGCAGTACGCGGCGTGATTGAAGAAACAGTGCGTGGGTACGCGGTGCAGCAGAAGGCTCTCTGCGGGTATACGCAGGGGAGCAGAAGGTGAAGTGCGGAGCCACGCAAGCCAGATAAACAAAAATTGCGTATCAGTCTTAAGGCATTTATTTGACTGACTTTTCTCTGTTGATAAGGTGTTCTGGGTTTGGTTTACTGTTACTATTGATCTGGTTACTGCAGTTGACTAGGTGATTTACTTGTACTTGATGATCATTTGATATTCTTGGAT
This sequence comes from Pinus tabuliformis, assembly GCA_031772625.1. Taxonomy (NCBI): domain Eukaryota; kingdom Viridiplantae; phylum Streptophyta; class Pinopsida; order Pinales; family Pinaceae; genus Pinus; species Pinus tabuliformis. The sequence goes on from CM062816.1 coordinate 1,948,848,589, forward strand.
CCAGTTTGAAAATTTATGAAAAGTGGTCCTTGAAAGAAAAAGGGGGGTTGTAGCTCCCTTCCAGAAGAGACTGGAAAATGAGAGAGAGTTGTAGCTCTCTGCAGGTTGCAGCCTGCGTACTTGTAAAGGACTGCACCAGTACAAAACCATTGTAAAAGGAGTTTCTAATTTGAAAGAAGATAGAGACATATTGCAGCAGGTGGTTTTCACCCACATTGGGTTTCCACCTTATATCTGGTGTTCTTTGGTGTGACTATCTGTTCATGCTCATTATTTTATGGTACTGACATGCAAAAATAATTCAAAGTATAAATAAGGAAGATTTATTAAAAGAACTTGATAATACTGATTCACCCCCCCTCTCAGTATTATTTCCAACAATTGGTATCAGAGCAGGTCCTTCAGAGAAGCTTGATCGCTTGAAGGAAGATCATTCATCATGAGCAACTACGAGAGGGAAGCATCAATCAGGCCACCAATTTTTGATGGGACAAACTTCAATTATTGGAAGGTAAGAGTTATTGCCTATCTTCAATCTCTTGGTACAGAAGTTTGGGATATCATAGATACAGGCTACACTTTTCCTTCAGCTACTCCTACAGATACGGCCGAGAAGAAGAAATATGAAACAAATGCTAAAGCAGTCAATACTCTGCTGGGATGCTTATCTCAAATAGAATTCATAAAGGTTATGCAATATAAATCCGCAAAGGAAATATGGGACAAGATTGTCTTGAGCTACGAAGGAGATGAACAGGTAAAGCGTGCTAAACTTCAAACCCTCAGGATTCAGTATGAAAATCTCAGAATGTATAATGATGAAAGTGTGGCTAACTATTTTCTTCGGGTAGACGAGATTGTTAATTGCATGAAAAACTTGGGTGAAGAAATAAAAGAGGCTATTGTGGTTGAAAAAGTTTTAAGATCATTGTCCCCCAAGTTTGAATCTAAAGTGTCTGCAATGGAAGAAAAGGAAAATCTACGAATTCTTACTATGTCTCAGCTACACGGAATTCTAACTGCTTATGAAATGAGAAAGGGAGGTCCATCAGATAGGAGAGAAGCTGCTTTCAAGGCTTCAGGCAAAGGAGACTACTATGAAGCAAGTCACGTGCCAGAAGAAGAAGAAGAATCAAATTTTGTCAGAAATCTTCAACGGGGTACTGGAAGGTTCAGAGGTAAGTTACCTTTTAAATGTTTTGCTTGTGGAAGAGTAGTTCATTATGCTGCGAAATGTCCACATAAGGATAAGATTGAGAAGGGAAAGGAACCTGCTAGATGGTATAAGAAACAGAATGCAAATAAGAAAAGCTACTACACTCATGAAGATAGTGATGGTCTATCAAATAGTGATGAAAATGAACGAGGTAATGACTATAAACTTTTAATCGCATTTGAAGATGATGATTACAAGGATGCTATAGATGTGGATAGCTTTTATGAAGAAATTTCTAGACTCAAGACATGTATAGAAGAAAAGAATATGATCATTGATACCCTACAATCTCAAATTGATGAAAAAGAAAAATATCTTGAAAAATTAGAAGGTGAAATTCTTGGTCTTAGAAAAGAGATTGAGAAAACAAAGGCTATTAATATTAAGTTTGTCAAAGGATCTGAAACTCTGGATGAGATCATCAATATACAGCGTTCTCCTCTAAACAGGACAGGTCTGGGCTATAATGGAGAAACTTCTCAACCATCCACCTCAAAGAGTTATCTTGATGCAGCAAGAAGGAATGAGCAAAAGCATAATGAAGATCACCAGGTAAAGCAGGGACGAATTACCTCAAACAAAGACTATCAGATAAACCAGGGGCAATCCGTCCTAAGGATGAACAAAAGCTACAACCACCCACAGGTAAAATCCTCTCAATTTGCTTCAAGAATGGATGACAATAGAAATTACAATCATTTGGCTGGAAGATTTAATAACCGTAGAAGTTTCTTCAATGGACAATGCTTCTCTTGCCATAACTCTGGTCACAAAGCAGCTCAATGTGTTGCATATAAAACAATCATGACTAGAGAAGCTCAAAAACAAAGAAGTATGACCGGGATTACAAAAAGGACCTATAACAATTTTTCGGCTCTTGAAAATGAAATTGAATGTTCTATTTGCAATAACTTTGGTCATGAAGATTCTGAATGTAGGTGCAGGTTTCAGCAGACAAAGGAACAAGCCTCAAGCACCAAAACATGGAGAATAAAGGAACCACAAACAAAAAGATGTGGGATAGCATTTTATGCAGAGGGGCACAAAAATCTATGGTACATTGACAGTGGGTGTTCGAAGCATATGACAGGTGATAAAGAAAAACTTGAATCATATTCTGCTTTAGAAAAGGGAAAGAAAGTTTCTTTTGGAAATGATACTCCTGCAGCTATAAAGGGAAAAGGCACTGCTCAGTTAAAAGAAAAGGTCAAAGCTGGAAATGTTTTGTATGTTCATGGATTAAAGCATAATCTTCTAAGTGTCAACCAGATGTGTGATCAAGGAACCGAGGTGATATTTAGATCAAATGGATGTCTTGTTCGTGATCTTGATACAGGTAAAACGGTGATCAAAGGTGAAAGAACTCCAAATAATCTATACATATTTGAAGAAAGACAACAACAATGCTATCTAAGCAAGGATGATGAACACTGGTTATGGCACCAGAGGTTGGGGCATCTAATCTTTTCACAAATAAGGAAAGCATGCAAATATCAGGCAGTTCGCGGTCTTCCAGATATCAAAATTCCAGACAACACCATATGCAAATCATGTCAGTTTGGAAAGCAAACCAGAACTAACTTTCCAAAGAAGGAAGGATCAGCTAGCATGCCTCTTGAGCTTGTACATACAGATGTATGTGGACCATTCACGAAAAGGACACCTCGAGGAGAAGAATACTTGATATTATTCATTGACGATTTCTCCAGGTTTGTCTGGTTAGGACTTATGAAGCACAAAGATGAAGCATTCGAAAAATTCAAATCCTTTAAAGCCTTGGTTGAAAATGAATCAGGATACAAAATTAAGTGCCTCAGATCCGACAGAGGTGGGGAGTTTACCTCAAATGAATTTTTCGATTTCTGTGAAGAACATGGGATAAGGAGAGAATTCTCTACAGCTAGAACTCCTCAGCAAAATGGAGTGGTGGAAAGAATGAACAGAACAGTCCAACAAATGGCTCGTGTTATGCTTGATTAGTCTGGAACTCCCGCAACTTTCTGGGGTGAAGCTGCATATGCTGCGGTTGTTATTCTCAACAAAACAAATGTCCGGGTGAACAACACTCAAACCCCTCATGAGCTCTGGTATGCTGAGACTCCTTTGGTAAAGCACTTCAAAATCTTTGGAAGCAAATGCTATATTAAGAATACTGATGAGCAACTTGGCAAACTTGAACCTAGAGCAGATGAAGGCATTCTTCTTGGTTATTCTCCACACAGCAAAGCATACAAGTGCTACAATAAAAGACTTGGAAGAATTGTTGACAGCATTGATGTAGTGGTTGATGAGAAGGGATACATTCCTAGACAAGTAAATCATGAAGATATTGAAGAAGATGAAGACTACCCTCAAAGACAGAATGATGAAGAAGAAGAACTTCAAGAAGAACCAGAGGAGCAGATAAGGATAGAAGAGAAGACTCCATCCAGATATGTTCAGAAGAATCATCCAGAATCTCAGATTTTGGGGCAGAAAGAAGCAGGTGTACAAACAAGAAGAACAATTGCAGAAGCTTCAAGCTATTTGGCATTACTCTCTTCCACTGAACCACAAAATGTGAAAGAGGCATGCAAAGATGAATGTTGGGTCAAAGCAATGGATGAAGAACTTGAGTAGATCGAAAAGAACAACACTTGGGAATTGGTTCCTAGACCAAAGGATAAGAATGTTATAGGGACAAAATGGGTCTTCAAAAATAAATTGAATGAAAATGGAGAAGTAATTAGAAACAAGGCCAGACTTGTTTGTAAATGGTATGCGCAACAAGAAGGAATAGACTTTGAAGAAACTTTTGTTCCCGTTGCAAGACTTGAGGTCATCTGAATGTTCCTTGCTCTCTCAAGCTTTCAAAAGTTCAAAGTATTTCAAATGGACGTGAAATCAGCCTTTCTGAATGGAGACTTGGAAGAAGAAGTATACATTGAGCAGCCAGATGGTTTCATTCTTGGAAATGATCCAAATCTTGTATGCAGATTGAAAAAGGCTCTCTATGGTCTCAAACAAGCTCCAAGGGCTTGGTACTATCATTTGGACAAATATCTTCATCAACAAGGTTTTTCAAAAGGATCAGCAGATATCAATCTTTACATAAAAGTTGAAAACGACAATTTGCTAATACTTGTTGTGTATGTAGATGACATTATCTTTGGCAGCAATGAAGAAGCTATGAGTCAAAGCTTCGCCTTGGTAATGCAGAAAGAATTCAAAATGTCCTTGCTGCGAGAACTGACATATTTTCTTGGTTTGCAAATCCAACAAAAGGAAGGAGGGATCTTTTTGTCTCAAACCAAGTATCTCAAGCAGATTTTGAAGAAATATGGCATGGAAGATGCAAAACCAGTATGTACACCCATGGTCACAGGATGTAACCTCAGTGCAAATGATGAATCAGCAGCAGTAAATCAACCAACCTATAGATCTATGATTGGAAGTCTACTTTATTTGACAGGTACCCGACCAGACATAATGCATGCAGTAGGAATAGTTGGAAGATTTCAGGCAAATCCAAAGGAAACTCATCTTCAGGCAGTAAAGATAATCCTCAAATATCTTCAAGGAACTCAAAACTATGGCTTATGGTATCCTAGAGATACAGATCTCACACTTCATGCTTATACAGATGCAGATTGGGCCGGAAGCGTGGATGACAGGAAGAGCACAAGTGGTGGTGCATTCTTTATGGGTTCCAGATTAGTATCTTGGTTCAGCAAGAAACAAAGTTCGATTGCCTTGTCTACAGCTGAAGCGGAATATGTTGCTGCTGCATCTTGCCGCACTCAACTCCTTTGGATGATGCAGACCTTACAGGATTTTCAAATCACTTGTATACCACCCATCTCCATCTTATGTGATAATACAAGTGCAATCAGCATTTCAAAGAACCCAGTCATGCATTCAAAGACCAAGCACATACCAATCAAGTATCACTTTCTCCGGGAACAAGTGCTTGAACAAAAGGTTAAGTTGGAGTATGTTCCTTCTAAGGAACAAGTTGCTGATATACTTACCAAACCATTGCCCAGGGAGACTTTTGAATACCTCAGGCAAAAGCTGGGGGTTGTTGATGCATCATCATGTTGTTGAATCTCTTCTGATGGTTGGATGTACACAAGGCTTATTTGGGGCATATGCGTACATGTGATGGATTGCGGATTGGTCGAAGATCAAATGGCACAGGTTCAGGGGGAGCATATAATGCATTGTTGGCATTATGGAGCAAGTACAGAAGGAGATCATGGATGCTGGTCTGAATATTGCTGCAATATGTCTCTATCTCTTTCATGGTCATTTATGGTGTTTGGTGGATTATGGTTCTTATTTGCAGATCTGGTTTATAGTCAGGGGGAGCATGTTCTTAGGGGGAGCATAACCCTTTGCCCTTGATGTCAAAGGGGGAGAATGATGTTGAAGATCTTGAGGTTGCCATCAAGTCCAAAGGGGGAGATTGTTGGCATTATGATTCTGGTATGACTCTATGTTACAGATGTTGTACTTGATGGCAACACCCTCAGGTGGCAATGCTCTGATCAGGCTCTCAAAATGTTGAAAATTAAGAGGTACGCAGGTGAATGGTTCAAAAGGTGCGTACCCGCAGGTACGCCGGCCAGGAAGTGCGTTCATACACGCAGGTCACCCGTTCATGAGGTGCGTACACCCAGTTCACTCACTTCAAGGCAGAGAAGCACGCTCACGTGGGGTTTCTTATATTTGGCCCGTGGTATTTAGCCCGCCATTCTTGATTCTATGGTTTTGGCCCGTGGTATAGGATCTAATTTAGCCCCGGTTTGGATCCCTTGTATTGGTTATTGATGGTTTTGCCCCATGGTGTGAATAAGGGCTTGACTATAAATAGGGAAGGAGATCACTTGGTTAATGCATATTTTGCAAATTGAATATCTTAAGATCTGAAATATTGGGTTATCGGTTTAAAAGCTTGATCTATATAAAAGTGAGGTTGAAAGTGAATCTATGAAGCGTGATCTCTCAGGCGCATGATCAGATCTGGGCATCTGACTATCTGTGGCACACTGGCGGATTGCCAATTCGGCCCTAATCAGAAGTACGCAGGTGATTAACGGTGCAAGTGAGTGGGTACGCAAAGAAGAAGAAGGAGCAGTGCGTGGGTACACAGAGCAGAAGAAGGCACAGTGCGTGGGTACGCAGCGCGACAGAGGTTCAGGTGCGTAGGCACAGTGAAAGTGCGCGGTTCTTCAAAAGCCGCAGGTGCGTAAGTACGCAGCGCGATAGCATCTGTGGGTGCGTGGCTACAGTAGAAGTACGCGGCACGATAGCATCTGTGGGTGCATGGCTACAGTAGCAGTACGCGGCGTGATTGAAGAAACAGTGCGTGGGTACGCGGTGCAGCAGAAGGCTGTCTGCGGGTATACGCAGGGGAGCAGAAGGTGAAGTGCGGAGCCACGCAGGCCAGATAAACAAAAATTGCGTATCAGTCTTAAGGCATTTATTTGACTGACTTTTCTCTGTTGATAAGGTGTTCTGGGACAATTGATCCGGTTACTGCAGTTGACTGGGTGATTTACTTGTACTTGATCATCATTTGATATTCTTGGATCCAGTTTGAAAATTTATGAAAAGTGGTCCTTGAAAGAAAAAGGGGGGTTGTAGCTCCCTTCCAGAAGAGACTGGAAAACGAGAGAGAGTTGTAGCTCTCTGCAGGTTGCAGCCTGCGTACTGGTAAAGGACTGCACCAGTACAAAACCATTGTAAAAGGATTTTCTAATTTGAAAGAAGATAGAGACATATTGTAGCAGGTGGTTTTCACCCACATTGGGTTTCCACCTTATATCTGGTGTTCTTTGGTGTGACTATCTGTTCATGCTCATTATTTTATGGTACTGACATGCAAAAATAATTCAAAGTATAAATAAGGAAGATTTATTAAAAGAACTTGATAATACTGATTCACCCCCCCCTCTCAGTATTATTTCCAACACATAAAACAAAAATAAAGCAAATTGATATAAAATTCGAAAAAAATGAGACAAGTTTCGAGTGAAAGCTAATAGTTTAAGGTTTTGTGGAGAAAATATTGTATTGAAGCAACTATATAAAACCTAATAAACTCCAAGGTAGACAAGTATGTGACACCCACCCAAAATACTAAACAATGGCAGTACAAAGCAAGCAAAGGTTGATAGGCATAAACACTAAACAAGTACACTACAAAGTAAGGGCAGAGAGGCATTGGAATTAAGGAATTGCAACTATTTAACTTTGCATGGGTACACTATACTCATACTTTTGTAGAATAAACCTATATTGTTATATCTTTTATTTCTTTTTTGACAAGACATGATATCTTTTCATATATTTTTGACTTTGCAAATATTTTTAGCTAGATTGGAAAGTCTATTTAAAATGTAAGATTTTTATTTTTTATTTTTACTTAATTTTATTATTTTTTTTAAGTAGATGTCACATACAACTGCAGATAATTAATCCAATCATTTTTAAACAGTTTCTTTAACATTTCAAAATTAATAAAAATATTCGTAAATTTTTTAAAAAATCATACAATAAAAATATCCAAATATATTTTAAAACATTACTTTTGATTATCTCAAAACAGTACAAAAACAATACACACATAAATTTTTATAACTTCTTATAAAAGAACTTTTCAATATTTTATAAAATTAAAATAAAATATATATAAATAAACTTTTAAATACATCACTAAAATAAATAATTATATTATAAAAATAAAAAGTAAAAGACTTGCGTATCTAAATTTGTATAGCATTTTGTAAACAACAGAACTTGAATGTTTACATACATGCAAAGTAACATTTTTTCCAACCAGGGATAAACATAATCTCACATGGAATCAGAAAATATTTTAATGTATATGACTGTAAAATGTAAGAAAAGTCTTATCCTGTTAGATTTATGGATATACTGTTTCTATAGTCTTTTTTCCTTGAAGGAGAGCAGCCTTCCAACTTGACATATATCCTAGCCCTCGACCAAAACCAAGCGACAATGCCAACAGTATTAATTTTAGTCAAAAAGAGTTAGAAAAGGAAAAGGATTTAGAATGTTTGAACTGTTAAGGCGGCTAGACCACCCCTGCTTTCATTATAGTCAAAAAGGGGATTAAAAATGAAAAGATGCTAAAATGTTTGAACTGTTAAGGCGGCGAGACTATTATGTGGATTTAACGTAAAGTATGACATCTGGTTTACATTTTCCCTTAGAGCACGTCTCTGTGCGGTGTAAACTACTATGGCGTGTTGCACACAGATATTTAATGGAAATTCAGATTTTACTTGCAAATTATTGCCATCCTTTCAAAGAAAATACGACGGCGTTATGGCGTGATGCACAATGTGATGTTGAGTTGCAATACAGATTTTGGTTGGAAATTATTTCAGTCCATTAAAATCAACTTTTAGAGGAACGGGGACGGCCATGATAGTGATAATCTAATGGCACGAAGCAACAGTTACAGTTTTATCTGTTATATTAATGCGAATCAAAATAAGGGGTGACTATGCCGACGCGAAATTTTGTCCTGCAATATATTAGAGGTGAAGCAAATGGAGAGGAAGCAAAAGATTTCTGATTCCACCCAATTTGAGATAATGACGTGAGTCAGGAGCATTGAAAATGAAGCTTCAAGATAATATTTGGAACATTTGGGATGTTAACTCCAGTATCCAGTGCTCAGATTTTATGTAGGGTGTGTATCCGGGCAAATAAAATTCACGATCTTATCTATATGAAAATTTCCAATATACGGTTTTGTCTTTAGAGTTCGCGTAGGTTTTAGGGTGTTTTTGGAATTTCGAAAGCACATACTTTCATACAAGATAATATTCGTGCGGATTGGATTTGGCCGAACGTTGATAGCCGACAAAATGTGGAGGTTCTTTCAACTGCGTTCTCCATTGCTATGTTGCAGTTATGAAACACGATGGATATTGCTGTTGTATTGTCCCTATTTTGCCTCATCAGCAATTTTGTTGTTTTGAGGAGCTGTCAGTGCTCTTATGGTTTCATCTCACTATCGTTGTAATATTCTTGCATCGGCATCATGGCCCCAACGCACGCCATTGAAATAAAAAAAACCCTTATGGTTAGTAGACTCCATATGTTGAACATGTTGAGAAAATTGTTAGATTAGTCATTCATTGGTAAACTTTCTAAATCCTTACTATTAGTCATGTATTTCCATAAGTGATGCAGTTACTCTGAGTCATGTATTTCCATAAGTGATGCAGTTACTCTGAGTCAGGAATTTTCATAGGTGATGCAGTTCCTCCTAACACTTCTAACTTTAATTCCACGAATTGAACTTGGGTCAAAACTTTGATCTTTGACATGCTGATGTACATCTTAACCCATAATCATTAGTAAACTTTCAAACCCTAACTATTACTTGAGTATGGTTACTCATTAACAAAAGTGATAAATATAAATCAGCACTTCAAAATAGCAAGCCCAATGGCGATTGCTGCGCACAATAGTAAAACATCTGTTAGTGAAATTGTGGCACCAATCTTCACGTGTGGACGGTAACTAAGATCATTTGCTACTGTGTAGAACGCTGCCATAGGTCCAGTGGAGACCAAACTCATGACAATCTAGTCCATGGTAAACAAAGTTACATCCGATGTCAAATTTACGACAATCTATACCTTGGTAAAGAGAGTCCCATTGCAACGGTTAAAACAGCTAGAATAATACCCTATAATGTTCGGTTATGATTGGGCAGGACATTAGAGAAAAACCAATCAATTGCCCTAAAATATTCATCATTTCAAGTTATGTCCATGTTGATTGGTTGTCCCACCTGCAGATTTTAATGACAATTTGCATGCAGTCAAAGCACGACCTCTTGCAGTGTCAAGAAAAGAGTGAAGTCGCATTCAGAGGGATGCTTCTACATGGATGGACTCGTGCAATCCAATACAGAATTTAACGAGCATTCCGGATACCACACAACTAGCGCAGCCGGCTAAGTTGCGTTTGACTAACGCTGCTAAGCAATTACAGTGCGAGATTGAAACAAGTAATTCTCGTATACAAGATAAGATAAACTTACTTCCGGCCCTAGCTTGTGATCTGAGTAACTATCCATTCTCTAATGTTCAAGCAGATATTACACATGCTTGTAATGTTCAAGCAGATATTACACATGCTAATTATTCAGATCGTCACTGCACATCCTTGTAATCTGAAAATTTTCTGAATATCTTTAATCATAAACATGCATACTAATCTTACATATTACTTTTGAGGAAAAGCCTATTATATCTGCAACACAGTATCAAATTAAAAGCACCAATAACTTACCACTCTACTCAAAGATTACCACACAAGTGAACGTTGGCACTTCCAACTAATCCCCCTACCCACTTGCACGGTACCAAACAAGTGAACGTAGACACTTGCAACTAATTCCCCTACTCACTTGCACGGCTTTGAACGTTGACACTTCCAACTAATCCCCCTACCCACTTGCACGGCTTTGTAGTATTCGCTAAATTTTTAACTACCTTATTAGTAAACGTAACATTCTTGGTGAATATAAAAGGAAAAAGGATCTTATAGGTTATTATTATTTTTTTTTGAATAAGCAGAAGATGGTGTTTTTTGTTTTGTTTTTTATATATATATTTAGTAATTGGCTGTGATATACATCTATATCCACATGGTAGATTGGATTGTGATAAGCACAGTATATGTTTATTCGTGATATATCTCTTTGTTATGATAGTCTGGATTTATAATAAATAAGATGAAGTTACATGTATATTAGTCTTAGTAGAAGAATTAATCTATTTTAGGTGGAGAATATGATGTTCATGTTATATCTCTTTGTTATTATGGTGCAGATCTATAATAATTAAGATGAAGTTATATGTATATTAGTCTTAGGAGAAGAATTAATCTATTTTAGGTAGAGAATATGATGGAGAGACATGAGGAAATACAATCACAAGAAGTGTTCATGCTTTAATGAGGATGTCCATCTAGAGCAAGTGCTTATGATATTTTAGAGAAAAGTAATATTTTGAGAAAATAACTACTAAATTTAACTTCGAGGTTCATGTTTTAATGAGGATGTCCATTTTGTCCAAGTGTTTATGAAATTTTGTGGAAAAGTAATATTTTGAGAAAATGACTACTAAAGTTAACTTTAGTGAAAGGGTAAAGGAGAATGTATTGCAGCCTTTTTTAACTTCCATCTCATAATGGAAATTTCACTCTTGAGCTCAATTTCTTATTGCATATACCAATTATGTAAAAAATCCATGTTTTTTATGTGTAGTTTGCAAAGCATAATATTGTTTTCTCTTACTTGGTTTAACTGAACTAAGTGTTACAACTTCTATAACCATGTTGGAACACTAAATTTTTTCCCTTCAAAAGAAAAATTGAGAGCATTATCGCTTCCTTTTCACTAACATGGAACGATGAGTCACTCATTGTAGCCTTCTAGGGAGAGATGATTACTCTTTGTATCATAGCATGGTGATAGAAGAGATCCCTAGTGGAACATTTCTAGCATGGAAAATAATGCTATAACTTTAAGGAGCTCTGAGTGTACTACCCATTCATGGAGTACTAAATCTCATATTTTACTTAGCTACATTTCTTCCTATTTAATCTTGGGATACTACTATCAAGTGTGAATATGTTCATTATTTGTGTTGGGCATGGAATCCCCCCATAGCATGTTTTGGGGCTCAAAGCCCAAGTTTTGGTCAAATATGTTGTAAGACTCCACGAATTGCAGGTGCGAAGCGCGAAATTTACATTGAGTCATAGGGTTGTCCGCCATAAGTAATGTAATGTAATGTAATGTCATGCTGGCCTACCCATGGTCCGCGGACCATGAGATTGTATAAATAGAGCGAGGCTCTAAATTGTAAAGAGAATTGGAGATAGAGGAGGATGGATGAAGTCTAGAAGATAGCGGATATAGAAGAAGTCTAAGTGTCTTGGGTTGTAGTAGTAAGAAGAGGCTCTGCAACTCAGTGCGCATAAGCCTAGTAGACTCTGCAGTTGAGTGCACGGACCACTACAGCGGAGTGCACAAGGTGAAGTTGAGTCTATAACCCAAGAAGAAGAATAATAAAGAGAAGTTTGACTCCAAGTACCGTGTATCTGTTTTTGCATGATTTTCTATGCATTCATATTGTTTTGGTTATCACGACTTATATGATTACTGCACACTGTTAAGTATAATTGGGCTCATATAGATAAGTAATCATATAATCTCAAGTTAATAGTAAGGAACTTAGGTAATAACATGGATCATGCCTCGAACAAAGCTACACAAAGGCAGCATTGCGGACTGCTAGATACTAATAGGTGCGCGTAGAAGCATGTGCGCAGGGTCAAACCACGCACCACTGAAAAACCATCAGACATCTCTAGGGTGCGGAAACCTGGTTCTAGCACCCTCCCATACTACTTTGGGTGAGACCTCAGCCCGCGCTCTGCGGAATGTTGCCGAAAGAGCTAGTAGTACTGGGATTTGTTTGGCTAAATCATCTCTAAACCTGGGTTAGGCCCCTATAAGGCAAAAAATGGTTCCATTACCGGGACCAGGATTCGCATAAGGGATGTCTCATGTCATGTTAGTGGAATCCAATAAAGAAAGAAATGTCATGTTAGTGGAATCCAATAAAGAAAGAAATTGAAGGGTGGTTGGACAAGAAGATTCACGAGTTCGCGGTGCAGGAAAATAGAAATATGTGAGTATCTAAGGAACAGTGGTTGGAGAGCTACTTATATACGGAAATCCACGAAATTTTATTTGCATCCTTTAATTTTGAGTTGTATGAGTGAATCATGAAGCTAGTAGACAACTAGGGAAGGTGTAGGCTCGACAAACCAATCATGCGGATTCTAGAATTAGTGCATAGATTAGAAGCGTCATGAGATAAGATCGCGCGAGCTGTGGACCATTGCCTTGACTAAATTATAGGAGGATTTATCATTATGTTCGCGATAGATACAACCGTTAGCTACAATGAGGTAGAGCAATGCCTCCTTAAGGGACCATGAGGTGAGTATATTAAATCTTTGAACATTTGGATTAAGATGTTGTTGTGTGAAAAGCGGGTTATGCGAATAAATTAATGTTTGGGATTATGCGAAGTGGGGAGATCTACAGAAGCGAAAGTATTAAAGAATTAAAATCCAGTCCTTTAATTTCACCCTCGCGGAAAAGCAAGGAAGATCTGGCGAAAGTCTCTTCGAGAAGTGTGGTCAGTCTGATAAGGTAGCATATTTTGCGCTTACCACCTCCACCTACATTTCCACCCGTCTCACCCTCCGCACCACCATCACCACCAATCCCACCTTCACCACCACCACAGTACAGTATCACAAGTGCGATTAAACTACTGGTATTCAGAGGAGTAGGGAATGAAGATTTGGACCAATTTTGGTTCGTGGTAAGGGCGGTATGGGAGGCACAAGGAGTAGTGCATGACAATATCAAGAAGGCTATGCTAGTAAGCGCGTTGCAAGATGACGCGTTAACATGGTACATCAAGCATTCTAATGACCATCCAAACGCAGGAATCGTAGAAATCTAGACCATGCGGAATAGGGATTTTAGTAGGGCAAAGTCGGAGACACAATCAATTATTGGGTTTAAGGAGATCACGATGCTCCTAAGCAAGACCTCCTGGGATCTGAACCAAAGGCTGAAGGGTATGATTCACGAATCCAACATGACTTTGACGGATGGATAGCATCGTGCATGGTTTGTAGCATCACTAACACTGCATTTAAGGACGACGATGTCACAACAAAAACTTTCCACCCAAGCTGAAGCTTTGGAGATGGCAATGAGATTGCATGAGACCCCTATACAAGACCCTGGTCTGGGAGTCCAACAAATCCACGTGCAACTACAAAATCCATGTCTGGAGATGCAGAGTTTGAAACAACACAGGACACCTCAGTTAGAGGCTTGCGAGGAGGTATGGTGCACAAAATGCAAAGGCCAAGGGCATGACAAGGACCACTGTCTAGTGTTTGTGAATTACTTGGCAGTAGTAGGGCCAATGTCATTAAGACCTGAGGCTCAAGCACGACTAAGCACGACACTTGCACTATGGCGCGCGATCTGTCAGATAGGAGGAAAACACACTACGGATAATGTCATCTATTGCAGAAGTATATGCAGACGGCCCAACAATTGTTTTGTAATTTCTGTAGGTTGGTAGGCCATGATGAACACACCTGCAGAAGTTGCGAACTAATGATGGATTGGACTCCTCCCTACAGGGTGCAGATCGAAATGCGAGCCCTTGACCCAAATGTAGGAATGACGTGCATTGGATTTTAGGGTCGCAGGCGAGGTCAAAGTGGAATGGGACTAGGAAGGGGTCGCAGACAACTAATTTGTTATAATTGCAGAGGGCTAAGGCACTATGCCCGCAATTGTACAAACCCGACAAGAACATAATGTTTATATTATACCCAATTTGATCATGAGGCAAAAGACTGCCCTACATTGATAGCAATGCTATGCAAAAAAGGGTATTCCAGCCACCTCTGACTCAGAATTTGTAGATGATGACGTCTGAGCTGCACCAATAAGACCCAAATGTAAACATGATGCTAAGGAGTGGTATGATCATTAGTGATGATAAAGGTAAGCAGTCAGAATGAAGTGTGTGGGTTCGCAAGGCTCCTATAAAGGAACCCAAATTTGATTTAGAACGTGCAAAGGAGACATTCATGGAAGCTAAGAAGAGCTTCACGCAGGCATCCACTTCAGGTAGTAAAGATCAACTAGAACCAGGGATGGATCCTTCAATGATCACTACCTTTCTGGAGACATGCATGAAACTTCTATGTGACAGCAAGCAGTAAAAGGACTACAGGAACTTATCACTAGGTGCGCGGGACCAGGAGAACCGCCTGTGGTCTAGAAACTTGGAAAGCATGCATTGCGCACAGGAAGGGAAATGAGGTTGACTGTGCAAATCGACGAGTATGAAATGGATCAGGTAATTCTGGATCTCGAATCAAAAGCAAATGGACTACCGAAACAAACATGGAAACACATGGGCAGACCCGCGCTACAATGGTCTCCTATTCAATTACAAATGGTGAACCAACAAAAGATCTTGCCCATGTGAAGATTGCAGGGGGTAAGGTGCGAGCGCGCAGGTAGATTTTGAAGTTATAGATATTGTCAATGACAAAAACCCATATCCCATGCTACTAGGAATAGATTGGGCCATTGATATGAACAGAGTCATAAACGTGAAGAAGCACAAAATGATCTTTGAAAAAAAGTCACTACGTGTAGTAGTACTACTAGATCTAGCCAAGGGAGTGCGATACATTGAATCGGTGCACGATGATGATAGTGGTGACGATCTCGATTGCATATACAAGATAACTACATGAGAATAGGATTGGGTGAATCCAGCTATAGGTGGAAGGATTTCATGGGAGCGCAAAATCTCCTGCACTTCAGATTTAGACGAAGAAGTAGAGCGATGGTAGAATTGGCTGCATGAAGTAACAACTCTTAATTACAACATGATGATTAGATCACCAATACGTGATGATAGAGGTAGGGGATCTACCTACCTATGATGGGTTGACAGCAGTGGATGAATTCCTGAACAAATTTGAAAGCATAGTACTAGAACGACAGAAGTTTGCTACTCTGAAATGGGCACTGCGCGTGATGCCTGCAAGATGGTGGGGTACACATCATCAATGTTTTGAAGACTGGTGCAAATGCAAGAGGATGATGCGCATACAATTTGGAAAACCCCAGCTAAGGATGAGAGCCAGTCACTAGGGGCAAAACAACTTACATGCCCACCTTTCCCGATGGGTATGGACATATGCCATGTAGCCCACACAAGTGCACACCACTCCCCAAATAGAGAATCAAGAAAAATGCAGTAGCAGGAAAGGTGAAGCGTGCGGAGGACTATCCATAGAGAAACATTCGATAGGGTGTGTGAAGTGTTGAACAGGGCTCACTGGGTGAAACACATTGACTGGGACCTGCACATACCAGCAGTTCGATGGGCATATAAGACCATGTACAAAACCCTGACCACGAAAGCGATTCTAAGGTTCAGTAATAGGATGGGGACTGTAATTTATGAGGGGCATGCAATGATGAATCCACAAATAATAGCACCTATAGGTGTGACAATGTGAGAAGCCAAGGACAAAGACATCACATAGTTACGTGAGGTAGAACACATAAGACTTCAGGAAACCATTCAGCGAAGGAACCTTAGACTTCGCGAACTTGAAAAGCACCACATACGACTAAGGAAAAAAAGCATTTTGTTGGACGAATAAGTCAAGAGGTGGGAAAACGATATCAAGTGAGATGTCTCATTGATAAACCAACAATGACAATGCAAGGTGAGAATGATCATACTCATGAGTTAGAAGACTATAGCCGAGAATTGATTAGTCTACTACCATGGCTAGGACCACATATCACCACATGCAGTAACCAGGGGAAGGCATTGCATACAGTAGAGCATGCGACACTGACTGTCGCGAGGGAAATTGAGGATTTTCCATGAACCATATTAGAAGTCGAGTTGGAGCCTCTCACAGGTGGTGCAACTACTTGACTAGTCATAGGAAGCACAATCTCAGCACTCCAGGCAGTCGAAAGAGAGCGAGGGACTATAAAAGAGTATGTTTGGGAGCTACACGATAAGGGAGTTGCACGCAGAGTCAGTGTGTCACAAGGTTCGCGCCCACGCACAGGGGGTTGTGCTGCCACACAAGTAGGCTAGGAAGTGACCATTGGTGTCACTATTCATGACGGGATGTTCGGTTTGATGCCAAATGGAGTAGGCAGTGGACATTTAAGATAGCAGTTATGGGTAAGATTTTGGAAAATCTTCCACCAAGGAAGCATTGATGGCCCGAAATTGGGGGAATGGTCGAATTTGAATTCAAAAGGCGCTATAAAACTCTAAGGGCTAGCCATGAGACAACACTTGTTCACTTGAGACTTGAGCAGTTGAGTAGAGCACAGAGTATTGAGCACCAAGAAATATTCAAGCCCATAGGTTCGCGAAAGACCACATACAGTACAAATAAGATGACGGATACCAGGGTAGGTTTCAACTTTGAAGAAGGAACCACCAATGAGGCCTCGTCAACCCACATGGCACAAAATGTTCCCGAAGATACTGGGGTCATGCCAGAAATCCTGGAATCCCCTCGGACGCTGAGACCAAAAGAATATAAGCAGACAATGGGACTAGTCTGCATGTCCCCAAGGAATCCATGGTTCGGTAAGCTATCAATGGAGGAAAAGGGCAAGGCTTTCACCATTGAGTCAGATGAAGAGTAGGAGGACTTCCAGGCTCTGATTGCCGAGGTAGAGGAAGAAGAAGACATGGAGGCAGACATCCAACCAATGCACTCTACAGCAAAATTGGCTGAGTATGTACCTCCACGAAAGGAGAAATCTAAGGTACCAAAGGATCTGGATGCAATGAAGAGTGTGATCCAGACCTCGCTCCTCCCCGATGGAATTACCTTTGAGGATCTGCTCCTAGGATCTGTGCCTACCCTAAAATTTGAAGATTGGACCTCATGGATAGCGAGAAATTCACACACTTAGAGACGGAGAGCCTAATGAAACAGAATACAGAGGAGCCGGTGATCACATTACAACTGTGAAAATGGATGTGTGATGTGGAGAAGGTTGGGTTGCTTAATCTACTATGGATAACACACTTTCACCGTGCACCCATCGCCATTTTTGTCATTAGGGAGCTGCTTTTCCTAGTGCATGATGGGTACATATGGATGGAGGAGCCTATTTCCATCACAGCAGATCTCATCCATAGAATTTGTTGGCTTCCCTGTAAGGGAAAGGATGTCGTGATGATAGTAGGGAAAAGTACAATTTGGCTCTCACAGAAGCCATGCAGAAAAAATATAAGCTCGAGAACAAAAATAGGGGTTACACCATCAACAATATTAAGGATAAAGGGGTGTGCATAGCCACCCAGCTCCTGGTCAGTAAGGTAATGACAAAATGCCGCGATGATGACGTACCAGCTCTGGTAGTTGCATTGGTTGAACAATGCGTGGAGGGAATCTAGTTCAACTGGGCCGAGTTCCTCTGCGAAGAATTTTTGCTCAACTGTAAGGAGGCCCAAGAGTAGGGTAAGACCTACTACTACGTGTGATTTCTCTTGTCCATCTTGCTGGTAGCCAGAGAACTGTCAGATGATAGTCAGGTCCCGAGCATTGAACGTGACTTACCAGAGGCCGTGAAGTATGCGTCGCTCTGGGCTACCAAAGACGCGAAGCGGAATCGCGATACAAAGATATTTTGGGTGCTCATGGAGGTGATCATTCGGATGTGGATTAATAGGAGGTTGCACCTGTCCCCCACAGTGCACAATAGTCTGCAGAGTTTGCAGACTTCAAGGCAGACATGCATAATATTTACATCAGGGCGCGAAAGGATCTGTCATGGAAGTGGACAAAGCTCCCATTCATAGCCACTGACAACATGATCTTTACAGTGTTAGAGTCATGGCCTCCTGAGTGGCACACCCTAGATTTGGCAGAGTTGGATAAGATAATAATGCAGAAAAGGAAGGATGATGCCAAGTAGCACGTCACCCAACTAGTCAAGAAAAGGCACAACGAAAAAGTGGCATCTGAGGTCAAGACAGCCTGCGAAGTGGCACATGAAGTCGTGGAGCAAAAGAAGGCAGTCGAAGTAGCAGCAGTGCAAACAATAGAGGCCAAAATAGTGTAGGAAGAGGAGGGCCAAGCAGTGTCTGTAGGACAGGAAGCAAAGGACATGCACCTTGTAGAAGAGACCGCATACCCAGGAACCACCTCGATCCAACTCAAATGGCCGGGTGTCATAGAAAGATCGGGTCCAAGAAAAAGGGTCAAGGCCTCAATGTTGGCCATCGATCCTATCACCTTAAGTGAAGGTGACCTCCATGACATCACCGAGACGGTTCGTGATGTCACTAGTGAAGCACTTCTAGACTTCATGACGAAGCAACAGAATGTGTTGGGGGCCCTCAAGATGCAGCTGCAGGAGTTAAAGGTGTGGCCCCCTCAAGAAGGAATCCTATCTACCCACATCGCAGTGGGCACTTCAACAATATAACAAATGTTGCGTGCAAGGATAGCCAACACAATAGTGTTGCCAGAAGGAGCGTTGGTATCAGCAGATGTGATGGACCGAATGACAGTTAGCATGATGAAATGCCTCGGACTTAATCTAGCTGCCATTCCTCGAGAAATGCTCTATCATCTATAGGATGGAATAATAGTAGAGATGCGCATCATGGAGAGCCACACGATCCAGGTTCTGAGTGAGCAGAAGATTAATATAGAATAGCTTAGCTTGTAGTGATATGAACTGGTGTTGTAGAACAAATAGTTAGTGCAGACCGTAGATGACACTTGCCGATGCGTCTTAGAGTTGGTTATTGCAGCAGATCTACTAGTAGAAGTGTGGATTCACAAACTAGGAAGTGGAGTCTGCAATGTTATAGAAGAGACAACAAAGGTGTAGCTGGAGATGAATCTCCAGATTTCTGAACTGCAGTTGAAGGCACAACCTTCCACTCCCCCAGAGGTCAGAGAGCAGCGCACCATCGCTATTGTAGTAGGGATGGAAGAGATTAGAGGTGTAGTGCACAACTATACCACCATGTTGGAGTAGGCGCTTGAGGTCCTCATGATGTTGCAGGAGGACACCAACAGCCAGCGGCTGGAGACAGAGGCATGCGAACTCTAGCAACAATATGACAACATCAGAGCAATTGTGTAGATAGCAGTCCTTACTTAGTGGCTTGTAAAGATGTAGCAAGCTAAGGCATTAAAATACCAGGTGGACGTGGCGTGCCATAAGGAAGTTCTTCTCAAAGCGCGTGTCTAGCCATGGATTGATGAAGCCTTCACATCATAGTAGATATCAAAGGAAAGCTTGCACATATTCAAGGGATGCAGGTAGATATGCAGTGCAACACGCCAGAAACAGAGGGCTCAGAAGACAGAATGTAGCAGGCAGCAACTCAGTTCATTGCCGACATTCAAGCCATTCAAGACTAGTTGGAGGGACTCTATGCCAAGATCGTCGTGCCGACAGAGCGACTCGAGGGTGATCCACGATGTTTGTGTTGGGGGCTTGTTGGGCATGCAATCCCCCCACAACATGCTTTCGGTCTCAAAGGCCAGGTTTTGGTAAAATATGTTGTAAGACTCCGCGAATTATGGGCGCGAAGCCCGAAATTTACATTGAGTTATAGGGTTGTCTGCCCTAAGTAATGTAATGTAATGTAATGTCATGTCAGCCTACCCATGGTTCGCAAACCATGGGATTATATAAATAGAGCCAAGCTTTAAATTGTAAAGAGAATTGGAGATAGAGGAGGATGGATGAAGTCTAGAAGATAGCAGATAGAGATGACGTCTAAGTGTCTTGGGTCAAGTAGTAAGAAGAGGCTCTGCAGCTGAGTGCACAGAGACCTAGTAGAGTCCACAACTGAGTACATAGACCCCTACAGCTGAGTGTGTAGGGCGAAGCTGAGTCTGTAACCTAAGAAGAAGAATAATAAAGAGAAGTTTGACTCCAAGTATTGTGTATCTATTTTTGTAATATTTTCTATGCATTTATATTGTTTTGGTTATCGCGCGCACTTATATGATTACTACACACTGTTATGTATAATTAGGCTCATATAGATAAGTAATCAGATAATCTTAGGTTAATAGTAAGGAACCTGGGTAATAACATGGATTGCACCTCGAACAAAGCTGCACGAAGGCAACATTTCAGGCTGCTAGGTACTGATAGGTGTCCATAGAAGCATGCGCGCAGGGTCAAACCGTGCACCACAGAAAAACAATCAGACATCTCTATGGTATGGAAACCTGGTTCTAGCACTCTCCCATACTACTTCAGGTGACACCTCAGTCTGCGCTCTGTGGACTGTTTTCTGAAAGAGCCAATAGGACCGAGATTTGTTTGGCTAAATCATCTTTGAACCTGGGTTAGACCCCTATAAGCCAACAATTTGTTGGGGTGGTAGTAGTATTGATATAGATGGATGCCAATTTCAAGTGTGATTATGATGACAAGGGGAAGGGATGGTAGTAAGACCCTTGTGTTGAAGAATCTAGGGAAAATTAGGTGTAATGTGATTCTTCTTTGATTGATGAAAATTTGTGGAGTCTCTTTATTTTTTCTTGTTAGCTTAATATTATTCCTCGTATTATTAATGCATGTGTGTGTACTTCATCCAACTACTACCAAAGCTTAAGAACATGAACACAAGATTTTGGCTCTCTACTAGGGCCAAAACCTCACTTCTCTTGCGATGAAAACCGTTTGGTAGGTTTTCTCTTATTGACGCTTCTTTCTTGATCAATGCCAAACCCTAGACCCTTGGATAGAAGATCCTCCAAGCACAAGTCAATTCCTTCCTTTTCTTTGTACTATATTCCCCCACACTTTGTGTACCTCCTTCTATAACTTCATTCCCTAGCACTTCATCCTTATTCCCACACTTCGTTCTTCTTCTAGTGTAAGTAGATCTTCTCAAGGAGATACCTTTATTTAGTGATATCCTTCACCTAAGGATAGTCATTCATTCTCTTGATCATCTGAGTTCCTTTTTGATGTATGGTGGCAGGCTTCGTGTGACAACACTGTAGCCCTAATTCTCACACGTATGAGAGGTGCCCTAGAGAATTAGGGCCCTTTTCCTTTGCTAGAGAGATAGGCTTCTTCGCTTGACTTTCGAGGCCTAGTAGGCATAATTTCAAACCCAACCAACACTAATTCATGAATTTTTTGATCCTGTTGTCATACTATCACACATACCTTGCTCTTCTTTGCACGTGTGACTATTTCTAGCCCTAGAAACAATCCTCTTCACTTTAACCTTCTTCCTTCTTCCTTCACTTGAGTGGGAGACCATTTAGGCCTATGTTCTTTAGCCCAAATGATGAGATTTGTTGATTGTAATGCTCTGCTGCTATGGCCGCAGGAAGACTCTTCCCCTTTTTCATGTGTGCATGTGATTTTACCCTAGAGACAGTCCTTAATCTTCAACTTCTTTCTCTCTTCCTTCACTGCCCTAGAATACCTCCTCTTCTTCCATTCCTTTCCTCTTCTTCTCACATATTTTAGAGCTCTTTATTGGCGTTGTAATGGAGTAGACAACCTTTATTTATAGAGGATTGTCCCTTTTTCTAGGCCGACTAGAAGGCCGACATGTTTAATTGTTTGTAGGCCAACTTGTTGTGCAGACTTCAGATGGTTTCTATGGTGATATTACATGCTTGAAGGAGTTTCTTTGATGGTATCTTTACATAGGTGTAGACTTCAATTTCCTTGGAGGTATTCTCTTAAATTTAATAAATATTCATACATGGTGTAACATGCCCTTAGGGCATTCAATATTTCCTTTTGACTACTTGACTCACCTATAGCACTTAACATGTGCTAGACCTAACATGTGCTAGACCTATTTCTTTTTTTGAATAAGTACAAATATCAAAAGTATATTTATGGAGACCGAACCTAGTCTATAGAAATTTTGAATAATATGACACTTATTCACGGAGATTATCCCGATTATACACTATTTCAGAATACATGCATAATACATAACCTCCTTTACATTGATCATCAATTTAGCAGCATTAAAAACAATGAAACATCAATCACATGCGCACATTAACACAGTATGTAACCCAGGGAAAGCATACAGCTGAAAAGCCCACACTATCTATATATTATAATGATTGAGAACATGTAACAATACATAGTACAATACTCCTCACAAGTACTCAGTACTATCTCCACCCATTACACACAAAACTAGCTCAAAAGTCATAGGTTCAAATCTTCTCCACTGCTTTGCCTGCCTCCACTGCACAATCCAAAGTGAAAATTACATGAGCACAAGCTACAATTACCTTGGTATTGGCCCACAGTGTGCATTCCTCATTGGCATAACTCAATCCCATGCATGTGCAAATATCATGCACAACTGATAGTCACAACTCACCCTTTCACTTACCTCTAACACATGTCTCTGTTGAACTGTCCATGCACTGAGTTAACTAATGTATTCTTTAGTTTCTTTATGAGTTGAAAATTAGTGAATTAATGAACAATCAATTCACACAACTCATCACTAGTGTATTCTTTAGTTAGACTAAATACAACTAGTTCAACTAAGTCAAACTGAACACAACTCCATCAACTCCACATCCAACTCCACAGAACTCACATGCATGAGTTCCAACTGAAGTCCTCCATGTAATAGCTCAACTAGCACATAAGAAACCACGTGATTCCTTTTTTTGGCTGCATGTTCCACATCCGTAGCTTGAACTGAAGTGCTCCAAGAGAATAAGATAATGTTTAGAGTCCAAATATTACTAAGGGCTAATAATATTTCACTGTTTCAGTTTTTAGCCTGACAGTCTAAAAATAGACTCTGATCACTCCGATGTGAACCAAAAATAGAAGTCCATCTATTTTTCCCAAGATGACCAATCATCCATAAACAGCATCCTGCAACTCATAGACCATGATCCATATGTCTAAAAATAGACCTTGCTCCAAAAATAGCCTGCGGGCCCACTTAGTGAAGGTGACTCCTTTCCACTAAGCTCCATCATCTTGTTGCACTTTCAACACTCCCTCTCAATAAGATGTGGATTATTTGCAACCCCTATCCTGCAACTCTGTAATGTTCTGCATGCAACACATTTTCCTAGTCCACTTGCTCCAACAACACTTGAAACAAAAACACTCCCAACTGACCACTCTGTTGGGCTAGGAACATACTCTGATACTGAGGCTCTACCTGCTGCTGTCAAGTGCTCCCTCTCTGACATCTATGCTACTGCAACATCTCCATGCATCTCGCACCATTGCACACTTGTCTGTGCCACCTAGCACTATGCAAAACACTTGTGCCTCTCGTATTGTTGCAGCCTGCTAGCTATGCGTTGTCCTGGGATTCCCTACATTGTCGCTCTCTCTGTCGCTCCATCCACATCTATCTCTACCCAATCAGTCAGTTCCTGCTACTCCACATTGGGGCTCCCGTAGCAAGGTCTCATCCAAGAGGTTCGGTACCTCAAGGATCCTACCCCTCCTCCTTGGGACGATCAATCCACATCACCCCACATCCTACCAGGAGGTATGGCTACATGTGATCCCTCTACCCACCTGGATCGAAGGTACCCCTACTAGAGGTCTCTGCATGAGTATATGTCTCTACTCGATCTTCTCTCAGCTTCCCTTGTTGTGGCTGCTCCACAACCTCCTGAAGCTGCTGCACCAATCATGGCTCCTCCACAATCGTCTGAGACTTCTCCTGGCTCTGCACGTTGAGGGGTAATATACGCTCCATCTCAACCACCAAGTCTCCATTAGTTGCCTCACTGCTTAAGGCTTTGCATGCATCTTGAACCTCAAGAGCACAGGTTCTTGACCCGTGAACCAATCTGCTTCACCTGTCTAGTGATGACGTGTCTAAGGAAAACCGTTCCCTTACTGAAGACTACATCATAGCCTTGATCTTCCAGCATCGCAGTCGACACCAAGTTTCTCTTTAGTCCTGGCACATACTTGACATCGGTCAAGGTAAGGAGAGCTCCATGCTCCCTCTGAAAAATAACCATGCCTACACCTGAGACACTATACTTCTCATCATTACCCATCGCTATGAGTATCTGGAGATCTTTCTCCTCCAAAGTACTAAACAAACTCTTGTCACCGGTTATGTGGAAAGAAGCTCCACTGTCAAGAAACCAACAACTTCCCACCATGGATGAAACCATGGATGCGAAGAGTGTGAAATCCAACTCAAACTATGAAGCAAGTGCCTCACCTTCAGATCCTTCCCCGGATCCCTTCTTGGATTTCTTCTTTGGGAAATTAGTAGCATAATGGCCCAACTCATGACAACGAAAGCATCTCACCTTCGACTTGTCAACCTTCTTCCCATCATTGGAAGAACTGGATTCGGAAAGAGAACCCTTCTCCTTCCCCTTCTTCAGCTTACTCACTAAGGCACAGTTCTCCTCATCATGCATGGATGAAGAACTGTCTCTGGTGCTCCGTTTGATCTCCTCCTGCACAAGATTTGACCAAAGTCCCTCCCATCCTGGCAATTTCTCCCGACCATTGACAGAGTCCTGATAGGAATGCCAACTCTTCGGTAGACCAAGGAGAGCCAAGCTCACCAAGTCCTCATCATCAACAGTCACCCCCACACTTCCCAGCTCATCCCTGCACTAGGTGAACTTCGTGAGATACTGGGGCATACTGTCTCCATTATCACACTTAGATGTTTCTGAGTTTATTCTTCAGGGCCATTCCACTAGCTCAAAACTCAACTGCTTCTGATCTAAAATTAGTGAGAACAAAGTATTTCTTGTACAGAGATCGACTGTATGGGCATTCACTGGATATCTCACCTTCCAAAAGAAGGATGAATCCAGAAGCTACCTGGCCCTATTACAGACTCCGCCTGAAGAAATAAAATGTAAATAGTTTCTGAATAATAGATCTGATGGTCAATCCCGCTTTGATATCCTGTAGAACATTTTCTACAAATCAACCAGCTCCGATACCATGTAGAAATTTTGAATAATATGACACTTATTCACAGAGATTATCCCAATTATACACTATTGTGGAATACATGCATAATGCATAACCTCCTCTATGTTGATCATCAATTTAGCATCATTAAAAACAATTAAACATCAATCACATGCGCATATTAACACCATATGTAACCCAGGGAAAGCATGCAGCTGAGAACCCCACACCATCTGTATATTATAATGATTGAGAACATGTAACAATACATAGTACAATACTCCTCACAAGTACTCAGTACTATCTCCACCTATTACACACAAAACTAGCTCAGATCTGAACAAGTCACAGGTTCAAATCTTCTCCACTGCTTTGCCTGCCTCCACTGCACAATCCAAAGTGAAAATCATGTGAGAACAGGCTACAATTACCTTGGTATTGGCCCACAGTGTGCAGTCCTCATTGGAATAACTCAATCCCATGCATGTGCAAATCTCATGCACAACTGATAGTCATAACTCACCCTTTCACTTACCTCTAACACATGTCTCTGTTGAACTGTCCATGCACTGAGTTAACTGATGTATTCTTTAGTTTCTTTATGAGTTAATAATTAGTGAATTTATTAACAATCAATTCACACAACTCATCACTAGTGTATTCTTTAGTTAAACTAAATACAACTAGTTCAACTAAGTCAAACTGAACACAACTCCATCAACTCCACATCCAACTCCACATAACTCACATGCGTGAGTTCTAACTGAAGTCCTCCATGCAATAGCTCAACTAGCACATAAGAAACCATGTGATTCCTTTTGTTAGCTGCATGTGCGACATACATAGCTCGAACTGAAGTGCTCCAAGAGAATAAGATAATGTTTAGAGTCCAAATATTACTAAGGGCTAATAATATTTGACTGTTTCTCTTTTTAGCCTGGCAGTCTAAAAATAGACTATGATCACTCTGCTGTGAACCAAAAATAGAAGTCCATCTATTTTTCCCAACATTACCAATCATCCATAAACAACATCCTGCAACTCATAGACCATGATCCATATGTCTAAAAATAGACTTCGTGCCAAAAATAGCCTGTGGGCCCACTTAGTGAAGGTGACTCCTTTCCACTAGGCTTCATCATCTTGTTGAATTTTCAACATAGTTTCCTTTCCTTAAACACCTTGAGCATGAGACAATTTACAAGAGGTGTAGTCTATGACCCTCTTTATTGCACTAAGATTGATAAGAATCAAAATTATTATAGTTGACGAGAAAGAGTTTTGTCTTCCATGTACATTGTCACCTCATTGAATATGAGCCATATGCAGGGGAAGTAGCTATGAAAGTGATTGCCTTAGTTTGATAAGAAAATGAAGCATAAGTGTGATATCCCCACTTTTTAGTCAATAATGGGAATGACGGATATTGGCTCCTCAAATAGATAAATAGTTTGAATTATTAATCTAAGAGATATATCTTCATCACGTAATTTTTTGATATATCATTACTAAGGCTGGTTTGTTTATGGTGAATATTATGTGAAATTATTGTATGTATATTTCCCCTTCCTTTTCAAAAGAAGCATTGTCCAAAAGTATAGAGATTTGGAACGTAATGAAATTTTTTTGTTGGCTCCAGACTAGCTTTTTATAGCATCATATATCACCATCCAATTATCACATCTTAGAGAATGTCTTGGAGGAGTTGGTAACCCCTTGTGACCAATATTGCTTTAAGCTTTAGGTAAATGGAGCCTTATTCATCCAATTTAAAAAGGATACTATAAAGATTGGAATTGGACCCCACTACCTTCTTCAAAGAATTCAAGTGATAGACTAGATATATCTCATAGGGTACTAGAAGAGACTATCTATAGGCTACTTCTCTAAAGAAGTAGACGATTTTATATGGTCCATAGAAATTCAATGTAATTTTTAAATAGCATTTATCTTTAAGAGAATATTGTTCATAAAGATGAATATAAAGAAAAACATGATCATCATCTTGCTTCATTCAATTTTGAAATAGAACTAGAATTTTCTTAGTACTTTAGAAGATAGCTTCTATGGTGAACAATGTCTAACCTACCTCATTAACAACTCTCCTCCTATGGGAATGACTAGAACTTTTTATTTGTTATGATTAGTACTTTTATTGATTGTTAAAAATCATACTTTAATGACATAATGATGTATATAAATGTTTATTGATATATAAATAAGAAAATTGGAAACATTTGAGATTGAAGCACTTGCAAAAGAGATTTTGGATAAGATAACTTTCCATGATAAGGATTCTAGAAAGGATTCTGGATAAAATTCATGGATGGAAGATAAAATATCCATTAGGAACCTTGGTGGACATAGACACTAAGTGGGGATTAGCATAAAGCATCGCTGAAGATAAAAAGCGAGCTTTTGTCTAAAAAGAAAAAAAACCCCATAAAGTGGGACGTCGCTTTAGGGAAATATCCCTCATGGAAAGAAGGCATAAAATACCTATTGCAAGAATCAATGTTTTTGTTGATCTCTTGACAAAGATCGAATCTCTACACAAGGGAGAGTTGAAGAATAACAACTCTATGGTTCGAAGGAGAACAATGCTCCATTATCAAGTGTATTTTGACTGTAATTGTTGTAGTTAGGTAATGATTTCCATTGTTTTACACATTCGAAGTTAGTGTTGACTATTTGATTTTCTACTTATTGTGAGAATAACAGGTCAAGAAATAATATATATATATATATATATATATATATATATATATATATATATATATATATATATATATATATATATATATATATATATATATATATATATATATATAGGGAACTGGTGTCTTATTATTGATGGAATGATATATATATAGGGAACTGGTGTCTTATTATTGATGGGATGATAGTAAGGATTTCTGGTAATGTTGTACTCTTATAGAACAGGAACTAGTAAGATATTTACTTCTATATGGTTTAGTAATAGCATGGTTTGAAGACTTGGAATGGTTATGTCAAACTAGAATGAAGTAATACTGACTGTCTAGTTATTTTCTGTAATATGACTTATTGAATGTATATTTAAAGTAGGAAGTTGGTACTTATCTAAGTAAGAAATAATATGCATGTAAATTTATATCACAGAGATTTGTCCAAGGTGTTATAGACATTTTTGTGCCTTACAGCATGAAGCATGAAATGTCGATAATATAAGGGATCCAAAGTCCCTAAACATGTTGTTCCTACCCCTAGAGGAACAAGGTCAGCAAACCACAGCACTGAAAATCAGTTCTCCACCTGAAAACACTAAAAAACAAGCTAATTCTGGATCATGTCAACTGCTCCACTGAGAATCTGCGCTGAATGTCAACTGCTCCACTCTGTACCTGTGCTGAATGTCAACTCTAATGAAGGCTACCTGCGCTGGGCGAGATTGGCCAAGTGGCACAGTCATTCTGCAAGGTGTCAAATGCCCAGGAAGCTTCCAAAATGACATTTGGATCAGGGAATTCGCCTTGTGATGAGTAAGAGGATCTAGATCTCCAAGTGGAAGCAAGAAACTCCAAGTGGACTCAAGAACTGAAGTATAACTGAAGTGGGAGAGGACACTAGTCAGCTTCATGCCAAACTCAAGCTGACTCATCCTTTCTCCAAATCTCCTATATATAGAGCTCTCTCATGAGGTCTAGGGAGGCTGGAATCTTGTGAATGTAAGGAAGTGCTGTTGGTTTGAGTATAGAACTATTGGGTGATTACATTGAAGGAGGTGAAGAGGAGATTTCTTTCTGCTGGGAGGTGTTGCTGGATTGGGCCTATTATGGTTGTAACACTCTCAGAACTTTACTTCTTCCATTAATAAAGCATTTGAGGTTCTTCTATATGCATGTGTCTTTGTGGCGTATTGATGCTTGTATATTTGATTTATTCTAATCCAGTAATCAATTATGGATGTATGCTTCTTGTAGTTTCCCTTTCTTGTGCTTTTGCAGGATCTTTTTGTAGCTGGGCCAGTGAAAGAGCAAGGAGCTAGGAGCAAGCAGCAAGGAGAGAAGATTGGGTCAAACATTAGCGGAAGACAACGGTTAGTGGATCTCTTTCTCCCCTCTCTTACATCTCATAAAGATGTAATCTTGAATAGCTTTGCATTCGGTTGTTGTTGAGGTACTATCACCCTTAGAGTGGGATAGGGTCATTCCGTATTGGATACTTTTCCCAACAACAAATTGGCGACTCCACTGGGGATTGTATCTTGTTGGTTGTTTGTGTTTTTTGCTATTCATTTCATAAACAAAGGGAGTACCGAATCGAACTGCATCTGGATCTTTCAAATGCAAAGTAGAGGGCAGCTACTCTAGCTCAGTTTCTGGGCAAGTTTATGATTTGAAGAGCTGATCCACAAGGACTCTAATAAGCTCTTAGTGATAGCTTTTCATCCTCCTTGTCATCCCTTAGTGTGTCCTTGACTGATAGCTTCTGATTTGGCCAAAAACTGTGAATTTTTTAGCAATCTGTGACCCGAAAACCAAGAGAAACGAAAGTTTCGTTCTTCAGTGCAGGCTGTGTGAAGGTTGTCTGCATTTCAGCGCAGTTCCTGAAGGGGCTACCTGCGCTGAAGGTCAAACTGCCTGTGTACCACCTGCGCTGGACCTGTCTTGCCTTGTGCTACTGGGGTTTCCTGCTGTTTCTTGCCCTGTTTTCACTCTTGTTTTTGCTGCCTGTTACCAGTCAATGTGCCTATCTGAAACCAACTTTCCTTGCCACTATTCCGCCTCGGTTGTATAAAGAAATTGTGTTTGTTCTTTGTGTATTTCTTGTA
Organism: Pinus tabuliformis; assembly: GCA_031772625.1. Lineage (NCBI taxonomy): Eukaryota > Viridiplantae > Streptophyta > Pinopsida > Pinales > Pinaceae > Pinus > Pinus tabuliformis. The sequence goes on from CM062816.1 coordinate 1,948,879,234, forward strand.
TCATTTACAGTTTCCCATAACGAAAGTGAACTAGTCTTGCTGTGGCCTCTTAGATCTAGACCTGTGATAAAGTGTCGTTTTGATCTTAAGAGTTAGTTTGTTTGCTGTTCATAGCTGATTGAGTTTTTGCTTTCGTCATATGGTTTGAATTTATATATTTCTAGTGTCGAAACAAGTAAATCTTAAGGTGTCTTTTGATTTTGGACAAGCTTGTTTGCTTTCACTTGAAATTGAATTCAAAATTATACAACAGCTTTCTTTTGTGTCGCACAAACATTAAGAAAGAGAAAAGAAATACTTGCATTGTGCATGTGCATTATGACAGTTTGCATGTTGATTTAGGAAAAAGTGCATTAGTGTGTGCTCTATGATCTGTGTGAAAAGATATTGTCTTTCTTTTCCCTCAGTAGTTAAGATTTTCAAAGTTGAAAGATTGAAAAGCTTGCTTATCATCTTAGACTGCATTTAGGAGTGTTATCATACATCTCGTGGTGATCCATAAAGGCAAACTGCTAAACAAGATCAACCTTAAAATAAATTGAATTTACATAACAACGCATTGAAACATAACGCAAACACATAGAGGTCTAAGCTAGAGACGTGTTCCGGCATCGTTAAACGTGATATCTTAGCGTTGAGTGGTTGGGTGATTCCTCCACGGTGAAGCGATAAGTATCAATACGGACTTGTGATCCCACGTACCATCGCGTATATATTGGGAGACCCCTATAGGAACAAAGCCTTTATCCAATAGGAAACCGTGTCGGCCGCCCTACTGATCGCAATGCAGTGAACACAGCATTCACGAAGATCGACCACTCGTACCGTAAAACGTATTCTGTGGTTTTGTGAAAAGTTTGGCACACCCTCTGCCTAGAACTCCAGAGCAGTTTCTTTTGGCCTTTTTCAAACTCTGTAACTGAAAAAGTTCATCCGAGCATTTGTCACTTCGGGCTCGTTAAAACATCGAAGGAGACTAGAGTCATCTTTAGCTTTTTCTCGACTCTTAAAAAGTGAAAAAGCAAGTTGTGTCTAAAGCGTCGTTATAAAATTTATTTTAAACGGAACATAATCACCTCCTATTCCTGCGTTGATCTTTAGGTTGAGAACATGGAACGCCCCAACCAAGGAATTCCACAAGATGGAAATCCTAGTCCTTTCTCCTCTTGGGGAGAAGTTGGTGCGCCCCACATGGCCACATTGTCGCTTCCAGGACTGACAATTGGCCTGCCTATTTGGCTATTCTCAACCAATGTAGTTCAGAACACCATGTTTCCTGAACAGTCGAGTCAGCAGTTAGATGAGTCTAGAGCTGCCCACCAGCCTTCAACTTCCTATAACTCTTCCTCCAATCCTTCATCTTCGCAAGGTAGAGCTGGCAAAAGCCAAGCTCCCATGGAGAAGAAGGAGAAGAAGAAGAAAGAGAAGAAGAAGAAGGAGCCTAAGGCGACTGGGAGCAAGCAAAAGACATCTGACAAAAATCCACACACAGCACAGACCAGGCCTAAATCGCCATGTGTCATATGTAGAGGAGACCACTTCCATAGAGATTGTCCCTGTATTCCCCGGATACTAAGGGACTGGTCCCCTCGGTTGCACAATTCGGGAGCATCAACCTCTGATAGCCATGTTGAATGCTTACCGTCAACCAGCGAAAGTGAAGGTTCAAGACAAAGAGGGGGAGCAAGATCCCCCTGCAAACTGTGTAAAGTCGATCACGCCATCCACCGTTGTCCCTTCGTAGACGAAGCGAAGAGAGTTTTGGAAGATCGCCCGGTTTCACCGTTGAGACTTCCTCCTGGATACAAAAAACTCGTGCCAAGTCCTTCGTTGGTTGAAAATACAGCTGGCCCGCTCAAGTGGTCAGCTGAAGCGTTAGTCATTGAAAATGAACCTACTGGATCCAGACCAGACGAAAGTCTAAAGGTCGATACGGCAGTTGACCCGGTTCTTCCTTCAGAGGTTTCATCTTCAAATGACACCGTCACCGAAGATTCATCTTCAAATGACACCCTCACTGAAGAGAATAAGGATGACACCATCCAGATTCTTTTCATCAACACCGACTCTGATGAGCATCAGGGCAACGCGCCCATTGCTTTATCGCAGGAAGGAACATCGTCAGGGTCATATCCGGCCGTGTATTCGGTCCCACCACCAAGCAACCTGGTTGTGTCCTTTGATTGGAACCAACTAGGCAGACCCCGGTTGCCAGCCAGTATACCATTCAGAATCATGGTCCAAATCTACAGAATGGTAATGGCTGGAACTATCATTGATGAAGGGGCATCTGTGAGTATCCTTTCCTCTATTGCTTGGAAAGCACTGGGTTCCCCGGAGCTTTCTCCTGAGATAAGAAATCTCTCGGGTTTTGATAAAGGAACCAGTCGACCATTAGGGATCCTCCCCAATGTACCTGTTACATTGAAAGGGAAGACCGTTCAAATGAACGTGATGGTTGTTCAAGGACCCTTGGATTATAACCTACTCCTTGGACGAGACTATATATATTGCATGGGAGCTATAGTCTCCTCACTCTTTAGATTAATGTGTTTTCCACACGAAAGAAGAATGGTCAAGCTCGTAGACCAACTTTCATTTTCGGGATCACGCATCGCAAATAGTCAAATACCAACCCTGAATGGTCTATTCACCCAAGAAATGTCTCCACCCCCAGTCCTCCTTCCCGATGAGTGCGAGTGATTTAGAAAGATGGGACTGGAACCCAGGGGGCATGCATCCTGGTTTGCTTTGGGCAGAGGAAACCTTGGGTATAAGGTAGAATTTCCGCGAAGGAATATGACTAGTCCATACCCCATCCGTGGAAGGAAGAGGGGTTGTTCTAGAACATGATTCTTTTGATAAGGTTACTTGTTTGATAAAGGTCATTCACCATTGTCTACTTCGGTAGACAGTGCCGAGGAAATGTTTTCATTTGATGGTGTTAACAAAACAATCTTTGGGTAACCAGAAAGAGGCAAGCCTCACCCTTTAAAACAAATGTTTTATCGGATAAGTAGGGGCAGCCTTGAAATTGTACTTTATACCTGGGGGCATGCAAACCTTTTGGAGTGCAAGCTAAGAGCGGTTATTTATCTGTTTTTTAGATTAGCCGTTTCCGAACTTGCATAAAGAAAGGATGGGGAGCATAGCTTCGTGAGATAAAGCTCCATAAAAAATAGCTATCTCACAAGAGACATTCTTATCTTATGACTGGTATATCGAGCAGTTTTACCGCGGAATTTATGCTCGTTAAAAAATAGAAAAGTGAGATCCGAGCAGTTTTAGCACATAGTTCATGCTCGTTAAAAAATAAACATAAGATCGAGCAGTTTTACCGTGGAATTTATGCTCGTTAAAAAATAGAAAAGCGTGAGCAAGAGTTTCCTCCAGAGTTTAAGCTCATTAAAAAATGAACCTATTCTGGTAAATAACCATTGTGATCGTAAATTTATTAGCCATAAAAAGCCTTCGTCGTGTTTGCACTTGCCACCTCCATTCCATTTGGCCAATCGTTCACCCCCATATGATTGTTTACCCATTTTGAGGAACAGCTGCGAAGAGTGATTTCACTTAGCCATCCTTGTGACACTACCGTGATTGGAAAGTTCCAACCTATACCTGGAATCTGCTGCTATCCCTGTTTATCACTCGTTCCTCAAAAGACGAGTCTTCTTTGAGCTCTTTTCTCCTGACTCGTAAAATATGAAAAGTTTGCCGAGTTTTGGCCTTCCAGCTCGTTAAAACGACCGGAAGAGCTATCCCTCCTCTAGATTTTAATCTTTTTGGACCTGAGGGATTATTACACAAAAAGGTCGAGCGCTTGTTTTATTCGGCTCGTTAAAGTTATCGAAAACTCATCCCTTCTGTATTGTTTTATACTTTTTCGGACTTAAGGGATTAGATGATGAAAAAGGAATTTTGGAGTTAACTTTCTGTACCTTTTCAGACTCTCTAAAAGTGAAAAGGACCGAGTTTTCCTTGTCGTTAGACTCGTTAAAATGATTAAATAGCGACAAACTTGTCTTTAGACGAGAACGAGTTTCCCTATCGCTAGGCTCGTTAAAACATAGCAATGGGCTTGCCCGAAGGGCAGGTTATAGAACAAGCATATGTTATCCTCCTCAAGCTTGACAAAAATAAAGAGGTACTGGTCAGAAATGACTGGGGAAACATTGGGAGAACCTCAAAGCTTTAATGGTAGCAAGTCGCTCTTGAACATGACACTTTGTCCTCCGTATCACATCGGGTTGGGTTGTTTCATTCACCGGTCTCATCACCATGGTCTTCGCTAAACCATCCACATTTGGGGTAATGCTACCGATCCATCACATCAGTGTCGTTATATGTTCAAGAGATGTGTTCAGAAAGAGTCAACCGTGTCCCATCCACTGCCATACATTATCCTTCATCCACCCATGATCGCCACCCTGAATCATATCTCACGGATTGTTTTCACCTCCACTAAAATCATTAGCTCCGTTCCGTGTCACTGATGTGGGATTCATTAAGGCCCTCCTTTGACGGATCACTTCTTGTCGACTTCAGCTCATTATCCAAGAAGTTGATCTACGAACAAAACCCCCAGTACTTTGAAGCTTCCATATCAATGGCAAGTTTCTCACTTCCGACGATAGGTATACATTAATGACCTTCGACCAGAAGATTTTGCGTGGTGTTCGACGCCAAGTCCTTTATTCACACCACGTGAATTGTACTGCAGTACCTTGAGGGTCATTGTCATTATTGGTGATTCCTCTCGCGCTTGTTAACAGTTTACATTATTGACCGGTAATCAAGCGATGTCTTTCCATCTTCGACTTCAGCGCAATTCTCACATGGATCGACTTGTACTTAGAGTGAAGATCGAACGAGTTTGAAGACCCCGGATCTAGTTTCATCCATCCGGGCTGCGATATATATTCGGGATATAAAGACATTTATCATGTACATCATTGCAGCAGATGATCATCCTACTCAAAGGATGATAATTTCAGCAGAGAATTATCAGTCTACCATCAGACGATCATCTGTTCTATGTACCAAAATGAATTTATAAAGCTGAGCATGGGAATGCCCGCCTCAGCTAGATCATGAAAGAAGAATGAAAAATAATGTATTGTATTGTATTCTATTACAGGGCACCTCTCAGCGATTGAATGAACTTCGGATCCTCCTGATAAAGCATTTCACCCGATAAACGACCTCATACTTTAGGGGGCAACTGTTATAGACATTTTTGTGCCTTACAGCATGAAGCATGAAATGTCGATAATCTAAGGGATCCAAAGTCCCTAAACATGTTGTTCCTACCCCTAGAGGAACAAGGTCAGCAAACCACAGCACTGAAAATCAGTTCTCCACCTGAAAACACTCAAAAACAAGCTAATTCTGGATCATGTCAACTGCTCCACTGAGAATCTGCGCTGAATGTCAACTGCTCCACTCTGTACCTGCGCTGAATGTCAACTCTAATGAAGGCTACCTGCGCTGGGCGAGATTGGCCAAGTGGCACAGTCATTCTGCAAGGTGTCAAATGCCCAGGAAGCTTCCAAAATGACACTTGGATCAGGGAATTCGCCTTATGATGAGTAAGAGGATCTAGATCTCCAAGTGGAAGCAAGAAACTCCAAGTGGACTCAAGAACTGAAGTATAACTGAAGTGGGAGAGGACACTAGCCAGCTTCATGCCAAACTCAAGCTGACTCATCCTTTCTCCAAATCTCCTATATATAGAGCTCTCTCATGAGGTCTAGGGAGGTTGGAATCTTGTGAATGTAAGGAAGTGCTGTTGGTTTGAGTATAGAACTATTGGGTGATTACTTTGAAGGAGGTGAAGAGGAGATTTCTTTCTGCTGGGAGGTGTTGCTGGATTGGGCCTATTATGGTTGTAACACTCTCAGAACTTTACTTCTTCCATTAATAAAGCATTTGAGGTTCTTCTATATGCATGTGTCTTTGTGGCGTATTGATGCTTGTATATTTGATTTATTCTAATCCAGTAATAAATTATGGATGTATGCTTCTTGTAGTTTCCCTTTCTTGTGCTTTTGCAGGATCTTTGTGTAGCTGGGCCAGTGAAAGAGCAAGGAGCTGGGAGCAAGCAGCAAGGAGAGAAGATTGGGTCAAACATTAGCGGAAGACAACGGTTAGTGGATCTCTTTCTCCCCTCTCTTACATCTCATAAAGAAGTAATCTTGAATAGCTTTGCATTCGGTTGTTGCTGAGGTACTATCACCCTTAGAGTGGGATAGGGTCATTCCGTATTGGATAATTTTCCCAACAACACAAGGAAACGTTGGAACACTAAAGATGTGAAGCACATGCATTAAGCTACATAATCAAGAAGTGATAAATAACCACTGGAGACAAATATCACTACATCAATTATTTGAAAAAAGTACAAATGCATTATCGGGAAATTATGTGAGTACTACAACTAGTTTCAATCATAATGAAACTAATTTAGATATAGCTTTGTTTGTTTTAAAGAAAAAGATAAGGAAACTCTCATACATAATACATAAATCCAAATCCTAAACTGGAGCGTGAGCACCTAGTCGTAGCTGTTTATTTATGGAGAATTGGTCAAGCAATTTTTTTATAGAAAGAAAAATAAAAACATCTCAAAGAAAAGCTTGCACAACACCTCAAGTTGCTAATGAAAAGAGGAATCATTCTACTACCATACTTACTCGGGAAAAAACCTTAAGGAACTAGGTGGAAGAGTATTTTGAATGTCTATGACATAAACATTCAATGTTATCCAATAATCATTTGTGAAGCATGACTCGCTTAGTATTTCCAGAAAATATTTCAAACAACGATATATCTAAATCGAACAATAGAACCAAAAAAAAGAAAGAGAATGATAAACTAGAAATTTTCCCTCTTAGTCGAGAGAGTAAGGAGAACAAAATAACATTCAACATGCAACATAATAGAAGTTTTAGAAACCTGATAGGACTAATAAGTAATTTTAATGTACAATGATAATTAGAGGTAGAGAATGACAATATTAGTAAAATGAGAAAACCCCAAGCATACACGATGTATTGAAGTTGAAGGAACACATAAAATTGATAATATTCATGTATTTCGATAGTGCAAGCATCAATTATACATAAAAATCAGAGTAAATTATACAGGGCACAAAACCCACATAAGTTATTGTAACCTTTGTCCAAGAAGACAAGCATGCTTATATTAAACATAAAAAGAGGAAGAATGAGTTCGCAAGTAAATGACCGAGATTAGACCTAATACTAGGTACACTCTATACATAAAGAGAAAAACTAACAATTTTTGGCGCAACCAAGCAATTTCACATGCTGCTTCCCATGCTGAAATGTACTCTGCTTCTGCTGAAGAAGTGGCCACAGTAGCTTGTTTCTTACAACTCCAAGATACTGCTGCTGACCCCATGTTCATTAAATAACCTGATGTTGATGCTCGATCATCAATACTCCCAGCAAACTCGGCATCAGAATATCCACCAAGTACAAAATTTTTAGTCTTTGTGTAAAGAAGACCAAAATCTTTTGTTCCTTGGATATATCGAAGAACTCTTTTGGCTGCATTCCAGTGGCTGCCTCGTGGTTCCTACATAAAACGTGAAAGAATACTGACTGCATAAGATAGATCAGGACGAGTATTGGTCAAATAAATCAAGCTGCCAATCAACTGTCTGTAAGTTGTACTGTCCACCTTTTCCCCCCTTCAAATTTTGAAAGTTTCAAGTTTTGCTCCATGGGGGTGAGAACGGGCTTGCACTCTTGCATGCCAAATCGCTGAAGAACCTCTGCGGCATACTTACTCTGAGAAATGAAAATATGATGTGGACGTTGGAAGACTTCAACTCCAAGATAATAGTGAAGTAATCCCAAATCTGTCATCTTAAAACCTGCATGTAACTCCTTTTTTACCTGTGCAATATGATCATCATGATTGCTAGTGATGATCAAATCATCTACATACATAACAAGAATTACCAGATATTTGCCTTGTTGTCGCACATACAAAGTATCATCAGATTCACTTCGTTGAAAACCAACTTTCTCAAGGTAATCATCCATCTTGGCATACCAGGCTCGTGGAGCTTGTTTTAACCCATATAAAGCCTTGATCAATTTGCAGACTCTATGTTCTTGTCCTTCCACTTCAAAACCTGGTGGTTGGGTCATATGCACGTCCTCCTGTAAATCCCTGTTGAGAAAAGCACTTTTCACATCCATTTGATGAACTTTCCATCCTTTTTGAGCGGCCAATGCAAGTGTTAATCAGATGGTGTTCCATTTAGCTGTTGGAGCAAAGGTTTCTTCATAATCAATGCCTTCCTGCTGCGCAAAACCCTTTGCGACAAGTCGTGCTTTATACTTATCAAGTTCACCCTTCTGATTATACTTAATTCTGTAAACCCATTTGCATCCTATGGGTTTAACATTTGCTGGACAATCAACAAGTTTCCAAGTGTTGTTATCAATTACTACTTGATATTCTTCAACCATAGCCTGTTTCCACTTTATGTTTTACTGCCTCTTTGCATGTGGAAGGTTCAGTAAAATCATTTGCTATCAAGGCAAAATTGCCTTCACTTCTATGTGCCCTTCTGGTGCCAGTTTTATTTTGTTCATCAGGCTTTACATATTTCAAAAGTTGAACTGCCCATTTCGGAAGTTGGTGCTCACTTGTTTGGGCTTCTGTAAAGTCCCCATCATTGTAAAGAGGATTAATATAAACTGATGTTCGTTGTTCAGGTGAAGAATGTGGAGACTCACTGTCTGAAGAACTGCTGCTACTTGGAGATGCGGATGAACTGCTAGAAGACCCAGATGATGTTGTTGAGGTAGATGGACTGGATGACTCATCTTCAGAGGAAGGAAAATCAAGTTCATACCAATTTGGTGAAGTTGGTTGACTTTGCATCTTTCCATTTCTTTTACTTCCCTTAGTTTCTAATTTGTGAAGAAGATTTTCAATTTCTTCAGCACTCTTACTCTCTGTTTCATCAATAATGACATCCCTGCTCACAATGAATTTTCCATTGGTCAAAATACGATACCCTTTCTTCTCATCAGAATAGCCAATCATTGTGCATTTTAAACTTCTTGAGTCAAGCTTAGTTCATTTTTCTTTCGGAACTAAGGCATAACACACTGACCCAAAAACTCTAAGATGTTTAACTCGAGGTTTGAAACCAAACCAAGCTTCATAAGGTGTGATTCCGTCTAAAGAAGTAGTTGGAGATCTGTTTCTTAAGTAGACAGCTGTATGTATGGCTTCCGCCCAATATGTTGGACTTATCCTCTTAAAGGTTAACATGGATCTCGCCATTCCTAACAAAGTGCGATTCATTCTTTCGACTACTCCATTTTGTTGTGGAGTGTAAACATTAGTGAGATGTCGTCTTATGCCATTTTCACTGCAATAAGTTTTGAATTCATTTGAAGTGAATTCTCCCCCATTATCCGTCCTGAGAGTACCTATCTTTTCTTTGACTTCATTTTCAACAAGTTGGCGAAAAAGTTTAAACTTATCAAATGCTTCTGACTTGTTCTTCATGAAGTAAACCCAAGTCATTCTGCTGAAATCATCAATGAATAGTAAGAAATACTTGCAACCACCAAATGAGGTTTGTAGTGGACCACAAACATCACTGTGAATTAGTTGAAGCCGCCTGTTTGCTCGCCATGAACTTGTTGGAAAACTTTCTCGATTTTGTTTCCCATAAATGCAAGCTTCACATTTTGCATTTTCCCTTTTGAATGTGGGAAGTCCTTTAACCATTCCTTGTTTCTGCAATTGAGAAAGACTCTCAAAATTCAAATGTCCATATCGTACATGCCATAGTCTGATAGGTGAAATACATGTAGTCACTGCCCCTGCAAAATCAGAATGCCTTGGAATAACTGTCCCTTTCATCCATAACAGTTTTCCATCTTCATAACCTGTCATAATTATTTTCAAGTTCTATTTCACTGAATTAATCTTCACTAAACCATCTTCCATAATCACCTGATGTCCTGCTTGTCGAATCGTGACTAAAGAGAGCAAATCTTTCTTGAAACTAGGTACATACCATACATTGGAAATCAATTTTTCTCCAATGTCAAGGAGAAAAACTTTTACGACTCCTTTTCCATAAGGAGTATGTTTTGTATCATCAGCAAGAAAAATTGAATTAAGTTGGCATTCTTGAAAATTCCAGAAAAAATCACGTCGACATGTCATGTGTTGAGTTGCCCCGGAATCCAAGATCCAGGCATCTTCATAGTCACTTCTAAGATGAGATGAAATTTGTGATGCTGGTGAGGAAGTAAAAACATATTCTGAGCTGTCTTCATCTTGATCATTTGCAAATTGTGCTGAATGCTGCTGAAACTTGGGAATTCTACTAAGTGAAGTTCGACAATCTTTACCATAATGGCCAACTTTGTTACATCTTCGACATACAATTTGACTTAAGTCTCTTCCTCGTCCTGAAGATTGTCCTCTGCCTCTGCTTTGACCTCTATTTGGAGATTGTCCTCTACCTTGACTATTACATCCTTGTCCTTGAAAATTGCCTCTTCCTTGGTTGTTTCCTCTACCTTGAAAATTATTTCTTCCTCCTCTGTTAAAATTGTTGCCTCTACTTTGGCTTCGACCTCGATTATGTGTTGCTTTATTCTGATTCCATCGGCCTCTTCCTCGAGAACTATCTGCTGAAGACTTGCTTGTGCTGGCTTCTGTGAGAAAAACATCTTCACCAGCTTTCTTCTTCTTCCCAAAAGTTTTATCATGTTGACTTAACATTTCACAAAGTTCATCAAACTTTAGTTTTTCTAATTTCCCAGTTACTTGTAAAGTTTCTAAAAAATGCGTATAGGAAGAAGGAAGCCCAGCAATTACAATTGTGACCATAAAGCTATCATCAATTGCGGGAAAACCAGCATTAATAATTTCCTGCTTAATATTCTTAAGTCTGGAGAGATATTCAAGAATATCACCATCTTCAGTTAATTTTTGTTGCAACAATTTTAACTGTAGATCAACCTTCTTTGATTCTGGCTGAGTATCAAAGAGGTCTTTAAAAGTTTTCAAGGCAGTCCATGCATCTGTGGCATTCTCTATATGTACATACATTTCATCATTCACAGACGATTTAATAAGAGCTAAGGCTTTAGCATTCTTGATTTCCCATTTTGCCAGTGGATCTGCATCTGTGGGTTTATTCGGCTTTACATCTCCATCACATATTCCTTGCCATAATTCATTGTAAATGAGTGTGCTTTCAATAAGACGATGCCACGTTTTATAAGATTTGGTGCCCTCAAGTTTGTCGGAATCAGAAAATAAGTTAATCAACTTAGACATTTTTAGCGATGAAGAGATGCACCAAGAAGCAGAACAGAAAGGACAAGATAGTCAACACAACACACCACGCAAAAAACACGATCTATCGGGGCTTGGCCTTGACCCTCGAATAGTCGTCAAAACAGGAGAATATTGACTGAGCTTTGCACTTGGCTCTAGTCAATTTCTCAAATTTTTACAGGGCAACTTTCAAAATTTGACTTTTTACAATGGTGCTTTTGCACAATCTGGTAAAAATTTACCCCCCCTCAAAGTAAAATTACTTTGAGTTACAATGTGATGATCCCAATAAAATAGAACTTCTTAAAAAACAAATTACCCAACTCACCTTATCTCTCCAATTTACAAATTACAAATAAAACTCCTTATTACTCCAAAAAAATTTCAAAACATCACCCTTATTACTCCAATTACATAAAATTATTATACCGCATCTCACCCAATTACAAATTACAAACTATATATTACAAAACCTTATCTCTCCAAATTACAAACTAAACAAAAACTTTGTAATTCACCTTATTTCTCCTTTACAATTAAAATCCAAAAATTTACACATCCCCTTATTACTCCACAAACAATAAATTAAAAAACCCCATATCTCTCCAAAATACAATATTAAAAAATCCTTATCTCTCATATAAATATTCTCACTATATCTCTCATGGAAACACTCCACTCATTCTCTCACATTCCACTTGCTATCTCTCTTTTGTTTTTACATTCAATAGAAAATTAAACCCAAAAGAGTGTCTCGTTGATAACTATTTGAATTACTTTAGGTTTATGAAAACAGTGATGAGTATCCCCACATAAAACTATATGTCACTTATTCCTTCATAAAATGTATGCCGCTTATTCCTTTGAAGATGACGCTGTGATGAGTATCCCCACATAAAACTATATGTCACTTATTCCTCCATAAAATGTATGCCGCTTATTCCTTCGAAGATGACAGCGAATTTCATTGTAGATTGAGAGAACGTTTACAAATTTTTGCATACTTCGTTGTTTCGGCCCTGGTCATTCTTAATGCAAAATGGATTATGGAATAACTCATGCAAATTATTTATAAAGGAATTAAAAAAAAACAGCGCAACTCCACAATACCGTCAATGGCAGATTTCGACAAGCGGTGAAGGCACTCCGCTTCTGTTCCAGCGTACCCTCAAGATTATCCGCGGGAGGAAAATCTTCTGTTCCAGCGTACCTTCATTCAGGTTGCTTCATTCAGGCTGCTTCAGCGTATCTTTTGTTCCAGCGTACCTTCATTCAGGCTACCTTCATTCAGGCTGCGTGATTGTATCTTCTGTTCCAGCGCTGTGGTCATCAAGTTCTGTTAAATTCTTCAGCAGCGACACTGCCAATGGGCTGTTACAATGGGAAGGCGCTCCCAAATTTGAGGTAGACAAATCCAGTGAGGACAAGAATAAGAGGAGAAATAAACCAAGAGCGAAATTGTTGATCGGAAACCTGATTTGAAAGCTGAGCGAGAAGCTATAAATGCCGCAGAGAGAGCACAAATAAAAGCTCAAGGGAGGGAAAAGAAACAGCGCGAGGAACTCGAGCGCCTTGAGAAGCAGAGGCAATTTTTATAATAAAAAATGAATTTTAGATTTTAAAAAATCTAAAATCAATGATAAAACTTATTTCCTTTTAAACAAAACTGTACAATTTCCATACCAATGATTTGCTGGCCAACTGAATGGAGTTTTCCAGGACTTTGTTGAGTTGGAATCTCCTCAAATCCACTGCAACATTACTGGAGCTCTGATACCACAATAATGGCAGAAGTGTCCTCAGACACGTAATTTTATTAATCAGAAAAAAACAATTACATAATTGATTTGCAAGAGCTTACACCCGAACAACCAAACACTCTTGCAATGAGCTATTTATAAGCTCCATGTCCTAACTACCTCTAATTATGGAGCACTTATTAAATAACAAGTGTCCATTTACAATAAATTCTATTCAAACCAACTAGCTAACTAATCTCCTATAATAGAGCCTAAGATACGACACATTTGGAGAGTCATATCTTGTTACAACAATATACTAATTCTAATTGTCTCTAAAATAATTAATCATTCTAGAATAATTATTAATTTAATTTCTTAAATTAATAATTATTTTATTTCAATTTGTACGCCGTAAGGCGTTTCCCTCTGAGACTAACTCCCCTAACTGTCTACCTGTCTTCACTGTACACCATTGGATCTTTCGTTAGACGATTGAATTATGATCAGCCGTTGATTTACATGTGAGTAGACGCGGGCGGTTGTAACCGGCGGTTATCCTTTCTTGATAGAATGTGATCGATCACTAACTGGCATTTCTTGTTTCTGATTTCAAGATGATCAGTTGCAAGATTATCAGCAACAGAAACCCTCAAACTTAGCACTCTATTCTTGTTTTAGCAGAAGGTTTTCGCTGATTTCGTATTTATTTTGATGAATGTAACAGTGCAAGATCTGTCACGGATTTCAGATGACAAGCAAGGCGATTTGGCTCATGTCAATCATCGGGCCAAGGGATTTAGTGGACGCTTTGAGGCATCTAGTCACGCGGAATTGATAGAATTATTTCCCGTATGCACCTGTTTCATTTCAAACAGTAGAGTTGCAGAAAGAAACATTATTATGCCCTTTGCAATCAGCCAAACTGATCCGGTTTGTAGGTATATTATTATGCCCTTTGCAATCAGCCAAACTGATCCGTTTTGTAGGTATTTTCATCTCCAGACATTTGTAATTTGATATATTTACGAATTCTTGATAGCTGAGCGAGCTTAAATGTATGATAAGGCTAACTTTGTGTTTTGTTTTGCGCACTATTTGAAGCAGATCAGTTCCAGCAAAACCCCCCGAGCAGCAGTCCACAGTTCAATTTGTTATTTTTTATAATGGAATGGTGAATGTTTACAGTGTGCCGGCTGAGAAGGTATTATATTGAACTCAACAACAAATTTAATACATTCACAACAAATTTCGTACATATTTTTGACGTAACATTTGCATCTTTAGTCCTCTGAGCAGATTTCATGTCCGTTTTCCTCCCCGTCTGTAATCACTAATCCAAATGCAACGCTGACAAGATTTCACGTCAAAGCTGGAAAAACAGGGCAGCCTAAGGCTAGCGTTGAAGAAGCCCACGTTCCAACAAGCAATGTCGTTACAATCCCTTACTCCGATCTCATGGTATGCTTATTTTAAACTTTATTTCATGGATTCCTATGCCTTCATCGCATTCCCAAATGCGACTAACCTCTGTCGCAAATCGCCATCGTATTTCACAATGAGACCCATCACCCCTGTCTTTGCAGTTTGCATGTGTGATTTGTGACTTAGCCAATCGCAATATGACTGTTTAAACCACATTTCCATTTTGCAAACTCACATACCTTCATTGTACACGATAAAGTCACTGTACAACTCCTCACTACGACTTCCCTCATTCAATGGGCGTATAATCGTTTTACCTAACTTCTCCTCAATTATTTATATTCTCCAGTGCACATCTCTTCTTGTTTATGCTTTACGCTCAACCAATAAATTTTTCCTCTCGACAACTTTTCCAGCACTCTCAAGAAGGCATCGATTTTACTTTTAGCAACAAGATTCAATGACTCTGGTGCCCACAAACATACCTTAGTCAGTCTCTTGTTAATATGAGTTTTTTATAGTTTGGTTAGCTTTCAACCGAGCCATTATTTGAGATCCATGATTCGATTACATTATGTGTGCATTCATAGCTTGAGTTTGTGTGAAAGGAATTGAAATTGTGTAACGATGTGACCTTCTGGTTTACTTTTGTATGTCGTATTTAGGCTGCTCAAAATAGATTTACAATGGAATATAATGTTCTTTAACGGTCTCACTGGATTTGATAATGTTTTATTTAAAAATTCTGAAACTCAACATTGGGTGGTCACAAGTGTCCAAAATGCATTGGAATTTGCAAATTTTTTGCTAGGTTTGTTTTCACATTTTGACAATCATGGATCGCATTGGAGTTAGAAAATAAAAGAGAGTTTGAACAGAAATTGTAATGGGCTATACCACTCAAATTGCACACTTGAAAAAAGACCTGATTCTGCAGACTGGTACATCATTGAGTTGAGAAGTAATTCACCCAAATGCATTAGGTAGATCATATTTTTCCAATGCGTTAAGCCCTCTTTCAAAAGTAATGTACAACAATAATTCTCGGAATTGTCTTTTGAATCATGTAATTAGGAATACTGTGCAAACCTTTTTTGTTCAGTCTTCTTCACCCTTCTTAGCAATAGCCACGAGCCACGAGGTTCTTCCTGTATGCTCGGCGCCATTCGTTTCAATCTTGCCATGCTAGTGATGCACATCATCTTCATCACCAAAATTCTTCCAACTGTCTTGAATAACTTTTTGGGCCAATCCTTAACCCAACTTGGCTATTGTCTTGTCACTACTCATCCCGTATAAACATAGAGTTCGATATTTTGCTTTTGGTCGGGAGGAAAAGACTTTCTACATATTTCCAATGAGAAAACATACACTGTTTCCCAGATCTCTCAGGAATGTTATTACAGAGACATAACTACATAAAATATTAATTTATACTTGTCTTTCAGACGTGACACCTGATACTTCTTTGGCAATTCCTTCAATAGCTTTTAAGTTTTATATAGGCTCCCAGGCTTAAGATCTGGGATTACTTCATCATTTGCCAATTTTTTCCTTGCAGCTGTTCTTGTTGGCATGCTTCTTGTTTTCTGGTTCAAAGTCCATATGCTAGAGGAAAAGACTTTCTATATATTTCCAATGAGAAAACATGCACTGTTTCCCAGATCTCTCAGGAATGTTATTACAGAGACATAACTAGATAAAATATTAATTTATACTTGTCTTTTAGGCGTGACACCTGATACTTCTTTAACAATTTCTTCAATAGCTTTTATATAAGCTCCCAGGCTTAAGATCTGAGATTACCTCATCATTTGCCAATTTTTTTTCTTGCAGCTGTTCTTGTGGGCATGCTTCTTGTTTTCTGGTTCAAAGTCCATATGCTAGAGAAAAAGACTTTCTATATATTTCCAATGAGAAAACATACATTGTTTCCCAGATCTCTCGGGAATGTTATTACAGAGATATAACTAGATAAAATATTAATTTATACTTGTCTTTCAGACGTGACACCTGATACTTCTTTAACAATTGCTTCAATAGCTTTTATATAGGCTCCCAGGCTTAAGACCTGATATTACTTTGTCATTTGCCGATTTTTTTCTTGCAGCTGTTCTTGTTGGCATGCTTCTTGTTTTCTGGTTCAAAGTCCATATGCTAGCTTGCTTTTGCTGGGATATCAACATCTTAATTCTCTTGCCTTTTTATCATATTAGTTAGTATTAGTTTTTTGGTATTTTCTCTTTAGCTAGGGGATTGTTGGAAGGTTGGGTCAGGTCATCATCAATTTGAATCAGAAAAATACTGAATTGCAAGGAGGAAAAAAAACTGGAACTAATGGTCTCATAGACTATTTTTAGTCCCGTAGACCTTAAAATATCATTTCATTTCATTTCACCTCAGAAAAAGGGGATGATAAAATCCGATCTACTTGTTAACATTCGAAACCATCCGTTTCAATGTAACTGGAAATAGTACACTGTCACCACGTACTCATTCGCTGCTGTTAACATTCGAAACCATCCGTTTCAGTGTAACTGGAAATGGTACACTGTCACCACGTACTCATTCGCTGCACTTTGGGTTAGTGTTTGTTAACTACGGGGGAGAATCCTTAGATGACTTGGTGAGTTAAACTAGAATGCAATAAATGGTCACTGCCACCCAATTCAAACTACCAATGACTGTCCTAGACAAGTATTTTCGTAATAATGGAAAACACAGCAAGCAATAAGTGATTAAATGGATAAAAATTCAGATGGAAAATGGTGCAATATTTACCTATAATTCAGAGGACAAAGTCTATTGCAATTACTCTATGAAGGATATGCCAAAAGCAACAAAAATGAATTTACAACAAACTGTAAATTGACTGTTTAGAGGCTGAAAAGTACACATAAACCACAACAAGTAGTCGACTGTTTTTATGAATTGAAGGTTATTTTTATGTAATTTTTTGAGTTTTTTAAATGATTTTTTACGATTATTATGCATGAAAACTGAAAAACACACACACTTCTATTTCTGTGCCATAATGCAAGCTAATCTTACTGTAATCTATCTAAAACAGAACGAAAATGAGCTAAATGCCTACTCAAATATGCCTAATAGTGCATCTTATTCTATAAGAACTTGTTGTTTAGTAAACTAGAGCCTTTTAATGGAGTCAAAGAGATAAAAGGAAGATAAAGTGAATAGGGAGGAAGACAATTTGAAGATTATCTCTCAAATCCAATTAAGATCAAGATTAAATATTAGTGAAAGCATAAGAAAATAGAATTTTCACACATGAAGAACTTGTAGTATTTTCCAAAGAAAATCTGTATTTTTATTATCTAAAGTTGTAAATTGAACTAAGTTTCGATAAGTTTTCACAACTTGTAGTATTTTCCAATGAAATTCTGTATTTTTATTATCTAAAGTTGTAAATTGAACTAAGTTTTGATAAGTTTTCGTAGCAAGACTCCAAGGTATGAACTAGCTTTGCTAAATGGGGAAACACTTATCCTGATCCAGCAAAACAGATCCACCACCACAGGTACTCCATACTAGTAGTTTTTTTTTTTTTTTTTTTAAATCTAGGATAATCGGTAACTGATGAGAGTTATCTTGAACAAACCCAGGATCAAATCTAACTGGCTGCCACTATAAACCTAGGCTACGTGCAACAGCCTGCAAGCCGCACAATAGTAGGAAACTTATGCCTCAACAAGAGCCGAGACGTCCGCTATGGGGTCGTCTATTCTTCTAGCCAAGACACAACAGGTCATATATATACTCAATGAGATTTGAACGCTCATCTCGTGGGTTTCACCCAGCGAAACTTACCGTTAAACCCCATATCAATCTCAATTTTCAATTTCTCTAGGGGAATAAGCAAAGGCTAAGGGGGAGAAGAAAGCACAAGCACTGAAGATCTCACAAAATAAAATTGAACTCTTCTTCTCTTTGCTTGTAATAATGTATAGAACCAGAATGAGGAAAGAATGGGGGAGACAAAAAAAAGACAGAGTATCAAGAAAGGAGTGTTATATTTTCAAGCAATTACCAAAACAATGAAGATCACACCACAACAAAATACACAAGATATAGGCTCCAAGCTAGGGCAAAACCCCTCCAAGGGGAAAACCCAGAAAATGCTTCTCTTCTTCTTTAGAATCTACTTACAAAGAGAATTCCAAGACCCAAAGACTAGAGCCAACAACCCCACCAAGCACCATGTCATCCTCCAGCAAGATCTTCTTCAAGGTAACTTCCAAACTTCAACCTACAACTTCATCCCAAAATTTCGGCCCTGCAATTTCGACTTCCTACAATTGCAGCTTCACGGAAATCCTAGCTTCATACATGTAAGAGAGAGAGAGAGAGAGAGATATTTTCCCAAGAAACTTCACTCTTTTCTTCCTTTCTTCATCCTTCTTCGCACTTCTTCTTCTTTGCTATTTCAAATCAAATTGAGTCAATTACATCTATGTCATCACAGATGATTGGAATGGGTTTATCATAAGTAGCTTACATATCATGTAGATTTTGTTTCAACCATGAAATCTGACTACAACTAGTTGTAGCTACTATATATTCAACTTCAATAAAAGAAAGGAACATAGATAATTGTTTTTTCCTAAAGCAATATACTAAGTGATTCCATCATTGCTCTTACTAAGTATTGCATGGATCTATTTCTTCTTTCAACCACACCACTTGGAGTCTCAGTTCTTCCGAGCCCACATAAATTTGTGTGAACTAGTTGTAGTCGCCTACTTCATGAATTTTCTTTGGGTTTGAAGGGCACTCAAATTTTCTTTCCAATTTGACATTATTTACAGATTGTGTTACTTGGCTTGGAAATTTCTTGCAAGTCCCATACAACTCCATTTTTGTTGAGCTTCACAATATGGTCAAAATTTAGGTGTCATAGTTTGTTGTTTTAGCCTGTCATCACAACTCCTGGTCTTATGCAGTGAATAATGAATTTCGGTGTTGAAGATTTAATCTAAGTCAAGAATATCTGATGTATTTTAATTTACAATGCTCATAAGGTCTCAGATCTATATTTTTATAGAATACAATCACATCATATGGTTTCATGCAATTCAATTTAAGCTCCAAAGAATTAAGGAATCAATCTATATTTGGGTCATTCGGGCAAGATTTCTTGTAAGAAAAAAAATAAAATCATAAAGCTTGATACTTGGCCTTGCCATTTCTGATCAATCCAGTAAAATATAAATAGGAAAAAGAGATTGGCATTTTTTGGGGGAAAGTAATATTCAATCATCTGCGAAGTTTGTGAAAAGGATTGTCTGTCGTATTTTATGGCATGAAGGAACAAAGTAAAGGATGAAATGAAGTCTAGATTAGAGATGTGTAATTGTAGAATATTGTTAGAGAATGTTTGTGAAGCCCAGTAGAGGGCCTAGAAGAGGAATCGAATCATAAAATAGGTTAAATGTAAAATGACCTTTCAAGTTGATTCATCCAATTTTTTCCACTCTAAAAGAATTAAGATAAATGAAAAATAATATGATCTGATACAAATCATGCCTCCCAATTTTTGAAGGCTTTTGATCCTCAAAATTCATACTGAATTAGGTGAGGAAATTCTCTCTACCTTCTTCTTGGAGTACTATTTGTATTTTCTTGGTATTTTTCCTTTCAACTCATTCTACCAAAGGTCATGTTACCCCTATCTTCTAATTCTTGACCTCTTTTGTAAAATTGTATGCTTTTCAACTCTGCTGGGGCATTTGGAGGTAAGTCCTCTATGGAAGGTAACGCATGATCCTCTTCTTATTCCGAAATGGAAGGCTCATAGAGTTTGAGACTTTCCACATTCATTATTGAGTAAATGTGCATGTATCAAGGTAGGTTGAGTTTGTAGGAATTATCTCCCACCTTTTCCAATATCTCAAAAGGTTCATACCACAAAACCTTGATCTTCTTACCATCAGGACCCTATAGTATTTCCTTGTTCAACTGCAACTATATTTTGTCTCCTACTCTAAATAAATTCTTTGTTACATGCTAATAATTCATGGTACTATATTTTTATTTTGATTTCTTCAATGTCTTATGTACTTGCAAATGGATTTATCTAATCTTCTCAATAATTTTTCTACTCTTAATGCATCCCCTATGAGATCCTCCCTCACTCCTCCTTTTTGTCCATGTGTAACATCCAAAGGTGAAGGTTGCAAATCTTTAAAGCAAGTTTCAAAAGGGGACTTACTAATATAAGTATGTATTGCTCTAATATAAGTGTGTTGTATATATATTAGGTTTTCATCCGAAGTGTTTGGATGTGTCTCGTTGTATTTTTTCTAGCTGGAATGAGAAAAGATATTAAACAAAATGTGTTTAGGTCACAAATTTTGCATCAAAATGGGAAAGAAATAAATGAAAAACCAATGTTTGGAAGTCTATTCCAAATTCCCAAGAGCTCAAATATCCAGTCTTCAGATATAACTGACCTATGATATTTAGTGGTAAATGTTTTCCAAAAAGCGCTTAAAATTTGACAACAGTTTCTAAACATGCTAATAAGTGGGAGTGGGTTAGCCTAAACCTTCTTGCTATGTATCATTTTCCAAAGCTAGGGTTGGATCATTAAATTTAGAAAGGATTTCCTTCTTAGAACAAAGTGATTTATTAGATGTAGATAAATCTAAAGGTTGTTGGTTGAGAGTCACTTGTAGGTCCTCAAACTGCTCATGAGGGCTAGATAGTTCATCTTATATCTTTTGAAAAATGGATCAATGATCAATAAAAATTTCCATTGTATATGATTATATTTTAACAATAGAGTAAAAACTTCCTCATGAAGTTGTTGCATCTACTCCATCAGTTGACACTAAATTTACCAAAATGGTGAGGCATAATAGAAATTCCTTGAAAAATTCTCTTTCTTAGGAGCATCAACTTCAAATTCAAATTAAAATTCCACCAAGGGTTTATACCAACCTAAATACAGGCCCAAAACAAACTCAACAAAATTTCAATGACAGAATAAAAGGGAATGAAAGAACCCAACATGACTGCCACACATAAAGCATTTCTAAATATTGCATTGAATTGACAAAGAAGGGGCTTACCACTTGCATGAATAAGTAGAAATGTTCCTATATTTGTATTCCCATTGATGCATTGGTTTTCATCCTAAATGTTCTACCTCAACCACTCCATGTGAAATATCAAAAAATGGCAACAAAATTCTACTAATCTAGGCCTTACTTTCCATTAAAAATCCAATGGAGTCCAAAAAACAAGTTGAAGAGAGGAGCCTACACTGGGGAAAAAAGGTACATAGAAATAAATTGAAGTGAATTATAATGAATAATAATGTCGCACACCTTGCAACGCTGAAGAACTGGGAGGTAATATATGTGTACCCATAAATCTATCTACCTTCCTATGGTCATTGCGATGTTTTTTGCAAGGAAATAGTACAAACCACAATTAAAATTTAATTCCTAATCATGATATAATCTCTTCCAAATAACCTAAATCATGGAAATGTCATCTGAAATCACTACCAAAATATTTCCACATGGAAAGCTATGCCCAAATCCCTTGTAATACTCAATCAAATAGGGCCCAAAAGCCCTAAAATGTGTCATTTCTAAGATGACAAAAGACCATCTTGAATTATTATTCACAGAGTTAATGAAATTAGAAAGGAGGTGGTCATGAATATTATTTGATATGACCCCTTACATGTTGTTGGCACCGGATTCACATACCCAAAACTCAAACAAGCCCTAACAAGCACTGGGAAGAGGAGACTAATATTATCTTTTTGAAACACCACCTGACACACTTTCTTTTCAAAATTTGATAATTTTTAACCCAAAACAATTTCATTAAATAATGTAATATATTTTTTCTTTGTCACTGATTAATATTTTACCCAAGGCCAGGGATGTGCCTTGATTATCATACTTATCATCTTCACTATTATTCTACCTCAACACATGGTACAATTTGTAAGAATGAAAATTCATAATAGGGCTCAAACTCGCTTGAGAATTTTCTTCAGATACATATCCTTTGGAAGAATTCTTAGTACCATATGATAATTTTAGAGTCCCTAATATTCACAAGGTTAAAAATATTGTGAGAATGGGCCAAAGATAATACTTGAAGGAGAGCATAGGCTTGAGCCTAATTATTTGATCTCAATAGTAGACCCCAAGAAAAGGTTGATTATGTAGTTCGATTGGAGTAAAAGATAATCTTTCCCCCCTCTGCCTCTCATTCCTACCACCCCTTGGATGCTTCTGATTGTAACCCCTCAAAATCTACATAAAAGATAGGTTGAATAGTTATATTTTTTCATTTTTCTATGGATGGAATGTTGCCACTTTAGCAGCCATTGTAGCTAGCAAAGCATTGATTGCAACAACATTCTCAATCATAAAATAATCCATGGCTCTTAGCTGCTTCCCTCGAGTGAATATTTTTCATACCTCCCAAAATTACGAGGGTCAAATCTATTCACCTGAAGTTAACTATGTTCTCATGGTTATCTACATTGCAATTATCGTAGGATTCTGGGATGGAACACAAATTGGTAATGCACATGGTAACAATATCCAAATTTATATTTGACAACATAATTTGGTATTTCTTATGGATTCTTTTGAGTTTCCAAGGATAATTTTAGGTGTTTGGTGGTGCAGGGGTTGCAGTTGTTGGGGTTATGTTCATTACAATGTGCATTGTAACCTTGGTCATGCTTGTGGTTTTGAACATACATGTTTTTCTTATACTACACTTCATTCTATTTTTTTGCTATCTTTGAAGGCGTTTATCTATCATCTATATTGAATAAGTTTCCACAAGGAAGTTGGTGTCCCTTCCTAATTTTCTGACCATAATCTTCTCTTGGAAATATGGAAGGTAGAAAAAGTATAAAAATTTAGCACGAAGAAAACTCAACATAGAAGTTTTGAATGGATTGGTTACCCGAGTGAATTCACATGTACCAGGAACTTGTTTCTTCTATAGTGACCTTATTTCTGGCTTACCATCGATTATTGAACATTATGAAAAGAATGTGGGGTCTCTGCATGAAGTTCTTGTCATTGTCATCATAAGAATGATTCTAGTCAAGACAATGATTTTTTCGGAGAGATTTATAGTTGGAAAACTAGAGCCAAAGAGTGTATATAAATGCATAGCCCAATATGGCTACAAAGATGCCCCAAACATTGAAGGATCTGAATTTATCAACCAGGTTGTTGAAAGCATAAAAGACTATCTCAAGCTCAGAGGAACTCATTCCTCCTCACATGACAGAAGTTATGCAAGCAGAAATACATTGGTAGAAAGTAACTACTCTGTAGATGAGGAATTGCAGTAGCTTGAATTGGCAAAGAATACAAGGGTTGTGTATGTTCTAGGAAAAATCACATTGAAGACTAATAAGAGCACTGGTCCTTTTGAAGGATTACTGATTGACAAGCTCTACAGATTTCTCCAAAACAATTGCAGGTTTACTCTGTCTACCTACCATATACCACTTGCACATTTAGTTCAAGTCGGAATGGTGCAAGAAATTTGGAGTTTGTTCACACAAAACTATTAGAAGACAATGAAAACATAATATTTTACTCATAATAAAGCTTTTAGGGCCGTAAAGTTCCTAATCACTGGAAAATAGGATATAATTTTGTAATATTGTTACTATTTTAATAGATTTAGAAGATTTTAAAATGCGAATTTCCGGTGAGATCAAAAGAAATGAGCATTGAGTTTTTTACCATCTTTGCAATAAATCATGCATCATTTAGAGTGAACTAGTACATACATGTTTTGTGACGCTGGTAGAATGGAAAAAAATGATAACAGTTCATTACTTTTCAATTTCAATCCTTCTTTTACACTAATGCTCTTATCTTTTGATGAAATGAAGAACCTGGTAAATTAAAATTTTCAAGAAATCCCAGGTAGAGTTTCTTAAGAGGGTATTTTATATTCTAATAGTAACTCCTTTTTATCCTTTGTCCTTCGAAATTTGTACACTCTTGAGTTGTCTGGGGCTAAGTACCAGTTCATGTGTTACAGGCAAGCCACCAAACAACACTTTTCCCATGTTGGGTCCCTTCAAATTCTGAATCTAAGAAGCCCCATAGGAGCAACAAAATAAAAATGATACCTAGAAAATCACTCTTCTTGCCTAAGCCACCAATCCTAGCAAGGCTTAAGGAGGACCAACAATAACTATAAGGATCCCATGCTTCCACTATACTCTCTATTGCTTTATGATCCAATATTTTTCTCATCTTATCTTTCCATTTTGTTTTGAATGCGGAGTCTTTACAGCCTGCAATATAGTGTGCTCTAAGCCCCTGTAGCAATATTCAAAATGTGGCTACGTTTGCTTTACAGTATCTGTAGATGAGGGTATGCCCCATTTTTCTGCTATAACGGAGAGCTGGGCTTTTGCTATGAGTACCTCATAAAACTCACCCTCATATGTCAGTTGCAGTGTCTTATTTGGGGACAAGAACACAAGTCCTTGAGCTGCGGCCATGGTTTTAATACCAATCTGCTTTTGACTTCTTCCTTGCTTGGTAGCAATTTACAAAAATCTCTATAACCCAACAACCAGTATGTTCGAAACCTGTTCAGATCAAACACTGATATATCAAGGGTTTTCAAATAGGCATCTCTGAAATTTTGGAAAAGAAATTGAAGCATTTGGAAAGTTTTGGCCTACTACTCATAAACATCAATCCGAAAAAGGGGTATGTGTTGTAGTATTTGTAAATGAGTAAACATTTAAAATTTAGTTTTATATGAAAAAAATATTTAGTATGCATAACGAAACATTAAATTAAAATAATAATAATAATAAAACAATTTAATTCAATTTATTATATTAATTTTTCACTTTTATGTTAACAAAATTATAAACAATTTTTTAGAAAGGAATCATATTGTCTAGATAATCTTCGGCAAAATCACATGATCAATCTTTTGTCGACGCATTTCGAACCAACCAGTGTGGCTCGATGAACCACACTGGTTGGTTCGAAACGCGTCGACAAAAGATTGATCATGTGATTTTGCCGAAGATTATCTAGACAATGTTATGGATCACAGAAGTCTAAATTCCTTAGGAATCATATTGTTAATGCTTCATCTTCATAACCATTAAAATTTCATATTAAAATTTAATTAACATGTTTTAAATTTAATCTAAAACTTACTATAATGGATATATTGTACTCAAGAAAAAGGGGTTTGGTGTAGTGACCATTCCTATTCTACCCAGCACGTAGAACAATGGAGTTGTGTTAAGACTTCATCTGTAATACTGGGTAATTGGGTCTCTCAGACACATTTACTGTATATGATATGTGGCCTTTTTTTGGAGTTTTGTTAGGACTTGATCTATAATATTGGGTAATTGGTTCCCTCAGCACATTTACATTTATTGTATATGATATGTGGCCTTTTTTGGTCTGTGACAGGGAGGGGAAGATAGTATTTGTATCGTATGTTGTCGGATGGGGTCTTTTTCAACTTATTTCATCAAAGCAATTTTTTTATTGGTAGGCACTTTAGGCCTTGTTGCCATGGGATTTGAATGGAAATGAGTGGGCAGAGGTTGTCAGTTAAGCTTATGGTTGCTACTTTCTAGCATTATTTTTAACTATCTTTGACAAAAGTGTATCTTTATGATACATTTTAGCCATCATATACAATCAGAGGTATAGATTTTCGATGATATTTCAACTTGTTATTTCATTCTAGTTGCTCTTTCTTGGGCAAGGGGTTTAGTTGAAGATAGACAAATTGGAAATTTGATAGCTATCACAAGTGTTTCTACTAAGCAGGATTTGCTAAATAATGCAAATATAATTTGCATTGGTTGTCCTAAGCATGTTTTGTGCATATGTTCCTTATAAAGTTGTGGCTTGAACCATAATTTGCATTTCAAGCCTTTAAAAGTGAGTGTTACAGAACATGAATTGGGATATTAAAAACACAGTCAAATTTTTATCCAAAATAAAGTTCACGACATCTCATATGAAGTTAGTAGAGAAAAATGTCATTTTGATAGAGTTTTGGCAAGTTAAGGAATTTGTGCATCCCTATATCTACGAAAATTTGAAGTTAGTAGAGAAAAATGTCATTTTGATAGAGTTTTGGCAAGTTAAGGAATTTGTGCATCCCTATATCTACGAAAATTTCACCGAGAGTTTGATTTTAGTGAGGAGTTTGATGGCATTCACTTGTATTTTTGGAAACCCCTAGTTGATAGAACCACGTAGTAGGAAAAGGACATTTAATTTTTACTCGCATGATGGTAAATCGAATTATACAACAAATAAAATCATATTTATAGTCAGTGGAATATTTTGTGACAGCTAGCAACCTTGTGTGCCCTCTTTAAAAGTGACAATTCATTCTTAAATATGTAACATATGGAAAAACAAAATCTCTAAATACAAAACAAAAAACTTAAAATAATGTACAAAAACATGTTCACATAAACAACAACTGCTACATGAATAATGGATAACCTCTATATGACATTGACTATAACTCATTATCATCCACCCTTGCTTTCAAGAATGTCCATTCACATGTTTCTATTCTTCCACACACTACTATTACTTATCCATATTCAAAACACACATAACTAATAGTTTCAAGTGTAACTCAATATCGTCCACCGTTGCTTTCAACAATGTCCATTCACATGTCACTATTCTTCTACACACTATTATTTAAAAAATATCTATATTCAACATACACATAACTAACAATTTCAATTGCAACTCATTATTATCCACCCTTGCTTTCAACAATGCCCATTCACATGTCCCTATTCTTCCACACTCTATGCCTTACGGCGTTTTCTTTGCAACATCGGATGCAAATGCTAGTATAACCTATGATAATAAAGTATTTTTGGATCATCTAACATAATTCATCAAAATCCTTAAATCATTGAGTTAGGTGAATTTAGTTCATCTTTATAATGTCTTTGGAACAAACAAACTATGGTTACCATTGTGTGGATATCTAGCAAGAAATAGTAGGGCCACACATAGAACTTAAAGAATTCCCATTGTAGCTCTGAGCCATGATTTGACAACAGGAAAATAGAAAAAGGAGTGAAACTCATTATGACCACCAACACACAGAAACCATGAGAGAAAGAGCCAACCGACCTGGCAAGTGACTAGAGAATATGATGCATTAAAGAGGCGAAGAGCTTGATATTGACAACTTCAAACTTAAATCAGTGGAACTACTCAATACATCTAAGAAAAGAACAACCACAACAGCAAAGTAAAATATGTAAGAGTCATACACTGCAATTGGAAATGAATAATTTCAAGAGGAGATGAAACTATAACTAGGGAAACCACATCATACATGTAGTTCATTGGAGAATAGCTGAAAGGGTGCCTGAGACCATTGATTGACATGCATGGAGTTAAAAGGAAGAAGGGTTAGTTCAACCCTCATGATCGAGCTTTGTGAGACTAAATTTCTTGCAGGAAACAACAGACCCAAAACCCAAGGAGACTTGGAAAGGTTCCTCCGAGCGTCACATTAGCCCATTTAATATTCATTGGTAATTCCAGACCGAACTCACTACAAGAAATGCCATGCAATAGAAAACTAGAGGCTAAGGGGAGCAGGAAAACTAGATCTCTACAACCAAGAAAAGTAAATGCATTGTAATCCACACCCTTCCTGTAAATTAAGATAATTGAATAGGAAAGGAAATGAAAAAAATTAAAAACTCAAAGAAAAAGAAAAATACAACTCATACCTAACACTGAGCACCCTCCACCAGAAAACATTTCCATGGAGTTCCTTATAGAGGAATATTTTCATATACAGAATACCCAACTCCTGAGGGACATTAGATCCATTGTGCAGGGGAGTCAAAATTAAATTCATCTCCTAAGCATTTTGACAAAAGAGGGAAGTAGTGCAGGGGTGCAAAGGATACTGGAAGGTGTCCACATGTTGAATGACAAGGCGCAAGGAAGGGACTAATGTCTCTTGGAGATCAAAGGAAGGTGGTTCGTCCTTTGAGGTGTAGACCAAAACCTGCGAAACCATCCCCTCAAAGCACAACGATAACAAAAAAAATGGATAAGCCAAATGGTAATTAGGGTTTTAGGCGTGAGTTTAGGGCTAGGAAAAATACTCCACCGTGTATCCTCCTTCAAGAGATCG
Organism: Pinus tabuliformis; assembly: GCA_031772625.1. Lineage (NCBI taxonomy): Eukaryota > Viridiplantae > Streptophyta > Pinopsida > Pinales > Pinaceae > Pinus > Pinus tabuliformis. The sequence goes on from CM062816.1 coordinate 1,948,907,964, forward strand.
TGACCATATATCATCACCATGGTAGGGTTGGGAACGCACCACAAGAGAACTCTACCCACCACATGAACAAGACCATGTGAGAGCAGGGTACTTTGCCACACAAAGGAGGAGAGTAAAGTAATTCCATACCAACTATACAAGGGTGAGGTGTGTATCGAACTATAAACTAATAATACACTGGACTCATAATGCATAATTCCAAAACTTCATGAGTTAGACATAATAAATTTTCTTATAACATATCTAATGTGAATGGGAGCTTGCATGACATTTATAATTTCACCTCATCCATTGTTATGCATGAAACAAAAAACATTCTTGTTGTTATTTTGATGTTGTGATATGACACATAAAATTAGATATTTAAAATAAATAGGAAGTATGAAGGGTTGTTTCCATCCATAGAAAGATTCATGTTTATGATGTCATAAACATGGAGTAGAAAGGCAAGACTATCAAAAACCACAATAAACTCTTGGTAGATATAATTGAATCTAACATATCAATTCAAATATGCAGCTCTTGGGTAGCAAATCCCCCACGTAACGGTTTTTTGGCTTAAAGCCCACAATTTAGGGTAACAATATTCTAAAAGTTCTGCGAAGTGCACGGAGCGTGAACTGTAATGGGTTAAGTCAAAGGGTTGTCCGCTCGAAAATAATGTAAAATAATAGAAAGTGAGTTAGCCTACCCATGGTCTGCAGACCATGGGAAGGTATAAATAGAGCAAGGATCTAAGGGTAGAAGGTAGCTTTTGATTAATATCTGATGTATTATGGGTTTTTGAATGCAATATTCGCTCAGAGTCTGTAAGTCCGAGTCATGGGTGGTAGCAGTTAGAGTTGGCTCTACAGCTATGTGCGCAAAGGCCTGGTAGAGTCTGCAGCTATGTGCGCGGACCCTTGTAGTTGAGTGCGCAAGGTGGAAGTGATTGTACTGAAATGAAGATTAATAAAGATAAGTGTTCCTGAATTATTGTGCATTCGGTCATAAAACTATATGTTTATGCTTATGTTCTGATTCTATGCATACCTGTAAAATTTATGGTTGCACAGACTGGTTATAATTGTTGAATGCTTGATTAAAGACCTTAAGAATTAGATCATATCTATAATAAACACATTAATAATAAGAATCCACGAAGTGCCTCATCGTCGAGCTACATGAAGGCCAACCAACTGTGCAGAGTAGCGCGAGTGCACATATCAGTTTGTGACCCTTCGAGTCCTCATCAAGACATCCCTAGGGTGCGGAAACCTGGCTCCGGTACCCTCCCATACTACCTTGGGTGAGACTTCAATCTGCTCTGCGCGAACTATTTCCGAAAGAGCCAGTAGTGTGAGATTTGTTTGGCTAAAACACTTTTGAACCTAGGTCAGGCCCCATCAAGCCAACAAATGGTTCCGTTACCGGGACTAGGATCTACCTAAGGGATGTCGGATGTCAAAACATTGGAACCCTACAAAGAGAGAGATTGAAGATTGGTTGGATCAGAAGCTTCACGAGTTCGTGATACAGGAAAACAAAACTCCGTATATATCTGAGAAGAGGTGGCTGGATCGCTACATATACACAGAAGATAAAATCACACGGGTAGTATGTTGTACCATCCAGGACAATGGGCAGGCTGACTCACTTTATCTTCACTTTATCTTCCCCTAACATGATCATGTAGTTTCCCTATATCTTGTACCCTAGTTTGGCTAAACCAGTATGTCGCAAGGGTCGTGGTTACAAAGAAGGGGTTGTGCTACTGCATGGATAAACATGGAGGTGACCATTATTGTCACTATTCATGACAAGATGCCTGAGTTACGGTGAAACGGAGCGGTCGACAGGAAATTAAGATACGAAGTACGAGCCAAATCTGGAATGATATAGCTTAGATATAATGTTAGTACACTAGAAAAGGAAGGAATGGCTGAATTTGAATTTCAACAATCCTATAAATCATAATGGGGCATCCACCAAACAATCTGTGATATCGGGAGGAGTAAGCTATTGTGCCTTCCAATTGGTATGGAACTATTAATCATCGATGCTCAAGGAGAAAGCCTGGGGGTTTTAATATGGCCAATGGAGATGCAGGACCTTCTGGATAGTGTGATGTTGACATCCAAGGACATTATGCCAAGATCAGCACCGATGGTAGGGGATGTACTGGAAATTCTCAAACACGAAGCAGGACTGGTCCAGATGCCACTGTCTAAACCGCAGGCTGGCAGGCGTCCCATGAAAGATAGGGGAAAGATGGTGAATCTTGAGACAAATGATGGAAATTCAGTTAACAGTTCGTCTCTGAAACACCTTGAATATTGGGATTTCACAAACATCAGCATCTCTCTTGCAAAAATGAAACATAAGCTTTCCCCACCCTAGGGATGTTTGGATGAGGAATGGAAGGGTCGTGAACCAATCTGTGCACTCGCACTACTCTGTACAGCCGTCGAGCCATCGCGTAGCTCAGCGATAAAGTTCTTCTTAGATTCTTATTATTAATGTGTTTATTATAGATCTGATCTAATACTTAAGGTCTTTAATCAAGCATTCAATAGTTATAACGAGCGCGCAAAACCATAAATCTTATAGATATGCATAAGCTCAGAACATAAGCATAAACATCTAGATCTGTGACCAAATGCACAATAATTCAGAAACACTTATCTTTATTAATCTTCTTTCAAGTACAATCCGTTCCACCCTGCACACTCAGCTGCAGGGATCCACGCACATAGCTGCATACTCTACCAGGCCTCTTCACACACAACTGCAGAGCCTACTCTAACTACTACCACCCACAACTCACACTTATAGACTCAAAGTGAATATTGCCTTCACAAACCCTTACACTTCAAATCTTATCAAAAATTACCAAAAAACTGCTTTCTACCCTTAGAGCCTCACTCTGTTTATACATTCCCATGATCTGCAAACCATGGGCAGGCTGACTTGCTTTCTATTATTTTACATTATTTTCGGGTGGACAACCCTTTGACTTGACCCATTACAATTCACGCTCCACACACTTCGAGGAACCTTTCCCATACTTTTACCCAAAATTGTGGGTGTTAAGTCCCAAAACCATTACACGAGGGATTCGTTGCCCAACAGGCCCCCAACACAATCATCATAACTCATCCCGAGTCAGTCGGCTGGTGTGGTGATCTTGGCCAAGAATCCATCCAATAATGTTTGCGTTGTGCTGGTATCTACCACACATTCTTCCACTATTTGCTGTATCACTTTGTGCAACTTTCTGATGCACTGTTAGAGGCACCTTCCTACCCTAGGGCATATGTGTCCTGGAGTTGAGTCAGCTTCCCCTCAATCATAGTGGTGATCATGAATGCTTCCTCCAGCCAATGCTGGATGTGAGGTTTAAGCCCGGCTTCTTTCTGGCGCACGACATCCACCTATTCCTTCATGGTTTGGGACTCCCTCATCTTGGCTAAGCATTGAGTGAGGGCGACAATTTGCACAATCCCCTGGACATTGTCATAACCTTGCTGTAACTCCTGTACTTCTATCTCTACTTGCTATAGCATTGGTTCTTCTTGCAGTGATGTGAAGGGAAGTTCTTAGTATCTGTGAGGTCCTAGTCTTCAAACTCGCTAGTTTCTAAATGTCAGAACTTCTCAGTATCCGCGAGGTCCCAGTGTTCAAACTTTATAGTGGGCACATGGCCTACAGCTGTACCTTCAAATAAAACCCCTTCATCGACGAACGCGGTGAGGAGTGTGCTCGCTAGAGAATTCAAATATTTAGGGACCTTAACCCTCCCTCTCCGTGGAGCGACATACTTGGGTAGCTTTGTTGTGCTGCATACTAGTTGGATGTCTTCTTCTATCTCTTCCTCTGGTTCCATCTCTTCAACAAAAGCGGGAGGTTCCTCTTCCTCATCATCACTTTCGATATTAACAGTTTCACCTGTCTCCTTCATTGATAGTTTGCCAAATCTGGGATTTCATCGAGACATGCGGAATAGTCCCACTGTCTGTGGGTCCTTTTTAGCCCTCAGCGTCTCGGGTGATTTAGGGAAGTTTGGTGTCTCTCCTACTGGTAGTGTAGCACTCTGGGCAGCTCCCCTGGTTGTTGTCATGATTCTGATCAGGGACTCCTGTGTATCCTTTGTTAATGCTTCAAACCACAGACTTGCTTTTATGGTCTCCAAATTCATCCCGTTCCCGCTCGTTTGATAATGCCACAACTTAAACAGGCTAAGGGTTGTTTGTTGATAGGCCAACTGTGCTTTATATGCCTTTTTGAATTCAAATTCGACCGTTCCCCCCTTTCGTGGCTCGTTAATGCGATTTTGGTGGTAGATCTATTCAACCCTATGTCTTAATTGACTGTTGTTCGCTCCTCGATGTCTTAAATAGGACATCTTATCATGAATAGTATCTGCAACAGTCACTTTCCATCCTTCTTATGCGATAGCGCAGTCCCTTGTACGCGGACACATTCTATGCTTCATATTGATTTTGTGCACCACGTCCGAGCCATGCACAAAAATATGGGACTAAGGCGATGAGTCAAGGAAGTTCGAGAGTGAGGTAGTGGACTTTTTTAACCATTTCTTATATTGCCTTATGAAAAATTTCAAGAACTAATGATAGAATTCTTGATAATGGTAAGACTTAGTCAAATTCAATTATGGGGTCAATCATATGTCTATCAAGAGGTGGACCCTCTAGTTTATGAGGATGGCCCTATTGTCTACAGAAATGACATGGAATAAAATTAGGCATGGTGAAAATATAATTTTTACGCTATAATAAAGAGAAGCACCTAAGGTCAATTGGACTCCAACCAAACATCACACACCTAGAAAATCTAAGATATAAAAGAAAAAAAACCAAGTGCACCAAAGGGTCTTCCTTTCACTAGTGTCTGGTTGATGAGGGATTAAGTTAATTCTAAAGATATGAGGGAGAGTTACTTTGAACTCCTACTTAATGGCTCAATGTGTATCACAAGGACCATTTATTACTGGTGGGAACACCCTGGCGGATTTGAGTGAGTTCTAACCAACATCATTCCTAGGCACTATAAGAAGACACCACTTATAGTCTCTTATATAGGCTCCCTAAAATATAGGCCATTAAGGTTAATTCCTACAACTAAAAATGTTAGGGTAACAATTGTGAGCTAAAAGGATACACAAGGGTAGCATATTTGATCCTACAACCTCTAGAAAGAGACCCCTATATGCAAGTAGAACACACCACAAAAAAATTAGGTAGATATATCACTTCATAGATTCCAATGTCACCTCATGTTTTATCCCTTTGTTAAAGGGGATTGACAAACAACACTTGATCGTAGAAGGATTTCTAGTATTTGGTTTTCTGCCCTTGGAGGGAGTCCTCTACAACCTATTCGAAGGCCATAAAATCCTAAGCTAGTGTGAGTGTGCTAATACTGAAAAGAGAAATATGTCCAGTTAATTTTGATTATATTGATTTTAGTGGTCATTTTGTTATGTCAATCAAAATAGTATGAAACCGGATGATGTGTATTTTCCTTTGTCTTCAAGGTAAGATATCATGATATCCAATTGTAATACTTCAATTCAATTAAAACTAAGACGAAGTAGTGAAACAAATATTTTTTATTCAAATACAAATGGTGATCCTCACCATACTCTCATTTCTCATTGTAAACATTAACAATTAGAATTGCAACAAAGCACCTAAAAGAGAAAACATTTCAAAGGAAAACGAAATTAAAGAACCCATAATATAAAAACCTTAGCTACTAGAAAACAGGTAATAAAAAGAGTAATATTGTGACAAGACTCAACATACTATAATCTAATAGGCAAAAACATGAGAGGCAGGACAATGGTAGTAGAGTTTCACCCAACCCTAATGTCACTACAGGGAATTAAACCCAATACATAAGATCAATACCATTAAAAGGAATACAAATAAACCAAATCTAAGTGAATCCGAGATGTATAGATTTAGTACGGAATCTAATTATTTATGTTTGACCTTTTCCTAAGGCTTGGGCTTGAGAATTTGTAGTAAAGTTTTAGGAGGACATATAAAACTCCTTGAGAGACCCTATAATAGGGATTAAATGCATTACAACACTAATTGTGACCCAATTGAGCATTACAACACTAGAGGAATATTTTCATAGAGCCTTGGATAGAGCTTCAACAATTTCTCAGCACTGACTAGGATAATTAATCGAGATATTTTTGAGATTCTTTATTTTCATGAAAAAAATAATACCAAAATACTAAAAGTCTAAATTACTACTTATAAATAGTGAAAAAAAAATCAATCAAATAAGCAGTCAAAGAGCTAAATAAACACTCTAGGTTTCTTTATCTAGGTCGCTAATTCTATTCCTTTTATTTCATCTCTCTAATTAGATATTTTATGCCAAAATACTTCTTATTGAGCTATGGTAAACAAATTGTAGGCTCCATACAAACCCCCAATGACCTAAGTACAAAGATATGAAAAGTAAAGAGAAGGAAAGAGAGAGACACACCTTGCTCTTTAAGTTTAATTGTAGATTGTCCTTGATAAGTGATCATTCTAAAAATCCAGTCCTTAGCCCTTCTCACCTATAACCTACAAATGAAGGCCAAAATATATTTGAAATCATATTATTTTACTCTAAACCATAGGTATTAATATAGGTCTAATGAAAATAAACATACATTCATTTAAAGATTAAAAATAACTAAATGGATTACATTATTATAGTCCCTATAGCTAATGTGACCCCTTCACCCTCCCTGACCCAAGGCTTCTCCTCTCACCACAACTCATAGTCAAGCTTCACTATATATTATAGGTTATCTCAAGGCTAAGATATAATAATTAGAAAACATATTGTTCTTCATTGTTCACACCTCTTGCTTCATGGAAGACCTTTGGTTTATATTTTATTTAATAAGGTGGATGGATCAATCTAAACATATTTTTGACTTGATTTGATCTAGATATGTCATCCTTATCATTGATTTCATCACTTTTTGACCTTTTCAAACCCTTATCTACTCGCTATAGAAACTCTAATCGCTTTAATTATTCTTGTTTGAAGGTTCGGACCATTCAAATCTTGTTTCCATGCCACTTCGAGCATTGCGAGACTCAATTCTAGTGTCTTCGTACCTGAGACCATTTGAGGGTGAAATCTAACCTCTTCATATGGTTTCCATTAGGATGGTCTTGCATAATTTTTTTAACTTTGTGTTGTTCTATAGTGAACTAGAACAAGTGTCATTTTAAGCTAAAACAATGTAGAAATGCTAGAGAAAGGAAATCCAAAAGGTTAGAGAGTCAAAATACCAAAATGTGTCTACATTTTTTAGAAATTAACTACTTCTACTCAAGATAAGATCCATATCATTGGCATTCAAATATATCTTTATTGTTAGTGAAGAAATAATGTGAGTTCTTATAGATATATTCATTTCTAGCTATGAGCTCTAGACTATGCTCTCTAATCATAGTTTATATACTTCGAATTCTACAACATTTCTCGACCCAGTTGTAGTTTTTCTTTCGTATTTTCTGTGAAAAACATTGATGTGTAATATGCATTTGTCAATGGTATTGTGAAAAAATATTTTCTTCATTTGCAAAATTTTTTACTCCATTTGTTAAAGGTTTTCATCGAATAGTTTCAATTATAAATTAAAATAATTTTGATTCATTAATTTTAATAATGGCACGAGGCAAAATAATTTAGTTAAAAACAATCCAAAGTTAGCTAATTGAATTACTCTAAATCATAATGTAGTGAATCTATTAATATAACTACTTTTTCCTTAAATATAACATATTAGGGCTTTTTATTGATACTAAAAAAATCTGTAGAATTATGGATATACAATAGGAGCATTTTATATGATTTAGGAAGACAATCCTCCCTCCATCTATACACAAATGTTGATAATCTACCTATTAATTTACACATTGTTTTTGTTCCATTAAATAAGAGTCCTAAATCATATGATATTTTTCATGTTTTCCTTTCAATTTCATGCCATTTACCTAAATATTCGATGGTCCACAGTGATAAAGAATAAGTCTAAAATTGAAAGGTTAGGATTGAAAGAAGAATTTGGATCTCTAAGATTTGAAAGAAGAGTCAGTTCATTATTGGTATGAATGTTGAGATATCCATGGATTCTCTTATTCTTTTTGTATGGAACTTTCAAAATAACTATGACCCTCATAAATATATCTTTATTGTTAGTAAAGAAATAATGTGAGTTGTCATAGATATATTCATTTCTATGTATGACTAACTCTAGAATATGCTATCTAATCATAGTTTAGATACTGCTAACTATACACCTAGTATTAGTTTTTCTTTTGTATTTTTTTAGTGAAAAACATTGACGTGTAATATGTATCTGTCAATGGTATAGTGAAAAAATAGTCTCTTCATTTGAAAAATTATTTTCTCCATTTACTAAAGGTTTTCCTCCAATAGTTTCAACTATAAAGTGAAAGGAATTCATTTGTTAATTTTAACAATGACACAAGGTAAAAAAATTGAATGAAAAACAATCTGAAGTGAGCTAATTGCATCACTGTAAAACATAATGTAGTGAATCTAGTAATATAACTAATTATTTCCTTAAATATAAAATACTAGGACTTTTTATTGATATTAGAAAAACATGTAGCATTATGGAAATACAATAGGAGCATTTTATATGATTTAGGAAGACAATCCTCCCTCCATCTAACAACAAATGTTAATAATCTACATATTAATGTACATATTGTTGTTGTTCCATTAAAGAAGTGTACTACAACATATGATCCTTTATTGTTTTCCTTTCAATTTCATGTCGTTTCCCTAAAGATTCAAGAGTCCCCAGTGATAAAGGATAAGTACAAAATTGAAAGGTTAGGATTCAAAGTACAAATTGGATATCCAAGGTTTGGAAGGAGATTTAGTTCATTATTGGTACCTATTAGCCTTGTTGGCAAATGGCCCAAAAATGGATCCAAAACACTCCTAAAGTCTTCATAATTTTCTTAAGATCATCCAAAGATCGAAACAATCACATGCCGAGAGCCCTTGGAAGGGTGGAAAAACACTATCGGGAGGCTAAGACACATGAAAAACAGTGAAAAACCATGTATTGAAGGCATACACAGTCCAACACACAGCAACCATCAAATCTGACCTATCAACGGCCCAGATCTAAGCAGCAAATCACATTCGGGAAAACGCAGAGGATGACTTAAACATTGGTAGAAGACACCCCCAATCAGCGATCTCTGATGATCGGATCAGCGGGTCACAATCGGCAGGGACATATGATGCGTTATATGAAAGACCTCTGGCTTGGGAAATATGTGATTGCGACAAGTCGCATCGCAATATCGTGTCAAAACATTGCAAAGCGGTGGGGCCTTTACACATTCATATGTGCGATGCGATTAACCGGACACGATGGTTATATACATTATGTTGCATAATATTTGAGGTTTGCGGGAAAGCCATTTTCAATGCATTTTATGTGTATTTCGTTATCTAACAAAATAAAAAGGGAACCTTGGACTTGTGATATGCAACAAGATTTGGACCCGAAAGGGTTCGGGAATGGAAATAAATAGAATTTTAGGTCCACCATGGCCGACTTTTCATGGTTTTTAGTGCTTTTTAACACATTACAAAAATATAAAGGGAAGATTGTAACATGCCATCAACGACTTGCAATACCGACCCAAAGGACGGACCTGATGGGAGAATAGACTAGATCTAAGGACTTTTGAAGTTTGGAAGAATAGAGATGGGTATGATTTTGCTGTTGCAGTGTTTTCTATGTAAAAACAAGAAAATAGTAATTATGAACATTTAAAGGGAAAACAAAGGCCCAATAGCCCTTCCATCACAGTGGAGCTCGCCTAAAACAGAAATGATCATAGAGCAGATAGCGCAGCTCGCTCGAAATAGAAACATCATGGGCATTAACAACGCAGCTTAGCCAAAAACAACAGAATCGATTGTGGGGCATCTCTGGCATGAGAGATCTCCCTGCCAGTGCAACAACATATCAGAATGCGGTTACTCTTCTGTCAAAAGAAGAAACCTCTGAGCCATGCTGGCCTAGTCAAGACGTTAAACGGTTAAAAATACTGAGGGATAGATTAAGACCTCTCAAGCCTCAGAAGGCTCGAGAGCATTGTAAACAGGCCTATAAATATTTGTAAGATCAAAGTAACAAGGGTTCAACTTTTGGAGACTGTTGATACTTTGCTACTCAAGCTTCTCATCTTCATTCTAGCAATATAAGCTTCTTTTGTTGTTATATGTTCAATGTCCATTTGATCTTCTGTTCTAAGCTTGCACTTGAATAGGTTGTTTATGATTCTTCTGTGTCTAATGCCAGATAACTGTCATCTTATCTCTACATTGATAAATTAGATTTGCAAGCTTATTTTACTTCCTGTAGCTGGCCATATATAAGTGTTTATATATGCATTTTCTAGTACAGTCGGTATTCTCCATCTATCCATTGAATCTACAAACTATTGAAAATTAGTGGTCGAAAGCCTTGTAAAGCTGAGGGCGTTCATGCACGTCTTGAGTAAAAATAGAGTTGAAACAATTATCTGGATTGATCCAAATCATCATCCATTCCAATAGTTCAGAGAACAATATTGAAGATTATATGCTACCAAGCATCTCCAAGCTACAACCTAGGAGAGTTTACTGGAGTGATAACATAATCAGAACCGTTGCCGGGGCAAGGAAACTAAAGCTCAGCTTCCCTGGGAGATGACACAGATCCAGCTTTGATGATAGACAAAGTCTGGGCACTTTTTTGGTTGTAATCATCTATCTGGCGACTCTACTAAAGGACAAACCTCTTGGCAACTCCACTTCATAGTTCTGGTTCAGTTTGTGAGGCATACATGAAGAAATCCTTAGATGCTACAAGCTGACCAAGTACCTAGCAATGAAAAAATCATCAAAAAAAGAAAGGTATTACAAAAAGGAGCATCAGGTTTAGGTAAAACTAAACAATATTCTATATCTCTTCAAGAAATTCCTGCAATAGAACAAATACATGTTCAGAGTATAGCATCTAATACTAGCAGTGAAGAAAAAATCTCAGAGATTCATAAAGCTCATTATTCTTTAGGTTCTCCTTTCTTTGTATGCCCAAAGGAAACCTCGCCTCCTATCCATCATACTCCTTTAGTCCTATCAATCACTCCTTAGCCCTCTATAATTAATACTGACAGTACCCTTAAAACCACCACAACTATGGTAGGTCCATAAGCACCTGCCAAAATGGAAAGAATCATAGCTGCTAGATATGGACCTCTAGTACTACCCACTCCTTTGAATGACATGCCTACTAGAGAATATCAGAAATATATGCCTAAGTTCACTGGGACTAAAGGCTTTACAGCTGAAGAAAATTTGAATCATTCTATAACTATGCTGATAACCTGGACATTAGTGAAGATGATGTGTGGATGAGAGTCTTTGTCCAAAACCTAGATGGAGAAGCTAGAAAATGGTTCAAACAACTGACCCCAAGATCTATAGCAGATATTGAGGCTTTAGATGATGCATTCCTAAAGCATTGGGGGGATAAGAAAGATCTCCTCTACTACCACACTGAGTTTGGGAAACTAAAGAGGGAGAATGGTGATTTTCTATCTGATTTTAGTAAGAGGTTTAACCACATGTATAATAAGATACCAGCTAAAGTAAAACCCACAACTACCTCTGCTAAACTCACTTATGCAAATGCTTTTGACTCTTACTTTTGTCTACTATTGAGGGAAAGATGATGTGCTACTTTGGCTAATATCTATGATGTAGCCTTGGAAGTAGAATCAAACATCATGGCTGCAGAAAAGCTCAAGGAAAATGCTGATAGAAGGAGATAGAGAGGCAAATCTTCATCATCTTCATATCCCAATATTGATAAAATGACCAAGATGATAGAGTCATTAGCCTCTGAGATCTCCAAATTAAATGTTGAGAAGCATCCCAGGAAAGGAAGTGTTCCTAATACCTTTGTTTCCTAGAAATCCAAATCCATATACAAGAGCTAATGAGCAGTTGTAGATTTTCTAAAGAAGCGAAGATGCCCATGAAGACCAAAGGGTGAAGACTGCTTTCCAGAATGTAGTCATGGAAGAGGAGCAGTTTGAACAAGATGATGAGATCCATTGTTTTGAAGACATATGCAGTGCCTGTTTTTTGACCTTAGCTGCCTATGAAAAGTCAGTATTCAATGACCAAATCGACCAAGAGTGGGATGGTGAAGCTGTTCTACAAACTGAAGATTAGCAAAGATATAATTTGAGGTCGAAGATGAATAATGCCAAGGAAACTCCTATTCAAAGAGCTACTCCCCTCCAGTACAAGAAGCTAATAAGTAGAAGCAACCCACAGTTGATCCTATCATCCTTAAAGCTCCAGCCCACGAGGTAAGAGGCCCTAACAAGTCTCCTTCTCCTTTCAGTTTTGAATCAAAAATCCAGAAGTTAAGAATACCTATACCTCTGATTGAACTAGTGAAGAATTAGTCCTTCAAGAAATCTATCCTCAAGGCCCTCAAGCCTAAAGCCATCTAAGCCTCCACTAACTATGTACATCTGCAAGATGCCAAACCGACTGTTATTCTCGGCCCAATGATTGAAAATTGTGAAGACAACTCCCCATCATTCTATGTCTCTCTGACTATTCATGATAAAATCCTTCACAACTGCCTTCTAGACACTGGAGGCAGCCATAATCTAATGCCCAAGGCTATCATGGATAAGTTGGGTCTTGACATTACCAAGCCTTATCATGACATGTTTTCTTTTGACTCTAGAAAAGTGAAATCCCTGGGATTAATAAAAGACCTAGCCTTCACTTTGTCTTAGCTGCCCATGAAGAGCACGATGATGGATATTGTGGTAATAGATGTACCCCCCAAGTTTGGTATGTTACTTTCTAGAGGATGGATCAAGTGATTAGGTGGAACATTGCAAAATGATCTATCCTATGCTACTGTCCTAGTTTTTGGAGGTGAGAGCAGGAGATTATATAGAGAAACTCAGTTGGCTTATATCATCAGGGATGAAATGAATCCCACTAATCATACCATCTATGCTGTCGAAACTAATTTTGGAGCTCGTTTTCTTCAGATTGAAGAATCTCAGTTGCCCTCCACGCAGCATAGAAAACTACTTTTCCAGATCACAGAGGAAGAAGGCCCACAGATTTGGGATATGTTCTTTGATGGAGCTTTCTTTAAGGAAGATGCAGGGGCAGGTGTAGTCCTTCTGTCCCCCACATAGGAATGCATTTATTTATCTTTCATATTAACTTTTCAGGTCACAAATAACAGAATAGAGTATGAAGTAGACCTTATCATTCAACAGGTGAACAAAACCTTCCAAGAAAAACATCCAAGGCTGAAAGCATACAGAGATGAGGTGAAATATAGACCATCTCTTCGTGACAACGTCAAATACTGGAAAGTATTTGAAGATGATGATGAAATTAATAGGCTTCTACAAGTCTTTGATGAATTTGCTGAAATGCACATTAACCAAGAAAATGAAGCCATTTAAGAAAATGACATGGCAAGGAGAATGAGTAACCAGGTAGAAATACAGTAGATTAGAGAGCAACTGGTTGAGAAGTCAATAGTCCATCAGAAGAAGAGAAAAGAAACCTTTAACAGGAAGGCAAAAGTGGACAATTTTTAGTTGGTGACTGGATTCTCAAATGGGATGTGTTGAAAGAAAAGAAGGTCAACCAAGGTGAATTTGATCCCTTATGGACAGGTCCATTTGTCATCGCTCAATTTCAGAGGAGCAACATTTTCATTCTGCACAATTTAGAGGGGGAAGGTGTCTTTGATGGCCCAGTCAATGGGCAGTTCTTGAAACTTTATTTCATTTAAGGCTTTAAAGCCTTGGTATTGTAAATATGTTTTTTTTCATTTTTTATTTTCATTGCAAAATAGACTCCATACCTAATGGAACACTAAGAGGATGATTTGATTTTGGTTTTACAAGAAAGGCATTGTTCTGTAGTTCTTGAAACCTCACAGGGAGGCTTTCATCCCTAGAAGGAGCCAGTGTTAGCCTTGTTAGCAAATGGTCCAATAATGGATCCAAAACACTCCTAAAGTCTTCAAAATTTGCTTAAGATGATCCAAAGATCGAAAAAAACACATGCCAGGAGCACTTGGAAGGGTGGAAGAACACTATCAGGAGGCTAAGACACATGAAAAATAGTGAGAAATCATGTATTGAAGGCATACACAGTCCAATGCATAGCAGCCATTAGATCTAGCCAATCAACGGCCCAGATCTAAGTGGAAAATCGCAATCAGGCAAATGCAGAGGACAACTTAAAGATTGGCAGAAGACACCCCTGATCAACGATCTCTGATGATCGGATCGACGGGTCGCAATCGGCGGGGACATACGCCGTGTTATATGAAAGACCTCTCGCTTGGGCGATATGTGATTGTGACAAGTCACATCACAATATCGCATCAGAACATTGCGAAGGGGCAGGGCCTTTACACATTCATATGTGCAATGAAATTAACTGGACCCGACAACTATATACATGATGTTGCATAATATTTGAGGTCCGCGGGAAAGACATTTTCAATGCATTTTTCATGTATTTCGTTATTTAACAAAATACAAAGGGAACCTTGAACTTGTGATATGCGATAAGACCTGGACCCGAAAGGGTTCTGGAAGGGAAATATATACAATTTCAAGTCTGCCAAGGACAATTTTTCGTGGTTTTTTGTTTTTTTTAACACATTACAAAAATACAAAGGGAAGATTGTAACAAGCCATCAACGACTAGCGATAGCGACCCAGAGGGTGGACCCGATGGGAGAATAGACTAGATCTAAGGACTTTTGAAGTCTGGAATAACAGAGATATGCAACATTTTGCTATCTATAGCGTTTTTAGTGTAAAAGTAGGAAAACAGTTATTATAAACATTTAAAGGGAAAACAGAGGCCTAATAGCCCTTCCATCAAAGCACAGCTCACCTGAAACAGAAATGATCATAGAGCAGACAACGCAGCTCCCGAAATGGAAACATCATGGGCATCAACAATGCAGCTTAGCCAAAAGCAACATAATCAATAATGGGGAATCTCTAGCATGAGAGATCTCCCAGCCAGCACAACAACGTACCAGGATGTGGTTACTCTTCTGTCAAAAGAAGAAACCTCCAAGCCATGCTTGCCTAGTCAGGGCATCAAACAATTAAAGAGACCGAGGCATAAATTAATACCTCTCGAGCCTTAGAAGGCTAGAGAGCATTGTAAACAGGCCTATAAATATTTGTAAGATTAGAGTAAGAAGGGCTCAACTTCTGGAGACTATTGATACTTTGCTACTCAAGCTTACCATCTTCATTCTAGCAATATAAGCTTCTTTTGTTGTTATATGTTCAATTTCCATTTTCTCTTCTGTTCTAAGCTTGGACTTGAACAAGTTGTTCACGTTTCTTCTGTGTCTAATGCTAGATAACTGTCATCTTATCTCTGCATTGATAAATTAGATTTGCAAGCTTCTTTTACTTCCTGTAGTTGGCCATAAATATGTGTTTATATACACATCTGCTGCTACAGTCAGTATTCTAAATCTATCCATTGAATCTACAAACTACTAAACATTAGTGGTCTAAAGCCTTGTAAAACTGAGGGTGTTCATGCATATCTTGAGTAAAAATAGAGTTGAAACAGTTATCTCGCTTGATCCAAACCATCATCCATTCCAATATTTTAGAGAACAATATTGAAGATTATATGTTACGAGGCATCTCCGAGCTGCAATGTA
Organism: Pinus tabuliformis; assembly: GCA_031772625.1. Classification (NCBI taxonomy): domain Eukaryota; kingdom Viridiplantae; phylum Streptophyta; class Pinopsida; order Pinales; family Pinaceae; genus Pinus; species Pinus tabuliformis. Next base: position 1,948,923,793 of record CM062816.1, read on the forward strand.
GGAGAGTTTCCTAGAGTGATAACAGTACCAAAGTTGTGAGATCCACAGATTCATTCTTTGCAATGGAGAATCAATAATAACTATGACCCTCTCAAAATTCTCATCATCTTTTCCATCAAGAAATAGATAGTGTTTTTTCCCAACCTACATTTAATGGAAACCATGAGTATGTGTTAGGTCCCTATAATACTAGTGATTTCCCCATTACTATTGTCATTGTAGCCCTTATTGTTATTGTTGTGCCCATATTGTCCCCATATTGTTATTATTGTGCCCCATAGAAGCCCACTATTGTTGTTGTTGTTCCCTTATATTATGATTGTTATGTCGTCTTTGATTATATTGTGACCCATTAGACTCCTATATATAGAAAAGAGGTTTTTTCATTTGTATCATCCAAGAATTATTCATTTGTGTAATGTAAATGGGGTTCCCCCTCAAAGAGGCTGATTTTCAAGGTGTTGATCTATCCTTTCTTCTATTTTGTGAGCTGGTTGCATAACCTTTGGTATCAGAGCTTTGGATTCTAGGGTTTCACTACTCCAAACACGTCATCATGGAATTTTGGCTATAAATTGTTTTATACAATGTTTCAGAAGCTTAAAAAAACCCATTTGAGCCGCAATCATTCTAAACCTCATGTCCAAATTTCAGATCTTGTCTCGCTATATTTGAAGATATATGATCTGAGGAAGTTAGGGTTTGTGCAATCTCCCAAATTACATTCCGAACAAGTGACCTTGGGAAAATTGTCATAACTTTCTCTTTGAGCATCAGATTGTATTTTGTAAGAAGTTAGAGAATGAGGACAAACTTTGGTTTTTTGTGTATCATTTTTAGATCTAAAGGTCCAAACAGTGATACGTGTCACGTCGTAAAATTTTTCTCTAATGAAAAAATATATAATCAAATCACCTTGGGAGATTAGGCATAACTCTTTCTTGGAGAATCCAATCTTGATTAGACTTGCGGGGTTAGAAATAGGACTCAAAGGGCTACTACATGATGCAATTTCAAACCTTGGAGATTCGAAATTATAGATATACCGTTGTCTCAATATCAAGCTCCTACAAAGTAAAAAATGGTGTGTAGTTTTCCTTTTAATTTTGCATAAGTTTGGTTTGAAAATTTAGTTTAAAGGAATTCAAAGGGCATATTGAAGCATTATTATCATTAATTCATGCCCTGAAGAAAGGAAATGGAAACACCTATTAAGCAACCTAAAGGCTCTAGCATGACTCATGAAGAAGAGGAAGAAATGCAACATGATATATCTAAATTATTGGACCAAGTGCAACAAATTTCACTCTCACAAAAAGTAACAGAAGCAAAGATGGAAGCTAAGTTGGATGGTATGAAAGACAACATTGAAGATTGGAAAAAAGACATGGAAGGTTGGAAGGAAGGTTTGACAAAGTTGTTACAAGAAAGTCTTCCTAATGGCTAAAAAGGGAGTAGAGGAAACTCATAATAAAAAAAGAAATGTTAATCATGATTCGAATAATGAAAAAATTGAAGATTTGAAGCTAGACATGGAAGTTTTGAAGGAAGGTTTGAGAAAGTTTCTACAAGAAAGGATTCTTAATGGTGAAAAGATAGTAGAGGAAACTCATGATGAGAACAAAAGAAATGTTAATCATGATTTCATAGACTCTAACATTGGAACAAAGACCCACCACGTTCCAAATATTGATATGAGGAATTTTGATGTCAAGGATCTCATAACATGGATACTACAGATGGAAGAAAAAATTAGATCTCCATAATGTGAAAACACGCAAAAGATATGCATTGCAACTTTATATTTGGAACTAAATCAGCTTGTATGATATCGATGGCTTTGCTCTCATAAAAAAATTGTCACTTGGGTAATTTTTGTGTAAGAAATGATATCACATTATGTGGATACAAAAGGCAACACTTTCTTTAGCTAATTGGTAAATCTCAAACAAAAAGGTTCAACGATGGAGCACATTGAGAACTTCCAAAAATTGAATATAATAACATTTTTTCCATAGGAGCATAGGATTGATGTGTTCATAGGGACTTTAAAGGATAAAATCCAACATGAGGTTTGCCTTTGGGAACATGATTCATTAGAGAGGGCATTTAGGTTGGCAAGAAAATGGAAAGAAAAATTATGGTAACAAGGAAGCCTACCACTCATAACTATAAAGATGGAAGCTTCATTTCTCCTATCCTTCCACAACCTACAAGGTTGACACCACAACATTTGGAAGAAAGAAGAGCAAAAGGGCTATGTTATAGTTGTGAAAGCAAATACACTAAAGGTCATAAGTGTGTTGAGAAGAAATTATTTTACATAGATTGTGAAGAGGAGGAAGAAAAGGAACATGAAACGTCAAATGAAGAGGATATACACCAAGAACAAACCCTGGATAAAGAAGAAATGAATCCAACTATATCTTGTAATGCATTCGCCGGAATTACCACTCCTCAAACTATCAAGATAAAATGACATATCAAGAAGAAAAGGGTAATAGTGTTGATTCATTTGGGTAGTACCCATATTTTTATTCATTGTTATATAGCCATGGAATTGAATTTGTTCCTATATCTAGCACTAGAGTGTCCAGTGATGGTTGCAAGTGGAGGAACCATAAATTGCTCTGGAAAGTGCCATAATGTCAAGCTATCCATGGGAGAATATGTATTAAATAGGCCAATGATTTCCATTCAAATGGGTGGTGTTGATGTTGTACTAGGAGTCTAATGGCTACAATCCTTGGGTACAATAGCTTTTAATTTTCATGAAATTTTCTTCGAAAGGAAAGGAAGTTGAATTAAGGGGTATCACAGGGAAACCGGGAAGCATAATAAGCTCTAACGAAATGACAAAGCTTCTAAAGAAAGAACAATGAGGCGTAATTTCATAATTATGTTCGCTAGAGGTTCCCACATCAAAATCATCTATTTCTCAAGATCTCCAAAAAGCCTTGGACAATCATTCCAAGGTATTTGAGACTCCAAAAGGCCTCCCACCTATTCATGATCATGATCATGCTATTCATTTGATTCTAGGAAGCGTTCCTCCAAACATCAGGCCTTACAAATATCCCTATGCCCAAAAGAGTGAAATTTAACGTATGATTGCAGAAATTCTAGAGGCTAGTATAATTCAACCTACTCAAAGTTCTTTCTCTCCTCTAGTAGTATTGGTTTACAAGAAGGATGGGTCATGGTGCATGTGTCCGGATTATAGGGATCTCAACAAGCTCACTATTAAAGATAAATTTCGCAATCCTGTCATTGATGAATTGTTGGATGAATTGCATGGATCAATTTACTTCACCAAGTTGGATCTTCATTCAGGATATCATCAAATTAGAATGAAGACTGAAGACATTCTCAAAACAACATAGAACTCATGAGGTTCATTATGAATTTCTGGTTATGCCTTTTGGCATTACCAATGCACCGTCTACATTTCAAGGTTTGATGAATTCCATTTTTCAAACCATTCCTTAGAATATTTGTGTTAGTATTTTTTGATGATATACTCATCTACAGCATGTCTTGGAAGGATCATGTTGAACATGTTGACAGGGTTCTCAAACTATTGGAGGAGAAACAATTATATTCAAAAAGCTCCAAATGTTTCTTTGGAGTACAAGAGGTGGAATATGTGGGTCATATTGTATCTCATGAAGGTGTTAAGGTAGACCCTAGAAAAATTAAATCCATTAAGGAATGGAAAATACCCACATCCATAAAGAATCCATGAAGTTTTCTCAGGTTTACAGGGTATTATCACATGTTTGTTAAGAATTATGGTAGAATAGAAGCACCTCTAACAACATTTTTGAAGAAAGATGCATTTTCATGAACTCGAGAAGCAATGAAAGCCTTTGAACATCTTAAAGAGGAAATGTGCCAATCACTGGTCTTAACTATGCCGGACTTCACAAAAAACTTTATTGTGGAATGTGATGCCTCAGGAAATGGAATTGTTGTTGGTTTAATGCAAGAAGAAAGACCCATTTCTTTTGAAAGTCAACAAATCAAAGTATTTACACAAAGCTGTTTATGAAAAGGAAATGTTGGCAATACTACATGGACTTAAGAAATGGTGACCCAACCTAATGGGAAGACACTTCAAGGTAAAAACAGATCATGATAGTCTTAAATACTTTTTAGAACAAAGATTATATTTAGAAGAGCAGCAAAAATTGATCACAAATATTTTGGGTTATGAATTTGAAATCATCTACAAAAAAGGGAAGAAAAATGTTGTGGCAGATGCACTCTCAAGAAAGGATGAGGATTTGGAAGCATTGCTTTGTGCCATTTGTATTATCGAATAGGATTGGATAAACGAAGCAAGGGATGAATGGAAGAATGATGAAGTGTGGGCACTTATTCAAAAGTTACAACAAGATCCCAGTACATATGATACATTTAGTTGGAAAAACGATTCATTATGGTACAAATATCGCTTATACCTATGTAAGAATTCTCAACTCAAACAAAATATTATTATGGAATTGCACACCTCTCCCTTAGGATAGCACTCAATATTTTTAAAAACTTACCACAAGGTTAAGAAGGATGTTTTTTTGGATGGCCTGAATTGGATATTCAAAAGTTTGTGGCAGACTGTTTGGTTTTCCAACGAAATAAAGTTGAAACAATTAAGACCCTAGGTCTATTACATCCTTTATCCATTCCAAGCCAACATTGGGAGGAGTTTTCAATGGATTTTATCATAGGTTTACCCAAGTCCAAGGGAAAGAGTGTTATCATGGTGATAGTTGATAGACTTACCAAGTATTTACACTTTTGTGCATTATCACATCCATTTAAAGAAAGTACAGTTTCTAGTGCATTTATGGAAACAATTGAAAAGCTACATGGAAACCCAAGGATTATTGTAAGAGACAAAGATCCCATTTTTAGTGGAAACTTTTGGACAAAATTATCTTCTTGTCTTAGTACTCATTTAGCTCACAGTTCATCTTATCATCCTCAATCTGATGGGAAAACTAAGATAGTAAACAAATGTTTGGAAGGATATCTTCGTTTCTATGTATATAATAAGCAAACAAAATGGGTCAAATGGTTACCTCTAGCTAAATGGCGGTATAACACTTCCTTCCATACTACAACAAAAATGACCCCATTGATGGCACTTTATGGATATCTCCACCATCCTTCACATCATATTTAAGAGAAAATTCTAAGGTTCAAGCAGTGGAAGATCATATCGAGCATCAACAACATGTTCTCCAACTCTTAAAGGACAAACTGACTTTGGTGCAAAATAGAATGAAACAATAGATAGATCAACATCGTAGTGAAAGAAGTTTTGATGTAGGTGATTTGGTATTCCTATGGCTACAACCATATAAACAAATGTCCTTAAAGCTGCTAACAAGGATAATAAATTATCACTAAAGTATTATGGTACGTACAAGGTGTTGCAAAAGATTGGTACTATGGCATACAAATTGGAGCATCCTATAGCTTCCCGAGTACACCCAGTTTTCCATGTTTCATGCTTAAAGAACATTATAGGTGAAAAAATCCCTATTCAAACAATATTGATAGAACTTGACAAGGAAGGAAAAATCATATTGGAACCTGAAGCAGTCATAGAAACAAGAACTCAACAGCTATGAAATCGATCAATTTCGAAGTATCTGATCAAGTGGAAGAACTTACATGCTAAAGGTTCCACATGGGAGGGTGAGAATTTTATATAGAAGCATCCAGAGCTACTCAAGTGTTGAGGACAACACTTTTTTGAAGGAGAGGGGCATGTTAGGTCCATATAATACTAGCAATTCCCCCATTACTATTGTCATTGTATCCCTTATTATTATTGTTGTGCCCCTATTGACCTGATATTGTTATTATTGTGCCCCATAGAAGCCCATTATTGTTATTGTTGTGCCCTTATATTATTATTGTTATGTTGGCTTTGATTATATTGGGACCCATTAGAATCCTAAATATAGAAAGGAGATTTTTTCATCTGTAGCATCCAAGAATTATTCATTTGTGTAATGTAAAGGAGGCTTCCCCCTTGAAGAGGTTGATTTTCAAGGCATTGATCTATCTTGTCTTCTATTTTGTGAGCTAGTTCCTTAAATATAAAATACTAATACTTTTTATTGATATTAAAAGAACATGTAGAATTATGGATATACAGTAGGAGAATTTTATATGATTTAGGAAGACAATCCTTCCTCCATCTAACAACAAATGCTAATAATGTACCTAGTAGTGTACACATTGGTGTTGTTCCATTAAAGAAGAGTCCTACAACATATGATTTTTTAATGTTTTCCTTTCAATTTCATGCCATATCCCTAAAGATTGAAGGGTCCCCAATGATAAAGGATAAGTCCAAAATTAAAAGGTTGGGATTCAAAGAAGAAATTGGATCTCCAAGATTTGAAAGGAGAGTCAGTTCATTATTGGTACCAAAGTTGTGAGATCCATGGATTCTCTTATTCTTTGGAATGGAGCTTCAATAATAACTATGACCCTCTCAAAATTCTCACCATGATTTCCATCAATAAATAGATATTTTTTTTTCCCAACCTACATTTAATGGAAACCATGACTATCCTTCTCTAAGTCTATATTTGTGTTGACAATGCTAGACTTGCCAAGATGTAAGGGGATGTCCCAGGTAAGAATTCCCAACTAGACCTCATACCATTTGGTGTAGGAGTCCCAACAGTGGGTCATATGGTATCGCCTTGACCATGGTTGTGCAAAGAGGTAAGTAAGATATCCTTGTTGGTAGAAATGGTGTGACATGCGTAGCAAGACAAGGAAGGTGCATGAATGGTTCTAACACACAGAAGGTGAGGTGAGTGTGCCCCTTGGAAACCTGTGGAAGAACATGGCTTGGAAGGGAACACACAAGAAAAGATGCCTCACAAACTAGAAAGCAAGTATGATAACAATCCAAAGTGATTGTTAAACCAATAGCACATCTCAGTGAGATTCATACATATTTGTACAAAAAGAGTCCATGCATTCATGTGTAAGAAAATAGATACATATATCATTAGATTAACCAAAATAGCTGAAATACAATAACAACATATGTATGAAACATGTTGGCTATGTTATATTAAGAAGTGAAAGTTCCAATCGTACAGTACAACCATGACCAACCACTATTCCTGGTAGCAGAATGCTACAGTCACTGTCGCTTGCTCCTCCAAAGAGATGTACTAGCTCTACAATGTGGAGAAGCCAAAGGCTCATTACAATACTCTCCAAGTTTTCTCTAAGAGATTCCTATCAGAAGCTTGGCTGACAAAAAGCCTCTACAATGAGTTATGAGGTTCTATAAACAGAAAAGGTTGGGGTGACCCTTAACATTCCTCTTTGCAACTCTTCACCTACCCTCATGACTCTTCACCTACTACATGACTAGTACATTAAACTATCGACACTTGGACTTTCACTTAAAAAGATGTTACATACAATCTGCACATGTACCCATGTGAGACAAAATAGGCTTGAGCGAGCCATGCAAGCTATCACTAACACTCGGACAGTTGTGGTAAGACCAACTCTTCGATATCCTTGTGGTGATATATGGTGGTGAACTGATGCCAAGCTTGGTCGTCCGTGATGGTGTATGTGCACTCAATAGTGACATCATGTTGAAAACGAACTCTTGCCTTCGTTGCATCTGGGTACACTGATATCACTACTCTTTCCAACTCGTCAGATAACATGTGCATCATCATCTTCAGTGTAACTGGAAAGCAATATACTGATGCATAGTGTCTGTGCTGATCTCAATGTGTGTGTTGGTGACCTTGTGCATCAACTTGTTGAAATACATGTTCAATTCCATTTAGACTTACTTCTTGTCTTCGCTTTGGTGAGTTTTCCAAATGGGTGGGATCGCATGCATGTGCAAAATGAAATCCATGCTCCTGAATACCCTTGCATGCGATCGACAACACTGCTTACCTTTTCTACTCCATGCCAGCTGTTAGATGGGTCCATAACCTGTATGGGTGCAATTCTATCAGTCTATGCATCTTGTGCCTCCTGTTATGCCTATTCTTGTTGCAACTCCTTATGTTGTCTATGAAGCTCCTATTCTTCCTTCAGTTGTTGCTTCAGCATTTGCAACTCCTTCTCTACTTCTCTCTCTGCCTTTGCACGATATGTTTTTCACTCCATCGCCTCATAACCTCAATCTCTAAAGTTGCTTTCATCACAAGTGGATTTACTTGATCTTGAAACATTGTTCCACCTCTGCGTTGTCAACAACCATCCTCTTCCATTTGTCATATATAGGTGAGCTACCTTCTACTACTACTGATGGTGCTATTTGCTATGAAGTTGCTCCCATTTCATCTTGATATCCTTGTCCATGAACAACTTGATGTCTTCATAGATAGGCAAGTTCATTGAAACTTGATCGACTGCATCCCCAGTTATGCTCTGAATGGTATCTTCAACTCTCCTCTGCTGGAGGCCATTGTACCTATGATGCTGAGACGCAGACTAATGCCTATGATACCTGGAGACATAGAAACACTCATGAAAAGAAATCTATCAGTTGAAAACCAAATAAACTAGAGAACTAACATGCAACATGTCTGGGTGATTGTGTGTGAAGATTGTATAATTTTCACCGGGAGTCTGGGAGATTGACTGCCAAAACTACGCAAGGCATAGTATGGGCTATTGAGAGGTTGACTAATTGTTGGAACTATGTAATACACAGTCCAGCCTAGCCTGATGTGGACTAAAACTACACAATATGCAATTTTAGTCAGCAGTGACATACAAACAAGGAAACTACATTGCACAATTTCTGGGACCAGTGAGGCACCGCCTCCCAGAATTGTGCAATGCTAGCATGGAGGCCAGTGATGGGTCAGAATTACGCAATTTTTGGAGGGAAGGAAGAAACTTCACTTCCATAGATGCACAATGCTAGCCGAGCAAGGGAAGGTCCAGGCCAAGGCAGCCCAGACCTGCCGATGGGCAATTGAAAACATGAGAAGTCTGAATGTATGGTGATACTGAGTGTAAACAAGAACGAATGATCATGAATGAAAATAGTAAGTGCGAGATTTAGAAAATGGGAAAGCATGCATGTGTGTGAAGCGAGTCACTGCAACAGCCACCGTTGATGCAAAACAGTGCCATGCATGTGACAGCATCGAGATGTGAACAAAAATTGAAACGGTGCTTCTGGAAGCTAACATACATCAAAACAATAGTAAGTGCTCACTGAAATCAAGTAGAAAACACCTACACAAAATGAAACACAAAAATAAATAAAAGCACACCGCAAGACATCGAAAGCAGACTTACCCTGAAACAACTAATATGAAAGTGTTGAAGACTCCTCGATGCAATGTGGGATGTCAAAGTTCTAAGGTCAATGTGAGGAATGAGCTCTGTAGTGTTTGGTTCAAGAGTTTAAATAAGATCAAGGTTATGACGTGCATGCCACAAATCTAGGAAAAAGCGACACTTGGCGAGAGGCTTCTAAAATGAGCTTTTCATGTAAGCTCTGGCTGCTAAAAATAGATCCCTATATCTAGGGATTCCTTTTCCATGCTACCTTTCACTATGTCAAGAAAAGAAACCCATGCATGCAAACTAGTTTCACTTGGTGTCAGAGGGAACTGGTCAACCTGAAGGCACATGAAATAATCTTCTTGATTGAGAGATGGGTTTGCACAATTTTTGAGAGGAACTGAGCTGGATGTCCAAGAGGAATTATGCAATTTCTGGGAGGAGTAGGTGACTACTACCCAGAATTGTGCAATTTCTAGGAGGAGTTGGGCTGGCTGTCCGAGAGGGATTTCGCAATTTCTGGGAGGAGAAGGTGACCATTTCCCAAAATTGCACAATTTATGGGCTCAACTACAGTGCTAGGCCAGATTACGCAATTTTCCCAATGAAGACTATCTGATTTCATTGTGTAATTTTTGATCCCGGTACACTGCTTAGAATATTTGCATAATTTATGGGCTAAGCTGCAGTGCTACGCCAGATTACGTAGTTTTTACAAGGAAGCCTATCTGGCTGTCCTGCACAATTTTAAAGCTTAGAAATCTATCGAGCAGGTCTCTATAATTTATGGGGGGAAGGCTGGTTGCCCTTCAGAATTGCATAATTTTCTGAGGGAGATTTTCAGCCAACAACTAGCACAAGTCCAGAATGGCAACCTATGAGTGGAGTGAAGAAAACTGACATGCACAAGCTAGCAAGCTACTGAGAAATCAATGAAGCCTATGTACTTGATAGTGTAAGACATGCTGCTAAGGATGGTTAGTGCGCAGGCTCCAAAATGAAGCTAAGGCCAAATTTTGGACGGTGGTTGTAGCCGATACAACACTTGGTGACACACTGGTAGAACTCCAGCTCTCTGAATGGACCTTGTTTGTGAAAATAAAGTCTAACACCTCCGGAAGTATATTTCAGTTCTCTATTCATCTTGGCTTCCACACTTGCTTAATTGTAAGATGTAGCATCTGCCAAGCTCTTGGTTGGTCGGCACACATTCCAAGCCTAGCCAACACAATTGTTTCAATTGGGGATGAGGGATATATTGGTGCACAATCTTTGTGGTCATCAGTGTTTTACTTTCATCTCTGGTGTTTCTCCCCTACCAGTAGGCCTGGATAGTACCGTGGGAGAGTCACGCAGGAACACAAGCATCACTCTGTTGCCAGCAAGCCTAGTCAGTACCCGGTGGAGTTACTTGGATCACCTCTCTGCACAGGAAGGCCTTCTCTTATTTTACCTTATTTATTTTTCATTTTTTATTTTTCTTCTCATTTTCATTTTTTCATTTTTCATTCTTCGTAACTATGCATAACACTTATTCATTTCAGAGGTAGAAGAGGGATGTTGACTTATTGAGATTAGAAGAGGTTGTTCCTTCAAGGAAGTAGTTTATATATACCTCTAACATGATTGTTAAGCTTTTCCTCTCCACCTTACTCTACTTGACTGAGCTGACAAGGATTAACCCAAAAAAACCGACTAGAGTAGGTGATACTAGTTAGCATGCAAGAATTATGTTTTCACCAAGGTTCACTTCAAACAATATGTATTTTCCATTGATGTATCATGGACTAAAGACAACAAGTTCTTCATAAAGAGGAAGGATGATAGATAACCAAGTATTGATAACTACACAAATCCTCTTGTATTTTACCCAGCTTGTTTCAAGACCCGGGCATGGTTTCATGTGAAACTAACCTAGGGAAGTAAACAAGCAAACAAACAAAAAAACAAAGCAAAACGATAATTAAATGCGTAAGCAAAGTGTGGAAGAAAACAAGCAAGCAAACAAACATGCAAAGTAAGAGGCAAACATTCATGAAAGAAAACAAACCAAAGAAAAACACTACCCCTACTCCTAATCTAACGGTGCATGGGTCTGATCACGTGAAGTGATACTTCTAATGCAGCCACTAGCGCATTGGAAGACCCATGCTGGTGAAGGCAGGGTTCATGAACAACAAAATTGTACGAACCAACAAACAAGAAATATATAAAAGTGAAGTCGAACACACTCTGAGTCTAAATGCGTCCACGGAATGTGAGTGAAAGTGCATGACATGCATTCTGTCGACTTGCCATGGTGTTGAGTGACATTACTTGTAGCTGTTAAGCATACACATACTCATGATTGTGACATGAAAAAAAAAGAAAGAAACAAAGGTAACTTCCGTCGTGCACATGTTCTTTCTATGTAATATTCCTCCAATGCATGAGTGATGGGATCGTGCAGTTTGAGTGGAGGAAGAAAAGTTTGAGTGTTAGATTGATCTTCAATGCATAGAGATGAGTGATGAGGCACCTTAGGTGTTTCAACAATTTCTTGATTGAAAGTGAAACTAACCTCACGAGAGTGAAGAACTGACATAACCATCTGTTGTGGGGAAAAATACCTATGCAGGACGATCCTATCCACCTAAGGTGTGACAGTGCCTTAGCAACAAACAGAGACAGCTATTCTAATATTTCTTCCTTTATGAATTAAGAATGAAGAGAGATAGATGGACTAACCGATGTCTTCCGTTTGTCCCTCAATCTGGTCTCTCTTCTCTTTGGGTGTTCACAGCTACTTGCCTTCTTGCTCGCCCAGCTTCAACGGGTTCATACGAGATCACAAGAGAACAGCTACTTGCCTTCTCGCTAGCCCAGCTTCAACAGATTCCTGCAAGATCACAAGAGAACAGCTACTTGCAACAAGAGAAGAACACTACACAAAGACAGATATTCACATTCATAACTAGTTCAGGATTAGAAATGAACTAAACATACTAATGTAATGATACATCAAGAATACATCAGCATATAGGAGAAATCAAGACAGCTTTATTGATGAATAACAAGGTTCAGGAAGAGATACAACCCAGAGGGCTCCAATCCAGCATCTCCTTCCCAGCAAATGGAATTCCTATCTTCACCCCCTTCAAAGAATTAAGCACCCAATGATTCCAGTCTCAAACCAACAGCAATTCTTTGCAATAACAAAATTCTAGCCCCCAGATCTCATGGAGGAGAGATCCATATATAGATGTTTGGAGAGAGGATGAGTCAGCTTGAGATCTGACTAGTGTCCTCTCCCTCTGTCAGTTCTTGATTCCACTTGGAGGTTCTTGCTTCCACTTGGATATTTGGAACCTCTTACTCATCGCCAGTCGAATTCCCTGAGGCAAGTGTCATTTTGGAAGCTTCCTGGGTTTTGACACCTTGAGAAATGAGCTTGCCACATGTCCACTCTCGTTCAGCGCAGGTAGCTAGTGTTCCCTTTGACATTCAACGTAGGTAGCCAGTGTTGGCTTTGACATTCAGCGCAAAGAGCTAGTGTAGCCACTGAAATGATCCTGAATTGACTTGTTTTTGAGCAGTTTCTGGTGGAGAACTTCTGTGAATTGCTGTGGTTTGTTAGCCTTGTTCCTCTAGGGGTAGGAACAACATGTTTAGGGACTTTGGATCCCTTAGATTATGGACATTTCATGCTCAATGCTGTAAGGCACAAAAATGTCTATAACAGTTGCCCCCTAAAGTATGAGGCTGTTTATCGGGTGAAATGCTTTATCAGGGGGATCCGAAGTTCACCCAATGCTAAGACGAGACCTGTAATAAGATACAATAAAATACATTATTTTTCATACTGCTTTCATGATCTAGCTGAGGTGGGCATTCCCATGCTCAGCTTTATAAATTCATTTTTCTGTACATAGAACAGACAATCGTCTGATAGTAGACTGATAATTTTGATGAAATTACCATCCTTTGAGTAGGATGATTATCTGCTGCAATGATGTACATGTCAATGTCTTTATATTTCCTGAATATATATCGCAGCCCGGATGGATGAAACTAGATCCGGGGTCTTCAAACTCGTTCGATCTTCACTCTAAGTACAAGTCGATCCATGTGAGAAATGTTCTAAAGTCGAACATGGAAAGACATCGCTTGATTACCGGTCAATGATGTAAACCGTTAACAAGCACGAGAGGAATCACCGATAATGATAATGACCCTCAAGGTACTGCAGTACAATTCACGTGGTGTGAATAAAGGACTTGGCGTCGAACACCACGCAAAATCTTTCGGTCGAAGGTCATTGATGTATGCCTGTTGCCGGAAGTGAGTGTTAGACACCTATACCAATAGGTTTCATATTTCATGATTGGCTATGGAAGGTCCAAATATGCTCTGCTTTGATGATTCAAAGATCACATATTTCCTATAGAATCTGATCTGTGCTTATAGCTTGGTATGGACTTAAAATTTTGATGGATGGTCCAACAGTCTAATCTGGATCATTCCATGGTTTAAATTTGCAATTGTAGAATAGAGAAAGGAGTCTGTCCAAACTGTTTAATCTTGGCAGACAAGTAGTTCAGGTACAGAAGAAAAGGCTCCCAACAGCTTAATCTGGGACCTTGGAAGAGATAAGGGTAGAAGTAGATAGAAAAAACAAAGAAAAAGCCAAAGAAAAGAAAAGGCAAGTAAGGGTTTGCAAGTCCAAGTGCACCCTCCAAGAAGAAATAAAAAATGCTAGGTAAGTAGCTGGGTAAGTAGTTGGGGTTGCAGAAAGGTTATCTTTACCATTGCAGATATGTTAACTGTGTTTACCAGAGTAAAGTCAATCAATTGACAGGGTGTTCATCTTCATCAAGTTACAGCAAGGAGCATGACTAACCTCCCTCCTCCCCCTTCCATTTCATTACTAACATCCCCTCATCAGCTGAGATTCATGGAAGAAGATCATGGTTTCATGGTGGTTCTTGTTCATTCAAAAGCCACATTTCTTGTCTAAAAATCTTTTCATTTTGATCTACTCTCTAAACTAAGTAAGTTTCAAATAAGCTTAGTGGTTTCCCCTCCATTTACCCCTTCATCCATATTAACTCTAACACTACTATGTAAACCCCCTACATTACCTTTCCCCTACTAGTATTAACACCATGGTGTATAAATCCCAGCACTATGTACATATCTTCCTCTTGGCACTATAGCCAAATAAATGGTCAAGGGAGACTTTAGTCCATCTGGGACTGTGGTCAACCCTATCTTGGAGCTGCTCTAACCCCTGGTTATGAGCAGTAACCTTTTCCCTCAGCCCTCACCGTCCCTTTGCTCAAAAACACAAAAAACCCCTGTTTTCCTTGCCAAAATCACCCCTATAAACCCCTCTCTCTCATAAAAACCCTTGACAAACCCTTGAAAACCCGAAAAAATCCCCAAAACCATGCAAAACCCACTTTCCTATAGTTCTCCGCCCGAAATATTAAATTGAATATAATATTGGGCCGGCGGGACCCCCCCCAACCTGCACGATCCGTCGGAGGACCCGCCAGCCGTCCGATCTCCGCTGTCCAGATCTAACGGTGGGCGGTCATTTTCATCCCCCGACCTGCCGAACTTTAGTGTCCGGGGAAAGTAGTTTCACGCTCCGTACCCTCGACGCGTGTCAACCGCCGGGGTTGTTCGGAGCCCCCCTCCCCAATACCACTCGCCAGCAAAAGCGGTGCGGGGAACCCGCTTACCACTATTCCAAACCGCCACCCCTCATGTCATCATTGCGTCATCCTGACGTAGTACCTGTTCGCCCACCCCGTGCCATGTGATCCTCCACGTACCCCTGCCAACTCATTCACCCGCCACCGTGTCCTGCCACCCTGGCTCACACCTCAGCAACCACGTCACCTCCGTACCCGGGCCCCGCCATGACGTCATCGACAGAAAAGCGCCAAATACATACTTTTTCCAAATTTAATGTTATAAACGACCAAATGAACCGTTTTCGGTCATTTTCACACGCAAAAGAAGGAGCCGTTGACAAGCAGCTGCCGCGAAATTTGTCCCCAGCCATAAAATTTGACATTTCAACCGCTGCAAGTCCAGATTTCGACGGCATTTAACCTCCACAGCCCGGCCCGCAGGCTTCCAAGCTAGTGTTCCAGGTATTTCACCAGTTTTTCCCCACTTTTTCCCATGCATTCCAATTCTCTGTGAATTCACCATTAAGAACTGGTAAAAATCCTAAAATTCAACTCTGCTTAGTAAGCTCAAGCAACCTGCACCACCCTTGAACTATAATTCAATACTAGAGCGGTCATTCCACGGGTTGAAACCGTAAAATTGCCCTCGAGCTGCTCGGCATTGTTCCCTTTTGCCGAGTACAGGCCACCTATATTCTTACCAAAAGAAACCTCATTACTTCTGCAACTTACCCCTGGCAGTTCACATCCCTGAAAGGTTGCAGCAAACTGCACAGACCAGCCTGCATTTTCACTGAGAAAAAATGCTTAAGACTTGGTCTAACAATTGCCATCACCTTATTTCAAATCAAGCTTTACAATGTCTGCTTCTGCATCCTCATCCCTCAGTGTAGCTCCATTGAATCTAACAAATAGAGAGCTGGAGGCCTTGCCATTGGTTGACAAGGACTGTCTTATTGAAGACTTTGAGGGCAACAGGGATTTCTTACAAACTTTCAGTCAGTTGAGAGAAGACTATAAGGATGGTCATGGCACACATGGGATATGGGAGTCAAACCTACCATATTATTGTCTCCCAGCTGTAAATCTCTTCCCTGAGATCATTCACCTATGTGCTGAAAACTACAATGGGAAGCACAGAACTGTTAGCACTCCATCTGGAAGAATCCTTTTCTACATCAATGCTGAGTCTATCAACAAAATGTTACACTTTGACCAGATAGAATTGCTAATCCCGTTTTCCTTGAGCTATTTGATAGAGACTGGTGAAAAGATGACCAGTGAGGAGATTCAAAAGGTCACCAGAGATTTCATGAGACCTGAGTGCCAGCCTACAGAGCCACCTCCCTACCTGGGTATCCATTTCAATGACATAGGCAGGTTTTTACTGGACATGATTGCCTATGTGCTGGGATACAAAAACAGTGAGCATGTGGACAGAACGATGCTGGTATTGCTATCTGCATATAGCCCATGGCAACCCCCTGCCAGGAAATATAACTTTGCTAAATTCATTGCCAATAAGATTCATGATCAACTGAGCAAGGTGGACAGGCAAGGGGTCTTCAGGTACTCAGCATATATTTACCACCTATTCATGTACTACCACTCTAAAGCCTTCCCATGCTACATCAGAAGGCTAGATCAGAGAGGGGAGAGAAGATCTGTTATCTTCTGGACCCCTGTCTTTCATAAGGTCACAAACTCACCCTACATTTACTGTGAATTTGTTGACCAATTTGTATACCCAGTCTCTTGCCTGTTAATGAAGTCCCCTCCTCCCAGGGTATCAAATGAGATAAAGAAAGCTCTGCAGCTTTCTAGAAAATATAAAATAGGTGACTGGTACCTATATGAGAACCATACTGTCATTAGGATTTATGGCTGTGAGCTCTGTCCATACAGGCTCCCAAAATATGTACCAATGAGGTTATTTGCCTTAGAATATTACAGGCAGTTGATTCAGTCAGACCTCACCCATTTCCACAGTGCCAAAAAGAAGGCCCACCTCAAGTTCAAACACGAGTTAGGCCCCTTCATCATGAACAAAAAAGAAGGGTGGGAAGAGGCAGACCTAATCCTCAAGGATAAATACCAGTTATCCTATAGCTTTCGGTGGGTCCATTATGACCCTCAAGGTTTCATCACTTCCAGAAGAAACAAGTATAGGCTGTTAGGCATCAAACATTGCCATTACCCTCACATTGAAAAATATGCCAACCTACAAGAATGGCAGATGGACACTCTAGTGGAAAATCTAACTGAGAAAGAAAGAATGCTAAAGAATAGGAGGGAGCTTGAAAAGACTATTGACCTAGACTATGTGCAACAGGTACCTTTCAGACCGCCTTATTCAATAGGAGAAGGGACCTCGGCTACAAAGACTGCACCACAGGCACCTTCTACATCAGTACCAGTATTAGATAAAGGCGAGGGTATAATGGGCAGAGAAGAGGAGGTAACAAAAGAAAAGCCTGCCCCTGAAATAGAGCAGCAAACAGGGCAGCAACAAGAACAGCAGCAAGGGCAAAATGTCCCTCCAGAGACTCAGCTACCAGCAGCTCCACCACTGCAAATTCCACCTCCACAAAAAGAGCCAGTAACTGCCCCAATCTTACAGACCCCAGCACATGAGGAAAGGGGAACTAAAAGACAAAGAGCAGAGTCCACTCCTCTCAATGGATCCTCCCACCAGCCAGAAGCCAAAAGGCAAAGGGCAGACTCCCCAGAGGTGGAAGACATTACTGATGATGTCTTGGAGAGTGAGAGAAAAGACAAGGAGGGCAGCCAACATACAGGTACAAGCTACTTTCAGCAGGAGAAAACTTTACAACATGGCTTAGAGGTGTCCTCCTCTTCCCAGCTGACCAAGAAGCCCAAAAGCACCAAGGCTTCTTTCAAACAGATAAAAGCTCAGAATGAGCTGCTAAGGGCCGAAGTCTACAAGCAATTCGTTGATGCAACACCAGCCCAGCAAGAGAGACTATTGTCGGTATACGACATTCAGGAGGAGAGACTGCTCCTGAGCCACTTCAAGCCAATGGGGCCAGAGCCTAAGACACTGACAGATTTCATAAAAACAAGGGTGGAGGTCCTAGCCAGGGATATACATCCCATGGACCAGATTTAACTCCACAGGCAAACTGGAGAGATGGTCTATACGACCCTAATAGAGAAGGCCACCATGGCCCATGAGCTGAAGGAGTCCCTCAAAAACACCAACACCCAGTTGGATTTTGAGAGATTATCATCCCAAGCCAAGGACAACAGGATAAAGTCCCTGGAGGAGATCATCATCGATCTAGGACATGATCCTAGTGATCCAACGAGTGTAAAGGACCTCCTGAAGAAAAAGGATGATGACTTGAACGCAATGAAGAAGAGGTTGAAGCTGCAGCCCACAGAGCACCCTCAAACAGCAGAACTCCAAAAGCAAAAATGGGCTGAGGACCAGCTAGACCTCCTAATGCAGCAAGACCAAAGGATTAGGGAACTGGAGAAAGAGCTGGAAGGAATATTACAGGAAAAACAAGCAGACTCCACTTCCCAAGCTCCTCCAACTACATCAACAACAGCAGCAACTTCAGGGGCAGCAGTGGCCCCCACAACAGAAGCAGCAGCAACAGCAACAGCCCCAGATGCTAGTCCAAGTGTAGAAGAATTGACCAAGGCCGTCAAAGCAATGGAGCTCCAAGCAGACGAAATAAAAAAGGCCAAGGAAAAATTGGCAGAACTGGATGCCAAATATGACAAGTCTAAAGTGACTGTAGCAGAACAGGGCAGAGAAATAAAGGCCCAAAAGGAAAAGATAAAGGCCCTAGAGAAAGAGCTGAATCTAGAGACTGCCATGGCTGACATCAAAAGAATTCTATGGGCCAAAATTGCCCAATCCATCAAGCAGCAGTGGAGGTCAATAAAAATAATGCATGAGCAGATGGATTTGATGGCCCAAGCTCAAGCAGACATTCAGAGGGCCAAGACAGTGCTGGGAAACAGAGCAGAGCAAGCAAACAGGATGATAGACTTCTTGAACAGGCAAGAAAGGGAGGAATTGGCAGCCATAGGCATTCCCAATAGAACAGAGGCTGTCCTCTCTGCTAAGAAAGTGCTTACCCTCAGAAATTATATACAAACAGTAGAGAGGAAATTCTATGAGATGCAAGCAGATGTGGAGGAGTACAAAGCCAAAATGGGAGTGCTGCAAGGAAAAGGCCTGCCCAGCGTACTAAATAGTGCAGGAAAGCTGATCTCCCTAGATCAAATGGCCAATAGAATGGCAACCACTATTGAAAATCAGACTATTGCATCTGGCAGTACATCTGAACCAGCAGGGCCTCCTACAGGACAGAGCATATATGAAAAACTTGAAGGCCTGTTCTTCATTGAGAATGAAGTAAATCACCTGTTCGAGACTCCTCCCAATCTTTATAGGCATACAGAGGCCGAGGAAACGTTGATAAAGATGCGCAGACATCAAATGCCTAAGGAGGATTGGTGGCAATCCATGCTTCAGATTCTGCCACGATAACTTCAGTTATTCGGTCACCACAGCAGCAATCACAGTCACAGGTGGCAAACCCGAGAAAATACAGCGCAGCAAACATAAAGACGCGTTCACCAGCATTAAAGCAGAGCGGCTCAACCGACTCCCTGACCTCCAAAGGTCAAAATTATCCTCTGACAAACTTAAAGAGCACTTATGCTGCATTCAAAGTTGTAATAACTTCTTTTCTACTTTCTGTACGAATTTATGAAGATATTTTCTCTCTCAGATGACTCAATGCCTGAGATATTTTGTAGAAGCATTCCTATAAAGTCCCCTTCGCATGAGCTTGCAAGGGTTGTTGTTGATTTCTCCTGAAGAAATTCTTATGCTGTAATCCTTTCAGAAGTTTAATGAAGAAAGTGATGGAATTTCTCGGATTTCTGAGGTGTTGAATGCGTCCTGGTGTCTGTTGGAAACTGCTGGATTCCTGTGTATTTCATCATACAATAAGTCTCTGTAACTCTCTCTGTTATGTATTTTATTTGTTAAAATCCATACGTTATCTAACTCTAAATATTTAGCAACAAGGAAAATGAATAACTTTCAGGATTTATTCAATGAATACCCTGAGTTCAATCTGTGTTGTTAATCAATGTTTTCTTCAGATGCAATCTAGATAAGTGTAATTCTTAATTGCTGCACTTTCAGAATACATCTTTCACAAGTGACCTTTGTCACAGGAATTCAAGTTTTGCTCCTGTGCAACGTGCTACACTTTCACCTCACCAACTTAATAGAAAATTCTTAATTGCTTTCTATTGGTTGAAATACATCATCATTTAAGCTAAATTTGTTTGTCTGAAATACAAAATTGGCCCTGCAGTTTGAGCACCACCAATCTTTCATTTCTAAGCACTTCACAACTCCAGACTCCATTGCCCAATGATATTTTACTCTCTAAACAGTATATCATAAGACCTGAAAGAAATCTTTCAACCAAAACATAAACCAAAACCTGAGCATAATAGCTAGCCTAAAACACCATCATAACAGAGACAAATCATAAAGAGAGAGCCCTCTCTGATTACAGTTTGGCTAGAAACTGTGATCCAAAGATTGGTTAGTGGTTACCCCGGCCGTATTCCCTTGGGAGTCATAGGGAACAACCTGGGTGTTAACATAATTGGCGACTCCACTGGGGACTTTTTAGGATTTTTTAATTGCTATTTATCTTCCATAGCTAACATCAAGCCTGAAATCAGTCAAGAGGCCTTAAAACTGTTTCTGCATCACAGTGACAGCTTTAGGGAAGAGCTTATTTAGGGAATCTTCATCTTAGCTTTGAAATATATATAACCATTTCGAAATCTTTATCCAGTCCTTGCAGATATAAAAACTTCCTATAAAATCCCAAAAAGGTTGGAAGCTGGCTCCTAAGAAAAATCCACGGCATACTAGGGCAAATCCTGATCCTAATCCACCCATCATTGTTGATAATCCAAATACCATCCCAAGAAACATTAGGAGGCAGCAAAGGCAGGAGCAGCCTGCTGACTTGACCCCTCATACAGTTCATCCAAATCCCATCCCTACTCCATGCAAGGTCCTTTTCCGGTCTACCCCTAGTTCCCCTAGCTCACCGTCCACATCTCAAACTCCTCCTCTCACATCCTCATCCACTGCTCATATCCCCTTGACCAACACTCTAGGTTCACCCTCACTTGTCACCTCTGTTGTACCCACTGTTCCTATTATCCCAGCTGCCCCTGTTAATCCTCTAAATCCTGTAAATATGGCTAACAGATATGCACCCTTGCAAATACCAGCTAATGCTGCAGCTTTACCTCAAGACTACCAAAGCAAAATCTCATATTTTGACTCCAATGGCCCTCTGACAGCTGTCCAGCATGCGAAGAAGATGCAAGACAATTTTGAGACCTATGAAATAGATGATGACAGTGTCAGAATGAGGATGTTTGTTCAAAGCCTAACCGGGGATGTAAGAACTTGGTTTAGATCCCTGAACGCAAACTCCATTACAACTCCTGATGAACTGTATCAAGCCTTTACTACTAGATGGGAAAAGAAGATAGATCCTCTGCACATACTTGGTGAATATGAAACAATCAAGAGAGGTCCTCAGGAGACCGTTCTGGAGTATTGTGCTAGATTCAACAATGTGTACAATGCAATACCACAAAACCTAAGACCTCCTCCTGATTTGGCCTTGTACAAATTCCCTGAAGGATTTGATCCTGACATGGCATATCAGTTGAAGGAAAGAGAACCTGAAACCCTTGAAGACGCTCAAAAGGCCGCTGTCACAGTGGAAGCAAACCTGATTGCCAAAAGAAACAGGGCAAGGTTAGAAAAGAGAAGCATATACAAAGAAGAACCTACAGCCCTTGATCAAAAAATTGATGCTATACTTAATGGTATGAAGAGATTGGGTGATAGGGTAGAATCAGTTGAGAGAAAAGCATCATGGGAAGCACCACAAAACAATCCTCCTAGGAATCCAAATTTTAGGAGAAATCCAAACCCAAACATTGGCAAGGCCAGTGCTGACCAAGACATAAGACCCCCTTTCCAAGAAAATTATGCAGAAACTTCCACATCAACTGAGCCCAATGAAGATCCTGAGATTAATTTAATGGGTCTAGATGGTGAGAGTCAAGTTTTCTTAACACAAGAAGATCATGAGGATGATGAAATCAAACTGTTCCAAACTAAATCAGGTGAATCCTTTGACTTTAAACAAGGCTATGACACTGCTGTTTATGAAGTCCATAAACAATACAAGCTGAGGAGCAGAACTGTGAATGTTAACCAGCCTGAAAAGAAAAAGGATAATCAGCAGCCCGAAAGAGTTACAGTCATAGAACCTAATGACAAAATGACTTCACATACAGAAGAAGTGATTGTTGAGGAGATCACTGAACCACTGTCCTTAAAACAGCAGCCTATGGTCACTCCCCCTGCTCATCCTCATTCAACTCTTTCTCCTCAAGAGATGAGTAAAAAGGATAAGTCCCAAAGTCAAGACAAAAATCAAGAAGAAGATGTAATGAACAAGGAAAGAACTGTCACCTATAACCCCAAGACGCAATCTGAAAAACCTTTTGATCTAGAAACAGAAATTGGCAAATTAAAGATAGCAATTCCTCTCTTAGAACTTGCCAAGCATGACATCTATAAACTACAGATCAAAAGGTCCCTTCAACTCACTAGTAACAAAGATGATGTCAATGTGATGGATGACACCCCAGAACTCCTGTTTGGCCCAGAAGTGGATGGAAAAACAGTAGTCACAGGGGTACTGCCTTTCTATGTCAGTTTACATATTCATGATAAAATATTACATAATGCAATGTTTGACTCAGGTGCCTCTCACAATCTCATGCCAAAAGCAGTCATGGAGAGATTGAATTTAGAAATAACAA
Source organism: Pinus tabuliformis (assembly GCA_031772625.1). NCBI lineage: Eukaryota > Viridiplantae > Streptophyta > Pinopsida > Pinales > Pinaceae > Pinus > Pinus tabuliformis. The sequence continues at coordinate 1,948,946,718 of CM062816.1, forward strand.
GACCATATAAGGATCTGTTTTCCTTTGACTCCAGCCAAGTCAAGTGTTTAGGTCTCATAAAAGACTTATGTGTGTCTCTGGTTCAATACCCAAACAAGACAATCCTAATGGATGTGGTGGTTGCTGATATCCCACCCAAGTATGGGATGCTGTTATCAAGATCATGGGGGGCCAAACTCCAAGGTTCCCTACAATTAGACATGTCATATGCCACCATCTCTGTTTTCGGGCAACCAAAAAGACTGTACAGAGAAACACTTATGAAATACATGGTCAGCAGTGAAGAAAAGCCTCAAAACTTTCCTATATATGCTGTCCATTCAGACATAGACTCATACATTCTCTTCAATGACACCACAATGCCCTCAAAAGATGAGGATGAAACCAAGATATTCATACAAGAGAAAGACTCAAGGGAAAGTTTCACCACCCATGAAACAACAGCCAATCAAACACTAGATATTGTTGCTGCCCTAGTTGTCCAGAACATCCAATCAAATGATGAGACTGTCCTAGAAGACAAGCTAGAGAAAAAACCACAATTGCTACTCACATTACCAGCCCATGAACATATCATCAAATCTCCTTTCCACCAGGATATTCTATGGTTCCTTGAATTTGATGGTTCGGTTAACAAATTAGGAGCAGGAGCTGGAGTTTGGGTACACAATAAAGAAAACAGCTATGCAGAAGGCAGAGCCTATAGATTGAATTTCAGATGTACTAATAACATGGCTGAATATGAGGCTCTCTTACTAGGTCTCAAGTTAGTAAAGTCCCTACAAGCGATAAAAGTGTCAATCCTAGGAGATTCAGACCTAGTTATCCAACAAGTAAAGGGAAATTTTGTCACCAATGATAAAAGGTTGAGGTCTTATAGGTCTGCTGTTGCTGATGTACTAAACTCCTTCTTTGAATTCCAAATCACCAAGATTTCTAGGACCCACAATCTACATGCTCATAGTTTAGCCACCTTTGCAAGTACCTGCAAGCTGCCTTTTGAGCCCCATCATTTTTTTACAGCTGAGATAAAACACAGACCATCTGTCCCAAACAATGTTAAAGATTGGCAAGTATTTGAGGATGATATACAAATAAACAATTTTTTGACTTTGCAGCAAGAATTTTCAGGACTAAATATTGACAATGACAGAGAAAGTCAATCACAAATACTTGACAAGGCAAGTCAATCACAAATATAGTTCCAACAGATTACTCACCCAATATCACCCAGAACAGCAAAGCAAATACTAAATCCAACTATTTTCAACATAGACAACATTCAGCAAATTCAATCAAACAATTGTGAGCAAGTAGCCAATGCTGAAACTGAAATCATAGAGTTGAAAGACAATTTCCTACCAACAGGCCTAACTCCCCTAGAAGACATCTTTGACTCGAATGATATTCCCAGAAAACCAAAAATGCAGCCCTTGAATGCAACCATTGAAGAATGCAACATAGGTACAATTGACAAACCCAAAATAATTAAATTGTTTGCATCTTTGCCGCCTGATCAAAAGCCCAAATACATTGACCTCTTTAAAGAGTTCCAGGATGTCTTTGCATGGAGTTATGAGGACCTAAAGTCCTATGACACCTCTGTCATCCAGCATACCATCCCTCTCAAGCCTGATCAAAAGCCCTTTAAACAAAAATATAGGAGAATCAATCCTATGCTTCTCCCAGCGATGGAACAAGAAGTACAGAAAATGTTTAAGGCAGGCATCATAGCACCAATCAGATTCTCTGAATGGATCTCCAACTTAGTCCCTACAAGAAAGAAGACCGGTGAAATTAGGCTGTGTGTGGACTTAAGGAATCTGAACGAAGTATCCCTCAAAGACAACTATCCCTTACCTAAGATGGATCATATTCTCCAAAGAGTGGTAGGGGCCTCAAGGATCTCATTACTTGATGGATTCTCGGGTTTCAACCAAATCCTAGTACACCCTGATGATCAAGACAAAACTGCATTTACAACCCCATGGGGAACTTTCAAGTATGTTAAAATGCCTTTTGGGTTGAAGAATGCCGGGGCAACATTTCAAAGAGCAATGGATATTGCTTTTGCGAAGGAGATTCATGATTTCCTTGTCATTTATTTAGATGACCTCACACCTTTTTCCAAATCTGACCAAGAACATTTGAAACATTTGAGACAGATCTTCCTAACATGTAGGAAGTATGGAATTTCGTTGAATCCCAAAAAATCCCTGTTTGGTTTAGAGGAAGGTAAACTATTGGGCCACATCATCTCTAAAGATGGCATAAGAATTGATCCAGATAGGATACAAGCTATCCTACAAATGCCCCACCCAAGAAATATAAAGGAATTGCAAGGATTCCTGGGAAAAATCAACTTCTTAAGGAGATTTATCCCAAATCTGGCCGAGTTGATCAGATTGCTTAATAATATGCTAAAGAAAGATTCAAAGGTGAAATGGACAGTTCAAGCAAATCAAGCCTTTGAAAGTATAAAGCTGGCCCTTACCCAGACCCCAATCCTGACCAATCCTCAATTTGACAGGGAATTCATTATCTTCTCCTTTGCCTCCCAGCATACTATTGCTGTTGTTTTATTACAGAAAGATGACCAAGGAAATGAGAAGCCTATTGCTTTCTTTAGCAGAGCTCTTAGAGATGCACCTCTAAAATATCAGATCATGGAAAAGCAGGCTTATGCTTTAGTCAAGGCCATTAAGGACTTTAGGATTTACATCCTTTATTCACATGTTATAGCTTATGTACCAAGTCCTATTGTCAAAGACATTCTCACCCAAGAAAACTTAGAGGGCAGAAAAGGAAAGTGGATTGCCAACATATTGGAATTTGATATTGAGATAAAACCAACTAAACTAATAAAAGGGCAAGGTCTGGCCAAGTTAATGACAGAAGCAAATTTCCAAGCCCTAGATATCAATCAGCTGGACAGTGAAACAGAGCTGGCGACTCCAAAGATCAATGTAGCCTTTGAACAATCTCCTTGGTACTCTGATATCTGTTATGTCTTACAAAACCTGTGTGCTCCCCCAGGACTGTCCAAAACTAAGTGTAGGTTCTTAAAAATGAAAACATCGAGATTTTGTGTAATGGATGGCAATTTGTTTTGGAAAAACCATGAAGGTATATTGCTGCACTGTTTAATAGAAAATGAAACTAACAATATCATGCAAGAGTTTCATGCAGGAGACTGTGGTGGACACTTGTACTGGAAGTCCACTGTGGACAAGATACTAAGGGCTGGATATTACTGGCCCACCATGTTCTCTGATGTCAAGAAATTCATCACCTCATGTCATAAATGTCAAGTGTTTGAGGGAAAGAGACAGTTGCTGCCACTTCCTTTAAGACCTATTGCAACAGAGAGACCTTTTCAACAATGGGGTTTGGAATTCATTGGGGAAATTCATCCCTCATCTTCAGGCCAACATAGATGGATCTTGACAGCCACAGACTACTTCACCAAGTGGATTGAAGCTGTTCCATGCAGACAAGCAAATGATTCCACTATCATTCAGTTCTTGGAGAACAACATATTGGCTAGATTTGGCTGTCCTGATAAGATATTAACAGACAATGCTGCTGCTTTCAGATCCAAGAAAATGGTCAACTTCTGCCATAAATTTCACATCACTCTGGGCCATTCCACTGCATACTATCCTCAAGGAAATGGCCTTGCTGAGTCATCAAATAAAAGCCTAGTAAATATCATAAAGAAAGTGCTGGAAGAGAACAAAAAGAACTGGCACAAGAAACTAGTCAATGCCTTATGGGCAGACAGACTAACAACAAAAAGATCAATTGGTACCAGCCCATATGAGTTGGTTTATGGACTAGAAGCCAAATTTCCCTCATCACTAGGAGTGCCTGTTATGAAGCTTCTTCAAGAAAGCCAAGCAGAACCAAATGATATGCAAAGAAGGATCAATCAGATAATTTGTTTGCAGCAAACCAGAGATCAAGTTTTCAGCAGAGTTCAAGTATTACAAGAAAAACTAAAGAAGGCCTTTGACAGAAGAACCAAAGCAGAAGATTTTAATGTTGGTGACAAAGTCCTCAAGTGGGATGCAAGAAGAGAGGAGAAGGGAAAACATGGAAAATTCGATTCCCTTTGGAGAGGACCATTTGCTGTCCAAGCAGTACAAGGAAACAACACTTACTTCCTTAAGAGTCTCAATGAAACTGATTTGTATGAAGGTCCTGTGAATGGCAGGATGCTGAAGCACTATTTTGAATATCACCCATGAGTGCAACCTGATTTTCCCTTGTATATATGCAGATGTATATATTATTTTCTGTTTAGATTGTAAAAATGCAGTTTTTTCAAGTTTATTGACTGCCAGCAAAAGGTAAATAGAATCAGAGGTCTACCAAGAAGAGAAGCACACAATTTTGGCACCTCAAAGCAGCAAACTGCAAAATTGGTAAGAACAATCAAGGAGCAAGGCAATCTGACCTGTTGTTCTTGGTCTTTCAAAAGAAAAACCATCCCCATGTGGAGCCACTGTTAGACACCTATACCAATAGGTTTCATATTTCATGATTGGCTATGGAAGGTCCAAATATGCTCTGCTTTGATGATTCAAAGATCACATATTTCCTAGAGAATCTGATCTGTGCTTATAGCTTGGTATGGACTTAAAATTTTGATGGATGGTCCAACAGTCTAATCTGGATCATTCCATGGTTTAAATTTGCAATTGTAGAATAGAGAAAGGAGTCTGTCCAAACTGTTTAATCTTGGCAGAAAAGTAGTTCAGGTAGAGAAGAAAAGGCTCCCAACAGCTTAATCTGGGACCTTGGAAGAGATAAGGGTAGAAGTAAATAGAAAAAAAAAAAAACAAAGAAAAATCCAAAGAAAAGAAAAGGCAAGTAAGGGTTTGCAAGTCCAAGTGCACCCTCCAAGAAGAAATAAAAAATGCTAGGTAAGTAGCTGGGTAAGTAGTTCGGGTTGCAGAAAGGTTATCTTTACCATTGCAGATATGTTAACTATGTTTACCAGAGTAAAGTCAATCAATTGACAGGGTGTTCATCTTCATCAAGTTACAGCAAGGAGCATGACTAACCTCCCTCCTCCCCCTTCCATTTCATTACTAACATCCCCTCATAAGCTGATATTCATGGAAGAAGATCATGGTTTCATGGTGGTTCTTGTTCATTCAAAAGCCACATTTCTTATCTAAAAATCTTTTCATTTTGATCTACTCTCTAAACTAAGTAAGTTTCAAATAAGCTTAGTGGTTTCCCCTCCATTTACCCCTTCATCCATATTAACTCTAACAGTACTATGTAAACCCCCTACATTACCTTTCCCCTACTAGTATTAACACCATGGTGTATAAATCCCAGCACTATGTACATATCTTCCTCTTGGCACTATAGCAAAATAAATGGTCAAGGGAGACTTTAGTCCATTTGGGACTGTGGTCAACCCTATCTTGGAGCTGCTCTAACCCCTGGTTATGAGCAGTAACCTTTTCCCTCAGCCCTCACCATCCCTTTGCTCAAAAACACAAAAAATCCCTGTTTTCCTTGCCAAAATCACCCCTATAAACCCCTCTCTCTCATATAAACCCTTGACAAACCCTTGAAAACCCGAAAAAATCACCAAAACCATGCAAAACCCACTTTCCTATAGTTCTCCACCCGAAATATTAAATTGAATATAATATTGGGCCGGCGGGACCCCCCCCAACCTGCACGATCCGTCGGAGGACCCGCCAGCCGTCCGATCTCCACTGTCCAGATCTAACGGTGGGCGGTCATTTTCGTCCCCCGACCTGCCGAACTTTAGTGTCCGGGGAAAGTGGTTTCACGCTCCGTACCCTGGACGCGTGTCAACCGCCGGGGTTGTTCGGAGCCCCCCTCCCCAATACCACTCGCCAGCAAAAGCGGTGCGGGGAACCCGCTTACCACTATTCCAAACCGCCACCCCTCATGTCATCATTGCGTCATCCTGACGTAGTACCTGTTCGCCCACCCCGCGCCATGTGATCCTCCACGTACCCCTGCCACCTCATTCACCCGCCACCGTGTCCTGCCACCCTGGCTCACACCTCAGCAGCCACGTCACCTCCGTACCCGGGCCCCGCCATGACGTCATGCTGACGTCATCGGCGGAAAAGCGCCAAATACATACTTTTTCCAAATTTAACGTTATAAACGACCAAATGAACCGTTTTCGGTCATTTTCACGTGCAAAAGAAGGAGCCGTTGACAAGCAGCTGCCGCGAAATTTGTCCCCAGCCATCAAATTTGACATTTCAACCGCTGCAAGTCCAGATTTCGACGGCATTTAACCTCCACAGCCCGGCCCGCAGGCTTCCAAGCTAGTGTTCCAGGTATTTCACCAGTTTTTCCCCACTTTTTCCCATGCATTCCAATTCTCTATGAATTCACCATTAAGAACTGGTAAAAATCCTAAAATTCAACTCTGCTTAGTAAGCTCAAGCAACCTGCACCACCCTTGAACTATAATTCAATACTAGAGCGATCATTCCACGGGTTGAAATCGTAAAATTGCCCTCGAGCTGCTCGGCATTGTTCCCTTTTGCCGAGTACAGGCCACCTGTATTCTTACCAAAAGAAACCTCATTACTTCTGCAACTTACCCCTGGCAGTTCACATCCCTGAAAGGTTGCAGCAAACTGCACAGACCAGCCTGCATTTTCACTGAGAAAAAACGCTTAAGACTTGGTCTAACAATTGCCATCACCTTATTTCAAATCAAGCTTTACAATGTCTGCTTCTGCATCCTCATCCCTCAGTGTAGCTCCATTGAATCCAACAAATAGAGAGCTGGAGGCCTTGCCATTGGTTGACAAGGACTGTCTTATTGAAGACTTTGAGGGCAACAGGGATTTCTTACAAACTTTCAGTCAGTTGAGAGAAGACTATAAGGATGGTCATGGCACACATGGGATATGGGAGTCAAACCTACCATATTATTGTCTCCCAGCTGTAAATGTCTTCCCTGAGATCATTCACCTATGTGCTGAAAACTACAATGGGCAGCACAGAACTGTTAGCACTCCATCTGGAAGAATCCTTTTCTACATCAATGCTGAGTCTATCAAGAAAATGTTACACTTTGACCAGACAGAATCGCTAATCCTTTTTTCCTTGAGCTATTTGATAGAGACTGGTGAAAAGATGACCAGTGAGGAGATTCAAAAGGTCACCAGAGATTTCATGAGACTTGAGTGCCAGCCTACAGAGCCACCTCCCTACCTAGGTATCCATTTCAATGACATAGGCAGGCTTTTATTGGACATGATTGCCTATGTGCTGGGATACAAAAACAGTGAGCATGTGGACAGAACGATGCTGGTATTGCTATCTGCATATAGCCCACGGCAACCCCCTGCCAGGAAATATAACTTTGCTAAATTCATTGCCAATAAGATTCATGATCAACTGAGCAAGGTGGACAAGCAAGGGGTCTTCAGGTACTCAGCATATATTTACCACCTATTCATGTACTACCACTCTGAAGCCTTCCCATGCTACATCAGAAGGCTAGATCAGAGAGGGGAGAGAAGATCTGTTATCTTCTGGACCCCTGTCTTTCATAAGGTCACAAACTCACCCTACACTTACTGTGAATTTGTTGACCAATTTGTATACCCAGTCTCTTGCCTGTTAATGAAGTCCCCTCCTCCCAGGGTATCAAATGAGATAAAGAAAGCTCTGCAGCTTTCTAGAAAATATAAAATAGGTGACTGGTACCTATATGAGAACCATACTGTCATTAGGATTTATGGCTGTGAGCTCTGTCCATACAGGCTCCCAAAATATGTACCAATGAGGTTATTTGCCTTAGAATATTACAGGCAGTTGATTCAGTCAGACCTCACCCATTTCCACAGCGCCAAAAAGAAGGCCCACCTCAATTTCAAACACGAGTTAGGCCCCTTCATCATGAACAAAAAAGAAGGGTGGGAAGAGGCAGACCTAATCCTCAAGGATAAATACCAGTTATCCTATAGCTTTTGGTGGGTCCATTATGACCCTCAAGGTTTCATCACTTCCAGAAGAAACAAGTATAGGCTGTTAGGCATCAAACATTGCCATTACCCTCACATTGAAAAATATGCCAACCTACAAGAATGGCAGATGGACACTCTAGTGGAAAATCTAACTGAGGAAGAAAGAATGCTAAAGAATAGGAGGGAGCTTGAAAAGACTATTGACCTAGACTATGTGCAGCAGGTACCTTTCAGACCGCCTTATTCAATAGGAGAAGGGACCTCGGCTACAAAGACTGCACCACAGGCACCTTCTACATCAGCACCAGTGTTAGATAAAGGCAAGGGTATAATGGGCACAGAAGAGGAGGTAACAAAAGAAAAGCCTGCCCCTGAAATAGAGCAGCAAACAGGGCAGCAACAAGAACAGCAGCAAGGGCAAAATGTCCCTCCAGAGACTCAGCTACCAGCAGCTCCACCACTGCAAATTCCACCTCCACAAAAAGAGCCAGTAACTGCCCCAATCTTACAGACCCCAGCACATGAGGAAAGGGGAACTAAAAGACAAAGAGCAGAGTCCACTCCTCTCAGTGGATCCTCCCACCAGCCAGAAGCCAAAAGGCAAAGGGCAGACTCCCCAGAGGTGGAAGACATTACTGATGATGTCTTGGAGAGTGAGAGAAAAGACAAGGAGGGCAGCCAACATACAGGTACAAGCTCCTTTCAGTAGGAACAAACTTTACAACATGGCTTAGAGGTGTCCTCCTCTTCCCAGCTGACCAAGAAGCCCAAAAGCACCAAGGCTTCTTTCAAACAGATAAAAGCTCAGAATGAGCTGCTAAGGGCCGAAGTCTACAAGCAATTCGTTGATGCAACACCAGCCTAGCAAAAGAGACTATTGTCAGTATACGACATTCAGGAGGAGAGACTGCTCCTGAGCCACTTCAAGCCAATGGGGCCGGAGCCTAAGACACCGGCAGATTTCATAAAAACAAGGGTGGAGGTCCTAGCCAGGGATATACATCCCATGGACCAGATTGAACTCCATAGGCAAACTGGAGAGATGGTCTATACGACCCTAATAGAGAAGGCCACCATGGCCCATGAGCTGAAGGAGTCCCTCAAAAACACCAACACCCAGTTGGATTTTGAGAGATTATCATCCCAAGCCAAGGACAACAAGATAAAGTCCCTGGAGGAGATCATCATCGATCTAGGACATGATCCTAGTGATCCAACGGGTGTAAAGTCCCTCCTGAAGAAAAAAGATGATGACTTGAACGCAATGAAGAAGAGGTTGAAGCTGTAGCCCACAGAGCACCCTCAAACAGCAGAACTCCAAAAGCAAAAACGGGCTGAGGACCAGCTAGACCTCCTAATGCAGCAAGACCAAAGGATTAGGGAACTGGAGAAAGAGCTGGAAGGAATATTACAGGAAAAACAAGCAGACTCCACTTCCCAAGCTCCTCCAACTACATCAACAACAGCAGCAACTTCAGGGGCAGCAGTGGCCCCCACAACAGAAGCAGCAGGAACAGCAACAGCCCCAGATGCTAGTCCAAGTGTAGAAGAATTGACCAAGGCCGTCAAAGCAATGGAGCTCCAAGCAGACGAAATAAAGAAGGCCAAGGAAAAATTGGCAGAACTGGATGCCAAATATGACAAGTCTAAAGTGACTGTAGCAGAACAAGGCAGAGAAATAAAGGCCCAAAAGGAAAAGATAAAGGCCCTAGAGAAAGAGCTGAATCTAGAGACTGCCATGGCTGACATCAAAAGAATTCTATGGGCCAAAATTGGCCAATCCATCAAGCAGCAGTGGAGGTCAATAAAAATAATGCATGAGAAGATGGATTTGATGGCCCAAGCTCAAGCAGACATTCAGAGGGCCAAGACAGTGCTGGGAAACAGAGCAGAGCAAGCAAACAGGATGATAGACTTCTTGAACAGGCAAGAAAGGGAGGAATTGGCAGCCATAGGCATTCCCAATAGAACAGAGGCTGTCCTCTCTGCTAAGAAAGTGCTTACCCTCAGAAATTATATACAAACAGTAGAGAGGAAATTCTATGAGATGCAAGCAGATGTGGAGGAGTACAAAGCCAAAATGGGAGTGCTGCAAGGAAAAGGCCTGCCCAGCCTACTGAATAGTGCAGGAAAGCTGATCTCCCTAGATCAAATGGCCAATAGAATGGAAACCACTATTGAAAATCAGACTATTGCATCTGGCAGTACATCTGAACCAGCAGGGCCTCCTACAGGACAGAGCATATATGAAAAACTTGAAGGCCTGTTCTTCATTGAGAATGAAGTAAATCACCTGTTCGAGACTCCTCCCAATCTTTATAGGCATACAGAGGCCGAGGAAACGTTGATAAAGATGCGCAGACATCAAATGCCTAAGGAGGATTGGTGGCAATCCATGCTTCAGATTCTGCCACGATAACTTCAGTTATTCGGTCACCACAGCAGCAATCACAGTCACAGGTGGCAAACCCGAGAAAATACAGCGTAGCAAACATAAAGATGCATTCGCCAGCATTAAAGCAAAGCGGCTCAACCAACTCCCTGACCTCCAAAGGTCAAAATTATCCTCTGACAAACTTAAAGAGCACTTATGCTGCATTCAAAGTTGTAATAACTTCTTTTCTACTTTCTGTACGAATTTATGAAGATATTTTCTCTCTCAGATGACTCAATGCCTGAGATATTTTGTAGAAACATTCCTATAAAGTCCCCTTCGCATGAGCTTGCAAGGGTTGTTGTTGATTTCTCCTGAAGAAATTCTTATGCTGTAATCCTTTCAGAAGTTTAATGAAGAAAGTGATGGAATTTCTCGGATTTCTGAGGTGTTGAATGCGTCCTGGTGTCTGTTGGAAACTGCTGGATTCCTGTGTATTTCATCATACAATAAGTCTCTGTAACTCTCTCTGTTATGTATTTTGTTTGTTAAAATCCATACGTTATCTAACTCTAAATATTTAGCAACAAGGAAAATGAATAACTTTCAGGATTTATTCAATGAATACCCTGAGTTCAATCTGTGTTGTTAATCAATGTTTTCTTCAGATGCAATCTAGATAAGTGTAATTCTTAATTGCTGCACTTTCAGAATACATCTTTCACAAGTGACCTTTGTCACAGGAATTCAAGTTTTGCTCCTGTGCAACGTGCTACACTTTCACCTCACCAACTTAATAGAAAATTCTTAATTGCTTTCTATTGGTTGAAATACATCATCATTTCAGCTAAATATGTTTGTCTGAAATACAAATTGGCCCTACAGTTTGAGCACCACCAATCTTTCATTTCTAAGCACTTCTCAACTCCAGACTCCATTGCCCAATGATATTTTACTCTCTAAACGGTATATCATAAGACCTAAAAGAAATCTCTCAACCAAAACATAAACCAAAACCTGAGCATAATAGCTAGCCTAAAACACCATCATAACAGAGACAAATCATAAAGAGAGAGCCCTCTCTGATTACAGTTTGGCTAGAAACTGTGATCCAAAGATTGGTTAGTGGTTACCCCGGCCGTATTCCCTTGGGAGTCATAGGGAACAACTTGGGTGTTAACAGTGAGAAACTTGCCATTGAGGCATGCAAGCTTCAAAGTACTGAAGGGGTTGTTCCTAGATCAACTTCTTGGATAATGAGCTGATGTCGACAAGAAGCTATCCGTCAAAGGAGGGCCTTAATGAATCCCACATCAGTGACACGGAACGGAGCTAATGATTTTAATGGATGTGGAAACGATCTGTGACATATGATTCAGGGTGGCGGTCATGAAAGGATGAAGGATAATGTATGGCAATGGATGGGACACGGTTGACTTTTCTGAACGACTTCTCTTGAACATCTGGCTACACTGATGCGATGGATCGGTAGCATTACCCCAAATATGGATGGTATGGTGAGACCATGGATGTGACCGGTGAATGAAACAACCCAACCCGATTGTGGTACGGAGGAAAAGTGTCATGTTCAAGAGTGACTTGCTACCATCAAAGTTTTCTTGAGTTTCTCCCAATTTTTCCCCAGTCATTGTTGACCAGTGCCTCTTTATTTTTGTCAAGCTTGAGGAGGATAACATATGCTTGTTCTATAACCTGCCCTTCGGGCAAGCCCATCGCTATGTTTTAACGAGCCTAGCGATAGTGAAACTCATTCTCGTCTAAAGACAAGTTTGTCGCTATTTAATGATTTTAACGAGTCTAACGACAAGGATAACTCGGTCCTTTTCATTTTTAGAGAGTCTAAAAAGGTACATAAAGTTAACTCCAAAAGTCCTTTTTCGTCATCTAATCCCTTAGGTCCGAAAAAGTATAAAACAATACAGAAGGGATGAGTTTTCGATAGTTTTAACGAGCCGAATAAAACAAGCGCTCGATCTTTTTGTGCAATAATCCCTCAGGTCCAAAAAGATTAAAATCTAGAGGAGGGATAGCTCTTCCTGTCCCTTTAACGAGCTGGAAGGCCAAGGACTCGGCAATATTTTCATATTTTACGAGTCAGTTGAAAAGAGCTTAAAGAAGACTCGTCTTTTGAGGAACGAGTGATAAACAGGGTTAGCAGCTGATTCCAGGTACAGGTTGGAATTTTCCAATCACGGCAGTGTCACAAGGATGGCTAGGTGAAATCACTCTTCGTAGCTGTTCCTCAAAATGGGTAAACAATCATATGGAGGTGAACGATCGGCCAAATGAAAAGTGGAGGTGATGGTGCAAACACGACCAAGGCTTTAATGGCTGATGATATTACATTCACTGTGGTTATTTACCAGGTAGTTCATTTTTTAACGAGCTTAAACGCGGGTGGAAACATTTGCTCGGTCTTATGTTTATTTTTTAACGAGCATGAACTATGTGCTAAAACTGCTCGGATCTTGCGTTTATTTTTTAACGAGCATGAACTGTGTGCTAAAACTACTCGATATCATATGGTCAAATTTTTTATTTTTACCATAACTAGCTTTGCCCTTTTCAGAGATAGTATTGTATCCTCAATTGCTGCATCAAACTAGTTAGAAATGAATAACATTTGCTTGAAAATGAGATTAGAACCCTAATATGTTGCTTTGAACTACGTAAAAAGCCATTAAAAGGTGTTTTTACCTCTCATTTTACCATTTCATTTGAACTTGGTTTGTTGGAGCTTTGGAGGTGCCTCTTCCCCCTTGATTTTCATCAGCTGATTCCGGGAGATTCTGCGGACGATTTTCGGCGCCGTCTGGACCAGGTAGGAGCTAAGACCTAGCTCTTTCTTTTCATGGTTTCCTTTTTCCATTTTGTGCCTGTTTTCCTGTTCTCCTAAGCCCCTGGGGTTTTGTTAGGGCCTTCTGCCATCAGCGCAGGCAGTCCATTCGAAACCTGCGTTGAATGTCAAGCTGCATGAAGGTAGTTTGACCTTCAACGTAGGTGGGACACTAGCCAGTTGCGTTGAGCATAGAAAAACAGTTCTGTTGCACAGTTTTTGATGAAAATTTTGCCAGTTTCTCATCAAATCCAGGATCTTACTCTTTCTCTTGTTTGTTTTGCAGGGACTTTTGAGCAAAATGACCCTTACATGGCGAGAACAAGAACATGAAGAAGAGGACATGATTGCCCTCCATGACCCTGTCACGGTGAACGCACTGCGGAACTGTGGCCTGCTGAAGTTCTTCCGTATCTCTAGTATGAGAGCATAGATATCCTTACTGCAGTATATGCTTGATGCTTGGGATCCTATCAACCAAGTATTTCAAATCAGGAGCAAATCCATCCCTTTGACCGTGGTAGACATTTACTTCTTGACTGGTTTGTCGAGGCGGGGTGCCCCCATTTCTTTGTCAGGTTCGGCCCGAGGGAATGACTCCGTGAGAGATTATGTCCGCCAGTATTGCAGGGAAGGATCCCAGCCGAGTAGAGACGGCAAGGTTGTTATCCGTGATATTACTGAAAGGTCTCTCAGGTCCATTCTGTATACTATCGGTAGGATGGCCTGTAGCGCATCTCTTCATGTTGCCAACAGATCTTATGTGCAGCACGCCTTGGAGTGTCTCCAACCGAAAATATTCAACTGGTGTGATGTAGTACTTCTTCAGATGAAAAGCTAGTTGAACAAGGTAAAGGACGAGAAGATGAAGAACTTTGGATTTGGTTCTATTCTGACTGCCTTTGCCTTGGAGAAAATACCACTGATGCAGCCTCAGTATATCGCACTCGACTTGCCTTCTCCTACCGAGCCATGCATGCAGAGATGGGTTGATCACATGTCTAGGCATGCTGGTCAATCTCAGATTTCTTTCACGGATACCTTCTTCAGGTGGTTCGAGCGTCAGGAGATGGTTTATTCCGAGTATCCATATGTTGGTATGGATTTCCGAGGTGATCCAGACTTGGTACTACCGGATGGCGAACAGTGGGGCGCTATTGGTAAAATCTTCGACCATATTACTGTTTATTGTTCTTATTTATAATGTCCTTGTGCTTTATTCTATCAAGACTTTAATCGCACTCATGTGTGCATGCAGATGTTGGTCCTGTTCGTCCAGCAGTTCGCCCGAGAGCGCCAGTTGCCGCCCTAGCAGGGGAGACTGCTGGGAGGGTTATTCTCCGCAACCTTGACGTGACCGAGACCCTTACAGCTGCGTAGGAGCAGGTTGAGAGCCTTACTCTCGGCATTCCCGATGTGAGGATTGATGAGTTACCTTTACAGTTGCAGCGGCATACTACTGGTGTGCCTAGACGATGGACTCGTCTCTTGCGCATGATTGCACAGGCCGTGATGTGCTATCATGAGCATCACTAGGCTAGGGTGCCCCCTAGCATTTTTGAGTTTTTGGGTCATGCGACCGATTTTTGTCTTGGTTACAGAACATTATGTATAAACGATAAATAGCTTATATATATATTTTGATTTTCGAGGTTTATTCTGGTTGAGTTATATGATCCATATGTACAACATTGATGATGTGTCTCTTTTTATAAATGTCGCAAATGTCTATCTAACACATAGTTTGCTAATGAGTCGGTTAATGTGTTTAAGTTTCTGGAAATATGCTGGTATTGAATTAAATCAAACTGTCTTTCCAAAATCTTAACGCTTAGGAACATGTGATAAATAGCTGGGTTGTGGACGGAATATATACCATTGAGTTGTAGTATTACGAGTTGTGAGTCTAGCCTGACGATTAGTCGGCATATACCATGGGTGATGGCATCAGAGAGTAGCTCTATCAACGCGTTATACTCAGCGATGTTATTCGTTGATTGCCCAATACATACACCTCTGAAACTTACTAACTCGCCGCTTGGATCAAAAATGGCCCAGGCTGCGGAGGATAGGTTCCGCGAACTACGACTCGCTCCGTCGGCATATCCAACACATATCTCTAGAAGGTTTGACATCTGCAATAAATGTAAAAAGGTGGATTACTTGACCAAAAAAAACACTTTAGCAAAAACAAAATACAACAAAAGCATACAGGTTACTATTTAAGCATAGTAACGTTTGAGGTACAACCCATTACGGGGTTGCGCTAGTGGAATTCCGTCATAATCCATTAACTCGTAGGCTCCTTTTCCTAACACTCATTTAACAATATAGGGGCCCATCCATAAAGAATTAAATTTACCTGCTCCCAATTTATCGGATTCTTGGTCATAAATCAAGACCAAGTCACCTTTTGAGAAGACACGGGGTTTGACATTTTTGTCGAACTGCGCCTTGACTCGTTTCTTATGGGCTTCGTTAGCCAAAGCGGTGTCATGACGGGTTTCATCCAATTGGATTAATTCCAAGAAACGGGCCTCTTCTTCCGAAGTTCCGGGGAGGAGATCAATTGCGAGTTTAAGCGACGAAATTTCACATTGGATTGGCAAGATTGCTTCTAGGCCATACACCAGTTGGAAAGGTGTGAACCCAGTCGCATTCCTTACCGATGTTCGGTAAGCCCACAAGGCTGAGTACAGGATTAGGTGCCACCTTCTTTTGTGAACCCCGATCATCCTTTGCAACATACGCTTCAGGACCTTGTTGATTGCTTCAACTTGTCCGTTGGATTGCGGATAATACAGGGTAGAGCTGTCGTGAGATAGCCCTAGCTTGGCAGCTAATTCAACCATCATGTGATTGCGAAAATGCGACCCATGATCTGTAACTATATACTGTGGTACGCCGAACCTGGCGACTACATGATTGAAAAAGAAAAGGGCAGCTGTTTCACCAATGTTATCTAATGTAGGCATCGCCTCGGCCCATTTGGTAAAATAGTCAACGATGACTATAATATCCCCATGCCCCCCGGTCTAGGTGGGGTTACATGTCATGAAATCGATGCCCCATTTGGCGAAAGGCCCAACAGCAACTATTGGCTGTAAAGGTGCGGGTGGTCTTCTGGTTTTGCTATCAAAAATTTGACAAGCATGGCAACTTCTGACTGCGGATATGCAATCTTTGAACATGGTTGGCCAGAAGTATCCTGCTCGTAAGGTTTTCTGTGCTGTAGCATATCCAGATTGATGCCCCCCACACGCGCCTGAATGACACTCATTCAGGGCTTTTTCGGCCTCTTCATGGGTGAGGCACCTCCTCAGAACTGTATCGATACCACGACGGTAAAGCGTATCACCAATGATCATGTAGTCTTTCGCTTGGTATCGTATACGTTTCTGTTCTGAGTGAGAGGTGTCAGGCTTGAATTTTTGGGTTTGGAGATAAACTATTATATCTCCATACCACTCATTGCTTGCAGATATCAGAAACAAACTTTCGTCCACGATTGACTCTTTTGATGTTTCATCGTTGGACGACGATGGGAGATCGCACAATAATTCTGCGAAAACTAAAGCTTTCTTTGATTTGGATTTTACAAATTCTAGATCAAACTCTTGAAGGATCACTATCCATTTTGAATACTTGCCCCCCAGCAACTGTCGCGACAATATATAAGTCATGGGGTTGCAATCTGATAGAATGGTAGTTTTCCGAAAGAGGACATAATGTCGAAATCTTTGTATCGCTTGAACAGCAGCGAGTGCTAGCTTTTCAACATAAGAATATTTGCTTTCTGTATCATTCAAGTTTTTACTTAAATAATATATAGGATGTTCAATTCCATCGACTTCTTGAACTAAAACCATCGCAATGGTCGTATCTGCTGCAGCCAGATACAGGTTAAAATCTCTTTGATAGTCCGGGGCATACATTAATGATGCTTTTACTAGAGAATCTTTCAGAGCATCAAAGGAAGCTTGCGCCACCTGATCCTAGACAAAAGGTACACCCTTTTTCAAAAGACGAGTATAACCTTTACCAAGTTCTGCGTAATTTGGAATGAACCTCCTCAGAAAGTTTGCTTTCCCTTGGAGTTTCTGAATCTGAAGCAAATTTGAAGGTGGAGGCAAATTAATGATTGCCTGAACCTTGCAAGGGTCGAGACGAATCCCATCCTTAGAGACTAAAAAGCCAATTAAACGACCAAAACCGACGCAAAATACACATTTGTGCGGATTGAGTCTTATCTTGTAATGTCGGCAACGTAGAAATATCACTCTTAAATGCTGCGGATGATCAGTCCGCTTTCGCGAATGAACCGGAAGGTCGTCGAGATATGGTTGAACGATGTTCTTGATGTCATGGAAGGCATAATTCATTGCCCTCTGAAACGTCGCCCCTGCGTTCTTTAAACCAAAGGGTAATTTTCGATAAGCGAATGTGCCCCACGGACAGATGAATGCAGTCTTTGACTGGTCCTGTGGGCGGATATTTATTTGATTATACCCTGAAAATCCATCCATGAATGAAAAGATTTCACATCCGGCGCATTCATCAATTATCTGGTCGATGAAGGGTGTAGGGTAGTTGTCCTTCGGACAAGCTTGGTTTACATCCCTATAATCGACACATACTCTAATTGTCCCTTGTTTCTTCATAACAGGGACAATATTCGATACCCAATCGATTAGAGGAACCGGGTAGATGAAACCAGCGTGGACGAGCTTTTCAACTTCTGCTTTAATGGCAGCAGCTTTCTTGGGGTGCACCTGTCGAAGCCGTTGTCTTACTAGTTTGACATCAGGATACATTTTAATTTCATGTTCAACGATACTCGAGTCAATGCCTAGCATTTCATCATATGACCAAGCAAAGACATCTCTGAATCCCCGAAAAAGAGCGTTATATATTTCCAGTTCTAAAGGAGAACATCCTTTGCCGACATAAATATTCTCTACAACATTTGTTTTAGTCGAGATATTTATGGCTATAGTCTCTTCAATATTGGATAAGTTTCGCTCAAAATCCACCGTATTTACAGTATTTGATAGGAATTCAAAAACTGAAGGGTGGTAAAGGTCATGCTGAGTATCTTCTTCATATTCTAGAAGAAGGGAATGATGGTGGCAATCATTCCATGGTTCCCCCTCAATCAACATTGATTGTAGGATTCCTTCGTCAGTCCCATGTACTTTCGACCAAGGATCTAACGGGGTACCATATTCTCTAGACATATCTACCCAAATGCTTGATGAGCATTGACTTGGGTTCGCCTCCCATGCCCAGAACATTGATTGCTACAATATTTCTATAGGGCTTGAGGGCAAAACCATTGCATGATCCATGTCGACATCGTCTTCTGAGATCTTCGTGGAAGATATCATGTTACAGGCTCTTACCAATGCTACTTCTCCTATATAGATTGGAGGTGGAAGTGCGAAAGTTCCCATCAATGTGGGGTCTTTCAGTAGGCCTACTCCGATGTGTTGAAGCGAGTGGTTGCTTCCATGGATCATGGGAATGCTTCCTGTAACTTGTGAACCATTAGGGAGGAAGTCTTGTTGGTCGATGATTGTAATCCCTCCTTGAAAAGGGAATACGATCTTCCTAAAATAAGTCGACACTACAGATGCCATGGCATATATCCACGGTCTTCCTAGTAGGATGTTGTAGTCAAGATTCCCATCGATGACTTCAACATCTATTTCTATTGTTTTTCCTCCTAGTTCAACTTTCAAGTTATTAAGGATACCGCACGGGGTATAAGTCCTTCCGTCGAATGCTTTCAATGTCGTTGAAGATCGCGACAAGGTCGGAGACCCTAAAGTTTTCCAGCAACTCATCGACATAATACATGTAGACGCCCCCTCATCAATAATTGTTCGGTGAACAGTTTTGTTGAGGGCTTTCACTTGAATAAGGAAAGCTAGTTGAGCTGGTAACTGAGGATCGTATCCTTTGTGGTCAAAGGATACAAGATTGGAATCCTTAGGATCGACTCCACCAATAGCCAATAACAAAGCCTGCCTTTGGGATGGCCAATTTTGTAGTACTTCAAGAGTCGACATAGCGGATGGCGATTGGGCCAAATCTTCCACTATGTTATAATGCTGCACCACTCTGACGCGAGGATTAAATGTTGACTTGTGTACTACTCCCTTTGGCGGTTTTATTGTTAATTCAGGAATGATGGGTGGTACAACTTCTGTCGAAGTTGTTGTCGAACTACTTGGTTGATCTTTACCTTTGTCGTTCGACAGCTGCGGATTCCCGTAATCTTTGTTCCTTGTCGAATTCAAAGCATCATTCTACTGTTTTGAAACCGACAACATGAGCACTTGCGACGGGGAAGCATTTCCACTATCAACCAGATTTTGACCTGGATTGGGAAACGGATCAGTTAACACAGCTGAGGTTTACGAACTTTTGAAGAACCTTTTCAGCTTAGCTTTGTATGGACAGTCCCTTGTCCAGTGATCCTCATCGCATATCTGACACGGATATTTCCTATTTCCAGGAGGGTTTGAAGAAGTTTTTTCAGGGGATGACTCACCCTGTTTCTTCTTCTTCCCTTTGTTTTGCTTCTTCTTGCTCCCTGGTTGTTTGGTTTCTTTGCCCTTATCTGCTGATACGGCATTTACTTCCGAAGCAAGAATTTCTTCTTTCGCATTTTGATCCGAATTCTTACGGGCTTTCTCAGACGAAGCCTTTGTTGATTTCGTGTTTGTCGTGCCAATCACACCATCGCCGGCATGAGAGTCACTATTTGATTTTGGAGGAGGAGGAATTGAGAATTCTGGTCTAGGGGCGTCAGGTATTTTGTCATAGAGCGTGCCAGACTGAGTATAGACTAAGTCTAGATATTGCGCACGAGCAATAACTTGCTCCTCCGTTACGACTCCCCCCTTGGCCACATCTTCCGTTATGGCAGGAAGTAACGAATTTATAAACCATTCAGCTAATAGCTGATCGGGAACGTATGTCTTCACCATCCTACGACGACGACGCCACTCATGTATATGATCGGATATATGAGTGGCCGTTTTCTGTTTGAAGTTGGTTAAGATCTCCGTTCCCGTTTCATACCTTATCGGTAATTGAAAATGGGTTAAGAAAGTCGTGGCTAGGGAGCTGAAATTGTCGAATGAGGCTCTAGGCAGTTCAATATACCATTTAGCCGCTGGACCCGTTAACGTCCTCTGGAAAAGGCGAAGCCTTATCGAATCATCGTTTAGGGTGTTTGATGAACACCACAGATGAAAAGTCATCACGTGATTCGATGGGTCTTCACCTGGATTTCCATTGAATTTAGGAATGTCAGATGGAAGTTTGTGAGGAATCGCTGGCCACCAAGGGGCATAAGCAATTGGATCGTTCGTTAACCGGTGTAAATCGGGTAACTCTAAAGTTGCCACGAATGGTAACTGCTGATTCAGGTTAGGTGAAGCATACCCAGGATATGATGGAATCGCCTGAACAGTTGGTCTTTGCATACCAGCATAATGTAATTGATGTTGGTATGACTGATATGGTTGGTGGGCTTGACCACTGTGAAGCGGTTGGTTTTGACCGTTTTGAATATACGGTTGTCCACTGTTCGCAAAGATCTGCTGCTCAGAACCTTGGTACACTTGCTGGAATTGTGGTTGTAGGTATTGCACCAGCCATGGTAGTGAGGCCATGTTTTGTTGTGCTATACTAACCGTTGGACCAAGGTGTGGGGTAATTGTACCCGTTTGGACCTGTGTCGCCCCACCAGTAGGCGATTGTGGTTGAGTCACAGGGTCAAGGGGCTGTTGCATTACAACTTGAGAAATCTAAGGTTGACATACAACAGGCAACGTTTGAACTTGCGACACTGTCACAATGGTCGGTGTGGTCGGGATGTTCGACATAGGTACACATTGTTGCATAGAATATACAACCCTTGGTTGTTGAGGTAGCATAGGTACCCAACCACTTGATGTAATTCCAGTATAACCTGAATACTGTTGTGAACTCCAGTATGGATACCCTCCCGGAGGGGGTAATGAAAGGCCATACTGCCCCCCATACGGTAGCAATCCGGAACTCAAGGGGATTGTTTGTCCTTAGGGACTGGATTGCCCAAATTGACCTCCAAATGGATCAATCTGGCGAGTCTCAACATAAGAGTTGCCGGATATTATTCCGGATGAACAAACTAGAAGAGACTACACTGTCGAAATAGTCCCTGGGTGGACTCCTTCTAGCGGTTGTGAGCTAGTTGGGACAGATGGTATGCCGGCAAACATTGTCGGAGTGACGGCAGGGTGTTCTGCTGTCGCCGTGTCGTTCGACACAGTCCTAGATGTTGACGGTTGTTCAGACATTTTGAGTCTATCCAAGAGATTACCTAGTGATTCTATAGGAACTTCCACTTGTGGTAGACTAACTTCTGATGAAGGAAATAGAGTGACCCGGCTCCAAACTGTGTTGGAGTACTTGCTTGCGGATCCTCTACAATTTCCTCTATCGCAATCAAACCAGGCGGAAGAGGAAGACCGTCAGGTCCGTAAAATATTTCTGGTACCAAAGAAGGGGTTGAATCGACAGCGACAGTTGTTTGAAGAGCGAGACTTTCTGAACCGGTCACAGATGGAACTGGTTCAGTAACGCAAGTATTTGCTCTCAGACTAGGATCAGTATTACTGTCCCTCTGTGGCTGTTGAACTTCTTCTCTAGAGGCAGGGTTTCCAGAAATGTTTGGAGTAACTGGAATCTCAGATGTTGTCGGAACACTTGTTCTAACTTTGATAGGAGATTTCGAACCGGTTAAACGAGTTCGCTTTGTCCGTACTATTTTCGATTCCGGAGACAAAGACGGTTGACTCGTAAGCCTCCGCGAACGACGGGATTTCAATTGACTTTCTTCCACGATTGCGGATTACTCGATCAACCAAAATATAAAAGGGGAAAATGTGTTTCCGAATTAAATGAATTTTTTAGAAGCTTTTAGACACAACTTGCTTTTTCACTTTTAAAGAGTCGAGAAAAAGCTAAAGATGACTCTAGTCTCCTTCGATGTTTTAACGAGCCCGAAGTGACAAATGCTCGGATGGACTTTTTCGTTATAGAGTCTGAAAAAGGCCAAAAGGAACTGCTCTGGAGTTCTAGGCAGAGGGTGTGCCAAACTTTTCGCAAAACCGCAGAATACTTTTTAGGGTATGGGCGGTCGATCTTCCTGAATGTTGTGTTCAGTGCATTGCGATCAGTAGGGCGGCCGACACGGCTTCCTAAGGATAAAGGTTTTATGCCTATAGGGGTCTCCCAATATATACGCGACGGTACATGGGAGCACAATCCGTACTGGCACTATCGTCCCTCAGGAGGAATCACCCACCATCCACGAGATCGACAGTCACCAGGCTTTACGACGTCGGAACACGTCTCTAGCCTAGACCTCTATGTTGTGCGTTATGTTGCAAAGCATTGTTAAGTTCATTCAATTTATTTTAGGTTGATCTTTTTAAAGTTTTCCTTTCAAGGTTCACCATGAGATGTATGATACAAATTCCTAAATGCAGTCTAAAGATGATAAGCAAGCTTTATATCTTTTCAACTTTGAAAATCCTAGCTACTAAGGGAAAAGAAAGACACCATCTTTTCTCAAAGAGCAATCAGCACACTCTAATGCACTTTTCCTAAATCAGACATGCAAACTATCAAGATGCAAATGCACAATGCAGGTGTTTGTTTTCCGCTTTCTTAGTATTGATGCCTACAAAGAAAGCTTTTTGTACAACTTTGAATTTGCTTTTAAATGACCAATACAAACAAGTTTACTTTTTCGAAATCAGAGAGGGTAGAAGAGATTACAACACTTAACGATTTCCGAAATGAATACTTGTTTCAACACTTAAAAGAGACAAACTCAAACCAATAATCAAAAGCGAATGTATAATCAACTGCAAACAACCAATGAACTCTCTCCTAAGATCACAATTAACAGATTTGAATCAAAGGCTACAGGATGACTATTTCACTCAAGCAAAGGAAAACTGTAAATGACGCCACAAACACATAAAAACACTCACAGTATTTTTGTACAAAAGGAGGTGGAATCTAAGCAGAGAAAAGGAGTTATCAGACTGGTACCTATGCTGGTTACAGGCTGCAAAAATCAGAGATCAAAACAAGGCAAAACAGAGCAGAGAACCCCAGCTGCACAAGGCCAAACTGGTTCAGCGCAACCTCAACACAGGGGTTTTGACATTCAACACATGTAGCCTTCATGGGAACTGCGTTGAAATGTAGAATCCCTTCACTGGGTCTGCGCTGAAGGAGAAACTCTCGTTTCCCATAGGTTCTGGGTCACAGATTGCTATTTAATCTACAGTTTCAGGCCAAATGAAAGCAACAAGCAGGGTACAATTAAAGGGATGCTTTGAGGGGGTACTAAGATCTATCACAAAGGATCATCAAATCATTTGTGAGTTCATTGTTCAGATCATAGACAAGTCCAGTGATTGGATCAAGGAAGCAACTGCCTACTTTGCATCCGGGAATAGCAGATGCAGTTCGATTGTTGTTGTCAATTCTATGAAACAAACAATGATAGAAACACAAATAAAATGACTAAATAGATCTCCCCAGTGGAGTCGCCAATTTGTTGTGGGGAAAAATGCCTATGCAGGACGATCCTATCCACCTAAGGTGTGACAGTGCCTTAGCAACAAACAGAGACAGCTATTCTAATATTTCTTCCTTTATGAATTAAGAATGAAGAGAGATAGATGGACTAACCGGTGTCTTCCGTTTGTCCCTCAATCCGGTCTCTCTTCTCTTTAGGTGTTCACAGCTACTTGCCTTCTTGCTCGCCCAGCTTCAATGGGTTCATACGAGATCACAAGAGAACAGCTACTTGCCTTCTTGCTCGCCCAGCTTCAATGGGTTCATACGAGATCACAAGAGAACAGCTACTTGCCTTCTCGCTAGCCCAGCTTCAACAGATTCCTGCAAGATCACAAGAGAACAGCTACTTGCGACAAGAGAAGAACACTACACAAAGATAGATATTCACATTCATAACTAGTTCAGGATTAGAAATGAACTAAACATACTAATGCAATCATACATCAATAATACATCAGCATATAGGAGAAATCAAGATAGCTTTATTGATGAATAACAAGGTTCAGGAAGAGATACAACCCACAGGGCTCCAATCCAGCATCTGCTTCCCAGCAAATGGAATTCCTATCTTCACCCCCTTCAAAGCATTAAGCACCCAATGATTCCAGTCTCAAACCAACAACAATTCTTTGCAATAACAAAATTCCAGCCCCCAGATCTCATGGAGGAGAGATCCATATATAGATGTTTGGAGAGAGGATGAGTCAGCTTGAGATATGACTAGTGTCCTCTCCCTCTGTCAGTTCTTGATTCCACTTGGAGGTTCTTGCTTCCACTTGGAGATTTGGAACCTCTTACTCATCACCAGTCGAATTCCCTGAGGCAAGTGTCATTTTGGAAGCTTCCTGGGTTTTGACACCTTGAGAAATGAGCTTGCCACATGTCCACTCTCGTTCAGCACAGGTAGCCAGTGTTCCCTTTGACATTCAACACAGGTGGCCAGTGTTGGCTTTGACATTCAGCGCAAAGAGCTAGTGTAGCCACTGAAATGATCCTGAATTGACTTGTTTTTGAGCAGTTTTTGGTGGAGAACTTCTGTGAATTACTGTGGTTTGTTAGCCTTGTTCCTCTAGGGGTAGGAACAACATGTTTAGGGACTTTGGATCCCTTAGATTATGGACATTTCATGCTCAATGCTGTAAGGCACAAAAATGTCTATAACACCATCAGCTCAGACTAAAGTTCCTTGACAGTCTGGGGGGTTTCGACTTCTTTGACAGATAGATCATCATATACCAGTGTCTTAGAAATATTAACAATAGTTGAATCAATATCATGATCGGATGAAGAAGTAGAGAGATCACAACAACCAAGATCAGAAAATTTAGGATGTTTGTCGAGATCCTCATGATTTGATGTATCACACATAGGGGTAGAAGAGAAGCAAGAATGTTCACGCTTTGCATTTCTAGAAAAGAAGATGAAAAAACAAGTGGATTTTCAATGAATGATTGCTCCTCTCTATTGTCGGATGATGGACTGGCATCTGGTGTGTTCTACAAATGATCAAAAAAGGGTGTATCTATAGGCAAAGATACACATGCGAAATTAGGGATGGTAAAATAACCAAAGATGTTAGAGAAGAATGGAGGAGGCTCAGACAGAAGGGAATCATCCTTCACCGAGGGTTGATGATCTAGATCCCAATCATACTCCTCATGAATGATAGTGTGGGTTGGTTGTACAACACCAACTGCGTCGATAGCTTGACCCTCATTCACAAGAAGTGTAGAGTCCAGAATTGAAGAACACAAGACAATGCAATCTGGAGGATCATGAGAATATGTAGATGGAGGTTGAGTTATGAAATACATTTGACAACCCATCTGATTCACAACCAAATCTGTGTGAAAATTATGAGAAGTGATGTTGGGAGGATGTGACAGTTGAACAGATGTCTGTGGATGTTCTCCCACATCACTCTGCAGAGGTGGAGTTGTTTGATGAGGGGACGATAGATAGTCAATTGTGACAGCGACTGTGTTCATATGTGGTTGCGCAACGCCATAACCAAAGTATTTTGAGTGGGGCTTGGGCTTGAACTTCTTTTTAGGATTAACACATTTGGTAGGGTAGTACTCAAATCTATCCATGGGATACTGGAATTTCATCTGACTTTTTGGAGCTTGAAACTGGAATTTCATCTGACTTGTTGAAGCTTGAAACTGTAATACATGAAAGCATTCCCAAAAATCTATAGGCAATTCTTACAGGGTCTTCCTTTGTTGTAACCGTTTTTTTTCAAGAGGTTCTAGATGAAAATGATGGAAATTAGATTCAATGAGATCATATAACTACTCAAGTGTGTGTACGCTGTCAGGTGGCAGACTCGAGAACCACCGTAGTGGGGATTTGTGAAGTGTGTATACAAGCAGCACACTGGACTCTTCTACATATAACTCATATGCAAGGAATGCATAGAAGTCTTCTAAGTACTCAAGTCAGGCTACTTCGCCTTCACCATCATACATAAATTTGCACAAGAGATTAGCAAACTCCCTCATGATGTCAGGAGGTTTGGCATACAAAAAACATCGCGGAGGGATGAGTGTGATAGTATCCATGATGGATGTTCAAAGATTCAAAACAAGATGTAAGGTCTCAACTTGTCACCTCACCTTCCTTCTAGCACCGTAAGTGTTGGCAGTACTGGACCCACCAACATGTCAGGGGATCTCCTCGGTAAGAAGTCCCAACTAGACCTTAGACATTTGGTGTATGATTCCCAGCAGTGGGTCGTATGGTATCGCCTTGACCGTGGTTGTGCACAGAGGTAAGTAATATGTCCTTCTAGGTAGCAACGGTGTGACATGCACAACAAGCTAAGGAAGGTGCAAGAATGGTCCTAACATACAGAAAGTGAATTGAGTATGCCCCTTAAAAGCCTGTGGAAGCACATGTCTTGGAAGGGAACACACGAGCGAAGATGCATCAAAAACAGGAAAGAAATTAAGCTAACAATCCAAAGTGATGGTCAAACAAACAACACATCGCAATAAGGTTCATATATAGTTATACAAAAAGAGTCCATACATGCATGTGTAAGAAAACAAATATATATATCATTAGAGTAACCAATATAGCTGAAATATGATAAAAACATATCCATGAAACGTGCTAGCTTTTTTATATTAAGAAGTGAAAGTTCCAATCATACAACGCAACCATGGCCAACCACTAGTCCCAATAGTGGACATTACTGTCACTGCCGCCTGCTTCTCCAAAGAGATGTACTAGATATGCACTGTGGAGAAGCCAAGGCTCGTTACAATAGTCTCCAAGCTTTCTCTCAGATACTCCTATTGGAAGCTTGGCTGACCAAAATCCTCTACAATGACTTATGAGGTTCTATAAATAGCAAAGGGTGGGGTGACCCTTCACATTCCCCTTTGTGACTCTTCACCTGCCCACATGAATCTTCACCTACTACATGACAGTTAAATTTAATGTCGACACTTGGACTTTCACTATATAAGATGTTACATACAATCTGCACATGTACCCATGTGAGACAAAATAGGCTTACGAAAGAGATGAAAGCTATCACTAATACTCGGATAGTTGTGGTAATACAAACTCTTCGACTCTGCCACTAACTCTGACACTAACTCTTGGAGATGAGTTAGTGGTAGTTGTGGAAGACTCCAGGCATACAGGATCAATCTATCATCCCTTCAATGCCACTTTTCTAGCACTCATACCCAAATATGATATTCCAGGTTCTTTTGGCGATTCCAGGCCCATTTCCCTGTGTTCTTGTGTTTACAAAATTATTGCAAAATTATTGCCATCAGGCTAAAACCTTTCCTCTCTAGAAACATTTCCCCGAAGAAATTTGGCTTTCTAGATGGCAGAAAAATTCATGAAGCTGTTGGAGTTGCTCAAGAAATGATTCATAGTCTAAAAATTAGGGAAAAAAAGGAGTTGTTGTGAAAATCGATTTGTCTAAGGCTTATGACAAAATCATCTCGTTGTACCTTAGGATTCTATTAACTCACCTGGGGTTCAAGTATGATTTTTGTAATATGGGTTATGAGTTGTGTTTCTTCTTCCTCCATAGTTGTCCTGATCAACAGAGCGACCTCTAGTTTTTTTAGCCCTAAACGTGGCCTTTGCCAAGGCTGCCCGCTCTCTCCCCTTTTGTTTTTGCTGGCAGCAGATGGCATCAGTCTCTTGATCCATGATGCAAAAAGACAATGGAATCTCAAAGGAATTGAAGTAGCACATAATTTCTGGGTCACTCACCTCCTCTTCGTCGATGACATAATCCTTTTCATCAATTGTAGTCTCGAGGACTGTAGGACGCTCAAGAGGATCTTGTACCTTTTCCTGAAGGCTACCGGTCTATGCATAAATGAGAGAAAATCTACACTAACATGCACAAGTTTCTCTAGAGAGCTGATGCGCAGAGTGGAATTGGTCTTGAACTTTGAAGTCAAAATGCTGGAGGATTCTTTTAAATATCTGGGGTTCTTTTTGAAGCCTGACAATTACAGGATAAAAGATTGGAATTGGATCCTTGCAAAACTTGAATCCAAACTGAAACATTAGAGTTACAAGTGGCTTTCCAGGGCTGGTAGGCTTGTGTTAATTAAATCTGTTCTGATGGCAGTCCCAGTCTACTGGGCTAGTCTGACATGGGTTCCCAAAGGAATATTATACTCAATTGATAAATTATGTAGCAGGTTTCTGTGGGTGGGTTCTAAGTCTGAGAAAGTTACCCCTTGGATCGCGTGGGATAACATCGCTCATCCTAAAGAGTGGGGAGGCTGGGGTGTTAAAAACCTTGCTTGCTTCTCCCAATATTTAGCTGCAAAGCTCGCTTGGAGACTCATTTCCATTGAGAACTTGTGGACCTCTGTGTCTAAAACGAAATATATTGATCCCCTATCAACACTTAATTGGATTAGATTACCGCAAAAGTCTTCCAAAAACTCCTCGGTGGTTCGGAAAGTTGTGGTAGCATCTGTCAAAGTCATAGAGAAGGGATTGGCTTGGAGTGTGGGGGACGGAACTCAGATCAGGTTGGGTAGAGACCCCTGGATAGGATGTTCAGAGAGATTTTCTCTATCTGAGGGGCTAGTTTTAGCCTTAAAAAATAGGGGTCTTTACACATTAAATCAGGTGGTTGATCCTCAGGTCTCCACCATCTGGAGTCAAGGGTGGTTTCAGGGAAGAGATTTAAATTTGGATGATGAATGGCTGGAGGAATGGGACTTGTATAAAAGGGACCTTCTTAACTCCTCAGTAAGGCTCTCCGATTCTTCGGATGAGCTTAAATGGGTCTTTTCCTAGAATGGTTTTTATTCTCCAAAGACGGGGTATAAATGGATGATGTCTCAAAATGGATGGGAGAATTCGACTTGGTGGGCTAAACCGCTATGGAAGTTAAAAGGGCCAGCTAAAACAAGACTGTTCTTCTGGTGTGTCCTGCTTCAGAAAGTTCCTACCTAGGATTTTCTTCAAAGAAGAGGAAGGATTGGTCCTGGCAGGTGTCCCTTTTGTAAAGATAGCATCAAAATAGTACAACACCTATTTCTTTTTTGCACTTTTAATTCTAGCCTATGGGCTAAAACGTTAAGGCTATTAAATGTTCCTTTTAGGTGGGAAGGGCAGGGGCTCTTAGATGCTTGGCAGAAGTGGTATAACGCAACTTCAAGTGACAGAGAGAGAACCATTCTGTTACTCATCACCTAGGGGACATGGCTTGCTAGGAATCAAGCCATCTTTAAGGATTCTGTCTTCCCTATCGGAAGACTTGACGCAGAAGGAGTTTCTATTTATGAAAGTATTCCTGTTCCTCAAGCTCTTTCTACTTCGAGAGTTCTTCGTCAAGAATATATCAGATATTCTATTATGTGGGTTTATTTTGACGGGGCATCAGACATCAATGGTCAATGTGAGGCTGGCTTTATTATTCAATTATCAAAGGAAAAGGTTGTTAAAGCTTCAGTTGGTCTGGGGCAGGGCTCCAATAACTTTGCAGAATTGAAAGCCTTACATCTCCTTCTCTGTTGGCTTATTCTTAGAAATGTGAGAGAAGTCCAGATTTTCAGGGATTCAATGAATATTATGAATTGGTTTAATGGGTCTCAACGCTGCAGCAATTTCATTATGATTCCCCTGCTTAAAGAAGCTTCTTGCCTCAAAAGTCAGTTCATGGAGATCTCTCTCAGCCATATCTTCCGGGAAAGGAATTTTGATGCGGACCGCCTTTCCAAAGCAGGTGTTGAACATGATATGGGGTCATGGGCTGTCACGGAGGAGGAAAATGGGGTGGTTCGATCAGTCAAACAACCCATTTTTTCTTAAGTTCTGTTTCATCAGAAATCGTTTTCTGTTCTTGTACATATTTTGTTTCGGTTCATCTTGTTTTTGCTTCCTTTCTCTTCTGTAGAACTTCTTCAGGGCTTCTGGGCTGATTGTGGAGGCCCGGGAAGCTGTGTTTTCTCATCGATTCTTTTTTGTCTTCCGAGAATCCTTCTAGTGATTACTGTGGATTCTTGAGGTCTTTGTTTGCCTCTCGTTTCTATTGCACTCTCAGTGCCATATTTCATACCTCTTCTGCGTGAATCGGATCCCGGGAGGTGCACGTGTTCTGGAGGAGCTGCTTTTCTTGTTTTGGCTTGCTAAGTCTGGTGCGTTTTTACACATCGGGCATGTTTTGTCAGCCGGCTGAGACTTCTTTTCCCCATTTATGGTGGAATTGAGTCTCTCTGTAATGCTTTGCATTTACTTTGTAACCCTCTTTTTAATAGATGGTTCGATATTTTTCCTGTGGAAAAAAAAAAAGACAAACTCTTCAACATCCTTATGATGATAGATGGTGGTGAACTGATGTCAGGCTTGGTTTTTTGTGATGGTGTCAATGCGCTCAATTATGACATCCTACTGAAAGCAAACTGTTGCCTCCATTGCATCAGGGTACACTAATTTGGCTCCTCTACCCAACTCATCTAATAACATGTGCATCATCATCTTGAGTGTAGCTGGACCAACAACATATTCTGTGTTGATCTCCAAGTGCATTCTAGTGACCATGCACATCAACTTGTCGAAATAAATGTTTAGCTCCAGTTGTACTTGCTCCTTGTCTTCGCTTCGATGAGTGTGCCAAACAAGTGGGATCACATGCGTGCGCACAATGACATCCATGCTCCTGAATACCCATGCATGCGATTGATAGCATTGGTCACCCTGTCTACTCCATGCCACCTCTTGGATGGGTCTGTAACCTGTATGGGCATAGTTTCATCAGTCTGTGCATGTTGCACCTCCTATTGTGCATGTTCCTACTCCAACTCCTTCTGTTGTGTGTGCAGCTCATGTTCTTCCTTGAGTTGCAACTTCAGCACCTGGAACTCCTCTATTTCTCTCTCTACCTTTGCGCAATCCTCTTTCCACTCCGTTGCCTCATAGCCTTAACATCCAAAGTTGCTTTCATCACTAGTTCATCTATTTGAGCTTGCAACTTTGTTTCGCCTCTGCGCTATCAACAAACTTCCTCCTGCATTTGTCACATGCAGGTGAGCTACATTCTGCTATTACTGATGGTGTTTCTCACTGTGACACCACCACCATTTCATCTTGATATCCTTATCAATGAACAACTTTATGTCTTCATAGATAGCCAAGTTCATACACACTTGATCGACTGCATCCTAATTTGTGCTCTAAATGATGTCTTCAACTCTACTCTCCTCGAATCCATTGTACCTATGCTATCAAGAGGCATATGAACACCTGTGATACCTGGAGACATAGCAACACTCATGAAAAGAAATATTTTAGTCGAAAACCAAAATAAACTAGAGGACTGACATGCAACATGCCTACGTGATTGTATGTGAAGATTGCGTAATTTCCGTCGGGAGGCTAGGCGATTGACTACCAAAACTGAACAAGGCACAATCTAGGTCATTGGGAGGTTGATTTAGTATTGTAACAATGCAATGCATAGTCTAGCGTGGCCTGCTAAGGACTGAAACTATGCAATGAACAATTTCATTCAGCAGTGATGATGAGCCCCAATTTTTGGTACAATTTGGGCTCATTTGGCCTACTTGCTTTGCTCAAACCATTCATCTTTTATTGCTCATGCATTCATTTCTTGGTTTATTCGTGTTGTTTGTAGGAAGAAGGGTAGGCATTCTATCTACGTGACTAATACATGATGATTTCAGGTTTTTGGAATTAAAAGGGAGCAAAGACCACGAGAAAGGAGACAAGGAGACAGTAAGGTGGCACTGTTGGTTTTTAGGAGAGGATGTCCACAGTCTTGGGGACCTTCCTCATGATTCCCACCATAGCTCCGAGCTCCAACCAATCTCCCCACCGAGCTTAGAGGTAGCCAACCGTTCTACAGGAACAGCAGTTACAACTGTTCTACAGGATCACCAGTTTAACCTTCAGTTGGAAAGCCGAGCTCCACAAATCAAGGAAACCTGTTGGATTATCATTTGGCATAAATACTGAGGCTGTAGCCTTTGATAGGAGATTTTTGAACTTTTGCATTACTCTTGTAATTTCGAAGTACGAGCTACAGCTCGGTGTTGGTTCTTTTTGTAAGCCAGTTTTGGCATGACATCAGATTTTTGGTTATGAATAAAGGCATGCAGATTTTGATCTCATTCTGAGCTTCTAAGGGAGCTATAGCTCTCAGGTTAGGGCCTAACCTGAGAGCAATAGACCTCCTCTGTGTTGTAATGTTATTTGCCTTTCGTTCCAGCACTTCGTTTCTTTACTTTGACATGCAATTCGAATTTACAGTTTGCTGATTTAGTTTTTATGAGATTGAATAGGATTAGTTTATGGTGAATTTGCTTCCAGTTGCTTAGGTTAGAAGAGGATAGTTATAATTCATTGGAGCTCCAGAAAAAGGTTGTTAGAGATCACTTCCATCTCTGCTTAGGGATTGGGGTGCAGTCCATATCAACCACCAAAAAGAAATGCAGTTCTTTTCACGTCCATGCAAGCTGCAACAGTTACTTTAGTCGTAGATCCATCCATGCACTTTGGTCTTGATCATTACTTCTTCATTCCACTTCCATGCACGAGTTTCTTTCAAAAATTTCACTGTTGTTCATTGGTTCAAAATAGCACAGTTAACATAGGTTAAAGAGTTCTCGTTTTTGGTGACATTCATAGACAATTTGTTTCATCTACACTGCTCCACACCATTCCATTACCTTCCTCTTCTTGTCAACCACACCTGAAGCCACTCAACTGACCTCTGTTCAGCTCATTTACCTTCCAGCTCTTCCATTCCTCACGTAGCTCCATTTACTTGACCTTTCGTTGATCCCATCCTTCCAAGCATCAACCCACCGCATGCACTCTTTCTCCATCTGACTTCCCTGCTCCTGATCCATCACCAGTTCCATCTCCATCTCACCTATCCTCCCACACCACTCCATCACTTCACCATCTCCCAAAACTCCCACGGTCGAACATCCTGTAGAATTTCACAGACTTCCTGTAGAACCCCTGAGTTTCCTGTAGGATCCCCTGCAGACTTCTTGTAGAAGCCTGCAAACTCGGTTGCTGAGCATCCGAACGTGGTAGACTTCTGTGGACTAATGCTAGAGACCCTTTGGGACCTCCCCTAGCCATCCTGACCTTGCCCATGCTTTCCTTCCATTTGAACCGCTCCTGCACAGTCAAACCCTAATCAAAAGCACCATCACAATAAATCCAACCACTTAATGACAAAATACAAAAACATGTCTTTTCAGATGCAAAGAGCTTAGATTCATGTATTTCAACTCACTGCAAGTAATGGCATCATTGGTAGAAGTTTCATTCACATTTTTGCATTGTAAGGGTCAAGCTAGTTAAATTAGGGTTTATTAGGGTTTCCATGCTTTGTTGGCTTTCAATTTCCTTTTTGCAAAGTAGGTTAGCTTCCTTCAAGATAGCTTTCATCCATCACTCATAAAGCTTCTTCTGAGAGCATATAGAATTTGGCTTGAGCCCTAGCAGACTTGTGCCAGCTGACCAAGTGACAACTGCGACAAGAGCTAGTACTTGTGCATACAGCACCGTCGCTTCCAAGTTTGTACGAACTACCGGGTTGATAAAATTAGAGATAGGAAGCTCGAGGAGTGTAGCATTATTGATACAATACTGGAGCCCACCATCTTTTTGGTGCCGTTGCCGGGAAGCGTCAGAGTATTAGTAATTGTTGCTTTTCTTCCATTTTCTTACTCTTACCTTCTGCTCAGTAGTTTACTTCATTTCTGTTCTGCAAAAGTAGCATAGACATTTCCTGCTTTCATAGATTAGCATTTCCTGCTTTCATAGATTAGCATTTCCTGCTTTCATAGATTAGCATTTCCTTTCTGCAAGTGTAGACTAGCATTTCCATTCTTGCAATTTCATTTGAGCAAAGTAGATTAGTTCTTTCCCGCTTTCAGTTTAATTCTGCATCTTTCATAATTAGTTGTAGATCAATCTGTTTCAGTTTTGCAGGTACCAAAGAGAAAAAAAGCAAAAACAATCAAAAGAAAAAGAAAGTCTTTTCCATTTCATGCCTCGTAGGAACCGAGATAGATCAGGAAAATTCCTACCAAACACCCCTACCACATCACTGAGTCACCCTTCTCTCTTCTTTGATGACAGTGACACAGAAGAACCTATAGGTGAACATCCTGAGATATACAAAGATCCTATAGTAGAAGAAGAGTTAGAGACCACTCCATCTGAAGCTATGGCTGACAATAGAAGAGAAGATGAGAGAATAGAAGGTGCCTTCCCCATCCGAGAGACCAATGGAGAGATGAAAATGAAGAACATTAGCCCCTCCGCCTTACCTCACTTCCATGGGCTGACTACTGAAGATCCGGATACCTTCCTGTTTGAGTTTGCTGTCCTTTGTAGAACCTATGACTATACTGAAGATGAGCAAAAGCTGAAACTTTTCCCTTCCACTCTTAAGGATGCAGCATTACGCTGGTTCATGGGCTTACCTGGGAATAGTATCACCACTTGGGCTCAGATGCAGCAAGCTTTCAATACCAAGTACCGGGATTACTGTAGGTCCAAGGAAACAAAGGGGGAAATCTTTTGGATGACCATGGGAAATGATGAGTCCTTAGAGGATTATGAGGAGAGGTTCCAACTAAGCTATAAGCGGGCCAGGTGCACACTTGACCCTGAATCCCTCAAGTTGGTCCTGCTCCGAGGAGTCCCTGAAGACCTCTTAGATACCCTTCACATGTTAGCTGGGGGGGACATTTACCAACTGCCTTATGAGGACATCAAGACTCTGTTTAGAAACCACTCCAGGGCAGCTCGGAAACGAGGTAGAGGAAACCTCCTCTCAACTAGTGTCCCTTTCTCCAAACATGAGCTTGCAAATCAATTAGAGGATCTTAAGAGTGAGGTGAGACAGACCATTGCCATGCAGCTTGACACATTCAGGATTCAGCAAAAGAAAGAAGAAGCTGAGAGAGCCTTGGCTGTCTTCTGCCCTAGGTGCACAAGGAGACACCCTAAGAACGAATGTCCGTTGCATTCGGTTGAAGTGTGTTTCATTTGTGAGGAGGACCATCCCACAAATCAGTGTCCCACCTTACCTGGGTTTAAAGCCATGTACCAAGGGACAGAAGCTCCCACTGAACCTCTCTATTACCTTAACCAAAGGAGGCCACAAGGATCTAGACCTTATCAGCAGGGGATGCAAGGGGCATCTCAAGCTTATTACAGCCCCAACCAATCGACTCCTATGCCTTCCTGGGGTCCCCCTGCTCATCCTTCATGGTCCATGCCTCCTACATGGTCTTATCCACCTAAGTACCCCACTCAACCTACTTCTCATTCATATCACTCACATGCCCAGCCACAGCTTCAATGGAATGCACCTCAGTCAGGGTGGAGGCCCCAATACAACACTCCTCCTGCCATCTTGCCTCCACCACCAGTTCAACCTCAGCCATTACCTCCTGCTCCTCCAAGGCAACCTCAAATGCCTACTCAACCGAACCTGAACCCCAACAATAGACAGGCCCAGCAGGTATACACTGGGGAAACCTCATGCCCTACCTATGCTGTGGAGATCCAGGAGATCATTCTTCGATCTGGAAAGACTCTACCAGATCGCCAACCTCCTCCCCCAGAGGATGAGGAAGATAAACAGGAAAGTGAACCAAAGGCTATTCCACCCTTTCCTGAGAGACTAATAGCCACCACACAACCCAACCCAGAGGAGGATGAGCTTCTGGGTGAGCTCAAGCAGTTGTGTGTAAAAATACCACTTCTCCAAGCCATCAAGGATGTGCCAATATACAACAAACTGGTTAAGGAGAAGTGTTTCAAACACCCAGGCAGACGGAAGAAAGATGCTTCAACTATCAATGTCATAGGACAACTGTCTGACCTTATGTTAGGACAAGTCATCTGCCCAAAGTACCTAGATCCTGGAAGTCCTGTAGTAGATGTCCACATCAATGGCACCATTATACCTCACACCTTGATTGCTCTGGGGGCTGCCATTAATGTGATGACCAGGGATACCATGCTTAAACTCAATCTTCAGGGTTCCTTGAGGAAGACCTCGACAGTACTGCAATTAGCAGATCGCTCCACCGTGACTCCTGAAGGGATTGTGGAGGATGTCTTGGTCTCTATTGACTCTTGGGAATACCCTGCAGACTTCCTGGTTCTACAACCAAAGGCAAAGC
Source organism: Pinus tabuliformis (assembly GCA_031772625.1). NCBI lineage: Eukaryota > Viridiplantae > Streptophyta > Pinopsida > Pinales > Pinaceae > Pinus > Pinus tabuliformis. The sequence goes on from CM062816.1 coordinate 1,948,983,276, forward strand.
TTACTGGATATCCTCTCATTTTGGGAAGGCCTTGGTTAGCTACTGCAGATGCTTACATAAGTTGTCGTGCAGGAAACATGACCATCAAAAATGGTCCCATGTCCAAGCAACTAGTCCTATACCCTCCTGCCCAACCCTCCTTAGAGCATGACTTACCACTCTGGTTGGAAGAAGGAGAGGAAGACGAGGTGTACTCAGCACCTCTGTGCACCTTAGATACCACTAGAAGAGACCCCCCAACCGAGGATGACTTGATCGAGACCTTGATCCAGAATCCACCTTCCAGTGCACTACCCTTAGAGAAATTGGTGGAGGAGGCCCAAGCTAGCACCTTAGTGGATCTTTGTACAACCAACCCTGTTACTCCAAGAATCAAGAATGTGGAGTTCGGCCCTGAGAAAGCATTGAAGATCAGCTCCTCCCTATCTCCTTCCCAGGAAAAGGAGCTGTGTAGTCTGTTGGCCAACCACCTAGATGCTTTTGGTTGGAGCTATAAGGAAATGAAAGGAGTCCATCCTTCGGTCTGTACCCATCATATATACATCAAAGAGGATTGTAAACCAGTAAGGCAACCTCAGAGGAGAATGAATCCAACCCTTAAGGACATTGTCAAGGAAGAATTGCAAAAACTGTTGGATGTCGGGTTCATCTACCCCATCTCAGATAGTGAATGGGTGTCCCCTCTAGTGTTGGTTCCCAAGAAAAATGGGACATGGAGAATCTGTGTGGACTACCAAGAACTGAACAAAGCTACCAAGAAAGACCATTTCCCTCTACCTTTCATAGATCAAGTGTTGGATGGACTGGCAGGAAAGAAGTTCTTCTCTTTCCTGGATGGGTTTAGCGGGTACAACCAAATCCAAATCAGCCCGGAAGACCAAGATAAGACCACCTTCACTTGTCCTTGGGGTACCTTTGCCTACCGAGTCCTCCCTTTGGGCTATGCAATGCTCCTGCTACCTTCCAGAGAGCTGTCTTGAGCATCTTCTCAGAGCTGGTCCATGATGCAGTACAAATCTATATGGATGACTTTACTCCTTATGGGGCCAACTTCCAGGAAGCATTGTCCAACCTGCGAAAAGTCCTAACCAAATGCACTGACATGAACTTGTCCCTTAGTCCTGAAAAATGTGAATTCCTAATGACTGAAGGGACCGTGCTAGGCCATACCATTTCTTGCCAAGGGTTGCAGGTGGATCCTAACAAAATTGCTCTCATCAAGAGGGTTCCACCTCCTCAAAAGGTAAGGGATGTCCGGAGTTTCTTGGGATTAGAAGGATACTACTGGAGATTCATTAAAGATTTCAGCAAGCTAGCCTCGCCATTGTTCGGTCTGTTGGCAAAAGATGTGGAGTTTAAATGGACTGACGATTGTCAGAGGGCTTTAAATGAATTGAAGGACAAGTTGGTGTCAGCCCCAATCCTGAGAGGTCCAAACTGGGCCCTACCTTTCCACATCCACACTGATGCCTCGAACAAAGCCATAGGTGCAGCTTTAGGACAAGTTGAGCAAAAACTTCCATATGCCATTTACTTTGTTAGAAAAAACTTGTCCAAAGCTGAGCTGAATTACACTGTAACCGAGAAAGAATTCTTGGTTGTGGTCCATGCACTGAACAAGTTCCGACATTATATTACTGCTTACCAGACCTTTGTACATACGGACCATGCTGCAATTAGATATTTAATGAATAAACCAGATGTGAATGCTCGTATTATTAGATGGTTACTTTTATTGCAGCAGTTTGATTTGACCATTGTTGACAAACCAGGTAGAGAAAATGTTGTTGCTGACATTTTATCGAGATTGGATTTGTCTGCAGATGGGGATGGAACGGTGGATGACCAGATGCCCGATGAACATCTGTTTTCTATTTCAGTACTCTCTCCATGGTTTGCTGATATAGCAAACTATCTTGTTTCAGCACAGTTCCCTCCGCACCTATCTTCCAGAGAGAAGAGCAGAATCATCAGAAAAAGCGCCTCATTTACTTGGATCGGGGGCAATCTGTTCAAGCTTGGCCCTGATCAGATCTTAAGGCGTTGTGTAAGGGAGGAGGAAGTCTTTGATATCCTCCTCACTTGTCATGATGGGCCTTGTGGAGGACATTTTGCAGCAAAGAGAACTGCCTTCAAAATCCTGCAGGCAGGCTACTATTGGCCCACACTTCATCAAGATGTCAGAAGATATATTAGTCAGTGTGACCAATGCCAAAGAATGGGGAAACCGACCCAAAGGGATGAGATGCTTCTCCAACCTCAAGTGACTCTTGAGCCATTTGAGAAGTGGGGCATGGACTTTGTGGGCCCAATCAACCCCTCTTCGAGGCAAAGGTCTTACATCATTGTGTGTACTGACTATTTGACAAAGTGGGCAGAGACCAAAGCAATCAAAGCAACAACAGAAGAAAAGGTGGCCGAGTTCCTAAGAGAAAACATCCTCTATAAGTTTGGCTATCCAAGAGAGCTGGTCACCGATCAAGGGAGCCAGTTCACCTCCAACCTGGTTGAAGATCTACTAGCTCATCACAAGATCAAGCATAGGACTTCCACCCCTTATCACCCTCAAGCAAATGGGCAAGTGGAAGTCACCAATAGAGCATTAGAAGGGATCTTGACTAAGGTGGTGAGCAGCAGCAGAAAGGACTGGGCAGATCGCCTGGTTGAAGCCACATGGGCTTACAACACCACTTGGAAGACCACCACCGGCTTCACACCATATGAGCTGGTCTATGGGAAGAAAGCTTTGCTGTCCATTGAGTTTGAATACAACACTTTGAGGATGGCAGCTCAGCTGGACCTAGATCTCAGCCATGCATAACAAGAAAGGCTATTGCAGCTGAATGGTCTGGATGAGCACCGAATGCAGGCCCTCCTTCACTCAGAAGTGGTTCAACTTCAGAGAAAGGTGTGGCATGACCAACATCTCCATGAGAAGCAATTTCAGCCGGGAAATTGGGCTTTGTTGTATGACTCCAGATACCAAGATTTCAAGGGGAAGCTGAGAACCAGATGGCTAGGACCATATGCAGTGGAAAAATGCCATGACAATGGATCTGTCCTTATTCGAACCATTGATGAGGAAGCCATTCCCATGCTTGTCAATGGGCATCGATTGAAGATCTATAGGAGACCTCTCTCAAGACAAGAGTTCATCAAAACTATGGAGAAATCTGTATTGGTCATAGAGAAGGGTTCTGCCTCTGCTTTTGGCATACCCTGAAGGATATATAAAAAAAAAAAAAAATTAATAATAAAGATCTTTGGGTGAAAACCTCTCTGAGGCGCCCAAGGCAGGTAGTAGGGGTGAAAACCTCATTGAGGCGCCCCTATTGTCTTTCAAAAAAAAACACAAAAAAAAAAAAAAGGTAAAGGTTTGAAAAAGATCCTTGAGTGAAAACCTCTCTGAGGCGCTCAGGGCAGATGGCACGGGTGAAAACCTCTTTGAGGTGCCCCTGTTATCTTTCAAAAAAGAGAAAAGAGAGAAAAAAAAAAAAAAAAAACAATAAGCAAAATATGGTAAAATTGCATGCAGGTTGCAGATGTTCTATGGAGGAGAGGAAGCCCTTCAACTCAAAGCCAAGGGTCCGTATCATGCTATCAAGGGACCTCACCAGCACCTCCTCCAAGGATACCGATGTTTTTTCAAGGTATGTGCAATTTTATCATGGTTTGAATCTTCTACAGGAAGATGCAGTCTTTCTACAGGAAGACGCGGATTTTCTACAGGAAAGTGCAGACTTTCTACAGGAAGCTCTGCGTTCTACAGGAAACTTCCTGTAGAAGTTTGGGACGGCCCAGAATTCATTTTAAAAGGAGATCTAGCGATTACGGATCGGTTTGGATGCATGCAAGCCTCTGTTGGCACCTGTGCACATCGCTGTTACCTTGCTCCACCATCCTTGTCGACATGCAACCAAGTCCCCTGCACCACCAAAGCAGATCGATGAGTTCTCGCGGGAAAAGCCATTTTCAAAGATAAACAAGTGCTGAGATCTCATATCACAGGCATCAGAAGCTCCGGGAGCGTGATCAAAAGGCTGGATCCTCCGTCGTGCAGCATGCACCCAAGGAGGAAGAACTGTTACGAGACACCCCGCGGGAATCCTGTAACAGTTAAACCTGCTAGAGTGGATACCATTCACAGCACCGCCATCTATAATGAAACGCAGGCGTAGGCAACCAAAGCATCCACTCCATCGTCGGCAGCCTGTAACCTTGAGCCTCCGGGTCTGTGTAAGTTCGCATGCAGCAGGTAGATCCATGCAGGTAAGTGTCTCGACCCTTCCTTCCATCAAATCGCATGAATTTTACTTTGAATTGTTTGCACAGCGTAAAAGTGAATGGTTGAGCGGCCGTATGGCCAGTCGACTGGCCACGTCGGCTAGTTATGGTATAGTTGGATGTTTGGGTGGCGGCCACGACAAAGAGAATGAGCAGCACGCACGTGAGAACACTCCCGTCGGAAGCAATGAGTTTAACAGAAAGAGGCGGCGGCAGATCTGTGGGAATGGATGCGGCAGCAAGTGAATACGCAGGCGAATGATGGATGATGTCGCCCAACGGTCCAGCGGGGATAGCTCACCCTCCGCGCCATGGATTGCGCCGATTCGAAATCTAATCGGCTAGATTGTGCGCATGCATTTATCAACCACCACTTCAAACTCGAGTGGCTATTCTGATCTCCTCTGCACTTTGATACGCCGAGCTTTTGGCTACCAGAACATCGGTGAAGCACACCTCGAGTGCAGGCCAACTACAGTCTTCCCCTAAATTTGCGCACTGTTCCTACAGGAACACAGTTTCTACAGGAACGCAGTCTCTACAGGAACGCAGTCTTCTACAGGGAAGCGGGTGCCTCACGAAAAAGGTGGCCAATTAAAGAGGTAACCCTGAACTCTTCATGCAACTGGTTAGTAAGAGTGGCAAGATCATCGTCCACAGTCTAGTCATAAAGATATCGGTGAAATTATTGTTTGCTGTGCCTATATTGTCGTTCTACAGGATGTCAGTATAATTAGACTGTGTTGAATTTTCTGGATTATGTGCATGCTCTGTCTCAATAGACCAAATCTCTTTCGCATTTGCCACCTTTAGTTAAAAAGACCATGTTCATCATGTCGGGTGGGTTTATAAGACGGGAACCCACTGATTCAATCAAATTAAGGGAAAACCAGGAAGTGGTAGAGCTCTTCACACGAGCACAGTGGATATCTTTTTGTGATAAGCTGCAGGGTTACGATGATGAAGTGGCCGAAGAATTCTTGCAGGCTCTGCGGCCGAAATCCCAGACACTGGCCACAGTGAATTTCAGAGGTCTAAGCCTCAAGCTCACCCCGCAACATCTCAGTCGGATCACAGAACTTCCTATGGGTTTGCCATGGGATAAGGACGAAAGAAAGCTGAGCCAGCAGGCAAAGAAAGAATTCTTTCCACCTGAGGAGGAATTCTCGGAGGACAAAAATGGGGTGCGAAGAACGAGTCTGTTGCAAATCATGAAATATATCACTTGTGAAGGCCGTTTTAGCATCGTGTATGCATACAACTTTCGGTTGCTCACTGAATTGAGGCACCGGATTGATCTTCCTGTAGAACAAAAACTGAGCATCCCCTATTTCCTATTGCAGTCTCTAATGGAGTGTACCACGAAGCTAAGAGAGGGCATACTAGATCAGATAGCCCACCATGGGTTGAGCAAGCTTCTTGTGGAGGATGCACTGCATTCATATAAGGTTCCCCTCTCATGGGAATCCTTCCGGGATTTGAAGAAAGATGGAGACATTAAGATGTTGATCGAAGAAACGGGTTCCTCCAGTAGTGAGGAACAAGAAGCAGTGGCTGAGGGACAGAGAGAAAAAGGCCAGAAGACCCCGACCACAGTGCAGAAGAAAGAACAAAAGAAGAAGCATGAGGAAAAGGAGGACAAAGAAAAAGGTGGCACACCTATCTTGTCAGCAAGAGAAAAGAGGCTGAAGAGCAGAATGGACAAAGCTGAGGTGGTCCACGTCAGCCCAAGTACCTCAACAGTACCTGCAACCAAAGCAAAAAGCAAAACTCAGGCAAGTAAGCAAGCAAAGGTGGAGACACCCGTGTCTACAGGAAAGCAGAAACAGGCTTCTACAGGAAGCCCGAAAACAGAGACAAAGGCTTCTACAGGAAGCCCGAAATTGCAGAAACAGGCTTCTACAGGAAGCCTCGAAAAGGTGAAACCCAAAGAGAAGAAGGTGGATATCATGGCACGGGAGGCAGCAGCTGTATTAGCTGGCCTCAGCATGCCACCTAAGCCAAAAGAAAAGAGGAAGAGGGAGACCCCTCTATACTTTAAAGCTCGAAGAAGCGTTAGGATAAAGACGGGCAAGCCACAGCCTCAATCCAGCAGCCCGATTGTCATCGAAGATACACCTGCTTCTCCCAAGGAAAAGTCACCCTCCAGGATCACAGTCACCTACGAGAAGGGGAGTCCAAAGAAAAATACGTGGCAAGAAAGGTTAGACCTGTTGACTGAAAAAACTCGGCTACAGGAAGCTGAAAATGTTCTACAGGATACTCTGGCCCGGCTACAGGAAACGGAAAAGAGGGAAGGAGAAGGACCCTCATCACCACCAAGGGAGGGTGAGGTAGAACCGCCTGAAGAGATAGCAAGAGAACATATACCAGAACCTAGCCCTTCGCCTAATCTGAGTTCATACTACACCTTTTTAGAGGCGGGCAAAATCATACCGCAGAAATTTACTGTGCCTCTATTTTTTGCACTAGAGGAAGAAAGAGTCTGTTCCCACACATGGATGCAGATCGCCAAATCAAAGGGTGTGGCGGACATAGGCCCTTTACAAGAGAAACTCAAGGAGGTCAGGAGTGAATTCACCATGGCTAAAGATGTGGCTAATTGCCAACGTGTGCTTCTACAGGAAGAAAATCAGAAGCTAAGGTTGCAGCTACAAGAACTAAGGGCAGGAGCAGGAACATCCTCCAAGGACATCACAAAAGAACAACCAAGCAAAAAGGAGCTGACCACCAGTCTTGAAGAGCCAATGACACTTCTACAGGACGCAGAACAACAAACAAAAATTGAAGTGCAAGCCCTAAAAGAACAGCTGCAACAAAAGGAAGCACAATTGGCCTGCATGGCCAGTTGGGCCATGGAGGCAATTCAGTGCAGACCGCCTGCAAAATCCTATGGATTGTTCTTAAAAGATCAATGGCTGCAGTTCCAAATAAACACCTTGGCACAAAGAGGTAATTCACATATCCAAAACCCACAACAATTTTCTGAATTGTGCAGTACTAGTTCGTCAAAAGACAAAGCCAAATTAGCAGAGTTTTACCTCCACAATTTGGCTTTGCCTAATGAAGTCTCATGGGATCCCAATATTGCCTTGGGTGATATGAAATTGATGGCGTTCGCCTCATGGTTAAACCATGAGGATCAAAGAGCAGCTCAAGCAAAATCGGTCATGAACCGAGAAGTGAGCGAGCCACTGTTCATTCGACCAGAACTAGAGGATCCGGTGGCACTCATCTCGGCCCACCAACAGTTGGCTATGGATCCCACAGCTTCCTTGAAATTTATGGACCAACAGGCCCAAGCCATAGCTCACTTTGAAGACATGGAAAGGTTGTTGGGAGAAAGTGCTGCCCAAGCATGTGCACGCAGATGGAATACCCTGGCACACAGCTTGAAAACCCGAGAGTACCATACCCCCATTCGGATGAGGGAAGCTTTGGCAAGGGTTGACGTTTACAAGAAATCCATGCAAAGCCTCCGGGCCAGCTGGATTGGCCTTAAACTCAGCCCACCACTACTGCTAGGATTGACTGAAGGCAATACAGAGGAGGGTGATAGTGAACAATGGGAAGAAGTGAATAGGAAAGCAGGGTTTCATATCCACAGAGAGGACACTACCACAGAGCCTTGGGATGCAAGGGAAGCATTGAAAGCAATGAAGGATGAAGATTTGGACTAAGTTGCTCAAGGATGAGCAAATAGTTTAGCTGGGGGGTGATGATGAGCCCCAATTTTTGGTACAATTTGGGCTCATTTGGCCTACTTGCTTTGCTCAAACCATTCATCTTTTATTGCTCATGCATTCATTTCTTGGTTTATTCGTGTTGTTTGTAGGAAGAAGGGTAGGCATTCTATCTACGTGACTAATACATGATGATTTCAAGTTTTTGGCACTAAAAGGGAGCAAAGACCACGAGAAAGGAGACAAGGAGACAGTAAGGTGGCACTGCTGGTTTTTAGGAGAGGATGTCCACAGTCTTGGGGACCTTCCTCGAGATTCCCACCATAGCTCCGAGCTCCAACCAATCTCTCCACCGAGCTTAGAGGCAGCCAACCGTTCTACAGGAACAGCAGTTACAACTGTTCTACAAGATCAGCAGTTTAACCTTCAGTTGGACAGCCGAGCTCCACAAATCAAGGAAACCTGTTGGATTATCATTTGGCATAAATACTGAGGCCGTAGCCTTTGATAGGAGCTTTTTGAACTTTTTCATTACTCTTGTAATTTCGAAGTACGAGCTACAGCTCGATGTTGGTTCTTTTTGTAAGCCAGTTTTGGCATGACATCAGATTTTTGGTTATGAATAAAGGCAGGCAGATTTTGATCTCATTCTGAGCTTCTAAGGGAGCTATAGCTCTCAGGTTCGGGCCCAACCTGAGAGCAATAGACCTCCTCTGTGTTGTAATGTTATTTGCCTTTCGTTCCAGCACTTCGTTTCTTTACTTTGACATGCAATTCGAATTTACAGTTCGCTGATTTAGTTTTTATGAGATTGAATAGAATTAGTTTATGGTGAATTTGCTTCCAGTTGCTTAGGTTAGAAGAGGATAGTTATAATTCATTGGAGCTCCAGAAAAAGGTTGTTAGAGATCACTGCCATCTCTGCTTAGGGATTGGGGTGCAGTCCATATCAACCACCAAAAAGAAACGCAGTTCTTTTCACGTCCATGCAAGCTGCAACAGTTACTTTAGTCGTAGATCCATCCATGCACTTTGGTCTTGATCATTACTTCTTCATTCCACTTCCATGCACGAGTTTCTTTCACAAATTTCACTGCTGTTCATTGGTTCAAAATAGCACAGTTAACATAGGTTAAAGAGTTCTCGTTTTTGGTGACATTCATAGACAATTTGTTTCATCTACACTGCTCCACACCATTCCATTACCTTCCTCTTCTTGTCAACCACACCTGAAGCCACTCAACCGACCTCTGTTAAGCTCATTTACCTTCCAGCTCTTCCATTCCTCACGTAGCTCCATTTACTTGACCTTTCGTTGATCCCATCCTTCCAGCCATCAACCCACCGCATGCACTCTTTCTCCATCTGACTTCTTTGCTCCTGATCCATCACCAGTTCCATCTCCATCTCACCTATCCTCCCACACCACTCCATCACTTCACCATCTCGCAAAACTCCCACGGTCGAACATCCTGTAGAATTTCACAGACTTCCTGTAGAACCCCTAAGTTTCCTGTAGGATCCCCTGCAGACTTCCTGTAGAAGCCTGCAAACTCGGTTGCTGAGCATCCGAACGTGGTAGACTTCTGTGGACTAATGCTAGAGACCCTCTGGGACCTTCCCTAGCCATCCTGACCTTGCCCATGCTTTCCTTCCATTTGAACCGCTCCTGCACAGTCAAACCCTAATCAAAAGCACCATCACAATAAATCCAACAACTTAATGACAAAATACAAAAACGTGTCTTTTCAGATGCAAAGAGCTTAGATTCATGTATTTCAACTCACTGCAAGTAATGGCATCATTGGTAGAAGTTTCATTCACATTTTTGCATTGTAAGTGTCAAGCTAGTTAAATTAGGGTTTATTACGGTTTCCATGCTTTGTTGGCTTTCAATTTCCTTTTTGCAAAGTAGGTTAGCTTCCTTCAAGATAGCTTTCGTCCATCACTCATAAATCTTCTTCTGAGAGCATATAGAAGTTGGCTTGAGCCCTAGCGGACTTGTGCCAGCTGACCAAGTGACAGCTGCGACAAGAGCTAGTACTTGTGCATACAGCACCGTCGCTTCCAAGTCTGTACGAACTACCAGGTTGATAAAATTAGAGATAGGAAGCTCCAGGAGTGTAGCAGTATTGCTACAATACTGGAGCCCACCATCTTTTTGGTGCCGTTGCCGGGGAAGCGTCAGAGTATTAGTAATTGTTGCTTTTCTTCCATTTTCTTACTCTTACCTTCTGCTCAGTAGTTTACTTCATTTCCATTCTGCAAAAGTAGCATAGACATTTCCTGCTTTCATAGATTAGCATTTCCTTTCTACAAGCGTAGACTAGCATTTCCATTCTTGCAATTTCATTTGAGCAAAGTAGATTAGTTCTTTCCCGCTTTCAGTTTAATTCTGCATCTTTCATAATTAGTTGTAGATCAATCTGTTTCAGTTTTGCAGGTACCAAAGAGAAAAAAAGCAAAAAAAATCAAAAGAAAAAGAAAGTCTTTTCCATTTCATGCCTCGTAGGAACCGAGATAGATCAGGCAAATTCCTACCAAACACCCCTACCACATCACTGAGTCACCCTTCTCTCTTCTTTGGTGACAGTGACCCAGAAGAACCTATAGGTGAACATCCTGAGATATACAAAGATCCTATAGTAGAAGAAGAGTTAGAGACCACTCCATCTGAAGCTATGGCTGACAATAGAAGAGAAGATGAGAGAATAGAAGGTGCCTTCCCCATCCGAGAGACCAATGGAGAGATGAAAATGAAGAACATTAGCCCCTCCGCCTTACCTCACTTCCATGGGCTGACTACTGAAGATCCGGATACCTTCCTGTTTGAGTTTGCTGTCCTTTGTAGAACCTATGACTATACTGAAGATGAGCAAAAGCTGAAACTTTTCCCTTCCACTCTTAAGGATGCAACATTACGCTGGTTCATGGGCTTACCTGGGAATAGTATCACCACTTGGGCTCAGATGCAGCAAGCTTTCAATACCAAGTACGGGATTACTGTAGGTCCAAGGAAACAAAGGGGGAAATCTTTCGGATGACCATGGGAAATGATGAGTCCTTAGAGGATTATGAGGAGAGGTTCCAACTAAGCTATAAGCGGGCCAGGTGCACACTTGACCCTGAATCCCTCAAGTTGGTCCTGCTCCGAGGAGTCCCTGAAGACCTCTTAGATACCCTTCACATGTTAGCTGGGGGGGACATTTACCAGCTGCCTTATGAGGACATCAAGACTGTGTTTAGAAACCACTCCAGGGCAGCTCGGAAACGAGGTAGAGGAAACCTCCTCTCAACTACTGTCCCTTTCTCCAAACATGAGCTTGCAAATCAATTAGAGGATCTTAAGAGTGAGGTGAGACAGACCATTGCCATGCAGCTTGACACATTCAGGATTCAGCAAAAGAAAGAAGAAGTTGAGAGAGCCTTGGCTGTCTTCTGCCCTAGGTGCACAAGGAGACACCCTAAGAACGAATGTCCATTGCATTCGGTTGAAGTGTGTTTCGTTTGTGAGGAGGACCATCCCACAAATCAGTGTCCCACCTTACCTGGGTTTAAAGCCATGTACTAAGGGACAGAAGCTCCGACTGAACCTCTCTATTACCTTAACCAAAGGAGGCCACAAGGATCTAGACCTTATCAGCAGGGGATGCAAGGGGCATCTCAAGCTTATTACAGCCCCAACCAATTGACTCCTATGCCTTTCTGGGGTCCCCCTGCTCATCCTTCATGGTCCATGCCTCCTCCATGGTCTTATCCACCTCAGTACCCCACTCAACCTACTTCTCATTCATATCACTCACATGCCTAGCCATAGCCTCAATGGAATGCACCTCAGTCGGGGTGGAGGCCCCAATACAACACTCCTTCTGCCATCTTGCCTCCACCACCAGTTCAACCTCAGCCATTACCTCCTGCTCCTCCAAGGCAACCTCAAATGCCTACTCAACCGAACCTGAACCCCAACAATAGACAGGCCCAACAGGTATACACTGGGGAAACCTCATGCCCTACCTATGCTGTGGAGATCCAGGAGATCAATCTTCGATCTGGAAAGACTCTACCAGATCGCCAACCTCCTCCCCTAGAGGATGAGGAAGATAAACAGGAAAGTGAACCAAAGGCTATTCCACCCTTTCCTGAGAGACTAATAGCCACCACACAACCCAACCCAGAGGAGGATGAGCTTCTGGGTGAGCTCAAGTAGTTGTGTGTAAAAATACCACTTCTCCAAGCCATCAAGGATGTGCCAATATACAACAAACTAGTTAAGGAGAAGTGTTTCAAACACCCAGGCAGACGGAAGAAAGATGCTTCAACTATCAACGTAATAGGACAACTGTCTGACCTTATGTTAGGACAAGTCATCTTCCCAAAGTACCTAGATCCTGGAAGTCCTGTAGTAGATGTCTACATCAATGGCACCATTATACCTCACACCTTGATTGATCTGGGGGCTGCCATTAATGTGATGACCAGGGATACCATGCTTAAACTCAATCTTCAGGGTTCCTTGAGGAAGACCTCGACAGTACTGCAATTAGCAGATCGCTCCACCGTGACTCCCGAAGGGATTGTGGAGGATGTCTTGGTCTCTATTGACTCTTGGGAATACCCTGCAGACTTCCTGGTTCTGCAACCAAAGGCAAAGCTTACTAGATATCCTCTCATTTTGGGAAGGCCTTGGTTAGCTACTGCAGATGCTTACATAAGTTGTCGTGCAGGAAACATGACCATCAAAAATGGTCCCATGTCCAAGCAACTAGTCCTATACCCTCCTGCCCAACCCTCCTTAGAGCATGACTTACCACTCTGGTTGGAAGAAGGAGAGGAAGACGAGGTGTACTCAGCACCTCTGTGCACCTTAGATACCACTAGAAGAGACCCCCCAACCGAGGATGACTTGATCGAGACCTTGATCCAGAATCCACCTTCCAGTGCACTACCCTTAGAGAAATTGGTGGAGGAGGCCCAAGCTAGCACCTTAGTGGATCTTTGTACAACCAACCCTGTTACTCCCAGAATCAAGAATGTGGAGTTCGGCCCTGAGAAAGCATTGAAGATCAGCTCCTCCCTATCTCCTTCCCAGGAAAAGGACCTGTGTAGTCTGTTGGCCAACCACCTAGATGCTTTTGGTTGGAGCTATAAGGAAATGAAAGGAGTCCATCCTTCGGTCTGTACCCATCATATATACATCAAAGAGGATTGTAAACCGGTAAGGCAACCTCAGAGGAGAATGAATCCAGCCCCTAAGGACATTGTCAAGGAAGAATTGCAAAAACTGTTGGATGCCGGGTTCATCTACCCCATCTCAGATAGTGAATGGGTGTCCCCTCTAGTGTTGGTTCCCAAGAAAAATGGGACATGGAGAATCTGTGTGGACTATCGAGAACTGAACAAAGCTACCAAGAAAGACCATTTCCCTCTACCTTTCATAGATCAATTGTTGGATGGACTGGCAGGAAAGAAGTTCTTCTCTTTCTTGGATGGGTTTAGCGGGTACAACCAAATCCAAATCAGCCCGGAAGACCAAGATAAGACCACCTTCACTTGTCCTTGGGGTACCTTTGCCTACCGAGTCCTCCCCTTTGGGCTATGCAATGCTCCTGCTACCTTCCAGAGAGCTGTCTTGAGCATCTTCTCGGAGCTGGTCCATGATGCAGTAGAAATCTATATGGATGACTTTACTCCTTATGGGGCCAACTTCCAGGAAGCATTGTCCAACCTGCGAAAAGTCCTAACCAAATGCACCGAGATGAACTTGTCCCTTAGTCTTGAAAAATGTGAATTCCTAATGACTGAAGGGACCGTGCTAGGCCATACCATTTCTTGCCAAGGGTTGCAGGTGGATCCTAACAAAATTGCTCTCATCAAGAGGGTTCCACCTCCTCAAAAGGTAAGGGATGTCCGGAGTTTCTTGGGATTAGCAGGATACTACCGGAGATTCATTAAAGATTTCAGCAAGCTAGCCTCGCCATTGTTCGATCTGTTGGCAAAAGATGTGGAGTTTAAATGGACTGACGATTGTCAGAGGGCTTTAAATGAATTGAAGGACAAGTTGGTGTCAGCCCCAATCCTGAGAGGTCCAAACTGGGCCCTACCTTTCCACATCCACACTGATGCCTCGAACAAAGCCATAGGTGCAGCTTTAGGACAAGTTGAGCAAAAACTTCCATATGCCATTTACTTTGTTAGCAAAAACTTGTCCAAAGCTGAGCTGAATTACACTGTAACCGAGAAAGAATTCTTGGCTGTGGTCCATGCACTAAACAAGTTCCGACATTATATTACTGCTTACCAGACCTTTGTACATACGGACCATGCTGCAATTAGATATTTAATGAATAAACCAGATGTGAATGCTCGTATTATTAGATGGTTACTTTTATTGCAGCAGTTTGATTTGACCATTGTTGACAAACCAGGTAGAGAAAATGTTGTTGCTGACTTTTTATCGAGATTGGATTTGTCTGCAGATGAGGATGGAACGGTGGATGACCAGATGCCCGATGAACATCTGTTTGCTATTTCAGTACTCTCTCCATGGTTTGCTGATATAGCAAACTATCTTGTTTCAGCACAGTTCCCTCCGCACCTATCTTCCAGAGAGAAGAGGAGAATCATCAGAAAAAGCGCCTCATTTACTTGGATCGGGGGCAATCTGTTCAAGCTTGGCCCTGATCAGATCTTAAGGCGTTGTGTAAGGGAGGAGGAAGTCTTTGATATCCTCCTCACTTGTCATGATGGGCCTTGTGGAGGACATTTTGCAGCAAAGAGAACTGCCTTCAAAATCCTGCAGGCAGGCTACTATTGGCCCACACTTCATCAAGATGTCAGAAGATATGTCAGTCAGTGGGACCAATGCCAAAGAATGGGGAAACCGACCCAAAGGGATGAGATGCCTCTCTAACCTCAAGTGACTCTTGAGCCATTTGAGAAGTGGGGCATGGACTTTGTGGGCCCAATCAACCCCTCTTCGAGGCAAAGGTCTTACATCATTGTGTGTACTGACTATTTGACAAAGTGGGCAGAGACCAAAGCAATCAAAGCAACAACAGAAGAAAAGGTGGCCGAGTTCCTAAGACAAAACATCCTCTATAAGTTTGGCTATCCAAGAGAGCTGGTCACCGATCAAGGGAGCCAGTTCACCTCCAACCTGGTTGAAGATCTACTAGCTCATCACAAGATCAAGCATAGGACTTCCACCCCTTATCACCCTCAAGCAAATGGGCAGGTGGAAGTCACCAATAGAGCATTAGAAGGGATCTTGACTAAGGTGGTGAGCAGCAGCAGAAAGGACTGGGCAGATCGCCTGGTTGAAGCCACATGGGCTTACAACACCACTTGGAAGACCACCACCGGCTTCACACCGTATGAGCTGGTCTATGGGAAGAAAGCTTTGCTGTCCATTGAGTTTGAATACAACACTTTGAGGATGGTAGCTCAGCTGGACCTAGATCTCAGCCATGCACAACAAGAAAAGCTATTGCAGCTGAATGGCCTGGATGAGCACCAAATGCAGGCCCTCCTTCACTCAGAAGTGGTTCAACTTCAGAGAAAGGTGTGGCATGACCAACATCTCCATGACAAGCAATTTCAGCCGGGAGATTGGGCTTTGTTGTATGACTCCAGATACAAAGATTTCAAGGGGAAGCTGAGAACCAGATGGCTAGGACCATATGCAGTGGAAAAATGCCATGACAATGGATCTGTCCTTGTTCGAACCATTGATGAGGAAGCCATTCCCATGCTTGTCAATGGGCATCGATTGAAGATCTATATGAGACCTCTCTCAAGACAAGAGTTCATCAAAACTATGGAGAAATCTGTATTGGTCATAGAGAAGGGTTCTGCCTCTGCTTTTGGCATACCCTGAAGGATATATAAAAAAAAAAAAAAATAATAATAATAATAATAATAAAGATCTTTGGGTGAAAACCTCTCTGAGGTGCCCAAGGAAGGTAGTAGGGGTGAAAACCTCATTGAGGCGCCCCTATTGTCTTTCAAAAAAAACACAAAAAAAAAAAAGGAAAAGGTTTGAAAAAGATCCTTGAGTGAAAACCTCTCTGAGGCGCTCAGGGCAGATGGCACGGGTGAAAACCTCTTTGAGGCGCCCCTGTTATCTTTCAAAAAAGAGAAAAGAGAGAAAAAAAAAAAAAAAAAAAACAATAAGCAAAATATGGTAAAATTGCATGTAGGTTGCAGATGTTCTATGGAGGAGAGGAAGCCCTTCAACTCAAAGCCAAGGGTCCGTATCATGCTGTCAAGGGACCTCACCAGCACCTCCTCCAAGGATACCCATGTTTTTTCAAGGTATGTGCAATTTTATCATGGTTTGAATCTTCTACAGGAAGATGCAGTCTTTCTACAGGAAGACGCGGATTTTCTACAGGAAAGTGCAGACTTTCTACAGGAAGCTCTGCGTTCTACAGGAAACTTCCTGTAGAAGTTTGGGACGGCCCAGAATTCATTTTAAAAGGAGATATAGCGATTACGGATCGGTTTGGACGCATGCAAGCCTCTGTTGGCACCTGTGCACATCGTTGTTACCTTGCTCCACCATCCTTGTCGACATGCAACCAAGTCCCCTGCACCACCAAAGCAGATCGATGAGTTCTCGCGGGAAAAGCCATTTTCAAAGATAAACAAGTGCTGAGATCTCATACCACAGGCATCAGAAGCTCCGGGAGCGTGAACGAAAGGCCAGATCCTCCGTCGTGCAGCATGCACCCAAGGAGGAAGAACTGTTACGAGACACCCCGCGGGAATCCTGTAACAGTTAAACCTGCTAGAGTGGATACCATTCACAGCACCGCCATCTACAATGAAACGCGGGCGCAGGCAACCAAAGCATCCACTCCATCGTCGGCAGCCTGTAACCTTGAGCCTCCGGGTCTGTGTAAGTTCGCATGCAGCAGGTAGATCCACTCACCATCGTCCAAAAACTGGAAGATCGTGTGCAGCCACGCAGGTAAGTGTCTCGACCCTTCCTTCCATCAAATCGCATGAATTTTACTTTGAATTGTTTGCACAGCGTAAAAGTGAATGGTTGAGCGGCCGTATGGCCAGTCGACTGGCCACGTCGGCTAGTTATGGTATAGTTGGATGTTTGGGTGGCGGCCACGACAAAGAGAATGAGCAGCACGCACGTGAGAACACTCCCGTCGGAAGCAATGAGTTTAACAGAAAGAGGCGGCGGAAGATCTGTGGGAATGGATGTGGCAGCAAGTGAATACGCAGGCGAATGATGGATGACGTCGCCCAACGGTCCGGCGGGGACAGCTCACCCCCCGCGCCATGGATTGCGCCGATTCGAAATCTAATCGGCTAGATTGTGCGCATGCATTTATCAACCACCACTTCAAACTCGAGTGGCTATTCTGATCTCCTCTGCACTTTGATACGCTGAGCTTTTGGCTACCAGAACACCGGTGAAGCACACCTCGAGTGCAGGCCAACTACAGTCCTCCCCGAAATTTGCGCACTGTTCCTACAGGAACACAGTTTCTACAGGAACGCAGTCTCTACAGTAACGCAGTCTTCTACAGGGAAGCGGGTGCCTCACGAAAAAGGTGGCCAATTAAAGAGGTAACCCTGAACTCTTCATGCAACTGGTTAGTAAGAGTGGCAAGATCATTGTCCACAGTCTGGTCAGAAAGATATTGGTGAAATTGTTGTTTGCTGTGCCTATACTGTCGTTCTACAGGATGTCAGTATAATTAGACTGTGTTGAATTTTCTGGATTATGTGCATGCTTTGTCTCAATAGACCAAATCTCTTTCGCATTTGCCACCTTTAGTTAAAAAGACCGTGTTCATCATGTCGGGTGGGTTTATAAGACGGGAACCCACTGATTCAACCAAATTAAGGGAAAACCAGGAAGTGGTAGAGCTCTTCACACGAGCACAGTGGATATCTTTTTGTGATAAGCTGCAGGGTTACGATGATGAAGTGGCCGAAGAATTCTTGCAGGCTCTGCGGCCGAAATCCCAGACACTGGCCACAGTGAATTTCAGAGGTCTAAGCCTCAAGCTCACCCCGCAACATCTCAGTTGGATCACAGAACTTCCTATGGGTTTGCCATGGGATAAGGACGAAAGAAAGCTGAGCCAGCAGGCAAAGAAAGAATTCTTTCCACCTGAGGAGGAATTCTCGGAGGACAAAAATGGGGTGCGAAGAACGAGTCTGTTGCCACCATGGAATGAAGTCAGTTTGCAAATCATGAAATATATCACATGTGAAGGCTGTTTTAGCATCGTGTATGCATATCACTTTCGGTTGCTCATTGAATTGAGGCACCGAATTGATCTTCCTGTAGAACAAAAACTGAGCATCCCCTATTTCCTATTGCAGTCTCTAATGGAGTGTGCCACGAAGCTAAGAGAGGGCATTCCAGATCAGATAGCCCACCATGGGTTGATCAAGCTTCTTGTGGAGGATGCGCTGCATTCATATAAGGTTCCCCTCTCATGGGAATCCTTCCGGAATTTGAAGAAAGATGGAGACATTAAGATGTTGATCGAAGAAACGGGTTCCTCCAGCAGTGAGGAACAAGAAGCAGTGGCCGAGGGACAGAGAGAAAAAGGCCAGAAGACCCCGACCACAGTGCAGAAGAAAGAACAAAAGAAGAAGCATGAGGAAAAGGAGGACAAAGAAAAAGGTGGCACACCTATCTTGTCAGCAAGAGAAAAGAGGCTGAAGAGCAGAATGGACAAAGCTGAGGTGGTCCACGTCAGCCCAAGTACCTCAACAATACCTGCAACCAAAGCAAAAATCAAAACTCAGGCAGGTAAGCAAGCAAAGGTGGAGACACCCGTGTCTACAGGAAAGCAGAAACAGGCTTCTACAGGAAGCCTGAAAACAGAGACAAAGGCTTCTACAGGAAGCCCGAAATTGCAGAAACAGGCTTCTACAGGAAGCCCCGAAAAGGTGAAACCCAAAGAGAAGAAGGTGGATATCCTGGCACGGGAGGCAGCAGCTGTATTAGCTGGCCTTAGCATGCCACCTAAGCCAAAAGAAAAGAGGAAGAGGGAGACCCCTCTATACTTTAAAGCTCGAAGAAGCATTAGGATAAAGACGGGCAAGCCACAGCCTCAATCCAGCAGCCCGATTGTCATCGAAGATACACCTGCTTCTCCCAAGGAAAAGTCACCCTCCAGGATCACAGTCACCTACGAGAAGGGGAGTCCAAAGAAAAATACATGGCAAGAAAGGTTAGACCTGTTGACTGAAAAAACTCGGCTACAGGAAGCTGAAAATGTTCTACAGGATACTCTGGCCCGGCTACAGGAAACGGAAAAGAGGGAAGGAGAAGGACCCTCATCACCACCAAGGGAGGGTGAGGTAGAACCGCCTGAAGAGATAGCAAGAGAACATATACCAGAACCTAGCCCTTCGCCTAATCTGAGTTCATACTACACCTTTTTAGAGGCGGGCAAAATCATACCGCAGAAATTTACTGTGCCTCTATTCTTTGCACTAGAGGAAGAAAGAGTCCGTTCCCACACATTGATGCAGATCGCCAAATCAAAGGGTGTGGCGGACATAGGCCCTTTACAAGAGCAACTCAAGGAGGTCAGGAGTGAATTCACCATGGCTAAACATGTGGCTAATTGCCAACGTGTGCTTCTACAGGAAGAAAATCAGAAGCTAAGGTTGCAGCTACAAGAACTAAGGGTAGGAGCAGGAACATCCTCCAAGGACATCACAAAAGAACAACCAAGCAAAAAGGAGCTGACCACCAGTCTTGAAGAGCCAATGACACTTCTACAGGACGCAGAACAACAAACAAAAATTGAAGTGCAAGCCCAAAAAGAACAGCTGCAACAAAAGGAAGCACAATTGGCCTGCATGGCCAGTTGGGCCATGGAGGCAATTCAGTGCAGACCGCCTGCAAAATCCTATGGATTGTTCTTAAAAGATCAATGGCTACAGTTCCAAATAAACACCTTGGCACAAAGAGGTATTTCACATATCCAAAACCCACAACAATTTTCTGAATTGTGCAGTACTAGTTCGTCAGAAGACAAAGCCAAATTAGCAGAGTTTTACCTCCACAATTTGGCTTTGCCTAATGAAGTCTCATGGGATCCCAATATTGCCTTGGGTGATATGCAATTGATGGCGTTCGCCTCATGGTTAAACCATGAGGATCAAAGAGTAGCTGAAGCAAAATCGGTCATGAACCGAGAAGTGAGCGAGCCACTGTTCATTCGACCAGAACTAGAGGATCTGGTGGCACTCATCTCGGCCCACCAACAGTTGGCTACGGATCCCACAGCTTCCTTGAAATTTATGGACCAACAGGCCCAAACCATAGCTCACTTTGAAGACATGGAAAGGTTGTTGGGAGAAAGTGCTGCCCAAGCATGTGCACGCAGATGGAATACCCTGGCACACAGCTTGAAAACCCGAGAGTACCATACCCCCATTCGGATGAGGGAAGCTTTGGCAAGGGTTGACCTTTACAAGAAATCCATGCAAAGCATCCAGGCCAGCTGGATTGGCCTTAAACTCAGCCCACCACTACTGCTAGGATTGACTGAAGGCAATACAGAGGAGGGTGACAGTCAACAATGGGAAGAAGTGAATAGGAAAGCAGGGTTTCATATCCACAGAGAGGACACTACCACAGAGCCTTGGGATGCAAGGGAAGCAGTGAAAGCAATGAAGGATGAAGATTTGGACTAAGTTTCTCAAGGATGAGCAAATAGTTTAGCTGGGGGGTGATGATGAGCCCCAATTTTTGGTACAATTTGGGCTCATTTGGCCTACTTGCTTTGCTCAAACCATTCATCTTTTATTGCTCATGCTCATTTCTTGGTTTATTCATGTTGTTTGTAGGAAGAAGGGTAGGCATTCTATCTACGTGACTAATACATGATGATTTCAGGTTTTTGGCATTAAAAGGGAGCAAAGACCACGAGAAAGGAGACAAGGAGACAGTAAGGTGGCACTGCTGGTTTTTAGGAGAGGATGTCCACAGTCTTGGGGAACTTCCTCGTGATTCCCACCATAGCTCCGAGCTCCAACCAATCTCCCCACCGAGCTTAGAGGCAGCCAACCGTTCTATAGGAACAACAGTTACAACTGTTCTACAGGATCAGCAGTTTAACCTTCAGTTGGACAGCCGAGCTCCACAAATCAAGGAAACCTGTTGGATTATCATTTGGCATAAATACTGAGGCCGTAGCCTTTGATAGGAGCTTTTTGAACTTTTGCATTACTCTTGTAATTTCGAAGTACGAGCTACAGCTCGGTGTTGGTTCTTTTTGTAAGCCAGTTTTGGCATGACATCAGATTTTTGGTTATGAATAAAGGCAGGTAGATTTTGATCTCATTCTGAGTTTCTAAGGGAGCTATAGCTCTCAGGTTAGGGCCCAACCTGAGAGCAATAGACCTCCTCTGTGTTGTAATGTTATTTTCCTTTCGTTCCAGCACTTCGTTTCTTTACTTTGACATGCAATTTGAATTTACAATTTGCTGATTTAGTTTTTATGAGATTGAATAGGATTAGTTTATGGTGAATTTGCTTCCAGTTGCTTAGGTTAGAAGAGGATAGTTATAATTCATTGGAGCTCCAGAAAAAGGTTGTTAGAGATCACTGCCATCTCTGCTTAGGGATTGGGGTGCAGTCCATATCAACCACCAAAAAGAAACGCAGTTCTTTTCACGTCCATGCAAGCTGCAACAGTTACTTTAGTCGTAGATCCATCCATGCACTTTGGTCTTGATCATTACTTCTTCATTCCACTTCCATGCACGAGTTTCTTTCAAAAATTTCACTGCTGTTCATTGGTTCAAAATAGCACAGTTAACATAGGTTAAAGAGTTCTCGTTTTTGGTGACATTCATAGACAATTTGTTTCATCTACACTGCTCCACACCATTCCATTACCTTCCTCTTCTTGTCAACCACACCTAAAGCCACTCAACCGACCTCTGTTCAGCTCGTTTACCTTCCAGCTCTTCCATTCCTCACGTAGCTCCATTTACTTGACCTTTCGTTGATCCCATCCTTCCAGCCATCAACCCACCGCATGCACTCTTTCTCCATCTGACTTCTTTGCTCCTGATCCGTCACCAGTTCCATCTCCATCTCACCTATCCTCCCACACCACTCCATCACTTCACCATCTCCCAAAACTCCCACAGTCGAACATCCTGTAGAATTTCACAGACTTCCTGTAGAACCCCTGAGTTTCCTGTAGGATCCCCTGCAGACTTCCTGTAGAAGCCTGCAAACTCGGTTGCTGAGCATCCGAACATGGTAGACTTCTGTGGACTAATGCTAGAGACCCTCTGGGACCTCCCCTAGCCATCCTGACCTTGCCCATGCTTTCCTTCCATTTGAACCGCTCCTGCACAGTCAAACCCTAATCAAAAGCACCATCACAATAAATCCAACCACTTAATGACAAAATACAAAAACATGTCTTTTCAGATGCAAAGAGCTTAGATTCATGTATTTCAACTCACTGCAAGTAATGGCATCATTGGTAGAAGTTTCATTCACATTTTTGCATTGTAAGGGTCAAGCTAGTTAAATTAGGGTTTATTAGGGTTTCCATGCTTTGTTGGCTTTCAATTTCCTTTTTGCAAAGTAGGTTAGCTTCCTTCAAGATAGCTTTCGTCCATCACTCATAAAGCTTCTTCTGAGAGCATATAGAAGTTGGCTTGAGCCCTAGCGGACTTGTGCCAGCTGACCAAGTGACAGCTGCGACAAGAGCTAGTACTTGTGCATACAGCACCGTCGCTTCCAAGTTTGTACGAACTACCGGGTTGATAAAATTAGAGATAGGAAGTTCCAGGAGTGTAGCATTATTGCTACAATACTGGAGCCCACCAAGTGACATGCAAACCAGCAAACTGCATTGCGTAGTTTCTAAGGCCAGCAAGGCACTGCCTCCTAGAATTGTGCAATGAAATCCTAGAGGTGAGTGGTGGGCTAGACTTGCACAATTTTTGGAGGGAGTATAGAGCCTTTACTTCCATATATGTGCAATGCCAACCATGCAAGGCAAGGATCGGGCCAAGGCAACCCACACCCGCCGACGTGTGACTAAAAACATGAGAAGTCTGAATGCATGGTCATACTGAGTGTAAATAAGAGTGAGTTATCATGCATGCAACAATGAGTTTAGGATTTAGAGAATGGGAAATCATGCATGTGTGTGAAGCGAGTCGTCGCAACAACGATCATCGGTGCAAAATAGTGGCATGCATGCAAAAATAGTGAGATGTGAACAAAAACTTAAACAATGCTTATACAAGCTAACATATATGAAAATGACAATAAGCACTCATTAAAATCAAGCAAACAACACTTAGACAAAGCAAAAAATAGAAAGCGACAGAAACGTAGCACAAGACATCGAAAGCAGACTTACCATGAAATAAATAAGTTGAAAGTGATAAAGGCTCCTCGATGCAATGTTGGATGTCAGAGTTTTAAGGTCGATGTGCAGAATGAGCTCTCCATCATCCATTTCATGATTTTTTATAAGATCGACGTTATGACACAAATGCCAGAAATCTAGGAAAAATGAAAATTGACAAGAGGTTTATAAAATTAGCTTTGCATGTAACCTCCAGCTGCTAAAAATAGATCCCTAGATCTAGCGATTCCTTTTGTATGCTTCCTTTTTATATTTCTAGAAGAGTAGCCCATGCATACGAATCAGTTTCGCTCGGTCCCTGAGGGAACAGGTAAACCTAAAGGCACATGCAACAGCCTGCTTAACTGAGAGAGGGATTTGCGCAATTTCGGAGAGGAACTGGGTTGGCTATCCTAGAGGGATTGTGCAATTTCTGGGAGGAGTAGGTGACTACTTCCCAGAATTGCACAATTTCTGGGAGGAGCTCGGCAGGATGTCCGAGAGGGATTGCGCAATTTTTGGTAGGAGCAAGTGACTACTACCTAAATTTGCACAATTTATTGGTTGAGCTTTATTGTTCGGCCAGACTGTGCAATTTTCCCAAGGAAGAATGTCTGATTGCATTGCTTAATTTCTGAGCCCAGTAGGCTGCCTAATAGATTTTCAGAATTTCTAGGCTGAGCTTGAGTGCTGGGCGATATTGTGTAGTTTTTCCAAGGAAGCTTGTCTCACTGTTTTGTGGAATTTTGGAGCTTAGTAGTTTGTCTACAAAATTTGCACAATTTATGGTGGGAAGGTTGATTCCCCTTTATAATTTCACAACTTTTTGAGGGAGTTTCTCAGCGAGAAACTAGCCCAAGTCTGGAATGGTAGCCTGTGAGGGGAGTGAGCATGCACACGTTGGCAAGCTGTTGACAAATCAATGAAGCCTATGTACTTGACAATGCAAGACACATATTTCTAAACTTTTTTCCTCTTCATCATGTGACACTAATAACTCATTTGATTTTCATCCTTTACTTTTTGGTTTATGACCTTTCTTTAATTAAAAAAAAAGTATAGAATTGAATACATGTATGATGCACATGCCTACTTATTCCCAAAAAAAGTGCCATAACATTGTATTTCAATAATTCAATTAGATATCTCTCATGGGGGTGGTACATGATATGAGTGATGTATATGATAAGGCAATTAATTGCCTCCCCACATGGAATTCTCAATGATGAAGTGTGTCAATGAAGCCTTTGGGGGTGAGCGGGAGATGAAGTTTTTCAATTTTATTTGTGGCATATGTGTTATTTGGATTGTCGTTGTCCTTTGTAGTGGGGATCAGGGAATGGGTTGTGAGAACATAGTGGGTGAAATTTCTCCAAGAGTGTAGGGTGTCTATGTGTGTTTGTAATCCCTTCCCCTTTGTTTTTTACAACAAGGTCAAATGGTAATTCAAGTTTTTATGGTTATGCCTCCTCCATGGTGGTGGTTCAAGGCACAATTATTTAGGAATTTGGCTGAGGGAAGCCCATGCAGGAAACAAGCAAGCTCCAAGAATTGGTTCATGTCAGACACTAGGATGGGTGGGTTGCTAAAGGATTGGCTCTTAAGGTTTCCCTTAATTCTATTACGCTGGTAAAATCTACATGCCTCAATTTATTTTCAAGTTAAGTTTGGTACTTTTCTTGCTATAATATTTTCTATGCAACAGTGTTTGTAGGGCTCCTCGTATTTTATGTAGAGGTTTCCAATTATGACAGAAGTACACTTATGGGTTTTGTTCTTTTCTTCTGTAACAATTCATCTCTGGTGGGACTATGGGGAGGTGGGGTTGTCACCTTTAGGATTTCTTTCTCTCTCATGGGGTCTGAGAGCTATCTTCGACTCAAAGGGGTATGGAGGAAGTCTGATCTCTGGTGGTTTCTCGCATTTGGTGTGGGTGGTCATTGGACTCGTCGAGGAAGGAGGATGAAAAATGGCATACCTATTAATAGAAGTTATCCTCATGATTCATATTGCGCATCAAACATTGTATCTTTTGTGAGTAGGTGGTGGAAAATAGTGAGTTGGAAGATTATGTAGTGCTAGCATGGAATTTTTGGCAAGGGCATAAGGTGTGAGGGTTAAGGAATTGGTCATTATGTAGAAAATCAATATTTTGGTGAAGAGGTGGACCAATAGCGATCCCCTTCACAAGGGAGAGAAAAATTGCCCCCTCCTTTCCAAATTCATTATGTTACCTCACTCTTCAAACAAATCGCTCAAGATCGACATGAAGACCATACTGAATCTATTGCTTTTATGAATGACCTCCAACACAATCAATGACATATGATTGATAGGTTAGTTTTTATGCATCATGGCTAGAAATAGAGCCGCGAGAGGCTAGATCGTCTAGAAGGAATGATGGAACAAATGGAAGCTCATGTTCATGAAGGCTTTCATTCTCCTTCGCCACATGCCATTGGACCAAATGCTCCAAATACAAGGAATTTGGCTAAACAACGATGATTTTTGGTTGTATTTTGGTTCTTTGTCTCTTTTGGTTAGTTTGGGTTATCACTATGTGGTCCCTCTATTTCACTATGTTATTTTCAATGTTTTTTTTGTCACTAAATTTTGGTCAACAAGTCATGTGAGAATGAGGCGAGAAGACTTGTATAACTAAGCTTCTCATAATGTACCATTTGCATGACTTAATATAGAACTTGGACTTCCAAAAAAAAACTCCAATTAACTAAAAGCTTTAGTGAATTGCACTACGTTTTCATAAATAAATGAATTTTGAAAAGTAATAACTAAATTAATATTAATATAAAGGGTATATACTCATAAACAATAATATATATATATATATATATATATATATATATATATAATTTTAATGTGATAGATTGTAAATTCATATTTTCCTAGTATTATTTGCTTGAGTGCATTTTTTTTTATAAAATTAGAGTTTGAAATTTATGTGGTGAAGATTTTGATGTTTATGAGATCTCATATCATCTACATTATACATTTTTGAATTTCGATGTTTCAAGTCAATACCATAGCTCGTCATCACTAAAAACTACACAAAGGACAAGAGAGCCTAAAAGATAAATAAAGGAGAATAAGAAAGAAAGGCCTACTAGCAAACCTAACAATGAAAAACACAAAAAATAAATTATAAAATTATTTAGATTTTTATTTTAACTTAATATTTAATAAATTTAAAATTAAAATAAATAAATATATATTAACTTTTATAGATGTGAATATAATAATAAAATAATTATATTATAAAAGAAGAATTACATTTATAAAATTTTATAACTTTTTATAAACAACAAAGTTCGAATATCTAATTAAATTGATACAAAGAATGACCAACATTCTTCACTTATATTAATTTTACATAATGGCACATGATAAAAAATAAAACTATTCTATAAATAAAAATGTAAAAAGGTTAGAAAAAGAAAGGCATATCATATTAGATTTCTTTGTACACTGTTTCAACCTTTTTTTCCACCAAAGGAGACTATTTTTCAATTTCAAATATTTTTTTTCCGCGTAAAGAAAGCATGATGATATATTAATAGATAAACTATATGACAGTAAAGTCAACCTTCTACAGATTGATTATGATCATCCCAAATCACTTGATAAGGAGGATATGGTGTGTTCTGATCACCACCCGAAGCCCAGGATAAAAAAAGATCAATACATTTAAGAGACATTTTCAACATATCTTATACATCTAAAGAAGCTATATCATCAAAACATATATAGTCATGACTATATGCCACATTCTCTCAATGTGCAGCAGGAAATAGATTATAGACATATATACCAAAATTACAAAAAGAGTGTGAACATGAAAACAGTCTTTTAAGAAATGGGAAGTCGCCCATATCAAAAATGTATTGTTCCCAAGTGATCTCCAAGTACCATTTGCCAATCGTTCCCAATAAGCTTTTCTTGGATAATCTGTAAGCCTCCTTGTTCAGATTCCTTCCAATATGCTCGATTGTGCAGCATCCTTGTTCATATTCCTTCCAATATGCTCGATTGTGCAGCAGCCATAGAATTTCGATCCTTTCCAGCCATCCCTAAAGCATGGGGTTATTGATGGAGACCCTCCCCATGACTTGATCAATGATAATCTGAGTCTCCATAAATATGAAAAATGGGGTATCCAAGGAAACTGCTGAACCACAAGAGCCCCAAGAGAGCTAATGCTTCTACTTTGGTATTGGTACCACAACCACTATTCTAGTAGATCAGTGGTCCTAGCTATCGAGAAGCCACATGCACAGGAGTTCCTTTGGGTAGCCCCATAAGAAAACCCCATAGGGTAAATGAATTGTGTGTTTATATGATTTTTAGGACTATTACTAGAGCATGGTGATTGTGTAGAAAAAAATGAATGATTAGTGGCCATTCTTTCCATGACCAAAAAGAAATCATCCCTAGAGTTCTAGAATATACTTCTCTTTCTCCAATTCCAAGCCTAGAAGAGGAAAAGGGGGATGGCTCTCGAGGCATATTTTTGAGCACTCCCCCACTTTAATGAGTCCCTGATGTAGATATGGTTAATGTACCGGAAGCCAATGATGGAAGCTATCTTTTTCCATACCTGGATAGTATATTGGCAATGCATAAAGATGGGGTCATTATCCTCAACATCATTTTTGCAAATAGTGCATATCCAAGTGTCATGCCAATTTCTTTTTTGTAGATTCTCCCATACAAGATTTTTGTTATGATATACAAGCCATGTGAAGAGTATAACTTTTATAGGAGCTTTAGTTTTCCAAAAGGCATATAAAATTTGGTGTTCCCCTTGTCTTGCTACCATGTTGGATAGAGTAGAGTAAGTGTCAGCAACTATGATGTTATCAGTTGCCATCATTTTGGACCATCCTTTGATACTATGCCTCAAATGCCGAGATGCTTCATTGCAGATATAGTATGATTCCACTTTTGTTCCTTTTGGCAGTAAACCCCTAGGCTTTTTTCCATATAGGGAGTTGTCCATGCCAACCATTTATGACTTGACCCAAGAAGATGTTGGATAATTCTCTGAGGGATGGTGAAATTCATTCCAGCACCCAAGATTGGGTGAATGTTGATACGAATAAGGTTACCCTACTGAAACTTCCATGCAAGGCGGTGGATAAATATCTTTTCAACTTTCCGGAAACTTAGCGAGATAGTTGATCCGTGTTTGATGCCAATGGTGTCATTAGTATACCAACAACTGAAATCTTTATCCTTTAGATACTTATGTTTAATGATCTTGCTCCATGTGCCAGCGCCAAATAAGCCAGGGATTCTAGGCCTAAACAACAAAGGTCCATGATTCCCTAACCACCCATACCCTTTGGGAAAGTGATGTTTGATAATTTGTTCAAGTGGTATTTTTTCCCATTTCGACTTCCCCATATGAAGTTTGCCATGAGGCAGTTTAGATTGTTAATGATGAAAGAGGGATATGAAAAAAATGAGCCGAATAAACCCCATTTGGGACAGAACAGCTTGTGTGAGGATACCTCGACCAACAAAGAGTGACAATACCAAATTGTGTTCATTATGGTTCAAAAAGAGTTAAAAAGAAAAGGCAGTTGGAATGTTTGAACTGTTAAGGCGGCTGTACTCCCCTAGCATTGTTAAGCCGGCTATATGAGGAAATGACGTAAAGTATGACATCTGGTTTACTTTTTCTTTGGAACACGTCTCTGTGCACTACTATGGCGTGTTGCACAATGTGATGTTTAATTGCAATTCAGAATTTGGTTGCAAATTATTGCCATCGTTTTAAATCAACTACAACGGTGTTATGGCGTGATGCACAATGTGATGTCGAGTTGCAATACAGATTTTGGTTGGTAATTATTGCAGTCTCTTAAAATCAACTTTTTGATGAATGGAGAGAGCCACGACGGTTTAAATTCAATGGGTTAAGCACGAAACAACAGTTTTATCTGTTGCATTAATGTGAAGCAAAATAAGAGGTGCGTATGCAGATATCAATTACTGCTTTGCAATCTACTAGTCGTGTAGCAATTAAGTGGAAGCAAAAGATTTCTGATTCCACCGAATTTGACATATGACGTAAGTCAGCAGCATTGAAAATGAAGCTTCAAGATAATATTTGGAACATTTGGGACGCTTAGTTCAGTATCCACTGTTGAGATTTTATGCGGTATGTTTATCCGGGAAAATAAAATTCAGGATTTATCTATATGAAAATTTCTAATTTAGGGTTTTGTCTTTAGGGTTCGCATCGCTTTTTTCTTTAGGTTTTGGGGTGCTTTCGGATTTCGAAAAGCAGATATTTTCAGACAAGATAATATGCGTCAGAATTTGATTTGAACGAACGTTGATAGCAGACAATATATGGAGGGTCTTTCAACTGTGTTCTCCATTGCTATGTTGCAGTCATGGAACACGACGGATATCGCAGTTGTATTGTTTTTGTTTGATATAATCTCCGATCTTCTTGGTTTTAGGAGCTTTCACTGCTTTTTAATTTCATCTCTATCTTTTGTGATATTCTCCATCTGCATCATGCCCACCACGCACCACGCACGCCATTGAAATCAAAAACATATTATTGCTTTTAGGTTCATTTGTAGAATATTCGTATGAAAATGGTTGAGATTTGCCATTACATTAAAATCTTAATTGTTTTAATAATTTGCAAACTATGGTTGAGATTTGTCATTACGTTAAAACATTAGATTTGTCATTACGTTAAAACATTAAAATTTTCAATTATTATCATTATCATTACTAGGTGGTTAGTCCCATGTTTCAAGAGTCAAAGAATATATAATACAATGTTGATACGATGCCAAGGCTTTGATACTATTTTGATTGGCCGTTACACGATAACTTTCACACACTTACCATTGCCTTGAGACCGTTGGTCCATATTTTTACCGTGTCAATTAATCCACTGAATCTTAGGGCCAACAACTTTATTGATTTCAGTGGCATTTCATCTCCATAATTTTAGGGTGGCAATTAATAGTTCATATAGGTCAAACAATTTACACTTTATGGATAGATTCAAATAGCTGTAACAATTTGATGTTGAAATATACGGCAAGTTAAGTGTCATCTCATTTGATTTTGTTGTTTGTTAAGTGTTATAGATAGTTTAGATTTACTTCAGTTACACTTTATATTTGTTGATTTCTACTTTAGTCATTTATTGTTCATGTTTACAATGTAATCTATTTAACCATATGGAAAATTGAGAAGAGCAATTTGTTAAAAAAAATTAAGCTTAGAGGAAGAGGAGTGACTTTTGCCAATTACGCGGAGATGCAGAGAAGTGACTTTCTCGAAGCTACTTTTGCGCAGCTCTATGACTCTTAGCGAAACTAATTTCGGGCAGATCTATTACTCTTGACTCTACTCACGGCAAAAAGACAGCTCATGGCAAAAAGACACAATAAAATAGAGTAAGTTTGGAGAAACAATAAAACTTAGGATTAACTTCTAGTTCATGAAAAATACATTCATATGAGACTGCAACGCATTCACCAAGTAAAAACAAGGTTTACAGAGATTTTCACTACACGGGGAATCCCAGTAAACATAGTTACTTTTGTTTTCACGCTCCCACCAAAATTTGCATTTGCTCCACCATTTGCTCCTGAGAGATCCTCGCTGTCTTTCTCTCCTACTTTCTTGCTTTCTTACTTACCAAAAATGACTTTTACATGCTTCTTTATCTCAACATACAATTTTTCATGATGCATGATAAAGAAAATAATTAATATGTTGTTGTTGTTGAGTGTGATCTGAATCGCGCACGTGTTTGTGGAGTGTGGGCTATAGTCACTGAATAAATGCTTACCCATATCTATTTACCAAAATACATTAAATGCCTTGAATTTTTTGTTGCGTTTCGGAATGGTTTGCTGGGTACTTCTGTTCTAGCTTCACTCCTTCCATCTTCAAACATAGACGCAACCTGCAAAAATACTTCTCACAAGTATGGTTGTTCTGAAGGTGTTTAACGCAGTGCTTGGGTTAATATCTCCAACACTCCCCCTTAATCACAATTTCGTCATTGATAATTCCCAAAAAGTTTCTGAGATAAACAAAACTTTCACGTGCCAATGGCTATGTGAAGATATCAAAAAATTGTTCCTATGACCTGTAGTGCTGCAACACAATTTCATCATTGTTAATCAACTCTAATAAAATGATATTTAACATCAATATGCTTGGTCCTTTTGTGAAAGACAAAATTCTTTGACAATGTAGTTGTTGAGGTATTGTCGCAAAAAATAGTTGTTGTTCCCTCTTGGTCATGACGAACATCCCTCAACATTCTTCTAATCTAAACTACTTGACATGTTGCTGTTGTGGCTACCACATATTCAGCTTCTGCTGTTGACAGTGACACTATTGGCTACTTCTTGGAAGCCCATGAAATGGCTTCAGAACCCAAATGAAATATATATCCTGACGTGCTCTTTCTATCATTAACACTTCCAACACAATCACTGTCAGTGTAACCAACTAGCCTGAAATCAGTTGTTGCTATGTACAAAATGCCATACTATTTTGTCCTATTGACATACCTTAGAATCCTTTTTCTTTCTTGCCAATGTGTCTCCTTGGGTGTCTCAATGAACCTTGACACCAAACTTACTACATACATTATATCCGACCTAGTGGTGGTCAAATACATCAAGCTACCTAACATGCTTTTGTATAATGTCGGATTGACATTGCTGTTGCAATCTTCTTTGCTCAACTTCAACCCCATGACAATTGGAGTTGGTGCAAACTTGTTGTTCTGCATTTTAAACCTGTCCAAAATGTCTACCACATACTTTTCTTGAGAGATAAAAATGCCATTTTCTGTTTACTTTACTTCTATGCCAAAAAAATATCTTAATAATCCCAAGTCAGTGATTTCTTAATAATCCCAAGTCAGTGATTTCAAATTCACTCTTCATAACTTGTTTGAAATTAGCGATGAGGAAATCATCACTACATGTAAAAATGAAATCATTTACATATAAGGCGACGATGAGAATCTTACCTTCGCTCTCTTTGATGTAGAGAGTGAGTTCACTGTCACATTTGTTGAAACCATTGTCCAACAAGTAGGCATCTATTCTTCTATACCATGCGCGTTGTGCTTGCTTCAACCCATAAAGAGCTTTCCTCAACCGATACACTTTGTCTTCTTGGCCTTCAACCTCATAACGAGGCGGTTGTGCAACATACACTTCCTCTTCTAGTACTCCATTCAAGAATGTTGATTTTACGTCCATTTGATACACTTTTCATTTATGCTACACGGCAATCGCCACAACTGTGCGCACTGTCTCCATCCTCGTGCCTGGCGCGAACGCCTCTGCGTAATCTCTTCCATGCTACTGCTTGTATCCTTTGACGACTAGCCTTGTTTTGTGCCCTTCAATCTTTCCCTCAATATTGCTTTTGGTCTTATAGATCCACTTCACTCCAATCACATGTTTTCATTTTGAAAGGCTCACTAACTCCCATGTGTCATTCCTTTCTATTGCATCTATTTCTTCCTCCATTGTCGCAACCCATTTTTCTTCTTTGACTGCATCTTCAAAATGGATTGGGTCATCTACATGACAAAATAATACAAATAAGGAATTTAGACCAACGTTGCTATCAATTTCTTCTTGCTCATAAATTTCATTTAAATTTCTGAATTTTGATCTTCTCGTGCTTTCTGAAGATGGGCTTGACATGTCACTTGGTGTTGCGCTTTGTGGTGTGCTTGGAGGAACACTTTCTTGGTTGCACGAAGCTATCCTATTATTTGTTGATGGTGTTGCTTGTTGCCTGTTTTGTTGCGCTTGAATAGGTGTAGAAGGAGTCATTGTTGAGGAATTACTTGCTGCTGTTATTTCATTTTTGTTCTCATGTGGTATACAAGCTTTGACATTGACTGTCATTTCTAAACTTCCATCCCATGCTTCCTCTTCTATGAATTACACATCTCTGTTAATTATGACCTTCTTGGTTAATGGATTGTATAGTTTGTAAGATTTGGATTCATCACTGTATCCAACAAATATTCATTTCTCCCCCTTGCTATCCAACTTGTTCCTCAACTCATCCGGGACATGTGCATATGCCACACATTCAAAAACTCTCATGCGAGTAACACTTGTAGGTTTTAACCCCGTACAGAAATTACCTGCATATGAATTCTAAAACACAGAAAATAAACAATGCGAGAGCATAATACATAAAACACATATACATAGAGATTTTCCACTAGATCCCAAAATTGGTACTACCAGCTTAATTTTTCATTATATGTCCTTTCAATGTTACAATACATCTTTATATATGCCGAAGAGAAGGAGCCTTTAAGTTACCATCCAACACCAAAGAAAAGTAATCTATACAACTTGAGAAATCAAGGGGGGCCTAATGTGTTTGAGATACTGAAAGAAAAGGTAAGACAACATCTTCTTAGAGAAGTTGATCTACCTATCAACTCAACACAGAAAACTCAAAGCAAGTCTAGGAAGACAACTACAACAAAAAATACATATGTCAGTAGCAAGGGCAAGAGCATCCCACTAAACAACACAAACACAAGTCTAGCCCCGAACATCTCAGTGAGTCTTCCTGCTCTATACTACAACATTGTTGAAGACATGAAAAAGACATGTGCGAAAATATCTCTGTATGAGTTAACCAGGATCAAGGGTCAACGGGATATTCTCTTGCACACCCTAGGGAAAACCTCCATGGATAGTGTTACCTCTTCCAGAAAGGGTCCAAGTAAGTCTCCTAACTCACACACATCCATGCTCAACGTATTTTGTATGGAGGAAGCAAACTTGGTCTGCCCACCAATTTTATTATCATTCGAAATGGTCACAACTCTTTGATTGACTTTGGCATGTTAGTTGATTTCATGCCACTGTAAATTGTTAAGACAATCAATGCTCAATTGAGTAGCACAACTACATAGGTCATCCAACCTGATAGAACATGTGTGCTAGCCATTAGTGAACTCTGGGATGTGATCATCTAGTTATCATCTGACGAGCGAGTTTATTAGTGCACTAACATTGTGACTGTGGACATCTTAGAAGAATATGGATTACCATTTAGCAGAGACTCGTCTAGCAAGCTGCAAGGATACTTTGCTACGTACTGGTGAGACTTATGGCTTTCGTGCAAGGGCAAAAATAACCAGATTCGAGTGTTGTCAGAAGGATACATGAAACACAACGTGACTCCCTTGGATGGTGAAAACGAACTATTGGCTTTCGTAGAACTCATGTTCAGCAATTTATTTCTGGAAACACAGTTGGGGTGGTATCTTGTACAACCAACTCCCACCCCACTAGACACATAGTTGGGTCTCCTTCCTTTCCCAGCTCATGAAAACCCAACCTGTATAGTACATTGTAATAGTAGTAGCAGTGCAAATAGT
This sequence comes from Pinus tabuliformis, assembly GCA_031772625.1. Lineage (NCBI taxonomy): Eukaryota > Viridiplantae > Streptophyta > Pinopsida > Pinales > Pinaceae > Pinus > Pinus tabuliformis. The sequence goes on from CM062816.1 coordinate 1,949,018,066, forward strand.
AATACTAGTGTGACAAGCAGTCCTTGTACAAATAATTTGTGGACCTTATACTTTGACGGATCCAAGACATAGGAGGGCTCTCTAGCCATTTGTGTCCTAACAGACCCATTGCAAATGAAACATTTAGTCTCTAGCTACTTGGATTTAGAGTGCAAGAAAAACACTATCAAGTATGAAGCACTCATCTTGGGCTTACAGAAACCCATCAGCGTCAATGTTCTTGTGCTAAACGTGTTAGGTCACTCAGAGATTGTGGTTTGTTAGGTGCGTAATGCTATACACTATGTGTCACCCTATCTTAACAGTTATCGACAGGAGGTATGATGAGTTATCTCTAACTTGCAAGATTTCAATATTATTTCTATACCAAGAATGTGTAATACAACTGTAGATGATCTGGTGAATGCAACTGCTAAGATGACACTGTTGAGGGATAGATTTTGAGTTGAAATTTTGTATAAGCCATCTGTCCCTGATAATATCACTAATTTACATGTTTTTGGTGATGACTAAAAGATACTGCATTTCATGGCTAATTTCGATGTCTTCAAAGAGGCAGAAATAGATGGATATGAGCACAAGTAGTATCTGCAGAATGTAACTGATGATAGCAAAGGAAACCTCATCCCCACGGGTGTGGTATAACTCAAGAAGTTGTATGACCTTCAAACTTTCTTTTAGGGGCCTGTGAATGCTAAAACCCATAGGTCCACAATGTTGTACGAACAAATCAATCTAGGAATAAACAAAGATATGAAGTTTGTGAATCTCGGTGCATGTTTCACACCACAAGAGAGAAAAGATTTTGTCCACCTGTTTAGACAGTACCATGATGTCTTTGCATGGACGTATGATGACTTGTAAAGATATGACACGTGAATTATCCAACACATCATTCCAATCTAGGAAGGGGCCAAGGATTTTCTGTAGAAGCTCAAGAAAGTGCATCCATCACTTGATCCCCTCATATAGAAAGAATTGACTAAGTTGTTGGATGCTTAGATCATCTATAAGGTTCGTCATTCCATGGGGGTTTCAAATATAGTCCCTATTAGAATGAAGTCTAGGGATATCCACCTGTGCATTCATTTATGAAATATTAACCATGCCTTTGACAAAGATAACAACCTAGTGTCATCTATGGAACACATATTGCAGACAATATCTTGAGCAGAGATGTCGTTTTTGCTAGACGATTTCTGGTAGTAAAACTTGATATAATTAAGACAACATTCCATACCAAGTGGGGTACCTTCGCTTACCATGGAGTGTCATTTGAGTTGGTAAACGTAGGCGCTACATTTAAGCACATAATGGACATTGCTTTCTGTGAGGTCATTGGATAGAGCGTAGTGGTCTACCTTGAGAATGTGATAGTGTTCTCTAGACAACGTTTAGACCACCTACCCCATCTTAAGAAAATCTTTGTACAATGTGGAAAGTACTAGATATCCTTGAATCCCAAGAAAAGAATCGTTGTAGTGTTTGAGGGTAACCTCCTTGGGAAAATCAATGCCAAGAGTTTGATCAATGTAGATACGGATAGATTTCAGACCACCACGTAGATTCATTACCCCATGAATAAGAAAGCCATGCAGTCCTTCCTGTGAAATATCAGCTTCCTCAGAAAGTTCATCTCTGATTATGCGCAGATTTTCAAACCCATTCAAGAAATGAACAAGAAGGATGCAGTGTATAGTTGGGGGGAAAGGGAAAAGGAAGTGTTTTCTCATATTAAGAAATCTATAGCAGAGGTGCCTGCACTGTACACATTAAATTTCAAGAAGGATTTCTTGCTCTACATGTTTTCCTCTGACACTTCACTCACTACTATGCTCACTGAGAAAGACGAGCTGAATAATGAACAAACTCTCTCTTTCATGAGAATGAGCTTGCAAGGACCTGCACTAAGCTATATCGTCATGGAAAAATAATCATATGTAATATACAAGGAAGTTAAACACTTTAGACCCTACCTCTCGAAAAATCATTGCATTGTCTTTGTGTGGCACCCAACAGTCAGATCACTACTTGTTCAGAAAGAGCTGGGTGAAATAAGGGTGAACTCGATGATAGGACAACAAGAATACTATCTTAACATCAAGTCAGTTCACACCATCAAGCGTCATAGTCTTGGTAGACTAGCAGTGGAAGCAGTAAATGTGCAAGAGGAAGAAGAACAGCTTGCCGGCTAGGAGAAATAAATTGAAATGTATAATGTTGAGTGAGCCCCACCCACTTCGCATGAAAACTCTTGGTATGAAGATGTGTGTGATCACCTTGAGCATGGCACCAAGCCCTCTCCCTTCTCTATGTAGTAGAAGAGGGCACTCTGACTCAAAGCTCTATCTTACCAGTTGGTGCATGGAGTGCTTTACATAACACATCACAATGAAGTTTTGCTCAGGTTCTTGTAGGGACAAGATTTAGAAAGGGTGTTATGTGATCTCCATGATGGACCAGCCCGGAGTCACTTTGTAGGTAACATAATAGCACACAAGGTCATGCGGGCTAGTTTCTAGTAGCCTATATTATTCAAAGATGCACATGCCTATGCACGCAAGTGTCCGGTCTATTGGAGATGTGCTCGCAGAAAATGAATGTCAGCAGCCCCGCTATAGCGTGTTGCAGTGGATGAACCATTCCAACATTGGGGCTTGGAAATCATTACGGAGATTTTCCCACATTCCTAAAAGAAGCTCCACTACATCTTAACTACTACAGATTACTTTATGCAGTGGACAGAAGCATTTCTACTGAAACAAATGAATGACCAGGAAGTCATGATCTTCCTAAAGCAGAACATCATCTCCAGGTTTCACATTCGTGTATCACTCGTTTTGGACAATGCAACGTACTTTTCTTCATTGAAGCTTTATGACTTTGGATTGCAAAATAGTATTGCATTAAAGCATTCTACTAAATACTACCTACAAGGAAATGGCCTTGTTGAGTCCATGAACATGAACTTTATCTGCATCATGAAAAATACCATTTACTTTGAATAGCGAAACTTGCACTCCACTCTGGTGAAAGCTCTATGCGTCGCTCGAGTCACACCTACGCGCTCTTTAAATACCTCCACCTACTTCCGCGTATATGGAAGAGAAGCCATTGTCCCACCAAAAATCTACTTTCTTGCTTTCGATTTATCCCATGAATCCCAAGGAAATTCGTGTTGATTAGTTCAGCATAGGATGGACACATTGTGAAAGCTATAGGAAGAAAGGGTGAAACTAAAAGAAAAGTTTACACTTCACCATAACTATATCAAGAGATGGTTTGATAGAAAGTTTGCAGGGAGTACTATCTTCACTACGGGTGACTTAGTATTGAAGTGGGATAAACCCCACGAAGAAAAAGGAAAACACATGATGTTTTACTCCCTGTAGATTGGCCCTTTCATCATTCACAAGAAGCTTGGGCACTACTTAGCCAACACGCGTATCATCTACAATCACTTGACGGGAAGATTGACACTCTCCCTATTAATGGCCAAGACATAAAATATTATCTTCAATGATCTAGGGCCACACCCCATGATGAAGCTCATCAATAGGTAAATTATATGGGCCTTAATGCCACTCTCCAGCTTATCAAAATCAACTTTTCTCACATTTCTCTACATATTTTATTATATTTTTCTTTGTGAAAAGGGTAAAGGTGAGATGTTATGTCATGTGGCCTAATGTGTATTAATTATAGGATTTGGAGCAGTTTATGGCTAATTTAAGTGCAGGAACTCGAAGTATACTAGAAAGAGGGATTTTAGGAGATTGGGTCTCCCTACTTAACTCCTCAATCACTTGAATATTCCTCCACCAAATCTCATCAACTCAGAGTTACAAGCAACCAAGCCCACCAAGTTCATAGGTAGCCAAGCCAGTGATAGTTAAGACAAGTTAATCTTGAGTTTGGGAGCTAAGCCTCCCTAATTTAGAAAAAACGATTGGTAGCTTTAGTTGTATAAATAAGAAGGCCTAGGGCCTCATTAGGATTCAACTTTTTATTGTAGCCAAGAGGCAATTTCGAGCTTAAGATATTTTTATTGTTATTCTCATGTTATTTTTGAAATTTTGGTGATAATGAAAAGGGTTTCTTTGATCCAACAATGAGTTTACTTAGAGGGATGAAGCTCTTGGGTTATAGCCCAACCTTAGTAGAAGAGGTTCCTCTTCTTTCTATACATGTATCCTTAGATTAGAATCATAGATTTGCTACTGAAATTATTTCTATTTTCTTTGATTTGCAAGTCTTTGAATGATTGGTTAGTTTTGCTTCCATTAGTTGGAGAAGTAAATCAATGTTATAATAGGGAAAGGAAAGACTTCAGAAAAACCTGTGATATTGGCCTCATTCCCATCTCCCCCATGGGATCATGGTTTGAAGATCCCACTCTCACAGTCCCAAAAATAGAGTTATCTTTTTGTTATTGCGTAGCTTAGAGTTTCTTTTTGAGTAGGTCATTCTTCATGATTTCCTAGAAGCACTTGCAATTGTAATTTTTGTTTTTTAAGTTTGCTTTAGATTAGAAAGAATTCCATTCCATGGAGTTGATCCACTAGCCATCAATAAATCAGTTTCTTAAATTCAACTCGTCTTTTCCACATTTACATAAAGTTGTACAGAAATGAAGAAATGAATATGTGTTGTTGCAGGAGTTGCTGATCTATAGGGACAAATCATTTGACTAGCCTCATCTAAGTCTTCTCCACCTCTCACAAAACGGGCTACCAATAGTCAATCGAATTTTTTGTTTTGTAGCCCACCGTTGACATCCACCTTGAGCAAATCCAACCATCCTTAAGAGTTCGGCTTATTCTTGGGTAGTGTGCACCTTCCCCATACCATATTCCACCACCATCCACCTTCCCAGCACTTCCTTTCACCTTCACTACCTTCCTACAAATTTCAACTAAGTTTCTCGTAGTACACGAGGACATCATGTAGTAACTATAAGGAATCCTGTAGCAACTACATGAAACCTTGTAGCAATCTATTTTAGACTGGTTTTGGTAGAAATAATGAGCAGATCCTAGGATAGGCCTTCAACTTGACCTCCATACCACTCAATTCCATTTTTGACTAGTTTTTCCATAGCTTCCTCCCTTGCAAAAGATAAGCTTGATTAGTTTAATGTTTACATTTCTAAATTGAAGACAAAAGAATCTTTTTTGCAATATTTAGTTAGTGCATGCATTTATCAATATTAACAATATTAGGATCATTTCCATGCCTACTTAGGCCAGATAACTAGATGATAGAATGCAAGGTTAAATTAGGTCTCTTCTGCAAGTAATGTCTGCTAATTCCTAGCTAGGTGATTTCGTGTCATTTTCATAGAAATTTCTATTCAACGTTGTCATTTCCTTAACATAGGCAAGAACTTACATTCTACATTAAAAATAGCTTTACATTCACTATTTGTAGTCAGCTTCATTCTAGTTAATAAAATACTGGTTTTAAAAACCCTAGTGGTCTATCGCCGCATTTGAGAAGTGACACGAGTGGAATGTTGGATCTGCTATGCATATAGCATTGTCACCTCCAAGTTTGTTTCAACCATGGGTTGATAAAGTAAAGTTGGTCACCCTAGTAGTTTCAACATCCTCGCTGCAATACTAGGGTTCATCACTTTTTGGTGTCATTGCCGAGGAGTTGTCTAGGTAGATGTGATTCCTTCTTTCCTTTCCATTTAACATTCAATAAATAGATGCAATTCCTTCTTTCCTTTTGTTTTCCATTCAAAAAATAGTTTCATTTTATGGTTTATTTCCATTCTGTCAGTGTTTCCATTCAAAAAATAGTTGAAAATTATTCTTTCATTCCATTCTTCAAGTAGTTCTAAAAAAAACCTTAAAAATAAAAAAATAAATTCCTTTCATGACTCGTAGGAGTAGAGAGAACTTAGGAATTTGTTTTCCAAATACCCCCATACCATCTAACATCCAACCTTCCCTCTTATTCGATGGTTGCGAGCTGGAGGACTCATTAGGAGAACAACCAAAGATCTTTGAAGAGCCTATTGGTGGAGAATAAGAAGAAACCATTCCACCAACCTACACGATAGCTGAAAATAGAAATGGGTTTGAAAACAGAAATGGAGCTAAAAAGAGAACTAAGGGTGACTTTCTCATGAGAGAAACTAATGGAGATGCTAGGATGAAAACTGTAAGCCCCTCTTCCCTTCCTCACTTCCATGGCTTAAAGTTAGAGGACCCTGATACATTTTTGTTTGAGTTTGATGTCATATGAAGAACTTATGATTATACCTTTGACGACCAGAAGTTGAAATTGTTCCCGTCCACCCTTAAGGATGCAACCTTGCATTAGTTCATGGGTTTATCTGGGGACAACATCACTACCTGGGTTCAAATGAAACAAACCTTCAATAATAAGTATATGGATTATTTTAGGTCCAAAGACACCAAAGAGGAAATTGTTATAATAACCTTGGGACATGATGAGTCTTTGGAATATTATGAGGAAAGGTTTCAACTCAGCTACAAAAGGGCTAGATGCACCCTTGATCCCAAATCACTCAAGACAGTCCTTCTTAGAGGGATCAAAGAATATTTCCTATAAACCTTAAACATGTTGTCAAGAGGTGACATCTATCAGTTATCCTATGATGATATTAAGATATTTTTCAAAAATAATTCAAGGGTACCTAGAAAGAAGGGTAGTGCTAGTCAGGCTTTGGCTAGTTTAGCCTCCTCCAACACATCCATCATAAGTGAAATTGGGAACACGTTGGAAGACTTTAAGAGTGAAATGTTTCACACCCTTTCTCATCAAATGGACACCATGCAGATCAAGAGGAAGCAGGAGGAATCAGAAAGAGTCTTAGTTGTCTTTTTCCCTAGATGGACCAAGAGGCACCCTATAAATGAAGGTCCATTGAATATTATAGATATCTACTCAATCTGTGAGGATAACCACTCCACAAAAAAGTGCCCTTCTTTGCCTAGATTGAAATTTTTGTATCAAGGAACTGAAGGTTTGACTGAACAACTCTACTATATCAACCAAATGAGGCCTCAAGGACCTTGACCATACCTGCAAGTAATGCAAGGCCCATCATATTCATATTACAACCCTAACTAGACTGCATCCATTCCCCCTTCATGTCCTCCTACTCATCCTTCATGGTCCACACCTTCTCCCTAGTATTTTCAACCTCAATACCATTCCCAACCTCACAATCAATCATTTTGGCCATATGCTCTCCCACAACCTAAGTGGAATACACCATCGTAGGGGTGGAGGCCTGCATACAACTAATATCTACCCTTACTCCACCTACATCTAAACCACAAGTCCTTCATCCTTCTCCCCCTAAGCAACCTCAGATGCCTACTTAACCAAATCTAAACCTAAACAACAAACATGCACAATAGGTGTATAGTAGAGAGACATCCTACCCTCCCTATGTTGTGGAAATTCAAGAAATCAACCTTAGGTATGGAAGAGAGTTTCCAAATGATCAACCTCCATCTCCACCTAAGGATCTTGAAGAGGAAAAGCATGAGAGTGTTCCTCAATCCAATCCACCTCCTTTTACTGAAGATTAAGCCATCATATCCAACACACCCTAGACGAGAATGAACTTCTGGGTGAGTTGAGAAAATTTTGTGTTAAAATCCGACTCATCCAAGCTATAAGGATTTCCCCATCTATAGCAAGTTAATCAAGGAGAAATTATTCAAACATCCTAGGAGGAGAAATAAAGAAACCCCTACCATTAATGTCATTAGACAGCTGTCTAACTTAATGTTGGGGTGAGTGATTTCCCCAAAGAATGTAGACCCTGGCAGTCCTATGGTAGATGTGCACATCGATGGTATCATTGTCCCCCATACCTTGATTTATATTGGGGATACCATCAATGTCATTACTAAGAAGACTATGCTTAAATTGAATCTCCAAGGATCATTAAGGAATACCAAAACAATTTTTCATCTTGCAGAGAGCTCCACAGTAGCTCCTGAGGGAGTTCTTGAGGATGTGATGGCCTCTATTAATTCATCGGAATACACTTTTGACTTCTTAGTTCTCCAACCTAAGACCAAGTTCAATGGTTATACTCTCATCCTTGGAAGGCCATGGCTAGCCACTCCTGATGCTCACATAAGTTGTAGGGCTCAGAATATGACCATAAAAAATGGGCAGTTGTCCAAACAATTGGCCTTGTATGCTCCTACTCAACCATCTCTAGAGCTTGACTTACCTTTATGGTTAGAAGAGGAGGAGGAAGACGAAGTCTACTCTACCACCTATTACCCAGTCTATACCCTACATGTTACTATAGGAGGGGAGAAATTTTGAGTTAAATTATAGACTTATAATTTACCAACATAAATTATCAACCAAAGGTAAGTAAACTTACGAGATGTCATGAAAAATATATGTAGGATTGATACCTCAAGTGCTTCCTAATTAAATCAGTCACATATACACAACATTAATGCCTCTTTTCAACATCAACACTTGGCAGAAAAGGCTATAGAGTGGATTCACCTCCCTATACAGCTCTGATATTTCTAATGTTGATCAAAAAATATCAGAGATCAAACACACAACCAAAAGAAATCAATTAGACAATGGAAAGCTGAAACCGATTAAATGAATCACATAAATTTTAACCATAAATCAATTAATATACGTTGTTGAATTAGAAAAGAGAACACTAGCTGTGCAACAACAATATCATTGTATAAACATAATTAAAGGAATACAATAGTACTACAAATGGGGTTGTGACTAAAGGGGACCCCCCCTTACTCACAACCCCTTCAATATTAAAAGGATTTACTGAGTAGAATGAACAAAACATATAAATTGTATTAATATGGAAAAGATCACAATATTGTACAGTCTGATGAGCTGATCAGCCAACCAATCCTCCTTACACATAAAATATAATAGTATTTATACAATTTTGTAGGCATACGATTTGCCTGAATAAGGAAAAACTACTTGTTGAACTATTTTCTATTAATATAGGTATAAGATATCAAAAATAACTCTTCTGAGTCTAACCAATGACCAAAAGCATGGCTCAGACTATTTTGCTACATCTGCTAGATATTTTCCTCAAGAGGCCAATGTGAAGGAGATTGGAGATTTGGGTAGTTTTGATGATAAATATGGAGTAGCCAATAGGACAATGTCCGTGTAGGTGGATTTCTCCACAAAACCCATGTTCTAGTTTGTTCTAATATTAAGTGGAACATAGCAAACTGCTGATTCTATTGCAGGAAAACTGGATGGTTGCATGAAATCCAGATGGTTGTAGGAAATTCGCACTTGTAGGAAATTGCGGAGCATCTACCGGAAAATAGAAACTGCAAGTTGTCTATAAGAAATGATAGAGATTCTTCGAATATGCATAAGACTTCGATTAGTTGACTCGATAATTTCAGTAAGCAAACAATTAGCTTAAGGAACTACTTAAGACTAACTTAAAATAACAATTTTTAAGTTAATTTGCATACCTTAAGCACATAGTACTCGTTTGGCCAAAATCTAGATAATATGATTGAAATAGGTATAACTAGGGGTCAAATAGAGTTTGAAAATGGGAAAACAAGGTCTTGGAAGGCTATCAAAATTGAGAAAAACTGAGACTCAACATTCCCCCATGCCTAACTTCTTGCATGTCCCTTATGCAAGCAAAATTATGCAGCCTCTAAAGAAAAAGATCAATCCTTGCCCTGTGTTGCAACTACTGCAACCAAATGGTCCAATTGGGCCCTACTGGATTCTTCCTGAATATGGCTTCTATATGTTTCATTTTTCTTCTTCAAGTGGTCAATCTGGTTTTGTTTCTTCTTCATGATTCGGGTTGGCATTTGATGCCATTCGTCATGCTCTTTCTACATGCGTAAACTGTTTTATTTCAAAGTTTCATTCTCCTTCTGCAGAGCCCGCTCTTACATAGTAAGCTCGTGAATTATCCCTTCCAGTTCTTATCGACACCAATTTTTCTGAGAAGTTACCTCCGCCTCTTGTCCAGGGGAGGACTGAGGCAAACTAGGTTCCTCTTGCCCTTGGTGGTTTTCTATTGTCTTCTCTCCACTTTCCTGTAGTGGTGGATCCTGGAAGGATACTGCTTTTATGTCAATAAATTTGGTTCATATCACCTTCTCCTTTCACCTTTCCAAGCGTTGGGGCTTCCTTTTATTCTTATCATGACTTCTTGGTGATGTTCTTTCTGATGTGATTTCCTTTGTGGCCATCTTTGTAGCCTCGCTCCTTGTAACTCTTTTAGTAGGGGTAGAAGAGTTTTTCAATTTAGGCTTCTTCATTACAAGTTCTCCAATCACCACTACCTCTTCATCTCCTTCTGATTCTCCTTTATTAGTAGGGCTCATGTTTGTGGCTTTTTCCTTGGATCTCATCCTTAACTTTAGAAGGAATATGGTCCTTCTCATCTTCCATGAAACAATTTTCTCACAGGAAATCTTCCCATGTTTTGTTTTTCTTCTTTAGAACCTCAGTCGAGATAATTCTTATTAAACCATGGTGATAGAGGTTTTCCTCTATCTGGGCTTCTCTATCCTTAGCACTAGTAGACAGTTCCATCAAAGACATCTTTAAGAAACAAGGAATTTAAAGGCATATCTAGGAAGTTCCCAAGAAGGCGAACATGAAACATAAATGCAAACTCGAAATGACATTTGCAAGTTTTATATTTCTGTAAGAGAAATAGCAGGTGCCAACTCTTACTCCATATATATTTTTGTAGGATTCCTTTACTCCAATCAGGGTTTGTGCATTCTTTCTGGAGGAAGGGAACACATATTCCTTTCTCAAACCATTGATTTTTAAACCAACGTTCTTCCTCTTGTGGAATATCGCAGGCTCGCGCCACCAACTCCTCCATCAATCAAAATTTGACATTTCCCACCTACTCTTTGTCTCCATTAAGGTTAAGAGTGAAGGATTTGGTCACTTTCGAATTGTGCCCATAGAATTAATGAAATAGGGGCAACCATCCTACCTTTTCCAGCACAACTTTGCTTCTGGGCTCAACATCTAACAACACAAATCCTTGCAGTTCAAACTAAACAAGGGCACACAGTTTATACATGGTTAGGAGCGGAAGAAACGAAGCTAATTCAACTCATAGTGACGCCTCCAAGCCTTTGCAAAAAATTGACAGTGGGATTTTAATTTTCGACATATTAGGGAAGTATGGAATTTTTTTTAAAAAGGACGTTAGACGTGATCTGATTAACATGATGATCTGACCTGCAGAATGGATATCTGAAATATCACCAAATAACATGTCAGAGTTATGAGAGGTGGACATGGAACTCCATTTATGACCTAACGGTCATGGCCGTGCATTTCCACAAAGGGTAATGAGGCTTATGTTCATGTAAATTTTAAAAATATTAAAGCATCATTACCTTTCACTTTAAGCGTCCTATCACCAATTGTACCTTACCAATCTTACCTCCCAACAATCCAGTCCTTTGATGACGATTGCCATTGTCTTTGAAATGATAACGCACCTTATAATTACATAATTCGTGTATCCATTAAACATAACAGGTTATAAACATGATTACATAATTCATGATCTTAACCAGTAATAAATTATGAGTACTTTATCGAAAAATCTAATGTTTTCTTTGTATTTTTAGGAAACTGTTGGTGTGCTACAGGAATTATTTTTCTACACAATTGTTGAATATTATGTAGGAAATTCTTCTGTAGAAAACATACACATTTCTTCCCCTTTTTGTACAGTTCATTGGATGTGAATGAAGGTGTTGATGTTGAATGTGCAATGAGCTCATTGGATTACCAGCCATTGAAGTCAATTGTTAACCAGTATGAGGGCCATCACCATTAATGAGAGTGAGGACCAAGGTACCCTGGTACTTACTATCAGGTGTGAATTTATGAGCTAATGTCAAACCACCTGTAGGATCTAGTAGTCAAGGAGCCATGGTGATTCCCCATTTCTGATGGCAAGATAGCTTGTCATTAAGGCATACAAGCTTCAAGGCATCATAAGGCTCTTGATCTTGGACCAAGATAATTTGTTGATGTCGATGGGCCAATATTGTTGGAAGGAGGGCCTTAAGGAATCCCACATCAATCCAACATGAGCAATCCAAATATTAGTTGAAAAATAAAATTTATTTTGAGGATCCAAAGGATCTACTGTCCTGTTATTTTAATGAGCCCAGGGCAGTTCATGCTCACCAGCTTTCAATTTTAGAGAGTCTGAAATACTGAAAAAAAAAAAAAAAAAAAAAAAAAAAAAAAAAAAAAACTCCAAGGGGGCGCCTTTTCCGTAATTAGTACATTAGGCATAGAAAAAGGAATAAACATGTACCCAATAGACATTCCCCTCATGGTTTATTGAGCATGAGAAGGAACAAAGTAAGCTTAGTTTATGACAACATAAAATCAAGAAGAGGTAGTATAAGGAACAACTCCTTCTCCTGCCACTTCCAACCCTTTCTTCTTCATAATTTCTTCAACAAATTCCTTCTTTGATTAAGGTTTTTGATATAACTTGAGCCTGTGCCCATTTACCAAGAAATAAACATTCCCATTATCAATCGTTTTAACCCGAACAGATCCATTGTCAAAAACTTTCTCAATTTCATACGGACCCAACCAATGTGTATTGAATTTCCCTTTAAAGTTCTTAAACCTTGAATCATACAACAATGCCCAGTCTCCTTCTTTATGAATCAGTCATGTCATTTAGCTCATTGTTGTTGGATCAAGTCAGTATGTTGAAAAGCATCCTGCCTAATCTCAGCCAACTCATTGAGTTGCAAGATCCTCTATTGTTGTGCCTCATCAAGGTCTATACCCAAATTTGTTGCCATTGAATGTTCTGATCTCAAATTCAATGGGTAGTAAAACCTATTTTCCATACACCAATTCATATGGAGAGAATCTAGTGGTGCTTCTCCATGTCATCCTGTAGGTCCACAATGCCTTAGGAAGTCGATCAGACTAATCCTTTTTAAGTAATTGCAATGTCTTTGTAAGGATTCTCTCCAACACCTTATTTGTTGATTCCACTTGCCCATTGGCCTGTGGATGATAAGTGGTGGAGTTCTGATGAGTAATATGATATTTCTATACAATTACCTACATAATATTTGAACAAACTAAGTACCCTGATCATTAACTATCTCCCTATGTGCCCCAAATCTTACAAAAATATCATAAAAAGTAAATTCTATGTAACAACCCTGGTGAAATTCCATGTAAAAATATATAAATACCACGGATGATTGGACACATATTCCAAGATGAATGGTGGGAAAGACATACTAGGGGGTTTTCATTTGGTTGTTTATGGCTAGGGAAATTGGTAAAGACATCGACTAAGGCATTAAAGAGGCAGAAAGGTATTTTGGCACATTTATTTATGAAAATAATGGAAGTTGGGAGAAAAGGAAGGTGAAAGGTCATAGGTTGCATGTGTGGAAGAAATTGAAGGAAAATAGTGGAAAATGAAGAAAATAGAGGCCTCATTAATAAAAAGGCTTCTAAGGATCAACGAGAAACACTTGGTCAATTTAGCTTTGGAGCTCTCTCATTATTCTCTCCCTCTCTCATACTCTTGGTCACTTAGAGTTTTCTTGGAGCACTTTGGCATTGGAGCAAGAAAGGGAAATAAGGAAAGAGGAAGCAAGGATCAAGCAGGGATTGGTAGGATCAAGAAGCTACAATAGGCTTCATTACAGTTGTGACAATATTTTTAGCATAGCCTTGCAATTTCCTGATAGCTTTGATGAGATGGGTTCTCTCATGCGTTTTGTGGGGGATGGCTGAATTGGATTCGATGCTGAGTGGGGCGGATTTCCAAATTGAAAAACACATGGTGGTACTGTTCCCTAAACCAGACTGAGGATGCATGAGGCCAAAGGCCTAGTAACCCCTGAACTAGACTGTGGGTTGTGGTAAAGCTAGATTGTGTGCCTCAGTGGGCCTAGGAATCCTTGCTGGTGAATGGTGGGATATACGGTAAAGCCAAGAGGTGGATTTTCTATTCATTAGGCCTAGTGATTCTGGGATGGAATGCATGGAAATCCTGGAGAGTATGTCTCGATGTAGGGCCTAGTGATCCCTGGATTAGACTGCGGATGCACGGTAAAGCTTAAGAGACTAGGAGGCACTCAAATTCTTCACGGTGTAGGTGGAGAACTTTGGTGGCATCCACATTGATTTGGTGTTCTTTATGTGTTCTACAAGTCCCACATTCATGCTTGGAATATGGCACTGGGATAATTGGCTAAAGAGAAACTTGGCTCATCCAATCTATGGTCGAGTGGAACATGGTGGTCCCATTGCCGATTGTTTCATTGCATTTATTAATGAGAAATTCATTCCCTTGATTTCATGTGCAGATATATTGATATATATATGGATTTTGATGGTTGATATGTCCTTTGTATTTCTATTCCTATTATACTAGTTACATGTACATTTTATGGTAGCAGCGATGTTTGGCTCTCAGCATGTTTTTACTTATGTTTGAATGGATATTGTATTTATGACCCAGTAAGTGATAAGGCAGCAAAAGACATGAGGAAACAATGGTTCATGGCGATTCTCAGATAAGTATGAGATCCCTACACTTAATTCTGTTGTTTACACTTGTAGGTTACATGTTGATGATATGTTTGATGAAATTCCTGTCATGGCTAGCATGGGTTTGGTTATGATTTTGTTCATATTATTGCTTTTGTATCCTTTTTACCTTGTATTCTTACTAATTCTAAATGATGATTCCATTCTAGGCAGTGTCCTAGGCTCTAGGACAAAAAATGTGGCTCAAATCTTGGAATGTTAGCATTAGTTTTGAGACTAACTCACTTGGGCAGTGTCTGGGAGGCATTATAAAGCACCCGGGTAGTGCCTGGAGAGCATTAGTACCGAAACTAACTCGCCTGGGCAGTGTCTAGGGAGCATTGCCCTACCCTAAGTGTCTCAAACAATAGAGAGACCTAGGGATACGCAGTTTGGGTGGATGACTGGTCTTTTGAAGGTTATGTGGATGATGTTGGATGACTATGTGTGATGCTTTATAGATCCCATTTCCTTAAAGTCACCAAGGAGGTTGAATCTTATCATGGTGGCCTAGCATCGCATGTTTACCTTGATTGACCAGTTCCTTGGGTAGATGTAGGAGGAGGGTGTTATAGAGTGGTATCATAGTGTGGTTGTGCTCTCCTTGGGATGTGTGTTGGTCATGCATTCATGTCAATTTCATGTGTCTCTTTTGTTGTAGTCCATGTGCTTGTTTCCCTTGTATGGCTTTGATCATGGTTGTAGTCATGCAACCATGTGAAGGTTGAAGGTGTTGTCGTGGAGTATTTCATCATGTGTGTATGATTGATTATGCATTTTTATGCACATCAGTGCTCACATGTTATCAAGTGCATGTGATGTGGTTGTTGTTGTCATGCATGAGGTCATGGCTTGTGTGGTTGATATTGTCATGCATTAATGACTAGACTCTATCTATAAGTATGTGTATATGGTTTGGCGCTCATTTGTTATGTGTGTATATGTAGTTGTTATGCATGTATAGTAGGTCAAACATGCCTTGTGAAATCATTGTATGAAATTTAAGTCATCATGGTGCTATTGGTTGTTATGATGCTAATAAGTTGGCTGAGATAAAGCAAGAGATGCAGATCATCAAAGTGAAGTTGCAGGATTGGACCTCAAGGCAAGAGCAAATCATCATATAGGTATTGCATGTGGGCATGCAGGTAGGTAAGTTAAGGATTTTTATATGCATTAGGGTTATATACATTAGGTTTATGTACATGAATTTGATGTTATGGTTACATTCATGGTAAATGTTAGATGATTAGTGTAGTTATATGCACATGTTTCAGATATCAAGAATGATAGTAGCTTGTAGTTGTAAGCTTTTCTATTGTTGTTTTATATTAGATAACATCATGATTATGTTATATGTTGTTGATGAGCATGATATATAAATTATTGTTGTTATATGTTATTAACTTGATGATTAGGGTTATTTCATTGAGATATTGATGTTATATATTGTGTTAACCCGATTTAACCTATGCAAATGATTATGGTTGCGATACTCAGGTGTGAGCTAACATATTTGTGATATTGTGTCATACTAATCTAGATTGATCATACATATGTGATTTTTATGCATGAATGACAAATGCTGCTGAGCTTATGACGTGAACATGATTAGTTAGTTACTATTATGGATATCATGATTTATGTTTGAGTTGACATGTTGTGAAGTTGAATCATGCTAACCTAGCTTTATTGTGTAGACAAGATAGCCTCCCTTAAATAATGTATAAGTTTTCTTATGTTGTATATTTGGTGTCTAGTGGTTTGATTATGACATTTATTTGGTGTTTGAGTGATCGGTGCCTAGTTGATTTATTTAACATGGTATGATTCTAAGTGGTTGAATGATTGATAAATTTCTTAATATGAGTATGTGTTCCAATGATCTTGCTTTAAGATGTTTTTTGAGACAATTGAAATGTACTTGAGTGTAGTAGGTGACAGATGTAGCATTATGTCTAATGAATCTGAGTTGACTATGACATGATTGTTAGTTTTTCTAAATATTGATTTCAAATTGATAAATATGATTGTCTTGATATTTGTAACATATGGTTGACATGTGTGAGAAGTTGGAGGAAACATGTTTGGTATTAGTGTGAGAAGGTAACAGTTGATGTGTTTACATAACTAATAGTTGGGTGATGTGACAACGCATAGTAAGACACAGTTGCAGTAAAGTAAAAACGTAAAAGGAAGGAGTTGGACAAGAATTCCTTGGGCTATGTTTGGAAACCCTAATTCCAAATGAATGCATGCTTGGCATATGAAAAATCTTCTTAAACTTGATTTTGTCTTACATTAAGTGGATATGTGCTAGATTCATGAACATGTACTTGACAGGTATATTAGCTAGTCTTTAGTTATAGGAGGATCTGTCAAAGAATTGGAGTCCCTTGAGAGATGGCGTGGATGTGTTTAGTTGCAAGCAATGTGATTGGCACAACAAGATGAGGTAACTGGTGTAGTGTTATTTTTATTTATGCACTAATAGTTATGTGTTAATGAAAGCATGATGCAGGGAGTTGCATGGAAAGAGAGGTTGCCATGAAATCTTGAAGAAGGCTCAGGTTGAGATTTCCCTGGGAACCATGGGGATTGAGTCATGCTGTTTGTTATTAATCTTGTGCTTTTGGTCTTTTATGAATTGTTGAGCTTTATTTGTGGCTTTGTTTATGTCTAGTGTACGGCCATACCACTTTGTTTGTGGAGTCATGTTGTTATTGGTTTTAATGGTTTTCTTCTTGTTGTTTTTTTCATTCTTTCCTTTTACGTTTTGAGTCTAGGAAATTGGTTGGGAAAGAGGAAAGCTAATGTAGCTCGAGGAGAGTTGTGTGGTACTCAAAAGGTAATGTAAGATTCAAATGAAGCTCTATGCGTGAGTAAGCATAGCGGAAGGAAAGGCTATGATAGTCCATTGGACTGGCTGGGTCCATTGTGGTAAATGGATCGTAGTAGTATAGTCATGAGAAAGGTAACCAAAAAAGGTAAAGAAAATGGAT
This sequence comes from Pinus tabuliformis, assembly GCA_031772625.1. Taxonomy (NCBI): domain Eukaryota; kingdom Viridiplantae; phylum Streptophyta; class Pinopsida; order Pinales; family Pinaceae; genus Pinus; species Pinus tabuliformis. The sequence continues at coordinate 1,949,035,684 of CM062816.1, forward strand.
TGGAGGTGTCATATGGTTTGACTATTTTGGGAACTATGGTTCTCATTATTGTACATGCTGTGCATGAATAAGGAAGTTTTCTTAACCTAAAACTTATGTTATCTGGTAATTATGTAATGATCGTGATTTTGTGATGTTTACATATGTATACAGAATATATATGTATGAATGTCGTTGTATGGCATGACCATAATTGTTTTATGTTAATGATTATATATGCATGTATGTATGTTGTTGTCTGACGGGATCATGATTGTTTTATGCTATTGTTCATATACGTATGTATGTATCCATGTATATTTTTTACTATCTAATAGGGTTATCAATGATCATTCTTATGGAGGAATGTTTCCTTATGCAGGAAAATGACATGAAAAGGTTCTTGGTCTACAAGGAATCAATTGAGAAGAGTAGTCACAACAAATATATGAGGTCAATATCATGTGGACATGATTTAGTATTGTATACTTTTATTATTCCTATGTTTATGTTATGACAGGTAATGTGGAAGGATACATCAGCCAAGTGAAAGCAGTGTGGTATGTGACATGCTAGGATAAGCATGGATGAGATACGGGAAGCAAGGTTTCTTGGTTAGGACAGTGTGGTTTTGGATGTGTGGTACTATTGTTGTGCATACGTTTTATATGTTGTACATGTTGCATCTATGATTTTTTCACTTGTGGTGTTGTGTATACATAACATGTGTACATGTTATTTATGCAATTTTATGTACAGGATGGTACAAATAGGGTTGTGTGAATATTGCATGTGGGGTGTTGTATACATATTTTACTATCTTCATGATGTATATGCGGCATGTGTGCATATGGTGCTTTGTGCATGTTGGATATATAGTTCTGTGTATGGATGATGATATGTACATGTTGGATTTATAGTGCTATGTACATGTGGTGTTGCATGCATGTTGCACATATGGTGCTATGTACGTATGGTGTTGTGTGCATGATTGTACAAGTGGTGTTGTGAGCATGTGGTTCTGTGTACATGTTGTAGATGGGGTGCTATGAGCATGCGGTGTTGTGTACATGTCGTGCATGTGATGCTATGTACATATGGTGTCACGTACACATCGTGCGTGTGGTACTATGTACATGTGGTATTGTGTACACATCATACATTGGTGTAGTGTACATGTGGCGTTGTGTACATGTTGTGTAGGTGGTGTTGTGTACATGTGATTTTGTGCACATGATGCGTAGGTGGTGCTGTGTACAGTTGGTACTATGTACATGTTGTACATATGGTATTGGTGCACGTGTGGTATTGTGTGCACGTCATACATATTGTCTTGAGGTAATGTGGTATTATGTATGTGTATCATGTAGTCATGGTATTGTGGCATGTGTAATCATTGTGTGGTACTCTGTGTAGGTACATGTATTGGTGGTCCTTCACATCTGGTATAAATCGATGCATTGTATTGCATACACTAGGTGTAGGTGTATGTGTTGTGTGTCAGGTGTAGATGCATGTATTGCATGGTGTGGTATGTCGTGTGGTTGTATGTGTTTGATGCACACTATGTTCTATGCACATGGTTGAGGAAAAGGCATTGGGATATTGTCAATTGTGGCAACAGATCCAGAGTCTGTATGGGATAAAGAAAAAGGCATAAGTAAGGATCAATGAAGGAAAAGTATCGGTATTGTACTTCATTTTTATTATGAATGTGATTTATCATTCTAGTATATGATGATTATATGTGATCTATGATTCTAGTTAGGGCATAAAACGACATCATAACCATCTCTGGTTGTGGAAACTTGGTTCCGGCATCCCCCCATACTGATTCGAGTGAGACTTCAGTCTGCGCTTCACGGATTGATGGTGAAAGGGCCAGTAGTGTAGGTATTTGTTTAGAAAACTTAACTCTGAACCTGGGTTAGGACCCCTTAAGCCAACATAGCATGTTCTCTCACAGTAACATCTCTCCATGCACTCTCCTTCAGCACCAAGGAAATCGAATAACTCCAGCACCCCTGTGAACACTATGAATCCCATCTAGAGCTTAGAAACAATAGTAGCGAGACCAAGCACTTGCACACAAAAACAAGGAGGACAATCACATAAATAGGAATAAATATACAAAAAAATGACCAAGGAAAAGCACTTATGTGAAAAAAAAGAAGCACAACAGAGCCACCCTCCAGCATGGAACAACCAAGCAAAGGAAGGCATTGGTATGACACCTCATCCAAATTATTCCCTAATTATGATATAGTAAAAGTATAGGAATATGAAAAAGTAGATTTCATAAGCTAGAGGTGGCCAGTTAACTTGGCCACCCTTGGCTCCAAAACAAAAATTGAACTGCTAGTCAACCTGACACGTGGAAACATCACATCGAGAGGAATGAGTTGAGAAGGTGGTTGAGCTAAGTTGTGGGGGAGTGGGGGATGATTACAAGGAGAGGCTTCTTAATAGCTAACGTTGGGCCACCAGTCCCAAAGAGGAAATCTCGTACACTTCCAACAAATACAACACTCCAAGGAATCAACCACAAGAAGCAAATATTCTGAACTCTCATGGAACATTTTTTCATTTCAATATCAGAGAAGACCGAGACCACCTTGTATAGCCAATGAGGAGGCAAAATTGTTTCAGCCACCCTATAGGAAAGAGAAACTACAAGAAATGCAGGGAGCTATAGGAAAGAGTGTAAATTCACAGATAATGCTAAAAGGAGGTGCATAGGGTCCAACTACTCATAAATTCTCCTTAGCCAAAAAGTCACAGTGAAGGGTAGGTGACCCATATCTCCTATGCTTTGAATTGATAGCTAGGAATAGAAAAATGGGCTTTTAACTGATTACAGTGGGCCTGGGAGTTTTTAAAGAATTGTGAACAGTTTGAAAGTTTTGTGGAGATAGGGAGAAATTGTAGTCATCCACTACCCTAAGTCACCCTAAAAACTAAGGCTAAGCCAACTAGACTCCTGGCAATCATCCAACCAGAAAAGGAACATGATAGAAGGGTTTAACAAAAGGGACCCCACACAGACATCCAGGATACACCTCCATCCCCCTATGGTATAAATATTCAGAAGACATAACTGGTTGGGATTATTTGAGTTGCGCAGAGGGTATGATGATGATGTAGCTCAAGATTTTTCTAAGGCACTTAACCCTCAGGCTAGGATCAGTGCTACCACAGTGTTAAGAGGACTGTCCATTACAATTACTCCTAAAGTAATTAGCAGAAGCACTACACTTCCTCCAAGGATTCCATCGAGAAAGGAGGAGAAGGCTACAAGCACTTTTTCAAAGAAAATTTTCTTCATAAGGGATGAAGATCCTATTGAGCATAAAAATGGGATAAGAAGGAAATCCTTCCCTACCCTTGGAATTAGGTAAGTTGTCATATTCTCAAATATATATCTTCTGAAGTGACGATTAGTATAGTATATGGCTATCAATTTAGGCTCCTCCATGAGTTGAGATTTGGAGAGGGTATACGCAATGTCAGAAGACTCAGTATACCTTACTTCTTATTGCAATCAATAATAAACATGAGCTTAAAAGTCCAACAGGGAAAACATCAACAATCGACACACCATGGACTTATTAAGCTAATACTAGAGGATGCCCTAAAGCAGCTCAGAATCCCCATTCAAAGGTCCGCATTCAGAGATATGGACAGAGAGGATGTGATTGAAATATAAGCCCTTCAATATGATAGGGACAATACCTCTAGTGCAGAAGAGGAGGTAGAAGAAGAACTTGAAGAGGAATAAGAAGAACCTAAAGATGAAGTAGAAGAACCAGAGGAAGAAGAGGAGGTAGAAATAGAGAAAACAGAGGAAGAAGAAGCAAGAGAATAAGGAGAGGAGGAAAAAGGTGAAGAGAAAGAACAAAAGAAGGAATCAAGTCCTAAGGAAAATGCCAAGGAAAGGGAGGAATCTCCAAGTTTGTCTCCTAAACCAACTAAGAGGGAGACAATTGTTGCCTTGGGTTTCCAAAGTACACCTATCAAATGAAAAGGGAAGAGACATAGGTAGATTCCCCTATATTTCAAAAGAAGGAGGATCACTAGGATCAAATAGGGGAAACCACAAACACCTACCAGGAGTCTAATCATTATGGAGGACTCACCAAAAGAGTAAGAAAAGTTAGTTTCCCTAGAAATAAAAGGTGAAGAGGGCACATCAAAACAATCTTCCCCAAAACCTCCCATCAGCGTTGTTAGGAGGCTTATCACTAGGTCAGAATCAACAAAGCAAAACAAGGCATCTTTGACCCAATTTCAGAAAGGAAAATTCCTTCTACAAGAAACTCAAATAGTACTATAGGAAACTCTATCATCACTACAGTAAACACAAAAAAAGTAGCAGGAAGGACAATGAGGATAGAGAAAACGCAAGGAAGCAGCAACACAAGTCCAGTAGGAGGTAGATTTTCCAAAGACATCTAAGGGAGAATCCCAAGAGCTATAAGAACCTAACCCATAGCCTAATCTAAGCTCTTATTACAGATTCATTGATGGAGGCAGAATAATACCACATATATTTTTCATCCCTCTCTTCTTTGTGCTTGAGAAGGAGAGAGGAAGCACACATCTTTGGATGCAAATTTCCAAATCAAACAATGTAGAGGATGTGGGACATATGGAATAGAAGGTACTAGAGATAGGCAGATATTTGAGTAGGATAAGAGATAGGGAATGAATTATGAGATCTCATATAGAGGCAGAAAGCATATGGCTAAGGAGGCAGTTACAAGAAAAAGAGAGCCAATTAGCCACCATGGCAAGCCTCTCAATGGAGGCACTCCATTGTAAGATGCCACCAAATTCATATGCCTTGTACCTCAAAGATCAATGGAGTCAATTTTAGATAAAGACACTAGAACAACGGGGGACTATGCCTTTCCAAGACTATAGGTAGTTCATTGAGCTATGTGACAAAAGTAGCCTACAGGATAAGGCCAAGATATCTTAATTCTACTTGCACAACTTGGCCTTAACAGAGTTGAATGTGGGGGGCCCTAATACAAAGTTAGGGAACTTACAATTAATAGCCCATGCATCATGGATGAGTCATGAGGATGCTAGGGCTAAGGAGGTGAAGAGGGTGTTGGAAATAAAAGAAAAAGAGCCCCTTTACATCATAGTAGAACAAATGAGTTCTATGGTTGTCATTTGTACCCACAACATCATTGCAAATGATCCCAGCTTGCATAAAGAGACCTAGCTACATAAGAGCAAGCAATCACACATTTTGAGGACACCTTGATATTGCTAGGGGATGAAAGCTAGAAAGCATGCCAAAGGAGATGGGGCACCCTACAATACTGCATAAGGATTAGGGAGTATCATTCCCCTAAAAGAATGAGAGATGCACTAGAAAGGACCCCACTATATAACAAGGCACTGCAGAGACTCAAAATCAATTGGATTGGTTTGAAACTCAATCCACCCTTGCTATTGGGTATGCTAGAAGGTAGGAAGAAGGAAGATGAAAGAAAGCAACATGAGGAAATAGAGAAGCATGCAAGGTTTTATCCACAAGAGGAAGCTCCATCAACGAAGGCCTGGGATGTCATAGAGGGCACAAGAGCTATGAAAGACATGGACATAGACTAAGTTTATCAGAAGATGAGAAACACTTTCAGTAGGGGGCGATGATGAGGCACATCAATAGGTAAATTATATGGGCCTTAATGCCACTCTCCATCATATTAAAATCAGATTTTCTCACATTTCTTTACGTACTTTATTACATTTTGCATAGTGATAAGGGTAAAGGTGAGATGTTATGTCATGTAGCCTAATGTGCATTAATTGCAGGATTTGGAGTAGTTTTTGGATCATATAAGTGTAGGAACTCAAAGTAGACAAGCCAGAGGGATTTTAGGAGATTGGTTCTCCATCCTTAACTCCTGAATCACTCAAAGATTCCTCCACCAGATCTCATCAGCTCAGAGTTACAAACAACTAAGCCCAGTGAGTTCATTGGCAGCCAAGCTAGTGATAGTTGAATACAAGTTAATCTTGAGTTTGGGAGCCAAGCTTCCATATTTTTAAGGAAACTGTTGGTAGCTTCAGTTGTATAAATAAGAAGGCCTAGGGCCTGTTTAAGATTCAAGTTTTTATTGTAGCGAAGAGGCAAATTCTAGCTTAAGTATTGTGAGTGTTATTCTCATGTTATCTTTGACATTTTGGTGATAATGAAAAGGGTTTCTTTGATCTAGTACTGAGTTGAATCAAAGGGTTGAAACTATTGAGTTAGGGCCCAATCCTAGCAGCAGAGGTTCTTCTTATTTTTGTACATGTATCCTTAGATTAGAATCATAGATTAGCTGCTGAAATTATTTATGTTTCGTTTAATTTACAATTCTTTGAATGATTAGTTAGTTTTTCTTCCATTAGTTGGAGAAGTAGATCAATGTTATAGTAGGGAAAGAAAAGACTTTAGAAAATCCCGTGACAATGGCCTCATGCCCATCTCCCTCATCAGATCATGGTTTGAAGACCCCACTCTCAGTGTCCCAAAAATAGAGTAATCTTCTGGTTATTGCATAACTTAGGGTTTATTGTTGAGTAGGTCATTGTTCATGATTTTTTAGAACTTGCAATTGTCATTTTGGTTTCTTAATTTTCTTGTAAATTAGAAAGCATTCCATTCCATAGAGTTGATCCACTATCCATCAATAAATTAGTTTCTTAAATTCAACTCATATTTTACACATTTACATAAACTTGTGCATAAATCAAGAAATGAATGTGTTGTTGCAGTATTTGCTAATCTGCAGGGAGAAATTTTTCCACCAGCCTTATCTAAGTCTTCTCCACCTCTCTCCAAACCCTACCAACCATCAATTCAGATTTCTGTTTTGTAGCCCACCGTGGACAACCACCATGAGGAAATTCATCCATCCAGAAGAGTTTGGTTGATTCTTGGGTAGTTTGCACCTTACCCATACCTCATTCCACCATCATCTACCTTCCCGACACTTCCTTTCACCTTCCCTACCTTCTTACAACTTTCAACTAAGTTTCCTATAGTAAACCAGTACATCCTGTAGTAACTACATGAAATCCTATAGCAACTACAAGAAATCCTGTGGTAGCCTATTTTAGACTATTTTGGGTAGAAATAATGACGAGATCCTAGGGTAGGCCTTCAAATTGACCTCCATACCCCTCAATGCCACTTTTGACCAGTTTTCACATACCTTCCTACCCTGCAAAATATCATCTTGATTAGTTTAACATTTACATTTCTAAATTGAAAACCAAAAGACTATTTTCTGCAATATTTAGCTAGTGCATGCATATATCTATCTTAAGAATACTAGGATAATTTCCCTTCCTACTTAGTCCAAATAACTAAATGAGAGAATGTAAGGTTAAATTTGGTCTCTTCTGCAAGTAATATGTGTTAATTCCTAGCCAGGTGATTTCATGTCATTTTCTTAGCACTTTCTATTCAACACTTTCATTTCCTTAACATAGGCAAGAATTTACTTTTTGCATTAAAAATAGTTTTATATTCACTATCAATAGTCGGCCTCCTTCTAGTCAATAGAAGACTGGTTTGAAAAACCCTAGTGGTCTATCACCCCAGTTGAGAAGTGACAAGAGTATATTGTTGTATCAGTTGTGCATATAGCACTGTCACCTCCATGTTTGTATGAACCTTAGGTTGTGTTGAAGCCCTGAAAGTAGTTGCTACAACATCGGGGAAAACCACCCGGTTTGGACCTTCGTTAGCAACTCCTTTTCCATTTGGTGTAGTGGCTCCAACTAGGGATAATGGGACTAGTTTCCCAAAAATGATTTTGATAGTGTTGATGGGGTGATATATGATGTAACGGGGGAATGATTAATCTAAGTGTAATCTAATCTAATCTACTAAACACATGCGTATATCTTAGTTTAAATATAAATATACCTAGGAATTCAACACAACATGTGATCTACAATGACGTCTTACAACAATTGGTAATATAGATCATTCAACTATTATAAGAAATGAGATCATTTAATAGTAATCATTTTGGATAAATATTTAGCCAAAACGATTTTGAAAGATATATCGCATATAAATCGTTCATGTATTCACAATAAAGTCAAAGCCAACATCATACAAAAGTGTAATAATGCTAACTATAATTTATACTTTCACACATAAAACAATTAACAGAAGAAGTGTTGCCTGATACATAAATAAAACAAGATCATAAGATAAAAGTACCATATATGACGAGTCATGCTCATGTGCTTCATCGATATTGACCAAATTTCAATCAATCCAACATATTCTAAACGTACAAAAGTGAATTTCAGTAGAGAATGCTAGATATTTAAGAGAAAATATATCATGTTCCATTCATAACATCAGAACCTCTCAAAAGCATAGAAGTGCAATGTTTCGAGTGATGTTTCTGATAAACTTTCTGGACCCCTCTCTAAATGCATGAGAGGAGTTTAAATACCAAACTATAGGTCCTAAAATAGATTATTACAAAAATAGTTGAGGGTGTTTAAATGACCTGCCTCAGATTATGCGAAAATAAAACTAAAACTAAAAATAAACTAAGTGACTAAATCCTTTGCATTTGATCTTCGAGATCATAAATATCTATCATAGGCTTGAGTTGTGTCAATCAGGCGATCACAGATTTCAATTACCTAGCCAATATAGCGTCAGTTACCACTAGAACCATTTTTTGTGTGGAAGTTGTTAAGCATCTCAAGGTCATCCACTCACTGTATGGTTTTACCAAGAACATCTAGTATGCTTCCTAGTTTAACTTGCTAATCTGTCTAATCACATCCTCCTTTTCCTTCACTGCCTGCCTCCACTACTACTCTAATTTTTGACATTTGGAAGAAATCCTGGTATGCTTTCTGTAACTAGGTTGGTGCCATGCAAATTTTCATTGATGGCTTCTATTATGTTGCTTTCTACTACGGCTGCGATTGTTGTTTCCCTTTCCGCTTACTTGAGCTAAGAACCCCAATCTGTGAACAAGATGTCTTTATGCGATTCCTCCAGTTTTGGTGGATCATTCTTTCTCCCTTGTTCTGATTCTTTCTAGGTGATGAAGTCAGAAATCGTTTTATGGATTTCGTCATAATCAAGTCTCATGTTGCAAACTTGGCTTGTAGTTTATCATTGATCTCGCAATAAGGACTTATTTGTGAGATTTTCTAGCAAAGAACTTCCTTCTGCTTCATTAGTTGGGAGTTAAGACTGAGTGTTTCCTTTATGAACTCATCGATTTTCAGCTTGTATTTATATTTATCTGTCATAGCTTATGTCTGCACCTCTTTCTACTAAGCTGGCCCAATGTTGTATTTACATTTGTTCAAATTATTGTTGGCGCTGGGCTACTTGTAATTCTTCTTTTTGATTGGATTTCTACTAAGCCGATTGTTGTTCCAATAGTAGAATTATTTATTCCTTTTCTTTAAGCAGCATTTGGACCTCTTTCGCTTTGTCAATAATTGTTGCTGCATAGGCTCCTATGAATTCCGACAATCTTGTGAGATTTTCTGATGGGTCCATGGGCAAGTCCTTCCATACAATGTCCATTGGTTCATTGTCAGGAGTTGTAATAGCTGCATCATCTAACTTTATTTTCTTCCTCTATCTTTTGATGACATATTTGTGGGTAGGACTATAAAACACATCCAATGGAAGAATTTCCTCAATTGTCAAAATAATTTCTCAAGTGGGGGTGGCTGGAATGAGTTCAACATCCTAGATGCCTAAAATTTTCTCCACTATTGTTTCTTGAGTTGATTTGTGTTGTGGCTACATATGATTCTGTACCTTAGATGTTTTTTCATCTGTGTGAAGCTTCTTGTTGGAATGTTCTCATTCCTTTTCCAAATCAATAGTTGGGTTTTTACTAACTAAGTTGATGTGGAGTGAACTTATTCCTATTTCTTTACTATGGTTTGCTCGACTGTTTCCTCTGTAGTTCCAGCTGTGTCCCTTTCAGACTCTTTATTTTTATTGGCTCCCCCATTTTGAGACTAGTGCTCTAAGTGCTCTGACTCATGAGTAGATCTCTCTTGGGTTTCTTCTTCAGAATTCTCTTTGGAGCTATCCTCCAAGCTTACACTGGGAGTTGGCTCCCTTATTGGTTCAATTTGTAGTAGGTCCAATGGGACCTTCAATAATATCCTCTCTTTGTACACATGGAAAGCTTCAACATCATCTAGGGCAAAAAGTAGTGATGCCATATGTGTCACTTTTGAAAATGTTTCTTTTTGTAGGAAGAGGTCATTGAAGGCATCCTCTTCATGGGTGAATGGTTTCACTTTCACCATAGTAGTGAAGTTCTTAGCAGTGCCATTTGGGTCATACTGCCTTCCTGGGATTGTAGCTAATTTCAGAGACTTCATGATCTCTACTTCTTTGCATGCATGTCCAAAATCATGTAGCGCAAACGCACCACATTGCAATGGAAATGTACGCCCAATGGCCTTCTTCTTCTCTTTCAATCTTTTGCTCAACCTAGCTTCCCCTGCCCTTTGGTAGGCTATCTACCTAACCATTAACTTGTCAGAGACATAGTATGGGAGAACATGCCATGGAGAAATGCTCCCAAATACTCTGATATAGGTAAATGTTTCATCCGCAAAACATTTGGCTACAAGCAAGATATCTACTTTAGTGAAAACCTAGAGGCAGTTGTGTTGTAGACTTGTTTATGGATAGGTAGAATAACTCCTTGACAAATATTATAAAAATGGGGGTGATACTGAGACTCCCACAAAATCTTATGGTTTACATGGATAGGAAGCGGGTCAAAAATGGTCCACTTCCATCCCATAATGGGAAATTTGGAACTAAAACAAACTACGTCCATTACAAAGGCACTCATGAAGAATGGGCGATAAATGCTTAAAGAGGGACTTATCTTTCTCCTATATTCCATAATGGATTTTTCCAAATTATCAGGAAAAATTTGAGCCCAATTGATCATCGTTACATTCACAGCTGCATCTATTAATGGAAGCCATTCTAGGGAAAATTTGTACTATTGGGTTTACCGAACAATCTACATAGCATGGTTGCTGCAAAACTATAAGGGTAGAGATAGATGTCGTATAATACATACCTATCTTATCCTTTTTGAGATTTCCTTCTCTTTCTATCTAGGTCTACATTATGTTTGTCTGTTCTTCATTCTCCTTAGCAAATTGCTCGAGGAACTATTTATTGTAGAGCTTCTGTGGCTCTAGTAAATGGTACATTAGCCATAGGCTTTCTTCTAAAAACTATCCTATAACCTCTTTCCTTTGATTCTTCATTTCTCTTTCTAAGACGTCCACCACATCAATTATCCACTTGACCATATCTGTATATGGGATTATCTTCGGTCTTGTGGCTATGCGGTGTAGGAATGAACATGCTGTTTCGAAGTAGGAGGTGTTAGAGGAAACATGAGCATCGACCGTCGCCTTTTCTACCAGTCGCCTTGGTTTTTCCTCTTCTAACAAATCATACGTTGCCTCCCAAGTTAAAGTTCCTTCATCTATGCTGCATGTAGTATCATAGAAAAGAGGAATCATTTCTGACTTTTCAGACGTCACTGCCTTTCCCTTCATTTTCATTGCTTCTAATGAATCTTCCTGTGGAGTTTTCCTGAAATGGAGCAAAGTGGAAGATATCAGATAGACACAAGAAAGAATGAAAACAAGGATGAATGATACATATACCATTGAAAAGGTGGCAAGAAAGGAGTTTTAATTAAACGCAGATGAAAAGATATTATATCACGTCGAGACACTTTTCAACATAAATGTCATTAACCCATACTAAATATCCACTAATGGCTTGTTATTGCTACCTATATTTCTCTTTAATGTTCTGCATCGTAAAATGGGAAGAAAACATTTTAAGGTTGCAAGCTTTAGTTTGAGAGAATGTCGATTTTGCGATTGCGATGCAATATCATAAATCACATTATCACATATTTGATTGTGCACTTTCTTAAAGTTCTTTAGTTTCCTATGGGATGCAAGATATGGTGTGTTATTTATTGTATAAAGCATAGATTGGTTGTTGTAATTTTCACCTTATAAAGTTTTTTTTATTACGTGGTGGATTTTAAGTGTTACTTTATGACATAGGCTTTTTAATCAGGTCCGGGTTCTTATTACATTTCACAACATTGTGTGATTCGTAAGTTTTAAGAACTTTCTTAAGTGTTCTGACACGATGCGATAAGGTTGGCTACCTCATCGCAATATCGCATTTTGCATGTTTCGACATGTTTCATGGGAGTGGGCCCTTTGTGAATGGCGATATATGATACAGGGTTTTGTTTTAATAGGAAATGCCTTAGGCCTTAGTTTTAAACAAAAAGCCTAATGATATTTATGTTAAGCATGGTGATTCCTTTTTATCACTTTTCACATGTTTTGCTTGTTAACAAGGCTTTCTGACACACTTGGTCTAGCGGTATGCGAAAAGGCGAGTATTTGCTAGCTTTCAAAGGGTTTTGGCTTCATATCTTGCTTTATTCCAAAAATTTAAAAGAAAGTGTCTAAATGGTAAAAAAAAATTTGAAGAATTTTATCAAGGGTCACTATTTATTGATATAATATTAGCTATTATATCAATAAATTGGGGGGTTGTTGAATAGAATAATAATTGGCGATTCACTGCAAGAACTAGTTATCTCTAACTGTTTTTGAAATTTCTAAAAACTTTCAAAATAAAGGTAGTTCAAAAAATAAAAATACATGAAATATAAGATAAGTAACATTTCTCTTAATAATAAAAACAAAATCTAATTAATTATGATCCATTTGATTATCCTCTTCAATATTAAAATTGCTTTGTCTACATCAACCATTACTTGGTTTTAAAGATAAAAATAGGGGACTCTCGTAAATTAGATTTTAGATGTACTTAGCTGTCATAGGTAGAGCATCTGCTGCCAAAAGGCAGCCATAGCCTCGACAGGGTCACCTTTTAACCAACAATGATTCAGTATCCCATCTAGGTAAGAGTGCAATTTTTAAAGATAAATTCAGATTCATATACTCATTTGCTTTCTCATTCTTTTCTAAACAATTCCTTTTTCTTAAAATTTTCATTTTTCTTCTTAAAGGTCATTGTCTTGGTTTGGTGGCCAAAATTGACAATGCCATTCACTGGTTGTAACTTTAACTCAACAAGTTGGCGCATGATGAGGCCCCTTGTCTTTTGATTAATCATAATCTCAAGCCATTACCCTGTTTTGGTATGCAGTATTGGTAATGTCAGCTTGTTACTTCCCTATGATCATGGTAAGTCAGCTCTTGATGAGACCTCTTATCCTTTAAGTTTAAGAATATTTTAGAATTACACTCTCAAAAGTGAAAGCCTACTAGATGGGGAGAATCATTAACTTCTTAAGATGTTATCGATGAAAATTACAGAGTTAAAGATGCTTCTCTTTAGAGAGTCCTTGCTTTGTTATAGATAATTTTCTTAACTGATGGTAGAACAAAGGTTATTTTATAGAATTGAGTTTCATCAAAGGATAACTAATTTTAGTAGAGGACGAGAAATTTTAGAGAGAGAGAGAACTTAGCTTATGCTTCAAATGTAAAAATCATCTTCTTAAAAATCTCTACTTATACAAGAGAAAATTCAAAATATAAAAGAGATTATTATTATAAAGGCCAAAAGTAAATGCTACTGAACTTTTATTTTCCTAAAAAGTAAAAACAATAATATACAATGAATAGAAAATATTATATTCTAGGAAACATATTTCTTCAGGATCTGCCCATTAACAGGGAGATAATCTCTCTTGCTTGACAGATCTTGCAATAAAAAGGTTGACGGGCCAATTTGTTCCATAATCTGAAATGGTCCAAGCCACATTCTTTGGAATTTGGTATGCTCACAGTTTTCCTTGTGTACTTTATCGCATTTCAATACCAAGTCTCCGAGCTGAAAGGATTTTGAACTTATAGAAATTGCATCAAAAGAAGATTTAACTAATTGTTGATGATGTGCATGTGTGATATTTTCCTTTTCCCTTTCTTCTTTGAGCTTAAGGTTTTTTTATTGTCTCACTTGCATAGAAGAAGAAGGGGTTTCTTCAATAAATTGAACTAGGGCTAGAGAGGGAATAACTACATTTGTAGGGAGTACAACTTCTTTCCCATAGACCAAATTAATAGGAGAAGTGCCTATTGAGGCCTTCTGTGTTATTCGATCTACCCATAGAGAAAATATTAAAGATTTTTGCCAGTTTTTCTGACTTAGATCAATGGTTCATTTGATAATTCTGATGAAATTTTTTTTTGTAGATTTGGCCAAGCCATTTCACCGAGGATAATAGTTAGCAAAGTATTTGAGTTTAAAACCTTGTTTAAGAGAAAATTATATCATAGAATTGCCTGTAAAATAAGATGCATTATCAAACATGAGAGAAGATGCCAAACCAACTCTGGTAATAATAAACTGATCAATAAATTCAATGATGTTTTTAGAATTAGCTACCTTAACTAGAATTTCTTCCACCCACTTTGTGAAGTAATCAGTTGTTGTAAGGATATATTTATGCTGCTTTGAAGAGTGAGGAATGATCTTACCTATTATATCTAGTCCCCATTGTTCAAATGTTTGTTCAATGTTGATTGTTTGCAATGGTAATGCGAGTTTCCTTTGTCTCCCAGTAGTTGTTTGACAAACTTTACATTTCCTTACATTTCCTTACATAATCTTGTGCATCTTTAATAAAGGTTGGCCAATAATAGCCAGGGTGTAGGATTTTATGTGCGGTTGCATCCCCTCCAAAATGTCCACTAGCTGGTCCATCATGGAGTTCCTGCAAAACCTTTTCTGCCTCATATTTTTCAAGACATCGAAGCAAAACAGAATCATAATTTATTCTAAACAACAAATTATTGATGATTTACTATTGTCTAGCTTTTATCCTCAAAGCCTTTTTTCTTTTGTAACTTAGTTGTGTAGGGGCATATCCATTTTTGAAATAAAAAATGATATAAACATATTTGGACTCAGTGTCATTGAGGCTTACCTCATATACTTGTATGTCATCACCTGAATCTTATAGTTCTGGTAAGTTGGATGCTTCTACTAACATTCTGCAAAAACCTTTACCTTTTACAATTTTGGCTAGTCTAATCTTAATGTCATATTCTTGTAGTGCAGTTACCCAATTCACCCTTTTCTCACCTACATCTCTTTTTATTAGTATATTTCTCACTACTAAGAACTGGAATACTATCTTGGGGTGGGTTTTGAGGAGAAAGGGTATGTAATTCTTTATTGATATGAAAACAAAGAAAACTTGTTTTTCAACATCTAAGAAGTTTAATTCATCCCCCTACAAATTTGAGCTAAAGAAAGAAATCGGCGCTTCAACTTTATCATCATTGACCTGTGTTAATGTAGCTGCATATGATTTCTCGGAAGCAAAGGCATATAAAATGGAATGTTTAGAAAAATTTGGGGTTGCTTGTGAGGGAGAATTCAAGATTGCTTGATCAATCAGATCAAAGGATTCATGCTTAGTATGTCCCCATTTAAAAAGAGAATTTTTCTTAATCGTAGATTGGAGAGGTAAAACAATTTGTGAAAAGTTGGGGACAAATCTTTTGACAAAATTTATCTGAACTAGGAAAGATTGCATGGCCTTATTGTTATGATGCAAAGATATTCCAGAAATTTCTCTTATCCTATTAGGATCAATGTCAATTCATTCTTTGGATACAATAAATCCAAGGAGCTTTCCTTCACTTAAAGCAAAGAAAGATTTATTGGGATTTAGAGAAATTACATACCTCTGACAACATTCAAAGATTTGTTTTAAATTCTTTAAATGATTATCGTGCCCTTTTCAGTACACAGTTGTATCATCTAAATAGATTACCACTGATTTATTAACCAAGCCTTTGAAATCTATGCCCATGGCCCTTTTAAATGTGGCACCAACATTGATTAATCCAAATGGCATCTTTTGATAGGCGTAAGCACCCCATTTGTTTCGAAAGGTAGTCTTTAGCTGGTCATCTGGATGTACTAGAATTTGGTTGTAATCTAAAAATCCATCCAAAAAAGACATTAATTTTGAGCCCGCAACTGATTGTAGTATTTGTTCCATAGGAGGTAATGGGAAATTGTCCTTCTAACAAGATTTGCTAAGATTGCGAAAGTCTATACATATTCAAATACCACTGTTATTTTTCTTGACAAGGACAAGGTTAGAAACCCACCTTGAGTCCCTGACAGGAAAGATAATTTTGGCTTTTATTAGTTTATTCAATTCAAATTGGATCTGATTTTCTAAATTCGGGTGGATTTTCCTTAGGCTTTTTTGCACATGTTTCTCATCAGATATCATGGGGATGGTATGTTGAATTATAGAAGTGTCATATGTCTTAAGGTATTCATAGTTCCATGAAAATACATTCCTATATTTCTTCAACAAATGAATGAAGGCTGATTTTTCATTAAGTGTAAGACCAAGTCCTAGATTGATGTTTTGAGGTTTAAGGTAAGTTCCAAGATTAACTAATTCAAACCTCAAAGTCAAACTTTGGAGTTTTGAATTAATGGGTTTTTTGAATCTATCCTTGAGATCATATAAGTCTTCCATCTTAACCATAGACTTGGGTATGGAATTCATAGTCGTTTCTTGCTTAAGCTAGGAGTCATGTTGATCTTCATATATTATCTGGTCATCATAATAGCCTTTAGATGTCAGAAAACTTATGATATCTAGATCATTATTAAAGACTCACCAATTGGTGATATTACAAGAATGGAAGGCCTAAAAATAAATTCAATAGAAAAGCAATCGGTGATATAATATTCTGGTGGAATGAGCTTAGATGAAACATTAGCCAACAAATTGACACTTTCATTTTGGAGTCTTGGGGTGGGGGAAATATTAAACAATGTAAAGTGAGAAGTGAGCTCTTAGACTAATAATTGATGATGTCTCAAATGTCCAGAGAAACAGTGTATAGTATTTCTGACCTATTTTATCACAATTTCTGAAACTCTAAACACTTGAAGGTGTTTGATATTAAGGTTCATAGCCTTATACATCCCTTGAACCAATGCTTCATATTCCACAGTGTTATTTGTGCATTCAAATTCAAGCTTGCATGCTAGCATAATTTTTTCTCCTTTTGGGCTAACTAATATGCATCTTGCTCCGTCTCCATCATTAGATTTGGATATGTCAAAAAATAATTTCCAAAATAATGAGCTAATTAGAGGTTTATCTACAAAATTTAAACACTTAGAAGCATCTGTTTGAGAAAAATTTTCAACCTGCGATATAACATAATTTTCCAATAAGGGTGAAGTATTTTCATTAAAATTTCCTAGAAATGATTCAACTGAATAGTTTCTGATGTTATTGCTTATATATGTGACTCTCTCATTCTCTCCCTCTAGTTCTGTAATGATATACTTTTGATGTTTTTCGCGGTCAACCATTATTTGATTTTTCTTTCCATTATAGAGAAGCCACATGTGGGACCAGTCAGTTGTAAAATAGCCATGAAGCTTTTTGACTAGTCTCTGCTAAGGATTAAATCATAGAACTCGGGGATATCTACCACAAGAATGTCAATGACTTGACAGACTTTAGGGTTTGATGAGAGTCTAATAGTGACTTGATTGAGCTCTCCTATAACTTCGACTTGAGATCGTTCTAACTACACAATGTGTATGACAGATTTTTCGGGCTCAACATTCAATTTTTCTCAAACTGTTCCTGGTAGAATGTTAGATGAAGCTCTAAAATCAACTAAATAGCTGTTTAGATTCTTGTTAAAAACATCAAAAGTCAAAAGGAATGGAGTATGGTATTTTGAACTTCCTCCTATCATAGCAATATTGGTAGGATTGATTATGTCAAATGAAGTATTAGGAGGTCTTCCCATTTCTTGGGCAGCTGTGAGATTACAACAATAGGAAGAAGATAAGTAGGGACTGCTTTTAGATCTTTGGACAATAGCTTTTGTTGATGTTTCAACTTGCTAAGCTCATGAAATGTATTTTTTTCCCTAGTATTTTTCATACCTTCCACTATGTTGTATTCCATTTCATCAGAGACTAACAGGGTTTAGCTGAAGGTGAAGAATTTGTTTGAGAGGGAGTGGCTTGAGTGGATTTAAAATAAAATTTATAACCTATTGTTTTGTCTTTGGGAGTTGGAGTTGATACCTTCTATTTTGAATTTGTTTGTGGAAATTCAATAGGGCATCTACTCTTAGTTGCAACAGGTAGTGCTTCTTCTAGTTCTTCACCGGGAAGGATAAAATTCCACATTCCTTGTAACTCTACTACTTCTTCTGCATCTATTTTTTCTTTAGCCATTGAGACTTCATGTTCCTCCACATTCGATTCAACATTTGATACGATACTTGGAGGCTTTGTATCAGCAGAGGGATTTCTTCTGTATGGTCTGAAAGGTTTCTTTGAGGAAGTCTCTGCTACCTATTTCTTGATATCAACCATTTCATTGGACATGGTTTTAAGGAATTTTGGTAGACCTTCAAGATCAAAGGGATTTTTAGGCGGTTTTCTCTTGGATTCTAAAAGTTACTTTCTTTGATTTGCATTATTCTAATGCATTTTTCTTGTCTAAGGCTAGAATACATTTTTCTATAGCTATGGCATCTTTCATGTTTTCTGCCAAAGTTGATTTGGTAGCCCTATCGACAAAAATAGTTTTATTTGAACTTGATCGTTAGGCTTAGATGCTATTGGGATTTTATTCAATAACTTGTTAAAACATGAATTGAAGTCCTTTATCAGTTCTCTAGGTTTGGCTTTCAAGTTGGAGAGATCATTGATAAGAGTAGTAATTCCTTTGTCATCTCCAAACTTGGTTAGGAATTTCTCTTGGAAGGAATCCAAACTATTAATGAACCTGATGGTAATGAAAAGTACCATGACCCTACTGGTCCTTGTAATGTATAAGGGAATAATTTTACAACTGCATCCTCTTCCACCACTTTGTTTAGGTTTTTGAACAACATAAAATTGTTTCTATGCTCTTAGGTTGATAAACCATCATCAAGACTAAACTTCGGTAACCACTTTTCAGGATCGGCTGGCAATGGATGTAGGGGTTGTTATAGGGAAAAGTGTCTATTTAGAACTGCTCTATCCCACTAAGGTGTGACAGCTGCCTTAGAAACAAACAGAGAAAAACTACTTTTGTTTTTCCTTTATGAATTATAGATAGAGAGGAACAGAAAGACCAACCTTTGTCTTGCGCTAATCCTTCGATTCGATCCCTCTCTTCTTTGATAGTCCTCATCTACCTGCTCCCTTGCACGCCCAGCTTCACAAAGTACCTGTAAGATCACAGAAGCATAGCACTATACAAAGACATGGATCTATAATCATAAACAATCTAGGATCAGATGTAAATTGACCATACAAATGTAACAAGCATCAATGATACAAAAGCATGGAGGAAAACTCAAATACCTTTTATTGATAAACAAGAAAAGATCCAGGAGGAGTTACAACCAGTTGTTCTGAACCAGCATCAACCTCCCAGCAAAGAAGCCCCTCTTCACCTCAAACAAAGCTTAGATCACCCAACAATCTGATGTTTGTCTCTAGAAACCAACAACAATTCCTTACAATATACAAAATTCCAGCCTCTGGATCTCTGGGATGAGGGATCCATATATAGATGTCTGTAAGGGGGATGAGTTAGCTTTTGATTTGATTAGTGTCTTCTCTCTGATGTTTCTTGCTTCCACTTGGAGACTGAGGGCCTCTTACTCATCCTTGGTCGAATTCAGTGAGGCAAGTGTCACAGGAGAAGATTCTGGAAGCTTCCATTGCCTCTCCACCTCACAGAATGACACTGCCATTTGTCATTTCTCTCCCATCGCACCCCACAGAAGGGACTTTTGAAATGCAACGCACACTCACAGTGTATTTAGGTGAGATGCAACGCACTTAGCCAGTGGAGTAGCTGCAATGATCTTGCTTTAACCAATTCTGAGTAGTTTCTCATGGAGAATTTCTGGGAGAAGCTGTAATCTGTTGACCTTGTTCCTTTAGGGGTTAGAACAACACTTTTAGGGACTTAGGAGCCCTTGGTTTATGGAAATTTCATGCTTGGGGTTGTAGGGCACAAAAATGTCTATAACAGTTGCCCCCTAAAGTATGAGGCCGTTAACCTTTTGGTGTCAGGTGAAATGCTTTATTATGAGGATCCGAAGTTCTTTCAATGCTTGGAGGAGACCTGTAATAAGATACAATACAATACATTATCTTCATAATATTTTCATGATCTAGCTGAGGCGGGCATTCCCATGCTCAGCTTTATAAATTCATTTTCATGTACATAGGACAGACAATCGTCTGAGTGTAGACTGATGATTCTGATAGAGCCATCATCCTTTTGAGTGGATGATTATCTGTGCGGCAATGATGCACATTTAATGTCTTTATTTCCCTGAATATATATCGCAGCCCGGATGGATGAAACTAGATCCGGGGTCTTCAATCTCATCCAATCTTCACTCGAAGTACAAGTCGATCCATGTGAATGTTCTGAAGTCGAACATGGAAAGACATCGCTTGATTACTAGTCAATGATGTAAATTGTTAACAAGTGCGAGAGGAATCACCGATAATGATAATGACCCTCAAGGTACTGCAGTACAATTCACGTGGCGTGAATAAAGGACCTGGCATCGAACACCACGCAAAATCTTTCGGTTGAAGGCCATTGATGTAAACCTGTCGCCGGAAGTGAGAAACTTGCCATTGAGGCATGCAAGCTTCAAAGTACTGAATGGGGTGTTCCTAGATCAACTTCTTGGATAATGAGCTGATGTCGACAAGAAGTGATCCGCAACAGGAGGTCGTTAATGAATCCCACATCAATGACACGGAACGGAGCAAATGATTTTAATGGAGGTGAAAACGATCTGGTGATATAAGGTTCAGGGTGGCGGTCATGAAAGAATGGAGTATAATGTATGGTAGTGGGTGAGACACAGGTGAATTCACTGAATGAATTCTCTTGAACATACCGGCGACACTGATGTGATGGATTGGTAGCATTAACCCCAAATTTGGATGGTATGGCGTGACCATGGTGATGTGACCGGTGAGTGAAACAACCCAACCCGACTCGGACACGGAGTGGAAGTGTCATGTTCAAGAGCGACTTGCTACCAACAAAGTTTCTTCAAGTTTTCTTCCCAATTTTCCCCAGCCATTGCTAACCAGTACCTCTTTATTTTTGTCAAGCTTGAGGAGGATAACATATGCTTGTTCTATAATTTGCCCTTCGGGCAAACCCATCGCTATGTTTTAATGATCCTAGTGATAGTGAAACTCGTTATCGTCTATAGACAAGTTTGTCGATATTAATCTTTTTAACGAGTTTAACGACAAAGATAACTCGGTCCTTTTCAATTTTAGAGAGTCTGAAAAGGAATGTAAAGGTAACTCCAAAATTCATTTTTCGTCATCTAATCCCTTAAGTCCGAAAAAGTATAAAACAATACAGAAGGGATGAATTTTCGATATTTTTAACGAGCCGAAAAAACAAGCGCTCGATCTTTTTGTGTAATAATCCCTCAGGTCCAAAAAGATTAAAATATAGAGGAGGGATAGCACTTCTTGTCCCTTTAACGAGCTGGAGAGGCCAATGGCTCGGAAATCTTTTCATATTTTACGAGTTAGTTGAAAAGAGCTTAAAGGAGACTCATCTTTTGAGGAACGAGTGATAAAACGGGTAGCAGTTGATTCTAGGTAAGGTTTGGAATTTTCCAATCATGGCAGTGTCACAAGGATGGCTAGTGAAATCACTCTTCGCAGCTGTTCCTCAAAATGGGTAAACAATCAAATGGAGGTGAATGATCGGCCAATGAAAAAGTGGAGGTGACGGTGAAAACACGACCAAGGATTTAATGACTGAAGTACTACATTCACGATCGTTATTTACCGGGGAATAGTTCATTTTTTAACGAGCTTAAACGCGGGGGGAAACATTTGCTCATGTCTTATGTTTATTTTTTAACGAGCTTGAACTATGTGCTAAAACTGCTCGATTAATCCAATCGTGTGATAAGAATGTCTCATATGAAACGAAAACTTTTAGAGTTTTTCTCCACATCCTTTCTTTATGCAAGCTAGGAGACGAACAATCCTACGAGTTTAAAGGGTTAGAGGTCCTAAAAATTTTAAAAATAAACAGTCGCTCTTCGCTTGCACTCCAAAAGGTTTGCATGCCCCCAGGTATAAAACAGAGTTTCAAGGTTACCCCTTCTTTAGTCCGTTAAAACATTTGTTTTACCGAGAGAGGCCTACCTCTTACAGGTTACCCAAAGATTGTTCTATTCACAGCACAAACAAAACACTTCTCTGGCGATGTCTACCAAGATAAACAAAGGTGAGCGGCGATGCCCGCCAACTCACATAACTTTGACAAGAGAATCTTGTTCCAGTCCAACTCCCTCTTCCAATCACGGACGGGAGTACGGAGGTCATATTCTCTCGCGGAAACCTACCCTATACCCGAAGTTTTCCTGCCGAAGCAGACCAGGGTACATGCCCCCTGGGTTTCAGTCATGTCCCCTTGAATCACTCGCGCTCATCAGGAGGACGGACTAGAGATTGAGACATTTCTTGCGTGAAAAGACCATTCAGGGATGGTATATGAATATTTGCTCTATGTGATCCGGGAAATGAAAGCTGGTCCATGAGCTTGACCACTCTTCCTTCGTGCGGAAAACACATTACTCGAAAGAGTGAGGAGACAATTGCTCCCATGCAATAAATATAGTCTCGTCCAAGGAGTAGATTGTAATCCAGGGGTCCTTGAACTACCATTACATTCATGTGAACGGTTTTCCCTCTCAATGTTATGGGCACATCGGGAAGGATCCCTAACGATCGACTGGCTCCTTTATCAAAGCCTGTTAGATTTCTCATCTCAGGCAAAAGTGATGGTGAACCAAGCGCTTTCCAAGCATTTGAGGAAAGGATACTCACAGAAGCCCCCTCATCTATGATGGTACCAACCATAACCATTCTATATATTTGAACGATGATTCGGAATGGTACACTAGCGGGTAAACGGGGTCTGCCTAGTTGATTCCAGTCGAAGGAGACAACTAGGTTGCTTGGAGGTGGGACCGAATAGATGGCTGGGTATGACTCTGACGAACTTCCTTCCCGCGGTAAAGGAACGGGTAAATTGCCCCCATGTTCGTTGGAGTCTGTGCTTATGAAAAGAATTTGGACAGTGTCATCCTTGTTCTCTTTAGTGACTGTATCATCTGAAGATGGAACCTCTGAAGGCAAGACCGGGTCAACTACCGCCTTGACCTTTTGAGTTTCGTCTGGTATGGGTTCAGATGGTTTATCTTCAATGATAGATGCTTCGGCCGACCACCTGAGCGGGCCAGCCGGATTTTCAACTGGTGACAGACTCGACAAGAGTTTTTTCTATCCAGGAGGAAGTCGTAACGGTGAAACCGGACGATCGTCCAAAACTCTTTTAGCTTCGTCTAAGAAGGGACAATGGTGGACGGCATGATCGCCTTCGCACAGTTTACAAGGAAATCTATATTTTCCTTTTTTTCCTGGGGCTTCACTTTCATTAGTTGATGGTGTGTTTTCAACATGATCATCAGAGGTTGACGACACCGGGTTGTGCAAACGAGGAGACCAGTCCCTTAAGATCCGAGGATGCAAGGACAATCTCTGTGATAGTGGTCTCCTTTGTAAATGACACATGGCGATTTAGGCCTGGTCGGTGCAGTGCATGGATTTTCACTAGATGACCCTCGTTTGCCCCCATTCGCTTTTGGCTCCTTCTTCTTCTTCTTTTCCTTCTTCTCCTTAGGTACTTGAATTTTGGCTTTACTAGCCCCATCAAACGAAGAGGAAGAATTAGAGGAAGTAGAAGGTTGGTGGGTAACTCTGGACTTATCTAATTGCTGATTCGATTGTTCAGGAATTGCGGTGTTCTGAATGATAGAGGTTGAGAAGAGCCATACAGGTAAACCAATTGTCAGTCCTGGAAGCGACAATGTGGCCATATGGGGTGCACCAACATCTCCCTAAGAGGAGAAGGGAGTAGGATTTCCTCCAAGGAGAATCCCTTGGTTGGTGGATTCCATTTTCTCAACTGAAGATCAACGTAGGAAAGGGTAATGAATAATTCGTTTAAAATAAATTTTAGTCGCTTTGACACAACTTGTTTTTTCAGTTTTTAAGAGTCGAGAAAAAACAAAAGATGACTCTAGTCTCCTTCGATTTTTAATGAGCCTGAAGTGACAAGTGCTTAGATGGACCTTTCCCATTAAGGAGTCTGAAAAGGAATGAAGGGGATTGCTCTGGAAGTCTAGGTAGAGGGAGTACCAAACCAATCGGAAAACTGCAGAATACTTTTTACGGTACGGCAGTCAATCTTCTCGAATGTTGTGTTCAATGCATTGTGATCGATAGGGTGGCAGACACGGCTTCCTATGGATAAAGGATTAAGCCTATTGGGGTCTCCCAAAATATACTCGACGGTACGTGGGAGCACAAGTCTGTACTGGCACTTATCATCTCAAAGTGGAGGAATCACCCAACCATCAGTGAGAACAATAGTTACCAGGCTTTACGACGCCAAAATATGTCTCTAGTCTAGACTTCTAAATGTTGTGCGTTAAGTTCCAAAGCATTGTTAGATTCATTGAATTTATTTTAAGTTGATCTTGTTTATGAAGTTTGCCTTTCGGGTTCACCATGAGATGTAGATGTAATTCCTAAAATGCAATCTAAGATGATAAACAAACTTTTATCTCTTTTATGCAATGAAAATCCTAGCTACTAGGGAAAAGAAAGACAAAATCTTTTCACAAAGAGCAAAGAGCACACTCTAAATGCACTTTCCTAAATCAAGCCAATAAGACTGTCTATATGCAAATGCACATGCATGTATTTGTTTTCTACTTTCTTAGTATATGGATGCTAAAAAGAAAGTTGATGCACAAATCTAAATTTCTTTTCAAGCGACAAATATCAACAAGCTTCTTTTCGAAATCAAAAATGGAGACGATTACAACACCTTACGATTTTGAACTGAATACTTGTTCTTTGACACTAGAAAATTACAAATTCAGACCAAAAGCAATAGTAACAGGATAATCGACCATAAACAGCAATCAAACTTTTTCCTACGATCGAAATCGACACTTGCGACAGATTCAAATCAAAGGATGACAGTACAACTATGCTACTTTTGCAAAGGAGAACTATAAATGACTCAACAAACACACAAAAACACCTACAGTTCTTTTGTACAAAGGAGGCGAAATAACAGCAAGGAAAGGGGGTTTCAAATAGACATATATTGATCACAGGCAGCAAGATTCAGGAATAGAACTGGAAAGAATGAATTACAGAAGCCACAGTTACACAGAGCTAGTCTGATCAGCACACCTGTAACACAGAGAATCTGAAATGCAGTGCAGGTTGTCCACTCGGGAAGTGCGCTAAAGTTCAGAAACTCTGAACAGTACCTGTGCTGGGCCAGAAACGAGACTCTGTTCGGGTTCCGGGTCACAGTTTGTAGTTCAGTTCTTGGGTTTTGGCCAAGTAAAAAGCAATCAGTAAAGCAACATTCAGGGGTAGATCTAAGGAGGATCTAAGAGCTATCACAAGGGCAATCAGATAGCTTGTGAATGAGTTGTTTAAATCATAAACAGATCCAGTAGATGGATTGAAGTAGCAGTTATCTACTTTGCATTTGTTATGGCAAATGCAGTTCGAATGCTACTTGTAAGTTTATGAAACAAACAACAAAGAATGATAAACAAACAAACTAATCACTTCCCCAGTGGAGTCGCCATTTTTTTACAGGGAAAAGTGTCTATTTAGAACTGCTCTATCCCACTAAGGTGTGACAGCTGCCTTAGAAACAAACAGAGAAAAGCTACTTTTGTTTTTCCTTTATGAATTATAGAGAGAGAGGAACAGAAAGACCAACCTCTGTCTTGCGCTAATCCTTTGATTCGATCCCTCTCTTCTTTGATAGTCCTCAGCTACCTGCTCCCTTGCATGCCCAGCTTCACAAAGTACCTGTAAGATCACAGAAGCATAGCACTATACAAAGACATGGATCTATAATCGTAAACAATCTAGGATCATATGTAAATTGACCATACAAATGTAACAAGCATCAATGATACAAAAGCATGGAGGAAAACTCAAATAGCTTTTATTGATAAACAAGAAAAGATCCAGGAGGAGTTACAACCAGTTGTTCTGACCCAGCATCAACCTCCTAGCAAAGAAGCCCCTCTTCACCTCAAACAAAGCTTAGATCACCCAACAATCTGATGTTTGTCTCTAGGAACCAACATCAATTCCTTACAATATACAAAATTCCAGCCTCTGGATCTCTGGGATGAGGGATCCATATATAGATATCTGTAAGGGGTATGAGTCAGCTTGTGATTTGATTAGTGTCTTCTCTCTGATAGTTCTTGCTTCCACTTGGAGACTGAGGGCCTCTTACTCATCCTTGGTTGAATTCAGTGAGGCAAGTGTCACAGGAGAAGATTCTGGAATCTTCCATTGCCTCTCCACCTCGCGGAATGACACTGCCATTTGTCATTTCTTGCCCATCGCACCCCACAGAAGGGACTTTTGAAATGCAACGCACCCTCATAGTGTATTTAGGTGAGATGCAACGCACTTAGCCATTGGAGCAGTTGCAATGATCCTGTTTTGACCAATTCTGAGTAGTTTCTCATGGAGAACTTCTGGACGAAGCTATAATCTGTTGACCTTGTTCCTTTAGGGGTTCGAACAACACTTTTAGGGACTTAGGAGCCCTTGGTTTATGGACATTTCATGCTTGGGGTTGTAGGGCACAAAAATGTCTATAACAGGGGTCCTGCCATCCATACAACCCCTGGATTTTTCCATGGCCTCTGCAGGTTTTGAGCCATCGTAGGTGTCTGTGTAGAGGAATATGTTCTTGTATTTGAAGGTGATTGGGTAGAGTAGGCTTGTGCTCCAATACTAGTGTAAACCACAATCTAGATTTTTGAGGTGGATGGTTGATTTTGTGATGAATGGATGGAATGAATGAGGATGTTTGAGGTATGATGGGAGAACCTCACTACGGGATTTGTATTGTGTCTTCTTAGCTCCCTTATAGTTTGGTAGAGGGAATTCAAATGGGGGGATCCAAGCTTTTCACTTTGTGCTCTAGTTAACCTTTGAGCTTGGGGAACTAGGAAGAAATACTAGCTTGAGATAACTCAAATTATTCTTGAGATATTGAAATCCCATGTAGCTTATGGATTAAAGACTGGACCTTAGGGGTTTCTATAGAAGAAGATCGATCTGAACTTTTTTTAAATTATAGTAGTGGATTCTAAAGGGTCCTTTATAGCTTCTCATTTAGGATTTGGAGATTTGGAATGCAATCGAGAAGTTGGAGGAGATGGTGAGGGAGTTTTACTCTTAGAATGGCATGTTGATTTGAACTTACTTATCATTCA
This sequence comes from Pinus tabuliformis, assembly GCA_031772625.1. Classification (NCBI taxonomy): domain Eukaryota; kingdom Viridiplantae; phylum Streptophyta; class Pinopsida; order Pinales; family Pinaceae; genus Pinus; species Pinus tabuliformis. Next base: position 1,949,063,200 of record CM062816.1, read on the forward strand.
TAGTTAGGCCCTCCTTCTAGTGCCAAAATATTGAAGCCCCGAAAATCGTTGCTACAACATGGGGGAAAACCACCCGGTCCAGACCTTGGTTAGCAACTCCATTTCCATTTGGTGTAGTGGCTCTGAGTGGGGATAATCAAACCAGTTTCCCAAAAATGATTTTGATAATGTTGATGGGGTGATATTTGATGTAATGGGGGAATGATTAAGCTAAGTGTAATCTAATCTAAAATACTAAACACTTGCATATATCCTAGTTTAAATATAAATATACTCGGGAATTCAATACAATATGCGATCTACAATGATGTCCTACAACAATTGCTTATATAGATCATTCAAATGAAATAAGAAATGAAATCGTCTAATGGTAATCATTTTGGATAAATAGTTAGCCAAAACGATTGTGAAAGATATATCACATATAAATCGTTTATGTATTCAGAATAAAGTCAAAGCCAACATCATACAAAAGTGTAATAATGCTAACTGTAATTTATACTTTCACACATAAAACAACTAACAAAAGAAGTATTTCCTGATACATAAATAGAACAAGATCATAAGATAAAAGTACCTTATATGACGAGTCCTACTCATGTGTTTATAAATAATGACCAACTTTCAATCAATCCAACATATTCTAAGAGTATAGAAGTGCATTTCAATAGATCATGCTAGATATTTAATAGAAAATACATCATGTTCCATTCATTCCATCAGAACCGCATCAAAAGTACAGAAGTGCAATGTTTCGAAGAATGTTTATGATAAAATTTATGGACCCCTCTCTAAGTGCATGAGAGGGGTTTAAATACTAAACTATAGGTCCTAAAATAGATTACTACAAAAATAGATGATTAGGTTTAATGACCTACCTCAGATTATGTGAAAATAAAATGAAAAATAAAAAGAAACTAAGTGACTAACTCCATACCATTTGGTATTTGAGATCACAAATATCTATCATAGGCTTGAGCTGTGTCAGTTGGTCGATCACAGATTTCAACTGCCCATCAAATATAGCATCTGTTAGTGCTAGAACCACATTTTTGTGGAAGTTGTTAAGCATGTGAAGGTCATGCACTGGTTGTATGGTTTTACAAAGAACTACTAGTATGCTTCCCAATTCAACTTGCTAATATGTCTAATCACCTCCTCCTTTTCCTTTGCTGCTTGCCTCCATTGTTTCTCTAATTGTTTGACATTTGGGAAAAAAACTTGGTATGCTTTCTGTAACCAGGTTGGTGCCATGTAGATTTTTGTTGATGGCTTATGGTGCTTGTTGTTGTTGTGATTATTGTTGCCCTTTCCTCTTTCTTCAGCTGAGAATCCAAATCTATGAACAAGATGTCTTTATGCGATTCCTCCAACTTTTTTAGATAATCCTTTCTCCCTTCTTCTGATTCTTGCCAGGTGATGAAGTCAAAAATCATTTTATGGATTTAATCATAATCAAGTCTCATGTTAACAACTTGGCTTGTTAGCTTATCATTGATCTTGCAATAAGGACTTATTTGTGAGATTTTCTGGCAAACAACTTCCTTCTACTTCATTAGTTGGGAGTCAAGACTAAGTTCTTCCTTTGTGAACTCATTGATTTTTAGATTTTCTTTATCCTTATCTATCATAGCTTGTATCCATGCATCTCTTTCTACTAGGCTGGTCTGTTGTTGTATTTGCATCTGTTCAAATCCTTGTTGGAGCTGGGCTACTCGTAATTTTTCTTATTGATTAGATTTCTCCTGAGCAAATTGTTGTTCCAACAACAAAATTCTTTGTTCATTTTCTTTAAGCAACATTTGGACCTCTATCGCTTTGTCAGTAGTTTCCGTTACATAGGCTCCTGTGAATTGCAACAATCTTGTGAGATTTTTTGATGGGTCCATGGGTGAGTTCTTCCATACAATGTCCATTGGTAAATTGTCAGGAGCCGTAATGATAGCTTTGGGGTAGGACTGTAAAACACATCTAGTGGAGTAATTTCCTCAATTCTCAAAATAATTTCTGAAGTTGGGGTGGCAGGAATGAGTTCAATGTCCTGAGTGGCTACAGTTTTCTCCACTATTGTTTCTTGACTTGATTTGCGTTGTGGCTTCTTAGGAGACTGTATCTCAGATGTTTCTTCATCTTTATGAAGCTTCTTGTTGAAATGTTCCCATTCGTTTTCCAAATATATAACTAGGTTTTTTACTAACTAAGTGGATACGGAGTGAACTTATGCCTATTTCTTTCTTGTGGTTTTCTCGACTATTTCCTCTGTAGTTCTAGTTGTCTCCCTTTCAGAATCTTTATTTTTATTGCCTCCCACATTTTGAGGCTAGTGCTCCAAGTGCTCTGACTCATGAGTAGTTCTCTCTTGGGTTTCTTCTTCGGAATTCACTTTGGAGCTATCCTCCAAGCTTACACTGGGAGTTGGCTCCCTTATTGGTTCAATTTGTAGTAGGTCCAATGGGACCTTTTTATAGACATATTTGGTCACTAAAACCCCAATCAAATATGTCGATAAACCAAGGGCTTTCAAACCCCTAAAAGTGTTGTTTCACACCCTAAAAGATCAAGGTCAACTTATTACATCATTTCCCAGAAGTTCTCCCTGAAAAACTACTCAGAACTGGTCAAAACTGGACCATACATACTACTCAGTGCTAAGGGTGTGATGCATCTCACCTGTTACACAGAAGGGGTGCGATGCATACTAAACGTCTCGTCTGTAGGGTGCAATGAGCGAGAGCAGACAAATGGCAAAGGCAGTTTGCTAGGTGGAAACTCAGAGAATCTTCTAGAAACTACTCATATGACACTTGCCTCTCTGAATTCACCCAGGGATAAGTAAGAGATCACGAAATCTCCAAGTGTAACCAAGAACTACCAGTGAAATGACACTAATCAAAAACCCAGAAACTAACTCACCCCTTTGCAAATATCTATAAATGGATCCCTCATCCTAGAGATCCAGGGGCTGGAACTTTGTAATTTATAAGGAAGTGTTGTTGGTTTCTCTTTGACACATTGTATTATTGGGTGATATTGATTTTCATGAGGTGAAGAGGGCTTTCATGCTGGGAGGATGATGCTAGATCAGACAGTTGGGTTGTAATCCTCTCTTCTACTTCTATTATCAATAAAGCTATTTGATCATTCCTCCATATACTTGCGTACTTGTAAATCTTGTATTTGTGGATGCAATTGTATGGTTAATGTACATATGATTCTACATTGTTTATGGCATTATAGATCTCTATGCTTTGATGGTATTTTGTTGCTTTGCCTCTACATGTGTTCTTTGAAGCGAGAAAAGTGAGAAAAGAGTGGCGAAAGCTCTATCAAAGGAGAGAGGAAACAAGCAAGGAGCGAAGTGAAAGACTGAGGTTGGTGCTCTCTGCTTCTCTCTTATCTATCATCCATAAAGAAAAACACAAGTTTCTTTGAATTGTTTGTTTCTAAGATAGCTACTAGTCTTAGTGGGACTAGCGGATCAAATAGTGACACTAGTTTTCCCGGAAACGAAATGGCGACTCCACTGGGGAGAAAATAGTTTGTTTGTTCGTTTTTATTTGTTTGCTTTGTAAACTATAGATGGAGCTTGAAGTTAAGCCATCTAGCCTTCAAACTGCTTTTTCTATGCAACTGCAAGGTAGATCAACGCTACTTCGCTCAATCTCCAGGTTGGTTTATGAACTGAATATCTGACTTTCAAATATCCTAATTGCCCTAGTGGTAGCTCAATAACATCATTAGATCATACCCCTATACTTTGTGTTTACTGTCTATCATAAGCTTAGCCTAAATCCTTGAACTTAGCTGCAAACTGTGGGTGAAAACCAAGCTCAATCTCATGCTCTAGACCATCGCACTGTCTCTCATTGGCAGTTTGGATGCATCACACTTTCGTGTGTTGCAGGTGAGATGCATCCCTATTTCCCTTAACGATAGGTGCAATGATTGAATGAGACTGTTTCTCTCTTCAGAATTTGGTTTTTTCTTCATTGTTTTCAACTCTATTCAGTACTTTTGCAGTCTATGATCAGTATATCACTAAGAAAACCTTCTTCCTTCACATTATTCAGCCTCCATTGATAAGGAATTGTGAATGTTTTTTATGTATTTTTCATCATTTACAGTCCTCCTTTGCAAATAGTAGCTTAATCAAATTGTCGTCTTTTGATTCCAAAGTGTCGTAACTATCGTTTTGAGTCAAGAAAAGAGTGTCATAAAGTATTCCTCTTTCAGATAGTTGATTGTACTTTTTCCATTGTATTTGATTTGAATTTACAGTATTTGAAGTGTCGAAAGTAGTTTTCCATTCGAAATTAAAAGTGTCATCTTAGTCTTCCTTTCATTTTTGAAAAGAAATTGCTGAAGTGTCGCTTTAAAGAAAAATAGTTCAGATTTGTACTTAGTTTTATTTTTGGCATTCTCACATTAAGGAAATGGAAAAAAAAATACATGCATGTGCATTTGCTTTTAGATTGCATGCGGAAATTGATTTAGGAAAAATGCATTTAGTGTGTGCTCTTTGCTCTCTGTCAAAAGAATCTTATTCTTCTTTCCTTAGTAGCTAGGATTTTCATTGCTAAAAGAAAACAAACAACTGTTTATCATTTTAGATTGCATATTTAGGAATTGTACATCTACATCACGTGGTGAACCTTGAAAGGAAAACTTATTAAGAAAGATCAACTATAAAATAAACCTCAATGAACATAAAAATGCTTTGGAACCTAACACACAACATTTAGAAGTATAGGCTAGAGACGTATTCCGATGTCGTAAAGCCCGGTAACTATCGTTTTCATTGGAGGTTGGGTGATTCCTCCTCTTTGATATGACAAGTGCCAGTACGAACCTGTGCTCCCATGTACCGTCAAGTATATATTGGGAGACCACAATAGGTTGATATCCTTATCCTTAGGAAGCTATGTCTGCCGCCGTATCGATTGCAATGCACTGAACACAACATTCGGGAAGATTGACTGTTGTACGTAAAATCCTCAATAATTTGTCTTTAATTTACCACCGAGGTGTATATTGCAGTTTCGCGATTGGTTTGGTAATCCCTTTACCTATATTTCCAGAGTAGTCACTTTCGTTCCTTTTCAACTCCTTAAAAGAATAGGTCCATCTGAGCACTTGTCAATTCAGGCTCATTAAAAATTGAAGGCGACTAGAGTCACCTTTAGCTTTTTCTCGACTCTTGAAAATTAGAAAAGCAAGTTGTGTCAAAGCGTCATAAAATTCATTTAATTCGGAATAACATTTTCCCCTTTTTTCTATTTTGAGTTGATCAAGTAATCCGAAATTGTGGAAGAAAGTCAATCAAAACCCCATCATTTGTAGAGGCTAACAAGTCAATCATCTTTGACTACAGAAGCGAAACCATTCTAGGTGAAACGGTCTTGTTTAACTGGGTCGAAATCTCCTAGTTTATCTGAAACTTGTGTTTCAACATCAGCAGAGACTCCAGTTCATCAATTATTTCTGGTACATCCACCTTTATAGAAGAAGTTCCACGGTTACAAGAGGACATTAGAACTGATCCTAGTGTAATGATAGACGCCTCAATACCTGAAAAAACTCCATCTAAAGCTAGTCCAGAAACCGAAGTTCAGTCACCTGAACATCTGCGAGTTGAGTTCCAGAATTCAGGAAGTGTCACCCCTCCAGTATCTGTACTGCAGAAACTATACCTTCTTTGGCCCCAGAAATATTTTACGGGCCTGACGGTCTATCTCTTCCACCAGGACTGATTGCTATAGAAGAAGTTGTAGAGGATCTTTCGTCCGGTACCCCACTAAATTTTGGAGCTGGGATCCACTTATACCCTTCTGTTCCTGAAGTTAGTTCTTTCAATCATCCTTCATCGCAAGTTCCTGTCGAATCATTGGGAAGTCCTTTGGATATACTGAATATGTCTGAACAACCGTCAACATCTAGGACTATGTCATCCGATGCAGCTACAATAGAACCTCCTACTACCACTCCTACGATGTTTACCGGTATACCATCCATCCCAACTAGTTATCAATCACTAGATGGAGTCCACCCAGGGACTGTTTCAACAACATGGTTTGTTCCCATTAGTTCTTCCGGGACCCTATCTGGCATTTCTTATGTTGAAGCTCAACAAATTGATCCTTCATACTGGTTCAATTTGGGCAGCCCAGTCTCCAAAGACCCATATATCCTTTGAACACTGGATTACCACCAAACGAGGGGCAGTATGCATTTTCATTGTTCCCTCCTGGAGAACAACCGTATGAGAGCTCACAACAAAATTCAGGTCAAACTAGAATTACATCCAGTGGTTGGATACCAATACTACCTCAACAACCAAGGGTTATATACTCAATGCAACCAACCCTACCTGTGTCGAATATTACCACTACACCTATTATTGTGACCGTGTTGCAAGTACAAGCGTAGCCTATTGTATGTCAACGTCAAATTACTCAAGTTGCAGTACAATAGCCTCTTGTCTCTACAGCTCTGCCACAATCTCAGATTAGTGCTTCCTCAACCGAAATGACTCAAGCTCAAACAAGCATTATGACTCCACATCTTGGTCAATCATCCAGTATTGAGCAATAGCAAATGGTTCAACAACCATGGCTGGTGCAATATCAACAACCCCAATTCTAGTAAGTCTACCGAGGACCTAAGTAGCAAGGCGCTTTAGGTAATGGACAATCGTATTGTCAAAATGGCTATCAACAACTATTCCATACTGGTTATGTCCATCAACCTTATCAAAGTTATCAACATCAAATACATTATGTTGGTATGCAAAGATCCACTGCTCAGGAAATCCCATCTTATCCTGGGTACACTTCACCAAACTTGAATCAACAGTTTCCCTTCGTAGAAACTCTGGAATTACCAGATTTGAACTGGTTAACCGATGATCCAATTGCCTATGCACCTTGGTGTTAATGGGAAAAGTGTATATTCAGAACGACCCTATCCCATAGAGGTGTGACAGTGACCTCAGAAACAAACAGGGAAAACTACTTTCGTATTCTTCTTTATGAACTATAAACGAAGAGGAATAGGATGAACCAACCTGTGTCTTGCGCTAGTCCTTTGATCCAATCTCTCTCCTCTTTGACAGCTTCCAGCTACCTGCTCCCTTACTTGCCCAGCGTCACCAAGTTCCTGCAAGATCACAGAAGAAGGAAACTACACAAAGACATGGATTTATATTCATAAATAGCTTAGGATCAGATTTAAGCTAAACATACAAATGTAACAAACATCAATGATACACAAGCATGTAGGAGAAACTCAAATAGTTTGATTGATAAAACAAGAAGATCCAGGAGGAGTTACAACCGATGATTCCTGATCCAGCATCAACCTCCCAGCATAGAATCCCCTCTTCACCTCCAACAAAGCATAAATCACCCAATACTCTGATATCTATCTCAAAACCAACAACAATTCTCTGCAATGTACAAAATTCCAGCCTCTGGATCTCTTGGTGAGGGATCCATATATAGATGTATGCAAAGAGGATGAGTCATCTCATGAATTGATTAGTGGCTTCTCTCTGTCAGTTCTTGCTTCCACTTGGAGGCTGAGAGCCCCTTACTCATCACTGGTCGAATTCAGTGAGGCAAGTGTCATTGGGGAAGATTCTGGAAGCTTCCATTGTCTCTCCACCTCGTGGAATGACTCTGCCACTTGTCATTTCCCACTCAACGCACCCTGGTAGTGCATTTAGGTGCGTTGCAACGCACCTAGCTAGTGTATTTGGGCGCTTTGCAACGCAGCTAGCTAGTGGAGCAGCTGAAATGATCCTGATTTGACTAGTTCTGAGCAGTTTCTGGTGGAGAACTTCTGGGAGAAGCTGTAATTTGTTGACCTTGTTTCTTTAGGAGCTGGAACAACACTTTTAGGGACTTAGGATCCCTTGGTTTATGGACATTTCATGCTTGGAGCTGTAAGGCACAAAAATGTCTATAATAGTTGCCCCCTAAAGTATGAGGCCGTTTATCGGGTGAAATGCTTTATTAGGAGGATCCAAAGTTCTTTCAATGCTGGGAGGAGACCTATAATAAGATACAATACAATGCATTATCTTCATACTGTTTTCATGATCTAGCTGAGGCGGGCATTCCCATGCTCATCTTTATAAATTCATTTTCATGTACATAGGACAGACAATCGTCTGATGGTAGACGGATGATTCTGATGGAGTCATCATCCTTTTGGTAGGATGATTATCTGTGCTGCAATGCCATACATTTCAATGTCTTTATTTTTCCTGAATATATATCGCAACCCGGATGGATGAAACTAGATCCGGGGTCATCAATCTCGTCCAGTTTTCACTCGAAGTACAAGTCGATCAATGTGAGAAATGTTTTGAAGTCGAACATGGAAAGACATCGCTTGATTACCAGTCAATGATGTAAACTGTTAACAAGCGCAACAGGAATCACCGATAATGATAATGACCCTCAAGGTACTGCAGTATAATTCACGTGGTGTGAATAAAGGACTTGGTGTCGAACACCACGCAAAATCTTTTGGTCGAAGGTCATTGATGTATACCTGTCACCGGAAGTGAGAAACTTGCCATTGAGGCATGCAAGCTTCAAAGTACTGAATGGGGTGTTCCTAGATCAACTTCTTGGATAATGAGCTGATGTCGACAAGAAGCGATCTTTCAAAGGAGGGCCTTAATGAATCCCACATCAATGGCACGGAACGGAGCAAATGATTTTGATGGAGGTGAAAACGATCTGATGATATACGGTTCAGGGTGGTGGTCATGAAAGAATGAAGTATAATGTATGGTAGTGGATGGGACACAGGTGACTTCTCTGGATGACTTCTCTTAAACATGTCGGCGACACTTATGTGATGGATTGGTAGCATTTACCCCAAATATGGATGGTGTGGCATGACCATGGTGATGTGACCGGTGAATGAAACAACCCAACCCGACTCAGGCATGGAGTGGAAGTGTCATGTTCAAGAGCGACTTGCTACCAATAAAGTTTCTTTGAGTTTTCTTCCCAATTTTTCCCCAGTCATTGCTGACCAGTACCTCTTTATTTTTGTCAAGCTTGAGGAGGATAACATATGCTTGTTCTATAATTTTCCCTTCGAGCAAACCCATCGCTATGTTTTAACGAGCCTAGCGATAGTGAAACTCGTTCTCGCCTAAAGACAAGTTTGTCGCTATTAATCTTTTTAACGAGTCTAACGACAAAGATAACTCGGTCCTTTTCATTTTTAGAGAGTCTGAAAAGGTACGTAAAGGTAACTCCGAAGTTCCTTTTTCGTCATCTAATCCCTTAAGTCCGAAAAAGTATAAAACAATACAGAAGGGATGAGTTTTCGATAGTTTTAACGAGCCGAACAAAACAAGCGCTCGATCTTTTTGTGCAATAATCCCTCAGGTCCAAAAAGATTAAAATCTAGAGGAGGGATAGCACTTCATGTCACTTTAACGAGCTGGAAGGCCAAAACTCGGCAATCTTTTCATATTTTACAAGTTAGTTGAAAATAGCTTAAAGAATACTCGTCTTTTGAGGAACAAGTGATAAAATGGGTAGCAGCTGATCCCAGGTAGGGTTTGGAATTTTCCAATCACGGCAGTGTCACAAGGATGGCTAGTGAAATCACTCTTCGCAACTGTTCCTCAAAATGGGTAAACAATCAAATGGAGGTGAATGATCGGCCAATGGAAAAGTGGAGGTGACGGTGCAAACACGACCAAGGCTTTAATGGCTGAAAATGCTTCATTCACGGTGGTTATTTACCGGGGGATAGTTCATTTTTTAATGAGCTTAAACGTGGGTGGAAACATTTGCTCGGTCTTATGTTTATTTTTTAACGAGCTTGAACTATGCGCTAAAACTGCTCGATTAATCCAGTCATATGATAAGAATGTCTCATATAAAAACGAAAACTTTTAGATTTTTGCCCCACATCCTTTCTTTATGCAAGTTAGGTGACGACTAATCCTACGAGTTTAAAGGGGTAGAGGTCCTAAAAATTTAAAAAATAAATAGCCGCCCATCACTTGCACTCCAAAAGGTTTGCATGCCCCCAGGTATAAAACAGAGTTTCAAGGTCACCCTCTATTCGAGATGACAAAACATTCATTTTATCAGGAAGGGTCACCCTTTATTCGAGCTGACAAAACATTCGTTTTATCAGGAAGGGTACAACCTCTTACAGGTTACCCAAAGATTGTTCTATTCACACAGCAAACAAAACATTTCTTCGACGGTGTCTAGCAAGATAAACAAAGGTGAGCGACGATACCCGCCAACTCACATAACTTTGACAAGAGAATCTTACTCTAGAATAACCCCTCTTCCAATCATGGACGGGGTATAGACTAGTCATATTCTCCCACGGAAACCTACTCTATACCCAAAGTTCTCCTGCCGAAGCAGACTAGGATGCATACCCCCTGGGTTTCTGTCATATCCCTCCGAATTACTCGCGCTCATCGGGAGGATGGACCAGGGATTGAGACATTTCTTGCGTGAAAAGACCATTTAGGGACGGTATATGACTATTTGCTATGCGTGATCCGGGAAATGAAAGCTGGTCCACGAGCTTGACCACTCTTCCTTCGTGCGGAAAACACATTACTCTAAAGAGTGAGGAGACGGTGGCTCCCATGCAATAAATATAGTGTCGTCCAAGGAGTAGGTTATAATCCAAGGGTCCTTGAACTACCATGACGTTCATGCGAACAATCTTCCCTCTCAATTTTATGGGCACATCGGGAAGGATCCCTAAAGGTCGACTGGTTCCTTTATCAAAGCCTGTCAGATTTCTCATTTCAGGCAACAGCGATGGCGAACCAAGTGCTTTCCAGGCAATAGAGGAAAGGATACTCACAGAAGCCCCCTCATCTATGATGGTACCAGCCATGACCATTCTATATATTTGAACGATAATTCAGAATGGTATGCTTGCTGGCAAACAGGGTCTGCCTAGTTGATTCCAGTCGAATGATAAAACTAGGTTTCTTGGAGGTGGGACCGAGTAGACGGCCGGGTATGGCTCTGACGAACTTCCTTCCTGCGGTAAAGGAATGGGTGGATTTCCCCCATGTTCGTCGGAGTCTGTGTTGATGAAGAGAATTTGGACGGTGTCATCCTTGTTCTCTTCATTGACTGTGTCATCCGAAGATAAAACCTCTGAAGGCAAGACCGGGTCAACTGCCACCTTGACCTTTTGACTTTCGTCTGGTATGGATTCAGTTGGTTTATCTTCAATGACAGACACTTCAGCTGACCACCTGAGCGGGCCAGCTGGGTTCTCAACTAGTGACAGACTCGGCAAGAGTTTTTTATATCCAGGAGGAAGTCGTAATGGTGAAACCGGACGATCATCCAAAACTCTTTTAGCCTCGTCTAAGAAGGGACAATGGTGGAGGGCATGGTCGCCTTCGCATAGTTTACAAGGAAATCTAACTTTCCCTTTTCGTCCTGGGGCTTCACTTTCACTAGTTGATGGTGTGCTTTCAACATGATCTCCAGAGGTTGATGACACCGGATTGTGCAAACGAGGAGACCAGTCCCTTAGTATCCGGGGGATGCAAGGACAATCTCTGTGAAAGTGGTCTCCTCTGCAAATGACACATGGCGATTTAGGCCTGGTCAGTGCTGTGTGTGGATTTTCGTTAGACGACACTCGTTTTCCCCCATTCGTCTTTGGCTCCTTCTTCTTTATCTCTTTCTTCTTCTTTTCCTTCTTCTCCTTAGGAACTTGGCTTTTAGCTTTACCAGTCTCGTCAAGCGAAGAGGAAGGAGGAGAGGAAGAATTAGAGGAAGTAGAAGGCTGGTGGGTAACTCTGGAGTCGTCTAATTGCTGATTCGATTGTTCAGGAATAGTGGTGTTCTGAACGACATTGGTTGAGAAGAGCCATACTGGCAAGCCAATTGTCAATCCTAGAAGTGACAATGTGGCCATATGGGGCGCACCAACATCTCCCGAAGAGGAGAAAGGACTAGGATTTCCACCAAGGGGAATTCCTTGGTTGGTAGGCTCCATTTTCTCAACCCAAAGATCAACGTAGGAAAAGGGGATTAATATTCCGTTTAAAATAAATTTTAACATGCTTTGACACAACTTGTTTTTTCAGTTTTAAAGAGTCGAGAAAAAACAAAAGATGACTCTAGTCTCCTTCGATTCTTAATGAGCCTGAAGTGACAAGTGCTCAGATGGACCTTTTCCGTTAAGGAGTCTGAAAAGGAATGAAAGGGACTGCTCTGGAGGTCTAGGTAGAGGGAGTACCAAACCAATCGCAAAACTGCAGAATACTTTTTACGGTACGGCAGTCAATCTTCCCGAATGCTGTGTTCGGTGCATTGCGATCAGTAGGGCGGCCGACACGGCTTCCTATGGATAAAGGTTTTATGCCTATAGGGGTCTCCCAATATATACTCGACGGTATGTGGGAGCACAAGTCCGTACTGGCACTTATCGTCTCAAAGTGGAGGAATCACCCAACCATCAGTGAGGACAACAGTTACCAAGCTTTACGATGCCAGAATACGTCTCTAGCCTAGACCTCTAAATGTTGTGCGTTAAGTTACAAAGCGTTGTTAAGTTCATTGAATTTATTTTAGGTTGATCTTTCTTATGAAGTTTGCCTTTTCGGTTCGCCACGAGATGTAGATGTAATTCCTAAAATGCAATCTAAAGATGATAAGCAAGCTTTTATCTCTTTTCATCAATGAAAATCCTAGCTACAAGGGGAAAAGAAAGACACAATCTTTTCTCAAAGAGCAAAGAGCACACTGTAAATGCAATTTTCCTAAATCAAGCCAAACAGACTATCAAGATGCAAATGCACATGTGCATGTATTTGTTTTTCACTTTCTTAATATTGATGCCTAAAAAGAAAGTTGTTGTACAAATTTGAATTCGTTTTCAAGTGAAGAACACAAACAAGCTTCTTTTCGAAATCAAAACGTAGAGACGATTACGACACTTTATGATTTTGAAATAAACACTTGTTTCGACACTAGAAATTCATAAATTCAAGCCAAAGGCAAAAGTAAAAGCATAATCAACTGTCAACAGCAAATAAACTTCCTCCTAAGATCAAAATCGACACTTACGACAGATCTAAATCAAAGGACGACAATATGGCTATTCTACTTTTGCAATGGGAAACTGTAAATGACGCAAGAAACACACAAAAACACATACTGTTTCTTTTATACAACTGAGGCGGAATTAAGGCAAAGAAAAGGGGCTTTCAAACAGACACACACACTGATCACAGGCTGCAAAAATCAGAGAAAAAACTGAAAAAATTGAGCAAAGAACCTCAGCTGCACAAGGCTAGGCTGATCAACGCACCTGCTACACAGAGAAACTGGATTACAACGCAGGTAGCCCTCTCGGGAACTGCGTTGAAATGTAGAATCTCTTCACAGAGCCTGCGCTGGGGCAAAAACGAGAATTCTATCCGGGTTCTGGGTCACGGTTTGCAGTTTAATCTATGGTTTTTGGCCGAGTAAAAGCAATCAGTAATGCACAATCAGAGGGTTGACTTAAAAGAGGTTTAAGAGCTATCACAAAGGGTAATCAGATCATTTGTGAATCAACTGTTCAAATCATAAACAGATCCAGCGAATGGATTGAAGTAGCAGATGTCTACTTTGCATTTGTTAATGGCAAATGCAGTTCGATTCGCTACTTCTAAGTTTATGAAACAAACAACAAGAGAAACACAAACAAACTAACTAGACACGATCCCCAGTGGAGTCGCCATTTTGTTAACGGGAAAAGTGTCTATTCAGAATGACCCTATCCCATAGAGGTGTGACAGTGACCTCATAAAAAAACAGGGAAAACTACTTTCATATTCTTCTTTATGAACTATAAACGAAGAGGAATAGGATGAACCAACCTGTGTCTTGCGCTAGTCCTTTGATCCAATCTCTCTCCTCTTTGACAACTTCCAGCTACCTGCTCCCTTACTTGCCCAGTGTCACCAAGTTCCTGCAAGATCACAGAAGAAGGAAACTACACAAAGACATGGATTTATATTCATAAATAGCTTAGGATCAGATTTAAGCTAAACATACAAATGTAACAAACATCAATGATACACAAGCATGTAGGAAAAACTCAAATAGTTTTATTGATAAAACAAGAAGATCCAGGAGGAGTTACAACCGATGATTCCTGATCCAGCATCAACCTCCCAGCACAGAATCCCCTCTTCACCTCCAACAAATCATAAATCACCCAATACTCTGATATCTATCTCAAAACCAACAGCAATTCTCTGCAATGTACAAAATTCCAGCCTCTGCATCTCTTGGTGAGGGATCCATATATAGATGTATGCAAAGAGGATGAGTCAGCTCATGAATTGATTAGTGGATTCTCTCTGTCAGTTCTTGCTTCCACTTGGAGGCTGAGAGCCCCTTACTCATCACTGGTCGAATTCAATGAGGCAAGTGTCATTGTGGAAGATTCTGGAAGCTTCCATTGTCTCTCCACCTCGTGGAATGACTCTACCACTTGTCATTTCCCGCTCAACGCACCCTAGTAGTGCATTTAGGTGCGTTGCAACGCACCTAGCTAGTGTATTTGGGTGCTTTGCAACGCAGCTAGCTAGTGGAGCATGTAAAATGATCCTGATTTGACTAGCTCTGAGCAGTTTCTGGTGGAGAAATTCTGGGAGAAGCTGTAATTTGTTGACCTTGTTTCTTTAGGAGCTGGAACAACACTTTTAGGGACTTAGGATCCCTTGGTTTATGGACATTACATGCTTAGAGCTGTAAGGCACAAAAATGTCTATAACACTTGGTGGCTGGCGATTCCTCATAAACGTCTGTCAGATATTCCTAGATTCAATGGAAATTTGGGTGAAGATCCATCGAATCACGTAACGACCTTTCATTTGTGGTGTTCATCCAACACAATCAATGATGATTCGATTAGGCTTCGCCTTTTCCAGAGAATGTTAACTGGTCCGCCAGTGAAAAGGTACATCGAATTGCCTAGAGCATCATTTGATAACTTCAGAACCCTTGCCACTACCTTTTTAACCCACTTTCAATTACCCATAAGGTATGAAACAGGAATAGAACTCCTTACCAATTTTAAGCAGATGACCGCCACTCACATATCTGATCATATTCATGAGTGGTGACGACGTCATCGAATGGTAAAGACCTATGTTCTTGATCAGCTTCTAGCTGAGTGGTTTATTAAGTCATTATTACCTTCTATTACAGAAGATGTGGCGAAAGGAGGAGTTGTCACTGAAGAGCAAGTCATTGCTCGTGCACAATATCTGGACTTGATTTATACTCAGTCTGGCACGCTCTATGACAAAATTCCTGATGCTCCTAGACTGGAATTTTCTATTCCTCCCCCTCCTAAATCAAACAGGGACTCTCATGCCGGTGATGGCGTGATTGGTACCTCAAGTACGCAAACCGCAAAGGCTCAAACTGGTAAAGCCCTTGTAGTTTCCAGCAAAAAAGCAAATGACAAACTTCCTGCCTCGGAGGTTAATGTTGTGTCATCCAACAAAGGCAAAGAACTGAAGCAACCAGGGGGCAAGAAGAAAAGGGAAAAGAAGAAGAAGAAACAGGAAGATTCACCTCCTGAAAAATCTTCTGAAAGCCCTACTGGGCGAAAGAAACCAGGTCAACCATGCTTCATATGCAATGAGGACCATTATACAAAAAATTGTCCACATAGAGCTGAGGTCAAGAAATTTTTAAAATCTTCGAGCACCTCAGTAGTGTTGACTGATCCGTTTCCAAACCTAGAAACCAATCTGGTTGCTATCAATAATGCTTCCCCATCCCAAGTTCTTATGTTATCTGTTTCGAAGTAGAAAAATGATGCTTTGATATCGACAAGGAACAAAGATTATAGGAATCCACAGATGTCAAACAACAACAAGGCTAATGATCAACCTATTAGTTCGACAACAACTTCATCAAAAGTTGTGCCAGCCATCATTCCTCAACTAACAATAAAGCCACCAAAGGGAGTAGTACATAAATTGACATTTAATCCTCGTGCTCGAGCAGCATAGAATTACAATATAGTAGAGGATCTGGCACAATCACCATCTGCTATGTTGAAACTTAATGTACTACAGAATTTCCCCTCCCAAAAGCAAGCTTTATTATCAGCAATAGGTGGGATTGACCTAACAGATTCCAATCTTGTGGCCTTTAATCACAAAGGATATGAACCTCAGTTACCAGCACAGATCGCTTTCCTTATATAGGTAAAAGCCCTCAACAAAACTGTTCATCGAATGATCATTGATGAAGGCACATCCACCTGTATAATGTCAATGAGTTGTTGGAAAACTTTAGGCTCACCACCCTTATTGTGATCATCAACGACATTAAAAGTGTTCGATGGATGAAAATACATGTTTTATCAGATACTAAGTAACTTGAAAGTTTAACTGGGGGGCAAGAAAATGGAAATTTAAGTCGAAGTTATCGATGGAAACCTCGATTACAATATCCTACTAGGAAGGCCCTGGATTTATGCTATGGCTACTGTTGTGTTGACATACTTTAGAAAGATTTCATTCCCCTTCCAAGGTGGAATTATGATCGTTGACCAACTAACCTTTCTCCCTAATAGTTCACAAGTTACGGAAGCATTCCAATGATCCATGGAAGCTCTCAATTGCTTCAAAATGTCAGAGTAAGCCTCCTAAAAGACCTTGCATTAATGAGTACCTTTTCCCTCCCGCCTCCGAGCAATCTAGAAGAAGTGGCCACAATGGAAACCTAGAATATGGTATCTTCTACATCAGCAAAGACAAAGAAGATTTATGAACATTTTGTTAGCATGGATCATCGCCAAGTATTGCCTCCAAGCCCTATAGAAATTTTGTAGTAATCAATTTTATTGGCCTAGGTGGCAAACCCAAATCAATGCTCATTGAGTGTTTGGATAGATAGGTCTCAATAATATGGCACCTCTTCAGATCCTTGGTCGCATGTACACTCTACAGACGAAGGAATCATTCAGTTAATGATGATAGGAGAGGCATCATGGGAAGATTACCACCATCATTCCCATCTTTAAAATCGCAACGAATATTATTCCAGAGACCTTGAACATCCTTCGGTTTTTGATTTTCTATCAAATACTATAAAGATGGTGGATTCCGAGCGAAATCTATCCAATATTGAAGAAACTATTGCGATAAATATCTTGACAAAACCTAATGTTGTAGAGAATATTCATGTCGGCAAATCTTGCTCTTCTTCAGAACTGGAAATATACTCTGCTCTCTTTTGCAAATTCAGAGTTGTCTTTGCATGGTCGTATGATGAAATGCCAGGCATTGACTCGAGCATCATTGAAAACGAAATCAAGATGTATCCAGATGTCAAACTAGTACGACAACGGCTTCGACGGGTTCACCCGAAGAAAGCCGCTGCCATCAAGGAAGAAGTTGAAAAACTTTTACATGCTGGTTTCATTTATCTTATTCCCCTAACTGATTGGGTATCGAATGTTGTTCCTGTGATAAAGAAAGAATGAATGATTAGAGTGTGTGTTGATTACAGGGATGTAAATCAAGCTTGTCCAAAGGACAACTATCCTACACCCTTCATCGACCAGATAATTGATGAATGCACCGCATGCGAAATCTTTTCATTTATGGATGGATTTTCTAGATATAATCAAATAAACATCTACCCACAGGACCAGTGAAAGACTGCATTTATATGTCCGTAGGGCACATTCGTGTACCACAAACTATCTTTTGGTTTAAAGAATGCAGGGAAACGTTTTACAGGGCCATGAACTATGCCTTCCATGACATCAAACACATCGTTCAACCATATCTTAATGATCTTTCGGCTCATTTGGGAAAGTGGACTGATCATCCACAACATTTGAGAGCTATATTTCTACGTTGTTGACACTACAAGATACTACTCAATCCACACAAGTGTGCATTTTGTCTTGGTTCTGATCGTTTACTCGGTTTCGTAGTTTCTAAGGATGGGATTCAACTCATCCCATGTAAGGTTCAGGGAATCATCAACATGCCTCCACCTTCAAATTTCCTTTAGATTCATAAACTCCGAGGGAAAGAAAACTTTCTAAGGAGATTAATTCCAAATTACACCGAACTTGCTAAAGGTTATACACATCTTTTGAAAAAATAAGTTCCCTTCAAATGGGATCAGGTTGCACAAGCTTCCTTTGATGCTTTAAAGGATTCCGTATTAAAGCATCACTAATGTACGCTCTTGATTATCAAAAAGACTTTAACCTGTATCTTGTGGCCGCAGATACAACCATTGCAATGGTTTTAGTATAAGAAGACGACGGAATTGAACATCCAGTCTATTATTTAAGTCGCAACTTAAATGATAAAGAAAGGAGGTACTCCTATGTTGAAAAGCTGGCACGAGCAGCTATTCAGGTAGTACAGATATTTTGACACTATATCCTCTTTCGCAAAACGACCATTCTGTCAGATTGCAACCCTATGACCTACATCTTGTCACGTCAATTACTAGGGGAAAAATATTCAAAATGGATAGCGATATTGCAAGAGTTTTATATGGAATTCACAAAATCCAAATCAAAGAAATCTCTGGTTTTCCCGGAGTTACTACACGACCTCCCATCGTCGTCCAACGATTCAACATCCAAAGCATCAATCATGGATGAATCTTTGTTTCTGATATCGTCAAGCGATCCGTGGTATAGAGATATATTAATCTATCTCCAAACCCAAACCTTTAGGCCTAATACCTCTCGCTCCAAACAACAACATACTCGATACCAAGCAAAAGACTACATTATTGTCAGTGATACCCTTTATCGTCGTGGTGTTGATACAATTCTGCGAAGGTGCCTCACCCATGAGCATGCCAAAAAAGTCCTGAATGATTTTCATTCAAGTGTGTGTGGGGGCATCAATCTGGTTACGCTACGGCACAAAAGATCTTACGAGCAGGTTACTTCTGGCCTACTATATTCAAAGATTGCATAATCGTAGTCAGAAGTTGCCATGCTTGTCAGATCTTCGACCGTAAAACCAGACTACCACTCGCACCGCTGCATCCAGTAGTTGTTATTGGTCCATTCGCCAAATGGGGCATAGATTTCATGACATGTAACCCCACCTCGGGTAGGGGGCATGGGTATATCATAGTCGTAATCGACTATTTTACAAAGTTGGCTAAGGCAATGCCTACGTTAAAAAATTGATGGAGAAACAGCTGTTCTTTTCTTTTTCAATGATGTAGTCTCTATATTTGGTGTTCCACAAGCTATAGTCACTGAACATGGATCGCATTTTCACAATCACATGATGGTTGAATTGGGTGCCAAATTAGGATTTTCCCACGATAGTTCTACTCCGTCTTATCTGCAAGCTAATGGACAAGTTGAGGCCATCAACAATGTCTTGAAGCGCATGTTGCAAAGGATGATTGGAGTCCACAAACAAAGTTGGCACGTAATCCTATACTCGGCCTTGTGGGCATATAGGACATCGATGAAAAATGTGATCGGGTTCACACCCTTTCAGCTAGTGTATGGCCTGGAAGCGGTCTTACCGATTCAGTGTGAAATTTCATCTCTCAAGCTCGCAGTCGACCTACTCCCTGGAACATCAGAGGAAGAAGCCCATTTCTTAGAATTAATCCAATTAGATGAAACCCATCATTTCACTACTTTAGCTAACGAAGCTCATAAGAAACGATTCAAGGTGCAATTTGACAAAAATGTAAAACCCCGTGTCTTCTCCTAAGGTGACCTGGTCTTACTTTACAATCAGGAATCCAATAAATTGAGGGCAAGTAAGTTCCAACCACTGTGGATGGGTCCCTACATTGTTAAATTAGTATTAGCAAAAGGAGCCTACAAGCTAGTAGATTACGATGGGATTCCACTATCACAAGCCCGAAACGGGTTGTATCTTAAGCGTTACTATGCTTGATTAAGTGTAGTAATCTCTTTACATACTTTTGTTACTTTTTTTTTCGTCAAGAGTGATCATTTTGGTTAGGTAATCCTCTTTGCATTTGTTGCAGATGTCGAACCTATTGGAATCATTCGTTGCATATGTCGACGGAGCTAGTCATAGTACGCGGAATCTATCTTCTGTAGCTTGGGCCATTTTTTATCCAAGTAGTGAGTTAGTGAATTTCAGATGGATATACATTGGTTGATAAATGAACAACATCGTTGAGTACAGCACGTTGATTGAGCTTCTCTTCAATGCCATCGCACATGGCATACGCCGACTTGTCATTAGGCTAGATTCACAACTCACGATACTACAACTTACTCGCATCTATTAAGTTCGAAATCCAGCTATTTATCGTATGTTCCTAAGGGTCAAGATTTTGGAAAGGCAGTTTGATTCTATTCAATATCAACACATTTCCAGAAACTTAAACACATTAACTAATTCATTAGCAAATTATTTTTTAGATAGACATTTGCAAATTTATAAAGGAAAAAGCATTTCAATCAACATTTGCATTAGGATCATATAACTTAACCAATATAAAACTTTGAAAATCAAAAATATATATATAACTGTTTATAGTTTTTTACAAAGTGTTCTCTGTCCAGGACAAAATCGGTCATATGACCCAAAACTCAAAAAAATGCAAAAAAGCACCTTAGACTAATGCTACTGGTGATTGCAATTCACCGCCTATGCGATCATGCATAAGAGCCTAGTCCATTGACTCGACACGCAAGTGGTATGGCACTATAATCTCAGAGGTAACTCATCGGTCCTCACATCCTGAATATCATGGGTGAGACCTTAGATATGATCCTGCAATACTGCAAGGGTCTTTGCTATGTCCAGACCGCGAAGGATAGCCCTCCCTACAGCCTCTCCTGCTGGAATGGCAACTGCTACTCTCGGGTGCGCTACCAGTCACACTGGTCCAACATCTGCACAAAGATAGGGGTGTGATTAGTCTTCATAACATTAGAAACACAAGAACATTATAAAAGCAATAAATAGAGATATGGTCAGATCCTTTTACCTATAACACCCCACTACTCGCCACCCGGCAACACCAAATCCAGGTCACCTCGGAAGTCCATCCCAACATATGGATACTCGAAAAAGACCATCTCCTGACGGTTGAACCACTCAAAGAAGGCATAAGAGAATGTAATCTGTGACTAACTAGCATGTCTGGCCATGAGATCGACCCATCTCTACATCTGTGGTTCCCTCGGAGCTGGCAGTCAGAGTGAAATGTATTGTGGTTGCATCAGTGGTATCCTCTCCAAGGTGAAAGCAGTCAAAATGGAACCATAACCAAAGTTCTTAGATCTTCCATTCTTCACCTTGGAAAGTTTTTCTTTTATAATGGAAGTACTACATCACACTAGTTGAATACCTTTGGTTCAAGGCATTCCAGAGCATACTGCATATAGGACCTATTGGCCAAATGAAGAGCCGCACTACCAGCCAATCTAGCGAAGGTGAATAAAATAGTCCTCAAGGACCGGTCAGTGACATCTCGGATTCTAATATTACCATCGACTGAGATCCATCTCTACAAAAATGACGAATATAATCCCTCATGGATTCACCCCCATGGGTGGATCCTGATAGTGAGAGAGGGGCACCATGCCTCGATAACCCAGTCAAAAAGTAGACATCCTCAACTGTCAAAGGGATGGATTTACCTCTAATTTGGAACACTTGGTTGGTAGGATCCCATGCATCAAGAAGATATTGCAACAAATTGATTTGTTGCCTCATGCTAGATATGCGGAAGAATTTGAGCAAGCCACAGTTTCGCAATGCAGTAACCGTACCCAGATCATGTAAGGCAATCATATCCTCTTCTTCATGCTCATGTTCACACCATGTAATGACCATCTTGATCCAATGAATCTCTAAAAAACAAACAAGAGAGGAATTAGGATCTTGATTTGCGCAAAAACAAGCAAAATTTCCATGAAAAAACAGTGCATAAACTTTCCTCCCTGCGGTCATCGCACCCTAGCTATGTACAGGGTGGGATGTATACTCACTGGCCAATGGCCATCTCAATATGCATCACACCTTTCAATGTATATTAGGTGCGATGGGGAGAGAACGAATTGTTCAAACCCCTAAGGCCCAAAAAATCAGGAAAAGTTGCTCAAAATCAGAAAAGGAAAGAATGCAATTGAAGAGCTTAGGGTTGGCTCCTACCTAGTCCAAACTGCGCCAAAAATATTCCATAGAACCTCTTGGAATCAACTGATGGGAATCAAGGTGGAAAACACCTTCAGAGCTCCAACAATCCCAAATTTGAATGAAATGGTATAAATGAGAGGTAAAACTACTTTTACGTTATTGTTCATGTAATTTAGGTAAGATGTTGGTTTTTAACTCATTTTTCAAGCATGTATTCACGCTTCTAATCAATTTGATGGAGCAATTGAACAGGTAGTACGATTGTTGAAAGAACAAAGTGTTAATGGTGAATTGAACATCTTTGAAGATTATAATGAGCAAAGTTTCCGTAAAGTTCAAGCTCGTTAAAAAATAAACCTAGCAACGAGCAATGTTACTACAGGGTTCAAGCTCGTTAAAAAATAAACCTGCCACTAAGCATAGCTTCCAAAGATTCAAGCTCATTAAAAGATGAATCCACCCTCGGTAAATAACCTTTGTGATCGCATTGCTATCAGCCTTTTGAGCCTTGGTCTTGTTCTTAGCATCACCTCCACTCTTTTAGCCAATCATACGCCTCCACTTGATTGTTTACCCTTTTGAGGAATAGTTGCAATGAGTGATTCTATTAGCCACCTTTGTTACACTGCCATGTTTGAAAATTTACAAACTTACCTGGAACCAGTTGCTACACAGATACATCACTCGTTCCTAAAAAATGAGTCTCTTTTAAGCTCTTTTTAGTCTCGTAAAATATGAAAAGATTGCCGAGCCACTGGCCTTTCCAACTCATTAAAGTAAAGGGAAGCACCATCCCTCCTCTATATTTTAATATTTTTGGACCTGAGGGATCATTACATAAAAAGATCAAGTGCTTGTCTTGTTCGGCTTGCTAAAACTATTGAAAGGTCATCCCTTTCGTATTATTTTATACTTTTTCGGACTTGAGCGATTATACCAAGAAAAGGGATTACTAGAGTTTCCTTTCCATCTCTTTTAAAACTCTCTAAATATGAAAAGAACTGAGTTGTCTTTGTCATTAAACTCGTTAAAACAATAGCGACAAACTTGTGTATTTAGACAAGAGCGAGTTTCACTGTCACTAGACTCGCTAAAATAGAGCGACAGGTTTGCCCGAAGGGAAAATTATAGAACAAGCATATGTTATCCCCCTCAAGTTTGACAAAACTAAAGAGGTACTGGTCAGCAATGACTAGGGAAAAAGGGAAGAAAACTTGAAGAACTTCATTGGTAGTAGGTCGCTCTTGAACATGACACTTTCACTTCATCACCATGATTGAGTCGGGTTGGGTATTTCCGTTCACCATCACCATTGGTCCTCTGTACCATCCATGGGGTTAACGCTACCAATCCATCACAGTGTAACCGATATGTTGAAGAGAAGTCGCTCAGAGAATTCACCAACCCAACTAATGCCTCATCCACTGCAATACCTTCACGCTCCATTTTTTATGACTGCCACCCTGAACCTTGTATCATTAGATCGTTTTCACCTCTAGAAAATAATTTGCTTCGTTTCGTGTCATAGATGTGGGATTCATTAAGGCCCTCATACGACGGGTCACTTCTTGTCGACATCAACTCATTATCCAAGAAGTTGACTTAGGAACAACCCTTTCAATACTTTGAAGCTTGCTTGTCTTAATGGCAAGTTTCTCACTTATGGCAACAAGTTTACATCAATGGCCTTCAACCGAAATATTTTGCATGGTGTTTTTCCCAAGTCCTATATTCACACCACGTGAATTGTACTGTACTACCTTTAGGGTAATTATCATTATTGGTGATTCCTCTCGCGCCTATTAACAGCTTACATCATTAGCTTGTAATCAGGGGATGTCTTTCCATGTTCAACTTCAAGACATCTTTTCACATGGATTGACTTGTACATCGGGCAAAGATTGAACGAGTTTGAAGACCCTGGATCTAGTTTCATCCATCTGAGCTACGATATATTTAGGAAAATAAAGACATCAAATGTACTTCATAGCTACACAGATGATCATCTTAGCTAAAGGATGATGGCTCTACCAGAATCATCAGTCTACTACATAGACAGTTGTCTGTCCTGTGTACATGAAAATGAATTTATAAGGTTGAGCATGGGAATGCCCACCTCAGCTAGATCATGAAAATAATACGAAGATAATGTATTGTATTGTACTTTGTACAGGTCACCTTCTAGTTCGAAAAACCTTATATCCTCATGATAAAGCATTTCACCCGACATTAGAAGATTTATGGCCTCATGTTTTAGGGGGAAACTATTATAGAAATATTTGGGCACTATAACCCCAATCACATATGTCGATAAAACAAGGGCTTTCAAACTCCTTAAAGTGTTTTTTCACACCCTAAAAGATCAAGGTCAACTGATTACATCATTTCCCAGAAGTTCTCCCTGAAAAACTACTCATAACTGGTCAAAACTAGACCATACAAACTGCTCAGTGCTAAGGGTGCAATTCATCTCACCTATTACACACAAGGGGTGTGATGAATACTAAAAATCCCTTCTGTAGGGTGCGATGAGTGAGAGCATACAAATGGTAGAGGCAGTTTTCTAGGTGGAAACTCAGAGAATCTTCTAAAAAATACACATATGACACTTACCTCTCTGAATTCACCTAATGATAAGTAAGAGATCATGAAATCTCCAAGTGGAACCAAGAACTATTAGTGAAATGACAGTAATCAAAAACCTAGAAGCTAACTCACCCCTCTGCAAATATCTATAAATGGATCCCTCATCCCAGAGATCCAGGGGCTAGAATTTTGTAATTTGTAAGGAAGTGTTGATGGTTTCTCTTTGAGACATTATATTGTTGGGTGATCTTGCTTTCATGAGGTGAAGAGGGCTTTCATGCTGGGAGGATGATGCTGGATTAGATAGCTGGGTTGTAATCCTCTCTTTTGCTTCTATTATCAATAAAGCTATTTGAGTTTTCCTCCATATACTTGTGTACTTGTAAATCTTGTATTTTTGGATGCAATTGTATGGTTAATGTACATCTAATTCTACATTGTTTATGGCATTATATATCTCTATGATTTGATGGTATTTTGTTGCTTTACCTCTACAGGTGTTCTTTGAAGTGGGACAAGTGAGAAAGAAGTGGCGAAAGCTCTATCAAAGGAGAGAGGAAACAAACAAGGAGCCAAGAAAAAGACTCAGCTTGGTGCTCTCTGCTTCTCTCCTATCTATCATCCATAAAGGAAAACACAAGTTGCTTTGAATTGTTTGTTTCTAAGATAGCTACTAGCCTTAGTGGGACTAGCAGATCAAATAGCGACACTAGTTTTCCTGGAAACAGACCTTCAATAATTTCCTCTCTCTGTACACATGGAAAGATTCAACATCATCTGGGGAAAAAAGTAGTGATTCCATATGCATCACTTCTAAAAATGTTTCATTTTGTAGGAAGAGGTAATCCAAGTTGTCCTCTTCATGGGTGAATTGAAAATACTTTCACCATAGTAGTGGAGTTCTTAGCAATGCCATTTGGGTCATATTGCCTTCCCGGGATTGCAGCTAGTTTCAGAGACTTCATGATCTCTACTTCTTTGCATGCATGTCCAAAATCATGTAGCGCAAATGCACCACATTGCAATGGAAATGTAGGCCAAATGGCCTTTTTCTACTCTTTCAATACTTCGCTCAACATAGCTTCCCATGTTTTTTTATAGGCTATCTCCTTGGCTGTTAACTTGCCGGAGACATTGTTTGCGAGAACATGCCGTGAAGAAATGCTCCCAAATACTTTGATATAGATAAATGTTTCCTCCCCAAACCATTTGGCTACAAGAAAGATATCTACTTCAGCTTCTTTCGAAAGCCTAGGGGCGTTTGTGGTGTAAACTTGTTTATGGATAGGTAGCATAACTCCTTGACAAATGTTATAAAAATGAGGGTGAAACTGAGACTCCCACAAAATATTATGGTAAACATGGATAGGAAGTGGGTCATAACTATTCCACCTCCATTCCATAATGGAAAATTTGGAACTAAAACGGACTACGTCCATTACAAAGGCACTCATGAAAAATGGGGGATACACCCTTAAGGTGGGACTTCTCTTTATTCTAGTTTTCATAATGGATTTTGCCAAATTATCAGACAGAATTTGAGCCCAATTCATTATCGTTGCCTTCACAGTTGCATCCATTAATGGAAACCATTCCGGGGAAAATTTGGTGCTATTGGGTTTACCAAACAATCTACATAGAATGGCTGCTACAAAACTATAAGGGGGAGAGATAGATGCCATAGAATACATAACCATCTTTTCACTTTTGATCTTGCCTTTGCTTACTGTCCAGCTCTGCATGACGTCTGTCAGGTCTTCATTCTCCTTAGAAAAATGCTCAAGGAACTATTTATTGTAGAGCTTCTATGCATTAGCCATAGGCTTTCTACTAAAAAAGATCCCATGACCTCTTTCCTGTGATTCTTGAATTCCTTGTCCAAGACATTCATCGCATCAATTATCCACTTGACCATATCTATATATGGGATTATCTTCGGTCTTGCGTCTATTCAGTGTAGGAATGAGCATGTTGTCTCAAAGTAGGAGGCGTAAGAGGAAACATGAGCATCGACCATGGCCTTCACTACCAGTGGCCTTGGCTTTTGCTCTTCTAACAAATAATACATGGCCTCCCAAGTTGAAGTTCCTCCGTCTTTGCTACATGTAGTGTTAGAGAAAAGAGGGATCATTTCTAACTTTTCCACGCAACTTCCTTTCCCTTCTTTTTCATTACTTCTAATGAATCTTCCTCTAGATTTTTCCTAAAATGGAGAAGAGAAAAATATATCATATAGACACAAGCAAGAATCAAAAGAGGATGAATGATACAGATAACCTCGAAAAGGTGACAAGGAAGGTTTTTTAATTAAACGCAGATGAAAAGATATCATATCACGTTGAGTCACTTTTCAACATAAATGCCACTAACCCATACTAAATATCCACTAATGGTTTGTTATCACTACCTTTATTGCTCATTAATGTTTTGCATTGTAAAATGGGAAGAAAATTTTTTAAGGTGGCAAGCTTTAATTTGATGCAATATCGCAAATCGCATTATCACATATTTGATTGTTCACTTTATTAGAGTTCTTTAGTTTCCTACAGGATGCAAGATGCGGTGTGTTCTTCATTGTTTAAAGCGTAGCTTGTTTGATGGAATTTTCACCTTATAAAGCATTTTTTTTATGCGGCAGATTTTAAGTGCTACTTTATGACATAGGGTTTTTAATCAGGTCTAGGCTCTTATCACATTTCGCAACATTGCATGATTCGTAAGTTTTAAGACCTTTCTTAAGTTTTTACGATGTGATGCGATAAGGTTGGATACCTCATCTTAAAATCACATTTCGCATGTTTCGACATGTTTCATGAGAGTGGGCCTTTTGTGAATGGCGACATTCGATATGAGATTTTGTTTTAATAGGAAATGCCTTAGGCTTTAGTTTTAAATGAAAAAACCTAATGATATTTAAGTTAAGCATGGTGATTCCTTTTGATCAATGTTCATGTGTTTTTCTTGTTAACAAGGATCTTTGACACACTTGGTCTAGAGGTTTGTGAAAAGCTGAGTATTTGCTAGCTTTCAAAGGGTTTTGGCTTGATATCTTGCTTTATTCCAAAAATTTAAAAGAAAGTGTCTAAATGGTAAATTCATTTTTTGAAGAATTTTATCAAGGGTCCCTATTTATTGATAGAATATTGGCTATTATATTAATAAATGGTGGTGAGCACCAGTATTGCAGCAAGAATATTGCAACTTCTGGGCTACCAACTTTACTTTTATCAACTTGGTAGTTCGTAACAAACTTGGAAGCATCGATGCTATATGCACAAGTACTAGTTCTCACTGCAGGTTGTCACTTGGTCAGCCGGTGCAAGATCACTAGGAGCTCAAGCCAGCTTCTATAGATTTCAGAATAAGCTCTATGTGTGATGAAAGGAAAGAAATATTACTTTATAGATGCTATTCTAACTACAGAAAGGAGAAAGACTAGAATGTAAAGCAAAACCTAGTAAACCCTAATTAACAAGCTAATTCTACTTTTGTCAAAAACACTATGAAAACCATGAAAGAAATGCCATTACCTACTCAAGGAAGTAAACAACATCTAACAATGCTATTTATAGAAGTGAATAAAAAAAACGCATATTTTTGGATTGTTATGTGTTTTTTTGTGAATTTAACATGCATCTTATTTATTTTGTCTGAGTGTGGCAGCGAATAGGTGGCGTTAGAGGGTGGTTTTGGAGTTTGTGAGGATGTAGGATGGTTTGGATGGGTCCTAGGAGGTCTAGGTGGCCTTATAAAGGCTTTTCCCACACTTGGCCTTCAAAAGAAAGCCTACAAGAAAAACTACAAGAGGACACAGGAAAACTATATGAGGAAAATAGGGAAACTATAGGGGGCCTACAGGAGGAGGCCGAGAGCAATTTTCACTATTTTGAGGGTGTGAGAGTGGGTGGAAAAGGTGGATGAAGGTTGCAATGAGGTGTTAGGGTGCCTAAGGTCTACCATGAATCACCAGGAGAGAGAAAGATGATTGGGTTTGCTCAAGGAGAGGGGAAGAAGTTCTATGAAAAATGAAGGAATCTAGGGCAGAATTGAGGTGAGGTTTGGGAGACCTATAGGGCAGGGATCAGATGGAGGGTGTGATTTCTGGTAAGTTGGCCTACTACTAGAGGATATCTACTGCATATAAACTGACAGTCAACCAAGAAGATCAAGCAACCAATGAAATGAGTGCATCCTAGGAAAAACAAAGTTTTGCATTAAAATGGCCTAAACTATGATGTATACAAGGAAATGTTGGGAAATGATGTAAGAAAGGAAAGCATGTGAAAGGACTATTGCAAATTAGCAAGTGAACATGATAAATAAGTTCTAAAGTAAAGCAAAATTGGACTATCAACCTACTAGAGAGCTGCAAACACTAGAAGTCCTAGGAATGAGGAAAATCTGTGTTTTTGGGGCAGCGAGAGAGTCTTTGCCTCAAATCATGGTCCTAGAGTTAACAAGAGAGGCCAAGGCACTATTGCTAGCCTTTTGAATATTCTCTAATCACTGCTTAACCTACTACAGAAAGCACAAATGGAAGCAAGCTACTAAATCATCAAAAGCAACCTATTCTTAACCATAAGAGAAATACATCTAACAACAAACTAATCTACAAACTGAAGTAAAGCATACAAATACAAGTAAAGAGAAGCTTGGCTACTTGGATTGGGCCCTAACCCAAAAACTTCAGCCCTCTGAGATAACTCGGTGCTAGCTCAAAAAGGATTCCATCTTCATTATCAAAAAATAACAAGATTACGTAAAACTAGCATAAAATAGTAAGCTCGAAATTTTAGCAGAGTTTACACAAGAAAAAAAAAGTCAGCCCCAGTGAGGCTCTAGGCCTCTATACTTATACATTTGAAGCTACCAACAACTTCCTTAAAATTAGTGAGGGTTGGCTCCCAAAAAATTGAGATAACTATCACTCATCTTCCACTTGCTCGACTACCTTCTAGTGCATGATTCGACTGCTTGTACTCCAAGCTGAATGAAGGGGAATTCAAAGTGCGTAGCAATAAATGAGGGGGATTCCCTCCTATAGGTATTTTCCTCTATCTAATTCAAGTTATTGCTGTAGTTTGACCACTAGATCCTTGACCTTGACCTTGAAATCCATCAATAATCTGCATTAAATACATGTTAGACCACATGGCATAATAACTAACTCAACTCACCCTATAAGCATAAATATAATTAAAAAATCATATAATAAGCTAAGAGAATGGTTGATTTGACTAGGTTAGGAGGTAAAATGAGCCCATATAATTACCCATTGATGAGACTCATCATCACGCACCTACTGAAGGTGTTGCTCATCCTCTGAGCAACCTATTCAATCTCTTGGTCTTTCATGACCTTGGTGGCCTCCCTAGCATTCTAGACTTGTGATGTGGTTTGCTCATGTTCTCCATAAAATCCTACCTTTCTATCTATTTCCTTTCACTGCTCCTTCTATTATTCTTATCTTCTTCCTTCCACCATACCTAATATGACTGGAGGACTTAGTTTGAGGCTAATCCAGTCGACCTTTAGCCTTTGCATGGAGCACTTGTACATTGGCACTCTTTTCAATGCCTCCTTCAGCCTCATGGGGGAATGGTATTCTATGATCTGCAAGTTGGGGAGTAGGGTGTTCCATCTTCTCATCCATGCATGCAAACAGTCATCCCCAAGTAGCCTAAACATATCTTCAAACTGTGCAATGGCTTCTTCTTGATTGGCTAGATATTTAGGGGCAATATGAGGGTCATGGGCAAGCAGGTTGTGTGTTCTGATTAGTGGCATAGGATTTGATGGCTTAGCTCTTGTCATCAATGTTTCATTCCACTCTTTTATTAACAATATTTTCATTTCTGTTGCCCTCAATTCTTCATGGTTCATTCATGATGCCATGGCCATTAATTGTAGATCCCCTAGCTTGGCATTGGGGTCCCACACTTTTAGGTCTGTGAGGGCCATGTTGTGTAGATAGAACTCTACCATATTTGCTTTGTCCTCAGAGGTGCTTTGGTCACACAAAACCATTAACTACCTATAGTCTTGGAAAGTCATTATGCCTCTTTGTGCCAAAGTTTTTATTTGGAATTGAAGCCATTGATCCTTCAGATAGAGGTCATAAGATCAGGCTAGTGTTCTCCATTGTAATGCTTCTATGGATAAGCTGGCCATGTATTCCAAATGAGTCTCTTTCTCCTACAACTACCTCCTTAGTAATTCATTCGCATTCTTAAGGTGGCTTCTTCTAATGGCTTCTCTGTCTCTGAGAGCACTCAATTCCCTACCCATTTCCCTGAGTTTGTCTTCCATGTGCCCAATATCCTCAACTCATTTGTACTTGGCTATCTGCATCCACCTATGCATTCTCACTCTCTCTTTTTCCAATTCAAAAAACAATGCAATTGCAAATTTCTGTGGGATTATCTTGCCTTCCTCAAGCAATCTGTAATAGGAGTCAAGATTAGGCTGGGGGTCAGGTTCTTGTAGCTCTTGTGCTTCCTCTTTCACCTCTGGCTGTCCTCCTATCTTTTCCTCAAGTTTTTGTGTCTCCTCTAGTTTGGACAGTGTCTCTTGTAGGATTGTTTTAGCCTCCTATAGGTCTGGTTTGGGGTCCTGTAGAATTTCCTTTCCCTTTCATGTAGAAGATCTTGTAGTCCTCCTTTCATAGGTTATTTGTGTCCTGGACGGAGATCTTGTAGTCTTTAATTTTGGTACTCTTCCTTGCCCTAAAATACACGGAGGATTTTCTTTTCCTATTTTACTTCTGCTTGACTGGTGTACTAAGGGAAATGAGGGTAGCTGTTGCATCTCTTTCCAAAGTTGCATAGAACCCTTATCTTTGCTCTGCTCTCTCTACCTACTTTTCTCCCTATTCTGTCTCTTTTTCCTCCTCCTGCTTTGTCTCTTTTTCTACCTCCTGTTCTTTCTCTTCAACTCTCCCCTACTCTATTTATTTTCTTTCCTCCTTCCTCTCTTGCTCTTCTATGTCACCACTGGCTTCATCTTCTCCTCCTTGTTGTTCTCCCTCCTCACTCACAGTAGGACTGACATCATAAGTTAATGCCTTGATGTCACCCTCAGCTATCATATTTCTGAAAACTTCCCATGCTATAGGGATTGTAAGGGTATGGAGGGCTTATTCTACTAGGATATTGATTAGGCCATGGTGAGCTAGCTGCTATGAATTCCTTCTTGTACTTTGGTGCTAGAGTCAATGAGGGACTGAAGGAGAAAGTAAGGGATATTGAGCTTTTGATGTGCTGGGGTATCCATGCCATATCTCAATTCTTGGAGGATTTTGAAATGATATCCATAAACAATGTTGTGCCTCCCATCACAAGAAATGTATTTGATCACTTGGTAGCTAACCTCATCCCAAGGATATGGTACACTAACCCTCCTAATTCCATTTTTGTCTTCAACAGGGGTTTCATTATCTTGGAAAATTTTCCTCTTAGCAGCGTGGCTAATTATTTTCTCATCTTTACTCCAAGGCAGCCCAAGAGGAAGGGTAGTGATCCTACTGATGAATTTAGGGGTTATTTGAATGGAGAGCCCTCTAATGGTTATAGTAGCATGAGTTCTTATGTAAGGGTCTAGAGAGAGAGCAAATTAACGGGAAATTTCATCATCAAACCCTCTAAACTTCTCAAAGAAATTCATCAAGTTTTCCCTTGTAAATATTTCCACCACTTGAGGATGTGCATGGAGTCTAGTGGAGTTAGTGGGCTCTTTTCTCATAAACCCCCTATCATACTTCTTGTAATTATTTTGAAAAACTAGATATGGAGGTGAAGACAAAGAATTTTGATTGAAATAGAAAAACAGAGGGGACTGTGTTTTTTGTTTAAAAAAAAACAATTTTTTTTTTTTAATGTATTTCTACTCTCTTAAAGACTCATTTTATCTTCAATTTGAGACCAACTCTTTCACATCTAGATATTCAACAGAGGGAATTCATGAGCCCTACCTCTTTAGACTAAAAATCATGCCAAAAATCACGTTTCCTCCCTTCAAAATGACTCACTGCCCCTCCTGTAGAAGCCCACTGTCCCTCTTATAGATTTCCTGTAGGTGCTCCTGTAGAAAACCTGTAGGGCTCCTGTAGAAGATGTCGAGAGCAAAAATATGGAGGAAATTGATGGAGGATGGTGGATACAAGGCTATGGGGGCATAAGAAGACTGCTATGTGGCTGAGTTACGAGGAGAAACTGAAGAAAAGGTGGTAAGAATGCACGGGGAGGAGTGCTCATTACCTTTTATGGCTATTTTCGGTTATGAGTGCTGAGCTGGAAATGTGTACGTTTCCAAGATTAGGACTATTGGTCCCCACTTGCTTGGTCATCATGACCCCCCATGTAATCATCCCCTCATTACTGCATCAGAGTTAAATCTTCCTCCCACTACCTATCCTTCACATCTTTTGCTTGAGTTGACTATGTACACATGTGGGTGATATCTCGATTAAGTGGAGTCAACTAAATGAAGGTGGGCAAGTTAACTAGCCACCTTTCCATCTTTCAATTTCAACCATCTCGTTGCCTTTTTATGATTCATAACTAAAAAAATGTAGATAGAGGATTGACGTAGATACTTACCTGTAATCCAAGTGTATTTGCTGCTATCAACTGTGAGGTGTTGTGGATTTCTCTGCTGCATGCCTTCATTTTCCCTCATGCATGTTGTCTCTGCTTGCTGAAGTGTGGTTGTGTGTTTTTGCAGGTTCTTCTTTTTCCGGAGCTGAGCTACATGTGCCTTTTCAACCTTCAAATGTGTTGTCCCTTGCTGCTGGTGCTGGACTTCTATGTGGTCAACTGCTACAGGAATTCTTACAAGAGCTCCTGTAGCTACTTCTCCCCTTGAAAATTCAGCTATTTCCCTATGATTGGAGCTTGAGAATGATGCAAGAGGTGGAATTGAATGATGGAGGGATAGTAGGTAATCTTTAGGTAAAGTTAATGGTGCCTTTTCCTCTTATTTTTGTTCTTTTTTTTCAAAACTGAAAATCTATTTTTCTGTGTTTTTTCTTGGAAAGGAAAATAATAATAATAATAATGATGCTTGGAGTGTGATGTAGGCTTGGAAATGATGGCAAGGTGGTTTGAAGATGGTAATATGGATTATAGGTTCCTCATGAATTTTTTCTTGTCCCTAAAACTGCCTCGTATAGACACTTTTGGCTCTTTGTAATTCCTACAAGAGCCTCGTATAGAAAAAACAGAGCCTCCTGTAGAAAACACAATTTAGGAAGAAGAGGTATAGTGGGGTGAAAGATATGCCAAAAATGATGGAAGAAGGTTTGGAGAAGATGATATGGATTCCGGTATGAATGTCAGGGTCCCCTTGGCACCTTCTTCTGCTCCCTGTAGTCATACAAAACTGCAATGCAATAAAAATTCATTTTTTCTTTCTCTGTTTTTTTTTTTTTGAAAACAACTAGGACACCTTAGAGAGGTTTTCACCTTAATTGCCTACCATGGGCACCTTGAAGGGAGGTTTTCACGCAAGGATCTTATTCTTTTCCCTTTTTATTTTTCACATCACTGGGCCGCCTTGGAAGAGGTTTTCAACCTAATGATGGGACTCAAGCACCTCATGGAGGTTTTCACTTAAGTCCTTATTTTTTCTCTTTTTTCTTCAGTGAGTGGTTGAAGTGGAAGCTAAGACATGCTCCACTACCATCACTATTTTATTCAAATCTTCAATAAACTCTCGCTTGGAGAGGGGTTTCTTGTAGAATTTCAACTGATGTCCATTGACAAGAATGGGGATGGCTTCATCATCAATGGTTTTGATCAGAACTGAACCATTGTAATTGCATTTCTCCATAGTGTAGGGTCCCAACCATCTTGTCCTCAGCTTGCCTTTGAAATACTTGTATATTGAATCATAGAGTAGTGCCCAATCTCCCTCTTGGAATTGCTTCTCCCTGATATTTCTGTCATGCCATATCTTTCTCTGAAGCTGAACTACCTCTGTATGGAGAAGGGATTGCAATCTATATTCATCCAATTCATTGAGCTGAAGTAATCTCTCCTTCTCTGCATGGTTGAGGTATAGGTCTAGCTGAGATGCCATCTTTAGGGTATTCAATTCAAACTCTGTAGACAACAAAGCCTTCTTCCCATAGACCAGTTCATAGGGTGTGAACTCGGTGGTGGTCTTCCATGTTGTTTTGTAGGTCCAAGTGGCCTCAACTAATATGTCCACCCTGTCTTTTCTATTGCTGCTCACTACCTTGGTTAGGATCCTTTCCAATGCTCTGTTAGTGACCTCCACTTGCCCATTGGCTTGTGGATTGTAAGGGGTGGAAGTCTTGTGCTTGATCTTATGATGTGTGATCAAGTCTTCAATTAGGTTGGAATTGAACTAACTGCCTTGGTCTATGACCAACACTCTTAGATACCTGAACTTGTAGAATATGTTTTCCCTCAAAAACTCAGATACTTTTTCCTTTGTCGTTGCTTTGATTGCTTTTGTCTCCACACAATTTGTCAGGTAGTCGGTGCACATAATGATGTACTGCTTATGCTTTGAAGGGGGGTTGATAGGCCCCACAAATTCCATGCCCCACTTCTCAAATGGCTCAAAGGTCACTTGAGGTTGCATGGGCATTTCATCCTTTGGAGTGGGTTCCCCATCCTCTGACACCAATCACACTATCTCGTGTATCTCCTCCACCCTTTATGAGATGCATCCACTGAGGTTGGGCTGAGCATAGGATTGAAATGAATGGGTGGTTGGTTGGGCATGATATTGAGATGTGAAGGACCAAAAAGGAGGCGTGGACCAGGAAGGATGAGCAGGGGGGGCCTAAGAAGGTATTGAGGTGACTTGGTTGGGGTTGTAGTATGCCTGAGATGTCCCTTGCAGCCCCTGTTGGTATGGTCTAGGTCCATGTAGCCTCCTTTGGTTTATGTAATATATCCGTTCAGTGACTCCTTTGGCCCCTTGGTGTACAACTTTAAGTCCAGGCAAGGAAGGGCACTTATCTATAGAATGATCTTCTTCACAGACTAAAAAGACCTCTATAGAGTTTAATGGGCATGCATTCCTCTTCCTCTCTGCTTCCTCTTGTTTTATTTTGATATGTAAGGTATCCATTTGCATGGCAAGAGTCTGCATCATCTCACTCTTGAAGTATTCCAGCATGTTTCCAATTTCACCTTTAATGGATGAATTGGAAGAAGAGGTACTGGCTATGGGTTGACTCCCCCTACCTTTCTTTGTGGCTGCTCTTGAATGGTTTCTAAAGATAGTCTTTACGTCCTCATAGGATAGTTGGTAGATGTCTCCCCTGGCTAGTGGATGGAGGGTGTCTAAAATTTCTTCCTGAATTCCCCTGAGCAGGACCAACTTCAGAGACTCAAGGTCAAGTGTACACCTGGCCCTTTTGTAACTGAGATAGAACCTCTCTTCATATTCTTCCAGGGAATCATCACTTCCTATGGTCATTTGGAAGATTTCTTCTTTAGTATATTTTGACCTATAATAGTCTCGATACTTGTTGTTAAAGGCCTTATGCATCTGAGCTCAAGTTGTGATGTTATTGCCAGGTAATCCCATGAACCAACGCAGTGCTACGTCCTTGAGAGTAGAAGGGAATAGTTTCAACTTTTTCTCATCTTATACGTAGTCATAAGTTTGCTATATGATAGCGAACTCGAACAAGAAGGTGCCAGGATATTCTGTAGTTAGACCGTGGAAGTGAGGTAGGGTTGAAGGACTTATATTCTTCATTTTGGTGTCCCTATTAGTATCTTGAATGGGGAAGGTACCCTCTATTCTCCCTCCATGTCCCCTAGCATTTTTGTTTTCAGCCATTGGCTCCAGAGGAATGTTTTCTTCTTTTTCTTCCCCTATAGGTTCTTCAAATATGTATGGATGTTAACCAAAGGGTTCTTCTTGATTGCAACCACTGAAGAAGAGAGAAGGCTGGCTGTGTGAAGTAGTGGGGGTGTTGGGAAAAATTTTTCCTAAGTTATCTCTACTCCTATGAGGCATGAAGGGAAATATTTTTGGTTGGTTTTTTAATTCTTTTTCCCCATGCTGGAAGTACCTGTAGAAACTGAAATTGTGATCGAACAAAACAAATTGCAACTAGCTTAAATGAACTTGCTGAATGGAAATTTACAAAATTGAAAAGGAAAGCAAGGAAATGCAGAACTGAAAGAAGAGAAATGACTAGTCTAGTTTATGAGCTAGAAAAAGATCAAAAAAGAGTTGCTCAGAGCATCGTTGCATTTATTTTAATGAGCACAATGATGAAAACTCGGAGATGTTCATATTTTTAAAGAGCAATAAAATATCACAAAAAGTGCTCTAACCATCGTCGTACAAATTTAATGAGAACAACGATGAGAACTCGAAGATGTTTATAATTTTAAAGAGAAATAAAATATCCCTAAAAGTGCTCTATTTTATTCTTCATTGTAGTAGTTTAACGAGCCCAAAGAAGAAGACTCAAGGGATTTTGGATTAATGAGCAACAAAAATACCATAAAAAGAACGCTCGATCTTTCTTGATCTCATGCTTGACATTAGAAGGGTCTATGCCACACATTTCCTCATAAGACCAAAGAAAAACATTGCGGAAGGCCCTAAACGGGTAAGTGAAGCTAACAATTTCCTCAAGATTGTGATTAGCTCCACTCTTTATGTTTTCCACAATGCCTGTCATGACAGAAATATCGGGAGCAATGTTTGTGAAATATTGCCCCTGTTTCCTTCCGAGTCCAAAAGTTGGATAGTCTTATATGGTGAGGAAACGATTTCATGTGCGTAAGATGACAGGATTTTGAAGAGGCATCATGTCTGAATCAGATATCGAAACGTGATGGTGCTAGTCCTCCCAAGGTCACTCTTCTAACCTCGTGATCTCTCTAATAGCTTCATCCATCGGTAGGACTTGATTGAGTGGATTGAAAGAAAGAGTGGTTATGGGAGGGGCAATGGTACTATTGGCCAAAACCAAAGCGACTGGAGATTTAGATGCAAATTAAATGGCTTGGTAGGCCGATTCAGCTGGTGACAATGACATTTTCTCTCTGTATGTGTCAATGTTTGAAGGAGCTGGTAGGATCCATGGATCGTTCTTTTCATGAGGAATAGATGAAAGAATATTGATCATATGTGAAACCTGCGGTGGCTGAAGAGGGAAATAACTCATGAGGGAAGAAGCCTTCAGTAGATCGGTACCTACACTGATGTAACTGTCAGTTCCACCTCCTACTAGGGGTATAGAGCCACTTGGTAATGGTGAATAATTAGGGGTGCAGAAAGAAAACTGATCTACTGTAATAACCTTTCCATCCAATGGAAATTAGATGATGTGAAAGATAGTAGATATGAGGGCCTTCATGGCATATGTCCAACTGCAACCCAGCAAGAGATTATAGTCAAGTTTTCTGTCTATGACTTCTACATCGAACATTATGGTTTTCCCAACCAAAGTGATGAGAAAACTGGCTAGGTATCCTTTTGGGATGAAGGTGTGGCCGTCGAAAGATTTAAGGGAGTTCAATGGCGGGGATAGGGTTGGGGAACCCAGGGCGAGCCAACATGAAGCTGACATGACGTAGGTTGAAGCACCTTCACTGATGAGAGTTCTGTGTATACCTTTACCTTTCGAAGTGATATGCACCTAAAATGCAAGCTGGTGGGAAAGGGGAGGTTTACACTTGTCCATATTGAAAATAGCAAGCATGAAATCCATAGCGTCAATACCTCCAATAGCCGAAAGCAAAGCTTTCCATTAGGTGGCACATGTTTGTAATACTTTGAGCACCGAAATAGTCGACGGTGCTTGTGCCAAATCCTCTATGACGTTGTAGTGTTGGGCGGCACATGCAGATGCATTGTGTGTTGTGCATCGAAGTGCCCCTTTTGGCGGCCGAATTACAAAGTCCTCAACCGGCCTTTCGATATGCAAATCATTGGGCGGCGATGGGTTTTGACTTGAGGATGTTTCTGCTACAGGAGCGACAGGAGCTCCATAAGATTTGGCTCTTGTGGTGAGTTCTACCATTTCATATGTGAAAATGGTAGAATATCCTTCACCAGCTGAAGGATTTTATGAATTATCATTGCCCCCTGGTGTGGGTTGCTATTGGTTGGCAATAAGATTTTGCTGCTGCTGAGTGGGAAAAGGATTCCTAAGGACAATGGGGGTCTTACCAGTATCCCTTTTGGCAAGGTAATCAATGCATTCCTGAAGCCGCGGACAATGCTAGGTTGCATGTTATTCAGCACAGAGTTCGTAAGGAAATCTAGTAGGTGTATCCTTTTCATTAGCAGTAGGTGCAACAACCTTCTATTTTGAGTTGGGTTGCCTTATTGACTGCTCCTTAGAAGGAGCAGTCTTTTTGTTTTTCTTCTTGTTCTTGCCACTAGATTTCTGTGTAGACTGCACAAAGTTTGTCGCAGTGGTAGGAAGAGCAGTTGATTCGGTGGTAGCGGAAGCATTGGGGCTACCGAGGGCATTTGGGATTATGTGGGCAAGAATGCCAGACTGTGAATATATCAAATCTAAGTGCTGGGTACGATGTATGGATTGGTCTTCTGTGATCGCACCACCTACAGTGACATCTCTAGTGATTTGTGGAAGCAACGACCTATAGAACTAGTCCGTTAAGAGAAAGTCTGGGAGGGGAGCTTTGACTAACCTCCACCTATGTCTCCATTCATGAATATGATCGAATATGTGGGTGACGGTATCCTGACAAAATGAAGTGAGTAGCTCTGTCCCAGTCCCATAGCAGATAGGTAACCGAAAGTGCTTCAGGAATTCCATCGCTAAAATATCGAAGGTGTTCACTGACGCGCATGGTAACTCAATATACCACTTTGCGCCATTACCAGGGAGGGTGCGGGGGAAAAGATGTAGCTGGACACTATCATCCACCACAGAGTTTGAAACACACCAGAGATGGTAGGTGGGGATATAGGTTCCCGGATCCTCCCCTTGTTTTCCATAGAACTTTGGAATGTCCGTTGGTATTTTATGCAGGATCAGAGGCCATTGTAAGTTGTGGTAGATGGGATCATTTTTCAACTTGTATAAGTTGGGAATATCCAACGTTGCCAAAAATGGTAGAGAGTTGGGTGCCCCTGACTCAGACGATGGTGACAACGGATGACCTGAGGAGCTCTGTGCTCCTCCCATCATTTGGTTCCCCATAGTGTACAGGGGTTGTGTGGTGTAGCAGTTGCTTTGTTGTATGGTGTTGTAGAGTGGATTTCCATGAGGATTTTGATACTGGGGTATGAAACTTCCCCCAGTATAAGCAGTGCCCCCTTGACTCATTTGAGTCTGTGAGTAGGGTGCCCCCATGGATTGGTTGGGAACCCCTTGTGGATTCACAACTAACACAGAACTAACCATATGGCTTTGACTAACAGAGTGAACATTCATGTCAATCAGTGACTATCCACGCATGCCTGAGAACGGAGGGGGAACTATGACATTCCCCACCGGAATGTGAAATTTGGAACCCCCCAAGATATCTAAATCTGGGGGTTGGAACTATACATTGGCGGCCAACCGTGTTGTTGGTAAATGGGAACCACACCCATAGTGCCACATTGAGTGTTATATGGAGCACTATATGTGGCACTAGTCGAAGGTATGCATTGTGGCACCACGAGAGTGGAACCTTGCATCTGTTGGGTTCCACTTATAGAGGGTGTTATGTGAGTTGTCGTACCTAGGACAAACAGGATAGTGGGATTCCACATTACCGGTGTTGTGATGACCATCGACTGCGGAAGTGGTAAAGGACCAACAGTTTCTATAAAATTCCACAACCCATGAGGCATCGATTGGATAGATGGGAAAGTTCCACCTACTGAAGAAAGAAGTATAGGTACCATGGGAACCACGATAAAGTCTGACGGATTTGTAAGTGGACTGTTAAAGTGAGGAAGGAATCCTTCCGTGAAGAAATCCTCTGGAAAACTAGAATCTTTGGTCATCCACATAGATCCTGTGTGAGATTTAGGAGACTGATTCCTCGAAGATGAGGAATCTGAGTCAGTGGAACTCAGTGGATCTTCCACAATGAGTGGAGGAAGTCCTAACAATTGTCTAGAGTGACGACGAGGGCTGAATGTAGCCACGGTGACCGTTAAGTTTTATCAAATATATTTTAATGTGATATTCTTTAAAGTCTCAAAAATGATAGCACTCAGGTAGCCAAAAATAAAAAATACACTAAATATATCAATCAACAAACAGAGGGAAAGTACCTCGTCTGATAAGCACCAATCATTGGAGATGAAACCCAGTCTCTCAATTAATAACAGAGAAGGATGGCCAAATGTACGGTTACGGTTACTCTAGAGCTTCACCCGAACCTTAGATTGAGGGGCCAAGTACTCTTGTGAAGACGAGCACCCTCCCAAAAACTAAAGATAGAGTAGATTCGTCCATTTTAGGTACTAGTACAGCCCATCCTAGTCACCCTGTGTAAGTACCTAGAAGTTTTTGCCACTAGAGATACCTCAAATCACAGACATTACCAGGGGGGACATAGACTTAGACAGCATGCTGTGTGGGCAGGAAGCCTGAGTCCCCGACTCAGTTCCGAAATCGCTGAAGTGACCCCCAGTACACAGAATTCCCAAAGGATTTGTAAGAGAAGGTGGGCTACCTTCAATTACAGTCCGATGTTGTCTCGTATTTCACTTCGTTGTTAGTGGAGTGGTCCTGGTAATATGAGTGCAAAAGGATTTTTCACTCGTTAATGACACTAGTTTTGGTTTTCAACCTTGGGCAGTTCACTCACATGCTTATCCCAAGGTCCTAGCCTAGCTAATGTTGGTTTTCTGAAAAGAGTAACTGATTGATTTTAATGTAAATTTTAAGTGTACTTGATTTTTTGTCTTCGGTAGGGGTGTTGAGTATGAATATGGTGAGACTCTTGACTCAATAAATCATGCAAAACAATGCTCTAAATTTTTTTTCCCATTACTTATGGAAACAAGTCTTATTCTACATATTCATCTTTTCACATATTCATCGATTCGTCTGTGCATCTAAAGCCCTTCAACACTTGCATAACCAAAAGATTCTTTTCCCAATATTTCCTAACAACTACTGAAAACCAAAATGAAGCAGCTTACAACTATTTTGATAGAAGGATGAATACAATTTATCAGTCTTTCTTTAAAAAAAAAATGTATTTTAAGAGAGAAAAACTAAAACATTTTCCTAAAAATAAATTTTCGGGACACTAAATTTGTTAACATAATATAGTTGCAGATCTTACTTTAGCCCATGAGAAAATTCCCCCCCCCCCCCACCCTTTTGGTCCACAGACTCTTTTGGAAATCATGGAAATGGGAGACTAACGCTCTATTCCAATGTAAACAGAGAGTTAGTTGGGCCACTAATGCTCCCTATACACCGGCATGGTGCTCTATAAAGCTCTGTTTAGCCTAGAATCCTGTGTTGGTGAGGGAAATAGCTCAAACAAAGGGCCTTTAGGATCAATTTCTGAGGAGAATGCAAACTAGTAGGACGTAACAAGATAGTTGGTGGATTAGAAAAGGATTTGAAGAAGTAGGGAGCTCTTGGAAGAAAGAGAAGAAATGAGAGGAGTCTAGGTAAACTGGGAACTAGATGTATAGTCCCCAGTGGAGTCACCAATACTCCTATGGGATAAAATGCACATTGTATGTAGAATGAAAACTACCCTCAAAGGCCTTCACAAGACCTTTGACAGACTGTAAGATTATTTGCAGAAGCTACCAAGTTATGCACATGTTCATCTATCAAACATAAATTGACAAGGTATGGAAAGAGGATCACCTTTAGTTCCTTCTAGATTTGTTTGGAGATCGCTATGCGGTAAGAAGAACTCCTTCAAGGTGGGCTCCAAGACAATTCCTACACAAATGACAAGGTAAACTAATCACAGTATACGCTCTTGAAAAATAATGTAAGAATGCACAATAAACATATATTAGTGTATATCTTAACTACTCATCTCGACAAGCATCAGAATGAACAAATCAATGGACAACATCACTGACACTATGGAGTAGGGAACACAACTGTTGTTCTATATTTATAGTGGAAGAGTGATTACAACCATCCATTGTATCAGCCTTCCCTTGCCCCTTCTTCCTCTCTCTCGCTCTCTCTTTCAGCTCACTTCTTCAAGTGTATGACAACTCACAACAACTTAATGGGCTATCCTTTCAAATGCTCTGAACCCTTTCAAAATGGCCCTCTCGCTGCTTATGTAGCAATCAAATTAGGTCTGCCAAGCTCCTCCTAGAGCTCATTAGGGAAAAAGCCATGAACCTACCCTGTTTTCAAGATTTTTCCCATTTGCTTTCATTCTCAGATTGGAATTTCTCCAAATATCTCAATTTTTGGAGTTTCCTTGCATTTCTTGAGCAAATTTAGGGATAAATATCTAGATATTTGTGAGTAGATTCATTGGCTTGACCCTTTGAACATATCTTAGGTTCACTAACGCTCCCCCTGGTCTAACAACTTGAGTTAGCATGATCACTAACACTCCTCTATGCTTGGTAACAAGTGTTATAAAGCAGGTTAGTAGTGTGCAGAGAGCGTTAGTTTGGAATCAAGGCCTATAGTTGTGGTCTTTGCTTCAGTCATCTTGTCTTTCACCTCTGAGTTGATGAGGAGGTCATTTTGTCCTATAACAGAAATGCTGGGAAATGCTTTAATAAATGAAAACATGTAAAAGGACTATTGCAAATCAGGAAGTGAACATGATAAAGAAGATCTAAAGCAAAGAAAATCTAGAATATCAACCTACTAGAGAGCTGCAAACACTAGAAGT
This sequence comes from Pinus tabuliformis, assembly GCA_031772625.1. Taxonomy (NCBI): domain Eukaryota; kingdom Viridiplantae; phylum Streptophyta; class Pinopsida; order Pinales; family Pinaceae; genus Pinus; species Pinus tabuliformis. The sequence continues at coordinate 1,949,106,778 of CM062816.1, forward strand.
CCTAGGAATGAAGAAAATTTGTGTTTTAGGGGCAAAAAGAGAGTCTTTGCCTCAAATCATGGTCCTAGAGGGAGGAAGAGAGGCCAAGGCAGTATTGCCAGCCTTTTGAATATTCTCTGATCACTACTTAACCTGCTATAGAAAGCACAAATGGAAGCAAGATACTAAATCATCAAAAGCAACCTTTTCTTAACCATAAGAGAAATACATCTAACAACAAACTAATCTGCAAACTGAAGTAAAGCATACAAATAGGTAAATAGAAGCTTAGCTACTTGGATTGGGCCCTGAACCAAGAGATTCAGCCCTCTGAGGTAACTCAATGCTAGCTCAAAAAGGATTCCATCTTCATTATCAAAAAATAGCAAGATTACATAAAACTGTCATAAAATAGTAAGCTTGAAATTTGAGCAGAGTTTACACAAGCAAAAAAAAGTTGATCCTAGTGAGGCCCTAGGCCTCTCTACTTATGCATCTGAAGCTACCAACAACTTCCTTAAAATCAGGGATGCTTGGCTCCCAAAACCCGAGATAAATATCAATCATCTTCCACTTGCTCGGCTACCTTCTAGTGCATGATTCGGTTGCTTGTACTCTGAGCTGAATGAAGGGGAATTCAAAGTGAGGAGGAATAAATGAGGGGGATTCCCTCCTATAAGTGCTCTCCTCTATCTACTTCAAGTTATTGCTACAGTTTGACCACTAGATCCTTGACTTTTATCTCGAAATCCATCTATAATCTGCATTAAATACATGTTAGACCACATGGAATAATAATAACTCAACTCACCCTATAAGCATAAATATAATCAGAAAATCATACAATAAGCTAAGAGAATGGTTGATTTGACTAGGTTAGGAGGTAAAATGAGCCCATATAATTACCCATTTATGAGGATCATCAAATGGGGGGGCTGTTGAATAGCACAATAGGTTGATAAAGCCAAGTTGGTTGCCCTAGGAGTCGCAACATCCTTGCTGAAATACTAGGACTCATCACTCTGCACTATGTACATAGTCCATTCTTTTCTTTTCTATTTTTCTTTTCTTTGATTTTCTATTCTTTTCTCTTTTGTTTTCTTTGTTTTTGTATTATGTTTCTTTTTTTTATAAATAAGTTTTTTCTTGTAGTGCGTGCTGGCTTCTGAATGTGTACATGGCTGAAGTTCAAAGAGTCTTGTGGCACTACAGTGCTTGGTCAGTCCTGTGTCCATATTCTTTGTGCATGGTTGTAACTTTTGGCCGATGAAGTCTTGATGGAAAATATGATCTATCTGTAAGGAAAGTTCTGGTCGAACCATGAACCTGTGTCTAGTTTGGGAAGCCTCATGCCTATACTCAGTTTTTTGCTCTTTGTGTTCAAGCTTATCCAACTACTAGAAATGGAAAAGGGGAAAATATAAACAAGAAAACCTGAATCAGAGGCATTTACATGCTTCTCTGAAGGAACAACCTCATCTACTCTTAATAAGTCAGGATCCCTCTTCTGCCCCAAAAATAAATAAGTACCTATGCACAATCCTCTTTCAAAAATAACAAAGGCGAATGAAGAGAAAGGCTTCCTACACATAGAGGTGAAGAAAGAAACTCCATTGGGTTATTGTCCAAGCTCCCTAATAGTGGAGAAATGTTTTTGTTCCTACGCAAGTATTTCGGGGTACTGTCTAGGCCTGATCACAGCCAAGAAACACTAGAGATGAAAAACTATACTCTTGAAATCCTACGTTTGCGAGCCAAATTATCCTCCCCATTTTGAAACACTGTGATTTGGCTGAATCTTGTGTTGTGTTCAACTGAGTCAGTACGAGGTGAACTATGCCTATCCATGGGGCATGTGGGGAAGCTGAAGTGATCTGCACAATGAATCAATACTCATCAAAATGCCAAGGCCTTGCGCTGAAAATGAAGCAAAATAGAGAAGCTAGTGTGCAACTAGTGTGTCACCAAGTGTTGTAGTGGCTGCAACAACCTCCAAAATTTTGGAACCTTCCTTGGTATTTCTTTTGATGGTTACAAACACTTCAACTCACCCCATGATCTCTTGTGAAGTCTTTTTCCCTTTTGCTTGTTTGACCAGTGGTTGTCTTTCGACATATTGATTGCTTTTTCATGCTTGCAATCTTGTTCTAGAGCTTGAAGATTTGTCTTTGTGTGCTTTGGTTATATTCTCCATGTAAACATCCATTGTACTCACACACAAAGTTGTAAGCATTGTCACGCAAGTGTCGCCATGGTCCTATGAAGGTATATCTAAACTGTCACACTTTTCGCTCTTAGCTCTAAGACAGTCTCACCGAGGGCATGTTTTGTCTTGTTGTCCTGGTGGTATATGTTGTCTCGTCATCGAAGTATGCTAAGCATGTGATAAAAATGTCGAGTGTCCACAAGTTCACTTGCTTTCAACACTTAGCTATTTTCCTAAAAAATCTGTCCGACCGTATAACCCTCTTCCACCAGATTGTGATTGAGCTGCACTGTGCAGTATCATCCCTTGGTGACCCTACCATGCCACACGAAATTGTGCAATGCTTGAGGTTGTCCTCCAAGTTAGATGCACTGTGCAATCCTAGAGGTGAGCAACGTTCTGCCTTCGAGAACTCTGTAGGAACTACCTCCATGTCCAAACTGAACTATGCATTTCTCAAGAACAGTCATCAACCCTCCTTTTGTCAGCTGGAAGACTGCAACGCACAGGGACCTAGTTATGCATTATTCTAAAAAATTGTGCAGACATGCCCAACTAGTCCTTTATTGCCTTGCTCTGCACTATTCTCCAAAATTACACAGACATTCCCAATTGGCCCTCGTTTTCCTTGCTTTGTACCATTCTCCAAGACTACACAAATATGTGCAGTTTTCCCTCTACTACCTTGTCCTACACTTCTTCCAGAAACTGCACAGACACACCCAATGGATCCCTTGATCCCTTTGTCTACACTGCCTTTAGAAACTACGTAGACATGTCTAGGAGTCCCCCTTCTGCTTGTCCTACATTGTTATCAAAAACCTCGCAGTCATGCTTTGCAGATCCCTTACATCCTAGTCATGCCTTTCTCTTGAAAAATGTGCAGAACTTCCTAACAAGTCCCTTGTAGCCCAGCCATGCCTTGCTCTTGAAAACTACGTAGAAATGCCTAGCAAGTCCCTTACAACCCTGTCTTTCCTTCCCTCCAGGAACTATGTAGAAGTTCCCCCCTCAAGGTCCCACCTTGGGGCTTCCACTGGTGTCCTTCACTATGCAATTCTACCCCCAGTGGTCACTAAGTTTTTCCTGAGAGTGTAGCCTATCCTCCCAGAGTTTGTCATTCTAGTCTGAGCTACACTCTATGTTGTCTCAGTGATTTTTCCTCCCTCCCTATCATTCTGAACATGATAAAAATGCATCATGCTAGACTAATAGGTTTTGGATTTGATGTTGTCCTATCATGAGTGAATTACAGGAATAGGTACACTTATAGATCATGGCAATAGGGCAAATGGGATGAAGAAGGAGTGCACATCCTAGAAGATTTGCTTGGACCTAAATGAACGTACCAAGAACATCAAGTAACAAGCGAGAGGAAGAAATGCAAATAACCATCAAGCAACACCAAGACCATCAAAGACCTCGCAACACTATTTCATGTAGAGGAGAAGGCAAAGAATACCAAGAGTACATCCATCACTCAGCAGCACATCATCTTGACATGGACACCATAGTTAGCTAGTACACTTCAGCGGTGCCATGGAAAGTTGTGTCATGAGTTGTCTTGGCCACATCACCACTATCGCCCATATCCATTATAACTAAATTTAATGTAAAGTGAAGCATAATTGATGCACACAAGAAGTTGAAGCAGGGAAAGTTTTAAGAACCCCCCCCTAAATTTACATGTATAATAAATGCGCGAATCTCCATGGTATATAGGAAAAATGGAAGGTGATTTTATCAATAATATGATATGTATATATAATTTTTTGGCGAATCTCTCACCAGGCATGGCAAATATTTTACTCAACTATAAAATTTTGTGTTTATTGAATACACAAATGAAATCATTGCATTTCTTTAAAATATCTTTTGAGATCAAAATTACTGAAATTACATATCGATAACCTAGTGGGTGTAGGATAAAATTCACCCGTGCCATTCACAGAAAGCATGAGAAAAACCTAATACTATATATAAAACCAAGAAAAATTCAAATTCATCACTTCTAGGGACCTCGTAACCACCCTGCCAATACACAAGTATGTTCTTGTTTGCATTAGAAAAATTACGCAAATTACAATCTTTTTACTCTAGCATATGTTGGAAAGCTATAGAAGGATGACTAGTGCAATCAATTCATTCCTTTTAGCCCTGAATTTGTTTCAGTTTAAAAAAGAAGTATACAAATATACTTGTCCAATGTCTATGCTTTAACCATTCACCTTAAGATGTTTTTACAATATAATTTCCTAAGTCTATTTAATATCTTCATTATCATAAAAACCAACCTATATCCATCTTAACTCCACATCTACCACTCTTAGGGGATGAAATCTATTTATCCTCTGAGCACTTGGTAGACCCAGAATTAAGATGGATCTAAGATGATAGAATTTCCCCTTTAAATAGTCTATGCTCACATGAATACCATGGTATTACCATGGGTCAATACCATGGGTTATCATAAACCTGGAGCTTAAAAATTACTATTAGTAATTTATAAAAATTAATAAAATTAATAGTTGATTTTTATTTTCTTTTTTATTTTAACCAAGCTAAAATGTTTAAAATACATTAAATTACAACATCCATTTTTACTCTTGATCGGATCAAATATTTTTTCACTCTACGCTAGTTTGTGTATCACAGTATTTGATACCTCTCGGGGGTTAGTAGATCCAGAGTAAAGATGGATCTATGCTAGTTTAATTCCCCCATTTAAATAGGTTACATTCCGGGTGAATACCATGGGTCAATACCATGTGCCATTTTGGTGAATACCATGGGTCAATACCATGTGCCATTTTTATTTTTATTAATACTAATATTAGGGTTAATAATGTTTTTTTCCATGGTATTAATAACAATCTAGTCCATGGTATTTGTCCCATAGTATTTTGCCCATAGGTTTCACCTAAATATAACACATTTTTTGAGTGTTCGTAAATATAAGGTGACTTATGGAGTAAATATAAAAAATTGTTTTATTTGTTTACCATACCTCTCGTTTATTTATATTTTTATTAATTTACCATACCTCTTTTAGAAATATGGTGTTTGGCCCATAGGATTCACTTAAATAAAACCTATTTCTTGAGCCTTCATAATTTTAACGAGGGTTATGGACTAAATATAAAAAGAGGTTTTATTTATTTACCATGCATCTAGTTTATTTATATTTTTATTTATTTACCATACCTTTTGAGTAAGTATAAAAGGGCGTATTATTTATTTACCATACCTCCACTTTACTTATATTTTTATTTGTTTACACCCTTGCATGTATATAAGGTGACTTATGGAGTAAATATAAAAAATGTTTTATTTATTTACCATACCTCTCATTTATTTATATTTTTATTAATTTACCATACCTCTTTTATAAATATGGTATTTGGGCCTTTGGCCCATAGGATTCACTTAAATAAAACCTATTCTTGACAATGGGCGAATGGAAGGTTTTAACTCCTAATTTCAAGGGCTAAATTTACCTTTTTTACCCTCTCCCTTAAAATAAGGTGGGCTATTTGAGGTGATTTGTAAAACTGTACTATGATACAAAATATTCGCCCACTAAAAATTTAAAACCCCTTAATTTCGCCAAAGGGCGAACATTCGCCCCTAAAATTTTCTATGAGTTGAAGAGTCAGGTCAATTGAAAATTAACGGGAAGTTGAACAATCATGAGGATAGTCCAAGGGTCACAAGGGTTAAGCATCACCCTTGGCTATATATACCCCTCCCATTATATGAACAAGGACTTTTCACCTTGGTTCCTCTGACATAGCCCCCCTGAGAGAAAGTAGTTTATTCTTTGAGGAACGAGGAGTGGCTCTAGTGTCCCACTACCAAGACTAGTGATGTATGGTGTACATATGTGTCTTGGGACTTTTTCTCAATTTAGAAGCTTGTTAAGGCTAGCATGTTTTCACGCATGTTTTATAGGTTTTTGTAATACTACTCTTTAAAAATTCGTAATGCATGTTTTCTTAACCTATACTAAGATAGTTGAACTACTTTGGTTATTTTAGTACTTACATTGTTGAAGATGTTTTGTATTTTTTATCACTGTTGTCTCGTCCATGTGGACTACTCCACAATACATTAGACAAACCATTCATGTTTAGCAGTTATAATGAACGTCACCTCCATGTGGACTACTCTACTGGAAAGTGTACATGTTTTCCCTTGCACTTTAGTTTTAATGACAACCACATCGATTGTGGACTACTCCGCTGGATGTAGGAGAAACCCTTGTTGGTTGATGTGTGCATCTCCCTAGGTGGTACTATTACCTCTCATCTAGAGGCTCACTTTACTCTCTCCCTTTACGGTAAGAGAACCTGAAAACAAGTTACATTACGCACTCACCATGCATACTCATGTATTTTTTTGATGATACAAGAATAACACTCTTATGTGATGAACAACAAGAGCTAAGGAAAATCTCTAAGATAATGGAAATCGGGCCATCGTACTGGATGGGACTCCTACACCAAAAGGTGTGAGGTCTAGTTGGGACTTCATACTGGGGAAATCCCCAAAATGTTGGTAGGTCCAGCACCGTCAACAGAAGGTGAACAAATGTAGGATCAAAAGTTTTCTCAGCAGATTGAGCAATTAATTGAAGTGATAGACATCGAGATGGAACAAGAGCTACATAATGAAGATTTTGATCTAATGTCAAGCGCATCACAGGTCATCCCTCAGTCTCCATCACCTCCAGCAATAAATCTAGCCTCGCAAGAAAGGGGGTGTTGTTCCCCTTGATAATGATCTGATAATGGATTTGTACAATCTATCATTCAATGAGTTCTAAAGAAGGATTGTAAAAGCATGGAGAAATCACTTTCCGGATGATCACAATTCACCTACATTCATTAGAGAAAGTGTGATAGTGTTAGACACTAGGAAGCATACAAATTCCATTGCCGAATCCAACTTGGTCTATGCAAGAGCAACAAAATCAAGCATTCAATATTTGATAGTCGAGAATGAGCAACTGACACAAAACTTGTAGGCTACCAAAAAAGAGGCAGAACAACTTTGTGCAACACTGTAGAATGCATTTTCTATAAAGGTTTACTTAGAGGAGATGAGAGAAATGATACTTGCTAAAGTATCAACACTTATGAAACCATGTGAAAGCTCTATGAGGGGTTTGTCGCCGTACATAAAGCAAGTTTTCATTTGCATGGCTTACAACATTAGAGAAAAGAGTTTGTTAAAACTCTCAAGAACATAAAAGCTACCATTGCTTATGTGTAAGAGTGTAAAATGTGATACAAATGGGCACCGCTTGACTAAGTGAATAAAATGAAGCCATGAGGAGAGTTCAAGAAATGAAGGTCTCGAATGTTGACTCATAAAATCAAGCACCTTGCCTCATTCATTGCCAACATTCAAGCCTCATATGTATAGTTGTTTAGTAGTTTGTATGTCTTAGTGAGAACACACTATATCCCATCAGTCAATTCACCCATCAAATTCAAACCCAAGAACCAAGTCTGGCAATAGATCAAAGAGTACTTGGAGCAGCTTATACAAAATGCCACCAAGTAAGACTTGGATCTGAATACACAAAACATACAGAATTTCATCGGAAATCCTGTCAAAATCAAAAAAAAGTTGCTCATGCTTCAAAACAAACTGGACATAGGTTCCAAGACAGTGTACCCAGATTCCATGGAGACAATAGTCCACTTCCAGCCGGATACCATCACGCAGTTTGGGGACATCATCACACAATATCAATCTTGGCACCAATATGTGGCCGCGAAGTACCAAGTGGAAGTTTTTGAGCTAGACTTCTCCCAAACTCAAGCATCATAGTGTTGTGTCTTGTTAGGCTGTGAAGTAGTCTCTACCTTATTTTGTCTTATATGGATACAAGTTTAAAACATAATATTATTTGTAATTGTGTTCTAAAATAAATTCCAAGTGCCAATATTGGAATATGAAGAGTCGTCATGTAATGTAATGTGTAATTTTGTAAAGAAGTTGAAGACTGATGAGGGTTGTCCAAAGGTCACAAAGGGGAGTTGAAGAGTCACCCCCTCTTGTTATAAATAGAACCTCATAACTCATGTAAAAGGCTTTCAAGGAGCCAATATTTTTACTAGGCTTAGGCTTAGGAAGGACTTGGGAGTATTGTGAAGAGCCTTAGCTTCTCCGTAATGTAGAGCGACTATACTTCTTTCGAGGAGAATATTTTCTTTATTGTAACGTTCCACTATTAGGGCTAGTGGTCATCAATGGTGTATATCTGAATGGAACTTTCACTTATAATAATAAAATCAAAGCCAACACTCTTCCATGCATATGTTCTGAATATAGTAGGACTATTTTTGTTATATTTGGATTGTATGCTATTTAACTTATGCTTATTCTTATCAACTATTTCATTTTCATTTGTATGAATCTTATTGGATGCATGTTGTTGTATTAACTCATCACTTTAACTTGTGGATTATTTTTCATCTTAGCTTGTGATGTCTTTATGCTCATGTGTTCCTTTCAAGCTGTGTACTATTACAGGCTACCAAGAGGCACACTTCATTTTCCTTTCATGTGTTTGAACCTTCATTCATCGCACTTGACTCTCTACAGGGTCACACACTTGCTCTCACCCAAAGTTACCACACTTCACTCTACCCATTTTCACAGTCAAGGCATAACATTACCACCCACTGTTGGGACTCCTACTCCAAATGGTGCGAGGTCTAGTTGGGACTTCATATCGAGGAGATCCCTCAAATGTTAGTGGGTCCAGCACCATCAACATTTCTAGTGCTAGAAGGAGGGCTAGATGACAATATGAACCCTTGAATTCTATTTTGAATTTCTGCACTCATGGAAAATTTTAGGGGCTAATATACGCAAGTGGGTTAATTTTCCATGATTTTTCCCCAAAAAAGGATTCGCCAATTTCCATTTCTTCTAAACGCGATTCACCCAAATTTTACATTATAAAATAATTTTAACACCAATATTATAGGGAGTCTACTTATAATTTAATTAGAATTTTGGATATTTTTATAAAGATACCAACAAATATTTTATAGTTTTCATATCAAACACTAGTGAGAATCGAAAAGATTTATAAAATTTAAAATAAATTTCCATCCTTCAAATTTTCTCAGTCTGCACTCCTTTAATGACTTATTCCACAATCATACTCCCGAAGTTATTTTCCAGAGATGTAAGTCTACAAGTGTCAGCGAGTGTTGTAGATGACTTGTCAACTCTGAAATAGAATCACGAGGGTGAGACAATATTACTGGAGCATACTCGTTTTCTTGAATTATGCACAAAGCACAACATCCACTATAAGAATTTTTCCTGTAGGTTGTTCATCCTCACATTCAAAGGGCATGTAAGGAAATGGTGTCACACATTGACCGATGCCTCCATACACTCTTTTGAACATCTTGTCACATAACTGTGTCATGCCTTTGACATGTATTATCGTAAACACATGTGAAAGAAAGTTTTAAAATTGCAAAACTCACTTGATGAATCATAACATCATTTTCACAATTGTTTTATGCATTTATGTTTTGAATTCCAAAAGGATGAAGTTTATTTCCATTTCTTAACAGGAATATTTCACTATCTTGTTCACATTTCCAAAGATCTACACGAGTTAGAATCTTTTGAACCTCTCCCAACATATCTCAATGTTAGAGCTTCTAAATCTATGGCAAGCAACATTGTTGTTCCAAGTAACCCTTTTCCCCTTCTCATCAAACAACTCTAGTTCTGTAGGTTGAGGTGGGAGAAGTTGAGAATTCATTCATTGATATACCACCATATTTTCCCACCTCACATACGCAGAATTTCAGTGTAAGTTTCTTACTAATCCATACCTCATGTGGAGTCTTATTATCCAACACTAATGAAGGTGATTTATTTCCCAAGTAACATGAAATATCCACTACCTCTGCCTAGAATTTTTGTCCTATCCTAACACCACTGAGAAATGTCCTTCATTTTTCCATCAATTTCCTATTCATCCATTCTACATCTCCATTATGTTTAGGTGTGTATGGGATAGCCTTCCCTTGGAAGCCTTTGGGAACTACTGGGGTGGGTGAATCAGTGGTGTGACATCTTAAAAATTTTTACCAATGAAAACTTCTCTGCCAAATAACATATGTTTCCCAGCAACCCATTAAACATTTGGAGATTTATGCACAAACCATAAGTATCAAGTAAAACATATGAGAAACATAACCATGAAAAAAACACAAGAAAGCATGAACACATGAGACACAAGTACTTCTGGTGGGAAACCATTCACTCGGAAAGAAACCACTCGTGCTAATGTTGTACTACTTAGAATATTATATTAAGGAAAAAATGTCATATACATATATGGTTGATTCCCATCAGTTAGGAGACACAACCTCATATACAGTTTGTTGACCCCCACTGGCCATGAGACTCGATTCTACTAATCATATTGGAAGACTATGTTCTCACATGAATCTACAAACTACACTGCTAAAATCCACCATGATCAACGATCTTTATCCAACTCTGATTGGATAGAGAAACTATTTCTTTTACCGAATTTTTGAAATCATTACTCCACTCTCATGAAGTCACTTCTCCTCTACTTCTATGTGTAGAAATTTCCTGCAAATCTATCCCTCTTCTACCATGCAGAAAATATGATTGTAGGTTAACCCGATAATGTAATATAAATCAAAGTAGAATACTATAACCTACTTCTCCTATCAATTTGCTAAAGCTTAAAGATCAAGATGAACAATATAACTAGAAGAAGAAGAATCAATGCACAATACACATCAAAATACTTTGGGGAAAGCCTCAGCTAAAAACCCCAAACTATTGTATTATCATACACTGGAAATACATAGGAATTATACAAAGCCTTAGCTCTCACAACTAGTCAACTCTTCGTACAATCCTCACAGATGCTCACAGGAAACCTTGGCTTCTCTCCAGCCTTCCTCTCTACCCTCTGACCTCCTCTTTCCTTGCACTATTCCTTTGGGATGGTTCTCCTATTACCAAGTGGATTATCTCCTTCAACCAAGTGGAACACTCTCTCACACACTGTTAGAACTGCACAATCCTCAAGGAATGATTCCTTACTGCATGCATGAGTTTTCTTTATAAGAGAAAACATGCAACTGATAGTACATTGTCCTTGACTTTAATATCAACTGGGTCTTTCTCAGAATAGACATGTTGTTGGAAATAATACTGAGAGGAGGGGTGAATCAATATTATTAGATCAATAATTTAATTTTCAAAAACTGATTTGTATACACTACTTCAACTCAATGAACTAGCGTGTATATGAAACTATACATAATGTAGCTAATGTATATGTAGACATCTTTAGATTTACCCAAATTATCATGTAACGAACTTTAATCAGTATATCAGGAATTCATTAGATAGTGCAGTAAAAGCAGAATAAAGAATCACACATAAGTAACACACAAGAACACCAAGATATAAGGTGGAAACCCATTGTGGGTAAAAACCATCTGCTGCTGTCGTCTCTCTCTTATTTTAATAATAAGAAAATTCTGTTTACAACTTTTGTACTGGTGCAGTCTTATACCAATACGCAGGCTTCTACCTACAGAAGGCTATAACCTTCTCTCATTCTCTAGCTTCTACTAAAAGGGAGCTACAACCCCCTAGCTCTTGTACTAGCTGATATGTTTACTAGTACATAGGTTTCGGCCTATAGAAGGCTAAAACCTTCTCTTTTCTACTAGGGACCATGTTTCATAAATTTTCAGACTGGATCCATCAACAACATCATTCAATCTATTGGCATTATGACACATGTTTGGTGCTATGAAACAGGTGTTTTCCTTGATGGAAACTCACTCAGATAATAGATCACAGTTCAGGATCATAGAATGAAAGAAAAAAGAGGCATACACAGGTTCCCCTTGACAAAACCATGTATACACGTGGCTTCGCGGACCAAAAGGCATGTATACATATAGACATGATTTAACACAAGGAAAAGTGCGTACATGTTGGAAAACTTGGTTTTGGTCCATGGTATTTGGTCCTTGGTATTTTGACCCATGGTATTGGTCCAAGGTATCTTGTCTGAAGTGTTGACCCCAGGTATTTGGTCCAAGGTATTGATTCTAAGCGGTTTTAGATTATGGTATTGAGTAAGGCCTAAGACTATAAAAGGAGGAGGAGATCATTAGGCAAGGGTGCTCAGGTATTGAATATCTAATGAAAAGTAAGACCTAGAATACTGGTCATTGGGTTATGGTGCATAGTTGGATCTGAATGAAGGAGGAACCTGAGTGCTTGAAGAAGGATAAGTTTTATTGATGGGTCAAGATTTTTAGGCTTGAAGAGAAGTATATTTGTGTGGTTTTGATCTTTTATAATTGGCGCATGTCATAATCTATAAATCTGATGATCTGGGTATAACTGATGTCTGAACATTTGTAAAAATTAAATCATCTTTTACATATATGTACATAGGTTCAGTATAGCAAAGGCGTGTATACACACTGGTTTGGCATTTCAAAACAGTGTATACGGAGGTTTGCCTGCATATAATAATGTCTGAATGTAGGTTCAACACATTGAAGTAGCATATGTTTCATAAAATATGTTTTAGCTACTTCTATTTGTTGTTGCAGTGTTCCAAGTTCTGGATTGGGTTCTAGTTACTGTTACTGTATTCTGGTTACAACATTCAGAAAAGTTATTGTTTGATTCAGTTTTGGTTATTACAAAGGATATTGGTTGATGTAGATATATTTGATGTTTGATTGATGATATTGATGGATCCAGTCTGAAAATTTATGAAACGTGGTCCCTGGAAGAAAAGAAAAGGTTGTAGCCTTCTGTAGGTTAGCACCTATGTACTAGTAAACACATCAGCTAGTACAAGAGCTAAGGGGGTTGTAGCTCCCTTCCAGGAAAAGCTAGAGAATGAGAGAAGGTTGTAGCCTTCTATAGGTAGAAGCCTGCGTACTAGTATAAGGCTGCAGTAGTACAAAAATTTGTAAAAAGAAGTTTCTTATTAAAGAAAGATAGAGACGATTACATCAGGTGGTTTTCACCTACATTGGGTTTCCACCTTATATCTTGTGTTCATGTGTGTGATTTCTTCTTCTGTTTACTGCTCTTGATTATTGGTTATATGGTTCTAATGTACAAATTAAAGATAAACTAACTAAATTATAAGTTTGCAAGGTATACATTGGTTTCTCTAAACACAGTTGCGTATACACGCAAGTTTCATTAACAGAAGTAGCGTATATAAATATGTCTATGGAAATGAAATATTGTTCAATTTCTAATACTGATTCACCCCCCCCCCCCCCCCCCATTATTAATTCCAACAATTGGTATCAGAGTAGGTCCTTCAGAAGAAGCTTGATCACTTGAAGGAATATCTATCATCATGGGCAGCTATGAAAGAGAGGGATCCATTAGACCACAAATCTTTGATGGGAGCAACTTAATCTATTGGAAGGTAGGAACCACAACCTATCTTCAATCTCTCGGAATAGATGTTTGGGAAATCATGGAAGGATGATATACATTTCCATCAGCAATTCCTACAGATACGGCAGGTAAAAAGTAGTATGAAACAAATGCCAATGTTGTCAATACACTATTGGGGAGTCTATCACAATCATAATTTGTCAAGGTTATGTAGCTCAAAACCACCAAAATAATATGGGACAAGATCTTTCTAAGCTATGAAGGAGACAATTAGGTAAAATGTGCAAAACTACAATCTCTCATAATTCAATATGAAACTCTCAAAATGCACAATGATGAAAGTATAGCTCATTACTTCCTACGTATAGATGAGATTGTTAATCGCATGAAAAACTTGGGTGAAGAGATAAAAGAAGTTACTTTAGTTGAAAAGGTTTTAAGATCCTTGTCTTCTAAGTTTGAATCAAAAGTTTTTGCCATAGAAGAAAAGCAGGATCTTCAGAGTATGACTATGACACAACTGCACGGAATCCTAACTGCTGTTGAAATGAGAAAAGGAGGTCCATCAGATATGAGAGAAGCCACATTCAAGGCTTCAGGAAGAGAAGAGCTCAATGAATCAGGACACATTTCAGAAGGAGAGGAAGAAGCAAACTTTGTCAAAAACCTTCAATGAGGTTCTGGAAGATTCAGAGGTAAACTACCTTTCAAACTCTTTCCTTGTGGAAGATTCGATCATTATGCAACCAAATGTCCTCATAAAGAAAGCTTGATGAAGGTAAGGAACTGGCAAAATGGAATAGAAAACATAATGTAAGTAATAAGAGCTACTATACGCATGAAGATAGCTATGGTTTATCAAATAGTGATGAAGATGAATATGGTAATGATTATAGACTTTTGGTGGATTCTGAAGATGATGATTTCTTAGATGCTTTAGATGAAGATGGTCTCTATGAAGAAATTTCTAAACTTAAAATCTGTTTAGAAGAAAAGAGTATGATTATAGATACTCTGACATTCCAACTTGCTGAAAGGGAAAACAAAATGAAAAGTTAGAATGTGAAATTGTGGGTCTAAGAAAAGATATTGAGAAAACAAAAGCTCTCAATCTTAGATTTGTGAAAGGATCAGAAACTTTAGATGAAATTATCAAAGTGCAACATTCTCCTCTGATAAAGACAGGTCTTGGATATACTAAAGAAGCATCTCAAGCACAGAAGCCATCAACCTCCAAAAGCTATCTTGATGTAGCAAGGAGAAGTGAACAGGTTGACAATCGTTAGAAAAGGCATAAAGAAAATCACCAGGTAAATCGAGTTCAATCTAATTCAAGGATGAACAGAAGCTATAACTAACCACATGTAAATCAGTCTCAATTTGCTTCAAGAATGAATGTCAATAGAAACTACAATCATCAGGTCAGTGGATTCAATAATCACAGGAATTTCTTTAATGGCCAATGTTTTTCATGTCATAACTTTGGACACAAAGTTGCTCAATGTGTTGCTTATAAGACGATCATGACTTGAGAAGCACGAAATCAAAGGAATGTGACTGGGATTGTGAAAAGGACCTACAGTAACTTTTTTGCTCTTGAAAAGGAAATAGAATGCTCTATCTATAACAACTTTGGTCATGAAGATTCTGAATGCAGGAGTAAACTTCAGCAAAAATCTCAGAAGGAGCAAGCTTCATTGGGTCCCAAAACATGGAGAAAGAAAGAATCACAAACAGAAAGATGCAGTATAGCCTTGTATGCAGAAGGACAAGAAAATCAATGATACATCGACAGTGGATGCTCAAAACACATGAAAAGTGATAAAGAAAAACTTTAGTCATATAATGCCTTAGAAAAGGAAAAGAAAGTATCATTTGGCAATGACATTCCTGTAGTCATAAAAGGTAAAGGCTTTGTTATCTTAAAAGAAAAAGTTAAATCTGGGAATGTTATGTATGTAGATGGTCTAAAGCATAATCTATTGAGTGTCAGTCAAATGTGTGATCAAGGAAATGAGGTAGTATTTTTATCAAATGGATGTGGTGGTCATGAGCTTGATATAGGAGAAAAATTGATCAAAGGTGTGAGAAATCCAAACAACTTGTATGTACTCAAAGGGGGACAACAACAGTGCTACCTGAGAAAAAACGATGAACATTGGTTATGGCATAGAATATTGGGGCATCCGAGTTTCTCTCAAATAAGAAAACCATGCAGATACTGGGCTATTCGTGATCTTCCTGATATCATCATTCCAGAGAATACAATATGCAAATCATGTCAATTCGGTAAGCAAACCAGAGAACATTTCCCTTACAAGGAAGGATCAGCTAGTAAGCCTCTTGAACTTGTTTACACTGATTTATGTGGTCCATCTAGGAAAAAGTCACCTCGTGGAGAAGAATACTTTATATTGTTCATTGACAACTTTTCCAGAATGTGTTGGATAGGACTTCTAAAGCATAAAGACGAAGCTTCCAAAAAGTTCAAAGCTGTCAAAGCCTTGGTTGAAAATGAATCAGATCACAAAATCAAATGTGTCAGGTCTGATCGAGGAGGGGAATTTACCTCGAATGAATCCTTCGACTTCTTTGAAGAACATGGAATAAGAAGGGAATTATCTACTGCAAAAACTCCTCAGCAAAATGGAGTGGTAGAAAGGATGAACAGAACTATTCAGCAAATGGCTCGTGCTATGTTAGATGAGTCTGGAACTCCTGCAACCTTTTGGGGTGAAACTGCTTTTGTTTCCGTCACTATTCTCAATAAAATAAATGTCCGGGTAAATAGCACTCAAACTCCACATGAACTTTGGTATGGTAAGACTCCTACTATAAAATACTTCAAAGTTTTTAGAAGCAAATGTTACATCAAAACGACTAATGAAAAACTTGGCAAGTCTGAACCTAAAGCAGAAGAAGGCATTCTCCTTGGTTACTCTTCCTGAAGTAAAGGATATAACCATTATAATAAAAGACTTGGGAAAATTGTTGAAAGTATTTATGTTGTGGTTGATGAAGCAGGAAAAAATCCAAAGCAGGTAAAAACTAAAGATTGTGAAGAAGATGAGGACTATCCTTCCACATCAAATCAGAATAATTCTGAAGAAGAAACTGATGAGGCACCAGAAGAACAGATAAGGGTATAAGAAAAGACTCCATATAGGTATGTTTAGAATAATCATCCAGAGACTCAAATTTTGGGGCAAAAAGAGGCAGGTGTGCAGACAAGAAGAACTACTATAGAAGCTTCCAGCTATCTAGCATTACTTTCCTCCGTCGAATCGCAACATGTAAATGAAGCATGTAAAGTTGAATGTTGGGTCAAGGCCATCAATGAAGAACTTGAGTAGATTGAAAAGAATAAGACTTGGGAATTGGTTCCTAGACCTAATGATAAGAATGTCATAGGAACCAAATGCATATTCAAAAACAAGTTGAATGAAAATGAAGTTATTAGAAACAAGGCCAGACTTGTTTGTAAAGGGTATGCTCAACAAGAAGGTATAGTCTTTGAAGGAAATTTTGCATCTGTTGCTAGACTTGAAGCCATAAGATTGTTCTTTGCTCTTTCTAGCTTTCAGAAGTTCAAAGTATATCAAATGGATGTAAAATCTTCCTTTCTTAATGGAGACCTAGAAGAAGAAGTATATATTAAGCAACCGGACGGATTCATCCTTGGAAATGATCCAATACTTGTATACAAACTTAGAAAGGCTCTCTATGGTCTAAAACAAGCTCCAGGGGCCTGGTATTATCATCTTGACAAATACCTTCATCAACAAGGTTTTTCAAAAGGATTAGCTGATATCTATCTATATATAAAAATTGACAATGATAAGTTGCTAACACTTGTTGTGTATGTTGATGAAATCATTTTTCGTAGTAATGAAGAAGCCATGAGTCAAAACTTTTCTTTGGTAATGCAGAAAGAATTTGAAATGTCCCTGCTTGGTGAGCTCACATATTTTCTTAGTTTACAAGTTCAACAAAATAAAGATGGTATTTTGCTATCATAGACCAAGTACCTCAAGCAGATCTTGAAGAAATATGGCATGGAAGATTCTAAACTAGTATGTACCCCTATGGTAATACGATGCAGCCTCAGCGCAAATGATGAATCAGCAGAAGTACATCAACCAACCTATAGATCCATGATTAGTAGTCTGCTCTATCTAACATGTACCTGACCAGACATCATGCATGCAGTGGGAATAGTTGGAAGATTCCAAGCAAATCCAAAGGAAGCACACCTTCAAGCAGTAAAAATATTTTCAAATATATTCAAGGAACAAAAAACATTGGTTTATGGTATACTAGGGATACAGATCTTATACTTCATGCATATACAGATGCAGATTGGGCAGGAAGCGTGGATGACAGAAAAAGCACTAGTGGTGGTGCATTCTATATGGGTTCCAGATTAGTATCTTGGTTCAGCAAGAAACAAAGTTCAATTGCATTATCTACAACTAAAGCAGAATATGTGGCTGCTACATCTTACTGCACACAATTCCTTTGGATGATGCAAACATTGCATGACATTCATATCACATGTGCTCCACCCATCTCCATTCTATGTGATACTACAGGTGCAATTAGTATTTCAAAGAATCTATTCATGCATTCCAAGACCAAGCACATACCTATCAAATATCATTTTCTCTATGAACAAGTGCTTGAACAAAAGATCAAATTGGAGTATGTTCCCTCCAAAGAATAGGTTGCTGATATATTCACCAAACCACTACCCAGAGAGACATTTGAATATCTCATACAAAAGCTGGGAGTAGTTGATGCATCATCTTGCTATTGAAACCTATTTGGTTTAGAGAAAAGTGGTTGTACGCAAGTTTCATGAAGCATATCCACGTACATACGCTAGTTTCTATGGATACAATCGCATATATGTTGGTTTCAAGAAAAACAGTGGGCCAAACTTAGGATGAAAAGATTTTGATATGGGTTTGAAAGAGACTATTTGGCATAGGTTCATGGGGAGCATATACTTGTAATAATACATTTTTGGCATTATCTTAGAAGATCTTGGTACAGTTTCATAGTTTTTTGTTGATTCAGGTGGAACAGGTGCAGAGGGGAGATCGTGGTTGCTGATGGTGTTTGTAGATGTTGCTGATGATAGTTGCTAATAACTATATTGTTTTAGATATTTTGTCTCTATGTCATGTATATATTTTATTATCAAGGTGATGAAATGAGCTATTTTGTTTCCCCACTATGCCTAGGATGGATGATGTAATGTTCTTGTTTTATCATGTATAAACTTTTGATATATCCCCACTTGGTTGGGAGATGGATATACGTATGAGTCTTTGGTGATAGGAAGGTCATTTATGATGTATAGAGTCATGTTCTTCTTGTAGAACATCTTTTTGTAGGCCTTTCTTATAGTCAGGGGCATCATGAATAACACACTTCAGCATATCAGAGAATTCAGCATGTACTCAAGGGGAGAATAACCCTTTGGCCTTGATGACAAAGGGGGAGAATGACTTGGGGTTGGCATCAAGTCCAAAGGGGGATATTGTTGCCATTATGACATAGGTTTGGTGCTATGACACAAGTGTTGTCCTTGATGGCACTCACTTAGATGACAGATAACAGTTCAGGATCACAGAATGAAAGAAAAAAGAGGTATACATAGGTTCCCCTTCACCAAATCGCGTATACACTTGGGTTCGTGGACCAAAAGGTGTGTATGTGTATGCACACACTTTCATGCAAGGAAAAGCACGTACATGTTGGAAAACTTGGTTTTGGTCCGTGGTATTTGGTCCTTTGTATTTTGACCCATGGTATTCGTCCAAGGTATCTTATCCAAAGTGTTGACCCTAGGTATTTAGCCCAACGTATTGATTCTAAGTGGTTTTGAACCATGGTAATGAGTAAAGCCTAAGACCATAAAAGGACGACGAGATCATTAAGCAAGCGCACTCAAGTATTGAATATATAATGAAAAGTAAGATCTAGAATACTAGTCATTGGGTTATGGTGCATAGATGGATCTGAATCAAGGAGGAACCTGAGCGCCTGAAGAAGGATAAGTTCTATTGATGGGTCAAGATCTTTAGGCTTGAAGAGAAGTATCTTTGTGTGCTTTTGATCTTTTGTAATTGGTGCATGTCGTAATCTATAAATATGATGATCTTTTTATAATTGATGTCTGAATAGTTGTAAAGGTTAAATCATCTTTTACAGATTTGTATGCAGGTTCAGTATAGCAAAGGCACGTATACACGCTGGTTGCACATTTCAAAATAGTGTATACGCAAGTTTCCCTTCATATAACAGCGTCTGAATGCAGGTTCGACACATTGAAGTAGTGTACGTTTCATAAAATATGTTCTAGCTACTTCTGTTTGTTGTTGCAGTGTTCAGGGTTCTTAATTGGGTTCTAGTTACTGTTACTGTATTCTGGTTACAACATTCAGAAAAGTGATTGTTTGATTTAGTTTTGGTTGCTACAAATGAGATTGGTTGATGCAGATATATTTGATGTTTGATTGATGTTATTGATGGATCTAGTCTGAAAATTTATGAAACATGGTCCCTCGAAGAAAAGAGAAGGTTGTAGCTTTCTGCACATAGAAGCCTGCATACTGGTATAAGGTTGCACCATCACAAAAATTTGTAAAAGGAAGTTTCTTATTAAAGGAAGATAGAGACGATTGTAGCAAGTGGTTTTCACCCACATTGGGTTTCCACCTTATATCTTGTGTTCATGTGTGTGATTACCTGTTCTATTTACTGCTCCTGATTACTAGTTATATGGTTTTGATACAAATATTAAAGATAAACTAACTAAATTATATGTTTGCAAGGTATACGCTAGTTGGTCTAAAAACAGTTGCGTATACGCGCAAGTTTCATTAATAGAAGTAACATATATAAATCTGTTTATGGAAATTAAATATTGTTAAATGGCTAATACTAATTCACCCCCTTCTCAATATTATTTCCAACACAATCATCAAATATATCTGCATCAACAGATCTCCTTTTGAACCAACCAAAACCGAATCAATCAATCACTTTGACAACCCATCAATCTGATCATTCAAAATGTTGTCACCAGAATAAAATAACCAGAACCAAAGCCAAAACCTAGAACACTACATCAGTAAACAAAAGCAACTAAAACATATTTTATAAGGTATACGCTACTTCCATGTGTCGAACCTACGTGCATACACGCTTTCCTCAAAGCGAAACAATGTACAGATCTGTAAATCTAATTTATGATGTATACGCCACTTTCATATGTAGAACCAGTGTGTATACACTTCTTTTCTAATGTAAACCTATGTACAGATCTGTAAATGGTGATTTAAGAATTACAACTATTCCAAACTTCAGTCATACCTAGATCATCATATTTACAGACTACAACATGCGCTATTTATTCTGATACATGATCAAATCACATAAAGATAATTCACTTCAACCCTTAAGATCCTAATACATCATTAGATCTTATCATTCATCAAACACTAAGGTTCATCCTTGGTTCCGATCGAGCACAACACCATAAACCAATAACCCGCATATTAGATCTCACACTTCATCATATATTTGATACTTACACACCTTGGTCTAATGATCTTCTCCTCCTTTTATAGTTTTAGGCCTTTCTCAATACCATGGACCAAAACCACTTAGGACCAATACCTTGGACCAAATACCTAGGGTCAATAACTTGGACCAAATACCTTAGACCAATACCATGGATCAAGATACCATGGACCGAATACTTCAGACCGAAAATTTAGTTTTCCAAGGTATACACACTTTTCCTTCTGTGAAAGTGCATGTGTACATATACGTGACTTGTATACAGTGAACCTACATGTATACATAGCTTGGTCGATGGTGAACCTACATATACCTCTCTTTCTTCATTAAGTGAAGATTAATCTGTCATTCTTTGGTGTTTGCCTGCTATACTATGACCTTTCATCTGAGTGAGTTACCTTCTGAACAGATTCCTTGAAGCAGCCCTGCATTTCATCACATCTGTAAACACTATTCTCATGCATTCTGTCACATCTAATATCTCTTCTGTAGATTCATCTAGTTACCATATACAAGTGATTTGTTCTGTTATAAGTGGGTTGCCATCAAGTACAACACGTACATCATAATGCCAACAATCTCCCCCTTTGGACTTGATGGCAACAACAACCACACCAAGTCACTCTGCCCCTTTGACATCAAGGGCAATGGGTCATGCTCCCCCTGAGTGCATACTGAATTCTCTTATATGCTGAAGTGTGTTGAATGAGCTCCCATGATCGAGTCCATGCTCCCACTGAGCATAAGTAAAGTCTGCAAAAAGACGTTCTAAAAGAAGAAAATGACTCTATACATACATCAAAAATGACCTTCCTATCACCAATGACTCATACATACATCCATCTCCCAACCCAGTGGGGATATACCAAATTTGACTCATCCACCCAACCAAGTGGGGATATACGAATTTTTTATACATGTCAAAACAAAAACATTACATCATCCATCTTATGCATAGTGGGGTTACAAATTAGGTCTTTTCATGACCTTTACATTAAAATATGTACATGACATATATAACAGAGACCAAATATCTTAAACAAGGCCATGATAGTCATCAGAAATTATCGTATGATCTGCACCATCAGTAGCATCTGTCAATTAGCATCCAGATCAGAAACATGTATATGTCCATCATTAAACTATCATCAACCATGTTCTCCCCCTGAACCTATTCTACCTATTCACTGTCAGATTTGATCATTGCATATGTCAGTAAGAGATATCAAAGAATTATCATCAATCAGATATACATCAAGTTATCAACAACTTTATGAGAACCAATATATTTCCACATGTTATCAGCAAAGTGAAACCATCATCAAACAGAGTAGATAATTGATAGAACCATGGTAGACCCCTTTTTCCTAAGTCTGGCCCACTACTTTCCTTCAAACCAACATATATGCAATTTTTCCCATAGAAATCCGTGTATGTACGCGACTACATTTTATGAAACTCACGTATAACCACCTTTCTTTGAGGAAAATAGGATTTAACAGTAGGATGATGCAGCAACTACTCCCAACTTTTGTCTGAGATATTCAAATGCCTCTCTGGGCAGTGATTTAGTAAATATATTAGCAACCTGTTCTTTGGAGGGAACATACTCCAGTTTGACCTTTTGATCAAGCACTCGTTCATGTAGAAAATGATATTTGTTGGGTATGTGCTTGGTCTTAGAGTGCATGACTGGATTCTTTGAAATACTGATGGCACTTGTATTATCACATAGAATGGAGATGGGTGGAGTAAATGTGATATGAATGTATTGCAAGGTTTGCATTATCCGAAGTAGTTGTGTGTAGCAAGATGAAGCAGTGACATATTCTGCTTTAGCTGTAGACAATGCAATTGAACTTTGTTTCTTACTGAACCAAGACACTAACCTAGAACCCATATAGAATGCACCACCACTAGTGATTTTTTTTTCATCAACAGTTCTTGCCCAATCTACATCTGTATATGCATGAAGTGTAAGATCTATATCTCTAGGATACCATAAACCAAAGTTCTATGTTCCTTGAAGATATTTGAAAATCCTTTTGACTGCCTGAAGGTGTGTTTCCCTAGTATTTGCTTGGAATCTTCCAACTATTCCCACTGCATGCATGATGTCCGGATGGGTACCTATTAGATAAAGCAGATTTCCAATCATGGATTTGTAAGTTGGTTGATGTACTGCTGTTGATTCATCATTTGAGCTAAGATTGCATCCTGTTACCATTGGGTTACATACTACTTTAGAATCTTTCATGTGGTACATTTTCAGGATCTGTTTGAGATATTTGGTTTGTGAGAGAAAAATACCATCTTTATTTTGTTGAACTTGTAGACCAAGGAAATAGGTAAGCTCACCAAGCAAGGACATTTCAAATTCTTGCTACATTACTAGGGCAAAATTCGGACTCATGGATTCTTCATTGCTAGCAAAAATGATATCATCAACATACAAAACAATTATTAGCAACTCATCAGTGTCCATATTTGTATATAGATTGCTATTTGCTGAGCCCTTTGAGAAACCCTATTGGTGGAGATATTTGTCAAGACAGTAATAGCATGCCGTTTGAGCCTGTTTCAGACCATAGAGAGCCTTTATGAGTTTCCATACAAGTTTTGCATGATTTCCAAGAATGAATCCTTCTGGTTGTTCGATATAGACTTCTTCTTCTATGTCTCCATTAAGAAAGGCAGATTTTACATCCATTTGGTATACTTTGAATTTCTGAAAACTAGAAAGAGAAAGAAACATTCTTATGGCTTCAGGTCTTGCAATAGGTGCAAAAGTGTTACCAGGAAAAGTGTCTATTTAGAACTGCTCTATCCCACTAAGGTGTGATAGCTGCCTTAGAAACAAACATAGAAAACTACTTTTGTATCTCCTTTATGAACTATAACGAAGAGGAATAGGAAGAACCAACCTGTGTCTTGCGCTAGTCCTTTGATCCAATCTCTCTCCTCTTTGACAGCTTCCAGCTACCTGTTCCCTTACTTGCCCAGCTTCACCAAGTACCTGTAAGATCACAGAAGAAGAAAACTATACAAAGACATGGATTTATATTCATAAATAACTTAGGATAAGATTTAAGTTAACCATACAAATGTAACAAGCATAAATGATACAAAAAGCATGGAGGAGAAACTCAAATAGTTTTTATTGATATACAAGAAAATCCAGGAGGAGTTACAACCGATGATTCCTGACCCAGCATCAACCTCCCAGCAAAGAAGCCCCTCTTCACCTCCAACAAAGCATAGATCACCCAATTCTCTGATATGTGTTTCAAAACCAACAACAATTCCTTACAATGTGCAAAATTCCAGCCTCTGGATCTCTGGGATGAGGGATCCATATATAGATGTATGCAAGGAGGATGAGTCAGCTTATGATTTGATTAGTGGCTTCTCTCTGTCAGTTCTTGCTTCCACTTAGAGACTAAAGGCCTCTTACTCATCCTTGGTCGAATTCAGTGAGGCAAGTGTCACAGGAGAAGATTCTGGAAGCTTCCATTGTCTTTCCACCTTGCGGAATGACACTGCCATTTGTCATTTCCCGCTCAACACACCCTAGTAGTGCATTTAGGTGCATTGCAACGCACCTAGCTAGTGGATTTAGGTGCTATGCAACGCACTTAGCTAGTGGAGCAGCTGAAATGATCCTGTTTTGACTTATTCTGAGCAATTTCTGGTGGAGAACTTCTGGGAGAAGCTGTAATTTGTTGACCTTGTTCCTTTAGGGGTTAGAACAACACTTTTAGGGACTTAGGAGCCCTTGGTTTCTGGACATTTCATGCTTAGAGCTGTAAGGCACAAAAATGCCTATAACAGTTGCCCCCTAAAGTATGAGGCCGTTTGTCAAGTGAAATGCTTTATTAGGAGGATCCGAAGTTCTTTCAATGCTGGGAGGAGACCTGTAATAAAGTACAATACAATACATTATCTTCATAGTGTTTTCATGATCTAGCTGAGGCGGGCATTCCCATGCTCAGCTTTATAAATTCATTTTCATGTACATAGGACAGACAATCGTCTGATGGTAGACTGATGATTCTGATAGAGCCATCATCCTTTTGGTAGGATGATTATCTGTGCTACAATGCTGTACATTTTAATGTCTTCATTTTCCTGAATATATATCACAGCTTGGATGGATGAAACTAGATCCGGGGTCTTCAATCTCGTCTGATCTTCACTCGAAGTACAAGTCGATCCATGTGAGAAATGTTTTGAAGTCGAACATGGAATGACATCGCTTGATTACCAGTCAATGATGTAAACTGTTAACAAGCGCGAGAGGAATCACCGATAATGATAATGACCCTCAAGGTACTGCAGTACAATTCACGTGGTGTGAATAAAGGACTTGGCGTCGAACACCACGCAAAATCTTTCGGTCGAAGGTCATTGATGTAAACCTGTCGTCGGAAGTGAGAAACTTGCCATTGAGGCATGCAAGCTTCAAAGTACTGAATGGGGTGTTCCTAGACCAACTTCTTGGATAATGATCTGATGTCGACAAGAAGTGATCCATCATAGGAGGGCCTTAATGAATCCCACATCAATGACACGGAACGGAGCAAATGATTTTGATGGAGGTGAAAATGATCTGATGATATATGGTTCAGGGTGGTGGTCATGAAAGGATGGAGTATAATGTATGGTAGTGGGCGGGACACAGGTGGCCTTTCTGGATGACTTCTCTTAAACATGTCGGTGACACTTATGCGATGGATTGGTAGCATTAACCCCAAATGTGGATGGTATGGCGTGACCATGGCAATGTGACCGGTGAATGAAACAACCCAACCCAACTCGGGCACAGAGCGGAAGTGTCATGTTCAAGAGTGACTTGCTTCCAATAAAGATTCTTTGAGTTTTCTTCCCAATTTTTCCCTAGTCATTGCTGACCAGTACCTCTTTATTTTTGTCAAGCTTGAGGAGGATAACATGTGCTTGTTCTATAATTTGCCCTTCGGGCAAACCCATCGCTATATTTTAACGAGCCTAGCGATAGTGAAACTCGTTCTTGTCTAAAGACAAGTTTGTCGCTATTAACCTTTTTAACGAGTTTAACGACAAAGATAACTCGGTCCTTTTCATTTTTAGAGAGTCTGAAAAGGTACGTAAAGGTAACTCCAAAATTCCTTTTTCGTCATCTAATCCCTTAAGTCCGAAAAATTATAAAACAATACAGAAGGGATGAATTTTTGATAGCTTTAACGAGCCAAACAAAACAAGCGCTCGATCTTTTTGTGCAATAATCCCTCAGGTCCAAAAAGATTAAAATCTAGAGGAGGGATAGCACTTCCCATCGCTTTAACGAGCTGGAAGGCCAGAACTCGGCAATATTTTCATATTTTACGAGTCAGAAAAGAGCTTAAAGAAGACTCGTCTTTTGAGGAACGAGTGATAAAATGGGTAGCAGCTGATTCCAGGTAAGGTTTGGAATTTTCCAATCACGGCAGTGTCACAAGGATGGCTAGTGAAATCACTCTTCGCAGCTGTTCCTCAAAATGGGTAAACAATCAAATGGAGGTGAATGATCGGCCAATGGAAAAGTCGAGGTGACGGTGCAAACACGACCAAGGGTTTAATGGCTGAAGTGCTACATTCACGGTGGTTATTTACCAGGGAATAATTCATTTTTTAACGAGCTTAAACGCGGGTGGAAACATTTGCTCGGTCCGGGTTTATTTTTTAACGAGCTTGAACATCGCAGTAAACACTGCTCGATTAATCCAGTCATATGATAAGAATGTCTCATATAAAAACGGCAACTTTTAGAGTTTTGCCCCACATCCTTTCTTTATGCAAGTTAGGTGACGACTAATCCTACGAGTTTAAAGGGTTAGAGGTCCTAAAAATTTAAAAAGAAATAAATAGCCGCCCTTCGCTTGCACTCCAAAAGGTTTGCATTCCCCCAGGTATAAAACAGAGTTTCAAGGTTACCCCTACTTCTTTCCGCCAAAACATTTGTTTTACCGAGAGAGGCCTACCTCTTACAGCTCACGCAAATATTGTTCTATTCGTGGCGCAAACAAAACTCTTCTTCGGCGATGTCTACCGAGATAAACAAAGGTGAGCAACGATGCTCGCCAACTCACATAACTTTGACAAGAGAATCTTATTCTAGAATAACCCCTCTTCCAAGTGTTGGCATTATGATACATATGTTGTACTTGATGGCAACCCACTCATCTCAGATAATAAATTATATGCAGAGAAAAGTTTATTTCATGTAGAGAAAAGTTCACGCACTTTTATGCAGAGAAAAGTTTATTTCATGTAGAGAAACGTTCACGCACTTTTATGCAGAGAAAAGTTTATTTCATGTAGAGAAAAAGTTCACGCACTTTCATGCAAGGAAAAGCACGTATATGTTGGAGAACTTACCTTTGGTCCATGGTAGTTAGTCCTTGGTATTTGAACCTATGGTTTTGGACCATGGTACTTCGTCAAAAGTGTTGATCTCACGTACTTTCATGGTTGGTTCATGGTATTAGTCCAACAGTTTTTTTGATCCTATGGTTTTGGCCCGTGGTATTGTGAAAGGCCTAAGCCTATATAAAGCAAAGGAAATCACTTGGCTAATTCATTCTTGCAAATCGAATATCTTAAGATCTGAAATATTGGGTTATTGTTTGAAAAGTTTGATCTATGAAAGGGAAGTTGAAAGCGAATCTGTGAAGGGTGATCTCTTGAGCGCTGCAGCTACAGAAGTGCGAAGGCGCCACAGAAGGCGCAGTGCGGAGGTGCCACAGAAGGCGCGGTATGGAGACGCCACAGAGGCGCAGTGCGGAGATGCCACAGAGGCGCCACAGAAGGCGCAGTGCGGAGGCGCCACAGAAGGCGCAGTGCGGAGACGCCACAGAAGGCGCAGTGCGGAGGCGCCACAGAAGGCGCAGTGCGGAGGCACCATAGAAGGTGCAGTGCGGAGACGCCACAGAGGCGCCATAGAAGGTGCAGTGCGGAGACGCCACAGAGGCACCACACAAGGCGCAGTGTGGAGGTGCCACAGAAGGCGCAGTGCGGAGATGCCACAGAGGCGCCACAGAAGGCGCAGTGCGGAGGCGCCACAGAAGGCGCAGTGCGGAGGCGCCACAGAAGGCGCAGTGCGGAGGCGCCATAGAAGGCATAGTGCGGAGGCGCCACAGAAGGCGCAATGCAGAGACTTCACAGAGGCGCCACAGAAGGCGCAGTGCAGAGGCGCCACAGAAGGTGCAGTGCGGGGACACCACAGAAGGCGTAGTGCGGAGGCGCCACAGAAGGCGCAGTGCGGAGGCGCTACAGAAGGCGCAGTGCAGAGGCGGCACAGAAGGCGCAGTGCGGAGACGCCACAAAGGCGCCACAGAAGGCGCAGTGCGGAGGTGCCACAGAAGGTGCAGTGCGATGGCGCCACAGAAGGCGCAGTGCGGAGGCGCCACAGAGGCGCCATAGAAGGCGCAGTGCAGAGGCGCCACAGAAGGCGCAGGTGCGGTGGTCGTGGCACCATAGAAGGCGCAGGTGCGGAGTATGAAAATTGGATGAAAAGTGTCCTTTCAGATTATGTGTTGTGCTTCAGTGTATCCAGTCTAAAAATTGATGAAACATGGTACCTGGAGGAGAGAAGATTGTAGGCCAGCGCCTATATACTAGTATCTAAGCTAGTACAAAAGCTAAGGGAGATCTTTGGAGCATTGTAGCAGGTACCAGCCTACGTACTAGTAAATGGATCGGCTAGTACAAGAGCAAAGGGGGTTGTAGCTCCCGTACTGCTATAAGACTACACCAGTACAAATATTGTAAAAGGATTTTCTTATTAAGAAGAAGATTGAGATGACTTGCAGCAGGTGGTTTTTCTCCCGCATTGGGTTTCCACCTTATATCATGGTGTTCATGTGTGTGCCTTATGTGTGATGATCTATTCTCTATTACGGCATCTGTTATCTGATAATATGGTTGATAATGTTCTAATGCACTCATTGAAGATCAATTAACTTAATCATAAGAAGTTGTGGAAGTAGCATATATGAATCTGATTATGGAAATGAAAAAGTTTTATTAATGTGATAATACTGATTCACCCCCCCTCTCAGTATTATTTCCAACAATTGGTATCAGAGCAGGTCCTTTGATAGAAGCTTGATCGCTTGAAGGAGATCCGTGGAACAATGGGAAAGAAGCTTAAGAAGAAAGCACCTAAGAAAAAGAAGTCATCTCTGAAGAACTATGACAGTGGGAGAATCGATTGGGGATTAGGTATAAGAAGCTCTTCAGATTCAGAATCAGATTCAGAATCATTATCAGGTATGAATATATCATCCTCTGATGTTCCAGCTATCTTTCCTTTTGGAAGAGATGAAAGTGATAGCGAAACTACTGAATTTGCTCTTATGGGTGAACAAGAAAGATATCAAATAGAGGCAGAATTTAAAAGGCTGACAGACAAAATTAGAGATCAACAAGATCTATTGAACAAAAGGGAAAGTGATTTCAAAGAAGAAGCTACCAAACTAAAGGCCCAACTAGAACAAGGAAACAAGGTAAGAAAGCTACTCAAGGACAAGGAAGACCAATGTCAAAAATTGCAGCATGAAGTGACATCATTAAGAAAAGAAGTCAACGAAAGAAGCACAACCATCAAGAAACTCAAAGATAGATCCAGCTACTATGAAAATCTTGAAGCTACAATCTTCTCACTAAAAGGAGATCTTGAAGAATCAAAGAAGCAGAATACAAATCTACTCCAAGCTATTGCAAAACAAGAAAACGAAGTCACCAGCTTAAAATCTCAACTAGAATGTGCGTTCCGAGTTCGTCAAATGCAGCAGGATCTGAATGAAGAACATGAAAAGGAGATTCTCAAACTAAGGGAACAAATGGAAGAAGGAAGGAAAGATGAAGAAGATTTGAAAAAGCAATCTCTTGAAAAGGAAGAATAGCTTCAGGTTGAGGTAAATATCTTGAAAGGTAAACTAGAAGAAAAGGATAAGCTTTTACGATTTCAAGATAGTTCTAAAGTCTTGGATGATATTCTTAGTAGTCAAAGGTCTCCTACTATAAAGACTGGTCTTGGTTTCCATGAATCTGTTGAAGGTGAATCTAGTTCACGAGGTGAGGCAAGGAACTCTAAAGAGAAATCTAAAGTGATCAATGAAGAAATGAAAGATCAATCTCATCATCAACCAAGAAAAGAGATTCCTCAAAGAAAATCCTTTACTCCTCCTATGAATAATGTTGAATGTTATGTATGTCATAATCTTGGACATGTTGCAGCTAGATGTAGAAGAAGAAGGGTTCAAGACCATTATGTAGAAAGATCATCACATTCAAGGTACTTTTATAGATATTGCTTTGCTTGCAATATGTTTGGTCACAAAGCTGTTGATTGTTACAGGAGGAATATGAAACATGTAAGATGTTATGCATGTAACAAGCTTGGACATATAGCTAAGGAATGCAGGAACAAAGTGTGGGCACCATATCAAAAGGAGAAAATGTCATCATCACGCTTGAAGATATGGAGGAAAAATGAAGTACAGTCAGAAAAAGCCGGCACTGCACAACGTACAGACATACCAGAATCAGAGGGAGCTGAAAGTACAAAACTTCAGTGTCCTGAATCTCATATGCAAACTCCATAAAGGAAAGTTGCATATATACGTGGTTAGTTACTGCACAGTCGTGTATATGATTGTTTGAAGAAAGGCAGTAGGGACAGATTCAAGAGAAGGATCAGTTTTGCTCTAGTTAATAATAATGATGTGTGGATATGATGGTTAGAAGTGTTTTGGTTCTAACTTGATATTGATGATGTTTTGATACTTCTTATTGATATGCATGATCAGACAGATGGCATAGGTTTAGAGGGAGCATATGGACTTAATGCATTATTGGCATTATGGTTAATAGTCCTTGGTGATGATACTTATATGGATAAATGATTCATCTTGCTATGGTTATGAGTTGTTCACATGGTTCTTGGATCAGATTTATGGTTGATTCTCTAATGATGCTTGCATGGGAAGCACTTAGCTTGAATTCACATCTTCTTGATGTTGAGTCACGCATATGCTGCTGTCGTCATATGCATAAAGATCATATATTACAGTTATGATTCCTTTCATTCTTGGCACAAATGGATGAGGATTGTTGGCTGGATACAGGGATGATTATTCAAAGTTGTATTGTTGGAGACATGATGATAACGAGCTCTTATCTATATGATGATAGGATTGTTTCATACATATGTTGATTAATGCAAATATTCCCAATTGATGATACTTGATTCATGTAGATCTGGATGGCTATGATGTTTCTCACATAGAATGTGAAATTCTATTGATGCGGACATACCTTGATGATTCATGCACTAATACAAGTTGCTGGTCTAGTTGCTGTTGACAGATACTATGGAGCAGATCATAAAGTGTTGTTGCTGATGTTCATCTTATTTAGGTGATGTCATATCAAGACTCATGATGTAATAGTGTCATCTCTTCAGGTCATGTAACGACCTATGTTGGTTTCCCCACTATGCCTGGGATGAAGATGTAATGTATTTGGTTTTCATTTTTCTGATATATCCCCACTTGGATGGGTGATGGATGTATGTATTGAATCTTTTAGGAAGGTCATTTGTGATGTAGAACATCCTTTTGCAGACCTTGCTTACAGTCAGGGGGAGCCTGAGCATGAACATCACTATATAGCAGAGCAGACTTTTCAGCTTGTTCTCAGAAAGAGCATGATCAGATTGGTGCACCATGACATATACAAAGGGGGAGCTCATTCAGAGATTTCAACAGGTACTCAGGGGGAGCTTATAATGCATTGTTGGCATTATGGAGGACGTACAGAAGGAGATCTTGGATGCTGGTCTGATTATTGCTGCAATCTATCTCTTTCATGGTCATGGATTATGGTTCTTCTTTGCAGATCTGGTTTATAGTCAGGGGGAGCATAACCCTTTGCCCTTGATGTCAAAGGGGGAGAGTGATTGGTTGTTGTTGCCATCAAGTCCAAAGGGGGAGATTGTTGGCATTATGATACATATGTTGTACTTGATGGCAACCCACTCATCTCAGATAATAAATTATATGCAGAGAAAAGTTTATTTCATGTAGAGAAACGTTCACACACTTTTATGCAGAGAAAAGTTTATTTCATGTAGAGAAAAATTTCACGCACTTTCATGCAAGGAAAAGCACGTATATGTTGGAGAACTTACCTTTGGTCCATGGTAGTTAGTCCTTGGTATTTGAACCTATGGTTTTGGACCATGGTACTTCGTCAAAAGTGTTGATCTCACGTACTTTCATGGTTGGTTCATGGTATTAGTCCAACAGTTTTTTTGACCCTATGGTTTTGGCCCGTGGTATTATGAAAGGCCTAAGCCTATATAAAGCAAAGGAGATCACTTGGCTAATTCATTCTTGCAAATCGAATATCTTAAGATCTGAAATATTGGGTTATTTTTTTAAAAGTTTGATCTATGAAAGGGAAGTTGAAAGCGAATCTGTGAAGGCTGATCTCTCGAGCGCTGCAGCTACGGAAGTGCGGAGGCGCCACAGAAGGCGCAGTGCGGAAGCGCCACAGAAGGCACAGTACGGAGACGCCATAGAGGCGCCACAGAAGGCGCAGTGCGGAGACGCCACAGAGGTGCCACAGAAGGCGCAGTGCGGAGGCGCCACAGAAGGCGCAGTGCGGAGGCACCACAGAAGGCGCAGTGCGGAGACGCCACAGAGGTGCCACAGAAGGTGCAGTGCGGAGACGTCACAGAGGCGCCACAGAAGGCGCAGTGCGGAGGCGCCATAGAAGGCACAGTGCGGAAACGCCACAGAGGCGCCACAGAAGGCGCAGTACGGAGGTGCCATAGAAGGTGCAGTGCGGAGGTGCCACAGAAGGCGCGGTGCAGAGGCGCCACAGAAGGCGCGGTGCAGAGGCGCCACAGAAGGCGCAGTGCGGAGACGCCACAGAGGCGCCACAGAAGGTGCAGTGTGGAGGCGCCACAAAAGGAGCAGTGCGGAGGTGCCACAGAAGGCGCAGTGCGGAGGTGCCACAGAAGGCGCAGTGCAGAGGCGCCACAGAAGGCGCAGTGCGGAGACGCCACAGAGGCGCCACAGGAGGCGCAGTGTGGAGGCGCCACAGAAGGCGCAGTGCGGAGGCGCCACAGAAGGCGCAGTGTGGAGACGCCACATAGGTGCCATACAAGGCACAGTGCGGAGGCACCACAGAAGGTGCAGGTGCGGTGGTCACGGTGCCACAGAAGGCGCAGGTGCGGAGTATGAAAATTGGATGAAAAGTGGCCTTTCAGATTATGTGTTGTGCTTCAGTGTATCCAGTCTGAAAATTGATGAAACGTGGTACCTGGAGGAGAGAAGATTGTAGGCCAGCGCCTATATACTAGTATCTAAGCTAGTACAAAAGCTAAGGGAGATCTTTGGAGCATTGTAGCAGGTAGCAGCCTGCGTACTAGTAAATGGATTGGCTAGTACAAGAGCAAAGGGGGTTGTAGCTCCCGTACTGGTATGAGACTACACCAGTACAAATATTGTAAAAGGATTTTCTTATTAAGAAGAAGATTGAGATGACTTGCAGCAGGTGGTTTTTCTCCCGCATTGGGTTTCCACCTTATATCATGGTGTTCATGTGTGTGCCTTATGTGTGATGATCTATTCTCTATTACGGCATCTGTTATCTGATAATATGGTTGATAATGTTCTAATGCACTCATTGAAGATCAATTAACTTAATCATAAGAAGTTGTGGAAGTAGCATATATGAATCTGATTATGGAAATGAAAAGGTTTTATTAATGTGATAATACTGATTCACCCCCCCCTCTCAGTATTATTTCCAACACCAAGCACGGACGGGGTACAGACTAGTCATATTCTCCCGCGGAAACCTACCCTGTACTCGAAGTTTTCCTGCCGAAGCAGACCAGGATGCATGCCCCCTGGGTTTCTGTCATATCCCTCCGAATTACTCGCGCTTATCAGGAGGACGGACTGGAGATTGAGACATTTCTTGCATGAAAAGACCATTTAGGGACGGTATATGACTATTTGCTATGAGTGATCCAGGAAATGAAAGCTGGTCCACGAGTTTGACCACTCTTCCTTCGTGCGGAAAACACATTACTCTAAAGAGTGAGGAGACAATTGCTTCCATGCAATAAATATAGTCTCGTCCAAGGAGTAGGTTATAATCCAAGGGTCCTTGAACTACCATTACGTTCATGCGAACTGTCTTCCTTCTCAATGTTATTGCCACATCGGGAAGGATCCCTAAAGGTCGACTGGTTCCTTTATCAAAGCCTGTCAGATTTCTCATCTCAGGCAAAAGCAATGGCGAACCAAGCGCTTTCCAAGCAGTTGAGGAAAGGATACTCACAGAAGCCCCCACATATATGATGGTACTAGCCATAACCATTCTATATATTTGAACGATAATTCAGAATGGTATGCTTGCTGGTAAACGGGTTCTGCCTAGTTGATTCCAGTCGAAGGAAACAACTAGGTTGCTTGGAGGTGGGACCAAATAGACGGCCGGGTACGGCTCTGACGAACTTCCTTCCTGTGGTAAAGGAACGGGTAAATTGCCCCCATGTTCGTCGGAGTCTGTGTTTATGAAGAGAATTTGGACGGTGTCATCCTTTTTCTCTTCAGTGACTGTATCATCTGAAGATGAGACCTCTGAAGGCAAGACCGGGTCAACTGCCGCCTCGACCTTTTGACTTTCGTCTGGTATGGATCCAGATGGTTTATCTTCAACGATAGGTGCTTCAGCCGACCACCTGAGCGGGCCAACTGGATTCTCAACTAGTGACGGACTCAGCAAGAGTTTTTTATATCCAGGAGGAAGTCGTAACGGTGAAATCGGATGATCATCCAAAACTCTTTTAGCTTCATCTAAGAAGGGACAACGGTGGATGGCATGATTGCCTTCGCACAGTTTACAAGGAAATCTAGCTTTCCCTTTTTGTCTTGGGGCTTCACTTTCACTAGTTGATGGTGTGCTTTCAACATGATCATCAGAGGTTGATGACACCAGGTTGTGCAAACGAGGAGACCAGTCCCTTAGTATCTGAGGGATGCAAGGACAATCTCTGTGAAAGTGGTCTCCTTTGCAAATGACACATGGCGATTTAGGCCTGGTCGGTGTAGTGTGTGGATTTTCGTTAGACGACACTCGTTTTCCCCCATTCGCCTTTGGCTCCTTCTTCTTCTTTTCTTTCTTCTTCTTTTCCTTCTTCTTCTTTTCCTTCTTCTCTTTAGGAACTTGACCTTTGGCTTTACTAGCCCCATCAAGCGAAGAGGAGGGAGGAGAGGAAGAATTAGAGGAAGTAGAAGGCTGGTGGGCAACTCTGGACTCGTCTAATTGTTGATTCGATTGTCCAGAAATAGTGGTGTTCTGAATGACAGAGGTTGAGAAGAGCCATACAGGCAAACAAATTGTAGTCCTGGAAGCGACAATGTGGCCATATGGGGCGCACCAACATCTCCCCAAGAGGAGAAGGGACTAAGATTTCCACCAAGGGGAATTCCTTGGTTGGTAGGCTCCATTTTCTCAACCCAAGATCAACTTAGGAAAGGGGTATGGATATTCCGTTTAAAATAAATTTTAACACGCTTTGACACAACTTGTTTTTTCAGTTTTTAAGAGTCTAGAAGAAACAAAAGATGACTCTAGTCTCCTTTGATTTTTAATGAGCCTGAAGTGACAAGTGCTCAGATGGACCTTTTCCATTAAAGAGTCTGAAAAGGAACGAAAGGGACTGCTCTGGAGGTCTAGGTAGAGGGAGTACCAAACCAATCGCAAAACTGCAGAATACTTTTTACGGTACGGCAGTCAATCTTCCCGAATGCTGTGTTCGGTGCATTGCGATCAGTAGGGTGGCCGACACGGCTTCCTATGGATAAAGGATTTAAGCCTATAGGGGTCTCCCAATATATACTCGACGGTACGTGGGAGCACAAGTCCGTACTGTACTTATCATCTCAAAGTGGAGGAATCACCCAACCATCAGTGAGGACAACAGTTACCAGGCTTTACGACGCCGGAATACGTCTCTAGCCTAGACCTCTAAATGTTGTGCGTTAAGTTCCAAAGCGTTGTTAGGTTCATTGAATTTATT
Source organism: Pinus tabuliformis (assembly GCA_031772625.1). Taxonomy (NCBI): domain Eukaryota; kingdom Viridiplantae; phylum Streptophyta; class Pinopsida; order Pinales; family Pinaceae; genus Pinus; species Pinus tabuliformis. Next base: position 1,949,143,161 of record CM062816.1, read on the forward strand.
TTAAGTTGATATTTCTTATGAAGTTTGCCTTTTGGGTTCACCACGAGATGTAGATGTAATTCCTAAAATGCAATCTAAAGATGATAAACAAACTTTTATCTCTTTTCAGCAATGAAAATCCTAGCTACTAGGGGAAAAGAAAGACACAATCTGTTTGCAAAGAGCAAAGAGCACACTGTAAATGCACTTTCCTAAATCAAGCCAAACAGACTGTCTATATGCAAATGCACGTGCATGTATTTGTTTTTCACTTTCTTAGTATTGATGCTAAAAAGAAAGTTGTTGTACAAATCTGAATTTGCTTTCAAGCGACAAACACAAACAAGCTTCTTTTCGAAATCAAAAGGTAGAGACGATTACGACACTTTATGATTTTGAAATAAATACTCGTTTTGACACCAGAAAGTCACAAATTCAAACCAAAGGCAAAAGTAAAAGCATAATCGACTATCAACAGCAAATAAAGTTTCTCCTATGATCGAAATCGACACTTGCGACAGATCTAAATCAAAGGACGACAGTACGACTATTATACTTTTGCAATGGAAAACTGTAAATGACTCAACAAACACACAAAAACATCTACAGTTCTTTTGTACAAATGAGGCGGAATATCAGTAAGGAAAAGGAGTTTGAAACATTCATATGCTGATCACAGGCTGTAAAAATCAGAGAAAAAACTGGAAAGAATGAAGCAAAGAACCTCAGCTGCACAGGGCGAGGCTGATCAGCGCACCTGTTACACAGAGAAACTGCATTGCAGCGCAGGTTGCCCTCTCGGGAAGTGCGTTGAAATGCAGAACCTCTTCACAGTGCTTGCGCTGGGGCAGAAACGAGAATTCTATCCGGGTTCTGGGTCACAGTTTGCAGTTTAATCTTTGGTTTTTGGCCGAGTAAACGTAATCAGTAATGCACAATCAGGGGTAGATCTAAGGAGGGTCTAAGAACTATCACAAGGGTAATCAGATAGTCTATGAATCAGCTAGTCAAATCATAAACAGATCCAGTGAATGGATTGAAGCAGCAGATGTCTACTTTGCATTTGTTATGGCAAATGCAGTTCGATTGCTACTTATAAGTTTATGAAATAAACAACAAGAGAAACACAAACAAACTAATTAGACAATCCTCCCCAGTGGAGTCGCCATTTTGTTCCCAGGAAAAGTGTCTATTTAGAACTTCTCTATCCCACTAAGGTGTGACAGCTGCCTTAGAAACAAATAGAGAAAACTACTTTTGTATCTCCTTTATGAACTATAAATGAAGAGGAATAGGAAGAACCAACCTGTGTCTTGCGCTAGTCCTTTGATCCAATCTCTCTCCTCTTTGACAGCTTCCAGCTACCTGTTCCCTTACTTGCCCAGCTTCACCAAGTACCTGTAAGATCACAGAAGAAGAAAACTATACAAAGACATGGATTTATATTCATAAATAACTTAGGATCAGATTTAAGTTAACCATACAAATGTAACAAGCATCAATGATACAAAAGCATGGAGGAGAAACTCAAATAGTTTTTATTGATATATAAGAAAATCCAGGAGGAGTTACAACCGATGATTCCTGACCCAACATCAACCTCCCAGCAAAGAAGCCCCTCTTCACCTCCAACAAAGCATAGATCACCCAATTCTCTGATATGTGTTTCAAAACCAACAGCAATTCCTTACGATGTGCAAAATTCCAGCCTCTGGATCTCTGGGATGAGGGATCCATATATAGATGTATGCAAGGAGGATGAGTCAGCTTATGATTTGATTAGTGGCTTCTCTCTGTCAGTTCTTGCTTCCACTTGGAGACTGAAGGCCTCTTACTCATCCTTGGTCGAATTCAGTGAGGCAAGTGTCACAAGAGAAGATTCTGGAAGCTTCCATTGTCTTTCCACCTTGCAGAATGACACTGCCATTTGTCATTTCCTGCTCAACGCACCCTGGTAGTGCATTTAGGTGCGTTGCAACGCACCTAGCTAGTGGATTTAGGTGCTATGCAACACACTTTGCTAGTGGAGCAGCTGAAATGATACTGTTTTGACTTATTCTGAGCAGTTTCTGGTGGAGAACTTCTAGGAGAAGCTGTAATTTGTTGACCTTGTTCCTTTAGGGGTTAGAACAACACTTTTAGGGACTTAGGAGCCCTAGGTTTCTGGACATTTCATGCTTAGAGCTGTAAGGAACAAAAATGTCTATAACAAAAAGCTTCTTCAAAATCTATACCTTCTTGTTGAGCATATGCTTTGCAAATGAGTCTGGCTTTGTTTTTGATAACTTCTCCATTTTTGTTCAGCTTGTTTTTGAATATCCATTTGGTTCCTATGATGTTCTTATCATGTAGTCTAGGAACTAATTCCCAAGTATTATTCTTTTCAATTTGCTCAAGTTCTTCATTCATGGCCTTGACCCAACATTCGTCCTTACATGCTTCATTTACATTTTGAGGTTCGGTGGAAGATAGTAATGCTAGATAGCTTGAGGCTTCTATAATAGTTCTTCTTGTCTGCACACCTGCCCCTTTTTCCGCTAAAATTTGAGTTTCTGGATGGTTTTTCCGAGCATACCTAGACAAAGTCTTTTCTTCTACCATTATCTCTTCTTCTGGTACTTCATTGGTTTCTTCTTCAGAATCAGTGTGATTTTATTAGGGATCTTGATCCTCATCTTCTTCATTGTCATAATCTTTGGTTTTTATCTGTTTTGGATTCTTCCATGTTTCATCAACCACAACATCAATACTTTCAATCATTTTCCCAAGTCTTTTATTATAACATTTATATCCTTTACTTCAGGAAGAGTGACCAAGAAGAAAACCTTCATCTGCTCTGGGTTCAAAATTGCCAAGATTTTCATCAGTCCTTTTGATGTAACATTTTCTTCCAAAAGATTTGAAGTATTTTACAGTAGGAGTCTTACCATACCAATGTTCATGTGGAGTTTAAGTGTTGTTTACCCAAACATTTGCTTGGTTGAGAAAATGCAGCTTCACCCCAGAAGGTTGCAGGAGTTCCAGATTCATCTAGCATAGCACGGTCCATTTGTTGAATAGTTCTGTTCATCCTTTCTACCACTCCATTTTGCTAAGGAGTCCTTGTGGTGGAGAACTGCCTTTTTATTCCATGTTGTTCACAAAAGTCAAAGAATTCATCTGAGGTAAATTCCCCTCCTTGATTAGATCTGAGGAATTTTATTTTGCGATTTGATTCATTTTCAACAAAAGCTTTGAAGGCTTTGAACTTTTCAAATGATTCATCTTTACGCTTTAGAAGACCTATCCAACACATTCTAGAAAAATCATCAATGAACAATATAAAGTATTCTTCTCCATGAGGTGACTTTTTCCTTGATGGTCCACATAAATCAGTATGAACAAGTTCAAGAGGCTTACTAGATGACCCTTCCATTTCAATGAAGTTAGATATGGTTTTCTTATCGAATTGACACAATTTGCATATAGTATTTTCAGGAATGTTGATATCTGGAAGATCACGAACATCCTGGAATCTGCTTGCTTTTCCTATTTGAGAAAAGCTTAGATGTCCCAATCTTCTATGCCATAACCAGTTTTCATCATTTTTTCTTAGATAGCATTGTTGTTTTCCTCCCTTGAGTATGTATAGGTTGTTTGGAGTTCTTGTACCTTTGATCACAGTTTCTCCTGTATCAAGCTCACGAACAACACATCCATTTGATCGAAACACTACTTCATTTCCTTGATCACACATTTGACTCACACTCAATAGACTATACTTTAAGCCATCAACATACATAACATTCCCAGACTTAACTTCCTTTAAGAAAACAGAGCCTTTACCTTTTATGACAGTAGGAGCGTCGTTTCCAAATGAGACACTCTTTTCCTTTTCTAAGGCATTATATGAGTGTATTTTTTCTTTGTCATGTGTCATGTGTTTTGAGCATCCACTGTCAATGTACCACTAGTTTTCTTGTCCTTCTGCATACAAGGATATACCACATCTTTCTGTTTGCGGTTCTTTCTTTCTCCATATTTTTGTATTTAATGGAGTTTTCTCCTTTTGAGATATTTTCTGAAATTTACTCCTGCATTCAAATTCTTCACGGCCAAAGTTGTTATATATTGGGCATTCTATTTCATTCTCAAGAAGAGAAAAGTTATTATAGGAACTTTTCTTGATCCCTGTCACATTCCTTTGATTTCATGCTTCTCTAGTCATGATGGTTTTGTAGGCAACACATTGAGCAGCTTTGTGTCCAAAATTATGACATGAGAAACATTGACCACTAAATAAGTTCTTGCGATTATCGAATCTACTGACTTGGTGATTGTAGTTTATATTGATATTCCTTTTTGAAGAAAACTGAGTACGATTTACCTGAGGGTGGTTGTGGCTTCTGTTCATCCTTAAAGTAAATTGAGCCTAATTTACCTAGTGATCTGCTTTATACCTTTGTTGTCGATTGTCAAACTGTCCACTGCTCTTTGCTACATCAAGATAGCTTTTAGTAGAGGTTGATGACTTCTATGATGGAGATGCTTCTTCAGTATATCCAAGACATGTCTTTATCAAAGGAGAATGCTAAACTTTGATAATTTCATTTAAGGTTTCTGATCCTTTAGCAAATCTAAGATTGAGAGCTTTTATTTTCCCAAGATCCTTTCTTAGACCCACAATTTCACATTCTAGTTTTTCATTGTGTTTTTCTCTTTCAGCAAGTTGGTATTTCAAGGTCTCTATAATCATGTTATTTTCTTCTAAACAGATTTTGAGTTTAGATATTTCTTCATAAATGTCATCTTCGTCTAAAGCATCCAAGAAATCATGATCTTCATAAGCCATCAAAAGTCTATAGTCATTACTATTTTCATCTTCATCACTATTTGTTAAACCATCGCTATCTTCATGAGTATAGTAGCTCTTTTTACTTACACTTTGTTTTCTATTCCATTTTGCAGATTCCTTTCCTTTGTCATTTTTATCTTTATAAGGACATTTGGCAGCATAATGACCGACTCTACCATAGGCAAAACATTCGAAAGGTAGTTTACCTCTGAATCTTCCGGAACCTCGTTGATGCTTCTTGACAAAGTTTACTTCCTCTTGTTCTTCTGAAATGTGTCCTGATTCATTGAGTTCTTCTTTTCCTTTTGTTGAAGCTTTAAATGTGACTTCTCTCATATCGGATGGACCCCCTTTTCTCATCACAAAGGTAGTTAAGATTCCATGAAGCTGTGTCATAGTAATAGTCTGTAGATCCTACTTTTCTTCTATGGCAGATACTTTTGATTCAAATTTAGCAGATAAGGATCTTAAAAGTTTTTCAACTAAGGTAACTTCCTTTATCTCTTCACCCAGATTCTTCATGCAATTAACAACCTCATCTACACGTAAGAAGTAACTAGCTATACTTTCATCATTGTGCATCTTGAGAGTTTCATATTGAATTCCGAGAGTTTGCAGTTTAGCACGTTTTATCTGAGAGTTTCCTTCGTAGCTTAGAATGATTTTGTCCCATATTTCTTTGGTTGATTTGAGCTGCATAACTTTGACAAACTCTGATTGTGACAGACTTCCTAATAATGTGTTGACAACATTGGCATTGGTTTCATATTGTTTCTTACCTGTCGTATCTATAGGAATTGCTGATGAAAATGTATATCCTCCTTCCACGATTTCCTAGACATCTGTTCCAAGAGATTGAAGATAGGCTATGGTTCTTACCTTCCAATAAATAAAGTTTCTCCCATCAATATTGGTAGTCTAATGGATCCCCCACTTTCTTGATTACTGATGATGATGGATCTTCCTTCAATCAGTCAAGCTTCTCTTGAAGGACCTACTCTGATACCTATTGTTGGAAATAATACTGAGAGGGGGAGTGAATCAGTATTATCAAATCAATAATTTAATTTTCAAAAACTGATTTGTATATGCTACTTCATCTCAGTGAACTAGCACGTATATGCAACTATACTTAATGCAACCAGCATATATGTATAGATCTTTAGATTTACCCAAATTATCATGTAACGAAATTTAATAAATATATCAGATATTCATTAGACAGTGTAGTAAAAGAAGAATAAAGCATCACACATAAGCAACACACAAGAAAACCAAGATATAAGGTGGAAACCCAATGTGGGTAAAAACCACCTGCTGCTGTCGTCTCTATCTTCTGTTAATAATAAGAAAATTCTATTTACAATTTTTGTACCGATGTAGTCTTATACCAGTACACAGGCTTCCACTTGCAGAAGGCTACAACCTTATCTTTTCTACCAAGGACCACATTTCATGAATTTTTAGACTAGATCCATTAACAACATCATTCAATCATCAGATATATCTACATCAGCCAATCTCCTTTTGAACCAACTACAACCAAATCAATCAATCACTTTGATAACCCATCAATCTAATCATTTAGAATGCTACCACCAAAATACAGTAGCCAGAACCCAAGCCAGAACCCAGAACATTGCAATAGCAAATAGAAGCAACTAAAACATATTTTATGAGGTATACACTACTTCCATGTGTCGAACCTGCATGCATACGTGCTTTCCTCAAAGTGAAACAACATACAAATCTGCAAATCAAATTTATGATGTATATGCGACTTTGATATGTAGAACCAACATGTATATGCTTCTTTTCTAAAGTGAACCTACGTATAGATATGTAAATGATGATTTAAACATTACAACTATTCTAGACTTCAGTCATACCCATATCTTCATATTTACAAACTACAACATGCACCAGTTATTTAGATACATGATCATACCACATAAATATAATTTACTTCAACGCTTAAGATCCTAATACATCATCAAATCTTATCTTTCATCAAATGCTAAAGTTCATCATTGGTTTAGATCGATCACAACACCATAAGCCAATAACTTGCATATTAGATCTCACACTTCATTAGATATTCGATCCTTTCACACCTTGGCCTAATGATCTTCTTCTACTTTTATAGTTTTAGGCCTTTCTCAATACCATGGACCAAAACCACTTAGGACCAATACCTTTGACCAAATACCTAGGGTAAATACCTCAGACCAGATACCTTGGACCAATACCATGGATCAAAATATCATAGACCAAATACTTCAGACCAAAAATTTAGTTTTCAAAGGTATACGCACTTTTCTTTCTATGAAAGTGTGTGTGTACGTATACAGGACTTGTATACATTGAACCTACATCTATATGTAGCTTGGTCGATGGTGAACTTGTGTATACCTCTCTTTCTTCATTCTGTGAAGATTGATATGTCATTCTTTTTTGTTTACCCGCTATACTGTGATCTTTCATCTGAGTGAGTTGCCTTTTGAATAGATTCCTTGAAGCTACCCTTCATTTCATCACATTTGTAAACACTACTGTCATGCATTCTGTCACATCTGATATCTCTTATGTAGATTCATCTAGTTACCATATACAAGTGAGTTGTTCTTCTATAAGTGGGTTGCCATCAAGTACAACACATACATCATAATGCCAACACATGCATGAGTTTCTGATGAGGGAATCTTTAGTTAACTGGAGTACACTAGTTGAGTGCATGCATGCATCAACTGACTGTTAACTCTCTATCAGTTCCTCAAATAGTTTGGAACCAATTTAACTGGACTTAACTCAGTAAGCTAAGTTAACTAATTACAACTCAAATATAACTCAATCTTATCTCCTTAATTTAAGGGATAAGTCTTGCATGACTTCAAAAAGACGTCTAACATGAATTTCTCCAACTAATTAATTTGAAATGAATTAATTAATTATTTTCAAGTAGCTATTAAGACTAAATTCAATTTTAATTCACAATTCAATTCAAGGAAAAATTAAATTCAAATATTATTTTTTCCATATTTAAACACTCCCTCTCAACAAGAAAGGGATTATTTGCCATGCAATTCTTGGGTATTCATAGGGAAGGTTTCAAACCTATCTAGAAATAGAGCTTTAGATGGATCAAAGATCCATGTAAAAGATCCTTTAAGTATTCGGGTTGATAATGTAACGAATCACACTTTTACCACTAAACTATACCCGCCACGATCTGATCCTGTCTTTATGGAACTCAAATTTACACTTTGACAATGCCTTTGTCAAAATGTCAGCATCTTTCTCCTCTGTCGAAATATACTACAACAACATGACCCTCCTCACTACATAGTCTCTAATATGATGGGAAAAGCCATGGGCAACAAATCTTTCCTTATACTTCTCCACACTACCATTAGCAGCTTGCTTTGCTTTGTAAATCCGAAGGGAACTCACAAATGGCTTGTTCGTTGGTCTCAGAACCATGTCCCAATCACTGTTACAAACTATGGAGTCATACTCCCCCACCATAGCATCAACCCAAATCAGCTGTTGCACTGCTTCCTCAAAGGAAGATGGCTTGGTCTCAACACATTCCCTAGCAAGCACCATGTATCTAGTGTACTTCTCAGGTGACCTCCTCTATCTGTGCTGAGAAAGTGGTGCTCCCACATTCTCTCTCGCATCCTCGAATAATATGTTAGCTTCTATTGTGTGCTTCCATCCATCTCTGGAAGACTCTGCTTGAGTGGATGTCTCCATTCTTGGAACCTCTCCATGTGGTTGTTCCACATCAGTCTGCAGCTTCTCCTCCTTAGGAACCAACAATTCCTCCACAGCCTGTAGTTGGAACTCCCTCTCAAGGGAAACTTGCATGGCCTTCTACTCATCAAACCTGAGATCTCTGCGAACCACTGTCCTCTGACTGGTAGGAAAGTACACCCGATAGTTGTGAGGTGTATCACTATACCCCACAAATATCCCCAACTCTGCTGTTAGCTCAAGCTTCTTCTATGCATCCTTTGTCACATGGCAATATACCAATGAGCTAAAGATCCTGAAGTGACCCACATCTGGTCTCTTATCAGAGAAAGCTTCCTCTGGTGTCTTCATCCCAAGTATATGATGCAGGCTTCTATTATGCAAATGGACCGTTGTGTTGCATGCCTCAGCCCACAAGTGAAGTGGTAGGCCTTGGCCATGCAAAATTTCCCATGCTGCCCTTACAATAATTCTGTTCTTTGTCTCGGCCACCCCATTCTCCTGTGGGTTATGAGGTACCTTCAACTCCCGTTTAACTGCACATAAGTCCTTAAACTCTTGAGAGACATGTTCTCCACCATTGTCGCTTATCAAAGGCTTGATCTTCTTCCCTGACTCTTTCTCGACCAAAGCTTTGAACTCACAAAACTTTGTGAAAGTTTGGTCCTTCTTCTACATGAAATAAATCTAGCATTTACGAGAATAGTCATCAATGAAAATCACAAAATACCTTTGCTTCATTGTGGATGCTATCGAGGATGGTCCACACACATCAGTTTGAACTTGCTCTAAGATAGCCTCTTCTCGACTGTCTCGATCATGAAAGGAAGACTTGGTGTACTTTCCCAAGGTACAACCTTTGCATGTGTCAACTTGCTCAAGTTTACCTTTGGGAAGTCCTATAGATATCTACTGCATTATCTTCAAAGCCCCATGATGCAAAAGGCCCAACCACCTGTGCCATAACTTTCCAATGTCTTGGCTTTGCACCAATTTTGCTTTCATATTCAATGCTGCACAACAATCTACCTCTAGTTTATAAAGATTCTTCACCCAAATCCCTATCCTCTTGGTCTGACCCATGGCTATGCATCTTAGGAATGCCTTTCCTTTACTGAAGACAACATTTTAGCCTTTGTCCTCCAACATTGCAACTGATACCAAGTTATTCTTTAGTCCGGGCACATACATCACATCTGTTAAGGTGATAGGAGGTCCATGATCCCTCTAAAAAGAAATCATGCCCACTCCTAAAACATTATGCCTTCTATCATCACCCATCTCTATGCGCATCTTGAGGTCTTTCTCCTCCAAGGCACTGAATAAATTTTTATCACCGGCCATGTGGAATGAGGCCCCACTGTCAAGATGCCATACACAAACCATCATTGATAACACCATGCATGCGATGAGGGTAAAGTCCATTTGAACTGAGAGGCTAATGCCTCACCTTCAAAACCTTACGAGGATCCCTTCTTGGACTTCTTCAATGGGCAATTAGTCACATAATGTCCCATCTCATAACAATTAAAGCATCTCACTTTAGACATGTCACCCTTCTTCCCTCCATGAGAAGAATTCAATTTGGAATGGGAAGCCTTCCCCTTCCCTTTCATTGCCTTACTTGCTAAGGCCAAATTTTCTTCATCATCGTCCTTGGATGAAGAACCATCTCGTGTGCTCCTCCTGATCTCCTCCTGCATAAGATCTGACCACAATCATTCCCAATCTAGCAGTTTCTCTCTTCCATTCACAGAGTCCTGCTAGCTATTCCAACTCTTTGGAAGGCCAAGGAGAGCGAGGCTCACCATATCATCATCGATAGTAGTTATTCCCACATTGTGAAGCTCATCTCTGCAGGTGGTGAGCTTCTTTAGATATGTGGAAATAGTATCGCCCTTCTCCATCTTGATTCCTTGAAGCTTATCCTTGAGCACCAATTTCCTCTGGTCACTACTGTTCTGGTAGAGGTACTTCAATGTCTTCCACATTGAAAATTGAGTATCCTTCCCATGGAGACTCGAGAAAATATGGTCTCGAACTCCCTCAAGGATGATCTGTCTCACCTTCTCCACACACTTCTTCCACTCAGCCAACTCTTTTGCATTAGTTGAAGCTAGCTTTGGGATTTCTTGATCAATGAATTCCTTCAAGCCATTGTCTTCTAATATAGCCTCCATTCTATCTTTCCATGCTATGTAATTCGAGCTATCTTCCAAGGCATAATCGAGTCTCAAGCCATAGAATGCCATTGGTAAACCTTGAAGTATGATATGAATTTGATTTGGACCTGCAACCCCGAAAATCAAACTTCGAATTCTCTTCTTAGTATACTGTTCACAGCTCTGATACCATGAGGAAATTTCCTACAAATCTAGCTCTCTGCTACCATGTAGAAAATCTCATTGTAGGTTAACCCGATAATGCAATATAAATCAAAGTAGAATACTATCACCTACTTCTACTTTCAACTTGCGGAAGCTTAAAGACCGAGGTAAACAATATAACCAGAAGAAGAAGAATCAATGCACAATACACATGAAAATACTTTGCGGAAAGCCTTAACTAAAAACCCCACACTATTGTATTATCATACATTCAAAATACATAGGAATTATACAAAGCCTTAGCTCTCACAGCTAGCTAGCTCTCAGTACAATCCTCACAGATGCTCACATGAAATCTTGGCTTCTCTCCAGCCTTCCTCTCTACCCTCCAAGCTCCTATTTCCTTGAGCTATTCCCCTGGGATGATTCTCCTGTTACCAACTGAATGATTTCCTTCAACCAACTAGAACACTCTCTCACGCAATGTCAGAACTGTGCAATCCTCAAGAAATGATTCCTTACTGCATGCATGAGTTTTCTGTATAAGAGAAAACATGCAACTAATAGTACATTATCTTTGACTTTAATATCAATTGGGCCTTTCTCAGAAAAGACATGCATGAGTTTCTGATGAGGGAATCTTTCGTTAACTGGAGTACACTAGTTGAGTGCATGCATGCATCAATTGATTGTTAACTCTCTATTAGTTCCTCAAACAGTTTGGAACTAATTTAACTGGACTTAACTCAGTAAAATGAGTTACAACTCAAATATAACTCAATCTTATCTCATTAATTTAAGGGATAGATCTTGCATGACTTCAGAAAGACTTCTAACTTGAATTTATCCAACTAATTAATTTGAGATGAATTAATTAATTATTTCCAAGTAGCTGTTAATACTAAATTCGATTTTAATTCACCATTTAATTCAAGGACAAATTAAATTGGAATATTCTTGTTGCCATATTTCAACAATACGAAGACCTCGATTTCAATAATTTTCAAAGTATATCTAAGACTTATCTAATTAACTTGATTCATCTCTGTAATTTGATATCCAACAATGGAACATCATGAATAAAATAAATAAAACACAACCAAATACCACTCTCAAAACCCAAAAAATAGTGGAAAAAATGCAATCATCAATAATACAATAGTCCAACAACATAATCTCTTCTCCATATCCTCCAAATAAACTCTCCTATAGAAACCATGAATTTGATCTAAAAGTAGATACTCTACCTCATAATTTTGTTACAACAATGCCATTTGAACACCTACCCAATGTATATGTACTCTCAACTAGGTAGGAAGCATTCCTTTTCCATGAATCCTTCACCCATTCACTCCCACACATAACCAACCATTATCCTACTCCAAAATGAAGAATATAAAACATGTTGCGCAAATTGCACCTTTGACCTGGTATCAAGAGTGCACAAATTTGATGAAATCAATCCTCAACCATCTCTACTTATGCACTAAAAGAATTCACACCCATCAGAATACTTTTCAAACCAATTCTGACATTTTCCAATTAATCTAGAAGACTCTAGATATTTCCAAGTCGAATTAATCCGGGATGTGTGCATGGAATGCAGAGAAATTGTAGCTAAAGACACAAAATCATGCACAAAATTAGCTTATCTAGGTTGTGTTGAAACCTTGAAAATCATTGTGACAACATGGGGGAAAACCACTTGGTCCAAACCTTGAAAGCAACTCCTTTTCCGTTTGGTATAGTGGCTATGACTGGGGATAATGGAACCAGATTCCCAAAGAGATTTTATATTATTGGTGGGATTATATAAGATGTAAAGGGAAATGACTAAGTTAAATGTAATCTATTCTAACTACTAAACACATGCATATCTCTTTAATCTAACATTATCTAACTATAATAGGCCCGTGAATAAAATATGATATGTGATCTACAATGATGTCTTACAGCAGTTGGTAACAAAGATAATTCAACTGCCAAAAGAAATTAAATCTTTTAACAATAATCATTTTGGATAAATAGTTAGACAAAACAATTGAGTAAAATATATCGCATATAAAAATCATTCATGTATTCAAAATGGAATCAGAGCTAGCATCATACAAAAGTGTTGTAACGTGAAACGATAATTATGACTTTGATACACAAAACAATTGAAAGAAGAATTATTTCTTAATACATCAATAAAACATAATCATACGATAAAAGTAACACATATGATAAGTCCTGCACATGTGCTTCAGCAATATTGACCTAATCTCATTCAATCCAACACATTTTAAGAGTACAAAAGTGTATTTCGGTAGAACATGCTAGCTATGTAAAGAAAAATAGATCTTATTCCACTCATTTCATCAAAACCTCCTCAAAAGTACAGAAGTGTAATGCCTTGAAAAGTGTTTTTGATAAATATTTTAGACCCTTCTATAAATGCATGAGAGGGTTTTAAATACTAAACTATATGTCTGAAAATATATTATTACAAAAATAGATGAGAGGGTTTCAAACAACCTTCCTCAGAATATGCAAAAATAAAACTAAAATAAAAATAAGTTACTGGCTAACTCCTTTGAACTTGATCTCTAAGGTCGCAAATATCATTCATTGGCTTGAGCTTAGGTGGTTGGCTGATTGCAAATTTTAACTGCCAAGAAAATATGGCATCTATCAGTGTTGGAACCATCTTTTGTGTATAGGTTTTTAAACATCTTAGAGTCATCCATGCGCTATGTGGTTTTACTAGAAATTGCTAGTATGCTTCCCAATTCAGCCTGTTTAACTATTTGTTTGCCTACGCTGCCTATTTCCACTGCTGCTCTAGCTATTTAACATTCGGAAGAAAGCTTGGTACACACTCCTTGACAAGATTAGCACCATGAAGATTTTCGTCAATGGATTCTATTATGTTTTTTGCTGGTGTTGCTCCTATCGTTGTTTCCCTGTCTACCTATTCGAACTGAGAATCCCAAACTGTGAACATAATATCTTTATGAACCTTGGTAGGTCAGACTATCTCCCATCCTATAATTCTTGCCAGGTGATAAATTCAAAAACCCTTTTGTGGATTTCGTCACACTCAAACCTCATATGGATAACTTGGTTTGTTAATTTTTCACTGGTCTTGCAATAAGGATTTATTTGCGAGATTTTCTGGAAAAATACTTCATTTGCTGCATTAGTAAGGAATTGAGGCTTAGCGCTTCTTTGATGAATTTGTAGATTTGTTGATTACCTTAAAATTTACCTATCATGGCTTATATATGTGAATCGTTTTCTACTAAGATGGCTGGGTGTTGTATCCTCATCTATTTGAATTCTTTTTAGAGTTGGGTTACTTTTAATTCTGCTTGTTGATTAGATTTTTCTTGGGCTAGTTACTATTCTAGCAGCAAAATTTTCTATTATTTTTCTTTTAGCAGCATTTGGACATCTGTCACCTTGTCAATGGTCATTGTGGCATAGGATCCTATGAACTGCAACAGATTTGTGAGATTCTCCTATGGGTCGATAAGCGAGTCCTTCCATACAATATTCATTGGTTCATTTTCTGGAGTTGTAATAGCCATGGTGTCTAGTTTCCTTTTCTTCCTTTGTCTTTTGACTACAACCTTGTCGGTAGGACTGTAGAGTACATCTAACAGAGGTATTTCGTAAATTCTTAAGACAATTTCTGAAGTAGGAATAGCAGGTGTTGTACCTTAAGAAGCCAATTTCCTGGCTGTAGAGAAATTGTGCTTAAGACATTTATAAATATTATTTACTATCACTTATTTTTCACTTAGATATATGTTGTGTTCTCAAATGAAGGACCTAGAGACTTGGTTTTTATTCTCAATACTTAGGTGACAAGGAAATATCAGAATTCCATTTGATTAGCTGAATATGAATGATAAATGAAGAAATCTTAAAGAAGTTAAAAATAGTATGCTACCTTACACAGAAACTACTATCTATAACTTAGAAGAATTATGAAGTTGAGAACTAAATCATGGACAATATGCTATTTAAAACAGAACCTACTATCTATTACTCTTGGAGAAGTTAAAAATAGTATGCTGCCTTGCACAGAAACTACTATCTATAACTTAGAAAGAAAGGTGAAAATTTCAAGTACAAGTGCGCTCTTTTAAGGAACTTTAACTTTATCTACCTAAGAAAATAAAGACCTGCAGCTTCATTACCATACTTGAAGGAAGAAAATGTAAGATGGCACATAACAGAGAAGTCACAAAATCGTAGCCAACAAATGCATGGAAACTTTTGATCTTCATTAATGAACAACTATATAATGAACACAATGGCCTCTTCTCCGAGTTCTCTAAAATTCAAACCCTTTCTTTGAAAATTTTCCTCCTTTTATACATTTGTGAAATAGTTGTTGATCTCTGAAACTGTCATTCTACTAAACTGTTTCCCTAACTATCTGAATTAAAAACTATTATAGGATTTTACAGAGGGTAAAAGAAACCTCAAATAACATGAAATAACAGGAACATAACTGAATTTAGAAGAAGACGATAACTGCTGGCTTTCTTTGTTAATCTGCTACCGAGTTCCTATGTATATTCCTAAATAATATTTAATCTATTTTAGCCGTGATAAATTGTGTTAGCCGTGCATTAATCTGGGCTTACGTATGTATCTGGTGCATTTCAATTGGCCAAAACACCAAGAAACGCGACCAATTTCCTTTTCTTTGAATTCGGCTTTAACACTGATTTTTTCCTTTACACAACAAAATTAACACAAAGCACACAAAAGCAGAACTGAAAAAGAATTAACCCTATTTAATAACTCTATCAGGTCCAATTGTTTAGTGCTCCGTTGACTTCCCATCGCATATCACAATCGGTGAAACCCATATATATATATATATATATATATATATATATATATATATATATATATATATATATATATATATATATATATATATATATATATATATATATCGTGGACCCGCTAGGAGTTTACAATATAAGATATATATATATATATATATATATATATATATATATATATATATATATATATATATATATATATATATATATATATGCTTCGAGTCTGGCCCATCGCATATCGCAATCGGCGGAACCAAACGCTTGTACATAATGCGCTATGCTATACAGTGGACCCGCCAGAAATATTAAAATGTAACATATAAAATATCAGATCCGCCTATCGCAAATTGCAATTAGCATTATTAGCGGAACTAATCATCCATAACGTTGCGGACCCACAGAACTTTATAAAACGAAATATATATATATTTCAGGTCTAGCTCTTTAAGACTTTAACACTTGTTTCTTTTGTGAATCCGATATATTACTTTGTTCCTTTCTTGTTTCAATATGGGGCTATCATATATATATATCTATATATATATATATATATATATATATATATATGTATATATATATATATGTATATATGTATATATATATATATATATATATATATATATATATATATATATATATATATATATATATATATATATATATATATATATATATCAGGTCTAGCTCCATATAACCATTTATATAGCTATTTGATTTGTTCGTATAGCAACCTTGGCTACACCGGGGCCGATTCTTTTACAATTCTTTCTTTTAGTGATTCCGCTATGTAATTTATTACATTTCCCTCTTTCCTTATCTCTTTTTTTAAAGATATTTTCAATTGATTCTTGAATGAAACATGAATACTAAAGGTAACAAAAATGGATGTTACAACATCTTCTGGCTCCACCTGGGGATAGTTCTTTTGCCACAGAAGCACTAAGAACCGTAGATTAATGCCCTCACCTCGGGCATGGAGTCATATATTGCTTTGCATAAATTTAAATTCTATGGCATTTGTACACTGATTTCACTCCAATATTTACAATGAAATGATGCTTATTCTTTAGAACTGGAAGTAATGCTTTAAGTATTTCCCATTGACAGGCAGCTGTAGAGTTTCACCATCAAGATTCTCAAGAATGAAGGTATTATTGGATCTTACTTCAGCAATTCTAAAAGGGCCATACCATAGAGGATCAAGCTTCCCATGTTTACGATTATCTTCTCTTCTAGTATCCCATCTCAATACTAAATCTGCAACTTTAAAATCAATTTCCTTGGCTTTTCTGTCAAAAATACTTTTCATCTTGGATTGATACATAATAAAGTTGTCTCTTACCTTGTCCTTGTTCTCGCTTAGCTCCATCACTTTATTCATTCTTCTTATGAAAGCATTTGGTTCTTCTTTTGCCTCCTGAATCATTGCAATCACTGGCTTCACAAGTTGACTGGAAACAAAGCCTGAGTTCCATATACTAATTCAAAAGGTGATTTCCCTGTAGATATTCTTGTAGTT
This sequence comes from Pinus tabuliformis, assembly GCA_031772625.1. NCBI lineage: Eukaryota > Viridiplantae > Streptophyta > Pinopsida > Pinales > Pinaceae > Pinus > Pinus tabuliformis. The sequence goes on from CM062816.1 coordinate 1,949,160,426, forward strand.
ACTCTAGCAGCCCACAGAGCAAACCTTAACTTAGAATCCCGATCTCTTTGATTTTCTGCAATGGTTTTCTTAAGGATCTTCATCAAAGTTTTGTTAGTAGATTTAGCTAATCCATTTCCCTATGGATGGTAAGCTATTGAATGGGACAAAATAACATTATATTTGTCACAAAAATCAATGAACTTACTTGAATTGAAGGCTTGAGCATTGTCTGTTATAATTTTAATGGGGCATCCAAATCTATTGAAATATTTTCCTCCATGAACTCTATTACAATTAGATCATTTGCTCTCTTAGTAGGGATTGTCTCTATGTAGTTGGTGAAGTAATCAGTTGCTGTGAGAACCCACTTGTGTTGTCTACTTGAAGGTGGATTGATTTATCCGACAAAATCCAATCCCCATTTTCTGAATGGTTCCTCTATGAAAACTGGAATCAAAGGTAAATGAGCCAATCTCTTTTTCTCAGTGAAAATCTAATACTTCTGACAACTTCTAAAAAACTTATATGTATAAGCAAGTAAAGTAGGCCAATAAAATCCCGCCTGAATAATTTTATGTGCAGTCATCTTCCAACTGTAATGTCCCCACATAACCCTTCATGATAATCTTTGATTGTTTTTTAAAATTCATCCTTTGTTAAACATAGCAAAAAAATTCCTGCAGGATCCTTCTAGTACAATCTACCTTCCACAATCACATATGGTTGTGCCTTAATCTTTAGTTCCCTATAATTTGTTTTGTATAAGGATTGGGGACAGGAAAGAAAGCACAAATAATGAATAATATGCTTATACCATTCTGAAAACAAAAATTTATACCTGATATTCATACCTGGATCTTGCTTTCCTTTACTTTCTTCAGCTGCTTTTTCATCCACAGGTGCCAACAAGTTGATTCCCAATGCCTGAAAGTTTGATTCTGCCAACATTTTTGCCAATCCTTATCCTTTCACCAACTTTGTGGGTTTTATGTCCAAATCATATTCTTGGATCTTGGCTATCCATTTTCCTCTTCTACCTTCTACATCTCCCTATAGTAATACAACTTTAACTACAGCATTTGGCACATAAGTAATGGTTTGTGGTTGAAACACATAAGTTCTAAAAGCTTTCAGGTATTTTACCAAATCATACACCTGTTTCTCAAGAATATTATATTTCAGCTCAGAATCCCTAAGAATCTTACTGAAGAATGCAACTGGATGCTCTTTCTCTTCATCATTCTTCTACAGTAAGACAACATCAATTCAACTTGATGATGCGAATGAAAAAACTTGGAAAGGCTTTTGGTAATCAAGGCTGATTAAGGATGGAGCTTCCTATAATGCCTCTTTGATCTTGGAAAATAATTCTTTAGCTTCCTTGGTCCATCTCACTTCATTCTCCTTCTTTAGCATATTAGTAATTTATTTTACAATTTCTCCATAGTTGGATACAAATCTTCTCAGGAAGTTTATCTTTCACATAAACTTTTGAATATCCTTTTTACTCCTAGGAAATGGTATTTTTTGCATAGCTTGTACTCTGGCCTAATCTATCTTCACTCCATCTATGGAAACAATGTGCCCCAATAGTTTTCCTTCGTCTAGAGCAACAAAGGATTTCTTGGAATTTAAGGAAAGTTAAAATCTTCTACATTTATCAAAAGTTGTTTTCAAATGGTCCAAATGTTCTTCATCAGACTTTGAGAAAATAGTAATATCATCCAAATATATTACTACAAACTTATCTCCAACAAAAGAAATGTCTATAGCCATTTGAAATGTGGCACCTATGTTCATCAATCCAAAAGGCATTCTGGCATACATAAAGGTTCCCCTGGGAGTTGTTAATGTCATTTTCTTCTGATCCTCCTTATCCACAACAACCTGGTTATAACCAAAAAATCCATCTAGCATTGACATTCTAAGAGATCTCATTACCTCTTGTAGTACATGATCCATTTTAGGCAATGGATAGTTATCTTTCAAACAAGCCCTGTTGAGATTTTGGAAGTCCACACATAACCTTATTTCTCCATTTTTCTTTCTCACGGGTACTAAATTAGCCACCCAATCAGAATATCTAAGTGGAACTATTATTTTGGCATCAAGTAACTTCTTGACCTCCTTTTCAATTTCTGGTAGAAGCAATGTATTTATCTATCTAAGCTTCTATTTGTAGGGTTTAATTCCCTCCTTCAAAGGAATCTGATGCTGAAATATATTTACATCATAGGTTTTGAGATCTTCATATGACCATGCAAAGACATCAACATAATTCTTGAAAATTTTAATATATCTTTCTTGAAAATTAGGTGAAACTTCACCGTATAATTTTACTAACCTGGGTTTTTCCTGAGTTTCAATGTTGTGATCTTGAATATGTTCATCTTGTGAAATTTTCCCTGAGTCAATAGTCACATCGTTGGAATTAAAAAACCTTCAAGAGGAACAAGTCCCTTTGGTATAATATTATCTTTCAATTGAAAGATGTTCTGATTTGCTATTGAATCGTTTAAATCACTGACTTTTGCAATTTCCGTTGTTTCTTCTTCATCTTGATCAATTTATGTGCCCTAAAACTCTTCAACCATAGTCAAAATCTCCTTAATCTGCTGATCATCTTCAAAAACTTGCCAATTCTTAACATTATCAGGAACAGAGGGTCTATGTCTCATCTCTATCTCATATCTTAGTCTTGGATTAATAGGAGGCTTAAAAGTACTAGTAACCACAACTAATGAATCTGCTAATCTATTCTCATCTCTTAGAATGAATTGAATGTTAAAAGCTTCAAAAACATTTTCAATCAAATTTCGTACCTCATTTCTGTATGCCCTAAGCCTAGGGTGCTTTGTTTGGTAGTGATCTTTTATTTGCTTAATAATCAGCTCTAAATCTCGAAAAGTAGAAATTGACTTCACTCACATCTTTTTAGCTATTTGTAAAGAAATAATCAAGGACTCATATTCTGTCACATTGTTTGTTGCCTCAAACTCTAATTTAAAGGAAAAAAGGGAACATATTACCTCTAGGTGTAATCAGAAGAAAACTAGCACTTGTTCCTTCCTTGGAATAAGCTCCATCAAAGAAGCATTTCCACACTCCTTCAGTTTGTAGCTTTGTAATTACATTGGCTAAAGTAAGCTACTTCTGATTATCTTCAACTAGCTCTGCATTATCATGCAGTGTGGAACAAGCAAATTCATCCTTCTCCTAGCTATATACAAGTGATTTACTTTCTCCATTTATTGTAATTGTTTTTACAAATCTAGTTTCTCTATACAATCTCTTCTCTTCCCCACCAAAAATCAGTATAACAGCATATGTAAAATCCAGTTTCAAAACATCACCCAATTTAGCCCCCCAGGACCTAGAAAAAATCATTCCAAATCTAGCAAGGATATCTACTACTACTACATCCATGACCAAGCTTTTCCTCTCATCCAGCTCAAGTAACTAAAAAAAAAGATGCAAAAAACTCTTTTTCGCTCTGAAGAGAGATTGCTACTCTCTGCTCAATTTCCAAGTGAAATTGATTATTCCTTTATGTTATGATTCTACAACATAGATATGGAATTCAGTTTACCAATAGGAAGGGACCATAGAGGCGGGGGGTCGAAGTTAAGGCAGATTCAGGAGTCTCAAAGCAAGCATCAATAAGGGCGTGGGCATCCCCTCGCTTGGTTCCAGCGTTTTCGATATGAATACCCCGGCACCGTGAAGAATTCCGAGAGTAATACGATCACTGGAATTTGAGCTAGTGACATTGCCAGATCCTTAATAACCCCTAGACAATTGACTTTGTTCAAATCAGAAGAATACAAGTCGCTATAAGGTTTGGTCACTTGTAGATTTAGTTTCTTCATCACTGACAAAGGCATAAGATTATGTGAAGCTCCTGAATCAAACATACAATTATGTAGGAGGAAATCATGAACCAATCAGGGAATATAAAAAGGAGGTATTGAAGAAGCTACTTCCTCCACATGTGGACCAAAAACCACTACTGGTTTATCTTCCTATAGATTTACAGTGTCATTTATACTCTCATTTTCTTTTAAATTAATAAACATAGCAATTTCCTTTTGATAAATAGGTGTTTTTTCCAATTCTATAAGGGGAACTTGTATTCTTACCTTTTCCAACTCCTTAGTAAGACTAAACAAGTGACCCTGTTTTCCAGTCCTTTCATTCTCATCTTCACCTTTCTTCATGACTGGAATTACTTGAGGAATTGGAACAAGTTTCTCCAAAGATTTTTTTTAGTTTAATCTTGAGATGACTCACCTTGAAGTATATGTGTCTTTCCATTTTCATTTTGTTGCTGCTTTCCTTTATTCACTTGTTTTGTAGGCTGAGATTCTTGTGGAGTCACCTTTGGTGAGCAAGTTGACTTTCATTTTCTTGATTTCTTGATCTCAAGTCATATTTCTTATGTAGTTCAACCTATAAAATCAGATAATTGTTTCCAATATTTATCAATTTCATTTTCATCATCAATGGCACCTATATCATCATATACATACTCTTCTCCTTCGATGCCAAGTTCATCTTCATCTACTGCAGATAACATAGAAATTTGATCTTCAGGTTGTTCTTCACCAAGATCTGCTTCTATATATAATGGTGCTTGAATTTGATCCTGATCTTTTCTTTCCCTTTGCAAGATTTTCAAAGGTTGTTTTCTGTATTGGGGATTAAATTTCTTATTATATTGTTTTTTCTTCTGAAAATTCTTATTTTATAACTCTAATTTATTTACCTTATCTGACAAAGTTTTAATTACATTACACATATCCTCAAATGCTTGACTTTGAGAGGATTCTATCTTTTCTTTTCCCTTGTCTTAGATAGGTTATGTTTTTGGTGCTTTTCCTGTAGCCACCAGATTTGCTTCTATCTCTAATGCATATGTTTGGATTTGATCAAGGGTTGGAGATCTTCTTTCCCTTAATGTGAATCCAAAATTTGATTCAAAAGCCCCTACAGAAGTTATTTTGCACCAGCAAGAGGAGGCTTAATCTCCACTGGAAGACTATTGTACAATTTGTTAAACCTTCTAACAAATTTGACCACAGTTTCATCAAAGTTTTTCTTTATGGCATTAAACTCTGTTAATGAATACCCATGATCTCTTTTTTCTCCCCATTTCTGAATCAATAAATGTTCCATCTCTTCCCAAGGAGGAATAGAATTATTGGGAATCCCTTTAAACCATTTCCTTGCTTCTCCATCCAAGGACTGAACAAAAATTCTTAGAACAACATCTACATGTTCAACATTTTTGTTTTCTGCAAAATTACAAAATACTGACACATGATTCTTTTCAATTTGTTCATCTTCCCCTGTAAAACGAGGAAGAATTTTGAGGTAATCCCGTGGTATTTGATTTAACAGTTTTTGCAGTTAAAGAGGTGCATAACTATTCATCAATAATGTAGGTGTTGCCATGTTTATTGAACTTTGATTACCCACAGACGTGGAACTTGAGTGAGAGGTAGATGGAATGTGCAGAGGTGGTAATGTGGCTATTGGTTGAGGTTGAATGATTATAGCAGATAAATGAAAAGTAACAGATTCTAAAGATTGCTCTTGACAGTGAGGTTCCTGAAATGAAGATGATGAAAAAGATGACTCTTTATCAGATGAATGTTAATGTGAATTGCTGCTTGATGCAGACAATGTAGGAATTGGTGTAATTAAAATCTTATACCTTCCAATCCTCTTAGAAACTAGCCTTTCAGGATCTAAAAGAGATTAAACCTTTTGTTGTGAAGTGTTTGATCTTGTATGGGGTCTTCTTGAAGCTATAGTTACTTCTTTCGTTTAAAACAACCAAATATTTCCTCCTCACTGAACAACTAGAGGAAAATATTGAAAAACCCAGGGAAATGTGTTATTGTCTTTTGTCCCCGACAGTGGCACCAATTAATGTTGTACCTTAAGAAGCCAATTTCCTGGCTGTACAGAAATTGTGCTTAAGAAATTAATAAATATTATTTACTGTCACTTATATGTCACTTAGATATATGTTGTGTTCTCAAATGAAGGACCTGGAGACTTAGTTTTTACTTTCAATACTTAGCTGACAAGGAAATATCAAAATTACATTTGATTAGCTAAATATGAATGACAAATGAAGAAAGCTTAAAGAAGTTAAAAATAGTATGCTACCTTATGCAGAAACTAGTATCTGTAACTTAGAAAAATCATGAAGGTGAGAACTGAATCATGGACAATATGTTGTTTAACACATAACCTACTACCTATGACTCTTGGAGAAGTTAAAAATAGTATGCTGCCTTGCGCAGAAACTACTATCTATAACTTATAAATAAAGGTGAAAATTTCAAGTACAAGAGTGCTCTTTTAAGGAACTTTAACTTTATCTACCTAAGCAAATAAAGACCTGTAGCTTCATTACCATACTTGAAGGAAGAAAACATAAGATGGCACATAACAGAGCAGTCACAAAATCATACCCAACAAATGCATGGAAACTTTTGATTCTTCATTAATCAACAATTATATCATGAATACAATGGTCTTCTCTCTAGATTCTACAAAATTCGAATCCCTTCTTTGTAAATTTTCCTCCTTTTATACATTTGTGAAATAGTTGTTGATCTCTGAAACTATCAAACTACTAAATTGTTTCCCTAACTATCTAAATTAAAAACTATTACAGGATTTTATAAAGGGTAAAAGACATCTCAAAGAACATGAAATAACAGAAGCATAACTAAATTTAGGAGACGACAATAACTGCTGGCTTGCTCTATTAATTCACTGTCGAGTTCCTCTGTATATGCCTAAATAATGTTTAATCCATTTTAGCCGTGATAAAATGTGTTAGCCATGCATTAATCTGGGCTTACGTATGTATTGGGCACATTGCAATTGGCCAAAACACCATGAAACTCAACCAATTGCCTTTTCTTCGAATTCGGCTTTAACACAAATTTTTTCTTTTACACAGCAAAATTAATGCAAAGCATGCAAAAGTGAAACTGAAAAAGAATTAACCTAGTTTAATAACTCTATCAGGTCCGCCTATTCAGTGCTCTGTTGACTTCCCATCCCAAATTGCAATCAACACTTTCCATTGTTATATCAACCCAATCCTTAATAAACTGCGACAAATCGACTGCACCAGAGTTATAAAACATAGCATATAAACCATATCGGGTCTGACCCATCGCATATTGCAATCGGCGGAACCCATATCTATCTATCTATATATATATATATATATATATATATATATATATATATATATATATATATATATATATATATATATATATATATATATTTATATATATATATATATATTATATATAGATATATATAGATACATATATACATACATATACATATACATACATATATATATATATATATATATATATATATGTATGTATATGTATATGTATGTATATATATATATATATATATATATATATTATATATATATATATATATATATATCTATATATATATTATATATATATATATATATATATATATATATATATATATATATATATATATATATATATATATCAAATGTTATGCGATATCGCGGACCCGCCGGGACTTTATAATATAATATATATGGTTTGGGTCAGCCCATCGCATATCGAAATCGGTGGAACCAAACACTTGTACATAATGCACTATGCTATATAGCGGACCCACCAAAAATATTAAAATGTAACATATAAAATATCGGATCCACCTATTGCAAATTGAAATCAGCGCCATCAGCGGAACCAATAATCCATAACATTGCGGACCACCGAACTTTATAAAATGCAATATATATATTTCAAGTTCAGCTCTTTAACACTTTAACACTTGTTTCTTTTGCAAATCCAATATATTACTTTTCTTCTTTCTTGTTTCAATATGCGGCTATCATATATATATATATATATATATATATATATATATATATATAGATATATATATATATATATATATATATATATATATATATATATATATATATTATATATATATATATATATATATATATATATATATATATATATATATATATATATATATATATATATATTGGGTCTAGCTCCATATAACCATTTATATAGCAATATCGCGGACCCACCGGGACTTTATAATATAATATATATGGTTCGGGTCGGCCCATCGCATATCGAAATCGGTGGAACCAAACACCTATACATAATGCACTATGCTATACAGCGGACCCACCAAAAATATTAAAATGTAACATATAAAATATCGGATCCACCTATTGCAAATCGAAATCAGCGCCATCAGTAGAACCAATAATCCATAACATTGCGGACCCACAAAACTTTATAAAATGCAATATATATATTTCAAGTCCAGCTCTTTAACACTTTAACACTTGTTTCTTTTGCGGATCCAATATATTACTTTACTTCTTTCTTGTTTCAATATGCGGCTATCATATATATATATATATATATATATATATATATATATATATATATATATATATATAGGGTCTAGCTCCAGATAACCATTTATATAGCAATTTGATTTGTTTGTATAGCAACCTTGGCTACACCAGGGCTGCTTCTTTTACAATTCTTTCTTTTAGTGATTCCGCTATGTAATTTATTACATTTCCTTCTTGCCTTATCTCTTTTTTTAAAGATATTTTCAAGTGATTCTTGAATGAAACATGAATATTAAAGGTAACAAAAATGCATGTTACAACAGCAAGAATGATCTTAATGTCCCAAGTGCTTGTAGTTCCTTCCCCCATTGCTTTTGGATTTTTCTTATGCTAGGTTTTCTTGGGAGTTTGCATTTCGGATGTTTGCTCAGGGTTTGTGTCTGTGTGGAGTTTTCTATTGAAATACTCCCATTCTTGTTCCATGTTAAGGATTGAAGCTTTACTTGACTAAGTTTAAGTAGAAGCAACCTCTGCTTATTTCTTTTCTAAGGCCTGCTCGGTCATCTCCTCTACACTTTCAACCATGTCCTTTTTAGACTCTTTATTTGTGTTTCCTCCCCCATTTTGAGACTACTGCTTTGAGTGTTGTGACTCACGAGTCAAAATTTATTAGGTTTCTTCTTCAAATTTTTCTTTGGAGCTTCCCCCAAAGATTATGCTGGGAGTTGGAGCCCTTATTGGTTCAATCTATAGGAGGTCTAATGGGACCTTTAATAATCTCTTTTTCCTATACACATGGAAAGCCTTAAAATATTATGGGGTCAAAATTAGTGATTCCATATGAAAAACTTGTGAAAATGTTTCTACCTGTAGGAAGAGGTCATCAAAGGCATCCTCCTCATGGGTGAACTATTTTACTTTTACCATAGTAGTAAATTCCTTAACAGTGCCATTTGGGTTGTATTGCCTTCCCGAATCTGTATCTAATTTCAGAGACATAATAATCTCTGCTTCTTTTAATACATGTCCATAATTATGTAGTGAAAAAGAACCACATTGTAATGGGACTATAGGCAAAATGGCCTTCTTCTGCTCTTTCAGTCCTCTGCTTAATCCACCTTCCCCTTGTGTTTGGTAGGCTATTTCTCTGGCCATTTGATGTAGGAGCATCCAACCCAAGGAAACTCATTGTATTCTAGTAGAAATAGGGGGTCTTGTGTTTCAAGGAAGTTGGTTTCCTAAGTATTGGATTTATGTAATTAATTAATGTTCTGAGTGATTTTAATGAGAGTAGGAATTAATTGAATATTGTGAGGCTTTATTGTAAATGTTCTCGAATATAGGAGAACATGAGAGATTTAGGATAGTTGAGAGATTGAAGGATTGAGAATTGATTGTAAATCTTAGATTAGGAGTCAGTTCATGAATCTAGGGATTAGAGAGGAGTTTTAGGAACAAGAAGGAGATTTAGGAATTTTGTTAAGGAATTCATGGATCTAAACCAGAATTGGTTTTAGAATCCCTGGGTATAAATGTAAGCCAAAAAGGCAGAGACAGAGGTTAGATAGGTTAAATGTTTGAGAGAGGCTAGATAGATAGTAGAGTGTGGTTTTGAAGCCTACGGGCAGATTTGTAAAACAAAGGCCACTGTAAAGAAGAATCGGGCCTGAGGGACAGAGATGTTGTAATTATTCATTTGTATTTATGTATACAGTGATTGAGTAGAACTGTATAAATGTGTTCGAGTGATTGAGTAATAAATTCAATATGAATCAAAGTTTTGTATATTAATTATATGCAGGCAAATCGTGGCGAATGCTCAGAGGAAGAGAAGAGGTAGAGGACCCAATTGGAGAAACCAGTGATGCTATGGGATGACTGTGATATAGAAATCACAGAGGTTAATTCAAGCAGGACTTAATTGTGCAGTGAAAGAGCAGAAGACCAGAATCTTTGGAAAACCTCAGTCGTAGAGAAAATGCTAAAGTATTAGTGTAAAAACTAAGTATACAGAGTAGCGAAGAAGTGAAAGGGAAATGCACAGCAATCATTCAATGTAACCGATCAATGATCGTGATTTAAAACAGAGTCAGGAATGGAAACTGGACTTGAAAATTTATAAAGGTTGGTTTACACCCTTATCGGGTCTAGGCAATTAGATCAGCATATCAAAGTGGAAAGGGTCAACTTATAGGAGAGCGATTGCGATATTGCGATAGATCCTGGACCATCTGATCGAAAGTATAGATTGATGGCCTAGATCTAATTGCTAATCGCATTATCAGAGCTATCAATGGATTTGGAAATATCATTGATATGTGATAATTGGTGATCGGAGAAGTTGGTAGTCAGGCGGAGATCGGAGGAATAGTATGTAGACCCAATGGACATATAGCGGTGAATGTATAAGATTTGAGGTTTGATAGATGTGTTTGGACCGGGTTTTCACGTTATTCCATCATATCTACGTTAAAGTGATGCAGCCCAATAATGAAGAGAAATCACATATCGAGAGGTGGTGAGGCACATATGCATATATGACTATTGGAGGGAATGTTCCCCTAGGGCTTTTTGGGTTGAAACCCTAGCAGAATGAAAGTTATCTATTCAAAGAAACACACATTCACATAGCCATTATGCTATTATAAGCAAATTCTATTGTAAAGGGATGTACCTTAGGTCCTACGTTTGAGAAGGCCCTTAGGGTCCAAACCCTTCTTGGAGTTTCCTTCTTCTCTTTTATCCTGCAAAACATCCATTTCCAAAGAACACAACAGTATATGGACAAAACCTTATAAAGAAACCATCTTCATGCTATAAATAAAGGTAGTTAGTTATGAAATCCAAACAACCATTTACATATGAATTCTAAATATGAATATCATAAACATAAAGAAGATTTATATCGGGAACCAAGACATATGTTTCTTTTATTATAGACAAATATAGTATATCAAAAGGAATAATTTCACCTGAGTCACCTTCAGCAGGCTCCAAGCAAAGCTTCCTTCCGGATCTGTTCCAGCCTCAAGCCTTTAACAAACTCCTTGCATGACTCACTCCATGATGTCATAAATGGTGGATGAACATCAACACAAAGGAAACAAAGGTTTCCTGTACAAATGGGGGAAGTGCATAAGGCACAAGGGACTTCAGAGCTGGTCAGGGGAAAAATCTCGGCATAATAACCTTTCTCTCTCTTCTCTCCTCTCTCCTCTCTCCTCCCTTAGGCCTTCCTCTTTGTGGTCTTTTTATACCTCTCCCAAAGTAGTTTTTTAGTTGGGAGTTGGTTGCGAACAGTTGGGCCATGGGCACTAACAGGTGATCAGCAGGTAAAACCCGCGATCTCCACCCGAAAATAAGGAGTTTTATATATTTTTTAAGTGTTTTAATACATATACGCGGGTTGGGTATACACAGACCCACGTATACATGCGTTTAACTCAAGGAAATGTCGCGTATAATGGATAAAACACTGTTTTTTAAATTTTAGGACCAGGTCTAGAAGGAGGGGTTGCCCTAGGCCATGAGTCCAACATCATAAAACATAAGAGTGAGATTTGGAGCTATAACAGATGCCCCCTAATATATGAGGTTAGAAGGGTTACATGATGGCTGAAATGTATTATGCAAGTACATGGAAAGGAAATCTGTCAAAAATTGAGGAGGAATTGACCAGAATTTAGCCTGCCAAGCCACCAAAGGAGACCAAAAAGAAACATTGTCTGAGGCGGACATACCCATGCTCAGAAAAAGTAAAACATGTCCGCATATCAAGTACAAGCAAATCCAATAAGTATACAAGTATAAATGACTGGAAAATACATAATGGATCATCTGATCATGATGAACAAGTACATGTTTGAATATCACATATAAGACTGTCAATGATGTTGAAAGATGCAACGGATCACTGATATCAAAGACTGATCCCAAAAGGTACCAACTAAACATGATGGAATAGGATGGTACTACACTGCAAACTCAGGTGCCAACATATAGAATGTCACCATGACTGACTGCAACATATAAGGTGGAGTGGTATCAACTAATAGCAACAGAAGCAACTGTCAAGTGAACCAATGAATGCTGATACAACCTGAGGTCTTCACCGACCGCCATGGGACATTTCTACACCATGGGAATAAATGATCTGAAGTCGACCATGTGAGAAATCGTTTGATTACCGGTCATTGATATATACCGTTAACAAACGCGAGACTACTCACCGATAATGATAATGAGCGTCAAGGTACCCAGTACAATCTAACAAGTGTGAATAGATGAGCTTCAGTCGAACACCTGTGAGAATCTATCGATCAAGAGACAATGATGGTTTCCCACTATCGATAGCGAAGGATCTGCCACTAATCACTGCAAACCCCAAGGTATTGCCAAATGGACTCTAGATCTTTGCCCCAGAGCAATGAGTCAGAGTAGATAGGGAAAGATCTGCTAGAAGGAAGGCATTAAGGTATCCTTCATCAATCTAGCGCGAGTGTAACCCGTAGGCCAATAATGTGGAAGGAATTGGAAAAAAGAGATGTAGTAACTGAACCGAAGTACGTTTCCGGCGTACACAAGATGTGGCTAGCGCACGACAGAAACCCTCTGAACCAACCAATAATGGAAGTTGACACATAGGTGAGGTATCCACCAATAGGGTCAAATGGAAACCAAGGTACTGCACGAATCCCAATGTGTGATAATGTAAGCTGATGTCAAACACAAGGGAAACCACTCAGTCAAAGACCCATGATACTGATCGATGCTGAGCACAAGGTGACCTATCAATAATGAAAATAGGGCCAGGGTGCAGCTCTAGGCCTGTCCTCAGAGCAAGGTGTCATCGTCGATAAGGACAAGACCCGCCAGCAAGAAGTCCATGGGGACCTTCTCAAACCAGCAGGAGTAAAGGACCAATATAGCTGATGTGATGATAGACAAGATACTGACAACCAGGGATGGCCGACTGCATAATGAGTCAAGAAACACCGCAGAAAGGCCGACTCAGGCTAACTTCCCTTGAATGAAAGCACGACTCAATGTGACTATGTGGCAGCATATGATAACTCTGTATAAGTTCATCATGCAGGAGGCACGAACGAACCCTCCATATGATTGGAAGAGATAGCCAATCGGGGGAGAACTGACTCAATAACAAGGTTAAGGCGTACCTAAGTCAAACTAAATCCTGCCCAAATGGAGGAGACTTTGTTTTGAGTGCTTTGTTCAAGGGCGACACGACTGACTCTAGTTGTCAACAATAAATGGAAATAATATCCCGTTCCCGCTCTTTTTTGGAATAATTTTTTTTTTTTTTCTTTTTCTGTTAAGCTTGAAAAAGAATAAAAGAATGCTATAGTATAGTGGAAAGAACGAGTGTCAGTGAAACAAATGATCTAGTTCCTGGGAATGGAACATTCATATGCTCAATGCAGGGAGGTTAAAACTTGTTAGTGACACTCAAAGGTGTGTTCCTTCAACGGGTCAAGGTGTGTCAAGCTGAAGAAGTCAAAGGTATGAAAGGTTGATTTTGCAGTCGTCATGGTCAAAAGTTGGCTTAAACATGAGTCCAAGTGAAGCCGGCTCTAGGCCAAAAGGTGCAAGTGGTCAACATGCAATACAGTAGTACAAATCAACACAAAGGAGCCTCTAGGGTATAAGGCTAGAACAAAGTGAAGAAGCAAAGAGGAATGAGTCTTCAATGCATAAGTCATGGTGGGACTATAGAGGACTCCCGAGCCTACTCAAATCGGAGTAGCATGGGAAACAAATGTTAGTGAGGTGCTAACTACGATGCCCATGTAAAGGATGGCTCTACCATCATGTCATGATTTAAAGAATCGGCAAGTGAAGATGGCTTACGAACCATAACACGATGGGGTCGACCCTATGGCAGATGTATCGGCAAATGGAGGCCAGTATGCATAATGCAACGGAAAAATGGTGCCCCTAACCTATATGCCAGTGAGAAAACGATACCTGCCATGACGGGTCAGCAGTCATGGAACCGTCTCGAAACTGAAAAACGTCCAAAATGTCCTGAAAAACAAACCAATCTCGACATTCCAAGCTCCCAAGTTAAAAGTCACATGAGGCCAAACAAAATAAAATTTTGAAAAAATTTTGCATTTTCAAAACTTATAAAAGAGACTTTGGACTCACCATTTTTACCATTTGAGTTTGAGAGTAAAGGATTTGCAGCAAAAGGAGCAAACTTCCCATAGCCAGATTCAACCGTTCAAATTCATCAAAAACCTTCAGGTAACTCTTATACTTAGCTTGCAATTGATTGTGACTGGTTTTAAGATTTTTGATTAATGTTTCACCATTGAATTTTTTGCCCAAAATTTCTCCGCGGCATATACGCGGGTTGGTAATATGAAACCTGCGTACACGTGGGCCCTATACGCGACTATGTGCACAGGGACCCGTGTATACGCCGCGAACAATTTTTAAACAAAAACTAACGGTTACAAATCATTTTTTTCTCAGAATGCCTGTCACGTGGCGTGAAAGAGAGCACGCATCGGTGGATAATGAAGTTATGAATAGTCCAGAAGCTTTAGATGCCCTACGGGGATGCAGTTTCCTTAAATTCTTCAAATTACCGAATATGAAAGCAAACACACGTCTACTTGAGATGCTCATTGATTATTGGGATGTCGAGGAGGAAGCCTTTATGATTGATCAGATGCCACTCAGGGTAGAAGTGGAGGATATCTATTTCATCACGAGCCTTTCCTGAAGCGGAGAGGTAGTACATTCTCGGGGTAGGACATGGGGTAGTCTCACGATAGAGGATTATGTACATATATATTGCCCGGGACATCCCAAGAAGGTTGGGAGCCAGATTTCCATCACACATGTGGCGAGTTTATCGCTGAAGATAATCTTGTTCACCATAGCTCAAGTGAACGGATCGTCCTCTCTGCATCAGGAATCACGGCTGAATATGAGCGTGGCAGTTGACTGTCTCACAACTGTGTTCGACTGGTGTACTCCTCTTCTAGCCAACATGAAGAGCCAGCTCACTTCTATCAGGAGGGGACAGACCAAAAACTTTGGATATGGGACTATCCTATGCACTTTCGTTTTCGAGAAGGTTCCCGCACTCCGCCTTAGGGTAGCAGTTTCCATCAGCACCCCACGCAATCCATGCATGGGCCGTGTGGGCTGATCTGATGAAACGTCTGGGGGATGGGGAGCTCCCAAGGACTGCCTTCGATGATGACTTCTTCACCTAGTGGGACCAGCAGATCATCACCGTGGATGACTACCCCTATGCTGGGCTGGATTTCTGAGGAGATCCTGATCTAGTGTTACCATTGAATGTAGCATGGGGCGAGATTGGTAAGAATTTTTTTTAATTTTATGATTTTTTTGGATTTTTCAAATATAATGATGAATTTTGAAAAATATTTTTGATGAGATTCAAATGACTGATATCATGATCATGTTTCAGACATTGGGCCGGTACGACCAGATGGGTTCCCGCGGCATGGACGGCGCGGCCGAAGAGCCGAAGAGGCAACTGCTAATACAGAATGGACTCTAAACAACGTCCAGTGACACTTGGCGAGACTGAGCTGCCGAGTACCGATGGCTGCCATAGAGGACCTTCCTGAGGATATGCAGCGTCATGTGGTTGGCATGCCACGTGACTGGGTTTACACTTTTCGGCGTGTGGCCAATGTGATAGTTACCTACTTGGCCGCTCATCCTGAGCTGTGGCATTAGATATGCCAGACATGATTATGGGCATTTGAGTCCCAATTTTGTATATTTTTGGACACACATATGTACACTCGAGACGCTTTATGCTATATATATATATATATATATATATACAATTTGACTTTTTGATTCTTGATTTTGTTGTGATGAATGATTGATGTGCCAGTGTAATGCCTGATTAGTGATAGAATCAGCTAACCAATTATGAGATCTTGGAATGTGCAAATAATTAATATAAGTAAATGATATTTGCAACAACCTCACTCTTAAATACTGGCGATATAAAGATGGATCCCTTACCCGATAAATGTTATTTAATTGAGACACTATCAATTGAGAATCAATATACACTACCAACGAGTTGATCCCATGAGAGATTGCCTCGGATAATAAAGTAATAACGGAAGTATACTCAACCATATTGTTTGAAGCAGGACCGATGCATACGCCTCTTGATACCATCAATTGACCAGTTGGATAATAGAGTACCCAAGTTGCGGAAGCGAGATTCCGAGTGTGCCGACTAGCACCATCGACGAACCCAAAATAGACCAAGTCATCAATCAACACCTGCCACAGCAGACCAAAAAGTGCTGATATCAAAAAACTCTCGATGATATATGTACAAATATACATAAAGTACAAAGAAGCCATTGCCTGGCCAAAACTAAGCAAAGTACTTCTTTAAGTAGAGCTCGTTTCGGGGCTCTGCCAGCTTGTTTCCCTCAAAAATCGATTAACTCATACGACCCTTTTTCTAAACGCGTTTAATAATGAAAGGACCGTACCACATAGGCTTAAACTTGCCTGCCCCCAAGGTGTCTTTATCTTGGTCATAGACCAGGACAAGATCACCTTCAAAAAAGGCTCGAGGACAGACAGATTTATCATACTGCATTTTTAACCCTTTTCTTATGAGCCTCATTCACCATGGCGGCATCTCGACGCTGCTCATCGAGATGTTCCAAGTGAAGTAGGCACTCTTCTAGACTCAAAGTATCTGGAAGGAGCTCAACAGCTAATTTAAGAGATGGAATTTCACATTCAACCAGAAAGATGGATTCCATCCCATAAACCAATTGAAAATGTGTAAAACCAATAGCCGTTTTCACGGAGGTTCGGTATGCCCAAAGAGCTGAATACAACATAACGTGCCAATTGGATCGATTTTTGTCGATTGTCCGTTGGAGGATCGTCTTAAGAGTTTTATTGACTTCCTCGACCTATCCATTGGCCTGAGGATAATAAAGAGATGAATGCTCCTACCAGAAACCTAATTTGAGAGCCAATTCAGACATCAGTTGATTCTGGAAATGACTGCCATGATCAGTGACAATCTCTCTCGGGATACCAAATCATGAGATAACCTGATTGAAAAGAAACAATGCTGTTGTGTCACTATCGTCCTTATAAGTAGGCATGGCCTCAACCCACTTCGTAAAGTAGTCTACAGCCACGATCATGTACCTATGATTCACCGCTGAAGGCGGATTACAAGTCGTAAAATCAATACCCCACTTAGTAAGGGGACCGACAGTGACAACAGGAAAAAGAGGAGCTAGATGGGCACACATCTTCTGAGTAAAAATTTGACAAGGGTGACAGCGTTTGACCGCTTCCACATAGTCTTTAAAGAGTGAAGGCCAAAAATAGCCGGCACGTAAGATGTGCTGGGCTGTAGCAAGCCTTGATAGATGACCACCACAAGCTCCACTGTGGCAGTCATTGAGCACTGACTCTGCTTCCTCTAAGGTTAAACACCGTCAAAGGATTGAATCACCCCTCGACGGTATAATGTGTCACGAATGATAAACATATTTTTTTAGCCAGGTGACGTATTTTGCGACGTTTCATCCTTGGAGAAAGTAGAGGGAAACTTCGAAGTCTGGAGATAGACAATGATCTCCATCCATACCAAGGGTCGAGTGAAGAGATGAGGAATAAATGTTCGTCGGGAAAAATTTCCTCATAAAAAGTATCCTCTCCACAAGGTATGCTTAGAAATTAGCTCCATGAAAACCATGGATTTCTTAGACTTTGCAGATAAGAACTTGAGATCGAATTCTTGAAAAATGACTATCCATCGATTATATTTGCCCCCAATCACTCGCCTACTGAGGACAAATTGAAATGGATTGACTCCCGCTAAGACAAACGTTTTGCGTAGCAAGATATAATGATGGAGCCGTTGGACAGCATGGACAGCTGCCAAGGCCAACTTCTCAACCGGAGAATAGCGAAGTTCAGGACCTATTAAGCCTCGGCTCACATAATAAATCACATGCTTGGTGAGAGCATCGTCCTCCTGAATGAGAACCATACCAATGGTTGATTATGCTGTTGTTATAGACATTTTTGGTCACTACAACCCCAAGCATGAAATGTCCATAAACCAAGGGCTCCTAAGTCCCTAAAAGTGTTGTTCTAACCCCTAAAGGAACAAAGTCAACTCATTACAGCTTCTCCCAGAAGTTCTCCATGAAAAACTGCTCAGAATTGGTCAAAACAGGATCATTGCAGCTGCTCCATAGTTCAAGTGCGTTGCATCTCACCTAAGTACACTGTGTGGGTGCGTTGCAATTCAAAAAGCCCTTCTATGGGGTACGATGGGCGATAAATGACAAATGGCAGTGTCATTCCACGAGGTGGAGAGGCAATGGAAGCTTCCAGAAGCTTCTCCTGTGACACTTGCCTCTTTGAATTCAACCAAGGATGAGTAAGAGATCATCAATCTCCAAGTGGAAGAAAGAACTATCAGAGGGAAGACACTAATCAAATCATAAGATGACTCATCTCCATTACAGATATCTATATATGGATCCCTCATCCCAGAGATCCAGAGGCTGGAATTTTGCATATTGTAAGGAATTGTTGTTGGTTTATTGAGACAAACATCAAATTGTTGGGTGATCTAAGCTTTGTATGAGGTGAAGAAGGGCTTCCTTGCTGAGAGGTTGATGCTGGGTTAGAACAACTGGTTGTAACTCCTCTTGGCTTTTTCTTGTTTATCAATAAAAGCTATTCAAGTTTTCCTCCATACTCTTGTGTCATTTATGTTTGCTGCATTTGTACGGTCAATTTACATCTGATCGTAGATTCTTTATGATTATAGATCCATGTCTTTGTATAGTGCTATGCTACTGTGATCTTACAGGTACTCTGTGAAGCTGGGCATGCAAGGGAACAAGTAGCGAAAGACTATCAAGGAAGAGAGGAATCAAACCAGGAGATTAGCGCAAGATAGAGGTTGGTCTTCTTTGTTCCTCTCTATCTATACTTTATAAAGGAAAAACGAAAGTAGCTTTACTCTGTTTGTTTCTAAGGCAGCTATCACACCTTAGTGGGATAAGCAGTTCTGTGTAGACACTTTTGCCTATAACAAAATGGCGACTCCATTGGGGACAAATTAGCTTGTTTGTTTATCTTACTTGTTTTCTCTTTCATAAACTTATAGACGGAGTCTGAAGTTGTGCCAAGTAGCATGAGAACTGCATTTGCCATAGCAAATGCAAAGTAGATAAATGCCACTTTAGTCCATCTCCAGGATCTATTTATGATTTAAACAACTGATTCACAAACTCTCTGATTGCCCTTGTGATAGCTCTTAGATCCTCCTTAGATCTACGCCTGATTGTTGAATTACTGATTACCTTTTGCTTGGCCAAAACCTATGAACTGAACTGTAAACTGTGACCCAGAACCCAAGCAAAGTCTCATTTCTGGCCCAGCGCAGGTACTGTTATGAGAATCTGAAATTTAGCGCACTTCCCGAGTGTAGAAGGTGCACTGCATTTCAAATTCCCTGTGTTACAGGTGCACTGATCAGCCTAGGCTTTGTGAAGTTTTGGTTTCTGTAATTCATTCTTTGCAGTTCTATTCCTGAATTTTGCTGCCTGTGATCAGTATATGTCTGTTTGAAACCCCTTTTCCTTTCTTTTATTCCGGCTCCATTGTACAAAAGAACTGTAAATGTTTTTGTGTGTTTGTTGAGTCATTTGTAGTTCTCCTTTGCAAAACTAGCGTAATCGTACTATTGTCCTTTGATTTGAAAGTGTCGCAAGTGTCGATTTCAATCATAGGAAAGAGTTTGATTGCTATTGATAGTCGATTATCCTGTTACTATTGTTTTTGGTCTGAATTTGTGATTTTTCTAGTGTCAAAAACAAATATTCATTTCAAAATCGTAAGGTGTTGTGATCGTCTCCATTTTTTATTTCGAAAAGAAACTTGTTGATATTTGTCGCTTGAAAAGAAATTCAGATTTGTGCATCAACTTTCTTCTTATCATTCATATACTAAGAAAGTCGAAAACAAATACATGCATGTGCATTTGCATTTAGACAGTCTGATTGGTTTGATTTAGGAAAGTGCATTTAGAGTGTGCTCTTTGCTCTTTGTGAAAGAATTCTGTCTTTCTTTCCTTAGTAGCTAGGATTTTCATTGCACAAAGAAGATAAAAGGATTGTTTATCATCTTAGATTGCATTTTAGGAACTACATCTACATCTCGTGGTGAACCTGAAAGGAAAACTTCATAAACAAGATCAACTATAAAATAAATTCCATGAATCTAACAATGCTTTGGAACCTAATGCACAACATTTAGAAGTCTAGGCTAGAGATGTATTCCAGCGTCGTAAAGCCTGGTAACTGTTGTTCTCACTGATGGTTGGGTGATTCCTCCACTTTGAGGCGATAAGTGCCAGTACGGACTTGTGTTGCCACGTACCGTCGAGTATATTTTGGGAGACCACAATAGGCTTAATCCTTTATCCATAGGAAGCCGTGTCTTCCACCCTATCGATTGCAATGCACTGAACATAGCATTCGAGAAGATTGATTGCCGTACCGTAAAACGTATTCTGCAGTTTTGCGATTGGTTTGGTAATCCCTCTACCTAGATTTCCAGAGCAGTCCCTTTCGTTCCTTTTCAGACTCTTTAACATAAAGGGTCCATCTGAGCACTTGTCACTTCAGGCTCATTAAAAATCGAAGGAGACTAGAGTCATCTTTTGTTTTTTTTCGACTCTTAAAAATTGAAAAAAACAAGTTGTGTCAAAGCGTCTAAAATTCATCTAATTCGGAAACATACTTTCCCTTTATTTTTAGTTGATCGAGTAATCCGCAATCGTGGAAGAAAGTCAATTGAAACCCCGTCATTTGCGAAGGCTTACCAGTCAACCGTCTTTGTCTCTGGAATCAAAGCTAGTATGGACAAAGCGAACTCATTTAACCGGTTCCAAATCTCATGTTAATGTTAGAACAAGTGTTCCAACAACATCAGAGACTTCGGTTACTCCAAACATTTCTGGTATCCCTCCTCTACAGAAGAAGTTCAACAGCCACAGAAGGACAATAGTACTGATCCTAGTCTAAGGGTAAACACTTGTGTTACCGAACCAGTTCCATTTACAACCGGTTCGGAGAGTCTTGCTCCTCAAACATCTATCACTGCCAATTCCATACCTTCTTCGGCACCAGAAATATTCTACGGACCTGATGGTCTTCCCTTCCACCTGTTCTGATTGCCATAGAAGAGATTGTCGAAGATCCCCAACTAATACTCCATCGCAATTTGGAGTCGAGATCACTCTGTATCCTTCTTCGTCAAAAGTTAGTCTACCACCAGCAGAAGCTCCTGTAGAATCACTAGGTAATCTTTTGGATAGACTAGAAATGTTTGAAAAACCGTCAACATCTAGGACTGTGTCGTCTGACACAGCAACCGACAGAACTCCCTGCTATCACTCCAATGATGTTCGCCGGTATACCGTCTGTCCCAACTAGCTCTCAATCGCTAGAAGGAGCCCACTCAGGGACCATTTCGACAATATGGTATGTTCCTGTTTGTTCATCCGGATTAATATCCGGAACTCTTATGTTGAGTCTCAACAAATTGATCCATTTGGAGGTCAATCTTGGGCAGTCCGGCCTCAAGGGCAAACTATTCCCTTGAGTTCTGGATTACCACCGTGTTAGCCTCCTATACCAATAGGTTTTCATCTCTCATGATTGACAGTGGAAGTGCCAAAAATGCTCACCTTCCATGCCACTAAGGTTCCATTTTTTTGAAGAAAGCAGGCAGTTAAAAAATGTAAAGAGGGTATGCCTTAAAAGAAAAATCAAAGGGCAAGAAAATGAATTGGTCAAAGAAAAAATAAGAGAAATGAACCCTAAACAAAGACCATGAAAGTGGCTAGTCCAAATTGCCACTACTACTTTGATGGGTGGCCCAACAGCTCAAGTTGGGCCTCACCATGTTTTAAATTGCATGTTGTAGACTAGAGAGGAAGTACCTGTTCAAACAGTTCAAGCTTGACAGATGACTAGGTCGATAGAGAAAGAAAGGAGCCCAAATGCTTAATCTGGGCCCTTGGAAGTCATAAGGGTAGACTTAGATAGGAGGGCAGCAAAAAGAAAAGAGAATTATCAGGGTTTGCAAGGATAAGTGCACCCATCCAAAGGAAGAAAAAATGTTAGGCATATTAGGCAGGGTAGGCAGTTGAAGGTTGCAGAAAGCAAGATCTAAGCATGTCACTTGGAAAAAATCACAATGATGTCACCATCAGGAGAAAGGCAAGAGCAGTGGCCTATTTGGCATATTACTAAACCATCACTAACTTCCCTCATCCCCTTCAAAAGTTACTTACTAACCTCCCCGTGAGCACTGTAGGATCTGCCTGATCAGTCCTCCTTTACTCCTCATTTGTGAAAATTTCATGTCATAAATGACTTCTTTCTTTGAAAAGAAGCCACGTTTCTTGTGTAAAAGGTTCTTTTTCATTTGATCTACTTCCTAACTAAGTTGGATTCTTGAAAAGCTTAGTAACTATCACTCCCATTCTCTCATTCCCCTCCAAGTACTAACTACTAACCTATCTACGCTAAATCCCCTATGTTCCCCTTTCCTATTATTATAAACACCATGGTGTATAAACCCCAAAAACAATGTATAAATATCCCCCCTTTAGCATTATAGCTGAATAGTAGGTCTATGGGAGACATTAGTCCACCAGGGACTATAGTCAACCCTTGTTTTGGGAATTACTCTAACCCCTGGTTAGACTAATAGCCCACCCTTAACCCCCATCTATACCCCTTTTTTCGAAAAAATTCATAAATACCCATGCAAACCCTTTCCCCCCACTCAAACCTAAGTCTAACCATTTGTTGACCCACCCCCCCCCCCCCCCGACAGAGTAATCCATACCCCAAAAAACTCACAAAAACCCCCTAACCCAAAGTTCTAAACCCGCATAATTTAAATGACTATTTTATTATTGGGCAGGTCCCCACCCAAAGTTGCACGCTGGGTCGGGGCGCCCGCCAGCCGTCCATCATCTGCTGCCCCCGATCCAACGGTGGGCGGTCTTTTTTGAATTTGAACGTGCCTCCCTTTAACGTCCGGGGAGAGGGCGGTTTTGGCCCCCGTACACGGGACGCGTGGCAGCCGGCGAAGGTGTTTGGAGCCCCCCTCCCCGATACCGCCTTCGCCCAAAAGCGGTGCGGGGAGACCGCTTACCACCCTCCCGCTTACCGCCTTCTCCGTCGCGTCAACCCACGTCACCATGACGTCATGTCACCGGCCCCCGCCCCCGCGCCTCGTGGCCCTCCACGTAACCTTGCCACCCCACACCATCCGCCACCATGTCCTGCCATGCTGGTCTCCCGCTCAGCATCCACGTCACCTTCCGTACCCGGGCTCGCCATGACATCATGCTGATGTCATCGGCGGAAAAGCGCCAATAACCCGCATTTTCCCAAATTTGTCGTTAAAAGCGCCAAACAAGTCGTTTTTATGTCATTTTCACGCGAAAAAGACAGAGCCGTTGTGAGCTTGTTCACTGCGAAATTGCCTCCGAACCGCCAAATTCAAAGCTACAGACACCACAACTTATCAATTTAGCTGCATTGTGCACCCACTGTTTGACCCAAAGGTTTTCCACACCGTTCATCTAGGTATTCACTGCAATTCTCTTATTTTGCCCCTGTGCATGCCGTTTCTCTGCAAATTCTCCATTAAGCACCTGGTAATTCGCAAATTAAAGAAGGTCTCTTAGTAAATTCTGGTCTAAACAACCTGCATTGCCCTCTGCTCCAAAAATTTGATGTTACAATAATAATTCGCGGCCTTGAATTCAAAAATTATCATGCAAATCGCCCGGCATTGTTCCCTTTTGCCGGGTACATATTTGAAAAACCAAATTTTACTAAGTTGTAATCCTACCCCCTCCTCTGCAATTCATCCTCATTGATTCACAATCCCTGTGAATTTACCCAAGCAGAGCAGAGGCAGTCCTGCATAGCCTGCCTATTCCATTTTGAAGAAAATTTCTAGCATTATCTGCATTCAGTCTGTCACTTCAGCTTTAAAAAGCCTTGCAAGCTATTGCACTTACCTTGTTCAATTCAGAAACCACATAATGGCTGCTCCTGCACCCACAGCTCTCAGTGTTGCCCCCATAAATGCACCAAATAAAGACCTGGAGTCCTTGCCTCTTGCTGACAGAGATTTCCTCATCCAAGACTTTGTGGGTGATAGGAACCACTTGCAGACCTTCAGGGAATTGAGAGATGACTACTTAAACAACAATGATACATATGGGATATGGGAATCCAATCTCCCTTACTACTTCCTCCCATCTGTCAACATTTTTCCAGAGATTATCCGCCTTTGTGCTGAGAATTATGATGCTAGTCAAAGGGCTGTCAAGTCTCCATCTGGGAGCATCCTTTTTCACATTAATGCTGAATCCATCAACCAAATGCTCAACTTCAAACAAACTCAGCTACTGTTCCCTTTCTCTATGAACTATCTGCTAGATACAGGTGCCAAGATGTCCATTTCTGACATTCAGAAAATCACCCAGACATTTATGAGGCCTGACCGCCAGCCCACAGGGCCACCTCCCTATTTGTATGTCCACTTTACTGAGGTAGGCAAACTCCTGTTGGACATGATTGCTTATGTGCTGGGGTCTAAAACCAGCGAGTTTGTTGATGAGACAGTGTTGGTGTTACTAGCCGCCTATAGCCCAGGCCAACCTCCTCCCTACAAATACAATTTTTCCAAGTTTGTAGCCAATAGAATACATGAGCAGCTTTTCAAAGTGGACAGGGAGGGCATCTTCAAGTATTCATCTTATATCTACCACCTCTTCATGTACTATCAGTCCGAGGCTTTTCCATGCCACATCAAAAAGCTGGATTCTAAAGGAGAAAGAAGATCTGTTATCTTTTGGACATCTGTCTTCCACCAAGTGCAAAATTCACCATATTCATATTGTGAATTCATTGATCAATTTGTTTACCCAGTCTCTTGTTTGTTGATGAGGTCCCCTCCTCCCAGAGTGTCATTTGAAATACAGAAAATCCTGCAGCTCTCCAAGAATTTTAAAATAGGTGATTGGTACCTATACCAGGATCATACAGTCATCAGAATCTATGGCTGTGAGCTCTGTCCATACAGGCTCCCAAAATATGTGCCCATGAGACTGTTTGCCTTGGAATATTATAGGCAACTCATTCACTCTGACCTCACTCACTTTCACAGCTCCAAAAAGAAAGCCCATCTCAAGTTCAAGCACCACCTGGGCCCCTTCATTATGAATAAG
The DNA here is from genome assembly GCA_031772625.1 of Pinus tabuliformis. NCBI lineage: Eukaryota > Viridiplantae > Streptophyta > Pinopsida > Pinales > Pinaceae > Pinus > Pinus tabuliformis. The sequence continues at coordinate 1,949,186,177 of CM062816.1, forward strand.
AAAGAGGGATGGCAAGATGCTGAACTAATCCTCAAAGACAAGTACAAGCTCTCAAAAAGCTTTCGGTGGGTCCCTTATGACCCTGAAGGTTTCATCACTGCTAGAAGAGTCAAGTACAGGCTGCTAGGCTATGAGCATTGCAAATATCCACACATTGAACAGTATGCCAATCAGCAAGAATGGAAATCGGATACATTAATTGAAAAATTGACTGAAGAAGAGATAATGCAAAAGAATGCCAAGGATTTGGAAAAGACTCTTGACTTAGATTTTGTGCAGCAGGTATCCTTCAAGCGACCGCACCCAGTAGGAGAAGGGACCTCGGCCACAACAACTGCACCAACCACACAGGCACCTTCTACAGCAGCACTAGGTACAGATAAAGGTAAAGGAATAATGGGTGCTGAAGAGGAAACACTAAAAGAACAACCTGCCCCCTCAAGTGGGCAGCAACAAGAGCAGACCCCTCCACCACAAACTGAGCCACCAGCAATGTCAATCTTGTAGACTCCAGCACATGAGGAGAAGAGTAAGAAGAGAGACAGAGAAGAGTCCACTCCTGCAAGTGGATCCTCCCAGCAACCTGAGGCCAAGAGGCAAAGGGTTGACTCCCCAGAGATAGAAGAAATCAGTGAAGAAGTCCTTGACAGCCCAAGGAAAGATGGGGAAGGCAGCCAGCAAACAGGTACAAGCTCCTTTCAGTAGGAGCAGGGATCACAACTTGGCTTGGAGGTGTCATCCTCCACTCAGCAGAGCAAGAAGCCTACAAGCACTAAGGCTTCTTTCAAACAAATAAAGGCACAAAATGACTTGCTGAGAGTAGAAGTGTATAAACAGCTTCTAAATGCAACACCAGCCCAGCAAGAATGTTATAGACATTTTTGTGCCTTATAGCATTGAGCATGAAATTTCCATAATCTAAGGGATCCAAAGTCCCTAAACATGTTGTTCCTATCCCTAGAGGAACAAGGCTAACAAACCACAGCAATTCACAGAAGTTCTCCACCAGAAACTGCTCAAAAACAAGTCAATTCAGGATCATTTCAGTGGCTACACTAGCTGTTTGCGCTGAATGTCAAAGCCAACACTGGCTACCTGCGTTGAATGTCAAAGGGAACACTGGCTACCTGCGCTGAACGAGAGTGGACATGTGGCAAGATCATTTCTCAAGGTGTCAAAACCCAGGAAGCTTCCAAAATGACACTTGCCTCAGGGAATTCGACTGGTGATGAGTAAGAGGTTCCAAATCTCCAAGTGGAAGCAAGAACCTCCAAGTGGAATCAAGAACTGACAGAGGGAGAGGACACTAGTCAGATCTCAAGCTGACTCATCCTCTCTCCAAACATCTATATATGGATCTCTCCTCCATGAGATCTAGAGGCTGGAATTTTGTTATTGCAAAGAATTGTTGTTGGTTTGAGATTGGAATCATTGGGTGCTTAATGCTTTGAAGGGGGTGAAGATAGGAATTCCATTTGCTGGGAAGGAGATGCTGGATTGGAGCCCTCTGGGTTGTATCTCTTCCTGAACCTTGTTATTCATCAATAAAGCTATCTTGGTTTCTCCTATATGCTGATGTATTCTTGATGTATGATTGCATTAGTATGTTTAGTTCATTTCTAATCCTGAACTAGTTATGAATGTGAATATCTGTCTTTGTGTAGTGTTCTTCTCTTGTCGCAAGTAGCTGTTCTCTTGTGATCTTGCAGGAATCTGTTGAAGCTGGGCTAGCGAGAAGGCAAGTAGCTGTTCTCTTGTGATCTCGTATGAACCCGTTGAAGCTGGGCAAGCAAGAAGGCAAGTAGCTGTGAACACCCAAAGAGAAGAGAGACCGGATTGAGGGACAAATGGAAGACACCGGTTAGTCCATCTATCTCTCTTCATTCTTAATTCATAAAGGAAGAAATATTAGAATAGCTGTCTCTGTTTGTTGCTAAGGCACTGTCACACCTTAGGTGGATAGGATCGTCCTGCATAGGCATTTTTCCCCACAACAAATTGGCGACTCCACTGGGGAGATCTGTTTAGTCATTTTATTTGTGTTTCTATCATTGTTTGTTTCATAGACTCAACAGTAACAATCGAACTGCATTTGCTCTTCTCATATGCAAAGTAGACAGTTGCTGCCTTGATCCAATCACTGGATTTGTCTATGATCTGAAAAATGGACTCACAAATGATTTGATGATCCTTTGTGATAGATCTTAGTACCCCCTCAAAGCATCCCTTTGATTGTACCTTGTTTGCTGCTTTTATTTGGCCTGAAACAGTAGATTAATTAGCAATCTGTGACCCAGAACCCAGTGAGAAACTCTCGTTTCTCCTTCAGCGCGACCCCTATGAAGAGGTTCTGCATTTCAACGCAGGTCCTGTGAAGGCTACCTGCGTTGAATATCAAAACCCCAGTGTTGAGGTTGCGCTGAACCAGTTTGGCCTTGTGCAGCTGGGGTTCTCTGCTCTCTTTTGCCCTGTTTTGATCTCTGATTTTTGCAGCCTGTAACCAGCATAGGTACCAGTCTGATAACTCCTTTTCTCTGCTTAAATTCTGCCTCCTTTTGTACAAAAAGACTGTGAGTGTTTTTATGTGTTTGTGGCGTCATTTACAGTTTTCCTTTGCATGAGTGAAATAACCATCCTGTAGCCGTTGATTCAGATCTGTTCATTGTGATCTTAGGAGAGAGTTCATTGGCTGTTTACAGTTGATTATACATTTACTTTTGCTTATTGGTTTGAGTTTGTCTCTTTTAAGTGTCGAAACAAGTATTCATTTCGAAAGTCGTAAAGTGTTGTATTCTCTTCTACCCTTTCTGATTTCGAAAAAGTAAACTTGTTTATATTTGTCATTTAAAAGCAAATTCAAAGTTGTACAAAAAGCTTTCTTTGTAGGCATCAATACTAAGAAAGCGGAAAACAAACACCTGCATTGTGCATTTGCATTTTGATAGTTTGCATGCTTGATTTAGGAAAAGTGCATTAGAGTGTGCTGATTGCTCTTTGAGAAAAGATGGTGTCTTTCTTTTCCCTTAGTAGCTAGGATTTTCAAAGTTGAAAAGATATAAAGCTTGCTTATCATCTTTAGACTACATTTAGGAATTGTAGCATACATCTCATGGTGATCCAGAAAGGCAAACTTCTAAAAAGATCAACTTAAAATAAACTGAATGAACTTAACAACGCTTTGCAACATAACGCACAATATAGAGGTCTAAGCTAGAGACGTGTTCCGGCGTCGTAAAAGCTGGTGACTGTCGATCTCGTTGAAGGTGGGTGATTCCTCCTGAGGGACGATAGAGCTAGTACGGATTGTGCTCCCACATACCGTCGCGTATATATTGGGAGACCCCTATAGGAATAAAACCTTTATCCTTAGGAAGCCGTGTCGGCCGCCCTACTGATCGCAATGCACTGAACACAGCATTCAGGAAGATCGACCGCCCGTACCCTAAAAAGTATTCTGCAGTTTTGCGAAAAGTTTGGCACACCCTCTGCCTAGAACTCCAGAGCAGTTCCTTTTGGCCTTTTTTAGACTCTATAACAGAAAAAGTCCATCCGAGCATTTGTCACTTCGGGCTCGTTAAAACATCGAAGGAGACTAGAGTCATCTTTAGCTTTTTCTCGACTCTTTAAAAGTGAAAAAGCAAGTTGTGTCTAAGCGTCGTTAACAATTTATTTTAAATGGAACAATCACCCTTTATTCCTGCGTTGATCTTTAGGTTGAAAAGATGGAGCCCACCAACCAAGGAATTCCCCTTAGTGGAAATCCTAGTCCCTTCTCCTCTTGGGGAGATGTTGGTGCGCCCCACATGGCCACTTTGTCACTTCCAGGATTGACAATTGGCCTGCCAGTCTGGCTCTTTTCAACCAATGTCGTTCAGAACACCACCATTCCTGAATAGTCGAGTCAACAGTTAGACCAGACCAGAGTTGCCCACCAGCCTTCTACTTCATCTAAGTCTTCTTTTCCTCCTTCCTCTTCGCTTGACGGAACTGGTAAAACAAAAAACCAAGTTCCTAAGGAGAAGAAGGAAAACAAGAAGAAAGAGAAGAAGAAGAAGGAGCCAAAGCGACTGGGGGAAAGCAAGTGTCGTCTGACAGAAATCCACACACAGCACTGGCAAGTACTAAATCGCCATGCGTCATATGCAAGGGAGACCACTTCCACAGAGATTGTCCCTGCATCCCTCGGATACTAAGGGACTGGTCTCCCCGTTTGCACAATTCGGTAGTGTCAACCTCTGACAACCATGTTGACTGCACACCGTCAACTAGTGAAAGTGAAGCCCCAGGACAGAGAGGGAAAGCTAGATTTCCCTGCAAACTATGTGAAGGTGACCATGCCATCCACCATTGTCCCTTCTTAGACAAGGCTAAAAGAGTTTTGGAAGATCGCCCGATTTTAGGAGTGCAACTTCCTCCTGGATATCAAAAGCTCCTGCCAAGTCCTTCACTAGTTGAGAACCCGGCTGGCCCGCTTAGGTGGTCAGCCGAAGCACCTATCATTGAAGATGAACCATCTGAATCCATACCTGACGAAAGTCAAAAGGTTGAGGCGGCAATTGACCCGGTTTTGCCTTCAGAGGTTCTATCTTCGAATGATACCATCACAGAGGAGAATAAAGACGACACCGTCCAAGTTCTCTTCATCAACACAGACTCTGACGAACAAGGGGGCAATTTGCCCATTCCTTTATCGCAGGAAGGAACTTCGTCAGGGTCATACCTGGTCGTCTATTCGGTCCCACCACCAAGCAACCTACTTGTCTCGTTCGACTGGAACCAACTAGGCAGACCCCGCTTGCCAGCTAGCATACCATTCAGAATTATCATTCAAATATACATAATGGTAATGGCTGGCACTATTATTGATGAGGGGGCATCTGTGAGTATCCTTTCCTCTATTGCTTGGAAAGCGCTTGGTTCGCCAGCGCTTTTGCCTGAAATGAGAAATCTATCAGGCTTTGATAAAGGAACCAGTCGACCTTTAGGGATCCTCCCCAATGTGCCCATAACATTGAAAGGGAAGACCGTTCAAATGAACATGATGGTCGTTCAAGGACCCTTGGATTATAACCTACTCCTTGGACGAGACTATATATATTGCATGGGAGCCATCATCTCCTCACTCTTTAGAGTAATGTGTTTTCTGCATGAAGGAAGAGTGGTCAAGCTCGTGGACCAACTTTCATTTCCCGGATCGCGCATCGCAAATAGTCATATACCATCCCTAAATGGTCTCTTCACGCAAGAAATGTCTCAACCCACGGTCCGTCCTCCTGATGAGCGCGAGTAATCCGGGAGGATATGACTGGAACCCAGGGGGCATGCGTCCTGGTCTGCTTCGGTAGGAAAACTTTGGGTATAGAGTAGGTTTCCGCGGGAGAATATGACTAGTCTGTACCCCGTCCATCTAGGAAGAGGGGTTATTCTAGAATAAGATTCTTTTGTCAAAGTTATGTGAGTTGGCGGGCATCATCGCTCACCTTTGTCTATTTCGGTAGACATCGCCAAGGAAGTGTTTTGTTTGAAATATTAACGAGACAATCTTTGGGTAACCTGAAAGAGGTAAGCCTCTCTCGTTAAAACAATTGTTTTGACGGAAAAGAAGTAGAGGTAACCGTGAAATCGTACTTTATACCTGGGGGCATGCAAACCTTTTGGAGTGCAAGCAAAGAGCGGTTATTTATCTGTTTTTTGGGTTAGCCATTTCCTAACTTGCATAAATAAAGGATGCGGGGCATAGCTTTGTAAGATGAAGCTCCATAAAAAATAGAATATTAATGAGACATTCTTATCATATGACTGGGTAATCGATCAGTTTTAGTAGACAGTTCATGCTCGTTAAAAAATAAACGCAAGATCCGAGCAGTTTTAGCACATAGTTCATGGTCGTTAAAAAATAAACATAAGACCGAGCAAATGTTTCCACCCGCGTTTAAGCTCGTTAAAAAATGAACTACCCGGTAAATAACCACAGTGAATGTAATATCATCAGCCATCAAAGCCTTGGTCGTGTTTGCACCATCACCTCCACTTTTCATTTGGCCGATTGTTCACCTCCATATGATTGTTTACCCATTTTGAGGAATAGCTGCGAAGAGTGATTTCACCTAGCCATCCTTGTGACACTACCGTGATTGGAAAATTCCAACCTGTACCTGGAATCAGCTGCTAACCCTGTTTATCACTCGTTCCTCAAAAGACGAGTCTTCTTTAAGCTCTTTTCAACTGACTCGTAAAATATGAAAAGATTGCCGAGTCCTTGGCCTTCCAGCTCATTAAAGCGACCGGAAGTGCTATCCCTCATCTAGATTTTAATCTTTTTGGACCTGAGGGATTATTGCACAAAAAGATCGAGCGCTTGTTTTTTTCAGCTCGTTAAAACTATCGAAAACTCATCCCTTCTGTATTGTTTTATACTTTTTCAGACTTAAGGGATTAGATGATGAAAAAGGAACTTTGGAGTTAACTTTATGTACCTTTTCAGACTCTCTAAAAATGAAAAGGACCGAGTTATCCTTGTCGTTAGACTCGTTAAAATCATTAAATAGCGACAAACTTGTCTTTAGACGAGAACGAGTTTCACTATCGCTAGTCTCGTTAAAACATAGCGATGGGCTTGCCCGAAGGGTAGGTTATAGAACAAGCATATGTTATCCTCCTCAATCTTGACAAAAATAAAGAGGTACTGGTCAGCAATGACTGGGGAAAAATTGGGAGAAACTAAAGAAAATTTTGATGGTAGCAAGTCGCTCTTGAACATGACACTTTTCCTCCGTACCACAATCGGGTTGGGTTGTTTCATTCACCGGTCACATCCATGGTCTCGCCATACCATCCATATTTGGGGTAATGCTACCGATCCATCGCATCAGTGTCACCACATGTTCAAGAGAAGTCGTTCAGAAAAGTCAACCGTGTCCCATCCACTGCCATACATTATCCTTCATCCTTTCATGACCGCCACCCTGAATCATATGTCACAGATCGTTTTCACCTCCATCAAAATCATTAGCTCCGTTCCGTGTCACTGATGTGGGATTCATTAAGGCCCTCCTTTGACGGATCGCTTCTTGTCGACATCAGCTCATTATCCAAGAAGTTGATCTAGGAACAACCCCTTCAGTACTTTGAAGCTTGCATGCCTCAATGGCAAGTTTCTCACTTCCGGCGATAGGTATACATCAATGACCTTCGACCGAAAGATTTTGAGTGGTGTTCGACGCCAAGTCCTTTATTCACACCACGTGAATTGTACTGCAGTACCTTGAGGGTCATTATCATTATCGGTGATTCCTCTCGCGCTTGTTAACGGTTTACATCATTGACCGGTAATCAAGCGATGTCTTTCCATGTTCGACTTCAGAACATTTCTCACATGGATCGACTTGTACTTAGAGTGAAGATCGAACGAGTTTGAAGACCCTGGATCTAGTTTCATCCATCCAGGCTGCAATATATATTCAGGAAATATAAAGACATTGACATGTACATCATTGCAGTAGATAATCATCCTACTCAAAGGATGGTAATTTCATCAAAATTATCAGTCTACTATCAGACGATTGTCTGTTCTATGTACAGAAAAATGAATTTATAAAGTTGAGCATGGGAATGCCCGCCTCAGCTAGATCATGAAAGCAGTATGAAAAATAATGTATTGTATTGTATCTTATTACAGGTCTCCTCTCAGCATTGGGTGAACTTCGGATCCCCCTGATAAAGCATTTCACCCGATAAACAGCCTCATACTTTAGGGGGCAACTGTTATAGACATTTTTGTGCCTTACAGCATTGAGCATGAAATGTCCATAATCTAAGGGATCCGAAGTCCCTAAACATGTTGTTCCTACCCCTAGAGGAACAAGGCTAACAAACCACAGCAATTCACAGAAGTTCTCCACCAGAAACTGCTCAAAAACAAGTCAATTCAGGATCATTTCAGTGGCTACACTAGCTGTTTGCGCTGAATGTCAAAGCCAACACTGGCTACCTGCGTTGAATGTCAAAGGGAACACTGGCTATCTACGCTGAACGAGAGTGGACATGTGGCAAGCTCATTTCTCAAGGTGTCAAAACCCAGGAAGCTTCCAAAATGACACTTGCCTCAGGGAATTCGACTGGTGATGAGTAAGAGGTTCCAAATCTCTAAGTGGAAGCAAGAACCTCCAAGTGGAATCAAGAACTGACAGAGGGAGAGGACACTAGTCAGATCTCAAGCTGACTCATCCTCTCTCCAAACATCTATATATGGATCTCTCCTCCATGAGATCTAGAGGCTGGAATTTTGTTATTGCAAAGAATTGATGTTGGTTTGAGATTGGAATCATTGGGTGCTTAATGCTTTGAAGGGGGTGAAGATAGGAATTCCATTTGCTGGAAGGAGATGCTGGATTGGAGCCCTCTGGGTTGTATCTCTTCCTGAACCTTGTTATTCATCAATAAAGCTATCTTGGTTTCTCCTATATGCTGATGTATTCTTGATGTATGATTGCATTAGTATGTTTAGTTCATTTCTAATCCTGAACTAGTTATGAATGCGAATATCTGTCTTTGTGTAGTGTTCTTCTCTTGTCGCAAGTAGCTGTTCTCTTGTGATATCGTATGAACCCGTTGAAGCTGGGCGAGAAAGAAGGCAAGTAGCTGTGAACACCCAAAGAGAAGAGAGACCGGATTGAGGGACAAACGGAAGACACCGGTTAGTCCATCTATCTCTCTTCATTCTTAATTCATAAAGGAAGAAATATTAGAATAGCTGTCTCTGTTTGTTGCTAAGGCACTGTCACACCTTAGGTGGATAGGATCGTCCTGCATAGACATTTTTCCCCACAACAAAGAAAGGCTAATGTCTGTATATGATCTTCAAGAGGAGAAAATGATCCTCAGTCACTCTAAACCTAAGGTGCCGCAGCCTAAATCAGCTGCAGATTTTGTAAGGACAAGGGTGGAGGTCATGGCAAAGGACATTCACCCCATGGACCAAATAGAACTCCACGAGCAAACTGGAGAAATGGTCTATGCCACCTTGGTGGACAGGGCAACCATGGCCCATGAATTAAAGGAATCACTAAAAAATACCAACATTCAATTGGATTTTGAGAGAATGTCCTCCATGGCCAAGGACAACAGAATAAAATCACTGGAGGACATCATCATCGACCTAGGACATGATCCTAAGGATCCAAAGGGTGTAAGGGCCCTCCTGAAGAAAAAAGAAGATGACCTTAATGCATTGAAGAAAAGGTTAAAGCTGCTGCCCACCGAGCACCCTCAAACAGTAGAATTACAGAAGCAAAAGGAGGCCGACGAGCAACTGGATCTTATAATGTAGCTCAACCAGAAGGTCCTTGATTTGGAGAAGGAACTTGAAGGATCACTACAAGATAAGCAGGGAGAATTTACATCCCAAGCTCCTCCAACTACTTCAACCACGGCAACAACAACAGAGGCAGCAGTAGCCCCTGTGACAACCACAGCCACAACAGAAGCAGCAGCAACAACAACAGCTCCAGACTCCAGTACAAGCATGGAAGAGTTGACTAAGGCTATTAAAGAAATGGAGCTCCAGGCCACTGAGATAAAGCAGGCCAAGGAAAAATTAGCAGAGCTAGAGGCCAAATATGATAAGTCAAAGATGACTGTGGCAGAACAAGGTAGAGAAATAAAGGCCCTCAAAGAAAAGATAAAGGCCTTGGAGAAAGAGCTTAAGCTAGAAAGTGCTATGGCTGAAATAAAAAGAATTTTGTGGGCCAGAATTGACCAATCCATCACTAGACAATGGAAGTCAATTAAGACTGTGCATGAACAAATGGATTTAATTGGCCAAGCATAGATAGAGATTCATAAGGCCAAAACAGTGCTGGGAAACAGGCCTGAGCAGGCCAATAGAATGATAGATTTTTTGAACAACCAGACTAAGGAGGAACTGGCAGCCATCAGCATTATCAACAGAACAGAGGTTGTCCTTACAGCTAAAAAGGTGCTGACTCTAAGGAATTTTGTACAAACCGTGGAGAGGAAATGCTATGAAATATAGGCTGAGGTGGACGAGTACAAACTCAAAATGGGAGCACTGCAACAAAAGGGACTACCTAGCCTACTAAACAGCACAGGAAGACTGCTCCCCCGTGAGCAATATGCCACCAGAATGTCGAATTTCATTGAAAATCAAATCACTGCATCTGGCAGTACTTCTGAGGAAACAGGGCCTCCATCAGGGTAGAGCCTATATAATAAACTTGAAGGTCTATTTTTCATTGAAAATGAGGTAAATCACCTTTTTGAGGTTCCTCCAAATTTTTACAGATATATAGAGGCAGATGAAACTTTAGTGAAGATTCGAAGACACCAAATGCCCAAGGAGGATTGGTGGCAGGAAATGCTTCAAATTCTACCACAATAGCCTCAGTTGCTCGGTCATTGCCAGCTCTAACTCAGCAAAAATCAAACAGCAGAATAAAGACAGCATTTAAGGCAGCCGAAAGGTGACTCGGCATATAGACAACGACAGCAAGCCAAGAGATAAATACGCAATTTTTTGGACAGCATATCCTCAGCCGACTCCAACAGCCACAAAGTCAACAGTTTCTGACCATTTTGGACAGCTAAGGCACTGAAGAGTTACTACAGCATTTACTTTCTCAGCTACCATGCTCCAGGAGTTGGCCCGATATTAATGGAACATTTACTCATCAGCTAGATATTTTCTTATGTAAATTATGTATATATACCTCCCCTGGCAACGTATAAGGGGTTGGTGATTTTCATTCTGAGGCAAATGTATTGTATACTTTCAGATTATCTAATGCAAAGGGCTGGAAAAGCTCAGTGATTCCCTGAATGTTTGATGTCTTGGTGATGCTATGCGTGCTGTTGCAGAATTCCTGTGCTGTCTGATGGAACAATAAGTTTTCTCAATCTATGTTTTGTCTTCTTATGTTTATTTAAATCATATACATGTTTCACAAATCTAGCAGTAGAGAAAAGGAATACTACAGGAAATGTTTGGTTACACATTGTGCTCAATCTCTATTGCTGAAAATGTTTTCTTCAGAATTGATCATGAACATGAATTCTTAATTGCTCATGTTTTCATTAATTCCATAAATATGAATGTTATGTAGAAATTCTTCACTACTTCTAAATAATATTCTCACTTTTTCTCCATACCAGTTTGTTGAAAGATCCTTAATTGCCTTTCATACCCTGGTTACATCACACTTAAATCACAGATTCAAAGAATTGTTTCTCAGACACCTATCTGGCTCTGCAGCAATCACTACGGTAACAACACATACATATCAAGCAGATCAAGAACCACTGACTCCATGCCCAATGGCCTAGAACACCCTGGTAAGCGCATATATATCTTGACTGAAGTCACCATCCAGCAAATTCCTAAACAAAATCTTGAGCATCATAACTAGCCTAAAATCTTATACAAACAAAGTTAAATCATAAAGAGAGAGCCCTCTCTAGTCATAGGTAGGCTAGAACCTGTGACCAAAAGATTGGTTAGTGGTTACCTCGGCCGTATTCCCTTGGGAGTCAAAGGGAACAACCTGAGTGATAACATTATTGGCAACTCCACTGGGGACAGAGCATATTTTTCAGCTGTTGTCTGTTTTTTAGACAGTGGTTCCAAAAGCTTAAGCAGTCCCTTAAAATAGTTCTGAAAATAGCCCCAAAAAATACCAAAAACAAGTTCAGAAGCTGGCTCCTAAGAAGAGAACTAGGCACACCAGGTCAAACCCTGACCCAAATCCCCCACCTGTTTTTGATAATCCAAATCTGATCCCTAAAACTCTTAGGAACCAGAAGGAACCAGAACAATCTCCTGAAGCTAGCCCTGAGGCAGTTCAGCAAAGTTTTATCCCAACCCCTGCTAAGCCATCTGTTCACCCTCATACAACTCATTCTTCCCCCTCTTCATCATCCACTTCTCAAAACATATTGTCCACATCCAACACACAGACTGCTGTTGCTATCCCTGTTGTCCCACTTATTCCCCCAAATATGGCTAACCGTTATGCACCACTTCAGTTACCCGCAATCCTGGGGCTATGCCTCAGGACTACCAAAGCAAGGTTACTTATTTTGATGGAACCAGTACATACACTGCCTTACAGCATACTAAGAAAATGAAAGATTACTTTGAGAACTATGAGATAGAGGATGATGATGTAAGGATGAAAATTTTTGTCCAAAGTTTGACAGGTGAAGTAAGAACCTGGTTCAGGGCACTGGCCCCAAATTCTATAGCTGATTCGGGTGCCCTTTACCAGTCCTTCTTAAACCGATGGGAAAAGAAAAAGGACCCTCTACACATTCTATCTGAATATGACACCATAAGAAGAGGCCCACAAGAAACTGTCCTGGACTATTGCACTAGATTCAATACTATTTATAATGCCATACCTCAAAACCTTAGACCTCCACCTGATTTAGCATTGATTAAATTCCCTGATGGATTTGATGCTGACATGGCATATCAACTAAGAGAAAGAGCCCCTGCAACTCTAGCAGACATGCAAAACATAGCTGTTAGTGTAGAGGCAAATCTAATTGCCAAAAGAAACCGGGCGAGAACTGAAAGGAGAACTACTTTCAAAGAAGAACCCTCATCATTTGAGCAAAAGCTAGATGCAATCATCAAAGGGATGGATAGACTTGGAGACAGGGTAGAAACCATAGAAAGAAAATCATCATGGGAAGGCCAAACAAGCAATATTAGAAACCCAAACTTCAGAAAGAATCAAAATCCTAATGTTGGAAGGACTGATCCTGACCAGCATGTCAGACCTCCTTTCCAAGAGAATTATGTTGAGGCTTCAACATCTAGTGAACCTAGTGAGGACCCTCACATCAACCTAATGGGTTTGGATAGTGAAAATCAAGTCTTTTTGACACAAGAAGACCAAGAGGTTTACAATGACAATCAATTCCACACTAAATCAGGAGAATCTTTCGACTTTAAAGAAGGATATGATGCAGCTGTGTATGAGGTGCACAAACAGTACAAACTAAGGAGTAGAACAATAGATGTACCTACACCCCTCAAACCAAAGGATAATAAACAACCAAAAAAGATCAATGAAAATACTACTCTCCCCAAATCAGCTGACAGCTCAAACTCACTTGCTACAGAAGTAACTGTGGAGGACATTTCAGAGAAACAGTCCTCTCAAAATCAGCCAGGCCTGCCCCATCCATCAAAGACAAAGGCAGATAGTCCCCTAGGAAACAAACATGGCACCAGTTTCACTCAAAATGGACCCAACTATGAGCAGAAGACACCTGATAACTCAGTTGAAAAGGAAAAATTTGTTGCACTAAATGCCAAAATTCAAATGGAAAAACCTTTCAACTTGGAAACAGAAATAAGTAAGCTAAAAATATTAGTGCCTCTTTCAGAACTAGCCAAACATGACATATACAGACAACAGATCAACAAATCACTCCAAGTATCAGACAATAAAGATGTTGTGAATGTCCTAGATGACCAACCAGAGTTGCTGTTTGGACCTGAGGTTAATGGAAAAACAGAGAATGGAGGGGTGCCACCCTTTTATGTTAGTCTAAACATTCATGATAAGGTCCTACATAATGCAATGTTTGATTCTGGGGCCTCACACAACTTAATGCCCAAATCTGTGATGGAAAAACTTGACTTGGACATCACAAGACCCTACAAGGATCTATTCTCATTTGATTCAAGCCAAGTCAGGTGTTTAGGCCTAATTAAAGACTTATGTGTCTCCCTAGTTCAATACCCAACCAAAACTATCTTGATGGATGTAGTGGTAGCTGACATACCCCCTAAGTATGGCATGCTCTTGTCCAGATCTTGGGGGGCCAAACTCCAAGGATCTCTGCAATTAGATATGTCCTATGCAACTATCTCAGTCTTTGGGCAGCCAAAGAGATTATACCGGGAGACTTTGATGAAATATGTGGTAAGCAGTCAAGACAAGCCTCAAAACTTCCCAATCTACTCAATACACTCTGACATGGATTCGTTTATTCTCTACAATGCTGACATCTGTCACAAAGCCTATTCTGAACTATTAATGACAGTAGAGACCGAGGAGTTAGATGAGCAATGTATTTGCAAAGACCAAGGGACCATGGGCATAGCTGATAAGAAGAGTGAAGAACATGATGTGCCAAGTAACTTGCAAGAAACCAACCTACCCATGATCCAACTTCCTAGTGATCCCAATCTAAATCTTGATCATGAAACCTTATGGTATCTAGAATTTGATGGCTCTGTAAACAAGCTAGGAGCTGGGGCAGGAGTCTGGATCCATAATATGCACAATGACCAAGCTAAGGGCCATGCATACAGACTAAACTTTCGATGCACCAACAACATGGCTGAATATGTGGCCCTTCTGTTAGGTCTGAAACTTATAAAAAATCTAGGTGCAACTAAAGTTTCAATCTTAGGAGATTCAGACTTGGTCATACAACAGATGAAGGGGAATTTCACCACAAATGATCTGAGGTTGAAAGCATACAAGGGGGCAGCTATCCAAGTCCTTGAGAGCTTCTCACAATCACAATTAACCAAAATTGCCAGAGAACTCAATCTACATGCTCACAGTTTGGCAACTTTTTCTAGCACTTGTAAGTTGCCTTTCAAAACCAATCATACATTTACCGATGAAATCAAACACAGACCTTCAGTTCCAGATAACATCAAGAATTTGCAAGTCTTCGAGAATAATACACAAATAAATAACTTTCTCACTTTAAAGGAAGAATTTTCTGGTATGAATATTGACACTAGCACTAAAGATGACCAACCTCAGTTATGCACAATTACACAGAAAATATCAGCTGAAACAGCTGATTTAGTGTTGCATCCTACCACCTTTGACAAAGAAACTATACAAGATCTGAAACAATTAGATGAAGAAGAAATGGTTGAAGCAAAAGATGACGTAATTGACCTAAAGGACAATTTTCTGCCCATAGGTCTCACCCCTTTGGAGGATCTGTTTGATTCAAATGATATCTCAAGAAAACCGAAAATGCAACCACTGAATGCTGAAATAGAAGATTGTAATATTGGGACCCCTGAAAATCCCAAAATGGTCAAATTATCCAAAGCATTACCACCTGAGGAGAAACTGAAATACATTGAGTTATTTAAAGAGTTTCAAGATGTCTTTGCCTGGAGCTATGAGGACCTTAAACCCTATGATACATCAGTTATCCAACACACTATCCCTCTAAAAGAAAATAAAAAGCCTTTCAAACAGAAGCTTAGGAGAGTCAATCCAGTCCTCCTTCCCCTTATTGAAAAGGAAGTTAAGCATATGTATGAAGCTGGGATCATTGCCCCAATCAGATTCTCAGAGTGGATTTCAAACCTAGTGCCTACTAGGAAAAAGACAGGGGAAATTCGACTGTGTGTTGACCTGAGAAATTTGAACAAAGTATCTCTCAAAGAACATTACCCCCTACCAAAAATGGATCATATCTTGCAAAGGGTAGTGGGAGCTGCTAGGATCTCTTTACTAGATGGTTTCTCAGGATTTAATCAGATTCTAGTACACCCGGATGATCAAGACAAAACTGCCTTTACAACACCTTGGGGAACATTTAAATATGTCAAAATGCCTTTTGGACTTAAAAATGCAGGGGCCACATTCCAAAGAGCAATGGATATTGCCTTTTCTAAGGAAATTCATGACTTCCTAGTTTTCTATCTTGATGATCTAACTGCCTTTTCAAAATCAGATCAAGAACACTTAGAACACTTAAGGCAAGTTTTCACAATTTATAGAAAGTATGGCATATCACTGAACCCAAAGAAGTCACTATTTAGGCTGGAAGAAGGAAAACTCCTGGGCCATATAATCTCCAAAGATGGTATTAGGATTGACCCGGACAGAATTCAAGCTATCCTACAAGTACCTCATCCAAGAAACATCAAAGAACTACAAAGATTTTTAGGAAAGATCAACTTCTTGAGGAGATTCATTCCCAACCTGGCTGAACTCATTAGACTACTAAATAATATGCTCAAAAAGGATTCCAAGGTCAAATGAACTATGGAAGCTAAGCAAGCCTTTGAGGATATCAAGAGAGCATTGACAAACACACCAGTCCTCACAAGCCCTAGATTTGATCAAGATTTCCTGATTTTTTCTTTTGCTTCCGAGCATACTATTGCTGCTGTTCTGCTACAAAAAGATGACCAAGGCTGTGAAAAACCCATTGCATTTTTTAGTAGATCCCTTAGGGACGCTCCGTTGAAGTATCAGATCATGGAAAAGCAAGCCTATGCATTGGTAAAGGCCATCAAGGAATTCAGAATCTATATCCTTTACTCTCACATAATTGCTTATGTTCCTAATGCAGTGGTCAAAGATATTCTAACCCAAGATGGAATTGAAGGCAAGAGGGGCAAATGGATTGCCAATATCTTGGAATATGACATTGAGATTAAACCTACCAAACTGATAAAAGGACAAGGCTTAGCTAAACTAATGACTGAAACCAATTTTCAAGCCCTTGACATTAATGAACTGGACGACGAACAGGAGATGGCGACTCCACAGATCAACCAAGCCTTTATGCAATCTCCTTGGTATACTGATATAGGTTTTGTATTATTGAACCTGCAAGCTCCTCCAGGGTTGTCTAGAACCAAGAAAAGATTCTTAAAGATGAAAGCATCAAAGTTTTGTATTATTGACAATGTTTTGTTTTGGAGAAATCATGAAGGAATCTTACTCAATTGCTTAACAATAGAAGAAACTGATAATGTCCTCAAAGAATTTCATGCAGGTGACTGTGGAGGACACTTATACTGGAAATCCACAGCTGATAAAATCCTAAGGGCTGGATTTTATTGGCCTTCCTTGTTTGCTGATGTGAAGAAATTTGTAATGTCTTGCCACAAATGCCAAATTTTTGAGGGCAAGAGGAAACTGCTGCCTTTACCACTCAAACCAGTTTCAACTGAGAGACCATTCCAGCAATGGGGTTTAGACTTCATTGGTGAAATTCATCCTCCATCCTCTGGCCAGCATAGGTGGATTCTCACTGCCACAGATTATTTCACCAAATGGATAGAAGCCATCCCTTGCAGGCAGGCCAATGACTCCATTATCATACAATTCCTAGAAACCAACATCTTGTCCAGGTTTGGCTGTCCAGACAAAATCATTACAGACAATGCTGCAGCTTTCAAGTCCAAGAAAATGATCAATTTTTGTCACAAGTATCACATGACCCTAGGTCATTCCACTGCCTATTATCCTCAAGGTAATGGCCTAGCTGAATCTTCCAATAAAAGTCTCATCAACATCATCAAAAAAGTTTTGGAAGAAAACAAAAAGAATTGGCATAAAAAGTTGGTAAATGCACTATGGGCTGATAGACTGACCACCAAGAGATCAATTGGCTTGAGTTCATATGAACTGGTCTATGGTCTAGAAGCAAAGTTTCCTACATCTCTAGGAATTCTCGTGATTAAACTGCTGCAAGAAATACAAGCTGAGCCCAATGACATCCAAAGAAGAATTAATCAAACAATTCATTTACAGAAAATAAGAGAAGAAGTTTATCAAAGAACTCAAGTTCTACAAGAAAAGCTTAAAAGAATATTTGACAAAAGAACCAAAGCTGAAGATTTCTTTATAGGAAATAAAGTGTTAAGATGGGATTCCAGAAGAGAGGACAAAGGCAAACATGGTAAGTTTGATTTTTTATGGAAGGGACCCTATGTTATCTATGCTATACAAGGAAACAACACCTATTTTCTAAGAAGTTTGGATGGCTCAAACACTGAGGAAGGCCCAGTTAATGGGAGAATGCTCAAGAATTATTTTGACTCCCTTTGATCAAACACTAAACAGGCATGTATTGTACATAAATATTTGTATTTCCAGTATTTTCAATTACAGCAGATAAATAAAGCAGCAAGTGCATCATATTTTTGAGAAGACCAGGATGATATACTATGATATTTTTGGGAAATATGGATCCTGGCATTTGGACAGCAAGGAAAACACAGGGTAACTATCAAATCAGGAAGAGAAAGTTTGAGAAACAGGTAAAAAACAGATCTGCAAATTCACAGCAAATCAGCTTACTGGGTGCTGCTTGCAACTATTTAGGGTCCTAACCATTGGTCTCCAACAACACAGAAATTCAGCCAGCAGCAGAAGAACAGAACTCAGGAAATCTGACCTGCTGTTCTTGGTTTTTCACCTGGAAAAGCCATCCCCAAGTGGAGCCATTGTTAGCCTCCTATACGAATAGGTTTTCATCTCTCATGATTGACAGTGCAAGTGCCAAAAATGCTCACCTTCCATGCCACTAAGGTTCCATTTTTGTGAAGAAAGCAGGCAGTTAAAAAATGTAAAGAGGGTATGCCTTAAAAGAAAAATCAAAGGGCAAGAAAATGAATTGGTCAAAGAAAAAATAAGAGAAATGAACCCTAAACAAAGACCATGAAAATGGCTAGTCCAAATTGCCACTACTACTTTGATGGGTGGCCCAACAGCTCAAGCTGGGCCTCACCATGTTTTAAATTGCATGTTGTAGACTAGAGAGGAAGTACCTGTTCAAACAGTTCAAGCTTGACAGATGACTAGGTGGATAGAGAAAGAAAGGAGCCCAACTGCTTAATCTGGGCCCTTGGAAGTCATAAGGGTAGACTTAGATAGGAGGGCAACAAAAAGAAAAGAGAATTATCAGGGTTTGCAAGGATAAGTGCACCCATCCAAAGGAAGAAAAAATGTTAGGCATATTAGGCAGGGTAGGCAGTTGAAGGTTGCAGAAAGCAAGATCTAAGCATGTCACTTGGAAAAAATCACAATGATGTCGCCATCAGGAGAAAGGCAAGAGCAGTGGCCTATTTGGCATATTACTAAACCATCACTAACTTCCCTCATCCCCTTCAAAAGTTACTTACTAACCTCCCCATGAGCACTGCAGGATCTACCTGATCAGTCCTCCTTTTACTCCTCATTTGTGAAAATTTCATGTCATAAATGACTTCTTTCTTTGAAAGGAAGCCACGTTTCTTGTGTAAAAGTTCTTTTCATTTTGATCTACTTCCTAACTAAGTTGGATTCTTGAAAAGCTTAGTAACTATCACTTCCCATTCTCATTCCCCTCCAAGTACTAACTACTAACTCTATCTACACTAAATCCCCTATGTTCCCCTTTCCCTATTATTATAACACCATGGTGTATAAACCCCCAAACAATGTATAAATATCCCCCCTTTAGCATTATAGCTGAATAGTAGGTCTATGGGAGACATTAGTCCACCAGGGACTATAGTCAACCCTTGTTTTGGGAATTACTCTAACCCCTGGTTAGACTAATAGCCCACCCTTAACCCTCATCTATACCCCTTTTTCCGAAAAAATTCATAAATACCCATGCAAACCCTTTCCCCCCACTCAAACCTAAGTCTAACCATTTGTTGACCCCCCGACGGATTAATCCATACCCCAAAAAACCCACAAAAACCCCCTAACCCAAAGTTCTAAGCCCGCATAATTTAAATGATTATTTTATTATTGGGCGGGTCCCCACCCAAAGTTGCACGCTGGGTTGGGGTGCCCGCCAGCCGTCCATCATCTGCTGCCCCCGATCCAACGGTGGGCGGTCTTTTTTGAATTTGAACGTGCCTCCCTCGCCAGCCGTCCATCATCTGCTGCCCCCGATCCAACGGTGGGCGGTCTTTTTTGAATTTGAACGTGCCTCCCTTTAACGTCCGGGGAGAGGGCGGTTTTGGCCCCCGTACACGGGACGCGTGGCAGCCGGCGGAGGTGTTCGGAGCCCCCCTTCCCGATATCGCCTTCGCCCAAAAGCAGTGCGGGGAGACCGCTTACCACCCTCCCGCTTACCGCCTTCCCCATCGCGTCAACCACCCACGTCACCACGACGTCATGTCACCGGCCCCCGCCCCCGTGCCTCGTGGCCCTCCACGTAACCTTGCCACCCCACACCATCCGCCACCATGTCCTGCCATGCTGGCCTCCAGCTCAGCATCCACGTCACCTTCCGTACCCGGGCCTGCCATGACGTCATGCTGACGTCATCGGTGGAAAAGCGCCAATAACCCGCATTTTCCCAAATTTGTCGTTAAAAGCGCCCAAACAATTCGTTTTATGTCATTTTCACGCGAAAAAGACAGAGCCGTTGTGAGCTTGTTCACTGCGAAATTGCCTCCGAACCGCCAAATTCAAAGCTGCAGACGCCACAACTTATCAATTTAGCTGCATTGTGCGCCCACTATTTGACCCAAAGGTTTTCCACACCATTCATCCAGGTATTCACCGCGATTCTCTTATTTTGCCCCTGTGCATGCCGTTTCTCTGCAAATTCTCCATTAAGCACCTGGTAATTCCCAAATTAAAGAAGGTCTCTTAGTAAATTCTGGACTAAACAACCTGCATTGCCCTCTGCTCCAAAAATTTGATGTTACAACAATAATTCGCGGCCTTAAATTCACAAATTATCATCCAAATCGCCCGGCATTGTTCCCTTTTGCCGGGTACATATTTGAAAAACCAAATTTTACTAAGTTGTAATCCTACCCCCTCCTCTGCAATTCATCCTCATTGATTCACAATCCCTGTGAATTTACCCAAGCAGAGCAGAGGCAGTCCTGCATAGCCTGCCTATTCCATTTTGAAGAAAATTTCTAGCATTATCTGCATTCAGTCTGTCACTTGAGCTTTAAAAAGCCTTGCAAGTTATTGCACTTACCTTGTTCAATTCAGAAACTACATAATGGCTACTCCTACACCCACATCTCTCACTGTTGCCCCCATAAATGCACCAAATAAAGACCTGGAGTCCTTGCCTCTTGCTGACAGAGATTTCCTTATCCAAGACTTTGTGGGTGATAGGAACCACTTGCAGACCTTCAGGGAATTGAGAGATGACTACTTAAACAACAATGATACATATGGAATATGGGAATCC
This sequence comes from Pinus tabuliformis, assembly GCA_031772625.1. Classification (NCBI taxonomy): domain Eukaryota; kingdom Viridiplantae; phylum Streptophyta; class Pinopsida; order Pinales; family Pinaceae; genus Pinus; species Pinus tabuliformis. The sequence continues at coordinate 1,949,207,138 of CM062816.1, forward strand.
AATCTCCCTTATTACTTCCTCCCATCTGTCAACAGTTTTCCAGAGATTATCCGCCTTTGTGCTGAGAATTATGATGCCAGTCAAAGGGCTGTCAAGTCTCCATCTGGGAGCATCCTCTTTCACATTAATGCTGAATCCATCAACCAGATGCTCAACTTCAAACAAACTCAGCTACTGTTCCCTTTCTCTATGAACTATCTGCTGGATACAGGTGCCAAGATGTCCACTTCTGACATTCAGAAAATCACCCAGACATTTATGAGGCCTGGCCGCCAGCCCACAGGGCCACCACCCTATTTGTATGTCCACTGTACTGAGGTAGGCAAACTCCTGTTGGACATGATTGCTTATGTGCTGGGGTCTAAAACCAGCGCGTTTGTTGATGAGACAGTGCTGGTGTTACTAGCCGCCTATAGCCCAGGCCAACCTCCTGCCTACAAATACAGTTTTGCCAAGTTTGTAGCCAACAGAATACATGAGCAGCTTTTCAAAGTGGACAGGGAGGGCATCTTCAAGTATTCATCTTATATCTACCACCTGTTCATGTACTATCAGTCCGAGGCTTTTCCATGCCACATCAAAAAGTTGGATTATAAAGGAGAAAGAAGATCTGTTATCTTCTGGACATCTGTCTTCCACCAAGTTCAAAATTCACCATATTCATATTGTGAATTCATTGATCAATTTGTTTCCCCAGTCTCTTGTTTGTTGATGAGGTCCCCTCCTCCCAGAGTGTCATTTGAAATACAGAAAATCCTGCAGCTCTCCAAGAATTTTAAAATAGGTGATTGGTACCTATACCAGGATCATACAGTCATCAGAATCTATGGCTGTGAGCTCTGTCCATACAGGCTCCCAAAATATGTGCCCATGAGACTGTTTGCCTTGGAATATTATAGGCAGCTCATTCACTTTGACCTCACTCACTTTCACAGCTCCAAAAAGAAAGCCCATCTCAAGTTCAAGCACCACCTGGGCCCCTTCATTATGAATAAGAAAGATGGATGGCAAGATGTTGAACTAATCCTCAAAGACAAGTACAAGCTCTCAAACAGCTTCCGGTGGGTCCCTTATGACCTTGAAGGTTTCATCACTACTAGAAGAGTCAAGTACAGGCTGCTAGGCTATGAGCATTGCAAATATCCACACATTGAACAATATGCCAATCAGCAAGAATGGAAACCGGATACATTAATTGAAAAATTGACTGAAGAAGAGATAATGCAAAAGAATGTCAAGGATTTGGAAAAGACTCTTGACTTAGATTCTGTGCAGCAGGTATCCTTCAAGTGACCGAACCCAATAGGAGAAGGGACCTCGGCCACAACAACTGCACCAACCACACAGGCACCTTCTACAGCAGCACCAGGTACAGATAAAGGTAAAGGAATAATGGGTGCTGAAGAGGAAACACTAAAAGAACAGCCTGCCCCCTCAAGTGGGCAGCAACAAGAGCAGACCCCTCCACCACAAACTGAGCCACCAGCAGCGCCAATCTTGCAGACTCTAGCACATGAGGAGAGGAGTAAGAAGAGAGACAGAGAAGAGTCCACTCCTGCAAGTGGATCCTCCCAGCAACCTGAGGCCAAGAGGCAAAGGGTTGACTCCCCAGAGATAGAAGAAATCAGTGAAGAAGTCCTTGACAGCCCAAGGAAAGATGGGGAAGGCAGCCAGCAAACAGGTACAAGCTCCTTTCAGCAGGAGCAGGGATCACAACTTGGCTTGGAGGTGTCATCCTCCACTCAGCAGAGCAAGAAGCCTACAAGCACTAAGGCTTCTTTCAAACAAATAAAGGCACAAAATGACTTGCTGAGAGTAGAAGTGTATAAACAGTTTCTAAATGCAACACCAGCCCAGCAAGAAAGGCTGATGTCTGTATATGACCTTCAAGAGGAGAAAATGATCCTCAGTCACTTTAAACCTAAGGTGCCGCAGCCTAAATCAGCTGCAGATTTTGTAAGGACAAGGGTGGAGGTCATGGCAAAGGACATTCACCCCATGGACCAAATAGAACTCCACAAGCAAACTGGAGAAATGGTCTATGCCACCTTGGTGGACAGGGCAACCATGGCCCATGAATTAAAGGAATCACTGAAAAATACCAACATTCAGTTGGATTTTGAGAGAATGTCCTCCATGGCCAAGGACAACAGAATAAAATCACTGGAGGACATCATCATCGACCTAGGACATGATCCTAAGGATCCAAAGGGCGTAAGGGCCCTCCTGAAGAAAAAAGAAGATGACCTTAATGCATTGAAGAAAAGGTTAAAGCTGCTGCCCACCGAGCACCCTCAAACAGTAGAATTACAGAAGGAAAAGGAGGCCGATGAGCAACTGGATCTTATAATGCAGCTCAACCAGAAGGTCCTTGATTTGGAGAAGGAACTTGAAGGAGCACTACAGGATAAGAGGGGAGAATCCACATCCCAAGCTCCTCCAACTACTTCAACCACGACAACAACAACAGAGGCAACAGTGGCCCCTGTGACAACCATAGCCACAACAGAAGCAACAGCAACAACAACAGCTCCAGACTCTAGTACCAGCATGGAAGAGTTGACTAAGGCTATTAAAGAAATGGAGCTCCAAGCCACTAAGATAAAGCAGGCCAAGGAAAAATTAGCAGAGCTAGAGGCCAAATATGATAAGTCAAAGATGACTGTGGCAGAACAAGGTAGAGAAATAAAGGCCCTCAAGGAAAAGATAAAGGCCTTGGAGAAAGAGCTTAAGCTAGAAAGTGCTATGGCTGAAATAAAAAGAATTCTGTGGGCCAGAATTGTCCAATCCATCACTAGACAATGGAAGTCAATTAAGACTATGCATGAACAAATGGATTTAATTGGCCAAGCACAGATAGAGATTCAGAAGGCCAAAACAGTGCTGGGAAACAGGCCTGAGCAGGCCAATAGAATGATAGATTTTTTGAACAACCAGACTAAGGAGGAACTGGCAGCAATCAACATTGTCAACAGAATAGAGGCTGTCCTTACAGCTAAAAAGGTGCTGACTCTAAGAAATTTTGTACAAACCGTGGAGAGGAAATGCTATGAAATACAGGCTGAGGTGGATGAGTACAAACCCAAAATGGGAGCACTGCAACAAAAGGGACTGCCTAGCCTACTAAACAGCACAGGAAGACTGCTCCCCCGTGAGAAATATGCCACCAGAATGTCGAATTTCATTGAAAATCAAATCACTACATCTGGCAGTACTTCTGAGGAAACAGGGCCTCCATCAGGGCAGAGCCTATATAATAAACTTGAAGGTCTATTTTTCATTGAAAATGAGGTAAATCACCTTTTTGAGGTTCCTCCAAATTTTTACAGATATACAGAGGCAGCTGAAACTTTAGTGAAGATTCGAAGACACCAAATGCCCAAGGAGGATTGGTGGCAGGCAATGCTTCAAATTTTGCCACAATAGCCTCAGTTGCTCGGTCATTGCCAGCTCTAACTCAGAAAAAATCAAACAGCAGAATAAAGACAGCATTTAAGGCAGCCGAAAGGTGACTCGGCATATAGACAACGACAGCAAGCCAAGAGATAAATACGCAATTTTTTGGACAGCATATCCTCAGCCGACTCCAATAGCCACAAAGTCAACAGTTTCTGACCATTTTGGACAGCTAAGGCACTGAAGAGTTACTACAGCATTTACTTTCTCAGCTACCATGCTCCAGGAGTTGGCCCGATATTAATGGAACATTTACTCATTAGCTAGATATTTTCTTATGTAAATTATGTATATATACCTCCCCTAGCAACGTATAAGGGGTTGGTGATTTTCATTCTGAGGCAAATGTATTGTATACTTTCAGATTATCTAATGCAAATGGCTGGAAAAGCTCAGTGATTCTCTGAATGTTTGATGTCTTGGTGATGCTATGCGTGCTGTTGCAGAATTCCTGTGCTGTCTGATGGAACAATAAGTTTTTTCAATCTATGTTTTGTCTTCTTATGTTTATTTAAATCATATACATGTTTCACAAATCTAGCAGTAGAGAAAAGGAATAGTACAGGAAATGTTTGGTTACACCTTGTGCTCAATCTCTATTGTTGAAAATGTTTTCTTCAGAATTGATCATGAACATGAATTATTAATTGCTCATGTTTTCATTAATTCCATAAATATGAATGTTATGTAGAAATTCTTCACTGCTTCTAAATAATATTCTCACTTTTTCTCCATACCAGTTTGTTGAAAGATCCTTAATTGCCTTTCATACCCTGGTTACATCACACTTAAATCACAGATTCAAAGAATTGTTTCTCAGACACCTATCTGGCTCTCCAGCATCACTATGGTAACAACACAGACATATCAAGCAGATCAAGCACCACTGACTCCATGCCCAATGGCCTAGAACACCCTGGTAAGCACATATATATCTTGACTGAAGTCACCATCCAACAAATTCCTAAACAAAACCTTGAGCATCATAACTAGCCTAAAATCTTATACAAACAAAGTTAAATCATAAAGAGAGAGCCCTCTCTAGTCACAGGTAGGCTAGAACCTGTGACCAAAAGATTGGTTAGTGGTTACCTCGGCCGTATTCCCTTGGGAGTCAAAGGGAACAACCTGAGTGATAACACACCGTATGGGGGGCAGTATGCCCTTTCATTATCCCCTCCAAGAGGACAACCATACGGGAGTTCACAACAAAATTCGGGTTATGCTGGAATTACTTCAAGTGGTTGGGTACCAATACTACCTCAACAACCAAGAGTTGTATATTCGATGCAACAATGCTTACCTATGTCAAATATACCAACTACGCCAGCTATTGTGACGGTGTCGCAAGTTCAACCGCTGCCTGTTGTATGCCAACCTCAGGTTTCTCAGGTTGTAATTCAACAACCCCTTGACCCTACGACTCAACCACAATCGCCGACTGGTGGAATGACACAGGTTTAGTCGAGAAAAATTACCCCTCATCTTGGTCAAACAGTTAGTGTCAGGCAACAGCACATGGCTTCACAACCATGGCTAGCACAATACCAACAACTGCAATTCCAACAAGTATACCAAGGTTCTGAGCAACAAATATTTGCAAATAGTGGGCAGCCGTATATTCAAAACGGTCAAAATCAACCATTTTACAATGGTCATGCCCACCAACCTTACCAAAGTTACCAGCATCAAATGCATTATGCCGGTATGCAAAGACCAATTGCTCAGGCAATCCCATCTTATCCGAGGTATGCTTCACCTAACCTGAATCAACAGTTACCCTTCGTGGAAACTTTAGAGTTACCTAATTTAAATCGGTTAACAAACGATCCAATTTCTTACACCCCACCAAGTTAACAAACGATCCAATTGCTTATGCCCCTTGGTGGCCAACGATTTCGTATAAACTTCCATCAGATATTCCTAAATTTAATGGAAATCCGGGTGAAGATCTGTCGAATCATGTGATGACCTTCCATCTGTGGTGTTCATCAAACACCCTAAATGATGATTCGATTAGGCATCACCTTTTTGAGAGGACGTTAACTGGTATGGCAGCAAAATGGTACATCGAATTGCCTAGAGCTTCATTCGACAACTTCAGTACCCTAGCCACAACCTTTTTAACCAATTTTCAATTACCTATAAGGTACGAAACAGGAACGAAACTCCTTACCAACTTCAAACAGACGACGGCCACTCACATATCTGATCATATACATGAGTGGTGACATCGTCGTAGGATGGTAAAAACGTATGTTCCCGATCAGCTCTTAGCTGAATGGTTTATCAAGTCATTACTACCGTCCATCACGGAAGATGTGGCAAAAGGGGAAGTCGTCATAAAAGAGCAAGTTATCGCTCGTGCACAATATTTGGACTTGATTTACACTCAGTCCGGCACGCTCTACGATAAAATACCCGACGCCCCTAGACCGGAATTCTCAGTTCCTCCTCCTCCTAAATCAAACAATGACTCTCATGCCGGCGATGGTGTGATTGGTGCAACAGACATGATATCGACAAAGGCTACATCGAAAAAGGCCCGTAAGATTTCAGATCAAAATGCAAAAGATGAACTTCTTGCCTTGGAAATAAATGCCGTATCGACAGATAAAGGCAAAGAAACCAAGCAACCGGGGGACAAGAAGAAAGGCAAAGGGAAGAAGAAGAAACAGGAAGAATCATCTCCTGAAAAATCTTCTGCAAACCCTCCTGGAAATAGGAGACAAAAATTTCCATGCATGATATGCGATGAGGATCATCGGACACTAGATTGTCCACACAGAGCTGAGCTTAAAAAATTCTTCAAGAATTCAAAAACCTCCGCAGTGTTAACTGATCCATTTCCAAATCCAGGAACAAATCTGGTTGATAGTGGAAATGCTTCCCCGTCTCAAGTGCTAATGTTGTTGGTTTCAAAACAGCAAAATGATGCTTTGATATCGACAAGGAACAAAGATTATGGGAATCCACAGCTGTCGAACAACAAGGATAAAGATCAACCTAGTAGTTCGACAATAACTTCAACAGAAGTTGCGCCGCCCATCATTCCTGAACTGACAATAAAACCGCCAAAGGGAGTAGTACACAAATCGACATTTAATCCTCATGCTAGAACATCATAGCATTATAATATAGTGGAAGATTTGGCCCAATCCCCATCCGCTATGTCGACTCTTGAAGTACTACAAAATTGCCCATCCCAAAAGCAGGCTTTATTATCAGCCATTGGTGGGATAGACCCAAAGGATTCCAATCTTGTATCCTTCGATCATAAAGGATACGATCCTCAATTACCAGCTCAACTAGCTTTCCTTGTTCAAGTGAAATCCCTCAACAAAACTGTTCATCGAACAATTATTGATGAGGGGGAATCTACATGCATTATGTCGATGAGTTGCTGGAAAACTTTAGGATCTCCAACCTTGTCGCGATCTTCGACGACATTAAAAGCATTCGACGGAAGAACATATACCCCATATGGTATTCTAAGTAACTTGAAGGTTGAACTAGGAGGGAAAACAATAGAAATAGATGTTGAGGTAATCGACGGAAATCTCGATTACAACATCCTACTAGGAAGGCCATGGATATATGCCATGGCTGCTGTGGTGTCGACCTATTTTAGAAAGATTGCATTTCCCTTTCAAGGAGGGATTACAATCGTCGATCAACAAAACTTCCTCCCCAATGGTTCTCAAGTTACAGGAAGCATTCCTATGATCCATGGAAGCCCCCATTCGCTTCAAAATATCGGAGTAGGCCTACTAAAAGACCCTGTATTAATGGGAACTTTTTCCCTTCCACCTCCAATCAATTTGGCGGAAGTAGCGTCAGTAGGAACCTGCAACATGATATCTTCTAAAAAGATCTCAGAAAATGATATCGACATGGATCATGCAATGGTTTTGCCTCCAAGCCCAACGGAAATATTGTAGCAATCAATGTTCCTAGCCTGGGTGGCAAACCCAAATCAACGCTCATCGAGTGTTTGGATAGATAGGTCTAAGGAATATGGCACCCCTTTAGATCCTTGGTCGAGAGTGCATGACACTGACGAAGGAATTGTTCAATCAATGGTAATTGAAGGGGCACCATGGGATGATTACCACCATCGTTCCCTTCTTCCGAATTGTGGAGAAGATACTCCTGATGACCTTTATCATCCTTCAGTTTTTGATTTTCTATCAAATATTGTAAACACGGTGGATTTCGAGCGAAACTTGTCCAACATTGAAGAGACTATTGCCATAAATATCTGGACCAAAACAGATGTTGTAGAGAATATTTATGTTGGCAAATGTTGTTCTCCTTCAGAACTGGAAATATATAACACTCTTTTTTGCGAATTCAGAGAGGTCTTTGCTTGGTCATATAGTGAAATGCCAGGCATTGAATCGAGCATCGTTGAACACGAAATTAAGATGTATCCAGATGTTAAACTAGTACGACAACGGCTACGGCAGGTGCACCCCAAGAAAGCCGCTGCCATTAAGGCAGAAGTTGAGAAACTTCTCCATGCTGGTTTCATTTACCTGGTTCCTCTAACCGATTGGGTATTGAATATTGTCCCTGTTATGAAAAAACAAGGAACAATTATAGTGTGCGTCGATTATAGTGATGTAAATCAAGCTTGTCCAAAAGACAACTACCCTACACCCTTCATCGACCAGATAATTGATGAATGCGCCGGATGCGAAATCTTTTCATTTATGGATGGATTCTCCGGGTATAACCAAATAAATATCCGCCCACAGGACCAGTCAAAGATTGCATTTATTTGTCCGTGGGGCACATTTGCATATCGAAAATTACCCTTTGGTTTGAAAAATGCAGGGGCAACATTTCAGAGGGAAATGAATTATGCCTCCCATGACATCAAAAGCATCGTTCAACTATACCTCGACAACCTTCCGGCTCATTCGCAAAAGCGGACTGATCATCCGCAGCATTTAAGAGTGATATTTCTACGTTGCCGACACTACAAGATACGACTCAATCCACACAAATGTGTATTTTGCGTCAGTTCTGGTCGTTTACTTGGCTTTGTAGTCCCAAAGGACAGGATTCGTCTTGATCCATGTAAGGTTTAGGCGATCATAAATTCTCCTCCACCTTCAAATTTTCTTCAGATTCAGAAACTCCAAGGGAAAGCAAACTTTCTGAGGAGGTTCATTCCAAATTACGCCGAACTTGCTAAAGGTTATACGCGTCTTTTGAGAAAGGAAGTACCCTTTGTCTGGGATCAGCTTGCGCAAGCTTCCTTTGGTGCTTTAAAAGAATCCCTAATGAAACCATCATTAATGTACGCTCCTGATTATCAAAAAGATTTTAACCTGTATCTGGCTGCAGCAGATACGACCATTCCAATGGTTTTAGTTCAAGAAGACGACGGAATCGAACATCCTATATATTATTTAAGTAAGAACTTAAATGATACAGAAAGAAAATATTCTTATGTTGAAAAGCTAGCGCTCGCAGCTGTTCAAGCGATACAGAGATTTCGACACTATGTCCTCTTTCGAAAAACTACCATTCTGTCATATTGCAACCCCATGACTTATATATTGTCGCGACAGTTGCTGGGGGGCAAATATTCAAAATGGATAGCAATCCTACAAGAGTTTGATCTGGAATTTGTAAAATCCAAGTCAAAGAAAGCTCTGGTTTTCGCAGAATTATTATGCGATCTCCCATCGTCGTCCAACAATGAAACATCCGAAGAAACAATCATGGATGAAAGCTTGTTTCTGATATGGGGATATAATAATTTATCTCCAAATCCAAAAATATAGGCCAAATACCTCTTGCTCCGAACAAAAACCTATTCGATACCAAGCAAAAGACTACATGATCGTCGGTGATAGACTTTACCGTCGCGGTATCGATACAATTCTGAGAAGGTGCCTCACGCATGAGGAGGCCGAAAAAGTCCTGAATGATTGCCATTCAGGCGCATGTGGGGGGCATCAATCCGATTATGCTACAGCACAAAAAATCTTACGAGCAGGATACTTCTGGCCAACAATGTTTAAAGATTGCATAAATGCAGTCAGAAGTTGCCATGCTTGTCAAATTTATGATAGAAAAACCAGAAGACCACCCATACCTCTGCAGCCAATAGTTGCTATCGAGCCATTCACCAAATGGGGCATCGATTTCATGACATGTAACCCCACCTCGACCGGGGGGCATGGGTATATCATAGTCACAGTTGACTATTTTACCAAATGGGTCGAGGTGATGCCTACATTAGATAATACTGGTGAAACAACTGCCCTCTTCTTTTTCAATCATGTAGTCGCCAGATTCGGCATCCCACAAGCTATAGTCACAGATCATGGATCACATTTTCGCAATCACATGATGGTCGAATTAGCTGCCAAACTAGGGTTGTCTCATGACAGCTCTACTCCATATTATCCGCAAGCCAAAGGACAAGTTGAAGCAGTCAACAAGGTCCTGAAGCGCGTGCTGAAAAGGATGATTGGAGTTCACAAAAGAAGATGGCACCTAATCCTGTACTTATCCTTGTGGGCTTACCGAACATCGTAAGGAATGCAACCGAGTTCACACCTTTCCAACTGATATATGGCCTGGAAGCAGTCTTACCAATCCAGTGGGAAATCTCGTCCCTCAAACTTGCAATTGATCTCCTCCCCGAAACTTCAGAAGAAGAAGCTCGTTTCTTGGAACTAATCCAATTGGATGAAACCCATCGTGATGCCGCTTTGGCTAATGAAGCCCATAAGAAATGAGTCAAAGCGCAGTTCAACAAAAATGTCAAACCCCGTGTCTTCTCAGAAGGTGACTTGGTCTTGCTTTATCACCAAGAATCCGATAAATTGGGAGCAGGTAAATTTAAGTCTTTATGGATGGGCCCCTATATTGTTAAGCGAGTGTTAGCAAAAGGAGCCTACGAGTTAATGGATTATGATGGAATTCCACTGGCACAACCTTGTAACGGGTTGTACCTCAAGCGTGACTATGCGTAATTCAGTATGGTAACCAGTATGATTTTGTTAGTTTTTGTTTTCACTAAAGTGTTTATTTTGGTCAAGTAATCCAATTTTTACATTTATTACAGATGTCAAACCTATTGGAGTCATGTGTTGGATATGCCGACGGAGCGAGTCATAGTTCGCGGAACCTATCTTCTGCGGCCTGGGCCATTTTTGATCCAAGCGGCGAGTTAGTAAGTTTCAGAGGGGTATGTATTGGTCGATCAACGAATAACATCGCTAAATATAGCGCGTTGATAGAACTTCTCTCTGATTCCATCACACATGGTATACGCCGACTGATTGTCAGGCTAGACTCACAACTCGTCATACTACAACTCACTGGTATCTACTCTGTCCGAAATCTAGCTATTTATCGCATGTTCCTAAGGATTAAGATTTTAGAAAGGTGATTTGATTTTATTCAATATCGTCACATTTCCAGAAACTTAAACACATTAACTGACTCATTAGCAAATTATGTGTTAGATAGACATTTGCAACATTTATAGAAAGAAGCATACCATCAATATTTGCATTTGGATCATGTAACTTAACCAAAATAAAACTCCGAAAATCAAAAATATATATAACTGTTTATGGTTTACACATAATGTTCTGTAACCAAGACAAAATCGGTCAAATGACCAAAAGACTCAAAACACTAGGGGGCACCCTAGTCTAATGATGCTCATGATAGCAAGTCACAGCCTGTGCGATCATGCGTAAGAGTCGAGTCCATCGCCTTGGCACACCAGTAGTATGTCGCTGCAACCTCAAGGGCAGCTCGTCAGTCCTAACATCTGGAATAACAAGAGTGAGGCCCTCAACCTCCTCCTATAATGCTGTAAGAGTCTCGGCCACATTGAGGTCGCGAAGGATAGCCCTTCCAACAGCCTCTCCTGCTGGGGCAGAAGCTGGCACTCTCAGGCATACTACTGGCCGAACAGGACAAACATCTGCATGAACATATGAGTTTGATTAAGTCTTCACAGAATAAAGCACAAGGAAATTATAAATGAAAAACGATAAACAGGAATATGATCAAAGAATTTACCAATGGCGCCCCACTATTTGCCATCCGGCAGTACTAAATCTGGATCACCCCGGAAGTCCATCCCAGCATATGGATACTTGGAATAAACCATTTCCTGACGATGAAACCACCCGAAGAAGGTATCAGAAAATGAAATCTGAGACTGACCAGCATGCCTAGACATATGGTCGACCCATCTCTGCATACGTGGTTCAGTAGGTGAAGGTAAATCGAGTGCAATATACTGCAGCTGCATCAGTGGTATCTTTTCCAAGGCAAAGGCGGTCAAAATAGAACCATACCCAAAGTTCTTTAACCTCCCACTCTTTACCTTGGTCAACTGTTCTTTCATCACAAGAATTATTGCGTCGCACTAGTTGAACACCTTCCGTTGGAGGCATTCCAAGGCATACTGCATATAAGATCGGTTGGCTACATGAAGAGCCGCACCACCAGCCATCCTACCAAAAGTAAACAGAATAGTCCCGAGGAACCTGTCAGTGACATCACGGATGATGATCTTGCCGTCTTTACTCGGCCAAGATCCCTCTCTGCAATAACGGCGAACATAATCTCTCATAGATTCACCTCCTCGGGCCGAACCTGATAAAGAGATGGGGGCACCCCGCCTCGACAAGCCAGTCAAGAAATAGATGTCCACTATAGTCAAGGGGATTGATTTGCCCCTGATCTAGAAAGCCTGGTTGGTAGGATCCCAAGCATCGAGCAAATACTGCAATAATTTGTTCTGTTGTCTCATGCTAGAAATGCGGAAAAACTTCAGCAAGCCACAGTTCTGCAGTGCGTTTACTGTAACCAGATCATGTAGGGCAAGCATGTCCTCTTCTTCATGCTCACATTCTCACCATGTAATAGTCATCTTACTCCAAAGATCTTTGAAAAACAAACAAGAGAAGAGTTAGATCCTGATTTTGGTAAGAAACATGCAAAATTTCCATCAAAAACTATGCATAAAATTCCTTCTTTTCACCCATCGCACCTACAGTAGTGCTCTGGGTGCGTTGCATGTCAGATGGCCAGTGGACAGGCCAACATCCAACGCACCTTTTGATACATAGAGGGTGCGCTGGAGGTAGAACGAGTTTTTCAAACCCCAGAGGCTCAGAAAAACTAGGAATCAAGCTCAGAATACAAAATGGAAAGCATGAAATGAAAGAGCTCAAGTTTAGCTCCTACCTGGTCCAGACGGCGCCGAGAATTGTCCACAGAATCTCCCGAAATCAGCTGATGAAAATCAAAGGGGGAAAGCACCTCCAAAGCTCCAACAAACCAAAGTTCAAATGAAATGGTAAAATGAGAGGTAAAAGCACTTTTTCATTACTTTTTACGTAGTTCAAAGTAAAATATTAGTGTTCTAACTCTTTTTTCAAACATATATTGCTCATTTCTAACTAGTTTGGTGAAGCAATTGAAAACATAGTACAATCTTTGGAAGAACAAAGCTATTTATGGTAAAGTCAAAAAGAGACCATTTAATCGAGCAGTTTTAGCGTGGACTTCATGGTCGTTAAAAAATAAACATAAGCAATGAGCACATGTTCCTCGAGAGTTTAAGCTCATTAAAAAATGAACCAATTTCCGGTAAATAACCATCGTGAATGTAATACTTCAGCCTTTAAAGCCTTGGTCGTGTTTGCACTGTCACCTCCACTTTTGATTGTTTACCCATTTTGAGGAACAGCTGCGGAGAGTGATCTCACTAGCCATCCTTGTAACACTGTCGTGATTGGAAAATTCCAAACCTTACCTGGAATCAGTTGCTACCCATTTTATCACTCGTTCCTCAAAAGATGAGTCTCCTCTAATCTCTTTTCAATTGACTTGTAAAATATGAAAAGATTGCCGAGCCATTGGCCTCTCTAGCTCGTTAAAGGGACCGGAAGTGCTATCCCTCCTTTAAATTTTAATCGTTTTGGACCTGAGGGATTATTACACAAAAAGATCGAGCGCTTGTTTTGTTTGGCTCGTTAAAAGTATCAAAAATTCATCCCTTCTGTATTGTTTTATACTTTTTCGGACTTAAGGGATTAGATGACAAAAAAAGAATTTTGGAGTTTCTTTTACGTTCCTTTTCAGACTCTCTAAAATTGAAAAGGACCGAGTTATCTTTGTCGTTAAACTCGTTAAAATTTTAATAGCAACAAACTTGTCTATAGACGAGAATGAGTTTCACTATCGCTAGGCTCGTTAAAACATAGCGATGGGTTTGCCCAAAGGGCAAATTATAGAACAAGCATATGTTATCCTCCTCAAGCTTGATAAAAATAAAGAGGTACTGGTTAGCAATGACTAGGGGAAATTGGGAAGAAAACTTGAAGAAACTTTGTTGATAGCAAGTCACTCTTGAAAATGACACTTTCACTCCGCATCCAAGTCGGGTTTGGTTGTTTCATTCACCGGTCACATCACCATGGTCCCATCACACCATCCACTTTTGGGGTAATGCTACCAATCCATCACGTCAGTGTCGCCGATATGTTCAAGAGAAGTCATTCAGATAATTCACCTATGTCTCACCCACTATAATACATTTATACTCCATTCTTTCATGGCTGCCACCCTGAACCTTATATCACCAGATCGTTTTCACCTCCATTAAAATCATTTGCTCCGTTCCGTGTCATTGATGTGGGATTCATTAATGCCCTCCTGTGACGGATCGCTTCTTGTCGACATCAGCTCATTATCCAAGAAGTTGATCTAGGAATACCCCATTCAGTACTTTGAAGCTTGCATGCCTCAATGGCAAGTTTCTCACTTCCGGCGATAGGTTTACATCAATGACCTTCGATCGAAAGATTTTGCGTGGTGTTCGATGCCAAGTCTTTTATTCACACCACGTGAATTGTACTGCAGTACCTTGAGGGTCATTATCATTATCGGTGATTCCTCTCGTGCTTGTTAACAGCTTATATCATTGGCTGGTAATCAAGCGATGTCTTTCCATGTTTGACTCCAGAACATCTCTCAGATGGATCGACTTGTACTTCGAGTGAAGATCGAACGAGATTGAAGACCCCGGATCTAGTTTCATCCATCCGGGTTGTGATATATATTCAGGGAAATAAAGACATCAAATGTACGTCATTGCTGCACAGATAATCATCCAATCAAAGGGATGATGGCTCTATCAGAATCATCAGTCTACACTCAGACGATTGTCTGTCTTATGTACATGAAAATGAATTTATAAAGCTGAGCATGGGAATGCCCGACTCAGCTAGATCATGAAAAATATTATGAAGATAATGTATTGTATTGTATCTTATTACAGGTCTCCTCCCAGCTTGAAAGAACATCGGATCCTCATAATAAAGCATTTCACCCGACATCAAAAGATTAACGACCTCATGCTTTATGGGGCAACTGTTATAGACATTTTTGGGCACTACAACCCCAAGCATGAAATTTCCATAAACCAAGGGCTCATAAGTCCTAAAAGTGTTGTTCTAACCCCTAAACGAACAAATTCAACTGATTACAACTTCTCCCAGAAGTTCTCCATGAAAAACTGCTCAGAATTGGTCAAAACAGGATCACTACAGCTGCTCCACAGGACAAGTGCGTTGCATCTCACCTAAGTACACTGTGTGGGTGCGTTGCAATTCAAAAATCCCTTCTATGGGGTGCGATGGGCGAGAAATGACAAATGGCAGTGTCATTCCACGAGGTGGAGAGGCAATGGAAGCTTCCAGAAACTTCTCCTGTGACACTTGCCTCTCTGAATTCGACCAAGGATGAGTAAGAGATCATCAATCTCCAAGTGGAAGCAAGAACTATCAGAGGGAAGACACTAATCAAATCATAAGCTGACTCATCTCCATTACAGATATCTATATATGGATCCCTCATCCCAGAGATCCAGAGGCTGGAATTTTGCATATTGTAAGGAATTGTTGTTGGTTTCTTGAGACAAACATCAGATTGTTGGGTGATCTAAGCTTTGTATGAGGTGAAGAAGGGCTTCCTTGCTGAGAGGTTGATGCTGGGTCAGAACAACTGGTTGTAACTCCTCTTCGCTTTTTCTTGTTTATCAATAAAAGCTATTCAAGTTTTCCTCCATACTCTTGTGTCATTTATGTTTGCTGCATTTGTATGGTCAATTTACATCTGATCCTAGATTGTTTATGATTATAGATCCATGTCTTTGTATAGTGCTATGCTACTGTGATCTTACTCGTACTCTGTGAAGCTGGGTGTGCAAGGTAACAAGTAGCAAAAGACTATCAAGGAAGAGAGGAATCAAACCAGGAGATTAGCGCAAGACAGAGGTTGGTCTTCTTTGTTCCTCTCTATCTATACTTTATAAAGGAAAAATGAAAGTAGCTTTACTCTATTTGTTTCTAAGGCAGCTATCACACCTTAGTGGGATAAGTAGTTCTGAGTAGACACTTTTCCCTGTAACAGCTGCAGCGAGATATAAAAGGAAGTCTCTACCATAATTAATCCGGTGGACTCAAAAGCAGGGCAGAGACTAATGCCTTTTTCAAAGCATCAAACGGTCGCTGCGAAAATTCATCCCATACAAATGGAACTCATTTCTGTAGCAAACACGTGAATCCTTTAGTGATCTCAGCATAGTTTGCTATAAACTGTCTTAAGAAATTAGCCTTCCCTTGAAGACTTTGAAGTTGTCGAATCGAGGATGGGCGAGGCAACTGAACTATTGCCTCAACCTTGAAGGGATCAACCCGAATCCCTTCATTGGACATGATGAACCCTAACAACCGACTGGACGTAACCGCGAAAATGCACTTGTTGGGATTCAATTGGATTTTATAAAAACGACATCGCTCGATAACCAATCGAAGATGACTAGGGTGATCAGTTCTCTTTCGAGAATGAGCAGCGAGATCATCCAAGTATGCCTCGATGACATGTTTGATGTCGTGGAAAGCATATGACATGGCCCGCTAAAAAGTGGCTCCAACATTTTTGAGACCAAACGGCATCTTTCTGTATGCAAAGGCACCCAGGGACATATAAAGGCTGTCTTATGTTGATCTTCAGGACGGATAGAAATTTTATTATAACCCGAAAAACCATCCATGAAGGAAAAAATCTCATTACCTGCACACTCGTCGATAATCTGATCAATGAATGGCGTGGGGTAATTATCTTTCGGACAAGCCTTGTTTAAGTCCCTAAAATCGATGCATACTCGGATTGTTCCTTGCCTTTTATCCATAGGGACTGGATTAGAAACCTAATCAGTAAGAGGAATAGGGTATATGAAACCTGCCTTTAGAAGCTTCTCAACTTCAGCTTTGATAGCTGTTGCTTTCCTAGGGTTAACCGACCAAAGCCTTTGACGAACCGGTTTGGCATTCTCATATGTCTTGATCTCATGTTGAACTATAGAAGGATAAATGCCAGGCATTTCCTCATAAGACCAAGCAAATACATCTCGAAATTCCTTAAATAGGTCGGTGTAAATTTGAATTTCTCCAGGGGAACATTCAATTCCGATGAAGAGATTCTTGATCACGTTAGGGTCTCTAGAGATGTTTATAGGTATCGTTTTTGAAATCACCGACATATTACCTTCGGCATGAACATGTGCTGGAGCCAAATCGTTTGACATCGTACAAACATCACTAGTGAAGAGCTCGAAGAATCTAGATTCTACTTCCTACAATGGAGGAAGAAAGTATGAACGATGGTGTAAGTCTTCCCAAGGTCGATCTATACCCATCATTGCTTTGAGGATTTCTTCTTTAGAAGGTAAAACTGAATCTAAGCAGTCTAAGGCAGAGGTAGAATCAATGCTCCAACCAGGGGCCACATCACCATCTAACTCCTCTTCGGAAAAAGGAGCAGAGTGGTTTCCTACAGAGTCTACGATAGACTGGTATCTAAGCTCAGCTGCAGATATAAGGAATGCCATTCCATTTACTTGTCCTTCAACTAATGTGGTCATAGGTGAAGGCAAGGTCCAAGGGTATGAAAAATAACGAGCTCGGAAGAACTCTTCTCGAGGAGACTCTTTAGATGATGAAATGGCATTGATTTTAGCGAAAGGAGAGGGAAGATCAAAGGTACCCATCAATGAGGAATACATTCCCACTCCTAAATTCTTAGTAGGTGGGCAAGTGTTATCCACTAAAGGAATAGTAGATTCAGAGCTTGCTTGAGGATCGACTGGACAATAATACATTTGATCAACCTTAACGATTTCCCCTCATGAGGAAAGCAAATGACACGAAACAGAGTCGAAACAACGGCATCCATTTCATATACCCAGTTCCTTCCTAATAGGAGATTATAGTCTAGGTTAGCATCTATGACTTCGACTTCAATATTGACGACCTTCCCCCCAACACATATAGGAAAGTCTGGGATAATCCCATGTGGCTTATGAGAATGACCATCAAATGTAGTCAAGACGGTGGGTGAAGGAATAGCCAAAGGAGATCCAATAGCCTTCCAGCATGACATCGACATGATGCATGTGGAAGCTCCTTCATCTATAACGGTACGAAAAATGTTGATTTTCTGGTATGTAGACTTTATTTGGAATGCCATATAATGAGGGAGTTTCTTTTTGACATTTAACATGTCAAAAGTGAGCACTAAAGAATTATTTGGATCGACTGCTCCAATCGCGGAAAGTAAAGAACTTCGCTGAGCCGGACATGATTGGAGAACCTCTAAAGTGGACATGGCGCATGGACTCTGAGCCAGATCCTCCACAATGGACTAATTCTGGGTGGCCCTGGCATTAGGATTAATAGGCGTGCGTTTAGTGGAACCTTTCGGTATCCGTGGTATAGTCTCAACAGGGGGTCGCTCAATATGAAGGTCGGTATTTCTAGGAACAGTCTTGTCCTTGGAAGTTTCGGCTTCACCATAATCACGTGACCGAGTAGTCACATGGACGTTAGAACCCATCATGAAAACATTCGATGATTTTTCCCCTTCCTGGTTGCCCCCAGCGGAGGTACCAGAAAAGGGTTTGTTAACAAAGCTTGAGAACTAGAAGTCCCTTGCTGTCCTAACAAGCACTGAGCATCTTCAATCTTAGGGCAAAGATGAGTTAAATGGTCTCCACTGCACAACTTGCATGGAAACTTGACTTTCTTTCTAGACTCATTTCTACCACCACCAGCATTGTTGTCAGACTTATTTGCATCAGGCTTCCCATCCTGGTTCTTTTTCTTACCTCGTCCTTTCTTTATCCCATTGGAATTTTGATTTCCTTTGGGTTTATTAGATTGGATGGCATTAATTGAAGAAGTTTGGGAAGCCGGTGGATTAGACGATGTGACTTGCTTGTTAGAAGCAGTTTGTAAGGACAACTGCTGCAATTGGTTCAACAAGTTCACGGTAGTTGTGTCTACCGACACAAAGATACCATCCGTGTGGGGAACTGGCTTCGAGTTAGCTATGTCAACCTTAGACCTAGAAGCATCTAGCAAGTATTTTTGTAGGATCCCAGACTGAGAGTAGATCAGTTCTAATTGCTGGGCCCTAAAAATGGCTTGCTCCTCAGAATAGATTCCAGACATGGAGACATCCTTGGAGATCTCGGGTTGTAAAGATTTCAAAAACCATTCGAGACGGTACTCCGGAGGGATTTCAGCTTTAATGAGCCTCTTTCTCTGTCTCCATTCCTGAATATGATCAGAAATGTGAGTTGCCTTATCCTGACGAAAAGTGGCCAGAAGTTCAGTTCCGACATCATAACGGACAGGAAACTGGAAATGATTTAAGAAAATATTGGCTAAGTCAGCAAAAGATGTAAAGCTACCCCCTGGCAACTCTATATGCCATTTGGCCGCATTACCAGTCAAGGTGCGTTGAAAAAGTCTCAACTTGATCGAGTCATCGATAAGGGAGTTAGATGAACACCACAAATGGAATGTGGTTACATGTTTGCCTAGGTCCTCACCACTCTTCCCTTCGAATTTTGGAATGTCCGAAGGGAGTTTGGTTGGGACCGGAGGCCAGTCTGGATTGTACTTGATTGGATCGTTTGTTAACTTCGTGAGATCTGGCAAGTTCAACGTTGCGAGAAACAGAAGCCTAGGAGGACCTTGGGGATTCCACCCAGACTGGGCGGAACTCCAAAGTTCTGAAAAGATTGTCCTAGGTTTTGGAAGGCACCAGGTTGCCTGAAGTAACCAGTAGAACCGGCTAAACCAAAAGGCAAGCCTTGTGATCCAGCAAAATTCGGAGTTTGACCAACTCCGGCCACAAAGCCTCCATAACCAGCAAATTTTCCTCCTAAAGGATTGTAAGGAGTTGATAACCCCTGATACGGATTCCAAGCCGAAGCTAAGGGAGGAATACTTTGAAATGAACTAACCATGGAGTACAGCCTATTCCCTTGTTGGCAGATAAACGGATTCCCAGTTCCCGCACCACTAACCCCAGGGTTAGTCCAACCTTGGAAAGGATTACTGCTTTGTCCTATAGAAGAAAAAGGCATGGATCCTATCGTTGTGTTGGAATGTGGTCTATGATCACTTCCGAAAGGAAAACCCTGGAATGAAGCTGATCTGCCCATCATGGACGTAGCGGCACTAAACGGAACCGATGGAATACCCTGTGAGTGGGTGCCAAATGGGAAGAATCTAGTACCAAAAGCATTGGTTCGGGCATTTCCACTCATGGACGGAATGGAGGTAGACCCAATTAAAGATGTGCTAGCAAAAGATCCAAACAAGGAAGCAGAGGAGATGGAAATCGTTCCTCCCCCTTGCACCGATGTTGGAGTTTGCATAGTCGTAGCACTTGTAGAAGCCATGCTTCCAGTAGTGGTCATCGATGGTAAGCCCGTAGCGTAACCTGGACTTGACGGTCTATGCGTCGGAGTCCCAACATATTGTAATACACCTGGATGACTAGATGGTAGTGGAGAATTCGGAGCCGCTAACGATCTAAGAGTTTTTCTACCTTTATGTTATTCTCTGTTTGAAAGAGAACTCGAGAAAGGACTGGAGTGTCCCTCTCTTGTTCGGAAGTGCCAGGCCTTTCTTGAACACTAATGCCCCCGAGAGGAGCATCAATCCCCGATGCGTCAACTATCGTGGGACGAAACCCACCAGTAGTATTACCTCTGTGCCTTCTAGGAGAAGGCTCTAAACTTGGTGGTGAAAGACCACAAAGTCTTCGAGACCGTCTGGGAGATCGGTTAGCAACTTTGAATTTTTTGTTATGATCTAAATAAAGACTCAAAAAATTGAAAGCTAGGCCAGCTAAGAGCACAGAGCACACACTATAAAGTCCTTAAAGATAACAGCCAGTCAAACAACCTCCAAGTATTTCCACTCCGGGTGATTAGGATCAGACACCAAAATACAAGAAAGTGAATTAAGGGGCCTTCCGAAGATAGTCTGGGATGCTGAGGGCCCATTCCTATCAGCGAAGGTATCAGAGGAAGTTACGCTGACCTCCTAACAACAGCCTGCGCCGGTGCAAGCCCCCAAGCTTCGCAAGGGTGCCCTCCAGTAGTACTGTTGAGAGTGATGCAAGGTCGACCTCAGGTGCCACGGGATTCCCCTCCGCAGCCACCTATGTAGATCCCTAGGAGTAGCAACTATGGATACCAGCTCGTCGCAGAAGCCAGGCGGAACAGTCGTGAGGTAAGTTTGGACAAGTAGGAGAGGGGGCATCTCTCTTCCCTGTCTTCATAGACCCTCGTGCTTAACTCCCAGATCCAGATCTTTCCTGGTGTTCCTAACGCTATTGGATTTTCTCTCGCTATTAAGACTCCTATGTTTGACGTTTATATGGCCTTGGAGAGTTACCTCTCCACTCGCCTAATCCAAGGCCCTAAAATCCTAAACTTGTTGGTGTAACTGACTTAAACAGAAAGTTGTAGTGAATTTTACTTAGCGCTTGATTTTAAAATAGGTTGTTCTTTAAGTCAGAAGGTAACGGAAGTGAAACTAGTGGTGTTTTTTGATGCAAAAGAAATTAATAAAAACTTAACTACATGTAGATGCACTTTTTTCGTTTTTCGATGAAGAGCAATTTCTATAGGGTTCAGAGGAACTTCTAATAAAACAAATTTTTCTTTTCTTTTCGTTAATTCATGCTTCACACTCACAAAAGTTAACAAAGCTATGTATGCCTAAAAAGGTATGAAAATATATCCTAATGCAACAAATATATGCCGATGCAAGATTCGAAACTACTCTAAAACAAAAAATGAAAGTTGCTTGCTTATCAATCTTTATCTTGCCACTTAAAATGTCTAGATGGAATATGAGATGCTACCATTCATTTCGTCTAAACACTAAAAACAAGTTCCAAGACAAACATAAAGCACTTTCATTCACTAACAGGAAACCAAATGAAAACCAAGTTCAAGAAAGCAAAACTAAGTTTTTCAAAAAGCTTTTCTTCAAACGCAACAACAAAAAAGTCTTTTCAAAAATGTTCTCAACAACACTGAAACTTATGATTGAAGAATAGGCAACAAACACTTTTGCAAATCGACACCACACAATGGATGAAAACTCAACAAAAAGAGATGTGTTTAAGGATGCTCTTAACAATCAAAAGCAGCAATGAAAACTTTGGCAACAATAATCAAAAAGATCAAAAAGGCAAATTTCAAGAAAGTGTCAATCAACAACTTTCATGAAACAAAGAAGCGGATGGTCACAAAAGTGGTTTTGTCAAGCAAAGAAAAAGTCACCAAAAGAAAGATTTGACACGAAGATTGAGATCAATCTCCCTACCCCGATGAATCAGAGCAACCAAGATCCCAAACAATAAATCTTGCGTGTTTGAACAAGAAACGATGATGCTTGCAATAACAGAAAACAAGACCAATACTCCTTATAATCAGAGAGAATTCAGAACAAGATGCTCGCTGTAAGAACAAAAACTGATACTGGAAAGTGACTATTTCAGACTGACTCAAACTACCAGACAGGCCATCAGAGACAAAAGATTTACAAATCTTTAAAATTGCAAGATATACGTGACTGTACTTATGTACAGATTGCGTGTATATGCCACTGTAACTAAGGAAACCTGTGTATACGCGGGTTCACTTAAAGAAACATGCGTACATATGCCTTTGTAACTAAGAAAAACAACATATATAAAAGGTTTCAAGAAAAATAAAAAACAAACTGAAGAAACTGGCAAAACTTCAAATTCAAGAACAGACCAGACACTAATAGCATGCAGACAAGGCAGCTGAGCCCTAATTGGCTTGAAAACACCCAAAATAGGAACAACAAGAGTGTTGTCCCCAGCGGAGTCGACAATTCTGTTGGAGGGAATGTTCCCCTAGGGCTTTTTGGGTTGAAACCCTAGCAGACTGAAAGTTATCTATTCAAAGAAACACACATTCACACAGCCATTATGCTATTATAAGCAAATTCTATTGTAAAGGGGATGTACCTTAGGTCCTATGTTTGATAAGGCCCTTAGGGTCCAAACCCTTCTTAGAGTTCCCTTCTTCTCTTTTGTCCTGCAAAACAACCAATTCCAAAGAACACAGCAGTATATGGAAAAAACCTTATAAAGAAACCATCTTCATGTTATAAATAAAGGTAGTTAGTTATGAAATCCAAACAACCATTTACATATGAATTCTAAATATGAATATCATAAACATAAAGAAGATTTATATCGGGAACTAATACATGTGTTTCTTTTATTCTAGACAAATATAGTACATCAAAAGGAATAATTTCACCTGAGTCACCTTCAGCAGGCTCCAAGCAAAGCTTCCTTCCGGATCCGTTCCAGCCTCAAGCCTTTAACAAACTCCTTCCCTAACTCACTCCATGATGTCATAAATGGTGGATGAACATCAACACACAAGGAAACAAAGGTTTCCTATACAAATGGGGGAAGTGCAGAAGGCATAAGGGACTTCAGAGCTGGTCAGGGGAAAAATCTCGGCATAATTACCTTTCTCTCCCTTCTCTCCTCTCTCCTCTCTCCTCCCTTAGGCCTTCCCTTTGAGGTCTTTTTATACCTCTCCCAAAGTAGTTTTTTAGTTGGGAGTTTGTTGGGAACAGTTGGGCCATGGGCACTAACAGGTGATCAGCAGGTAAAACCCGCGATCTCCACCCGAAAATAAGGATTTTTATATTTTTTTAAGTGTTTTAATACATATACGCGGGTTGGGTATACACAGACCCGCATATACACGTGTTTAACTCAGGGCAATGTCACGTATAAGGGATAAAACAGTGTTTTTTAAATTTTAGGACCAGGTCTGGAAGGAGGGGTTGCCCTAGGCCATGAGTGTAGCATCACAAACCATAAGAGTGAGATTTGGAGCTACAACAATGACCCAAGAAGAACTCGATTACAATTACAATTGCGATGAGGGTAAAGTTAGGGAATCGTGCAGAGGCCACCTAAAGGTGGGAAAGGTATGTTTTGCTAGTATTTCCCTTTGTAAACAGTTCCTAAAGAATTAAGCATAGACATGAGGATTTTATGTGTTAAGTCGTATATAGCTAAGGTTAAAAATAGGGTTTGTATATATATGTGACATAGGCATTAACAAAGGTATATGAGGGGTTTTAAGTCCTAATAAGTCCCGATATTAAAGGAATGGAAGGTTTAGAAGGGTAAATGGGTCCCAATAGAAGGCTTTAATAATTCCGATAGGAAGGATATATTGGAAGACTTTAATAGAGTCTTATACGAAGACAAGAGGGTGATTTAACTCCTATTTGAAGGTTGGGCAGGGTGATATAGTTCCAAACAAATGGAACTAGAAAATGGGGCTTTAACCATTCATATTTAGATTTCAAGTCTTTGACCTAGGGAAGCAAAGAAATTCCTGGGAAGTGGTGTTTATGCTTGAATATGCATATTGTGGGTATCTGCAGGGAAAACCCTGTGTCATTTTGGTATTAGAGCATAGTTTTTATTGGAACAATTGATAGGAGAATAGAATAAGGGAATTCTAGAGAAAAAGTACTCAAAACAGAGTTGTGTTTTAAGATGTATATGAAGGCAAGAAAGGAGGATTAGATTCTAATCTCACAAAAGGTAGACACGCAGGGATAAAGTGCAGCAGAACTTGCAGATGCAAGAAAAGGAGGATAATCCATTCAAAGTACAAGAAAATTGTGGATAAGAACACGCAGAGATTTTGTATGTGAGATAACATGTTTTGTTTTATTTTTAACTGAGGATGGAAAGAGTTGTGGTTCTTATTGATGCACAAGTGACATCATAAGGAGGTGAGAAGACTACAGCAATAGTCTAAGAGCAAGGAGTGCTCAAATAGTTCTAGAGGAAAGAACCAGAGAGATGCTATAATACTGAGCTTAGAGGAGAGAAGCTTAGTGAAGCATGTGTAGCAAGGAGGAGACTTGTTACTACAGAGATATTGTTGCAAATGAGAAGGTAATTCCACAAAGGATGTGGGAAGAATTTCCAAGGTAATGAAATAAGCTGGTAAGACTTCCTAATTGAAGAAATAAGTGGTCAGGACCAAGTATTTCATAGTGATTGAGATACAAGAGGACAGTTGTGTTCCTAAGGAGGTGCAGGGGAGTTGAAGCCTAAAGGAGCAGAGAAGAGTGCTCAAAGTAGGTTCCAGAGATGGAGAATCAATTTCTTGCCAAAAGACTGAGTGAGGAGAGCTTGGTGAGGTATGTTGCAACAAGGAGAACTTGTTGTTGCAGAGGCTTAGTGCAGCTCATAGTGAATGAGTGAGAAGCTCATAGAAAGAAGAATATCACTACTGATAGTCATAGTAGAGGTTCTAAGAAACACCACAATAGAATGGAGGTGAACAGAGAGGATGCCAAGGAAAATGGCATAAGGATAAGTCAAGAGTAGCTTGACATAGAGATTGTATAAATGAAAGAACAGCTTGATGTATTGACAAGGATACTTGAGGAAAACCAAAGACAAGTTTTGGTCCTGAAGAAAAAGCCAGTGAAGTGGCATAAATTACAGAGAAGACTACAAAAGAAAAGAAGTCAGCAGGTGAATATGAAATTAGCAGGAGAGCTGATGAAGCTTGAATAGGTACTGGGTGGTCAATTGAGGTCTGAAGAACTCAGAGAAGCTGAGTTGGAAATGGAAGCATCCATTTGTGAACCAGAGCAGGGCGAAGTTCTAGGTAAAGATGAAGACTTGAAGACTGAAACTTCAAGTGAGGGGAAAAGGTCTGAAGATTTTAAATCTGATAATTTGTGTGTGTTTACATGTGAAACATGTAAGGAAAGACAATTTCTTGATATTGTCATAGGAAGGGAAGAAGACAGGAAGAATCTAAATTCTGTTTTAAAAGAGGGAGTAGGAAAGGATATCAAGCAATCAAGCAAAGGACTTGATGAGATTGAGGAGGAGACCATCGAAATATTTCTAAGTCATATAAAGGGCTTGGAACAGCTGGAGGAATTGGTGATTGAATCATCAAATGAGCTCATGATGTCTTATGGTTTTACAACTGACAAGTTGTGCATGAATGCAGGTATTGCAGAAGATAAACCATTTTATGGAAATGACTTGAATGAAGCTAAAAATTTCTAGGTAAAGTATGATGATGACTATATTTTAAATGAAGATCAAGTTGAGTTATTACAACAAAAGGAGTTCATAAATTCCTTTCTTAATGGAGGTAATATTTTTAGTAGGGATGAGACAGTTGTGTCTTGTGATAAGAAATTTACTATTGAAGAATATAACGAGGAATTGATTTTCTTAAATGATCAAAGGGAGTGTGATGAAGATACATCTAAAACTATCAAAGAGATGGAGGATTAGAATTTTATTCTAAACGAGAATGAAGAATTAGTGTCAATAAGTTATGATTGTGACAAAGGAGAAGATAGTGAGGATTGTATAGAACTCGTGGGACAAATTCCAAGTGAGATGGTAGATTTGTGGTAGGAGCTAAGTCTTTTGGAGAAAAGGATAGAACACCAGAAGGTAAGTATTTAGGTTGTAAAGTCAAAATTGAACGAGAAGGAAGGAGTTCACTACAGTGGATAGGGACAGGATGACATCATTACAACAAATGGTGTGGAGGAGAGACTAGTTGATAGTCTCATGAATTCAGCTGAGAATTCAAATCAGCATACTGATGTGCTGATATAGGAGGAGAAAACAGAGCAATAAACGGAATTGTTACCAAGGGAGATAAGGCACAAAAACCTTATGATTTTTATTTTAACAAGTGTTTTATGAATGTAGGTTTAGTTGCAAATGCTGGATGAATTTTGGTACAGATGGACAACCAAATAATAATGAAAGAGGGTAAGTATGAAAAGGAGGCAATCAGAATAAGTGCAGAGGAAGTAAGGAACGAAAAACTACATAGTGGAAGTAACCAATAGCATTTTGAAGAATTGATGGATAGCAGCAACAACTTGAAGCAGAAGTAAATAAATAGTAGTAAATGGAAAAGTATGAATCAGTCCAAAGATGTGTTGGACATAGAAATTGAAGAAATGTGGTAGCTAATGACGGAACAGGCCATAGGGAGGAGAATGATAGTAGCAGGAAGGTTGATCAATTATAGTATGAACTTGATTGACAAAGAGAAGAAGATAGAGCAAAAAACAACAGACATACAACAATAGCAAAGGAGCAAAGCATTTGAGCAGCTACAAACTAAAGTTTGGGATCCTGGAGGTTTTCTAACAACTTATGAAGATACATGATTAGGAGATCATGGAAATTTTCTACTTTGGGAGTCTAATGCAGGAGCATCTAGCCCAAGGAAACTCATTGTATTCTAGTACAAATAGGGGGTCTTATGCTTCAAGGAGTTTCGTTTCCTAGTTATTGGATTTATGTAATTAATTAAAGTTCTCAATGATTTTAATGAGAGTATGAATTAATTGAATATTGTGAAGTTTTATTGTAAATGTTCTCTAGCATAGGAGAACATGAGAGATTGAAGGATTGAGAATTGATTGTAAATCTTAGATTAGGAGTCAGTTCATGAATCTAGGGATTAAAGAGGAGTTTTAGGAAGAAGAAGGAGATTTAGGAATTTTGTTAAGGAATTCATGGATCTAAACAAGAATTGGTTTTAGAATCCCTAGGTATAAATGTAAGCCAAAAAGGCAGAGATAGAGGTTATATAGGTAAAATGTTTGAGAGAGGATAGACAGATAGTAGAGTGTAGTTTTGAAGCCTACGGGTAGATTTGTAAAACAAAGGCCACTGTAAAGAAGAATCGGGCCTCAGGGATAGAGATGTTGTAATTATTCATTTTTATTTATGTATGCAGTGATTGAGTAGAATTATATAAATGTGTTCGAGTGATTGAGTACTAAATTCAATATGAATCAGAGTTCTGTATATTAATTATATGCAGGCAGATTGTTGCAAATGCTCAGAGGAAGAGATGAGGTAGAGGACCCAATTAGAGAAATTAGCGATGCTATGGGATGACTGTGATATAGAAATCATAGAGGTTAATTCAAGCAGGATTTAATTGTGCGGTAAAAGAGTAGAATACTAGAATATTTGGAAAACCCTAGCCATAGAGAAAATGCTGAAGTATTAGTGTAAAAACAAAGTATACAAAGTAGAGGAGAAGTGAAAAGGAAACACACAACAACCGTTCGATCTAACCGATCAATGATCATGATTTAAAATGGAATCGGGATTGGAAACCAGACTTGAAACTTTATAAAGGTTGGTTTATACCCTTATCGGGTCCAAGTGATGGGTCTGATCAGCATGTCAGGGTGGAATGGGTCGACTTAGAGTAGAGCGATTGCGATATCGTGATAGATCTTGGACAATCGGATCGAAAGTCCAGATCGATGACCCAGATCTAATCTCTAACCACATTATCAGAGTTGTTAAGGGATTTGGTAATATCGTCGATATGTGATCAGTGATTGAAGGTGTTGGCAGCCAGGGAAGTACAGATAGGAGGAATAGTATGCAGACCCGATGGACTTATAGTGGTGAATGTATAAGATTTGAGGTTCGATAGATGTGTTTGGAGCAGGTTTTCCCATTATTCTGCTATATCTACGTTAAAATGATGTGGCCCGATAATGAAGGGAAATCGGATATTGGGATGTGGTGAGGCGCATATGCACATATGACCTAAGAAGAACTCGATTGTGATTGCGATGAGGGTAAACTTCAGGAATTGTGCAGAGGCTACTTAAATGTGGAAAACATATGTTTTGCGGGTATTTCCCTTTGTAAACAGTTTGTGAAGGATTAAACACAGACATAAGGGTATTATGTGTTAAGTCATATATAATGAAGGTTAAATAGGGGGTTTGTATATCTATGTGGCATAGGCATTAACAAAGGTATATGAGAGGTTTTAAGTCTTGATAAGTCCCGATATTAAAGGAATGGAAGGTTTAGAATGGTAAACAGGTCTCGATAGAAGGCTTTAATAATTCTGATAGGAAGGAGATATCGAAAGACTTTAATCGAGTCTTATATGAAGACAAGAGGGTGATTTAACTTCTATTTGGAGGTTAGGTGGGGTGATTGGTTCCAAAACAATGAAACTAGAAATGGGGCTTTAACCATTCATCTTTAGATTTGAAGTCTTTGACCTAGGGAAGCAAAGAAATTCCTGGGAAGTGGTGTTTATGCTTGAATATGCATATTGTGGGTATGCACAAGGAAAACCTTGCATCACCAGTAGTTTGTCAGGGACATAATATGGGAGGACACGCAGTGAAACAATGCTCCAAAAAAATTCTGATGTAGATGAATGTCTCTTCCCCAAACCATTTGTCTACTAGAAATATATCTACTTCGGCCTCTTTAGAAAACCTAGGGGCGGTTCTGTCATACACTACTCTATGAATGGGTAGCATAAACCCTTGATAAATTTTAAATAAATGGGGGTGGAATTGAGATGCCCACAAAATTTTATGGTTTATATGGATGGGAAGTGGGTTCTGTACAGTCCACTTCCATCCCATATTGGGAAATTGAGAAAAAAAAAATAGATCACATCCATAACAAAAGCAATCATGAATAAAGGAGGAAAAATTCGTAAAGAAGAAGTTCTTTTCCTTCTATATTCTATAATGTCCCTTTCCAAATTGTCTGATAAAATTTGATCCCAGTTCATAATTGTTGCATTCACTGCTGCGTCTATTAACAAGAGCCATTCCATGGAAAAGTTGGTGCTATCAGGTCTACCGAATAACCTACATATCATTGTTGCTGTGAAAAGATGAGGGGGAGAAATGAATTTCGTTTAGTACATACCAATTTCATCCCATTTCAGCTTGCCTTCACTTGATTTCCAGGACTGCCTGATCCTTGATAGGTCCTCATTTTATTTGGCGAATTTCTCAATGAACTATTTGTTGTAGAGCTTTTGCGGCTCTGATAACTGGTACATTAGTCATAGGTTGTCTTCTGAGAAAGACCCCATAACCTCTTGCCTATGATTCTTGAAGGTTCTGTATGTGATGTCTACCTTGTTAATTACCAATTTGACCATATATGTGTATGGTATTATCTTTGGTCTCGCATCTATTCAGTGCAGGAATGAACATGTTGTTTCAAAATAGAAGGCATCAGATGACTCCTGAGCATCTGTCATGGCCTTTGTTACCAGTGGCCTAAGTTTCTGTTCTTCTAACAAGTTATACATGGCCTCCCATGTCGAATTTCCTTCGTCCTTGCTGCATGTGGTATCAGAGAAAAGTGGCACCATTTATGATCTCTTAAATGTAGTCACCTTTCCCTTCTTCACCATTGTTTCTAATGATGTTCTCTATGGAGTTTTCCTGAAATGAGAAAAATGGAACTTATCGGAAAAACACAAGAAAGAATGATAGTGAGAATAAATGATACAACTAACGTCAAAAATGTGACAAGAAAGGAGCTTTTAATTAAAACACAGATGAAAAGATATTGTATCACATTGAGCCGCTCTTTAACATAAATGCCATTAAATTTATTAAATAGCCAGTAAGGTCTCTTATCATTGCCTTCATTACTCATTAAACTACTGCACTGCAACTGGGAAGGAAAACTTTAAGGTGACGGGTTTAAATTGCAAGAACAATGATTTTTGTGATTGCAATAAGATTATCGCAATATCGCAAATCACACTATCGCAATTTTGGTTGTGCGCTTTCCTAGAGTTTTTAATATTTTGCTAGATGTGAGATGCGAGATAAGCATAATATTCTTTATCATTTAGAGCGTAGTTTTCCCAAATGAGTAATTATTTCATAAAGTGATTTTCACTATGTGCCAAACTTAACTTACAATTTATAACATTTTCTTCTATCGGGTCAAGGTTTTATTGCACTTCGCAAGATCGTGCAGTTCATAATATTGGGCTTTTAAATAAATTAATGCAATGCAATAAGTTTGACTCGTTCTATCGTTATATTTCATCTCTCATATTACGACATGCTTTGCGAGTTGCATCCTTTGTGAATGCTGATATGTGATTGTGATAAGCGCTTCAATTTATATTAAATGCCTTAAGTCTTAGTTTTGAATGAATAGTCTAATGTTGTCTAAGCTAAATGCGGTGATTCATTCTATCACAATTCATGGATTGTTTTCGTTAATTAACCCTTCAATGCACTTGGTCCAATGGTATGCGAAAAGGCAAGAATTACTAATCTTAGAGGGTTTTGACTTGATATCTTGATTTATTTCTCAAAGTTCAAAGGAAAGTGCCTAAGTTCTAAATTTTTCTTGGAGGTTTTTTACTAAAGGGTCCCCATTTACTAATATAAAATTAGTTATTAAATCAATAAAATGGGGGGGGGGGGGGTGTCGTTGAATAGCACAACAATTAGCGATCTGCCGGAAGAACTAGTTATCTCTGATAGTTTTTTGATATTTCTAAAAATTCCAAAATAAAGATAGTTCAAAAAATAGGAAATACATAAAATATAAGATAAGTAACATTTCTCTGAATAAGAAAACAAAATCCACCTAATTATCATCCATTTGATTATCCTTTTCCAAATAAAAATTCCTTTGTCTACGTCAGTATTTAGTTGGTTTTAAAGATAAAGCAGGGGACTCTCGCAAATTAGCTTTTAGATGTACTCATTTGTTGTAGGTAGAGCCTCTGCTACCAGCAGGCATCCATAGCCTCGATAGGGTGAGCTTTTAACCAACAATGGTTCAGTATCCCATCCAGATAACAGTGCAATTTTTTGAGTTAAATTCCAATTCATATACTTACTTCATTTTTCTTTCTTTTCTAAACAATTTATTTTTCTTAAAAAAATCATTTTTTCTACTTAAAGGTCACTGTCTTGGTTTGGTGGCCAAAATTGACAATTCCATTCACTTTTTGTAACTCAACTAAACAAGCTAGCTCGTGATGAGACCCCTTGTCTCTCGATTAAAATAATCTCAAGCCATTACCCTATTTTGATATCCATTATTGGTAATGCAAGTTTATTACTTCCCTATGATCATGGTAAGTCGACCCTTGATGAGACCTATTATCCTTTAAGTTTAAGTATATTTTATAATTACACTCTAAAAAGAGAAAAGTTTACTGAATGGGGAGAATCGTTGAATTCTTAAGAGTTACTGGATGAAAATTATAGTGTCAAGGATGCTTTTCTGTAGAGAGTCTTTTCTTTGTTATAAATAATTTTCTTGAATGATGGCAGAACAAATGTTTCTTTATAAAGTTGAGATTTTGCAAAGGACAAGTAATTTTGGTAGAAAGCAAGCGGGTTTCAGAGTAATAGAACTTAGATTTTGTTTCAAATGTGAAAATTATCTTCTCAACAATCTCTACTTATACAAGAGAAAAGTAAAAATATAAAAGAGATTATTATTGTAAAGGCCAAAGGTAAATGTTATTTAAATTTTATTTTCCTAAAAAATTAAGGCAACAATGTACAAGGGATAGAAGAGGTTATCTTCTATGAAACATATTTCTTAAAATATGCCCATTAATAGGTAAAGAATATCTCTTGCCTAATAAACCTTGTAGTAAAAAGGTGGATGGGCCGATTTTCTCCGCAATCTGAAATGGGCCAAGCCACATTCTTTGGAATTTGGTATGCTTAACTTTTTCCTCATGTGATTTATCCCACTTCAATACAAGGTCTTAGAGTTGAAAGGATTTAAGACTCACAAAATTTGGATCAAATGAAGATTTAACTAATCATTGATGATGTGCACATACGATTTTGGCTTTGTCTCTTTCTTCTTTGAGCTTGATGATTTGCAATTGCCTTAATTGGATAGAAGAGGAAGGAGTTTCTTCAAAAAATTGAACTAGGTCTAGAGAGGGAATAGCTACATTTGTAGGGAGAACAACCTCTTTCCCATAGACCAAGTTAAAAGAAGTGACTATTGAGGCCTTCTGTGTTATTCGATCTGCCCATATAGAAAATGTTAAAGGTTTGTGCGAGTTTTTCTAACTTTGATCAACGGTTCGTTTGATGATTCTTATGATATTTTTGTTTGTAGATTCGGCCAAACCATTTCCCTCGGGATAATAGTTAGCATAATATTTAAGTTTAAAACCTCTTTTAAGATAAATTCTATCATAGCATTTCATGTGAAATAAGATGCATTATCAAACATGAGGGAAGTTGGTAGGCCAAAGCTGGTAATAATAAATTGGTCAATAAATTCAATGATGTTTACAGAATTGGCTACCTTAAGTGGAATCGCTTCCACCCATTTTGTGAAGTAATCAGTTGTTGTAAGGATATATCTATGTTGCTTTGAAGAGTGACGAACGATCTCACCTATTATGTCTAGTCCCCATTGTTCAAATGCCTACTCAATGTTGACCAACTGCAATGGTAATGCGGGTTTCCTCTGTCTTCCAGCAACTGTTTGAAAACTTTTACATTTCCTTACATATCCGTGTGAATCTTTAAATAAGGTTGGCCAATAATAGCCAGCATGGAGGATTTTATATGCTGTTATGTCTCCTCCAAAATGTCCACCAGCTCGTCCATCATGGAGTTCCTGCAAAACCTTTTCTACCTCAGATTTTTCAAGGCATATAGGAAAAACAAAATCATAATTTTTCCTAAACAACACATCATTGATGATTTCATATTGCTTAGCTTTTATCCTCAAAGCCCGTTTTTTTAAACTTATTTTCATAGGGCCATATCCATTTTTTAAGTAAGAGATGATATCAACATATTTAGATTCAATGCCATTGAGGCTTACCTCACATATTTGTATATCATCATCTGGATCTTATATCACTGGTAAGTTGGATGCTTTTGTTAACATTCTACAGAAACCTTTACCTTTAAAAATCTTAGCTAGTATGATCTCAATGTCATATTCTTGCAGTGTTGTTACCCAATTTTCTCTTTTCTCACCTACTTCTCTTTGCATTAATAAATTTCTCACTACAGAGAATGGGACTACTACCTTAGTGTGAGTCTTGAGAAGAAAGGGTCTGAAATGATTTATTGATTTGAAAACAATGAACACTTGTTTTTCAATGTAGGAATAGTTTAATTCAGCCCACTACACATTGGAGCCAAAAAAATAATTTAGTGCTTCGATTTTGTCATCATTGACCTATGTCAATATAGCTGCATATGATGTCTCAAAAGCATAGGTATATAAAATGAAATGATTAGAAAAATTCAAAGCTACTAAAGAGGCATCATTTATGATTGCTTGTTTAATTAGATTAAAATCTTCATGCTCTGTATGTCCCCATTTAGAAACAATTTTTTTCTTAATCATAGATTGGAGGGGTAAAACAATTCGTGAAAAATTAGGGACAAATCTTTTGACAAAAAGTATCTGACCTAGGAAAGATTGCATGGAATTTTTATTATAAGGTAGAGAGATTAAAGAAATTTCTCTTATCCTATCAAGATCAATAAGAATTCCTTCTTTGGATACGATAAATCCAAGGAGCTTTTCTTCACTCAAAGCAAAGAAAGATTTCTTGGGATTGAGAGAAATTCCATACCTTTGACAACGTTCAAAGATTTGTTTTGAATATTTTAAATGATTATTGCACTTTTTTGAATACACAGTTATGTCATCTAAATAAATTACCACTGATTTATTAACCAAACCTTTGAAATATATGTCCATGGACCTTTGAAATGTTGCACCATCATTGATTAACTCAAATGGAATCTTTTGATAGGCATAGGTGCCCCATTTAATTCAAAATATGGGCTTTAGCCAATCATCTAGATGTAAGAGAATCTGATTATAACCTGAAAATACATTTGGAAAAGATATCAATTCTAAGCCTGCAACTGATTGTAGTATCTATTCCATAAGAGGTAATGGAAAGTTGTCCTTCTTACAAGCTTTGTTGTGATTGCGAAAGTTTATACATATTGACGATTATTTTTCATGACTGGAACAATGTTGGGCAACAGATCCCTCCATAGCAGGTTTTTGGGGCTTGAAGCCTGAATTTTGGTCAAGTGTAATGTAAAGGCCCCGTGAAATGCAAGAACGGAGCGCAAGAGTCTAAGGTTGTCTACCCTAAGATAATGTAATTTAATGTAAAGTGTGTTGGCCTACCCATGGTTCACGGACCATGGGATTGTATAAATAGAGCGAGGCTCTAAGTGTAAAAGAGGTCTAAGTTTTTTAGAAGTAATAGATAGATGTGAAGGCATGGTTAGAAGTTAGAAGTAGATCTGAAGGTATTGGGTCATAGTGATAGGTAAAGGCTCTATAGCTGAGTGCGCAGAGGCTTAGTAGAGTCCGCCACTGAGTGCACGGACCCCTGTAGCTGAGTGCACAGGGCAGAGTTGGGATTGTACTTGGAGAGAGAATTAATAAAAGATAAGTTGATTTTGAAATATCGTATTTCTATGCTTCTGTTATATTTATGCATCTCTTTAATGTTTTATGATTGCATGCACTTGTTATGAATGTTGAATGTTTAATGAGAATATTGGGCCCACACAACTAAGTTAAGATCTATAATAATAGCATAGTAAGGATAAAGGATCTAGACAACACCACTTCATGCTCTTTACAGAGTTGCACGGAAACAGTTGCACAAGTTGTGAAGAACAGACAGCTGCGCGGAGTAGCGCATGTATGTAGGTTCGGTTCACGAACTTCCTAGATTTCATCAAGACTTATGTAAGTTGAGGAAACCTAGTTCCAGCACCCTCCCATACTACCTTGGGTGAGACCTCAGTCCGTGCACCACAGACTGTTTCTAAAAGCACCGGTAGGCTAAATCACTTCTGAACCTGGGTCAGGCCCCAATAAGCCAACAAATGGTTCCATTACCGGGACCAGGATCTACCTAAGGGATGTTTGATGTCATGCCATTGGAACGCAAAAAAGAAGGAAATTGAAGAGTGGCTAGACAAGAAGATTCACGATTTCATGACATAAGAAAACAAAATTCTATAGGTATCTAAGAAAAGGTGGCTGGATTGCTACTTATATACGAAAATCCATGAGATCTTCTTTACGTCCTTTCCTTATGAACTGTATGACTGGATCACCAGGTTAGCCAACAACCAAGGAAGGTGTAAACTCAACCAACCGATAGTGTGGACTCTGGAATTAATGCATAGACTAGAGGCATTAGAAGATAAGATCGTGCGAGCTGTGGAGCATTAGCTCAACTAGATGATAGGGGGATTTATCATTGAGTTTGTGATAGACACCACCGTGAGCTACAACAAAGTAGAATGACATTTTCTCAAGGGACCATGACGTAAGTACATTAAATCTTTGAATACCTAGATTAAGATGTTGTTATGTGAAAAGAGGGTTATGCGAATACATTAATGTTTGGAACGACACATAGCCCAAAGATCTAAAAAGGTAGTGGGGAAGTAGGAAACCGTACCCTAATTTCACCTTCATGAGAGAGCGAGGAAGAGCTCGCTCGGGTCTCTCCGAGAAGTGCGGTCAGTTTGATAAGGCAGTGCATTCTGCAATTACAACCTCCACCCACACCACCACCTGCTTCACCTCCTTCACCTCCATCTCCACCCACTCCAGCTCCACCAAACTTGCAGTTCAGCATGGTGAGCGCGATCAAGCTACCCCTATTTAGAGGAGTAGGGAATGAGGATCAAAACTAGTTTTGGTTCATGGTAATAGCAGTGTGGGAAGCACAAGGGGTCATAGACGACAACATTAAGAAGGCTACATTAGTAAGCGCACTGCAGGATCGCAAATTGACATCGTATATCAAGCACTCTAATGAACACCGAAATGCAGGGATAGCAGAGATCCAGAATGCGTTGAACAGAGAATTTAGTTGGCCGAAGTCAGAGACACAGTTAATCATTGGGTTCAAAGAGATCACGATGCTTCCAGGTGAAACCCCCTAGGATCTGGATCAACGGCTAAAAAGTGTGATCCGTGAGGCTAATATGATGCTAACAGATCTACAACACCACACATGGTTTGTGGTATCTCTGACACCGCACCTGAGGACAGTGTTGTCACAACAGAAACTTTTTACCCAGGTCGAAGCATTGGAAATGGTGATGAGATTGCATGAGACACCAATAAAAGTTCTAGGGTTGGGAGTTCAACAAATCCACGCACAACTATAGAATCTCTGCCTGGAAATGCAGAGCTTAAAGCAGGATAGCACACCATGGCCAGAGGCACACGAGGAAGTATAGTGTGTAAAATGCAATGGCCAAGGCCATGACAAAGACCACTATCTAGTATTCACGAACTACTTGGTAGGAGAGGGGCCAATGTCGTTGAGACCAGAGGCACAGGTAGGGCCACGTGAAACATCTGCATTATGGTGCACGATCTATCAGATAGGAGGAAAACACACGACAGATAATTGTCATTTGTTGCAAAAGTATACACAGACTCCCCAACATTGTTTTGTAATTTCTACAGGTCAATGGGCCATGACGAGTGTACCTGTTGTAGCTACAAGTTAATGATGGATTAGACCCCAACCTATAGAATGCAAACAGAGACGCGAGACCTCAACCCAGCCGCGGGGATGGCACGCGCTGGATTTCAGGGGCGAGGTCAAGGATGAAGAGGAATGGGACTAGGAAGGGGTCGTGGACAGTTAATTTGTTACAATTGCAGAGGACCAGGGCACTATGCCCACTATTGTACAAACCCGATGAGAATATCCTATTCATACTATGCTCAGTTTGATCAGAAATCATAGAGTGTCCTATGTTGATCGCACAGATGCATGAGAAAGGGGTACTCCAGCCTCCTCTGACTCAGAATATCCAAATGATGAGGTCTGAACCGCGCGAAGAAGAACCAAATGTGAACATGATTCTCAAAAGCGGTGCGACCATAGGGGAGGATAAGGGGAAGTAGCCTGATGAAGATACATGGTCGCAAGGCTCTTACAAAGGAACTTGAGTTTGACCTAGAATGCGCAAAGGAGACGTTCATGGAAGCTAAGAAGAGCTTCACAGAGACCTCCACTATAGGTAGTAAGGATCAACCAGAGCCAAGGATGGATCCTTCTATGCTTACTACCTTTCTGGAGACGTGTATGAAACTGCTGCATGACAATAAGGCATTTAAGGGACTATAGGAATTGATCACCAGGTGCGCAAAATTAGGGGAACCATGCATAGTTCGAAAACTGGGAAAGCATGCATTGCACACTGGGAGGGAAATGACATTGACGGCACATATTGGCGAGTATGAAATGGATAAGGTAATCCTAGACTTGGGTTCAGATGCGAATATATTAATGAAGTAGACATGGGAGTGTATGGGCAGGCCCACATTACAGTGGTCCCCTATTCAATTATGAATGGAAAACCAACAGAAGAATTTGCCCATGGGAAGGTTGCAATGGGTAATAGTTGATATCGAAGGCATGAGTACACAGACAAACTTTGAAGTAATAAAGATTGTTGATGACAAAAATCCTTATCGCACGTTGCTAGGAATAGATTGGGCCACTGATATGAATGGAGTTATCAACCTAAAAAAGTGGAAGATGATATTTTAGAAAAATTCCTTACGTGTAGTAGTCCCACTAGACCCAATCGAAGGAGCGCACTACATCAAACTAGTGCAGGACGATGAAAGAGACAATGAGCTGGATTGTATTTACTAGATAACCATGAAAAACTAGGAGTGGGTAAACCTGACTACAAATGGGAGAATCTCGTGGGAGCGCGACAACTCTTGTAATTCAGATTCAGACGAAGAATTAGAACACTGGCAAAACTGGTTGCATGAAGTGACAATCTTGAATTGCAACATGATGATTAGATCACTACGTTGTGTGACAACAGAGGCAAGGGAACTTCCAACATATGATGGAGTAACAATGGTGGATGAATTCCTAGACAAATTTGAAAGTGCAGTACCGGAACAATAGTGGTACAATGCAGTAGAATGGGCACGATGTGCAACACCCTAACGATGGTAGAGTAGACATCAACATACCATTGTAAATTGGCGCGAATGTTGAAGATTGGTGCACTTATGATTTGGAAGCCCCCAACGTCGAATGAGAGTTGGGAAGCCAGGACGAAGCAGCTTGCATGCCCACCTATGTCGATGGGTACAAATGTGTGCTTTGCAAGCACATCCCACACTAAGGATCAAAATTCAGAACCAGATGCGACAGCAGAAAAAGTGACGCACGCCACAAATATTCCACATCGAAGCATTCAAAAATCTATGCAGAATCATGAACAAAGTTTACCAGGTGAGATGAACGGACCGGGACCTATGCGTACTAGCGGTGCGATGGGCCTATAGGGCCATAAGAAAAAATCGGAGCACGGAAGTGATCCCAACACTGAAAAGAAGTGACAAAACCATAAGAATAGAGAAGAATCCCCCTAAAATAGCTCCCACTATTTGGATAGTACACGAGGACCTGGGTAAAGGAATTATGAAGTTACAGAAAGCCATTCAGTGAGGGAACTTGAAACTTCGTGAACTCGAAGATGATTGGCTATGGCTGAGAAAGAAAAGCATGATATTGGATGAAGAAAGAAACAAATTGGCAACGAAAGTCACGCAAGCATGCTGGACCAAGAAACTAAGCATGATGGGACAAGGAATAGGTAGCCATACTACTACAGTGGAAGAATTTATGACCCTGCTACCATGGCTGCAATTGCACCCTACTAGACAAAGTAAATAGGGGAGCGCACCATACAAAGAAGAATGCGATGCACTGACGGATGCAAGGGTAATTGAGGGATGCCTATAGACCGGGCTGGTAGGTAAGTTGAAGCCTCACACCAGTGGTGCGACCACCTAACTATCCATAGGAAAGACAGTCTCAGCGCTCCAAGCAATTGAAAGAGAGTGTGGGACTATAAAAGACTATGTATGGGAGCTGCGCGATAAGGAGGTTGTGCACAGGATCAGTACACTCACAAAAGGTGATCTATACAACATCGACAACACAGTTCATGAGGTCACCAGGGAAGTTCTCTAGGAAGCAATGGCGGAGCAACAAAATGTGTTGGGGGCCCTCAGGGCACAACTCCAAGGACTTCAGGTGTGGCCCCCACAAGAAGGAACTGTAGTCACGTACAGTGTGGCGAGAACATCTGCAACAGACTAGCTACTGTGGGCCAGAATGGCTAACACCTATAGAAATTTCACCTGTAGAACAAACCGATATATGCAATGTCCTAAAGCATAATACTTGTTCTACTTCTACAAAACATTAAGCGGAAGCATAATCGAATTTATGAGCAACATCAAGTAGACACATGCATAACTGATCAAGAGAAATAATCACACATAACACAAGATATATCCAATGGAAAGCACCAGCATAAAACCCCAACCATGTATTATCAATCAAGTGGAAATCCTCTTAAAAATACAAAAATAATTAGCTCTCAAGCAATTCAGTTCCCAATGAACTATGAAGATATGAAGATATGTCCCATGAACCAACCAAGCCCTGTATATAAAGGCTTTACCTATGGTCCAATCCCTATTTCCTTGCACAATTTTCTTAGAAAATAATAGCAAAAGCATATGCAATTAATTCCAAGCATACCAAGTCAACCTATGGTCCAACTACACAATCCTTGAGGACACTATTTCCTCAATCATGTAAAAAGTACTTACTAGAAATAGTCAAGCATCTGATAGTACACTATCCCACATCTGATCTCAACTGGGTCTCTGACAAAACTGATATGTAACAGTTATCCATGAGTGAATCCTCAGTTATCTAAAATAATAGTTGTCACATGCATGCAAGCATTAACAAACTATTTTTTATTATTTTAACAACTTGTTAAAATAATCTAACTAGACTTGACTAGTTAGAACTAAGACAACTGATTCTCTAATTATAGAACTCATACTTATTCCCACAATCAGTGGAGGAAATTAAGGATAAATTCCTCAATCAATGGGACAATTCATGTGCATGCTCACAAAGAGTTCGAATTAGAATTTCCTTAACCAATTAACTCAACTAAATTAATTAATTAATATTTCCAACTGTTGTTAAGACCAAAATTAATTTTAATTCCTATAGATAGACTAGGGACTGCTATAAATAGGAAGGGACCCAGAAATGCAATTTTTAGAAAAATGTATTTTTAGTAGTTTCACCTCTCACCCAATGTGGCCAATGACCTCACTAGCCAAACTGCTATTTTTAGCAGTTCTACTTTTAGCAAATTCTAAATTTAACATTTCTTGTTGCACATTTTTCAACACTCCCTCTCAACAAGAAAGGCCTTCTCTCAAACCCAATCCTGTAACTCTGGAATGTTCTGCATGCAAGCAATTTTACATCTGTTTTTTGCTTTGGGGGCGCTGCCCCCGAGCCCCCGCCAAGGGACCGCTAGCCCCTGGACCCCCCAGCCGGGGGGGATCACCCCTCCCACACCCCCGCAAGGGGAGACAACTCCCCCTCGTACCCCCCCGCGTGGAGGGGTGTACAAACTTCCTGGGGTATACATCTGGCTGAAAACAAAGACCTCTGAACAATCATGCTCCACACACAACAGTTGCACATTTTTCAAAACTCCCTCTCAATGAGAAAGGCTTTCTCTCGAACCCAATCCTGTAACTCTGGAATGTTCTGCATGCAACACATCTAATCGGTCCACTTGCTCGAACAACATTTGGAACAAAAACACTCCCAACTGACCACTCCGTTGGGCTAGGAACATACTCTGATGCTGAAGCTCTACCTTTTGCTGACAAGTGCTCCCTCTCTGACATCTGTGCTATTGCAACATCTCCATGCATCTCACACCATTTCACACCTCTCTATGCCACCTAGCACTATGCAAAACACTTGTTCCTCTCGCATTGTTGTAGCCTGCTAGCTATGCGTTGTCTTGGGATTCGCTGCACTATCGCTCTCTCTGCCAATCCATCTGCATCTATCTCTACCCAATCTGTCAGTTCCTGTTACTCCAAATTGCGGCTCCTGTAGCAACGTCTCATCCTAGAGGTTGGGTACCTCAACGATCCTACCCCTCGTCCTTGGGATGATCACTCTATATCGCCCCACCTCCTACCTGGAGGTATGGCTACATGTGATCCCTTAGCCGACCTGGCTTGGAGTTTCCCCCTATTGGAGGTCTCTACATGAGTAGATGTCTCTACTTGATCTCCACTCAGCTTCCCCTGTTGTGGCTACTCCACAACCTCTTGAAGTTGTTGCACCAATTGTGGCTCCTCCACAATCATCTGATACTTCTTCTGGCTCTGCATGTTGAGAGGTAATATACCCTCCCTCTCAACCACCAAGTCTCCATCAGTTGCGTTGTTGCTCAAGGCTTTACATGCATCTTAAACCTCAAGAGCATACAGGTTCTTGACCCATGAACCAATCAGCTTCACCTGTCTAGTGATGATGTGTCTAAGGAAAACCTTTCCCTTACTGAAGATTACATTATAGCCTCTATCTTCCACCATCGCGATTGACACCAAGTTTCTCTTCAGTCATGGTACATACTTGACATCACTCAAGGTAAGGCAAGCTCCATGCTCCCTCTGAAAAATAACCGTGCCTAAACCTGAGACACTATACTTCTCATCATTACCTATCACTATGAGTATCTAGAGATGTTTCTCCTCCAAATTACTGAACAAACTCTTGTCGTTGGTGAAGTGGAAAGAAGCTCCACTATCAAGAAACCAACCACTTCCCACCATGGATGAAACCATGCATGTGAAGAGTGTGAAAGCCAACTTAAACTGTGAAGCAAGTGCCTCACCTTCAGATCCTTCCCCAGATCCCTTCTTGGATTTCCTCCATGGACAATTTGCAGCATAATGGCCCACCTCATGACAACAAAAGCATCACGCTTTTGATTTTTCAACATTCTTCCCATCATTGGAAGAAATTGATTCAGAAAGGGAAACCTTTTCCTTCCCCTTCTTCCCCTTACTCACTAAGGCAAAATTCTCCTCATCATGCATGGATGAAGAACTATCTCTGGTGCTCTGTCTGATCTCCTCCTGCATCAAATCCGACCATAGTCATTCCCAATCTGGCAGTTTCTCCCTTCCATTCACCGAGTCCTAGTAGCTATGCCAGCTCTTAGGAAGGCCAAGGAGTGCTAGACTCACCATATCCTCATCGATGTCACGACCCCTACACTTGCAAACTCATCGCTGCATGTGATGAGCTTTGTCAGATACATAGAGATCGTCTCATCCCTTTCACACTTGATCTTTAAAAGTTTGTCCTTCAGTGCCAACTTCCTCTGATCACTGTTATTTTGATATAAATCTTTCAATGTTTTCCACATTGCATGTGGATTCTCCTTCCCATGGAAGCTCGAGACAATGTGATCTCGAACACCCACCAAGAGAATTCTCCTAGCTCTAGC
Organism: Pinus tabuliformis; assembly: GCA_031772625.1. Classification (NCBI taxonomy): domain Eukaryota; kingdom Viridiplantae; phylum Streptophyta; class Pinopsida; order Pinales; family Pinaceae; genus Pinus; species Pinus tabuliformis. Next base: position 1,949,250,319 of record CM062816.1, read on the forward strand.
CACACACTTACCCCATTCCACCAGCTCAGTCTTGTGAGTATGCTTAGGGACTTCTTGATCAATGAAATCCTTAAGACCATTATCTTCCAAAACTGCCTCCATGCGATCCTTCCAAGCTATATAGTTTGAGCAACCATCAAGGGCATACTCAAGCCTCAAACCATAGAATGCCATCTATGAAATAGATGTGATAAGAACTTGAGGTCTATATCCTAAATAATAAACTTTTAATTTCTCTTGCTAGTATATTGTTCTTGCTTGATCACCTGTGCTCCGATACCATGTAGAAATTTCACTTGTAGAACAAACCGATATATGCAATGTCCTAAAGCATAATACTTTCTCTACTTCTACAAAACATTAAGTGGAAGCATAATCGAATTTATGAGAAACATCAAGTAGAAACATGCATAACTGATCAAGAGAAATAATCACACATAACACAAGATATATTCAGGGGAAAGCACCAGCATAAAACCCCAACCATGTATTATCAATAAAGTGGAAATCCTCTTCACAATACAAAAATATTTAGCTCTCAAGCTATTCAGTTCTCAATGAACTATGAAGGTATGAAGATATGTCTCATGAACCAACCAAGCCCTATATATAAAGGCTTTACCTATGGTCCAATCCTCATTTCCTTGCGCGGTTTTCTTAGGAAATAATAGCAAAAGCATATGCAATTAATTCCAAACATACCAAGTCAACCTATGGTCCAACTACACAATCCTTGAGGACACTAGTTCCTCAATCATGCAAAAGTACTTACTAGAAATAGTCAAGCATATGATAGTACACTGTCCCACATCTGATCTGAACTAGGTATCTGACAAAACTGACATGCAATAGTTATCCATGAGTGAATCCTCAGTTATATAGAATAATAGTTGTCACATGCATGCAAGCATTAACAAACTATATTTTATTATGTTAACAACTTGTTAAAATAATCTAACTGGACTTGACTAGTTAGAACTAAGTCAAGTAATTATCTCATTATAGAACTCATACTTATTCCCTCAATCAGTGGAGGAAATTAAGGATAAATTCCTCAATCAGTGGGACAACACATGTGCATGCTCACAAAGACTTCAAATTCAAATTTCGTTAACTAATTAACTCAACTGAATTAATTAATTAATATTTCCAACTGTTGTTAAGACCAAAATTAACTTTACTTCCTATAGATAGACTAGGGACTACTATAAATAGGAAGGGACCCAGAAATTCTATTGTTAGAACTTTCTATTTTTAGCAGTTTCACCTCTCACCCAATGTGGCCAATGACCTCACTTGCCAAACTACTATTTTAGACATGCTATTTTTAGCAGGTCTATTTTTAGCACATTCTAAATTTAACATTTCTTGTCGCACATTTTTCAACAACGCCATCGCACTGCCTGAAGGAGCACTAACAATGCACAGCATGGAGGATAGAGCCATGGTAGGACGGATCAAGGGACTTGGCCTAAACTTGGCTACCCTTTCGTGGGATATTTTATACCAGCTACAAGACGAAGCAACAATAGAACTCTACACTAGGGAGGAATGCACAGTGAAAATGCTAAGTGAACAACGAATAAACATTGAACAACTTAGCATACAACATGATGAAGCGGTGTCATAGAACCAACAGTTGGAGCAGATCGTAGAAGAGGCATGTTGCCGCATTCCCAGAACTAGAAATTACGACAGATCTACTAGTAGGAATGCAGATCCACAAATTGGCCAGTGGGTTCTGCGAGGGAAAGGAGGAAGCTACGAGGATCTAGTTGGACCTCAACCTGCAAATTGTTGAACTACGATTAAAGGCACAACCCTCCACACCCCCAGAAGTTCGAGAACAATGCACCGACGATATCCAAAAAGTGCTGAGAGAAATTGAACAGGTAGTGCAGAGTTGTACCACTTTGTTGGAAGAATCCTTTGGGGTCCTCACAATGTTACAGGAGGACCCCACTATATAGCAGTTGGAAACAAAAGGATGAGAGCTTCAAATGCAATATGATAGTGTGCATGGGATGACACAGACAGTGGTCCTAACTCAGCGGCTCACGAGGCGACAAAAAGCAAAGGCATTGAAGGAGAAAGTGTGCCAAAAAGAGGCAGTACTTAAAGCATGTGTCCAGCCTTGGATTGATGAGGCCTTCCTCATCATAGCCAACATCGAAGGAAAACTCGTACACATGAAAGTGATGCACCACCTAAGATAGGGATCTGACCCTGATAGTGAGCACTCAGCCAAGCGAGCAGAGAAGATCTAGCGGACAGTAGAGCAGTGCGTTGCGGACCTTCGCACAACTCATACAAAGTTGAAAGAACTTCATGCAAATATCACCGCACTAACATAGTGACTCGGGATGAGTCAAGATGATTGTGTTGGGGGCCTGTTGGGTTGCAGATCCCCCCATAGCAGGTGTTTGGGGCTTGAAGCCCAAATTGTGGTCAAGTGTAATGTAAAGACCCCGCAAAATGTAGGTGTGGAGCACAAGAGTCTAGGGTTGTCCGCCATAATATAATGTAATCTAGTGTAAAGTGTGTCAGCCTACCCATGGTTTGCGAACCATGGGATTGTATAAATAGAGTGAGGCTCTAAGTGTAAAAGAGGTTTGAGTTTTCGAAAACTAATAAATAGATGCGAAGGCATGGTTAGAATTTAGAAGTAGATATGAAGGTATTGGATCATAGTGATAGGTAGAGGCTCTACAACTGAGTATGCAAAGGCCTAGTAGAGTCCACAGCTAAGTGCATGGACCCGTGTAGCTGAGTATGCAGGGTGGAGTTGGGATTTTACTTGCACAGAGAATTAATAAAAGATAAGTTGATTCTAAAATATTGTGTGTCTATGATTATGTTATATTTATGCATCTCTTTATAGTTTTATGATTGCATGCATTTGATATGAATGATGAATGATTAATGAGAATATTGGGCCCACACAATTAAGTTAATATATATAATAATAGCACAGTAAGGATAAAGGATATAGACAACACCTCTTCATGCTCTTTACAAAGCCGCGCAAAAAAAGTTGCACAAGTTACGAAGGACAGACAACTGCGCGGAGCAACGCAAGCATGCAGGTTCAATTCTCAAACTTCCTAGATTTCATCAAGACATCGCTAGGGTGCGGAAACCTAGTTCCAACACCCTCCCATACTACCTAAACTGAGACCTTAGTCCGCGCACTACGGATTGTTGACAAAAGGGCCGGTAGTTTCGGGATTTGTTTGGTTAAATCACTTCTGAACCTGGGTCAAGCCCCAATAAGCCAACAAACAGGGTTAGAAACCCACCTTGAATACCTAATAGGAAAAATGTTTTTTGCTTTAAGAAGCTTATTCAATTCAAATTTGATCTAATTTTCTAAATTCAGATGAATCTTTCTCAACTTTTGTTGTACAAGCTTTTCATCGGATATCATGGGAATGGTATGTTGAATGATGGAAGTATCATATGTCTTAAGATATTCATAGTTCCAAGCAAAGACATTTTTGTATTTCTTTAACAAATTAACAAAGGCTAATCTTTCATCAGGTGTAAGGCCAAGTCCTAGATTGATATTTTGAGGTTTAAGGTCAGTTCCAAGATTAACTAATTCAAACCTCAAAGTTGAACTTTGAAGTTTTGAGTTAGTGGGTTTCTTGAACCTGTCCTTAAGATCATATAAGTCTTCCATCTTAACCACAGATTTAGGTATGGAATTTGCAGTTATTTCTTGCTTAAGTTGGTTGTCATGTTGATCTTCATCTATTATTTGGTCATCATAAGCGCCTTCAGATGTTAAAAAATTTAAGCTATCTAGATCATGATTAAAGAATTTCCACTTGGTGATATTGTCGAGAATAGAAGGCCTAAAAATTAATTCAATAGAAAAGTGATTGGGGCTAAAATCTCCTGGTGGAATGAACTTGGATGAAACATTAGCCAAAATATCGGCACTTGCATTTTTGAGTCTTGGGATAGGGAAAATGTTGAACGTTGTAAAGTGAGAGGTGAGGTCCTAGACTAATGATTGATAATGTTTAAAATGTCCAGAGAGTCAGTGTATATTATTCCTTACCTATTTAATTACAATTTCTGAATCTCCAAACAATTCAAGACATTTGATGTCAAGGTTGATGGCTTTATACAACCGTTGAACTAATGCTTCATATTTAGCAGTGTTATAACATAGTTTTTTCCCTTTTGGGCTAACTAATATGCATCCTACCCCAGCTCCATCGTTAGATTTATATCCATCAAAATATAATTTCCAAAATAAAGACTCAACTATAGGTTTATCTAAAAAATTTATGCACTTAGAAGAATTTGTTTGAGAATAATTTTCAACTTGTGATATAACAGAATTTTCCAACAAGGGTGATGTATTTGCATTCATATTTCCTAGAAATGATTCAACTAAATAATTTCCAATGATATTGTTGTTGTATGTGACGAGCTCATTTTCTCCCTCCAACTCTGTGAAGATATACTTTTTATGTTTCTCACATTTAACCCTTATTTGATTCAGCTTACCATTATAAGGAAGCCACATGTGGGACCAGTCAGTTGCAAAATAGCCATGAAGATTTTCTGACCAATCTCTGCTAAGGATTAAGTCATTGAATTCCGGGATATCAGCCACAAGAATGTCAATGACTTGACATACTTTTGGGTTTGATGAGAGTTGAATAGTGACTTGATTGAGTTCCCTTATAACTTCGACTTGAGATCGATCTAACTGCATGATGTGAACAACAGATTTTTGGGGATCCACATTCAATTTCGCACAAATTGTTCTTGGTAGAATGTTGGATGAAGCTCCACAGTCAACTAAACATTTGTGTAGATTTTTATTGAAAACTTCAAAAGTCAAAAGAAATATAGGTGTATGGGATTTGGATCTTCCTCCTATTGGAGCGATATCAGTTCAACCAGTTTTCAAGACCGGAGCCATTAACCACTCGGCCATCTCTCCCAGGGACAACTTCTATTCTACCCATTCGTATAATCCCTAACTATAAGCATTCTTATTTAGTTGATCGAACTCCCTATTTGGTTGTTGATTGAATGTTTCGTCGGATCGATTTTTATGATCTCTTCTCCCTTCCTGGGTCGATGCCCGAGTGGTTAATGAGGACAGACTGTAAATCCGTTGGCAATATGCCTACGCTGGTTCAAATCCAGCTCGACCGATTTTGTCTAATGAGGTAGTAGGAGGCCTTCGCATTTCTTGAGCAACCTATGAGATTACAACAGCGGGAAGAGTAGAAGTAGGGACTACTTTTAGTTCTTTGAGGAATAGCTTCTATTGATATTTTAACTTTCCAAGCTCATGGAATGTCATATTTTCCATAGTCCTTTTCATATCTTCAATGATGCTGTATTCCATTTCATCATAGACTAGTATGGTTTTAGCTGAAGGTGAAGAATTTGATTAAGGAGGAGTGGTTTGTGTGGATTTGGGGGAATATTTCTTACCTATTACTTTATCTTTGGGAGTCGGAGTTGATGCTTTTTGTTTTAGATTTGGTTGTGGAAAATCTACAGTGCTTCTACTCCAGGTTGCGACCAGCAATGCTTCTTGTGCTTCTTCATTAGGAAGAATGAAATCCCACATTCCTTGTAGCTCAATCGCTTCTTCATCATTAGTTTGTTCTTCAGCTGTTGATATTTCTTCTTCCTCCGCAACCGATTCAACATTTGATATTGTATTTGTAGGCTTAGGATCATAAGAGGGATTTCTTTTGTAATGTATGTAAGCTTTCCTTGAAGAAGTCTCAGCTACCTACTTTTTGATGCCGACCATTTCATTGGACATAGTTTTAAGGACTTTTTGTAGTCCTTCAAGATCAAAAGGATCTTTAGGTGGTTTTTCCTTTGATTCATCCCTAAAAGTTACCTTCTTGTATTTTCTTTCTTCTAATGCATTCTTTTTCTCTAAAGCCAAAATGCAATTTTCTACAGCTATAGATTCTTTCATGTTTTCTGCCAAAGTTGGTTTGGCATCCCTATCGACAAAAATAGTTGCGTTTGAGGGAAGAGCAGAAATGTACCATTCATTTTGGACTTCATCACTGGGCTTGGATTCCATTGGGATCTTATTCAATAACTTATTAAAATGTGAATTGAATTCCTTAATTGGTTCTCTAGGTTCAACTTTCAAGTTGGAGAGATCATTGAGAAGAGTATTTGTTGATCGGTCATCTCCAAACTTGATTAGGAACTACTCTTGAAAGAAATCCCAACTATAATGGAACCAGATGGTAATGAAAAAAACCATGATCTTGTTGATCCTTGTAAGGTATAAGGGAATAATATTACAACTGCATCTTCTTCTACCACTGCATTCAGATTTATGGACAACATAAAGTTGTTTATGTGTTCTTCAGCAAGCAGACCATCATCAGGGTTAAATTTTGGTAACCATTTCATTGGATGTGCAGGTAGTGGGTGTAATGATCCTTCCATTCGAACAATTTCTGGATTTGTCCATGGGTTTTGAGCCATAGTGGGTATTTGTGTAGAGGAAGATGTTCCAGAATTTGAAGGTGATTAGGTAGAGGAGGCTTGCACTCCAATACCAGTGTAAATCAAAGAGGATGATTGATTTTGTGATGAAGTGGATGGAAGGAATGAGGTTGTTTCAGCTGATGATGAGAAAACCTGACTATGAGCTTCAGAGTATGTTTTCTTATTTTTCCTTCAGTTTGGTAGAGGGAATTCAAATGGGGGGATCCCAACTTTTTCACTCTGTGATCTAGTTAACCTTTGAGAGGAAGGAAACAGAGAAGAAACAATAGCTTGGGATAACTCAGATTATTCATGAGATAAAGAAACCCCTTGCAGTTTATGGATTAAAGACTGAACTTCGGAAGTTTCTATAGAAGAATATTGATCTAATTTCTTTGGGATCACAGTAGTGGATTCTAAGGATTTCTTTACAACTTCTCGCCTAGGATTTGTGGATTTAGAATGCGACTGAGAAGTTAGAGGTGATGGTGAGGGAGTTTTACTCATAGAATGGCTTACTAGTTTAGATTTTCTTTCCATTCATAGTTAGACCCTCCTTCTAGCACCAAAATGTTGAAGCCTCATAAATCAGTGCAACAACATGGGGGAAAACCATCCAATCCTGACCTTGAAAGAAGCTCCTTTTTCGTTTGGTATAGTGGCTCCGACTATGGATAATGGGACCAGTTTCCCAGAGAGATTTGATAATGTTGGTGGGATGATATAAGATGTAACAGGAAATTACTAAGCTAAATGTAATCTAATCTAACTACTAAACACATGAATATCTCTTTACTCTAAAATTATCTAACTATAATATACCTAGGAATAAAATATGATATACGATCTACAATGATGTCTTACAGAAATTGGTAATAAAGATCATTCAATTGCCAAAAGAAATTAAATCATTTAACAATAATCGCTTTAGATAAATAGTTAGACAAAATGATTGAGAAAAATATATCGCATATAAGCATTGGTCATGTATTCAAAGTGGAATCAAAGGTAACATCACAGAAAAGTGAAATAATGTGAAACTATAATTCTAACTTTGATACAAAAAACAATTGAAAGAAGAATTATTGCTTAATACATCAATAAAACATAATCATATGATAAAAGTACCATATATGATAATTCTTTCTCATGTGCTTCAATAATATTGACCCAATCTCATTCAACCCAACATGTTCTAAGACTACAAAAGTACATTTCAGTAGAACATGCCAGATATGTAAAGAAAAATAGATTATGTTCCATTCATTTCATCAAAACCTCTTCAAAAGTACATAAGTGTAATGTCTTGAAAAGTGTTTTTGATAAAATTCTTGGATCCTTCTCTAAATGCATGAGAGGGTTTTAAATACTAAACCATATGTCTTAAAATAGATTATTACAAAAATATCTCAGGAGGTTTCAAACAAACTTCCTCAGAATATGCAAGAATAAAACTAAAAGAAAAATAAATTAATGACTAACTCCTTTGAACTTGATCTCTACAGTTGCAAATATCAATCATTAGCTTGAGTTGAGGTGGTTGGCTAATTGTAGATTTTAATTGCACAACAAATATGACATTTGTTAGTGTTGGCACGGTATTTTCTGTAGAGGTTGTTAGACATGTTAGATTCCTCCACTTGCTATGCGCTTTTACTAGAAACTGCCAGTCTTCTTCGCAATTCATCCTGTTTAATCGTTTGATTTCCTCATCCTTTTCTTTCGCTCCCTATTTCCACTGCTGCTCTAGTCGTTTAACATTCAAAAGAAACCATGGTACACACTCCTTGACAAGATTGGTGCCATGAAGATTTTTGTTAATGGCTTATATTATTTTGTTTTCTGTTGTCACTACTATCGTTGTTGCCATTTCTACCTATTTCAACCGAGAATCCCAATTCGTGAACAAAATATCTTTATAAGACTCTTCCAGCTTTGGTAGGTCAACCTTTCTCCCATCCCCCGATTCTTGCCAGGTGATAAATTCATTAACCCTTTTTGCGGATTTTGTCATACTCAAACTTCATATCTATAACTTGGTTTGTTAATTTATCATTGGTCTCGCAATAGGGATTTATTTGCAAGATTTTCTAAAAAAATACTTCCTTTTGATGCATTAGTAAGGAATTGAGGTTGAGTGCTTCTTTGATGAATTCAATGATTTGTGGATTATCTTTAAATTTATCTATCATGGCTTGTATCTGTGAATCCTTTTCTTCTAAGTTGGATTGGTCTAGTATCCTCATCTGTCCAAATTCTTTTTAGAGCTGGGCTACTTGCAATTATGCTTGCTGATTACAGTTTTCTTGGGCTAATTATTGTTCTAGCAGCTGAATTCTCTATTCTTTTTCCTTCAGTAGCATTTGGACCTCTATCACCTTGTTGATGGGCATTGTGGCATAGGCTCCTACGAACTGCGACAACTTCGTAAGATTCTCAGATGGGTTGATAGGCAAGTCCTTCCATACAATATCCATTGGTTCATTTTCTAGAGTTGTAACAACCATGGTGCCTAGTTTCCTTTTCTTCCTTTCTATTTTGACTAAATCCTTATGGGTAGGACTATAGAATACATCTAACGGAGGTATTTCCTCAATTCTTAAGACAATTTTTGAAGTAGGAATAGCAGGAATGATCTCAATTTATTGAGTGCCTGTAGCTCCTTCCCTTGTTGTTTCTGGATTTTCCTTATGCTGGGTTTCCTTGGTAGTTTACATTTCAGATGTTTTCTCAGGGTTTGTGTCTATGTGGAGCTTTTTATTGAACTTCTCCCATTCTTGTTCTAGGTTAATGATTGGATCATTACCTGACTGAGTTGAAGTAGAAGCAACCTCTACTTGTTTCTTTGTTAAGGCGTGCTCAACCATCTCCTCTGTAATTTTAGCTATGTCTTTTTCAAACTCTTTATTTGTGTTTCCTCCCCCATTTTGAGACTATTGCTCTGAGTGCTCTGACTCATGAGTCGAACTCTATTGGGTTTCTTCTCCAGAGTTTTATTTGGAGCTTCCCTCCAAGATTACGCTGGGAGTTGGCTCCCTTATTGGTTCAATCTGCAGTAGGTCCAATGGGACCCTTAATAATCTCTTTTTCCTGTACACATGGAAAGCCTTAACATATTATGGGGTCACAGGTAGTGGTTCCATATGCAAAAACTTGTGAAAATTTTTCTTCCTGTAGGAAGACATTATCAAAGGCGTCCTCTTCGTGGGTGAACTATTTTACTTTTACCATAGTAGTGAACTCCTTAACAGTGCCATTTGGGTCATATTGCCTTCCTGGAACTCTAGCTAATTTGAGAGACATAATAGTCTATTCTTCTTTTAATGCATGTCCATAATCGTTTATTGCAAAAGAACCACATTGTAATGGGAATGTAGGCCAAATGGCCTTCTTCTGCTCTTTCAGTCCTCTGCTTAATCGTCATTCCCCTGCTGTTTGGTAGCCTATTTCTCTGGCCATTAGTTTGTCGGGGACATATTATGGGAGGAAATGCGGTGAAGAAATGCTCCCAAAAACTCCGATGTAGGTAAATATCTCTTTCCCATACCATCTGGCTATTGACAGTATATCTACTTCGACCTCTTTAAAAATCCTAGGGGTGGTTTTTTCGTACACTGCTCTATGAATGGGTAGCATCACCCCTTGACAAATTTTATAAAAATGGGGGTGGAATTGAGATTCCCACAAAATTTTATGGTATATATGGATGGGAAGTGGGTTTTGTACAGTCCACTTCCATCCCATATTTGGAGATTTAGAACAAAGAAAGATTGCATCCATAACAAAAGAACTCATGAAGAAAGGGGGGAAAGCCTTAAAGAATAAATTATCTTCCTTTATATTCTATAATGGCCTTTTCCAAATTGTCTGATAAAATTTGAGCCAAGTTCATAATTGTTTCACTCACTGTTGCATCTATCAACGAGAGCCATTCCATGGAAAACTTAGTGCTATTGAGTCTACCGAATAACCTACATATCATTACTACTGTGTAACTATGAGGGGGAGAAATAGATGTCGTTGAGTACATACAGGTTTTATCCCATTTGCGCTTTCCTTCACTTGATTTCCATGTCTACGTGATGTCTGATGGGTCCTCATTTTCTTTGGCGAATTGCTCAAGGAACTATTTGTTGTAGAGATTTGTGGCTCTGGTAACTGGTACATTAGTCGTAGCTTGTCTACTGAGAATAACCCCATGACCTCTTGCCTATGATTCTTGAAGGTTCTGTCTTTTATGGCTATCTCATCAATTACCCATTTGACCATATCTATGTATGGTATTATCTTTGGTCTTGCAGCTATTTGGTGTAGGAATGAACATGTTGTTTCGAAATAGGAGGCGTTAGATGACTCCTGAGCATCTATCATGGCCTTTGTTACCAGTGGCTTGGGTTGTTCTTCTTCTAACAAGTTATACATGGCCTCCCATGTCGAAGTTCCTTTGTCCTTGTTGCATGTGGTATCAGAGAAAAGTGGCACCATTTCTGATTTCTCAGATGTAGCCCCCTTTCCCTTCTTCACCATTGTTTCTAGCGAAGTTCTTTGCAGAGTTTTCCTGAAATGGAGCAGAATGGAAGTTATCAGATAAACACAAGTGATAATTATAGTGAGAATAAATGATATAGTTAACCTCAAAGAGGTGACAAGAAAGGAGTTTTTAATCAAAACACAGATGAAAAGATATTGTATCGTGTTGAGCTGCTCTTTAACATAAATTCCATTAAATTTATTAAAAATCCACAAAGGTCTCTTATTGTTTCCTTCATTACTCATTAAACTACTGCATCGTAAACGGGAAGGAAAAACTTTAAGGTGGCAGGTTTAAATTGCAAGAACGCTAATTTTTTGTGATTGCGATAAGATTATCGCAATATCGTAAATCGCACTATCGCAATTTTGGTTGTGCACTTTCCTCAATATTTTTAATATTCTATGGGATTCGAGATGCAAGATAAGAGGCATATTATTTATCATTTAGAGCGTAGTTTTCCCAAATGAGTAATTATTTCATATAGTGCTTTTCACTACATGCAGGGCTAAACTTACAATTTATAACATTTGCTTCTATTGGGTCTGGGTTTTATCGCACTTCGTAAGCTTGCGCAGTTCATAAGATTGGCCTTTCAAGTAAATTGACGCAATGTGATAAGGTTGACTTGTTCTATCAAGATATTTCATCTTGCATGTTATGACATGCTTTGCGAGTTGCGTCCTTTGTGAATGCCAATATGTGATTGCGATAAGTGCTTCATTTTATAAGAGATGCCTTAAGTCTTAGTTTTGAAAGAAAAGTCTAATGACGTCTAAGTTAAATGCAACGATTCATTCTATCGGAATTCATGAATTTTTTTTATTAATTAACCCTTCATCACACTTGGTCCAGCAGTATGTGAAAAGGCGACAATTGCTAGTCTTAGACGGTTTTGACTTGATACCTTGATTTATTTCTAAAAGTTCAAAAGAAAGTGCCTAAGTGCTAAAATTTTCTTGGAGATTTTTAACTAAAGGGTCCCCATTTACTAATAGAATATTAGTTATCAAATCAATAAAATGCGAGGGGTTATCAAATAGCACAACATGTTGTAACTACATCCAAAGGATTTCCTCCATGTGGTTGGATCCTTTCAACCCCATGTAGAATCTTGCATGGGTGTAGTTGGTTTAGAGAAAAATAGAATAGATAAATTCTCTAATCAAAACTACTACCACTTGTTGGTTCAACTTATCTAGCATCTAAACTCACCTCCAAACCTCTTCTTAGTCCTATGAAACCTATGCAACTAGGCCAACACATGTATCCTTAACTATCCTTAGACACCTCTACAAGTTGCAAAACATGTTCACACCACTTTAGCATCCCACCACCAACACCACCATCATCATTATCATCAGGTTAAACTATCACTGCAACAAGTCATCTCCATGAGCATAAGTAAGAAGGCCTAGATGAAGATATATTACTCATCATGTGTTCCAACTCAACAACATAAATCACTTGAGAAACCATCCCCAACACTTCTAGCAACAACATCTACCTATACCAGCATCAACAAACCATCATAACATATCTTGCAACCATGTCTACTCAACCTCCAGTTCCTACACTAGGTCAATCTTGCACTAGATCATAACATGAACATAAACACCACTAGTACATGAACAACCATCAACTGCATCAATTCCATCATTTGGCCATCATGAGTGCGACATCATAAGGTTTAAATAAATTCCAACATATCCATCTCAAAGTCAACACTGGCAGTTGTAACCATGCTACAATAATGGCATCAATTTATCAACTAGTCTACATAGGGTTGGCATCAATGCCAACATGAGCTAGTTTCCATCATAAAACCAATGCCAACATCAGGTAGCTACACACAAGAGCACCATAATTCCAATAATCTCCCCCTTTGGAATTCATGGAAACCATACAAAAACTCCACACCAATCCCCTCTATCACTCCCCCTTTGACATCAATGGAAATGGGTAAACTCCATTTGATAAGGAAGCCAAAACTAAAGCATAAACACTAGAGAAATTGATCTCAACATGGGTGAAAAATAATTCATATCAGCCAACATACATGCCTATCATATCAATAGAAGTGAGTAGCATAATAAACCAATAAACATTCACAACAACATGTCCAACCAAACACCTCTATCAAGAACAATAATATGCCAACGTAAGGAAACCATACAAGCATTAATGAAAAGCATCACATAATATGTAGCAACATGCACATGAGGCACCAACCAACACTTCTCCATAACAACTACATAGCATCAACACCAATGGAAAACACATCCTCATTTCTCATAACATGAGGCTAAGAATCCCAACAATCATAACATAGCATGAGGCACACTGTGAACACCTCCAAGAGAATCACATTGGCAACAATGTATGGTTGAAGTAAATAGGAACATATAATTCTCCTCCTAAACATGTGCCATCTCCAAAATCAGTTCCAACCTGCAATGAACCACATTCACTGTAAACAATGCTTCCTTGCCATAAATAGAAGCACCATATGGACCAAGACTTCACATGACCATGACTATATGACATATAACATTGTACATACATGGCTATTTCAACGAAATAATACCTCATACATGACATCATGTGACCGTAAGATGACCTCATGACTCGTGACTAGATACCCCAAAGATAAGTGCAATACAAGTACATGTCTCCATGAGCATTTTACATGAATATATTAATGAAATACATGACTACTATAATCATCTCCTATGTACTAATGAAAACAATATGACATAACATTGTTATTACAACATCATTATCCCATACACATGGCTGCAAAATAAACTCATGATACTCCTCCAAAACATCCCTATCATCAAAATGACTCAAACTACTAATGATTGGACCGACTATCAACATGGAAAGATGAAACAATGGAAGATACATGGTTGTAATAAAGTGCATATAACAACATACATATGGCTGCCCCATGTCTCAAGTCATCTCTATACATCTTGTGCCAATGAACTCCTTCTATACATGGTTGTACCATCTTCACAATGAAATTATCGCTGAAACCAAAAACATATATGTGGTTGATAATGCACCATTTTCTATTCATGAAAAGACATATAGAGATGCTACAAGCATATGAGTGAACAACAATGAAGAAAATTTCAAATAACTCATGCAAACCTCATACCATGCATATTCCCCCCTAAGCTCTATACACCTCCAATATACAAGTTTCTCCTGTGAAGCTAAATGTACATGAGGCTCAAATGAAAGTTGTCACACCAACTTGTACTCATCAAACTATCACAATACTACCATATACTCCCCCTGAGTCTATGCACCTCTCATGAACTCTGCAATCCTTTGTAAATATTCGAGAAATAATGATGGACTACAGGAGGGGATGCTAATCACTTCTTGAAGAGTTTCTCCTCCTTCTTTCTCCACATTGTCTTTGGCTGCTTCTTTTCCTCCTTCATTGATTTTCTACTACTTCCACTATTTTTCTATTGCTCTTGTAATTTTTGCCTTGAGTAATGGGTGTGTAATGCTCCATATTACCAAGATATGAATAAATTTTATCAAATATCTTGTTATCTGTACCTTGCATGGAATTTGCTTCTCCTCCATTGCTTAGATCTACAATCAGATGCCTTATGGCCAAATAGGTTACATGAATAGAAATAACCATAAAAACTATGATTATACCTGATGACAAATGTCCTTGCCCGCTGATACTACTGCAAGATCCACTAATTAGATCTATACATTCTACTCTTGCAATTGGATGCAACTTGTCCAAGTTTGTGACAATTGTAAAATTATACCTTATGCACAAAAGGAACAAAAGTACTTTGATTCCTTTTTAAAATTTACAGATCTAACATGATCCTCTCAAGGAGACAAAGGTTTTTTTTAATTAGGAGCTCCTTGAGGTTTCCTTCTTTGTTGTTGTTGGTTTCTTTATTTGTTTCTCTTACTGCTATAATTATTTTCTATAGGTTCTTTTGGTTCTATTTTGGTGTTTTTACCAGCATATAAACTAGACTCACCCTTTTGAAATCCAAGACTAGATTTATCCAAAGGTGACCTCTGAATGTCAAGAAAACTATCCAAGGCCACAATGTTATTCTCCATATTTCATATCTTTCTCAAGGACAGTGCTTCAACTTCTAATCTCTCAAACTCATTTTCTTTTTCTTGGCTCTGCTTCATCATACCTTCCTCTACTTTTCTTGATTATGCCAATTTAATCTTTAAGATGATAATCTCATCCTAGAGCTTGTCCTCCTTATCATCACAAATATCTAATGACTTTTCTTGATCCTTGCATGTAGTTGTTAGTCTAGAAATCTCAGCTCTAAGTACCTTAACATCATTATCATCTTCACTAGGCACTTCAACATGATCAAAATTTGAATAATCAAAATTGTAACTCAAAAGAAAATCATTAATATTTATACCTTAAGATTTAATATTTCTCGGTTTCTTCTCATCATCAACTAAATCTTTTGCACCAAAATAATGGAACTCTTGTCACTAAGATTCTTCACTCTGTAAGCCCTTATTCTTATTCTTCTTCTTGTTTCTCTTTTTCTTAAAATCCTTATTATTGTTGGTACCATATCCAAATATGGACTCTAGCTTGTCCCACATTTCTTTGGCATATTTCAAACCTATTAGTGTCTTCAAATCATGATCATGATGATTCTTGTAAATTATGCATCTAGCTTGCACATCCTATTACAAAACTTTAGCTGAAATCAGATCATTGACACGTGCTTCACATACCAGTCTCCAAATGTTAGATCCACCAAACAAAAACTTTAAATTTTTAGGAGGGAGGACAAGCACTCCTTGAGAAGTCATTCTAAAAAAAAAAAAGGAATTAAAAAAATAAATTAAAATATATATATATATATATATATATATATATATATGTTCCAAATAAAATAAAACAAAACAAAATAAATTTTGTTGCCAACATACCCCAAATATACTCTCTAGTGATCAAGCTGCAACCAAGTGCACCACTTTGATATGAATTGTAGGAAACCTTTGAACACTACTGAGCGGGGTGGGGGGTGAAATAGTAGTGTGACTTCTTAACAATGTTTACCAATTACAAATTATATAATGAACCACATATATTTACCAAAAACACATTAAACATTTGCAGATCTATGCATAAATAAAAATTATCAAGTAAACCATATGAGAAACATAAACATGAATAGAAACACAAGAAAGTATCAACACATGATACAAAGGTTCTTCTAGTGGAAAACCCTTCACCGGAAAAATAACTGCCCTTATCGCTATGGCGCTGCTCTGAATCTTCTATTAAGAAAATAATGTCATTTACATAGATGACTGACTCCCATGAGTCAGGAGACTCAACCTTATATACAATTCTATAATTCCCATCATCCATGAGACTTGATTCTATTGATCATCTAAGAATGCTATGTTCTCACACGGATCTATAGACTACCATCTACTGAAATCAACCATGATCAATGATCCTCACCAAATGCCGATTGGATGGAACAATTGTTCCTTTCACTGAATATTTGAAATCCCTGCTTCACTCCCATGAGGTCACTGCTCCTCTACTTGTATGCATAGCTTGATTTCATACATTTTCAAACTACATCGAAGACTTCTCTACTTAACTTGATTCAGATCTACAATATGATATCCAACAACAAGTAATCATCAATAAATCAATTAAAACACCACCAAAGGCATGCTCTCAACCTCCAACAAATAGTGAAACAAATGAAATAATAGAATCATCCAACGACATAAACTCTACTCCATATCCTCCAAAAACTCTGTTATAGTAACCATGAATCTGATCTGAAAATTGATTCTATTCTTTAGAATTCTACTACAACACTGCCTTTTTCACACCTACACAATGAATCTATGCTCTTAACTAGGTATTAATCATTCCTTCTCTATGCATCCTTCACTCGTTCACTCTCACACAGAACCAACCATCACCCATCTCCAAAATGAATAATATAAAACATGTTGGGAAAAAATCATCGTCGGCCTGGGAACAAGAGTGCATAAATATGATGAAATCAATCCTCAAGCATCATTATATATGCACTAAATGCATTAAAACCCATTGAAAGACTTTTCAAACCAATTTTGACCTTTTTCAATTAATCTAGAAGCCACCTGATATTTCCAAATCAAATAAATATGGATGTGCATAAGGAGTGAGAATAAATTATAGCTAAAGACACAACCACATGCACAAAAATACTTGATCTAGGTTGTCAATGGATACACATACTTATTTCCATGTGGTTGGAGCCTTTCAACCACATGCATAAGATGGCATGGGTGCATTTGGGGAAAGTCATAATGAAAAACTTAAATTCTCTGATAAGATCCTCTGCCACTTATAGGATCACCTTCTCTAGCATTTGAACTAGCCTCCAATCCACTTCTAAGTCCTATGACACCTTTGCAACTAGGCCAAACATGTTTCCCAAGTGTCACTGACAAGTTGACCTAAAAGCCCAACAAAAAAAGGTTGACTTGTCTACAAACAAGTCCTTAACTCTCCTTAAACACTTGCACAAGCTGTAACACATGTGTACACTATTGTAGCATCTCATTGTTATCATCATCATCATCATGAGTCCAAACCATCACTGCATCAAGTCACCTACATGAGAAGAAGCAAGAAGACTTAGATGAATACCTAGTATTCATCAAGTGTGCCAAATCAATGACATATATACCTATAACAACATCAATAAACCATCATAATATATCTTGTAACCATGTCTACTCCACCTTGAGTTCCTACACTAGGTCAATCATGCACTAAGTCATAACGTTAACATAAACACGAATAGGACATGAACACACATCAACCACACCAATGCCATCATTTGACCATCATGAGTCTGACATCATAAGGTTGACATAAATACCAACATAACCATCTCATTTCCAACACAACAAGTTGTGACCATGCTACAAGAATGACATCAATGCATAAGTTAGTCTACATGGGGTTAACATCAATGCCAACATGAGCTAGTTGCTATCATGAAACCAATGCCAACTTTAGCTAGCTGCAAACATGAACCCCATAATTCCAACATCTTCAACCATGTTATACAACACTTTTTACAAAAAAAATACAGATTCCTTCCTGTAAAACTCTCCACCATTATCCATCCTCTAACACCTTTATTTTCTTCTTTGTCTAATTCTTCATTAGAGCCTTAAATTACTTAAATCTATTAATGACTTCTTATTTCTTCCTAAGAAAATATATCCATGTATTCTGCAAGAAATCATATGTAAATTATATGTAGTACACAAATTTATGCAGTGATGGAAACAACATAGGTCCAAACACATAATTATGCAGTAGTTGTATTATTCCCTCCACCCTCTTACCATAATAACCTACTCTAACTTGATTTTGATTCCCATATAAAAAATGTTCATAGAAATAAAAATAAAAAGGGAAATTAGATATACCTTCTACCATACCATTACCATGAAGTACTCAAAGGCATTCTTTGATATGTCCCAATATTTGATGCCACAACATAGTATTATCTCTTGAAGCTACAATATTTTTTCCATCTTCTGCTCCACTCACAAGAATAATGGAACTATTGGACCCAACAATAATATTGATTCCCCACAACTTAGACAAAATTACAAACTAAAATTCCCTCAAAAATACCATTTCTCCTTAAGCCATCCTATAGGTATCCTTTTTAAACACTATTTTTACACCCACATCACTCAACTTTCTTATAGAAATTAAGTTTCTGGGTAATACTTGGATATGTAGAACATTAACGAGTGTCCTAATTCTTCCACCCATGAACTTTAAAATGAGCTTTCCTCATCTTACGATTCTAGCTCTCACATTGCCTCCTAAGAAAACATCACCACCATCGAATACTTCATACTCATGAAACCACTTATTATGAGGAGTCGTATGAAAAGATGCACATAAGTTGACCAACCATGCCTTTTGATACATTTGTGTACTTTAATAAGCCAATTACACATCACCTTCCTCAAATGAGGAGATTTTTTCTTCTATCGAAGGATAATCATCATATCCCTTCCCTTTCTCTATAATTTTGGCTTTACATTCTTTCCTGTAATTCCCTCCTTGGCAACACCTCCAACATACCTTTACAAGCTTTCTTGGAGATTTTATTCTTTCTCTAGATTTAAATCTCCCTCTTGAGAACTTATTTCTATTTTTATTTTGGTACTTTTCTCTTACAAACAAGGCATATTCCTTTTTTATCTCCATGTTTGTCCATCTCATCTCCTCTAAAATCAAGGATGATACTTTTTCATATAATTTTAAGGTAGTTGAATTACTACTTATGGTAACAACTAGACTATCCCACAAGTCTAGTAGAGAACATAACATACTAAAGCACTTATCCTCATTTGGAATTTTTATATCAATAGATAATAGTTGACTCACCATAATATCAAAGGCATTCAAATTTTGTATCACCTAGTCTCCATCCTTTATCCTTATGTTATACAAACTTTCCTATAGGAAACAATTGTTCACCAGGGACATACATTAACAAAAATCCCCTATATTGTCCGAAAAATCCTTTGTTGTTTCGTCCAATAAAATATTTAGTAATATTGAATGTGAAGGAAGGAATCATATTTTTCCCCTTTCCTTTCAATTAGAATTTCCCTAATATTTTATTGACATCCCTATCATTGTAGTACTTAGATCTGTGAATATCCACTGATATTTGCCCACTGAAAGTCTTCCATTTTGATTTTGCTCAACTCAAAACTTTTCCCATTAAATTTATTAATCTCTATTTTTGAAAAACTCTCCATTTATTTTCATCATAAGAATAACTCTCACAAATCTCCCACTCTAATAGGCTTTACAATTAGCCCAAGGCAAACCTCTTACCCACAAAGGTGTCCCCTTAAAGATGAAACTAGTTTGATACCAAATGTAAGTTTAACATTGTACGATTAATATCTATAAACATATTCTTAATTAAACAAAACGATACAATAAAAGACACACAAATTTACAAAAATATTATATCCTTTGTAACCAAAATTACGAAAACTATCATTTTTTGTGGCTTAGGGGGTCCTAACCCAAGTTCATTGTTAGTTGGGCCAACCAACAAAACCCTACATTGTTGGCCCTTTCGGAAACAACCCATGTAGCACAGGCTGCAGTGTCATCTGAAGCAGTATTGGGAGATGTAAAAACTAAGTTTTTGCATCCAGAGACTAGTATGATGTCTTCTAGTGCCTTATATTTTCTTCCACACATATCGATAGACTTCTAGGTCTCTTTTACTATAACTACGTTAAATAGCTTCTAGACCTTCATGAAGGTCTGTGATCAGCAATTGCGGACATTGAACAGGTGACTTACCTACTTTTGTACCTCAACAAGCAACCCTAGATTGGAGTTTGCACAGATCTACTTAATTTGAAAGAAAACATAAGAGACCTAGCTTCTAACTTCGCATAACTAGATAATTATTCATAACATTCATTATTAAGACAAATCCATTGCATTCACACATCATTTATTCATTATTTCATAAAACATATCATTCAGTTGCCAAAAGATAACATAAATAGTCTCAATGGAAATACACAATAATTCTTCAAAAAGTTGTCTTTATTGATCTTTCATTCACAGATTATAGACTCTCAACCTTGTGCACACAACTGCAGGGGCCCATTCACTCAGCTCCTGACTCTACCCAGGCCTCCTGTGCACTCAACTGCAGGAGCCTTCCCTTATCTACCTAAGCACAAGAAGCGGAGCCTTTTTGCCTTAGCACTTGCCCCAGGAAACAAAACTCTTCAATGTAACTAGTTATCTATCGAAAGTTTTTTATAAGACTCACTAAGACTTAACTATTTATAGCCTTTCTAATACAATACCATGGCCCTCGACTCATGGGTGAGTCTTCAAAACTGACCAAAACAAGGGGCTAAGACACCTTGAACTCTTATCTATCTGTGCACTCAACATCCACATTTCACAGATACTTTACATCTTTTACAAAATTGTTTACAAAAATTGACTAAGTTAATTCAATTCTACCCCTGGGGACCCCATCCCAACAATTTTTTTTCATTATATTTTCAAGATGGTGTTAAAATAAAATATACATCTCATGAAATATATGAACCTCCAATCCAACATTAGTTCATAACAAAAACTACAAAACCATTGGAAAAGCCACCATTCACCACAAAAGCACTTTTAGCAAAACCATGGGCCAAAAACTACCAAAAATAGACATAAAAAACCATAACCCACAACTTATACAAAATTCCATTCTAAAATCGCCTCAAAAATACCATTTCTCCTTGAACCATCCTGTAGGTAGCTTTTTTAAGCAATATTTTACACCCACATCCTTCATTTTGCTAATAGAAATTAAGATTCTGAATAATCCTAGGATGTGTATAATACTAATGAGTGTCCTAATCCTTCAATCCATGAGCTTCAAATTGAATTTTTCTCATCTTATGATTTTATATCTCACATTTTCTCCTAAGAAAAAATCACCACCATTGAATATTTGATACTCATGAAAGCACTCATTATGAGGAGTCATATTAAAATATTTAGTTGAGTCGACCAACCATGCCTCTTGATACATCTGTGTACTTGAAGAAGCTAAGTACATATCCCCTCCTTGAAATGAGGAGATTTTTGGTTCTACAAAAGGATCATCCTCATATCCCTTCCTTTTATCTACAAGTTTGACTTTACAATATTTCTTGTTAATGCCCTTCTTGTCCACACCTCCAACATACCCTTACACACTTTCCTAGAGATTTTGTTGTTTCTCTAGATTTATATCTCCCACTTGATGAGTTATTTCTATTTGTATTTTGATAGTGTCCTCTTACAAACAAGGCATATTCATTTTGGACCTCCATGTTTCTCCATCTCATCTCCCCTGTAAACAAGGATGAAACTATTTCATCGAATTTTAAGGTAGTTGCAGTACTACATACAACAACAACTAGACTATCCAACAATTCTAGTAGAGAAAATAAAATATTAATGCATGTACCCTCATTTTAAATATTAATAGTAATAGATAATAGTTTAATCACGATAATATTGAAGGCATTCAAACGCTCTATCGCATAGTCTCCATCCTTTATCCTTAGGTTATACAAATTTTTTTGTAGAACAAAAAATGTTCACCGAGGACATACATTGATAAGAAAGGCCTAAATTGTCCCAAAAATAGTTTGTTGTTTCTATCCATAACAAATTGAGTAATACCGAATTTGAAGGACATGATCATATTGTGATCTTTTACTTCCAATAAAAATTCATCTAGTATTTTTATTGGCATCCTCATCAATGAAGTACCTAGATCCACAAATATCCACATATCTCTGCCCACCAACAAGTATTCCATTTTGAGTTAGCACAACTCAAAATGTTTCCCATTAAATTTATCGATACTATTTTTGAACTACCCTACATTTCATTTCATCATGAGAATAAGTATCACAGATCTCCCACTCTAATAGGGTTTACAATTAGCCCAAGAAAAATCTATGAGCCAAAAAGGTGTCTCCTTGAAGATGAAAATATTATGACACCAATGTTAGTTTTAACCTTCTACAATTAATCTCTATAAATGTACTCTTAATTTAAAAAAAATATAGAATAGAAAACACACAAATTTATAAAAATATTTTATCCTTGATAACCAAAATTGGGAATGTAGCAATTTGTTTTCATTATATTTTCTGTATGGTGTTAAAATAAAATATAAATGTTATGAAATACATGAACCTCCAATCCAGTTATAGTTTCATAGCCAAAAATAAAAAACCATTGGAAAAAACATCATTCACCACAAAAACACTCTTGGCAAAACCATGGGTAAAAAATACCAAAAATAGACATAAAAAACCATCCAAAAAAATTATTTCCAGGCATTTCCCCAAACCCATACATACCCCATGAACAAGGGCGGATAAAACAAAACCCCTAGGACACCCCTTCATTCATGGTTCATATAAATTTTGCAAAGAACACATAGCCAATAGTCAATTGAGAAACAACCTTAGGATGTGTCTCATGTTGAAGATTGAGACGACCAAGAGTGTTGAGATTGTCAAAGAGACAAGAGTGTTGAAGGGCCTAGAATCTCATGAAGGATAAAATGGTTATCCCTTGAGATGGCATGGAAGGATGGGTAGTTTGAATGACATGGCACAACTAGTATTTTGAATCTTGTGCATGACAAGTTCTACGATGGATGATGTGATAACGTGAAGAGCTGACACATGTCACTCATTTTTTTGCATTTTAGGGTGGCCAATTGGATAGGTGGTGGGTGACACAAGGAAAGTGACATGGTAAGACATGTGGCAAAAGAACAAGTGGAACCAAGTGATTGGTCCATGGTGGCGTGATGGGCCTCAGGCCATCGCTGAATGAGGGTGTGAAATGGAATGATAATGGATAATCCCAAGGTAAAATGTCACGATGTAACAACAAATTAGCCATCAACTACACAATAGAAAAAATTCTCATGAGTTGAACTTGAGGTCATCAAAACTTTAGATGTTGAAATGCGAACAATAGAGGATCATCTAGAGGAGCGAAGTCCCAAAGTGGCAAGAAAATTAGCTATGAGTTGCATCAAATGACAAGGATTACATTAGGAGAAATTATTTTTATTGATATTGTGACTTTGATCTCGATACTATGTTTGGATGAAATATTTCCAATTACTCAAGGTGCTACAAAAAAGTATTGGTGGACAAACATTCTTAGTGCGTTGGTTTTGAGATGATAGCCAGAGAAGTTCCCACTAAGAGCGGTCATGGTTCTAGCAATTAAAATAAAACAAAACATTTGGTTAAAAGGATTGATCACACAACATTAAAAGAAAAGCTTTCTAGGAAGGAAAAGGCACAAAGACAGATCCAAAAGGATAGATGATCAAGTGCAAAATTTATAAATAGAAATGGGAAGTTAGAGAATTGTGCAGCGATTTAGAGAATATGACTAAGGATATATTGGTAAAGTGTAAATGTTTTAAGTAAGTGTAAAGTTTTTGTATATTTATTTACCCCTTGCACCTAATGGAATCCATGTCACATCAGTGCTAGTATCCCCAATCTACTCAACACAGCTCTAAATTTACATCCCATTCAACAAAATTTCATGTAATATTTAACAGATAGATTCAATATACAAATAGGAATAAGAATAAGAATATTTGTACAACAGGTAGACCCAAAAGGGATTTCAAATAAAATGCAATCCTCAAAAAAAAAAAAAATCTTCCATAGTCGCTATAAAATGGTTTGGTAACACCTATTCTACAATTTATTGTTCCATCATTGCAAAATGATTTCGTAGTGCTCGTTAAAATTTTGTATTGTGGTTTTAAGGAAGATGAAATGACTCGACACTTTCCCATATTGAATCCCGATGTCCCTAACTTGATCCTTGACACAATATATAATTCACGTACCTTCTTGCACTAGAGGTTGCAATGCTAAATTTTTATTTTGAAGAAACAGTTAAAGAGGGTTTTTTTATCTTTAGAATTCCTAATAGAGTACTTTGCCTCTATAAAAAATCTGAAAGAACTATAAATACCAGACAACCATTATTCCAGAATGTGGCTGACATGTTCCTTTGTGGTTTTTGAAACCAATGTAGCAATCATCAAAATGAAAATATATTATCACAACTACTGAAGGAACAAGGTTCAAATATTTAATATAAACCGATTCAACAAGCTATAGGTTCTCTAAATGACAAAGACACACAAGAATAAAAGTACAAACAATAATTGTTCACGAGCAGAAACTGATTCATTATAACCAAATATTTCGATTCATTTAAGAATCAAACAACTTACAACCAAATTGTTGTTCATTACGTCATTCACACATAAATACCTCTTGGTTCATGCATATTCGAAGGTACAAGTGACTGCCAAACTTCAAAACTCTAGTTTCATAGGTAAAAAATGAGTTCCTCTATTCTGTTTTGGAGCTTCTCCTCCTCTCAAGAACTTCCCAAACAATCTTTTCTTATTTTTCTCCCAAAAGAAACTAACCATGAAAACCAAGAGTCACAAAAATGTGAATCATTTCGCCTTTTCCATAAAATAGGGGAAACTGATAATATATTTACATCATAAAATAACTTCTCCACTTATTTCTAAAAAAAATCAAAATATACTCCTAAATTAAATATTCAAACTTTCTTAAGGAAACAAATATCTAGAAGGTAAAACTAATTGGATCAATAGATCCAAAGGAGATCGTTGTCTCTTAGAAGTTAGTGATTGCAAATAAAAGGGGATTAGTGTCTATAACATGTTGGTGCTTGCAAGTAGGGGGTGTTTGGTGCATCCAACAAGTTGGTGCTTGAAACATTTTGGACAGTTGACGTCTCTAGTTGGGTGGGGCCTACAAAAAATGTAAAATGAGGTTGTTCCTTCTTAAATAAAATAATCAATAGAATGTTTATGGTTTTCTGTCGATTGATTTTCCACATATACCCTATGTTAAATTCTCTTATGTGATTGCTATATTTTTTTCCATGAAATGTTTTAAATAAGTGTAAATTTTTAGTATATTTATCTACCCCCTGCCCCTGATGGCATCCAAGTCACACTAGTGACAATATCCCCAATCTATTGAACACATAGCTCTGAATTTACATCCCATTCAATAATATTTCATGTCATATTTAACATGTATATTCAATATACCAATAGGACTAAGAATAAGATATTTATACAACAGTTAGGCAAAAAAGGGATTTCAAATAAAATGTAGTCCTCAAAAAATTAGTTTTTCTTCCATAGTCTCTATGAAATGGTTTGATAACACCCATTCTACAATTTATTGTTCCATCACTACAAAATGATTTCACAGTGGTTGTTAGGCCCCTATGCTACTAGTGTAACCCCTTATTGTTATTAGCACAACCCACTTATTATATTGATGTACCCATGTAGTGCTCATATTGTTACTATTGTGCCCCATAGAAGCCCACTATTGTTATTATTGTGCCCTTACATTATTATTGTTATGTCGGCTCTGATTATGTTATGACCCCTTGGACTGCTATATATAAAAAGGAGGTCTTTTCATTTGTATCATCCAAGAATTTTTCATTTATGTAATATAAAGGAGGTTTCCCCCTCGAAGAGGCTAAATTCTAAGGCGTTGATTTATCTTTTCTATCTTTTCTTGAGCTAGTTTCATAACATTTGGTATCAGAGCTTTGGATTCTAGGGTTTCGCTGCTCCAAATAGGTCATCATGGAATTTTTGCTATAACTTTTTTTCTGCGACGTTTCAGAAGTTTCAAAAAAACCCATTTGAGAAGAAATCACGTTGAACCTTGGGTCAGAATTTCAGAGCCTTTTGTGCTATATTTGCGGAGATATGATCTGAGGAAGTTGGTCTTTTTGCGGACTCCTGAGTTACATTCCAAACAGGTGACCTGGGGAAAATCATCATAACTTTCTCTCTGAGCATCAGATTGAAATTTTGTAAGAAGGTACAGAAAGGGATGGACTATAGCTTCTTGTGTATATTTTTTAGAGCCAAAGGTCAAAACAAGGACACATGGCACGTCTTACAAGTTTGCTCTACTGAATTAGTATATAATCAGGTCACTGTGGGAGATTTGTCATAACTCTTCATTGGAGAATCCGATTGGGGTCAGACTGGTGGAATTGGAAAGAGGACACGGAGGGCTACCACAGATCACAATTTTAGAACTTAAAGATCTGAAAGTATAGAGTTACAGTTGTTTCAAGATCGAGCTCCTAAAATCAAGAAAAAGCAAGATGAGGAAGTTTGATGGCAAGGATCCGGTAAATTGGATACTTCAGATGGAGCAATATTTTGATCAACATGGTGTACCACTATTGCAAAAGTTATGTATTGCATCTTCATATTTAGAACCAGATCAATTTTTATGGTATGAAGGGATTTGTTCTCATAAACAACTTGTTACTTGGTCAATTTTCACGGAGGAAATGATAGCACATTATGAGGATACAAAGAGCAACACCTTCTTTAGAGCAACACCACAACAATTGGAAAGAGTAAAAGGGCTTTGTGACATATTGGAAAGAAAAATTATGGAAGCCAGGAAGCATACCCCTCACAACTATAAAGATGGAAGTGTTTTTTCTCCTAGCCTTCCACAACCTACAAGGGTTACACCACAAAAATTGGAAGAAAAAAGAGAAAAAGGGCTTTGTTACAATTGTGATAGAAAATGCACTAAAGGTCATAAGTGTGCTGAGAAGAAATTATTTTACATAGAATATGAAGAGGAGGAAGAAAATGATCAATAAACATCAAAAGAACAAGATATACACCAGGATCCCACCCCAGAGAAAGAAGAAATGAATTAGACCATATCTTGTAAAGCATTGGCAAGAATTATCACTCCTCAAACTCTCAAGATAGAAGGACATATAAAGAAGAAAAAGGGGAAAGAAGTGAAATATCACATCGAGAAAGAAGAAATGAATCCAACCATATCTTGTAATTCATTGGTCAAATTTACCACTTCTCAAACTATCAGGATAGAAGGACATATCAAGAAGAAAAATGTTCAAGAAGTGAAAGATCACATCGAGCATCAAGAAATGAATCCAACCATATCTTGTAAAGGATTGGAAGAAATTACCACTTCTCAAACTCTAGAGACAGAAGGACATATCAAGAAGATAAAGGTTCAAGCAGTGAAAGATAACATTGAGCATCAACAACAAGTTCTCCAAATTTTAAAGGATAACGCCACTTCGGTGCAAAATCAAATGAAACAACAGGTAGATCAACATTGTAGTGAAAAATGTTTTGATGTAGGTGATTGGGTATTTTTACTGCTACATCTCAAGCAAGCTATTTATGAGAAGGAAATGTTGGCAATACTACATGCACTTAAAAAATGGCGACCTTACCGAATGGGAAGACTCTTCAAGGATGAGGATGTAGAAGCATTGTTTTGTGCTATTTCTATTATCCAACCAGATTGGATAAATTAAGCAAGGGATGAATGGAAGAAGGATGAAGAAGTATGGCCACTTATTCAAAAGTTGCAAAAGATCCCAATTCAAACAATATTGCTAGAAATTGAAGAGGAAGAAAAAATCATATTGGAGCTTGGAGCAGTCACAGAAACAAGAACCCGACAGCTACGAAATCAATCAATTTCAAAGTATCTCATCAAGTGGAAGAACTTACCCACTGAAGATTCCACATGGGAGGACAAGAATTTTATACAGAAGCATCAAGAACTACTCAAGTGTTGAGGACAACGCTTTTTGAAGGAGAGGGGCATGTTAGGCCCCTATGCTACTAGTGTAACCCCTTATTGTTATTAGTACAACCCACTTATTATATTGATGTACCCATGTAGTGCCCATATTGTTACTATTGTGCCCCATAGAAGCCCACTATTGTTATTATTGTGCCCTTACATTATTATTGTTATGTCGGCTCTAATTATGTTATGACCCCTTGGACTCCTATATATAGAAAGGAGGTCTTTTCATTTGTATCATCCAAGAATTGTTCATTTATGTAATATAAAGGAGGTTGCCCCCCTCGAAGAGGCTGAATTCTAAGGCATTGATTTATCTTTTCTATCTTTTCTTGAGCTGCTTTCATAACAGTGGTCGTTAAAATTTGGCATTGTGGTTTCAAGGAAGATGAATGACTCGACACTTTCCCAAATCGAATCCCAATTTCCATAAATTGATCCTTAACACAATTATAATTCACCTACCTTCCTGCACTAGAGGTTACAATGCTAAATTTTTATTTCGAAAAAAAAATTAAAGATGGTTTTCTTTTTTAGAATCACCAGCAGAGTACTTTGTCTCTATAACAACTCTTAAATCACTATAAATACTAGACAACCATTTTTCCATAATGTAGTTGACATATTCCTTTGTGGTTTTTGAAGCCTGATGAGCCTCAGAAATGGGTAACTATATGGGCTCAGTCTGCCTCTTGTTTCAACTTAATCCACCATTCTCATTATTTTTTTGCATTTTTTTGAATATATTTATGCTAATAGACTGAATTGGGTTAGTCACTTTGCCATGTAGTCTAATGTGTGTTTTATGCAGATTGTTTTGGACAATTTTGGACAAAGTCAGGGAATTTATGAGCAAATGGCAGCCAAAACCTGAGGAAAATAGGGAAGAGAACTTGTAGGGGAGGTGTATCCTTCATTAATGACCCATTTCCTCGAATCCTCCATCAGCAACTCGGAGCACAAAGGTCCACATTGATGATTCCAAGGGGCAGCCAAGCAAGTAAAGTAGGACTATTGTTTATCTTCAGTTTTAGGAAGCTGAGTTCCTTGATTTTATGAGGACTGTTGGAAGTCCCCATTTGTATAAATAAGGGGGCTTAGAGCCTCAATAGGTTAGCCATTTATTAGTATATTTTCACACTTTTGTGCAGCATTGTGTTCAACTCATTTTCGATTTCCTTTTTTAGAACAATTTATGTAATGTAACTGCTATTTTTGATAATGAAGATGAAACAGTCTTTGAGCTAGCATTGATATCTTTCATAGGGTTGAAGCTCTTGGGTTAATGCCCAACCCAAGCTGCCCAACACCTCCTTCTGTGTACTTATATGTTTTTTTTTCTTCCATTCATGAGTTAATTTCTATTGCATAGGTTTAGTTTACTTTGTTAGGTTAGGTTGCTTTTGATGGTTAACATAGTCATTTTGTTTTAGTTTCTCAAATAGGTTGCTGCAGTGACAGAATAAGATTCAAAAATGCCAACAGCAAGCCCTAATCTCCTTTCTCCCTTCCTGGGACTATGATCTAAGGTCAGGGCACTACTGCTGCCACCAAAAACACAGTTTTTGCTCTCCCATGCAACTACTAGTGTGATAACTTTGATTTGGAAAGGTTGATAGTAGTTCAGATTCAATTTCTTAGATCATTTCCTATTATTTTCCCATAGTTCTCTTGCATGCTTTTCTGTTCATAAGGTATTGTGCAACATTTTCTGTTTTTTAGGTCAGAAATTAGGTCAAGCTAGAGAAATTTCAGTTTTTAGTTCTTTCTTTGGTCAGTTTTGATAAGTAAATGTGCAGATCTCTTGCAGGATATCTCAGCCCACCATACATCCATAGCATAGCCAACACCAACTCACTTCTCATAGATTTCCCCACTCATTCATAGCATTTCGCCAATCTGCCCTAATTTCTGCGTTTTTTTTCCATAAAGCTGCTATCTTGCCATTTGAACAAATCCGACCATCACATTTACCCTTATCTTCCTTGACAAGTTCTAGAAATCTCAACACCTTCATCTAGCCTTCATTTCCCCTTTCCCATCATTTTTCCACCTTCAAAACTCCAAAAATAGCTTTCGGCCTCCTCTTGTAGATCCTCTTGTACATCCTCTTGTAGATCCCTTGCAACCTCATGTAGAAGTTCCTATGAGTGATTTTTCGAAGCCTGATCGCTATGGAAGTCTCCAGAATGGTACTAGGGGCTTCTTATGACCTCTCCACACCTCCCTCACCCTCTGCAAAAGCCAACTGCTTCTTCCTTTGCCACCAAACCTCTCCACAGTCACAACCAGATAAATCACAAGCATAATAATTTCACATCAAAACACTCAACAGTACAAAAGATGATTTCTTCTCATTTCTTTTCCAAAGTAGCCTGAATAAATGTAATTTACCTTTTCAGTAATCAATGGCACTCATTTCATTAGTTTCCATCTCTTTTCTTGCAAAAGTAGGGTTAGTGGGTAAACTAGGGTTTGCTATGGTTTACTAGGGTTTGTGTTTCATTTCAGTTTTCATTCTCTTTCTATAAATAGAACAACCTCTGTAGAGTTATCTTTCTTCCATCATAGTTAAAATATTTTTTTGAGAATTCATAGAAGTTGGCTTAAGCTCCTAGCGATCTTGCGCCAACTGATCAAGTGACAACCTACAGTAATAACTAGTACTTGTGCATGTAGCGCCGTCACTTCCAAGTTTGTTACGAACTACTAGGTTGATAAAAGTAAAGAAGGAAGCCCCAGGAGTTGCAACATTATTGCTGCAATACTGGAGCCCATCATCTTTTTTGCACCATTGCCAAGGAAGCGTCAGAGTATTTTGTGATTACTGCTTTTCTTCTATTTTCTACTGCAACATTCTGCTAAGTAGTTTATTTCAACAAGAGTAGAGTAGTTGTTTCATTTCAATTCTGTAATTTCAATTCTACAAGAGTAGATTAGGCATTTCCTACTTTCATTTCAATTCTGTAATTTCATTTCAGCAAGCGTAGAATTAGGCATTTCCTACTTTCATTTCAATTCTGCAATTTCTGTTTCAACAAGTGTAGATTAGTCATGTCCTGCTTTCATTTCAATTCTGCAATTTCCTTTCCAGAAAAGTAGATTAGTCATTTCCTTTCTTTCACTTCAATTCTACAATTTCATTTTAGCAAGGGTCATTTTAATTAGTTTCAATTTGTTGTTCAATCCATTTCAGTTTTGCAGGTATAAGCAGAGAAAAAAAACAAAAATCACCTGAAAAGAGATTTCCTCTCATGCTTCGTAGGAACAGAGACAATTCATGAAAATTCCTACCCAACACCCCCACCACATCACTAAGTCACCCTTCTCTCTTCTCTGGTGGCAGTGATCCAGAATAACCTATAGGTGAACATCTAGAGATATACGAAGATCCTATAGCAGAAGAAGAGCAAGAAACCATTCCTCCTGAGACCATGGTTGAAAACAGAAACATAAGAGGAAATGGGGAAAGAATAAAGGGTACCTTTCCTATCCGAGATACCGATGGAGACACTAAAATGAAAAACATAAGTCCTTCAGCCTTACCTCACTTCCATGGATTGACTACCGAAGATCTTGATACCTTCTTGTTTGAATTTGATGTTCTCTGTCGAACCTATGACTATGCAGAAGATGAGAAAAAGTTGAAACTGTTTCCTTCTACCCTCAAGGATGTAGCATTACGCTGGTTCATGGGGTTACTTGGAAACAACATCACAACTTGGGCTCAGATGTAGCAAGCATTTAACAACAAATACCGGGACTACTGTAGGTCAAAGGATACCAAGGAAGAAATCTTTCGAATGACCATGGGAAGTGATGAATCCTTAGAAGACTATGAAGAGAGGTTTTAGCTCAGTTATAAAAGGGCCAAGTGCATAATTGACCCCGAATCTCTGAAGTTGGTCCTACTCACAGGAGTCCTTGAAGACCTTCTAGATACCCTCCATTTGCTGGCTGGGGGAGACATCTACCAACTACCTTATGATGACATAAAGACTATGTTTAGAAACCATTCTAGGGCAGCCAGAAAGAGAGGTAGGGGAAGTCAACCTTTAGCCAGTACATCCTCATCCAGTTCATCTCTTAGAAGTGAATTTGAGAATCGGCTAGAATATTTCAAGAGCGAGATGAGGCAAACTCTTGCCATGCAAATGGATACCTTGCATATCAAAAGGAAACAAGAGGAAGCCGAGAGGGCTTTGGCCATCTTTTGTCTGAGGTACACTAGAAGGCATCCTAGGAACAAATGTCCATTGAACTCTATAGAAGTGTGTTCAGTGTGTGAAGAAGACCATTCTACGAATCAGTGCCCTTCCTTGCTCGAACTTAAAGCTGCATAACAAGGGGCCGAAGGATCCACTGAACCACTCTATTTCATGAAACAAAGGAGGCCACATGGGCCTAGACCGTACCAGTAGGGAATGCAAGGGACATCCCAGACCTATTACAACCCCAATCAAGCCACTTCCATGCCTTCTTTGGGTCCCCCTTCTCATCCTTCCTAGTCCACACCCCCTCCTTGGTCATATCCATCTCAATACCATGCTCCACCAGTTGCTCATTCGTTTCATTCTTATGCTCAGCCACAGCCTCAGTGGAATGCACCTCATCAGGGGTGTAGGCCCCAGTACAACTCTCCTCCCGCTCTTTTGCCTCCACCACCTACTCAACCACAACCATTGCCTCCTGCTCCACCAAGTAAACCTCAAATACCTACTCAATCGAACCCGAACCCTAATAACAGACAGGCCCAGTAGGTATATAGTGGGGAAAAATCATGCCCAACCTATGCTGTGGAAATTTAGGAGATTAACCTATGATCTTGCAAGGTTCTCCCAAATAACCAACCTCCCCCTAAGGAGGATGAGGAAAAAGAGGAAACTGAACCAAAAGCCATTCCACTGTTTCCTAAGAGACTAATTGGAACCACACAACCGACCCCAGAAGAAACTAAACTTCTGGAGAATTGAAACAGTTATGCCTAAAGATACCACTTATCCAAGCCATAAAGGATGTGCCTACATACAACAAGATGATTAAGGAGAAGTGCTTCAGGCACCCAGGCAGGCGTAGGAGAGATGCACCAATTATCAATGTCATAGGACAACTATTCGACCTGATGTTGGGGCAGGTGATCTTTCCGAAATATCTGGACCCTGGAAGTCTTGTAGTCGATGTCCACATCAATGGCACCATAATCCCCCATACCCTGATTTCTCTAAGGGCTACCATTAATGTGATGACCAGGGAAAATATACTCAACCTCAACCTTCAGGGCTCCCTGAGAAAGACCACAACAATACTGCTGTTAGCAGACCATTCCACCGTGACCCCTAAGGGGAATGTGGAAGATGTAATGGTCTTTATTGATTCTTGGGAGTACTTAGCTAATTTCTTGGTTCTCTAACCAAAGGCAAAGCTCACTAGGTATCCCCTCATCCTGGGAAGACCTTGGTTGGCTACTGCAGATGCCTACATTAGTTGTCGAGTTGGGAACATGACAATCAAGAACGGGCATATGTCCAAGCAGCTAGTCCTATATCCTCCTGCCCAACCTCTGTTAGAACATGATTTACCTCTCTGGTTGGAGGAGGAAGATGAGGATGAAGTCTATTTCGCACCATTGTGTACAGTAGAAGCTACCATGGGGGGCCCTCAAACCGAGGATGATCTTATTGAAAACATGATTTATAATCCACTGCCAGTGTGTTGCCATTAGAAGAGATGGTGGAAGAAACCCAAGCCAATCCCTTAGTTGACCTTTGTGTGGCTGATCCAACCTCTCTCCAAGTTAAGAATTTGGAATTCAGCCCAGAAAGAACCTTGAAGATCAACTCATCCCTATCCACCTCTCAGGAGAAAGAACTATGTAGCTTTTTGAAAAACCACTTGGATGCTTTTGCTTGGAGCTATAAGGAGATGAAGGGAGTGCACCTTTCAATCTGCACTCATCACATTTACATTTAGGAAGATTGTAAACCAGTCAAGTAGCCTCAAAGGAGGATGAATCCAGCCCTTAAAGACATTGTCAAAGAAGAACTGCAAAATTTGCTGGATGCACGATTCATCTACCCTATATCTGACAGCGAAAGGGTATCTCCTTTGGTGCTAGTGCCAAAGAAAAATGAGAAGTGGAGAATCTGTGTCGATTATCGGGAACTAAACTAGGCCACCAAGAAGGACCATTTCCCTTTGCCTTTCATGGATCAAGTGTTAGATGGCCTAGTAAGGAAGAAGTTCTTCTTCTTCCTAGATGGGTTGAGCGTGTACAACCATATCCAAATCTTCCTGGAAGACCAAGATAAGACCACTTTCACTTGTCCTTGGGGTACCTTTTCATATCGGGCCCTTCCTTTTGGGTTGTGCAATGCTCTCGCCACTTTCTAGAGAGTAGTAATGGGTATATTTGTTGAGATGGTTCATGATTCAATGGAAATATATATGGATGACTTTACCCCTTATGGTTCTAACTTACAAGAAGCTTTGACTAACCTGGGAAAAGTTTTAGAAAAGTGCATTGAAATGAACCTATCCCTCAGTCCTGAAAAATGTGAATTCCTGATGACTGAAGGGACCGTGCTAGGTCATACAATTTCTCAGCAAGGGTTATAGGTGGATCCCAACAAAATTTCCATCATCCAAAGGGTCCCACCTCCTCAAAGGGTAAGAGATGTTTAGAGTTTCCTAGGCTTAGCACAGTATTATAGAGGATTCATTAAGGATTTCAGTAAGCTAGCCTCTCCATTGTTTGGTCTTTTGGGAAAATATGCTGAGTTCATATGGACTGACAACTGTCAAGAGGCTATGGATACCTTGAAAAGTAAACTAGTGACTGCCCGAATTTTGAGAGGTCCAAACTGGGCCCTACCTTTCCACATTTATACAGATTCCTTGAACAAAGCGATAGGAGCAACCTTAGGGCAAGTTGATGAGAAGCTACCTTATGCCATATATTTTGTAAGTAAAAACCTGTCCAAGGCAGAATTAAAGTAAATTGTAACCGAAAAGGAACTACTAGCTATAGTCCATTCCCTAAATAAGTTCAGACACTACATCACCGGCTATCAAACATTCATGCACACTAATCATGTTGCAATTAGGTATTTAATGAACAAACCAGATGTAAATGCTCATATTATTAGATGGTTACTTTTATTGCAGCGATTTGATTTAACCATTGTTGATAAGCCAGGTAAGGAAAATGTTGTTGCTGATTTTCTGTCTAGATTAGATCTGCCTGCAAGTGAAGAAGGAATGGTGGATGATCAAATGCCAGATGAACACCTATTTTTTTATCTTACTGCCCTCTCCATGGTTTGCTAATATAGAAAATTACTTGGTTTCAACACAGTTTCCACCACACCTGTCCTCAAAAGAGAAGAGAAAGATTGTGAGGGAAAGTGCCCCATTCACCTGGATTGGGGGCAATCTCTTCAAACTTGGCCCAGATGATATTTTGAGGCAATCGGTTAGGGAGGAGGAAATTTTTGACATTCTCCTAACCTGTCATGATGGGCCCTGTGGAGGCCATTTTGTAGCAAAGAGGACTGCCTTCAAAATTATGCAAGTAGGTTACTATTGGCCCACTCTTCATCAAGATGTAAGGAGATATATCAGCCAATGTGACTGATGTCAAAGGATGGGGAAACCTACTCCAAGGGATGAGATGCCCCTGCAACCTCAAGTGACTTTCGAGCCATTTGAGAAGTGGGGCATGGACTTTGTGGGTCCTGTCAACCCTCCTTCAAAATATAAATATTACATCATTGTGTGTACTGATTATCTGACAAAATGGGCAGAAAAAAAGGTGATCAAGGCAGCAACAGAAGAAAAAGTAGCTGAGTTTTTGAGAGAAAATATCTTCTACAAGTTTGGCTATCCAAGAGAATTAGTCACAGATCAAGGGAGTCAATTTACCTCCAATCTGATTGAAGACCTACTCACACATCACAAAATTAAGCACAAAACTTCCACCACCTATCATCCTCAAGCAAATGGACATGTGGAAGTCACTAACAGAGCTTTGGAAGAGATTTTGACAAAGGTAGTGAGTAGCAACATGAGAAAATCGATTGGTTTAGGCCACCTGGGCCTATAACACCACTTGGAAAACCACCATAGGGTTCACACACTATGAGATGGTCTATGGGAAGAAGGCTTTGTTTTCAATAGAATTTGAATATAACACATTAAGGATGGCAGCTCAGCTAGACCTAGATCTCAGCCATGTACAAAAGGAAGGGTTACTTCAGCTAAATGGATTGGATGAAAAGAGATTCCAGGCCCTTCTCCATTCAGAGTTAGTCCAACTTTAAAGGAAAATATGGCATGATAGACTCCTCAAAGAAAAACAATTCTAGGAATGAAATTGGGCGCTACTGTATGATTCAAGATATAAAGATTTCAAGGGAAAACTGAGGACAAGATGGTTGGGACCGTACACAGTAGAAAAATGCAATGACAATGGTTCAGTTTTGATCCAGAACATCGATGAAGAAGCCATCCCCATTCTCGTCAATGGGCATAAGTTGAAGATCTATAGAAAGCCCCTCTCTAAGTAGGAATTCAATGACAATATGAGTAAAACAATGTTGATAGTGGAGCAGGTCTCTGCCTTCACTCCACCCACACCCTAAACACAAAAAATAAAAATAAATAGTAAGAGAAAAAATAGAAAAAGAGAATAAAATATCCTTGGGCGAAAACCTCCTGGAGGCACCCAGGGTAGGAAGTGAGGGTGAAAACCTCTTGGAGGCACCCCAACTATCTCATAAAAAAAAGAAAAAGATGAAAAGAAAAAAGAAAAAAGAAAAAAAACAGAGAAAAAAGGGAAAAAAAAAAAACTAACTTCTTTTGAATGCATTGCAGATTGCAGGAGGGTCACAGAAGAAGAAAGGGACATGGCCAAGTTTAATACACCCATGATAGCTCATTTCTCCATTGTCATTGTCTTTTCCCAAGTCCTGGTCTCACTTTTTCTAGAAATTTTGCATCCTACAGGAAGCTTTGTGCATTCTACAGGAGGCTCTTGTAGAAACCACAGAGAGCTTGAAATCAAGTTTAGAAAAGAATCAGAGAGCTAGAAATTTGTCCAAAAGACTTGTGGACCTCCCTTCCACCACTCATCCTCCTAACCCTCCATTCTATCCCTGCACCACTACATTTCCACTCACTTCTTTCTTCCCTGCACAAGAAAACACATAAATCCTATTTCTTTTGTTTTTTCTTGAAAAATGGAGAATAAACAACAACATTCTTAAACTTGTTTCTTACCTAGTGCATACTAGATACTTTTCCTTTTCCTTAAGAACCTTCCTCACCTATCTTTTCAATCCCTTTCGAAGCCTCAGCCAGAAATTTTAGAGGGAGAAGGAGTTCCAGGAAATCCTGCAGGATTCCTATAACAGTTGATCCCTTTAAAAAAAACAAGCTCTAGAGGTAGGTTCAGTGCAGCCATAGGTGTATACAATGTGCAAGGAGCTATTCCTAATCAAAAATCACTAACATGAAGTATCCAAGCCACCAGTTCAGAAGCCACGAGCGCCAAGAGAAACAACAATCCATGAACAGAGTGCTAAAGTCTGAGCATGCAAAGCACGATAGTGACTAACAGGTAAGTGGCTAAACCTGTTCCTCTGTTGCATGAATATGATTTAGAAATTGCATGAACCATTAAGATGGTTGTGATTAAATGAAATCGTTGGCCAGCTAACTGGCCACCCTGATCCAGTTTGAACAGGCCTCATCCAATTCAAATAGCATTTAGTGGGTGCAATCGGCACATGTGTCCAGTCAACTCGGGAAGAAAAACTCAAAACAGGTAGTGGTGGCGGCGTATAATAGGAATGATCGCAGTGATTTCCGGCAGGCAGCATGAAGTATCATAATAGCACTGAAGTAGGGACCAATGGTCCAAATGAGGATAACGTACCCTTCCTGCCACCTCACCACGTCACCGTAGAACATGCCATAAGCTTAAGTACGCTGCAGTCACAGCCTCCACCACCTTTTTTTTCATTTGCATCGACAAGTTCTCAGTTGGAGCAACTTACCTACCACCTTCAGAACCTCGAAATAGTCACTCTCTGCCAGTTTCAAAACCCTTCCACTTATCGGGCTCTACAAGAGCATTATCACACTCTACAGGAGCGGAAACATAGTCTACAGGAGCCTTTCTATAGGAAGGCCAGTGAGTAGCTCTGCAAGGGAAAAATTCAAGATTTTATGCCAAATTTGAGCTCGAAAGAAGGTAGACTCGAAAAACCCACTCTGCATGTTATATATCTACAAAAGGTGGTGGGATTTGAAGCGAAGTATTGAGTTGAAAAGAAAAAGTGAGAACTGAAGTTTGCTTGTGTTTTTCTGAAATATATACAATCTCTCCGTTTGACTCTTTGCACTAAAAGTTTGTCTCTTTCTTCCCCGTGGTATTCTCTTATATGAAGAAGTGATGTAACCATAGGAAATTATGCCTGTAAAACAGTGAATTTTCATAAGGTGGTTTGCTTACTTTGTGAAAT
The DNA here is from genome assembly GCA_031772625.1 of Pinus tabuliformis. Lineage (NCBI taxonomy): Eukaryota > Viridiplantae > Streptophyta > Pinopsida > Pinales > Pinaceae > Pinus > Pinus tabuliformis. The sequence continues at coordinate 1,949,289,226 of CM062816.1, forward strand.
AAAAACTCTGTCTTGCTCTCTGTGTTTTTTAAAAAGAAAAAGATATTGATTTCCTCAAACAAGCCGAGAAGTAAAGTAAGGTTGAGAATAGAGTTTGAAGGGTAGGAAAATTAAAATTTGTTTTTCTTAAAAATAAGAAACACGAAAAACTCTCTTTGGTTCCAGAAAAAACCTTAGTTGTTCCTCTGTTTTCGGGTTTGAAAATTTGCTGCCTTCCTCCTCACCTGAGAATTTCTAGCAGTCACTGAACATCATGACAGGGGGCTTTATGAGAAAGGAGCCTCTTAATTCGACCAAGTTGCATGAACACCCAGAAGTGGTAGCCCTCTTTACCAGGGCAAATTGGATGCCTTTCTTTGAGAAATTTCATGGGTATGATGAGGATGTAAGAGAGGAATTTTTATTATCTTTAAGACCCCATTCAAAAACCCATGCTACAGTCAGTTTCAAGGGTCTAACCATAGAACTTACACCAAAATTCATCAGTAGAATTACAAGTCTTCCACTTGGGCTCCCCTGGAGCAAAGAAGAAAAACCACTAGGACAGGTTGCTAAAAAGACCTTTTTCCAGCCTGATGAAAATCCTGTGGAGGATAAGAATGGGATCAGAAGGACAAGTATACCTTATCCGTGGGGTGATGTTAGCTATCAGATCATGAAATATATCTCCTGTAAAGGAAGATACAGTATATTCTATGGTTATCATTTCAGATTGTTACATGAAATAAGATATGGAATGGACCTACCTACATCTAGAAAACTCAGTCTTCCATATTTTCTCCTCCAATCCTTCATAGAGTGTAGCATGAAATTGAATGCAGGGGTTCCAAACCAACTGGCTCACCATGGGCTCATTAAATTGGTAGTAGAGGATGCCCTCCACACATACACAATCCCTATAGCCTGGGATATTTTCATGAACATGACTAAAGAAGATGACATAGAAACTCCCACTGATGACCTTAGTGCATCTGACAGTGAAGAGGAGGAACAAAAAGAGGAACTTGAGAAGGAATTCCATGAGGAAGCATAGAATGTTCAATTACAAGAAGAAAAAGAAGAAAAACAGAGAGGAGAGGAGAAACATGACATCACCACAGTTGAACCTAAAGCAGAGAAGAAAAAAGCATCAAAAGCAGAAAAAGGGAAGACCACAACAGAGAAAAGGAAGAGGGAAACACCTGAAAAGAATAAGCCCAAGATAGCTCAGAAAAAGGCTACCACAAGAAAGGCAAAAACTTAGCAAGTAGAGGAGAAAACAACACCAGAGACAGTAGAAACAAAATCAGAGACAACAGACATAGGAAAAATAGCAGAGGAAGAAGAAGAAAAATAGTGGGAAGAAGTGTCTCCTGAGACACTAGCAAGAGAAGTAGTAGTTGATCTTGTTGCACTTAGTACTCCAGCCAAGCAAAAAGGGAAAAGAAAAAGACAACCATCTATGTACTTCAAAGCTCGAAGGAGCACCAGAATCAGGATAGGGAAGCCTCAACCACCTTCGAAAGAACCCATCATCATTGAGGATGCACCTACTGTAACAAAGGAGGAATCTCCCTTCAAAATCTCCATCACTTACGAGAGAGGAAGTCCTAAGACCTCTACCTAGAAGGAAAGAATCAAATTAATGGACTCTAAAGTAGTCCTATAGGATGCACAAACCTCTCTACAAGAGACATTGACAAAGCTCAAAGAAACTGAAGGACTTGAAAAGAAGGCAAGAGAATAGACCTAGGAAGAAGCTAAGGCAAAAGAGATACTAGAGCCTAGACCTCAGCCTAACTTATGCTCCTACTACAATCTTCTGGAAGGTGGGAAGATCATCCCACAAAAGTTTGCGGTACCTCTTTTCTTCAAGCTAGAAAAGGAAAGAGTTAGGACCCACACATGGATGCAGATTGCAAAATCAAAAGGGGTATAAGACATAGGGCACATGGAAGACAAGTTGAGAGAGATGGGTAGGGAATTGGGCATGTTTAGTCATACAGAAAGCATCAGAAGAGCTCAATTGCAGGAATAAAATGAAATGTTGAAAAAGAAACTACAAGAAAGGGAACCTCAAGGAGGAAATGAGTTGTCAATCTTAAAAGGACAGTAATAGAAAGAGGGACCTAAGGCAGATAGTGATGCACCAAATAAAAAACAACAAGAATAGGAACCCCAGACTGGCAATGAGACATGGATGAAACAGCAACAGGGAAAAGAATCCCAGGTAGAAAATGAAGTGTTGATTTTGAAGAGGCAACTACAGGAAAATGAAGCCCAGTTAGCCTGCATGGCCAACTAGGCAATGGAGGCATTATAGTGCAGGCAGCCAGCCAAGTGATATGCATTGTAACTCAAAGAGTAGTGGCTCCAATTTCAGATTAAGACATTAGCCCAGAGGGGCACAATACCTTTTCAGGATTATCACCAATTTATGCATTTATGTGATCATAGTTCAGCTAAGGATAAAGCAAAGCTAGAAGAATTTTACCTGCACAACATGGCACTTACTGAAATGAATTTATGGGATCCAAATGCTACATTAGGATACTTGCATCTAATGGCTATGGCATCTTGGATGAGCCATGAAGAGAAGAGGGTAGTGGAAATCCATAAAATGATGACAAAAGAGCTAAGTGAGCCCCTGATGATTAAAGCAAAACCAGCGAAACCCTTGGCTCTCATCTATGCCCACCAACACCTTGCAGCTAATCCTCAAGTTGTCCCTGACTATGTTGACAAGGAAGCATGGGCTATTGCTCATTTCGAGGATATGGAGAGACTGCTTGGTGATGACTGTATTCATGCCTGCATGAGAAGCTGGAATACATTGCCACATAGCCTAAGGATCTGGGAGTATCACTCCCCAAATAGGATGAGGGAAGCCATCAGGAGAGTGCCCCTGTATAAGCACTCAATGCAAAATTTGAAAGCCAACTGGATTGGCCTTAAATTCTGTCCTCCACTATTGTTAGGACTGCTAGAAGGAGTAAAGGAGGAAGAAGAACAGAAACAATGGGAAGAAGTGGATATGAAAGCATGTTTCCATGATAAAGAGGAAGACATCACATCAGGGGCTTGGGATGGCAGGGAATCTGTCAGAGCCATTAAGGATGAAGAGTTAGATTAGTTGCTCAGAGGATGAGCAACCCATTCAACAGGGGGCTGATGATGAGCCCTAGAAATGGATAATTATACAGGCTCATTCTACCTCTTGTTTCAACTTAATCCACTATTCTCATTAGTTTTTTGCATGTTTTTTAATATATTTATGCTAAAAGAGTGAATTGGGTTAGTCACTTTGCCATGTAGTCTAATGTGTGCTTTATGCAGAATTTTTTGGATAATTTTGGACAAAGTCAAGGAATTTATGAGCAAATGGTAGCCAAAACTCGAGGAAAATAGGGAAGAGGACTTGTAAGGGGGGTGTCTCCTTCATTAATGACCCCCTTCCTCGAATCCTCCATCAACAACTCAGACCACAAAGGTCCACATTGATGATTCCAAGGGGCAACCGAGCAAGTAAAGTAGGACTGTTGTTTATCCTCAGTTCTAGGAAGCCGAGTTCCTCGATTTTAGGAGGACTGTTGGAAGTCCCCATTTGTATAAATAAGGGGGCTTAGAGCCTCAGTAGGTTAGCCAGTTATTAGTAGATTTTCACACTTTTGTGCATCATTGTGTTCAGCCCATTTTCAAGTTCCATTTTGAGAACAGTTTATGTAATGTAACTGCTATTTTTGATAATGAAGATGAAACAGTTTTTGAGCCAAAACTGATCTCTTTCAGAGAGATGAAGATCTTTGGTTAGGGCCCAACCAAAGCTGCCCAACACCTCCTTCTGTGTACTTATATGTTTATTTTTGCTTCCATTCATGAGTTAATTTTTGTTGCATAGGTGCATTTTACTTTGTTAGATTAGGTTGCTTTTGATGGTTAGTATAGTTGTTTTGTTTCAATTTCTCAAATAGGTTGCTGTAGTGACAAAATAAGATTCAAAAAGGCCAACAGCAAGCCCTGATCTCCTTTCTCCCTTCCTCGGACTATGATCTGAGGTCAAGGCACTATTGCTGCCACCAAAAACACAGTTTTAGTCTCCCATGCAACTGCTAGTGTGATGGCTTTGATTTGGAAAGGTTGATAGTAGTTCATATTCAATTGCTTCGATCATTTCCTATTCTTTTCCCATATTTCTCTAGCATTATTTTATGTTCATGAGGTACTATGCAGTGTTTTCTATTTTTTAGGTCAAAAATTAGGTCAAGCTAGACAAATTTCAGTTTTTAGTTCTTTCTTTGGTCAGTTTTGATAAGTAAATGTGCAGATATATTGCAGGATATCTCAACCCACCATACATCCATAGCACAGCTAGCACCAGCTCACTTCTCATAGATTTCCCCACTCATTCACAGCATTTCGCCAATCTGCCCTAATTTCTGCGTTTTTTTCCATAAAGCTGCTTTCTTGCCATTCAAACAAATCTGACCATCACATTCGTCCCTGATCTTCCTTGACAAGTTCTAGACACCTCAACACCTTCATCTAGCCTTCATTTCCCCTTTCCCATCATTTTTCCACCTTCAAAACTCCAAAAATAGCTTTCGGCCTCCTCCTGTAGATCCTCTTGTAGATCCCCTGCAGCCTCCTGTAGAACTTTCTGTGAGTGATTTTTCAAAGTCTGATTGCTATGGAAGTCTCTAGAAGGGTACTAGGGGCTTCTTAGGACGTCTCCACACCTCCCTCACCCTCTGCAAAAGCCAAATCCATCTTCCTTCGCCACCAAACCTTTGCACAGTCACAACCAGATAAATCACAAGCATTATAATTTCACATAATAACACTCAAAAGTACAAAAATATGATTTCTTCTCATTTATTTTCAGAAGTAGCCTAAATAAATGCAATTTACCTTTTCAGTAGTTGATGGCACTCATTTCCTTAGTTTCCATCTCTTTTCTTGCAAAATTAGGGTTAGTGGGTAAACTATGGTTTGCTAGGGTTTACGTTTCATTTCAGTTTTCATTCTCTTTCTGCAAATAGAACGACCTTTATAGAGTTAGCTTTCTTCCATCACAGTTAAAATCTTCTTTTGAGAATTTGTAGAAGTTGGGTTAAGCTCCTAGCGATCTTGCACCAGATGACCAAGTGACAACCTGCAGTACTTGTGCATACAACACTGTCGCTTCCAAGTTTGTTAACTACCGAGTTGATAAAAGTAAAGAAGGAAGCCCCAGGAGTTGCAGAATTATTGCTGCAATACTGGAGCTAACCAAAGCCGGTGCAACAATAATCAAAATAAAAATAGATTATCACAACTACTGAAGCCACAAGGTTAAAATATTTAATATAAATAGATTCAAAAAGGTACAGATTCTCTAAATAACCAACACACACAAGAATAAAACTACAAACAATAATTGTTCACAAGCAGAAATTGATTCATTATAACCATAGAGTTTTGATTCACTTAACAATCAGACAGCTTACAACCAAATCGTTGTTCATTACATCACTCACACATAGGTACTTCTCAACTCACATAGATTCAAAGGTACAAGTGTCTACCAAACTGTAGAACTCTAGTTACATAGGTAAATAATGAGTTCCTCTCTTCTCCTTTCTTTAGTCTCTTCTCTTTTCAATATTCTCCTTCTCTCAAGAACTTCCCAAACAATATATTATTATTTTTTCCCAACTGACCATGGCAACCAATAGTCAAAAAAATGTGAATCATTTCTGCTTCTTTATAAAACAAGAGAAACTAAAACCATATATTTACATCATAAAATAACTTCTCCACTTATTTCTAAAAAAAATCAAAGCTTACTCCTAAATTAAATATTCAAACTTTCTTGAAGAAACATTTAAATTTTTTCCCAACATTACCACATGACCATCCCAACACATTGGTAATCTCTTGTTGAGTCTTCATCAAATTTTGTTAGGTTCCAACCCTAACCCATTTATTTATGTAATAAGACGAATGGGCTAAGTCTTAATCATAGTTTGTTAGAGAGTCAATAAAGATTGTATTAATAAGTGTAAGTGGTTGACCTGGATTTAAGAAAGGGACCACAGTTAGTTGCAAATGGGCCATAGTTAATAAATAAAGTGGTTAACTCATGTTATGTAAAGAACCACTAGTCATTAGGTTGTTGGAGTTTGTTTAGATATAAATAGTCATCATTAGTAAGGGAAACATCATTAAGTCTTATTGTAATCGAGCTTTGCTCTACTGGAGGTTGTCCCCATGGAGAGGTAAGTGAACATTATATATGTTTCTAAATAATAAAGTACTTTGCATTCTTCTCATTTCATTTTGTGGTCTAGGTCATATTTCTTTGCATTTTTGGTATTCTAGAATTTCTCGTAGGTCAAGAGCATAACAAGTGGTATCAGAGTACTTTTGAGGGCCAGTTGTACCTTCAATTGTCGAAAATTTGTTTTTATGCTAGAGACGTGTTCTAACATCTTTAAACCATGGGATCTGTCATTGAGTGCATAAACATACGAATTTGGGGAGGCATGAACCGAGGAACTACAAGAGGTGGTCACACTTGTTGGACTGCCTTGTAACCCTTATGGGTACCCCTTTGAGTAGTAGTGCATTAGACAGAACCGCACATGAACTGCACTTCCACATACCCTTGGGTATATCGTAAGCCCCATAGGCTCACCTGAAACCTAACCTTGGATAAGTCGTTGGCCATCTTGTTGCTACAATACTCTCAGAATAACACTAAGGGAGATTACTCATGCGTTAGATAGTGTAGTCGGGTAGTACAGCTAAGGGTATCGTTGATCCTCCTTAGTTAGCATCCTAAAATATTGGACCAAGTAATATCATTGGATCCCTATGTGTATTTTGATATATAGCACCTGACACTCTTTTGTGACCATAAATCTCCCTCTTATCTTCCAGATCAGATCCAGGAGTGGGGGTTTTGTTGCTGCATTAAAAAATCAGATCCAGTAGTTGCAGTTTTGTCGTCACCATGCAAATCGGATCCAACATTTGGGGTTCTACCACTATTGTGCCACTCACATTCAGTAGTTGTGGTTTTTATAGTGCCAATCAAACTATTTGAGCAATGAGGCTTGTTGCTACTATAGTCTATGCCCAATTTTCGCAAAACATTGGGTAGGATTCAATTTTCTAGAATTTGGTCAATACATTATTGATAAGTGGGGAGTAAAAAAACATTTGGGTGCTTGCAAGATATGTAGCACATAAGCTTTAGGATGAAAATTTGATCATATTGGTACCATTCACTTAGTAGCCTCAATTTTCTAGCAGTCCCAAATTTTTCCGAAGTGACTTCAAGTGACCCCCACCAATAGATTTTTGAGCTCTCCCTCTTTCCAAGAAGACTACTCTTAAGTAATTGACCAGGGTTTATGTATGATATGTACCAGATCTCAAGTCATGGCTTATGAGAAGGTCGAGAGCCTTGGAAAAAGGTTGGATGAGTTCCAGGGCAATATGTACCGAATTATCTCACAACTTTCACAGCTCACCAATATGATGCGGAGGTCTCATCGGTAGGAGCATAGTGTTGATGAAAACTTTAAAGTAGAATATAGTCATCACATTCACTTCCATGGAAATCACCGACATTCCTACCCTCGGCCACCAAAGTTGGACATGTACAAATTTTGATGGCTCTAATCCTAGATTATGGGTAACACAAATGGAACAATATTTCTCCCTTAATGATATCTACAAAGATCAAACTAAACTACATGTGGGAGCCCTTTAATTTGACCAAGAGAGATGGTAATGGTGGAAATGGAATCAGAAATGTTATCCCAAGAACATAACTTGGCACATGTTCTCAAAATCCCTATGTGATAACTTTGACAGGGAATCTAATTTTTTGGGTTGTCCGACTAAGCTTCGATAGACAGGCACAGTCAAAGATTATAGTGCAACCTTTGAGACATTGGCCATCAGAACTGATGGTCTAGGATATGACTTCTACTTGGAATGTTTCATCAGTGGTCTCAAAAACGCCATCTAGGCCCATGTCCAGATGCACCACCCATCTACGTGGATGGACGCCTACAAAAAGGTCATCGAGGTGGAACTCTCCTTAGATTCCCAATCCACGCATCTAGATTTTGTAGCCAATGGGCATCTCAACCAGGCTCAAGGCTCTACCCAAACACTTAATGTTCAAAATTTATCTCTAGCAGAATTGGCCGAAAGAAGAAAACAAGGATTATGCTATTACTATGATGAGAAATAATCCCCAGGGCATAAATGCTAGGAACCTAGCCTGACAATGATCTCATAGCTACGCCAGATGAACCAGTGATCACACTACATTCTTTGGTGGGCATTTCTTCATCTAAAAATCTCAAAATATAAGGCTTTACTAAACATCGACTAGCAATGGTATTTATTGATAGTGGCAGCACTCATAACTTTATCCATAAGCAATTAGTTGAAGTTGTTCAATGCTTTTTGGATTGTCTCTAATTTTCAAATCCTTATCACTAATGGGGGGAACATGAAATGTGAAGGTTGCTATGAAAATATTTAACTTCAGATGGGAAACTACCACCTAAAGTCCCACATGTTTTCTATTGAAATGGGAGGTTGCGACATTGTCTTAGGCGTTGAATGGCTTCGCACACCAGACCCTGTCACAATGGGTTTCCAAGAGCTATATATGAGCTTTAAGAATAATGACCACACTCATACATTACGAAGTCTCTAGGCCAATGCTCCTACTATCATCAGCGCGCATCGAATAGAGAAGATTTTGAAAAAGGGCCATCATGGAGTCATCACTCAATTTAATTCCATCCAAGCCATTGAAGCCACAACTCCTCTTATTCATTCTAAGTTGCAACAGGTCTTAGACCGCCACCAGAGGGTATTTTCAAGCCTGCAGAGTTTCCACACTCCAGGGGTGAGCATGACGATAACATCCCTTTGGTCCTGGTGGCCCAGCTACCAAATGTCCATCCATATCCATATCCTTTTTCCCAAATGAATGAAATTGAAAAAATCATCAAGGAACTTCTTGCAACTGGTTCTATTCATCCTAGCATCAGTCCTTATTCATTTCCGATAGTCATGGTTGTCAAGAAATATGGAGAATGGTGAATGTGTCCAAACATTCGAGCCCTCAACAAACTCACTATCATGGACAAATTCCCTATTCTAGTTGTATATGATCTTCTTGATGAACTACATGGCGCTCAATTCTTTACCAAGCTTGATCTCTGGTCAGGCTATCACCAAATACGCATGAAGGAAGTAGACATTCCCAAGACTTCCTTCTAAACTCATGAAGGCCATTATGAATTCCTATTCATTCCATTTTGTCTGTGTAATGCTCCATCTACTTTTCAAAGCCTCATGAACCACATGTCAAAACCATATCTCCGAAAATATGTCCTAGTCTTATTTGATGACATTCTCATCTACAACATTTCCTAGGACAAACAGCTTCATCATGTTGACTTGATATTGCAATTGCTTCAAGATAAAAAATTATTCATCAAATTATCCAAGTGCTCTTTTGGCATGGAAGAATTCGAGTACTTGGGTACATCATGGGCCGTGAAGGAGTGAGGTTGATGCAAAAAAGATTTATGCAATGCAAGATTGGTCCCAACAAAAATCCTTGAAAAGTTTTAGGGGCTTCTTGGGTCTCACTAGCTACTATCACAAATTTGTCTACAATTATGGTTGCATTGCTAGACCCTTCACTAATATCATCAAGAAAAAATCATTTATTTGGATTGATGAAGCTCAGCAGACCTTCTTAACCCTCAAAGAGGTCATGTGCTCCACTCCAATACTGGCCCTATGAGACTTCAACAAAACTTTTGTGACTGAATGTGATGCCTCAGGTATAGGTATTGGTGTTGTATTAATGCAAGAAGGTCAACCATTGGCTTTAACTAGCCAACACATTAGTGTAAAAGGCTTAGGTCAATCTACCTATGAGAAAGAAATGATGGCCATATTACATGGAATTAAAACCTGGTGGCCATACTTGTTAGGATGACATTTCCAAAGCCACACAGACCATCAAAGCCAGAAATATTTTCTGGAGCAACGTATATCTTATTCACAGAAAAATAAATGGTTGTCCAAAATGTTGGGTTATGATTATGAGATAATTTACAAGAAGGGTCATGACAATGTGGTACCTTATGCATTATCACATCGATTTGATGATGAGAGCACTCTGCTATCAATCTCTTTGCCCATACCAGATTGGATTGAATAGGGTCGCAAATAATGGTTCTCCCACCCTTCTCTTTCCTAAATTATTAATAACTTAAGAGAAGATCCTAATTCCTTAGTTGACTACTCTTGGAAGGATTATACTCTTCGCTACAAGGATCGAGTAGTGATATCACCAGCATCTACCCTCAAAACTGAAATTTTAGATGAGTTGCACTCATCTCCAGTTACGAGAAATTTAGGAATTTAGAAGACCTATGCCCATGCACAATGTTATTTCTTTTGGACTAGCATGAATAATTATATTCTTACATTTGTAGATGAATGTGATGTCTGTCAATGCAACAAAGGGGAAATAGTTAAGCTATTAGGAACCTTACAACCATTGCCACTCCTAGCCTCTATCTGGACAAAAGTTTCCATGGATTTCAGCATGGGTCTGCCCAAGTTGGGAAACAAACCAATCATGATGGTGGTTATGGATATACTTTCTAAATATGCTCATTTCTATGCTCTACTACACCCATTCACCCCCACTTTCATGGCTTAAGTTTTCTTCGACTAGATCTTCAAATTGCATGGCATGTTGACATCCATTGTGTCTAATCATGACCCCACTTTCACCAAAAAATTTTGGAAATAGTGTTTCAAGGTACAAGGCACACAACTCCAACTAAGTAACTCCTATAACCCCTAGACTGATGGTTAAACTGAAGTGGTCAACAAATCTTTGGAGACATATCTACAATGCTTCACTTCCAAAAAGTAGCATCAATAGGTACAGTGGTTACCTTTAGCTGAATGGTAGTATAATACTAACCATCAAGAAGCCACTAATATGACAGAGTGTATGGCCACCTCCCACCTTCACATATTTCCTATATCCTGGGAAGTTCTAAAGTACAAGCAGTTGATCAACTCCTGCATAACCATTCTGCCATGATAGCTCATCTCAAATATAGTCTACATCAAGCTCAGAACAACATGAAGCATAAAGAATACCACCATTGTTCTTAGCATTTGTTTCAAGAAGGGGATACGGTATTCCTATGATTGCAATCGTATATGAAAACACCATTCAAAGAAAAGGGTTGCTAGAAACAATCACTAAAATTATATGGACCTTATAAGATACTTCAATGCATAGGAGCATTCACCTACGAACTAGATTTACCACCGACTTCAAAAATACATCCAGTATTCCATGTGTCATGGCTCAAGAAAGTGGTTGGGAACAATTGTAGAGTTCAAACAACTCTATCTAATTTGGATGAGGAAGGATCACTCTAGCTCTAACCTAAACAGGTCATTGATACTCGTGAAAGACATCTCTACGATCAGACAATCAACGAAGTCCTCATCAAATGGAAGGAAACCTCTCCAGAAGATGCAACTTGGGAACCAACTACTATTCTTCAGCAGTTTCCATAGATTCGACCTTGAGGACAAGGCTGCTTTTGATGGGGGAGGGCATGTTAGGGTCCAACCCTAACCGCTTTATTTATGTAATAATCCCAATGGGCCATGTCTGAGTCATAGTTAGTTATAGAGCCAATAAATCTCATATTAATAAGTGTAAGTGGCTGGCCCGCATTTAAGAAAGGGACCACAGTTAGTCACAAATGCACCATAGTTAATAAATAAAATGTTTAACCCATGCTATGGAAAGGAATACTAGTCATGAGGTTGTTGGAGGTCATTTAGCTATAAATAGTCGTAGTTAATAAGGAAAAGGTCATCGAGTATTATTGTAATCGAGCTCTAATCTGTTGGAGGTTGCCCCCTCAAAGAGGAAAGTGAAAATTATATCTATTTTTAAATAAGAACGTACTTTGAATTTTTCTCATTTCATTTTCTGTATTCAGTTATATTTCTTTGCATTTCTGGTATTCTTGAATTTCTCGCAGGTCATGAGCATTGAAGTTTTTTGTGCTTGGCCTATGCACTTGCATTAGTTTCATAGGGTGAAAATGATTCATGTAATCCTTACCATGTGTAGATTAAGTGAATTTTCCTAGATCCAAGAATTTATGTGGTAGCTCATCTTTCTCTTTGTTATGTCTTTTCTCTATTGTTTTCTTCTTCATCATTCTAGGTTTCCATGTTTTATGTTGTAGTCTTCCTCCATCTTTTCTGATGAAAAAATTCTCTACAATTTGAAATATGTTGTTCTTTCTTATCCTCCACCCTATATAGCTATAATGTAGAGGCTTCTTCCACTTCCTTATCTTGCCTATTTCCACATTAGTTTACCTCTTCCTAGGCACTTCTTTCGTCATTAGTTCTATCAATTTTCTAATTTCAACATCTAGTTCATCCCTCTCTTTAACAATGTTGCCCATTCGTAACTGGATATTTCCTTGTATAACAATTCTAGTTTTCTTATCATCTTCCTCTTTAGCACACATCTCTCCACAGATTCTTAAGACATTTGGATGCCTTCTTCCTTTCTTTCTTACAAAGACACATTGTTGTCTTCTTTATAATTTTCCACTCTGACTTAGTCTTATAAATTTCCTAATTTCAACATCTAGTTCATCCCTCTCTTTATAAATGCTTTCCACTTGTAACTAGATCTTTCCTTGTATAACAATTCCAGTATTCTTATCCTCTTCCTCTTTAGAACACAGCTCTCCAAATGCTTAAAACATTTGGATGACTTTTTTATTTCTTTCTTACAAAAAACACAGTGTTGTCATCTTCATATTTTTCCACTCTAACTTCATCCCTCATCTTAGCAATACTGTGTTGAACAAGATAGCCTTCATTTGCCAAAAATTTCATTTGTTTCTACCCACTATTTGTTGCATTCCTTCCTCTTCTATACCACTATTGTGAAGTACTTTAGTTTTCTGCTTCTCTTCAGTTGAGTCTAAAAAAATCCTGTGGTTTTCAACACTTGTGCCCTTGTGTAGCCATTCTCTAAAAAATCCATTTCTTCCTCAAGATCTTCGAACATTAACTTCGAATGTTTAGCCTATGGTTTTGTTAATAGCTTAGGTCATATTTTTAAAGCAAAATTTCCAACAATAATATTTCTTGACCAAATTTATTAAGCATTACATTTGAATGCTTCTCTTTGTTTCTTGTTTAGTTGTCTTTATTCATTACTTATGCAATCTCCCAACATACATAGTTTTTCAGTTTAGAAATTGTAAGGCCTTGTGGCCTCTTTTGATGCTTCAGGTTGTTGAAAAATGTGTAACTAAGTTCAGCCTTGATAAATATGAAATGTACTTTTGATTCTTGTATATTGTAAAATGAAAGAACAATTATTATTATGATTTTTAGAGCATGGGTTTCATGCTCAAGGTCTTTTATTTTAGAGGTAAAGAACTCATTGAGTGCTTCTATGGTTTTTCCTAGGTCAATAAGTCAAAAGATTCATTATCATAATTTGAATCCCCCAACAGGCACATTGTAACTTATAGAGAAAATTATTTTTGTGATTAAAAGTCTCAAAGTACCCTTAAAGACCAAGTCACCCTGGTGGTTGGAATGTCGGCCTAAATTGAGGAGCCCCGTCCACCTTAAGAAGGCTATATAAAGGAGGGAAATCGACTTCCCTGGGAGACATTCATTCACTCACTCATTCAAACAAAGAAGAAATAATAAGAAGGCAACAACGAAGGAAGATGACAAGGAAGACTTGTTTTTGGACTATTTCTCTCTCACATGTGTGAAGGAAGGCTAGGGTTTATGCTATTGGTCTAGGGTTTTTATTTTGTAGGCTTGATCTTGAAGAAGGAAGAGAAAGAAGGTCAATGATGCTATCACCTAAAAAATGATCTAGTCATTTCTAACTAGGTGGATCGAAATACACCATGTAGGATTAAATTTACCATAGTAAAATTACCTTCACCATAGCAAATAATTTAGTAAACCATTTTTATTAAATTATTTCTATTTAAAATAAAAAAACCCAAGAGAATAGTTGAGTAAATCATTATTAATTTCTTTTTCTCTAGAAATAATTATTAAATCATTTTTTCATAATTATTTTTCAATACATTTAAATAAATCACCTTGGAATAATTAAATAAATCACTATTTATTTATTATTCCTTAATTTTATATTTGGAATAATTGTTAACTCACTATTTATTTATTATTCCTTAATTTTATTTTTGGAATAATTGTTAAATCATTATTTAACAATTATTTCGAATTTACACTTTTCTTAATCCTCGCAAAGTGATTATTAAATCTTTTTATTTGATAATTCAACCATTTTCTAAATAAAGATATTTGACCATTTTTGAATATATTTTCCATCTCCAAAAAATATAATAAAGTATTCCTAATGGTTAGATTTTGATTTGGTCAATAATATTTTATTATTTTCCAATTCCTAATTTAGCTCAATACTTTGTTATAAATAAGAGGGTTTTCCATTCATTCTTCACCGTGATCATTGTCATCATCACCATTAACATCTTATGACATTTGAGCTCCCACTTGAGTTCCATATTCTTTTGGGTATTTTGCATATTGAGAGAGAGAAATAAATCATTGAAGCATTAGGACATCAAATGGACCCCTCCCACGGAGGGGGATCCACAGACCCACGTTGTAAATATTCCTCACCAGGTGTTTTTTTTACTAAAATATTATTCATTTAAAGTCCTTTTATTGGGTTATTTCACTTTTCTTTACTGCTACTATAGGTTTTGGACTTCTATCATAAATTTTCTTTTAGGGTTCTATCATGTTTTATTACGGATCTGAAGAATAGAAGCAACCACATATTGTGTTTAGGGTCACTTGTCACTGGTGACTTAAGTGAAGTGTTTTTGGTACAATTTTCCAATACCTTTACACTAGAAAAGATGACACAATTGGTGTAGTAATTAAAATCCTTGGTGACTTTCATTTTAGTGTTATTCGGTGTTTTTCCAGCTATTTTTAGCCTCTAAATTCTATTTTTAGATCCATTTTATTTTCTGGAAAAAATTTCATTTCTGTTGATTTTTTGCATCTTTCGGCAGGTCACAAGTACTAGCCAAGCATGAGACGACACAATCTAGGTGGAATTTTTCGAGCTAGACCTGTGGGAGAAAAATGAAAATTTGGCCCATTTTATGTGTTATGCAATGCACTTTTTGGCCCATTTTTGCATTCCAATGCACTTTTCAGGTAAGAATCCACATTCTCTCGTTTTTCATAATTGTTATTCATAATTTTTTAGATTTTCCAACTGTGTTGCATGTGTATTGGGATGGGTTTCTATTCTTTCCAGAGTCACACCTAGGCTTAGATTATCTTAGTAATCTCTAATTTAGGAAGGAAAAATCCCCCTAGGCTTTAGAGTACACCTTCATCATTTAGGAAGACATTTGTTGAGTTGAGGAGTCTAGGGTACAACACTTTCAACCATTGATTTATAGGGATTGTTCCACTATTTTACAACCATTTTGGATAGATTTATTCATCATTTTACTCACTTTAGATTTTAGTGTTGCCTTCCCCCTTAGGATCCCCTTACGTGTCTTAGTTTATTTTAGCTCCTTGCCCATCCTTTGCAACATTTTTCACCTCTGATCTTTATTGTTTGTCTACACCATTTATGGCAAAGTAGTTCCTTTAGATCATAGTCACTTAGACACTATATCTTTTGGCCCATAAGTGTGTATTTGAGTAGCTTGTCCGCCTCCTATTTTTTAGTTGCTTGATAGGCTTCTTCCGTGTGGATTTTTGTGCTTAGATTTGTTATTCATTTTGATGACCGCCATCAATTATAGGTAAATTTTTAAGACTAATATGTCATCCTCCATCCTTAAAACTATACTTCTCTTGCATTAATTCACATTTTTCGTTATATTATCCTTAGTAAGAGAAGTAAAAATTTCCTTTCATAGTATGTATCCTAATGTGGTTTAATTGAAGGAAAATGAAGCATTTTTAAGGTTATTATTATTTAGGGGCTTAATGGAGACAACTAGGACAGAATGTAGGGAGTTTTTCTACGTCCTTCACTCCCTAAACTTGGCTTGGGATCATCATATCATCTCTCACCAATTTGAGTTCATTGACAATCGAGTGACTCCTAATCCAAGTAAAGATGAAGAAGGACAAGATCCACCATTTTTGAGATCAAGGAGGGAACCATTCCTAATTTCATGGGAGTTGCTTAAACCACTTTTTGGATAAATAAAATACAAGAAGACTTCATCATGATTCAAATTTTTTGTTCAGGTAGGTGTAGCTTTTAAGCTCCAAGCTTGAAATTTTTATTTTCAACTTTTATTCGATAAATTAGACCTGCACTTTTTGATAATGAGAAGTTGGATTTTAAGTTGCATCTGAATTAGTTTCAGAGGGCGAAGAACCTTGGGTTTGGGCACAACCCAGAGGGTTTGGTCCATGTTCTTGTACTTTTTCTTCTTGATTCCAAACAGTTCATATTTTCTTGCATTTCAATAGAAATTAACCTATAAAATCCTTTGGCTGCAGCCTCTAAATCACCTCTCTTATGGGAGAATGAGTGGAAGGACTCACAAACATAGCCTGAAAGAATTGTCTTTATGATTTCTTGGAAATAGATCAATGTTAGTTGTCCTATTTTACATTTCCTTTCTATAGATTACAATTTAGTTTAGTAATTAGATCAGTGGTAATTTATGAATTAGATGTCATTTACATTCAACTCATCTTTTCCACCATAAGTTATTTCATTTTTGTAAATGATAAATGGATACATGCATGTGATTGATTGTAGGGCTAATTTATATAGGGAACAACACCTTCACCACTCCCATACTGATCTCTTTCATCTTCTCCTTCCATCTCCAAACTCTGTCTCAAAAACCCTATTTTATAAGTTATTCTGCCTAGGTCATTGAGAGCACTCATCCTAGTGCAAGACAGGTCTCTGAGAGGTCTCGAGTTTGGATAGGGGCTCAAATAAACCTCCTTTAATTTGTTTCAACTATTATCACCCTCTCCATATCCTCAGGCCAACATTTTCAAAAACCACTCAGATTCCCTCCTGTACCATTACATGCGTTCCTGTAGAATTATAGGCCTCCTATAGCAATTGTCTGTAGCAACATTTTCCTTCATTAGTTTTGACCCCCACTACAACTTGAACATAGCATAGATGCATAATGACCCCTAGTTGTGATAGCATGATCATGGAAAGCTCCTAGGCCACTTTAAACCTTCCTCTTCTTGACTTCAAAAATATAGTAGAGTTAGTTTATTTATCATGAAAGTAGGTTATTGATTTATGATCAGGTATGAGCTAGGTATATGGTACATGCAATTCAGATTAGTAGTTTGATGAATCATGCGAGATAAAATAGTTTCCTTTTTGCAAGTAGATGAGGCAATTTGATGAATTTTTAGTATAACATAACTTTATATCTATAACTAGGTTAGCCTTTATCCTTTCATGAATTGAGTAGCTAACGTTTTACAAGTTGAGTCAATGGAATTTCTATTTTAATAGCTAGAAGAAATTTCAAAATGTCCTTTTATTGAGCTTCATTCTAATTTAGTAGGAGGAAGAATATTTGAGAACTTTTTGATCTAATGTCATAACTGGGGGTGGCATGAGTGGAATCCTATATGTTGTGCATATAGCACTCTCACCTTGAAGTTTTTACGAACCCCAGGTTACTAATTCGAGTTGAGGAGTCCTTGGGAGTTGCACTATTCTTGGTGCAATACCAGGGCTCATCACTTTCTTGCGTCGTTTCCAGCGAGGTGTCTAAGTAGATGTTCTTTATACTTAAGCATTATTTTTTTTTTTTCATGTCATTTTTGAAAAAGTAACATAAAAAAATAAAAAAATTCATGCCTCATAGGAGTATGGACAATCATGGAAAATTATTACCCAAATCCCTGCACACTTAAACATCCATCCTTACCTCTTGTTTGGTGACTATAAGCTTCCCTCTCTAACCACAGGGGAGTTAGAATACACTCTAGTTGAGGAACCTCAAATTTTTGAAGAACCTATTGGGGAAGAACAAGAACCCACTTCACCTACCCAAACTATGGCTGAAAACAAGGAAAATGAGGTTTTCCCTATCAGAGAGTCCAATGGAGAGGCTAAAAAGAAGAATATAATCTGTACTGCCCTTCCACACTTCGATGGCTTAAACTCTAAGGATCCTAATACCTTCAAGTTTGAATTTTGGTTGTACGTAGGACCTATCACTATGCCTTTGATGGGGAGAAGATGAATTTCTTCCCCTCTACCTTTAAAGATGCAACCTTGCACTGATTTGTGGGTCTACCTAGGGGTAACATCAGTACCTAGGCCCAAATGAAGTAAGCCTTCAATAACAAGTAGAAGGACTATTGTAGGTCCAAAGTAACCAAGGAAGGAATATCTTTGATGACTCCTGGACTTGAAGAATCCCTAGAAGACTACACAAAGAGATTTCATCTCAATTATAGGAGGGCCAGTTGCACCCTTGATCGTGAATCACTCAAACTAGTTCTTCTCGGAGGGATCATGGAAGACATGTTGGATACCCTAACCATGTTTCCTAGGCGATATATCTATTAGTTATCCTATGATGACATTAAAATTTTGTTCAAGAATCACTGTGGGATTGCTAGAAAGAAAGGTAGGACTAGTTAAGGCTTGGTAAGTTCCTCTCCCTCCACAACATTCATTAAGAATGATATAGGCAACATGTGGAGGATTTCAAGAGTGAAAAGTTGCATATGTTTGCACTAAAAATGGATACCATGCAAATCAAATTAAATAAGGAGGAATAAGAAAGGGAACTAACTATTTTCTACCCAAGATATACCAAAAGAAATCTTAGGAATGATTGCCCCTTAAATGTCATAGAGGTCTACCTAGTCTGTGAAGAAAATCATGCAATAGACAAGGTCCCTTCTTTGCGAGGTCTGAAATTTGTATATCAAGGAGAAGAAGGGGGTTAATAGAATCTTTATTTCATTAATCAAAGAAGACCTCAAGGACCTAGGACATATCAACAAGGCATGTAGGTTTCACACTACTCTTATTATAATCCAAATCGTAATACAGCCTTGCAATATTGGTAATATTCCACTCACCCATCCTAGACTACACCCCCTTCTTAGCGTTGTGGTCCTCCATATCCTCCCCAACCTGTCAACCATCCCTTTTAGCCATATCCAACCCAATCTTCTCAATGGGGCAACCCATCATAAGGGTGGAGGACTCAAGTAAACGAACCTCCTACTTTACTACCTCCACCAAAACCTCAGCCACATCTCACTCATCCTATTCCACTTGAGCAACATCAAATTCATACTCAACCAAATCCAAACCCAAACAATAAGAAAGCACAATAGGTCTACAATGGATAGACATCTTACTATGCTTATGATGTGGAAATCTAGGAGATGAACCTTTAGTCTGCGAGAGTGCTTCTAGATAGCCACCGCCTTCTCCACTTAAAGAGATTGAAGGAGAGAAGGAAGAGAGTGTTCTTTAAGTAAACCTACTTCCTCTGAGAAGTTCATCCACCCTACCCAAAACACCCCAGGATAGGTTGAAATTTTGGGAGAATTGAAGAATTTGTGTGTTAAAATACCCCTTCTCCAGGCTATTAAGATGTTCCCATGTATAATAAGATCATCAAGGAGAAATGTTTCAAACATACTAGGAGAAGAAAAAGAGACACCCCCACCATAAATGTTGTTAGTAAATTATCTAATTTTATGTTTGGGAGGGTGATATTCCCAAAATATCTAGATCCTGGAAGCCATGTAGTAGATGTGCACATTGATGGACTTATAGTCCCTAACAACCTGATTGATATTGGGGCCACAATGAATGTGATGAATAAAGAAACCATGCTAAAGATAAACCTCTAAGGGGCTTTGAGAAAGACCACCACCATGTTGCAGTTTGTAGAGAGATTGATAGTAGCTCCTAAGGGAGTTGTTGAAGATGTTATGGTCTCCATTGACTCTTAGGAGTATCCTACTGATTTCGTGGTTCTCCATCCAAAAACTAGGTTTAGTGGCTATCCTCTCATATTGGGAAGGCCATGGTTAGCCACTTTTGATGCTTGCATTAGTTGTATGGTTTGGAGCAAGACCATTAAGAATGTAAATTTGTCCAAACAATTGGTACTTTATCCTCCCACTCAGCCTTTTATTGAGCATGACTTACCCTTGCAGCTAGAGGAGGAGGAAGAAGATGAAATGTATAACACCAAAACCCACCCAATATGCACTCTGGACACCATTACAGGAGTGGGGCAATCTTATGAAGATGATCTCATTGACCATATCCTTTGGAATCAACCTCCCACTCCCATACCCATTGATGAGTTGATGAAATCATCTAAGAGTAATCATTGGGATGATTTATGCCCTATTAACTCAGGTACATACCATGCCAATGTTGTAGAGTTTGACCCATCCAGAACCTTAAATATCAACCCTTATCTCTTGGCCAAATAGGAAGGACAATTGTGAAAAGTGTTGAGGCAACACCTAGAAGCTTTTTCTTAGGACTATAAGGAAATGAAAGGTGCGCATCCCTTGATTAGTACTCAGCATATTTACATAAAGGAGGGATGAAACCTTTTTTTCCAACCCCAAAGGATGATGAAACCAACTCTTAAGTACATTGTGAAGGAACAATTGTAAAAACTATGGGATGCAGGGTTCATATAATCTATTTTTGATAGTGAATGGGTGTGACATCTGGTGTTAGTTCGTAAGAAGAATGGGAAGAGAAGAATCTATGTGGATTACCAGGAGATCAAAAAGGCTACAAAGAGGGACTATTTTCCCTTTTCCTTAATTTACCAAGTCCTATATGGTGTTGCATGGAAGAAATTATTCTCCTTCCTAGATGGACTTAGAGGATACAATCAATTCCAGGTTAGCTCGAAGACCAAGACAAGACCACATTCACATGTCCTTGGGGTAACTTTGCTTATAAAGTTCTTCCATTTGGTTTTTGCAATGCCCCTTCTACTTTCCAAATGGAACTTTGGAGTATTCTTCCTGAACTGGTTTATGATTCTTTAGAAATCTACATGTATGATTACACTCCTTATGGATGTGACTTCCATGAATCTCTCTCCAATCTATGCAAGGTTTTGAAAATATGCATTGAAATGAATCTCTCCATAAGCCCAAAGAAATGTGGATTCTTGATGAATTATGGGATTTTCCTTGGCCATTTCATCTCCAAGGGAGGGATATGGGTAGACCCAAACAAAATTTCCATCATCAAAAGTGTCCCTACCCCTCAGAAGCAAAGGGATGTCAATATATTCTTGGGACTAGAATGGTATTATAGGAGATTACTCCAAGACTTTAGTAAAGTGGCTTCACCTTTTTTTGGTTCACTGGCCAAAGATACAGATTTCTGTTGGACCAAAAATTGTCAAGAGGCCCTTGAAGTGTTGAAAGAAACATTGACTACTATGCCCATCCTAAGAGGTCCCAACTAGGCATTACCTTTCCATATACATACTGATGCATCGAATAAAGTTGTGGGGGGAGCCGTGGGAAAAGTAGCGGATAATTTGTCTCATGTTGTTTACTTCATTAGTAAGAATTTGTCTAAAGCTGAGTTGAATTGCACTATCACTAAAAAGGAGCTCTTAGTTGTAGTACATTCTTTAAACAAATTTAGGCACTATATTACTAGGTACCAAACTTTTGTTCATACTGATCATGCAACCATTAAATATTAGATGAAAAAGCATGATGTTAATGCTAGGATTATTAAGTGGTTGTTATTATTACAACAATTTTATTTGACTATCATTGACAAACTAGGAAAGATAAAATGTTGTTGCAGATTTTTTATCCAAGTTAAACTTACCTGTAGGTAATGAAGAGATGGTGGATGATAAACTACCAGATGAGCACCTCTTTTCCATCTTTATGCTTTCTCCCTGGTTTACTGACATAGAAAACTACTTGGTTGCTGGGAAATTACCTCCTAATCTATCATCCAGGGAGAAAATAAATATTGTAAGGAAAAGCTCTCCTTTCAATTGGATTGGGGGAAATAGTTTTAGATTAGGACCAGATCAAATATTGAGGAGATTTCTAAGAGAGGAGGTCTTTTACATCCTCTTAGCATGTCATGATGGTCCTTGTGGTGGTCAATTTTCTACAAAAAGAACAACCTTTAAAATTTTACAACCTGTATTGGCCCACCTTACATCAAGATGCAAGGAGATATACCACTAGATGTGATCATTGCCAAATAATTGACAAACCCACACCCATGGATGAAATTCACCTACTACCTCAAGTGGCATTAGAGACATTTGAAAAGTGGGGCAATGATTTCATTAGGCCAATTCATCCACTATCAGGACATAATAAGCACATTATTACGTGCACTCATTACTTAACAAAGTGGGATGAGTCAAGGGTAGTCAAAGTAGCAACTAATAAGAAAGAGGAAACATGTTTAAGAGAGAACATATTCTACAAGTTCGGGTATCCACTGGAGGTAGTCACTGATCAAGGAGCACAATTCGCATCCAATTTGATTGACGGTTTCATGAGGCATCACCATATCAAGCACAAGATATCCACTACCTATCATCCTCAAGCAAGCGAGAAAGTAGAGGTCACAAACAAAGCATTAAACATAATTCTCACCAAGGTTGTTAACAACAACAAGAAATATTGAGAAGAGAGACTAGTAGAGGCCACATGGGCCTACAATACCACTTGGAAAAACACCACTGGATTCAATCCATATGGTTTGGTTTATGGGAAGAAATCTCTTGTTTCTATTTATTTTGAATATAAAACTTTGAGAATGGAAGCTCATTTGGACTTAGATTTCACCACAACACAACAAGAAAGGCTACTCCAACTAAATTGCTTAGATGAGTTTAGAATGCAGGCTCTCTTACAAATTGAAGTCACACAGCTACACAGGAAGGCTTTCCATGACAAGCATATCAAGGAGAATACTTTTCAAGAAGGGGATTTGGCCATGTTATATGATTCTAAATTCAAATATTTTAAAGGTAAGGTAATGAAAATATGGTTGGCCCAATACCTAGTTGAGAAGTATCATGAAAATGGTTTTTTCCAAATTAGAACCATTGATGAGGAGGGAATTCCGTTTATTGTAAGTGGTTACAGGTTGAAGTTATATAAAAGACCTGTGTACAAGAAGGAATTTATCAGTTCACTCAGCAAGGAATTGAATGTGATTGGGAGTATCATAGATTCTAGTCCACAACACTCTTAAAATTAAAAAAAAAAAAAGTAATAAGCTGAGATGAAAACCTTTATGAGGCATCTAAGGCCAACTCCTGGGTTGAAAGCCTCTCTCAGGCAGGCCAGGATAAAAAAAAAATGAAAGAGAAAAAATAATAAAGATCCCTTGGTGAAGACCTCCCTTGAGGCACCTAGGGCAGTCATATAGGTTGAAAACCTCCTCTGAGGCAACCGCGTGTGTCTCAAGAAAAACATAATGAAAAATACGAAAAAGAGAAAACAAAAGAGAAAAAGGAATAAACTTATATCATATTTTATAACCTTTTTTTTCTTTTGTAGCATTGTACACAATGGCTAATTTCATGGCTACAGGCCAAGACCTACATGCTACCATCCATTCTTCTGTCCACAAACCTCATATCCATCCTCTCCATTCACATTACTATCTCCATCCACCATCTCATCATTAAGGAATATGAAATTCACCTCCTCTCTGGGATGCTACATGAAGGACCTGTATTACTACAGGAAGGTCTTGTAATGCTACATGAGGAGCCTATGGAACTACAAGAGGGAGGTCCAAGGAGGAAAAAAATCCAAAATACCATATTTAATATAATAAATGGTAAAGAGGGTCCTCCTATGAATTTTCCATCACCCATCCATTATCCATCGACTCATTTCACCTTAAGTTTGCTCAAACTTCTCCACTTTGTCCTACCTTAAGATAAAACACAAAAGCTATAATTTTCTATCTCTACAGTGCCTACACTACTCCTTTATGATTCTAACCCTATCATCATAGCTCACCATCATTCCCCTCATCTTCCTCATTCCAATTGAAGACTTGAACGGGAGAACAAAAGAGTGATACAGGAAGAAATGCCTCTTATAGCAGCATGTACATCCACAAAGTAAACACTAATATTATGTTTTTTTCCACCACCATAAGGGATGATGAAGCTCAATTTCCAGCCTTGAAGAGACACATTATTGTAAGGGAAGCTTTCCACTAGCAACAACATCTTGGATATTAGAAGAGGCACCTGCAAACACACAACAACAACAACATTCAAGGCAACATAAAAAATAAAGACATGAATAGGAAATAAGTCAAAGAGATCAAATCCCTTGATCATAATGATGTATGGTCCAAATCGAACATGAGAGCCTCCACAAAAGTTCAATCTATAGGCAGGCTGATTTATGGCAACCATATCCTCCTCCCTCTGCATAAAAATGACAAAATTTTGGTTTAAGCAAGAAAATGTGTTTTAATAGGCTAGAGATGGCTAGTGAACTTGACTACCCTCGACTAGTAAGATCAAGTGTGAGTTAAGTCACCCATGCTACATGGAAATTTCAACTCAAAATAAACCGGTGTCCTCAAAGAGTGGGTTGATAATCATGATGAGGGAGAGATGATTACAGTTAGTGGGGACAATGGTACAAAAGAAGAAACTCATGTTAATTTCAAGTCATCACAGTGCTCCAAGGTTTTGACCAAAAAAGGATAATATGTATTGGATTGACTTCATTTACACCATCACTTGATCTATTTTTGAATGATTAGTTTATGTTCTGCTAATATGAATTACAAATTTCTAAACATGTGCTTGCTTATTGCTTCTTGTGTTGGGGTTTCATTAGCTGTTTGAGTATGCAATCAGGTAAATTTCCTTAAGTTTAAAATTACATTCATGAGAAAAATAGATTCAAAAAACAAATATTCAACAACATACATTCAAAGTACATCAAATCATCCAAGAGACACTTTAACATAATGTTTTGATGGAGGAGTTCACCCCTCCTGGGCTACATCTCCTTGGTCTAGCTTCCATGTCTTGGGCTAGCTTCCATGTCTTGGGCCTCTGTATTAGCTCAATATTGAAAAATGATATTTAACAAAGCTCTGTGGCTCTTGATACCTCCACCAAGGCATTCAGAATGTCCAAAGTAGCCAAGAACACCTCTTTCTGAGCTCAATTTAGTCGAAAATTGCCTTCTCTATGACTTAAACAACCTTTTCCAACAATTTCTCCTCAAATTCTGGAATGACTTAATGGCAGAAGTGTCCTCTGACACGTAATTTTATTAATCAGAAAGAAGCAATTACATATTTGATTTTGCAAGAGTTTATACCTGAACAACCAAACACTCTTGCAATGAGCTATTTATAAGCTCAATGTCCTAACTACCTCTAATTATGGATCACTTATTAAATAACAACTGTCCATTTACAATAAATGCTATTCAAACCATCTAGCTAACAAATCTCCTAAAATAGAGCCTAAGATATGACACTTTTGGAGAGTCATATCTTGTTACAACAATACACCAATTCTAAATGTCTCCATTAAATAATCAAACATTCTAGAATAATAATTATTAATTTAATATATTAAATTAATAATTATTTTATTCCAATTTTATAACCTATGATAATATTGTATTTTTGGATCATCTAACATTCCCCCCTATGATCCAAAGATACATTACAACAGATACCAAGTTCATCCCTGAACTTAGTAAATTTTATTCTGCCAAGCGGTTTCATGAAAATGTCGGAGATCTGATCTTCGGAAGGACAATAAACTAGCTTGAGGACATCTTTGGCAATGAGAGATCTGATATGATGATACTTGGTGTCCACATGCTTTTTCTTTGAATGAAAAACTGGGTTCTTGGCAAGTTTGATGGCTGACTGGCTGTCAATGAATAATGATGTAGCTTCTACCTGAGAAATACCCAAGTCCTGCAAAATTCTGCACAACCAAACAATTTCACATGCTGCTTCCCATGCTGAAATGTACTCTGCTTCTGTTGAAGAAGTGGCCACTGTATCTTGTTTCTTACAACTCTAAGATACTGCTGTTGAACCCATGTTCATTAAATAACCTGATGTTGATGCTCGATCATCAATACTTCTAGCAAAGTCAGCATCGGAATATCCACCAAGTACAAAATTTTTTATTCTTTGTGTAAAGAAGACCAAAATATTTTGTTCCTTGGATATATCGAAGAACTCTTTTGGCTGCATTCCAGTGGCTGTCTTATGGTTCTTGCATAAAACGTGAAAGAATATTGACTGCATAAGATAGATTAGGACGAGTATTTGTCAAATAAATCAAGCTGCCAATCAACTATCTATAAGTTGTATTTTCCACCTTCCCCCCCCGCCCTTCAAATTGTGAAAGTTTCAAGTTTTCCTCCATGGGGGTAAGTACAGGCTTGCAATCCTGCATGCCAAATCATTGAAGAACCTCTGTTGCATACTTTGAGAAATGAAAATATGATGTGGACATTGGGAGACTTCAACTCGAAGATAGTAGTGAAGTAATCCCAAATCTTTCATCTTAAAACCTACATGTAACTCCTTTTTTACATGTGCAATATGATCATCATGGTTACCAGTAATGATCAAATCATCTACATACATAACAATAATTACCAGATATTCTCCCTATTGTTACACATACAAAGTATCATCAGATTCACTTCGTTGAAAACCAACTTTCTTAAGGTATTCATCCATCTTTGCATACCAAGCTCGGGGAGCTTGTTTTAATCCATATAAAGCCTTGATCAATTTGCAGACTTTATGTTCTTGCCCTTCAATTTCAAAACCTAGTGGTTGTGTCATATACACTTCTTCTTGTAAATCCCCGTTGAGAAAAGCACTTTTCACGTCCATTTATTCAACTTTCCATCCTTTCTGAGCAGCTAATGCAAGTGTTAATTAGATGGTGTTCCATTTAGTTGTAGGAGAAAACGTTTCCTCATAAACAATGCCTTCCAACTGCGCAAAACCTTTTGCGACAAGTCATTCTTTATACTTTTCAAGTTCTCCCTTCTGATTATACTTAATTTTGTAAACCCATTTGCATCCTATGGGTTTAACATTTGATGGACAATCAATGCGTTTCCAAGTGTTGTTATCAATTACTGCTTGATATTCTTCAACCATAACTTATTGCCATTCTTTATGTTTTACTTCTTCTTTGTATGTGGAAGGTTCAGTAAAATCATTTGCTATCAAGGCAAAATTGCCTTCACTTCTATGTGCCCTTCTAGTGCCTATTTTATTTTGCTCATTAGGCTTTACATCTTTCAAAAGTTGAACTACCTATTTTAGTAGTTGGTGCTCACTTGTCTGTGCTTCTGAAAAGTCTCCATCATTGTAAAGAGGATTAATATAAACTGATGTTCTTCGTTCAGGTGAAGAGTCTGGAGAATCATTGTCAGAATAACTGTTGCTGCTTGGAGATGCGGATGAACTACTAGAAGACCCAGATGATGTTGTTGTTGTAGATGGACTGGATGAGTCATCTTCAGAGGAAGGAAAATCAAGTTCATACCAATTTGGTGAAGTTGGTTGACTTTGCATTTCTCCATTTCTTTTACTTCCCTTAATTTCTAACTTGTGAAGAAGATTTTCAATTTATTTAGCACTCTTACTCTGAGATTCATCAAAAATGACATCTCTGCTCACAATGAATTTTCCATTGGTCAAAAGAGGGTACCCTTTCTTCTCATGAGAATAGCCAATCATTGTGCATTTTAAACTTCTTGAGTCAAGCTTAGTTTGTTTTTCTTTAAGAACTAAGGCATATCATACTGATCCAAAAAATCTAAGATGTTTAACTCGAGGCTTGAAACCAAACCAAGCTTCATAAGGTGTGATTTCGTCTAAAGAACTAGGTGGAGATCTATTTCTTAATTAGACAGCTGTATGTATTGCTTCTGCCCAATATGTTGGACTTAACCTCTTGAAAGTTAACATGGATCTTGCCATTCCTAACAAGGTGCAATTCATTCTTTCGACTACTCCATTTTGAAGTGGAGTGTAAGCATTAGTAAGATGTCGTCTTATGCCATTTTCACTACAATAAGTTTTGAATTCATTTGCAGTGAATCCTCCTCCATTATCTGTCCTGAGAGTACCTATCTTTTCTTTGACTTCATTTTCAACAAGTTGGCAAAAAATTTTAAACTTATCAAATGCTTCTGACTTGTTCTTCAGGAAGTAAACCCAAGTCATTCTGCTGAAATCATCAATGAATAGTAAGAAATGTTTGCAACCACTAAATTAAGTTTGTAGTGGCCCACAAACATCACTGTGAACTAGTTTTAGCCGCCTGTTTGCATACCATGAACTTGTTGGAAAAATTTCTCGACTTTGTTTGCCATAAATGCAAGCTTCAAATTTTGCATTTTCCCTTTTGAATGTGGGAAGTCCTTTAACCATTCCTTTTTTTTGCAATTGAGAAATACTCTCAAAATTTAAGTGTCCATATCTCACATGCCATAGTCTTATAGGTGAAATACCTGTAGTCACTACCCTTGCAAAATCAAAATGCCTTGGAATAACTATCTCTTTCATCTGTAATAGTTTTCCATGTTCATAACCTGTCATGACAGTTTTCAAGTTCTGTTCGACTGAATTAATCTTGACTAAACCATCTTCCATGATCACTTGACATCCTTCTTGTCGAATCGTGAATAAAGAGAGAAAATTTTTCTTAAAAGTTGGTACATACCATACATTGGAAATAATTTTTGCTCCAATGCCAGGGAGAAAAACTTTAACTGCTCCTTTTCCATAAGGATTATGTTTTGTATGATCAGCAAGAAAAATGGAATTAAGTTGGCAATACTGAAAATTCCAAAAAAAATCACGTCGACAAGTCAAGTGCTAAGTTGCCCCTGAATCCAAGATCAAGCCATCTTCATAGTCACTTCTAAGATGGGATGAAAGTTGTGATGCTCGCAAGGAAGTAAAAACATATTCTAAGTTATCATCATCTTGATCGTTTGTAAATTGTGCTAAATGCTGCTGAAACTTAGGAATTTTATTAAGTGATGTTCGACAATCTTCAGCATAATGGCCAACTTTGTTACATCTTCGACACACAATTTGACCTAAGTCTCTTCCTATTCCTGAAGATTGTCCTCTGCCTCTACTTTGACTTCTATGTTGAGATTGTCCTCTACCTTGATTATTATTTCCTTGTCGTTGAAAATTGCCTCTTCCTTAGTTGTTTCCTCTACCTTGAAAATTACTTCTTCCTAAATTGTTGCCTCTATTAAAGTTGTTTCCTCTGCTTTGGCTTCAACCTTGACTTTGTACAATATGTGCTTCTTGATTTTGATTCCCTCTACCTTTTCCTTGAGAACTGTCTGCTGATGATTTACTAGTGCTAGCCTCTGTGAAAAAAAAATCTTCAGCAACTTTCTTCTTCTTCCCAAAGGTTTTATCATGTTGAGTCAACATTTCACAGAGCTCATCAAACTTTAGTTTCTCTAATTTCCCAGTTATTGTAAAGTCTCCAAAAAATGCATCTAGGAAGAAGGAAGTCCAACAATTACAATTGTTACCATAAAACTATCATCTATTGCCGGAAAACCAGCATTAATGATTTCCTACCTATTATTCTTAAGTCTTGAGATATATTCAAGAACATCACCTCCTTTAGTCAATTTTGTTGTAACAATTTTAATTGTAGATCAACTTTCTTTGATTCAGGCTGAGTATCGAAGAGGTCTTTAAAAGTTTTCAAAGTAGACCATGCATCTGTAGCATTTTCTATATGGACATACATTTCATCATTCATAGAAGATTTAATAATAGCTAAGGCTTTGCCATTCTTAACTTCCCATTTTTCATGTGCAGCTGCATCTGTGGGTTTATTCGGCTTAATATCTCCATCACATATACCTTTCCATAATTCATTGTAAATAAGAGTGCTTTCAATGAGACGATGCCATGTTTTATAAGATTTTGTGCCTTCAAGTTTGTCGATATCCGAAAACAAATTAATCAACTTAGACATTGTAGCGTTGAAGCTTTGCACCAAGAATTAGAACAAAAATGTCAAGATGGGAAACAAAACACACCACATAAAAAAATGATCTATCAGGGATTGGCCTTAACCCTCATATAGTCGTTGAAGTAGAAGAAAAATGACTGAGCTTTGCACTTGGCTCTAGTCAATTTCTCAAAAATTAGAAGGTAACTTTCAAAATTTGACTTTTACAATGATGCTCTTGCAAAACTTGGTAAAATAAGGTTACCCCCCCTCAAAGTAAAATTACTTTGAGTTACAATGTGATGATCCCAATTGAAAAATAAAAAAGAACTTCCTGAAAAAAATTACCCAACACATCTTATTTCTCCAAAAAAACATTATTTCAAATAATAGTAAATTCCTTATCTCTCCAATTTACAAATTACAAACAAGGGAAAAATCCTTATAACTCCATTAAAACTTTATGAAAGTCTTTAAAACCTGTGTTAAAAAAATGAATGAGTTGCAAGTGTGAGACTGGTAGTGTGGAGTCCAATTTCTTGTTGTTGAAACAATGATTTCAATTGCTACATTCATCAACTTATAATTCTCTGCTATGCACCAAAACACTGGATTTGACTGCAGTCATGTATGAGTAAATATATCAAGATTACCATGAATAATATCAAATTATCATCAAATCCATCTTCTCAGGCCTTCTAATCCACCAAATGGGATCAATTTTTTTCAAGCCCTTTTCAATTATTCCGCTACTGATGCAGATAATTAGATTGGAACTCCACTCACCGTGAATGTTATAGGCAATTTCTGGTACAACTAGTGCATTAAACCACAGGTG
Organism: Pinus tabuliformis; assembly: GCA_031772625.1. NCBI lineage: Eukaryota > Viridiplantae > Streptophyta > Pinopsida > Pinales > Pinaceae > Pinus > Pinus tabuliformis. The sequence continues at coordinate 1,949,320,225 of CM062816.1, forward strand.
GTTGCGAGAAAATGGGTGGATCCATTCACAGTGGAGATCTGCAGAAGCTGGCAGAAGATTGCAGCCACTGACGCCTGTGATACTTATAGAAAATTTCAAATTTATTAGCAAATCAGATTCCGAGTCATTAGCTTTATCTTTTACAGCCTAATCTGTGAACAGTTGTTGACTGGACGTTTGGTCCGATTGCCCAATTTCCATGAAATAAACATGTGAGATCTACACGTTTTGTTCCACCGTTTTGGATGCGCAACCTACTCATCAATGTGGAGTGGGGTCATTGCATTTGCTACACGCTTACCAACTCAGCAATCTTCTCCTACCAACGCATGTCATTGGTGGATTACACTGTGATTTGATGGTGCAGTGGTGGGAGTTTCCTGTACGAATTCTGCAGATGCAATGGACGACAGCGATGGGAGGCAACCGGAGGAGAAGGGAGAGCACAAGTGTTTCTCACTGCAAAAATTCAAGCTCTACGAGACTCGATCGAAGTTTTATATTCGGCTTGTTTCTATGGAGTATTGAGGCAGCGGTTTCGGAAATCAAAGGAACATATCCTGTGAACAATCCACACAGATTCAAAAATAAAACAACGGCTTATCCCATGAACAGTCCAGACAGAACCAAAAATAAACAACGACTTCTGTATTTCTCTGAAATTTTCAGGCTTTTTAGATGAAATGGTGGTAATGATGAATGAGAATATGGGGCAGGTGAGGAATATGATGGCTTTGCTGTCCAAAATAGCCAGGCACAACCTCAGCCTCTCAAATATTATATATTTAGCTAGCTCCACAATAATACAAATTCAAGACACAGAAATTTTGATAATAATTCACAAAATTGATTTTAAGATTAAAAAATCTAAAATCAATAAAATAATAAAATTTCTTCTCTTTTGAACAAAAACTTGACAAATTTCATACCAATCATTCGCTGAACAATTCAATGGATTTTTCCAAAAACTTGTAGAGCTAGAATCTCCTCCTCAAATCAACTACAACATTATTGGAGCTCTAATACCACAATAATGGCAGAAGCGTCCTCAGACACGTAATTTTATTAATCAGAAAAAAAACAATTACATATTTGATTTTGCAAGAGTTTACACCCGAACAACCAAACACTCTTGCAATGAGCTATTTATAAGCTCAATGTCCTAACTACCTCTAATTATGGATCAATTATTAAATAACAAGTGTCCATTTACAATAAATGTTATTCAAACCATCTAGCTAACAAATCTCCTAAAATAGAGCCTAAGATACGATACTTTTAGAGAGTCATATCTTGTTACAATAATACACTAATTCTAAATGTCTCCATTAAATAATTAAACATTCTAGAATAATAATTATTAATTTAATATCTTAATTTAATAATTATTTTTTTCCAATTTTATAACCTATGATAATATTGTATTTTTGGATCATCTAACATGACTCTAGTTACCCCCACTAAATGTGGAGGTGGGCCCAAAATTGGTGGCACCACCAAAATTGCCATCATTTTAAAATTGTGCTTAAAAATGGTTAAATTGCACTTAATTAATATAAGCTCAGATTAGTGGCCCACTAATCTGCAATTAACGATGACGCAGAGTTAGTGCTGACCACAACCACTAGAACTAGACACATGCTAACCGTTTGGAGTAATGGTATGTCAGAACCATCAGGTAATATCATTAACCATTTGCGGTTAACAAATCGCATTCATGTGGCATGCATTGAACCATCACGATCTTGGTTTGTATAGCTGTCGATAAACTACGACCTTAACTACGTGGTTTGTGGTGGCATGTTCACATGTGGAGGGTTGGCTTGCGGGCTAGCTCTCCTAACCGCCCAACTCCATAACATTAAATCTTAAATACACGTTGAGAACATATGGGTTAAGAAACATGGTATAGCAGAGCTGGTTAGAAATTGTGGATGGTATGCTGGAGGCCACGGATTCGACCTTAGACTCAACCATAAAATTTTATTCCACTCTATCGAGATTGTTAAGGTCTTTGGGAGGTGCCACGTAGTGGCCTCTGGGCTTGCCATGTGGCATTCTTCCATTGGCCCAAAACAAACCAATAGAATCATGCCAACACACCACTTGAAACCCAATGAAATGATCCCACTTGTCCACCTGTGATTCACCATTGACCAGCTTTGACCATTCATAGTCACCTACCACGTTAGCATTACGTTCTTCTGACTATTTAGTGATTGCACATTTTTTTCACAAATTTTGCTTATTTAGCAAAGTAATTAGAACACAACAACTTCCCCATAATAACTTAGTTTTTTACGAAACGAGTTGTGTTAGGATCATTTTTCTGAGAGAGACATGATCCTTCAGGTTTCGAGCCATTCTAAGAGCTTTTATTTTTGAGCTAAATACTGAGCACTTGATCATTCCTCCACACCAAAATCCTTTTGGACCCAAAAATATACTATCAATTATTCAACAGGTGAGGGTACAACTCCCTCACCTTCTCAGTTTGCAACCATTTGGCTTGAGAAAGATTTTGTCCCTTAAGTCCCGCTCTAAGGTATTTGACATCCCCTGTCTTGGAAGTTCTGATTCTTCTATCAAGTATGAGATCCTGCTAAAGTTCATCAAGGTATTCTGGGGAGAAATCATCTATTGATGGCAACTGAACATGCTCTCCTTGATCATCAATCAAAGGAGGCTCAATTAATCTCAAATTCTCAACATTAACAACAGAGTATATTTACATATAAGGAGGCAAATGAAGCTTAAATTCATTGTTACCAATCTTTTCCAGAATTTTAAAAGGACCATAACAGATTGATTTAAGCTTTTTACCTTCCACTTGAAGTCTCTCTTTTCTAATATATAACGAAACTTCATCGCCAACATGAAATTTGTGATCAACCCATGTTTGTCATGCCTTGCCTTATAGCTGCCTTGACTTTTCTCAAGTTGTTCCTTCACTATATGATGTATGAACTGAATTTTCTCTATGACCTTCCTTGCTTTATCAATGTCACTGTGACCATCAATGGTGACATCTTTCTCAAAGATGAATTCCAATGGCGATCTTGGCAAGTACCCATAACATGCCTCAAATGACGATGTTCTTGTGGAAGAATGCTTTGCCCTATTGTATGCTTGTTTTATGTAATTCAACTGTTCATCCCACAACTTGGGGTGTTTGCTGCAATATCCTGTAAGAAGATGAATGATTGTTTTCTTGACCACCTCATCTTGTCCATCTACTTGTGGATGAAAGGATGTAATCTTCTTCAACTTTGTGTCCATCATGTTCCACAAATTCGACCAAAAATTCCTAGAAAATCGCAAATATCGATCAATTACAATAGAAGTAGGAAGACAAAAATGAACCAAAATGTTTTGGAAGAAAATATGAGTTATTTGTTCAGCTGTAATTTTATTTTTACATGGTGTTAATATGCACATTTTGCTAAACCTGTCTACAAATACATACAAGTAATCATGACCTCTCCTTGACAATGGAAGACCTCCTACAAAATCCATTGAGATAATCTCCCATGGACGTGAAGGTACCCGAAGTGGAGTGTATAAACCAAGTTTCCTATTACTAGGCTTACACATAAAGAATATCCTCTTATGAAATGAGAAACATTATCCAACATGCATGGAAAATAACAATACCTTTGAAGAATTTTAACTATCTTGCCGACACCAAAGTGTCCAACAATCAATGAAGTGTGCGCCTCCCTTATGATATTGTTTCTTCCCCCCTATGGAATACACAACTTGCCCAAGTGATACAACAAACTATTATGTACATGATAATCCAAATCTTCAATTTTGTTTCCTTGAATCAAGCTTGCATATACTTCTTGAAAGTCACTATCATTTTCATATTTTTCTATGTAACTTTCATGCAAAACATAATTATGCTTGAGTATAACAAATGAAATTACAATAGGCCTTGAAAGCATATCAGCTACCTTCTTGTAGATTCCCTTTTTATACCTGATAACAAAATGAAATTGTTGTAGAAAACCCATCCATCTGAAATGCCATGACTACTGCAAATTTGACTGTGACTATAAATACTACAATGGTTGATGGTCTCCTTCCCCATCAAATAGTGCTTCCATTTCTTCACACTTTGTACCAATGCATAAAGTTCTTTGTCATAGGTAGGATAGTTAGTTACAGCTCCATTAAATATTTCAAAATGAAATGAAATGTGCTTACCATGTTGCAATAGAATTGCTCCCATGGCATAATCACTTTCATTCGTATGAATCTTGAATGGTTGTCTAAGATCTGGTAGATATGATACTGATGTTGAAGTTATCTTTTGCTTCAAAGCATAAAATGCCTTTTTTTGTACATATCCCCAATGGAATACTTTCTTGACACTTGTCAATGCATGTAATGGAGCTGCAATGGAAGAAAAATTAGCAATAAAATTTCTCTAATATTCTGTTACCCCTAAAAAGCTTCTTACTGCTGTAACTGTATTGGGATTGGGCTAATTCAAAATGACCTCAACCTTAGAGGGGTCGATCTTCAGCTCACCTCCTCCAACAATGTGTCCCAAATACACTAAGGAAGTCTTGCCAAATTCACACTTCTACATCTTTAAAAACAACTTTTCTTCTCTCAAGACATCTGGTACCTTTTTTATATGCATGACATGTTCATCTCTTGACTTGCTGAATATGAGAATATCATCTAAGTAGACAATGACAAAATCATCTAGAAATGGTCTGAGCACATCATTCATTACCCTCATGAAAGTAGTTGGAGCATTTGTAAGACTGAAAGGCATAACAAGGCACTCAAACAATCCTTGTTTAGTTTTAAATGTGGTTTTCCAAATGTCTTCTTAAGCCATCCTAACTTGATGATAACCATTTCGTAAGTCTAACTTAGTGAAATACTTTGCCTACCTCAGCTAGTCAAGAAAATCATCAATTCTTGGCAGTGGTTAATGATTATTTACGTGATTTTGTTTAGTGCATGGAAATCCACACACATGTGCCAAGTTACATCCTTCTTTTGCACCAAGAAAATGGGCGAACCACATCATGAAGTAGATGTCTGTATGATACCTTTCTTCAACAATTCTTGAATTTGCTATTTGATTTCCATGCTCTCCATAATCAACATGTGATGCATGCCTCTGTTTCGAATTGGAACATCATGGTGCAACTAAATCTCATGCTGAATTCCCCTCTTGGGAGGTAACCCCTATGGTTCCTGAAACATCTCGCCATGCTTTCTTAACACATAAAACAAATCAAATTTCAATTTATCATCACAACCTTCAAAAGATTCATAATCAATATCATTATTTTTCTTGATCATGAGAAGTACAAATTTTTTACATTGATTTACTAGTCTCTTCATTTGCCCTGCATTAATGAAGGAAATGTTCAAATATTTGCAATGGGCTCTCACAATGTACTCCACCCCATTCTTGAGCAATATGTATTTGTTGTCATCGTGATAATATCCTGCTTTCCTATCATAAAAATAAGGAATACCCAAAATGATTCCTAAGAGGTCAAGTGGAACTACATCTAACTCAACTTCATCAATGAACTTTTTAGTAATGGAAAACTTGAATAAACACTTCTTTGTAACCTGTAAGTTTGCATTGTTAACTATTCAACCCAATGGATATGGCTTATGATGAGGTACATTTTCAAGGTTTAGTTTTTTGACCAAGTCTTCTAAAATCAAGTTTGATTGTGACCCACTATCAAATAATGCATCAATATTTGTATGATTTGAAATAAATCTTACATGAAACAACTCTATTCTTGACTCTTTATTTGGTGTGTTGTTTTGACAATGTGATGAACTAGTGCTTGCAACAATTTTTTTCCTTTTGTAACCATGGTTGAAATCTTAGTCTCATCACCAGAGTTTGAACCAAGGTCATGTTGTGTGGTAGTAGTTGTCTTTTGTTTTCCCTTATTCTTTTGTTTCTTAGGCCTTAATTCGGGATGTAATTTCCAGCAGTGGGTTTCATCATGCCCCTATTTGGAACAGTGTTTGCATGTGACTTTCTCCCCTTATTTCTTCACATATGAATTGTTCTTTCCCTTCCATTTTCCACCCTTCTCTTTCTCTTTACCCTTGAATGGCTTCCTCTTACTACCCTCTTCCTGAATGTTCTTTCCTCTAGATTCAAGGTGAGTGCGTTGCACACATACCTCATCTAAATTGTTTGGATTGAACATAACGATAGTATGTTTCAAATAGGAATGTAAACCCCCAATATATTTCAGCAGTCCATCTTGGGAATTCAGATTCACTCCTAACAACAAATCCCTTTTCCTAAACTCCTGTGTATAATATTGGATTGTTTGGCCTTTGCTGCCTAGAATTCTGCCAATTCATAATGGATTTTTTCATATAGGCTAAAGGATAAAATTTTCTTTTAATTGAAGAAACAAATTCAACCCATGTAATGGATATCTTACCATGGATTCTCATTTCCTCTTGAGTATTTGCTTCCCACCGAACTAGTGCTGCTCCTTCTAGGCTCAATGAAGCCAACTGGATTTATATGTCATCTTCTTGAAGGTTCTGAAATTTGCAATATACCTCCAACTGTTGAATCCAATTGTCCGACTTTTCTACATTCACCTCTCCATTATACATGGGAAGTTCGAATTTTATGTCCAATTTAAGTAAGGGAGTCTTTCCTTTTTGGGTTTTTTATGGGCCTTTAAATTAGACAAAAATTAAGGCCCATACCTCTAATTTAAAACATAAATTAATGCCTATGACCATCCTTTAGCACATTAAACCTCTCTTTTTGCATTATATAATTTATTTTTAACTTTAATATATTCATTAGCAAGGTTTATGAATAGTTGAATATTTGTCCTAATATTATTTATTGTTTGTGGAATTTTATGAGAATATTGGGTAGATTATGAAGAGTTGGAGGAGGAGATAATTTAGGGACTTTTTCCCTACTACTCGACTATCAATAATAAATAATAATTCAACTAGATATTATGGAATTATGGCACAAAATGTGGAACTCCAATGATTGAGAAAATCTAGGATTATGTTCCACTAATCAAGGGAGAAGATCCACCAATCAAGGGAGAAGATCCACTAATCAGGGGATTTCGGTGGGTAAAGATTCCTCCATCCATGGGGAATGATTATTAATCATTTTTTATAAGTACCAAGTCGAATTTGCCTCTAGGGAATGATTGAGAAAATCTAGGAATGTGTTCCGCACCATTTAATTCCAATTCCTAGTATTGGGGATTAGATCGCCTAATCAAGGGATTTTGGTGGGGAAAGCTTCCTCCATTCATGGGAAATGATTCATAATCATTTTTTATAAGTACAAAGTTTAATTTTCCTCTAGGGAGGATATTTTCATTAGTGTTATTGGGGAGAGAGCTTGCATTTTTGCAGCTTCATTGTATTTTCTTACAGGGATGTAATTCTATTGATGAAAATAATGAAGATTGGTGTCATTTTCATCTTCTAAATCTTGTTCTCCTCGATATCTCTTTGAGTTTCCTTGGGCTTGGCTATTTCAGGAACCTTAGAGCCCTTTTGTATCATTTTGTTTCCTTCTTTTCACTAATTATTCACATGCATCTCTTGTTTTTATTTCTTTCTATTTATGCATTTCGAATTAATGATTTCTTATTGTAGGATTGAGTTAAATGGTTGTTGTAAGTTCTTTTGCAGGATCACAAGCATTATTTCATCCTTGGAAAAGCTTTGGGAGTTCATAGTAATCATTTATCTTCTTGGATTAGTCTTCGTATTCCCAAATCTAGATTGTTGGACCTCCTTTTTAGCAAATAACAATAAATTTCTTCTATTTTTTAAAGCATCCTAATGAGCTTCAATCGAATTGACTCCACTTGAATTAGATCAAAAAAAAATTCTAGTTCATAATAAAAATTATGCCATTGCATTTTCACTTGATTTGGTTGGGAATTTCTTAGATTTACTAGCTCACTAGTTCTCAAATTTATAGATTTTTTGCTAGTAATTATTTTTATTTTTTTTGCATGGGTTAACATAGGTATTTTTGAGTAATTCCACTTGGTGTAGGGACCTAAGACATCCTAATTAATAACAAAATTTGTCCCATCCAATTTGAATTTTATTTTCTTGGTCATTAAATCCTCACCAATTTCATCATTTTACAAGGAAACTCCTCCAAGATTTTTGAGCGAATCCATCCATCTCCTGAATTTGGTTTTGAGTTTTGATTGATTCTAGGAATTTTCCCACTCCATTCCACCCATCACACACATTTACTAGGCCTCCCATCACCTTCGACATGTCACATTTTTCTTTCGGTTGTATCATGTAGGTTCATTGTAATTCCTACAGGATCATCTTGTAGGTTTCTAGTACATCCTGTAGGTTTTCCTTAAATGACCTGTTTTGAGGCTGAATTGATGGAAAACCTCTAGGAAGTCACCAAAATCATCCCAAGGGTCTCCCACATCATCCGACCATCTCCTAACCCTTCCATCTTACCTCCAACATCCTTAATTCACCGGCCACATCACCAAAAGAAATTAGTTTGCATACTTGATTTTGCATGAAAAGACAAAGAGACAAAAATAGATTTATTTCAGTCCCATTACTTGCACATTAGTGATGTTTGATGCTTCTTACTTCCATGCTTAGATAGTATAATTTGATTCATGATAATTTGGCATTATTGCAAAGCATAGCTTCTTGGCATTTAATTAGGAAATGGTGTGATTTAGCATTGAATCTTCATCTCTTTCCTTGTACTTTCTTTCTTGCAATAGGTTAAAATTCCATTTTGAGCATTTCATTTTATGAAATTAGTTTAGGAATTGACTTCAGTACATGCACTCCATTACATCATGAAAAAAAGGAATGACACATTGTATGTTGCACAAATAGTGTTGATACATCTTGTCTTTGAGGTTTCTGCGAGTTTCATCATTGTTTAGATTATCTTCCGGATCCATCGCATAAGGATTCTTTTTCATCGATGTTTCGAACCAGCAACGGTGGTTCATCTTCAGGATGTGAAAATATTGAAAGACTGGTATTATTTTTCCAATTATATATAGAGATTCTTAGCTGACAGATATAATTAATTTAATTATTCTTTTTTACTTTTAGGTTTTATGGTTATATTAATTATATTTGTTTTAATTTTCTAATTATATAATTAATTTAATTTTAATTAATTATTTCAATTTTAATTATTTTAATTTGATTTTTAATTATTCCTTATTTTAATTATAATTATTTCTTATTTTAATTATAATTCTTTTAATTTATTAATCTTAATTTTAATTATTATTTATTTTAATTTATTTTAATTTTAATTATTTATTTATTTTTATTATTATAATTATTTATTTTAAATGTTGCAATTATATTGATTCTATAATTGTTTTAATTGTATAAATTTTAATTATTGGTTTATTCTAATTATTATTTTAATTAATTATTAATTGTTTTGATTGTATTTATTTTGATTATTTATTTATTTTTAATTATTATTCTAATTAATTATTAATTATTAATTTTTAATTGTTAATTGTTATTCTTATACTTGCTCTAATATATTTATTAATTATAATTATAAATTTAAATTGTTCTAATATATTTATTAATTATAATTCTAAATTTAATTGTTGTAATTATATTTATTTCAATTAATTAATTAATTTATTTATTTAGTTTTTATTTATTTATTTATTAATTTTAATTGTTTTGATTGTATTTATTTTGATTATTTTTTTATTTTTATTATTATTCTAATTAATTATTAATTATTAATTGTTAATTGTTATAATTATATTTGTTCTAATTTATTTATTAATTATAATTACAAATTTAAATTGTTTTAATATATTTATTAACTATAATTATAAATTTAATTGTTGTAATTATATTTATTTCAATTTATTTATTTATTTAGTTTTTATTTATTTATTATACAAGGTAAAAATAACTCAATAAATAAATAAAAACTAAATAAATTGAAATAAATATAATTACAACAATTAAATTTATAATTATAATTAATAAATATATTAGAACAATTTAAATTTATAATTATAATTAATAAATAAATTAGGACAAATATAATTATAACAATTAACAATTAATAATTAATAATTAATTAGAATAATAATTAAAAATAAAAAAAATAATCAAAATAAATACAATCAAAACAATTAAAATTAATAAATAAATATAATTAGAACCATTAAATTTAGAATTATAAATAATAGATATATTAGAACAATTTAAATTTATAATTATAATTAACAAATAAATTAGAACAAATATAATTATAACAATTAACAATTAATAATTAATAATTAATAATTAATTAAAATAATAATTAGAATAAACAAATAACTAAAATTCATACAATTAAAACAATTATAGAATCAATATAATTGCAACATTTAAAATTAATAATTATAATAATTATAATAATCAAAATAAATAAATAATTAAAATTAAAATTAATTAAAATAAATAATAATTAAAATTAAGATTAATAAATTAAAAGAATTATAATTAAAATAAGAAATAATTATAATTAAAATAAGGAATAATTAAAAATTAAATTAAAATAATTAAAATAGAAATAATTAATTAAAATTAAAACAAATTATATAATCAGAAAATTAAAACAAATATAATTAATATAACCATAAAAACTAAAAGTAAAAAAGAATAATTAAATTAACTATATCTGTCGGCTAAGCATCTCTATATATAATTGGAAAAATAAGACCAGTCTTTGAATATTTTCATATCCTGAAGATGAACCACCGTTGCTGGTTCAAAACGTCGATGAGAAAGAATCCTTATGCGATGGATCCAGAAGATAATCTAAACAGTGTTGATACATCTTAAGTTTGTATGAACCCCAAGTTGATAATTAAAGTTGGTAGCCTTGGGAGTTGCAACGTTCTTGTTTAAATACCGAGGCTCATCAATTTTTGGCGCCATTGCCGGGGAGGTGTCAAAACATGCATTGTTTTCTTCCCTATTTGATTCATGTCTTTTCACTTTTTTCAAAAACAAAATATTTGCATTAGGAATATTTAATTTCAAAAGTAGAAAATTGCATTGCATTATAGTTTTCATTCAATCATAAAAGCAAAAGCAAAATTTCTCCAACACCAGCCCACCCCCCAATTGACCACATGGTACAGTAAGAGCCACATCACCATTCACTTTTGCAAGTAGAAGAAGAAGATGACAAAGAATGTAGAATAAATGGATGGAGATGATGACAATGAAAGATCCTCTCGGATTTCCCATTCAAGATATTGATGGTAGTGTGCACATGAAGAACATCCCTCCCTCTTTTCTTACAAAATTTCATGGTCTAAGGTTAGAGGATTTGGAAAACTTTCTCTTTGAATTTAAAATTGTTTGTAGATCTTATGGTTACTTATTAAAAACTCAAAAACTGAGATTGTTTCTGGCTACAGTGAAGGATAGAGCTCTTAAATGGTTCATGAGTTTAGGGACTAATTCAGTAAGATCATGGAATGATATGCAAAAGATATTTATAGAAAAATATAAAGATTATGATCTTAAATAAGAAATCTTTAGAATGAATCAAAGAGAAGAAAAGAGTCTTGAGGATCTAATAGAGAGGTTCATGTACAATGTTAAGGGGGGAAAACTACATCATTTAGAATCTGACACACTAAAAACCCTCTTACTTAGAACAATTAGGGATGAGTGGATTGATCTTCTTGATATCATGATTAGAGGTGATATATACCAATTATCATTTGATGAAATTTGTGAAACATGTAGACACATGGATTTCAGAGATCTCTGGCTTGAATCTTTTGAATTCATGACCGGAGAATCCATAGTTTTAACATTTTTGTACCAACGTTTCAAATCCCAAATGGGATCGATCATCAAGATATGAGAATGATGATGACAGAAGAGCAACAAAGAAATGATAAATAGAGATGAGGATAAAACTTTTAGAATGACAAATTGTCGGCTGAAATAATTTTTATAATTTTAATTAATTTTATAAAATTTTTATTAATTTGTTTTAAAAGTTTTAATTAATCTTAATTAATTTTATATAATCTAATATTAATTTGTTTTTTAATATTTTTAAAATATTAGATTGTTTTATTAATATATTATATATATAATATTAATTTGTTTTATTAATTTGTTTTATTAATTTATAATATAACTTTGTTTTATTAATTTTATACCTAGAACTAAATGAAAATAATATTAACTCTAATATGAAAATAACTTATACCTAGAACTAAAAGAAATTAAAATTAAAATGAAATTAATTAATACCTAGATCTAAATGAAATTAATATTAACTCTAATAAGAAATTAATTTATACCTAGGGAAATATTAATTCTAGAACATTAATTTGTTTTATTAATATTATATGAAATAATATTAATTTGTATTAATATTAAATTGTTTTATTAATTTGTTTTACTTAATTTGATATAATATTATTAATTTGCTTTATTAATATTAACCTAGAACTAAATGAAATTAATATTAATTCTAAAAAGAAATTAACATTAAACCTAGGGAAAAATTAATTCTAATCAAAAATTGATTTTATACCTAGGGAATATTAATACTAAAATGAAATTAATTAATTTTAATTAATATTAATTCCTAAATAATTTAATTAAATTATTAATATTAATATTAATTATATTATATTAACTATTATAAATAATTAATATTTATAATAAATTAATATAATGATTAATATATTACTCAATAGCAATAAAGAAATTAATAAATCCTAGAATTCAATGGAAAATCTATACCTAGACATAAATGAAAACAAAGACTGAAGACACCAGAAAGGAGAGGGATAACTTACCTGCTGAGGCCTTAACCAGGGGATGCACTTGTGATTTTTATTTCCTTGATCAAGGGAAGCCAGCTCCCGCTAATCTCCACGCCATTATCTCTGTTCAGATTATGAGGATGTTTGATAATTTCAAGCGCTTCTCTGATCTTTCGTCTCTGATGCTGCTCTTCTCTAGCGATAATTGATGCGCTTTCCAGACAGATATGGTGTTTAGTTTTTAAGGAGTGCTCTGCCAGGGCTGAAGTACGAGATCTTCCGTTCTTAATATCCGCGCCATGTTCCTTGAGTCTTGTCTGGAGGGAGCGACCTGTTTCACCAATGTAGCTTTTTCCACAGGAACACTCTATTTTATAAACTCCTTTAAGCTGATGGTTGTCGATATCATCTTTAACAGACTTCAAACTTTGTCTGATAGTACCAGGAGCTGAGAAATGAGTGATAATGTTTTTCTTTTTTAGGATTTTGTCCGTAATCCCATGGATATACGGTAGAAAAACAATACCACAATTAGGCTGGTCTTGAGCCTTAGGCTCATGAGCCTGTAGACACATATCAAGAGGAAAAGAATGAGTAGGTAAATCAACATCAGGATCGGTAAGTCAAGATAAACTTGTAGATTTGTTTGACGATTTTAAAAAAGAAATTCTTACAAATCTAACAAAACAAGTAGAAATGTTAAGAATGCAAGATGAAGGAAAAGAAAATGCTGATATTTGTGTTGCAGGATCACAGGATGTCAAACATTGTCCATCTTTACCAAGGTTGAAGGAAATTCACCAAGAGAACAATGAAGCAAGTCAATTGCCAATGCAGTAATGTTATGTAGCTCCAAGAGGACCATGGCAGCCTATTCAGCCTGATATGATGTAAGAGCCTAATTCCCAATTTCAAGGTTATGCATATCCAGCTCAAAGAAATTGGACCACACCTTTTCCTTGGCAACATTGGCCATCTCAACCCCAAAACCAATCTTGGCAAAAAGGTTAGCAAGGAACTCATATCCCAAGTATTTTCCTCAATATCCTCCATACCAAACTCCATGTTATCCTTACCATTCACCTCCACCTCAATCCCAACCCTATCCACATCCATCTCAAATATACACTCCCACTCAACTACCTGTACCACGATTTCCAAACCCACACATTGAAGTAGTTCAACCCACTTACAATGCTGAGGTACAAAACTTCCAAACATCTCCTCTTGAGATCAATGGTATTCACCATAGCCCAGGAAGAGTATTGTGAAAAAGAGATCATCTTGATATCATTGAAGGACAACATCCAAAAGAAGAAGATTCAAATAAGAAGACCACAGAACCATGGGCTACGATTGATGAAGAGCAGACATCAAAATCAGAGATCAAGATAACTCCCGCATGGTTACCATCAAATCCTCCATGTATTCAATAGAAAAATTAGCAAAAATAGGAAGATTTGAAGGTCATGGTGGAAGAAGTCATGAAGAAATATACAAATCAAAAAGTGGACTAGGGGCATCACAACTATATTGAAATATGGTTCTAGACAATCATTAAGATTTAGCAATACCCTCTTCAATTGTGCTTGATATCATCAAAGTCAAATCATTTGATCTCTCAAATTCAGGTAAATGTCAAAGAATACATCTCAAGCCTACACATCAATTTTTCTGTCATCTTGATGTGCACATGGCTCCATTGGAAGTATTCTTATACTTGAAAGTGATTTTGTTTTTCAAGTAGGGTAGGGTAGATTTTTTTTTTTTTGAAAAATAAGAGAAAAAAATAAAAATATCAGGTGAAAACCTCCTTTGAGGTGCCTCAGATTGGCTCATTGATTGAAAACCTCCATGAGGTGGTCAATGGGTTGGGAAAAAATAAAAAAGAGGAAAAAGAAAAGATCCTAGGTGAAAACCTCCTTTGAGGTGCCTAGGTAGACCTACTAGTTGAAAACCTCATTGAGGTGGCTAGTAGGCCTAGAAAAAAAAAAGAAAAAATAAATAAAATAAATCCTTGCTCCATGCATCTCTTTGATAAATGCATGTACTCTCCAACATCTACAAGCAACAAGAACAAGTTGGTCAAGCCTAGTCAAAAGAAGTCAAATTTTGACTTTCTCCTCCTTTGCTCAAATGCTCCAACAAGGCCAAGGCCATGCCAATCCATCACCCTCATCTATTTTCACCATCCACCCATCATTCTCAAGCTTCTACCATTCAGTTTGCTTGTTGTCCTAAAAAACTACAGGATGCTCTGTTTTACTATAGGATACAAAAATACATAGAGCAGAAATTTATTTTTGCCATAACTTGAAAACCATGCATCCATTTGCCAAGATATTTTAGGGGGGAGATGCATATGGATGATGGTAACATGTTCAAGTAGTTTCAACAAATTCCAATGCACGGTTTCCAAGAAATTGGCCTCCATCACCTTTAGCCATTTTTGCATTTTCTCACTATCCGTGCATCCATTTAAAAATTTGTTTCACGGGGAGATGCATATGGACGATGGTAACATTCCCAAGAAATTTTAGCAAATTCTAGTGCACAGTTTCCAAGAAATCGGCCTCCATCATCTTAAGCCATTTTTAGTTTTTGTCGAGATCCATGCATCCATTGACCAAATTTTTTCTATGGGGAGCTTCATAATGATGATGAGAACATACTCAAAATTTTTCCGCTCAATCCAGTCTACCGTTTGGCAAATATGGAAAAAAACCTTGTTGTCCTATAAACCTACAGGATACAGAATAGCACCTACAGGATTGGTAGTGAGCAGTTTTAAAGGAGAACCAGAGGTCAAAGAAGCTCCTCCAGAGTTTAGCAACAACATCAACATCATCAACATCACCATAAACGCCTACACATCAATATCAACTCAGCAGTAGCATGCATGTCTCTCCAACAACCATCAAGTAGGTACATGTATGAAATATTCTTGACCTCTTCTCTTAAGAATATTATAGTTAGAAATTTGTTGTCAATGCATGAGAGATGAGGTTTGATAAGCTAAGGATTGGTCAGTAGTCTCAACAGCCTTCAATTGCAACTCTGTTTTTCACTCATGCAATGTTGAAAAGTCAAATTATGAAGGGTGATGATTTCAAGAAATGAGGATAGTAGTGAAAAGAAGAAATTTTTGCAAAGGGCAAGGTCACGACAACACTCCAAACTCTCCATCCACTTCATATTTACTATCTATTCATCATTCATCCATCCCATTTCATTCTTGAAAAAAAATAAAGAGAGAATCCTCTCCATTTTCATGAAATTTCCATTTGCAAGTCAGTAAGAAGGATTGTCAAAGAGCAAAGGAGGATCACAAACAGACCCATGTCACTCACATTTTTATTTTACCACTCATTACCATTCATTCCTCCACCATTAATGTCATTTTTTCCACTCCTTTACTTTAGTTTACAAAGGGACTGTGTTTTCTACAAGATGATCCTATAGGAATTACAGTGACCAAGAAATCCTACAAGAGGTAGTCCTAAGGCAAATAAATGGTGGAACAAGGTAGCAAAATGTTGATAATGGTGTGGAGGACCTTGCCAAGCTAAAAAACAACCAAGAACCATCTTGAATAAGGGGAAGAATGAAAATTAATGGTCTCAAGAAACAAGGATTTTTCTTTGCACAAGTATGTTTTTTGGCTTGTCCTTGCAGAGCTTACAACCAAGATTCTTAATGCACAAGAGAGAGGCCACCAGGTTCATGGATGAGGCACAATGAGGTCACTAAGTTGCTCATAGGATGAGCAACACCTTTAGCAGGGGGTATGATGGACCTCTAAATTAGACATAAATTAAGGCTCGTGCCTCTAATTTAAAACATAAATTAAGGCCCATGACCATCCTTCGACACATTAAAGCTCTCTTTTTGCATTACATAATTTATTTTTAACTTTAGTATATTCATTAGGAAGGTTTATGAATAATTGAATATTTGTGCCTAATATTATTTATTTTTTGTGCAAAATTATGAGAATATTGGGTAGATTATGAAGAGTTGGAGGAGGAGATAATTTAGGGACATGTTCCCTAGTACTCGAGGATGAATAATAAATAATAATTAAACAAGATATTATGGAATTATGGCACAAAATGTGGAACTACAATGATTGAGAAAATTAAGGCCCATGACCATCCTTCGACACATTAAAGCTCTCTTTTTGCATTACATAATTTATTTTTAACTTTAGTATATTCATTAGGAAGGTCTATGAATAATTGAATATTTGTGCCTAATATTATTTATTTTTTGTGGAAAATTATGAGAATATTGGGTAGATTATGAAGAGTTGGAGGAGGAGATAATTTAGGGACATGTTCCCTAGTACTCGAGGATGAATAATAAATAATAATTAAACAATATATTATGGAATTATGGCACAAAATGTGGAACTACAATGATTGAGAAAATCTAGGAATGTGTTCCACTAATCAAGCGAGAAAATCCACCAATCAAGGGAGCAGATCCACTAATCAAGGGATTTCGGTGGGGAAATCTCCCTCCATCCATAGCGAATGATTATTAATAATTTTCTATAAGTACCAAGTTGAATTTTCCTTTAAGGAATGATTGAGAAAATCTAGGAATGTTTTCCCTACCATTTAATGCAAATTCCTAGTATTGGAGACTAGATCCATTAATGAAGGTATTTTGGTGGGGAAATCTTCCTCCATTCATTGGGAATGATTTCTAATAATTTTGTATAAGTACCAAGTCTAATTGGCCTCTAGGGAGAATATTTTCATTAGTGTTATTGTGGAGAGAGCTTGTATTTTTGCAGCTCTCTTGTATTTTCTTACAGGGATGTAATTCTATTGATGAAAATAATGAAGATTGGTGTTATGTTCAACTTCTAAATATTGTTCTCCTCCATAGGTCTCTGAGTTTCCTTGGGTTTGGCATTCCCAGGAAACTCAGAGCCATTTTTCATGATTTTCTTTCCTTCTTTTCACTGCTTATTCGCATGCATCTCTTGTTTTTATTTCTTTCTATTTCTGCACTCAGAGTTAATGATTTCTTGTTGTAAGATTGAGTTAAATGGTTGATGTAAGTTATTTTGTAGGATCAAAAGCATTATTTCATCCTTGCAAAAGCTTTGGAAGTTCATAGTAATCATTGAGCTGCTTGGATTAGTCTCCTTATTCCCAAATCTAGATTGTTGGACCTCCTTTTTAGCAAAGAAAAATAAATTTCTGCTATTTTTTAGAGCATCCTAATGAGCTTCAATCAAATTGATTCCACTTGCATTATATCAAAAAAACATTCTATCTCATAAAAAAAATTATGCCGTTGCATTTTCACATGATTTGGTTAGGCATTTCTTAGGTTTACTAGCTCAATGGTTATCAAATTTCTAAATTTTCGACTAGTAATGATTTTTATTTTTTTGCATGGGCTAACATAGGTATTTTTGAGTGATTCCACTTGGAATTGGGACCTAAGACATCCTAGTTAATAAAAAAATTTGTCCCATCCAATTTGGATTTGATTTTCTTGGTCATTAAACCCTCACCAATTTCATCATTTCATAAGGAAACTCCTCCAAGATTTTTGAGTGAATCCATCCATCTCCCAACTTTGGTTTTGAGTTTTAAGTGATCCTAGGAATTTTACAACTCCATTCCACTGATCACACACCTTTCCTAGGCCTCCCATCACCTGCAACACCTAACATTTTTCTCTCAGATGTATCTAGTAGGTTCATTGTAATTTCGACAAGATCATCCTGTAGGTTTCTAGTACATCCTGTAGGTTTTCCCTAAATGGCCTGTTTTGAGGCCGAATTGATGGAAAACATCTAAGAAGTAACCAAAAGACTCCCAAGGGTCTCCCAAACCATCCAAATATCTCCTAAGCCTTCCATTTGACCTCCAACATCCTTAATTCTCCTGCCACATCACCAAAAGAATTTAGTTTTCATACTTGATTTTGCATGAAAAGACAAAAAGACAAAAATAGATTTATGTCAATCCCTTTACTTGCACATTAGTGATGTTTGATGCTTCCTACTTCCATGATTATATAGTATAATTTGGTTCATGATAATTTAGCATTATTGGAAAGCATAGCTTCTTGGCATTTAATTAGGAAATGATGTGATTTAGCATTGAATTTCTGTCTCTTTCTGTGTACTTTCTTTCTTGCAATAGGTTAAGGTTCCATTTCAAACATTTCATTTTATGCAATTAGTTTAGGATTTGACTTCAATACATGCACTCATTACATCATGACATCAAAGGAAGGATACATTGTATGTTGGACATATAGTGCTGACACCTCTTAAGTTTGTACGAACCTCGGGTTGATAATTAAAGTCGGTAGCCTTGGCAGTTGCACCATTCTTGTTGCAATACTGAGGCTCATCACTTTTTGAATGAGCATGGGCAGTTTCATTGGTGGCAGTGGAAGATGATGTTGTGTGAGATGATGAAGATGATGAGGATGGTGGAGATCAAGGTGGCTTTCCACCATTCCCTTTGGAATCTTTCTTCTCATCTTTTTTGTCCTCTGATCTTCCTTCTCTAGGTGGAGGTTTAGAACTCTCTCCAGCCATTCTTGTTGCCCTCTCTTCATAGAAGACTTTAACCATCTCAACTAATGTGAAGAAATATTTCTTGAATTCTTTTTCCTCTGAAGAAGGATGTTCAGGCTCTCTTTCTCCAAACATAATTGCTATGGATTCAGGCTCAGAAATTGGTACTTCTTGCATCTCGTCAATCTCAGTTGAAGGAAAAACTTGAGGAGTTTCAAGTGCAACTGGAATTGGAACTTTGGGTGGTGGTCTTTTGGGAATTACCTTAGGAGTTGTAACCAATATCTTCGCTTCTTCTTTCTGTAACTTTAACCTTGTAAGCATCACAATTTTGCAACCATCAAAACCCTAATTATACAAACTCAAACAATCAGGAAATTCAAACTTTTCTCTCATACCAACTTGATCTGTTCTTGAATGATTAGTTTATGTTGTGCTAATATAAATTACATATTTCTAAACATGTGCTTGCTTATTGCTTCTCGTACTGGGGTTTCATTAGCTATTTGAGTATGCAATTAGGTAAATTTCCTTAAGTTTAAAATAACATTCATGAGTAAAATAGCTTCAAAAAACAAATACTGAACAACAAACATTCAAAGTATAGAAAACCATCCAAGAGACACTTTAACAAAGTGTTTTGATGAAGGAGTTCACCCCTCCTAGGCTACATCTCCTTGGTCTAGCTTCCATGGCTTGGGCCTCTGTCTTAGCTCAATGTGGAAAATTTTGTTTTACAAAGCTCTATGGCTCCTGATACCTACACCAATGTGTTCAAAATTTCTAAAATAGCCACAAACACCTCTTTCTGAGCTCAATTTAGTTGAAAATTTCCTTCTTTGTGACTCAAATAGTCTTTTCCTACAATTTCTCCTCTAATTCTGGAATGACTCAAGTTAGCCCCACTAAATGTGGAGGTCGGCTCAAAATTGGTGGCACTGCCTAAATTTCTGCCATTTTAAACTCGGGCTTAACAACACTTAAATTACACTTAATTAATATAAGCCTGGATTAGTGGCCCACTAATCGTAACTACCGATGACCGCAGAGTTAGTGCTGACCACAACTGCCTGAACTAGACACATGCTAAACATTTGGAGTAATGGTTGATGAGCCCCAATTTTGGTACAATTTGGGCTCATTTTGGCCTATTCTACCTGCTCAAACCATTCAATTTTTATTGCTTATGCATGCATTTCTTAGTTTATTCATGTTGTTTGTAGGAAGAAGGGTAGGCACTCTATCTACATGACTAATGCATTATGATTCCAGGTTTTGGCATTAAAAGGGAGCAAAAGACAACAAAAAAGGAGATAAGGAGACAATGAGGTGGCACTGCTGGTTTTTAGGAGAGGATGTCCACGGTCTTGGGACATTCCTCGTGATTCCCACCAAGAAATCCGAGCTCCAATCCATCTCCCCTCTGAGCTTAGAAGCAGCTAGCTATTCTACAGGAACAACAGTCACAACTGTTCTACAGGAACAGCAATTATGACTGTCCTACAGGATCAGTAGTTAAACTCTAGTTGGACAACCGAGCTCCTAAAATCAAGGACACTTGTTGGATCATTGTTTTGCATAAGTATAGAGGCCGTAGCCTTTGATAGGTTGTTGAAACTTTCGCATTACTATTGTAATTTTGAGCACAGCTCGGTGTTAGTTCTTATTGTAAGCCAGTTTTGGCATAACATCAGATTATGAATAAAGAAGGCAGATTTTGATCTAGCTCTGAGTTTTCTTCAGGAGACTATAGCTCTCAGGTTAGGGCCCAACCTGAGAGCCATAGATCCCCTCTGCTGTAGTGTTGTTTGCATTTCGTTTCAGCACTCTGAGTTTTCATTTTCACATGCAATTTGAATTACAGGTTGTTGAATTAGTCTTTTTCATGAGTTTAGATAGGATTTGCTTATGGTAAATTTGTTTCCAGTTGCTTAGGTTAGCAGAGGATAGATATAATCTATTGGAGCTCCAGCAAAAAGGTTGTTAAGGCTCACTTCCATCTCCCTTAGAGATTGGGGTGCAGTCCATAACTAACCACCAAAAATACGCATTTCTTTACTTGATGATTGGTGCAATACAGTCACGGTTATGTTAGATGCTTCCATATCATTCACACCGGCACCACACACCTTCATCACCGCTTCATACACATTTCTCTTCACGTTTTGGATTATTGTTCATTGAATTTATACGCACAGGTAGTTTAGGTTAATGCATTTTCGGTTTGGTGACAGTCATAAGCATTTGTTTCATTTACACTGATCTCTCTCGTTCCATTACCTCATTCTCCATCTTGATCATGCATGCAAACACATCGTTGACCCCTGCTCCACTCTGTTATCTCCCAAAGTCTTTCACTCCTCACATAGTTTCATTCTCTAGCCCTTTCGTTGACCTAGTCCTCTATCTTCCAACCTACTCCCTACACTCACTCCCTATCCTATTCTTCCACTTTTGAGCCATCACCAGCCTTATTCCTACCTTACACATCTCCCCCTACCATTCCATCACTCCTCCATCACTTCAAACACTCACGGTAGGTCATCCCGTAGCAATTCGTAGACATCCTGTAGAAATCTCTGCGTATCCTGTAGGATCCCCTGCAGACATCCTGTAGGAGGCCACTCACTCGGTTGCTGAGCTTATGAATGCAAGGAACCTCTGTGGATGGATGCTAAGGATCCCTAGGGACCTCTCCTAGCCTCCCCAACCTATCCCACGCTTTCCTTCCTTCTCCATCCCATCTGCACAACCAAACCCTAGTTAGCACAAAATCACAATCATTCCATCCACTTAAAGGAAAAATACAAAAAAATGTCTTTTATGATGCAAGTAGCTTAGATCCATGCATTTCCACTTATTAGAGGTAACAGCAGCATTGGTAGAGGTTTCATTCACATTCTTTGCATTGTAGAGGTTAGACTAGTTAAATTAGGGTTTCCTAGGTTTACATGCTTTGATTTGCTTTCAGTCCATTTTGTCAAGTAGAGTAGTTTCCCTTTGAAAATAGCTTTCGTCCATCAATTAGAAAGCTTCTTCTGAGAGCCTATAGAAGTTGGCTTGAGCCCTAGCAGACTTGTGCCAGCTGACCAAGTGACAGCTGCGACAAGAGCTAGTACTTGTGCATATAGCACCGTCGCTTCCAAGTTTGTACGAACTACTGGGTTGACAAAATGAGAGACAGGAAGCCCCAGGAGTTGTAGCATTATTGCTACAATACTGGAGCTCACCATATTTTTGGCGCTGTTGCCGGGGAAGTGTCAGAGTATTAGTAATTGTTGCTCTTCTTCTACTTTCGTACTCTTACTTCTACTCAGTAGTTTATTTCATTTCCATTCTGCAAAAGTAGCTTAGTATTTCTTGCTTTCCTAGCTTAGTATTTCCTGCTTTCATAGATTAGCATTTCCTGCTTTCCTATATTAATATTTCCTGCTTTCCTAGATTAATATTTCCTGCTTTCCTAGATTAATATTTCTTGCTTTCCTAGATTAATATTTCCTGCTTTCCTAGATTAATATTTCTTGCTTTCCTAGATTAATATTTCTTGCTTTCCTAGATTAGCTTTCCAATTCCGAAAATTTCATTTGAGAAATATAGTTAGTTGTAGATCACTCTGTTTCAGTTTTGCAGGTACCAAAGAAAAAGCAAAAGCACTCAAAAAAAAAAAAAAAAAAAGTCCTTTCCATTTCATGCCTCGTAGGAACCGAGATAGATCAGGCAAATTCCTACCAAACACCCCCACCACATCACTGAGTCACCCTTCTCTCTTCTTTGGTGACAGTGACCCAGAGGAACGTATAGGTGAACATCCCGAGATATACCAAGACCCTATAGAAGAAGAAGAGTTAGAGACCACTCCATCTGAAGCCATGGCTGATAATAGGAGAGAAGATGAGAGAATAGAAGGAGATTTCCCCATCCGAGAGACCAATGGAGAGATGAAAATGAACAACATTAGCCCCTCCGCCTTGCCTCACTTCCATGGACTGACCACTGAGGATCCTGATACCTTCTTGTTTGAGTTTGCTGTCCTTTGTAGAACCTATGACTATACTGAAGATGAGCAAAAGCTGAAGCTTTTCCCTTCCACTCTTAAGGATGCAGCACTACGCTGGTTCATGGGATTACCTGGGAATAGCATCGCTACTTGGGCTCAGATGCAGCAAGCCTTCAATACCAAGTATCGGGATTACTGTAGGTCTAAGGAAACCAAGGGAGAGATCTTTCGGATGACCATGGGGAGTGATGAGTCTTTAGAGGATTATGAGGAGAGGTTCCAACTTAGCTATAAAGCGGCCAGGTGCACACTTGACCCTGAATCCCTCAAGTTGGTTCTACTCCGAGGAGTCCCTGAAGATCTCTTAGACACCCTTCACATGTTAGCTGGGGGGGACATTTACCAACTGCCTTATGAGGACACCAAGACTGTGTTTAGAAATCATTCTAGGGCAGCTAGGAAACGAGGTAGAGGAAATCCCTCCTCTCCACAGGTGTCCCTTTTCTCCAAACATGATTTACAAACCAATAGAAGATCTTAAGAGCGAGGTGAGACAGACCAATTGCCATGCAGCTGGACACATTCAGGATCCAGCAGAAGAAAGAAGAAGCTGAGAGAGGCTTGGCTGTCTTCTGTCCTAGGTGCACCAAAAGACACCCTAAGAACGAATGCCCATTGCATTCGGTTGAAGTGTGTTTCGTTTGTGAGGAGGACCACCCAACAAATCAGTGTCCAACCTTACCTGGGTTTAAAGCCATGTACCAAGGGACTGAAGCTCCCACAGAGCCTCTCTATACCTCAACCAAAGGAGGCCACAAGGATCTAGACCTTATCAGTAGGGGATGCAAGGGGCATCTCAAGCTTATTACAACCCCAACCAGTCAACTCCTATGCCTTCCTAGGGTCCCCCTGCTCATCCTTCATGGTCCATGCCTCCTCCATGGTCTTATCCACCTCAGTACCCTACACAACCTACTTCTCATCCATATCACTCACATGCCCAGCCACAGCCTCAATGGAATGCACCTCAGTCGGGGTGGAGGCCTCAATACAACACTCCACCTGCCATTCTGCCTCCACCTCCAGTTCAACCATAACCATTACCTCCTGCTCCTCCAAGGCAACCTCAAATGCCTGCTCAACCGAACCCAAACCCCAACAATAGACAGGCCCAGCAGGTATACACTGGGGAAACCTCATGCCCTACCTATGCTGTGGAGATCCAGGAGATCAATCTTAGATCTGGAAAGACTCTTCCAGATCGCCAGCCTCCTCCCCCAGAGGATGAGGAAGACCATCAGGAGAGTGAACCAAAGCCTATTCCACCCTTTCCTGAGAGACTAACAGCCACCACACAACCTAACCCAGAAGAAGATGAGCTTTTGGGTGAGCTCAAGCAGTTGTGTGTAAAAATCCCACTTCTCCAAGCCATCAAGGATGTGCCAATATATAACAAGCTGGTTAAGGAGAAGTGTTTCAAACACCCAGGCAGACGGAAGAAAGATGCCTCAACTATCAATGTCATAGGACAACTGTCTGACCTTATGCTAGGACAAGTCATCTGCCCAAAGTACCTAGATCCTGGAAGTCCTGTAGTAGATGTTCACATCAATGGCACCATTATCCCCCACACCTTGATTGATCTGGGGGCGGCCATCAATGTGATGACCAGGGATACCATGCTTAAACTCAATCTTCAGGGTTCCTTGAGAAAGACCTCGACAGTACTGCAATTAGCAGATCGCTCCACCGTGACTCCCGAAGGGATTGTGGAGGATGTCATGGTCTCCATTGATTCTTGGGAATACCCTGCAGACTTCCTGGTTCTGCAACCAAAGGCCAAGCTTACTGGATATCCTCTCATTTGGGAAGGCCTTGGTTAGCTACTGCAGATGCTTACATAAGTTGTCGGGCAGGAAACATGACCATCAAAAATGGTCCCATGTCCAAGCAGCTAGTCCTATACCCTCCTGCCCAACCTTCTTTAGAGCATGATTTACCACTCTGGTTGGAAGAAGGAGAAGAAGACGAGGTGTACTCAGCACCTCTGTGCACCTTAGATACCACTAGAAAGAAACCCCCTAACCGAGGATGACTTGATCGAGACCTTGATACAGGATCCACATACCAGTGCACTACCCTTAGAGGAATTGGTGGAGGATGCCCAAGCTAGCACCTTAGTGGATCTTTGTACAACCAACCTTGTCACTCCCAGAGTTAAGAATGTGGAGTTCGTCCCTGAGAAAGCATTGAACATCAGCTCCTCTTTATCTCCTTCCTAGGAAAAGGAGCTGTGTAGTCTGTTGGCCAACCACCTAGATGCTTTTGCTTGGAGCTATAAGGAAATGAAAGGGGTCCATCCTTCGGTTTGTACCCATCATATATACATCAAAGAGGATTGTAAACCGGTTAGGCAACCTCAGAGGAGAATGAATCCAGCTCTTAAGGACATTGTCAAGGAAGAATTGCAGAAACTGTTGGATGCCGGATTCATCTACCCCATCTCAGATAGTGAATGGGTGTCCCCTCTAGTGTTGGTTCCCAAGAAGAATGGGAAGTGGAGAATCTGTGTGGATTACCGGGAGCTGAACAAAGCTACCAAGAAAGACCATTTCCCTCTACCTTTCATAGATCAAGTGTTGGATGGACTGGCAGGAAAGAAGTTCTTCTCTTTCCTGGATGGGTTTAGCGGGTACAATCAAATCCAAATCAGCCCAGAAGACCAAGATAAGACCACCTTCACTTGTCCTTGGGGTACCTTTGCCTACCGAGTCCTTCCCTTTGGGCTATGCAATGCTCCTGCTACTTTTCAGAGAGCTGTCTTGAGCATCTTCTCGGAGTTGGTCCATGATGCAGTGGAAATATACATGGATGACTTTACTCCTTATGGGGCCAACTTCCAGGAAGCATTGTCCAACCTTGGGAAAGTCCTAACCAAATGCACCGAGATGAACTTGTCCCTTAGTCCTGAAAAATGTGAATTCCTAATGACTGAGGGGACCGTGCTAGGCCATACCATTTCTTCCCAAGGATTGCAGGTGGATCCTAACAAAATTGCTCTCATCAAGAGGGTTCCACCTCCTCAAAAAGTAAGGGATGTCCGGAGTTTCTTGGGATTAGCAGGATACTACCGGAGATTCATTAAAGATTTCAGCAAGCTAGCCTCGCCATTGTTTAGTCTGTTGGCAAAAGATGTGGAGTTTAAGTGGACTGACGATTGTCAGAAGAGTTTGAATGAGTTAAAGGACAAGTTGGTGTCAGCACCAATCTTGAGAGGTCCAAACTGGGCCCTACCTTTCCACATCCACACTGATGCCTCGAACAAAGCCATAGGTGCAGCTTTAGGACAAGTTGAGCAGAAACTTCCATATGCCATTTACTTTGTTAGCAAAAACTTGTCCAAAGCTGAGCTGAATTACACTGTAACCGAGAAGGAATTCTTGGCTGTGGTCCATGCATTAAACAAGTTCCGACATTATATTACTGGTTACCAGACCTTTGTACATACTGACCATGCTGCTATTAGATATTTGATGAATAAACCAGATGTGAATGCTCGTATTATTAGATGGTTACTTTTATTGAAGCAGTTTGATCTAACCATTGTTGATAAACCAGGTAGAGAAAATGTTGTTGCTGACTTCTTGTCTAGATTGGATTTGTCTGCAGATGAAGATGGGACGGTGGATGACCAGATGCCTGATGAGCATCTGTTTGCTATCTCAGTACTCTCTCCATGGTTTGCTGATATAGCAAACTACCTTGTTTCGGCTCAGTTCCCTCCGCACCTCTCTTCAAAAGAGAAGAGCAGAATCATCAGAAAAAGTGCCTCATTTACTTGGATTGGGGGCAACCTGTTCAAGCTTGGCCCCGATCAGATCTTAAGGTGTTGTGTAAGGGAGGAGGAAGTCTTTGATATCCTCCTCACTTGTCATGATGGGCCTTATGGAGGGCATTTTGCAGCAAAGAGAACTGCCTTCAAGATCCTGCAGGCAGGCTACTATTGGCCCACACTTCATCAAGATGTCAGAAGATATGTCAGTCAGTGTGACCAATGCCAAAGAATGGGGAAACCGACCCAAAGGGATGAGATGCCTCTCCAACCTCAAGTGACTCTTGAGCCATTTGAGAAGTGGGGCATGGACTTTGTGGGTCCAATCAATCCCTCTTCGAGGCAAAGATCCTACATCATTGTGTGTACTGACTATTTGACAAAGTGGGCAGAGACCAAAGCAATCAAAGCAGCAACAGAAGAGAAAGTGGCCGAGTTCCTAAGAGAGAACATCTTCTACAAGTTTGGCTACCCAAGAGAGCTGGTGACCGATCAAGGGAGCCAGTTCACATCCAACTTGGTTGAAGATCTACTAGCTCATCACAAGATCAAGCATAGGACTTCCACCCCCTATCATCCTCAAGCAAATGGGCAGGTGGAAGTCACCAATAGAGCATTAGAAGGGATCTTGACCAAAGTGGTGAGCAGCAGCAGAAAAGATTGGGCAGATCGCCTGGTTGAGGCCACATGGGCTTACAACACCACTTGGAAGACCACCACCGGCTTCACACCTTATGAGCTGGTCTATGGGAAGAAAGCTTTGCTGTCCATTGAGTTTGAGTATAACACTTTGAGGATGGCAGCTCAGCTGGATCTAGATCTCAGCCATGCACAACAAGAAAGGCTATTGCAGCTGAATGGACTGGATGAGCACCGCATGCAGGCCCTCCTTCACTCAGAAGTGGTTCAACTTCAGAGGAAGGTGTGGCATGACCAACATCTCCATGACAAGCAATTTCAGCCGGGAGATTGGGCTTTGTTGTATGATTCCAGATACAAAGATTTCAAGGGGAAGTTGAGAACCAGATGGCTGGGACCATATTCAGTGGAAAAGTGTCATGACAATGGATCTGTCCTCATTCGAACCATTGATGAGGAAGCCATTCCCATGCTTTTCAATGGGCATCGATTGAAGATCTACAGGAAGCCTCCCTCAAGACAAGAGTTCATCAAAACAATGGAGAAGGCAGTATTGGTCATAGAGAAGGGTCCTGCCCCTGCTTTGGGCACACCCTGAAGAATCTAAAAAAAAAAAAAAAAATTAATAAAGATCCTTGGGTGAAAACCTTTCTGAGGCACCCAAGGCAGGTGGTAGGGGTGAAAACCTCATTGAGGCGCCCCTGCTATCTTTCAAAAAAAAAAAAAAAAAAAAAGAGATAAAGATCCTTGAGTGAAAACCTCTCTGAGGCGCTTAAGGCAGGTGGTAGGGGTGAAAACCTCATTGAGGCGCCCCTGCTATCTTTCAAAAAAAAAAAAAAAAAAAAGAAACAAAAAAAAAAAACAAGATCCATAAGTTATTTGCATGCAGATTGCAGGTGTTCTATGGAGGAGAGGAAGCCTCTCAACTCAAGGTCAAAGGTCCTTATCATGCAGCCAGGACACCTCACCAGCACCTCCTCCAAGAGTGCTTATGTTCTTCAAGGTATGTGCACTTTCAATTATAAATTGAGTCTCCTACAGGAAGACACAGATTTTCTACAGGAAGGTGCCAGTTTCTACAGGAAGGTGCAAATTTCTACAGGAAGAGCTGCCTGTCTACAGGAAGCTCTGTATTTCTACAGGAAACTTCCTGTAGAAGCTCAGAACGGCCCAGAATGCGTTTCATGAACAGATCTGATGACCACGGGTTGGTGTGGACGCATGCAAGCCTCTTTTGGGCCCATGCACGACGCTGTTACCTTGCTCCACCACCCGTGTCGACATGCGGCCAAGTCCCTGCACCAACAAAGGAAACCGATGAGTTCTCGCGGGAAAGCCATTTCCAAAGGTAACAAATGACGAGATCTCATACCATATGCATCAAGAGCGCTGGGATCGTGATCGAGAAGCCAGAACCGCCATCGTGCAGCATGCACCCAAGGAGAAAGGACTGTGACGAGACCCCTCGCGGGGATCCTGTAACAGTTCAACCTGCTCGAGTGAATACCGTCCACAGCACCGCCATCCGAGATGAAACGCGGGCGCATGCAAGCAAAACCATCCACTCCAGCGTTGGCAGCCTGTAACCCCGAGCTTCCGGGTCTGTGTAAGCCGCGTGCAGCAGGTAGATCCGTCGTCCAAAAACTGAAAATCGTGTGCAGACGCGCGCAGGTAAGTGTCTCAACCTTCCTTCCATCAAATCGCATGAGTATTACTTTGATTTGTTTGCATGGCGTAGAAATGAATGGTTGAGCGGCCGTAAGGCCAGTTGACTGGCCACGTCGGCTAGTTATGGTATAGTTGGATGATCGGGTGGCAGCCACGACACAGAAAACACGCAGCACGCACGTGAAGATAGTCCCGTCAACCGAGAACCGAGTTTAACCGAAAAGGGCGGCGGCAGATCTGTGGGAATGAATGCGGCAGCGAGTGAATATGCAGGCAAATGATGGGTGACGTCGCCCAACGGTCCGGCGGGGACAGCTCACCCCCCGCGCCACGAGCTGCGCCGATTCAAAATCTAATCGGCTAGATTATGCGCATGTATTCATCAACCTCCACTTCAAAACTCGAGTGGCTCTTCTGATTTCCTCGGCACGTTGATACGCCAAGCTTTCGGCTACCAGAACACCGGTGAAGTGCACCTCAACCGCAGTCCAATTGCAGTCCTCCCCGAAGATTGCACACTGCTCCTACAGGAACAGTTTCTACAGGAACGCAGTCCTACAGGAAGCAGTCTCTACAGGAACGCAGTCTTCTACAGGAACGCGGGTGTTCACGTAAAAAAAAGGTGGCCGAGTAACGAGGTAACCCTGGACTTCTCATGCAAATGGTCATGTAAGGTGGTAGAATTGTCAGTTACTGTCTGGGTATAGAGAAAGTGGTGAAATTGCTGTCTGTAGACTTATACTGTCATTCTACAGGATTGTTGAAGTAGTTAGACTGTGTTGTAAAATTTTGTGGATTATACGCATTGTTCTGCACTCTGTCACCAAAACTTCACACTCCTCCACCATCACCACCTCCAGTTAAGAAAATTGTGCATCATGCCGGGTGGATTTATCAGGCGAGAACCCACAGATTCAGAAAAATTGAGGAGAAATCAGGCCGTGGTAGAGTTGTTTACACGAGCACAGTGGATGTCTTTTTGTGATAAGTTGCAAGGGTACGATGAGGAAGTGGCCGAGGAATTCTTGCAGGCCCTGAGGCCAAAATCCAAGGTGCTGGCCACAGTCAATTTCAGAGGCCTAAGCTTCAAGATCACCCCGGAGTCTATCAGCAGAATCACTGAGCTTCCTATGGGTCTCCCATGGGATAAAGAAGAACGAAAGCTAAGCCAGCAAGCCAAGAAAGAGTTCTTCCCACCTGAAGAATCATTCACAGAGGACAAAAATGGGGTGAGAAGGACAAGCCTGTTGCCACCATGGAACGAAGTCAGCTTGCAAATCATGAAATATATCACCTGTGAGGGTCGTTACAGCATCGTGTATGCATATCATTTCAGGCTGCTCACCGAATTAAGACACCGGATCAATCTTCCTGTAGAGCAGAAATTAAGCATTCCTTATTTCCTGTTACAATCCTTGATTGAGTGCGCTACAAAGTTCAAAGATGGTATACCAGATCAAGTCGCACACCATGGGCTGATCAAATTGCTTGTGGAGGATGCACTGCACTCATATAAAGTTCCCCTCTCCTGGGAGTCATTTAGGAATCTAACACGAGATGGGGACATAAAAATGCTAGTCGAAGCTAGTGGCTCCTCCAGCGGTGAAGAACAAGAAGCAGAGGCCGAGGAAAAGAAGGAAACTAGCCCAAGTACCCCGACTACCATGCAGGAGAAGCAGCACGAAGAAAAAGATGCTGAAGAAAAAGCTGACTCCCCCATCCTGTCAGCGAGGGAAATAAGGTCAAAGAGCAGAAGGGACAAAGTTGGGGCAGGCCACGTCAGCCCAATTACCTCTCCAGCACTCAAAAGCAAACAAAAAGATAAAACCCCTGCAGCCAAGCGAGCGAAAGTGAAGACACCCGTCACTATAGGAAAGGAGAAGCAGGCTTCTACAGGAAGCCCGAAAACAGCTTCTACAGGAAGCACAAAAGCACAGAAACAGGCTTCTACAGGAAGCCATGCGAAATCAAAATCAAAGGAGCAGAGGGTGGATGTTCTGGCCAGGGAGGCAGCGGCTGTATTAGCTGGCCTCAGTACGCCACCTAAGCCAAAAGGAAAGAGGAAGAGGGACCCTCCTCTCTACTTCAAAGCCCGGAGAAGTGTTCGGATAAAAACAGGGAAACCACAGACGCAGTCCGGCAGCCCAATTGTCATCGAAGACACCCCTGCTTCTCCCAAAGAAAAATCACCCTCAAAGATTACAGTTACCTACGAAAAGGGAAGTCCAAAGAAGAACACATGGCAAGAAAGGTTAGATCTGTTGGATGAAAAAACCCGGCTACAGGAAGCCGAAAATGTCCTACAGGATACTTTGGCTCGGCTACAGGAAACCGAACAAAGAGAAGGGGAAGGACCCTCGTCACCGAAGAAGGGTGAGCTAGCACCTCCTGGAGAGGAAGAAAGAGAACATATCCCTGAACCTAGCCCTTCACCGAATCTGAACTCCTACTACACCTTCTTGGAGGCGGGAAAGATCATACCGCAAAAATTTACTGTACCTCTATTTTTTGAACTAGAGAAAGAAAGAGTCCGTTCCCACACATGGATGCAGATCGCTAAATCAAAGGGTGTGGCAGACATAGGCCCTTTACAAGATCAACTCAGGGAGGTCAGGAGTGAATTCACCATGGCAAAACATGTGGCTAGTTGCCAACATGCGCTTCTACAGGAAGAAAACCAGAAGTTGAAATTGCAGCTACAGGAGCTAAGGGCAGGGGTAGGAACCTCCTCCAAGGACACCACAAATGAGCAGCAAGGAAAACAAGAGCTGACCACCCATCTTGAGGGGCCAATTACACTTCTACAGGAAACAAGACAGCAGGGCCAAATTGAAACACAAGCTCTGAAAGAGCAGCTGAAACAAAAGGAAACACAATTGGCCTGCATGGCCAGTTGGGCCATGGAAGCCCTGCAGTGCAGACATCCTACAAAGTCTTATGGGTTGTACTTAAAGGATCAGTGGCTATAGTTCCAGATAAACACATTAGCACAAAGAGGTATTGCACAAGTCCATAACCCACAGCAATTTGCCGAATTATGCAATACTAGCTCAGCAGAAGACAAAGCCAAGCTAGCAGAATTCTACATCCACAATCTGGTTTTGCCTAATGAAGTCTCTTGGGATCCCAATATCGCCTTGGGTGATATGCAGTTGATGGCCTTCGCTTCATGGCTAAATCATGAGGATCAGAGAGCAACTGAAGAAAAATCGGTCATGAGCCGAGAAGTGAGTGAGCCACTGTACATTCGAGCAGAACCAGAGGATCCGGTTGCTCTCATCTCAGCCCGCCAACAGTTGTCTAATGATCCCACAGCTTCCTTGAGATTTATGGACCAGCAGGCCCAAGCAATAGCCCACTTTGAAGACATGGAAAGATTATTGGGAGAAACTGCTGCCCAGGCATGTGCACGCAGGTGGCATACTTTGGCACATAGTTTGAAGATCCGGGAATACCATACCCCAACCCGGATGAGGGAAGCATTAGCAAAAGTGAACCTTTACAAGAAATCCATGCAAAGACTTCAGGCCAGCTGGATTGGCCTTAAACTCAGCCCCCCATTGCTGCTAGGATTGGCTGAAGGAAGTACAGAGAAAGATGACAATGCACAATGGGAAGAGGTGGACAAAACAGCCGGGTTTCATATCAACAAAGAAGACATCACCACAGAAGCTTGGGATGTAAGGGGAGCAGTGAAAGCCATGAAGGATGAGGATCTTGACTGAGTTGCTCAAGGATGAGCAAATGGTTCAGCTGGGGGGTGATGATGAGCCCCAATTTTGGTACAATTTGGGCTCATTTTGGCCTATTCTACCTGCTCAAACCATTCATTTTTTATTGCTTATGCATGCATTTCTTAGTTTATTCATGTTGTTTGTAGGAAGAAGGGTAGGCACTCTATCTACGTGACTAATGCATTATGATTCCAGGTTTTGGCATTAAAAGGGAGCAAAAGACAACGAAAAAGGAGACAAGGAGACAATGAGGTGGCAGTGCTGGTTTTTAGGAGAGGATGTCCATGGTCTTGGGACATTCCTCGTGATTCCCACCAAGAACTCTGAGCTCCAATCCATCTCCCCTCCGAGCTTAGAAGCAGCCAGCTGTTCTACAGGAACAACAGTTACAACTGTTCTACAGGAACAGCAATTATGACTGTCCTACAGGATCAGCAGTTAAACTCTAGTTGGACAGCCGAGCTCCTAAAATCAAGGACACTTGTTGGATCATTGTTTTGCATAAGTATAGAGGCCGTAGCCTTTGATAGGTTGTTGAAACTTTCGCATTAATATTGTAATTTTGAGCACAGCTCGGTGTTAGTTCTTGTTGTAAGCCAGTTTTGGCATAACATCAGATTATGAATAAAGAAGGCAGATTTTGATCTAGCTCTGAGTTTTCTTAAGGAGACTATAGCTCTCAGGTTAGGGCCCAACCTGAGAGCCATAGATCCCCTCTGTTGTAGTGTTGTTTGCATTTCGTTTCAGCACTCTGAGTTTTCATTTTCACATGCAATTTGAATTACAGGTTGTTGAATTAGTCTTTTTCATGAGTTTAGATAGGATTTGCTTATGGTAAATTTGTTTCCAGTTGCTTAGGTTAGCAGAGGATAGATATAATCTATTGGAGCTCCAGCAAAAAGGTTGTTAAGGCTCACTGCCATCTCCCTTAGAGATTGGGGTGCAGTCCATAACTAACCACCAAAAATACGCATTTCTTTACTTGATGATTGCTGCAATACAGTCACGGTTATGTTAGATGCTTCCATATCATTCACACCTGCACCACACACCTTCATCACCGCTTCATACACATTTCTCTTCACGTTTTGGATTGCTGTTCATTGAATTTATACGCACAGGTAGTTTAGGTTAATGCATTTTTGGTTTGGTGACAGTCATAAGCATTTGTTTCATTTACACTGCTCTCTCTCGTTCCATTACCTCATTCTCCATCTTGATCACGCATGCAAACACATCGTTGACCCCTGCTCCACTCTGTTATCTCCCAAAGTCTTTCACTCCTCACATAGTTTCATTCTCTAGCCCTTTCGTTGACCTAGTCCTCTATCTTCCAACCTACTCCCTACACTCACTCCCTATCCTATTCTTCCACTTCTGAGCCATCACCAACCTTATTCCTACCTTACACATCTCCCCCTACCATTCCATCACTCCTCCATCACTTCAAACACTCACGATAGGTCATCCTGTAGCAATTCGTAGACATCCTGTAGAAATCTCTGCGTATCCTGTAGGATCCCCTGCAGACATCCTGTAGGAGGCCACTCACTCGGTTGCTGAGCTTC
Source organism: Pinus tabuliformis (assembly GCA_031772625.1). NCBI lineage: Eukaryota > Viridiplantae > Streptophyta > Pinopsida > Pinales > Pinaceae > Pinus > Pinus tabuliformis. The sequence continues at coordinate 1,949,355,058 of CM062816.1, forward strand.
TAAATGCGAGGAACCTCTGTGGATGGATGCTAAGGATCCCTAGGGACCTCTCCTAGCCTCCCCAACCTGTCCCACGCTTTCCTTCCTTCTCCATCCCATCTGCACAACCAAACCCTAGTTAGCACAAAATCACAATCATTCCATCCACTTAAAGGAAAAATACAAAAACATGTCTTTTATGATGCAAGTAGCTTAGATCCATGCATTTCCACTTATTAGAGGTAACAGCAGCATTGGTAGAGGTTTCATTCACATTCTTTGCATTGTAGAGGTTAGACTAGTTAAATTAGGGTTTCCTAGGTTTACATGCTTTGATTTGCTTTCAGTCCATTTTGTCAAGTAGAGTAGTTTCCCTTTGAGAATAGCTTTCGTCCATCAATTAGCAAGCTTCTTCTGAGAGCCTATAGAAGTTGGCTTGAGCCCTAGCGGACTTGTGCCAGCTGACCAAGTGACAGCTGCGACAAGAGCTAGTACTTGTGCATATAGCACCGTCCCTTCCAAGTTTGTACGAACTACCGGGTTGATAAAATGAGAGACAGGAAGCCCCAGGAGTTGTAGCATTATTGCTACAATACTGGAGCTCACCAATGGTATGTTAGAACCACCGGGTGATATCATTAACCATTTGCAGTTAAGACATTGTGTTCACATGGTGTGAATTGAACCATCATGGTGTTGGTTTGGATAGCTGCTGGATAAAATGTGACCTTAACCGCATGGTTTGTGGTGGCATGTTTACATGTTTAGAAACATTGGAGAATCTTACTGGCCCCTAAAATGCAAATAATTGACAAAAAATGGAAATTAGTGAATCCTCTTTTTTTGAAAGGCATGGAAAATTAGCCCACCTACAAATATTAGCCCCTAATATTTTCCCTGGTGCTGCAATCTTACTGCAAAGATCCCCCAGCTCTACCTAGATCACAGCTACTTAGGCAGTGCTCTAAGTTACTACTTGCTTGATTTCCTCAACTAATTTATCTATAGTTGGTCCCTCTGCGGCCAACCTCATCATCTGTTGTGTCTGTTGCAAGCCTTTAGGATTATCTTGGATGGTTTAGGTGACATGATAAGCTTCTTCCAACCATGGTTGCAGCTTGGCCTTTAGTAAGGCCTCCTGTTTCTGTGCTTCCTCTACATGTACTAGGAGTTTCCTTCCTTCCTGTAGTTTAGCAAGCCTTTGCACTAGTGCGATGGAGTGCATAGTTTCCATGAATTCATGACACTATTGTTGCAGCTCCCTAACCTCAATGTTCAATATCTCTAGGTTTAGATCCTCTTGTAGATTGGTCATGAACTCCATTTCTTACTTGAAAAATGTTGTGCAGTCAATGACTATGGTATCCAGGGTGGCCATTCCTTCTTTTACCAAGGCTCCTCACTGCTCTCAAACCTGAGGCGAACTCGTGGACTGCAACTTTAATTACATCTCAATGATCTTCATGTTGAGTTCAAACTGAACTCAGCCAACCTCTGCTTTAGCTTCACGCACCCAGCGGCTAGTTTTTGGATCTTTGCTTCTAGCTATGGATCCTCTGGGATGTGAAGTTCAGGCACACACTTGCATGCCTCTCCTACTTCTGACTCCAATGATGAACTATGCACTTGTAGCATCTCCTTCTCCTTTATAACTTGCATCTTTTCAGTGAACAACTACTGATTATTGACTTTGATTTCACTGACAGTACTTAGTGCTCACTGTTCCTTTGATTTGAAGTTCTTCCATGACTTCCTATAGTAATGCATGCAGTCACTCAAGTTATATTGCACCAAGGTTCAGGCCCATTTTTGTAACCTTGTCAAGGAGGGCATGTTGGTTCCTCAGTTTTGGCATGGAATGAACCTTCAAGCAAGGGAAAGACTCTCGCATTCTGCGGCCAGGCCATCTCCATGACTATACTTTTACACCATACTAAATTTCCTTGTGCGCTACTTGCCTTCAAAAAATCTTCTTGGATCTTAGTTGCTTGGAGCTCTAGCTCTAAGAGATCCTTGTTAAATTCCTCCAAATGTGTGGATGTACTTCTGTTCCAACTACTACAACACTTCTGTTGTGATGTCCCTGACTCTATCACCGACCTCATCCAAATCAATTTTTGTTAACACCATAGGATCAACCTATTTTTTTTGGGCTTTCTATTTTTTCCACGAGCCACCTTTCTACTCCATGTCACGCCTTTTCAAAATGAAGGGGGTGCACTACCCTTCCTCTCTTTCACCGCCTTGTCTTGTAAGCTCTTCTATCTTTGCTTCTGGTGAAGGTGACTTGGCACCTTTCTCAGACTTGCATTGGTATTTATCTGCCTACTCCTTAACAGCACATTCCTTCTCAACATGAGCATTTTCTATGATGTCCTTCTTTTTCTGCGTAGCCTGCTTAGCTACCTCTTCCTTTTATTCATGATAGAACTCTCCAGACTTGTGCTTTTTCTAGTAGCTAAATTTGAAGGGGCATGTTACTCTATAGGCCATCTTGCTACCACCTATTGTATGTCCATTTCTGTTACCAAATATGGAAAGTCATGCCACTTCTATGTTGGATCCTTCCACGCCTTGATATACACCCTATGGAAGTTAGTCTTGAATGCTGAGTGGGCTGACAACTACATAAACAAGGTTGGGGACAACCTCGGATGCTAGTTAATGGCCATGTGGAGACTCGATTCCATAAGGACCCAAAATATTTTTGTTTCTGTAATCCACACGAGGTCCTTTGTAGCCCATAAGGAGGCAAATTGTACTACCTTCGGCAATCCTTCCTCATGTGGAGGAAATTGGCTATCCTTTGATAATTCCCATGGGAGAAGCACAATGGACAACAATATCCAAGTATAGTGAAATGGCTTCATTTCATCTTGGGCCTCTCAACAGTTTGCGAGGAACTCCTGACATAGGTATCTATATCAATTGAATTGTATGCCCTTGGCGCACTATGTAGCTAGGGAAACTATAGGTGCTGAAACTTCATCCGTCTGGCACTTCCTCATCACCTTCCCTACCAAGATCTAGGTGGCTATTTGAACTATTGGGTCTTTTATCAATAGAATTGAGTACCCTCGTGACTTCTCCATGAGGTCATAATCTCTTTTCATTCTTTCAGCAAGGTCCTTTTCCCCCGTCTTTCCAAAAAACTCCTTGGCTGGGTTCAGTCCTTCGTATGGTAGGTGCGTAATTCTCTGAATAAGCCTATCTGTAATGGGCATATGCCCTCTTAGCCACAGACATCCATCGTGCAACAAAGTGAGCAGCTGGTACACACAAATTTTGCTAATGGCGGTGCAGTGGTAATGTGGCACCCATAGCAAATTAAGCAACCTTGATTGTTCAACACCATGGACCCATTCCTCCATCTCTAGTGTTGTAACACCTATGTCTGCATAATAAACTCTCCTCATATATTCTTTCATCACTAAGTGTGGGAATTTAGCATGATCCATGAGGTCCCAATCCTCCATTTTCAATAGTTGGACTGTGTGAGCTAAGGACCTTCAAACGGGACTTGTTGTAGTAGTAGGGGAATGGAAATTGTAAAATTTTCAGAATCAGGGTCCTTCGTGACCTTCATTTTCCCTTCCATGGAGGGATATACTCAGGGAGCTGGGTTTTTCTCCTTCAGCTTCAATGTCTTCTATTCCCTAGCCTTCTTCTGCCTCTGGGTCCACTACCTTCTGCTTACCTTTCATTTGCTTCTTATCTTTGTTCTTTGTTTGTGTCATGGTATGCTTCCTTGTGGAAGCATGTACCTACACCAGATTTTTTTGCTTTTCCTTTGCTACAAGTTTCTTCTCTTTCATAGTAGGTTTTTTGTCTTTCGCTATCGTCTATTTCGGCCTCGGTGACCTCGATGCTGATCCGGATTTAAACAGGAACGCAACAAATTACAGAGATAACCATATACACAAAGATGCAGCGGAAATAATACTTCATTTCATTAATGGAAAAATACTGAAATATGCTTACAAACAGAAATGGAAATGAACTAGCTAGGGCGATGGTAGCTTATCTCTGAGAAGAGATGTGATGGCTACATGCCTCTGAACTGTGTTACAATGAGGCTCGAAGGCCTATTTATTGTTGAGAAACAATGGAAAAACCTTAACATTCCAAAACCTAACCCTAGGAGATGAAACGCCAAACTGTGGGCCCCGTTTGGGGGTAAGTTGGTACATCAACTTCCCGGGGTCGTAACTTTGGCATATGATCTCCATTTGACGCGTACAATAGCTCATTAGAAAGATCTATCCGAGCACTATCATTGTTGGAATGGGCAACATAGTCCATTCCATGGACTCGTGTTGCCCCCGGATTCCCTAAAAAAACGTCGTTTAGGGCCTCAAAACGGCTCCGGAAGTTCAGGACCCGAAAAACTGCTAAAAATAGTAAGTTGTGCTACAATTAAGGAAACTGAAAATGCTGAGAAAGAAAATGGTGGGGGTCCAGGTGGACTTGGCAGGTGGCCACCAATATCCACCTGGATCATTCCTCCCCCCTTAGGAAGCAATGGTCCCCATTGCGTTGAGCTCCTCCATGAGATGAGGAAACTTCTGCTGAACTTGTTCCCTGGTGAGCCACTTGCCCTGCTGAAGGAGTTGGCCCGCTTTGACAACTCGATACAGTTGGATATTCTATTGGTGAGTGTTCTTGATCTGTGTGTCCATGATCCGATCAGTTGCAGCTTGTTCCATGCAATCTGGATTTAATTCTGTGGGTTTGAGCTGTTCTGCAATGTCGGATGTGTCTAACAATGGTGGAAAGTATGGCCGAAGGCAGTCCACATTGAATACTGGGTGCAGGCCAAGGAATGGGGGAATGCTGAGTTCAAATGCATTGTCTCCCATAGCCTTAGTAATGGTGTAAGGACCATATCGGAGTGGTCTCAATTTCCGATAGGCTCCAGTAAGGCGTTCCTTTTGCAAATGCAACCAGACTTTGTCGCCCACCTGAAACTTGTGTGGCACCCGATGTTGATCATGTCACTGCTTGTACTTGGCATTTGATTTCTCAAGAATGTCATGGACCTGCTGGCGAATATGTTGGATGCGCTCAATGAAGCTGGTGGCCTTATCTATTTCGGACTGGACATGAGCTGAATTCATGTGAGTAGCTGCAAGTGGCATGGCCACATCAATGGGGCATAGTGGCTGGAATCCCAAACCCACCTGAAAAGGGCTATGGCCAGTGGAGCTGTGAAGAGCTCGGTTGTAGCTGTGCTGAACGTAGGGGAGGCTCTCGTCCCATGTGCGTGGATGCTTTGAGTTATACATGCGCAGAATGTGCACAATCGTCCTATTGACAACCTCTGTCTGGCCATCAGTTTGAGGATGGAAGGCTGTGGACTTCGTGAGTTTGGTGTCCAGCATTGACCAGAGACTAGACCAAAAGGTGCTGAGAAACCGACTGTCCCGATCTGAGATGATAGACTGTGGGATCCCAAAGTGCACCCACACTCGTTCAAAGAAGAGTTTAGCAGTGGCTTCTGCTGTGATATTCTTCTTGCAGGCCATCATAATGGCCATCTTTGAGAACCTGTCGACGACCACGAAAACACAGTCATTTCCATGCTTAGTGGAAGGAAGGCCTGACATGTAATCCATGGAGATGGATTTCCAAGGTCGACTAGGGGTAGGCAACGGGGTATAGAGGCCTTGCTTCTTAATGGTCGGTTTGGCAATGGCACAGGCAGTACATGATCGGATGTACTTCCCAACATCCTGTCGAAGATTCGGCCAATAGAAATAGTTTTGCAGTACTGCCACTGTTTTCTCGACCCCGAAATGCCCAGCAGCCTGACTGTAGTGTGCTTCCCAAATCATCTTGGGACGCTCGCTTGAAGGAACATAGAGGTAACCGAGGTGGCATAATAGGGCATCTTGGAGGTGAAAATCTGCAACCTGCCGACCCTCCAAGAGTGTCTGGTATGTGTGGCCGAATTCTGGGTCGCTTTTGTAGAGAAGTGGCCAATCAGAAGTTTCGTGCCCGCAAGAGTTGAGCACGGTGGTTAGCGCCATGATCGGTGGTCGACTGAGGCAATCTGCAACATTATTGGTGCTGCCCTTTTTATACTTGATATTCATGTGAAACTGTTGCAGGTATGTAGACCACTTCTGATGGCGATCATTCTGCAATTTCCCTTGGGTCTGTATGAACTGCAGAGGTCGGTGGTCTGTGTGGATGACCGTTTCCTTCCCCAAAATGTAATGCTTCCATTGTCGGCAGGCCTGTACAATGGAATACATCTCTTTATCATAAGTGGGGTACCTCCGAACTGTGTCTGAAAGTGTTTCACTGTGATATGCCACTGGATGTCCATGTTGAGTAAGGACTGCCCCAATAGCATAGTCAGAGGCATCTGTCTCGACCTCAAATGGTTGTTGTAAATCTGGTAACGCGAGCACTGGTGCCATGCAGAGGTGATCCTTCAACTCCCTGAATGCCTTCTGTTGAGATTCAGACCAAAAGAATTTTGCTTTCACCCCGCCCTTGGTGACTTGACTCAAGGGCCAAGAAATATGAGAAAATCCCAACACAAACCTGCGGTAGAAGTTGGCAAGACCTAGAAAGCTGCGGAGCTCTGTTAGAGTGGTTGGAGAGGGCTAATCCCGAATGACTTGGACCTTGGCTGGATCGACATGCACCCCCTGTTCATCAATGATGTATCCCAGATACTGAACCTCAGTCATGCCAAAAGTGCATTTCTCCAAATTGGCACATAGCTTGTGTTGCCGCAGTGTTTGGAGAACCTGTCGGATGTGTTGGAGGTGCTCTTCCCAACTCTGGCTGAAGATCAGAATGTCATCCAAGTATACTACTACAAAGGAGTTGGTGAATGGCTGCAAGATGTCATCCATTAGCCTCATAAAGGTTGCAGGAGCATTCGTCAATCCGAAAGGCATGACCAACCATTCGAAGAGGCCCTCCTTAGATTTGAAGGCAATCTTCCACACATCTGAGGGTTCAATTGGTACCTGGTGATATCCTGACTTCAGATCGATCTTGCTGAAATATTTCGCCCCCTTTAGTTGGTCTAGGAGGTCATCAATCCGCGGGATCGGGTACCTATTACGGACAGTGATCTTGTTCAGCGCCCGATAGTCAATACAGAGTCTCCACGTCCCATCCTTCTTCTGTATCAACACTATCGGGCTCCCACAGGGCGAAGAACTCGGACGGATGTGACCTTTCTGCAGGAGCTCCTGAATCTGCCTCTTGATTTCATTGTTCTCCAGAACGGAGCGCCGATAAATTGGTCCATTGGGTAGCGGCGCACCTGGGGTCAGATCGATGGAGTGCTTGACTTGACAGTGCAGAGGAACCCCTGCCGGGGAGGTGAAGATGTCTTCGTACTCCTCCACAATCTTGTCCATCTGTAGCTGTCGTGCAGAGGGACCCCGTTTGGAGGCCGCGGCCACTGTCTTCTTCTTCCCTTGAGGGCGTATCATCAGGAAAACAAATTTCCTGGTTTTGGAAATGATCTCACTGCATTGTTTTGCAGTAATCAAAGAGATGGCAGCAGGTGGTGCTACCTCTGGTATCCTGAACAACTTATTTCCCAATGTAATAATAACAGCACGGGGCCTTGATTCATACACAACATGTCGCTTCCACAAGTATGGTTGTCCTAGTAATACATCACAAACTTCAAGGGGAGCAATGTCACACAATACCTCATCCGTGAAGGGCTTGATGTTGTATGGAAGGTGACACTGTTGGCTTACGCGAAGATCTCGCCCTTGGTGAAGCCACCCAATGGTGTATGGTTGTGGATGTGCTGTGGTCGGTAAGCCCAACCGCTTCACGACCTCTGCCGAAATGAGGTTCTTTTGACTCCCGCTATCAACAATGAACTGTATTGGGGAGCCCTTTACCCACATCTGGGAGTGGAAGAGACTCCACTCCTCCTCTGGATCTTCGGGTTCATTTTTCTGGATCTTTGCGGTAGCAACAGTGGCGCTGGGATCCGCATCAATGATCTGCTTCCCTTTTTCATACCCCTTATCGGGTTCTGACTCAGAGTCGGAACATGCATCTGATTCTGAAACCTTTAGCTCAGCCACCAGTGACTGCTTGGCCCGACACTCACTTGTGTTGTGAGTGGAGCTCTTATGGAACTCGCACCATTTTCCAGTGTCCTTTCTCGGCTTCGCAGCGTTGCTCTTTGCTTGCAGCTTCGGCTGGTTGTCTTGGGTTGTCCTGCCTTGGCTTTGTCCTTTGTTCTGTGGTTTAGGGGCACCTTTCCCCTGCTTTGGATTCGCAGATCCAAAGTCTCGCTTCTTTTGTTTAAACTTCTGCTCGACCTTGACAGCATACCGGTATGCTGCGCCGAGTGAGGGGATGTTTAGGAACTGTATTTCTTCCTGGATGTACTTGTGCAGGCAGCCACGGTATTTGAGTATCAAATGTTGCTCCGAATCCTTGATACCCAACTTTGTGCGAAGGGTATGGAAAAGATTGGTGAACTCTGGCACATCTTGGTCCCTTCCCTGCCGCAGCGTGGTCCACTTTATGTATTCATCCTCATAGCTTCCGAAAGGGTAGTACTACTCCTTGATTGCATCCCGGAATGAATCCCAGGTGGGTGCGGCTGAAAATAGTGAGCCAGTACTTTCATCCTTCTGCTCGCAGTAGGTTTCCCACCAGTCCTTGACGTGGGGGGCTGCTTTGAGAAGAGAAAAAACAATCTTTTCCCGACTCGAAAATTCATGAACAGAAAAATAACCCTCTAGCAGATTTAACCATTTATCTACGACATCGGCGTCTATCTAACCCTCGAATATGGGGATTTCAAAATTAACTTGTACCTTAAAGGGTGTGGCATTTCCAGAGGAGCTGCTGGAAGCCGATGCGCCGCTTCTGGGTAGCCGCTGAAGGATCTGCGCAAAGCTGTCCATCATCGCGTTCCGTTGTCGCTCGAGCACTTCTTCGAGCAAGATTTTGATGGGATCTCCTGCCCCCTCGTCTTTCTTCTCGTCCGCCATGGGAGGCCGTCGGGATTTGCGAGGCTAGTCTTGCAAAGGTTCAACCAGTTCAAGCCCTAACTCCTTATATCCCGACCTTGTTGGGGACATGCAAAGAAAAAAAGAGAAAAAGCAGACCGCTCTGATACCACTGATCCGGATTTAAACAGGAATGCAATAAATTACAGAGATAACCATATACACAAAGATGCAGCGGAAATAATACTTCATTTCATTAATGGAAAAATACTGAAATATGCTTACAAACAGAAATGGAAATGAACTAGCTAGGGCGATGGTACCTTATCTCTGAGAAGAGATGTGATGGCTACATGCCTCTGAACGGTGTTACAATGAGGCTCAAAGGCCTATTTATTGTTGAGAAACAATGGAAAAACCCTTAACATTCCAAAACCTAACCCTAGGAGATGAAACGCCAAACTGTGGGCCCCGTTTGGGGGTAAGTTGGTACATCAACTTCCCGGGGTCGTAACTTTGGCATATGATCTCCGTTTGACGCGTACAATAGCTCATTAGAAAGATCTATCCGAGCACTATTCCCCAAAAAACGTCGTTTAGGGCCTCAAAACGGCTCCGGAAGTTCAGGACCCGAAAAACTGCTAAAAATAGTAAGTTGTGCTACAATTAAGGAAACTGAAAATGCTGAGAAAGAAAATGGTGGGGGTCCAGGTGGACTTGGCAGGTGGCCACCAATATCCACCTGGATCAGATGCAGTGGGCATCGTAGGCGTAGCTTCTACACTGGATACTTCTGGTCCTTGATCGTCAGATACAACTTATTCCAAACTCATGGCTCCAATAGGGTTGGTGGAAGTCATCCTTTCCATATACAACTCAGGGATTCAAGAGAAATCTCTGTGTGTGCTAGGAATTCCTCCCAAAAATCTCGGCTCATAGGCGAGAGGTAGAAAATTTCAACAACAACTCAAAGAGAAAAAAGTGTGCTCTGTTGGACCAGCACGCGTAATTTATAGGGAGCTTTGAATTCAAATCTGACTGCTCCCCACAAATTTTGATAATAGATGTTGTTTTGGCAGTAGATATTCAAAGATTTTTTCCTTAAATGCTGCCAGCCCACTCCTCTTAACTATCTTCTGGCCATCAAGTCATGAATAGTGAATCCAATAGTCACTTTTCTATTGTGCTATGTGGATCCTCCCTTCATGGCGCAACTTCCTACCCACAGCTTCATAGGTTGCAACTTAGTCACTTTACACATAGCCTAGTTGCTACGTTGTCCTCCCAACTGGGTAGTGTAGTTTATAGTCCCATGATCCCTTGCAACTGCACAAAGCACTAAGACTATCCTACCACCATATAGTCATTACACAAGATCCCCCATATACAACTTCAATCTTCTCCCATTCACTCTTCCCAAAAAAGGTTCTCCATTTAGCTTCAAAAGCTAAAATGTGCCTCCACTTGTAATTTCTTTGATAATACATGGTAGTAGCCAATGCATCTAGAATTTTCCCAGAAACTTAGTGAATTTACTATCATATAGTAGGACAAGATCATCTACCTTGAACGTGTGAAGCTTGATGTGGCAATTGTGCCATGCTTTTTTGCGTTCCTTCTGTATTTGCTGATGAAATCATGCCAAAAATTGATCATCTTCAAGCTTCTTTAGCTGCACGAGCCTCTTTTCCAGGCCTCACAATCTGCCATAAATGTGAGGGCTACTATGTGCAGACTAGGGACAATATACTTCATCGGCATTAAAACTTCTATACCATAGAACAATCTGAATGGCATTTTTCCTGTTAGTTTCTTGCAAGTAGTCCTATAAGCCCATAATAACATAGGTATGTGCACATCCCAATCATTTTGTTGTGCGTTGCAGATCTTTGTCAGCTCGTTCTCCAAAATCTTATTGAAGGCTTCAACAGTTCCATTGGCCTGTGGGTGATACGGTGTACTCTTCTGATGGTAGACGTAGAATTCTTCTATCAAAACACTGATCATTTCATTCAAAAAGTGCATACCTCTATCCATCATCAACACTTTGAGGTAGCCAAATCTGGTTAGGAGATATTTAAACAAAAAAATTGTTGTTGTAGCTCCTATACAATCCTTAACAGGTTGTGCTTCCGCTAATCTGGTGAGATATTTTGTCGCGGTGACGATATAGCATGCACCTATCTTCTTTCTCGGGGTTTGAATGAGTCCAACAAAATCAATTGCCCATTTTTCAAATGGCTGCAAAGATATTTGAGGTTGTAATGGGAATTCGTCCCTTCGTGATGGTCTTCCTATTCTCTGACATGCATCACATGCCTTACAATATGCCTTGGAATCCTTGTGTAGCATTGGCTACCATAGACGGGTGCGTAAAATCTTCTGCGTAGTCGCCTTTCCTACATAATGACCTCCTACAACCCCTCCATGAGCTTCAGCGAGAATGCTATCCCTCTCAAAATCTAGCACATATCTTCACAATATTTCACTAGCTCCCATCTTATACAAATGTCCCACTTTAACTGAAAAATCAGCCACGTGCACTACTAATTCCTTATTTTTCTAACTCGTATAACCTTCCGATGCCATCCCCGTAGTTAAGAAGTGAATAATATCTAGAAAATGATTATCTTCTATGCGCACCTCAAAGAGATGCGCATTTGGAAAACCTTCCTCCTGATTATTAGGCTCCCCTCGTATTTTGATCCGCGATAGATGGTCAGGTCCTACATTCAGCCTCCTTGGCTTCACAATTAATTCAAAGTCATACTCCTGGAATAGTAGCAAACATCTACAGATCTCAACCCCTAACACATGTTTATTGACCAGGTATTTCAAGGTAGAATGATCTATGTACATTTTGAAATTCCCTACTAACAGATAATGCTTGAACTTCTACAATGCGTACACCATGGCCAATCATTTTTGCTTAGTCGTTGTGTAATTCTTTTCAGCCTTTGATAATTTCCTACTCATGAAAGTTATAGGATGGCCCATTTCTCCTTCACCAGCCTATGTTAACACTGCACCCAACGCAATACAAGAGGCGTCCACATGTATGTGGAATTCCTTTTTCCAATCAGAGAATACCAAGATCGACGCGGTGACCATCTTTTCTTTCAATACATCTAAATTGCGCTCACATTTTTCATCCCAACAGAATGTTGTGTCCTTCTTCAGCAGTCTCTCCATGGGTGCATCAATCCTAGCATATGCTTCGATAATTTTTCTGTAATATCCCATATGTACTAGCGTCGTGCGCAGTTGCTCAACATTCCATGGGGCCTCCAAATTCACAATTACTGCAATATTTCTAGGGTCCACCATCAACCCTTTCTTGCACACCACATGACCCAGCAAGATTCCAAAGGGAACAAAGAAGATTCATTTCTTCAAATTCATTGCGATCTAGTATCTGTGACATGTATCCAACATCAGGTGCAAACTTGCTACATGGCACTTTACTAATCTGAACACTATCCAGTCATCAAAGTACACTTCCAAGAACTTATGAATGAACTCCTTGAATGTTGCGATGACTACGCGAGAAAATATCACAGGTGCATTCTTGAGTCCAAATGACATTACATTGTATTGAAAACAACCCCACTCTATTGTGAATGTCTTTCTTCTCCTATCCTCAGGCACAATCTTAATCGAATGATATACAAAGAACCCAACAGTAAAAGAGTAAGCCTCCTACCTTCCAACATTGTCTAGCACTTCATCTGTAAATGGTGTCCTGAATGAGTCGTGAACACATGCATCGTTAAGGTTCCATAGATCTACACAAATCCTTATTTCACCCTTCTATTTCTTCTCCTGGGCCACCATCGGGCTTACCTTATCAGATTCTTCAACCGGTTCTATAATTCCCGCCTCCAGCATCTTATCCAACTCCTCGCGAACCTTTTCCTTGTATTTAGGATTAAGGTGATATGGCCTTTGTTTAATAGACTTTGCATTCAGCTTCAGAGCAATACCCAAATCACCAATTATGCTCTTGAAATTTGAAAACTTGGTAGGGAAGATATCTTGATATTTGTGGAGTAACTCAACAACTTTATCAGCAATAGCATCGTCCCTATAATCTCCAATGTTTGCAAACTTTAGTTTTTCTTCAGTGCCAATGTTTACTTGCTTTGTTTCCAACGGTGCGGTGACATTCGAGTTGTCTACCCTAGAATTCATGATGCCCTTCTACCTTTGGAATATTAATGTTTCTTGGGTCTTCATCCTCCTCTTTAATGATCACATTATAGCATTCTAGTGCATGGCATAGCTTAGTGCCCCAGTCTAGTTGGACCCATTCCATAGGTTCTTACGGTGCTCTAAAGATAACTTCCTTAAGTTCGTGTAGAGATTCTTCGATGCTTGCGAAACCATATTCAAAACTTAAGGTCAATAAGAACCCTTCCCTCAATATATTCCACCTTTTAGTGCCATGGCGAAGCTTCGTTTCTAGATACCAGTTCATGGGAATTGTATCCAATGTATGGTAAAATATGTGTACCCACTTTGGCTGCGGCTATGTACCCCATGTGTTACACAAAAATATCGTCACCATGACTATTTGCAGTCAGTATGGGTCTATCATCACTTGTACTATCCTCCTAAGCAAGTCTCAGACCTCAGCTCTTCAAGTCAAGCTTTGAAAATGAGAGAAAGACATTGAAAATCAACAAAGCTCTGGTTCCGCACTTTCTCTCACTGTTGCTTGCGGTCCCGCACCCTTTGTTCACATTACCTATGGACCTGCCCGCTCTGTCCCTAAAGGAGTGGGTGCGGACCCCTGTGAAAGTCAAAAAGGCGCAAGTTTATTCTTAAAAACTCACTTTGGGTTAATTCTAGATTATTCTAGAAGGAATTTTGATGTGGATTGTTCGCTCTTAGGTGGTTCATGCATCCCAAAAGAGAAGGAGCCAATCCCTTGATGAGAGGAGCTATCCCTTTGAAGGAGGACCTAGTAACCTCCCTCCATTGCACTATAAATTAAGGCATTGGGCTGGTTGCTAGGGAGGTTAGAAGTTGAACATTTTTTAGGGTAAATGCTGGTGGAATTGAGACTTCCTAGTTAAGCTTGAGAGGAGATATCACATACCTTTTGGCTTCATTGGAAAGAGAGTGAAACTTGTCAAAGTATAGGAGACTTCTTGTTGGACCCTGGGAGGAGCTTGTATAGCATCAAGGCACAAGTTGTAAAGTTCTTCTTTGATTTAAATTAATACAATCAGATTCATTTTTCTCAACAAATTGTCTTATGTCATTTGTTTCATGAATTCCTTGATCATCATGATAAGTATGCTTTATGATATTGGCTTTTTAGGTGCTATTTAATTTTTTTGCTTGTTTGTGTTTGCATATTTGCTACAAGGGAGCTCATTTGGATCAAAGGAGCGAGGCTTCCACAAACTTGCATTGGACCCAAGGTAGGCCTAAAACACTTGTTTGCCTTTATTTATAAGTTGCATATTTAGAGAAAGATAGTTTTTGATTGGCTTGCTTGTCACTAGATATCATTAGATTCTAGGAAGGTCTATCTTGTCCGCAAGATCGACTCATTCTGTGTGACAAAATGGCGACTCCACTGGGGACTTGATTTCTTTATTTGCTTTACTTTGACCTGAGAAACTGTGTTTTTGTTTCTGTTTTTGGCTTGTTGTGTGTGGAATTGGGTAGATTTAGTAGATCTAGGATTATTTTTTGTTTTTCATAACTTTGGGAGAGGACCGCACCCTCGACTTGCAACATAGTGCGGACCTATCTGCACTTTTGCTTTTAGCACAGAGCGGTACCACACCTGTGTGAACTATAGGCCTGCGGACCCTGCTAAAATTTTGAAAAACTTAAGATTTTCTCTTTCATTCAGTTTAGTTTTTGTTTAGATGTTGTTATCCCGTGCCCAGACCTACATATGACTTGTTAAGAACTTTTCTTAGGTTAATTCCATTGGTGTTAGGGGTTTAGGTGAAATTCCTAGAAGTTTTGGTTGTCGGGCTTGTTTTTCATTTTGGTCTTGTAGTAGCTCAGAGATTAGAAGTTGTATAAGCCTTAGATCACCTTGGTTTTCACTGGCCTTCTTATGAGTCTGACCATTTGCAAAATTTGCCTTTGTTGAGGAACCCATCTTATGTTTTCTCTTTGTGAAACTTCGAAAAGACTTGTGCTAAAAGTTTGGATTTCATTTTTAGAAAAGAAAACAAAAATTGTTTTCTTTCTGACTGATTTGTGATTCTGGACAAATTAGTCCTTAGTTTGCTTATAGCTAAGTAAAACATCCTTGAAAAAGACATCTTGTAAGCTTTGACTTCAAATAGTTTTTTATAGTTTATAGATCTCAAGATTAGTTATTTCCATAGTTTTGAGTGTTTTATAAAAAATAAAAAATCTCTTTTGTAAAAAGTTTGTTTTTGTAGTATTTGAGTGTTTGAAAGACAAGGGAAATTTTTGTGAAAATAACTAGTTGTCTCGTTTTGAGTGCATTGGAAAAGAAAAAAAGCTCTTCTTTTAATTTGTTGGTTAAGAAAGATTTGTGTTTACAAGCATTTGCATTCTCAAACTCTTTCCTAGCTAGAAGTTCATTGAAGGGAAAAATTTGCTTAATCATCTTAAGTGCATTTTTTAGTGATTTCGAGTTGAGTCTTAACACCACAAGTTTCATCTCCACACCTCTTAATTTTGCCTTAGCTCCCAGAAAAATTCCGATTGAAGACATCATTTGCGATGTGGAGTATGGCATTAAGAACCTTCCTGATAAGATTAAGGATACGATTAGGCAGGATTGTGCTGTGACCCTGAGAAGGGCTAAGCCTCCCCGTAGCAATATCAGCAAGGCTGAGTTTGAGGCTCTGAAGAGCTTGAACGGGAATCCTGACGTCGTGGTCTTAAAAGCTGATAAAGGTGGGGCAGCTGTTATCATGGATAGAAAGGATTACAGGATTAAGATGTTGGACCATCTTTGTAACAGTGGGAGTTATAAGAAGCTTTCGAAGAATCCCCTCAAGAAGGTTTCCAGAGCGGTCGCTCTTGCGATCAAGTCGTGCCATTCCACGATTCCTCTGGCCCAGAAGCTTATTGAAGGTAACCCCATCACTCCTAGGATTTATGGTCTTCCTAAAATCCATAAGGATGGGGTCCCCCTTAGACCCATTGTCAATACCATCGGTGGTCCTACTTACCTCCTGGCCAAGTTCCTCGCTGCAAAGTTGAGACCCTTGGTTGGGCAGACTGAGTCCTTTGTCAAAGACTCGGCTTCCTTTATTGAGGATCTTAAGAAAATTAATCTTGAGCCCGAGGACATTTTGGTCAGTTTCGACGTGGTCTCTCTTTATACTTGCATTCCTATCAATGAGGCCTTGATGGTTATTAATAAGCTAACTGACCCGGATACGGCTAAGTTAGTTGAGCTTTGCCTTACCTCTACATTTTTTAGCTTCGAGGGAGAATTCTATGAGCAAACTTGCGGAGTTGCCATGGGATCCCCCTTATCCCCTGTCGTCGCTAATCTCTTCATGGAGGATTTTGAGTCGAAGGCTTTGGCCTCCTCTCGTCTCTTACCTAAGCTTTGGAGAAGATTCGTTGATGACACTGGTGTTGTCTGGTCTCATGGTCCTGCCGAGCTGGATCGCTTCTTCTGTCATCTCAATAACCAATCCGCCGCCATTAAATTCACGATGGAAAAAGAAGTTAATGGTTGTCTTCCGTTCTTGGATGTTCTCATCTCTAAAAAGGTGGATGGTTCTTTTTCTCATCAACTTTATAGAAAGAAGACGCATACTGAGCAATACTTGCATGCTTCTTCTCATCATTTCCCCGCTCAGAAGTTAGGAGTGCTTAGCACGCTTGCCACCCGTGCCGTTAGGATTTCGGATGAGGAGAGCCTGGAGAAGGAGAAGGCTCACCTCCTTGATGTCTTTGAGAAGAATGGTTACAATAGACGCCTCGGTCATAAAGCCTTCCTCAGGGCCAAGAAGGAGCCTTCTATCCGAAGGAATCCTGATGGTCATATCTTGGGTGTGAACCTTCCTTACATCGAGGGAACCACGGACAGGATTGCAAGGATTCTGAAGAAGCATGATGTACCTACTACTTTTAGACCTCTCAATACTATCCGTGGATCCCTCAGATCTGTGAAAGATCGGATCGACCCTAAGGACATGAAGGGCATCTATATCATTCCTTGTTCCTGTGGAACCCCCTATATTGGTGAGACTGGTCGCTCGATCAATCAGCGGATTAGCGAGCATTCGGCTGACTTAAGACATGGGAGGACCAAGTCCTCGGCCTTGGCTGAGCATGCGGGAAAGACTATGCATCATGTGTGTATAGAGGATGCTCAAGTCATTGCCAGGATTGTGCAGTTTCACCACCGCAAGTTTAGAGAGGCCCTGGAGATTGAGAAAAGGCCGATCAATCTTAATAGGGATGATGGCTGGAAGATTAGCAGTTGCTGGGTCCCTGCCTTATCTTCCTAACCTTTTTTCCCCCTTTTTTAGGTCGTAGGGTTTCTGTTTTTTCCCCCCTCTTTTTCTCTCCTTTGGCAGGTTTGTCCTGTTATTATATGGTGTTTGGGTCCTTTTTTTGCTTTGTTTGAGTTTCGGGCTTAGTAATATTAACCTTTCATACTATTGGGCATATGTGTTTTTCCCTTATTTCTTTATATTTTTTATTTTTTACTTTATATGTTCCTTATTATTGGCATAGTTAATTGTAATAATTTTAAAATAATTATATAGTATATTTTGACCATTAAGTTTTAAGGATGGATTTTAATATATCAACCCTAGATTTCGACATTCTTCTATTAGTAATAATTTGCTTACCTATAGTCTTAGTTAACCTCAGTAATTTTAACAATTATAGTTCTAATATGGATTTTTTGACCATTAGTTTAGTTTTTAGTTATGATATTAATAGTCCTAGTGTTAATGACCCTAGATTATGATGTTACATAATGGAACTAATTTCTAGAAATATTAATTATTAGTAGACCTAAATTGTTTATAATTATTTTTATATAACTTATCATTTTAATGACCAATTAATTTAAACACTATATATGTTTTATTCTAAAAAGCATGATATATCTTACCTTAGATAATTATGAATAAATTACCTAGGGTAAATAAAATTCTAATAATATTAATAATGGGTTATCTTTACTTATAAGTTATATTTGAATAATAATAGATTATAGTTTAATTATTATATAGTATGACCATTATTATTATAATATTAATTTTCTTAATATTTAGGATAATATTAATATTATTATTATTAATATTAATATTAATATTAGGATTATTATTATTTTTAATATTAATAACCCTAGATTAGGGTTTACCTATTGTAACTAATTTCTAGAAATATTAACTATTAGTAGATATAGATGATTTAATAATCTTATATTGTTTTTTATTATTGACCAAGGATTTTAAACATTATTTATGATTTATTCTAAAAAACATGATCTAATTTACCATTAAATAATTATCAATAAATTACCTAGGATGAATAAATTCTAATAATTTTAGTAATGGGTTATCTTTACTCGTAGGTTATATTGGAAGAATAAGGGATTATAGATTATTTATTATATAATATGACCATTATTATTAAAATATCAATTTTTCTTAATATTTGGGATAATATTAATATTATTCTTTTCCTTAAATTAACAATTGAATTTCCTTAATTTACCTTATTTTACTTTCTTCGAGAAATATTAACTAACTAATTTAGTGGTTTGACCTGGTCAAAATTAGCCGTTAGGATTTAGCTGTTGGAATCTCTGCACACTCTATTTATTCTCGCTACGCCAGATCAGTTCTTCATCTTGTCCTGACGATGAACCACACTGGTTGGTTCGAAACGCGTCGACGAAATATTGGTTATGTGATTTTGCCGAAGATTTCTATACAATGTTATGGATCACAGAAGTCTAAATTCCTTAAGGTAAAATCTATCTAGTAATCCTTTTGTTTCTAGGGCTCTAATACACCAACATAGCTTAGGCTAGTGTATTGGAGTAGGGAGTAATTAACTCTCCAAGACAGTAAAAACAAACAAGTAGCTGTATCTTGCGGTATGAGAAAAATCCAATTGTTGCATCTATGCTCTGGGAAAGCTCCTCTTAAAGGAGAAGCACGAGATCGTGTCCGAACCAGTGTGTGAATCAATCCTTCCTCATTGGGAACGACTCCAGATATTCACGTATTAAAAATGGTAAACCTCGGATTAACCATTGTCGAGGAGCCTGGGGCCACTCGTTGGTAAACCTTGGATTATGTCAAGGAGCCTTCAAGGGGATTGAGCTTGTTACTCTGCCCTTGCGTGCGTATTGGATCATAGACTGTTCCCTCAGGTATATTTTTTTCCGTTGGTAACCATAGTGACCATATTCTTCTTCCTAAGGTGACGGTTGTGGGAAGATCCCACTGTACCTGGAACAGACGTCAGCTAGACTCACTTGGATATTCTAGGGGGTTCTCTTCACTCGAGACGGTTTAGTGGAGGAACTTGTGCCAGTCTATTCATTAAGCAGGTTGTCGGGGTAACTGTTCCAATCGCCATTTCTGTATTGAACTCTGCGACATTGGAATTCATCACCAACTAGTGTTTTCAGTACGGAAAGTTATTGTTTGTGTGTGGTTTGATCTCCTAGATTCTTTAGGTGTGTGGTTCAACTTTGTTTGGTTCTATAGAGGCTTTAGGTGGTTTTCATTGAGATTTTACGTTGTTTGCGTGTGAAGTAGTTAAAATATTTAATCGTGGCTGAATTACCGAGGAAATCCCATAGACTTTGGGGCCAACCTCCTGAGTTTTCACCGAGTCGGCCTGAAGGGTTAAGAGCCCTCGTAACTCCTAGAGAGAGTAGAGTTGGGTCACCTGAAGAAGGAGAGTCTTCTTTGGTGGTACATCCTAATTTTCAAGCTTTAGTAGCAGATTATAATCCACAATCTGTGTCCATTTCCAAAATTACTGGTAGCTTTTCATCTACTAGTGATATAGGTGAGGAACCTGCAATATCCAAACTTGAAAGTGAATTTGCTGCTACTCCAACATTGTGGTTTACCTCTCCAACTTCTAGTGGTCTTGGTTCACCCAGGGTAGAAAGAATAATTACCCAAAATCTTCCTTCTAGACTTATAGCTATTGAAGAACTTGCTACTCTGGAAGAAGAAGTAGGCATCCATATCCCTGAAAATCAACCTGTTATAGAACTTAGGGAGAGTGAATCAATCTTTTACAGTCCACCTAGGAGCAGTGCTTGGTATCTTTCATTGACTAACTTTTTGGAAAACTCGGGACTAAGTTTTTCACCACCTCATATTCCTTATCACCCAACACCTAGAGGTTACTATCCTCCATTAAATATGTCAAGACAGTCGTCCATGTTTTCTCAATCTCCATAATCCTTTTTATACGGCGGTCCTTCTGTTCCCTCTGGGTATCAGTCACTTACTGGTACTTTTTCAGGAGCATCTCATCAACCCATTGAACAAGGGTTATTAACTGGAAATAATGGTACTAATCCGTTGAGTGTAGAAGATATTCTCATGATGTCAGGTACTATTCCTAATCCTCAGCCTCAAGGTGGCCAGTTGTCGCCTGGGGGGCAGCCTCAAAATCCTCAATTATCGCCTGTGGGGCAACCTCAAGGTACCCAATTTGTGCCCGGGGGGCAATCTCAAGGACAATACATACCTACGGGGCAGTACGTTCCTCAAGGTCAACCCCAGACTCAATAGAATAATTACCCAAAATCTTCCTTCTAGACTTATAGCTATTGAAGAACTTGCTACTCTGGAAGAAGAAGTAGGCATCCATATCCCTGAAAATCAACCTGTTATAGAACTTAGGGAGCGTGAATCAATCTTTTACAGTCCACCTAGGAGCAGTGCTTGGTATCTTTCATTGACTAACTTTTTGGAAAACTCGGGACTAAGTTTTTCACCACCTCGTATTCCTTATCACCCAACACCTAGAGGTTACTATCCTCCATTAAATATGTCAAGACAGTCGTCCATGTTTTCTTAATCTCCATAATCCCTTTTGTACGGCGGTCCTTCTGTTCCCTCTGGGTATCAGTCACTTACTGGTACTTTTTCAGGAGCATCTCATCAACCCATTGAACAAGGGTTATTAACTGGAAATAATGGTACTAATCCGTTGAGTGTAGAAGATATTCTCATGATGTCAGGTACTATTCCTAATCCTCAGCCTCAAGGTGGCCAGTTGTCGCCTGGGGGGCAGCCTCAAAATCCTCAATTATCGCCTGGGGGGCAACCTCAAGGTACCCAATTTGTGCCTGGGGGGCAATCTCAAGGACAATACATACCTACGGGGCAGTACGTTCCTCAAGGTCAACCCCAGACTCAATATGTACCTCAAGGTCAACCCCAGTATCAATATGTACCTCAAGGTCAACCCCAGTATCAATACGTGCCTCAGGGTTATCAACTCCAAGGTCAATACTCGAACCAAGGTTTCCAACCACCTTCCGGTCAATCATATGTTCAAGGAACTGGAAATGTACCTCTGAATTATCAACCCTACCCTCAACCTGGTTATAGTCCTCAATATTCTCAACCTGTTATGGGTCCGTACCCCGAAATGAACTTAGTGTGGGATCCATCACAAACTCAACAGGTCTTGCAACCGAATGTATAGTTGTCATCTCAAACTGGACAACCCTTAGTTTCTGGTTCACCCTAGCAACCTATCCAGTCAACTATTCAAACTTTTGTACCTTCGGTAGTTTCTGAGCCTGGGCCTAGTATGCCTCGTACTCTGCCTCAAACGGCTGCTGCAACTGCTGCAACATCTATTCAATCTACCCCACCTACTTCTGGAGTATCGATAGCTCCAGTTTCTACTGTTCTTGTATCAACTCCTTAGACATCTTTACCTCAGTCTGGATCCATAATTCAAACTTCAGCTCAGATGCCTGTAGGACAACCTGGTTCAAGTACGGTTGTCACAAGTCAACCTCAATTTACTTATCATCGTACCAGGGATAGTACCAATTCGGTCCAATTGTGCAACTGCCAATCTATCAGTATCAACTGTACCCTGGGTATACATATCAGCAACCTCAACAACCCCAGTACGGTCTGGTTAATCCTGGTTTTCCGGGAGGATACAATATCGCAAATGAAATTCCAGTTCCTAGTTATCCTGGATATCCTCCTCCTGGGGCTGGTCTAATGACCCAGAGTTTTAGAGACCCTAATCGTCAGTTACCATTTATCACAACTTTGGACTTTCCTGACTTGTCACACCTAACGAACGATCCCATTAAGTATCTTCCATTTTGGCCGCCAATGCCGAATAAATTTCCTAAGTTTGAAGGCAAATCAAGAGAGGACCCGTCGAACCATGTGATGAATTATCACCTCTGGTGTGCATCTAATTCCATTTCAGATGATTCAATCCATTTAAGGCTTTTCTAGCACACTCTAATTGGTCTTGCGGCCAAGTGGTACATTGAGTTACCGCGAGCCACTTTTTATAACTTTAGTCAGTTAGCTACTTCATTTTTAACTCATTTTCAGTTGCCTGTGAGATATGACGATGGCACAGAGTTATTAATGTCATTAAAGCGGTCAACGTCCACTTACATTTCAGATCACATTCATGAATGGAGATGTCAACGGCGTTTAGTGAAGGTTTTTATTCCGGATCAGATCTTAGCTGAATGGTTTGTAAAATCTTTATTTCCAAAGATCACTGAGGATGTAGCTATGGCTGGAGTCGTTACTAAAGAGCAAGTAATTGCTCAAGCACAGTACCTTGACTTAGTTTATACTCAGTTAGGTACGTTACACGAGAAAATCTCCGATCTTCCTAAGCAAAATCAAATCGCTGCAGCTCCTTCAGGGTCTCATGCCGATGATGTTATGACTGGTATGGTTAATACCAAAAGTAAGAAGAAGTCTTCCAAGAATTCTTCTCCTATCATAACCTTGCTAGATTCCCTGACAGGAGATTCTTTCGCCGAAATTTCCGCCGATATTCATGTTGTAGAGGCATTTGTAGCCAAATCAAAATCCGGTGGTAAGAAGGAAGGGAAGAAGAAAAATAAAACAGATAAAAATTCGAAAGAGAAACCAAAAAAATCGGAATCAAATGATGAGAAACGCAAACCTCATTATCCTTGTCTCATTTGTGACAAAGATCATTTTAGAAGAGACTGCCCTCATCGTGCAGAGGTTGCAAAAATTGTCAAAGGTTCCTAAACGCCTGCTATTTTGAAGGATCCCTTTCCAAGTCAAGACAGTAAGATTATAGGTTCTTCCTCAAATGCAAATGAAGAACCCATACTGATGATGTCCCATGTTAGGATTATGACTCGATCGCATGATTATGGTAGTAAAAGTCTTGTTGATGGTAAAGAAGCAGAATCTTTTGATTCTAACCCATCAACCTCAGCTCTCGGTTTCGATCCACTACATATTGAGAAACCCAACCCAAACTTAGTAATTAAACCGCCTGCCAAGGGTATACTTCGAAAGTCAGCTTTCAATCCACATGCGA
This sequence comes from Pinus tabuliformis, assembly GCA_031772625.1. NCBI lineage: Eukaryota > Viridiplantae > Streptophyta > Pinopsida > Pinales > Pinaceae > Pinus > Pinus tabuliformis. The sequence continues at coordinate 1,949,378,529 of CM062816.1, forward strand.
GAGTGGCTTAGAACTATAACATTGTTGAAGATTTAGCTGTTTCACCTTCAACAATGTCAGCTTTGGAAGTGCTGCAATCATGTCTAGCACAACGTAAATTACTATTGCCCGCTATAGGAGCTGTTGACGTTCAGGACTCAAACCTTATAATTTTCATTCTAGAAAATAATACACGACGCCTACCTCATCAAATGGCTTTCCACATCCCAGTTTTAGTAAAAAACAGACCTATTTACAGGACTGTGATTAATGAGGGAGCCTCAACGTGTATTATGTCGATACATTGTTTGAGATCACTTGGTTCTCCTTCGCTAAATCAATCCCTGACGATTCTAAAGGCCTTTGATGGCCGTGGGTTTCATCCTTTTGTCATTCTTCAGGATCTACCTATAGGGGTTGAAGGCAAAACTGTTAATCTAGATGTGGAGGTGGTTGATGCCCCTCTAGATTACAACCTTCTCTTGGATCGTAGTTGGTCTTATGCTATGACAATTGTTGTTTCATCAGTCTTTCGGCTTATAAAGTTTCCTCATAATGTAAAAATCGTAACTATAGACCAGCTGACTTACATTTCATCTGACCCAACCTCTTCTGAAAGTATTCAGCATGTCTGTAAAACAACTATCCTGTATAAGGATTTTGGAGTAGGACTAATTAAATATGCCCGTTTACTGGGAACTTTTCCTTTTCCTCCTATCAACGCATCGTCTTCTATTCATATGATTTCGTCAGACACCATTGTTTATGATGATCCTTGGATCGTACCTTTCGAATCTGAGATAGACTCACTTGGTGATGTTATGCCTTTGAGTCCATATGAAATTGCGTATCAGGCCGTGCAGTCATTTTCTGACCCATCTTCAAGCAAAATTGACTTAATGAATATGGTCCATGAGGAATCACTTTTCACATCAAACTCGAATTCAACAACTTTTTCTAAACTTGTTCACACTGATGAGAAAATTCGTGAAATCCTATGTGTCGATGATTTACCATGGGAAGATTTTCATCATAGATCTTCATTTTTACCCGAGAGTGATTGTTTTGAAAATGATTTTTCATCAATTTTTACGACTGAATATGTCAAGGAACCTCAAAATCCAATGAAAAATCCTGATTCCAAGTTAAATTTGGGAAACATTTCTCGAACTATTCCTATTGATATTTCGGTTAAGCCTGGAATTGTTGAAAACATTCATATAGGTGCCTCATGTACGGAAGATGAAATTCGTACATATAAGGCCCTATTTCAAGAATTCCACGACGTGTTTGCCTGGTCATATGAGGAAATGCCAGGAATTGACCCCGCAATTGTTGTTCATGAAATCAAAACTTACCTGGATGTTAAACCCGTCCGGCAATGCTTGCGTCAGACTCACCCGAGAGAAGCTGCTGCTATTAAAGCAGAAGTTGAAAAATTACTCAAAGCGGGTTTCATTTATCTGATTCCGTTAACGGATTGCGTATCGAATATTGTTTTGGTTAACAAAAAGCAAGGGACAATAAGAATATGTATTGATTATAGGGACATTAATCAAGCCTGTCCAAAGGACAATTACCCAACTCCCTATATCAAACAAATCGTTGATGATTGTGCCAGCAACAAAATATTCTCCTTCATGGATGGTTTTTCAAGATACAATCAAATCAATATTCTACCTGTCGATAAACCAAAAACATCTTTCATTTGTCCATGGGGGACATTTTCTTATTGCAAATTACCTTTTGGGGTCAAGAATACTAGGGCAACTTTTCAAAGGGCCATGTCTTATGCGTTTCATGACATCATGCACATTGTGCAACCCTATCTCGATGATTTGCCTACTCATTCATTACATTGAGTTGATCATCTCATCCATTTATGAGCAATCTTTATGAGGTTTAGGCATTATCAGATTAGGTTGAATCCACACAAGTGTGTTTTCTGTATAGAAATGGGTCGGTTGCTGGGGTTTCTTGTTTCAAAAGCCGGCATTCATGTCGATCCCTTGAAGGTTGAAGCTATTGTCAAACTGCCTCCTCCTTCAAGTCTTTGCCAACTCCAAAGTTTGCAAGGGAAAGAAAACTTTTTAAGACGATTCATTCCTAACTGCACCGAGATTACAAAGGGTTTTACCCATCTGTTGAAACAAAATACTCCATTCTATCGGGACGAGATAGCTCAGAAATCTTTTGATGCACTAAAACACGCATTGACCGATGCACCGTTATTGCATCCTCCCAACTACAACCATGACTACTTCTTGTATCTCACCGCCTCGCATTCCACCATTGGAATGGTGTTAGTTCAGGAAGATGAATTTGGTACTGAACATGTGCTATATTACCTTAGTTGAACTTTAAATCCAACTGAGCTAAAATACTCACACGTGGAGAAATTGGCATTGGCAGCTGTTCAATCTGTCCAACGTTTTCATCATTACATTTTACTACGTAAAAATACAGTAATTTTTTATTGCAACCCTATGATCTATATTTTGACCAAGCAATTGCTAGGGGGAAAGTACTCCAAATGGATTGCGATCCTACAGGAGTTCGCCTTGGAATTTGAAAATTCTAAGTTGAAGAAATCTTTAGTTTTCGTGGAGTTAATGTGTGACTTCCCGCGTGCTGACACAGAAACTGTGGCAGAGGAGCCCATTGCGGACGAATCCTTGTTTCTAATCAGCACTTTAGATCCATGGTATGGGGATATCATCGTTTATCTCCAGACTCAATCCTTTCGGCCAGAAATATCGAGGTCAGAACATCGCAAAATACGATTCCAGTCCCAAAATTTTAGAATTATTGGAGATACTCTTTATCGCCGTGGGGTGGACTCTATTTTTCAATGTTGCTTAACTCATGAGGAGGCTAAAATGGTTCTAAATTACTGTCACTCTGGAGCGTGTGGTGGTCATATGTTTGGGTATGCCACAACCCAAAAGATATTGCGCGCTAGCTACTTCTGGCTGTCTTTGTTTAAAGATTGTATTAATGCGGTCCGAAAATGCCACAACTGCCAAATTTTTGATCGAAAGATGCACGCTCCACCTACTCCTCTCCACCCTATAATTTCCGTCAGCCCGTTTGCAAAATGGGGTATCGATTTTATTACATGTAACCCTCACTCGGCCAGGGGGCATGCGTATATCATCCTTGCGGTAGATTATTTTACCAAGTGGGCCAAGGCAATGCCTACATTTGAGGCAGACGACAAAACAACTGCGATTTTCGTGTTCAATCATATAATTGCTAGGTTTGGTATTCCACAAGCGATTAACACTGATCATGGGCATCATTTTCGAAACTTTATGATGACTCAACTTACAGGCCAGCTTGGCTTGCATCACGATAGTTCAAGTCCTTATTATCCAAAAGTTAATGGTCTGGTTGAAGCCATCAACAAAGCTCTAGTCATCATGATCCGACGAATCATTGGGATTCATCAGTCGAATTGGCACAACATGCTATTTTCAGCACTTTGGGCGTATTGAACCTCAGTAAAAATGTCAATAGGGTTCACTCCTGTCCAACTAGTTTATGGTCTAGAAGCTGTGTTACCCATTGAATGCGAAATCCCATCATTGCAAATGGCCATCAAATTACTTCCAGACACTTCCAAAGAGGAAAGATGTTTGTTATACTTGGCTCAGCTAGATGAGAATCGACGTGATGCTGCATTGGCAATCGAAACTCATGCAAAACGTATTAAAGCTCAGTATGATCGAAATGTGACCCCTCGAAATTTTTTGGAAGGAGACCTAGTCTTATTGTACGATCAAGCTAATGATAAATTAGGCACTGGAAAATTCATTCCTATGTGCCATGGTCCCTATGTCGTCAAGCGAAAGCTAGCAAAAGGGGCCTTTGAATTGGTAGACTTTGATGGGGACTCTTTAAGCAAACCCAGAAATGGTCTTTACCTGAAGAGGTATTATTCTTAAAATGGGTGTGGAGATTTTTAGTTAGGATAATTTTCTTTCTAGCTGGTGTGTTTTAGTTTAAAAAGTGTGCTTAGCTTAGAGAGTGTTTTTTGTCATTATTCCTGCTTATCTTGGTTTTACTCTTGATATTGCAGATGTCGATGCCTCTCCAAACATAAATTGGTTTTGCTGATGGTGCTTGTCATAATACACAGAACATTTCTTCCGCAGCTTGGGTTATCTATTCGCCCTCTGACGAATTAGTATCTATGCATGGGGTAAGCCTCGGTCAAACAGCGAACAACATTGCAGAATATAGTGCAGTGATTGAGTTATTATCTGAATCTATTTAATTTGGGATTCGGAGTTTGATAGTGAGGTTAGATTCTGAACTCATTGTATTACAGCTTAATAGAGTATATGCCATTAGAAATCCAGTGTTATTAAGATTATTTTTGAGAGTGTGTCTCTTGGAATGTGAATTTGATTATATTGAAAATCAGCATATTCCAAGATCTTTAAATACATTAGTAGATGCAATTGCTTCTCGAATGTTAAGTAGACATTTGCAATAATCATACATGTAAATTTAAGAGCATTCCATAAAGATGTTTTACAAGATAAGCCAGTAATAGTGATATAGTATAATATAGGAGTGTGTCAAAATATACATCGTCCTCGATCAAAGGTTGAAAAACACCTTATGATTGGCAAAAATGATATACAAAAAGCAAAAATGTCATATGTGTCTACAATAGGCGATCATCCTATCACTGGTGATGATCTCAATAAGAAACCACTATACGGGCCACCTTACAAAGGAACCTACTAAAAAGTCCTGGGACCCCAATCACATAGCGTTGTAGTCGATGAGGAATGTCACCTATGTCGGTCTCTGGAATGCCTCCTGTCAAACGCTCTAGATGGCTCTCCAATTCGGCTAATGTCTCTGCTGATTCGTCCTGTGGGGCTGGTGCCACTGCAGCAGGTTGTTTCCTCTCATAAGGCCGGAGAACGGCTGGTCGTTGTGGACCCACATCTGCATTTGAAACTTTTAGTATCAGTTTTGGGACGAGATAAAAACAAAAAAAAAAAATAGGAAAATGTTGAAAATGATTTTACCTGAGTCATCCCATTTCTCTCCTGGTGGAAAAGCCATGTCTCGGTCACCGCGAAAATCTACCCTAGCGTAAGGAAAGTCCTGAATAGCAAAAACCTAGTTTTCCAACCAATGGAAATACTCAGATTTGAATCGAACGACCTCTGTCCCCTCACCAGGACGATGGGCCATAACTGCAACCCATCGCATTAGTTTGGGCTCTCGAGGAAGTCTAGCTCCAATAGTGAGGTGCTGCGGGACCAACATCGGGACCCTCTCCAGACCAAAGCTCACAACTAAAGCACCATATCCAAAGGTCTTAGTTGTCCATTCTTGGCTCTAGCCAGTTGGCCTTTTACATTAGCCAACACAGCATCGCACCAGTTGAAGATGGTGCCTCGAAAGCAGTCAACTGCCATCCGCATCTGGGATCCAGTGGCTATATGTAGTGCGACACTCCCACAGAGCCTGGTAACAGTAAATGTGATCACCATGAGTTCAGGATGGGATATGGTTTTGATGTCTATCCCTTCGTCTCTAGTCTGGTTGTTATAGAACTCTAGCCGGAGGCTATCGACAGACTAGCCACCTGGCCTAGTCCCGAATAGAGTCAAGTCTTCACCTCTCTTAGGCAATCTAGTCAAAAAGTATATGTCTTCCAGCTCAATTTCGAGCTGGTGGCCACCAATGAAGAAGCACTGGTCCTGTATGCTCCACCTGTCTACCAGCCACTGCAAGAAGTCCACCTGGGCCCTCATGCCAAGTATGGCCCAGAATTTGTACAAGCCGCATGTCTTCAATGCATCGATCGAAGGTTGGTGATTTAATGCGGCAAGATCTACGTCGTCATGCTCCCGTTCTCGCCAATCAAGCATGATGTATACTCTACATCCAACAATAAGGCGAACTAGAATGTAAAAAATTGAATTGTTTGGATGAATTTTGAGAAATTTAGGGTTAAAAACCCTTGCTGCAAGGACCACACCATCTCCGTTAGAGATAGTGCGTGGGTCCGCACCTTGCCTTCACAGCAGGTGTAGACCCTTGACTTTTTCCACATCGAGAAAAATTCGGGGTCCGTAGGCTGCCTGTGTTATGCCTGCGAGCCCCCGCGCGCAAGTTTCTAGCCTAAAAATCCTCTAAAAAATGAAATAAAACCCTAAAAAACAATTTGAAATGGATAAAATTGAAGAGTAGGATGATGTGGATTACCTGGAGGAGACGGCGCTCGATTCCGATGGACAGATTTTCCGCAATCTTCACGGGAAGTTTCTGACCAAAAGCTCTATTTTCTCACCCAAATCTCAAACGGTAAAAATGAATTGACGAAAGCCGTTTTTATAAGTTTTTTGAATAAATGAATTGTAAATTTGTTTATGTTTCACTTTAGAAAGGTAACTTTTGCAACATTTTTATCCATTTTAAACAGGTATGAGTAATTTTTGAGTTTTTGTTCAGGATAACGGATTTTTCAGGTGAAACCAGTCATTTTCGACGAAAAAACATTAGTCACCTTTAAGCTCTTTTCTGACTCCTAAAACATGAAAATATCGCTGGATTTTTGTCGTTTCAAATTTTATATTGGTTATAAAACGATGTGTCATTGATCACTTTTTTACTTTTTCGGATCAGAGGCACTAATTATGAAAAGTACTCCTTGGTTGTAAAGATCAAGCGGTTCTCTCAAGTATTATTTTATGCTTTTTCGGGCTTGGGAGACACAAATTTACGAAAAAGGTCAACCCTGGAGTCTTCTTACGTTTTTTCAGACTCTCTAAAATTGAAAAACGCCGAGTTTCTCATATACTGGACTCGTTAAAATTTAACAGTAAAGGACCTGTTTAATTACAAACAGGAACAGACCATTCCTTCTTAGGGTTCGGATTTAAACTAAGTTGGACTCATTCGAAGGATGAGCTTATAATCAAGCAAACGTTATCCTCCTCAAGCTTGTCAAAAATAAAGAGGTACTTGCCAGAAATGGTGGGGGAAAAGAGAGAAAAATGAGCCTGTTTGTCATACTTTGTAACCACTCTTGAACACGACACTTTTATTCACCTGGGTTGGGAAATACTTTGACTAACAGTTTATCAAACCACATTGAAAGTCTTCAGTCGGTTTTGAGGTATTAACTTTGGGTCAATTGTCACCAAACCATCTACTATGTCGTTATGTGTTCAAGAGGTTAGTGCCAATAATCCATTCATCTGCAAAATATATGTCATCCGTCTTGACCATCCCTGAGTCAGTCCTTGCAACTAAATTTCTCCAAACTTGATCTATGATTTCGTGTTGTGGGCTTGCCTACGATGGATCGCTTTCTATCGACTCCAGCTCATTATCTAGAAAGATGATATAGAAATCATCAGTACCTTGGGATATACATGCCTCAATGGCAGGCTTCTCGCCTTCGACGATAGGTTACATCATTGAACTTCGATCAAAGGACTCCGTGACATGTTCGACATCAACACATCTATTCACATCTCATGGATTGTAATGAGTACTTTGAGAGCCATTGACATTACTGGTGGTTTCTCTCACACTTGTTAACAGTTTACATCATTGACTGGTAATCAAGTGGTTTCTACCATGTTCGACTTCAACACATTCATTCGCATGGTTAGAATCGTACTATTTCGGGAAGTAGAAATGAAGACCCTGGATCTAGTTTCTACCATCCAGGCTGCGAGGAATTTTGTATTCATTATATTGTGGACTATTCATAAACAGATGGCTACGTCCATACTGTGTCTACATGTGTCTATACTTGTGATGTATTACAAGATCATTCCTATATCATAGCAGTAGTTAGTTTTCTAGTCAGTTTTGATCTGAGTATGGGAATGCCTACCTCAGCAATGATATGATCTCACATATATATTTTGCATTGAATGTTTTTACAGGTTCCAACCAGGCTCTCCACAAGATGATCCTCGAAATGATAAAGTACTTCACTCTTCCTAGATGATAAATGAAATCCTCATCTACTACAGACTTCGCACTTTAGGGGGCAATCTATTACACAAAAATATCATCACCATGACTATTTGCAGTCAGTATGGGTCTATCATCACTTGTACTATCCTCCTAAGCAAGTCTCAGACCTCAACTCTTCAAGTCAAGCTTTGAAAATGAGAGAAAGACATTGAAAATCAACAAAGCTTTGGTTCCACACTTTCTCTCACTGTTGCCTGCGGTCCCGCACCCCTTGTTCACATTACCTGCGGACTTGCCCGCTCTGTCCCTAAAGGAGTGGGTGCGAACCCCTGTGAAAGTCAAAAAGGTGCAAGTTTATTCTAAAAAGCTCACTTTGGGTTAATTCTAGATGATTCTAGAAGGAATTTTGATGTGGATTGTTTGCTCTTGGGTGGTTCATGCATCCCAAAAGAGAAGGAGCTAATCCCTTGATGAGAGGAGCTATCCCTTTGAAAGAGGGCTTTATCCCTTTGAAGGAGGACCTAGTAACTTCCCTCCATTGCACTATAAATTAAGGCATTGGGCTGGTTGCTAGGGAGGTTAGAAGCTGAACATTTTTGAGGGTAAATGCTAGTGGAATTGAGACTTTCTAGTTAAGCTTGAGAGGAGATATCACATACCTTTTGGCTTCGTCGGGAAGAGAGTGAAACTTGTCAAAGTAGAGGAGACTTCTTGTTGGACCCTGGGAGGAGCTTGTACAGCATCAAGGCACAGGTTGTAAAGTTCTTATTTGATTTAAATTAATACAATCAGATTCATTTTTCTCAACAAATTGTCTTATGTCATTTGTTTCATGAATTCCTTGATCATCATGATAAGTATGCTTTATGATATTGGATTTTCAGGTGCTATTTAATTTGTTTGATTGTTTGTGTTTGCAGATTCGTTACAAGGGAGGTCATTTGGATCAAAGGAGAGAGGCTTCCGCAAACTTGCATTGGACCCAAGGTAGGCCTAAAACACTTGTTTGCCTTTGTTTATAAGTTTCATATTTAGAGAAAGATAGTTTTTGGTTGGCTTGCTTGTCACTAGATATCATTAGATTCTAGGAAGGTCTATCTTGTCTGCAAGATCGACTCATTCCGTGTGACACCATGCTTTAGTCCATTTTTCTAAGTGATCACGTAAATCATCCTTCCCGTTATATTTTTAAGCCAATTGAGTGTTAGGACATCCAAACTGTAATCTCATCATTCTTTGGTAATCTCTCCATTCAACAAAACTATCTTTATGCGTCCCCCACCATCATGCAGGCATACCATGCAGTGCCAAATTTAATGCTTGGAAATGGTGATCCTCAGGGACTTCGCGCTCAAATTCATCCAAAAAATTATCTACATCAGTTAAACCATCATAATAGCGTAGTTTTCTTACCTCTGATGAGGCATAGTGCATGAGATTCATCATCATGTTGCACTGCAGTGTGGATACTTCATGTAGCCGATTCTGCCAATGTTCCAACTCTTTTTCTGAATCAAAGGTGCAGGAACTCTCCCGATCCCATGCAATCTGTCCATCTACCATCGGGTTCATCCAATCCTAGTCTTGTGCTATTATTTTGTAGATTTGATCGAGTTCATCCTCACATTCTTCATAATCGTGGACTGATTCAGTATAGCGCGCTTTGTCTATAGGGTCCAATGACACTACAACCCGAAGTGATTTACTTTCAAATGACATTGTCCTCTTCTTCAAATTTATGACCCCATTCATATCAATGGCCTAGTCAATTCCCAGGAACACAGGGTATGGATTACTATCATCAACAATCTCTATAACTTCAAAGTCGGCCATCATGCTTGCACCTTCTATATCAATTATTACTCCATATAATCGTCCCATGGGGATGATATTCTACTGGTTTTCCATTTTGAATTGAATCAAAGACCATTGCAGCATAGGTCTCCCCATCCTTTCCCATGTTTGATTCGGAAAAACATTCGCATTAGATCCCAGATCCAAAACGACCTGATGCACAGTGAGCCTCATCTCGCACCCTCTTCTCGCCTTATGTTTTCCAATTTTTATGACCACGTGGTGTCCATCAGGTATTTCTCCTCACTAGTGCATTTGGTTATTAACTGCTGCATGCCTTCCATAACTTTACTATCACGCAAAAATATTATGCAGGTCTCCAGAAACGTATTAAGCATAGAGCGATGAACCTCTGCAGGCACACTGGTTTCTTGCACTTTGTTCTCTCTTCCTAAGGTGGAGGCCTTAGTGAAGCTTTTCTTGTCTTCCGTAAAAGTTTCCTTAGCATGCTCTAGGTCAAAACTAGCTTCCTTCTCTAAGGCCTTGCGGACCCATCCATCCTCTTCATGATGTTTACCTTTATCATTGCTAGTTGTTATTCCACTTCTCAGCACTATATTCACCCTTTGATCCTCCTCGCGGGGCTAAGATCTCATCATTTGTAAGTTTTGCGTAGGCTGCTAAGGCTGCACTTTTTTCTCTTGCATTTTAGCTATCAGAACTCAGCATTCTTCTATAGTATGGTCAAACTTGCTACAATATTGACATGACGAGGGTGTTTGATTCTGGTAGTCTTGTGCATACCTAACATTCCATAGTTATAGTAGATGAGCTGACCGCTACCTCCACCAGGTCCTCGTCCTCGTCGGCCTCATCCTCGTCCCTGATAACCTCCACATGCTTCCCCTGACACGCTGATTCGGAGGCTGAATTTTTGCTTTCATCCGATATGTAGGCATTCTTTCCATCATCATCTCATAGCTTTGACAATGGTGCTCACCGTGGCCCACATATTTGTAGAAGTTACAGAACAACTGCTGAGGTGTCTGGATGAATTTTCGAAGTAGATGGCAATTATCCATCACGTGTTGTCAAATAACTTGGCAAATATCACACCATAGCACAACTCCCATGCTTGGTCCTATTGGGGCTTCCGGCTTCAAGGGTATTCACCCCCCGTAATATAATTCTCGAATACGGGACAGTGGTCTTTATCATGTGCCTAGCTCTTACACTTGAGACACCATACTATTGGAAATAATACTGAGAGGGGGAGTGAATCAGTATTATCAAGTCAAATATTCCTTTTTCAAAATCAAATGATATACACTACTTCAGTTAATTAAACCCACATATATACGCAACTATGCAGAAGGAAACCCACGTATACAATGCAAACTTTTAAATGACTTTATCTTTCTGATGATGATTATTAATCTGTGTTTGAGAATCAAATAACCAGTAACCAGAAACAATAAAATAGAGTAGAAAGACAACCACACACAAGAACACAAGATATAAGGTGGAAACCCAATGTGGGTGAAAGCCACCTACTGCAATTCATCTCTATCTTCTATTTAATTAGAAACTTCTTTTTACAATTGTACTGGTGCAGTCCTTTATGAGTACGCAGGCTGAAACCTGCAGAGAGCTACAACCCTCTCTCGTTTTCCAACTTCTCTTGGAAGGGAGCTACAACCCCCTTAGCTCTTGCACTAGCCAAGATACTAGTACGTAGGTGCTGGCCTACAAAAGGCTACAACCTTCTCTTTCTTTCAAGGACCACGTTTCATAATTTTTCAAACTGGATCCACAAATAGCATCAGTTAAACATCAAGAATTTCTGCATCAACCAATCAACTTTTCACCAATCAAAACTGAATCAAAATAAGCACTTCTCTGATGACTGTACCCAGATCACAGTAACAGCAACCACACACCAAATCTAAAACAAGAACACTACAAAAATAAACAGAAGCAGCAAGATCACAACTCAAAATATATACGCTACTTTAATAGACTAAAACCTGCGTGCATACACTTCTGCGTATGGAACAACTTGCATATACATTGTTTTACTTAACTGAGCCAGCGTGTATACGCGCCTTCACTTCACTGAACCTGCGTACATATCCATAAAGGATAATTCGCTCTTTCAGGTATTCAAACACTAATTAACCCAGATTATTAGTTTTATAGATCAAGCAAGTGCCACATATAACAGATCAAAATCATATAAAGATACTATCATTCAAGCTTAAGGATTATGATCCATCATTAGAACTTATCCATCTCTTTGCGCTAAGGTTCCTCCTTCATTCAGATCCAGATCTGCACCATAACCCAATTACTAGTAGTCCAGATCTAGCACTTTATCAGATATTCAATAACAATTTAGATGATTCTGTGCCACATGATCTCCTTCCTATTTTATAGTTTTAGGACTTCCACAATACCACGATCCAAAACCATAATAAACCAATACCACGGACCCAATACTTGGGATCAACATGTCTGACGAGGTACCATGGTCCCAAACCATAGGTTCAAATACCAAGGACTAACTACCACGGACCAAAGATAAGTTCTCCAACATATACGCGCTTTTCCTTGCATGAAAGTGCGTGTATATGCACACGCGCCTTTGAAACATCTAACCCACGTGTATACACGTCTTCATCTAGATGAACCTGCGTATATGTCTTTTGCTTCATTCTGAAAGCCTGAACTGAGATTTGTTACCAGATAGAGTTGCCATCAAGGACAACACCTGTGCCATAGCTCCAAACCTGTGCCATAATGCCAACAATCTCCACTTTTGGACTTGATGGCAACCCAACATCCTCAAATTCATTCTCCCCCTTTTTCATCAAGGGCAAAGGGTTGTGCTCCCCCTAAGTACATGCTGAAATTTCTGCCCTGCTGTGTTGACCATGCTCCCCCTGACTGTAGGCAAGATCTGCAAAAGATGTTCTTCAAGAAGAACCATGACTTATACATCATAAAAGACCTTCCTATCACCAAAATACTCAATACATACATCCATCACCCAACCAAGTCGGGATGATCCACCCAACCAAGTGGGGATACATCAGAAATTTACATATGACAACCAAGTTCATTACATGTTCATCCCAGGCATAGTGGGGAAACCAAAATAGGTCGTTACATGACCTTGATACCATAAAGGAGATACCACAAACGAGATATATGACATAGAGACGAAATATCTAGAACAAGACTTATGAAAGTCACCAATAACTGATAGCAGCAGCATCTGTCAATCACCATTCAGATCAACAACCAAGATTTCCTTCTGTCCTCCCTCTGCCTCTGTTCCACCTGAAACCACACAACAGCTGTGAACTAGAACCAAAAGCTTCTAAGATAATGCCAACAATGCATTATTAGAAGATTATCTGTTCCCCCTGAACCTGTGTCGGATGGTCTCTGTCAGACCCATATCAGAATATCTTCAACCACAACTTGTCCCTATTGATATCCATCAAACCTCCATATACGCGACTGTCTCTGCACAAATTGGTGTATGTACGCAGATCCTTCTTAAGAAACTCGCGTACACCCATTTTTCTCTAAAACAGACAAGATTTAACAGCAAGATGATGCATCAACTACTCCTAACTTATGTCTGAGGTATTCAAATGTCTCCCTGGGCAGTGGTTTGATGAGAATATCAGCAACTTGTTCCTTAGAAGGAACATACTCCAATTTGACCTTTTGTTCCAACACTTGTTCCCGGAGAAAGTGATACTTGATCAGTATGTGCTTGGTCTTTGAATGCATGACTGGGTTCTTTGAAATGCTGATTGCACTTGTATTATCACATAAGATGGAGATAGGTGGTGTACAAGTGATTTGAAAATCCTGCAAGGTTTGCATCATCCAAAGAAGTTGAGTGCAACAAGATGCAGCAGCCACATATTCCGCTTCAGCTGTAGATAAAGAAATCGAACTCTGTTTCTTGCTGAACAAAGATACTAATCTGGAACCCATAAAGAATGCACCACCACTTGTGCTCTTCTTGTCATCCACGCTTCCAGCCCAATCTGCATCTGTATACGCATGAAGAGTGAGATCTGTATCTCTAGGATACCATAAGCCATAATTTTGAGTTCCTTGAAGATACTTGAAAATTCTCTTCACTGCCTGAAGATGAGTTTCCTTTGGATTTGCCTGAAATCTTCCAACTATTCCCACTGCATGCATGATGTCTGGTTGGGTACCTTTCAAATAAAGTAGACTTCCAATCATAGATCTATAGGTTGGTTGATGCACTACTTCTGATTCATCATTTGCACTAAGGCTGCACCCTGTAACCATGGGGGTACATATTGGTTTTGAATCTTCCATGCCATACTTCTTCAGAATCTGCTTGAGGTACTTGGTTTGAGGCAAGAAGATACCGCCTTCATTTTGTTGGATTTGCAATCCAAGAAAGTATGTTAGTTCTTCAAGCAAGGACATTTCGAATTCTTTCTACATCACCAAGGAAAAGCTTTGACTTATAGCTTCTTCATTGCTTCCAAAGATAATATCATCTACATACACAACAAGTATTAGCAATTTTTCATTTTCAATTTTTATATAGAGATTGCTATCTGCTGATCCTTTTGAAAAACCTTGTTGATGAAGATATTTGTCCAACTGGTAGTACCAAGCCCTTGGAGCCTGTTTAAGACCATAGAGAGCTTTTTTTAGTCTGCATACAAGATTTGGATCATTCCCAAGAATAAAACCATCTAGTTGCTCAATGTACACTTCTTCTTCTAAGTCTCCATTCAAAAAGGCTGATTTCACGTCCATTTGAAATACTTTGAACTTCTGAAAGCTTGAGAGAGCAAGGAACATTCGGATGGCCTCAAGTCTAGCAATGGGAGAAAAATTTTCTTCAAAGTCTATTCCTTCTTGTTGAGCATACCCTTTACACACAAGTCTGGCCTTGTTTCTGATTACTTCTCCATTTTCATTCAACTTATTTTTAAAGATCCATTTTGTCCCTTTGACATTCTTATCTTTTGGTCTAGGAACCAACTCCCAAGTGTTGTTCTTTTCAATCTGCTCAAGTTCTCCATCCATTTCCTTGACCCAACATTCATCTCTGCATGCCTCTTTTACATTTTGTGGCTCAGTGGAGGAGAGCAATGCCAAATAGCTTGAGGCTTCTGTAATTGTTCTTCTTGTTTGTACACCTGCCTCTTTCTGCCCCAAAATCTGAGATTCTGGATGATTCTTCTGAACGTACCTGGATGGAGTCTTTTCTTCTATCCTTATTTTTTCTTCTGATGCCTCTTGAGGTTCTTCTTCATCATCATGCTAATTTGGAGAGTAGTCTTCATCCTCTTCGATATTTTCATAATCTACTTGCCTAGGAATCTATCCCTTTTCATCATTCACTACATCAATGTTGTCAACAATTCTTCCTAGTCTTTTATTATAACACTTATATGCCTTGCTATGGGGGGAATAACCAAGGAGAATGCCTTCATCTACTCTAGGTTCAAGTTTTCCAAGCAGTTCATCATTGTTCTTAATATAGCATTTGCTTCCAAAAATTTTGAAATGCTTTACCGAAGGAGTCTCACCATACCAGAGCTCATGAGGAGTTTGAGTGTTGTTCACTCGGAAATTTGTTTTGTTGATAATAACAACCACGGAAAATGTAGCTTCACCCCAGAAGGTTGCGGGAGTTCTAGACTCATCAAGCATAGCACGAGCTATTTGTTTGACCGTTCTATTCATCCTTTCCACCACTCCATTTTGCTGAGGAGTCCTAGCTGTAGAGAATTCCCTTGTTATTCCATGTTCTTCATAGAAATCAAAAAATTCGTTTGAGGTAAACTCCCCACCTCTGTCGGATCTGAGGAACTTAATTTTGTGATCTGATTCGTTTTCAGCCAAGGCTTTGAAGGATTTGAATTTTTTGAATGCTTCGTCTTTGTGCTTCATAATTCCTAACCAAACCATCCTGGAGAAGTCGTCAATGAATAATATAAAGTATTATTCTCCTCGAGGTGACGTTGTCCTAAATGGACCACATACATCTATATGGACTAGTTCAAGAGGCATGCTGGCTAATCCTTCCTTCTCAGGGAAGTTAGTTCTGGTTTGCTTACCAAACTGACATGGTGTTGTCTGGAATTTTGATATTTGGAAGACCACTAATTGCCTGGTATTTGCATGCTTTCCTTATTTGTGAAAATCTTAGATGCCCCAACCTCCAGTGCCATAACTAGTGTTCATCATCCTTACTCAAATAGCATTGTTGTTGTCCTTCTTCAAATATGTATAGATTACTTGGAGTTCTTCTGCCTTTGATCACTGTTTTTCCTGTATCAAGATCACGAACACTACATCCATTTGATTGAAATATTACCTCGGTTCCTTCATCACACATCTGACTGACACTCAGTAGATTATGCTTCAAGCCATCAACATACAAAACATTTCCAGCTTTGACCTTTTCTTTCAACTGAGCAGTGCCTTTTCCTTTTATGGCTACAGGAGTATCATTTCCAAAAGAAGCTTTCTTTCCCTTTTCTAAAGTAGTATATGATTCAAGTTTTTCTTTATCACCTGTCATATGCTTCGAACATCCACTGTCAATGTACCATAGATTTTCCTGTCCTTCTACATAAAAAGCTATCCCACATCTTTCTGGTTGCGGTTTCTTTATTCTCCATGTTCTGGCACTTGAGGTTTGTTCCTTCTGAGTTTTCTTCCAAAACCTGCTCCTGCATTCAGAATCTTCATGACCGAAGTTATTACAAATAGAACATTCAATTTCATTTTCAAGGGCAGAAAAGTTTTTATAAATCCTTTTTGTGATTCCAGTCATACTTCTTTATTTTTGAGCTTCTCTAATCATGATTGTCTTATAGGCAACACATTGAGCTGCTTTGTGACCAAAGTTGTGGCAAGAGAAAAATTGGCCATTGAAGAAACTTTTGCGATTATCAAATCTACCAGCCAAATGATTGTAGTTTCGATTGTCATCCATTCTTGAAGCAAATTGAGAAGTTTTTACCTATGGCTGGTTGTAGCTTTTGTTCACCCTTAAGATAGATTGCCCCTAATTTACCTGGTGGTCTTTGTTTATTCTTGATGTAATTCGTCCCTATTTTACCTGGTGATCTCCATTAGGCTTTTGCTCATTCCTCCTTGCTGCATCAAGATAACTCTTTGAGGTGGATGCTTGAGATGCTTCTCCATTATACCCTAGACCTGTATTGATTAGTGTAGAAAATTGTACATTGATAATCTCATCTAGAGTTTCAAATCCTTTAACAAATTTAAGATTAAGAGCCTTTGTTTTCTCAATTTCTTTTCTAAGGCCAACAATTTCACATTCTAACTTCTCAAGAAATATTTCTTTTTTATCAAGTTGGAATTGCAGAGTACCAATGATCATATTATTTTCCTCTAAACATGTTTTGAGTCTAGAAATCTCTTCATAAAAACCATCTACATCTATAGCATCCATGTAATCATCATCTTCGAAAGCCATTAAAAGTTTATAATCATTACCTCATTCATCTTCGTCACTATTTGATAGGCCATCACTGTATTCATGACTGTAGTAACTTTTCTTAGTTGCATTCTATTTCTTGTTCCATCTAACATGTTCCTTTCCTTTATCAACCTTATCCTTATGAGTACATTTGGCAGCATAGTGACCAACTCTTCCACAAGCAAAGCATTTGAAAGGTAACTTACCTCGGAACCGTCCAGTACCCCGTTGAAGATTTCTGACAAAATTTGATTCTTCTTCTTCTTCTGACACGTGTCCTGACTCATAGTACTCTCCTTTGCCTGAAGCCTTGAATGCAGCTTCTCTCTTGTCTGATGGACCTCCTTTCCTCATTTCATAAGCAGTTAGAATTCCGTGCAGCTGTGACATTTTAAGATTTTGTAGATTCTCTTTTTCTTCTATTGCAGAAACTTTAGATTCAAACCTAGGGGACAAAGATCTTATAACTTTTTCAACCACAACAACCTCTTTTATTTCTTCACCCAAATTTTTCATACAATTAACAATCTCATCTACATGAAGAAAATAGTTAGCCACACTTTCATCATTATAAATCCTGATATTTTCATATTGAATCCTGAGGGTTTGAAGTTTTTCTCATTTTACCTGATCATCTCCTTCATATCTCAGAACAATATTGTCCCATATCTCTTTTGTGGATTTAAACTGCATTACCTTGACAAATTCTAATTGAGATAGGCATCCTAATAGATTATTGACGGCCTTTTCATTTGTTTCATATTTCTTCTTCTCAGCCGGATCTGTAGGAGTTGCTGACAGAAAAGTATACCCTGTATCTATGATATCCCAGACTTATGTACCAAGAGATTTAAGATAGGCAGTAACTCTTACCTTCCAAAAACGAAGTTTGTCGCATCAAAAATCGGTGGCCTAATTGATGCTTCCCTCTCGTAGTTTCTCATGATGAAAGATCTTCCTTCAAGCGATCAAGCTTCTTCTGAAGGACCTGGCTTCGATACCAATTGTTGGAAATAATACTGAGAGGGGGGGTGAATCAGTATTATCAAGTCAAATATTCCTTTTTCAAAATCAAATGATATGCGCTACTTCAGTTAATTAAACCCACATATATACCCAACTATGCAGAAGGAAACCCGCGTATACAATGCAAACTTTTAAATGACTTTATCTTTCTGATGATGATTATTAATCTATGTTTGAGAATCAAATAACCAGTAACCAGAAACAGTAAAACAGAGCAGAAAGACAGTCGCACACAAGAACACAAGATATAAGGTGGAAACCCAATGTGGGTGAAAACCAACTGCTACAATTCATCTCTATCTTCTCTTTAATTAGAAATTTCTTTTTACAATTGTACTGGTTCCGTCCTTTACCAGTACGTAGGCTGCAACCTACAAAGAGCTACAACCCTCTCTCATTTTCCAGCTTCTCCTGGAAGGGAGCTACAACCCCCTTAGCTCTTGCACTAGCCAAGATACTCGTACGTAGGTGCTGGCCTACAGAAGGCTACAACCTTCTCTTTCTTTCAGGGACCACGTTTCATAAATTTTTAGACTGGATCCACAAATAGCATCAATCAAACATCAAGAATTTCTACATCAACCAATCAAATTTTCACCAATCAAAATTGAATCAAAATAAGCACTTCTTTGATGACTATACCCAGATCACAGTAACAGTAACCACACACCAAATCTGAACCCAGAACACTGTAGCAATAAACAGAAGCAGAAAGATCACAACTCAAAATATATATGCTACTTTAATAGCCTGAAACCTGTGTGCATACGCTTCTGCGTATGGAACAACCTGCGTATACGTTGTTTTACTTCACTGAGCCAGTGTGTATACGCGCCTTCGCTTCACTGAACCTGCGTATAGATCTATAAAGGATAATTCGCTCTTTTAGATATTCAAACACTAATTAACCCATAATATTAGTTTTATAGATCAAGCAAGCGCCACATATAACATATTAAAATCATACAAAGATACTACCATTCAAGCTTAAGGATTATGATCCATCAATAGAAATTATCCATCTCTTTGCGCTAAGGTTCCTCCTTCATTCAGATCTAGATCTGCACCATAAACCAATTACTAGTATTCCAGATCTAGCACTTTATCAGATATTCAATAATAATTCAGATGATTCCTTGCCACATGATCTCC
Source organism: Pinus tabuliformis (assembly GCA_031772625.1). Taxonomy (NCBI): domain Eukaryota; kingdom Viridiplantae; phylum Streptophyta; class Pinopsida; order Pinales; family Pinaceae; genus Pinus; species Pinus tabuliformis. The sequence goes on from CM062816.1 coordinate 1,949,397,973, forward strand.
TTCCTCTTTTATAGTTTTAGGCCTTCCATAATACCATGGTCCAAAACCATAATAAACCAATACCACGGACCCAATACTTGGGATCAACACGTCTGACGAGGTACCATGGTCCAAAACCATAGGTTCAAATACCAAGGACTAACTACCACGGACCAAAGGTAAGTTCTCCAACATATACGCGCTTTTCCTTGCATGAAAGTGCGTGTATACGCACACGCGCCTTTGAAACGTCTAACCCGCGTGTATACGCGTCTTCGTCTAGATGAACCTGCGTATATGTCTTTTCCTTCATTCTGAAAGACTGAACTGAGATATGTTACCAAAGAGAGTTTCCATCAAGGACAACACCTGTGCCATAGCTCCAAACCTATGCCATAATGCCAACACATACTTCCATGCACACCTCTTGTTTAGTCAACTTGTCTTTCTCCAAGCTCTACAATTCTAAGTAGAGGCTTTGTAACTGAGAGTGGATCTGTTGTACCCCCAAGCTTGCATCCTGAATAGGCATTGCATGTAACCTCATCATGATTTCTAAGCCTTCTTCTTGACTCCCTATCTTCTATTGTGATAGAGAAATTCTTAGGTGGGGCAGAAGTGAAGCTATAAACCACTCGCGATGTTGACCATCTATGATTGCATGTCTGCTTCTCGAATCTAACACTTTGGCCTTTGATCTAATTCCCAAGGTGTCTCATCAACCCTCATCATGATTTCCTTAAATCCAACTACTGACTGTGAGTCAAACTTCGACATACTAAACTCTTTGTTTAAAGCATCCTTAGTCTTTGCTAGTGATGGGAGAGGATTATCATAACAATACTTAATATACCAAGTTAGCACGTGATCTTGAATAGAGGTAACTAACTATGCCTTCTTTATATTGCCATCAGTAATATGTTGCACAGTCCACATAGCATTCACAAAAAACCAAAACTACTCTGTATCTTCACTCCCTATGCCCTTGAAAATCGGAAACTTCATGGTGTTCATCATGTTGAATGGTGGGGTTGGAGTTGGAGGTGTCGGTGAAGGTGTATACAATGGAGGTGGAGGTGGAGGTAGAGTGGATGGATGATTTATTCGAGGAAACCCTTGGGTGATTATTTGAACAGTGCTTTGTGGCAGAGTTCATTCCACCCCTTCGTCGTCACTTAAAGGAGCTCCAATCAATGGACTATACTACGGTCCTGATCCTTCACAATTTCTAAAGAGTCATCCACTTCACGTAGCTCTGAACATCAAGTTAAGGGCATCACCCATTTTTTACATAACAACATTTTAATCCAAGTATTCAAAGATCTTAAATACTTACCTCATAGTCCTTTGAAAAATATATTCTCTACTTCACTATAGCTGACTGAGGTATCAACTGCAAATTCTATAACAAATGCTCCTATAATTTGATCAAGCCAATGATCGACAACCCGCATGACCTTGTTTCAGAAGCTTCTAACCGTCACACTAATTGTGGAGTCCACAGTATAGTATTATCGAGCTTCCACCTTCCTTGACTATTTGTCAATTTAGCCAACCACTCATATAGCTCAATGGGGAAGGTGCAGAAGAAAATCTCATGTATCTCTGTATACAGATACCTGTTCAGCGACTGTTCCTTTGATAGGTGCGATTCTTGTTTTATTGTGCCATGAACTCGTGAATTTTTTGATCCAACCACCTTTCAATTTCTTGCTTGGTCGGGTTCCAATGATGTGACATCACACATCTCTTTCAAGAAAATCTCGGTCCCAACAATGAAAGCATTTGTTGGCTTAGGGGGTCCTGACACATGTTCAAAGTTATTTACGCCAACCAACAAATCCCTACACTACTGGCCCTTTTGGCAACAACCCACATAGCGTAGGCTGCAGTCTCACCCGAAGCAGTATGGGGGATGCAAGAACCAAATTTCTGCATCCAGAGGCTAGTGTGATGTCTTTTAGCGCCTCAAATTTGACTTCATGTAGATCAATAAACTCTTAGGGAATGCTACTGCAGCTTTGTCAAAATGGTCTTAAGACCTCCGTGAATGTCTACGATTGGTCTTTGAAAACCTTCAACAATTGATTTATCCACTTACCCGTATCAGAGAATAACCCTAAATTAGTGTTCACGCAGATTTACTTAAGTTATTTGGTAACATAACATATTTTATCCGAGTCTTCGCAAAAGTACTTAACATGCACTGCATACATTTATTAAGACTTATTCAAGGGAATCATACATCATTAGATCAATATTTCATAAACACATTATTCATCAACATCATATAATGCTAACAACAGTAATAGAGATACACAATAATTCTTTGGAAACTATATTTATTTTTCTTCAATTCAAGGTTACAGACTCAAAACTACCCTGTGCACTCAGCTACAGGGGTCTGCACACTTAGTTGTGGACTCTACCTAGGTCTCTACACACTCAGCTGTAGAGACTTTCCTCTCCTATCTGACTTGCTTCTCTTTTCAATCACTTCTAATATTCCATCCCTTATCGTCAAAATCATGCCTTAGAATCTCTAAGACACACCTATTTATAGCCCCTTTCATATAATCCTATGGTCTACAGATCATGGTTGGATCTCAAAACTAGCTCAAACTTTACATAAATAAGGGGCTAAAATCCCTTTGACTCCTCATCATCTACATGCTCCACATCCAAAATCATAGAGACTTTACATTAACTACAAAAATTTATCGAAACTTGGGTTAACTTAACCCCAAAACTGACCCAGGGGACCCCATTCCAACAATTGCTAACTGTGTAGTGACTGGGCATTTCTTTTGCAAATTTCACATGTTTATCAAAGCAATCAGAACACAAAAACTTTCTCATACGAACTCGGTTTTTGATGATAAAAAGGAGTCACAGGGGCTCGATATTGTTGAAAATCTTCATGCATACCCATAATTTCTCTAATGAGAAGTAAGTGATACCCTCGTTATTTATTTATACACCCAATTTCATGGACATTCTACTTGAAATTAAGAACATATAGTAGTCAATTGATTAGTATGGGATCCTTTTGGAAGTTGCGGTTAAGATAAAATAAAATATTTTGGTGAATATAACTTTGAGCACCGTTCTTCCTTACTATAACCAAGCATTGTGCTATTATTTCACCATTTTTTTATGCCATTGTTTCACCACTAAGACTACTTGAATCTTTGAAATTACACACCTACATAGCACTAAGGACTAATAGAGAAGAGATGGGGGGTGATTTAACAAAAGCGAACCCTCAAACATCGGGAGAATTCACCAACACCCTCATGTAGTTGACATCTTCCAAAACCACTAGTGGTTGTGTTTCTTTGAGCTACTAAATGGGTATGATGATGATCTTGCCCATGAATTTTCCCCAACATTGCAATCTCAAGGGAAAGGCAGTGCCACAATTGTTTTCAGAGGGTTGGCCATTTCTCTCAGTCTAGAAACTATTAACAGAGTGACCACCTTGCCTTTAGGAATGATATGGAGAAGAGAAGACAGCTACGAAAAACTTCTTCCTTTCAAAAGACAAACCCATAAAAGATAAGAATGGAGTGAGGAGAGAAAGTTTTCGTTACCCTTGGGATGAGGTAGCCTACCATATCCTTAAATACATATCTTGGAAAGGGATATTAAGTGTATTTTATGACTACCACTTTAGGCTGCTCCAAGAGTTGAGATTCAAGGAAAACTTACCCCTTTCTCAAAAACTTAGTGTACCTCATTTCCTTCTGCAGTAAATAATGGAGACGAGTCATAAGATAATGGAAGCAAAAGTTCATAATTTAGCTAACCATGGCCTCATCGAATTGATAGTGGTATATGCTCTGAACCATTTGTGAATCCCTATCCTATGGAACAATTTTGTAGACATGGATAGGAGGAATTTCATAGAAGCACAATCCCTCACTCCAAGAGAAAATCCAACCTCTCTTAATGGAGGAAGAGAGGGAATAATAGTGAAAGAAGAAGGAGCAGAGACAAAAGAGGAAGAGGCAACAAGATCAGAAGAGGAAGAAAGAAAGATAGAGGAGGAAGGGGAAACAATAATAGAAGAAGAGGAAATGAAGGTAGAAGATAAAGAGGGAGTAGAGACAGGGGAAGGAGAATAAAATATGAAAGGAGAATAGTAGGATAACAAAGGAGAAGAAATAATAAGCCCTCAGAATACTTCTCCACCCAAAGGAACATAAGACACTAAATAGGGAGTAGCTACAACATTAGCTACATTGGACACTCCTGTCAAGCCCAAGAGGAAGAAATTAAGACCAAGTCAAATGTATTTCACAATTGTGAAGAGAACTATAATTAGACAAGGAAAGCCACAAACTTCTACAAGGATTCCTATAATTATTGATCAGTCACCAAGAAAAAAGGAAGAAATAGGACCTAGTGAGGGAAAAATTGAGGAGGCCACTCCTCTGAGAACCAAAAATAAGTCACCCATAGAACCTGTGAGTAGGCCTACCACTAGGTTTGTCACCTTCAAGAAGCCAAGGACACAATCTACCTTTGAGGAAGAGGAAAAAGATAAGCTACATGAAAGACAAGGTTTGCTACAAGAGGAGCAAAATTTACTACATGTAGAGCATGGGAAGCTATAGGAGCCCAAGAAATATTCACAAGAGGTAGATACCACCATAAAAACTATTGGAAAAGACCTACAAGAGATCCAAGAACCTATTCCACAACCCATATTAAGCTCCTACTACAAATTAATTAAAGGAGTGAGGATTATCCCTGAAAATTTTGCAGTCTCACTCCTTTATTAGCTAGAGGTAGAACCCACAAGTGGATGAAAATTGCTAAATATAAGATGGTAGAGGATGTAGCCCTCATGGAATAAAAGGTCATTGAAATGAGAAAAGAAACAAGTGAGCTCAGAATGAGAGAGTCTATATTGAAGGAGTAGCTACAAGAAAAAACATGAGGTTGAGAGAGAAGCTATAGGAGAAATAACCACAACTTGCTATCATGGAAAGTATCTCCATGGAAGAATTGGAATTTATACAAACATCAAAGTTTTATGCCCTATTTCTCAAACAACAATGGTTGAAATTCCAAATCAAAACCTTGGCACATGGATCTATTCCCTTTCATGATTACAAACAATTTGTTGAAATTTGCAGCCAAGCTAACATGGAAGACACAGGAAAATTGGCTAAGTTTTACATGCAAAACCTCACTTTGAAAAATACAACTTTGGGGATCCCAATGCAAGATTGGGAAATATGTAGGTGATGGTGTTCAGAAATTTACCCGAGAACACAAATTAATTACGGTAAATTACTAAAAGAAACAAACATAAAAATAACCAGCAACAACCATAAACACATATACACAAATGTTTATCCGAGAAAACCCCAAATCCGGGGAAAAACCCAACCTAATAAGATCTCATTAGCATTTGCCAAAACCCTGGCCAATCCGACCAAGTGAGCCTTCACCGCTCATCTCCAAGTCTTGCATTACAATGGAGTTCTTCTAGACTTTTATAAGCTCCATTACATATAATACCATGGGCAGAATACTATGGGTGCACAATACCATGTGCCCCAAAACCATCACTATTTAACCTAGTCAACTTTAACTCTATCCCGAGTCAAGTTTACCTAACAATTCCACCCTTAAACTTAACTTGGGGTTCCTTGACTAACTCCAGCCAAACCTGCTAACTGAGACAATCTTGCTCACTCTAGCTCTTACCCCACTCAGAGTTTTTACCCGGGGTATTGTTAACCCGACATCCCCCCTATCACCTAGGTCTAACCTAGACTTTACCAGTGATCACCGAGGGGTACACATGCCTTACCAGGTCTTACAGTAGTATGGCCATTTACATGCAATAATTTTGACTTCATTATTTCTTTTTTGTTTATTGCTGCTGCGATTCTGATCCATCCTCTCTCAATTTGATTTGCTCAAAAAATTCTATCAAACCGCTGCAACTACGAGCCCAACAAGAACCTCGTATATTCCAGCACCGGTGGCCTCATGTAGCAGAAAATGGACAATTTTTGAAGCTGCATGAATCCCGAACAATTCGTCAGCATGTTCCAAACCGGTAAATATCACAAATGCACTGCGATCCCTGGCAGTTTTGGCACTATCTTCTGCACATTCTCCTCGAGGTTCTTCCATGTATGATTGTTCCACCATTATTTTCAGACCCAGATCTATAAAAGGGCTAGATTGATCTCATCAAGCACTATAAACCCCTAGCATCAAGAAATCCCTTTGAAGCCAATATCTAGCTCTAATACCAATTGTTAAAAAAATTACTGCATAACATAAATAATTATTGAGAGGAATATATATAAGAAAATAACCAACAACAACCATAAATGCATAAACACAAATGTTTATCCGGGATAACCCCAAATCCGAGGAAAAACCCAACCTAATAAGATCTCATTAGCATTGGCCAAAACCCTGGCCAATCCGACCAAGTGAGCCTTAACCGCTCACCTCCACGTCTTACATTACAATGAAGTCCTTCCAGCCTTTTATAAGCTCCATTACATATAATACCACGGGCATAATACTATGGGTGCACAATACCATGTGCCCCAAAACCAGCACTATTTAACCTGGTCAACTTTGACCCTATCCCGAGTCAAGTTTACCTAACAGATGGCCTTAACATCTTAGATGACCCATGAGGAGACAAAAGATGAGGAAGTGAAAAGGGTAATGACAAAGGAAGAGAATGAACCATTATATGTCAGGGAAGAGCTATTGAGCCCAAGGGTTGTTATTAGAAATCATGGCCTCATTTCCAATTATTTTTATTTAGCACCTAAATACCTCTCTACCTAGGCAAAATCCATTCTAAACTTTGAAGACACATACAGGTTATTGGGAACAAAAATTCTACAAGCTTTCAAGAGGAGATGGCATACCTTACCCCACAATCTATAGATTAGAGAATATCACTTTCCTTAAAGGCTACGGAATTCCTTGGAGACAACACCATTATACAAAAGGATCATGCAAAGGATGAAAATCTGGTGGATAGGACTCAAGCTCAGTCCACCCTTACTGCTAGGCTTAGAAGAAGGAAGAGATGAAGCATGAGAGTGGAAGGAATGGAAAAAAATAGAGAAGAATGTAGGATTTTATGCCCAAGAGGGAAAACCATATGAGGAGCCTTGGGATGTCACGGAGGCCACCAAGGCCATGAAAGAGCTACACAAGGAAGAATGAGTTTCTCAGAGGATGAGCAACACCTTCAGTAGGGGGGTGATGATGAGTCCCATCAATAGGTATATTTTGAAGATTAAAATACCATCCTCCAACCTTAAAAATATCCTTCTCTTGCATTAATTCAATTTTTTCATTATATTATGGTTAGTAATAGGAGTAAAAGGTATTTTTCATAGTATGTGGCGTAATGTGGTTTAATTTTAGGAAAATTAGGCATTTTTTAGGCTACTACTATGCAGGGGCTTAAAGGAGACAACTAGGAGAAAATTTATGGGGTTTTTCCACCTCCTTAACTCCCTAAACTCAACTTGGTATCACCATATCCTCTCTCACCAATTTGAGATCATTGGTAGTCAAGTGATACCTAGTCCAAGTAAAGGTCAAGAACAACAAGATCCACCATTTTCGATATCAAGAAGGCAACCATTCCTACCTTCAAGGGAGTTGCTTCAGTTGCCCTTCCATATAAATAAACTAGAAGAAGAGCTCAATAGTATTCAAAGTTTTTGTTCAGTTAGGTGTATCTATTGAGCTCCAAGCTTGATATTGTTATTTTGAACTTTTATGTGATGTATTCAAAAACATAGCCCAAAAATATTGTGTTTATAATTTCTTGAAAATAGATCACTGTTACTTGTCCTATTTTACATTTTATTTCCACATATTATAAGTTAGTTTAGTGATTAGGTCAGTGGCATTACATGAATTATATGTCATTTAAATTCAATTCATATTTTCCATCACAATTTATTTCATTTTGTAAATTGTAAATGGATACATTCATGTGATTGATTACAAGGTTGATTGATCTTCGGGGAAGGATACCTCCACCACTTCCATCCAAGCTCTTTCATCTTCTCCTTCCACCTACACAATTTGTCCCAAAAACCCTATTTTATAAGCTATTTTGCCTAGGTAGCCAATAACATTCATCCTAGTGCAAGCCAGGCCTCTGAGAGTTCGTGAGCATGACTAATGGCTCAAACCAACCTCCTTTCATTTTATTCAACTGATATCATGCTCTCCATACCCTCAAGCCAAAATTTTCACCTTCAAAGAGTACTCGAATTCCCTCTTTTAGCATTACAGGCCTACCTATAGCATTACCAACCTCCTGTAGTAATCTCCTGTGGAAAACCTATAACAACCTTTTTCTTCATCAGTTTCAACCCCCACTAAAAATTTGACTTAGCATTGATGCATAATGACCCCTAGTTGTGATAACATGATCGTGGGAAGCTTGTAGGCCACTCCAAACCTTCCTCTTCTTCATTGAAAAAATAGAGTAGAGTTAGTTTCTTTATTATGCATGTAGGTGGTTTAAGAGAAAGTATGAGCTAGGTAGATGGTACATACAATTTTGATTGGTAGCTTGATGAATCATGCAAGATAAACTAGCTTTCTTTCTACAATTAGATGAGGTATTTTGATGAATCCTGCAAGAAAACATAGCTTTATTTCTATAAGTAGGTTAGCCTTTGTCCTTTCCTGAATTGAGTATTTAGGGTTTTACAGGTTGAGTCAATGGCATTTATATTGTCATAGCTAAAAGGAATTTCCAATTTTTCTTTTATCAAGATTTCATTCTAATTCAGTAGGAGGACGATTCTTTGAGCACTTTTTGATCTAATGCCATAACTAAGTGTGACATGAGTGGAATCCTATCTTTTTTACGTAGAGCACTATCACCTCAAAGTTTGTATGGACATCGGGTTGATAATTTTAGTTAAGGAGCCCTTCAGAGTTGCAACATTATTGGTGCAATATGAGGGCTTGCCACATTTTATTGTCCATTTTCAGCATCATTCATAGCTTTTCTAGGCACTTTATTTTTAGTAGCATATGGCATCATAAAAATAGATCAACTAACTCATCCACTTGACACATTATACCCCACACACACTGTAAGAGAACATGAGCTTGGTTAACATTGTCAAGCCAATATTTGAAACACTGTACCTTAATAATTAAACACACATAGATTTAGACCACTTGGACACCAAGGCCAAACAATTTGTGTAGTTAGGTGTAAGATCCATGGGATAGGCTTCCAATAACACACGTCAATCACTTACATTGGGTCATAGAAGCTGACATATTAGGAAGCTTGAAATCCTTCACCATCCCATGGCCAAAGACGAAGTGCATCAAAACCCAATTTGTAGGGGTTTAGGCAAGGTCATCATGTGAGCAGTTCTCCTCATGGCTACCCAACCCATGGAAGGGAATGTCATTCATTGGCTGAACACCAGGAAGCTCAACACACAACCCCCCCTATGGGATGAAGGTAACCATAGCGACAATTCATAGGAGAACATCTTATAGGATTGGCTGTGGGTGGTAGTTGGTTCTCTACCACACCTTTGTCTAGGTAACTCTTCTTGTGGGTATCAAATTTCGTCATGTAAGATGTCTTTTGAAGGCCATCTGAAATAGTATGTTTATGACATGTTTGAGGATTTAGATCACCTATAGGCTAGAGGCCATTTTTCTTTGATAGGACATGCCTGCTTGAATTAAAGTAGCATATTAACATAGTTAGTTTACACTTGGTACCACTGCACTAAGTGTGTGCTTTATTTTCTTTGTTATTTTTATCTTATCACCCCATTTTGGTCTATTGAGTCATCTTTGTCTTAACATCATTGCATCCCCTAGGCATTTTTCGCAAATAATTCATGGCCTTCGCCCCCAATTTCCTTTAGGAAATATTACTCTTCCTAGTCAAGTTAAAGTTATGTTGATTCTTCCTGTTCTTCCTTTCACTCTACATCTCTCCAACCCCGTACCGCCACTATGTCAGGAACCAATGTGCATGCGAGAAACCAAGGTGATAACCAAGGTAACCCCAGAAGCAGAACCTCTACCAGTATGGTCACTAACCCCCCATTTCTTCCCTATATGGTTGATCTAAGCCTCCTGAATTTCATCCATCTCATCAACAATCCTCTTCTACATGACCCCAGTTGGAATATTATTCCTTTAAGCTTCTTTCTGATATCCCAAAGTTTGAAGGTAATCCTAGAGAATATCCAACAAATCAAGTTCATTGTTTTCATATGTGGTGTTCATCTAATTCCATCACTAAAGACTCCATTTATCTTCGTCTTTCCTAACTCACCCTTACTGGAGTTGCTGCCCAGTGGTATGTGGACCAACCGCATGCCTCCCATTCCACCTTCCCAACTCTGGACAAAGTTTTTTGGTCATACCTCCAATTGACCCTCCGATATGACACTGGTACTGAACTCTTGACCTCTTTCCGTCAAACTTCTGCCACCCGCCTCCCTATCTAACCATGTTCGAGAATGGCACAGAAGGAGAAAAATTTGTATGGCTCCTGAATTTAAAGATAGTGTCTATACAGATTCATTCCTTAGATCACTTTTGGCCCCTATTAGTGAAGATGTTTCCTCCCACTTCCTCAAGTTTGAGGAAGAAGTGCTCCAAGTAGCTTTGAATATGACCTGATCTATGCACAATTAGGATATGTTTATACTATCCTTCTCGATCTGCCTTTTCCAAGTGATGCTAATACACCAGGGGCATCTCATGCCACTAATGATATCATTGGATATATATAACATCCTACACCTCCACCATATCCTCAACCGCATATGAGTTGTGGTCAACCCCAAGGGGGACCAGTTCTACTTAAACCTATCCCCCTCCTGCTTCTTCCCATGGCAACACTTACCAAGGTTCAAGCATGTCATACGCATATTCCCATCTGCATCAGTCACTGCTAGGGCTAGCTTTTGCTTCACCTAGTTATCCCAATGTTGCCACCAATTCTTCATATTCTTATGCACTTCCTGGCACAACCTCCCGTGCCTCCTCCACCTCTGTTGCAACAACAACCACCTCCTCAAGGTCAAGTGTATGCTCAACAAAGTGAAAAACAATGTAAACTTTGAAACGAGAACTGATACGATTACCCGTTTCCTTGAGGTAGAAAAAAAGTCAATCGATTTTGAAAAGTGGCGATGCAGAATACACTTTTTTAAGAGCATATTTCCGACACTTAAAATTTTCTTATGAACCAAATATAAATATTTGTTTTCAAATGTTAGTGATTTTCATGCTGATTTTGAAACATGTTGATGCAGCGTCAACATTTTTTTTAGAGGGTTTATTTTTGACACTTTAATTTTGTTAATGTATTAAGTGTGGATATTTTTTTTAGATGTTACATTTTTTGACACTTTAAAATTTTTATGTCCAACGATTTTTGAAATCATGATTACTTAACAAATTTTCTAGTTGTCTTATTTTTTTTTTAATGTTGATTACTTAAAAAAACAAAAATAAAAATAGATATAAAAAAGACAAAAGAAAAAACATAAAAAATGTAAAAAAATATATTTATCACGTAAACCTTAAAAAGATTTGGAGAAAAAAAGAAAATGAAAAAAAACTATTAAATTAAGCATGTAAAAATAGAAAAAATTTAAAAAGCATTAACAAAAAACAAAAAAAAAATAGAAACAAACTAGATTAAAAGAAATTAGAAAATTGACAATAAAAACAAAAAAAAAATTAAAAAAACTACTAAAATTAGAACTAAAAACATTGAAAAAAAAAAAAAAAAAAGTATATTCAAATTAAAAAAAGAAAAGAGCAAAAAACAATTAAAATTTAGAAAAAAATATATATTTTCCAAAAAAAACATTTAAAAATTTAATAAAAATATATATTTTTCATTTAAAAAATCATTTATTTTTTTTTATAAAAAGATATATTTTCGATTTAAAAAAAAAAAAAAAAAAAACCATTTAAGACTAAAAATGTATATATTTTTTTCCTTTAAAAAACGACATTTTTTTTAAATATATCTTTTATATTTTAAAAAAAAAATTACGCCCCACCAGTGGCCCATGGTGGCGAACATGAGCAATCGACGGGGCACACAATTTAAAATATATATATATATATATATATATATATATATATATATATATATATATATATATATATATAGATTAAAAAAAAAATGTTTTTTTTTAAAATCATATATATATATATTTAATTCTTTGTTTAAATCCAAAATATATAGTTTTATAAAAATTTGAATGTTTTTTTTCTTTTAATAAAAAATATATGTATATATTTTTTTTAATTTTAAATGTTTTTTGGTTTTTATTTTATTTGAAAATAAATATTTTTTAAATTTTATTTGTTTTTCGTTAGTTTTTTTTTAATTTGAGTATATTTTTGTTTTTTTCGTTTTTTTAAATGTTTTTAATCTTAATTTTACTAGTTTTTTAATTTTTTTGGTTTTTTTTTTTGTTAATTTTCTATTTTTTTTAAATCCTGTTTGTTTTTATTTTTAATTTTTGTTTTTTGTTAATGGGTTTTTAACATTTTCTATTTTTACTTACTTAATTTTATAGTTTTTTCAATTTTTTTTTCCCAAATTTGTTATGGTTTACGAGATAAAATTTTTTTTTACATTATTTGAAAATATGTTCTTCTTATTATTTATTTCTTTATAGATATATATATATATATATATATATATATATATATATATATATATATATATATATATATATATATATATATATTAATTCTTATCTTTTATAGGTTAATTTTGTTTTTTTTTAACATTTTTATGATTGATTTTTTTTGTTAATTTTTAATTTTTATTTTTTTTAATATTTGATTTTTGTTTTTTTTTTTTAATTTTATGTTTTGTTTTTAATATATATTTTTATTTATGTTTTTTTATTTTTTAATTTATTTTTTCATTGTTTTATTGTTAATTTTATGTTTTCATTATTCTCTTGAAATTTTAATGTTTTTTGGAGTCATGATAAAATCTTGTACTCCATTATTTCAAAATGTTGAAAATTTATGCTAAAAGAAAAAGAAGCTATTATTCCAGGATCAACACTTTTCATTTTGATGGTGTTTTTTGCACAAAAAGTTGGTTTTCACTGCCATTTTTAAAACATGTTCAAAATTTACCCTACAGAAAAAGGTTTTATTCCAGCATCAACATTTTTCGTTTTTAGTGCTATTTTCCATGTTTTTTTGGGGGTTTTATGGCTAGAGTTCCCGTTTTGAGTTTATAGTTCCCGTTTCAAATTTTACATTGTTGCAACCAAACTCTCCAACCCTAAGGAAAAGAATAAGGGGAAGGGGAACTGGAACTAGCCATCTCAAGGAAACCAAGGCAACCAGGGTCCACCACCTGGTGCCCCTCAGGGTGACCAACCTACTCCCACAATCCAGCAACATGATGGATAGCCCAAGCAAAACAAGGCTCTTTGTACGAATAAACCTTGTGCCTGTTGTGAAGTATTTGGCAATTCTACTCACGATTGTCCCCTTTTACCTCATATGCGCTAAGCATGGGAAGTTCAAGCATCTGCTTCTAGAGGATCTCATCCCATTTCTCCAACTCCTGCCCCTCCTACGTTATCACAACTAGTTCTGCTTACAAATCCTTTTCCCTATCAAGGATATGTATTTTTCCATCCCACACAAGATAATGAAACTCCTCCACCTTCACAATCTAGATAGAACAATTACCAGATCCTCATGATGAATTATGACGAAGCCAACATCGAACGAGTCAACCTTCAGACTGAGTCGCACCAATATGAAAAGCCCCCTGCAAAGTCCATGACTAATCTCCAACCCAAAGTTTCCACTGAGCCTGTGTCATCACCAAATGGCACCTTATAGATCCCTCCTCCTAAAGTCGAGGTCCCCTCCAAGACCCCCAAAGGTTCATTACGTTGAAATGTTGCTTCTTACAAAGCCACCCATACCTATAACATAGTATATGACTTGGCATAGTCTGTTTCTACCATATCAACACTGGAAGTCCTATAGATGTACCCATCCCAACAGAAATATAGATTATCTGCTTTAGGTGTTGTGGATCCCTTTGATGATCATTTGATTTTCTTTGGAGTTGACAAACCATAACATCCTTCCCTTCCTTCCATAGCTTCCTTTCAAAAACCAGTCTCCACAAAGAATGCCATGATCCAGCGGTGTATCATAGATGAAGATGCCTCCACTTATGTGATGGACACTAGTGATTGGAAGCAACTTGGCTCCCTCAACCTGTCGCCATCCACTATCACTCTTAATGCTTGGCACATTCATCTCTAACAACCCCTTGGTTTGTATTGCAATTGTCCTATCACCATTGTTGGCAAGAATGTCTAATTGATATCAAAGTCATTGATGCACCATTAGATTAAAACTTCTTGTTGGGTTGTAGTTACACTTATTCCATGTCCCTTGTCACATATGTTGTATTTCACAAGATGTGCTTTCCTCACAACGAAAAGTTCGTTGCTATCGACCAATTGAATTACTATGACCCTCAGTCTCAGAAATCTCCTCAGACCACTATCTCATTAATGACTGGCAATAAGACTATCACTTCCTTTACCTATGTTTCTCCTAGAGTCTATACTGATTCCTCATTGATTGGGGCTTATTGTGGCCCACTGTCCACCCCTTATGAGCTTAGCTCGTCCATTGTTTGCATGCTTCAATCATCACAGGCTAGCAATAAGTGCTCTCGTATACCTTCGTAGTAGCCAACCCCTCCAGAAAAACCTTCTCCCATCTCAACCCAACTTTTAGGTACAATTCCTCAAATTCTATTTCCTTCTACTAGTATCTCTCCTAGTCCTTTTCAGCCTGGAACCGTTCCCTGTGGTCTTCAACATCTGGGAATGGTTCTCCCATGTCATTACCCTTCTGGTTAGATACCTTTCTTATTCATGCCATCTGGAACCATTTCTAACCGTGTTATGGCTGCTTTGATTCTATCTAATATTACCTTGGGGATCCTAGTATGGTACATTGATCCTCCCACAAACACTCTTCCTAATCAACTCAAACCTTACATAGCTTTGAACCTGGTTCAACTTGTTGTTCCTACCCCTTCCTTTGCTTTAGTTCCACAACAAACTAAATAGGAAACCTGAACTCCTATTGGGAAAGCATATGGTGAGGGAGGAAAATCCTAGAAAAAGATACCCAAAGATAAGGCACCCCAAACAACTCTAACTCCTCCTAAACAACCAAAGCCTACTCCTCCACGCACTTTGTGTGATGTTGTTGGGAATGCCACCAATAATCTTCTCGAGCTCCCTCATATCAAGAATGTGGTCTTTGATACCTTTCCCAACTTTAACATTCTTTAGGTCCATGTCACCTTACTTGAGTTAGCTAAGAAGAACATATCCTTACACACGAATCACCCTTATTCCCTGTGTGATAATTATGGCCACTATTCCCATGATTGTCCCCATCTCAAATATTTTTGTGATACACTTCAAGTACTTTGTGATTTGGATGTCACTCATACTGATTCCACTTCTTCTCTACTCGCAGGTTCTAGCCCCACTGCTTTGCCAGAATAAGAGGTCTCTGAACCCACGATTGTGATTCCCCCTCCTGATATTAAGATGATGCACTCATTCTCTACTTTTCATCATCCATGGGATCAATCTATTCAGACTCTTTAGGACTTTTGTATTGTGCTTATTTTGAACTTTATTTAGAGGAAACTTTGGTTGCAACATCAAAGGATTGACCATCCACTCATTGTTAGTCTATCACAGTAGATGTTGTGCATGTGAACCATGTCTCCCATTATGATGATAGGTTCAACCACCCTTTACTTTGAACCCATAAATTCAAACCACATCCACCTTTTGGCCATTACATTTGCACTTAATGTGTGGGTAAGTAGGCATCCACTTTTGAGGGCCTAGAAGAAGAATTTTTCCCAGCCATCCCAATGTATATGGTAGTGTCGACTCTAGTACCATTGATTAGGGGATTCTTGAGATCTAAAATGAGCCTCCTAAGAAAAATGTACAACCAAAGTAAACTTTATAAGAACCAATAGGATTCAAGATGATGATGTCAACGATGGGGGATGATTCACCATTTTTGGAGTAAAAAAGTAAAAAGATTAAAAATAATAAAACTATTTTTTCAACTCGTATTTTCAACTCACCTCCCTAAGGTTTTACTCAAATTTCGAGTGGGAGTATTCATTGGATGAAAATCTAATTCCTCATCCAAAGAGTACCCATGTTTCATACTTTTGATGGACCTTGCTACATGAAAAATGAGAAATAAATGAAAAAACATTATTGCAATCACATTTGGCATGAATTTCTCATTTTTGACGTAGCAGGGTCCATCAAAAGTATGTAACATGGGTACTCCTTGGACGAAGAATCAAATTATGCATCCAATGAGTGTTTCCAAAACAAATTTGAGTAAACCCATGGCGAGGTAAGTCAAAAATACGAGTTGAAAAATAGTTTTTTCTTTTTTCCTTCTAAAATTTGATGACGTAATCTAATCTTATTTTATTATTTCCACTATTATTTTATAATTTCCTTAGGAGGCCCATTTTATACCTCAAAATTCCCCTAATTATTCTTCCCCATTTAGAAGAACCTTTAAAGTCTCATATCACTTCAGATCACTCTAGGGATGATCCACTAAATCATTCCTCCATCTTACATCAATAACCTAGTCCCTTAGATGTTGTTGTTATTAAACCACCATGACATCTAGGTGAGCATCAGTTCATTATATCTAAAGCCACTATTTGGTATAGTGACACCATCTATGTGATCCTAGAAATTCAGTCCATTTCATTCATATATGCAATTCCAAGTGAGATTGGAAATTTGCCATTTCCTTTCTCATAGTGCACACATCATACATTCTTCCCACAAGAGGACAACCATAAACAATAAATGGCGAACCACGTCATCAAAATGTGTTTAGAGTCCATTATTCTAAATACACTTCCCATGTCCATAGTGTGATATAACCATACATACAAAAATAGGGTGCACCTATGACCATACAACTCCTCATCATCCTCTGGAGGATCTTGTGCTAGTAGGGAGGAATGCTTGAATCCATTATTTGAGCACTTGGAACACAATGGCAATCCACAAAATCATCGAACTAGAGGAAACATTCCTACCTTTACATACCCAGTGAGTCCCCTCCATCACATATGATGGGGCGAATTATCCCATGCTTGGGGGGCATGATGGCCCCCCTAGCCACCTTCTCACCAGATCAATATCAATCTCAATCTAGATCCCAAAAATCTAGGTATGGTTGACTATATTCTATTTCCTTAGATATTTTTTTCCTACCGATCACTCACGCAAGCCATATACATATCGCATATCATAGATGATTCATAGCATATATTGAAACCTTCTACTCTATGTGATGCCACACTTACCACTTAGTCCCCATGTTTGACTTGGTTGGTAGGTTTGATCATAGCCCTTCCCTAGTAGTTCACTCTTGTATTCCTATCTTACATTGATTCTTCATTAGGAACCATCCTTTGAAGAAGCTTTAAGGCCATTTTTAGATAAGTAGGGTCACCTACCTGAAGGTTGGAGAACTAAATTCTGATAGTTAGTTTGTCCACTACGATCTCCTCAAGATTTAGGGTCTTCTAGTCCTCTCCAAATTCTCCAACATCTCACTATGAAAGTGAAACTCTATCACGGAGTTCTATAATGGGTCTCTTTTTGTTTTTGTTAATTTTACACTTTACCACGAGGCCATTTTTTCCAGGAGGTCTCACTTTGTTGCTTATTAAAATTGAATTTCTTCATATGAGTCGCATGTACTCTCATGCCAATTTACCTTTTCACTATTTGACTCCCATGTGGATTTTCATCATGAGTAACTATTTTTCACTCACCTTTTTTATGGTCTAATTTGTGCCTCCCCCATGTGGTAGCATCATCTAATCTCCCTTGTCCAATCAAAGATGAGTCACCCTTGCATCTATTGAGTCTGTTCTGAGTCACCCTAAGTCCTATTATAGTATATGATCCATCTTTCTGTCGGATTCATCCGATTATGTTTATATTTGACCTCCACCTAGATTCTCCATCTTTAAAAAGCCTTCGTCTAAGTAATTTCCCATCCCGTCTTGAATTGAGTCATTCACTGCTAGGTCAACCATGTATATCAGGCTTTGACAAGGGAAGTCATTAGTCTGCCTCTCATCTTGTATCCTTCGATCATCATCCTTAGTGTCAGTCCATTAGTCACATTACTATGATCCCTCATTGCCTCAACTCTGGTGGGCCCTCTTCTATTGACTTCAACACATCTATTTGAGGAGAGTGGTCTAGAGGGTGGTGTACCTTATTTCCAAATTTCATCACTATCTAGTGCCTCAGATCAAGAAAAAGGAATCATCATTTTGTTTTGACTTGGTTGTTTCTCACGTGCTCGACTCCAACTCATTATTGTATGATCGATAATCATACACTTGATGGTGCGATGATATAGTAGATAATAATAGAATTTCCTGGGTGTGTGTGATATGCTTTAGACCTCATGTGGGGGTGGCCCTTCAGGTAGCCCCCCACATGGTTGGATGACCACATATTATGATCATGCTTGGGATGTAGTTCCGTAGATTTGACTGGCTCGGTTTATGCCGCCTGCAACACCCACAACATGCATGTCTCATTCATATGATCCATTCATATCTTTAGAGCCCTTTCATATGTAGTAGGGCTTCTTTAGTTGTGATTCCCCTTCACCATGTCGGCTTGATGGGCATGCTATCTCATGTACTCATATGTCGTTGTATTCAGTCCTCGCCTCTGTTGTCCAGGAACATTATGTATATGGGGCTCATTGTATTATTGTATCACATTCTAGCCCATTGACGTCAGTGTATCATGTACTTTGTAGCACATCGCACATTGTTGGGCACATCATTATGATTTATACTGATTTATCTCGGCGGGTATGGGTATGCCTCCCCTTCCTCATTTGAGATCATGTACTCCAAAATAACATGAGACTTATATCAGATTAGTAGGTATCACCCCCTCCATTTTTTTGTACTTCCTTGCCTTACTCTCTCTCTCTCTCTCTCTCTCTCTCTCTCTCTCTCTCTCTGACTCCCCTTTGGTGTTTCATGGAAGTGTAGCCTACAACTTATTTTGATCATACGATTTTCTCCTCATGCTCGTATGTTGGGGGGAATCTGTTATCACCTAAAAAATGATTATCTATCCATTCTAACTAGGTGGATCAAAATACACCATGTAGGGTTAATTTTACCATAGTAAAATTACTTTCACCATAGGAAATAATTTAGTAAACCATTTTTACTAAATTATTTTTGTTTAAAATGAAAAAATCCCATGAGAATAATTGAATAAATCGTTATTTATTTAATTTTCTCTAGAAATAATTATTATAACATTTTTTGATAATTACTTGTAACACATTTGACAAAACCTCCTTCGAATAATTAAATACATCATTATTTATTTATTATTCCTTAATTTTATTTTTGGAATAATTGTTAAATCACTATTTAATAATTATTTCAAATATACACCTTCCTTAATCCTCACAAAGTGATTAATAAATTATTTTATTCGTTAATTACTTCAATCATTTTCTAAATAAAGATATTTGACTATTTTTAATATATTTTCCCTCCCCAAAAAATATAATAAAGTATTCCTAAGAGTTAGATTTTGATTAGGTCAATAATTTTATTATTCTCTAATTCCTAATTTAGCTGAATATATTTTTATAAATAAGAGGGCTTTCCATTAATTCTTCACCATGATCATTTTCATCATTACCATTATCATCTTATGACGTTTGAGCTCCCACTTGAGTTCCATCTTGTTTTCGGTTTTTTTCATATTGAGAGAGAGAAACAAATTGTTGAAGCTCAAGTACATGAAAAGGACCCATCCCACGGAAGGCGATCTATAGACCCACATTGTAAATAGTCCTCATTAGGTGTTATTTTCATAAAATATTATTCATTTAAACTCCATCTATTTGGTTATTGTGTTTTACTTTACTGCTGCTATATGTTTTGGACTTGTATCAAATTTTTTTTGCAGGGTTTATCCTCTTTTACTACAGATCTCAAGCACAACCACAAATTGTTGTTAGGGTCACTTTTCACCAGTGACATAAGTGACGTATTTCTGGTACACTTTTCTGAAATCTTTACACTAACAAGTGAATGTTACCTTAGGTCATCCTCAAGCACAAGAAGAAGGAGAAAGTCAAGCAATGGTCTGAAGAAGTCCTAGAAGGTCAAAATAATCTCACACGTGGTAGTAGTTGCTACTGGGAGGAATAAAAAATTTCATACCTGCAGTAGAGGTCAAAATTCTGAAGCTGGGAGTCAAAAGTTGTCCTGCTAGAAGAGAATTGAATGGGTTTGACTTAGATGAAGGAAGCACATCGTTTGGAAAGGTTGGACTTGGTCTTGGAGTGTATTGGCTAGTCAATAGGTCTTGGAATTCATCAATTGAAGAATCTATAAGAAGATAAAATGTTTGCATGTTTTCCTCTCAAGTGGAGAGGTTTTGTCCCTCACTTTCTGCCTACTTTGTTCTTGTTCTTATTCTTTTGGTAGTTGTTTGATTATGTACAAGCATAATAATAAGTAAATAAGATAATAATTAAGAGAAAGTAAAAGGAGATCACAAGTAGTTATCAAGGAAAAAAGAAATCACTCTAATCATTAGCCTATAGATTCCTCAACACGTGCACCAGGTCCCTCTATTGACCTTCAGTTTCGAAATGGCCCATGGGACTTTCAGTTAGTCTCCTTTCAGCATTATTATTCTCCCTCCCTCTAACTTTTAGTACTTGTTTTAGTTAACAAAGAACTTATTCTTCAACAATTTCCCTTTGTTGTAGCTCAAATCCTTTGAGATTTTCCTCCATTTGAGCTTTTATCTTTTTTTCAAGCCCTTTAACATTCTCTTTCAACTTAGAATTTGATCACTTCTCTAGTCTTACCTATAACCAATTCCAATTTTCTTTCTTCCAGAGAGTACATCTATAACCCTAATCTTCCTCATCTTTCTCTAGCAATCCTCTCATTATCTCTAGCTGTATTTCAATTTCATCTACTTCTCTATCAAGTTTGTCCTAGCTTGACCTACTATAACTTCTCTATCAAATTTGTCCTAGCTTAATTTATTTATTTATTTTAATGAGATTTAGTTATCTTTCATATAAAAATAACTCTTAAAAAACACTTAGAATAAAACCTAAAAAAAAAAAAAAATAATAACTCCTTCCCACCTCTCTAACTACACCCACATTACACCTACTCTACCCCAATAACATATACTCTAGTGTAATTTAAAATAACTTTCCCTTTTATAATATTCATTTGAATTTAGTGGTTGACATAAAATTCAATGGATTTATTAAATCACTTAAACTTTAAAATTAATATGAATCAAATTTTATTTATTTTTAAGTATTTTTGTCAATTTATCTTAATTATTAATTTTTGTTTTCTTTAGCCAAAAAATTAATAATAATAAATGTGTGTGGAAAATGAAACCTTATTTACTGGTACAATGATTACGATGCTGACTCCCCCGTTATTATATTTGATCCCGACGTGATCGGCTTCTTCACTACAAGAAGCAATCATAAACTTTCGGATACTCTCGAAGATCGATCAGCGCATAATGTGGTTTAAGTGTACAATGCACTCTGTAAGTCTGTACAAAAAGTAGAGTAGCCTTCTTTTGCCAATGGTGGAAATGGCCGGCAAATGGCCACCTTCCAGGCTGCAGGAGGTGCGTCAGGGTTTCATCTGTACGCCTGAACTCTTAGTTCCCTTAATGCAAATTGTCAACTTGTTGTCGACTTAGTACAAATCTTTTGTGACTTTTGGAGGATGATTATTGGCGAAGAAAATGATAATGAATCAAATCGATCGTACACACTTGTTTATAATGAAAGTATAGTTCACTCAGATATGATACGCTATCATTTTTGTAAATTTACATGGCATTTGATTCTATTTTCTATTTGTTATAATAATAATAATAATAATAATATGGTTATAAGTAAGATATTAAAATAATAAAGGTTATATAATAGTTATCGCTTACTGTTTAAATTAAATTAATTAAAATAAAGTAAAATATTAAATTCTAATTATTTTTAAGGTTTAGAATCAGATTAATTTAGATTTTACTTATGGATAAATTGAGGTATTTGGATATTTGTAATTCACCATTGGCATGGTGAAGAATCCAATCCTACCAAAGAACGATAATAAATTTTTTATTGGTTAATCATAGGGGAATGTTAGAAAGTGGGATTTGCATATGTAAAAAAATTGATTAGAAAATTACTAATATTTCTTTAAAAAGGATATTGCAATCTACTAAATTGCATACTACGTGTCTCCATTGTAATTGTAGTCTCCATAATTGCATTTAATGTATCTCTCTTATTAGAAAGAAAATGGAGCTTCGACAACTATACATAGTATATGGGAGTCTCCATTGTAATTGTAGTCTCCATAATTGCATTTAATGTATCTCTCTTATTAGAAAGAAAATGGAGCTTCAACAACTATATATAGTATATGGGAGAGAATAGTATCGTGGATAGTATGTGTCTCCATTGTAATCTCCATAATTGCATTCAATGTATTTCTGGTATTAGAAAGAAAATGGAACTTGGACAACCATACATCGTATATGGGAATAGTATAGTGGATAGTCTTCATTGATTGTGTGAATTCCATGGATATATACAAAGAAAGATATTGGATATGTGAATTGCAAATGTGATCATCAACTTAAAAGTAAATGATTAATACCCCTTTTACAACATAATAATATCGGATCTAGCTATTTATAACATTTCACCAAATTATTTATTTTAAAAACATTTTAAAGTTTAATAGATTATTAAAACAAACTTGCATACAACAGCGGACAATTAAATATCCTTGTAATAAACCAAATCGAACCAAATCATAATTAAATATATAAATTTTAATTTGAATATTTATAATTTCATTAAAAAATATTTAATATATGTTTTTGGAAAAGTTTGAAATGTTTTTTAAAAAGTGGTTAGTTAATAAGAAATCAACACCATGAATAAAGGAATCCATAGATATCATGCAACATGAGCTACTAAGCATATAAAATGGCAGATCTAATACATTTTTAATAAATAATTAAAACAAATAATCATTTGAGTTTAATATCTCGATATTGATTTTTTTATTATTTCGATACATCATCATTACTTCAAAGTAATAATGTTGCAAGATAAAATCTCGATGCCTTTTTCAAGTGGAGTTTATTATTTGATTTGGTTGTTCCCTTTATTTAAAAGAATTTAAGCTTAGAAAAGATTTTTAATTCGGAAATATGCCAACATCTTTCATTATCAACATAAAATTAAAATTTATAATTAACCTAAAAAAAATCTTCTTCCTCTTCCCATAAAAATTGTAATTATCACAAAAATGTCTTCTTCCACTTTTCCATAAGATTAATCTTTTACATTCTTTAAATAAAAAAACCTATAATATATTGTTTCAATGAAATATATGAAATGTTTATCTCAAAACCTAATCCACATTATGAGAAAATGGAAATGCTTTACTCCTCGTGATCTCATTTACCGTCATCAAATTTGTGATGTGTTA
This sequence comes from Pinus tabuliformis, assembly GCA_031772625.1. NCBI lineage: Eukaryota > Viridiplantae > Streptophyta > Pinopsida > Pinales > Pinaceae > Pinus > Pinus tabuliformis. The sequence continues at coordinate 1,949,421,689 of CM062816.1, forward strand.
ATTTATATGCAAAATAGGCCCAAAATGAGCAAGCTCCATCGCCGAGATATTATTTATGGTCTCATTATCCATGTTGTCAAACATTAGTCTATGTTCCATATTAGAGATATTATTTATGGTCTCATTATCCAAGTTGTCAAACATTATTATATGTTCCATTTTCCATGGTTTGCACCGAAAAACTTTGATGGCCTTCGCGCTACCTCGGTGCTCTCACCTACCAATAGTTTATTGTCTTCCAAGACCTCATCGTTTATTTCACTAGGAAGGAAATCAACTTTTGCGTTGCAGCCATCCACTAGAGCAAAACATATATGATTAAAAAGGATATGTTACTATGTTGATAAATCAATGCACATTAAAACTCACCATAGTACCATCTACCACTAGTTATGACGCATTGGCATATAAGATCTTGAAGATGACTCCCAATAAGATTAAAAATAAATGTAAATATTTTTTTTTAGAATAAATAAAAAAATAAATTATAATTTTTGACTTTATAAAATTGAAAAATATTTTACATTGATCAAATTAATAGGAGGGCAAAATAAAAATTAATGTGTAATACCTACAAGACGAGGCCATAATAATTTGATATCACAAAAGTTTCTCTTTTATAAATAATGAAAGCTAATATACAATTTTAATAATTAAATTAATTATAATTTTCAAAATAAATAATAATAATTATGATTATTTAAAAAAATTAATATTTGTTAAAATATTATCAATCTCAATAGGGCCATTGGGCTGCCAGGGTGGGGTAGGGTGAGGTGCCAGTCCACCTGCCTTTCCCCAGCCGCCCAACGGCCGGTTGGGGTGGCATGCCATTGGGCCGCCAGGGTGGGGCAAGGGGTGTGACGCCTAGCCCCTCTGCCCACCCCAACGGCCCAATGGCTTGCTGCCTCGGTCGACAGTTGCGCTGCTGGTGTAAGGACATACAATCCTTGGCACGAACTCTCGTCATGAAGTGCGACTTGAACGAACGAATTAAGGTAAGCTGCGACCAAGTGCGCGAGGAGATGCGTGTTATAATGCGTACAAGAGGTCTTGTGAAGGTTTTTATAGGTGTGGTAGCATGGTAAGATTGTCCACGGGCCGACCTATGACTTGGGCAAAGGCCGATGTGCAAAATGGCAAGATTGTGAAGTGTAGGGGCATGTGATTACATGGTGGACGAGTCAGCTTGGGCAGCCAACTCGCCCAACCATCCTTATATATGCGATGGAGTTTAGAGCGAAGATCATCATTCGACAAGTGAAGTCTTCAAGGAAGAAGTGCGTGGATAAAGGGCCACAACAAGGAGGAAGGTGCAGATTGTTATGCGCCCAAGTCTTGCGCTGGTCGCTTAGAAGCACAAGTCTGAATGAAGGCATAAGGCGAGGAGTGCCCGCCGGTCGAACGAAGGCATGCACATGTGAAGGTGTGGGTGTCGGTTGTGCAAAGGCATGCACGGGTGAAAGCGTGGGCGCCCGATTGTGCGGTTGTGCACAGATTCTTGGGCAGCTCAGGTGAGCACCTGCCCTCATGTGAAGGCAAATGCGTGGGTGTCTTGGTGACTTGGGTGAGGTTGCCCGCCCACCGTGCGAAGGTGAACAAAGGGTGACTCAGGTGAGGTCACCCGCTCGTCGACAAGGTTCAGTTGTGAAGTTTGGTTAGCAGCTCGTGTGAGGGCGCGCCCACCCGACTTCGGCAAGGAAATCTTGGCTATCACACGGAGGTGTGATGATGATGTAAAATTAGCTAAGTATGAAACCTGGTGTTTCCCATGTATACTTGTAAAGTTGTATAATATATTATTTGGGTAGACTCATTGTTTAGGGAGTTGCCCCTCCTTTTATACTACGCAATTGTGTCCTTTGTTTATAATTGCTGATGATATTGAATGTGTATGGTTGTTCATTGGTATAAAGGAAACATTAATAATACTTGGTTGCGAAACACAAGCTCATTAGGATAAGTGTATAGGCATAGTCCACGAACATAAGTATTGGTGAAAAGAAAGTGTTCGGTGGTGCCTCACCTCGCCAAGCGGGGTTCGATGACTACCACCAGCTTGGGGGCATGATAGGTGGTATCGGAGCAACTGATTTGGGCATTGAAGGTTGAAGCTGCTACACAACTCCACTGAGGTGAAGTTGGTATCAGAGTGAGGTTGCTCGTGACGAAGTGCAAATATTGAAGCTGATTCAGGGTTGAAGAAGCTTGACAGTTGATGACAGTGGAAGCAGGTACTTGCATGTGAAGGAAGTCATTTCACATACAAGTGGAACAAGGGCTGGTTCAGGTTGTGAGCAACTTGGTGAAGCTGTTGGATGGTTGAAACTAGATCGCAGAGAAGAAGGAAGCTGTTAGCAATGGTAGCTGAATCTCAGGTTGGGTCTAGTCACGATGCGAAGGATGCTACTATGGCATTCATTGAAAAAGTGTTGGAAAAGATGGAGGACTTAGAGACTTACTGGACTAAGAAGATTGACTTGCTTGAGAAGGATCAAGAGGCCAATTCGAAGATGAGGGAAGAGCTCGATGAACTCTGGACTCAACATGATTACACTGATCTTATGTGTACGCAACTTGAAGTAAGGGTCAAGGAGATTGAAGAGGAAAGAGACCGAGGCTTGGTAGAGATTGTGAACTTGTAGAAATCTCTTGATGAAGCCAGAGGTGAGATCGCAGTGTTGAAGAAGGCCGTGAGGCATAACTCAAGTGGAGGAGTGCCTCATGTGAAAGTCAAGGAACCGAAATCTTATAATTGTACAAGGAGTGCAAATACTCTTGGCAACTTTCTATGGGACATGGAGAAATACTTGGAACGATTGGGTCTTTCTAATGATGAGACAAAAGTGAAGGTAGCTGTTCAGTTCCTAACGAAGGATGCTAAGATGTGGTGGTGAAGGAGGATGGATCAGATTGCCAATGGCAGTGCTGGTGACATTACATCGTGGGATGAGATGAAGAAAGCTTTGCAGACCCATTTCAATCCTTAGGATAAAACATGGGAAGCAAGGATGAAGATTAAGTTCATAAAGCAGACAGGGAACCTACAGACATATAAGTGGGAGTTTGCAAGTGCAGTTCTGGAACTTCCTGACATGGTGGAGAGGGACAAGGTGTTCAACTTCATTATTGGATTGAAGCCTTGGGCACGCAATGAAGTGAAGAGGCAGAGGATAAAAACACTTGAGGAAGCTTTTGCTGCCGTGGACAGGTTCATCGAGCATTATGATGAGACTTCTGATGATAGGAAGAAGAAGTCCGATAAGCCGAAGAGAAGAAGAAGGATGATGCTTCGAAATTTAATGATAAGTCGAAGACGAAGAAAGCCTTGAAGTGTTGGATATGTGCTGAACCACATACGGTGAAGAATTGTCCTTCTAGACCGAAAGTGGTTGTGATTACACAATCTAATGCGAAGAATGAAGAAGCTTTTGTGGGTATGATGTAGATTCTTGGAGCTGCTGTTGCTACAGAGGTGGTCTCTTAGAGGGATCCTGAGAGGAACAATTTGGAGTATGTTCGGATGAAGATTGGGGGTGCTAATATAATCACTATGGTGGATAGTGGGGCTACTCAAAACTTCATGAGTGAAGATACTATGAGAAGGATTGGGATGAAATTTGTACCAGTGAAAGCACAAATGAAGACAATGAATTCTCCTCCTGATTGTGTTCTTGGCGTAGCTAAAAGGGTGGACACAACACTAGGTGAGTGGACTGGGAAAGTTGACTTTACTATAGTGTGGATTGATGACTATGAGGATGTACTGAGCATGGAATTCTTGAAACAATTCAATGCTATGATGGTTTCACATTTGAAGAAGCTTTACATTTACGATGTAAGGGAAGGTGTACCCATTGGGGTTCCAACCATTGGCGTGACAAGGCCTGATTGTAAGTTGGAAGTGATGCAAATGGAGGATGAGAAGCGCATGGAAGTTACGAGTAAGCAGTTGTCTATGGTTGAGACAAAGCTTACCGAGAAGTCATTGATCATCAAGACACTTTCTGATAGTATCTTGGATTTGTCAAGAAGGCTAGATGTGGTTGAGGATGATGATGAGGAGGAGGAGGCTTATGTGAGGCTGAATGTCCGAGAGGAGGATCGGGTCACATATCTACAAAAGATGGAGATAGAGAATCCTGACAAGTGGATTGAGATGATTAGTGAGGGTGAGCCTTCAGGCTCTACTCCCTCTAGATCTTCTTAGATGACAAAGAATATGGGGCTCATTGTTAGCTACTCATGGTAGTGAGTCCTTAAAACAGGTTGAGCAGGTATGGTAGATGGTGCAGGGATGGTTCGGCATCAAGCATCATGACATGTTGCAGATGGGATGGAGTTTACATGGCCCTGAGCATGGGTGAGATTCTTGGTGAGTCCAGGATGTGGCAAAATCTGAGATAGACTGGTGAAGGCATAAGGATGTTCAATCTCATGGCTTGAGCATGATAGTTGGATTAGCTACCTAACTAGTTCAAACATGGGGTCTGAAAGTGCACGGAGAGATGTTGGCAGCAGGCAGACAAGGAGGAAATTTCACAGGATGGGATGACACATGATGGATATGGGAGTTCTACATATGTTGCAGGGATGTTTGCAGTATTTGGAGGAGTTGACATCATGGACTGAGGATGAGAAAGATGTTGTTGATCTTGGTGGATGGCTAACACGATGGTATGTTGTCGAGGACGACAACGACTTCAGGTGGAGGAGGATGTAAGGACTTGCAGTCCTTGGCATGAACTCCCATCATGAAGTGCGACTTGAACAAATGAATGAATGCAAGATGCGACCAAGTGTGCGAGGAGACAAATGTTATAATGCGTACAAGAGGCCAAGTGAAGGTTTGTATAGGCGTGGAAGCATGGTAGGATTGCCCCGGGCTGACCTACAACTTGGGCAAAGGCTGACATGCGAAATGGAAAGATTGCGAAGTGTAGGGGAATGTGATTACATGGTGGACGAGTCGGCTTGGGTAGTCAACTCGCCCAACCATCCTTATATATATGCGATGGAGTTTATAGCGAAGATCATCATTCGACAAGTGAAGTCTTCAAGGAAGAAGTGCGTGAACAAAGGGTTGCAGCAAGGAGGAAGGCGCAGATTGTTATGTGCCTAAGTCTTGGGCAGGTCGCTTAGATGCACAAGTGTGAACGAAGGCGTAAGGCAAGGAGCACCCGCCGGTCAAACGAAGGCATACACGGGTGAAGGCGTGGGCGCCAGTTGTGCAAAGGTATGCACGGGTAAAGGCGTGGGTGCCCGGTTGAGCGATTGTGCATATGTTCTTAGGCAGCTTGGGTGAGCGCGAATGTGTGGGTGTCTTGGTGACTCGAGTGAGGTCGCCCGCCCACCGTGTGAAGGTGAACGAAGGGTGACTCAGGTGAGGTTGCCTGCCCATCGACAAGGCTCAGTTCTGAAGTTTGGTTGGCAGCTCGTGTGAGGGCGCGCCTGCCCGATTTGGGCAAGGAAATCTTGGCTATCACACAGAGGTGTGATGATGATGTAAAATTGGCTAAGTATGAAACTTGGTGTTTCGCAAATATACTTGTAAAGCATTGTAAACTTGTAAAGTTGTATAATATATTATTCGGCCAGACTCATTGTTCAGGGAGTTGCCCCTCCCTTTATATTGTGCAATTGTGTTCTTCATTTATAATTGCTGATGATAATGAATGTGTATGGGTGTTCATTGGTATAAAGGAAACATTAATAATACTTGGTTGTGAAATAGAAACTAAGTAGGATAAGTGGATAGGCATAGTCCACAAACATAAGTATTGGTGAGAAGAAAGTGTTCGGTGGTGCCACACCTCGCCAAGCACGTTGGAAGACTATCGTCGGCCTGGGAGCGTGAAAGCTAGGGTGGGGCAGGTGGCTGGGCAGCAAGCCCCTCGCTCCTCCCCCGCAGGTCGGTTGGGCTGTTGGGAGCATGATCAAGCCTCTATATTCTAAAAGTATTAATTAAAGAGAAAATATAAAAGACCAGATTAATTGTACAAAACTGAAGCAAAGTAATGACTAAACTTTAAGACATGATTTCAAAATGTAGTAATAATAAGATTTTTAAAATTAATAAAAATAAATTTAATTTAAAAATATAAAATAATGAATGATAAGACATAATAAGATATATGTTTTATTATGGAAAAGCTATTTTTTATTATACTATAATTAATATCGCAGTATTGTAGTAAAATATATAAAAAAAAATAAAGGGAAAAAAATATTAGTTAAAAGAGAAAATATAAAAATGAACATTAGTAGAAGACTAATGGTATAAAAATGAGACAAAGTAATAACTAAAAGATAAGGCATGGTGTCAAAAGGTACTAATAATAATTTTTTTAAATTAATAAAAATAAATTTAATTTAAAAATTCAAAAGGAGGAAGGATAAGACATAATAAGATATATGTTTTATTATGGGAAAAACTATTTTTTATTATATTACATTTAATATCGCACTTCTGTAGTAAAATATATCAAATAAATAAAGGAAAATGATTAAAAATAAAATGTAAAATGGTTTTATAAGTTAGTTTTTTTAAGGATTAATATTTACAGGAAATATGAATTGCAAAAAGTATTTTAACAATGTATTTTTTCACCATTAATTTCTAGAAAATTAGAAAGTAAATATACTTACACACTAAATAAAAATCTCACTAATTTATTCATGAAACAATGGTTAGATATATGGGAATAGATCACTCATTATACCCAATAAAAACTAGATTTAATTTACTAAAAATACGTAACATAGAAACTTACAATATTTAACAACTTATAATACACATGTAACATACATGGAAATATTACTTCCAAGTCCATACCTTAATGCTTACATGTCAAATAATAAAATCACAAATTACAACAACAATACTAATATTTGTACGATGGTCTTCATTAGCACTTACACCCACTTTGGAATCTCATAAACAATGCTCTTTCTTCACCATCAACTTCGAGCTACCACTTGATCAATTCAAGACAAGTGCTTCTAACCATTGTTAACATATTTGTATGATCAACGATTCTTAACTACCCAAAAAATAGTCTCAATATTGAATCACTCTATGGATTTCCATCTATCAAAATACAATGAACTACAATTTTGGTAATTATATACGTAACTAGTTTAAGTGTTGAGTGTATTCATAAGTCAATCATACAACGTGACCTTTTTTCACATACATAAACTTACATACACACAAGGATAACCTATAACTAATGTTTTTGAAGCACCGAAGAACAACAAGTACCACCACCATATAACAGACTATAGACAAAACCATGTCAATGATGTGTTCTTGGTTGGCATTGTAATGTTGAGTTTGATGCCAAGCAATGGTTAGTAGTGTTTAGCCTTGCAATCATGATTTCTATAGTTTGTACTGATCTAATGGATGGTCTCTTCTATTGGTTGTAGTTTCTCAAAGTTGCATGTCCATACCCTGAAGCTAACCTTCAAATTGATGAAAGAAGGCTTAAAAAATGAGGTGAATGGGTAATGTAGGTTAGAAATGCACAAGGGGGATTATAACAATGGATATTAGTGTTTTAGGGTGTGTTATAATGCACTTTCTGAATGGAGGACCAATGTTACATCTTATAGGTGGGTTTTTCCTAGATTCCATGTGTTTTCCAATCAATTCCACTGGCATCTACTATGGTATGTTATCATGGGAAATGGTATAATATTCCAAGAGGGTTTCCTCCTCATCTAGAAGGTGATCAAAGTTGAAAAGTTAAGAAGAAACATTATATATGGATGAATACCTTCACGAGTAGTGATTGGATGGATTGTGAGAGCAACCCATCGATAGGGCATGGAGAGAGAAGAAATCTGGCTATAGGTGCATATTGAATATTATAAGTAAATGAGAGATTATTGTGGAGGTACCTAATGGTGTTCTATGTACGTAGCAATGATTAGAATGGAGGAGAATTTGTAGAGGATTATGTGATCGAGAGAGAGGACTTGTTATGTATACTTGTTGTTGTTGATTTATCGAGGTTCTACTACACAAAGAACTACTATGGTGATGCAGTCTAGTTTGAAATATCTTAAAAATATGCCCTAAAGAGATTGAGGAGGTTGTGGCATTTGACAAGTGGTGGATTGTTGGGATAAGGCTAGTAGCTCCTTGCTAAATTGTTATAGTGGTAAGTGGCTCCTTGCTAGTGGTGACCAACTAAATTGGTAAATGGGTGGTGTCTCCTTTCTTGTAGCAGTAAAATAAACTTTGTATGAGTGATTTATCATTAATAGAAGAATCAAAGCAACGTAATAGGGTTGATGGATGGAGCTGGGTTACTCTTTCTAGCAAAGAAAGGACACAATTTGGTTAAAAAAGGAAGCTCGATTGAGCCATTTTAAGCATTCAATCGAGTTTCTTAAATGCATAAACATAGCTCAATCACGCATTTACACAAAATCATGATATAACCATTAGGAAACCTGAGTTAAGACCTTAATTGAGAGTTAAGGATCTATAAATATTTATGGCTCAATCGAGTGGTAGGGATAGATCGAGCGATAGGGCTTGATCAGGCCCTTATTTCTTTATCAAAACCAAGTCATGGTCTATGCAAGCCATTTTGCGTAGACTGTGATGAAGAAGGATTTCAACAGAGGATTTCAAGCTCGACTAAGATGCAGGAAATCAACCTAATTACCCAACAATGCCATCAATGACCCAGAGGCTCAAGTCAAGGTAGGTTCCTATCTTTTTTGTCTCTTTTTGATGGGGCCAGCTCACGAGGTCCCCCCGCCAACTCAGTCTACGCGGACTCACACTAATCCTTGGTTGATAATAAAGTGATTGTAAATGATTTTTGTGGTGGTTGATTGGCATTCAATACATGGTACCTTACTCGGCCTCTCTTCACGACACCTGCCCTCCTCGGGGTTGACAAACCCTAATCCCCTTAACGCGCTTTTCCTCCGCCATTTCACGCCTGTTCAGTCATTTTCACTCTGTGACTTGCTCTGTCGTTCTGGTCTCACTCCGCCTCTGGCTTTTCTGTTTGTGGGAGAAACCCTGTTGAGCTCTGCTGGTTTCTTATGGTGTAACAATGCTCTTCCACTCTGTCAAACCGGTGCTATGGGAGTCAAAGGGCTTACTTCAGGGTTTCTTGGTAAGTTACGGTCCTTCTCTGCGCGTTCAACTTGTTCCTCGACTGTGTGAGCTTTACTGTTTCTGTTCTGGTGATTACTGTTCGTTATGGTCTTTTTGGCAATTCTGTGGTGAATGTTGGTGATGAGTGGTTGCTACTCTATTCCGCTGTCAAACTCACAGTTTGAAGACTCTCCAGCTTGGCTTTTCTCCAACGCTCGGCTTTATAGAACAGGTATGGCCTCGTTCCATGCTAAATATTTGTGTCCACAGTTTGTCCCGGAACTAACGTTCCGCAACCCCTTTGTGTTTAGGGTTAGCACTTCGTTTCCGCTGGCCTGGGTCTCGGCTCACTACAGGTATGGCTCCTCCGTCACCCTCCTACACGGATTTGTTTGTTTTGATTGCAGTTTCATTTCACAACTTTGTTTGCAGGGCTATTATCGGTGTTCAGACCCTAACTCTTCACCTTGCTTTGTGTTGGCAGGTGTGGCCGGATTCCGCGGATTCACCAAGGCTACAATTGCTCTTTACCGAGTAGCTCTGTCTTTGCTTTACTTTCTCACGGTGTTTCTTGGTCTTGGCCACATTTACTCTTGTCAGTTTAGACTGTGGTCTGTTCGTTCTGCTGTGTTGGGTTGCGCCCTCCCGTCTTGTACTCACTCTCTTCTTAGCTAGTCGAAGGACTCTTTGGAATTGTAAAGAACTCTGTTATTTTGGGTTGCCTAAAATGAATTGAAATTACGATGATATGCATGTACAGATTATTACAGGGGACATAAATCATAGACTTGTATTTTTAATGGTGCACTGTATTTGATGAAGGAAAATAATGTATGTACTTCTGGTATTTTTCTTTTACATGTTCCGCTCCTGAACTGAACCCCTCTGGGTTGTTTCGTTTGCCCTTTTGTACAATAGTTTGAGCAGTTGATTAACTGCCTGGTAGTTATGCTATTTCGGTTTTGTACAGTTGATACATGCATACGTTTCCTTTTGCTATTTGTTGGCTCACTTGCCCCTTTTATGCCATAAGGGTTTGCTGTTACATACTTATTAACACTAATCTATCTTTAACACTTCTAACTAAAACCTGTTACAATAATTAAGGTAAAATAAACATAAATTAGGACAACAGAGTTTAATGCTATAGTTGACCCTGAAAGAAATTAAACAACAGAAAGGAAAAAAAAACTAAGAACTCTGACAGGCTTGCTGTCCAGTTTAATGAAATTTTCAACTTTCCCAATCTTCTTCCGAAACTGTGTCCATCTTCTCTCAGTCTTCTCCCTGTCGACCAGATGCTCCTGCATCAGGCTACCCGGGTAAAAGAGAGAGCTCATGGCTCTGTTCCATGAGTTCCTCCACCGAGTAGCCAGCTTTCCGAATCTGTGTCTCGTTAAGCTAGGAGCTGTCCTCCATTGGACGGTCCTTCCACTTGACGAGATAACGTAGATACTCTTTCCTGCGCGTCTTCTTGGCCACCTGTGTGCTGAGGATTCCCTCGATCTCATGGGTCCGGACCGAAGGCAGCTGTTTCTTCCAAAGATTGCTCTCGAACTGGGTGTCCCGTTGTGGCTGTACCATACTATCAACTTCCATCTGAGCACGATATGGGAACAGGTCTGCCACGTTGAATATGGGCGATATGCCTATATCAGGTGGCAGCTGAATTTCATATGCATTCGCTGAAAATTTGCGCAGAATTTTGCATGGGCCGATTTTCTTGAATTTCAGTTTGTTGTACGTACCTTTAGGAAACCGTTCCCGGCGCAGATGCGCAAGGACTTCGTCCCCAATCTCAAAATTTACCTCTCGCCGCTTTGTGTCCGCATGTTTCTTATATTTCTGCGTGCTGTCCTGTAATCTTGACTTAACTTTTTCATGCAGTTCACTCATCGCTTCGGCAAAATCTTCTCCGTCTGCACTCCTCCTTTCCAGCTGTCCCAAATCTCGTAATTCATGTACTCCTCGTGGATGCATACCATACAAGATTTGAAATGGGCTAAGCCCGGTGCTTCAGTTGGGCGAATCGTTATAAGCGAATTCTACCTGGGCCAGAGCTCGATCCCACAATCGCGAGTTTTCTCCTGTCAAGCTTCGTAACAAGTTGCCCAAACTTCTGTTCACCACCTCTGTCTGTCCGTCCGTCTGCGGATGATACGCAGAACTGAAATTTAATTGTGTGCCCAGCTTTTTCCACAGGGTGCGCCAAAAATGACCTGTAAATTTCACATCCCTGTCTGAAACTATAGTTTTAGGTAAGCCATGTAATCGTACTACTTCCGTAAAGAAAAGGTGTGCCACGTTTGTGGCGTCGCTAGTCTTCTGGCAAGGGATGAAATGAGCCATCTTTGAGAACCTATCCACCACCACCATCACTGAATCATACCCCCGCTGCGTTCTAGGCAATCCTAGGACAAAGTCAATGCTGACCGAATCCCACGGCCTGCTTGGAACAGGTAGAGGTGTGTACAGCCCCGTGTTCTGGCTGTGTCCCTTCGCCAGTTGGCAGATTTTACATCTGGTTACATACCTCTGTACGTCCCGGCTCATCCTTGGCCAGTAATAAAAATGCCCGAGCTGCTCCAATGTCTTATCGATGCCAAAATGTCCCGCTAGTCCGCCACTGTGTTTCTCTCTCACCAGATTTTCCCTCATCGAACAATCTGGAACACATAGCTGTCCCCCTCGAAACAGTAATCCCTCTTGTAAATTGAAATCTAGCCATGGGCTTGTATTTCTCAGTACGGGATTCTGGCATGCTTCAAAAGCTTCTTTGAAATCTGCGTCCGTCTGGTACAAATCCTTCAAATATTCAAATCCCATCACCTGTATGCCACTTTCCTGTAAGAGCACGGCTCTTCTGCTTAAAGCGTCCGCCACTTTGTTGGCTTGCCCACTGATGTGCTTCAACACAAAAGTGAAACTTTGCAGGTACTCCACCCACTTGGCATGTTTATGGTTCAGTTTGTGCTGCTGTGTTATATACTGTAACGCAGAATTATCAGAGAACAAAATGAACTCACTCCCTAGTAAATAGTGCCTCCAATGCTTCAAGGCTTGAACCACTGCATAGAATTCTTTGTCATATGATGAGTATTTCTGCCGACTTTCATTTAGTTTCTCACTAAAGAACGCCACTGGTCTGTCCTCTTGACTGAGTACAGCGCCAATAGCTGTCCCACTTGCATCACACCGAACCTGAAAAGGTTTGCTGAAATCGGGCAGTCTCAAGATTGGCCTCTCCGTTATCTTACGCTTCAGAAGTTGAAAACTGTCTTCTGCTGCCTTAGTCCAGCAAAAAGGTTGGCTGGCCTTTTTGATGGTCTCTAGCATGGGCGCGCAGATTCCACTAAAATTCTTTATGAACTTTCTATAAAAACTTGCTAAGCCGTGAAAGCTACGTACCTCGAATAAACTCTTAGGTGACGGCCAACTCATGATCGCTTCAATCTTCTCCGGGTCCATCTTTAACTCATTTTCTGCCACTACAAATCCCAAATAAATTAACTCCTTCTGTAAGAAAGTGCATTTTTTTAAATTTATCAGCAGTTTGTTCTGCTGCAGCTTCTCGAATACCCTTCGAATATGCTGAAGGTGTTCTCTTTTTGTCCTGCTAAAAATTAAAATATCGTCCAGATAGACTATCACGAACTTTCCAATAAACTCCTTTAACATTTCGTTCATCAATCTCATAAAAGTACTCGGTGCGTTGCTCAACCCAAATGGCATGACCAGCCATTCGTACAGCCCTTCGTTGGTCTTGAAGGCTGTCTTCCATTCATCTCCCTCTCTGATTCTGATCTGATGGTACCCACTTTTCAGATCTATTTTTGTAAAATATGCTGCCCCACTGAGACAGTCCATCATGTCATCCATTCTAGGCAAGGGAAACCTGTATCGAATGGTGATCTTGTTTATAGCCCGCGAATCTGTGCACATTCGCCATTCTCCACCTTTCTTGGGTGCAAGGACTGTAGGTACCGCACAGGGGCTTAAACTCTCTCTAATCAGTCCCTTATCTAACAATTCCTGCACTTGTCTTCGTACTTCTTCATTGTCCTTTGGACTCATTCTGTATGCTGCCTTGTTTGGCAAGCTTGCTCCTGGTACGAAATCAATATGGTGGCTGATGCTCCTCTTGGGAGGCAACTTATCAGGTAATTCATCAGCTGCAATAGCTGGAAATTCTTCTAACAGCTCTTGTACTTCTTTAGGCAATTCTGATTTCTCCAAGTTCAGTAATACTGGCTTCATCCTCCTCACAACTGCAAAATTAATTTCATTTTCCTCAACCTGCTTTACGAATTGTTTTCCGCCAATTAATAGCGCCTTTGTCCCACTTGATTCTGCTGAATCTTCCTCCTTGATGGGTACAAGTGTGTGTTTGACCCCATCCTTTACAAACTTATAGCAATTAGTTTTCTCATCGTGTGTCACCTTCCTGTCATACTGCCATGGTCTTCCGAGCAGTATGTGGCACACGTCCATCGGCATAATATCGCAGACCACTGTATTGTGGTATTTGCCAATGCAAAACTCCACCTCACATTGTTCATCAACCAACAGCTGGTGGCCTTTCTGCAGCCACGACACCTTGTAAGGTGTGGGGTGTTTCAGCCGCTTCAACCCCAGTTTTTCCACCATCTCTGTGGCAACCAAGTTATCCATACTCCCGCTGTCTATTATTACCTTACAGCATTTACCATGCGATTTACAGACTGTCCGGAAAAGTGCCCTCCGCTGTGTTGGTTCAGCCTCTTCCTTGGTTGGCTTTAACATTACTTTGTTCAAAATCAAAGCTTCCCCTGTCTCCGCCATGTCTTCCACCTCCCGGGGTTGTGCTTCAGCTTCTTCAGGCTGTGCCATCAACGTTCCCCTCTGACCGGCCTGTTCAACTTCTGGACACTCAAAGGCTCTGTGCCCCCATTTTTGGCACCTGTAGCACTGGACATTAGTCCCTCTTCCGCGGCCATTCCCTCGTCCTCTCTGGTATGACCGACCTCCTCTGGTGCTATCTCCTTTTTCTGCTGTCCCTGAAGTTTTTGAACTGCTGCCTTCTTCGCTGTTCGTAGCACTCTTTCCTCTACCGTAGGATTGTCCCCGTCCTCTGCTACTTCCTCTCCCTCTTCTGCTGTTCTGTTTTCTGTTAATCTTTTCCTCGGCCTTTACAGCGCTCTGAAAGGCTTCTTCAATATTTCGGGGAGAAAGTATGCTAATTTCATCCAGAATTTCCATCCTCAAGCCATTGACATATCTCGCTGTTTTTTCTGGAGTTTCATCCGTGTAACTAGCACGTAGATTTACCCGGTAGAACTCTTCCATATACTCTTTGATAGTCATACCTCTCTGCCTCAGGTTCTGTACCCGCCGACATAGTTCCACCTGGTAATCTTTCGGCAGAAATCTGCCCTTCAATTTTGCTACCATCCTTGACCAACTCCGTATGGGTAATTTGTCCAGTCTTTTTCTGTCTGCTTGGACATTATCCCACCACAAGAGGGCATGTCCCTTCAACTTAGTAACAGCGAACTTGACTCTGTTATCCTCCTTAACTTCCTCATTTTCGAAATACTTATCTAGTTCGCTTATCCAATCCAATAGGATATCAGCAGACAGACTGCCATCGTAATTCGAAATCTCTGTTTTGGGTTTGCTGCTGGCCAATAAAATTGAACGCAGCAGTCTCAATTCTGGAGCCTCCTCATCGGACCCGTCTGTAGCAGCTACCACTTCTTCCTCACTGTCATCTCCCAGTTCCGGGTCTCTTCGTCTACCCGCTTCCACTGCTTCCAAGCGAGCTGTCAGAACTCTAATCTGTTCCCTCAATCCTTCATCTGCTCCTCTACGTGCACCTCTTCCACGTCCTCGTCTTGGCACTTGCCCTTCTGCCATCTTCCTCTATATAAATAAAAAAAAACTGTGCTCTGATACCAATTGATGGGGCCAGCCCACGTGGTCCCCCCGCCAACTCAGTCTACGCGGACTCACACTAATCCTTGGTTGATAATAAAGTGATTGTAAATGATTTTTGTGGTGGTTGATTGGCATTCAATACATGGTACCTTACTCGGCCTCTCTTCACGACACCTGCCCTCCTCGGGGTTGACAAACCCTAATCCCCTTAACGCGCTTTTCCTCCGCCATTTCGCGCGTGTTCAGTCATTTTCACTCTGTGACTTGCTCTGTCGTTCTGGTCTCGCTCCGCCTCTGGTTTTTCTGTTTGTGGGAGAAACCCTGTTGAGCTCCGCTGGTTTCTTATGGTGTAACAATGCTCTTCCACTCCGTCAAACCGGTGCTATGGGAGTCAAAGGGCTTACTTCAGGGTTTCTTGGTAAGTTACGGTCCTTCTCTGCGCGTTCAACTTGTTCCTCGACTGTGTGAGCTTTACTGTTTCTGTTCTGGTGATTACTGTTCGTTATGGTCTTTTTGGCAATTCTGTGGTGAATGTTGGTGATGAGTGGTTGCTACTCTGTTCCGCTGTCAAACTCACAGTTTGAAGACTCTCCAGCTTGGCTTTTCTCCAATGCTCGGCTTTATAGAACAGGTCTGGCCTCGTTCCATGCTAAATATTTGTGTCCACAGTTTGTCCCGGAACTAACATTCCGCAGCCCCTTTGTGTTCAGGGTTAGCACTTCGTTTCCGCTGGCCTGGATCTCGGCTCACTACAGGTATGGCTCCTCCGTCACCCTCCTACACAGATTTGTTTGTTTTGATTGCAGTTTCATTTCACAACTTTGTTTGCAGGGCTATTATCGGTGTTCAGACCCTAACTCTTCACCTTGCTTTGTGTTAGCAGGTGTGGCCGGATTCCGCGGATTCACCAAGGCTACAATCGCTCTTTACCGAGTAGCTTTGTCTTTGCTTTACTTTCTCATGGTGTTTCTTGGTCTTGGCCGCATTTACTCTTGTCGGTTTAGACTGTGGTCTGTTCGTTCTACTGTGTTGGGTTGCGCCCTCCTGTCTTGTACTCACTCTCTTCTTAGCTAGTCGAAGGACTCTTTGGAATTTTGGACATAAATCATAGACTTGTATTTTTAATGGTGCACTGTATTTGATGAAGGAAAATAATGTATGTACTTCTGGTATTTTTCTTTTACATGTTCTGCTCCTGAACTGAACCCCTCTGGGTTGTTTCGTTTGCCCTTTTGTACAATAGTTTGAGTAGTTGATTAACTGCCTGGTAGTTATGCTATTTCGGTTTTGTACAGTTGATACATGCATACGTTTCCTTTTGCTATTTGTTGGCTCACTTGCCCCTTTTATGCCATAAGGGTTTGCTGTTACATACTTATTAACACTAATCTATCTTTAACACTTCTAACTAAAACCTGTTACAGTAATTAAGGTAAAATAAACATAAATTAGGACAACAGAGTTTAATGCTGTAGTTGACCCTGAAAGAAATTAAACAACAGAAAGGAAAAAAAAACTAAGAACTCTGACAGGCTTGCTGTCCAGTTTAATGAAATTTTCAACTTTCCCAATCTTCTTCCAAAACTGTGTCCATCTTCTCTTGGTCTTCTCCCTGTCGACCAGATGCTCCTGCATCACTTTTAATTAATTCTTCTTGCAAAATAGAATAAATTAATTTGAAAAAAGCTACCATACAAAAAATACCAAGAAAACTCTTGAAAGCCAATAAAAACAACCTAGAAAACCTCCAACAAAACCCTTCAAAATGACCCAAAAAAAATTATAATTTAGGTTTTATTTTTTAGTCATATATTTCATTGAATACATTTTTTGCAATTGTAACATCTTTATTATGAATTTGTTTATGCTAAAGATTTTATTTTTTAATTATTTTAGGCTTTAATAATTTTTTTTCTTAGGAATATAGTGATATATATAAATAAATAAATAAAGATTTTTTGTTATTTAAAAAGTATTTTATATTTAAAAAAAATTAACAAAATACATGCCAAAAAAAACCAAAAACTAACCAAACTATAACTAAGAAATAAATAGATTAGGAGCTTGAGATTGATATGATGAATATGGTTGTTCATCTTGAACCTCTATTTATCAAATAAGAAATATTATATCTTTTTTTATTTTAAATTTAAATTAATCTATATTTTTTTGATAATAATATAGTAATCTGTTTTAAAAAATTAAACGTACATAAATAAAATAATAATTACATTAAAAGTCTAAAATGAGAGACTACTGTGATATATATATATATATATATATATATATATATATATATATATATAGATGACAACATTATAAAGTATAACATAATTATAATTATAATTCATAATGTAATTGTATAGTTATATAACTCTATATAACATGATATAATATTATAAAATGTAATTTTCCTTAAAATTTCCAGTACTCATATTTGTAGAATTATTTTAATTTAATGATATTACAACTATATATCTCTTAGTTCCCACCCATATTAAATGTATTAGTTGAGTAGTGATTTTGTAACTTATACTTCATATATTAACAATAGGTTATATATATCTATATCTATATATATATCTATATCTATATATATATATATATATATATATATATATATATATGTTCAAGTTTCAACGATGCATCATTGATACATATATTAAATCCATGATGAAAAGTGCATTTAAATTGAATAAAAGTATTTTGACAATTTTCTAATTTGTACCATACTCATTCATTATGTAGTGTTTTGTACGAGAAAGATTGTCTTCATGTGTTTGCACATAGTACATGTCATGTGTGAAAGTCAAATATTATAAGAACTTGTCTTATGGAGTATTTGGTTGGCATGAATTTTTATTAGTTTTGCAAATAGGTTTATTTCAATTTTTTACATATATTTACATATTTATGATTTATGAATAAAATGCATTATTTAGAAATGGAAAAAAGTGTAAGTTATATTTTATCACTACTTTCGATTACGTTTACATGGAACTCAATACTTTGGTTGATAATTTATCAAAAAAGAGACTAAAGTTTAGGGCTTCAGGCTAGATTATTCTATTTGAGTTTATAAATGGTTTTCTTGTCAACATTCTTTCTATGTCAACATTTTATTCATTTATTAGTTTATATGTATTATATGTAATATGTAGATCCATCCCCCAGATGCCCCCCAACTACAGGTTGTCGGAGTGTTGGGTGATCTGATATACATGGCCGGGCTAGTGATAGATCACGTAGCCTAACTAGAGTGCATGTTCCACTCATATATCCTCTCTATGACACCAATCGAAGTTTGAGAGGTAGTGTTTCTATATCTGTTGATGATCTTGCTACTGATAGTAGACCTTATTCACCTACTGCGTGTACACCTCCTGCATTTTTAAATCCTCTTTAAACTTTATTTGTTTATGTCTCAAAAAAATTCTTTAATTTTTCAATCATCTTGAATTGACGTGTTTAAATTTAATGTATATGTTATTATTCTTCTAGTTTGTTATATATGCTAAATTATGTTTATCGTTTGCGAACACTTAACAGGGTGAGGCTGAGGATCACACTGCAACATCGATCCCTTTGCGGAACGACATTATAGCCAGTATCACAGTTGAGGATGTTAGGGACCAGCATACATGTATCACATCAGAGGTAGATAAAATTTGTGTAAGTTCACCTACTAGGCTTAGTTTTTATTTGATGCTCGATAACATAAAAGGGTTGATCGATGCATACCAGAGAGTGGGCCCACAGATCCAACTCCTATATTCTATACATAAGATTAAGAGGTTGGAGGTTAGAGGCCCACATAGTTGGGAGGTTGTGAAAGACGCCACCAAGAACATTGATGTTCACAGGGATTTGTTTGACGTCCATCCGCACGATCGTGCTAGACATTTTTTCCCAATTCTACTAAAATATTTTAAGAATGTTGTTGCAACCCCTTTTGTCTATGAATGATTTATTGGAGCTTGGGGCTAGTTCCCCTAACATGACTTGGTCCCATTTACTTTGTAAAGCATATATAAGTAGAGTTTGTTCTACATATGAGGCCAAAGTACACTAACACCAGATATGAGTTTTATGAACCTAAATTGGGAGGTAGCTATGATTATACCAGGGCTATTATCGACCCTGTACATGTAAAACCACCTTTCATATTATTTTGAGGACCATCGCAGACTGTGGTATTGCTGGTGGAGCTAGAGCAGTCATCACAACTCGAAGCTAAGACCAGGCATACTATTGTAGATAACATGTATAGGAAATTGGCCATTACGCATGCCAGATTGCATGGAGAGATGAGTACACCACCTATGTTACCTCTTGAGCCACTAGTTCCATTACTTGATGATTGATATCTCAAGAGTCTAGGGCATGACCAGGTTTTTTCATATGCAAGTACATGTCATGATACCATCTGTGACACCTGGAGGGTGCATGACCCACATGACATAAACCAATTAAATATATACAAAACTTTTAACTCTTATTGTCAAATTATACATTATTTATATTAATTAGTCTGTACCATATTACATTTATATTAACAAGTTCATGACAACATGCAAGTCACCTCCACCTTCACCTAGTAACACTCATGTGGAGGAGAGTCACTAGGTACAACTAATGGACCAACAATTTAGGTAAACTTTTTTATTCCTAATATTTCAACATTTTCTTTTCTTAAGTTGCATGTATGCATGATAATTAGTTCATAGAGTAATTATATAAAAAAAAAAATTCTATCGTGTACACAGTCCCAAATGTAGAGTGTTGTCAATGTCGCAGTTATGTGGACACATAAGGGGGGTGTGGGGTATGGAAGCATTAGCCATAGTCATGGGAGCACCAAACCTAAATTGATTAGACCCCCATCCCATATGACTTCCATTTACAGTCGAATGATCGATAGGTAGGGGACTAATTAAATGCAGACGTCAAAGTCATTTATTTCTAGATTTTTTATTTTGTACAAACAATGTTCTAATTAATTTGAATTTTAATGGGTTATATTGTAGTACCATATAGTGGACACTTACTTTGTGTAAAATATCTCACATAAGAGTTCCAGAAGTGATAGTTTCTAGGTTGGATCACAGATAGTTTGTATTATTTCAAGCCCATTTCATAGGACACATTCACATGTGACACAAACTTTGTATATTTTCATACATGGACTTTTGATCGATTCATGAACATTATTTCAGTTTATGGGTGTTTATTAATCTTGTTTATAAATGTTCATTAAATTTTAGTTTATGGATTTTTTAATCATTAAGTTAGTTTAAAATATGTTCTATAGTATTTAACTTTTCTTAAAAAAGATAACAATTTTGATCTCTCGCTTCGTAGACAAAGAAAATAAGTACAATCTTAAACTATGATGCAAGTCACTTTGATACTTAAAATGAACTAAACTATATCACAGTTTAATTAAAAAACACAAATAGGATTGAAATAAGTTTTAAATTTACTTTTAAAAGTTATCTTCAACTAGTAAAGAACAAATAAATTTTACTCAATTTTATTTCTTTTGAGGTCATCTATAGGAGTTTAGTCATAACTTGATATAATTCATATCTATTGGAATTTAATATATAAAAAAACAATTAATAATATGTTTCTACATAATTTTATATAATTTTATGAACTTTCTTAAATTTACTTGGCTATCCAAATATTTCAAACAATTCCTTATCTTATTACCTTCAATTAAGAACATTCAAGTAAGTCTTTACAAAATAAAATTTTGATTTCTAGTTTTATAGTCTAAGGAAATAAGTACAATCTTACTATGATGCAAGTCACTTTAATTCTTAAAATGAACTAAAAGTATATCATGTACATCAATTTAATATTGAACTTGTAGAAAGTATTTTTTAGTGCAATCAATGTATGTTAATTTAAACAATTAATGATATGTTTCTATAATTTTATGAACTTTCCTAAATTTACTTAGCTGTCCAAGTATTTCAATCAAGTTCTTATCTTAATACCATCAATTAAGAACATTCAAGAAGAAATTTTTTACAAAATAACAATTTTGATTTCTAGTTTCATAGACTAAGAAAATAAATACAATCTTACTATGATGCAAGTCACTTTGATACTTGAAATAAACTAAAATATATCATGTACATCAATTTAATATTGAACTTGTAGAAAGTGTATTTTAGTGCAATCAATGTATGTTAATTTAAGAAAATAATGATATGTTTCTATAACTTTATGAACTTTCCTATATGTACTTTCCAATCGATGCATTTAAATAAATTCCTTATCTCATGAACTTCAATTAAGAATATTCGACAAGTAAAATTTTACAAAATAACAATTTTGATTTTTAGTTTCATAGACTAAGGAAATGCGTACACTCTTTCTATGTTGTAAGTCACTTTGAGATTTAAAATGGGCTAAAATATATCATATACATAATTTTAATATTGAGCATGGAATTAATTTTCCTTTAAATTCTAGAATGTGAAACAATTAAAAAAAAAATTGTTTTGTGTGGTTTTCCATATGAGAAGAATTCCTAAATGTCCCTAACATCCTTTTGCTCCAGTAGTAACTGGGTCTTGTGAAGATTTTAGAAAAGGGTATTGGGACAACATCATTAATGTCACGAGTGATGCTTCTAGCAACGAAAAAACCAACCAAGATATGGAGACAGTTATAATGGCTCGCCGTACTAGGGCTATGTCCTGAAAGAGCTAGCGATTATTCCAGTAGTCTAGCCAAGATGACTTAATGTCTAATTTCTCCTCCACCTCAACCTATAGGTAAATATGCCCTAATATTTGGACACTAAGTTACTTGTGTCCAATGGGAATAGTTGAATATCAACTTTTGGTTGTCTATTTTGGGCCCAAAACCCCTACCACAAGTCGAGAGACAACATGAAGCTTCATAATAATCCACCACTTAAGCCTCATCTCCTTCATGGGGTTCTTTCCATGTGCTAGATTTGTCACTAAATGATGTAGGACTTTAAGCTCCTTAAAAGACAACATTTTTTGTTTCAATGTGTAAAATAACTACAACAACTTATCTGTTGGCTACCACTGTGGTTCTAACTTAAACAATAAATGATAATGTGGCCCTTATGGAGAATTTAGTGTGTTCAGGTTAAGGTCATTTTTAGAAAGGATTTACTTCACTTAAGGTGTGCAACAAAATATAAGCTCAAACAAACTAAGTATAAAGACTCTGAAAAGAGTATACCCTTTATACAAAGTTTAAGTGAGCTTAGAGTGTGCGATGAATGTGTGTGCAAGTCAATTGTTAGCATACAAAGTGTCAATTCACATGGATACGTGGTGATCCTTTAAAATTCTACTAATTGCACTATGTTATTCTTGTTCCTTGTAAGAAAACAGATGATGTGTGGATTATGGGCCACTGACTTCTTTCCGAATTACACTATGTGAGCATATAGGGAGATCAAACCTTTAGTTCATTGAGAAAGGGCTTAGATTCCACCACAAGTTCTCCACAAGGATGCAAGGCAAGAAGTTCCTACTTTATTTATTAACTAACACCAAGTCCTAGTCACAAAAATAAATGAATGAAATTAAAGTTTTGCTTAGCAAAACAAGTAAAAAATATTTGTGGATTTAGGGTCACTTACTTTCCTCCTTGTTAAGCTATGTGTGGTGTGAATTGCAATGAGAAAAACAAGTAAAAAATATATGTGGATTAGGGCCACTTACTTATATCCTCATAGTTTTAAGTTATTTTTGTGTGCAAATTTTCAAAGTAAAATATAGGAAAGTACTCTGCTTGTAATGGTTAGTATTGATGATGTGTGCAAGTTTAATAGTAGAAATAAAAAATGTTTGAATCACAAGTATGTGAATATGTGGTTCGTGACCCTTCAATGTAATTCCCCTAATTACAATATGTGATGTTGTTGACACCTAATCCTTAGGATTGGGTGAATTCATGTAAATAATTAAATTAGGATTGTGAACAATCATCAGGAGATGAACTGAACAGTCACACCCTTTTGTCTATAACAATAACATACCTGATGGAATAATATGAATCAGTTTTTCTGCCAAATGGAGTTACTCCTGGCCTGACATGGTATTAGAGCTAGTTCTCAAAATAGTTGTAACTCCCTTCATTTTTGCTACTGTGGGCTGTACGCTGGTCTATCATATGCATTCCTATTCCTAAGCGTTGTCCTGACCTGAGCACTATACTGACTGAGCGCTGTCATAAAACAATAAAACATTCCCCTGAACGTTGTCCTACTTGCCTCAATGCCTCTGTCCTCTGAAATATCTCTCGAATGTTTGGACTGACCCAACTACATTTTTGGTATTATAACACTGCGTTGCTCTGATCCGAGGAATCTTGTAAAGTCTGCGCTTTTGGCATAGTAACGCTGCTGGTGTGTCTGCGTTTTTGTATAGTAACGCTACTGGATTTGTTTGTCAAATGACTCTCTGAGTTTCGCAGACCAGAAGAACGCCTATCCATTTTGTGGACCAAAAGAACGCGTTAAACGTTTTCAGCGTATTGTTATTACGTTTGATAGCAATTATTATTGTGTTTTACTATAATTGGTATTGCGTTTTACTGCAATTGGTATGCGTTTTTACTGCAATTCGTGTTGCTTTTGATTGCAATTCATGTTGCTTGATTGCAATTGGTATTGTGTTTGACTGCAATCCATGTTGCACTTGATTGCAATGGGAAATCGTGCTTGGATCATGGTGTAATGGTGTGTGAGCCTAGGTCTCTTCCCAAATTTGAATGGTATCAATGCAGTGGAATGGTGTGTGTGCCCAGGTCTCCATGGAAGGTTGTATCATAGCTTGGTGTGGCAAAGCTCCTGAACGTCGGTTATGAACGCTCCTGCTCTAGTTATGAACGCTGGCTAGGAACGCTGGTTATGAAATTTTTAAACGCTGCCTACTATTTCCAATAAATCTTGAACGCTGCCTGCTATTTCAAATAAGTTTTGAATGTTGTCTGGCGTAATCGACATACTCTCTGGTGATTGTTTTGGTTTGGTTACCAGCGTAGTTTTTTAAATTATTGTTCAGTTTGGTGCGATACATTTTACATGAAAACATATGTTCATGTGTGAAGGTCGTGATTAATGTGTAATAAGAATAATAATATATTATATGGAGTGATAATATATTATTTTGAATGGAAAAAAAAAGTGAACGTAACATGAAATTCATTATGTTTTTTTTTTTTTTTTTTTTTTATGGCGATATGTTATATGGTATTAAAAAAAAAACATATATGGGTATATGGAAGGAATAGCATATATATTTGAGAAGTGGAAGGTATAACATATATATTATTTTCTATCAGAAGAACTAATTTTTTCTTACATAATGCATTCAATCATCTCCATGGTAGGAATAGTTCTCACTGGCAAGGAGAACTATCCTGAATGGTCGCGGACGATCAAACACACCGTCATCTTCAATGAGTTGTGGAAAGGAGTGTGTGTCGAAGAAGGAGACAATGACCCAGTACAGCCTACGTCAGACAAAGAGCTCGTTATTTGGGAAAACAAGAACAGCAAAACTTATGCATTAATTGAAGCATCTGTAAATGAAGAGGTGAGTCGCCATATTTCGTCATATTCCACTGCCTTTGAAGCCTTACAAAAGTTGAAAGAACTCTATGACTCACATTCTCAATTGAATTTGTTCAACTCATGATTAAACTCTTCACTCTTGAACTGCAAAATAATGATCCTCTTTCTCTTGCATCTGAAGTAAAGTCTATAATGCATGATATCAATTCCACTAACGTTGAGCTGGATATCCCTCTTATTTCTTTTCTCAAGGCACCTTATCCTACTTACTCCAATTATCTTGAGTCGTTGCAAGAAAATGGAAATCTCAAAGATATAACCTTTGACTCTCTTGTGAAAAAGTTTGCTGAAAGAGAGAAAGCTTTTGGAAAGAAGATAACCCCTGAATCTTCTAAAGAGACTATGTGCCTTGTTCATAAAGAAAAGCATCCTGCTCAAGATTCTACAAGAGGAAGAGGTGGACGAAGAGGAAGAGGAAGATATTTCAGAGGCAGGGGGACAAACATTCTCAAGGAGAAAAGGCAGATTTCCACTGCATTCGCTGCAAAAGAAATGGATCACATGATGCCTCTACATGCAAGCTACCATGGGACAAAATTGAGCAGAAGAGAAATCAACAGAAAGGTAAAACTGAGGATACAGACAAAGGTAAAGCACCTGAATCTGCTCACTATGTTGAGGCACATTGTAACATTTGAGTAAACGAAATTTGTTTAATGCTTCACTTGCTTCCTGGAAAAATGATTGGTTGCTTGATTCAGGAGCAACCTATCACATGACTCATAGAAAAGATTTTTTTGAAGATTTTACTGATAATGTTGATGGAGCAGTATACTTTGCAGATCAATCAAAAATCAAGCCATCAGGGCTTGGCACAATCAGGCTTAAACTGCCTGGTCTTCCAAACTTTCTTCTGGATCATGTTCTATATCTCCCACAGCTCAAGAGAAACTTGCTGTCCTTGGTCCACATCTGCCAGCAAGGTCACTCCATTCATATGTTTGATGGCAAGCTTGAGGTAAGGAAAGCATTTGACCACTCACTTGTCATGAGGGGAATAGAAGAAGAAAGGCTTCTCAAACTGCAAGGAACCTCTGCTCATGCACAACGTTTCTCATATATTTCTCATCATGAAGAAGGTACACTTCCATCAATTTTATTATGGCATGCTAGATTTGGACATTTAAACTATGACAGTCTCCGCTTATTGAAGAAAAATGGTGTTGCTGGTTTTCCAACAATTCCTAGGAAACTTAAGCAATGTGATGCTTGCATTCTAGGAAAGCATAGCAAACAGTCTTTTCATGATTCACATTCAAGAGCACATAGGAAGCTTGAACTCATTCATTCAGATTTATGTGGTCCAATGCCTGTTCCTTCTGCAAATGGAAATAAATATATCATGACATTTGTTGATGACTACACCAGAATGTGTTGGGTTTATTTATTGAAGAACAAATCTGATGCTTTTCAAACATTCAAGAATTTTCATAAATGGATTGAAAATGATGCACAATCTCATATTGGGTCTATTCGCATTGATAATGGAAAAGAATAAACAACAAATGAATTTGAAAACTATCTTTGCCAACATGGGATCAAACATCAAACAACTGTGCCTTGTAATCCCCAACAGAATGGTGTAGCTGAAAGAATGAATAGAACAATCTTGAATATGGTACGATCCATGCTTTTCTTCAGAAATGTAAAGATAATGTTTTGGGCTGATGCTGTTCTATGTGTTGCATATATAAAGAATAGATGTCCATCTAATGCTATAAGAAACAGGACTCCTTATGAATTGTAGTATGGACATGTTCCTTCGGTAAAACATCTCAGGGTCTTTGGTTCCACCTGTTATGCTTTGATACCAAAGGTACATAGAAACAAACTTGGTGCTAGAAGTCGTAAGTGTATCTTCCTGGGGTATTCAAACACCTCCAAAGCATACCGCCTCTATGATGAAGTAAATAAAAAGTTTGTTGTATCTAGAGATGTAATTTTTCTTGAATCATCCAAATCTGACAATGTTGTTGAGTGGCAACTTGATCGCTTGGATAGATTCGCAAAAACAAAATCATTTCAAGAATTTGATAATCAGATTCCACATCTTGAAGGGGGGATTCCTATTCTAGATCAACATGTGGAATCTTCTTCCGAAGAACACTCTCCTCCAAATGAAACTCTAACAACAGATGATGCTTTAAGTGATGTAATTGATAGAATTGGGAGACTCAATCTTGATTCAGTCCCAACTCAATCAACAGAGCAACCTGGACCATCTCAGAAAGGTCCCCCAAAGTGGCTGATGAAGACACTTGAAAGTGTTCATCCTGATGAAATTGGAAAAACAGGAACCAAAAATTCAAACCAACAAAATGGAGGTGATGTAGATGACTCTAATTCACCTATTGATATGGATGTTTCTTATGATTGGTAATTGAATGTGTCTACAGATTTTGAACCAACTTCCTTTAAAGAAGCCGTTTCTCATGATGAATGGAAAGAAGCGATGTAAAAGGAGTATGATGCCCTCATAAAGAACGACACTTGGAAGCTGGTTGATCCTCCATTTGGAACCAAACCAATTGGCTGCAAGTGGGTCTACAAAAACAAGTACAAAGCTGATGGCTCACTTGACAAGCACAAAGCTAGGCTTATGGCAAAAGGTTTCACATAGAAGGAAGGGGTCGATTATGAGGAAACTCTTGCCCCCACAACAAAATGGGCCACCATCCGGACACTCTTTGCACTAGCAGCTCAGAACGGTTGGAAAGTCCATCAAATGGATGTAAAAACTACCTTCTTGAATGGAGATCTAAAAGAGAATGTTTTTATGTCCTATCCTGAAGGATTTTCTGTGAAAGGACATGAACATAAATTATGCAAACTTGTGAAGTCCTTGTATGGCCTCAAACAAGCACCGCGAGCCTGGTATGAAAAACTAACTGAGCATCTTCTGAAACTCAATTTCAATCATTTTGATCTTGATGATGCAACTTTATTTGTCAGGAAAGTTGGCAAAATAGTTGCATATCTTGTGGTATATGTAGATGATCTTTTAATGACAAGGAACAATGAAAGCTACATTGCATCCATAAAGAAGGAATTGGGAAAATGTTTTGAAATGACTGATTTGGGCTATGTTCATTACTATCTTGGCATTGAAGTAACCCAACATCCAATTTCTTTCTCAAAAGAAATACATTGGGGATTTGTTAAACGGGTTTGGCATGACAGAGTGCAATCCTATTACTACTCCAATGGAACAAAACTTGAAGCTCACATCTATTGAAGGAAAGGAATTTAAGGATGCAACAAAGTATAGACAGCTTGTAGGAAGTCTCAACTACCTAACTACCACCAGACCAGACATTTCATTTGCTGTTGGAATCCTCTCCAGGTTTATGCAAAAGCCTTGTGAGGGACATTGGTCTGAAGCAAAAAGAGTTCTAAAGTACTTGAAGGGAACTCAAGAATTTGGAATCAAGTACACACAGGTGGATGACTTCAGTTTAATTGGATACTCTGATTCAGACTTCGATGGAGACAAAGAAACTGCGGTATCTACTTCAGGATATGCTATGAGTCTTGGATTAGGAGCTATCTCCTGGAGATCACGCAAACAATCAGTTCCAGGAGATTCCACAACAGAAGCAGAATACATGGTAACAACTGAAGCGACAAAAGAAATTGTGTGGCTCAGGAAAATTCTTGAAGATTTGCAGGTAAAACAAGTACAATCAACTCCACTCATGATTGACAACACCTCTGCAATAAAGCTGGCCAAGAACCCAAAGTTCCATGATCGAACAAAGCACATCAATACTAAATATCATCTGATCCGACATCATGTTGAGGCCAAAAAAATCCATCTCCGTCATTGTTCCAAAAATGAGCAAATTGCATACATCTTCACCAAAGCACTTGGAAGAGAAAAGATTGAAAGATTTAGAATGATGCTTAGACTCACCAACATCCCTTCAGATTAAGGGGGACAATGTTGACACCTAATCCTCAGGATTGGGTGAATTCATGTAAATAATTAAATTAGGAATGTGAACAGTCATCAGGAGATGAACTAAACAGTCACACCCTTTTGTATATAACAATAAAATACTTGATGGAATAATATGAATCAGTTTTTCTGCCAAATGGACTTACTCTTGGCATGGCAGATGTTTGTTCCTTGCAAAAGAAAATGTATGTGGAAAATGGGCCACTTTGCCAAATTATACTATATATGTGAGCATATAGGGAGATGAAAAATTAGTGTTTTGAGAAACATTATGTTTCCATTACCAACTAAATTGAATTGCATAACTTGATTTACTTGAATATTCCAAAATAACCTTTACAATATATGTCTACTTACCTAAATTAATTTCATTTTCTTAATATTTACTCAACTTACACATGTATGTTTATTTCCGGAACAAATCGGAGTCACATGAAACAATTATAGATTAAGCATATGAACAAATAAATTTCATCAAAACAAGCCATTGAAATAGCTAAAATTTGGTGTTTATGCATAAATCATGATTTAACTTCAAGGGATGAAACAATTGTGAACACCCAATAGAGGAACCCCCATGTAATGGATAAGAAATTTGCAAACTAGTTGAAGGTATGCAATTTGTAAAATATTTGCACTTAAATTTATATGTTACATTTTAAATATGGTCCTCTATTAATAATGATAAAATAATGGATTTATATATCAATTTTTATGATAGATTATAATTTAAGTGTTTAAAAATTTCCATTTGAAATATGTACTATATAGTTATAATGTATGGTTATATATTTCTATAAAAGGTTAATAAAATACAATATTGATTTTTTTTAAATAATTTTTTTTTTATTTTATTTTTATAATTTTTCCAATATAATAATTCAAAAATGTTAATATATTTTAATATTATTTATTTAAAGTTATGTTATTTAATCAATTATACCATACTACTAAAAAAATGGAATTGCTTTATTCATTTAATAGTGTAAAAAAAATAAATTATAGTTATATATTTTTTAATATTTTATATATTTTAAAATATTTATCATGAAATGAAGCAATTTATCTTTTACAAAATTAATTCTTATTAGAAATAATTTTTCATTTCTTCAAGAGAATATATAAATCCTAAATTAAAAGTGATCTATACAACAATGATGATACTATATTTTTGTTCATATATCTCATTCACCAAATATTTGAATTAAAATCCAATGCCAACAAAAAGGGGTTGTGAGAAGAAAAGGAAAGAGAAAAATTATTTAAAAAGGATAGGTGCTAAGAATAAAATTAAAATATTGGAGAGTAAATTTTCAATATAGCTATTTCCCAAGTAATCTAGTCCCACAAGCAATAATCTCTCTTCTCTCTCTCCCCAACACATGTTTAAGAAATGGAAAAACTTAACCATTTGGGCATAGGATTGAAGGGTGTGTGATAAAGGTGATTTATTGTTGGATATAACCCCAAAATTTTACTAGTGAATGTATATTCGAAGATTTGTTTTATTTCATAACAAGTCACATCTATAAAGTGGAGGATTTGAACTTTTTCAAAATTATTTCTTCTTGGAAACAATTTTTTATTTATTTAATAGACTATATAAATACCAAGCTAAAAGTGATCCCTACTGTACAAAGATGGTATTATATTTTTTGTCATATATCTCATTTACCAAAAATTTCAATTAAAATCCAATGCCAGTAAAAGGGATTGTGAGAAGAGAATGAAATAGGTTTAAGTGATTAAAAAAAATAGGTGTTAGGAATAAAATTAGAACATTTGGAGAGCTTACTAATGAATCCAAAGAGAGTAGCTCAAAAATGAGAAGAGGATGTAGATCTAGCAAAATTGATGAAGCAGATATTGCATAAAAATTTGCAAGGTTGTTGAAATGAAGACTATTAGAAATTAAAGTTTAAATTCTTATATATAAGCTCTAAATACATATTCCAAAGGGAATTATTACGAACTTAATGATATGGCAAATCTTTTTAATTTGAGAGAATGGGAGATTCTTGAAAAATAAAGCTAGTGATTACCAAATTGAAGGGCCAAGTTTAATTCATGAGAAAAATAATCTATATCTATAAATTTATGCAAATTTTATTGTATAAGATAATTTGTGACGAAAAACCCATACAATACATACACACTACATGATACTAGAAGGAACCTATTCAACTAATTTTTAAGTATGTTAATATTTGAAAGCCTACTATACAAGATCAAATTAGTTGGGAATGTTTTTCTTCATTAGGAGCACCATGTCATTTAGCGTTTTAAAACACGTAACTAAAATTACTGTAAAAAAAAAAGTGAGAAAAACATTCTTAAAGGAAGAACTTATCATACCTACAGAAAATTGCAAAATTCCAAACAAAAAGTGGAATAAATGTGGGGCGAGAATTATGAGAAGACCAACGAAATTGTTGATAAGGAAACAAAAATAAATCAAGAGATAGAGGTTTTATTGGATTTTGATAACAAGGAAGATGCTTCAAAGTCTTATCAACAATGTGTGTACATTGTTATCATTTGTGGTGAAGAGGGGCACAAGTGATTTGAGTGTTTTTTTGGGAGAATGTGCATGAAAATTTAAGCACAACAATCAAGTAGGGTGCAAGGAGGGTTAAGAGGATTTAAAAAACTATATGTTTTTACAAGGAACCTGTTTTATGCACATGCAAAGATGGATATCCAATGTCGTTTATGTTTTCAATTATTTTCATCAAATCTTGAAAAAATTTAAAATAAGGTTCCTTTTTTTTACTTTTAAACCATACTTTGCAATATATTTCATGATTACATGTTGAGAAACAACTAGATGAACTTAATAAACATTAGATATCCATAGTCTAATAAAATTAACATTGTAAACATTCCTAGCATATCATCAATACGAGCATGCTAATTTATTTCTTTTGAATTTAATATTGATTAATCACAGGAGACTTCCTTGTTGCATTATAGTGATATGCAATAATACACTCATTTTTGGGGAAGCATGAATCTACACTACACTTTGTATGTCCTTAAAAACATGCTCTCTTTAAAAAATTCTCATTACCTTCAGGAGAGGTTTGAAAGAATAAACTTATGAGGTTTTCAAAGGTAGGGATCATCATTTAGTATTCAAGGAACCATCAAATGTTATATATGATGATGAAAGTCACAAAAAATTAATGTTGTTATATTTAACAAATAATGTCTTCTCGACATGCACATTGGAAGGAGGGATACAATTTCCCCTTTAAGATCTTGACACATTTTCTCTCTTTTAACTCCTACAATGATATCAAGAATAAATTAAACTAATGTTTATAGTTTTTTGTGCATCTATGTGACAACCATTTTTGCTAATCCCTCTCATAAATAAATTTCCATGAATTGTAATTCATGTAAATAATATATGGAAATGAAATTGTTTCTTTGGTTAAATCACATCCTTAGTTTTTTTGGTTTATCCTAAACCATTACGATTCAAAGGTGGTTCATAATTTGCACGAATTGAATTGGTTTCAGAAAATTCCAATAAACCATGGTTTCAAGTGGTTTTCAATAATTTGTATGATTCAAGTGGTTTTATTTAGTTGTTGTTAAATCCCAATTTTTAACTACATGGTATTACTTTGAATTATTATTTTATCTTATTTCTATTATTTCATTTTCCATTTTTTTATTGTTTTCAATCATATTTCCTAACGCATATGATATGGAGGAGGTAATATGAGAAGTGAGACAACTTGAATTACTTGTATTTGCATGAATTTCTTGAATTGCATGATATTATTGTTATCTCAATGTTTATCGTGTTTTTATCATCCTTTCCTTAGGTTTTTCTCGCATATCCTCTATGCTTGGAGTTTTTTTTCCCTTTCAAGATTGAAATATCCAATTTCCCATACTTGTTGCGAATTCTCTTGTAATTTCAAAATTCTAATATTTTTCTATAAATGAATGTTTCTTGTTATTTTTTCAGGCATTCGAATTTGGACTTTTTTTTAATATTGTTTTTGGGATGACAATAAGAGCTTGGTCGATTTTATAGCTCGATCGAGCTCCTATTCCATAGAATTTAACATCAATTCTATTAATAAAAATTCGTGTGTAGTTCGTGCCTGATTACTTTTTAAATGGCTTGATTGAGGTGTTGGTTAACCACATTCATGGCTCGATCAAGGGTTTCTTTAACCCTCATTTCATATTTTTTAACTCCGAACTCAAGCACTTGATCAAGCTACTTAGGTCCTAAAAATCACAGCTTTAACACCCCTTCTGCAGATTTCTCTGCAACCCCATTTTGTACCCTAGAGAATTTTGGACATAATTTGTCCTTAATTGGTGCAGTTTATCATGTTGGATTCATGAAAGAACCCTCTATACAATGCCATATGATTTTGGCACTTTCAAATGAATACGATATTTTTCATCTAATTTCTTTTAAACATAATTCTTGAAACTTTTTGGACAATTTCAAAGGGGTTGAGTAAAAAAACAATAACATAAAATATACACAATGAATAAATGTATAAAAATACCACTATATTTGTTTATGAATGCTCTTTTAAAGGCTACTTTTGTTTTTTCAATTGATTTAAACAGTTGAGAAAAATATTTCATGAACAAATGTGTATGCAAATGCAATTGAAATATTACTTCACCAAATTCAAAAACTAATAAAAAATAAAATTTTGCATGAAAATAAAAATTTAAATATGAAAAAATTAGATATATCTATTTATATCATGCTCATATATATATTTTTAAATAATTACACATTTTAGACTAAGTTATGCTACATGGAAACACACATACCTCTTAAGATGTGTAAAAATTTTCAAGGGCAAGGATTTCATTTAATGGAAAATTGATAGATTATACGACACTAAAAAGTTTTACAAAAAATATCAATAGGACAACATCATAATTCTCCACAAATTATCTTTTTACTCTAAATCAAAATTCACAATGCTTATATGAATTTTGAGTGCTTCAAATCAATAAACAAGAAAATTTTGAAATTTCATTGCCACATTTGGCCCAAAAGATTGACCCATCTTCATGCATTCACCCAACAAAAATACTGTAGTGTTTCTTCCCCTTAGAGTTTCGACAAGAAATAATTTTGTGTCTTTGATCACGCTTGTATTGATGTTTATCATGGCTTTTATCTGTTGATTTTGTGTTTTTTTTTTTAATATTCTAATCTACTGATGTTTTTTATGTGCATTGTTATTCAGTAAAAAGACAAAAGTTAAAATTATATTAGAATTATAGCTACTCATTCACCCCCCCCCAGTAGTGATCAACATTTCCAACAAGTGGCATGACAGTTGGTTCTCTCTAGTAGAGCTTGATTTCTCGAGAGTAGATCATGGACTTGTGGACAAAAACAAGTAGTCTCATAGAAGGAACGACAACAAACGAACCATAAATACTTTAGATCTAGAAGAACCCCTCTTTTTTTGGTCGAGGATGTTGATAATAATCATGAAGGTATATCAGGTAATGCATTTTTACTTAATTGTAGATATTATGGTCATTATACATCTCGATGCCCATTTCCTAGTACTAACAGTGATGATGGCATACCTGAGAATATTGACCTAGAAGATGATAACAAGTCATTTAAAATTGATTCTCCAAGTGAAAAGGCAACAAGTCATGAAATGGAGAAATCAAGATCAACAAGTTTTGAGGATGAAAAGCAAAGAAAAATAGTGGGACTTGAATATGAGATTAAAACACTCATAGCTAAAAACAAAGACCAACAAAAGTTACAACAAATTTTTGATGAGAAGGAATATGCCTTCAAGGAAGAAATCATTAGACTATAAAATCAGATAGACGAAGGAAGAAATTAGAGGACATTTCAGCCTAAAAGTGACCTCCTAGGGAAAAATAATAAAACAAGAGTTAAAAATAATAAAATAAGAGTTATGAATGTTATAGGAAATAAAAAATAAAAAAATTTGTATTTTATTGCTTATCTCCTTACAGGTTTACTAAAATTTCAAGTGTAGACCCTCATTGGATGCAGAATTAAATTTCACATCCAACGAGTAGCCATTATGCATATTTTGAGAATACCGACATTGACAAAAATCAGATATACATTAAAAATGCATGTTGAACACGTATTTTTAATGTATCTTCAATTTTATGAATGTTTATTTTCTCAAAAGTACGTGTAATGGGTACTCATTGGATGTGGAATTTAATTTTGCATCCAATGAGTGTCTAGATTTGAAATTTTAGTAAACCTATTAGAAGATAAGCCTAACATACAACTACAAAAAAATGGTTTTCTTCTTTTCCCTCCAAAATGTTTATGTGTACCTCTTTTTATTAAAGGATTTTCATTGGTTTACATATTATGACATGGGAATTAAATGATAAATTCATGGGCACTTTTAGGCTGAAATTTCCTCTAATTCGAGTTAAAGAGGGAATGGGGAAGTCATACAAAGAAAGTGTGAGGGATTAGAAGCTGAAGTGACTGCATTAAGGAGTGATTCAGAAAAGAAAACCACTCAATTAAAGAGCAACCAAAATTCTATCCCTGCAAAATAAAATCACAACTTGCAGAAAGGATAAACTAGCTTAGTTGCAACTACAAGAAAACACATCATAGCAGTAATAAAAGATGTATGAAAGACAATCATTAACACAACTAATATTCAAATAAGGATCTCAAGGAAGGCAAGCCAAATATCATGGCAAGGAAAGTACCTAGAATATCATTCTCACCCTTGGGAGATATGAAATGTTTCACATGTGAAAAGCTTGGACATATTACAATAAATTACAAAAACATGGAACAAAATAAGGAGTTGGATAGAAGGCCCTATAAAGAAAAAAAACCAAGGAAGATTTCCCCCTTCACTAAGCCCACAAAAAATTAGGTATAAAATTCCCTCTTACCATTATTTCTACTCATGCAATGTTTTGTCCATAAAGATGTCGAACATAGGTCTTGTGCAAATAGGAATAGAAGCAAGACTAGGAGATACAAGTCCTTTTCCCCATTCTTCGGTCACGTTAGGTGTTCTGTGTGTGATAATATTGATCATATGGCCCAAGATTGCAAGATACTAAAGTTCTTAAGGTCATTGAGTCAATAAGAAAACATCATGCAAAGTAGATAAGACAAAAAGAGATATGCATGTTAGAGATCAACCCCTCAAAGTTTGGAGGAAGAAAGACAAGCAAGAGTTTGCAATGAGAAATTCAGGCTCCCATGGCCTTGGGGGGTAGTATATAACACGTCATGATATTCCATGTTGGATCATCTAAGATGTTTCTATAGCAAGAGTACTGCATGTTAATAGATTTGTTTGTTGAGGAGATGCATGAGTTTTGGCGGAGTTGTGAAAGAATTACTATATGCTATTGGTTTATCTTTTTCTTTAACATTGATATTTATTAGTGCAACCATGAAGAGTTGTTTTCATATAAGCAACAAAGATTTGTTGAGGAGGTGTAGCCATGTAAAAAAGTCCATTTTTATAAGGACAAAATGTTAAGCCCACACTTAAAATACATATAACTATCAAAAGAGTCATGGACTATGCTATGCAACTATCGCTCTAGTTAATATGCATAATTTGATAATAAAAATGTCACATCCATTACTACTCATCCACTTTATCATCCAATTTATCAGTATAAGACTATGCATATTAAACTTCACTTGCAAGACATTCAAAAATTAATCAATGAAACCGACAATGAATTTGTATATTGTACATCTTAGTTCAATATATGATGAAACCAAAATTTGTGAAATTCGAGACAACTCCCTCGGGTTACTAAACTAATAAAGAAAAAAGGATTTACATCATATATTAATTTACAAAGTAATTCTTACATTATTTTTATGAATTTCTTTGTTGATAATTAAAAAATGTTAAAAAAATATCACATTGTAATAGTGTTAAAATTGCAAAATTTGTGAGTTATAAAATTGCAGTAAAATTAAAACACTATCATATCATACAATCTTCTCTATATTAAAAGGGTGTATCGCACTTATTATTAGTCATTCTATGACTATCCATGCAATAAGTAAAATCCTATCATATGACATAATCTTCTCTATATGAAAAGGGTGTATCTCACTTATTATTAATAATTTTGTAACTATCCATGCAATAGAGTACATTCAAGTGGAGATTTCTTTCCATGATGATTTGTCCACTATAAACTGTAATGCTGTCTCTTTCTTTTTTCTTCTTCTCCTACTTCCTCTCTACGTAGTAGGATTTTTTCAATATGTATTTTTTCATACATATGTAATTCTATCCCCTACTTAAAAATTGTTCAAATGGTGCCAAATGATGTCAAAAGAATGAAAAAGAGTAGAGAAGCTTGCAGTTATCTTTCAAGCCATAAAAGGACTCCAAGCCCACATCAGACCCTCTCCATTGGAAATTTCTATGAACAATATTTCCAACAATATGTGGAAGTCCAAAAACGGACTCTTGGATCAAACGATATGGTCTTCTAAAGTTTCAAGGATTCAAGCCTTAAGAAAGATGGAATATCAAAGTTCCGATATCGAAGATTGCATATCGGAGGTCTAAGAACATGGCATATCATTGCATTTCATGCTAGAGGTGTGATATATCATAGGTCTAAGAACATGGCATATCAGTGCATTACATGTTATAGGTGTGATATATTGGAGGTGTAACAATATCGGGGATCTGTGATCGCCCACCATAGCAATCAACACATTGGTAATTGCATATCAGCAATCCCACATTAGTGATTGAATGCATCGAAGCAAACAGACCAGAGCATCAAGAGATTGGTGCACCACAGTCGTAAATCATAACTTCTGAATAGGTGATAAATATTTAAAGTTTTGATATCGCATAAAGTTTCGATATAGTGTAAAATTACCGAGGGAATCAAAAATAGGTTTACAAATATTTCCTCACAAAACCAAGGGTCCACATGCCCTTTTCTATCTCCTCCAACAAGATGCATGGTGGAATGCAATTGGCTATGATAATGACAGGTGGTGGCATAGGATTTTCTCTGATAATGACGCATGGTGACACAGGATTGGCTTTGATGTACATGTGGTTGATGACTTCAGCATGACGTGGTGATACAGAAGGACACGTGCTAGAATTTTTGGCATTTTGAGGGAGCCTAAGGGCACATAGTTGGGTGACATGTGTCACCACTCAGGAAGTTCCACATGGAAATGATGAAATCATAATTGAAGATTAGCGATCTGAGAATGAGCATGTCACAACTCCCATTGTTATTTCCCCGATTGGGAATTGACGATTTTAGGGGATACGATATATTGAGATAGCGCATGGTCTATAATATGTTAGAGAACCTTAGGCACTAAGCAATTTACAAAGGAAAATATCCCCCCGGCCGAAACAAAAGGCCCTAGCGCCTTAAGGCTAAGAGCTTGGTCATAGCCCCCAATCATATGATGAGAAATGGAGAAAGGAGCTAAAACAAAGGGGGCCAAAGGATACCGCTATTATCACTCCAAAATCTCTTCGAAATTGTCATAAAAAGAAATAATAGAGGTAACCACAAACGACTTTTGGAGATCAGGACCTAGCCTTCTTGATGCTCAGAGAGGGATCTCTCTTTATAATTTAACTTTGTTTTAGTTAAGATGAATTTAGGCTAGTTATTTTTTGCACTTGGGTTTTGGTTTGAATTTGCGTGGTGGGATCACTTTACTTAGATGAACAAAGGTTTTCTTTTACCATTGGGCTATGAGGTTGAATGTGCGACAAACAAGTCTGGATTCAGTTCTAAAAACAGTGTCTACAAGGAAAGATAGATGAGTTATTATAGATCTCAAAGGCTAAATGGTTAAATGGTTTCAAATCAGATCCATGGAGCAATTAAGGGTTCCCTAGACCGGAATCTGGAAGGAATGAAAGAAGTCAACCGGGATGGGAGAGAAAGTAAGGGTTCTCAACTTTGGGTGTCAGAGGAAAACATGTAAATGACTAACTATGCAAAATAGAGTGTACTTAAAGAAATTCTGAGTGATATTTCCAGTTAATTCATTCAAATTTAGAACACATTTAAGATTATGAAACACATAAGAAGGTAACAAAATCAAACAAAGAAGATACTTCAGTGCAAATGGCTGATCTCATGAATCCTGTAGCGAAATGCTTTTATTACTTGCTCCAGTTTGTTGATTTGAAAATGGTACAATCACCCTTAGGTTTTAAGATCAAAATAACTCTACAAATTTAAAATAATCCACCCAAAATACTTCAAATGAAGAAGTATTTATACAAATTCTAAACTAAAATATCTTGAAAAAATATCAAGATTGGTTTTACAAATATCTCAAATTGTTTGTCATTAATAGAACTTAAATAAAGGACATTAAAAACTAATGAATCTATGTGGCACTATATTTGTGGATGGATGGTAACAAAGAAGAGAAATTTGAATTTGATAGCAGCTCTTAATTGATGATGAGGCTTCCAAGTCACTAACTACCTCCTTCATTTGTGCATTCTGCCCCAGAAATTATGCAAAATGAGGGTCCAATGACACCTTTGTATATCTCAATTTGAGATAGATACGTAAACCTTGAAAGAATTTATTGTAGATTAATATGTTATTAAGATAAACCTCTCTCAATTTCCCAAAATTCAACTCCAGATATTCACAATATTCTCTGCAAAAGGATGTCAAAAACAGGACTTTGCACAGTCCAAAAAGTAGGCCGTGAAGATATGCATTTATCTACCTTTTTGTAATGCATGTGTAAAAAGTGAGATAGGTTTTTGTATATTGGCCATTTAGGAATGCAAAAATCCTCCCGTTTCTCCAAATGAATCTTGGATTGACCACAATAGTTTCTGCAATATTATGAATTAGATAGGAAATTTCTAGAAAATGTACCATTGCTGCTCTGATTTCATATTTCAACCTTAATTTTATTTCAACTGTTTTTTCCTTTACTTTGGATAAACTTCATTGTTTCTGGTGAAAGTGTTTTCATTTCTGTTTAACCCTTACTACCTCCATGTTTACTTTTACTGTTTACCTTGACTGCTCTATTTTTTCATTTATCTTCACTTTGACATGAATTTATTTTATCTGTATGCTTTGTAACTGTCTTCCATGTTGTTTGTCTCCCTGCTCGCTACTTTTATTCACTTTGATTTTTCAATCTCATACACTTTTACTGATACTCTTTCATCTAGCTGATTTATCTTTTTCCTTTTACTGTGATTTTTTGACTTTCACTATAACCTTTTGACTTTTACT
This sequence comes from Pinus tabuliformis, assembly GCA_031772625.1. Lineage (NCBI taxonomy): Eukaryota > Viridiplantae > Streptophyta > Pinopsida > Pinales > Pinaceae > Pinus > Pinus tabuliformis. The sequence goes on from CM062816.1 coordinate 1,949,461,607, forward strand.
GTACATTTTCGAATGAGACAGCCGTTCTGGTGTTTTCTCAAAATACCTGGAAATTGGTGAATTGGCTTGCGAATTGGTTTGAATGGTTATTGTAGAGGTTATGGTGGCTACAGACGTGAGCTGGATGCTCAAATTAGGTGTCCGGAGCTTCTTCAGGCAGTAGATGGTAGTGAATTTTGGTCACAGAGGCTCAGGGTGTTGCAAACGTGTTGCTAAGGTTTTACAGAAAAAATGAGCAAAAAAGGATGAAATGGGGCTTCTTGGCCTTTTAAAGGGCAATGGTTATATTTTGGTGGGGAAGTATTTTATGAACATTGGACGGTTTTCACGTTGGGTGGGGAGGCAGATTTGGAGGCCATCGCACCACTTTTGGCAGGTGGGCAGTATTTCCTCGATGGAAAGCGATCTATGCCGGAGACTGACACATAGCAAAATCGGGCCTGAGCAAAATCGCGAATCTCGCGTGGTCTCGCGCTGATAAAGGTTGGAGGGGGAGTGAGCCTGATATGGATGTGCGTTGTTAGATTTGGGGGTGAGAGATATAACGTCTATCATGTGATGAAGATGCACCGAGGGGAATCATGGTGAAGATTTGCGGGCCCCGAGGGATTAATTACAACTAACTGTAATTAATTAATGAATAAAGTGGGGGTTAAAAATATAATGAGCGGGTTAATGGAGTGTGATTAGGGTTAAAGGTGGTGGGGTTTTCTTCAATGACACCAAGGGTTGGTGGGTTAATAGGTTTATGTCACAGAAATATGAAGAGGGGAATTAATTTAAACAATGCAAGGGATGAAACTAGAGTTTATAATTAAATCGGGGTTTGGATATTATATATTAAGGAGTTATTTAAAATGGGAAGAAGGTATATCAGGGAGCTAATACATTAGGTTAGTACATTAATATGAAATAAATGTGCGAAATGTAAAATATAGTAAGCATAATCTAAAATATGATGTGTGCCTTGAATTTCTTCACTATGGTGGCCCGATATCAACATTTAACACTTATACTTTGGATAAAAGCATTTTTTGTGGGTTTTTGAATATTTTGAATGAGAGGGGAATTAGTTAAGGTGGTTTTACCTTTCCTAGGTAAAATGTGTTCTAAACTTCGGAGAAGGGGATTTTGTAGGAGAAAATGAGTGATGTAAATGGAAAAGGGTGTTTTCGTGAATGAGAAGGGTGTCAATAAGGTGGAATCTAATACTTAATGTCCATAAGTCATTAAGTCGAGCGTTTGGTGCCACCAAAAGTCAAAGAAATGCTCTGAGCCTTTATGACTGAAGTGTTTTAGTACTAGAGCACATTGTGGGGAGGGAAATTATTAATATGCCAAATGATGTTTATCCATGATTGTAAAAATTGCTTGTACCTACACATATTCTATTCTAACATTTTATTCCTTATTTACATGGGTGCATTTGAGCTTGGAAACCCTTATTCATTTTTCTTTGAAACATGAAACTAACTAATTCAAACCTTAGTTCATCCCAGAGCTCAGATTAAATTGTTGAGCTCCCTATCATTCTCTATTTTAACGATTGATCTACCAAGATTAAACTATTTGGCTAGATCTTTATTCTCTATCTATCAACATTAAACTTAAAGCATGAAAAGTCATGATTAAGTTGTTTGAATTATCATGGATTATGGTATTTTAAACAAGCTACAGATAATCATTATTTGCAGAAAAAGTAAAATAGTAGTGGCATTTGAATTTCCACACTTTCATGATCTATTTTTATCTCTTTTTGTGGGGTTCATATTTTTCACTTTTTTTATCTTTGTTTCTTTTTTTCCTTTGATTGTTCTTTTAGGAAATACCCTCTTTACATTTTTTAATTTGGGAATACATTTGCAGAAAGCAGAGGTATGTACAATATTACAATACTGACAATAGTCAATTCAAAATTATGAATCATATTATTATAGGACCCTAACAATGGCTCCACATGGGGATGGCATCTCCTTGTGAGATGTCAAGAACACCGTTGACTAGTATCCTGATCCATTGGGCCAATCAAAAACATGTATATGCTTTGTTGTATAATCTTTGTGACTGAAACTCTTGAACTGAAAATACACCCTTTTCCGCAAACTGAAATCTGATCTGAAAGTGAAAGAAGGTACTGCAATTCTCAAACAAAACTAATAGATCATCAAGATCCTTAGGACCTTATCTCTGGGCTTCAACTTCTAATGAATTATTTCATAACTTTCTAAAAACTAAAAACTAAAATAAACTGAATTCCTACCTACTTACTCTATTCAGTGGTTCAACTGTTGGTTAGGTAAAATGAAACAGCGAATGCAACCATTCAATCATTATGTAATTTGATGTATTTTGTTGCATTTTCTTGTTTGCGATCAAAACTGAGATTCTAAACCAATTATAACCTTTTCAAAAAATGAGAAGATAAGGAAATACTTGATTTCCTTTGTTGACTCTAGAAACTGTACAAAAGGATCCTCCAAGATATATACACTAATTTTTAACTGGTCTAAGCAACTGTACAATTGTTCTGGATGGCCTCCATGCCATGAAAATGAAATTTCATTTTCATCTTTATCACCCTGTGGACTTTTAGATAAGATTTGTGATTATATTTCTACTGATTGAAATGTTTGTCTGGTGAAACCTTTATCATCTTGATTTTGAATCTCATAATTGGTTAATGGAGAAAAATTCTAAATGAGGTCATCATCTAACATATCAACTATTAAATCATAAAAGACATGGAAGGATTGTTGCAACCTATTACATATGGGTTTTAATGGGACTTCATGGATTTTTGCATGCTGTTCATCCTTTTCTTTGGAGATATTGTACCATATTTTCTTTAAAAACTGAAATAATTCAAAACATAGTGGTATAGAACATTCCTTTGTCATTTGATCAGAAGTATCAATAGAATTTGATAACAGCACTTGTGAAACTAAAGAATCATTATTAAGATTTTCATTGTCTTCTTTGTTGCCAATATCAATACCTAAAGACTGCTAATTTTTTATTTCTTTAAAGTTTTCTTTGATGAACTGAAATGAAGCAAAACAAAGAGGCAAAAAAGCTTCACTTCCAATTTTTCATCACTTTCTTCGTCACTTTCATCGCTGATATCAATAAGATGATCACTGTTTTGAAGATGCTAAAACTGAATTTATTTATTTCCCAAACTAGTTTCTGATTGCTCTCTAAATTTAGTTTTGATTTGAAGAACACAATTATCATCATACTGATCATATTTAGGCAAATCATTAAAAGAAGTAATGTCATCAAACATACACATTAGATCAATAGATTTCCTCTCCACATATTGCTCTATAAATCTATCTTCCGATATATGGTAGTTGGAATTAGCAGGAATTTGTTCATGGCTATCAACCTCTTCTTTTTGTGAAATAAATGTGTCATGGTGATTTTGAACAAAAAATTTATATTTCATGGTGATCTTCTATATCCTTTCCTCCATTTTTCTTATCAAAATGTCGAGTTTTACCTCTGCAATGTTGTTCTTCTCCACTCCTACTTTCAACTTTTCCGTTCTAATTTACAGATTAACTTCTACATCTATTGCAACATTTTGCATCTATTCCAGTGTTGAGGGGTTTCTTTCTCTTAGATAGAATTCTATCTTTGGATCAAATGCTTTTGGATAATGCAAGACGGTTGAATCAGGAGGAGCTCTTATATTTGATGGCATTGAATAATATATTTGATTAAATTTGTCAGAAATTTGTTGTATTGTTTCATTTGGCTATCTTTTTAACTAGTAATATTCTTCTATGATCACAAAAGGATTGACTTTGATTATCCATCAATCAAGGAAAAATTTGACAAATTGTTGGAAGTTTGAGATGCTTGCAATAGGTAGATTCTTGAACCAACTCTTTACTCTACTTTTCAAAGAGAGAGAAAAAAGTTTGATTCTAACATCATCTTCATAAATCTCCAATAATTCCAGATAATTCTAAAAACCTTGAATATGTTTTTGGACAGTGATTTTACCATCTACTCCATCAAACCTAGGGAGATAATTGTAATAATTATTAGGGAAAACATGGAGTGTAGGACGTAAGATGAGTGGTTTATATCTATCAGGAACTTTCCGAGGTACAAGAATATGTACAAGGATTGTAAGATCATTCTTGGTTATTTGAGATTTCCTGATTGGAAAGTGATCATCATAAGATCGAGAAGAATGCTACTCAAATGTGTAAGTAGATTTTATATTTACAATTTTCAAAGGAAAATAATTAAAATCTAATCTAAGATCTTCTCTAAAGTACAATATACATTGAAAAGCCTTCTTGATGAGAAAAAAAATGATGTCTTGGATAACAATCCAAGTTAAAAACCTCATCTTCCCATATTGTTCTTTCAGGTTCATTCTTGTAGTGGAGTCTTGATTGTGAAATTGATTTGGAGTCGTCAAGTTGATGATTTTAACCTTTGTGTGTTTGATCACTATCCAGCATCATAGATCAGATCTGAACTTGTAAAATATTTTTGAAGAAAATGTTATTTGTCCTCAGTATGGTTGCGATTTATGTTATCACTCCAAAATTTCTTCGAAGTTGTCAGAAAAATAAATAATAAAGCTAACCATGAACCACTTTTGGAGATCATGACCTAGCCTTCCTGATGCTTAGAGACGACTCTCTCTTTATAATTTAACTTTGTTTTAGTTAAGATGATTTTAGGCTAGTTATTGTTTGCACTTGGGTTTTGGTCTCAATTTGAGTGGTGGGATCACTTTACCTAGATGAATAGAGGTTTCCTTTTACCATTGGCCTATGGGGTCGAATGTGAGACAAACAAGACTCGATTCAGTTCTAAAAATAGTTTCTACGGGGCAAGATATATGAGTTATTGTAGATCTCAAAGGCTAATTGGTGAAATGGTTTCAAATCAGATCCAGGGAGAAATTAAGAGTTCCCTAGGCTAGACTTTGGAAGGAATGAAAGAAGTCAACCAGGATGGGAGAGCAATTAAGGGTTCTCAAATCCAGGTCTTAGAGGAAAAGATGTAAATAACTAACTGTGCAAAACAAAGTGTACTTAAACAAATTCTGAGTGATATTTCTAGTTAATTCATTCAAATTTAGAACACATTTAATGTTATGAAACACATAAGAAGGTAAAAAAATCAAAGAAAGAAGATCCTTCACTGCAAATGGCTCATTTCATGAATCATGTAGTGAAATGCTTTTATTACTTGCTCCAATCTGTTGATTTGAAAATGGTACAATCACCCTTAGGTTTTAAGATCAAAATAACTCTACAAATGTAAAAGAATCCACCCAAAATACTTCAAATGAAGAAGTATTTATACAAATTTTAAATTGAAATATCTTGAAAAAATATCAAGATTGGTTTTACAAATATCTCAAACTATTTTACATTAATAGAACTTAAACAAAGGATATTCAAAACTAATGAATCTATTTGGCACTATATTTATGGATTTATGGGAACAAAGAAGAGAAATGCAAATTTGATAACACCTCCTAATTAATGATGAGGCTTCCAAGTGACTAACTACCTCCTTCCTTTGTGCATTCTACACCAGAAATTCTACAAATTAGGGTCCAGTGACACCTTTTGCGTATCTCAATTATAGATAGACATGTAAAATGTGAAAGAGGTTATTGTAGATAATTATGTTATTGAGATAAACCTCTCTCCATTTCCAAAAATGAAGCTCCCGTAGTTCACAATATTCCTTGCAAAAAGATGTCAAAAACAAGACTTTGCACATTCCGAAAAATAGGTTGTGAATATATGAATGTATCTCCATTTTTGTAATAGTTGTGTAAAACATGAGATAGGTTTTCGTATAATCACCATTTAGGAACACAAACCTCCTCTAGTTTCTCAAAATGCATCTTGGATTGGCCAGAATAGTTTCTGGAAAATTATGACTTAAACAAGAAATTTCTAGAAAATGTACCATTCTTGCTCTGATTTCATCTTTTAACTTTAATTTTCTTTTAACTGTTTTTACTTTAATTTGGATGAACTTCATTGTTGCTAGATAAATTGTTTTCATCTCTGTTTAACCCTTACTACCTCCATGTTTACTTCTGCTTTTTACCTTGACTGCTCTGTTTGTTCAGCTATCTTCACTTTGACATGAATTTATCTTCACTTTGACATGAATTTATTTTATCTGTATGCTTTGTAATTGTCTTCCATGTTGTTTTTCTTCCCCCTAGCTTCTTTTATTCACTTTTTATTTTCCAATCTGATACAATTTTATTGATATGCTTTCATCTGGCTGATTTATCTGTTTCTTTTATTGTGGTTTTTTTACTTTCACTGTAACCTTTTGACTTTTACTGTACATTTTTGAATGAAAGGGTCATTCTAGTTTTTTCTCAAAATACCTGGAAATTGGTGAATTAGTTTGCAAATTGGTTTGAATGGTGATTGTAAAGGGTATGGTGGCTACAGACATGAACTGGATTCTCATATTGGGTGTTCAGAGCTTCTTCGGGCGGTATACGGCAGTGAATTTGGTCGCAGAGGCTTAGGGTGTCACAAACATATTGCTAAGGTTTTACAGAAAAATGACTGAAAAAGGATGAAATGGAGATTCTCGGCCTTTTAAAGGGCAATGGTTATATTTTGGTAGGAAAAGTATTTTATGAACAATGGACGGTTTTCGCGTTGGGCAGGGAGGCGATTTTGGAGGCCATCACACAGCTTTTGGCAGGTGGGTAGTATTTCATCGAGGGAATGCAATCTATGTTGGAGGCTAACAGGTAGTGAAATTAGGCTCGAGCAAAACCGCGAATATCATGTGCTCTTGGGCTGATAAAGGTCGGAGAGGGAGTGAGTATGATATGGATGTGCGTCGTCAGATCTAGGGGTGAGAGATCTAACAGTTGTGGCGTAGTGAAGCTACATTGAGGGAAATTAGGGTGAAGATTTGCGGGGCACGAGGGATTAATTACAACTAACTATCATTAATTAATGAATAAAGTGGGGGTTAAAAATATAATTAGCGGGTTAATGGAGTGGGACCAAGTCTAAATGTGGTAGGGTTTTCTTTAATGACAACAAGGGTTGGTGGGCTAATAGTTTTATGTCGGGGAAATATGAAGCGGGGAGTTAATTTAAAGAATGCAGGGGATGAAACTATAGTTTATAATTAAATTGGAGTTTGGATATTATATATGAAGGAGTTATTTAGTATAGGAAAAAGGTATATCGGGGAGCTAATACATTAGATTAGTACGTTAATATGAAATGAATGCACGAAATGGAAAATATAGTAAGCATAATCTAAAATATCATGTGTGACTTGAATTTCTTCACTGTGGTGGCCCAATATCAACATTTAACACTTATACTTAGGATAAAAGCATTTTTTGTGGGTTTTTGAGCATTTTGAACGAGAGGGGAATTAGTTAAGGGGGTTTTACCTTTCCTAGGTAAAATGTGTTCTAAACATAGGAAAAGGGGATTTTGTAGGGTAAAATGAGTGATGTAAAGGGAAAAGGGTGTTTTCATGAATGAGAAGGGTTTCAATAAAGTGGAATCCAATACTTGATGTTCATGAGTCATTAAGTCGAGGGTCTGGTCCCACCAAAAGTCAGAGAAATGCTCTGAGCCTTTATGATAGAAGGATTTTAGTACTGGAGCACATTGTGGGGAGGGAAATTAGTAATATGCCAAATTATGTTTATCCATGATTGTAAAAATTGCTTTTACCTACCTATCTGCTATTTAAACTTTTTATTCCTTATTTACATGGGTGCCTTTGAGCTTGCAAACCCTTATTCGTTTTTCTTTGAAACATGAAACTAACTAATTCAAACCTTATTTCATCCAAGAGCTCAGATTAAAATGTTGAGCTCCCTATCATTCTCTATTTTAACTATTGATCTGCCAAGATTAAACTATTTAGCTAGATCTTTATTCTCTATCTATCAACATCAACTTTAAAGCATGAAAATTCAAGATTAAGCTATTTGACTTATCATGGATTATGGTATTTTGAACAATTTACACACAATCACTATTTGTAGAAAAAGTAAAATAGTAGAGGCATTTTAATTTGCACACTTTCATGATCTATTTTTATCTCTTTTCAAGCAGTTCGTATTTTTCACTATTTTTTTTTTATCTTTGTTTCCTTTTGTCCTTTCATTTTTCTTTTAGGACATACCCTCTTTAGATTTTTTAATTTGGGAATAAATTTGCAGAAAGAAAAGATATGTACAATATTACAATGCTAACCATAGTCAATTCAAAATTATGAATCCTATTATTATAGGACCCTAACAACTGCAACCCACTTTTTTCGCATGGTTCTTTAAGACTAAAAGTCCCAAAGAGGTGAAACTCAGGTATAACATTACAACAGTGTTATTGGGAATATCAAGCTCTGATAGTGTAATACAGGAAGTTTAGAGAGATGGATGAGTCGACAGCTATGATTCTCAAGCAACACAGAGGCCACCACTATTAATCACTCCCATCTCTAGAAAGTGGGAAGTTCAAGAAGTTAATGCAGAAAGCAACATGGGAACTGATCGAGTAATAGAAGAGGCTCATTGTGGCAGAGACATGGCTTGATCAGAGGCCATCACAAGAATTGGAGTGGAGATATTTTGGTTATAGTCGTCATTCTATTTTTTCCCAGGTTTTGTATTCTAGTTTTTTTGTTATTCTGTATAATTGTATTTTAAAGAGGGAATCATTTTGTTGCAATGATTTGGGTGACAGAACCTTTTCACATCGAGACAACTAGTCAATCAGATAACTGGAGCTTAGGGTAAGATATTTTTGTAACTTTTTTCAAGATCTCCCTCTCCTTATGAAAGGAGGGAAGAAACACTTAAAGAAGGTTCAATATTTTTAGAAAGACTTCTGTTAAGGGACCTTTTAGTCATTTCATGAAAGCATGCGTGAATCTTGATGTACGCACTTTTCTCAAAAATCAATACAAGATTTCTGGTTATTCCAACTTATTTGATTGCAATATGTTCATCTCACTCTGTATTTTCATATATGTTATATATTCCTCTCAAATTGCATGTCATGTAGCAAATAGATGTATTTCCCATTAAATGTAGATTCATTTAGATCATGCTATTTGATGGATAATTCCTATATTAATGTGGAAATTCAGTATTTAAAAAGTGCTCCATGCATCTCAGCATTCCATAATCATTTCTTTACTTCTTCTTCTCTCCAAATCTAGATATACAAAATTCTTAACATTTTAGCTTTGTATGATAGATTTCTCCTTTACTGAATTCTATCATTACATCTATCTCAACAATTTAATTTGCTGCAAATTCTTAATCTGATTTGGATGCTATGACTGGTTGAGGATTATTTCTTGTGTATTCCTATGGATACGCTACTTCATATACCATATCTTTATGAATTATTTTGAATCAACCCAATTTGAATTTCTTGTGACAAACTATGGTGTTGTAAGTCTTTAAGATAAATTTGATAACATTAATTAAGATGTGCTAGGCACTGGTCTCCCATCAACCCAGAGGTTGTCTCTACAAGTGGAAACATCCTTTTGGCGTCGTTGTTGGGCAACGGATTAGAGAATTTTTCCCCTGGGTACAAAAAACTTTAGACTCCCTCTATTAGGTGATTAAGGGAAGTGTGCGGGGAAGACCTCTCACCTTGGCGACTCCACACTCTGAGTTTATTTATAAACACTTTGGTGATTCCAATGTCGATATTTTTATCCGATCATCTTGGCTTATAAGAGGCCCCATACTTGCTCAAATACCTCTCAGAAAATAACACCATCTATATCTGACCCAGAAAGAATAATATTCAGGACGACTTGGAAGGAAAAACCCCAAATATTGGTGCTACTGTCTCTTCCTTTCCTGAGACATCCTCATCTAGCTCACAAAATGCCATAATTCATTTCTTTGATTTCCCTCCTATAGTTCTAGTATATCCTTTATAAATTGGTCAGCTACATAGTACCGCTTCCTTAGAGGTCAAGGAAGAAGAATTTTCAATCAACACCCCTTCTCTCTAATATCCTCTCCCTAAATTTGAGGAGGTAAATAATATACTCCTTAAAAACCCTACCCACAGTTTGAAAAATTTCTCATTCCACAGTCATTCAAATATCTCACAATTGTTCATACTTCAGAGACCCCTAATAAATCAAAGCACCAGCACCTCTGATCTAGATGGTTGTCCCAGTTTTCTTGTTAAAAAAATATGCTCCCTTAGACCTGCCTCAACCTTTAAATTAGCTTTTTTTTGGGGTCTTCGAATCAAATTTTGACTTCACACTCACAGAAAGGAAGTCTCATACCTTGGACCATATTCAAACTGATTCTATCGAAGTAGAAGAAAATTTTACCTCAACAGGGAAGTCAAGAGGCAAAATTGACCCTAGAGAGAAGAAAAAGAGAAAATAGGTGGAAACTTCGTTAATTCAAGGAAGAGATTTCCAAGAATATATGATAGAGAAGATGGATAAGTTGATAAATACTTATCAAATAAACTAACCAAAATGGAGCTGGAAAATAAAAGCCATCAATGACGGAGCTTCTCAGCTTCTAATCAGGATTTCCATCCCCAATAAAGAAGGCCTCTTGTACAGATACTGCAAAGGGAGAGGAAAGAGCACCAAGACCACATTGATCCTTTGTTATGTCTAGAAGATGATCTAGAGGAACATATACCAGATGAAAATGAAGTTCAGGGGAACTTGTATTTCTCTTTCTTCGATGAATGACAAGGACTCAGAACATATGAAGAAGAGGAGGAGGAGCTTGATGCAACAGTGAATGATGACAATATTGATGATTACTGCAAGTAGTTCCTTGATTTCATCCAAGTTTAGCTGCACAAGAAATAAAATTTGCGTCATCTGGAAAGAGATCGAGAGGAGAAGACTAAAATGAGTGTACTTCCTCCCAAGAACCTCCTAAGCTAGCAGATAAGGGGAAGGGGTTGTTATAGCTGATTATTCAAAAAAGAAGGGGTCCTCAAACCCAAACTTCCATAAGCCTGAATCCCCCCAAGAAGATAAGTAACCTCCCCCTTCTAGGACCATATATGGAAAAGAAAAGGATCAAGTAGAAGTTAGCAAAATGGGAAAAGGCCCTACCATCTTCAAAAGGACCATGAGAAAGTCAAGATCCTGGACCCATTATCTGAGCTCTTGAAACAACCCACCTATAAGTCCCAAGTTTCTGAGCTCATGTTTCCTTATGCTTCAATCCAACCACCCGATAGTTTAAACCTCCAAGAATAAAGGCCAATGGTTTTCTCTAGACCCCATGTCAAAGAGCAAGATCCCTCCACAACACATTTTTATGTTAGTTTAGTAGTACCTGACCTCCTTCTCCATAACTGCATGTTGGACTTAGGAGTCTATCATAATTTGATGCCACTGTCAGTAATGAAATGACTAGTTCCAGAGATAACCAGACCATACAAATATCTCTACTCTTTTGACTCTAAGAGGGTAAAGTTATTTGGAATGATAAAGGACCTAGCGGTGAATTTGGCCGAGATCCTAGTGAAAAGTGTAGTGATGGACATTGTAGTAGCTGATATCCCTGCAAGGTTTAGTATGCTTTTTTCAAGATCTTGGGGATCAAAGGTTGCAGGTTCCATCAAGATGGATCTTACCTATGCTACCATCCCTATCTTTGGTGGAGAAGAAAGGTGACTATATAGGAAATCAAGGTTTGTTAAAACAATCATGAAAGTTGATTTCCAAAATAATTCTCATGTGTATGGGAAAGAAAGGGATCTCTCATGATTAATGCTAGAAGAAGATGATTTTATTTTAGAAGAAACGCAGGTACAACCTGTAGCCAAATTGGATCAACAACTCAAAGATTGTAGCAAAGTCCAAAGGTTGCATTTTGATGGTGCAAATTCTTAACCAGGAAAAGTAGTAGGATTATTGTTGATATCTCCAGAGGGTAGCTTGAATCCCCTCTCCTTAAAATTGGAATTTGAGGCAACCATTAATGTGGCAGAGTATGAGGCATTACTACTAGGCATGCAAGCTAAAAGGAATCTAAACATTGAATTCATGAGTATGTTCAGAGACTCAAAATAATTTTTGAGGCAAATCAAGGACCAATGTAAAACTAAGCACCCCTAGCTAAGGGCCTACATAAATGAGGTTTAGGATTTAATTGAAAACTTCATCATAGATTTTAATTTCCAATTCTTACCAAGGGAAGGAAATCAAATGGCTGATTCATTGGTTATAGATGCTAGTAATTTCAGGCCACCACAAAATCCACTTCTTAGATATGAAACTAAAGTTAGGTATAGACCTTCAGTGCCTGACAATGTGAAACACTAGCAGGTGTTTGAAGATGATGAAAAAGCCAAGTGTTTCATTGAAGTCATTGGGGAATTCTCAAATTCTATAGTTGACCAAGAAGAAGAAGAAGTGACAGAGGAACAACCAACCACCTAGGAGGAAACTATCACATGGCATACAGTTCTGCAGCTTAAGGGAAACATCATTCCCTATGGTCTAGTTCTTTTGGAGAGGTTATTAAAATCCAATGACGTGGCTTCAAAACTCGTTGAAAAGGGAGTGGATGACCAGGTTGAGGATTGCAAAATTAGCTCGAAGAATAAACCCCGGATGATAAAATTATCAAAAGGGATCCCCCATCAATATAAAAAAAGGTACTTAAATCTCTTAAGAAACTATACAGATGTTTTTTCTTGGTCATATGAAGGTTTAAATACTTTTGATACAAATGTTATTCAACATAAGATTCCTTTCAAGAATGGAATGAAGCCCTGTAAGCATAATACAAGAGAGATCAACCCCCTTTTAATCCCATTCATTGAGAAGGAAGTGAGGAAGTTACTTCAGGCCAAGATCATTATACCATTGAGGTGCTCATATTGGGTGGAAAACCTAGTTCTTGTTAGGAAAAGAAATGGAAAGATAAGTATATGTATGGATTTTAGAATCCGAAATAGAGATTCATTGAAAGACAATTACCCATTGCCAAAAATTGATTATATATTACAAAGGATAGTTGGCTCAACTTGGATGTCCATGATGGATAGATTTTCAGGATATAATCAAGTAGTAGTGCATCTTGATGATCGAAAGAAAATTGCATTCACTACACTTTGGGAGACCTTCATGTATGAATGCCATTCAACCTTATAAATGAAGGAGCAACCTTCCAAAGAGAAATGGTTATAGCTTTCATGGGAGAATAGGACAAACTCGTAGTGGTATACATGTATGATTTCACAATTTTCTCTAGAACATATGAAGAGCATACTGAACATTTGAAACTCACTTTTGAGAAATGCAAGAAGTATGGGTTGCCTCTAAATCCAAAGAAATCTGAGTTGGCTTTGAGCGAAGGTAATTTTTTGGGGCATATAGTAACACAAGAGGGTGTGAAGATCATAGTTAAACATGTGGAAGCCATCAACCACAATTCTATACCTGGAAATAAAAAAGAGGTCCAAGTTTTCTTGGAAAGGACTAACTTCTTGAGGAGATTTGTACCGAATTATGGAGAGATAGTGAAAGGTATCATGAAGATGTTGAAGAATGGGAACAAGGTAAAGTGGAGCCAAGATTCCCAAGAATCATTCTATAGGATCAAGAGAGATTTTACAGAGGCTTATGTGTTAGTCAGCCTGAATTATTCAATACCATTTTACATATTTCCTTTTTCCTCCCCTCATACAATAGTCATTGTGTTATTGTAGAAGAATAATGAAGGTCACAAGTAGCCTATAGCCTTCTTCAGCCAGGTGATGTGGGATGCTGAATTGAAATATAATATATTGGAAAAATAGGCTTATGCCTTGCTCAAAGCTTTTAAGTCCTTCAATTTTTTTTTTACACTCTAACCTTGTAGCTTATGTTCCAATAATCATTGTTAAAGACATCTTGTTGCAAGGGGACAGTGATGGAAAAGGAGGTAAGTTTATTCTGAGAATCCAAGAGTATGGAATGGATATGAAGCCAATTAAACTCATGTAAGGACAGGGATTGGCCAAAATACAATCAAAGTCTAATTTCCAGGCTTCGAGGATTAACCTATTAACAGAAAAATATGAAGAAGGGACACAACTACCGATGATCAAAACATCGATCCAAAAATTTCATATCAAATATGAAACATTTTCTCAGTATAAGGATTTCATCCACTATCTGCTATTCTTAAGGTGCCTAGTGAAGATGGATAAATCCAAGTATAGAGAATTAACATTACAAGACCATAATTTTATTGTATCCAATTGGAAACTATACTGGAAAGACCCGATTGGAATTCTACTTCTATGTTTGGTAGAAAAGAAACTCATAAGGTAATGGATGATTTTCGTAGTGGCAATTATGGGGGACACTATAACTGGAAGACCATTGTGTAAAATATATTGAAGAAATATCCTATTGGCCTAAACTATTTGGAGAAGTTCACTCTTATGTTTGGGCCTGACAAAAGTACCAAATGTTAAACGAAAAGAAGAAATTAGCCCCACTCCCCTTAAACCATTTTTGTATAGAAGATCCTTTCACGTAATGGGGATTGAACTTTATCTGAGAGATACACCCCCCTTCCAGCGGGAAACACAAGTGGATACTCATGGCCACAAACTATTTCAAAGAATGGGTGGAAGCAATCCAAGCCCGAAATGCAATCAACACTATCATCATAAAACATTTGGAGGAAAATATCTTGGCCAAGTTTGGGTGTCATGTGAAAATTGTGACTGATAATGCTCAGGATTTTAAGTCTACAAAATTTATCAACTTCTGTGAGAAATCAACATTACAGTTGGCCACTCTAGTATCTAATACCCTTAGGGAAATGGGCTAGATGATTCCTTTAACAAAATGGTGGTGAGGATCATGAAGAAAAGAATTGCAAAACACAAGAGAAATTGGGACTCCAAATTAAAATTTTCTCTATGGCATAACAGGGTCACTACTAAAAGATCCACGGGGAAATGACCTCTTGAGTTGGTCTATGGGAAAGCATCCATATTCCCTATACAACTCACTATGCCAGATGTCAAGATACTATAGGATGTGGAATAAGAACCAAGCTCTCTAATTCGAAGGATAACTCAACTAATGGAACTCCAGGAGAACAAAGAGTAGGTGAACCACAAGTTAATCAACTACCAGCAGTAAATAAAATATTTTTTTGATAAGAAGGCTAAGGACAGACCTCTCTAGCTAGGAGATGTAGTTTTTAGGTGGTATGTGAGAAGAGAAGACAAAGGGAAACATGAAAAAATTGATCCCTTATGGTCTAGACCCTTCAAGATTGTTGAGACAAACAGAAACAATACTTTCTTGCTGGAAACTTAGAGGGTGAAATGCTTGAGGTGCCCATAAATGGGAAATTCCTCAAGCCTTACTTTCAACACTAAGAGGTGCATTTCTCACCCATTGTATATATTAGTGAGCCATTGTAATATCAATAATACTTTCAATTCTTTATGTTTCTGCTTTTGTTTTTATGTACTTGAATAAAATGAATCCATGTCCAACGGGTAGAAGGCTAGCAGTCTGCAGGTTCTCAGCCCCTTGCTACCAAGGCACTGTCCCCAATTTGAGTCAATATTATCACCTAATTTGAAATTTTTCAAATGGCGCCAAATGATATCAAAAGAATAAAAAATAGAATAGAATCTTGTATTCATCTTCCAAGCCCTCGAGGGACTCCAAGTCCATGTTGGACCCTCTCCATTAGAAAGTGATCTGAACAAGATTTCCAATGATATGTGGAAGTACAAAAATGGACTCCTGGATGAAAATTTATGGTCTTCGAAAGTTACACGGATTCCAGCCTTAGGAAAGAAGGAATATTGGAGGTATGATATTGAAGATCGCATATTGGAGGTCCAACAACATGGCATATTGTCGCATCACATGTCTTAGGTCTAATATTTCAGAGGTCCACTAGTACCAGGGATCAGTGATCGCCTACCATAGCACTTAGCACATTGGCGATCACACATGAGAGATCCAATGCATTAGAGCAAGCATATCAGAGCATCAAGAGATCGACGCATTACAACTGGCAATCAAAACTTCTAAACAGGTGACAACCTTTTAAACTTGTGATATCACATAAAGTTCTGATATAGTGTAAAATTGCCAAGGGACTCAAAAATGAGTTTACAAAGGATTTCCCTGTAAAACGAAGGGGAGATGAAACCTTTTCTCTCTCCTTCATGAGGAAGCGTGGTGGAACAGAATTAGTGCTGATAATGACTTAGTGCTGATAATGACTTGTGGCAGCACAGGATTGGCTCTGATAATGACACATGAAAAATGATGTCACCATGACATGGTGCTATAGAAGGACATGTGGCAGACATTTTTTGAATTTTGAGGGGGCCTAAGGGCACATATCTTGGGGACACATGTGAACATTGAGGAAGTGCCACTTGAAATGATGACGTCATAATTGCAGATCAGCAATCAGAGAATGAACATGTCACAACTCCCATTAGCATTTCTCTGATTAGGAACTGCTGATGAGAGGGGCTTTGATATATTAGGCTAGCACATGGTCTATAAGACGTTAGAGAACCTTGGATGCTAAGCAGTGAACAAAGGAAAATAGCCAGTCGGTTCGAACAAAAGGCTGTAATGCCTTGAGGCTAAGCACCTCGTCATAGCCCCCAATCATAGGATGAGAAATGCAGAAAGGAGATAAAACAAAGGGGGGTAAAGGATACTCGAACTCTTTGTTTTTGCATGATTATTTAAGAGTAAAATTCCTCAAGAGATGAAGCTCCATTATAGCATTACGACAGTAATTACTGGGCATATTGAGCTTTCATAGTGTAATAAAGGAAGTTTAGAGAGACGGATGAGTCCACAGCTATGATGCTAGAGCAACATAGAGGCCACCACTATTAATCGCTCCCAACTCCATAAAGTGGGAAGTTCAAGTGGTTAAGGCGGAAAGCTAGAGGGGAACCGCCCGAGTAACGAAAGAGGCCCATTATGGTAGAGACGTGGCTTAATAAGAGGCCATCATAGGAAGTGGCATGAAGATATTTTTTCTATAGTCATCATTCAGTTTTTTTCGAGGTTTTTGTATTCTGGTGTTTTGTTATTCTATTATGATTGTATTTTAAAGAAAGAATCATTTTGTTGCAATGATTTGGGTGATCGAGCCTTTGCATGGGGAGACAACTAGTCAATGAGATAGCTTGAGCTCAGGCTATGGTATTTTTGTAAATGTTTTCAAGCTCTCCCTTTCCTTATAAAAGGAGGGAAGAAACACTTGAAGTATGTTCATCACCCTCTATATTTTCATATATGTTATATATTCCTCTCAAATTGCATGTCACGTAGGAGCTAGATATATTTCCCATTAAATGCATATTCATTTAGATCAAGATATTTGATGGATAATGTACGTATTAATGTGAAAATTCCGTCTTTAAATAAAGCTCCATGCATCTCAATATTCCGTAAGCATTTCTTTACTTTCACTTCTCTCCAAATCTAGACACACAAGTCTTTAAATAAAGCTCCATGCATCTCAATATTCCATAAGCATTTCTTTACTTTCACCTCTCTCCAAATCTAGACACACAAAATTCAAAAAATTTAAGCTTTGTATGATAGATTTCTCCTTTACTAACTTCTGCCATTACATCTTTCTCAACAATTAATTTTCTGCAAATATTTAATCTGATTTGACCACAAAACTAATTGAGGTTTATTTCCTGTGTATTCCTTTGTAAAAGTTGTTTCATATATTGTATCTTTATAAATGATTATGAATCAACAAAATTTGAATTTCTTGTGACAAACTATGGTGTTGCAAGTCTTCAAGATAAATCTCACAGCGTTAATTAAGATGTGGTAAGCATTGGTCTCCCATCAACCCAAAAATTGTCGCTAGGAGTGACAACATGTAAAATAAATATCAGCAAAACATATAAAAAATAGCATCCAAGAATAACATCCTACAATCCTACAATCTTAGAGAGTTTCTCTTTAATAAATGAATACTTATAATAAACCTATCGTTAACACTTTTCAGTTCATATATGATTTAACAAAAAAAAATTATCCAAACCATGTACCTACTTATCTTTAAGTTATAAAAAAATTTATATTATTACGTATTAACTCATGATTAACCTTAATTACTTTTAAGTTCTGAAAAGGTCTATATAACATGATACCTCGGTAATTAAAATTTCCAGTTTCTTGGTGATCAACATACTACCTTCTACTACCTTGGTAAATCACCAGCGTACAATATAAAATCAAACACCATTCTAATATCCACTTGATCGGGAATCTGATTGTAGAAGCTACCCCTTTTACCAAGTAACTGCCAAAAGCACTGTGACTTTCTAACAAAAGAATTTGCAATCTAATCTATCCAAATCTGGCAGCGTATATTATCAGTTCAATGGAAAATCAAACGCTGTTCTAATTATCTACCAAAACACAATGGAGAAGCTATTTTTTTTACCCTAATAATTGCCAAAAGAATATAGATAGTTTAACAAATGAATTTGCACTTTATCCAAATTTGGCAACATATAAGACCAACCATTACTCTTGATGCTACTGAAAAAAAGCATAATGGAAAACAAATTCTCCAACAATGACGTTAACCCTACAAAGGTACGGTGCCCAACAATGACTAGAACATGATAATCTTTTCCTTGTTGTTTTCAGCGTTCACTGCACGGAAAGAATCCTATAAATAGGATAGGATAAATTTTTGTTGTGAGACGAAGACTGAGTGACAAAGGCGAGAACTTTTTCTCCTTTTTGGTTTTGGAAAAACTGATGAACGTGAACTGAAGTACAGAATAGAACGGTGCCGGTATACCCAAGAACTTCAACTCTTTTACATAATACGCACTGAAATGATATCGACGAATATATATTGTGACTGAATCATTTCTAATCCCCACGTTGTAGGCAGTAGAAACGTGAAAACCACCGATAGCAGCGGGCCAGGGGTATCGCGGAGAGGCGTGCGGAGAATATATTGAAACTGATTTCCAAAATGCAAAGCGATTGCACAGCGGGTATTGGAGATCAATTTCGAACTTATGCTCCTTCATTTCATGATGTTGCTGGTCGAAATTTTTGCGGCAGCGAATTGACCCCACGATCTCCAACTCAAATCCCTAACACACACTCAGCGCTAGCTTTTACCAGGATTCCATGGACCCACAGGCGTGCTTGTACTGTTTCTCCTCCAAGTCCCACTTTCTCCCGAGCTACTTATTCATGTCAACACTTTCACATTAAGTTCAGATTCCACCGACAATCTACATGCATATATCTCCGTTTAAAGTTATCCATCCATATGATTGATTCGAAAAGAATAAAACATATCAGCTTGATGTTATCATGGTGATAATGTGGTGTCGTGGAACTATTAGATGTTTTGGCGATCAGTGGCCGCACTTTCAAGTGGACTTTGGATCCGGGTAAATTTAGTAAAAGGAGGTTTTATTTTCTAGGCTTTATATTCTTCATTTAGTGGTTGTGCACCCTCCATTACAAATCCACTAGAAATCTTGATTCACAGGGTCATCTATAACAAACATATCTACCACTACAGTTATTTGGAAGTGAAAAAGAAATTAAACTAATACACAATTCGAAATCTTGATTCACATGGTAATCTGTAACAAACAAGTTTACAACTATAGTTATTTGATTATGAAGAGGAGATTAAACTGATCTATTGAAATCATGGTCATCTGTAACAAACAAGTTTACAACTATAGTTATTTGATTATTTGATTATGAAGAGGAGATTAAACTGATACTCCTGGATATTAGACATAGTGGTCAGCCCTACCTGGTGTCTGATTCTGACTCCTGATCAGATTTGAATAGGCTAAGCCTACCTTTCCTATCGGCTTGTATGGCTGTCAAGATGTCTTGTATAGTGGTTTTGTCTGTCTTCCCTGAACACGCTTAGCCATATAATTACTTATGGGCTATTTCTCGTCTAACTAACTACATATTTAGTAAGTTTTGTGTTTTTATTTATCAATTTGGGGCTATGAGAATAGGCTAGGCCCACATTTCTGATCCAAGAGAGTTTCAGGGTGATATAAGCTATAATGTAATATCAGTTTTTCAGTAATTTAAAAATATTTATAAAGTTTACATAGAATTTTTTATTTCAATCATGTAAGAAAATTAAGTTAAAATTTGTTTTTATTTTTTTTAAACTAGCTTTTTGATTTCATATATAGATTTTTGGTTTCATATATAGATTCAATACCTTGACAAAGGCACTAGAATTGTGCAAAATTCACAAATCAAACTGTAATTCTAACTAATCCTTACTAGATTGTTAAAAAAAATGAGCCAAAAAATCTCCAAAACTTATGACATCTAAATTAAGGCATTTTTAATTTTTCATGATCCAGCAGGTGTGGGCTGTTGCAGTTTGCATCATGATCATTAACTTTTGTCTCTTTCATTCTCTGCTTTAATTGCTTTTCTCACATGGTGGAAATTAACAAAAAAAAATCATGCCCTTGCGAACAGCGTACTTTCCTTGTCTGGATATGAATATCGTTTTGCTGTCATCTCGTCTGGGAGGATCCACTGAGGATTTTCTTACACACCTACAATTCTGTGTGTGCTCACGATTCCACTGCCATAATTGTTTCGCCATGAATGTCTGTATTTATATCCGTAAAGTCTTTACGCACTTGTTCTGAGTTGCGGAATGATCGTCAATTTGGCATTGACCAAAAAGGCTATTACGCTTTTTGTACAGACTTGCAGAGTGCATTATACGGTTAAACCCTACTATGAGCCAACCGATCAATGAAAATATCCGAAGGTGAAGAAGCACATATCACTCACGATCACACATGTTATCGTGCGCGTCAAGTCGCAATCATTGTAACAGTATGTTTCTGTGAGAACATTGGGCAGATTTAGTGAAGGTTTCAGCGTCCACCCATCCAAACGGGGTTGACATTTCTATGTCAACTACTACCGGCCAAATATTTTCAGCTGGTTCTAACAATAAAATTTTCTCTAAAATTTTACTCAATCTTAATGAACTCAATTTTATTTAATCCTAATGAACTCAATTTTATTTAAGAAATGCAGAAGCTGATAGATGGACAGAAGAAACCCCACAATAGCACACTTTGATATGACTTGCGTTTATTAAATTGTTTTAATTTTCTCTAAAATTTTAGACAATTTTAATGAACTCAACTTTATTTAAGAAATGCAGACGCTGATAGATGGACAGAGGAAACTACACAATAACACACTTTGATATGACTTGCTTTTAGTAAAATGTTTTAATTCAATTGCTTGATTTTACATAATTAAATAGATTTAAAACCACTAAAAATATATATGCTAAATTTAACTCAAGCATGAGTGACACTTTCTAAATTAGAATTTAGAATTCTACCATTTTTTACTCTTCTTAAATTTAGACTATAAAATTGCACGTTGACGGAGTGTAATTGGGAGTAAACACTCCCTTCAATTACGACCTTAATACTTGTTGGTATAATATTTAGATAGACTTGAAATATACAAGGTTTCTTTTTCTAATGAAACTCAAATATATCTCTTATCAATGACTGTGTGAATATTTACAAGATTTAAGTGGATTTCCCTATTATTTACAAGTTCTCTAATGAAGTAATATATTTTATTAATATGCTTGATTTTAGATAAAGTAATAGCTTTTTGTAAATTATTTTATGATTAATAATGAGTGGAGTATTATTAAAAAAATTAAATATTTCAAATATCACTTTTACTTTTATAATATTATAAAACTATTTAGTATACTGAGTAAACTATATTATTTAAGGCATTTTTGTTTACCATATGGAAAACAATAGCATAAGATCTAATAGTAAGTAAACTTTAATAATTTGATTATAGATATAAAAATATTTTTTCATTGATTGTTCCACTATTTAATCTTTCTCAACAAAAATAAAATTATTAGTATAATAAATAGACATAAAATAATTATAGATATAAGGTTACACTATCTTTTTTTTTTCACTTATCTTCTATCCTATTCTTCCCTACAAATAAATGCCTAATAATAATGTTCTGATGTAGGAAAAAAGAATAATTCAAAATATTTGATTACATGAAACTCACTTTGCTTTTAAAGAAAAACATGGGACTTGTACATACATGTGATCGAAAAAATAAATATTTGATAAGAGAAGGGAAAATGTGTGTATTAAATGATATTGTATTGTGTGATCATCATACCAATGAATGTAATCAAAGTTTAATATATGATGGGTGATTAGGTTTTCCATCATAATCATGTACAAGCCTCATATCTTTATTTAAAAGCGAAGTAGGCTTCATGTAATAAATAAACATCATTGCTATGTAGGTTTCAAACATTTTAAACATTAGTGAACTAAGGTTATGCTATTGGGTTTAATATTAGGGTTTAACTAGTCTTTGTTTCCCATATCTCACAATATTTAGCCTTAACATTATTTGAGAATATTGTGACATTGGGATGGAAGAGAACTCTATCCAATGTCGCATTGTGTCAAGCATTATTGCAATGTGACAATCGATTTGACAATCATTGATAGAATGTGAGAATGATTGTGCAATTTTAATGTTACGGTTTAATATACTAAGAAATATATCTAAAGTTGCATTATGACAAACATTTTTGCAATGTGACAATTAATTTGACAATCGTTATTGCAGCGTTAGATTACAATGTAATTTATTCAATATTTCATTACGAAATTAGAAAATAAGGTTTTAATATATTAATCTTAGGGTTTATATAGCTTGGCTTTATAATATTAAACCCTTGGGTTTAATATTTTTCCCTTGGGTTTATAATATCAATCCCTTGGGATTGTTAATCTAAGGGTTCGTAGGGTATAATATTATTCATAGGGTTTATATTATTAATCCTTGGGTTTAATATAAATCCCTTGGGTTTATAATCATTGTCAATGATGGTCCAACGTCACATTGTGAGAAATATTGTGTCAATATGAAAATCAACCATGGTCAACCATTGTTAACCATCGTCAACCGTCGTCAATCATGGTCAACCATGGTCCAACGTTGTATTATGACAAAGATTGTCTCAATATGAAAATCAATTATGGTCAACCATGGTGAACCATGGTCCAAAGTCGTATCGTGACAAAGATTGTCTCAATATGTAATTCAACCATGGTTAACCATGTCTATTATAGCATTTATAATATTTATCATAGGGTTTATATACCTTGGTTTATAATATTTATCGTAGTGTTTATCACAGGATTTTCTCGATATGAAAATCAATCATGGCCAACATGGTCAATAATGGTGATCAACCATTGTCCAATGTTCCATTGTGACAAAGATTGTCTTAATATGAAAATCAAACATGGCCAACCATGGTCCAATGTCACATAGTGACAAAGATTGTCTTCATATAAAAATCAATCATGGTCAACCATGGCCCAAAATCGTATTCTAACAAAGATTGTGTCAATGTGAAAATCAACCATGGTCAACCTTGTTTATCTCACCATTTATAGTATTTATCATAGGGTTTATATAACTTTGTTTATGATATTGATCTTAGGGTTTATCATAAGATTTTCTCAATATGAAAATTAATCAAGGTCAATAATGGTCAACATTGTAGCAATTTGATGATCAATTTGACAATAATTATCACAATACTACATTACAACGCAATTTATGATACTTCACATTATGAAATTACAAAATTAGTATTTAACATATTAATCTTAGAGTTTATAATCTTAGGGTTTCTAGTTTTTATAACATCAACCATGGATGGTTAACCATGCTTATTTTATCATTTATAATATTTATCATAGGGTTTATATACCTTGTTTCATAATATTTATGATAGTGTTTATCATAGGATTTCTCGATATGAAAATCAATCATGGTCAACCATGGTCCAACGTTGTATTCTGACAAAAACTATTTCAATATGAAAATCAAACATCGTCAACCATGGTTCAACGTCACATTGCGACAAATATTGTCTCACTATGAAAATCAATCGTGGTCAACCATGGTCTAACGTCACACTGTAATAAAGATTGTCCTAATATGAAAATCAACCATGGTCAACAATGTTTATTTTAGGGTTTATATACCTTGGATTTATAATATTAATCCGTTGGGTTTATAATCCCTTGGGATTTTACTACTAATCCCTTGGGATTTTACTACTAATCCCTTGGATTTATTATTCCCTTAGGTTTATTAATCTAAGGGTTCATATTCTTAGGGAAAATATTATTCATAGGGTTTATGATATTAATCCTAGGATTTCATATAAATCCCTTGGGTTTATAATCATGGTCCAATGTCACTTACTAACAAAGATTGTCTCGATATGAAAATCAACCATGGTCAAACATTTTCAACCATCATCAACCATGGTCAATCATGGTCAATATGGTCCAATGTCACATTGTGACAAAGATTATCTCTATATGAAAATCAACCATGGTCAACCATGGTCCAACATCGCAGTGTGACAAATATTGTCTCAATATGAAAATTAATCATGGTCAAGCATGGTCCAATGTCGCATGGTGATAAAGATTGTCTCAGTATGAAAATCAACCATGGTCAACCATGCTTATTTTATTCTTTATAATACTTATTGATGGGCCTCCAAATTATACATAAATTAAGGCCCATCTAACCATCCTTCAACACATTAAACCTCTATTTTTTACATTATATAATGTACTTTTAACTTTAATATGTTCAGTTGGAAGGTTTATGGATAATTGCGTATTTTTGCCTAATATTATTCATTTTTGTGGAATATTGTGAGAATATTGGGCATATTATGGAGATTTGGAGGAGGAGATAATTCAGGGATTTGCTCCCTCCTAGAGGAGGATCAATACTAGATAATAAATCAACAAGATATTATGAAATTACTGTGTAAATTCTGGAGCTCCAATGATTGAGAAAATTTAGGAATGTGTTCCTTGTCATTTAATGCAGATTCCCAGTGTTGGGAACCAGATCCACTAATTGAAGGATTTTGGAAGGGAAATCTTCCTCCTTTCATGGAGAATGCCTCCTAATAATTTTGTATAGATACCAATTCCAATTTGCCTCTACAGAGGGATTTTTCATAGTCTTTTTGTGGAGAACGCTTGTATTTTTGTAGCTCCACTTTCATTTCTTGCAGGGATGTAATTGTATTGATGAAAATAATGAAGATTGGGACCATTTTCAGCTTCTAAATCTTGGTATCCTTCATAGGACTCTGAGTTTCCTTGGGCTTGTCCATCCTAGGAGCCTCAGAGCCATTTTGTATAAGTTACTTTTCTTCTTTTCACTTATTATTCACATGCATCTCTTGTTCTTGTTTTTCCATTTATGCATTTAATATTGATTATTTCTTGTTGTAGGATTGGGTTAAATGGTTGAAGTAAGTTATTTTGTAGGAGAAGAAGCATGACTTCATCCTTGGAACAACTTTGGAACATCTGTTATTTTTTAGAACATTCTAATGAGCATCAATTCAGTTGATTTCACTTGCATTAGATCATAAAAGCATTAAAGTTAATAATAAAATTTACCCAATTTCATTTTCACTTTATTAGGTTAGGCATTTTCTATATTAACTAGCTCATGAGTTCTTGAATTTCTACATTTTAGATTAGCAATTTCCTAATATTTTTTAGCATGTATTAACAGGGGTATTTTTGAGTGATTCCACCTAGAATGGAGACCTAAGATATCCTATTCAATAAAAACAATTATCCCATCCAATTTGGATTTGATTTACTTGTTCATTCGGTGAATTATGTCTTCTTGTAGAAAATCTGTAGCTTCCTATAACAGCACCTGTAACTTCCTATATCTCTCTTCCATCATGCATATTCTTTCCGATATTTGCTCAAAAATCTTGGTTTGTGTCCCTTAGGGTTGAATCATAACTCCTAGGTTGTACATAAATGGTTGAGGAGTAATAAGCACTACTTAGGATTTTCCTTTTTACCCTTGTAAAATATCTCAACAATTTGGCTTAATGGACAGATTTATGAAATGGACAATACAATGATGATTTTCTTGATTTCCACATCCAATGAAATCTGTCAATGGATCTAAAATATTCGAAATATAATGATTGATATTTAGTTCATGATATTTTCTTTATGCAATTAGAATAGGTTTTCTTTCCTTGTATTTTATTTCTTGCAATAGGTTAAGGTTTCCATTTCAAGCATTTCCATTTCTACAATTAGTTTAGAATTTGATTACATTCACTCCATTACATAATAAAAATGGAGGAAGGACACATTGTATGTTGCACATATAGTGCTAATACCTCTTAATTTTGTATGAACCCCGAATTGATAATTAAAGTTGGTAGCCTTGGTAGTTGTAGCATTCTTGTTGCAATACTGAGGCTCATCACTTTTTGGTGTCGTTGCCAGGGAGGTGTCAAATGATGCATTATTTTATTCCCTAGTTGATACATTTCTTTCTACTTTATCGAAAAGCAGAAAATTGCATTAGGCATGTTTCATTTCAAGAATAGAAAATTGAATTGCATTAGCATTCTTATTAAAAAAAATCTCCAACACCAACATCCCCATTTGATCACGTGGTGTAGTAAGAGCCGCATTACCATTAATTTTTGTAGGTAGAAGAAGAAGAGGTGGCAGAGAAGGTAGGAGAAATGGATGGAGATGATGACAATGAGTAAGATCCTCTTGGATTTCCCATTCACTATATTAATGTTAGTGTCCACATAAAGAAGATCCCTCTCCATCTTTTCTTCCAAACATCCATGGCATGAAGTTAGAGGATCCAGAAACCTCTCTCTTCGAATTTTAAATTGTTCGTATATCTTATGGTTACTTATTAAACACTCAAAAATTGAGATTTTTTCCATAAATATTAAAGGATGGATCTCTTAAATGGTTCATGAGTTTAGGGACTAATTCAATAAGATCATCAAATGATATGCAAAAGATATTTCTAGAAAAAATATAAAGATCATGATCTTAAAGAAGAAATCTTTAGTATGAATAAAAAATAAGATGAGAGCCTTGAGGATCTAATATATAGGTTCATGTAGAATGTTAAGAGGGAAAAATTACATCATTTAGGAACTTACACACTAAAAACCCTCTTACTTAGAACAATTAGGGATGGGTGCTTTGATATCCTTGATCTCATAAGTAGAGGTGATGTGTACCAATTATCAGTTGAAGAAATTTGTGAAGCATGCAAACACATATCAAGACGAAGGGAAAGAGTAAGTAAATCAACATCATGATTGGTAAGTCAAGCCAAACATGGAAATTTTCTTGATAACTTTAAACAAAAATTCTTAGCAATCTATGTGAACAAGTAGAAATGTTAAGAAATAAATATGAGGAAAATAAGATGTTGATATTTTTGTTGTCCATGCAGAATCACATGCTATTAAAAATTTCCCATCATTACCAAGATTGAAGAGTTTACCAAGAGGAGAATGGAACAATTCAATCACCAAAGAAGTTATGTTATGTAGCTCCGAGAGGACCATGGAAGCCTAGTCAACCGAGTATGATGCAATATCCTAATCCAAAATTTCAAGGTTACGCACATCCATCTCAAAGTAATTGGAACACACCCTTTCCTTGGAAACCTTGGCCATCTCAACCCCAAAACCAATATTTGCAACAAGTCTGGTAGGGACCTTATAGGAGAAATCCACAATATCCTCGACATTTTCCTCAATATCCTCCATACCCAACTCCATGTTATCCCTATCATACACCTTCACCACAACCACAATCCCAACCGCATCGATATCAAATATCCACTCTCACACAACTACTTGTACCACCATTTCCAAACCCACACAATGAAGTAGCTCAGCCCACTTACAATGCCGACATAGACCACTTCCAACTATCTCCTGTTGACCTAAATGGTATCCATCTTAGGTCATGAAGATAATTCAAAAAAAGATATTATATTAATTTCATTGAAGGACAACATGCAAAAAAAAAGATTCAAATGAGAAGACCAAAGAATGATGGGTTGCACTTGATGAAGAGTAGGCTTTAGAATCAGAGATTGAGAAAGTTCCCTCATGTTCACCATTAGATCCCTATGTGTTCAAGAGAATAATCAGAAAAAATAAGAAGATTTGAATTTCATGGAAGAGGAAGACATCCAAAATGATCCAAATAAGCAAGTTGACTAGGGGCATCATAACTATAGTGAAATATGGTTCTAGACAATCATTAAATTGTAGCAACACACTCTTCTTCAACAATTCCTAATCCCATTTTAGTCAAGGAATTTGGTCTCTTATATTCAGGTACATGTCAAAGAATATGTTTTGAGCCTATACATGATTTTATCTGTCGTCCAGTTATGCAAGTGGCTCCATTGTAATTATTCCTACACTTGAAATTGATTTTGATTTTTTAAGGTATAGTAGGATAGAAAAAATAAAAATAAAAAATACGAGGAAAAAATAAAATTTGGGGTGAAAACCTCATTTGAAGCACCTGATATTCACTCATTGATTGAAAACCGCCATGAGGCGGTCAATGGGTTGGAAAAAAAGAAAAAAAGAGAAAAAAGAAAAGTTCCTAGGAGAAAACCTCCTTTGAGGAGCCTAGGCAGACCTACTAGTTGAAAACCTCATTGAGGCGGCTAGTAGGCCTAGAAGATAAAAGGAAGGAAAAAATAAAAAATCTTTGCTCCACGTATCTCTCTCTCATGAATGTAGGTGCTTTCCAACCTCTGAAAGAAACAAAAACAAGTTGGCACCAAAAGAAAAAGTTGGTCAAAATTCTAGTCAAAGTGTTATGCTCTTAACCTACAAGATGATACCAGAATACCAAATATGTGAGAAATACACCCAGAACATAGAACAATGAGAAAGAACAACAAGTATTTTGTTATTCAGAAAGCAATGTTCACTTGCCTCTTCGGGGGGGCAACCTCCAATAGATCTGAGCTCAATTACAAAATAAGACATGATGCTCCTCGAGGGGAGTCTCTATCCTTTATATAGGATTCATACATGCAATACCATGGGGCAATACCATGGTTCTTATTAATACCGTCTATCTAATACCATGGCCCATTTGCAACTAACTATGGTCCCTTCATTAAATGCAGGTTAACCACTTACAATTATTGATATTGACTTTATTGGCTCTTTACTTAACTATAACTATGACTCGATCCTATTACGTAAATAAGGGGGTTAAGGTGGGACCCTAACATGCCCTCCCCCATAAGAATAGCCTTTTCCTCAAGGCTGAAGCTGCGGAAACTGCTGAAGAATAGTGGCTGGTTCCCAAGTTACATCTTCTGGAGAGGTGTCTTTCCACTTGACAAGGACTTCCTTGATCATGCGGCCACGCATGTGCCATTCTCGTGTGTCAAGAACCTGTTCAAGTTGGAGCCAGATTCACCCTTCTTCATCTTGTTCAGGTAGACTATTTTGAATTCTGCAATTCTTCCCAATCACTTTCTTGAGGCATGAGACATGGAAAACTGGATGGATTTTTGCAGTGGGTGGCAAAGCTAGCTTGTAGGCAACTTCTCTAATGCGCTGAAGTACTTGATACGGTCCGTAGAATTTTGGAGATAGTTTCTGACAACCCTTGTCTTTGAGTGATGTTTGCTTATATGGTTGCAGCCTCAAAAATACTTGATCCCCTTCTTGAAATTCGCGTTCTGAGTGATGTTGATCTACCTATTGCTTCATGCAGTTTTAAGCTTGATGAAGATTCTCTTTAAGGTGGGCCAGCATGGTTGTGCGGTTCTGTAGGAGTTGATCCACTACTTGTACCTTCGAGCATCCCTTGATATAAGAAGTAGGGAAAGGAGAGAGTTGACCATAAACTACTTCAAATGGAGTCATTTTGGTGGTGGGATGATAGTTGGTGTTATACCACCATTCAGCTAGAGGTAACCACTATACCCAGAGATGATGCTTTTTTGAAGTGAAACACTGAAGGTAGGTGTCCAGACATTTGTTAACTACTTCAGTTTGACCATCAGTTTGTGGATGGTAGGAAGTACTGAGTTGTAGTTGGGTACCTTGTAGCCGGAAGAGTTCCTCCCAAAAGTTACTGGTGAAGACTGGGTCACGATCAGACATAATGGAAGTGGGCATGCCATGCAATTTGAAGATCTGATCCATGAAAGATTGAGTGACCAAAGTCAGTGTAAAAGGGTGGGGTAGGGCGCAAAAATGAGCATACTTAGAAAGTATGTCCACAACCACCATGATGACTGACTTGTTTCCTGACTTTGGAAGACCCGTAATGAAGTCCATAGAAACCTCCGTCCAGATTGAGGCTAGGATGGGCAATGGTTGTAATGTGCCTGAGGATTTTGTTGTTTCTCCTTTGTGGTGTTGATAGATGTTGCATTCAACTACAAAAGTAAGAATTTCCTTTTCCATGATAGTCCAAAAAAATGATCTTCAAGTGCGACCATATGTCTTCTGAAAGCCTAAATGTTCTACAGTGGGAGATGAGTGCAACTCTACCAAAATGTGGCTTTTGAGGGTGGATGTTGGTGATATTACGACTCTGTCCTTGTAGCGAAGAATCTCATCCTGCCACGAGTAGCCCACTGTGGAATTTGGATCCACCTGCAATTGATTAATGAGGTGGGAGAGCCAAGGATGTGAAAACCATTCCTTGGGAGCCTCTTCAATCCATTCTGGAATGGGAAGGGAAATTGTGAACAGGGTACTTTCCTCCTCAAATTGGTGGGATAAGACATCGGCTACAATATTTTCATGCCCTTTATTGTAAATTATCTCATAAGCATATCCCAACATTTTGGCGAGCCATTTATTTTGTTGTGGTGAGGATAGGCGTTGCTCCAAAAAATATTTAAGGCTTTGATGGTCTATGTGAATTTGGAAACGTCGCCCCAATAAGTATGGTCACCAGGTATCTACTGCATGTAAGATGGCCATCATCTCCTTCTCATAGGTAGATTGTCCCAGATTCTTCCCACTTAGTTGTTGGCTCGTGAAGGCCAAGGGTCGTAAAGGCCTATTGTGCTTCGTCATTCCAGAGGAATGAATTTTTCTTGAGGAGTTGAGTGAGGGGCCTAGCAATGCAACCATAATTGCAAACAAATTTGAAATAGTAGCCTATGAGACCCAAAAATCCTCTTAGGCTCTTCAAGGTCTTAGGTTGAGGCTAATCCTACATTTCCTGGATCTTTTCGGGGTCCACCGTGACATCTTCATGCCCCACAATGTGGCCCAAATACTCAACTTCTTCCATGCCAAAAGAACACTTGGACATCTTGACAAATAATTTATGCTTGCGGAGCAGTTGCAAGAGCAGATCTACATGGTGAAGATGTGCGGCCCAGGTGTGACTGTAGATGAGGATGTCATCAAAGAAAACAAGGACAAATTTTTTGAGATATGGTTTGAGCAGGTGGTTCATAAGGCTCTGAAAAGTGGATGGGGCATTACAAAGACCAAATGGCATGACCGAGAACTCATAATGGCCTCCATGAGTTCAGAAAGCAGTCTTTGGAATGTCTATTTCTTTCATGTGAATTTGGTGGTAGCTTGAGTGAAGGTTGAGCTTAGTAAAGAATTGAGCCCCATTTAATTCATCCAGCAAATCATCAACAACCGGGATGGGAAATTTATCTTTGACTGTCAACTTATTAAGGGCCCTGAAGTCTAGAAACATATGCCATTCCCCATATTTCTTGAGCAACATGACCACTGGCGATGAATAAGGACTAATGTTGGGACGAATGACGCCTGCTTCCAAGAGTTCCTTGATTAATTTTTCTATTTCATTCTTTTGGGAAAACGGATATCTATATGGGTGCACATTTGGTGGTTCAGCCCCTGGGACCAAAGTAATGCTATGTTCATGTTCCCCTCTCGAGGGTGGAAGCTCATGAGGCTTGTCAAAGACTGGAAGATGGTTGTTTAAGATTTGTTGCATCTCAGGATGAATATGAAGAGAATGGGGTTCGAAGGCTTGGATGGCATTAAATTGACCTATAACTCCATCGTGGCCCTTTTTTAACAATTTTTCCATCTGATGTGAGCTGATGATAGAGGGAGCTCCCACCTGGATTCCGCGAAGGGTATGTGTGTGGTTGTTCTGCTTAAAGCTCATATATAATTCCTGGAAATCCATTGTGATTGGGCCAAGTGTGCGAATCCATTCAGCACCGAGGACAATGTCGCACCCTCCCATGTGTATGGAAAACATGTGGGTCTTTAACTGATAATCCCCCATTTGAAGTTTGACATTTTCGCAGTGGCCATGACATTTCATTGTTCCCCCATCAACAATTTGGACTTGGAAGTTAGAAACTACTCGGACAAAACAATGCACTGCTTCTGCAACTCTTTGATGGATAAAATTATGTGTACTTCCACTATCAATCAAGACTACTACTGGGCGATGCTTAATAAAACCTCTGATTTTGAGAGTTTGAGGCAAAGAAATCTCTTCCAAAGCATGCAGCAAGATAATTGGTTCTTCAGGTGCATTGTCCTGTTGGTTGTCCTCTTCTTGCTCCTCTGGTTCCTCAACTGGTGGGGCTTCCTCCGATGAACTGTGATCAATAACATCAATTTGAAAGAATTTGGGCTCCTTGCATTTATGCCCAGGGGAGTATTTCTCATCACAGTAGTAACATAATCCTTGCTTTCTTCTTTTCGCCATTTCTACTGGTGACACCTTTTGAACCTTGAGTGTTTGGGTAGTGCTTTGAGCCTGTGGAGGGAAACCCTTGGCGATGAAATTTGGGCAATTGGATTGGGCCGCTAACACACGTTCACCTTCATGAGCTATCCTGCAAGCATGTAGCCATGAGCTAGGGTGGTGCAGTCGGACGTGGGCTTGTATGGCTTCTTTGAGACCACTAACAAAACATTCCACGTAGAACTCTTCGTGTAGACCTCCCGTGCGGAAAGCTACGGCTTCA
Source organism: Pinus tabuliformis (assembly GCA_031772625.1). Lineage (NCBI taxonomy): Eukaryota > Viridiplantae > Streptophyta > Pinopsida > Pinales > Pinaceae > Pinus > Pinus tabuliformis. The sequence goes on from CM062816.1 coordinate 1,949,494,586, forward strand.
AAGGCTGCAATATATTCATTCACTGTTCCTGTCTATCGGAGCTTAGTGAGACGACCCAAAAAGTCAGATTCCTGGTCAAAGTGATCCATAGGAGCTTTTTTGAATGTCTCCCAAGATAAGGGCCTTCCATAGCAATGTTGATGCCATTTCCACCATTGCCATCTTTCATTGTCCAAGTACATGATACCAACACTAAGCTAAGTCGCATTATCTAGGATATAATTCAGAGTGAAATATTGCTCCATTTGTGCTATCCATGAGGCCGGGTGAGAGCCATCAAATTTATACATGTCCAGCTTGGGTGGTCGTGAATGGGATTGTTGGTGGGTGCCAAAGAGGTGAAGAGACTGGCTAGACTCACCCTCACTGTTTTCATTGCCAATATATGCCTCTACGCGTTCCTCCATCTTGCCCTTTGAGAGTGTTTCATTTATGTTCTTTAGCGACAACAATACCTTGTTCAATGTTGATTCACGTTTGTCAATCTTCTCATTGGACATAGCTTGAGCTCTAGTTTGTACCATGCATCGATCCGATGCACTTGAAATTTGTGACCGCCTAAATTTTTTGGCACTAACACTTCAATGGTACCACCTTGCTTATCTCGTCGTCCTGATTCTTATGGGCTAAGTCACCAATAAGCGCCTCGGGGGGTCTCAGACTTTTTTTTTTTTTTTTTTACTCCAAATGGAGTTTTACTTCTTGCTTAGGAATACTGCAGTAGCTGAATCCTAGGAATGTCAATGCTACCAAAAGTCCTGTGAAAATCATCCCCAGGTATAGGAACCCACACAACTACTCGGATCTGGATGGTGGATCTGATGGATCTAAGAGATCTGAATGGTTGATCCGACAGATCTGAATGGCATAACTGATTGCTGTTGCAGATCTGATGGATCTAATAGATTTGAATGGTTGATCCAATAGATCTGAACGGCGGAACTGATTGCTGCTGCGGCGAGAAAAGCCCACTTGCAAGATCTGATCTGGCAAAGATTATGTGTGATCCAAAGATAGGTAAGGGAACTATGGTCTCCAGGAGTGTCAGGTGCTACAGATCACAATATACATAAGGGTCTGACAGTAGTACTCGACCCAATTTTTTAGGGTATTAACCAAGGAGGATCAACTGTACCCTTAGCCGTACAACCCAACTACCCTATCGTACGCGCGAGTAATCTCTCTGAGTGCCATTCTCAGTCTATTGTAGTAGCAAGACGGCCGACGGTTTATCTATGGTGAGGTTTCAAGGGAGTTAGGGGGCTTCCGATATACCTAGAGGGTACTTGGAAGATAGTCCATGCGCGGCTTTGTCTAATGCGCTACTACTCAAAGGGGTGCCCACAGGGGTTACAAGGGAGTCCAACAAGTGTGACCTCCTCTTGTATTTCCTGCGTGCATGCCTCCCCAAATCCGTAGGTTTATATGCTCAATGACAGATCCCATGGTTTAAAGAAGCCGGAACACGTCTCTAGCCAAAAAAATTTTTTTGCTAAAAATTGGAGATCCCACCGGCCCTAGAAAGTGCTCTGATACCACTTGTTATGCTCTTAACCTACAAGACGATACCAGAATACAAAATATGTGAGAAATATACCCATAACATAGAACAATGAGAAAGAACAGCAAGTATTTTATTATTCAAAAAGCAATGTTCACTTGCCTCTTCGAGGGGGCAACCTCCAATAGAGCTGAGCTCAATTACAAAATAAGACATGATGCTCCTTGAGGGGAGTCTCTATCCTTTATATAGGATTCATACATGCAATACCATGGGGCAATACCATGGTTCTTATTAATACCATCTATCTAATACCATGGCCCATTTGCAACTAACTGTGGTCCCTTCATTAAATGCGGGTTAACCATTTAGAATCATTAATATGGGCTTTATTGACTCTTTACTTAACTATAACTATCACTCGATCCTATTACATAAATAAGGGGGTTAGGGTAGGACCCTAACACAAAGGACATCAAAATTAGACTTTCTCCCCCTTTTCTTAGATGCTTTAGAATGACAAAGTCGATGCCAATCCATCACCTTCATCTCTTTCCACCCATCATTCCCAAGATTTTCCCATTCATTTTCCTTGTTGTCCTAAAATGCTACAAGAAGGATCTGTTTTGCTACAAGAAGTCAAAATACAGAGAGAAAATTTTTTGTTTTATCATATCCTTAAAACCGTGCATTCATTTGCCAAGTTATTTCATGAGGAGATGCAAATTCCAGTGCACACTTTTCGACAAATCGACCTCCATCACCTACAACAGTTTTTAATTTTTCTTAGGATTCATGCATCCATTGGCCAAGACTTGTTATGGGGAGGTGCATAAGGATGATGTCAACATGCACAAAAAATTTCAAGTTAATTCAGTCTACCTTTTGAGAGATATGTATAAAACAAGATTTCTACAGGAAGATTGTAATTGCTATAGGAAGATGTTGTAGCACTATAGGAAGATCCTATAGTATTACAGGATGGATGAGAAAAAGCTATAGGAGGAAATATGATTGGATAAATGGGTCAAAATTTCATTTCTTCTTTAGGGAAGGTTGAGAGAGGTCCCCCAACACCACTTTCATTAGTCATCTACTCCATCAGCAGTAGATTGGGCAATCGAAAGAAACTTGCACACAACAACCTTATCAGTTAAAGAATCATCAAGCTATGAAGATCTTTGCAGAAGCAAACAAAGGAAATTATCACCTCTAGAGAAGCTTGGATCTATGAACAACTCAACATAAATATGCATGCCTCTCTAACATCCATCAAGTAGGTACAGATATGGAATATTATTCACCTCTTCTCTTGAGCGTATCATAGCTAGAAATTTGTTGTCAATGCATGAGAGATGACGTTTTATAAGATAAGGATGGGTAAAAAGCCTTAACCTCCCTCAACAGCCCTAATAACAATTAAGGAATCAACCTGCTAGAAAAAAGAAGAATTAGAGACAAATAAGGAGCGAATTGAAGGAATAACCTCCCTCCAAGCAAAGGGGAAGCAACCCAAGCCTCATAGAGAAAGTCAGACATGTGGGGAGCTAAGACTAACTAGATGCAATAGGATTATGCATTACTACAGGATAAAACAAAGCTAATACTGGAGAAACAGGGATGCTACAGGGAGGACAGCCTATGTGCTACAGGAAAAACAAAGATGCTAGAGGAAGGCAAAAGTTGTTGCAAAAGACCCTGATTTTGAGGAATTTAATTCCCAAATCCTAAGACTCGAAGGACAACACCCAAAACAAGGGTAAATACATATTCTCCTTGCGATATTTAAACAATAAGCCTTCAAGATTTTCATTTTTTTTAGTAGTACAAGCTATGAGAAACATGTGATAAAAGTTTACCAAAAAAATAAAAATATGGATGCTTCCTTTGAATTGAGCCCGATAAGAAGGGAAATTGCAATTATTTTGGAGTAAACATGAAATCATCCTTCCTCCATGAAATATAAGGAAGTTTTTTTCTTCCTCTGTCATAAAAACTCTCATCGCACAAGAATATTTAAAATTCTAGCAAAGATAGGGAGTTACCTTGCCAACTTTTGAAGTTTCCATTGAAGGCTATGGGGGGTGTATCTAACCCTAGAAATCCCGCAACCAAGAAGAAGGAGAAGAATATTCTAATCAAGAAACAAAAGAATATGGAGAAGAGGGAAATTAACCAAAATAAAAACTCAAGGAGGATGATGGAAGATGGAAGAAAGGAACAAATGGTGCTAAAGTCCAAAATATCAGTGCCTAAGAGAGACCTAATCAAAACATAGAACTCCAAATCCCATTAGGAAATCATCTAGGCCACAAAAAAGAAGAAGACAACAAAAGGAAATAGGGCATTCACCATCAAAATATAACTCAAACCACAATGATGGAATGTGGCTTTCCAAGAGGTCTCTAATCTCTTTCTAGTTATTTTTCAAGGCCTAGGAGATGTTATATTAAGGTAAGAGGAAACAATTAAGCATAAGGTGCAATCTTGGACACGATTTGATATATTTTGTGATGTGCTAAATTATGCTACAGGTATGCTACAGGATGCTCTATGCTTCTATAGGTTCTCATTTAAGGGAATTTTAAGGGTTTCGGAGGTGTCCAACTTATGGAAAAAGGCAGCAATAAGTTGGAAGCGGATGTGGAAGACCTTGCCAAACCAAAAAATATTCAAGAACCCAAATTGAATAAGTGGAAGAAAGTGGGATAGTGGTCTCTAGAAACACTGTGAATTTTCTATGAAAAACATTTTTGGAAAAATCAGTGAAAATGGAATGAAGTTTTGAAGGGAGACGATGTGAATGAAATGGCTCTACAAGCTAACAGAGTTGACTTGCAAAGAGGAAAGTTATGTTTTTGTGCTTGAAAGACTGCTAAATAATCATGAAAAGAACAACTACATTTTTTTGCTTGTCCTTGCAAAACTTACAACTAAGATTCTTAAGAGAAAGGACTGAGGAATGCATAAGAGAGAGGCCACTCGGGCCAGGAATGAGGCACAATTAGGTCACTAAGTTTCTCAAAGGGTGAGCAAAACTTTTAACAGGGGGGTATGACGTGCCTCCAAATTAGAGATAAATTAAGGTCCATCCAACCATCCTTTAGGACATTAAACCTCTCCTTTTGCACTAGATAATGGATTTTTAACTTTAATATGTTCATTAGGAAGGTTTATGGATAACTGCATATTTGTGCCTAATATTATGCATTTTTGTGAAATATTGTGAGAATATTAGGTAGATTATGGAGATTTGTAGGAGCAGATAATTTAGGGGCATGCTCCCTATTAGGGTCCTATAATCTGTAGGATCATAAGATGATTATCTATGAATTTTCATGTATATAATTATTGTAAATAATCTTCCTTACTGCAAATTACTTCCAAAAGAAAGAGAAAATAAAAAATAGAATAAGAGAATAGAAAAGAAAGGGGAGACAAAAATAGAAAAAAATATGTATGTGAAGAAATGAAAAAAAAAATATGAGAAAATTGAAAAATAATCAAAATACCCCCAAAAATAAGTGAGCAAGTCTAAATGCCACTCAAAAGTTGAAAAAATGCATCAATAACACCTTCGAAAATTCAAATAATGTGCTTCTAGTTAAAATGCCACATTAAAATTAGATAAATATGGTTAGTTAGTTTAATCACTCCGGTTAAGTGTGATTAAGCTTGATTAAATGTGTTTAGTTATAAAAATAATGTTTTAACCACACAACGTAAGTGCGGTTAAAATTACAATAGTTAGAATAAAATTGGTTAACCACACTGTTTAATAGTGGTTTAACCTTGATTTGATTAGATTGTTTAAATTTGATTAATTAAAATACACTCTTTAATCATGGTTTAATTAACAAATGAAATAAAATTAGTGTAATAAGCCTTCTTTACATGCTAAAAGTGCAAATGTATAGGGTTTGAATAAACTTTAATGCGACATATATATATATATATATATATATATATATATATATATATATATATATATATATATATATATATATATATATATATATATATATATATATATATATATATATATATATATATATATTCTGAGTAATATCCGTGCAGCATTGAATGGTGAAGATCTTACCTGCCTGGATCAATGGAAGGTGGTGAGCTTCGGTCCCCGCTAGCCCCTTTGACATTTAATCATGGGGCGGGGGTCCAAAAATGTGAAAAAAACCTTCCCACTTTGGGCCACATGGTGGCCTCCCAGGTTCTTTGCACCACCCCTCCTAAAACCCCTTACTACCCACCCCCTCCGAAAATCGCCATCTACCTCCCGCCAAAAATAAGACCGTTATCCTGCCACGTCTCCCATACCATCCACTAACCTTCTCCCACATACCTTCCCTGCTCTCACCTACCGTTACTCCTCCCCCACTCTTACTCCAAACCTTTCCTACCATATGTCCCTCCCATTACACCTATCCGTTAACTACCTGTTCACCATGTGAATGTTCCCCCTTTGTTATTGGATTCACTCCCTAACGGCTCAAGCTCAACTGTAAGCCAATTTTACACTATAAAATCCCACAACCCCATTCGGTGGCACCCTTCTGCATTTTGTTCCTAGAAAAAAAGAAAAAAGGAGATTCTTTGCAACGATGAATCAACAAAATCTACTTACCTTTGCGGCCTAGTGAGCAACAGCAGGGCTTGTAAAACCTTTAGTCATCAGGATTACCTATCACAACCATAGGAAATAAGTCACCAACCTCCAATTCCTTTTCATGGGTAATCGTACTATCCATTATATTTTTTTCCATTCATAATGGTCCCTAAAGGAAACTCTAAAAAAATCTAGGAAAACCCCATGTTACCCCCATTTATAGACCTGGACCATCAACCTCTAGTGGACCAGGAGTACAAAATTGTTGAAACCAGTTATGAATTCGACTTATATGAACTTCAACTAGTTAAAGAAAATCTTCTTAGATGAGAGCAATGACTTGAGTCTCTGGGACTCTCTCCTACCCCAATTCATCTTTCCCTGGACACACCATTTCCATGAATTTGTCTACTGGTGTCAATTTAGGTATATTCCTAGTTAGAAGGTAGTTGTAGCCTAGAATGGAGACATTTGTTTCACCATAACCCCTCATTCAATCAACCAAATGCTGCAAATCCCATGTAATGACTCTCTGAGCCCATTTTTAGTAGATTCCCTCATGGAACTCTACAAGAAACTTACCTTCCCACAAAGAGCTAAGAAGTTTGAAATGTTCCTACTAGAAGATGTTCAATTACCAAAAAAGAATCCACCTTATCCATATTCTATGTTTCCAAACATGACCAAGTATATTATTTCATTAGTTTCATGTCTTTTAGGCTATCAATTCGATAAGTGGGTTGATGACCCCATCCTAGGTTTTCTGTCAGTTTTTTTCATAAGAGAGAAACCTTCTGCCATTTTCAACTATAGTCGGTTTCTAATAGATACAATTCATGAGAAATTTCTGAAATGCTCAACAGAGGGAATGTTTAAATATGCTTTTGTATTAATTTATCTATTTCTATTTCACCAAGTAGAGAGATTTAGGATTTCATTGCAAAAATTAGATGAGCAAGGCAATTCTCAATTAGTAATTCATTGGACTTCCTTGATGAGGAAGCATTCCAATGAGTTTACCTTCAGTGACCTTTTAGGTCAGTTCTTATATATAGTTGCATGCTTGTTGAACATTGATATGGAGCCTAGGATAGGACCAGAAATACAGAGAATTTTGCATCTCAATGAGCATACTGAGATAGGAGATTGGTACTTTTACCAAAACTATACCCAGATCAGAGTTTATGGGTGTGAATTGCCACCATACAATCTTCTAGATTTTTTTCCCACGAGGATCTTCTCATTAGAATACATAAGACATATGATGAATATGGATGATCTCCATTTTGTTGCAGCAAAGAAGAAGTCTCAGTTTAAGATCAAGACATAGGTTGGACCATTTATATGTAAGATCAGGGCAGCAGGTAAGTTGGCAGATTTGCTTCTTAAGTAAATGAATTTCAAGTTGGGTTTCACCTAGTCTTATGAACCCTTTGGAATCATTTCCAAACTGAGAGTGGAGTAGAAAACCACTCCTATACTCACACTCCTAGACCAAAGATAGAGAAATTTATGAATCAAAGTCAATGGGAGGAGAATAATCTAGAGGAGGTAGAAGAGCAAGTGATATCCATCACTACCTCACAGACTCCTGATGAGCCCCAAAAATGGGTAACTTATTGGGCTCATTTTGCCTGCTATTCTCCATTAATCCACCATCCTTCATAGTTTATGCATGCTTTTGAGCATATTTATGTTAACTGAATGAATGAGAATAGTCACTTGACCATGAAGTCTAATACGTGCTTATTGCAGATTTTTGGACATCTTTTGGACCAAGGTCAAGCATTTATGAGCCAGTTGATAGCCAAATATGAGGGAACAAGGCTGAGGATTTGTAGGAAGCGTGTCTCCTGCACTAAATGGCCCCTTCGTCGAGTTCTCCACCATCAGTTCGGAGTTCAACAGCCCACCGAAGATGATCCCCAACAGCAGCTGAGCAGCTTTTGTGAGGTGGCTGATTACTTGTATTTTTGAGCAGCCAATCCCCTTGAGTTAAGGAGGGTTGTTAGAGGTCCTCATGGGGATTAGTAGGAAGGCTTCCAACCTTCATAGTTTAGCTCTTGAACAATTGTATTTTCACACTTTAGTGCTTCTCTGCCTTTCAGCTCATTTTCGAGGTTTTGCTGTAAAACATTTTGTGACATGGTTATTTTTTGAGTAATGGAGATCAGTTTCACTTTGCATCAGCTCTGAGCTTCTTTTAAGAGGCTGTAGCTCTTGGGGTTGGGCCCAACCCAAGTCCCAATACCTCCTCTTGTGTACTTTTATATGTTTTTATTGCATTCCTAGAATAGTTTCTGCTACTTAGATTAACATATTTCTTTGTTATTTAGATTGCTTTTGATGATTGAAATAACTTTTCATGCTTCAGGCTGTTTTGATAGTTTGGTAAATGAAAATACCTGCAAAAAGGCCACCAAGAAATCCTTGATCTCATCTCTCCCTCCTTGGGACCATGAGCTAAGACCAAGGCATACTTGCTGCCACAAAAACATTGTTTTGCCTTTGCATGCAATCGCAAGTGTTAGATTTTTAGTTAGGGAAGTTGATATCAGTTATGATGAGATGCTTAGATCTGTGCTTACTCGGTTTTCATAGTTGTCTTACATGATTTTTTGCCAATAAAATTCTGTCCACCATGATTTCTGGTTTTTAGGTCAGAATAGGTTAAAGTAGATAGATCTTTGATGTTTTTAGTCTTTCTTTGATTAGTTTGGAGAAATAGTGTGCAGATCACCTGTAATCCATTCCTACCTATCCTTCCTTCCTCACACCACCTCCTCCAACCCCAGATTCTGGATTCCCTCCCTTCATTCACCACACTCTGCCAGTTTGACCTAATTTCTTCATTTTTGTGAAACATTGGTCCCTCCATCCTTGAACAAATTCAACTATCTGCATCACCCCCTAGCCTCACTTTCCAGGTCCTAGACCTCTTCACAGCCTCATCCAACCTCCATTTCCACTTTCCCATGGGTTTTCCTCCATCAACCATCAAAAATCCTCTCTCGACTCTTCCTGTAGAACATCCTGTAGAACCCCTGCAGACTTCCTGTAGAAGATCACGTGGGCAGTTTCTCGACATCTGATCACTGTGAAACTCTTTGGAAGGGTGCTAGGGACCCCTTAGGCCCTCTTCTCACCTTCCCAACCTCCTGCAATTGCCCGCTCCATTTCCTTTCGCCAATCAACCTCTGCACAATCAAAAACAGTTAAAGCACATGCATAATAATTCTGCAAAATTACTCGAAAATAAAAAAAGATGTTTTTTCCAGATTTTACTTCAGAAGTATCTTAGACACATGCATTTTACCTTTCCAAGAGTCAATGGCATCCATTTCAGCAGCTTTCATCTCTTTTCTTGCACTAGTAGGGTTTGTTGGTAAAACTAGGATTTGCTAAGGTTTGCATTTCCTTTCAGCTTTTAGTTTCTTTCTACAAATAGATTAGCCTCCTTAGAGTTAGCTTTCGTCCATCATAGTTAAAAGCTTCTTCTAAGAACTCATAGAAGTTGGCTTAAGCTCCTAGCGAACTTGTGCCAGCTGATCAAGTGACAGCCTGCGGCAAGAGCTAGTACTTGTGCATATACCACCGTCGCTTCCAAGTTTGTTACGAACTACCGGGTTGATAAAAGTAAAGAAGCGAGTCCCGGGAGTTGCATCATTATTGCTGCAATACTGGAGCCCACCATATTTTTGGTGCCATTGCTAGGGAAGTGTCAGAGTATTTGTAATTGCTTCTTTTCTTCTATTTTCTACTACAACCTTCTACTCAGTAGTTTATTTCAGCGAGCGTAGAGTAGTTGTTTCATTTCCATTCAGCAATTTCATTTCCGCAAAAGTAGATTAGACATTTCCTACTTTCCTAGATTAGCATTTCGATTCTACAAGCGTAGAGTAGCATTTCCATTCTGCAATTTCAATTCCGCAAACATAAATTAGCATTTCAATTCAGCAATTTCAATTCTGCAAGTGTAGCTTAGCATTTCCTTTCTGCAATTTCATTTCAGCAGCATAGATTAGTCCTTTCTTGCTTTCATTTCAATTTTGCATTTTCATTCCAGCAAGATAGATTTTAGTTAGTTGCAGTTCAATCCATTTCAGTTTTGCAGGTACAAGCAGAAAAAGAAAAAATCAACCAAAAATATTTCATTTTCATGCCTCATAGGAACAGAGACCATACAGGAAAATTCTTACCCAACACCCCCACCACATCACTAAGTCACCATTCTCTCTTCTTCAGTGGTAGTGATCCAGAAAAACCTATAGGTGAACCTCCAAAGATATACGAAGATCCTATAACAAAATAAGAGCAAGAAAACGTTCCTCTTGAGACCATGGTTGAACACAGGAATGGTATAGGGAATGAGGAGAGAATAGAAGGTGCCTTTCCCATCCAAGAAACAAATGGGGACACAAAAATGAAAAACATAAGTCCCCCAGCCTTACCTCACTTCCATGGATTGACCACTGAAGACCTTGATACCTTCTTGTTTGAGTTTGTTGTCCTTTGTCGAACTTATGACTATGCAGGAGATGAGAAAAAGTTGAAACTTTTTCCCTCTACCCTTAAGTATGCAGCACTACGCTGGTTCATGGGGTTACCTGGAAACAGTATCACAACTTGGGCTCAAATGCAGCAAGCCTTTAACAACAAATACTGAGACTACTGTAGGTCAAAGGAAATGAAGGGAGAAATCTTTCGAATGACCATGGAAAGTGACAAGCCTCTGGAAGACTATGAAGAAAGGTTCCAACTCAGTTATAAAAGGGCCAGGTGCACACTTGACCCTGAATCTCTGAAGCTAGTTCTGATCCGGGGAGTCCTTGAAGACCTTCTAGATACCCTCCATTTGCTAGCTGGGGGAAGACATCTACCAACTACCTTATGATGACATAAAGACTGTGTTTAGAAACCATTATAGGGCAGCCCAGAAAAGAGGTAGGGGGAATCCACTTTCAGCTATTGCCACCTTCTCCAAACATGAGTTTACAAATCAGATGGAAGACCTTAAAAGTGAGGTGAGACAGACCATTGCCATGCAACTGGATACTTTCCGAATCCAACAGAAGAAAGAAGAAGCTAAGAGGGCTTTGGCCATCTTTTGTCCCAGATGCACAAGGAAGCATCCTAAGAGCAAGTGTCCATTGCACTCAGTAGAGGTATTTGTGAGGAAGACCACCCTACAAACTAGTGCCCAACCTTACCCACACTTAAAGTTGTGTACCAAGGGGTTGAAGGAGCCACTGAACCACTCTACTTCCTCAACCAAAGGAGGCCACATGGATCCAAACCTTATCAGCAGGGGATGCAAGGGACATCCCAATCATATTACAACCCAAACCAATCCACTCCCATACCTTCTTGGGGTCCCTCCGCTCATCGTCCCTGGTCCACACCCCATCCTTGGTTATATCCACCTCAATACCATACTCAACCTGCTGCTCATTCATTTCATTCTCATGTTTAGCCACAACCTCAGTGGAATGCACCGCAATAGGGGTGGAGGCCCCAGTACAACTCTCCTCTTGTCATTTTTCCTCCACCACCTTCTCAACCACAACCATTACCTGCTACTCCTCCAACACAACCCCATATGCCTGCTCAATCGAACCTGAACCCCAATAATAGACAGGCCCAACAGGTATATACTGGACAGACAACATGCCCTACCTACGCGGTGGAGATTCAGGAGATCAACCTACGATCTGGGAAGGTCCTCCCAGATAGCCAACCTCCTCCTAAGGAGGATGAAGCTGAAAAACAGGAAAGTGAACCCAAAGCCATTCCACACTTTCCTGAGAGATTAACTGGATACACGGAACCAAACCGGGAAGAGACTGAACTTCTGGGAGAACTTAAACAACTGTGTGTAAAAATACCACTTCTCCAGGCCATCAAAGATGTACCAATCTACAACAAATTGATCAAAGAGAAGTGTTTCAGGCACCCAGGTAGGCGCAAGAGAGATGCCCCAACTATCAATGTCATAGGACAACTGTCCGATCTAATGTTGGGAAAACTAATCTGTCCAAAATATTTGGACCCTGGGAGTCTTGTAGTGGATGTCCACATCAATGGCACCATAATCCCCCGCACCCTGATTGATCTAGGGGCTGCCATTAATGTGAAGACCAGGGACACTATGCTTGAACTTAACCTTCAAGGTTCCCTGAGAAAGACCTCGACAGTACTGCAGTTAGCAGACCACTCCACCATGACTCCTGAAGGGATTGTGGAAGATGTCCTAGTCTTTGTTGATTCTTGGGAGTACCCTGTGGACTTTCTGGTCCTTTAGCCAAAGGAAAAACTCACTGGATACCCCCTCATTTTGGGAAGGCCTTGGTTAGCTACTACAGATGCTTACATCAGTTGTCGAGCTGGGAGCATGACCATTAAGAATGGGCCACTATCCAAACAGCTAGTCCTATATCCTCCTACCCAACCTTTGCTCGAACATGACTTACTTCTCTGGTTGGAGGAGGAAGATGAGGATGAAGTCTACTCTGCACTCGTGTGCACCGTGGAAGCCACCAGGGGGGGTCCTCAAACTAAGGATGACCTTATTGAGAATTTAATCCAAAATCTAACTCCCAGTGTGCTGCCATTAGAAAAATTGGTAGGAGACACCCAGGCCAGTGCTTTAGGGGATCTCTGTGTAGATGATCCAACCTCTTCCTTAGTTAAGAATGTGGAATTTGGCCCTGAAAGAACCTTGAAGATCAACTCGTCCCTATCTCCCTCTCAAGAGAAGGAGCTGTGTAGCTTGTTGAACCGCCATTTGGATGCTTTTGCTTGGAGCTATAATGAGATGAAGGGAGTCCACCCTTCAGTTTGTACCCATCACATTTACATCAAAGAGGATTGTAAACCAATCAGGCAACCTCAGAGGAGAATGAATCCAACCCTTAAGGACATTGTTAAAGAATAACTGCAAAAGTTATTGGACACAGGATTCATCTACCCCATCTCTGACAGCGAGTCGGTTTCTCCTCTGGTGCTTGTGCCCAAGAAAAATGGGAAGTGGAGAATCTGTGTATATTATCAAGAACTTAACAAAGCCACCAAGAAAGACCATTTCCCTTTGCCTTTCATAGATCAAGTGTTAGATGGGCTGTCAGGGAAGAAGTTCTTTTCTTTCCTAGATGGGTTTAATGGGTATAATCAGATCCAAATCAGCTCGGAAGACCAAGATAAGACCACTTTCACTTGTCCATGGGGTACCTTTGCCTGCCGGGTCCTCCCCTTTGTGTTATGCAACACTCCTGCCACTTTCCAGAGAGCAGTACTGAGCATATTCGCTGAGTTGGTTCATGATTTGGTGGAAATCTACATGGATGACTTTACTCCTTATGGGTCCAACTTCCAAGAAGCATTGACTAACTTGGGAAAAGTTTTAACCAAGTGTGTTGAAATGAACCTATCCCTCAGTCCTGAAAAATGTGAGTTCCTAATGACTGAAGGGACCATGCTAGGTCATACAATTTCTTAGCAAGGCTTACAAGTGGATCCCAACAAGATTGCTATCATCCAAAGGGTTCCACCCCCTCAAAAGGTAAGGGATGTTTGGAATTTTTTAGGCTTAGCAGGATATTATAGAAGGCTCATTAAAGATTTCAGTAAGCTAGCCTCTCCATTGTTTGGTATTTTGTGGAAAGATGTTGAGTTTATGTGGACTGACAATTGTCAAGAGGCTCTGGATGTGTTGAAGGATAAGCTGGTAACTGCCCCAATCTCGAGAGGTCCAAACTGGACCCTACCTTTCCACATTCACACATATGCCTCGAACAAAGCCATAGGAGCAGCCTTAGGACAAGTTGAAGAGAAGCTACCATATGCCATATATTTCGTCAGTAAAAACTTGTCTAAGGCAGAATTAAACTATACTGTAATCGAGAAAGAGCTCCTAGTTGTAGTCCATTCCCTAAACAAGTTTAGACACTACATCACTATTTATCAGACATTCGTACACACTGATCATGCTTCAATTAGGTATTTGATGAATAAACCTAATGTAAATGCTCATATCATTATATGGTTACTTTTATTATAGCAATTTGATTTGACCATTGTTGACAAGACAGGTAAGGAAAATGTTGTTGCTGATTTTTTGTCTAGACTAGATTTGCCTGTGGGAGAAGAAGGGGTGGTGGATGATCAACTGCTAGATGAACACCTATTTTCTATTTCAGTACTCTGACCATGGTTTGCTGATATAGCAAATTACTTGGTTTCAGCACAATTCCCGCCACACCTATCCTCAAAAGAGAAGAGCAAGACCGTGAGGAAAAGCACCCCATTCACTTGGATTGGGGGCAACCTGTTCAAAGTTGGCCCAGATCAGATTTTGAGGCATTGTGTTAGGGAGGAGGAAGTTTATGACATCCTCCTCACCTGTCATGATGGACCCTGTGGAGGCAACTTTGCAACAAAGAGAACCACTTTCAAAATTCTACAGGCAGGCTACTATTGGCCCAATCTTCATCAAGATGTCAGAAGATACATCATCCAATGTGACCGATGTCAAAGGATTGAGAAACTGACTCCAAGGGATGAAATGCCCCTCCAACCTCAGGTGACATTCAAGCAATTTGAGAAGTGGGGCATGGACTTTGTAGGTCCTATCAACCCTCCTTCAAGACAAAAGTCTTACATCATTGTGTGCACAGACTACCTGACAAAGTGGGCAAAAACAAAGGCAATCAAGGCAGCAACAGAAGAAAAAGTGGTTGAGTTTTTGAGGGAAAATATCTTCTATAAATTTGGCTACCCAAGAGAATTAGTCACAGATCAAGGAAGCTAGTTTACCTCTAACTTGATTGAAGACTTGCTTGCTCATCACAAGATTAAGCACAGAACTTCCACCCCTTATCATCCGCAAGCAAATGGGCAGGTGGAAGTCACTAACAGGGCTTTGGAAGAGATCTTGACTAGAGTGGTGGGCAGCTGTAAAAAGGATTGGGCAGATCACTTGGTTGAGGCCACCTGGGCCTACAACACTACTTGGAAAACTACAACAGGTTTCACAACTTATGAGCTGGTATACGGGAAGAAGGATTTGTTGTCCATAGAATTTGAATACAACACATTAAGGTTGGCAGCTCAGCTAGACCTAGATCTTAGCCATGCGTAACAGGAAAGACTACTTCAGTTGAATGGACTGGATGAACAAAGAATGTAGGCCCTCCTCCACTCAGAAGTAGTCCAACTTCAAAGAAAAATATGGCATGACCGACACCTTAAAGAGAAGCAATTTCAGCCAGGAGATTGGGCACTGTTATATGATTCAAGATACAAGGATTTCAAAGGGAAGATGAGGACAAGATGGCTGGGACCATATACAGTGGAGAAATGTAACGACAATGGTTCAGTCCTTATCAGGACCATTGATGAAGAAGCCATCCCCATGCTCGTCAATGGGCATCGTTTGAAGATCTACAAGAAGTCCCTTTCTAAGCAGGAGTTCATTGAAACTCTAGATAAATCAGTGTTGGTAGTGGAGTAGGTCCCTGTGTCCACCCCATCCACATTCTGAGCACCAAAAAAAAAAAGGAGGAGAAAACAGAAAAAGAATAAAAATATCCTTGGGTGAAAACCTCTTGGAGGTGCCCAGGGTAGACAGTGAGGGTGAAAATCTCTTGGAGGCGCCCTAGCTGTCTCTCAAAAAAAAAAACATAGAAAAATCAACCTGACTTCTGTTGAAAAAATTGTAGGTTGCAAGAAGGACATTGCAGGTTAGGAGGATCACACAAAACAAGGACAAAGGTTGGTACGAGGCTACAAGCATTCCTCACAAACAATTCCTCCATGACCACTCCCCTTTCCTAAGATTTGATCTCATTCGAGCCAAGATTTCACCCTCTATAGGAAGTTCTGTGTCTTCTACAGGAAGATCCTGTAGAACCCACAGACAAGCAAAATTGATCTCAGAAGAGAATCCGAAGGTTGGGAATCTGCCTATGAGACCTGCCAACACCCCTATTTCCGTCCATCACCATATGTCACCCTTTTTCATCTCTTTACACCTCCGTTGCACTCATCCTGTTATTTCTTCCTGCATAGTCACACAAAGAAAACCCTGTTTTCTTCATACTGCCAGCGAGAACTTCTAGTGACAAATCAAGTAGTAGTGTCTCTCTCACCATACCTGTCAATCTCCATCTGGATGCCTCATTAGCTGAACCCCTCCTCAACAGTATAGCCCTGCTCATTCTAGCATTGCATTCCAGGAGGAGAAGCAGCTACAAGACATGCTACAGGAATCCTGTAGCAGTTGATCCCTCTGGAAGACATACTCTGGAGACAGGGACAGCCAAAAACGACAAAGGAGACATGCAAAGGGCTCTCTTTGAATGTGAAAATATCAGTAGTAGCCAAAGCTAAGCAAAACCTGTGCATGCAATAGCAGCAAACGAAGGAGTGCTTCCAAAACCTGAAGTCTGCATAACGTGGCTGTGACCACACAGATAAGTGCCTAAACTCATTCGTCAATTGCATAAATTATATTTTAAAAGTTGCATGCCTATGGGAATTGTTTGGATTGAGTGGAATCAGTGGCTAGTCAACTGGCCACCCTCAGCCAGTTATATATCCTCGCAGGATCCAAACGAGCCCTGTTACATTCAAAATTTCCAACGAAATGTGCAGCCAACATGTGTGGAGTGTCCATTCCGGGAGAAATCGTCGGGACTGGTAGTGGTGGCAGAAGATAATGGTAGAAAGGAGGTCATGGCGGTCAAAAACACGCAGAGAAATTATGGCTATGATGTCGGATCAACGGTCTGGTCCAGCCACCTCATCACCTCACCACGAATCATGCTGCAGTTGAAAGATGCCCGGCGGAAACTTACACCACCTTCTGTTCATCTTCCACTTGCAACATCCTCGACTAGAGTACGCGTCCTCTGCTTCCAAAAACTATTAACAAGTCGTCCTCCACCAGTTTTCCTACTTGTTTTTGAAAATCTCTCGTGTATCGGGCTCGCTCAATAGCACAGTGACATTCTACAGGAACCGGGGGCCTTCTACAGGAAGGGTTCTACAGAAAAACATGCACAGCTTTCCGGAGCAAGAGAACCTGGGATTTTTCGTCGAATTTGGAGCTCCAAACGAGGTAGGCTCAAAAAACTCCTCTATGCATGAGTGTTTGTGCAAGGTGGTGAATTGAACAACATCAGATTGGAAAATCAAAGAAAATTTTTTTCCTGTGTATTGGAAGTAAAATGTGTGCATGCGTATTGCACTGAGTTTCCCAGTTTTTTGCATCAAAATTCTCCTCCACGTTTCCTTTTCGAATTCTCCTGTAGGGAAGATATATGCAGCCGTGGGGGCCAGCCTATGTGTGTAAAAATTTTTGAATTTGCATATCTATCTATGTGCTGAGAAGAAAACTTGATCCTTGTGCTCTGTCTGTAAAAACCAAATTCGTCTTTTCATAAGTAGACAGTTGAGTTTTGGGTGACAACAATCTTAAAACCAAAGAATTGTTGCTAGTTGATATTGGACACTCGAGAAATTCCTTCTTGGGTTCAGGGGAAACCATAAAAGGCATTTCCTTTTCTGATTAAAGCATAAAAAGAGCACTCTCACCATGCCAGGAGGATTCATAAGGAAAGAACCATTAGACTTTAGCAAACTGCACGAGCATCCTAAGGTGGTGGACCTTTTCACCTGAGAAAATTAGATATCCTTCTTTGACAAAATTCACGGTCATGATGAGGAGACAACTGAGGAGTTTTTAATGTCCCTAAGACCACAGTCAAAAACACATGCCATGGTTAGTTTAGGGGTTTGACCTTGGAACTCACCCCTGAGCTCATCAATGCAGTTACTGGGCTACCATTGGGGCTCCCTTGGAGCAAAGAAGAGAGATCATTGGGCCAAATTTCTAAGAAGTCATTCTTTCTGCCCACGGAGCATCTTGTAGAAGAAAAAAATCGGGTTAGAAGAACCAGCTTTCCTCCTCTCTAGAGTGAAGTCAGTTTCCAAATTATGAAGTACATCACATGTGAAGGGAGGTTTAGCATCATCTATGGATATCATTTCAGGTTGTTGTGTGAGCTAAGGCATGGGATTGACTTGCCTCCAAACAAGGAACTGAGCATCCCCTATTTTCTTCTTTAGTCACTAATTGAATGTGGTACAAAATTAAATGAAGGGATCCTAGATCAGTTGGCCCATCATGGGCTCATCAAACTATTGGTGGAAGATGCTTTGCACACCTACACTGTCCCCATATCTTGGGATACCTTCCGAAACATGTCCAGGGATGACAATATTAGAATTCTAGCCGAAGACATCACCTCATCCAGTAGTGAGGGGGGAGAACACACTGAGGAAAGTGACAAAACTAATGGTGAAGGAACACAGGACATTCAAGCACAAAAAGAACAGAAAGAAAAAGGGGAAATGGGCCAGATTGTTGAGCCTAAAACAAGGGAAGAAACAACAGCAAAAATACCACAGGAAAAGAGGATGTAGAGTAGAACAGAGAAGGTTGAAAAAGCCCAAATGAAGGCTACCACAACCAAAGCAAGCACACAAAAACAAAAGGAAAAGACACACCCTGAAATCTCAGCAACACAAATAGAAACAGTTGACACAGGGATTTCTATAGGAAGCAGGGAAAAAGAACAGCAAGAGGAGAAATCACCTGAGATATTGGCAAGGGAGGCAGCAACTATGTTTGTTGCCTTAAGCACACCTCCAAAACAAAAAGGGAAAAGAAAGAGGCAAACCTCCATGTACTTTAAAGCAAGGAGGAGCACATAGATAAAAGTGGGCAGACCCCAGCCACAGTCAAAAGAGCCAATTTTCATTCAGGACACAATAGCTAAACCAAAAGAAGAGTCTCCTTCAAACATGTCTATCACCTATGAATGAGGAAGCCCAAAATCCTCCACCTGGAGAGAGAGAATTAAGATGATGGACTCAAAGATAGCTCTACAGGAAGTCGAGATGTCTCTACAGGAAACTCTGGCTAAGTTAAAAGAGATTGAGAAATTGGAGGAAAAGATAGCCAAATCATCAGAGTGAGAGGGAGAGACCGAGAAGATACTGGAACCAAGCCCTCAGCCTAGCTTGGGCTCATACTACACCCTGTTAGAGGGTGGGAAAATCATCCCACAGAAATTTGTTGTGCCACTCTTCCTTGCATTAGAACAAGAGAGGATTAGAACACACACATGGATGAAAATTGCCAAATCTAAGGGAATTGAGGAAATAGGCCACATGGAGGAGAAGTTAAAAGAGTTAAGAGGAGAACTGGCCATGGTCAGGCATGTAGAAAGCTGCAAAAGAGCCTAGCTACATCAGGAGAATGAACTGCTAAGAAAACAGTTGCAGCTATAGGGATGTCATAACGAAGATAGGCCCTCCATTTTGGGAGAACATCAGCGGCAAGAAGGGCCTTCGGTAGACAAGGAAGTATCTGATGAACAATAGAAAGGGGACAAGCTGTAAGCTGAGGTTGAGGCGCTAACAAAACTGCTACAGGAAAAGGAGTCGCTGGTAGCAGAGGAAATATAGTCCCTAAAGCAACAAGTGTAAGAGAAAGAGGCCCAACTGGCCTGCATGGCCAGCTGGGCAGTAGAAGCCTTACAATGTAGGCAACCTGCTAAGTCATATGCCTTATATCTAAAGATCAATGGTTGCAATTCCAAATTAACACCTTGGCCCAAAGGAGCACCATTCCATTTAAGAAATACCATCAATTCATGGCTTTGTGTGACAGCAGCTCAACAGAAGATGAGACCAAGTTATCAGAATTCTATTTACAAAATTTGGCCCTTCCAAACAAGAATTTGTGGGACTGCAATGCTTCATTGGGGGATGTGCAACTCATGGCCATGGCCTCTTGGTTAAACCATGAGGAAAAGAGGGTAGCAGAAATTTGGAATGTTATGGACAGGGAGCTACAGGAGCCACTCATGATCAAAGCAGAACGAGATGATCCCTTAGCTTTAGTGTATGCCCATCAAAAACTTGCCAACAACCCCCAGGTTCACTCAGATTACATTGAGAAAAAAGCTCAGGCCATTGCTCACTTTGAGGACATGGAAAGACTGTTGGGGGATAACTGCATTCATGCTTGCACAAGGAGATGGAACACGCTGTTCCACAGTCTGAAAATAAGAGAATACCACACGCCAACAAGGATGAGGGAGGCCTTGGCAAGAGTACCACTCTATAAATAGTCAATGCAAAATCTGCAGGCCAACTGGATCGGCCTAAAGTTCAGTCCTCCCTTTCTTTTAGTACTACTGGAAGGAGTCAAAGAAGAAGAGGAGCACATGCATTGGGAGGAAGTGGAGAGAAAAGCAGGGTTCCATGACTGAGAAGAAGACATCACCTCAAAAGCCTGGGATGTGAGAGAGGCAGTCAAAGCAATCAAAGATGATGAGCTGGATTAGTTGCTCAGAGGATGAGCAACCCATTTAGCACGGGGGTGATGATGAGCCCCAAAAATGGGTAACTTATTGGGCTCATTTTGCCTATTTTTCTCCATTAATCCACCATCCTTCATAGGTTATTCATGCTTTATAGTATATTTATGTTAATTGAATGAATGAGAATAGTCACTTGACCATGAAGTCTAATACGTGCTTATTGCAGATTTTTGGACATCTTTTGGAACAAGGTCAAGCATTTATGAGCCAGTTGATAGCCAAATACAAGGGAACAAGGCTGAGGATTTGTACGAAGGGTGTCTCCTACACTAAATGGCCCCTTCCTCGAGTTCTCCACCATTAGCTCGGAGTTCAGCAGCCAACCGAAGATGATCCCCAAGGGCAACCGAGTAGCTTTTGTGAAGTGGCTGTTTACTTGCAGTTTTGAGCAGCCAAGCCCCTTGAGTTAAGGAGGGCTGTTGGAGGTCCTCGTGGTGATAAGTAGGAAGGCTTCCAAACTTTGTAGTTTAGCTCTTGAATAGTTGTATTTTCCCACTTTAGTGCTACTTTGCCTTTTAGCTCATTTTCGAGCTTTTGCTGTAAACCTTTCTGTGACATGGTTATTTTTTCAGTGATGGAGATTAGTTTCGATTTGCATCAGCTCTGAGATTCTTTTAGGAGGCTGTAGCTCTTGGGGTTGGGCCCAACCCAAGTACTAGTACCTCCTCTTGTGTACTTTTATATGTTTTTGCTGCATTCCTAGAATAGTTTCTGTTACTTAGATTAACATATTGCTTTGTTATTTAGGTTGCTTTTGATGATTGAAATAGCTTTTCATGCTTCAGGTTTTTTTTATATTTTGGTAAAGGAAAATACCTACAAAAAGGCCATGAAACAATCCTTGATCTCATCT
Organism: Pinus tabuliformis; assembly: GCA_031772625.1. Classification (NCBI taxonomy): domain Eukaryota; kingdom Viridiplantae; phylum Streptophyta; class Pinopsida; order Pinales; family Pinaceae; genus Pinus; species Pinus tabuliformis. Next base: position 1,949,516,011 of record CM062816.1, read on the forward strand.
CTCCCTCCTTGGGACCATGAGCTGAGACCAAGGCATACTTGCTGCCACAAAAACACTGCTTTGCCTTTCCATGCAATCGCAAGTGGTAGATTTTTAGTTAGGGAAGTTGATACCAGTTATGATGACATTCTTAGAACTATGCTTGCTTGGTTTTCATAGTTGTCTTACATGGATTTTTGCCAATAAACTTCTGTCCACCATGATTTCTAGTTTTTAGGTCAGAACAAATTAAAGTAGATAGATCTCCAATGTTTTTAGTCTTTCTTTGATTAGTTTGGAGAAATAGTGTGCAGATCACCTGTAATCCATCTCTGCCTATCCTTCCTTCCTCACACCACCTACTCCAACCCCAAATTCTGGATTCGTTCCCTTCATTCACCACACTCAGCCAGTTTGACCTAATTTCTTCATTTTTGTGCAACATTGGTCCCTCTATCCTTGAACAAATCCAACCATCTACATCATCCCCTAGCCTCATTTACCAGGTCCTAGACCTCTTCATAGCCTCATCCAACCTCCATTTCCACTTTCCCACCGTTTTTCTTCCATCAACCCTCAAAAATCCTCTCTCGGCTCTTCCTATAGAACATCCTGGAGAACATCTTGTAGAACCCTTGCAGACTTCCTGTAGAAGATCACGTGGGCAGTTTCTCAAGATCTGATCACTGTGAAACTCTCTGGAAGGGTCCTAGGGACCCCTTAGGCCCTCTTGTCAACTTCCTAACCTCTTGCAAGTGCCCGCTCCATTTCCTTTCGCCAATAAACCTCTGCACAATAAAAAACAGTTAAAGCACATGCATAATAATTCTGCAAAATTACTCGAAAATACAAAAAGATATTTTTTCGAGATTTTAGTTCAGAAGTAGCTTAGACACATGCATTTTACCTTTCCAAGATTCAATGGCATCCATTTCAGCAACTTCCATCTCTTCTCTTGCACTAGTAGGGTTAGTTGATAAAAGTAGGGTTTGCTAGGGTTTGCATTTCCTTTCAGCTTTTAGTTTCTTTATGCAAATAGATTAGCCTCCTTAGAGTTAGCCTTCATCCATCACTGTTAAAACCTTCTTCTAAGAACTCATAGAAGTTGGCTTAAGCTCCTAGCAAACTTGTGCCAGCTGATCAAGTGACAACCTGCGACAAGAGCTAGTACTTGTGCATATAGCACCGTCGCTTCCAAGTTTGTTACGAACTATCGGGTTGATAAAAGTAAAGAAGGGAGTACCAGGAGTTGTAGCATTATTGCTGCAATACTAGAGCCCACCAACTCCAACACCTCAAGAGAAATGGGAAAAGAGGTAAAGGGAGGATGTTTCCCCTTCAATGATAGAGATTGGAGTCAAAGAGTTTCAGATATACAACAAGAAACAAAGGACTAATCCTACACCAGTTTTTCTGCACAAGGATGATGAGAAATCAACCATAGTCCTAACAAGACCTCATGCTTCTACAAGGAAAAATGATATCCGCATAGGATCTCCATCTTCCTCAGCTTCCGAGGATCCCCAAGATACAACTCAAGAAACAGAGTTGGTTCAAGACCAGGCTGAACCAAACATTTTTTTCAAATTCAAATAAATCAAGAAGAAAAGGGAACCACTTAGAGCCACCACATACTCCCAATTCTGGAACAGGAAAACCTCTTCACAGCATAGGCTTCTTTCAGCATTTGACACAGAAAAGGGAAAAATTCAAATTGAATTCCTTTAAGCACATGTCCCATTTCGAAAAACCCCAGCTGATTACAAGAAGTCTATATTTTCTTTTAGTGTCAAATAGATTCACCCCATTGAACAAATGGACATACATAAACAAACTGGTGAAATGTTATACGCTACTATGACCAATACTGCCATAAAAACATCCAAATCGCAATCCTTTTCAACAATATAAAACCTTAGTTAAAACTTGAAAAGATCTCATCTCTGGCTAAAGATACAAAGATAAAATCATTAGAGGACCTTGTAATCAAACTAGGGCATGATCTAAGTGATGTGAAAGCAATAGAATATATTGTAAAAAGGAATAACGTTGATATTGCAGCACTCAAGAAGCAGCTCAACCTTCCCTCTATAGAAGACCCACACACTAAGGAATTTTTGGAGCTTGAGATAGAAAAAGATGACATGTTCAAACTTATAATTCAACAAAATGGTCTAAGAACATGGAGGTTGAGATAGAAAGATTGCAGAAGGAAAAGGATTGGTCTTCACAACTAAAAATAGTTCCACTGATAGTAGTCCCTATTTCAGTTGTAACCGTTGTAGGTTTTAATCCCATACATAAATTACCTCCATACAAATTCTAAAACACAGAAAATAAAAAATGCAAGAGCATAACACAAAAAACACATATACATAAAGATTTTCCCTTGGATCCCAAAACCAGGACTACCAGCTTGATTTTTCATTATATTCCTTTCAATGTTACAATACATATTTATAAATGCTGAAGCATCCAATACCATGGACTGAAAACCATCGCGTCCAAAAGCATGGACCGAAAACCATTGCGTCCAAAAGCGTGGACTAAAACCTATCATGTCCAAAACCATGTGGAAAAACCATGCACAAAACCATAGGTAGGTCCACCCAACCTAATATAAGGTCCAAAAATATTTTCCCGAGGGCACTACGCTGGACCTCGTAGAGGGGGGCTACCCTCCTCCCTCAAACCCCCCGCTATGCAATTGGCGCAATGAATGGGGGGCTCCACCTGCCGTCTAACCCCCCAGTTAACTATGTGGGGTAGTTGTGGAAAGAAAATAACACAACCCAACATTATCCAACTTGTTGTTTTATTTCCATAAGGGGCCACAGGAGAGCCTAGTCATTTATCCAGCCCTACAATTCCCATTGTTTCTCTACACCAAGAGAACTTCTCAGAGCTCACAAATTTTGTCAATTCATTTGCAGTATTCGTCAAAGTGTCCACCTTTACCAGCAACACCTTTTTGTCTTCTATCATATCCCTCACAAAGTGATACTGAACATCAATGTGTTTTGTCTTTGAATGATAAGCAGGGTTCTTTGCCAAGAAAATTGCACTTTGGATGTCACGGTCGATCCTTATAGATCCTTGTACTAACCCCATACTTAAACACAATCTCTACAACCAAACTTTTTCCTTGCTTGCATTAGTGGCTGCCATGTATTCTACCTCTGTAGTTGATAGTGCCACTATAGATTGTTTCTTCCTAATCCAACTGACTGCACCTCCAAATAGGTTAAACACATACCCACTTGTAGATATTCTCTGATCCAGATCTCTAGCACAGTCTGCATCAACAAAGCCACAAATATCCAAAACTCTGTCCAATCCTGGTCTTCCTTAGTAGCACAAACCATAATCACTAGTCCCACACAAATACCTGAAGACCTGCTTCACTGTTGTCCAATGCTCCTTCCCTGGTTTTGACATAAACCTGCTTAATACTTCCACTACATGTGCACTGTCTGGTCTAGTACATACCATCACATACATCAAGCTACCAACTGCACTTTCATATGGAACACGGGACATGTCCTCTTCCTCTTCTTCTGCCTTGGGATACTATTCAGCAGCTAACTTTACACCTACAGGAATACGAACCTTCACCGATTTACTATCCTGCATATTAAACCTCTACAATATTGTCTTGATAAACTTCCTCTAGTTTAACTAGAGCTTCCACTTTGCCCGATCTCTTTTAATTTCCATGCCCAAAGTATAGTTTTTAGCACCAATATCTTTCATGTCGCATTTGGAGGACAATTGGGTCTTCAAATCCTCGATAATTTCTTTGTCATTTCCAACCAGCAACATATCATCCACATACAAGACCAGATAGATAACATGGTCACCAATCAATTTAAAATACACATAGTGATTTTCTTTTCTTCTGGTGAAGCCAAGTCCCCATATAAATGTATCAAATTTATGATACCACATCCTTGGTGACTATTTTAACCCATACAGACACTTCTTTAACTTGCATACCAGTTCTTTCTTACCCTTCACCGCAAAACATTTAGGTTGCTTCATGTATATCTCCTCTTCCAGATCCCTGTGAAGAAATGTTGTCTTCACATCCATCTATTCTACCTCAAAATCAAAAGCAGCAACAACAAATAATAGTAATATAATAGAAGCTACCTTGGCAACAGGAGAGAAAATATCACCAAAATCAATTACAAGCACCTGGGAATAACCTTTTGCTACCAACCAAGCTTTGTATTTCTCCACCTTTCCTTTTGCATTTGTCTTCTTGTTGAACACCCATTTGCTATCAATGGGTTTCCTTCTAGTTGGTAAGTCCACCAGATCCCAAACCTCATTTTTGTGCAAAGATGCCATTTCATCAACCATGGCCTCTTTCTAGAGTTTTCCATTCTCTGAATCTACTACTTCCTTCACAATTCTGGGATCATCATTAGTAATAGATAAAGAAAAATTTTAACAAAAAGAAAATGGACTATACCTTTCTGGTTACCTTCTTTCTCGAACAGATCTTCTCACACTCGGAGTTTGTGGCTCTTCATCTTTTGATTCCTCTTCCGTTGTAGAGTCTGATTCTTCCTCCTTAAGCTAAAACTCTATCTTCTCAAGTTCCTTTGGTTGGACTTCATGTTTAATAACATATTTCACCTCTCTAAACACCACATCTCGGTTGTACACAACATTCCTTGTTACTGGGTTCCAAAGCTTATAACCCTTTAAACCATCCTTATACCCAATAAAGATGCACTTTTCAGATTTACTATCTAACTTGGTTCTTTTCTCCTTTGGAACATGTACATATGCATCACATCCAAATACCCTCAGATGTGAAAGAAAGGGTTTCTTACCAGTCCATACCTCCTGTGGAGTATTATCCTCCAATCCTGATGAACGTGATCTATTGACCAGGTAACATGCTGTCTCCACTGCCTCTACCCAGAATTCCTATCCTAACCTGGCACCACTGAGCATGCTTATTGCCCTTTCCATCAACTTCTTGTCCATTCCTTCTGCAACTCCATTTTTCTTAGGTGTGTATGGAGTAGTCTTCTGCCGTGATATACCACACTTATTATAGAATTCTTCAAATTCCTTGTTGCAGAACTCTCCACCGTTATCTAACCTCAACACATTTATCTTCTTCTCTGTCTAGTTTTCCACCAGAGCCTTAAATTCTTTAAACCTGTCAAAGACTTTAGATTTATTCTTAAGGAAATATATCCGTGTATTCCTTGAGAAGTCATCTATAAATGATACATAGTACACAAAATTACCCAGTAATGGAACCTTCACAGGTCCAAACACATCACTGTGCACAAGCTCTAATATATGTTTCGCCCTCTTACCACCAGAGGGGAAACTCACCCGATTACGCTTCCCATATACACAATTTTCACAGAAATCAAAATCTAGAGAGCTATTACTCATACCTTCTACCATACCTTTACATGAAGTGTTCGAAGGCCCTTCTCTCCAATATGTCCAAGCCTTTGATGCCATAGCATGGTCTCCTCTCCAGAGACCACTAGATTTTCTGCTCCACTTTCTGAAAGCACGGAACTGTTGCACTGATAAAAAATAGTGCTACCTTGAATCTTGTACAGAGTTCCAATCCAAACTCCATGCATTAATACCAATGCCCCCCGAACCATCTTGTAAGTATCCTTCTCTAACACTTTTTTTACACATGCATCATCCAGCTTGCTTACAGAAATTAGATTTCTGGCTAATGCAAGAATATGCAGAACACTGAGAAGTGTTCTAACCCTTCCACCTTGAAACTTCAACTTTACTTTTCCGCGACCAAAAATTCTATCCTTCCTATCATCCCCCAAGAAGACATCACCACCATCATATTTCTCATACTCGCATAACCACTGTCTATTGGGAGTGAAGTGAAAGGATGCACCCGGGTCAATCAACCATGCCTCATGATCTAAATTTGTACTTGAAGAAGCTAGGTACACATCCCCACATTCATCTGAGGTGGTGTTCGCCTCTGCAAAAGGAGCATCATCAGATCCCTTTCCTTTGTCAGGAGCTTTAGATATACAGTCCCTTTTGTAGTGCCATTCCTTTCCGCATTTCCAGCACACCACCTTTACAGGTTTTCCTCGAGATTTAGATCTCCCTCAATTTAGATCTCCAACTTGATGACTTATTTTTGTTTATGTTCTGGGACCGTCCTCATACAGACAAGGCATCACCATTTTGGCTCTCCATATTTTTCCATCTCATCTCCTCTGACAACAAGGATGAGACTATTTCATCAAACTGCAAGGCAGGTATATTGCTACCTATTGCAATAACCTAACTATCCCACAAACCTGGTAGAGAACACAACAAACTGATGCACTTATTTTCATCTGAAATTTTAATATCAACATATAATAACTGACTTACCACAGTATGAAATGCATTCAGATGTTGTGTCGCTGAGTCTCCATCTTTCATCCTCAAGTTATACAACGTTTTCTGTAGGAACAATTTATTCACTAGAGATATATATTCATAGAAAGTACCTAACTTGTCCCACAAAGCCTTAGCCGTATCTTCCCCTGATACATTCACCAATACTGAATTTGAGACACACAATCGTATTTTTCTCTTTTCCTTTCGATCCAACTTCTTCCATTCTTCATCAGACACTCTCGTTGGTTTAGTACCCAAATCTACCATGATCCACTGATCTTTATCCACCAACAGATCCTCCATCTTGAGTTTCCACAACTCAAAACTCTGACCATTAAATTTCTCAATCTTTATCTTTCCACTACTCACCATCTTCTTTCACCACTAGAATCGATCTCACAGATCTCCCATTGAACGGGGTCTACCATAGACCCTAGCAAAACCCCTCATCAACAAAGGCATCCCCTTGAAGCCAAAACAACTCTGATACCAAATGTAGGTTTTAACCCCATACATAAATTACCTGCATACGAATTCTAAAACATAGAAAATAAATAATGCGAGAGCATAACACATAAAACACATATACACAAATATTTTTCCTTGGATCACAAAACCGGGACTACCAGCTTGATTTTTAATTATATTCCTTTCAATGTTACAATACATATTTATACATGCCGAAGCATCCAATACCATGGACCAAAAACCATTACGTCCAAAACCATGTGCGAAAACCATGCACAAAACCATAGGTAGGTCTGCCCAACCTAATATAGGGTCCAAAAAAATATAACTATGTAGGAAAGAATATAACACAACCCAACATTCTCCCACTTGTTGTTTACTTTCCACAGGGGGCCATAGGACAGCTTAGTCATTTATCTAGCCCTGAAACGCCCATTGTTTCTCTACGCCAAGAGAACTTCTCAAAGCTCACAGATTTTGTCAATGCATCTGCAGTATTCTTCAAAGTTTCCACCTTTACCAGCAACACCTTTTTGTTTTCTATCATATCTCTCACAAAGTGATATTGAACATCAATGTGTTTTGTCTTTAAATGATAAGCAGGGTTCTTTACCAAGAAAATTTCACTTTGGTTGTCACAGTCTATCCTTATAGCTCCATGTACTAACAACCACAATAGGATCATCTACATTGACAACAACAAAAGCAAAAACCATATATTCCTTAAATGAGCTTGTTAAAGCTGTGGAAGACATATCCATCAGAGGATAGGAAATTGGAAAATTAATGATCCAACCTAAAACTTTACATGATCAGAAATTGAAAATAGATAATTCATATATAGTAGAGCTACAAAAATATCACAGGTTAACCCAAAGGATTGAGAAGCTGGAAAATGAGTCTGTAATGGATCAAACACTGGCATAGGCCAAATAAAATGTATGGATTGAAATCAGTGAGGCCATCAAAGAAATATGGCCTTCAATTGAAATAATGTTTGAATAGGAGGACTTAATACAGAGATCAAAGGAGTTGATTGAAGAATCCAAAAACATCTTGGGACAGAGGCCAGGGGAAGCTAATACTTTAATTAAAATTTTGAATTCAAAGACTAAGGATGAGTCAGCATAATTTGAAATTGTAGATAGGAGAGTGACTATTTTGGACGTCAAGAGAGTCCTTACTAAAAGGAATTCGCTAGTACAGTTGGAAAACAAGTGCAAGCATTTAGAGACCAACATCCATATGTTCCATAATAAATTCAATTTATTACATTTAAAGGGACTGCTAGGACTAAAGGGGATGGAGACAAGTTAGTGTAACTAATAGATTACCATAAAAAATTGTACTCAATAGCCCAAGAAATTCAAAGTTTTTGTTGACACCTAATCATAGGGATTGGGTGAACAACTGTAAATAATGTAAATAAATAATAGAGAAAATGGAGAGTCATCTGGAGATGAAACTCAAAAGTCACTCCATCATGTATATAATAATGAACAACCTAAAAGAATATACAATCTCATCTTTGAGGAGTTACCTCCTGGCCTGACATTGTATCAGAGCCAACTCTATTTTTAGCATTACAGTTTTCCCTTGTAACTCCCTCTTGCGTAAGTTTGGCATATTTTTGCAGAACGTCATGCTCCTGAGGCCTGAACCCACCTTACTTACACTGTCATATGTATGCATTTTCTATTCCTACCTAAATGATTCGTCTCCACACTCTCTGGTGAACTTGACATGAAGAGCAACGAAACACTCCTTTCTTGCGGATTACTCTCATTGTGGCATTGAGCCATCGTTTGAGCCAATTCAAGGCATCAAGCCCACAATTACAGGTAATTCTTCACAGGATTTATGACACTCGACCATTGAAAGCCAAGACCTGTCAATCTCCTACTGGTCATATGGAAATCAAGTATTGAACGCTGCCTGAACATTGGTCTATAACTCCATACCTAGGATGCTCCAACGTATTTTGGCAGCTGCATATGCATTGGTATATAGAAACTCTCCATTATGTCTTGATTCCGTGAAGTTCTCTTCCTTGTAAAATTGATTATGCTACTAGTAACACATACCCTCCTTGCTATCCATGACTGTTATTATATATTGGAATTGGTTCTATGCTCTGTTGATAAATGCATAGAGTCTACCCACAAATTTAAGCTCAGGTCAGTATTCTGGTTCATATGCATTGATTTGTGCACTTGGTTTGGCTATACAATGTTTTTACGGTGTCTATGCATCGATTCATAGTCTTTGTGTGATGAATGGACTATGGTGAAGGTTGTATTGAATGCATCAGTTGAACTGTGTAGAAAACAACTTTGAATACAATTTTCAATGTACTGTTGTAGTGTGTGAATGGAGCGTTGAATATATTTTGAATGTAGCGTTGAATAGTGGGAATGCAACATGGGAATGGTGCATTGAATGTCCTTCTGGTATGTTCATTGAATGATCAACTACGTGCTTTGAACAATAAGTAATGTGCGGTGAATAGTTTATGTGTAGTGTATGTGTTGACTACAACCCCCTGAGGCACGAACTCTACACTGCATTCCAAGTCTAAATAGTCCTTTCACTTTCCGACAACTTGGATATTGGCAATTAGAAGAGAAACATTGGGACACATATTGGTAGCAGAGGAACATTTTTTATATATACCTTTGTTATATAGCTCTGTTATATACATTTGAATTTCAATTTCTTAAAGCATATTGGTAGCAGAGGTACATTTTTTTACACTACACAGTTTTTTTAAAATGCATTCATTGATATCCATTGTCGGAGTGGTTCTTATTGGCAAGGAGAAATATTCAAAATGGTCATGGAAAATCAAACACACTCTCATTTTTAATGAGCTGTGGAAAGGAATGTGTGTTGGAGACAGGGACAAAGAGCCAGAACAGCCTACCTCAGATAAGGGATTCACCATTTGGGAAAATAAGAACAACAAGGCTTATGCATTGATTGCAGCATTACTAAATGAAGAGGTGAGTCACCATATTTTTCCATTTTCAAATGCTTTCGAAGCCTTACAAAAACTGAAGGAACTCTATGACTCACACTCTGCACTTGAAGTTGTTCAACTCATGATTAAATTGTTCAACCTTGAATTACAAAATGATGATCCTCTTGCTCTTGCATCAGAAGTAAAATCTATTATGCATGATATCAAAGTCACTAATGTTGAACTGAACATTCCTCTTATAGCTTTTCTCAAGGCATTTTATCCCACTTACTCAAATTATCTTGAGTCATTGCAAGCAAATGCAAACCTCAAAGATATTACCTTTGACTCCCTTGTGAAAAAATTGTTGAAAGAGAGAAAGATTTTGGGAAGAAAACAACTCCTCAGTCTTCTAAAGAGGTTGTGTGTCTTGAAAATAGAGAGAAGAATCTTGCTCAAGATTCTTCCAGAGGAAGAGGTTGTCGAAGAGGAAGAGGAAGAAATTTCAGAGGCAGGGGGGTAGACACTTTCAAGGAGAAAAGTCATATTTACATTGCATACGCTGCAAAAGAGATGGATCACATGTTGCATCCGCATGCAAGTTGCCTTGGGACAAAATTGAACAGGAAAGAAACCAACCCAAAGGTAAAACTAATGACAAAGAGAAAGGTAAAGCACCTAAATCCGCTCACTATGTTGTGGCACACTGTAATATTGGAGTAAATGAAGACTTATTTAATGCTTCACTTGCTTCTTGGAAAAATGATTGGTTGCTTTATTCAGGAGCAACTTGCCATAGGACTTTTAGAAGAGATTTTTTTGAAGAATTTACTGACAATGTTGATGGAGCAGTATACTTTGCAGACAAATCAAAACTCAAGCCATCAGTGCTTGGAACAATCATGCTTAAATTGCCTGGTCTTCCAGACTTTCTTCTACATCATGTTTTATATCTCCCACAGCTGAGGAGAAGCTTGTTGTCCTTCATCCACATCTGCTAGCACGAACACTCCATTCATATTTTTTATGGCAAGTTTCAAGTGAGAAAAGCATCAGACCACTCACTTGTCATGACAGGGATAGAAGAAGAAAGGCTTCTCAAGTTGTAGGGTACCTCTGCTCATGAACAAAATTTCTCATACAATTTCCATTATGAAGAAGGTAAATTTCCATCAATTTTATTATGGAATGCTAGATTTGGACACTTAAACTATGATAGCTACCACTTGTTGAAGAAAAATGGTGTTATTTGTTTGCTTACAATTCCTAGGAAAATTAAGCAATGTGATGCTTGCATTCTAGGAAAGAATAGAAAACAGTGTTTTCATGATTCACATTCCAGAGCACATAGAAAAATTGAACTCATTCATTCATATTTATCTGGTCCAATGCCTGTAACTTTTGCAAATCGAAATAAATATATGATGACATTTATTGATGACTACACCAAAATCTGTTGGGTTCATTTATTGAAGAACAAATCTAATGCTTTTCAAACATTCAAGAACTTTAATACATGAATTGAAAATGATGCACAATCTCATATTGGCTCTATTCGCACTGATAATGGAAAATAATACACTTCAAATGAATTTGAAAACTATCTTTGCCAACATGGGATCAAACATCAAACAACCGTGCCTTATAATCCCCAACAGAATGGAGTAGATGAAAGAATGAATTAGACAATCTTAAATATGGTGCACTCCATGATGTTTGTTATCACTCAAGGAAAATATTTTAAATTCTGAACATCAATTTTTTTTGTTATAAAGGTTTGGTGTTAGTCCCTTTGCAGGTTCCTGCGGATGAAAGTCACGTTTTTCTCCTCTATCAGGATTAGGCTTTTAGGCTTATCTTTCTCAAGATATGGACAAAATTGATATTGCTGGGTCAAATGGCACTCCTTACATATGACAGCTGACGAATAAAGTTCGAGCAGGTCAAAGCAGATGGGTTTTCTTGCTTACGTGGATTATGGGTGCTTCACCAAATTCTGTTATCAATATTCATGAAGCTTTTGACAGAACTCTGTGTGCCATATGTCATTGCCCATGATTGTAACGCAAATTGAATAACAACAGTTATCCTGACAACACATAGCATGAATGTTCTCAGATATGGTCAACAATTTGTCAAAAACAGAAAGGCCAGATATCGAGATTTGTTCAAGACTCACATTCTAGGATGCCCGACGGTGATATCGACGGATCTAGCTCTCAACAGATATATCTTATTGAATGAAGGCCGAGGACTAATTCCTGGATACCCGCAGTCTATGCTTGACTTATTGGGAAAATGGAACATTGCCGCTGTTCAAAGCGATCTTCATAAAACCATCAGAGGAGCCATGCTTGCATTGATCAATCCCTCCATGATCAAAGGCCACCTGCTTTCTGATATCAACGACTTCATGGACATACATCTGCAACATTGGAATGACCGCATAATCAATCTGCAGGACAAAACTAAAGAGATGGTTTTGCTTTTGTCTTTACAGCGGGTAATGAGTATCAAGTCTGGTCTGAAGGCAGAGGCATTTTTGTCAGAATTCTGTAAACTCATGGAAGGAACCATTTCCATGCCTATAAATCTTCCTGGTACCAGCTACAAACGTGGTTTCTAGGCAAGGGAAAATATCCTGAGGCTCTCCGAAAGTTTAGAGAAGAACACCTAGCAATTCAGAACGGAGGAAAAAATACCAGAAGCAGGGGAAGTCTGGTTCTCTAAGTTGCTTTGTGTGTGGCAGGTATTCAAAGGATTTTGTTGATACTCATAGCCTTGTTATGCATGTGTATTATTCTGAAGAGGCTGTTACCAACATATCGGACATGTAATTGCAGAGATGAATGCATCTTATAGACCTTTAAAAGAACATTCAGGAAGGGGATCAGTTAATCTACCCAGAAGCTGTAGCCATTTAAGTAATAAATCTCAGTGTTATTTTTTGCCCAGTTTAGAGTCTAACTTGACATATGACCCAATTTTCCACCCAGGATGTGAAGGAGAAGAACATGTCATGCAAAACTGTTCAAATTTAGAAAACATTTCTATAGAAGCATTGTAGTCTTCGAGCTATGATGTTGCTAAACATGGAGGTCAATCCCAAAACGCTGTAGGCCTTTCCGTTGGCAGCGCTGTGAGAGATACAAAGCTCGAAAAAGAGTCTGCAAAGTGAAATATGGCACACTGAAAGATTCTTTATCAAGTCAGCAGCTTCTGTCACCATCTGATTGTCACACTCCAATGGGAAATGACATATATTTAAAGCGGATTGATGGAGCATTTCAATACGTTTCTCCAAATGATTCAATGGAAAAGCTCAATGTTGCAAGAGAATTTTCAGATAAAATACTAGTTTATGACCAGATGTTTTCTTTGGAGTCCAATTTGCAGTCATTAAATGGAAAAGAAGACAGTGGACAAAAGGTAGACATGTTTCAACATGTTAAATGGAATGGATTGTCAAACTCAAAAGATAACCATATTTGCCAATATGGAATTGAGAAGGTTGATAATGTCTTAATATCAATATCCAAAAACCAAACACGGTGCCCGTGTAAAAATCAGTGCTGTTCCAAGTTCATCATTAACACCACTAATCTTGTGGCTTTTGAAAAAAGTGCCAATCATAAGAAGGAAAGCACACAGGTATATAATAGAAGAAAGGTTTCCAGTTTGAGAGTGAATGGTCTCATGCCAAGGATGATTGTTAGTTAAAAGCCTATAGTCATTGCATTCAGATGGATAGGAAAATGCCCCTTGCAGAATATATTGGCTTTGGTTTGAATTTGTCTAACTCTTCAAGAAACTGGACTGGCATGAATGGTTATGAATGAGTTTGCAGGGATGACAAAAAAAAGACCATACATCTCTGATTATTGGATCCCAGAAATGAAGATGAATAATGATCAAGGGAGTAAGGTGCTTAAGCCATGAACAGTGGCGATCATTTAGCTATGAAAGGAAGACTGTGCTTTTGAAATTACACAGCAGTTTCGTAGCGCGCAACGAAACTGCTGTAGCTGCATGTTACAATTCAGTTGATCAATTATGATTGACAAAGCGGCAAATCTTTTTGAAAGGTTTTGTCATCACACAGGTACATGAAAACGGTGGACAACACATCAAGGACGTGGCAATCTGCTCTATTTTGGGTAATTAAAGGATAAAGGACATGCTTCTTTGGATTCGAACATTTGAGGTAAACCAAAGACTAGAAAAACAGGGATAATTTCCTATGTTTCAGGACAATGGAAAAACGTGTGACATTGAAGAGCAACATGAAGCATTAAAGGTCTATCACAGCCACCGCCAAAGGGAACCAGATGTCAGAGAACGAAGATGATTGTAGACCAAGACTGTCACGGTGTTAGAGTCATAGTTGATTTAGATATCTAAAAACTCCAGTCAACACTTTGTTGTATTTATTAAGTAGTTAGAGTTTAAGAGTGGTTAGTATTAGAAGTAGTTTTCGAATTCCCCTCATGCTGGAGGAGGAATCTCGATCAGTTAGAATAAGAGCTCTATATATAGCTGAAACAGCAATGTAATCAAGGTTGGAAAATTTTATGATACAGATTGTATTTGGCTTATGTAAAGAATCATTTTCAGTAATATAATTTTGACTTTACTTCTCAGGATTCATGAAGGATTTCTTATGTTCAGAATATGTGATCTGGTCCTTTCCATAATTTTTACAGTGGTATAGATGTATAATCACTCAGAATTCACTGAATGTGCTCTGATTTCCTGTATGCATTTATAAACTGTGGTCCTATATGAGTTATGTTCTGAATGTCTAAATGTTGAGTGCCCTGACTTCTATGTAAGGTTGAGTTCACTGTTATATTGAGGTGTTGTTGACTCCATAAGCCCAATGGATAGTTGTTTAATGTATTTCCAGCATTCATATTTTTCACAGTTGTTCTATAAGAGTTAGCCATCTTATCTTTAATCAAAATCATTAATCCTTTAAGAGAGAGCCCTCTCAGGTTGAGGAGGCTAAGCCTCAGCCTAAAGTAGGTCTGAAATAGTTACTTAGAGTCAACCTGACCAGCAGCCTATCAGGATCTGATTTTGAGATAACATTTTGGTGCGTCTGCCGGGAGTCTGAAGATTATTCATTCCCGAAATCAATGGTTGAACTTCTGAAGGTAGCAGGAGCTCAGACATCTTTTTGAGGATGCAAAACTACCTTGGCGACTCCACACATCAAATAATAAATTGGAAGGTGACTCCACTGCTAGAAGATCAGTAGATTGATGAAGTTACAAGATGAGTTCCACTGCAAGAATGAATGCCAGGTATGCTCCTATGAATCGGTCTCATATCCCTGGTTTTCCAAATCCTTTGCCAAAGGTTGATTGGTTAGAGGATCTTCCAATATTCAAAGATGAAAAGAAAGACGATGCTGCTCTTCATTTGGTTAGGTTTCATATGCATGTGCGCAGTCTTAAAGTTCATTTCCCTGAAGATTGTCTCATGAAGATGTTTATGACCACTTTAGAAGGAAAAGCATGGTCTTGGTATAAAAGTTTGGAAAATGGTTCAATATATTCGCTTGCTAGTTTTCATGATGAATTCTATGAGATGTATAAAGAATGTTATCCTTCCTTATTGCTGCTTAAAGATTGCTGTAGGCATTCTTTAAGTCTTATTCAGTACTTGGAGGATTGTTATGATGATGATGAATTTATGGATGAAGAAATTTTAGAGGCTCTTCATAACAATGCATTTCAGCACCAAGAAGAAAGTATAACATCTCATGAAATGCAACATGAATATCAGCAGGGGTTTACTTATGAAAACCATGTTCAATCCCATGATATGAATGAGAAGATGCAACAAACTTGCCAGTCTTTTGGTCATAAAGAGTATGAAATTGATTGCAAACACCAAGAAGAAGTACTGGAAGATAGCTTTTACGACCCTCAGGCAGAGGAAAAGGTTGGTTTTTTATGTCAAACTTCTCAGCAACTTACAGTGATAAATGATCATAAGAAAGAGGAAAATTACATTGTTTGTAGGCAACATTCAGAAAAGCAGTTCGATAGCATATCAAAAGAATCTTGTGTGGTTGAGAATTAGTTGGCTAAAGATGTAGAATGTTATGATGATCATCAACATAACCATGTATTCTTTGACCCTATAAGTGAATATATGGACAAGCTTTGCACTCCGGTCTTTCATTTTCATTTGCAATATGAAGATCAAGTATATTATGAGTTGATGTGGTCATCTCACTACTATGGTTATTTTGAGGTCAGATACAATCAAGAGCCTCCAATATCAGAAAAGACAATTGATTGGCTTTATTGGAAATATCATGTTGCTTGAGCTACAAGTGGAGCTTGCAGCTGATAGGGTAGGTAGGTAGGAAAATGAAAATAAGCTCAAGGTTGACTGAGCATTTTTCAGTAGATATAGATTTCTTTCTCCTACAGTGATCATCTAAGGTGAAGGCCCAAGAAGCTTAAAGGGGATGCTTGTCAAACAAATTTCCGTTTGTAATAAAAAAGATAAAGCACTGGACCTGCATGTTCTTAGTGTACTGCAGGAGCACACTATCCCAAGTGGAGCCACCTGTTATCACTCAAGGAAAATATTTTAAATTCTGAACATCAATTTTTTTTGTTATAAAGGTTTGGTGTTAGTCCCTTTGCAGGTTCCTGCGGATGAAAATCACGTTTTTCTCCTCTATCAGGATTAGGCTTTTAGGCTTATCTTTCTCAAGATATGGACAAAATTGATATTGCTGGGTCAAATGGCACTCCTTACATATGACAGCTGACGAATAAAGTTCGAGCAGGTCAAAGCAGATGGGTTTTCTTGCTTACGTGGATTATGGGTACTTCACCAAATTCTGTTATCAATATTCATGAAGCTTTTGACAGCACTCTGTGTGCCATATGTCATTACCCATGATTATAACGCAAATTGAATAACAGCAGTTATCCTGACAACACATAGCATGAATGTTCTCAGATATGGTCAACAATTTGTCAAAAACAGAGAGGCTAGATATCGAGATTTGTTCAAGACTCACATTCTAGGATGCCCGACGGTGATATCGACGGATCCAGCTCTCAACAGATATATCTTATTGAATGAAGGCCGAGGACTAATTCCTGGATACCCGCAGTCTATGCTTGACTTATTGGGAAAATGGAACATTGCTGATGTTCAAAGCGATCTTCATAAAACCATGAGAGGAGCCATGCTCGCATTGATCAATCCCTCCATGATCAAAGGCCACCTGCTTTCTGATATCAACGAGTTCATGGACATACATCTGCAACATTGGAATGACCGCGTAATCAATCTGCTGGACAAAACTAAAGAGATGCTTTTGCTTTTGTCTTTACAGCGGGTAATGAGTATCAAGTCTAGTCCGAAGGCAAAGGCATTTTTGTCAGAATTCTGTAAACTCGTGGAAGGAACCATTTCCATGCCTATAAATCTTCCTGGTACCAGCTACAAACGTGGTTTCCAGGCAAGGGAAAATATCCTGAGGCTCTCCGAGAGTTTAGAGAAGAACACCTAGCAATTCAGAACAGAGGAAAAAATACCAGAAGCAGGGGAAGTCTGGTTCTCTAAGTTGCATTGTGTGTGGCAGGTATTCAAAGGATTTTGTTGATACTCACAACCTTGTTATGCATGCGTATTATTCTCAAGAGGCTGTTACCAACATATCGGACATGTAATTGCAGAGATGAATGCATCTTATAGACCTTTAAAAGAACATTCAGGAAGGGGATCAGTTAATCTGCCCAGAAGCTGTAGCCATTTAAGTAATAAATCTCAGTGTTATTTTTTGCCCAGTTTAGAGTCTGACTTGACATATGACCCAGTTTTCCACCCAGGATGTGAAGGAGAAGAACATGTCATGCAAAACTGTTCAAATTTAGAAAACATTTCTATAGAAGCATTGTAGTCTTCGATCTATGATGTTGCTAAACATGGAGGTCAATCCCAAAACACTGTAGGCCTTTCCGTTGGCAGCGTTGTGAGAGATACAAAGCCCAAAAAAGAGTCTGCAAAGTGAAAGATGGCACACTGAAAGATTCTTTATCAAGTCAGCAGCTTCTGTCACCATCTGATTGTCACACTCCAATGGGAAATGACAGATATTTAAAGCGGATTGATGGAGCATTTCAATACGTTTCTCCAAATGATTCAATGGAAAAGCTCAATGTTGCAAGAGAATTTTCAGATAAAATACTAGTTTATGACCAGATGTTTTCTTTGGAGTCCAATTTGCAGTCATTAAATGGAAAAGAAGACAGTGGACAAAAGGTAGACATGTTTCAACATGTTAAATGGAATGGATTGTCAAACTCAAAAGATAACCATATTTGCCAATATGGAATTGAGAAGGTTGATAATGTCTTAATATCAATATCCAAAAACCAAACACGGTGCCTGTGTAAAAATCAGTGTTGTTCCAAGTTCATCATTAACACCACTAATCCTGTGGCTTTTGAAAAAAGTGCCAATCATAAGAAGGAAAGCACACAGGTATATAATAGAAGAAAGGTTTCCAGTTTGAGAGTGAATGGTCTCATGCCAAGGATGATTGTCAGTTAAAAGCCTATAGTCATTGCATTCAGATGGATAGGAAAATGCCCCTTGTAGAATATATTGGCTTTGGTTTGAATTTGTCTAACTCTTCAAGAAACTGGACTGGCATGAATGGTTATGAATGAGTTTGCAGGGATGACAAAAAAAAGACCATACATCTCTGATTATTGGATCCCAGAAATGAAGATGAATAATGATCAAGGGAGTAAGGTGCTTAAGCCATGAACAGTGGCGATCATTTAGCTATGAAAGGAAGACTGTGCTT
Source organism: Pinus tabuliformis (assembly GCA_031772625.1). Classification (NCBI taxonomy): domain Eukaryota; kingdom Viridiplantae; phylum Streptophyta; class Pinopsida; order Pinales; family Pinaceae; genus Pinus; species Pinus tabuliformis. The sequence goes on from CM062816.1 coordinate 1,949,534,673, forward strand.
TTGAAATTACACAGCAGTTTCGTAGCGCACTACGAAACTGCTGTAGCTGCATGTTACAATTCAGTTGATCAATTATGATTGACAAAGCGGCAAATCTTTTTGAAAGGTTTTGTCATCACACAGGTACATGAAAACGGTGGACAGCACATCAAGGACGTGGCAGTCTGCTCTATTTTGGGTAATTAAAGGATAAAGGACATGCTTCTTTGGATTCGAACATTTGAGGTAAACCAAAGACTAGAAAAACAGGGATAATTTCCTATGTTTCAGGACAATGGAAAAACGTGTGACATTGAAGAGCAACATGAAGCATTAAAGGTCTATCACAGCCACCGCCAAAGGGAACCAGATGTCAGAGAATGAAGATGATTGTAGACCAAGACTGTCACGGTGTTAGAGTCATAGTTGATTTAGATCTCTAAAAACTCCAGTCAACACTTTGTTGTATTTATTAAGTAGTTAGAGTTTAAGAGTGGTTAGTATTAGAAGTAGTTTTCGAATTCCCCTCATGCTGGAGGAGGAATCTCGATCAGTTAGAATAATAGCTCTATATATAGCTGAAACAACAATGTAATCAAGGTTGGAAAATTTTATGATACAGCTTGTATTTGGCTTATGTAAAGACTCATTTTCAGTAATATAATTTTGACTTTACTTCTCAGGATTCATGAAGGATTTCTTATGTTCAGAATATGTGATCTGGTCCTTTCCATAATTTTTACAGTGGTATAGATGTATAATCACTCAGAATTCACTGAATGTGCTCTGATTTCCTGTATGCATTTATAAATTGTGGTCCTATATGAGTTATGTTCTGAATGTCTAAATGCTGAGTGCCCTGACTTCTATGTAAGGTTGAGTTCACTGTTATATTGAGGTGTTGTTGACTCCATAAGCCCAATGGATAGTTGTTTAATGTATTTCCAGCATTCATATTTTTCACAGTTGTTCTATAAGAGTTAGCCATCTTATCTTTAATCAAAATCATTAATCCTTTAAGAGAGAGCCCTCTCAGGTTGAGGAGGCTAAGCCTCAGCCTAAAGTAGGTCTGAAATAGTTACTTAGAGTCAACCTGACCAGCAGCCTATCAGGATCTGATTTTGAGATAACATTTTGGTGCGTCTACCGGGAGTCTGAAGATTATTCATTCCCGAAATCAATGGTTGAACTTCTGAAGGTAGCAGGAGCTCAGACATCTTTTTGAGGATGCAAAACTACCTTGGCGACTCCACACATCAAATAATAAATTGGAAGGTGACTCCACTGCTAGAAGATCAGTAGATTGATGAAGTTACAAGATGAGTTCCACTGCAAGAATGAATGCCAGGTATGCTCCTATGAATCAGTCTCATATCCCTGGTTTGCGAAATCCTTTGCCAAAGGTTTATTGGTTAGAGGATCTTCCAATATTCAAAGATGAAAAGAAAGACGATGCTGCTCTTCATTTGGTTAGGTTTCATATGCATGTGCGCAGTCTTAAAGTTCATTTCCCTGAAGATTGTCTCATGAAGATGTTTATGACCACTTTAGAAGGAAAAGCATGGTCTTGGTATAAAAGTTTGGAAAATGGTTCAATATATTCGCTTGCTAGTTTTCATGATGAATTCTATGAGTTGTATAAAGAATGTTATCCTTCCTTATTGCTGCTTAAAGATTGCTGTAGGCATTCTTTAAGTCTTATTCAGTACTTGGAGGATTGTTATGATGATGATGAATTTATGGATGAAGAAATTTTAGAGGCTCTTCATAACAATGCATTTCAGCGCCAAGAAGAAAGTATAACATCTCATGAAATGCAACATGAATATCAGCAGGGGTTTACTTATGAAAACCATGTTCAATCCCATGATATGAATGAGAAGATGCAACAAACTTGCCAGTCTTTTGGTCATAAAGAGTATGAAATTGATTGCAAACACCAAGAAGAAGTACTGGAAGATAGCTTTTACGACCCTCAGGCAGAGGAAAAGGTTGGTTTTTTATGTCAAACTTCTCAGCAGCTTACAACAATAAATGATCATAAGAAAGAGGAAAATTACATTGTTTGTAGGCAGCATTCAGAAAAGCAGTTCGATAGCATATCAAAAGAATCTTGTGTGGTTGAGAATTAGTTGGCTAAAGATGTAGAATGTTATGATGATCATCAACATAACCATGTATTCTTTGACCCTATAAGTGAATATATGGACAAGCTTTGCACTCCGGTCTTTCATTTTCATTTGCAATATGAAGATCAAGTATATTATGAGTTGATGTGGTCATCTCACTACTATGGTTATTTTGAGGTCAGATACAGTCAAGAGCCTCCAATATCAGAAAAGACAATTGATTGGCTTTATTGGAAATATCATGTTGCTTGAGCTACAAGTGGAGCTTGCAGCTGATAGGGTAGGTAGGTAGGAAAATGAAAATAAGCTCAAGGTTGACTGAGCATTTTTCAGTAGATATAGATTTCTTTCTCCTACAGTGATCATCTAAGGTGAAGGCCCAAGAAGCTTAAAGGGGATGCTTGTCAAACAAATTTCCGTTTGTAATAAAAAAGATAAAGCACTGGACCTGCATGTTCTTAGTGTACCGCAGGAGCACACTATCCCAAGTGGAGCCACCTGTTATCACTCAAGGAAAATATTTTAAATTTTGAACATCAATTTTTTTTGTTATAAAGGTTTGGTGTTAGTCCCTTTGCAGGTTCCTGCGGATGAAAGTCACGTTTTTCTCCTCTATCAGGATTAGGCTTTTAGGCTTATCTTTCTCAAGATATGGACAAAATTGATATTGCTGGGTCAAATGGCACTCCTTACATATGACAGCGGACGAATAAAGTTCGAGCAGGTCAAAGCAGATGGGTTTTCTTGCTTACGTGGATTATGGGTACTTCACCAAATTCTGTTATCAATATTCATGAAGCTTTTGATAGCACTCTGTGTGCCATATGTCATTTCCCATGATTATAACGCAAATTGAATAACAACAGTTATCCTGACAACACATAGCATGAATGTTCTTAGATATGGTCAACAATTTGTCAAAAATAGAAAGTCCAGATATCGAGATTTGTTCAAGACTCACATTCTAGGATGCCCGACGGTGATATCGACGGATCCAGCTCTCAACAGATATATCTTATTGAATGAAGGCCGAGGACTAATTCCTGGATACCTGCAGTCTATGCTTGACTTATTGGGAAAATGGAACATTGCTGTTGTTCAAAGCGATCTTCATAAAACCATGAGAGGAGCCATGCTCGCATTGATCAATCCCTCCATGATCAAAGGCCACCTGCTTTCTGATATCAACGAGTTCATGGACATACATCTGCAACATTGGAATGACCGCGTAATCAATCTGCAGGACAAAACTAAAGAGATGCTTTTGCTTTTGTCTTTACAGCGGGTAATGAGTATCAAGTCTAGTCCGAAGGAAGAGGCATTTTTGTCAGAATTCTGTAAACTTGTGGAAGGAACCATTTCCATGCCTATAAATCTTCCTGGTACCAGCTACAAACGTGGTTTCCAGGCAAGGGAAAATATTCTGAGGCTCTCCGAGAGTTTAGAGAAGAACACCTAGCAATTCAGAACGGAGGAAAAAATACCAGAAGTAGGGGAAGTCCGGTTCTCTAAGTTGCATTGTGTGTGGCAGGTATTCAAAGGATTTTGTTGATACTCACAGCCTTGTTATGCATGCGTATTATTCTCAAGAGGCTGTTACCAACATATCGGACATGTAATTGCAGAGATGAATGCATCTTATATACCTTTAAAAGAACATTCAGGAAGGGGATCAGTTAATCTGCCCAGAAGCTGTAGCCATTTAAGTAATAAATCTCAGTGTTATTTTTTGCCCAGTTTAGAGTCTGACTTGACATATGACCCAGTTTTCCACCCAGGATGTGAAGGAGAAGAACATGTCATGCAAAACTGTTCAAATTTAGAAAACATTTCTATAGAAGCATTGTAGTCTTCGAGCTATGATGTTGCTAAACATGGAGGTCAATCCCAAAACGCTGTAGGCCTTTCCGTTGGCAGCGCTGTGAGAGATACAAAGCCCGAAAAAGAGTCTGCAAAGTGAAAGATGGCACACTGAAAGATTCTTTATCAAGTCAGCAGCTTCTGTCACCATCTGATTGTCACACTCCAATGGGAAATGACAGATATTTAAAGCGGATTGATGGAGCATTTCAATACGTTTCTCCAAATGATTCAATGGAAAAGCTCAATGTTGCAAGAGAATTTTCAGATAAAATACTAGTTTATGACCAGATGTTTTCTTTGGAGTCCAATTTGCAGTCATTAAATGGAAAAGAAGACAGTGGACAAAAGGTAGACATGTTTCAACATGTTAAATGGAATGGATTTTCAAACTCAAAAGATAACCATATTTGCCAATATGGAATTGAGAAGGTTGATAATGTCTTAATATCAATATCCAAAAACCAAACACGGTGCCCGTGTAAAAATCAGTGCTGTTCCAAGTTCATCATTAACACCACTAATCCTGTGGCTTTTGAAAAAAGTGCCAATCATAAGAAGGAAAGCACACAGGTATATAATAGAAGAAAGGTTTCCAGTTTGAGAGTGAATGGTCTCATGCCAAGGATGATTGTCAGTTAAAAGCCTATAGTCATTGCATTCAGATGGATAGGAAAATGCCCCTTGCAGAATATATTGGCTTTGGTTTGAATTTGTCTAACTCTTCAAGAAACTGGACTGGCATGAATGGTTATGAATGAGTTTGCAGGGATGACAAAAAAAAAACCATACATCTCTGATTATTGGATCCCAGAAATGAAGATGAATAATGATCAAGGGAGTAAGGTGCTTAAGCCATGAACAGTGGCAATCATTTAGCTATGAAAGGAAGACTGTGCTTTTGAAATTACACAGCAGTTTCGTAGCGCGCTACGAAACTGCTGTAGCTGCATGTTACAATTCAGTTGATCAATTATGATTAACAAAGTGGAAAATCTTTTTGAAAGGTTTTGTCATCACACAGGTACATGAAAACGGTGGACAGCACATCAAGGACGTGGCAGTCTGCTCTATTTTGGGTAATTAAAGGATAAAGGACATGCTTCTTTGGATTCGAACATTTGAGGTAAACCAAAGACTAGTAAAACAGGGATAATTTCCTATGTTTCAGGACAATGGAAAAACGTGTGACATTGAAGAGCAACATGAAGCATTAAAGGTCTATCACAGCCACCGCCAAAGGGAACCAGATGTCAGAGAACGAAGATGATTGTAGACCAAGACTGTCACGGTGTTAGAGTCATAGTTGATTTAGATCTCTAAAAACTCCAGTCAACATTTTGTTGTATTTATTAAGTAGTTAGAGTTTAAGAGTGGTTAGTATTAGAAGTAGTTTTCGAATTCCCCTCATGCTGGAGGAGGAATCTCGATCAGTTAGAATAAGAGCTCTATATATAGCTGAAACAGCAATGTAATCAAGGTTGGAAAATTTTATGATACAGCTTGTATTTGGCTTATGTAAAGACTCATTTTCAGTAATATAATTTTGACTTTACTTCTCAGGATTCATGAAGGATTTCTTATGTTCAGAATATGTGATCTGGTCCTTTCCATAATTTTTACAGTGGTATAGATGTATAATCACTCAGAATTCACTGAATGTGCTCTGATTTCCTGTATGCATTTATAAACTGTGGTCCTATATGAGTTATGTTCTGAATGTCTAAATGTTGAGTGCCCTGACTTCTATGTAAGGTTGAGTTCACTGTTATATTGAGGTGTTGTTGACTCCATAAGCCCAATGGATAGTTGTTTAAAGTATTTCCAGCATTCATATTTTTCACAGTTGTTCTATAAGAGTTAGCCATCTTATCTTTAATCAAAATCATTAATCCTTTAAGAGAGAGCCCTCTCAGGTTGAGGAGGCTAAGCCTCAGCCTAAAGTAGGTCTGAAATAGTTACTTAGAGTCAACCTGACCAGTAGCCTATCAGGATCTGATTTTGAGATAACAATGTTTTTCAAAAATGTAAAATTGATGTTTTGGGCTAATGCAGTTCTATGTGATGTATATGTAAAGAATAGATGTCCATCTAATGCTATTAGAAACAAGACACCTTATGAAATGTGGTATGGACACATTCCTTCGATAAAGCATCTCAGGGTCCCTGGTTCCACCTGTTATGCCTTGATACCAAAGGTACATAGAAATAAACTTGGTGCAAGAAGTTGTAAGTGTATCTTCCTAGGGCATTCAAACACCTACAAAGCATACCATCTTTATGATGAAGTCAATAAAAAGTTTGTTGTATCTAGAGATGTAATCTTTCTTAAATCATCCAAAACTGACAATGTTGTTGAGCGACAACTTGATAGCTTGGATAGATTCGCAAATGCCAAATCATTTCAAGAATTTGATAATCAAATTCCATATCTTGAAGGGAGGATTCCTATACTATATCAACCTATGGAATCTTTTCCTAAAGAACTCTCTCCCCCGCATGAAACTCCAACAACAGATGATACTTTGAGTGATGTGATTGATAGAATTGGGAGACTCAATCTTGATTCAGTCCTAACTCAATCAACAGAGCATCCTAAACCATCTCAAAAAGGTCCCCCAAAGTGGCTGACAAAGATGCTTGAAAGTGTTCATCCTGATGAGGTTGGAAAGACAGGAACTAGAAATTCAGCCTGGCAAAATGGAGGTGATGTAGATGACTCTGATTCACCTGTTGATATGGATGTTTCTTATGATTGTGAATTGAATTTGTCTACATATTTTGAACCAACTCCCTTCAAAGAAGATGCTTCTCATGATGAGTGGAAAGAAGCAATGAAAAAGGAGTATGATGCCTTAATAAAGAATGGAACTTGGAAGCTGGTTGATCCTCCATTCGGAACCAAACCAATTGGCTGCAAGTGGTCTACAAGAAAAAGTATAAAACTCATGGCTCACTTGACAAGCACAAAGCCAAGCTTGTGGCAAAAAGTTTTGCACAGAAGGAAGGGTTGATTATGAGGAGACTTTCCCCCTGGCAAAATGGCTACCATCTGGACACTCTTTACCCTAGCAGCTCAGAACGGTTGAAATTTCCATCAAATGGATGTAAAAACTACTTTCTTGAATGGAGAGCTAAAAGAGAATGCTTTTATGTCCCAGCCTGAAGGATTTGTTGTGAAAGGACATTAACATAAAGTACGCAAACTTTTGAAATCCTTGTATGGCCTCAAACAAGCACCGCGAGCCTCATATGAAAAAATAACTAAGCATCTTCTGAAACTCAATTTCAAACATTATGATCTTGATGATGCAACTTTGTTTGTCAAGAAAGTTGGCAAAATAGTTGTATATCTTGTGGTATATGTAAATGATATTTTGATGACAGGGAACAGTGAGAGCTACATTGCATCCATAAAGAAGTAATTGAGGAAATGTTTTGAAATGACTGAACTGGGCTATGTTCATTACTATCTTGGTATTGAAGTAACTCAACATCCGAAGTCCATTATCCTTTCTCAAAAGAAGAACAGTGGAGATCTGTTGAATAGGTTTGGCATGGCTGAATTCAATCCTCTGACTATTGCAATGGAACAAAACTTAAAGCTCACATCCATTAAAGGAAAAGAATTTGAGGATGCAACAAAGTATAGACAGCTTGTAGGAAGTCTCAACTACATGACTACTACCAGACCAGAAATTTCATTTGAAGTTGGAATCCTCTTTAGACTTATGAAAAAGCCTTGTGAGGGGCATTGGTCTGCTGCAAAAGGAGTTCTAAAGTACTTGAAGGAAACTGAAGACTTTGGACTCAAGTATACACATGTGGGCGACTTCAGCTTGATTGGATACTCTGATTCAGACTTCGATGGAGACAAAGAAACTAGGGTATCTACTTCAAGTTATGTTATGAGTCTTGGATCAGGAGATGTCTCTTGGAGATCACGCAAACAACCTATTCCAGCAGATTCCACAATAGAGGTAGAATATGTGGCAGCAACTAAGGAAACAAAAGGAATTGTGTGGCTCAGGAAAATTCTGGAAGATCTACAGGTAAAACAAGTACATTTGACTCCACTCATGATTGACAATACCTCGGTAATAAAGTTGGCAAAGAACCCAAAGTTCCGTGATCAAATGAAGCACATAAATACAAAATATCATCTGATTTGACATCATGTTGAGGCCAAAACAATCCATCTTCGACATTGTTCCACTAATGAGAAGATTGTATACATCTTCACCAAAGCACTTAGAAGAGAAAAGATTGAAAGATTCAAAATGATGTTTGGACTCACAAACATCACGTCAGATTAAGGGGGGGAATGTTTACACCTAATCATAGGGATTGGGTGAACAATTGTAAATAATGTAAATAAATAATAGAGAAAATGGAGAGTCATCGGGAGATGAAACTCAATAGTCACTCCCTCATGTATATAATAATGAACAGCCTAAATGAATATACATTCTCATTTTTGAGGAGTTACCTCCTGGCCTTCCATCTTTCTACTATCAAAGGCACAATCACAAGAAAATCTTTCATTGAGGCTTTAGAATTTGATCTGGTTATCAGAGCTAAAATCAAGCAATTATTTTTTGTCAAACCAACTTTCCAGAAATACACTGAGGTAGATGAAACTTATAGAAAGCTAGTTAAAATGCCCATTTGAGATGAACACAGATGGGACAAGTTGTGTCAACTCTTCGAGTAAAAATTAGTTTATATCTTCTATAAAAAAGAACCACTTTTCTAGGCCCAATCTTCAACAACAACCCTCGAAGATGCTAACAAATTCAACAAAATTTCCTATATTTTTGTTCTATTTATGTAATACAATTTTGAGATATTTGTAATAAATCTTGGTTTTTTCAATCAAGATATTTTTCTTTGGAATTTGTATAAGTATTTAATAAATTAAAGTACAAAGGTTGGAACTTGGAAGAAGAAAGCATGCTATTGATGTAAAGTTGTTTACTAAGTTGAAAGTGATCATTTCTTTAATACATAAATATGTTCCAGGATTCTTGTTTCAAAGGAATTGGTGACGTTTTCTTCGTAAAATTTTTGTATCTCTATTTTCCATATATTATTTTGATCTATATTGTTTAAAGAAAATGAAAGACTGGATTTTTTAATTACACTATGCCTTGGATTATAAGTAATATCTGTGTTTTCAAACTAAAATTAAATATAGAATTCTTAACTTCTTTATGTTTAATCGAACCTTAATCTTTTCCTCTCTATCACTCCATCAAGGTACAAAGATCCAAGAGCCTTCCTACCTTTCCATGTTACATATATTTTGATATTTCTACATCTAATCACCCTAAGGCCTTTGACCCCATTTTCCCAATGATTGTTCTCTGCAATTTCAACCAAAAGATTAAAAAAACCAAACTTTGAACCTTATATCTAGCCTAAAATCCTAAAGCACCAAAGTTAAATCTAACGGAGAGATCCCTCTATGAGTTTAGAAGGGTTAGCTTCTAAAATTAAAAGTGGTTTTGTGGTTACCTCTAAAATTCCTTTATAGCTTGGGAAATTACGAAGTGCTAACATTCTGGCAAACATACTGGGGACACGAACATATTTCATAGAAATTTAATTTTCCTTAGTAAATATTTCATTAGACCTTAAAGCTATTTCAAGTTTGTGGCTTTGAAATAGATTTGTTTCAGGCTATTTTCCACTTTAAAAGTTGTATATATTTTATCTGTGAATACTTAATAGTAGATCTAGCTCCTAAAATAATATACACTAGAGCTAATCCAGATCCAAATCCACCAAAAATTGTAGATAATCCAAAAAAAATAATTAGAAAGAAAAGTGTATCTGAGAGTGAATCAAGTGAAGGTCCTCTACCTAGGGTTAATTCCCTTCCTGAGAATTTTGTCACTTTAGAAGATATAGAATTTGATTTATCTTTTGAACATAGTCTTTTTAGAAGTAAATCTGATAGCTTTGTGCCTAAAATTGTGATTGATGAAATCTTTCTAAAACCTTATATCTCCAAACCTCAAACCATTAAATTAGACTTTTTTGATGATGAATTTAAACAATTTGACAAGATTGAAGCTCTGGTAAGTGAGTTAGATCAGGCCATGCATAAATCGCTGGTGCATCAGTCACCTAAATCCTCACCTTCTTCTTCTAATACTTCATACCCAACCCCACCAAAATTACTCCTAGTATTTCTATCTCACCAGAAATTCCTCCAATTTCTACTTCTCCCTTAATAACTTCTCTCATTACTACAATACCTACTTCCACTACTGCTACACCAACTCAACAGAGTTCTACTCCACCTCCTTAACCCCTTCGACATACACACCTATTATAGTTTCATCATATTCTCATTCTCATTTACCAATCATGGCAGCCCGTTATGCCCCTTTGGTCCTACCTGCACAACTCAATGCAATGCCTCAAGATTACCAGAGTAGGATTCCTCAATTCGATAGCACTAGGCCCATAACTTCTTAGTAGCATATTTATAAAATGTATGACTACTTATACCTCCAAGAGAGATGATGATGATGTAAAAATGAGAATGTTTGCTCAAAGTCTCACTGGTGAGGCTAAAAAATGGTTTAAAGGATTACCAGCTTATTCTATTCCAAACCTAACTCAATTTCATGACACCTCCCTCAGAATATGGGAAGTGAAAAATAACTCTCTATAAATCTTAGCAGAGTATGAAAGTATCAAAAGATCCCATGGTGAAATAGTCTAAGACTATTGTATCATATTTAACAGTATCTATAAATCTATCCCTACAACAATACAACCTCCGCCGGGGATAGCCCTGATTAAATTACCAAATCATTTTGAACCTAATATGTCTTACCAATTAAGAGAAATAAAACCTAAAACCCTTCAGGAAATGAAAAGAAATGTAGTTAGTTTTGAAGCCAATCTATTAGCAAAAAGAGCTAGACTAAAGACTGAAAGGAGAGTTACCATAAAAGAGGAACATGCTTCTTCTTCCTCTGATGTTAAGTTGGATACCTTAGTAAAAGCAATGGAGAAAATGATGGAGAGAATTATTATGGCTAATAGAGGCCCTCCAAGGGAGAACCAAGGTGGTCCCCAAATTAGAAATCAAAATTTCGGGAAAAACCAACCTCAAATTAAACAAAGAGAGCAGAGAGGCAAAAATGATCATCAATAGATTATACCTCCATTCTAAGAAAAATATGTAGATGAGAAAGCTAACATACTTGAAGATCATGAAGAAAATCAAATAATTTTTCTTGAGAAAACTAAAGTTGACCATATTTTCCTCATTGAGGAAGCACAAGACAATGTCCCACTCTCAAAACAAGAAGTCATTCCATTAGAGTCTAAAGACTACAAACAGGGATATCATAATGAAATTATGGAAGTACATACACAATATAACTTGAGTAAAAAGACTATTGACACTCTATTGTGCTAAACAACAACCCCCAATTTCTTAAAAAATATTTACATAAAATTTAAATAAGAAATGGGTCCCTTTAATTTAACTTAGATAAGATTTGTGTGTTCATAAATAAAATTGGTATTCACCCATCATAAGGAAAAATCCTTATTAAAAGGCTTAAGGTAAATGAATCATTTTAAAATCCTTTTGAATGGAAATAAAAGTGTGACTTTAAAAAATATTATAAAACTCTTCATTATTGCGATAAAGCGATTGGAAGATCACATATTGCAATAACAAAGGAAACATACACAAAGCCACAATAAACCTTATCCAAAAAGGCAATCGCAATTGGAAATCGGAGAAGCCAAACACCAAGCACAATATAATGGAGCCCCTTAATTCCTCTGATGCGATAAAGCATATTGCAATCGGCAAATCGGCGATGACAACAATAAGCCAACCCATGAACAAAGGCAGGCTCAAATCCTCTGATGCAATAAATCCTATCGCAATCGGCAATCAGCGAAATCACATTGAAAAAACAATAAAGCCTGAGTCCATTCCTGATTGCGATATATTAATTAGGCGCACATCTCGAGAATATATTTAAAATTGTTTGCATGCATTGTATCACCTTCCGATGATCGGAGATATTTAAAGCAAGTATTAAATCCTTTCCCTTGACGTTCCCAATCGCCGATTTGCGATTCATCACTGATCATCCATCAAAGAAATCTAAGGCATGCTTGAATGAATCATTCGGCATATAAGCAACATGATGGGCATTTAAAACCTTCTTTACCACGATTGATAGGTTAAACGGCTATTCAATGAAGCAGTTAAGGGTAGATCTTTTCTTTAGATTTTATTCGCGGCAATCTTTAACTATATTCCATTATCACCTGCTAATTGACGTAACTCTTTTTCATTATCATATTGGTCTGTAGCAGCATTTCTCTGTTTCACAGTTTTTCAATCGCTTGTGCAGAATTTCGCTGAAACCAGAAATCTGAAGAAAAATGGGAAACAAATCAAAGAAGTCCATAGCAACAGCTCCTACAGTAGCCAGCCAATAATCCCAGACCAAGCAAAAAAGGATTAATCTTAGATACGACGTGCTTCAGTCTAGGAAACACTAGCTGGGAGACCATTTACAATCTAATAGAGGCAGAAGAGCCATAGGAGGTATTAGAGGAAGCCATAGCTGACTCAAGTAACAAATCAGAAGCAACTCTTAAAGAGTTAGCTTGTTCCTATCTTCACAGGATAGCAGCGCAAGAAAAAATCCTGCCATATACTGACGTAGTAAGATGGGTGGTAGAGGAAATTCCAGTCTCAAACAGAACATTTTGCACAGCTAACGGGAGGATATTTAGCTCATTTCAGCTGGAAGATCTCAGGAAAATGTATCACTTACCTCAACCTGAGAAGCGATACAACAAGGCATTCCTAGAAGCATTTGCAAAGGAAAACGACTCAGAGTTAGCACCGATAAAGCAATGGAGACATTTCCCAGAAAAGCACAAGCACGAATCATCAGGTAAGTACTCTGTTGACTCTTTGGCCTCCCCTTATTGTTACGTTGGGGCTATGATGTGTAGGATGTGGGGAATACATGATTATGCTAAATTCACCATAGAAATGGTCCCCCAAATGGAAGCTGCAATAAATGGATATGTGATGGATTGGGCAAATATTTTGTCTGATAAATTGGCCACAGCAATTCTTGAATACATATCAACTGCATGTAAAACTACCAGGACCATTCTGCCTTTCTATTACAGTGCTTATATTATGGATACTATTTGCTTTAATTCTGAATATCCGATAGTCGGATGGAGAGGGACTCCCAAAGACCCTAAACCAATCCGTATTTATCATCAACTGTTATGGAAGGCTCACTACAAAAATCATTTGTATAAAATTGGCAATGGTTTTATGTTGCCTGTGTATTATGCTATTTTTAATAAGCATGCCCCCAAGATTTCTGAGGAAGTAGGGATTGACTTGACTGCACTAGGTAATTGGTTCGAGGAGGAGAAGTTCACTTATATAAGGATTTTTGGTAGCCTTACCAAACCCCATGTTCTTCCCTTGTATGTGCCTGATAAATTATTAGCTCGGGAATTGGCTTATCAAATAACAGTAGAAGGGACATCAAAAACCCTTAGAAATTCTAAGAAATAGGTATGGCCTATATTCCCTTTATGATGCAATGTTTTCACTCTTCATGATTACAAACACGCAAAAAAGGAGACAGAAAAGATACAAATGTTGAATCTTGCCACAATTCCTAACAGGCAATATGATCCAAGAAAAGTTGCCTATAATGTTCTTGAACAAGCCAAAATTTCAAAGTTTGATCATGAGAAGGATGATTTCGATGATCTATTTTCCTCAACTAAATCATTATTTCAGGTTAAGTGATTGGCTAGGATCAGGTATCAAGATGAAGGGCTTGAAACTTTTAATATACTTAGAGAACAGAGGATGAAAACTCTACCTCTAGACCTCTTAGCCACCACCTTGACAGTCCAGTCAAGCGAAACTAAATAGCAAACTATTGACAAAGCTCCTACAGTGGAAAAAGTTCCTGAGAAAGAAAAAACACCAGAATAGGAGAAAGAACAGGGAAAAGATAGTCAACTCATGGATACAGATACTCAGATTGATCCCAAGCTTCTTAAAGAATGGCAACAGTTCTATTCCATTATAAGCAATACTGAGAACTTACAGGGATTTAGCACGCCTGAAGTGACAACTAGTCACAAGACAACAACTAATACGGTTCCAACTAAAGGAACCAGTGGCCCACCCATGAGTCAAAAGGATGTAGAGATGATTCCAAAGGATCCATCGAATGAAATTGTTCTACATATAGAAGAAATACCACCTTTAGATGTTTTCTACAACCCTAAGCATAGGGCTGTAGTAAAAAGACAAAGGAAAAAGAGAAAGATTGATCAATTTTCTCTTTTACCTACATAGATGGAGATGGCTAATGTGGTATGGAAAGATGAATTCAATCCTTTCGAAGACCTTACAAAAATCTCTCAATATGCCAGGGCATACTCAACAACTACTATGGATAATTCATCGGAAGTCAGCAATTTACTCAAAGAAAAAGATCAGAAAATTGTTTCACTGGAAGCACAGGTATCTGAAAGGCAGCAGAGGATAGAGCAGTTAGCAACACAACAACAATCAAACAATCAGATAAACGAGCAATTGCTCAAGGAGAAGTAGAGGATAGACCAAAGTGTAGTTCAGAAACAAAAAGAATTATCCCTAGCATTGGCCAAGCTGAAGTTAATGAATGAACAATTGAGAAAAACAAAAGATGATCAAATCGCTCAACTGTCACAACAAATAGAAAAGTTCAAAGGTTTTCCTCAAGTAGCAGAGTTTAAATCCAAAGCTCTCTAGATCAATAAGGCATTGATTAATCAATTAAATTTGCTATGTCATAATATTTCTCTTGCTGATCCCCTCTATGAAATTTCTTCATCAATGATTGATAAATCAGTTGATGCAAGGCAAAATTTGGAGTAGGCCGATGAGACATTAACATAATTTCTTTCTTGGGAAGAAAGCAAGGAAGGACAAGCTGCAAATCTACCTAAAATTCTAGAATCACATAATGAAATTATGTTCCTAGAATGGAAATCTCAATTGATGAAAGCGGAGAGGGCAACTTCAAGATGTAGATCAGCAACTGGTAATTTGATTGAATTAATTAATGATACTCTTTATCTGTCTAATTTGATTTCAGAATGCACTCCAGGTAAACTGCCATCAGCCAAAGCATTGGAGCAGACATGCAAACAGGAATTGGAAAAGAAGGAGAGATTGATCGCGGGCATCCAAAGTTTAACTTGGGACACCTTTTGGTTCTTCCTGGTTAAACCACATAGTCAAAAGGCAGCAATGAAATGTTTAACCGATGCAATCGGTTACATGATTCCTGAAATTAATGATGCTACGTATTCAGCCCAACTGCATTCACGTATGAGTCACCCTCCAGAATTGCAACCAATGCTCGCTATATGCCAGCTCAAGCCAAAGGATAATCAGCCGAAATAGTGAATCATTCTACCGACTGCAAGCATGTCTATTTCAAGGAGATTTTCATGATTTGGTTATACCACCTCATAACATTTTTATTTCATAGTCAGTTAGCTTAGATAGTATTTATAGACCCTTTCATGTCTTTAGAAGGGGTCCCCAATTTTTGTATCAAAACTTGGATTGGGAGTTGCACTATTGTGCTTCCGATATATATCCTTTTATGAAGACTGGACCTATATTCTGAATTTTAATTAAGAATACTTTGATGAGATATGCACTATTGCTTTTTGTGAGAGTATTTCTAAGTTGGAAGATGGGATCTAAATGCGATTGATATTGGAAGGGATTCAAATTACATATGGTACTATTATCTATGTCGTTGCTCCATCCTTTTATATGAATCAGGGTTTATTAAATCTTGCTATCATTTGATATATGTATGTGTTTTAACAATAGTCCTTGTACTTATCACTATTGAATGTTTAAGGAATGTTATTTTTTGAATCGTATTAATATCAATGATATATGAAGAATAGTGTAATAATGTTTTAATTATTACTTTGTTCAACTACTTGAAAAAAGTAATTATCATATGAATGAATGTCTTTATTTATTAATAGAGTCATCTATATGCCTATTTGTAGATAAAGATCATCAAAAGTTGCACTAAAGTGGAAATTTCCTGGGATAGATTAGTTGTTTATAATTTTGCATTTTAGAATAAATCATCCATCATTATCATTAGATAATAGAAAATCAATCACTTATCCATCCTATTTACAAATCATTGGGAAACTGGTCCCATTATATCTAGTCGGAGCCACCACACCAAATGGAAAAGGAGTTGCATTTAAAGTCCGGACCAGGTGGTTTTCCCCGATGTTGATGTAGCAATTTTCGTGGCCTCAACACACACCTACCAAGAAGACCCAAATTGAGATCCCTTCTACTAGTCAACCTAAAGATGATTCTCATAGGGAAATTTCCAAGAAATAGGATGGAGCTACTAAAGAAATAGAAAAAAATCGTACAACTCTTAGCATTGAAAATGAATTGGCTAAAGTAAAAATTTATATTCCCCTCACTGAATTAATCAATAGAAATTCATATATATCGCAAGTCATAAAATCCTTGAAGATAGGGGAAGGGACTGACACAATAAACTTGACTGATGACCAACCGAGTTATTGTTTGGGCACAAGGTCGAAGGAAAACCTCAAGATGGCAGTGTGCCCCCTTTCTAAATTAGATTGAATATTCATGATGAAATTATACATAATGTTATTCTTGATTCTAGAGCCTCACAAAATCTAATGCCTAGGGCAATTATGGAGAAGCTAGGCTTAAACATAACCAGGCCATACAAAGATTTATATTCATTTGATTCAATTAAAATAAGATGCTTAGGATTAATTAAAGATTTATGTGTTACTTTAGTCCAAATACTAGCAAAGAGCTTGTTGATGGACATTGTAGTAGCATAAATATCTCCTAAGTATGGAATGTTTCTCTCTAGATACTGGGGAACAAAATTACAAGGCACTTTACAAATGGATATGACTTATGCTACCATTCTGGTGATTGGTTAGCCAAGAAGATTATACAGGGAGACATTAATGAATTACATGGTCAATATTCAAGACAAACCCAAAAATTATCCCCTATATTGAGTGCATTCAGACATGGATTCATTTATCTTGTATAATAATGAATGTGTAGAAAATGAAGATTCACACTTAGAGGCTAAATTTAGTAATACACAAGTAATAAAATTGGATACTGAAGAAAAGGATGTAGAGGGAGAAGCTCTTTGAAATATGAATTTTGATGGGGTTGTGAGTAAGGATGGATCGGGGGTAGGTGTTTTCATTCTAAACTCATCAACAAATATGGAAAAGGGAAATGGTTACAAACTTAATTTTGTGTGCACCAATAACATAGCTGAATATGAGGCATTGATCTTAGGGCTAGAAATTTTAAAGAGATTAGAAGCAAAAATAATTTATGTGCATGGGGATTTTGAGCTAATTATCAATCAAATTAAGGCTGAATATTCTACTAAACACCCTAGATTAAGAGCCTATAGGAATGTAGTCTTAGATTTTTTGCAATGCTTTTTGGAATATGATTTGTCTGTTATCCCTCAAAGGCAAAATATTTTAGTTGATGCCTTGATTGTTTCAGCTAGTACTTACAAAATCCCTTTCCATCCCAATAGTAAATATGTGGTGGAAGTGAAACACAGGCCAACTATCCTTGATAATATAAGGTATTCGCAAGTTTTTGGTAATGATAAGAAAATAGAGAATTTTTTACAAATGAAAGGTGAGTTTGGGTGTGTGAATATTGATGTAGATAATGATATTTATAATGATGTAACTAATCATGAAAATTAAAGTGTTAAATGAAACTGATGACAATCAAGAAGAACTTGAGATTCTGCAATTTAAAGACAATGTGATGCCAAGATTATTGGTGCCATAGGAGATGAGGTAGAGGACTGCAATATAGCAACGGAAGAAAATCCTAAAATCCTAAAATTATAAAACTATTTAGATCCTTTCCTCCTAAAGAAAAGAAAAAATACATTTATCTGTTTAATTATTTCTCTTATGTGTTTGCTTGGAGTTATAAGGACTTAAAATATTATGATAGTATTATCATAAAGCATACCATCCCCATCAAATAACAAGAAAAACCCTTCAAATAGAAATTAAGAAGGGTAAATCTAGTGTTATTACCTCTAATACAGAAAGAAGTGAAGAAATCGTTTGATGCTAAAACAATTGTACCCTTGAGGTTCTCAAAATGGGCCTCTAATCTAGTACCAACTAGGAAGAAAAGGGGAGAAATTAGAATTTGTGTATATTTTAGGAATTTAAACAAGGTCTCTCTTAAAGAAAACTATCCTCTCCTTAAAATGGACCATATTTTACAAAGACTAGTTGATTCTAGTAGAACTTCTCTACTGTATGGTTTCTCAGGGTACAACCAGATTCTGGTTCATCCTGATGATCAACACAAGACAACTTTTACTACACCTTGGGGGACCTTTATGTATGTCAAGATGCCCTTTGGCCTCATGAATGCAGGGGCCACATTTAAGAGAGCTATGGATTATGCATTTGTTGATGAAATAGGCAGGTTCATAGTAATTTACCTAGATGATATAATTGTGTTTTAAAAAATAAGTGAAGACCATCTGCTACATTTGAGAAGAGTTTTCGAAAAATGAAGAAAGTATGGAATATCCTTAAACCCTAAGAAAACTCCTTTTGGTTTAAATGAGCAAAAAATTCTAGGTCATATTATTACTAAAGAGAGTATCATGATAGATCCTAATAGAGTCAAAGCCATACAGAAAGTTGACCCTCCTAGAAATAAGAAAGAAATCTAATCTTTTATAGGCTAGATAAAATTCCTCAAAAGATTTATTCCAAACCTAGACCAGATCTTAAAAGGCATCACTAATATGCTAAAGAAATATGTTGAGATAAAATGGAACATTGAAGCCAAAAAAATATTTTAATGAAGTAAAGTAAGCTTTATCAACAACTCATGTTTTAATTAGCACTAACTCTACAAAGGATTTTATGATTTTTTCTTTTGCATCTAAACATACTATTGTAGCTGATATTTCACAGAAAAATAGTGAAGGATTTGAACAACATAATGTTTTACTTACTAGGCCCTTGAGAGATGCATCCATAAATTACAACATCATGGAGAAACAAGGCTTTGCATTAGTAAAAGCAGTAAAATATCTCAGAGTTTACATTTTACATTCACACATCACTCCTTATGTTCCTAGTGTTGTGGTAAAAGTTATTCTAACACAGACAGATCCAAATGGAAAATGAGGAAAGTGGATAGCAGCCATCCTAGAGTTTGATATTGAAATAAAACCTACCAAGCTTATTAAAGGGAAGGGATTGGTTAAGCTAATGGCTAAGTCAAATTTCCATGCTCTTGACATAAATTTCATAGCTTCTCTTGATGAACAGGAAGAGAAGGTGACTCCATAGGTTTCAGAAGCATTTTATACCTCTCCTTGGTATGCATATATCATTTTTGTTTTACAGAATTTACAAGATCCTCCTGGTTTAACTAAAACTAAAGCTAGATTTCTTAAGTTAAAAGCTATGATATTTTTCATTTTAGATCAGAATATGTATTGGAAAGATGTTGGAGGTATTTTTTTAAATTGTTTATTGAAGGATGAAGCAGATAAGACCATTCAAGAATTTCATCAAGGAGACTGTGGAGGACACTTATATTGGAAAACCACAGCCAGTAAAATCCTCAAAGCTAGTTTCTACTGGCCCACCTTATTTGCAAATGTGCACAATAAGGACTCAACATGCCATCAATGCCAAATTTTGAAGGTAAAATGAATTTGTTTCCCTTACTCCTAAAGCCTATCTCAGTAGAGGTCCCCTTCCAACAATGGGACCTAGATTTCATTGGAGAATTCCATCTGAGATCCTCACATCAGTATAGATGGATCTTGACACCCACTGACTATTTTACCAAGTGGATTGAGGCTATCCCAACCAGAAAGGCTACAGACACGGTCATCAGACAATTTTTAGATGGTAACATTCTGTGTAGGTTTGGATGCCCACACCAGATCATAACAGACAATGCCACAACCTTTAAATCAAGGAAAATGATAGAGTTTTTTCATAATATAACATAAAAATAGGTCACTAAACTACCTATTATGCATCCTCCAACAAGAGTTTTGTCAACATCATCAAAAATCTACTACAATAGAAAAACAATCTGGCATAAAAAGTTGATTAATTCCCTATGGACTATCTGAATTAGCACCAAAACATCTATTGGGATGTCTCCACTCCAAATAGCATATCGAGTTGATGTTGTTTTTCCTAATTCTCTAGGAGTTTCTGTGTTAAAATTATTACAAGAATATCAAGTAGAAACCAATGATTTACAGAGAAGAATAAATCAGTCCATACAGTTGCAGTAGTCGATGGAGGAAGTGTACAATAAAACTCAAATCATTCAGGATAAGATTAAAAATATCCATGATAGAAGGACGATGGTAAATGATTTCCAACTAGAGGATCTAGTATTAAATGGGATTCAAGGAATGAGGACAAAGAAAAACATAGGAAATTTTATCATCTATGGAAGGGACCCTACAAAGTTGCAACCTTCTAAGGAAATAATGCATTTTTCTTGAAGGACATGACTGAAGAAGCACTGCCTAGTGAACCTGTCAATGGAAGACTTCTTAATCACTACTTTCCTCAAAGTTAAATTAGTTTTCATTTAGAATCATTGTATATATCACTTTATTATTCTACTGCAAGAGTGAAGATGCCTAACATCATAAATTGAAGCCTGAAGAGAAGGCCCTGAGCTTCTGGTGATTTGTTACCCATATTTAGGAATAACAATAGGTAATCAATTTATCTACAAAATAAGGACTCCATTCCCAATTGATAAAGGCTACTGATCTATAATGTTATTGACATCTCACAAGGAGCATGCAATCTATCAGAGCAGAAACAAAACAAATCATACACACAACATAAATCATGAGACAGCTAATTTAACGTGGTTCACCCAACCAATCTAGGCTACATCCACCAAATAGAGGCATCGACAATCTTATTACTCAACAGGAGATTACAACAATAGATTTGCACTTTTTCTCATCACACATATCCTCTACGGGCTTAAATTTTTATAGCTGGGAGTTGAAAACTGAATCATAAATTCACTCACAGCGAATATAGGATGCCATAACTCCCCATCAGGAAAAATGGACTTAATTTAGCAACAAATCCTATTGTTGTCACATTCATGAGATTTTTTTCCAAATTTAATTAACAGAAAATCTCAACAATCTCCACCTTGACAACAATTAGCTTGATACCTTGTTCCATTATTATTTTATCTTTTTTGAAAGCCAAGAGAAGCCAAACACCAACGTAGCTTCTCTAACAAAACTGGTTTTGTGAACATGTCTACACAGTTTTCCTTTGTATGCACTTTTTCAAGAGAGACTCCCCTTTCAGTGATAACCTGTCTTACAAAATGGTACTTGATAGGTACATTCTTTGATTTACTATGATAGGCTAGATTCTTAGCCAAATGAATTGCACTTTGACTATCACAAAATAACTTGATGTTGTCCTGTAACCTACCAAACTCACCAAACAAACCTTTCAACCAAACCACTTCTTTGCAAGCATGTGAAGTAGCTATGTATTCTGCTTCAGTAGTGGATAAAGCAACAATGTTCTGTAGCTTTGACATCCAACTAATAGCTCCACCTGCAAGACTAAAGACATACCCTGAATTTGACCTTCTCTTATCCAAATCACCTTCAAAATTGGAATCAACATATCCGCAAACAAATTCACTACTCCTGTTATAAGTGATACAATATTCACTTATGCCTCTCAGATACCAAAGCACCCATTTCACTGCTGACCAGTGTTCTTTTCCTGGATTTTCCATATACCTGCTAACAACCCCAACAGCATGTGAAATATCTGGTCGAGTACAAACCATCGCATACATCAAACAACCTACTACATTGGCATATGGAATTCGAGACATATATTATTTTTCTTCATTTGTATTAGGACATAAACTTGAAGAAAGCTTAAAATGGGAAGCTAAAGGGACTGAAACAGGCTTCACATTGTTCATACCAAACGTCAAGAGTATTTTCTCAATATACTTCTGTTGTGATATCCACAGCTTACCATTGCTCATGTCTCTGAAAATATCCATGCCCAAAATCTTTCTTGTTGCTCCTAGATCTTTCATATCAAATGTCCTAGCCATCTGAGCCTTTAACCTGTTGATCTCTGTTATGCTTTTGCTTGCTAAAAGCATATTGTCAACATATAACACTAAGATAATGAACATGCCATTACTTAATTTCTTAAAGTAAACACAATGATCATATTCACTTCTTATATTGTTTTGACTCATCATGAAAGAATCAAATTTCTTGTACCATTGTCGAGGTGACTACTTCAGACCATACAATGATTTCTTGAGTTTGCAGACAAATTTCTTGTTGCGATTTTGAACAAACCCTTCCAGTTGTTCCATGTAAATCTCCTCATCTAAATCTCCATGTAAAAATGCAGTTTTAGCATCTAGTTGTTGTAATTCTAAATCAAGTAAAGCAACTAATGCTAACACAATCTGAATTGAAACAGTTTTTACAAATGGTGAAAATATCTCATGAAAATCAATGCCTGCTTTCTGAGAAAAACTTTGCGACCAGCCTTGCTTTGTACCTGTCCTCTATATCATCAACACCCCTTTTCAATTTTTAAACCCATTTACATCCCACAGTTTCCCTGTCTTTAGGAAGTTCTACCAGATCCCATGTGGCATTCTTGACTAATTCCATCATCTCGTCCTTCATAGCTTCTTTCCACTTATCACTTTTAGAACCTTCTACAGCTTCCTGATAACACAAAGGTTCATCATCAATATCGGTTAAAGCAACTGAAGTAACATAATCATCATACCTTTTAGGAGGACATTTGATTCGCATGGACCTCCTTAAAGATGTTTCTGGTACTTCCACAATTTGCTGATTATTATCTGTAGGAACTTCTTCATGATCAGCATCTAAAACATGTTCATGATCTACATCTGAAACTTGTTCATCTAGACTATCATCAGTATTTGAATTGGTTTCAAACTGAATGTGTTGAAACTTAGATACATTATCCTGTTTCAATTTATCATCTACATCTAGATTTTCAAGTGAAGATTCATTAAATTTAACATCTCTGTTAATGATGATCTTGTGAGTAGTAGGATCCCACAACCTATATCCCTTAGTCATATTACCATATCCAACAAAGATATATCTTTTTGATTTAGGATCTAATTTAGAATGCTGATGTTTCAGAACTAGAGCATATGCATCACAACCAAAAACTTTCAGTTTAGAATAATCACAAGGATGACCTTTCCATACCTCTTGAGGAATTTTTCATCTTATTGCAGTTGATGGTGATCGATTTATTAAATAACAAGCTGTAGAAACTGCTTCTGTCCACAATTCCTTCTGCAAATTGGCGTTACTAAGCATACTTCTTGCTCTCTCTAAAAGAGTCTTGTTCATGCGTTCAGCAACTCCATTTTGCTGAGGAGTATATACAGTGGTTTTATGTCTTTCGATCCCAGCGTCCTTGCAATAATTATCAAATTCCTTTGAAGTAAACTCACCACCATTGTCAGTTCTTAAACATTTAATGGTTCTTCCAGTGATGTTTTCAACTAATGCTCTAAACTGTTTGAAAACTGTGAATACATCAGACTTCTTCTTTAACATGTAGACCCACACTTTTCTAGAGAAATCATCAATAAAAGATACAAAATATGACAATCCTCCATATGAGGTTGTAGGAGATGGACCCCAAACATCAAAATGGATATAATCAAGGATTCCCTTACTAGTATGTTTTCCAGTTTTAAATTTCTACTTACTTTGTTTCCCATATATACAATGTTTGCAAAAATCTAACTTAAAAGACTTTAAACTAGGAAGTAACTTACGATCAGATAAAATTTTTAATCCTCTTTTGCTCATATGGCCCAACCTTTGATGCCATAAACAAATAGAATTATTGTCATTTTCAGATACTGTAGAAGCATGATCTGACTCTGTTCTTCTAACTGAAAAAGATTTCCAACCTTCTTTGCTTTCATTACTAGTAAAATTCCTTTATAAACTTTCATTACTCCACCTTGAATAAACTTTTTATATCCATTAGTGTCTATTACTCCTAGTGAAATGAGGTCTTTTCTTAGTTCAGGTACATGTCTTACATCAGTTAGAATTTTATTTGTCCCATCAAACATTTTAATCTGGATACTACCAATTCCCACAATGTTACATGTGACATCATTTCCCATGTAAACTACTCCATCATTGATTGATTTATAAGTTTTAAACCATTCTCTGTGAATGCACATGTGATTTGACGCACCAGAATCTAACAACCAATGTTGATCATGATTAGACAAACTAACTAATAACACTTCATCACTCATACCTGAAATGGATGTCGAACCTGTATCTGTTGTGTTTGCTTCTTTCTTCTCCGTCGAAGAGTCTTCTTTGGATGTTTTCTATCTCTTCCAACAGTCTTTCTTCAAATGTCCCGATTTTCCACAAAACCAACACTTTACCTTACTCTTCTTCCCTTTTGATTTTGAATGTGAGTTGTTGTGATTACTGAAGCATCTTTCTTTAGAACGACCTCTGACCATCATTTCTTTTGATGTAGAGGTTTCTGAATTTGACCTCTTCCTTGTTTCTTTGGACAACAGAGCTCCAACAACATCATCAAATTCAAGGCTTTCTGATGAACTAAGACTTATAGAAGTAACAAAATGATCCCATGACTCGGCCAACGAGCATAATAAAGTTATAGCTTTATCTTCTGATTCAAATTTTACCTCTATACTTTCTAACTGCACCAAGACAGTATTAAAGGTATTCAAATGATCAGTGATAGATGTACCTTCCTTCATGCACAAACTGTACAATTGTCGCTTCAGAAGAATCCTATTGGTTAAGGATTTTGTCATGTACAACTTTTCAAGCTTTGTCCACAAACCAACAGCAGTTTTCTCTGACACGATGTTAAACAAAAGATCATCTGCCAAACACAATCGAATGTCGCTCAGTGCTCTTTCATCCAAGTCATTCCATTCATCATCTATCATGGTGTAAGGTTGTTTGGCTTTTCCCAATAGCGCCTTTGCCACGCCTTGTTGCATGAGTAGATCATACATCTTCACTTTCCTGATCTCAAAGTTGTTTTTGCCATTGAACTTCTTGATCTCAAACCGAGCACTTTGTGTTTTTGACATTTTAATTTTCTTTTTAAATTAAATTAACAATTTCATAAAATTCCACAAACTGTAAATTGAAAATACCAGCAACTATCATACGAATCAAATGGCATTTCAATACTACTAGCAACAAAATGAAAAAAAAACACTACCTTGCATCCATTTGATGCTTACTTAGCCTGTGTGTGAAGGCACCACTTGCAGCCATAAGATCTTGGCCTAATAATCTGCGCCTAAATGATTTTTGACAATATCGACAACAAAATTGCCAATCCGCAGCTCATTCCATAGTCAATGATTTAATTGACAAAATCAGTCACAAGCTCGTAACTCGGCAACCATGGGTCAACGCGAAGTTGGACTGAACATGTGGAAGTATCCTAGTAGGTTAGTTCTGAAAAAACAGTATGAAAAGTTGCAGGTGATGCTCATGTGGAGTCCCACGGCCTGCAAGCGGCATCATAACTCGCCATCCATCGACAACAGATACCAACGCCGCTAGCTTGACTATGTTGTACTGCCGGCTCAATTGATCTGCTGCCTCTTGATCGGATCTCTCTCCCAACTAGCAGACACACCACGGCTACAGCTCACCATAAATACAAATTGACTGATCGGGTGGTCAAATCCCCAGCCCCCAATCATAGGTGCACGTCCCAACAACACTATCTTGACCAGTGCTCTATCTCATCAAACATCGATTAAAAAAAAAAGTTCTAACGCTCTATTTCTAACCCATTCGTTCTCGCACCAGGAAGCTCATCGAGATGTAGGAATGGTAGACTGCGTGAGTGATATAATTTGCAGGCACAGATGTGGAGTAGGTATGCTGCAAAGACCAGGCTCCATGTTTATGAGCTCAGAAAACAGGCGTGGACAGAAAATCAAGGTGCCAACGCTTTATCCTCCAACTCACTGCTGCATTATCATTCCACTTCACACAGAGATTTCCACCAGCTAACAGCACAGCGGATCAACACACATGACCACACAAAATTTCACACAGTTCTTCAATTTCACACATACATAGCATATTAATGGAGACAGCGATCCATGATCCAGAAGCCTTGATGCCCCATACTCGACTAGCTTCAACCTGAGACGCTCTGATACCAATTGTCAGAGTATGCACAACAGAAACAAAACAAATCATACACACAGTAGAAATCATGAGGCAGCTAATTTAACATGGTTCACCCAACCAATCTGGGCTACGTCCACTAAACAGAGGCATTGACAATCTTATTACTCAACAGGAGATTACAACAACAGATTTGCACTTTTTCTCAACGCACATATCCTCTACGGGCTTACATTTTTATAGCTAGGAGTAGAAAATTGAATCATAAATTCACTCACAGCGAATATAGGATGCCATAACTCCCCATCAGGAAAAATGGAGTTAATTTAGCAACAAATCACATTCATGAGATTTTTTTCCAAATTTAATTAATAGGAAATCTCAACACAATCCCCATTGGAGCCACTATTAGGGTCCTATAATCTATAGGATCATAAGTTGATTATATGTGAATTTTCATGTATATGATTATTGTAAATAATCTTCCTTTCTGCAAATTATTTCTAGAAGAAAAGAAAAGAAAAGAAAAGAAAGGGGACAAAAAAAATAAAAAATATATATGTGAAGAAATGGAAAAAATAAAAAATATGCGAAAATTGAAAAAGAATCAAAATACCCCAAAAAGTAAGTGATCAAGTCTAAATGCCACTCAAAAATTTAAAAAAATCATCAGCAATACCTTAGAAAGTTTCATTAATGTGCCACTAGTTAAAATGCCACATTAAAATGAGATAAATAGGGTTAGTTATTTAATCACACCGTTTAAGCATGATTAGGCTTGATTAAATGTGTTTAGGTAGAAAAATAATGTTTTAACCACAAAGTGTAACCGTGATTAAAATTATAGTAGTTAGAATCAAATTGCCTAACCACAATGTTTAATCGTGGTTTAACCTTGATTTGATTAGATTATTTAATGTTGATTAATTAAACTACACCATTTAATCGTGGTTTAATTAAAAACGAAATAAAATTAGTGTAATAAGCCCGCTTTACATGCTATAAGCTCAAATGTATATGGTTTGAATAAAGTTTAACACGACATGTCATTTTGTCATTTTCTGAGTAAAATTTGTGCAACATTGGATGGTGGAGATCTCACTTGCCCAGATCAACGAAGGGTGATGAGCTTCAGTCCCTCCCAGCCCCTTCGACATTTAATTATGGGGGGCGGTGGGAGGGTCTGAAAAAGTGGAAACAACCTACCCTCTTTGGGTGACATGGCAACCTCCCAAGTGCTTTGCACCTGTCCCCCTCCTAAAACCCCTTACTACCCTCAGCCCCCCTCCAAAAACAACCATCTGCCTCCCACCAAAAATAAGAGTATAACCTCACCACATCGCCCATCCCATATAATAACTGTCTTCCACATACCTTCCCTACTCCAACCTACTGTTATTGCTCCCCCACTCTTATTCCAACCCTGTCCTTCCATTTGTCCCACCTGTTACGCCTATCCGTTAAGTACTCGTTCACCATGTGAACGTTCCCCCTTTATCTACAAATCCTTTCCCTAATGGCTCAAACTCAACTGTAAGGTAATTTTACACTATGAAAACACAAAACCCCATCCAGTGGCCCCTGTCTACATTTTGTACCTAGAAATAAAATAAAAAAAGATTCTTTGTGGTGATCAATCAACAAAATCTACCTACCTTTACATCCCAAATGTAGAAGCAGAGCCTATACAACATTCAATCATCAGGATTACCTATCACAACCATAGGAAGTAGGTCTCCAACCCCCAGTTCCTCTTCTTGGGTAATCGTAGTATCCATTATTTCTTTTTGTGTTCATCATGGCCCCTAAAGGAAAGTCTAAAAAACGGAGCCAAACCCCACGTTACCCCCAATTACATTCCTAGACCATCAACTTCTAGTGGACCAGGAGTACAAAATTGTTGAAACCAATTGTGAATTCAACTTATATGAACTTCACAACTGGTCAAAGAAAAACATCTTAGAACAGAGCGATGACTCGAGTCTCTGGCACTCTCTCCTACCCCAATTCATCTTTCCCCAAACACACAATTTACCTGAATTTGTCTCCTCGTGTCAATTTTGTTATATTCATAGTCAGAGGGTAGTTGTGGCCCATAATAGAGACATTCTATTCACCATAACCCCTTATTCAATCAACCAAATGGTGGAAATCTGAAATAATGACTCTCTAAGCCATTTTTCAGTAGATTCTCTCATGGAACTTTGCAAGAAACTTACCTTCCTATAGACAGCTAATTTTTTTGAAATGTTCCTACTAGAAGATGTTTAGTTACCAAAAAAGAATCCACCCTATCGATCTTCTATGTTTCCAGACATGACCGAGAATAGTATTTCATTAGTATCATGTCTTTTAGGTTAGCAATCTGATTAGTGGGCTGATGATCCCATCCTAGATTTTCTATCAGTTTTTTCCACGGGAGAGAAGCCTTCTGTCATTTTCAACTATAGTTAGTTTCTAACAGATACAATTCATGAGAAATTTCTAAAATTCTCAACTAAGGGAATGTTTCAATATGCTTTTGTATTAGTTTATCTATTTTTATTTAACTAGGACAAGAGATGTTAGATTTCATTGCAAAAATTAAATGAGCAAGGCAATGCTCAATTAGTAATTCATTGGACTTCCTTGATGAGGAAGCATTCCAATGAGTTTACCTTAAGTGATTTGTAGATTAGTTTCTATATACAGTTTCCTGCTTGCTGAACAGTGATGTGGAGCTTACGATAGGACTAGAAGTATAAAGAATTATGCATCTCAGTGAGTAGACTAAGACAAGAGATTGGTACTTGTACCAAAACTATGTTGAGATCAAAGTTTACCGATATGAATTTCCACCATACAGGCTACCAAAATTTTTTCCCATGAATATCTTCTGATTATAATACATAAGACATAATATGAATACGGATGATCTCCATTTTTTTGCAGTAAAGAAGAAGTCTCAGTTCAAGATCAAGGCACAGGTTGGACCATTTATACGTAACACCAGGGCAACAGGTAGGAAGGAAAATTTTCTTCTTAAGAAAACTAATTTGAAGTTGACTTTCACCTGGCCATATGACCCCTTTGGCATCATTTCAAAACTAAGAGTGGAGCAGAAAACCACTCCCTATACTCACACTCCTAGACCAAAGATAGAGAAATTTATGAATCAAAGTCAGTGGGAGGAGAATACTCTACAGGAGACAGAAAAGTAGGTGATATCAACAACTACCTCAACAACTCCAGCACCTCAAGAGAAATAGGACATGAGGCCAATGGAGGATGTTTCCCCTTCAGTGATAAATATTGGAGTCAAAGAGTTTCACATATACAATAAGAAACAAAAGACTAATCCTACACAAAATTTTTTGCATGAGGATGATGAGTAGTCGACCATAGTCCTAACAGGCCCTCATGTTTCTACAATGAAATAAGATATTCTCATAGGATCTCCATCTCCTCGGCTTCTCAAGATCCCCCAGATACAACTCAAACAACATAGTTTGTTCACGATGAGGCTGAACCAATTTTTTTTTCCAAATGCAAGGAAATCAAGAAGAAAAATGAATTGCTCAAAGCCACCACATACTCCCAATTCTAGAAGTAGACAACCTCTTCACATCACAGGCTTCTTTCATCATTTAACACAAAAAAGGGTGAAATGCAAATTGCATTCCTTCAAGCGTAGGTACCATTTCCAAAAACTCCAACTGATTACAAGAAGTCTATATTTTCCTTGGATTTCGAGAAAATTCACCCCATTCACTAAATGGACATGCACAAACAAACTAGTGAAATGCTATACTCTACTTTGACCAATACTTCCATGAAAACATCCAAATTGAAAGCCTTAGTCAGAAACATACAATCTCATTTAAAACTTGAAAAAATCTCATCCCTATCTAAAGATACAAAGATAAAATCATTAGAAGACATTGTAATCAAACTGGGGTATGATCTGAACGATGTGAAAGTAGCAGAAGAGATTGTAAAAAGGAAGAATGTTGATATTGAAGCAATCAAGAAGAAGCTCAAGATCCCCTCTACAAAAGATCCACACGCTGATGAAGTTGGGGAGGTTGAAAAAGAAAAGGAGGACATGTTCAAAATTATAATTGAACAAAATGGTCAGATTAAGGACATGGAGGTTGAGATGGAAATACTACTGAAAGAAAAGGAGAAGTCTTCACAATTAGCAATAGTTCCACTAGTAGCAGTCCCTATTTCAGTTGCAACCATAGAAGGAGAATCTACATCAACAATAAGAAAAGCACAAACCAGAGATTCCTCAAATGAGATGGTTAAAGTTGTGGAAGACTTGTCCATCAGAGGGCAGGAAATTGAAAAATGAAAGGCCCAACTTAAAAATTTACAGGGGAAGAAATTGAAAATAGACCATTCATAAATAACAGAGCTACAAATATATCACAGACTAACCCAAAGGATTGAGGAGCTGGAAAATGAGTCTGTAATGGCTCAAATACTGGCATAGGACAAAGAAAATATATGCATTTAAATCAATGAGGCCATCACAAAAATATGGCCTTCAATTGAAATATTCTTTGAACATGAGGACTTAATACAGGGATCAATGGAGTTGATTGAAGAACTCAAAAACAACTTGGGACAGAGGCCAGGGGAAGCTAATACTTTAATTAAAGTTTTTAACTCAAAGACCAGGGATTAGTTAGCAGAACTTTAAATTGTAGATAGGACAAAGACTATTTTGGAAGTCAGGAGAATCCTTACTAAAAGGAATTTGCTTCTACAGTTGGAAAGAAAGTGCCAACATTTGGAGACCAGCATCCATAAGTTCCATAAGAAATTTAATTTATTACATCTAAATGGACTAGCAGGACTAAAGGGGATTAGAGACAAGTTAGTGCAACTAATAGATTATCAGCGGAAATTGTACTCAATATCCAGGGACAAATCAAAATTTTCTACTATCAAAGGCACAATCACACGAAAAGCTTTCATGGAGACTTTATAATTTGATCTTCTTATCAGAGATGAAATCAAGCATTTATTTTTGGTCAAACCAACTTTCCATAAATATACTGTGGTAGATGAAACTTATAGAAAGATGGTTAAAATGCCCATTCCAGATGAAGACAGATGGGACAACTTGTGTCAACTCTTAGAGTAAAAATCATTTTATATCTTCAATAATAGAGCAACACTTAACTAGGCCCAGTCATCAACAACAACCCTCAAAGATACTTCCAGTAGATTCAATAGTTGGAATCTCCAATATTTTTGTTCTATTAATGTAATACAATTTTGAGATATTTGTAATAAATTTTGATTTTTTCAATCAAGATATTTTGCTTTAGAATTTGTATAATACTTGATAAATCGAAGTACAAATGTTGGAACTTGGAGGAAGAAAACATGTTATTGATGTAAAATGGTTCACTGAGCTCAAAGTGATCATTTCTTTAATACAAAAATAAGTTCTAGGATTCTTGTGCCAAGCGAATTGGTGATGTTTTCCTTTTTGTAACCTTGTCGTATCTATGTTTTCCATATATTATTATGATCGATATTAGTTAAATAAAATAAAAGACTGAATTTGTTTAATTATACTCTGTCTTGCCTTTTAAGCAATACTTTTGTTTTCAAACTGAAATTAAATATAGAATTCTTAACTGCTTTATGTTTAATCGAACCTTAATCTTTTTGTTAAGAAACCAGCTCACAAAAAGATAAAAAAGATAGATCAACGACTTCAGAATCAGCCTCTTCAAGGGGGAACCTCCTTTACATTACATAAATGAACAATTCATGGATGATACAAATGGAAAAAACTCCTTTCTATATATATGAGTCTAAGGGGTCACAATATAATAAAAGCCGACATAACAATAATAATATAAGGTCACAAAAATAAAAATAGTGGGCTTCTATGGGGCACAATAATAACAATGTGGTGACAATAGGGGCACAACAATAGCAATAAGGGCTACAATGACAATAGTAATGGGGGAATCACTAGTATTATAGGGACCTAAGATGCCCCTCTCCTTCAAAAAGGCGTTGTCCTCAATGTTTGAGTAGTTCTAGATGCTTATGTATAAAATTCTCATCCTCCCATGTGGAATCTTTAGTGGGTAAGTTCTTCCACTTGACGATATACTCCGAAATTGATTCATTTCGTCACTGTCGAGTTCTTGTTTCTATGACTACTTCAGGTTCCAATATGATTTTTCCTTCCCCATCAAATTCTGGTAATATTGTTTGAACTGAGAGCTTGTCACCAATAACCTCCTTTAAGAATGAAACATGGAAAATTGGGTGCACTCGGGAAGCTGCAAGAAGCTCCAATTTGTATGCCATAGTACCAATCTTTTACAACACCTTGTATGGACCATAATAATTTGGTGATAATTTACTATCCTTCTTAGCTTGCTTGAGGGACATTTGTTTATATGGTTGTAGCCATAGAAATACCCAGTCACCTACATCAAAACTTATTTCCATGTGATGTTGATGTGCTTGTTGTTTCATTCTATTTTGAAACTTCGTAGAAAAAAGGTTACAGTGAAAATGCCACAATGACCTATTTGGAGTAGCGAAACCCTAGAATCCAAAGCTATAATAACAAATGTTAAGAAACCAGCTCACAAAAAGATAGAAAATATAGATTAATGACTTCAGAATCAACCTCTTCGAGGGGGGAACCTCCTTTGCATTACACAAATGAACAATTCTTGTATGATAAAAATGACAAAACCTCCTTTCTATATATATGAGTCTAAGGGTCACAATATAATCAAAGCTGACATAACAATAAAAATATAAGGGCAGAACAATAATAATGGTGGGCTTCTATGCGGCACAATAATAACAATATGGGGACAATAGGGGCACAACAATAACAATAAGGGATACAATGACAATAGTAATGGGGGAATCACTAGTATTATAGGGACCGAACACTTTTCCTCTCTCTCACTCCATCATGCTACGAAGATCCAATAGCATAGATACCTTGCCTTCTTACATCTGTTCTAGTATTTCTACATCTAATCACCATAAGGCCTTTGCCCCATTTTCCCAGTGGCCTTTCTCTGCAATTTCAACCAAACAATTCAAAAAACCAAAATTTGAACCTTACATCTAGCATAAAAGACTAAAGCAACAATGCTAAATCTGATGGATAGATCCCTCTCCGAGTTTAGAATGGTTTGATTCTAAACTAAATAGTGGTTTTCTGGTTACCTTTGTGATTCCTTTACAACATGAGAAATTACGGAGTTCTAACTGATCCAAAATGGATCTCGGATAAACTTCTAAGTCTAAAGTGTTCCTCACAGAGGAAAATGAAAGTCCAAGGATGCTCTTGGAAATAGTTCCATTGCATAGATCTTCTCATTCTAAATCTACTGCAACTTGAATGGGCTAAAATGGACTTCGGATGATGAAGTTATCACAAAAATAAGGTTGCCTTTGTCCTTTGAAAAAGGAGGTATTTCTTCTAAAAATGGGCTAAAGGCTTTATAAAGGAAAATCGCATCAGAAGGGTTAAGCAGAGGACTTAAAGCAAAGGCAGAAGGAACCCGCGACTGTGACCTATGACTTATCGCATTGGAGGTAGGCCTTTGCCCGATGTTAGGACCCTAGAGTTGCGATAATGCAATTATGCGATTGCGATTATCAGCAGTCGGAGCAATTGGCAGATCGGCGATCGAAGGAGCAGAGACATAGACCCCCGCCAATGCAATACGCGAGGTGCAATATCAGTGATCGACGGATCGCCAGCTTGGTGATTGGGTGATCGATGAACCTCAATACAAAGGGCCATTGGGCACGCGACTTACGAGAACCTGATAAAGGCCCGACTTGATGGGAATTATAAGCCCAATTGCATAAAATTTGAAATCCGGGTTTTTTGGATTTTCTGTGTATTGATGCATTTCCATTATAAAACCGAAATACAAAGGATTTCTATGGTAAGTAGGATTTCAGGTGGGCCTTAGGCGGTAAGTGGTATTGGATGGGCTCCACCCGAACCCATACACTGGCCGACACGTGGCATGGAACAGGAAAGAGAAAACCACCTTTTCAGGCGGGTAATCTCTGCGCACATAACCCACCTAAAATTGCTATTAGCCATTGGATCGGAGATCATGCAAATCAATAGTGGGCTTGTGACAGCCATAAAAGGTAGACCTGAAAGGGTTTATAGGGGCGATTTCATAATGTTTGAAGTCTAGATTTTGCACCTGATAGTGAATTTTGGGTAAAACTCTGTGTATTGGAATTTTCTTCCATTTTCAGGTTTTCGCCTAATGAAAGGGCCCAATTCCTTTGTAACAGCCCTTGATCATTGTGCCACGTGGAAACCGGGCATTTTGTAAACAATGATGTGTTTGTAATGCATAGAGCCACAGAGCCAGAAGCCAGAGGGCCAGATGAAGAGACAGATGAATGATTATATGCAGAGAAACAAACGGGAAGCCGCAGAGCTAGAAGAATGCCTCAAAGAAGCTAGAGAGCATGATTGAGGGGTATAGCAGGTAGAGCGGGAAGCATAGATAGCTGAGGGAGTTTTTGGAGTCACTTGGAAGTCAAGCGAAAAACTAGAGAGATGAAAGTTGGTGAGACACTTACTTGGAGGTCGAGTGAACTACTGATAGCTCACAGAGCCAAGAAGTCGAGAGCTAAGAGCCAAAGCTAGAGTCGAGAACTAGAGCCAGAGCCAGAGCTAGAGCTAGAGCCAGAGCCACGAGCCAAAGCTAAGAGCTAGAGCTAGAGTCAAAGCTAGAGCCAGAGTCGAGAGCTAGAGCCAGAAAGCCGAAGAACTTTAGAGCCAGGGATAAGATGGTTTTCTAAGCCCATTGTGTTCAGTGTAAACTAGTGGAGTTGAGCATGGAGCTTGTAAAAGGACTTTTCCGTAATCCTAGAGAGCCTAGTCGAGTTGACTAGAGCTCAAGGAGACGTAGCCCAAGAGTTTTGGGTGAATTCCATATTATATTACTGTTATGTGTGATTGCTTGTTGTTGTATTGTATTTGTTGCTTTATTTGCTGTTATATGTTTTATATTAGTTCAAGAAAATAAGCTTATGGCACATAAATAGTTTAAAGACAAACACAAGCATACACCTATTTTCAAGCACCCTTTTAATTCTCCAATTGGTTAATCACTAGATCTTGGGAATATTTAAGCTTCGTAGGTGGGAGAGGTTCTTGTAAGCTGACAAGAAGCCTTTAGTGCCCCATTTTCAGATCAGGTGTTATCAGAGCCTAAGATTGGTTAACCCCACCTTCAAGAAGGTGATATCAAAGCTGGTTATACTAGAGCAAGTGGTATCATGAAGCATAATGCTTGATTGACAGAGAAAAGATTGCTTGTCTAAAAGGTGTTTAAATAATTAGAGGTTGATTGTATGCTTCTTTGTAGACTGACTATCGTTTGAGTTTGCAGAGGTGAAGGGAAAGCTATTGATAGCTTCGTTGAGGAAGGACAAGAAGGAAGAAGGGCTAAAGGCATTCTTCTTATCCCAAAGGACCTGAAGGAAATCCTTGAAGCACGAGAGGTTTGTTGCAAAAGGTTGTTGAATAAGCTCTTTATTAATTTTGTTTGAAGTTCTTTTGTTTATTGGCATAATGACAACTTCTACAAGTGAGTCCTCAAATTCTTCTCTCTTCACAAGAGTCTTTGATGAGGACATGAAGCAAGACTTTTCCACCGTGATGGATATGGTGAGAGAAATGTATGAGGATGGAAGGAAGAGAAGCATACTTAGAGAGCAGTTGAATTTTGTGGAGGAAGAGAAGTAGTTGCTTTCTGACAAATTGCAAGAAATGGAGAGGCAACTTCATATTGCAAATATGAACCTGAAAAGGATGCATGAGTTGGAGTCATAGCTCTTTGTTGCCAAAGAAGCCTTAGTCAAGTATTAGCTTGAAGAATAGGTAAGTAGTTCCTATTTGTCTTCAAATTCCTCTAAGAATTCTTATATTGGTTATTTCGAAAAGCATACCAGAGGCATAGGTTCCAAGTTAATGTCCAAGATGGGCTATGAAGGAAAAGGCTTGGGTAAACATGTAGAAGGTATTGTTGAGCCAATAATAGTTGAGGAGAGGCCTAAGTATTTGGGTCTTGGCTATGGACAAGCTTATGGAGGAAGTTCCAAAGCTGCCATGAAGGTCGTTGAAACAACTCCAAGGAGTTGCATTGCAGGTCTTCTACCTCAAGAGTGTGAAGTTTGTATGCAGGAGGAATGCAATAGCTTGAAACATCATTTGTAGGATGCAGGTTTTCAAAAGCACACGCTTGAACCAGAGAGTTGTGGGAACTCTGAAAGCCTTGAAGAGATTGATGGTGTTCCAAGAGAAGCCACTTCTTCATTTGATTCACCTCCTCATGAAGGCAATAAAGGTGAAAGAGAAAGGTATAAATCTGGTTCTAACAATATTCTTTTTGATTATGTTAAGCATGATAAATTTCCACATAGATATGGGAGAAGAATTGCATGTTTCTTTTGTGGTTTGGATAACCATAATGTTTCTACATGTTGGAAGAGAATGGCCACATACAGAAAACTTTTGAAGGAAAGGAAGCAAGAAGCCAAAGGTCCATTGGACAAGGCAAGTCATGCTATTAAGAGGATGCACATGTGTTGCACTTACTGCCATAAGCAAGGACATCTTGCTGCAAAATTTTGGACTCTGAATCCAGCAATGCTTCCACGAAACTTGACGAAGGTGGAAAGAGAAAATGGGAGAAATGGAAA
Source organism: Pinus tabuliformis (assembly GCA_031772625.1). NCBI lineage: Eukaryota > Viridiplantae > Streptophyta > Pinopsida > Pinales > Pinaceae > Pinus > Pinus tabuliformis. Next base: position 1,949,571,802 of record CM062816.1, read on the forward strand.
GGAGGTTTCCATGGATGATGTGTTTCAGGATGATTCATATGTTGATGCTGATGTACAGACAAAGGAAAGACCTTTGAAATGGATTGGTAAGAAATGGTTAGAGTTCTTATCCAATTAAGATTGCATGTCTATTGATGCATCTATTTGCATTTCTTTGTTAATGGAGTGCAAGTTTCAGATTTTTACCAAGATGGTGAATGGAAAAAAAAAAATTGAGTAGGAGACTCACTTTATTGCTGCAACATTATATTTCATTTCAGCTTCGAAAGTACAGTGTGCTTAAGCGAAAGTTTAAGGATGAAATGCATGCATGAGAATGATATGCATGAACACATGGATGCTGATGATTTCCTTGTATTTGAACATGTATGTGTAATTAACTTGAAGGGTTGATTGCTTTGTTGTAACATGCACGTAATGTTGACTTCGGAAAAGTTAACTTGGTTTCCAAGATTAGATAACGATGAAGTTTTTCATCTTTTGAAAAAAGTCCTAGAGGTATTTTTCTACATGCTTGACTTGAAGGGTCATTTGTTTTAAAGGCATGTTTTGTTGGCTTGTTATCTAGTCCATCATTTGTATGTATATCTAAGACATGGAGGTGTTCACAAGATGTGAAAATCTATTTCTTTTGTCGAAGCAAGAGTTTAGGCCATCCAGTTGTTGTCTGTATTTTTGTTGTTGTTGACAACTTGTCAAATGGGTACAAATGAAAATTTTGTGAAGCAGATGTAACTTCACATTTGTTTGAGCCACCTTGGATCAATGATGAAGGTAGAGAAGTTCAAACTACCTTCTGTGACCATCTCAGCAGGAGTTTTGCATGAAGTCAAGGAGGGAAACAGTTCTTCCTAAGAGGACCAGCACATCCAGCAAGGAGAGTAGTCAAAGGCTTTGGTTCAGAGGCACTATGCAAGGCAAGTGCATGGAGGCTGAAAGAAGAGGGTCTTGTTACTCTCATTTACTACTCAGATCAGTATGTCAATCTTTTGGAGACCAAAAGTTCTTTTAGTGGGAAGGCGTCATCCAAAATAGATCTTGGATAGACTTCTAAGTCTAAAGTGTTCCTCACAGGGGAAAATAAAAGTCCAAGAATTCTCTTGGAAATAGTCCCATTGCATAGATATTCTCATTCTGAATATACTGCAACTTGAATGGGCTAAAATGGACTTCGGATGATGAAGTTATCACATAAAGAAGGTTGCCTTTGTCCTTTGAAAAAGGAGGCATTTCTTCTAAAAATGGGCTAAAGGCCTTGTAAAGGAAAATCACATCGGAAGGGTGAAGCGGAGGACTTAAAGTAAGGGAAAAAGAAACCCCCAACTGCGACCTCCGACTTATCACATTAGAGGTAGGCCTTCGCCCGATATTGGGACCCCATACTTGTGATACTGCAATTGCGATAATGTGATTATGCGATTGAAATAATCAGTGATAGGAGAGATGGGCCGATCGACAATCAGAGGAGCATGGACATAGACCCCTGCCGATGCGATATGCGAGGTACGATATCGGCGATCGGCAGATCGGTGGATTAGAAAATCGGTGATTGGGTGATCGATGTTCCCCAATACAAAGGGCCATTGGCCAAGGGACTTGCGATAAACTGATAAGGGCCAGACCCGATGGAAAGTATAAGCCTGATTGCATAAAATTTGAAATTCGGGTTTTTCGGATTTTCTGTGCATTGGCGCATTTCCATTATAAAACCAAAATATAAAGGAGTTCTGTGGTAAGCAGGATTTCGGGCAGGCCTTAGCTGGTAAGTGGTATTGGACAGGCTCCGCCCAAACCCATACACTGGCTGACACGTGGCAAGGCGTAGGAGAGAGAAAACCACCTTTTCAGGTGGGTAATATCTGCGCACATAAGCCACTCGAAATGGCTGTCAGCCATTGGATCGGAGATCACGTAGATCAATGGTGGGCTTGTGACAGCCATAAAAGGTAGACCTGAAAGGGTTTATAGGGGTGATTTCATAATGTTTGAAGTCCAGATTTCGCACCCGATAGTGTATTTTCGGTAAAACTCTGTGTATTGGAATTTTGTTCCATTTTCGGGTTTTTGCCTGAAGAAAGGGCCCGATTCCTTTGTAACAACCCTTGATCATTGTGCCATGTGGCAAGTGAGCGTTTTGTAAACAATGATGCATTTTTAATGCGCAGAGCCATAGAGCCAGAGGCCAGAGGGCTGGATGAAGAGATAGAGGAATGATTATATGCAGAGAAATGGATAGGAAGCCGCAAAGTCAAAAGAATGCCTCAAAGAAGCCAGAGAGCATGATTGAGGGGTAGAGTAGGCAGAGTAGGAAGCACAAGCAGCTAAGGGGGTTTTTGGAGTCAGTTGGAGGTTTATCGAAAAACCAGAGAGCTGAAAGTTGCTGAGACAGTCGCTTGGAGGTCGAGCGAACTGTTGATAGCTCACAGAGACAAGAAGTTGAGAGCTAAGAGCCAGATCCAAGAGCGAGAGTGAGAGCCAAGAGCTAGAGCAAGAGCCAGATCCAGAGTGAGAGCGATAGCCAAGAGCTAGATCCAGAGCCAGAGCCAGAGCCAGAGTCGACAGCCAGAGTGAGAGCTAGAGCCAGAAAGCCGGAGAGCTTCAAATCTAGGGATAAGATGGTGTTTTAAGCCCATTGTGTTCAGTGTAAACCAATGGATTTGAGCATGGAGCTTGTAAAAGGACTTTTCTATAATCTTAGAGAGCCTAGTCGAGTTGACTAGAGTTCAAGGAGACATAGCCCAAGAGTTTTGGGTGAACTCCATATTATATTGTTGTTATCTGTGTTTGCTTGTTGTTGCATTGTATTTGTTGCTTTATTTGTTGTTATATGTTTTATATCATTTCAATCAAATAAACTTAAGGCACATAAATATTTTAAAGACAAACACATGCATACAACTATTTTCAAGCACCTTTTCAATTCCGCAATTGGTTAATCACTAGATCTTGGGAATATTTAAGCTTTCGAAGTGGGATAGGTTCTCGTAAGCTTGACAAGAAGCCTTTAGTGCCCCATTTTCAAAACACTAACACTCACTAATATAGTAGGATCAATATTGGATATTAAATAAACAAGATATTATGAAATTATTGCACAAATTCTGGAGCTCCAATGATTGAGAAAATCTAGGAATGTGTTACCTATCATTTAATGCAAATTCCTAGTGTTGGGAACCAAATCCACTAATTGAGGGTTTTGGGAGGGGAAAGATTCCTCCTTTCACAAAGAATGCTTCCTAATAAATTTTTATAGGTACCAATTCAAATTTTCCACTATGAGGGGATTTTTCTTAGTCTTCTTCTAAAGAACACTTATATTTTTGCAGCTCCACTTTTAGTTCTTGCAGGGATGTAATTGTATTGATGAAAATAATGAAGATTGGTACCATTTTCACCTTTTAAATCTTGGTCTCCTTCATAGGACTCTGTGTTTCCTTGGGCTTGGCTATCCTAGGAGACTTAGGGTCCTTTTTTATAAGTTACTTTTATTCTTTTCATTTCTTATTCACATGTATCTCTTGTTCTTATTTTTCTATTTCTGCATTTAGTATTGATGATTTCTTATTATAGGATTAGGTTAAATGGTTGAAGTAAGTTATTTTGTAGGATAATAAACATTATTTCATCCTTATAACAGATTTGGAAGGTCATATTAATGATTTATCTACTTTGATTAGTTTTCTTATTCACAAATCTAAATTTGTTGAAGTCCCTTGTGGCAAATAGTAGTAATTTTCTGCTATTTTTTAGAACATTCTAATGAGATTCAATTGAGATGATTTTACTTGAATTAGATCATGAAAAACCTTTAAGTTAATAAAAAAAATTACCCAAACTAATTTTCACTTTATTAGGTTAGGCATTTTCTAGATTAACTAGTTCACTAGTTCTCGAATTTCTAGATCATTTTAGACTAGCAATTTTCTGCTATTTTTTATCATGTGTTAATAGGGGTATTTTTGAGTGATTCCACTTGTAATGGAGACCTAAGAAATCCTATTAAATACAAAAAATTGTCCCATCCAATTTTGATTTGATTTACTTGGTCATTCGGTGAATTATATCTTCCTGTAGCAAATTTGTAACTTCCTGTAGCAACACCTATAACTTCCTATAGCACTCTTCCAGCATGTATATTCTTGCCCAAATTTGCTAAAAAATCTTGGTTTGTGTCCCTTAGGGTTGAATCAAAACCCATAGGATATAAATAAATGGTTGAGGAGGAATGAACACCACTTAGGACTTGCCTTTTTACCCCTGCAAAACATCTCAACAATTTGGTTTAATGGACATATTTATGAAATGGATAATACAAAGATGATTTTCTTGATTGCCACATCCAATGAACTCTGTCAATGGATGTAAAATATTTGAAATGTAGTTATTTATATTTAGTTCATGATCCTTGATTTATGAAATTGGAATAGGTTTTCTTTCCTTGTATTTTCTTTCTTGCAATACGTTGAAGTTTCGATTTTGAGCATTTCCATTTCCGCAATTAGTTTAGGATTTGATTACATTCACTCCATTACATCCTAACAATGAAGGGAGGACACATTGATGATTCACATATAGTGTTAATACCTTTTAAGTCTGTACAAACCCCAGGTTGATAATTAAAGTTGGTAGCCTTGGGAGTTGCAACATTCTTGTTGTAATATTGAGGCTCATCACTTATCATAGTGTTTATATACCTTGGTTTATAATATTGATCTTAGGGTTTATCATGGGATTTTATCAATATGAAAATCAATCATGGTCAACATTGTAGCAATGTGACAATAAATTTGAAAATAATTATTACAATGTTACATTACAATGCAATTTATGCTATGTCACGTTGTGACATTAAAAAATTAGTATTTCATATATTAATATTAGGGTTTATATAGCTTGGGTTTATAATATTAATCCCTTGGGTTTATTAATCTAAGGTTCCATATTCCTAGATTATATTACTATTCATAGGGTTTATAATGTTAATCCTAGAGTTTAATGTAAATCCCTTGGGTTTATAACAATGGTTGACCATGGTTAACCTTGGATCAATGTCACATTGTGAGAAATATTGTCTCAATATGAAAATCAACCATGGTCAACCATGATTAACCTTCGTCAATCATAGTCAATCATGGTCAACCATGGTCCAATATCACATTTTGACAATGATTTTATCAATATGAAAATCAACCATGGTAAATCATGGTTAATCATGTTCAACCATGGTCAACCATGGTTAACCATCGTCCAACATCACATTGTGACAAAGATGATCTTAATACGAAAATCAATCATGGTCAACCATGGCGAACCATGTCTAACATTGTATTTGGTGGGCTCCAGTATTGCAGCAATGATGCTGCAACTCTTGGGACTCCCTTCTTTACTTTTATCAACCCGGTAGTTCGTAACAAACTTGGAAGCAATGATGCTATATGCAAAAGTACTAGCTCCTACTGCAGGCTGTCACTTGATCAGCGGGCACAAGTTCACTAGGAGCTTAAGCTAACTTCTATGAGTTCTCAGAAGAAGCTTTTAACTGTGATGGATAAAAGATAACTCAAAAGAGGCTAGTCTACTTGCAGAAAGAAGCGGAAAGATGAAAGGAAATGCAAACCCTAGCAAACCCTAGTTTCATTGACTAACCATACTGGTGCAAAAAAAGAGATGAAAGTTGCTGAAATGGATGCCATTGACTCTTGGAAAGGTAAAATGGATGTGTCTAAGCTACTTCTAAAGGAAAATATGGAAAAAGCATCTTTTTGTATTTTTGAGTAATTTTGCAGAATTATTATGCATGTGCTTTAACTATTTTTGACTATGCAGGGGTTTATTGTTGAAAGGAAATGGAGTGGGAACTTGCAGGAGGTTGGGAAGGTGAGAAGAGGGCCTAAGGGATCCCTAGCACCCTTCTAGAGAATTCAACATTGATCAGATCTCGAAAAACTGCTCACGTGAAGTTCTACAGGAAGTCTCCAGGGGTTCTACAGGAAGTTCTATAGGAACAGGCCGAAAGTGGATTTTAGAGGGTTGATGGTGGAAAAATGGTGGGAAAGAGGAAATGGAGGATGGATTAGGATGTGAAGGGGTCTAGGACCTGGTGAATGAAGCTAAAGAGTGATGAAGGTGGTTGGATTTGTTTAAGGATGGAGGGAGCAATGTTGCACAAGAATGTAGAAATTAGGTCAAATTGGAAAAGTGTGGCGAATGAAGGGAAGTAATCTGGAATTAGGGGTTGGAACAGGTTGTATGATGGAGGAAGGGTAGGTGGGAATGTATCACAGGTGTTCTGCACACTATTTTCCAAAACTGATCTAACAAAGACTAGAAAAACTAGAGATCTACCTACTTTGACCTAATTTGACCTAAACACCAGAAACATGATGAAAATAAGTTTGTAGACAAGAAATCATGCAAGATAACTATGGAAAATAAGCAAAAACAGATCTAAACATGCAAGTACAACTGGTATCAACTTTTCCAACTAAAAATCTAACACTAGCAATCGTATGGAAAGGCAAAAACAATGTTTTTGTGGCAGCAAGTATGCCTTGGTCTCAGTTGATGGTCCCAAGGAGGGAGAGATGAGATCAAGGATTTCTTGATGGCCTTTTTGCAGATCTTTTCTGTTACCAAACTATCAAATCAACCTGAAGCATGAAAAACTCTCTCAATCATCAAAAACAACCTAAATAACAAAGCAAGATTTTAACCTAAATAATAGAAGTTATTCTATGAATGTAGCAAAGACACATAAAAGTACACAAAGGAGGTACTCGCACTTGGGTTGGGCCCAACCCCAAGAACTAAAGCCTCCTAAGAAAGATTAGAGCTAGTGCAAAGCTGGATTCATCTTTATTGATCAAGAAATAATAGTTATATCCCAAAAAATGTCTACAAGAAAAAGCTCGAAAATGTGGTGATACAGGGCTGCACTAGAGTGTGAAAATGGACTTAAAAAATGACTAAAATCTAACTAAAATATAACTAAAAAAATTGAGGCCCTAAGCCTTATTATTTATACAAATTGAGGACCGCAATAGTCCTGCTAAACTTTAGGAACTCGGATGCCAAAACTTGCAGTTAACAACAACTTTACTAGCCCTGCTCGGCTGCCCCTGTGATCATCAATGTGGTGGTCCTTGAACTCCGAGCTGCTGGTGGAGAATTCAAGGTAAGGGCTCATAAATGAAGGGGACACCCTCCTACAAATTCTCTCCCTTGTTCTTCCATGAATTTGGCTGCCAAATGCTCATTAAACCTTTGATTTTCTCTCAAAATTGACCAAAAATCTGCATAAAGCACACATTAGACTTTTTGGCATAATGACTAACCCAATTCACTCTATTAGCATAAATATGATTAAAAACATGCAATAAACTAATGAGAATGGTGGATTAAGTCGAATTAAGAGGTAAAATGAGCCCATATAATTACCCATTTCTGGGGCTCATCATCACCCCCTGCTGAAGATGTTGCTCATCCTCTGAGCAACTAATCTATCTCTTCATCTTTGATGGCCCTAGTGGCCTCCTTATCATCCCAAGCTTCTGATGTGGTCTGCTCATGTGTGCCATAAAATTTTTCCTTCTTGTCCATGTCCTTCCACTGCTCCTCTTATTCTGCTTGTCTGAATTCTTGTGCTTTTCTTGGCCTTGAAATACATGGAGGCCTGCCTTTTTCTCTTCTTTGTTTTTCCTTCTATTTGAGTGTATGGTGCTTCCTCATTACTATTCTTCTCAAGTTCTTCAGTTTGCTCCTACATTGCTGCTGGTTTGCTTCTACATTGCAAGGCTTCTATTGCCCAGCTAGCCATGTAGGCCATTTGGGCTTCTTTTTCCTGTAACTGCTGTTTTAAAATTTGCACTTCATCTGCTGCCTAAGACTCGTTTTCTTGCAGCAGTTTCATTAGAATTTCAACATCAGCTTGTGGGTTTCCCTGTTTCTACTGTTTCTCTATTGCTTCATTTTCTGTTAGGGGACCTTCTTGCTATTGCTTCCCTCCCAAGATGGACAACCTATCTCCTTTATAAATTTCCTGCTACTGTAACTTATTTTTCAGCAGTTCATTTTCTTCATGTAGCTAGGCTCTTTTACTGCTCTCTATGTGCCTTACCACAGCCAACTCTCCTCTTAATTCCTTTATGTTCTCCTCCATGTGGTGTTGTGTGGTTTTTTCTTTTTAAACAAAATGCTCAGGTGAGAAAAGCAAGAAAAACTGAAATGGAGGATAGCTAAATTCTGTCTTTTCTTGAAACCAAATAATGGATTTCCCTTGTGCTTCTCCTTACAACATCAAATTGCAATAATTCCCCTGTTTTAAACTACTACTATCCTGAATTTAACTTTCTATTTTTGAAATTTTTTTTTTTTCTTTGACAGAATAGAGGACAAGGACATAGGTTCTTTTCAGCAAGTAGATAGATATGAAAATTCGTTATTATTTTCACACACCCAGGCTAGCCTCTACTGTTGCATGTATCTTCCTTATAGGAGAATTTGAAAAAGGATGAGGAGATTTTAGATGCAGAGAAGAAAATAGAAACTGTGTAGAATTAGGGAAAATATGTAGGTAGACTTTCACTCTCTTTTTCAATCTAATGTCGTGTTTAATTCACCACCTTACTCAAACAAATCATGCACAGAGAAGTTTTCCCGAGCCTACCTCGTTTTTGAGCTTCAATTTCGATGAAAATCCTGGGTTTTCTTTCTGCAGAGCTATTCTCTGCCTTTCCTGTAGAAACCTTCCTGTAGACGATGTTCCTGATCCTGTAGAACTATTACAGCTTCCTGTAGAATACCGATAAGCAGGAGGGTTTTGAAAAATGGCAGAGAATGACTGGTTCACTGTTATGGAGGTGGTATAGAGCTTGTTGCAGCTGCGAGGACGATGATAAAATGGAAACAACAGTGGTGAGAGTATTTCAAAGATGAGTTTGATTGGTTGTTTATGGAGACTTCCGTTGATGAAGGGTGAGTTGGCCAAGTGCACGTTGGCCCCATGCAAACTGTTGGTCCCCACTGCAGTGTTATTATGAACTATATGTTCTCTGCCTGCTAATCACTTGACATCAGTTGCGTTGGAGTTAAAAACATCTACCACTACCTATTTTTTAAATTTCCCATGAGTTGACTATACATGTGTGCTCGGTGATCTCTGGGTGAGTGCAATCGAACCAACTGAGGGTGTCAAGTTAACTGGCCAGCTTTCTAGCTTAATCCAACATTTCATTCATTCATGAAGTTTTGAATCATATAGATGCAAATAGAGGAACTAGTTTAGACACTTACCTGTAAGTCGACGTGCTCCTTGATTCTTTTGCTGCTGCATGCTCATATTCAATTGTTGCATACCTGTATCCCTTCTGCTATATGATTTTTGTTGCCTGATGTGTGGCTATTTCTCTTGTGTAGGTATCCTCTGGCTGGATCTAAGCTGCAGGAGTCTATTCCAACCTTCAGATTTGCACCCTCATGCTGTTGATGCCAGATTTTTGCAGGACAACGACTTGTTTTGTCCATAGATCCCAAATGATAGACTGAATTGACCTGAAATTTTTTGAGCATGTTTCTATCATCATTATGCACCTCCCATAGAAAAATTGTGGTCAATGGATGCACGGATTTCGAGAAAAACTGAAAATGGCTGAAGGTGACAAAGGTCAATTTCTCAGAAACTGTGCACTGGAATTGGCTGAAATTTCTTGGGTAGGTTACTATCACCCACACGCATCTCCCCATGAAACAGGTTTTTAAATGGATGTATGGATATAGAGAAAATACAAAAATGGCTGAAGGTGATGGAGCCTGATTTCTTGGAAATCGTGCATTGGAATTGGCTGAAATTGCTTGGGCATGTTGCCATCATCCCTATACAACTCCCCATGTAACAGTTTTTTAAATGGATGCATGGTTTTCAAGTTAGGGATAAAACAAATTTCTGCTCTATGTATTTTTGTATTAGAGCATTTTGCAGTTTTTTGGATAGTTGGAAAAATGAGCTTGGGGTTTGATGCAGGCATGGAAATGATGGAAGAGGGGTTTGGAGACTGCAGGAGGATTTATGAACCCTTTATGAAGCTTCCCTATTCCTCAAACTTCTTTTGAAGTCCATTTCTAGCTGTCTATAATTTCTACAGGATCCTCCTGTAGAAAACACAGTTTTCAGAAAAGAAGCACAGTGAAGTGGAAAGGATGTCAAGAATGATGGAGAAGGGTGAGGGAAGGTAGGATAGGTGCTATTATTGGTTTCAGAGCTTTCTTGGCACCTGCTGCTACTTCCTGAAGTTCTCTTTCAGACCTGCAATACAATTGGAAATTCATTTTTCTCTTTTCTTTTTCTCTTTTTTTTGAAAACAACTAGAGTGCCTCAAGGAGGTTTTCACCCTAATTGCCTGCCCTGGACGCCTCCAACGGAGGTTTTCACCCAGGGATCTTATTCCTTTTTTATTTTCTCTTCTTTCCAACCCATTGACCGCCTCATGGAGGTTTTCAATCAATGAGCCAATCTGAGGCGCCTCCGAGGAGGTTTTCACCTTAGATTTTTATTTTTTTCGTCATATTTTTCATTTTTTCTTTTTCTTTTTTTCCTTTTTTTTCTACCCTACCCTACTTGAAAAAAAAAATCATTTTCAAGTATAAGAATACTTCTGATGGAGCCATATGCACATTGAGATTAGAGACAAAATTATGTGGAGGCTTGAAATGCATGCTTTGACAGGTATCTAGATTTCAGAGACCAAATGATTTGACTTTGAAGGGATCAAACATAGCAGAGGAAGAGAGTACTGCTGCAACTTAGTGACCATATTGAACCATATCTCAATATAGCTTTGATATCCTTGGTCCTTTTGCTGATCTGGATCATTCTTCATGTCACCTTCTACCATGACCTTCTCATATTCCCCTTTTTGCTGATTTTCTCTTGAATACATGGAGGATTTGATGGTAACCATGAGGGAGCTCTCTCGATATAAGATTCTGATGTCTTATCTTCATCAAGTGCAGCCCATGGTTTCTTGATCTCCTCTTTTGAATCTTCTTTTGTTGGATGTGGTCCTTCAATGCTGTCAATATAATCTCTTTTTTGCAATACTCTTCCTGAGCTATGGTGAATATCATTGATCTCAAAAGGAGTTGTTTGGAAATGTTGTGCCTCAGCATTGTAACTGGGTTGAGCTACTCCAATGTGCAGGTTTGGAAATGGTGGTACAGGTAGTTGAGTGGGGGTGTATATTTGAGATGGATGTGGATGTGGTTGTGGTTGGGCAAGTGGTTTCCCACTATATACTTCCCGACCCTACCTGTTATTTGGGTTCGGGTTCGGTTGAGTAGGAATTTGGGGCTGCCTTGCTAGAGCAGGAGGCGATGGTTGCGGTTGAGTAGGTGGTGGAGGAAAAGGAGCAGGAGGAGTGTTGTACTGGGGCCTCCACCCTTGATGAGGTGCATTCCACTGAGGCTGTGGCTGAGCGTAGGGGTGAAATGGATGAGCAATTGGTTGGGCATAATATTGAGATGGATACAACCAAGGAGGGGGTGTGGACCAGGAAGGATGAGCAGGGGGACCACAAGAAGGAATGGAAGTGGCTTGATAGGGGTTGTAATAGGTCTGGGATGTCCCTTGCATTCCATGGTAGTAAGGTATGGATCCATGTGGCCTCCTTTGGTTCATATAATAGAGTGGTTCAGTGGCTCCTTTGGCCCTCTAATATGCAGCTTTAATTCCGGGCAAGGAAGGGCACTGGTTTGTAGGATGGTCTTTTTCACAGACAAAACACACTTCTATAGAGTGAAATGGACATTCATTCCTAGGATTATTTCTAGTGCACCTGGGACAAAAGATGGCCAAAGCCCTCTCGGCTTCCTCTCGATATCTTTTGATATGCATGGAAAGCATTTGCCTCACCTCGCTCTTGCAATCTTCCCGCATCTTTCCAATTTCAACTTCAATGGATGAGTTGGAAGAAAAGGTATTGCTCCCAACATTTTCGTTTTCAGCCATTGGCTCCAGAGGAATGTTTTCTTCTTCTTCTCCCCTATAGGTTCTTCAAATATATCTAGCTGTTACCTAAGGGTGTTTCTTGATTGTAGCCACCGAAGAAGAGAGAAGGTTGGTTGTGTGAAGCAGTGGGGGCGTTGTGAAAACATTTTTCTAAATTATCTCTACTCCTATGAGGCATGAAAGGAAATCTTTTTGGTTGATTTTTGGTTTTTTTCTCTGCTTGTACCTGCAAAATTGAAATTGATTGAACAACAAATTGCAACTAGCTAAAATAAACGTTGCTGAAATGAAAATGCAAAATTGAAATGAAAGTGGGAAATGACTAATCTATGTTGCTGAAATGAAATTGCAGAATTGAAATGCTAATCTACCCTTGTAGAATTGAAATGCTAAGCTACGATTGCAGAATTGAAATTGCAGAATTTAAATGCTAAGCTACACTTGCAAAATTGAAATTGCAGAATTGAAATGCTAATCTACGCTTGCAGAATTGAAATTGCAAAAATGAAATGAAAGCAGGAAATGTCTAGTCTACGCTTGCTAAAATGAAATGAAAGTAGGAAATTTCTAATCTACGCTTGCTAAAATGACATTGCAGAATGGAAATGAAACAACTACTCTACTCTTGCTGAAATAAACTACTTAGTAGAATGTTGCAGTAGAAAATATAAGAAAAGCAGTAATCACTAATACTCTGACACTTCCCCGACAACGACGCCAAAAAGATGGTGGGCTCCAGTATTGTAGCAATGATGTTGCAACTCCTGGGACTCCCTGCTTTACTTTTATCAACCCGGTAGTTCGTAACAAACTTGGAAGCGATGGTGCTATGTGCACAAGTACTAGCTCTTACTGCAAGATGTCACTTGATCAACTAGCACAAGTTCGCTAGGATAAGCCAACTTCTATGAGTTCTTAGAAGAAGCTTTTAACTGTGATGGATGAAAGCTAACTCAAAAGAGGCTAGTCTACTTGCAGAAAGAAGTGGAAAGCTGAAAGGAAATGCAAACCCTAGCAAACCCTAGTTTCACTAACTAACCCTACTAGTGCAAGAAAAGAGATGAAAGTTGCTGAAATGGATTGCATTGACTCTTGGAAAGGTAAAATGCATGTGTCTAAGCTAATTTTGAAGGAAAATATGGAAAAAACATCTTTTTGTATTTTTTAGTAATTTTGCAGAATTATTATGCATGTGCTTTAACTATTTTTGACTGTGCAAGGGTTTATTGGTGAAAGGAAATGGAGTGGGTGCTTGCAGGAGGTTGGGAAGGTGAGAAGAGGGCCTAAGGGGTCCCTAGCACCCTTCTAGAGAATTCCACATTGATCAGATCTCACAAAACTGCTCGTGTGAACTTCTACAGGAAGTCTGCAGGGGTTCTACAAGAAGTTCTACAGGAATAGGCCGAAAGTGGATTTTAGAGGGTTGATGGTGGAAAAACGTTGGGAAACTGGAAATGGAAGATGGATGAGGATGTGAATGGGTCTAGGACCTGGTGAATGAAGCTAAAGAGCGATGAAGGGGGTTGGATTTGTTCAAGGATGGAGGGAGCAATGTTGCACAAGAATGTAGAAATTAGGTCAAATTGGAAAAGTGTGGCGAATGAAGGGAAGGAATCTAGAATTAGGGTTTGGAGTAGGTTGTATGATGGAGGAAGGGTAGCTGGGAATGTATCACAGCTATTTTGGACACTATTTGCCAAAACTAATCGAACAAAGACTAGAAAAACCAGAGATCTATCTACTTTGACCTAATCTGGCCTAAAAACCAGAAACATGATGAACTGAAGTTTATAGACAAGAAATCATGCAAGATAACTATGGAAACTAAGCAAGAATAGATCTAAACATGCAAGTACAACTAGTATCAACTTTTCCAACTAAAAATATAACACTAGTAATCACATGGAAAGACAAAAACAATGTTTTTGTGGCAACAAGTATGCCTTGGTCTCAGCTCATGGTCCCAAGGAGGGAGAGATGAGATCAAAGATTGCTTGATGGCATTTCTTCAGATCTTTTCTATTACCAAACTCAACCTGAAGCATGAAAAACTATCTCAATCATAAAAAACAACCTAAGTAACAAAGCAAGATTTTAACCTAAATAACAGAAATTATTCTATGAATGTAGCAAATACACATAAAAGTACACAAAGTAGGAACTGGCACTCGGGTTGGGCCCAACCCCAAGAGCTACAGCCTCCTAATAAATATCATAGCTGGTACAAAGCTAGATTCATCTTTATTGATCAAGAAATAATAGTTACATCCCAAAAACTATCTACAAGAGAAAGCTCGAAAATGTGTTGATAGAGGGCTGCACTAGAGTGCGAAAATAGACTAAAAAAATGACTAAAATATAGCTAAAATATAACTAACAAAACTGAGGCCCTAAGCCTTCTTATTTATACAAATTGAGGACCCCAACAGTCCTCCTAAACTTTAGGAAGTCAGCTGCCAAAAATTGCAGTTAACAACAACTTTACTAGCCCTGCTCTGCTGAACTCCGAGCTGCTGGTGGAGAATTCGAGGTAAGGGCTGATAAATGAAGGGGACACCCTCCTACAAATCCCCTCCCTTGTTCTTCCACGAATTTGGCTGCCAGATGCTCATTAAACCTTTGATTTTGTCTCAAAATTGTCCAAAAATCTACATAAAGCACACATTAGACTTTTTGGCATAATGACTAACCGAATTCACTCTATTAGCATAAATATGATTAAAAATATGCAATAAACTAATGAGAATGGTGGATTAAGTCTAATTAAGAGGTAAAATGAGCCCATATAAGCACCCATTTCTGGGTCTCATCAGTATTGTGATAAAAAATGTCTCAATATGTAAATCAAACATGGTCAACCATGGTCAAACATATTTATTTTAGCATTTATAACATTTATGAGAGGGTTTATATACCTTCGTTTATAATATTTATCATAGTTTTTATCATAGCATTTTCTTGATATGAAAATTAATCATGCTCAACTGTGGTTCAATGTCGCATTGTGACAAATATTGTCTCAATATGAAAATCAACCTTGGTAAACCATTATTAACCATGTTTATTTTAGGGTTTATAATATTTATCTTATGGTTTATATACCTTGGGTTTATAATATTCATCCATTAGGTTTAATATTATTCCCTTAGGTTCATAATCACTTGGAGTTTTAGTATTAATCCTTTAGGTTTATTATTCCCTTGGGTTTATAATATCAATCCCTTGGGTTTATTAATCTAAGGGTTCATATTCTTAGGGTAATTATTATTCATAGGGTTTATAATATTAATCCTAGGGTTTAGTATAAATCCCTTGCATTTATAATTATGGTCAACCATGATCTAATGTCAAATTCTACAAAGAGTTTCTCAATATGAAAATGAACCATGGTCAACCATTATCAAGTATCATCAACCATGTTCAATAATGGTCAACCATGGTTCAATGTCACATTGTGATAAAGATTGAGTAAATATGAAAATCAAGCATGTTCAACCAAGACCTAGTGTCACATTATGACAAAGATTGTCCCAATATGAAAATTAGTCATGGCCAACCATGGTCCAACGTCACATTGTGATAAAGATTGTCTCAATATGAAAATCAACCATGGCCATATATTATGGTCACATTGTCACAAAGATTGTCTCTTAGTCCAATGTCACATTGTGACAACCATGGTCATCCACGGTCATCCATGGTAAACCATGGTTGACATGGTCCAACGTTGCATTGTGAAAAATATTATCTTAATATGAAAATCAACCATGGTCAACCATGGTCGAAATTGGTCCAACTTCACATTGTGACAAAGATTTTCTTAATATCAAAATCTATCATGGTCAACCATGGTCCAATGTTGCATTATCACAAAGATTATGTCAATATGAAAATCAACCATGGTCAACCATGTTTATTTCAAGGTTTATAACATTTATATTAGTATTTATATACTTTGGGTTTATAATATTAATCCCTTGGGTTTAATATTATTCCCTTGGGTTTATAATCCTTTCGGTTTATTAATATGAGGGTTCATATTCCTAGGGTACAATATTATTCATATGGTTTATAATATTAATCTTAATATTTAATATAAATCCATTTGGTTTATAATCATGGCCAACTTTTCCCAACCATGGTACAACTTGAAATTGTGAAAAAAATTGTCTGATTATGAAAATCAACCATGTCCAACCATCATTAACCATGGTCAATCATGGTAAACCATGGTCCAATGTCACATTGTGACAAAGATTATCTCTATATGAAAAATCAACCATGTTCAACCATGGTCCAATGTCACATTGTGATAAATATTGTCTCAATATGAAAATCAAGCATGGTTAACCATGGTCAATCATGGACAAGCATGGACAATATGAAAATCAACCAGGGTGAACCATGGTCTAATGTCACATTGTGAGAAATATTGTTTCAATATGAAAATCGGCCATGGTCAACCATCATTAACCATTGTCAACCTTTGTCAGTCATGGTCAACCATGGTCCAATATCACATTGTGACAAAGATAGTCAATAATTCTCAATCATGTTCAACCATTTTCAATAACCATGGTCACATTGTGACAAATATTGCCTCATGGTCCAATGTCAAATTGTGACACCCATGGTATTCCATCGTCAACCATGGTCCAATGTCGCATTGTGACAAATATTGTCTCAATATGAAAATCAACCATGGTCAATCATTGTTAACCACAGTCTAATGTCACATTGTGACAAAGATTGTCTCAATATCAAAATCTACTATGGTCAACCATGGTCAACCATGTTTGTTTTAGTGTTTATAATATTTATCTTAGGTTTTATGTACCTTGGGTTTACATTATTTGTCCCTTGGGTTTAATATTATTCCCTTGGGTTTTTACTATTAATCCCTTGGGTTTATAATCCATTGGGTTTATAACATAAATTCCTTAGGTTTATTAATCCGTTGGGTTTATTAATCGCATTCTGACAAAGACTGTTTATTAATCATGGTCAACCATGGTCCAATATCACATTGTGACAAATATTGCCTCAATATGAAAATCAACCATGCTCAACCATGGTAAACCATGGTCAACCATGATCCAACAGCGTATTGTGACAAAGATTGTATCAATATGAAAATCAACCATGGTCAACCATGGTCCAACGTCACATTGTGACAAAGATTGTCTCAAAATGAAAATAAAACATGGTCAACCATGGTCCAATGTGACATTGTGACAAAGATTCTCTCAATATGAAAATTAATCATGGTCAACGATGGTCCAACGTCTCATTGTTACAAAGATTGTCTCAATATGAAAATAAACCATGGTTATCCATGTTTTTTTAGGGTTTATAATATTATCTTAGGGTTTATATAGCTTGGGTTTACAATATTAATCCATTGGCTTTAATATTATTACCTTGGGATTTTAGTATTAATCCCTTCAATTTATTAATCCATTTAGTTTATTAATCCCTTGGGTTTACAATATTAATCATTTTTATTTAATATTATTTCTTCGGGTTTATAATGCCTTGTGTTTATAATATTAATAATCCCTTTGGTTGATCATATCAAGATTTATTATGTTATTGATAATATCAATAATATTATCATATTATTATGATATAATAATAATTATTATGAATTTCCATTATAATTATTATCATATTGACAATACTATGATAATGATATTTTATAATATAAGTATCGTTATTGTATTATTATTATATTTATATATTTATTAATATCAATATTAATAATAATATTAGATCCATATCCATTGACTCCTATCTGTGTATATCAACCACATTTAATAATGTGGTTGTGTTAGTTAGATAGGTTTAAAACCACTAAGAATAGATATGTTAATCTTAGCTCGCGCGTGAGTCACACTTTCTAAATTAGAATTCTAGAATTACTGACACTTCCCAAATTTAAATTATAAAACTACATGTTGATTAAGTGTCATTAGGAGTAATTATATCTAACACTCCCCTGTAATTACAACCCTAATGCCGATTGGTCTAGCTCTTAGCTACGCTTACAATATGCAAGTTTTTTCTGTGAAACTCAAATACATCTCTTGTCATTGGCTTTGTGAATATGTCAACCAATTGTTCTTTTGATTTACATGATTTTAAGTGGATTTCTCTATTGTTTACAAGTTCTCTAATGAAGTAATATCTCATATCAATATTCTTGATTTTATGTTGAAAAACATGGATTTTTGAAAAATGTGACTCATGAACAATACACTATAATTGGTCCCTTTTTATCTTGTTGTAGATCACCCAATACTTTGCATAATCAAATTGTTTGAAAAGTTGCTACTGTTGTTTCTACACATTCTGCTTTAGCTTATGTGAAAGTCACAATGGGTTGCTTCTTTTATGCTCATGAAATAACACATCAACCAATATGAAAAATGTACCCTGAAGTACTCTTCCTATCATCCATGCTACTTGCAAAGTCATTGTTAGTGTATCCAACAAAAAACATCAATATTAGTGCTAAAGTATAATATGTCATACCCTATTGTTCAAACAATACATCTCAAACTTATTTTTCATTCTTTCAAATGTGTGTCTTTTAGAGGCTTCATGAACCTTGAAATCAAACTAATAGCATATATAATTTTTGGTCTAGTGGTAGTAAGATACATAATACTACAAACTAATCTCTTGAATATAGTTGGATCTGCATTGGATCCTACATCTTCTTTATTAACCTTTGTTCTATTGCAATTAGAGCTGGTGTTGGTTTACAATTCATCATCTTGAATCTCTTCAGCACACTTATGACATACTTTGCTTAACACACAAAAATACCTAAATCTGATTCAGTGACTTCAATACCAAGAAATAATCTCATGAACCTCAAATAAATCATTTCAAACTCTTTCTTCATAGCTAATTTAAATATGTCCATTAATAGGTTCCATATGAATATCGTATCATCAACACATAGACCAAGAATTAGAATTTGTCCTTATACATTCATATTTATTTAGTATGTATGTTCATAGCTACTTCTACTAAATCCACTGTTGATTAGTTATGAATTAATTTTGCTATACCAAGCTCTAGGATCTCGCTTAAGTACATATATAGCTTTCTTCAACTTGTAGACTTTATTTTCATAACCTTTTATCTCATATCCTAGTGGTTGTAACATGTATACTTTTTCCTCCAAAATTCCATTCAAGAATGTTGATTTACATCCATCTGGAAAAAAATAATTGTTTTTTATTGTTATGGCTAAGATAGCTCTATCTATATCTAATATTTCATGTATTGCAAAGGTCTCACCATAATCCACTATGGGATGTGAAAATTCTCTTACTATCGATCTAGGCTTCTACTTTTATACTTTTCCTTTCTCATTGAGATTTTTTTTGTAGACCCATTTAACACCTATACAATATTTATGTTTTGGTAATTCTACTATATCCCATGTATAATTTTTCTTTATGGAATTCATTTTTTGATCCATTGATTTGACCCAATTTTTATCTTTCACTGCTTTTCCAAAACATGCCAGATGACAAGTAAATAATGTAAAATTTGAATTCACATCTAAGTCTTCATAGATGTATCTCAAACTTATAGTCTTTTGAGGTATTAAGGAATCAATTTCCCTACTTGACTAAGTAGTATGAGTAGACTAGGTTTCTCAAGAAGATGACTCACCTTAAATAGATAATCTTGGAGTTCTTGTTAGAGTATTTCTGATTGATTCTTGGATTTGTGAATCTTCCTGATCTGGATTGGATCATTATATTGGTTTTCATCCATATCAATTCATTTAGAGTGGAAAATTTGAAGGATTCATCTCATGGGATCATCTTTACCGGAGGGAGCCAGTTTGGTGAAACAAAGTCTGTAACCTTCTAGGAGCGTTTTGAGGCATCAAATGACATATTTTTGGGGTAAAAATTTGCCACTTTAAATCTGCACCATGTCATTCTATTCTACACAGAGAGATATTTCCAATGGTGCAAGAAGCGTGTCAATCAGAGTTCATATGAAAACATTATACCACTCAGAAGTTGACCTTCGTATTTTCACACCTATAGTTTGGGAGGATGTCGAGTCAGCCCCAATTATGCATGGATAATGGGCTAGCTAGATGATTATGATGTAAAATACTATAGAAGATTTATATTGTAACTCTTTGATGTAATCAAACTTAACCACTAGTAGGCTATCGGGTTGTGTTATAACCGAGACACTAGGAGAAACAGGCATTCCATTCTTTCAAGAGTGTTTTGTTCCATAGCTGAGAAAATATAGTTAGGAAAGATAGGAGGTAGAGAACATAAAGAGGATATGTGCACTATAGTATCCCATAGACCACAAGCATTACATCTTTGAACCTACATCCATATTTCTAGACAGAAAAAGAGAGTGAAGCGACCTCACCATCTTGTTGGGTTTTCTCCTGAAAGGGTTTCTCGGAGAGAATATATTGTGTCTTATGTGTGTGTGTGAGAGCTTATTTTACCATTCCTTAACTTTCAGCATAATTTCTATTCACATGCATGCACTAATTGTAGTTAAGATTTCAGATCTTAAAGTTTAATAAAGTTGTAATAGTGTAAAATTTTAGTATTTTAATATATTATTATCAGATTTGTTGTGATGAACTGTCCAGTGGAATATCCATGGATGTTTATGGATCAATTGGTATCTAAGAAAGTTTATTTTAGTATTTTGTGGATATTGCAGGGATCTAGATCGATGAGGTCGAATATGATAAAACCCTAATCAAGGTCAACAAATCTAGAAATGAACCTCATGATCCTACAAAGGTGAGGTTTTCATGGCTCAAACAATAAATCATGGATATAAAAAGCTCCTCCTGGAGGCCATAATAAATAAGCTAGGGATATTTTGAGAAGATGGGGCTTCGAATGTAGAGATAAAATTATAAGGGGAGTCTAATGATTATGAAGACATGGAGAACTAGCTGATGAAAGAACCCAAAAAAGATCAATCCAGTTCTAGCGCTTTGAAAAATACATGTTTAAAATGGAATAAAAAGTCAGTATCGAGCCATATCACTATGAGATCGACACTTGAAAGTTGAACCATTGGTAGCAGCAAGTAGAAGTTTGTTTCAACATCCATTATATTTAGGAAGGATAGAAGATCTCATTTACACGACTAAAATTAGAGGGCCATGCATTGACTTGGTGGGAAAGCCACACGAAAACCCTAAAGTTGGAGGGAGAACCTCGAGTGATTAAGTGGGAATATTTGAAAACCCCCATTAAGTCACAGTTTTATCCCATTGGGTACGTGGAGGAATAGTGGATCTGGTGGCATTACTTTAGGCAAAGGTCGGACCAAAGCATTCAAGAGTACACCACGAAATTTAGAAAGATGGCTATAATGTTGGGTATCTCTCCAAAGAACCTAGTGTTACCATTATGCTACAGGTGTTATCCTTCATGGAAACTCATTCAGATGACAGTTCACAGTGCAACATGTTAACTTACAGATCAGACTCCAGAGATTGAAGAAAGAGAGTGGTTTAAGAAGTATAGGTTGGTTCACTTTGTCCAAAAAGTGTATACACGTGGGTTAATAGAACAAAAGGGGTGTATACGTATGCACGCACTCCCACAAGAGGAAAAGCATGTACATGTTGGAAAACCAAGTTTTTGGTCTAGGGTATTTGGTCCAAGGTATTTTGATCTAAGGTATTTGGTCCGAGGTATTGACCCTAGGTATTTGGTCCAAGGTATTGGTCCTGAGTGATTTTGGTCCAAGGTATTGAGAAAGGCCTAAAACTATATAAGGAGGAGAAGATCATTATGCCAAGGTGTGCAAGTATTGAATATCTTATGAAGTGTTAGATCAAATATGTAGGTTATGGGTTTTTGATGCTTTGCTTGATCTAAACTAAGGATACACCTATGTGGTTGATGATGGATGATGGATTGGGATCATAAGGCCTAAAATGAATTATCATTATGTGGTTTGGTCATGGATAGTCTAGATCTAAATACTAATGCATGTTTGATTCTGTAAATGTTATTATCTGGGTCTTACTGAAGTCTGGAATATCTGAGAAGTTTCTAAGATAGTATTTTCATATCTATACATTGGTTTTCTTTGGTAAAAGTGCATATACACACTGGTTAGTCACATCCAAGTATCGTATGTTATCACTTTGATATCTCTTTTGAAGTATGAAGAAAGAAAAACCAAAGGTAACCACAAACCACTTTTAGAGATAAGGACCTAGCTTTCTTGATGCTCAGAGAGGGTTCTCTCTTTATAATTCAACTTTGTTTTAGTTAAGATGATTTTAGGCTATATATTGCTTGCACTTGGGGTTTTTTTTTGAAAATTGGTGGTGGGATCAATTTACTTAGATGGAAAGAAGTTTGGCTTCTACGATTGGGCTATGGAGTCAGATGTCTGACAAACAAGACTGGATTCAACTCTAAAAATAGTGTCTATAGGGCAAGATAGATGAGTTACTGTGGATCTCAGAGGTTAAATGGTGAATGCCTTCAAATTGGATCCAGGGAGAAATTAACGGTTCCCTAGGCCAGACTTTGGGAGGAATGAAAGAAGTCAACCGAGATGAGAGAGAAATTAAATGTTTTCAAATCTAGGTCTCAGAAGAAAACATGTAAATGAATAACTGTGCAAAAACAGAGTGTAAATAAACAAATTCTAAGTGATATTTCCAGTTAATTGATTTATATTTTCAACACATTTAAGATTATGAAACAAATAAGAAAGGTAACAAAATAACACAGAGAAAGTACTTCACTGCAAATGGCTCATCTCATGAATCCTGTAGCAAAACGCTTTTATTACTTGCTCCAGTCTATTGACTTGAAAATGGTACAATCACCCTTAGGTTCAATATCCAAAATAACTCTACAAATGTAAAATAATCCACCATAATACTTCAAATTTTGAAGTATTTATACAAAACAAATTATAAAATATCTGAAAATACTTTCAGAACTAATCTAGGAAAAAAGAAATATCTTCTTGCAAGAAGATAGAGACAACGATTGAATTGTTTCATGCTGTCCCTTTTATTTTGGTTCTGCTGGCTATAGACTTTGATTTTTAGCCCTTTATGCTGCTAGGCTGTTTTACTTTCACACTGGATGCTTTATTTTACGTTAACCTTTCACCTGATACTCTTTCATCTAATACACTATAACTCTGCTGACCTGTCAATATCCTTTTACCCTGTTGTTTCACTTTTTCCCAGAGATTTATATTTTACTATCCTTTTACTACAGTAAATCATTAAGTTTTTCCCATCTTTCCTCATCTGGTAATTGAATATTTATCATTTTTCTGTATATCTCATCTGCTTCTATATATTTGGCAAAAGTTGGCTTATTAATAAGCAGGTGTTTTACCTCATGCTGGAGGTAAAACAAGTTTTCAAATGTTTGGTACAAGACTTTACCTGTTGGCATGCCCTTTATAGATGAGGTGATCACCTGTTCTTTGGCCACTTCCCTAATCTTCTTGTTGTAATCTGCATGTGTCATTAACTTGTCATTTATAACTAAGGGATTAGGTAATCCCTTTTCCTTCAAGAAATCAAACTTGGCCATGAACCTATCAATGGCTAGCTGCATGTTCTGACACTTATCTTCTAGATTCAACATCAAATTCCTCTTGGTGAGGACTCTCTTGACTTCCAAAATTTTACCTATACTATCAGGTATCTCAAGCTCTTGTAGTTCATATTTATTCTTGGAGTTGAGGAAGTGGATGATTCTTGTTGCTTCCTCTGGCATATCTCCAAGTTCTGTCTTGACCCTTTCAATGGCTTCTGTTGCCTGCTTAATCAAATAAATCTACTAAAAAATGACCTGGATAGATGGCCAAATATCATTGACTGAGTCAATGATATTGGCCCACAGTTTCTCTATAGCCTTTCCTATTGGTTTAGTCAAGGTTAGTTCTTTATCTAGGCCTTTTATCCTTTCATTCATCCTTGCAGCCTTTGGTGCTCTTCTTTATGCATAATCTGGGGAATTTTGTAATTTGTCTCAAGGCTGCTGACTTTCTCCTTCCATTTGTTCATCTCATTGGTCTGAATGGCCATTTCTTCCATTGCTTTGACCAACTTGTTCACTTCTTCACTTGTGGAGGCTGTTGGTGTTGATCCTGTTGTTAATGTAGTCAAAGTTGATGTTGGTAATGCAGTCGCCATTGGACCAGTGGGAGCTAATAATGCTACCAGAGTGGAAGGTACAACTGTGGTCACTCTTGGAATGATAGTTGGAGGAGCACTATCAATGCTACCTTGTTTGAGCTGAATCAAGCTATTTAGTTCCTTTTCCATCTCCTTCAATTGGTCATTAAGTTGCAACACAAAGTCCATCATCTCTTCATGATTTTCCTAGCTTTCCATGACATCCTTTGCTTGTGGGTGTTGTAACTAAGGCAGCTTGAGCTGTTTCTTGAGGGATACAATATCCTTATTCTTTTTCTTGATTAATTGTTCAGCAACCTTGATGTCCTGTGGGTCATGGCCCAGTTCAATAACCAGGTACTCCAAGGACTTTAACCTGGTGTCTTTGGTGATGGAGGAGGCATTTTCCTATTTGTATTGGGTTGTCACATTGTCCAATGAATCATTTAGTTTTAATGCTGCCATGGCCTTTGTTGTGTGGCTGGAGTAGATCATTTCTCCAGCCTGCTTATGAAATTCGATCTGATCAATGGGATGAACATCCTTGGCCAAGACCTCAAAATTGGTCTTCTTGTAGTCTGCTGAGATTTTGGGCTACTGTATACTGGACTTCTGGGAATGTATACTTGGGAAGATTGGATTCCCAAAGGTTTATACCATCAACATGGTTAAGGAACATATCCTTGGCCCAACTGTGGATTCTCAGAAGGTGGTGTGGGGTGTCTGTTTCTTTGATTTGGAATTCTTTGTCTTCCAAGGCCAGGTGGTCAATGTCTGAATGAGTGGTTGTCACTGGTCTGACATCTAGAGAGGTCTCGCTAACCATTTCTGTAATAAAATGTGGAAATTCAGGTTATATGGCTATGGGAGTGAGGTTTTAACAATTAAGTAACCAGGGTAGGGTATCAACAGTTTGTGGGTAGGGGTTTTCGTATTTTAGGAATGGAAAAATCCCAATATAAAGGGAAATTAAGTAAATTCATTCAATTATTTCATGAATTTCAGTGTGCTTTTTAAATGAGAGGGAAATTTGTGGTTTTCCTCCTAAAAACCCTGGAATTTTACGACAGGGGTTGCAAACTGTTTTAAAATTGAGGTATGTAGAGGCTTCTACAGCTTTGAGGTGTGTAGTGATGGCGTTTTGGAAGGTTCTAGCAGTTGGTAGCTGGTCACAGGAT
Organism: Pinus tabuliformis; assembly: GCA_031772625.1. Lineage (NCBI taxonomy): Eukaryota > Viridiplantae > Streptophyta > Pinopsida > Pinales > Pinaceae > Pinus > Pinus tabuliformis. Next base: position 1,949,597,171 of record CM062816.1, read on the forward strand.
CTCTAAGGGTGCTGGTGTGCTTGGAAGGATTTAGCAGTGAAAACGAGCGAAAAAGGTAAAAAATGGGGTGTGAGGGCTTTTAACCGGGAGTGGTTAGAATTGGCGAGGAAATTAAATGAACAATTGTGGTTTTGTTTTATGGGAGGGAGGCTGTATTGGAGGGTATCGCTCTGCTTATGAGGGTCGGCTTGTATTTTTCCAAGAGAACATGATCTATGCTAGAGGCTGACATGTAGCAAAATCGGCCCGAGCAAAACCTCCCATATCACGTGCTCTTTGGCCGGTAAAGGTCGAGCATTGAGTGGGCACAATATGGGTGAGGGTCATTAGATCTGGGGGTGGATGATCCAATGGTCATCGCGTGGTAAAGTTGCACAGTTGGGTGATGGGGCAGAGATCAGTGGTACCCATGGGATTAATTAAAGTTAAGCATAATTAACCCATGATTAACTGTTGGTCTATGAAAAGGCGACATAGTTAGTGAGGCGGCAGGGTTTTAAAGTTAGGATAAAGGGTTTTTATGGGTTTTTTGGGGTTTTTGGTTTTTTTGGGTAATTTATCAAGGGCAAAAATGATTTTTCAAAGGGCGGAAAAGGGTTTCACACTTAGGGGAATGACTTTTGAATGTAAGTGACTAGGGAATGTGTGAAACCAAGGGGTGGGAGTGAAAATGAAGGGAAAAGGGGTTTTGATAAGCCATTAAGGGGAAAAAGGGAAATTAGTAAGTATATAGTGAGGGGTGAAATGAAATGAAGAGGAAGTTAGGCTAATCAGCTTATGAACATGTTTTTCACTTTGATAAATGTTATTTCACACTAAAACCCATAGTTAAGGATGATAGTAGTGCTTATGCTTCAAATGATCTGTATTTCTACAACCCTTCTTCTACCTACCCTTTTTCCTACCCTAACATTTTTTTCTTCACTTTGGTGGGTGCACTTAAGCTAGCAAACCCATTGTCTTTCCTTTATTCTTTTATGAAACAAACTATCTACTTCTAACCTTATATCTTCCAAGGGCTCATATTAAACTGATAAGCTCCTTTTATTTCTCTACCTATCTACTAATCTGGCAAGATTAAACTATTTTGTCAGATTTGTATTCTCTAACTATAAACTTGAAATTCAAAGTATGAAGTAGTCAAGATTATATAGTTAGACTATCATGGGTTGTGGCATATATGAGAAGCTACACACAACCATTATTTAAGATAGTAAAGAGTAGTGGCACTTGGACTTGCACACTTTCATGATCTGTTTTTATTTTTATTTTGTTTGGGGTTCATATTTTTTCATTTTTTGATATTTCTTTTAGGACATGCCCTCTTTACATTTTTTAATTTTAGTATGGAAAACATTTGCAAAAAGAAAAGGTATGTACAATATTACAAGACTTAACCTCAGCCAATTCAAAATTATGAATCCTATCACTATACGACTCTAACAGTGGCTCCACATGGGGATGGCATTTCTTGCTGAAATGTCAAGAGCTCTAAAGAATAGTAGCCTTTGAATTGTGACTGTAGTTACCTTGTAAACTAGCCTTCTGTGATTTTGATTTATTGATACTTATGATAGTAAATCATTCAAAGCTCAGGGGCTTCTCTCTGGGCTTCAACTTCAAAGGATTACCATCCAATCTAACCTACACTCTACAATGTTATGTACAATGATGCAAAGTAAAGTGAACTATTGTGAGTTAGTGGAAAAATAATGCTTCAACATCTTACCATTAACAGGTCCTCTTGGTAGATATGATCCATCTATATTTCTCAAGAAAAATTCATTGTTGCCTCTGCAGCCATAAATGACATAAGGCCTTTGCCACAAAAAAATGATTTTTTTCATGCTTTCCTTTCTCTTCTCTCCTTGAATCCAACTTAAGGACTTTATCACCTATGTAAAAATCATCTGCTTTAGTCTTTTTATCAAAGAATTTCTTGATTTTTTCCTGGATTACTTGTGATTTTACATATACTTCTTCTCTGGTCTGCTGCAGGTGTATGGTCTAATTTATTCGTCTCTAAATATCATTTGGTTCCACCTGTAATTCCTGGATGATATTCATCACTAGCACTCCCAAGGATGATGGGAAAACTCCATCCATCCTGTTACACTAAAATTTGTCACCATGACTATTTGCAGTCAATATGGCTCCATCAACTGTCATACTATCCTCCTTGGCAATTCTTATACCTCTGATCCTCATGTCAAACTCCAAGAAAGAGAGAAAGTCCTTAAAAGTCAATATAACTCTGGTTACGCAGTTTCTCTTAACCTTACCTGCGTGTACGCACCTCAAGTTCATAATACCTGCGTACTTGTACGCTCTGTCTGTAAAGGGGTGGGTGCGTACTCCTATAAAGGTCAAAAGGCACGAGTTTTACTTCAAAAAAGTTACTTGTGGTCGATTCTAGAGCATTCTAGAAGATGGTTTGACGTGGATTGAGCACCTCCAGATGGTTCATGCATCCCAAAGAAAGAGGAACTTATCCCATCAAGAGGGGAGCTATCCCATTGAAAGAGGGGCTTATCCCATTGATGGTGGACCTGATTAACTTCCTCCAAAGCACTATAAATACAGGCATTGGGCCAGAGGGAGGAGAGGTTGAAAGCTGAACATTCCTAAGGGTAGATGCTGCTGAAATTAGGACTCCCTTATAGAGCTTGAGAGGAGAGATTCCCATCCTTTCTTAGCTTCATTTGGAAGTGGGTGAGCTGATCAAAGTAAAGGAGAACTCTTGCTGGACCCTGGGAGGGACCTGCACAACACCAAGGCACTGGTTGTAATGGTTTCTTTTGTTTCCAATTAATACAATTGAGTTCATTTTTCTCAACAAGTTGTTATATATAATTTGTTTCATATACTCCTTGGTCTTTATGATGAATATGTTTTATTATATGAGTTATTCAGGTGCTATGTAATCATTTGCTTGTTAGTGAATGCAGGTTTCAAAGAGAAGGAGGAGCTCATCTGGATCGGAGAGGCTTGGCTGCTACAAACAGCATTGGACTAAAGGTATGATTTAAACACCTAGTTGCTTGTATTTTAAATGCATATTTAGGGAAAGATAGTGCTTGATTGTCTTGTTTGTCACTAGAAAGCCTTAGCTTCTAGGGAGGTCGGTTTTGTCCGCAAAATTGACTCTTTCTGCATGACAAAATGGCGACTCCACTGGGGAATCCATGGATTTGATTGATTTCTCTTTTGATTGATACTTTGATTTGAGAAAAGTCGATTTCTTTCTGGTTTTTGATTGATTGACTGTGAATTTGGGTGGAATAGCTTAGGGTTGAGTTAGTTTTTATTTTTCTTGGTTTTGAGAGTAGTACGCACCCTCTGCGTTAAGCACAGTGCGTACTTGTACGCACTTCTGCTTTGTACACAGAGCGTGGCCGCACCTGTGCAAACAGGCTGCCTGTGTACCCTGTCAAAAGTTTAGAAAATTCCAATTTTTTCCTTTTTGCCTATTAGATTTTGTTTATAGTTTGTTTTTGCTGCCCAGATCCACTGGTTACCTGTCAAAAGTTTTCATCTAAGCTCGTTTCATTAGCATCAAGGGTTTTAGTGAAGTTCATAGAAGTTCTAGCCCTAGGTTTGATTTTTGCATTGGTCTTGTAGTGACTTTGGCTTTAGAAGTTGTAAAAACCTTGGATATCCCTGGTCTTTTCAGTCTTCTTAGGAGTCGGACCTTTCATAAAATCCACCTTTGTGAGAAACCTACCTTTGTGTTGTATCTTTGCGGAATTTCGAGAAGGCTTGTTGGTTAAAGCTGTGAATTTCATTCTTAAGAAAAAGAACAAAAAAATTTTATTTTTGTTTTTGACTGGTTTATGATTCTGCATGAATTAGTCCTTGGTTGAATTTTAACTGAGTAAAACATCCTGGAATTATATTTTGTAGGCTTTTACCTCATTAGGTTTGCTTTTAGGTAAATTTCTCATTAGATTTGCTTTTAGGTCTTATATTTTCATAGATCTTAAAGTTGATTTTTGTTAAGTAGTTTTACATGCTTTGTTAATATAGGAAAAAATACAAAAATCTCTTTTGAAGAAAAGTTTGTTTTAGTAGCATTTGAAGTCTTTGAAAAGAGAAAGGAATTTTTGTGAAATAATTAGTGGTCATGTGTTGTATGCTTTGGAAAAGATAAAGAGATTGTTTCTTTGATTTTCATTGCCAAGAAAGTTGTCTTTATAAATTTTGCATTCTCCAACTCTCTTAGCTAGGGAATTCATTGAAAAGGAAAGATAGTATAAATCATCTTAGGTGCATCTTTTTAGTGGATTTGAGTCAAGTCTACACACCATTAGTTTCATCTCCACTACCTTTTCTCCTAAAGAAAAGCCATAAAAATTAACGCTTAAAGTAAAATTTACTTAGTAACTTTTTATTTACTAGGGCCCTGAAACACCAATATAGATCAGGCTAGTGTCTTGGAGTAGGAGAGTAATTAACTCTCCAAGACAGCAAAACCAAACAAGTAGCTCATCTTGTGATAGGATAAATCCAACTGTTACATTTATGCTCTGGGAAAGCTCCTCTTAAAGGAGAAGCACGAGATCGTGTCCGAACCAGTGAGGGGATCAATCCTCCTTCATTGGGAACGATGCCAGATACGCACGTACTACAAACGGTAAACCTCGGATTGACCATTGTCGAGGAGCCTGGGGTCACTTGTCGGTAAACCTTGGATTATTGTCAAGGAGCCGGCAAGGGGATTGAGCTTGTTACTCTACCCCTGCATGCTATCGGATCGTAGACTGTTCCCCCAGGTATATTTGTTGTTGTTGGTGACCTTAGTGACCATTATCTTTAGGGTTCTACCCAAGGTGACGGTGGAGGGAAGATCCCACTGTACCTGGAGCAGACGTCAGCTAGACTCACTTGGATTTTCTGGGGGGTTCACTTCACTCGAGACGGTTAAAGTGGAGGAACTTGTGCCAGTCTATTCATTAAGCAAGTTGCCGGGGTAACTGTTCCACCTGCCACTTCTGTACTGAATTCTGCGATGTTGGGTTTCATCACCAACTAGTGTTTTCGGTCCGGAAGGTTACTGTTTGTGTATGGTTTGACGCCCTAGATTCTTTAGGCGTGTGATTCGAATTTGTTTGGTTCTTTAGAGACTTTAGGCGGTTTGCTTTGAGATTTTACTTTGTTTGCGTGTGGAGTAGTTAAAAGTTTTTAACTGTGGCTGAATTACCGAGACAGCCCCGTAGACTTCGGGGCCAGTCTCCTGAGATTGTAACCGTGGCCGATTTGTTGAGGAAGTCCCGTAGACTTCGGGGCCAACCTCCTGAAGATGTCTCGGGTCATTACGAAGGTTTTAAAGTCCTTGTAACTCCTAGTGGCAGTAAAGTAGGTTCACCTGAAGAAGGAGAGTCTTCGTTGGTAGTTCATCCTGATTACCAAAGTCTAGAAATAGGTTATAATCCTGAAGCTATTGCAATTTCCGAGCTTACTGGTAGTTTTTCATCTACTAGTGATATTGGCGAAGAACCTGAGATATCTGAACCTGTTACTCCAACTTCTAGTGCTCCTGATTCACCTAGGGTAGAAAGAGTCATCACCGAAAATCTTCCTTCTGGTTTGATAGCTATTGAAGAACTTGCTCCAGAAGAAGAAATAGGCGTCCCTATCCCTGAAAATCAACCTACTATTGATCTAAGGGAGCGTGAATCCATTTTTTATTGTCCACCTAGAAGTACTACTTGGTATCTTTCTTTAACTAATTATTTAGACAACTCAGGGTTAAGTTTTTCACCACCTCGTGCTCCTTATCCACCTAGAGGTCTTTATACTCCTGTAAATATGTCTGGTCAGTCGTCCATGTTTAATCAATCACCTGAATCCTTTTTGTACGGCGGTCCTTCTGTTCCCTCTGGGTATCAGTCACTTTCTGGTACCTTTGCGGGAGCATCTCCTCAACCGATTGAACATGGGTTATTAACTGGAAACAATGGTAATAAACTGTTGAGCGTAGGAGACATTTATATGATGTTAGGTTCAATTCCCAGTTCTCAACCTCAAGGTGGCCAGTTACCGCCTGAGGGGCAGCCTCAATTAACGCCTGGGGGGCAACCTCAAGGTACACAAATTGCGTCTTGGGGGCAACCTCAAGGACAGTATGTACCCGTGGTGCAGTACATTCCTCAAGGTCAACCCCAGCCTCAATATGTACCCCAAGGTCAACCTCAGTATCAATTTATACCTCAAGGTCAACCCCAGTATCAGTACCTACCTCAAGGGTATCTACCCCAAGGTCAGTACTCGAGTCAAGGTTTCCAACCACCCCAAGGTCAATCTTATGTTCAAGGTACGGGAAATGTACCTTTCAATTATCAATCCTACCCTCAATCCGGTTATGGATCTAAATATCCTCAACCTGTTATGGGTCAATACCCCGGAATGAACATAGTGTGGGATCCATCGCAAATTCAACAGGTATTGCAGCCAAGTGTACAGTTGTCATCTCAAACTGGACAACCCTTAGTTTCTGGTTCACCCCAGCAACCAGTCCAGTCTAATATTCAAACTTCTGTACCTTTGGTAGTTTCTCAGTCTGGGCCTATTGTACCTAGTACTCCATCTCAAACGGCTGCTGCAACTACCGCAACATCTGTTCAATCTACCCCACTTACTTCTGGAGTATCGACAGCTCCGGTTTCTACTGTCTCTGTATCTACTCCTCAGACATCTTTACCATCATCTGGATCTACGATTCAAACTACGGTTCAGATGCCTGTAGGACAACCTGGTTTGAGTACGGTTGTCACAAGTCAACCACAATTCACTTATCAACCGTACCAGGGACAGTACCAATACAGGCCTGTTGTCCAGCAGCCAGTTTACCAGTATCAACCGTATCCTGGGTACACTTATCAACAATCACAACAACCCCAGTACGGTCCGGTTAATCCTGGTTTTCCAGGAGGATACAATATTCCGAACGCGATTCCCATTCCTAGTTATCCTAGATATCCTCCTCCTGGGACTGGTCTTGTGACCCAGAGTTTTAGGGATCCTAATCGGCAATTACCGTTTATCGCAACTTTGGATTTACCAGACTTGTCGCGCCTAACGAATGATCCAATAAATTATCTTCCGTTTTGGCCGCCAATGCCAAATAAGTTGCCCAGTGACATTCCCAAGTTCGAAGGTAAGTCTGGAGAGCACCCGTCGAATCATGTGATGACTTACCACCTCTGGTGTGCCTCTAATTCCATCTCGGATGATTCGATCCGTTTACGTCTTTTCCAGCGTACTCTTATTGGTCTTGCGGCCAAGTGGTACATTGAGTTACCACGGGCCTCTTTTTATAATTTTAGCCAGTTAGCTACCTCGGTTTTAACTCATTTTCAATTGCCGGTCAGATATGATAATGGCACGAAGTTACTAACTTCATTAAAACAATCGACGTCCACTTATATTTCTGATCATATTCATGAATGGAGACGTCGAAGGCGGTTAGTGAAAGTTTTTATCCCAGACCAAATCTTAGCTGAATGGTTTGTTAAATCATTGTTACCGAAGATTACTGAAGACGTAGCTAAGGCCGGAGTAGTTACTGAGGAGCAAGTGATTGCTCAAGCGCAGTACCTTGACTTAGTTTATACTCAGTCAGGTACGTTACACGAAAAGATCCCATATCTTCCTAAGTCAAATCAAATCACTGCTGCTCCTTCGGGGTCTCATGCTGCTGATGGTATGATTGGTACGGTGAATACTAAAAGTAAGAAGAAGTCTTCCAAGAACTCTTCTCCTATTATAACCTTGCCTGACTCCCCGAAAGGAGATTCTTCTACTGAAGTTTCCGCTGATATTCATGCTGTAGAGTCATCTACGACTAAATCAAAATCCGGTGGGAAAAAGAAAGGCAAAAAGAAGAATAAAGCAGACAAAACTCCAAAGGAGAAAACTGAAAAGTCGGAAACCAATGACGAAAAGCGCAAACCTCGTTATCCTTGTCTTATTTGTGAAGAAGATCATTTTACAAGAGATTGCCCTCATCGGGCAGAGGTTGTGAAAATCGTCAAAGGTTCCCCAACTCCTGCTGTTTTGAAAGATCCATTTCCAAAGCAGGAGAGTAAGATGATAGGTTCTTCCTCCAGGGCCAGTGAAGAACCCATATTGATGATGTCTCATGTAAGGATTGTGACTCGATCGCAAGATTATGGTAGTAAAAGTCCTGTTGACGGCAAAGAAGCAGAATCTTCTCATTCTAATCCATCAACCTCAGCTCCCGGTTCCGATCCACTACAGATCGAGAAACCTAACCCGGACTTAGTAATCAAACCGCCCGCCAAGGGTATACTTCAAAAGTCTGCTTTCAATCCACATGCGAGAGCGGCCCAGAATTATAACATTATTGAGGACTTAGCTGTTTCACCCTCAGCAATGTCGGCTTTGGAAGTGCTGCAATCGTGCTCAGCACAGCGCAAATTACTTTTGTCGGCTATAGGAGCTGTTGATGTTCAGGACCCGAACCTAATAATCTTTGATCTAGAAAATAGTACACCGCGTTTACCTCATCAAATGGCTTTCCAGATTCCAGTGATAGTAAAAAACAGGCCTATTCATCGGACTGTAATTGATGAGGGAGCTTCCACGTGTATTATGTCGATACAGTGTTGGAGATCGCTTGGTTCTCCTTCACTAAATCAATCCCCGACAATTCTTAAGGCCTTTGATGGCCGTGGGTTTCATCCGTTTGGCATTCTACAGGATTTGCCTATAGGGGTTGAAGGAAAAACTGTTAGTCTGGATGTGGAGGTGGTTGATGCCCCTCTAGACTACAACCTTCTCTTGGGTCGAAGTTGGTCTTACGCTATGACAGCGGTCGTTTCATCGGTCTTTCGAGTAATAAAATTTCCACATAATGGCAAGATTGTAACAATAGACCAGCTGGCTTACTTTTCATCCGACCCAGCCTCTTCAGAGAGCATTCAGCATGTCGGTAAAACGACTATCCCATATAAGGATGTTGGAGTAGGATTAGTTAAATATGCCGGTTTACTGGGAACTTTTCCTTTTCCTCCAATCAACGCATTGTCTTCGTTTGCATCCATTCATATGATTACATCAGACACCATTGTTTATGATGATCCTTGGATCGTTCCTTCTGAATCTGAGATAGACTCATTTGGTGATGCTATGCCTTTGAGTCCATATGAAATTGCCTATGAAGCCGTGCAGTCTTTTACCGACCCACGTTCAACCAAAATCGACCAAATGAATGTGGTCCGTGAGGAATCACTTTTCACGTCAACCTCGGAGTTAATAGCGTTTCCCGAAGTTGTGTCATCTGACGAGAAACTTCGTGAAGTCCTGTGTGTAGACGATTTACCATGGGAAGATCTCCATCACAGATCTTCGTTTTTACCTAAGGATGATCGTTTTGAAAATGATTTCTCATCAATCTTTACAGCTGAATATGTCAAAGAAGCTCAGAATGCAATGAAACATCCTGATTCAGAGCTGAATTTGGGAAACATCTCTCGCACTATTCCCATTGACATTTCAGTCAAGCCTGGAATAGTTGAGAACATTCATATAGGTGCCTCGTGTACAGATGACGAAATTCAGACATACAAGGCCCTATTTCAAGAATTCCACGACGTGTTTGCCTGGTCCTATGAGGAAATGCCAGGAATTGATCCCGCGATTGTTGTCCATGAGATCAAGACTTACCCGGACGCTAAACCCGTCCGGCAACGTTTGCGTCAGATTTACCCACGAAAAGCGGCTGCAATTAAAGCAGAAGTTGAGAAGCTATTGAAAGCAGGTTTCATTTATCCTATCCCGTTAACGGATTGGGTATCGAATATTGTTCCGGTTAACAAAAAACAGGGAACAATAAGAATATGCATCGACTATAGGGACATTAATCAAGCTTGTCCAAAGGACAACTACCCAACACGCTATATCGATCAAATAATTGACGATTGTGCCGGTAGTGAAATATTTTCCTTTATGGACGGTTTTTCTGGTTACAATCAAATCAATATTCTACCTGCCGATCAACCAAAAACGGCTTTCATTTGTCCATGGGGGACATTTGCTTATTGCAAATTACCTTTTGGGCTTAAGAACGCCGGAGCCACTTTTCAATGGGTGATGTCTTATGCATTTCATGACATCAAACACATTGTGCAACCGTATCTCGATGATTTGCCTGCTCATTCGTTACATCGAGCTGATCACCTTGTCCATTTACGAGCAATTTTCATGAGGTGTAGGCATTATCGAATTCGGTTGAACCCACACAAATGTGTCTTCTGTATAGAAGTGGGACGATTGCTGGGATTTGGAATTTCAAAAGCCGGCATTCGCGTTGATCCCTCGAAGGTCGAAGCTATCATCAAATTGCCTCCTCCTTCGAGTCTTCGCCAACTCCAAAATTTGCAGGGGAAAGCAAACTTTTTACGATGATTCATTCCTAACTACGTCGAGGTTACAAAGGGTTTTACACGGTTGTTGAAACAGAACGCTCAATTCTCTTGGGATGAGATAGCTCAGAAATCTTTTGATGCACTCAAGCACGCGTTGACCCATGCACCGTTGCTGCATCCTCCCAACTACAACCAGGATTACTTTTTGTACCTCGCCGCCGCTCATTCCACCATTGGGATGGTCTTAGTTCAGGAAGACGAATTCGGAACATGTGATATATTACCTTAGTCGGACGTTAAATCCAACTGAACTCAAATATTCACATGTGGAGAAATTGGCATTGGCAGCCGTTCAAGCTGTCCAACGTTTTCGTCATTACATTTTACTCCGTAAAACTACAGTCATTTCAGATTGCAATCCTATGATCTACATTTTGACTAAACAATTGCTAGGGGGCAAGTACTCTAAATGGATCGTTATCCTGCAGGAGTTCGACTTGGAGTTTGAAAAATCTAAGTCTAAGAAATCTTTAGTTTTTGCAGAGTTAATGTGTGACTTCCCACGTGCTGACACGGAAACTGTGGCAGAGGAGCCCATTGCGGATGAATCTCTGTTTCTAATCAGCACTTTAGATCCGTGGTATGGGGATATCATCGTCTATCTCCAAACCCAATCCTTTCGGCCCAAAGTTTCAAAGTCGGAACATCGGAAAATTCGATTCCAGTCCCAACAGTACAAAATAATTGGAGATACTCTTTATCGCCGTGGGGCAGACTTAGTTTTCCGACGTTGCTTAACTCACAAAGAAGCTGAAAGGGTTCTGAATGACTGTCACTCTGGAGCGTGTGGCGGTCATATGTCTGGGTATGCCACAGCCCAAAAGATATTGCGTGCTGGCTACTTCTGGCCGTCCTTGTTTAAAGATTGTATTACTGCGGTCCGAAAATGCCACAACTGTCAAGTGTTTGATCGAAAGATGCGCGCTCCACCTGCTCCTCTCCACCCTATAATTGCCGTTGGTCCTTTTTCCAAATGGGGTATCGATTTTATTACATGTAACCCTCACTCGGCCGGGGGGCATGCGTATATCATCCTTGCGATAGATTATTTTACTAAGTGGGCCGAGGCGATGCCTACATTTGAGGCAGACGGCAAGACAGCTGCAATTTTCATGTTCAATCACATTATTGCTAGGTTTGGTGTCCCACAAGCGATAATCACTGACCATGGGCGCCATTTTCGAAACCTTATGATGACAGAACTTACAGGCCAGCTTGGTTTGCGTCACGATAGCTCAACTCCTTATTATCCACAAGCGAATGGTCTGGTTGAGTCCATCAACAAAGTTTTAGTTATCATGATCCGACGAATCATTGGTATTCATCGGTCGAATTGGCACAACATGTTATTTTCCGCGCTTTGGGCGTATCGAACCTCAGTGAAAACATCAACAGGGTTCACTCCTTTCCAACTAGTTTATGGTTTGGAAGTTGTGCTGCCCATTGAATGCGAAATCCCGTCACTGCAAATGGCCATCGAGTTACTTCCAGCTACTTCCGAAGAGGAGAAGCGTTTATTATATTTAGCTCAATTAGATGAGACTCGACGTGATGCTGCATTGGCGATCGAGACTCACGCAAAACGTATGAAAGCTCAGTATGATCGAAATGTGACCCCTCGAAATTTTTCGGAAGGAGACCTAGTGCTATTATATGATCAAGCTAATGATAAATTAGGTGCTGGAAAATTCGTTCCTATGTGGCATGGGCCCTATATTGTCAAGCGAAAGCTAGCAAAAGGGGCCTATGAGCTGGTAGACTTTGACGGGGACTCTTTGGGTAAACCCAAAAATGGACTTTACCTAAAGAGGTATTATGCTTAAATAATGGGTATGGAGAATTTTTAGTTAGGTTAGTTTTTCTTTCTAGCTGGTGTGTTTGTTAGTTTAGACAGTGTGCTTAGCTTAGAGAGTGTGTTTTTCGTCGTTATTCTAGCTTATCTTGGTTTTACTCTTGATATTGCAGATGTCGATGCCTCTCCAAACATACATTGGATTTGTTGATGGTGCTTGTCGTAGTACACGGAATATCTCTTCCGCAGCTTCGGTTATCTATTCACCCTCTGACGAGTTAGTTTCTATGCATGGGGTGAGCCTCGGTCAAACAACAAATAACATTGCCGAATACAGTGCAGTGATTGAGTTATTGTCTGAATCTATTTCATTTGGGATTCGGAGTTTGATAGTGAGGTTGGATTCTGAACTCGTTGTATTACAGCTTAATAGAGTGTATGGCATTAGAAATCCAGTGTTATTAAGGTTATTTTTGAGAGTGCGTCTCTTGGAACGTGAATTTGATTACATTGAATATCAACATATTCCAAGGTCTTTAAATACATTAGCAGATGCAATTGCTTCTCGAATGTTAAATAGACATTTGCAATAATCATACATGTAAATTTAAAAACATTTCATCACACATGTTCAACAGATAAGCCGGTAATAATGATATATATAGATAGGAGTGTGTCAAAAAATACATCTTCTTCGATCATAGGTTGAAAAACACCTTATGATCGGCAAAAATGATAAGTACAAAAAACCAAAATGTCACATGTGTCTACAAAAACGACCATCCAATCACTGGTGATGCTCTCTATATGACACCACTGCACGGGCTACCCTACACAAGAACCTTCTAAAAGGTCCTGGGACTGCGACTACATAGCGCTGAAGCCTGATAGGAATATCATCTATAGTAGTCTCTGGTATATCTGCCGTTAGACGCTCTAGGTCTTGTTCCAACTCAGCTAAGGTCTCTGTGGCCTCGTCCCGTGGGGCCGGTGCCGCTGCAACTGGTAGTCTCCTCTCGAAAGGCCGGAGATTGGCTGGACGACGTGGGCCTACATCTGCATTTTGAAAATTATTACTATCAGTTTTGAGAAGATATAAAAGCAAAAAAAAAAAATAGATAATTTAAAAACTTGTGAAAAATGAATTACCTGTGTCATCCCATTGTTCTCCCGGTGGAAGAACCATGTCCGGATCTCCACGAAAATCAACTCCGGCATAAGGAAAATCCTGTATAGAAAAGACCTGGTCCTCTAACCAATGAAAGTACTTCGGAGTAAATCGGACAACCTCCGTGCCCTCATCAGGATGACAGGCCATAACCGCAACCCATCGCATCAATTTGGGCTCTCGGGGAAGCCCAACCTCAACAGTCAGCTGCTGTGGGATCAGCATCGGAACCCTCTCTAAGCCAAAACTCACAACTAAAGGCCCATACCCAAAAGTCTTTAGCTGTCCGTTTTTGGCTCTAGTCAGTTGGCCCTTTAAATTGGCCAACACAGCATCACACCAGTTGAAAATGGTACCTCGATAGCAATCAATCGCCATCCCCATCTGGGATCCAGTGGCAATGTGTAAAGCGGCAACCCCATAAATTCTGGTAACTGTAAAAGTAATCACCATAAGTTCAGGTCGGGATATAGTTTTGATCTCTATCCCCTTCTCCTGAGACTGAGTGTTACACCACTCTAGTCGGAGACTAGCGATGGACTGGCCACCCGACCTAGTCCCGAACAGAGTCAAGTGTTCGCCTCTCTTGGGCAAACCAGTGAGGAAGTAGATATCTGAGGGCTCTATCTCGAGCTGGTGCCCTCCAATATAAAAACACTGGTCCTGAACGTTCCATCTCTCTACCAGCCACTCTAGAAAGCGCACCTGGGCCCTCATGCCAGGTATGGCCCAGTATTTGTAAAGGCCGCATGCCTTCAAAGCATCAATAGATGGTTGATGACTAATGGCGGCCAAATCAACATCTTCGTGCTCTCTCTCGCGCCAATCAAGCATGGTGGGCAATCTACACACCAGAAAACATCCATTAGAATCCATGAAATCAAAAATTGTTGGTCCAATTTGGAGAATTTGGGGTTTGTAAACCCTTTGCGCGGAGTACACACCCCGCCTTTAGGAACAGAGTGTGCGTACGCAGGTTCCCTTAAGGCAAGGTGCGTACGCCCGACATTTTCCCAACTGAGAAAATGTCGCGGTACGCGGGTCCCTAGTGTGGCACCTGCGTACCCCGAAAGGCGGATCTTGAAACCCCAAAGCCTCCAAAAAATAAAATCTAGGGCCTAAAAACAAATTCTAAATGGATGAAAATGAAGAGGAGGATGTTGTAGAATACCTGAAAGAGACGGCGTTCGATTTCGACGGTCGGATTCTCCGCAATGTCCACGGGAAGTTTCTTGCCAAAAGCCCTTTTTCTCTCCTCAACAGTAAAATGGTAAAAATGAATTGGTAAAAGCCCTTTTTATAGGTTTTTTGGGTAAATAAATGGTAAATTTGTTTATTTTTCAACATGAAAAGGTATTTTTCAAAGTATTTTTATCTATCTTTAAACAGGTATGATTAATGTGTTGGTTTTTGTGCAGGATAAAAGGATTTTCAGGGAAAATTGTCATTTTTTACAAACAAAAACATCATAGTCATCTTTAAGCCCTTTTCTGACTCCTAAAACATGAAAAGATTGCCGAGCGTTTCTTTTACACTCGTTAAAACAGAATTAAAAGACGGTCCTCTTATAGCCCTTTTCTGACCGTAAAAACATGAAAAGATTGCCGGATTTTTGTCGTTTCAAATTTGATATTGGAAACAAAACGACGTGTCCTTGATCACTTTTTACTTTTCAGGTCAAAGACACTAATTATGAAAGTACTCCTTGGTCGTAAAGATCAAGCAGTTCTCTCAAGTATTATTTTATACTTTTTCGGGCTTGGGAGACACAAATTTACAAAAGAGGTCAACCCTAGAGTCTTCTTAAGTTTTTTCAGACTCTCTAAAATTGAAAAACGCTGAGTTTCTCCTATACTGGACTCATTAAAATTTCACAGTAAAGGACCTATTCGATTACAAACAGGAACAGACCACTCCTTCTTAGGGTTCGAATCTAAACTAAGTTGGACTCATCTGAAGGATGAGCTTATAATCAAGCATATGTTATCCTCCTCAAGCTTGTAAAAAATAAAGAGGTACTTGCCAGAAATGGTGGGGGAAAAGAGAGAAAATGAGCCTATTTGTTATCCTTTGTCTCAGAAAAACCTTATCACCACTCTTGAACACGACACTTTTTCATTCACCTGGGTTGGGAAATCCTTTGCCTAACAGTTGATCAAACCACATTGAAAATCTTCAGCCGGTTCCGGGTATTAACTTTGGGTCAATTGTCACCAAGCCATCTGTCGTGTTGTTATGTGTTCAAGAGGTCACTGCAAATAAACCATTCATCTGCAAAATACCTGTCATCCATTTTGACCATCCCTGAGTCAGTCCTTACAGCTACATTTCTTCAACTTGATCTATGATTTCGTGTTGTGGGCTTGCCTGCAACGGGTCGCTTTCTATCGACATCAGCACATTATCTAGAAAGATGACCTAGAAATCGTCAGTACCTTGAAATCTGCATGCATCAATGGCAGGTTTCTCGCCTTTGACGACGGTTTACATCATTGACTTTCGATCGAAGGATTCCGTGACATGTTCGACATCAACACATTCATTCACATCTCATGGATTGTACTAGGTACTTTGAGAACCATTGACATCACTGGTGGTCTCTCTCACACTTGTTAACAGTTTACATCATCGACTGGTAATCAAGTGGTTTCTACCATGTTCGACATCAACTCATTTATTCGCATGGATAGAATCGTACTATTTCGGGAAGTAGAAATGAAGACCCTGGATCTAGTTTCCACCATCCAGGCTGCGAGGAGTTTTGTATTCATTATACAGTAGACTAATCATAAGCTGATGGCTGCGTCCATACTGTGTCTACATGAGTCTATGATTATGATGTACTGCGAAATCATTCCTATATTAGAGCAGTAGTTAGTTTGTTAGTTAAAGTTTTCAATCTGAGTATGGGAATGCCTACCTCAGCGATGATATGATCTTATATATGTATTTTGTGTTGAATATTTGCAGGTTCCGACTGGGCTTTCCACAAGATAATCCTTGAAATGATAAAGTACTTCACCCTTCCTAGATGATATGAAACCCTAATCTGCTACAGGCTTCGCACTTTAGGGGGCAATCTGTTACACTAAAATTTGTCACCATGACTATTTGCAGTCAGTATGGCTCCATCAACTGTCATACTATCCTCCTTGGCAAGTCTTATACCTCTGCTCCTCATGTCAAACTCCAAGAAAGAGAGAAAGTCCTTAAAAGTCAATATAACTCTAGTTACGTAGTTTCTCTTAACCTTACTTGCGTGTACGCACCTCAAGTTCATAATACCTGCGTACTTGTACGCTCTGTCTGTGAAGGGGTGGGTGCGTGCCCCTGTAAAGGTCAAAAGGCGCGAGTTTTACTTCAAAAAAGTTACTTTTGGTCGATTCTAGAGCATTCTAGAAGATGGTTTGACGTGGATTGAGCGCCTCCAGATGGTTCATGCATCCCAAAGAAAGAGGAACTTATCCCATCAAGAGGGGAGCTATCCCATTGAAAGAGGGGCTTATCCCATTGATGGCGGACCTGATTAACTTCCTCCAAAGCACTATAAATACAGGCATTGGGCCAGAGGGAGGGGAGGTTGAAAGCTGAACATTCCTAAGGGTAGATGCTGCTGAAATTAGGACTCCCTTATAGAGCTTGAGAGGAGAGATTCCCATCCTTTCTTAGCTTCATTTGGAAGTGGGTGAGCTGATCAAAGTAAAGGAGAACTCTTGCTGGACCCTGGGAGGGACCTGCACAACACCAAGGCACTGGTTGTAATGGTTTCTTTTGTTTCCAATTAATACAATTAAGTTCATTTTTCTCAACAAGTTGTTATATATAATTTGTTTCATATACTCCTTGGTCTTTATGATGAATATGTTTTATTATATGAGTTATTCAGGTGCTATGTAATCGTTTGCTTGTTAGTGAATGCAGGTTTCAAAGAGAAGGAGGAGCTCATCTGGATCGGAGAGGCTTGGCTGCTACAAACAGCGTTGGACTAAAGGTATGCTTTAAACACCTAGTTGCTTGTATTTTAAATGCATATTTAGGGAAAGATAGTGCTTGCTTGTCTTGTTTGTCACTAGAAAGCCTTAGCTTCTAGGGAGGTCGGTTTTGTCCGCAAAATTGACTCTTTCCACATGACACATCCCATAAGCCAGCTGATAGGGTGATGTTCCAATGGACTTCTTAGTAGTCAATGTATCTGCCCATAAGGCATTGACTAAATTCTTGTTCCATGTCTTTTTGTTATCTTCCAACAATTTTTTAATGATATTGACTAAGCTTTTGTTGGATGACTCTGCTATTCCATTACCTTGAGGGTAATATGTTGTGGAATGGCCAAGGGTGATATGGTACTTGTTACAAAAATCTATCATTCTCTTGGATTTAAAGGCAGCTGCATTATCAGTAATGAGCTTCTCCAGACATCCAAAGATTAACAAGATATTACTCTCTAGGAAGGAGATTATCACAGTGTCTGTGGCTTGCCTAGAAGGTATGGCCTCTATCCATTTAGTAAAATATTCTGTGACTGTCAGAATCCAAGATATTTCTCCAATGATGTATAACCCCCATTGTTGAAATGGAATTTCAGTGGAAACTAGTTTAAGAGGCAAGGGTAAAATTTTTCTCTATCCCTCCAATATCTGACATTTATGGCAGGAGGTCACATGTTTCATAACATCTGCAAACAAAGTGGGCCCATAAAAACCAGCCCTTTGGATTTTTTTAGCAGTAGTCTTCCAGTACAAGTGTCCTCCACAATCCCCTACATGAAACTCTTGTTTATCAACTTCATTTTCCAATAAACAATTCAAAAGAATACCACTACTGTCTTTCCAAAACAATGCATTATCTATAATACGATACTTTAATGACTTAATCTTTAAAAATCTAGCTTTATTTCCTGTCAAACTAGGAGGAGCTTGTAAATTTTGTAATACAAATATAATATCTGCATACCAAGGTGAATCAGTAAAAGGTTCACTGATTAGTGGAGTCGCCATCTCTTCTTGATCATCAAGGGTACTAATGAAATTTATATCAAGGGCCTGACCATTTGATTCAACCATGAGTTTGGCTAAACCTTGGCCTTTGATAAGCTTAGTTGGATTTATCTCTATGTCATATTCCAATATTGCGGCAATCCACTTGCCTCTTTTCCCTTCAGGCCCATTTTGTGTCAAAATGTCCTTAACTACAAAATTTGGAACATAAGCAATAATGTGAGAATACAATATGTATACTCTAAAATCTTTGATAGCCTTTACTAAAGCTAATTCTTGTATTTCCATGATATTGTATTTGAGTGTTGCATCTCTTACGGATTTACTAAAAAATGCAATTGGTTGTTCATATCCTTGGTTGTTCTTTTGCAACAAGACTGCTGCAATGGTGTGTTCTAAAGCAAAAGAAAACATTATAAATCCTTGTTAAAGTTTGGACTTATTAGGACTAGAGTTTTGGTTAAGGCTTCCTTGATGACTTCAAAGGATTGTTTGGCCTCCACTGTCCATTTAGGTGTTGAGTCCTTTCTTAGCATGTTATTTAACTCTCTAATCAGTTCTGCTAGATTTGAAATGAATCTCCTAAGGAAGTTTATCTTAGCCTAGAAATGGTTGTAACTCTCTAATGTTTCTAGGATGGGTAATGTTCAAAATGGCCTCTATTCTAGTAGGATCTCTTCTAATGCCATCTTTAGATATGATATGTCCCAACATTTTTCCCTCTTCCAGACCAAAGAGTGTTTTCTTGGGATTTAAAGAAATCCTGAATTTTCTACATTTGATAAATACTCTTCTTAGGTGTTGTAGGTGTTCATTGTCAGATTTAGAGAAGACTGTGATGTCATCCTGGTATACTAATAGGAAGTCATGGATTTCCTTGGAAAAAGCTATATCCATGGCTCTTTGAAATGTGGCACTTGCATTCACTAATCCATAAGGCATCTTCAAATACATGAAGTTACCCCATGGAGTAGTAAATGCAGTTTTGGCTTGGTCCTCAAGCTGAACTAAGATTTGGTTATACCCAAAGAATCCATCTAACAGTGAAATCCTAGATGAGCCTACCACCCTCTATAGTATATGGTCCATTTTTGGTAGGGGATGGTTATCTTTTAGTGAGGCCTTGTTTAAATTTCTTGAATCTACAAAAAGTCTAATTTCACCTGTCTTCTTCCTAGTTGTGAGTAATTTTGAAATCCAGTCTGAGTATCTAATGGCGGCTATTATTTGGGAATCAAACATTCTTTTGAATTCCTTCTCAATCAAGGATGTAATAACTGGGTTTATTCTCCTCAGTTTCTATTTGAAAGGTTCATGATCTTCTTTTAGAGGTATTTTGTGTTGGATTATCCTAGTGTCATAAGATTTTAAGTCTTCATAACTCCATGCGAATACATCCTAGAACTCCTTAAATAGATTGATGTATTTAACCTTTTCTTCTGGAGGTAAGGCTTTTGATATTTTGATGAGTTTTGGTTTATCCTCAGTTCCTATGTTAGCCTCTTCTATGTCAGCTCTCAAAGGTTCCATTTTGGGTTTCCTAGCTACATCTAAAATATTTACATCTAGGTTACTTTCTACATTATTGTTTATTTTATAGTCAGTATCTATCTTGGAATTCTGAAACTCACATTCATTGTTCATGAAATCGTAGATTTGAGAATCCTGGGAGAAAATCTAACAATATTTCAGGGTGTCTGGTATAGCAGGCCTATGTCTGACTTCTGTAGTGTACTGATGTTTGGGTTGAAATGGTAATTTACAAGTACTAGCAAAGGTGGCCAGACTGTGAGCCTACATGTTTTTCTTTCTAGGAATGGAAGCAAAGTTTGATTCCAAGAGGTCTTTTATCATGTCTAAAATAGTATCCCTATATCAACCAAGTCTAGGATTATTGACAGAGTATTCACCACTAATCTGTTTAATAATCAACTCTGAGTCTCCCATGATGGAAACTCTTTTGGCTCCCAGTTTCCTAACCAATTGTAACCCTAGAATTAGGGCTTCATATTCGGGCATGTTATTGGTACACTTGAAGTTCAATATAAAAGCATGTCCTTCAACATGATTATTCTCCATATTATGGATCCACACTCTTGAACCAGCCCCTAACCTATTGATAGAACCATCAACTTCTAGATGCCATGGTGATTCATGGAATATGTTCTCACTATCAGCTATTCTGTATTTTAGGTCTTTGGATGTGATTTCATTTTTATCATTTTATGCATTGTATAAGATGAAGGAGTCCATATCTAAATGCATGGAGCATATGGGAAAGTTGTGTGGTTTTTCCTCACTACTGACAATGTATTTCCTCAAGGTCTCCCTATATAATTTTCTCGGTTGGCCAAAAATAGATATGGTGGGATAAGACATATCCAACTCCAAGGATCCCTATAGTTTTGCTCCCCATGAGCAATATAGCAACATTCCATATTTCAGTGGGATGTCCACAACTACCATGTCCATTAAAATGTTCTTTGCAGGGCACTGGACAAAAGTCACACATAATTCGTTGATTAGACCAAGGCATTTAACCTAGCTAGAGTCAAAAGAAAACAAATCCTTATAAGGCATGGTAATGTCTAGGTTCAGTCTTTCCATTATTGCCGTTGGCATCAAATTATGGGATGCCACTAAGTCCAGCATAGTGTTATGCAATATTTTATCATGAATGTTTAGGCTGATGTAAAAAGGAGGAACTCCCCCTTGCTAATGAATACCATTGGCCTCAGGGCCAAACAATAATTCAGGCTTGTCATCATTCAAATTAACAGAATCCTCTCCCTCTCATATGTTCAAAGTCTCAGTTATCTGTGACCTATAATATTCATTCTTTACTAGCTCGATCAAAGGAACTGATATCTTTAATTTTTCTATTTCATTTTTGATGTTGAAAGGGAGCTGAGGTTTCTTTGTCTAGTTTAGGTCTTCCTTAGTATGTGCAGTTTGTGTGTCCTTATTCTGTTTCTCAGTACTAATAATTTCAGTCTATGTTTCTACTATTTTGCCTTGCTTTCTCTTATTTTGATTGTTTTCAATAATTGTCTCTATTTGGTTTCAGTGGAGGTTATATCTAGAATCTTACGGGTTGAAGTCTGTGGTGTTCCCCTAGGGAGGATTTCTAACACTTTGTTAACTGGAGCTTCCTTTATTATCTTAGTCTGGGTTTGGATGGATATTTTAATGGGAGTCTCACTATTCTTTTTACTTCTAAAGCTATATTGTTTGTGTACCTCATATATAGCTGACTCATATCCTTGTTTAAAATCAAAGGATTCACGAGATTCTAACCGCAACTACTGCAGCATATATAACTCATGTTCTTCTTGAGTAAGAAAAAAAGTGTCTTCCTCTTTGGTTTCTAGTAAGTTAATTTAGGTATCATCCTCTCCTTCTTGGTTTTGTGAATCGGCAACATAATTCTCTTGGAAGGGGGGCCTAATCTGTTGATCTGGTGTAGCATTCTTTCCAGCATTACGGTTCTTCCTGAAGTTGGAGTTTCTTATTGGGGGTTGTTGTTGTTGATTCTCCCATTGATTTTTCCTCTCCATGTTTTCTAACCTATCCATGATTATTTCCAAACTCTTATCTAAAATATCTACTTTTCCATCCGAAGTGGAAGTTTCCTCTTTAAATACAACTTTCTTTTCATTCCTCATTCGTGCTTTCTTAGATAATAAGTTGGCCTCAACACTAAAAGCATTTCTCTGCATTTGTTCGAGTGTTTCAGGGTTTCTTTCCTATAGTTGGTATGACATGTCAGCGTCAAAACCATTAGGGAACTTAATTAATACTAGGTCAGGTGGAGGCTTAATATTGGTTGGAATTGCATTGTAGATACTATTAAATCTAGTGCAATAGTCCTGAATAGACTCATTAGGAGCTATTCTGATCTTTTCATATTCAGAAAGTATTTACAATGGGTTTTTATTTCTCTCCCATCTATCAATAAATAACCTATGAAAATTGGCTACGTCTACAATATGGTTGGCAGGAAAGGCTTTGAACCATTTCTTGACATCTTCAGTTAAAGTTTGGGCAAACAATATCATTTGGACACCTACTTCATCTATCTCATGCAATTCAAAAAAGTCAGACATATTGTTTTCATGTTACTGCACAGTATAATGACCAGTAGCATCAAACAAGAACATCTTACTATGATAATATATAGGCATGGCATGGAGTTGTGTAGGTAAAACAAGAAGTGCATATCAGTTTACCATTCCTGTGATTTTGGCTTGACTAGGGGGTAGAGTTCTAGTACTTGATGAAGGACTTGAAACTGATGGAGGTGAACTAGATGATGATGAAGATAGTTGATTAATAATTGGTTTAGGTGATTGGATTGTGGTAGATACAACTGGTGAAGTTGTGGTAAAAGAAGGGGTATTTACAATAAATGAAGTTTGTATAGAAATTTTAGGGGTAGCAATAGTAAGGGAAAATATTTCAACAGATTGTTGAATGTAAGAATCACCTATATTACTTATCAATTTAGAGGCCCAAGCTTCTATCTTGTCAAACGTATCAACGACAAATTTATCTAAATCTGAATGAATAATCATTTTTGATTCAATGAGTTGAGCAGACTCAGGGTCTAAGACTGTTTCATGTATTTCATTCTTAGATTTACTTCTAAATAATGAGAGGTCAAATGACAAATCAAAAGGGATGTCCTGTAAAGTTGACAATTCCTTAGGGAGCGAGTTGGATCTAACTAACCTGCTACTACTAGCTTGAGTTTCTATTGTTTTCGGTTGTCTCAAAATTCTCTCTGGGTCATTAACTATAGTTGCAAGGTTTGGATCTGGGTTTGCCCTGGTATAGTGAATGTTTTTGGGAGCCAGAATTTTAACCCTTTAAACTGTTTTTATGAAATTTTTGACAATTTTAAAATTTAATTTAGAAAATGACCTTAAGGGGCTTAAGAGTAAATTTAAGGGTTCCTTAAAGTTTTATGAGACTGACAATCGAAGTCCCCAGTATGGTCGCCAGAAATGTTATCACTCTGATATTTCTTTTGAATTATGAAGATAGAAAAACAAAAGGTAACCACAAACCACTTTTGGAGATCAGGAACTAACCTTCCTGATGCTCAGAGAGGGCTCTCTCTTTATAGTTTAAGTTTTTTTTGGTTAAGATGATTTTAGGCTAAATATTGCTTGCACTTGGGGTTTTGTTTTGAAAATTGGTGGTGGGATCACTTTAATTAGATGGAAAGAGGTTTGGCTTCTACCATTGGGCTATGGAGTCAGATATCTGACAAGCAAGACTTGATTTAGTTCTAAAAATAGTGTCTACAGGGAAAGATAGATGAGTTACTACGGATCTCAGTGGCTAAATGTTGAATGGCTTCAAATTAGATCCAGGGAGCAATTAAGGGTTCCCTAGGATGGACTTTGGAGGGAATGAAATAATTCAACCAGGATGGGAGAGAAATTAAGGGTTCTCAAATTTGGGTATCAGAAGAAAACATGTAAATGACTAATTGTTCAAAAGAGGGTGTAATTAAACAAATTCTAAGTGATATTTCCAGTTAATTCATTTAGATTTTGAACGCATTTAAGATTGTGAAACACATAATGAAGGTAACAAAATTACACAAAGAAAGTACTTCACTGCAAATGGCTTATCTCATGAATCCTGTAGCGAAATTCTTTTATTACTTGCTCCAGTCTGTTGACTTGAAAATGGTACAATCACCCTTAGGTTCAAGATAAAAAATAACTCTACAAATGTAAAATAATCCACCATAATACTTCGAATTTTGAAGTATTTATACAAAAGGAATTACAAAATATCTGAAACTACTTTCAGAACTAATCTAGGAAAAAAGAAATATCTTCTTGTAAGAATATAGAGACAGCTATTAAACTGTTTCATGCTATCCATTTTATTTTGGTTCTGCTGGCTGTAGACTTTTACTTTTAGCCCTTTATGTTGCTAGGCTATTTGGCTTTCACGTTGGATGCTCTGTTTTACATTAACCTTTCACCTGATACTCTTTCATCTGATACACTATAACTCTACAGACCTGTCAATATCCTTTTACCCTGTTGTTTCACTTTTTACCAGAGATTTATATTTTACTATCCTTTTACTATAGTAAATCATTTAGTTTTTACCATCTTTCTTCATCGGGTAATTCAATATTGATCATTTTTTTGTATATTTCATCTGCCTCTGTATATTTGGAAAAAGTGGGCTTATTAATAAACAAGTGTTTTACCTCATGTTGGAGGTAAAACAAGTTTTCAAATGTTTGTTACAAGACTTTGCCTATTGGCATGCCCTTCATAGATGAAGTGATCACCTGTTCTTTGGCCACATCCCTGATCTCCTTGTTATAATCTGCATGTGCCATTAACTTATCATTTATAACTAAGGGATTAGGTAATCCCTTTTCCTTCAACAACTCAAACTTATCCATGAACCTGTTAACGGCTAGTTGCATGTTCTGACACTTATATTCTAGATTCAAAATCAAATTCCTCTTGATGAGAATCCTCCCAACTTCCAAAATTGTACCTATCCTATCAAGTATCTGAAGCTACTACAATTCATATTGATTATTGGAGTTGAGGAAGTGGATGATTCTTTTTGCCTCCTCTGGTATATCTTTCAGTTCTATTTTGACCCTTTTAATGACTTCTGTTGCCTACTTAATCAAAAAAATCTACTAAAAAATGACCTGGATAAATGGCCAAATATCGTTTACTGAGTCAATGATATTAGCCCACAGTTGCTCTTTATCCTTTCCTATTGGTTCAGTCAAGTTCAGTTCTTTCTCTAGGCCTTTTATCCTTTCATTCATCCTTGCAGCCTTTTGCCACTCTTCTTTATGCATAATCTGGGCAAGTTTGTAATATGTCTCAAGACTACTGACTTTCTCCTTCAATTTGTTCATCTCATTGGTCTGAATGGACATTTCTTCCATTGCTTTGACCAACCTATTCACTTCTTCACTTGTGGAGGCCATTGGCATTGATCCTGTTGCTAATGTAGTCGAAGTTGATGCTGGCAGTGCAGTGGCCATTGAACCAGTGGGAGCTAATGATACTGCCAGAGTGGAAGGTACAGTTGTTGTCACTGTTGGAATGATAGTTGGAGGAGCACTATCAATACTAGCCTATTTGAGTTGAGTCAAGTTATCTAGTTCCTTTTCCATCTCCTTCAATTGGTCATTGAGTTGCAACACCAAGTCTATCATCTCTTCACGATTTGTCTGGCTTTCTAGGACTTCCTTTGTTTGTGGGTGCTATAACTGATGCAGCTTGAGTTGTTTCTTGAGGATTGCAATATCCTCATTCTTTTTCTTGATTAATTGTTTAGTAGCCTTTATGTCCTTTTGGTCATGGCCTAGTTCAATAACCAGGTCCTCCAAGGACTCTATCCTGGTGTCTTTGTTTTGGAGGAGGCCTTTTCTAGTTTATACTGGGCTGTCACATTGTCCAATGAATCTTTCAGTTTGAATGCCACCATGGCCTTTGTTGTGAGGCCGGAGTAGATCATTTCTCCAGCCTGCTTGTGAAATTTGATCTAATTAATGGGGTGAACACCCCTGGCCAAGACCTAAAAATTGGTCTTCTTGTAGTCTGTTGAGGTTTTGGGCTGATGTACAGTGGGGTGTAGGAATTACACCTACATTTTTCCTTCTTTGATGTGAAAGGCTGACATCAATCTATTCTGGTTTGGTGGTGTCATCTTCAAGTACTTAGCATATGTGTCTACCTTCAGCTTTTCATTCCTCATTTTTATTTCCTTAAATCTTTCTTTGATTCCTATTTCCTTTTCAATTGGCCTGACAAAGGAAGAAACCTCCACACTCTTCTATCTCTGTATGATATGTGTGTTGGAAGTAGATGGCCGTTGTGTTTCTGCTGATGCAGTTGTCTCTATTGTCTGTTTACTTCCCTGCCCCATTGCCTCAGTGTCAATCATTTCTACTAATGCAATGCTTTCCTCCTATTTAGACACAGGATTTAATTTGGTCCTTTTGTTTAGTTTGAGCTACTCATCAGTGGTCTCCATGGCAGAACTTGATGGTTCTTCCCTGTTTCTTTTAGGATTCTTCTCCTCATTTACAGGGGTCTGAATGACAGGAGGGATGTTCATTGGATCTCCAAAATTTGGAATCTGTAGGAAAGCCTTCTGGTCAAATTATTTATCTAAATCAATCATGGTGTTCTCCACATCCACAACTGTGATGTCCATGTCAATCAATGTATTATCTACCCATTCTGACTAATTAGCATAATTTTCAATGTCAAGTCTTGGGTAGTGGATGTAAGGTCCCAGCTTAACCTTTTGTCTAAGCTTGTTTATAACCCCATGAGGGTCATAATGCCAGATGAAATTATTCCTAAATTTCATTTCCTGGAGCATCTTGTCAGCCTCAGGGCCAACCTCTCTGGGGTTGCATATGAATGGGCCCATTTGGTTTTTCATCTTAAACTATGTCTTCTTCCTAGGAGCTAGGAAGTTGGCCTCATCTGCACTTATGATTTACCTAAAGTATTCAAGGGAAAATATCCTCATGGGGAGGTATTTAGATAATTTGTAGGGGGATATCTTGTAGCCATAGATCCTGATTTCAGTGTGATTCTGGTAGAGGGACTAATCTCCCACCTTACTATTCTTGGCCAATTGCAGTACTCTTTTAATTTATGGGTTGATTCTAGGCTGAACCTTAGAAGTCAACATGTTCATGACCGGGTATACAAAAGAGTCTATGAATTCTTTGTATGAGGTGGCAAACTTGTGGACCAAGGGTGTCCAGAAGATGACTGGTCTTTCCTTTCCCTTGGTGTCCAATTTCTAGATCTTCAAAGGGAAATTATGTGTTCGGTAATAGAGGAACATATGAAACAATACTGAAGATTATTTGAAAACTTTTTCAGTGGGCAGTCTAGTGAGTTTTTCATGGATTCTGTTTGCAATGAACTGGGAAAAAACATACAAAATGGTAGGAGGCTTGTCTAGAGTGAAAATGGACAAGAAGGCCATGATGACCTCATCCACAAATTGGTCTGATGTGCATCCTAGGATGCATGAAATCATGGTGATTATTCTCTTGCCAGTCTTTGGAAAAATAGTGGCAACATAGGGTGGAATGTGTTTATGAGTATGACACTCCTCAATGATGAAATTCTGAAATATTTTTTTGATCTTGTCTGGGCCCAGTGTGATGTATAGCTCCAAGAGGTGTCCAATGGACAATGGAGTCAGATTAGGACTAGGCTAGATTTGCAACATCTGGTTGATAGATTCACCATTAATTGTGAATAATATCTCATGGTTTGGTGCCTCAACATCCTTATGGCTTGGAATTTAATAGGCACGACAAAAATGTACTATGTCTGGGAATGGATGGACTTCTGGGAATATATACTTGGGCAGATTGGATTCCCAAAGGTTTATATCATTAGCATGGTTAAGGAACCTATCCTTGGCCCAACAGTGGATTCTCAGAAGCTGGTGTGGGGTGGCTGTATCTTTGATTTGGAAATCTCTATCTACCAGGGCCAGAAGGTCAATGTATAAATGAGGGGTTGTCACTGGTCTGACATCTAGAGAGGTCTCGGCAGCCATTTCTTTAATAAACTATGGAAATTCAGGTTATATGGCTATGGGAATGAGGTTTTAACAATTCAGTAACTAGGGTAGGGTATCAACAATTTGCAAGTAGGGGTTTTGGTATTTTAGGAATGGAAAACTCTCAATTTAGAGGGAAATTAAGTAAATCCATTCAATTATTTCACGAATTATAGTGTAATTTTTAAATGAGAGGGCAATTCTTGGTTTTCTTCTTAAATACCTGGAATTTTATGGTCGGGGCTGCAAATTGTTTTAAGATTGAGGTCTGCAAAGGCTTGTACAACTTTGAGGTGTGCAATGATGGCGTTTTGGAAGGTTCTGGTAGTTGGTAGCTGGTCGCAGTAGCTTTAAGGTTGTTTGTGTGCTTTAGAGGCTTTAGCATTGCAAATGGGAGAAAAAGGTCAAAAATGGGGTTTGAGGGCTTTTAACTGGGAGCAGTTAAAATTGGCGGGGAAATTAAATGAATAGTGGTAGTTTTGTTTTATGGCAGGGAGACGGTATTGGAGGGTATCGCATCGCTTATGAGGGCTAGGTGGTATTTTACAGAGAGAACGCGATCTATGTCGGACATTGACACGTAGAAAAATGGGCCCGAGAAAAACCGCTCATATTGCGTGCTCTCGAACCGATAAAGGTCAGGCATTGAGCGGGGGCAATACGGGTGAGGGCTGTTAGATCTGGGGGTGGATGATCCAATGGCCATCGCATGGTAAAGTTGCACGGTTGGGTGATGGGGGGAGATCAGCAAGACCCATTGGATTAATTATGGTTAAGTGTAATTAACCCATGATTAACTGCTGGTTTATGAAAAGGAAATAGACTTAATGAGGCGGGAGGGTTTTAAAGCTAGGATAACGGGGTTTTTTGGGGTTTTAGGGTAATTTATCAAGGGGGAAAATGATTTTTTAAAGGGGGGAAAGGGTTTCACACTTAGGGGAATGAATTTTGAAAGTAAGTGACTAGGGAATGTGTGAAACCAAGGGGTAAGAGTGAAAATGAAGGCAAAAGTCATTTTGATAAGCCATGAAGGGGAGAAAGGGAAGTTAGTAAGTATATAGTGTGGGGTGAAACACAATGAAGGGGAAGTTAGGCCAATAGCTTATGAACATGCTTTTCAGTTTGATAAATGCTCCTGCACACTAAAACACATAGTTAAGCATGATAGTAGTGCTTATTCTTCAAATGACTTGTATTTCTGCAACCTTTCTTTTACTTACCCTTTTTCCTACCTTAACATTTTTTCTTCACTTTGGTGGGTGCACTTAAGCAAGCAAACTCATTGTCTTCCCTTTATTCTTTTATGAAGAAAACTATCTACTTCTAACCTTATATCTTCCAAGGGGTCAGATTAAACTTATGAGCTCCTTTTATTTCTCTACCTATCTACTAATCTGGCAAGATTAAACTGTTTTATTAGATTTTTATTCTCTAACCATAAACATGAAATTCAAAGCATGAAGTTGTCAATATTAAGCAGTTTGAATATCATGGGTTGTGGCATATATGACAAGCTGCACACAACCATTATTTAAGATAGTAAAGTAAAGAGTACTGGCACTTGGACTTGCACACTTTCATGATCTGTTTTTTTGTTTGTTTGGGGTTCATATTTTTTCATTTTTTGATCTTTTCTTATTTTTCTTGTGCTTTGATATTTCTTTTAAGACATACCCTCTTTACATTTTTTAATTTTAATATGGAAAACATTTGCAGAAAGCAAAGGTAGGTACAATATTACAAGACTTAACCTCAGCCAATTCAAAATTATGAATCCTATCACTATAGGACTCTAACAACATATACATTATGAAGTATGATATTTGAAATTGTAGTTGGATCTGGTTGTTGTTGCAGGCTTCTGGGTTCTTCTTTGTGTTTTGGTGACTGTGTTCTAGTGACAGTGGTATGAATGTTCAGATTGATTGATTGTTATTTTCTTCAGTGATGATGAGTTTTCAATGATTGATTCAGTTGTGGTTGATTTAGAGATTGATGATTCAGTTTCAGTGATTGGTTGATACAGATGTATTTGATGGTTGTATTACAGTTGTGATTGATTTTAAGCTTCAATGTTGTTGATGGGCCCAGTATGAAAATTTGATGAAAGGAGGCCTTCAGATTGTGGTGTTGTGATCCAGAAATATCCAGTCTAAAAATTTATGAAACGTGTTCCCTGGAGGAAGAGAGAAGGTCATAGCCTTCTGTAGGCCAGTGCCTATGTACTAGTAAACATATTGGCCAATACAAGAACCAAGGGGTTGGAGCTCCCTTCCAGTAGCAGCTAGAAAATGAGTGAAGGTTGGAGCCTTCTATAGGTCGGTGCATACGTACTATTAAACAAATTGGCTAGTACAAGAGCTAGGGGGTTGTAGCTCCCTTCCAATAAAAGCTATAGAACGAGAGAAGGTTGTAGCCTTCTGTAGGTGGGTTCTTGCGTACTAGTATGAGTCTGCACTAGTACAAGATTGTAAACATGTTTTGCTTATATTAAAAGAAGACAACACCAAGTGGTTTTTGTCCTGCATTAGGTTTCCACCTTAAATCATGGTGTTCATGTGTGTTTCTTATGTGTGATTTTTTGTTCTGTTATTATTGCACATGGTTACTGTTTATATGGTTAATGAAGTACTGATGCACTGATTAAAGATCAACATATGATGAATTAACTGAATCATAAGTTTGTTGGATATACGGTGGTTGCCTTATATAAAGTTGCGTGTACATGGGAGTTACCTTCATTGAAGTAGCGTATATAAACCAAAGTATGAAAAGAAAAAGTTATTGATTTGACTAATACTCATTCAACCCCCACCCTGGTATTATTTCCAGCACCCAGATGTACTCCTCAAGTATTTTGGGGGTCTGCACTACCATCTGCGTGAGCAAGTGATGTTGTTTAATCCTAAATCGGTAGATGAGGCTTGTATATAGACACAATACCTATAGAACATAGGCTTGAAAAGAGCGCAATCAAGTGGATTGAATAGAAGGAGCACCATGAAAATTTTAACAGGGGGAAGAAGAAGATGAAAGGGGGGAAATATAAAAAGATGGTAGCTACAGAACACGAGTGCAAATATCCTAGAAACCACTACAACATCTACAACATCGATGACCATAGAGAGGATAAGTGTTGGAAGTTGCATATACAGCTAAACCCAAGGAACAAGAAGAAATATAAGAATAAGAATCTCATGGCCACGGATATGAGAAAATTTAAGGAATCTTGGATGTCGATGAGAATATTGTCTATACATCAGTGCAGAAGGAGGTTGATCTAAGTAGCCTTCAATAATAGGAAGAGAAATAAATGACCAAACTCTTCCATATAAAGATACAGGTTAAGACGGCGAAGGTTGATGCTCTATTTGACTCAAGATTGTAGGTGAATATTATTGCAGTTTATATAGTCAAGATGTTGGGGTTGGAATTTCATGACCATCCAAAACCATATCCATTGGGATGGGTAAATAAGGATGTATAGATGAAGGTAACAAAACAATGTAAAATTAGATTGTTATCAGTGCTTCTTTTATTGATGAAGTAGATATAGATGTGGTTCCCCTTGATGTATGTGGAGTTGTGTTTGGGAGTCCATACATGTACATGCACGATGCAATATTCATGAGACGATCCAATAAATACCAGTGCATCAAGGATGGGAAATCATTCATCATCAACACATATAGATGTAAGTAAAAAATTTCACTAGTAAGTGCCAACCAAGCCAAGAAATTGATCATCTCCAGCAAGAAGTATTTTTATTGCTTTTAAGATAAATTCAGTTTGAAGGGGTGTGAGGGAAGGAATTCCTGGAGGGGTGTACTAATAAACATAAACAACAATTGGGGGAGTTGTGACAGGCATATAGGGACATCTTCTAAGAGCCCAAAGGGTTACCACTTGTTGAACCCCAAAATTGCTTCTTTTTAACAACTCTTTTTCACTCTATTCCTCCCTTTATGACATTCATAAGTTCAATTTGGGTATAAGTTTACAAGGTTGATAACATAGGAGGTACATAATCATATTATATTTCATAAATATCAATTTTATGTATTATTTAACTCAATATTTGCTTGATCTATTAAATTACAATCATTCTATAATTATTGTATGTTTCAACACCTAAGTCCAAGCTTTGATGGGTTACGAATCTTTAGCCGAAGAACAGGGAATATGGGTAGATGGAGATTAGCTGGAACAATGATTTGTTCCTACTTTCATAGCCTGTATTGATAAAGAAGACACCAAAACAATCCAGTCAAAGTGAAAGTCAACCATTGTAGAAGGTGAACCAAGCAAGCGAGATGTAGATTTTTAGCGTCATGATTTGCAGCGTTGATATAAAATCATGAGAAAATCATGATATTTTATGTTTCAAAGTTAATTATATCTAACGTCAATTAAGCATCATGCGTAATACTCTGAAACATTTAATGCGAGGAGTTTTCTCAATATCTCTCTCGGCATTGTGAACACAGATTGGATTTTATTTTGTATACACTCTGTTTTAGATACAAACTTTGTTTTCATTTTGTTTCTTTTGTTGTGTGATATCGATGTGTGATTAATAATATGGTGAAGGAATTATAGTGATAACTTATTCTCATAGGATATCCCCCTTGAGATAGTGAGGTTTTCTTTTATTTGTAGTTTAGTATTTCGTTATTTGTTTCCTGTAGGATTTTTGTTAATTCATTTCATCGCTTAAGTTTTTATTTTTGAATATAAGTTTAAGATTGTTTTGCAGCAGGTTTATCTAATCATTTGATTGTTAAAGTAAAGTGATATATCTTAAGCAAAAGGACAGAGTATAAGTTAAGATAGATTAAAATCATAGTTTTACATTGTAGTGATATAAATAGGATTTTAATTTGTTGAGTTAATCTTTCTTTCTATTAAAGTATATTTATTTATAGTGTGATTTTATTGCAAGTGTGATTTCCTTTGAAGAAAGTGTTATTTTATTTATAAGAAAGAGTGATTTCATTTTCAAGCAAGTCTGTGTGTGATTTTATTTCATGAAGAGTGTGATATTTCGTTTAAGCAAGAGAAATAGAATTGATTCCATTTTTAAGAGTGATTTATTTACTTACATAGTTGTAGAGAAACATGTGCATTTTGATATCTTAAATTAACTTAGGAATTATGTGAGTTACAAAGACTCCTAGCACATACTGTGCACATACATTTCATTCTTTTACTAGCCCTGGTTGATAATTTATGTAAGTAATTTAACAATAATTAAATTAACAAACATTTTGGTGTCGTTTTGAGGGAAGTGTATATAGGAGTCTTTTTCCTTTTCTTTTCATTATCTATATATATATATATATATATATATATATATATATATATATATATATATATATATAGGGAAGAGATTCTAGAGGTAGATTTGTAGGTAGAGGTAGGAGTTCAATTCCAACATTATCACTCACCCCACCACAACCTCTTAGTGCCACACGATCCTCCCAAACACATACTCCATCAATTGCAAGCAGACATGTACTTCTTGTGGTACTTATATCTGAAATTCAACATAACGATTCACCAACTTATTCAAATGAAGTTGTAATAGAAAAAGAAGATCCTACATCCCCAACTAAAGAATTAATTTTTCTATCCTCAACCGGAGAACAACTTCTAGGACAGGAACTAGAAATCCCTAGTAAGGAGGAAGAAGAAGAAACCTATTTTAAAATTCCATTGATAGAAGAACCATAAGAGCTAGAGGATGAGCTAGAAAATCCAATTTTGATACCTTACATCAGTTATGAGGAATCTACAATGGTAGGAGAAGGGGAAGGGGAAGTACATAATGTGAATGGTAAACAACCTAGGATTGGAGGTGGAAGAGGAGGAAATAGAGGACATGGAAGAGGTGGAGGAAGAGGAAGAGGAGGTGGTAGAGGATGTCCAAAACCTTTTGTATTTTCCATCCTCAATGAAGATACCACAACCACAATGAAAAATATCTCACCCTCCATACTTCCTAATTTTCGTGGATTAAGAAATGAGGAGCTTGAAACATTTCCTTTTGAGTTTGAAGTTTTGTGTAGATCTTATGAATACTTCCCTGATAGCCAAAATTTGAAATTTTTTCCAGCCACTCTTAAGGATGCATTATTAAAATTGTTTATGGGCTTAGGAGTACATTCTATAAGAACATGGGAACAAACAAAAGCTACATTCTTAGAAAAATACAAGGATTATTGTATGCCTCATAATATTAAAGACGACGTCTTTAAAATGATGCAAAAAGAAGATGAAAATATTGACGATTTCATTGAAATATTTTCTTATAATGTAAAAAGGGCTAAAATGCATAATCTATATGAAGAAACATTGAAATCTCTCTTACTAAAATCTATCAGAGATGAGTGGATAGACCTTCTCAATATGATGGGTAAAGGAGAGACTTCTTAGTTATAATTTGGAGATTTTTATTAGTTATGAATTCACATTTGAAGATGAAAGCTAAGAACTGGGAAAAATCCAAGAGACCTTGTTATGTCTTGGATTAATAAATCTGCAACTCGGACAATAAGTAGGGCTGAAATAGGCAATTAGCTTGATAACTTTAAAACTAATATTTTGGGGAGTCTTAGTGAACAAATAGATACCATTAAAGTACAAAACTAGAAAAAATATAAAAATTTTGCATTATCTATCCTTTGTCCAAAATGTAGAAAGAATAATGCCTTGAGAGAATGTCGTCTTGACTTAAAAAATGTAGAGAGATGGGTCATATGTGCAGAAAATCATAATACAAAGGAATGTCCTTCAATATTGGGTCTTGAAGTTGTCTATCAAGAGGAAGTAATTCCAAATCAAGTAGAACCTCTTTGTTTTATTGCCAAGAGACCATGAACAAATCCACAATCGAATATGACCCAAGGTTTCAACACTCAAACATATGCACAACCATCACAAAGTAATTAGACTACAGCCATGCCTTGGCAAGATTGTCCAAAACCTTGGGCACAAGGGCGGAAAAATACTTATGGAAATTACCCTCAATGTCCTCAATATCCTTAACCTTACCCTATTTTTCAACCACAATATTTTCCTCAACCTATTCAACCCTCTCAACCACAAAATCCAAACGCACAATTTTCACTACAATTTCCATAAATCCAAATCAACTGCCTGCACAGCCACTTTCAAATCCAAATAATAAAAATTCACAGCGTATTTACAACATGGAAGGACAAAATTTCCAAACTTACATGATAACTCCATTATATCTAAATAATGTCCAACTTAGATTTGGTAGAGTATTAGAAAAGAAGTCACCATCTGTTGTTATCTAGGAATCTGAAAAAGATGACCTCTATGAGAAAGAGACATCTTCTCATCAAAAGGAAAATTCTCAAAAACAAACCACCCATGTACATTCTAATGATATTCCAATAAAATCAACTCCAATTATAGAACAACCTTCACTCCTTATTCAAAATCCACCTTTTCCTGAAAGATTGAAAATTGATAAAGGGGTAGAAAAACAGATTATGTTGCTTAATTATGACATGATAGATGAACTCAATAATGTTTGTATAAAAATCCCTTTGTTACAAGCTATCAAATAAATAACAATATTTTCAAAGACAATCAAGGAGATAAGTATTAAAAAACCAGGAAGTAAAAGGAAAGAAGTTAAAAGAATCAAGTTAGTTGGAAAATGTCCAGATATCATGATGGGAAAGACAACAGCTCAAAAATATCTAGGTCCAGGAAGTCCCACTGTGAAAACACACATCAATGTTTTTTAGATTCCAAACGCATTGATTGATTTAGGAGAAGCTATGAAGATCATGAGTAAACAAACTATGGATAAATTGAAACTTCCTAATCTTCAATATACACCTACTTGTTGCAATTAATAGATATATATGTTATCAAACCTAATAATGTGTTAGAAGATATATTTGTTTCCTTAGATTCTTGGGAATATCCTGTTGACTATATGATCTTGACACCCAAGAATAATATAGGAGGACACCCATTGATTCTAGGAAGACCATAGTTAGTTACAACTGATGCTTTTATAAGTTGTAGATTTGGTGATATGTTTATCTCTGATGGAACTTTGACAAAGAAATTCACATTATGTCCTCCTAAAAAATGAATGATATAAGTACAAAGTCAAGCATGGATAGATGATGATAATAGAAACTTTGATATATGACCAATTTTTTCCACTTCACAAATATATGAAGAAGATCAAATTTTGAATTTAATAGAAAATAATGAATCATCCTCATATTGTGAACAAAATAATAGTTTTCAATAACAATGTGATATTGAATATCTATCATCTCATCAAATGGCTTTACATTCTATCAAGAAATTTGGCAATTATTTAATAGAAAATTTTCCAGGGAAAACTTTGAATATTAATGATAATGTGGAAGAATCTCAAAAAAAAGAATTAATAAAGATGTTGCAAGAACATTCCTCTGATTATGGATGGAAATAGACTGATATGAAAGGAATTAATCCTAACATTTGTATGCATCATATCTATATTGAAGAAAATGCTAGACCAATCCAACAATGACAGAGGAGAATGAATCCAAATCTAAGGGAAATTATTAAATAGGAATTACAAAAATTGTTAAATGTGAATTTCATTTATCCAATATCAGACAACCAATGGGTTCCACCATTGGTAACTATTCGGAAAAAAATAATGGAAAATGGAAAGTATGCATTGATTATAGGGAATTGAATAAAGCTACTTTAAAAGTTCATTTTGCACTTCCTTTTATAGATCAAGTTCTTGACACGTTGGCAGGGAAAAAGTGCTTTTCATTCTTGGATGGTTTTAGTGGATATAACCAAATCCATGTAGCTCTAGAAGATCGAGATAAAACAACATTTATCTTTCCATGGGGAACCTATGCGTACTGAGTGCATTCTATAAGAACATGGGAAGAAATGAAAACTGCATTCTTAGAAAAATACAATGATTATTATATGCCTCATAATATTAAAGATGAATTCTTTAAAATGATTCAAAAAGAAGATGAAAATATTGATTATCTCATTGAAATATTTTCTTATAATGTAAAAAGGGCTAAAATCCATAATCTATATGAAGAAAATTTGAAATCTCTCTTACCAAAATCTATCAGAGATGAGTGGATAGACCTTCTCAATCTAATGGGTAAAGGAGATATTTCTTAATTATAATTTGGAGATATTTGTGAGTTATGCATACACATTTCAACATGAAAGGTAAGAACTATGAAAAGTCCAAGAGATCTTGTTATGTTTCGGATTAATAAATCTGCAGCTGGGACAGTAAGTAGCGTTGAAATAACCAATTTGCTTGACAACTTTAAAGCTGATATTTTGGGGAGTCTTAGTCAACAAATAGATACCCTTAAAGTAAAAAACAAGAAAAAAATCAAAAATTGTTTCATTATCTATCTTTTGTCCAAAATGTAGAAAGAATAATGCCTTGAGAGAATGCCCTCTTGGCTTAAAAAATGTAGAAACATGTGTCATATGTGCAGAAAATCATGATACAGAGGAATTTCCTTCAATATTGGGTCTTAAAGTTGTCTATCAAGAGGAAGTAATTCCAAATGAAGTAGAACCTATTTGTTTTATTTCCAAGAGACCATGAAAATATCCACAGTCGAATATTACCTAAGGTTTCAACACTCAAACATATGCACAACCATCAAAAACTAATTAGACTACACCCATGTGTTGGCAAGCTTGGCTTAAACCTTGGGCACAAGGATGGAAAAATACTTATGGAAATTACCCTGAATATCCTCAATATCCTTAACCTTACCATGTTTTTCCACCACAATATTTTCCTTAACTTGTTCAACCCTCTCAGCCATAAAATCCAAACCCACAAATTTCACTACCATTTCCACAAAAGCCAAATCAACTACCTACTCAACCACTTCCAAATCCTAATAATAAAAATTTGCATCCTGTTTACAACATGAACAGACAAAATTTCCAAACTTACATGATAAATCCATTAGATCTGTTATGTAACCAGCTCACAAAAAGATAGAAAAGATAGATCAACGCCTTAGAATTCAGCCTCTTCGAGGGGGCAACCTCCTTTACATTACGCAAATGAATGATTCTTTGATGATTCAAATGACAAAACCTCCTTTCTATATATAGGAGTCTAAGGAGTCACAATATAACCCAAACAACCTAACAATAATAATATAAAAGCACAAAAATAACAATAGAGGGATTCTATGGGACATAGTAATAACAATATGGTGACAATAGGGGCACAACAATATTAATAAGCGATACAAATACAATAGTAATCGGGTAATCACTAATATTATAGGGACCTAACATGCCCCTCTCCTACAAAAAAGTGTTGTCCTCAATGCTTGAGTAGTTCTGGATGCTTTTGTATAAAATTCGCATCCTCCCATGTGGAATCCTCAGTGGATAAGTTCTTCCACTTGATGAGATACTCCGAAATTGATCAATTTCGTAGCTGTCAAGTTCTTGTTTCTGTGACTGCTTCCGGTTCCAATATAATTTTTCCTTCCTTGTCAAGTTCTGGAAATATTGTTTGAACTGGGAGCTTGTCGCCTATAACCTTCTTTAAACATGAAACATGGAAAACTGGGTGCACTCGAGAAGCTGCAGGAAGCTCCAATTTGTATGCCATAGTACCAATATTTTGCAACACCTTGTATAGACCATAATACTTTGGTGATAATTTATTATCCTTCTTAGCTTGCTTGAGGGACATTTTTTTATATGGTTGTAGCCGTAGGAATACCCAATCACCTACATCAAAATTTCTTTCACTACGATGTTGATCTACCTGTTGTTTCATTCTATTCTGCGCCAACACTAGGTTATCCTTTAAGAGTTGGAGGACTTGTTGCTGATCCTCAATGTGATGTTCCACTGTTTGACCTTAGAAGTTTCTCTTAAATATGATGTGATGGATGGTGGTTGATATCCACAAAGTGCCATCAATGGGGTCATTTTTGTTGCTGTATGGAAGGAAGTGTTATACCACCATTCAGCCAGAGGCAACCATTTGACCCATTGTGTCTATTTATCAGATACAAAGCAACGAAGATATCCTTCCAAACATTTGTTTACTATCTCTGTTTTCCCATCAGATTGAGGATGATAAGATGAGCTATGAGGTAACTGAGTACCGAGACAAGGAAATAATTTTGTCCAAAATTTTCCAGTGAAAATAGGATCTCTGTCACTTACAATAATCTTTGGGTTTCCATGTAGCTTTTGAATTGTTTCCATAAATGCAATAGAAACTGTACTGGCTTTAAATGGATGTGATAATGTGCAAAAGTGTGCATACTCGGTAATTCTGTCAACTACCACTATGATGACACTCTTTCCCTCAAACTTGGGTAAACCTGTGATAAAATCCATTGAAACCTCCTCCCAACATTGGCTTGGAATGGATAAAGGTTGTAATAGACCTGGGGTCTTAATTTTTTCAACTTTATTTTGTTGGAAAACCAAACATTCTGCCACAAACTTTTGAATATCCGATTTAAGGCCATCCCAAAAAAATTCCTTCTTAACCCTGTGGTAAGTTTTTAAAAATCCTGAGTGCCCTCCTAAGGGAGAAGTGTGCAATTCCATAAGAATATTTTGTTTGAGTTGGGAATTCTTACAGAGGTATAAGTGATCTTTATACCATAATGAATCATTTTTCTAGCTAAATGTATCAGATGTACTGGAATCTTGTTGTAACTTTCAAATAAGTGCCCACACTTCTTCATCATTCTTCGATTCCTCCCTTGCTTTGTTTATCCAATCTAGTTGGATAATAGAAATGGCTCAAAACAATGCTTCCACATCCTCATCCTTTCTTGAGAGTGCATCTACCATCACATTTTGCTTCCCTTTTTTGTAGATGATTTCAAAGTCATAACCCAACATCTTTGTGACTCACTTTTGTTGCTCTTCAGAGGATAATCTTTGTTCTAAAAAGTATTTAAGGCTATCATGATCCGTTTTTACCTTGAAGTGTCTTCCCATTAGGTAGTGTCGCCATTTCTTAAGTCCATGTAGTATTGCCAACATTTCCTTCTCATAAATATCTTTGTGTAAAAACTTTCCCTTGATTGGACGACTTTCAAAAGCAATGGGTCTTTCATCTTGCATTAGAATAGCACCAATTCCATTTCCTGAAGCATCACATTCCACAATAAAGATTTTTGTGAAGTCCGGTGTAGCTAAGACCAGTGCTTGGCACATTACCTCTTTAAGATGTTTGAAGGCCTTTGTTGCTTTTGGAGTCCATGAAAATGCATCTTTCTTCAATAATGTTGTTAGAGGTGCTGCTATTCTCCCATAATTCTTAACAAACTTGTGATAATAGCCTGTCAACCCGAGAAATCGTCGCAGATGCTTTATGGATGTGGGGATTTTCCATTCCTTAATGGCTTTAATTTTGCTAGGGTCAACCTTAACTCCTTCATGAGATAAAATATGACCCAAATATTCCACCTCTTGTACTCCAAAGAAACATTTGGATCCTTTTGCATATAATTGTTTCTCCTCCAATAGTTGTAGCACCTTGTCAACATGTTCAACATGATCCTTCCAAGACTTGTTGTAGATTAGTATATCATCAAAAAATACTAACACAAATTTTCTAAGGAAGGGTTTGAAAATGGAATTCATCAAACCTTGAAATGTAGAAGGTGCATTGTTAAGGCCAAAAGGCATGACCAAAAATTCATAATGACCCTCATGAGTTCTAAATGCTGTTTTTGGAATGTCTTCAGTATTCATTCTGATTTGAAGATATCCTGAACAAAGATCCAACTTGGTGTAGTAAATTGATCCATGCAATTCATCCAGTAATTCATCAATGTCAGGAATGGGAAACTTATCTTTAATAGTGAGCTTGTTGAGCTCCCTATAATCCAGACACATGCATCATGATCCATCCTTCTTGTGCACCAATACTACTGGAGTAGAGAAAGAACTTTGACTAGGTTGCATTATACCAGCCTCTAGCATTTCTGCAACCATATGTTCAATTTCACTCTTCTGGGCGTAGGGATATCTTTACGGCATGATGTTTGGAGGAACACTTCCTGGAATCAGATGAATAGCATGATCATGATCATGAATAGGTGGGAGACCTTTGGGAGTCTCAAATACCTTGGAAAATGCTAGACCAATCTGACAACCATAGAGGAGAATGAATCCAAATCTAAGGGAAATTGTTAAAGAGGAATCACAAAAATTGTTAAATGTGAATTTCATTTATCCAATATCAGACAACCAATGGGTTTCACCATTCGTAATTTTTCTTAAAAAAAAATGGAAAATGGAGAGTATACATTGATTATAGGGAATTGGATAAAGCTACTTTAAAAGATCATTTTCCACTTCCTTTCATAGATCAAGTTCTTGACAAGTTGGAAATGAAAAAGTACTTTTCATTCTTGGATGATTTTAGTGGATATAAGCACATCCAAGTAGATGCAGAAGATCAAGATAAGACAATGTTTACCTATCCTTGGGGAGCCTATGCATACTGAGTACTTACTTTTGGTTTATATAATGCACCTACAACATTCCAAAGGATTGTTCTAGGTATTTTTTTTGATCTAATTCATCATTGTGTGGAAGTTTACATGGATGATTTTACTGTCTATGGAAATTCTTTTGAAGAAGCTCTTCAAATTTTGGAAAAAGTTCTCATTAGGTGTAAATACGAAAATATCTAATTAATCCATGAAAAAAGTTTTATAATGTTTACTAAGGGAATTGTTTTAGGCCACCATATTTTAGTAGAGGGAATCAAAGTAGATGCATCTAAGGTAGAATTCATTTCCAAGTTATTAGTTCCTACATTTCAAATGGATGTTAGAATTTTTCTTTGTTTTACTCACTATTATAGAAGATTTATAGAAAATTTTACAAATGTTGCCTCTCCACTTTTCAAATTTCTTACAAAAGATTTTGAATTCATCTAGAATTCTGACTGCCAAAAATATTTTGAAGCATTGAAAGAAAAGTTTTCTGAAGTACCCGTTTTAAGAGGACCAAATTGGAAACTACCTGTCCATATTTTGATTGATGCCTTAGATACAACTTTAGGAATTGTATTAGGATATAAAGATTTAACTCCTTATGCCATTTACTATACAAGAAAAAATATGACCCATGCTAAGTTGACTTATACTGTAACAAAAAAGTAGTTTTTAGTTGTTGTGCATGCCATCAATAAATTCAGACATTATATCATTGGTTATGAAACCTTCATTCACACAGATCGTTTTGCAATTATATAGTTAATGAATAAATCAATTACTAATGGTATAATTACAAGATGGTTATTGTTATTACAAGAATTCAATATTGCTATTTTGGATAGACCTAGAAAACGAAATATAAGTGTTGATTTTCTATCTAGAATAAAAAATTATAATAATGATGTTCCTGTAGAAGATAATTTTCACGATGAATAGCTTTTTGCAGTATCTATTAAATGTCCTTGGTTTGTAGATATTGCTAATTATTTGGCTAGAGGGAAGTTACCATCATACTTGTCTCCTCATGAGAAAATAAAGGTTATTCAAACTACTGCATCTTATTTATGGATAAATGAAGAATTGTACAAGACAAGATCTAACTTAATCATTCAAGGATGTGTTAGAGAAGATGAATTACCAGAGATATTAAAGGCTTGTCATGATGAACCATGTGGAGGAAACTTTTTTGATAAAAGAAATGATTATAAAGTCCTTCTCTTAGGATATTATTGGCCTTGAATTTTAAGGATGCCAAGGAATATGTTAGGAGGTGTGATGATTGTCAAAGAATGGGGAAGCATGTTCCTTCAAATGAAATGCCTCTACAACCTTAGGTACTTATTGAAATTTTTGAGAAATGTGCTTTAGATTTTTTTGGTGTAATCAATCCATTGTCAAGAGAAAAAAGGTACATTCCTGTTTGTATACATTATGTCACAATATGGGTAAAAGCTAAAGCACTTCCTTTTGCTACTGAAAATGTTGTAGTTTTATTTCTTTTTGAGGATATTTTCACTCCTTTTGGTGTCCCAAGGGAAATTGTGACATATCAAGGCACTCAATTTACATCCAAGATGGTACATAAGAAAATGGAGGAATACAAAATTAAACATAACAAATCAACTCCATATCATCCACAAACCAATGGATAGGTTGAATCTACCAATAAAGTAGTTGAAGAAATTCTTACCAAGACTGTGCATCTACATAGAAGGGATTGGGCAAAAATCTTCCATAAGCTTTATAGGCATACCATACCACACGGAGAAATACAATAGGACACACTCCTTATGAACTTTTTTATGGAAAAGAAGTCGTGTTTCCTATTGAATTCCAGATAAAGACTTTTAAAACAACAATGAAATTGGGCCTTGATCTATTAGAAGACCAAAGACAAAGAATCGAGAAATTGAATGAACTTGATGAGATACGAAAAGATGCTAGTCATAGAACCAATATAGTCCAACAACAAAGATCTAGGTGGCATGATAAGTTTATCAAAGAAAGGAAATTTCATCCTAGTG
Source organism: Pinus tabuliformis (assembly GCA_031772625.1). Classification (NCBI taxonomy): domain Eukaryota; kingdom Viridiplantae; phylum Streptophyta; class Pinopsida; order Pinales; family Pinaceae; genus Pinus; species Pinus tabuliformis. The sequence goes on from CM062816.1 coordinate 1,949,640,753, forward strand.
ATTAGGCGTTGCTTTTTGATTCAAACTTTAAAGGCTTTCAAGGAAAATTTCAAGCTCATTGGCTTGGTCCTTTTGAGATTGAAATTGTCTTTGATAATGGAGCAGTCATAATCATAATCATTAATGAATAAAAAGTAACCTTCCTTGTAAATGGTCATAGATTACAAATATATCATAAACCATTAACAAGGGAAGAATTCATAAGAAATATGCAATATAATCTTGATTTCAAGTTGGTCAAGGAAAAATCTTCTTCCTCTCCAACCTAGCCTTCTACTTTCTTTTTCAAAATAATACAAAATATATAATAATTAAAAAATGAATAAAAAGAAATTGTATAAATATGAAAACCAACATTGTTGGCATGTCTATACAGAAAATCCAGGTTGAAAACCAAGAGTTCTTCGGAGCTTAGATTTTATTTTCCCTATTCTAGTCCCATTTTCTTTTTAACCCTCTTTCTCTTTTCAAAAATAAAGCAGCTATGGAATTGTTAGCAATCTACAGGTATAATAGAATTCTACAGTTGAATTGACAAATTGCGACCAAGGAGAATTAAGATCATGGAATAACCAAATTCAATGAAGATTGCAGCTGGAATAACCTAACAACCTACAAAAAACAACTCAAAATAAATAAGACAAAGGATCAAAGGTACGTCAATATTAAGTTATATAATAAAGGTAGAACATTTGAATTATAAAATAAATGATGAGTAACCATTGCTATTGCCATAAAATAATGATTACTCTTAATTATTCTCACACGACTTCGGTTTTAACAAAAATATCTATGTCTTGTCAGCCAAGTCAGGAATGAACCTTAATATAATTTCAAATTCACTCTCTCCTATCTAGTCATCATTCCACTTCATGCCAAGACACCTCCATTTCACTTAGCCCTATTTTATTACCGATACCACCCTCACCAAAACTCTGTTTCAGTCCATACTCAAATTCCTTACACTCCTTAACCATATCAAAAGAGAAATTATGGGCTAAGCTTCTCTAACATGGGAGTCATTGTAAGACTAGCATCGAATTGGGTTAAGTTTCTCAAAGGATACCCACGAATCAAACAAGTGTTGCAGTAGGCATGATGGTTAGAATTTGTGGCAAAATTCGATGGGCATGAGAAAGAGGTAACAAACTCTTTCACTAGGGCATATGATGCAATTGAAGTAGAAATTGGGGATGTGAATTTGGTTTTGACATAGTCTTTCATAGCAGAAGATACTGAATTACCAAGAATTGGAGAGATTTGGTTTAAGAACAGAAAAATTGAAGAAAAATAATGGAAAGTTTTCCTCAAGAATCCAGGTATGGATACTTCTGTGTTTAGAAGGGGAATACCAGTCAAAGATTTGAAGAATAAATGAACAAATTTGCTATTGATCATTCAAAATTTTATAACTTGTGAAGGAATATTTGGTAACATGTTCTTTTATCATGCACACTTAATGATGAATTTTCTTGATGGAATGAAATTAACTTACAATATTTCCTACTTTGTAGCTTAAGAAAGATGGCTGGTAATATTCAAAGAAAGGTACAATCTATAGATAATGCCCTATACCATCATGGCCTAATGAAAATCCTAATTGAGGCCAACCTAAGAAACATAGGAGACAATTGGGAAGATTTATTAGTTAGAGATCATTTTAAGGATGCAGAAGAAGAAGAGCCTAGTAGTAAGACCAGGAAGCGTAGAAGAAAATTGTTCTCAAACCCTAAAGAAAACTCACAAGCACAAGAAACACAACAAGAGTAGTAATCTTATGATGAAACCCCTCTTATACACATGCTAGAAACTCTGAAGTAGAAGAATGTTGGAAGAAAGGTAGTCAGCACTAAGGAAGAAAGTTCATCCAAAAAGAAAATAGAGCAAGAGAAAACAGAGTAGGGAAATGTTAAAAAGTAGTCCCTTACTACTAAATCACCATCTAAACCATCATATACCATAAGAAAAAATGCAAGGCTCAATAAAATAGTGCGTGAACAACCTCGACAGTCCCCAAAAATTTTCGATTTAGTGGAAGGAGAAAATGGAACCTAGAGTTCCATCACCAACCGTTCCATCACCAATTCCATCACCAATCTCTAGTCTAGCTAGAAGAAATCTAGAGATCAATCCTGTCCAATAGGAAATTTATTATTATATAGTATTTGGAAAGAAGAGATACAAGTAAACTTATTGCATCAACCTCAAACCAAGAAGAAAATGAAGCAATTCATTCTAATATTTTAGGGGAACTCCAAGTTGAAGACACCCTCAAGTAGGAAATTTATGAATTGAAAATTTTGAATAGACATTTGAAGCAGGAGAATGAAAAAGTAAAGTCACAGAATGAAATCCAACGAACCCAAAATGACAAAATCCTATTACATCTTGGTTTATGGTATAAGAAAAATAACAAATTGACAGCTAAAAACAAATTTCTTAAGAGGAAGATTGTGAGTCTGAAACACAGAATTTTGATGAAGAAATCGAGGATGGAAGTTAGTACTAAGAAAGTGAGGAGGATCAACTTGGATGTACTTTATCAGGCATTTGAAGAGGCTCAGTAACAGGAAGGAATAAAAAATTTGGAATTTTTTCATGAGGACATGCAATGTCTTCCGTGTCGAGTAATGTTCAACCCAAAAATTGTTTTTTTTTTTTACAACTCTTTTTCGCTCCATTCTTCTCTTTTTGACCTTCATAACTCCAATTTGGGTATCATTTTACAAGGTTGATAGCATAGCAGGTAAATAATTATCTTCTATTTCATAAATATCATTTGGCTTTATTATTTAACTCAATATTTACCTAAGCTACCGAATTACAATAATTTTGCGGTTGATGTATGTTTTTGCAGCTAAGTCAAAGAATTGATGGGTTTTCAAGCTTCTACCGAAGAACATGGAATATGGTAAGATGAAAATTAGTGGGTACAATGATTCTTTCCTACTTTCATAGCCTAGATCAATAAATAAGACACCCTAGCAGACCAGTCAAAGCGAAAGATTGGGACTTAAATGACCATGAGAAGTTCCCACAGTTGGCGAATGAGCAGCTAATGCGCTACATTATTGACACAACCACTGGGATGACTACATTGGAACCATGGAAGTGGCTCAGGGGAGTAGACAAGGTAGGTTTTCTCAACCTACTATGGGTGTTGCACTACAACCGCACCCCCATTATAGTATTGGTCATCAAGCAACTACTATGCTTGGTGCATGATGGGTGTCTATGGCTGGAGGAGCCAATACCCATCACCGACAGATTGATCCATAGGATCACATGGCTGCCCTATATAGGAGAAAATTTAGCCATGATGTTTGGTAGAAAAGGTGGTGAGTAGGCCCTCATGGAGGCCATGAATGAGAAATTTAAGCTTGTGAAGAAACCGCGAGGCTATGCCATCACAAGTATTAGTGACCCTATAGTCAAGGTGGCCATGCAGATCTTGGCAGGAAAGGTTATGAGGAAGTGTCACATAGATGAAGTGTCAGCACCAGTCATTACTCTTGCAGCCCAATGCACCGAAGGAGTCCATCTCAATTGGGCGCACTATCTCTGCGGTGAGTTCCTTGCAAACTGCAGCAAGGCACAAGAGCTTAGCAAGACCTTCCATGTCGTGTGGCTCTTGCTGTCTATTGTGCTAGTAGCATGGGAGCTACTAGAAGAGAGTCAATTCCCCTTGGTCTTGCCAGACCTACCAGAAGTAGCAAAGTACGCTTCACTGTGGGCGACCAAGGATACTCAACACATCAAGGATAGCAAGATCTTCTGAATCTTGATGGAGATGAACATATGCATGGCTATCAATCGCAAACCATGGTTGTCACCTACTGTGCTTCCCAACCTACAGTGGTACGCAGAATTCAAGGTAGAATTCCACCATGTGTCGATTAGGGCATGGAAGGACTTTGTTCAGACATGGTATGACTTGCCTTATTTGGCAACAGACGATGCCATTGATGCAGTACTTGATCACTGGCTGGAAAATTGGCACACTACATCAGACTTGGCAGTGGGGGCGAGCAAGTCCACTGTGTAGTGTAAGAAGGAGGAGACCAAGCTCAAGATGGCGTAACTGGTTGAGAAGAGGAAGAAGGAGGCTACTGACAAGGCCAAGGCAGAGCACGATACCGCCCAGCAGACAGAAAGGTAGACAGGCGGAACAGAGCGGGGCTCTCAAAAAGGTGCAAGGTCGCCTTTGCCTGACACAGAGGAGGAAACAGATGAGCAAATAGAGCACCATGACGTGGACTCGTAGGCGACATTGGCCCGCATCAAGCATGCATGAGAATAAGGGAAAGGAGGGTTGAGGAATAAATCCAGGGCAACTAATACGTCATTGGAGCCAATCACCCTCACAAAGGGCGATTTACATAACATTAGAGACATGGTGTGAGATTTCACCGCGGAGGCACTACAATAGTTTGAACAGCAATAGCAGCTACTATTAGGAGCCATCCAAATAGGTATACAGGAGCTACAAACCCACGCATCATAGGCCAACATGGTGTCCACCAGCCTCGCTATCAGCACTTCAGAAGCTATCAAGATGTTGTGCGTGAAGGTCTCTAGCACGATAGTGCTGCCAGATGGAGCACTGACCACAAAGAATGAAGCTGACAGGCCCACTATTAGCACCCTCAAGGGAGTGGGGTTCAACTTGGTAGCACTCCCTGGTAAGGCTCTCCACCTATTGCAGGATGGAGTTATCATGGAACTGAGGGCCCACGAACACCGCGCTTTAAAAGTGATCAGCAAGAGGAGGATTAATAATGAACAGATGGCCCTATAGCAAGACCCTACCATCGTCCCCATGACCGAGGTAACCGACCAAAACAAGTGGATAATTTAGGTCATGGAGGAGGCATGCTGAATGGTCCTGGAGTTGGCCATTCCTAAGGAAGAACCGGTCGAGGTGCGTGTTCACAAGCTAGCCACTAGGATGCACGATGCTCATGCAAAGATGGATAGGGTTCAAATGGAGCTGAACCTACAGATTACAGAATTATAGTTGAAGGCCCGACCTTCAACTCTGCCAGAAGTAAAGGAGCAGCATGTAACCATTGTCACAGAAGAGATAGTGGTGGTAGACAGTGCAGTAGCAGACTGCACACAATTTTTTGAACAGTCGTTCGAGGTCTTGACGAGCTTGCAAGAGGACCCTAATGTAAAATAGCTAGAGACAAAAGCAGAAGAACTGCAGTAGTGCTATGAAAAAGTAAAAGGTACAACACAAGGAGGCAGTGCAAAGAACAGGTATATGCAGTGCAACACATGGAGGCAGTGCTAAAGGCATGCTTGAAGCCCTGGTCGGATGAGGCTTATGCGGTCACGACCTCTATTGAAGGAAAGCTTGCAAATTTGCAAGAAACTTAGTAGAAGCTTCAGGTCGACAGTTCAGGACCAGCGAGCAAGCAGTTGGTTGAGGAAGCAAAGTAGATGGCTACACAATGCACTGCCGAGGTTGCAGTCATATAGGTTGAGCTGGGAGGTCTTTGCACCATGATCTTCGCACCTGCAGAGTGACTCGAGGATGAGTCACCATGCTTTTGTTGGGGTCATATTGGGAATGGGATCCCCCAAGGACAGCTTTGGGACTAAAAGCTCATGTTTTGGGTCAATTGTGTAATAAAGTTGTAAAGTCTCCGCATTGTTTGGTCGCAGAGCGTGAAGGTGTCATGAGTCATAAAGGGTTGTCCGCCCTTATTTTGTAAAGTTTAAAGTCAGATGTAAAGATCCACCCATGGTTTGCGGACCATGGGATGGTATAAAAAGGAGCTAAGTAAGTAAGCTCTAAGTAGCCTTAAGTCTTTAGCAAAGAGTGAAGTCAAGAGTCTTCATAGGGAAGTCTAAGTGTTCGGGTTTTAGCGTAGGTAGAGGCTCTGCAACTAAGTGCATAGAGGCCTAGGGTGGAAGTCCATAGCTAAGTGTGTGAACCCCTACATCTATGTGTGCAGGGCAGATAAAGTCTATAATAATATGAACATATCAATAAAGAGAAGTATTTTGCAAATTTTTTGTATTTATTTCCTATTAATGCATCTTGTTATATTCCATTTTAGGTTTCATTTACAATGTTTATGTGATGTGCGAATGTATGTGATTATATTGGTTTATTGAATGCAAGTAAGAATATTAGTCTACATGGCACTAACTGTGATTGTTTATTAAGATAAGTAAAACACATAAGATAACTTGGGAACCTATACAATACATTGTCATAGTAGCACGAAAGTACCTAGACTACAGGTTAAGGTTGCGCGAAGGTCAATCCTACACCTTCACAGTGGTACTGAAGGGTGGAATAAAGGGCTAGACTAACAGAGCCCTAAAGCTTAGTGACCTACGTGAAAGTAGGAACAGAGAGTATAAGCTAACATAATGACCATCTCAGGGTGCAGAAACTTGGTTCCAGCATCCCCCCATACTGCTTCGACAGAGACTTCGGTCCGTGCTCCATGGGTTGATGCGAAAAGGGCCAATAGTGTAGGAATTTGATTGGCTAACTAAACAATGAACCTGGGTTAGACCCCACATAGCCCACACTCTTCACTATTCCCGCAAATTTCATAGAACTACCCAGATGACCCTTGCTTCTTTGCTCTGCACTACCTCCAAAAATTACATAGACATCTATAACAATTACCATGTTTCGTATCTTGCAACATTCCTAGTAATTGTGCAATCATGCTCAGTAGGTCCCTCTACATCCTTGTTTTGTCTTCACTCTAGAAACTATGCAGAACTTCTTAGCCATCCTTTTGCAACCTCACTCTGTCTCCCCTCTGAAAAGTGCACATAGGTGTCTCCCTTTAGGGTCCCACCTTGCAACTAACACTGGTAACTTTTAATGCACAATCCTTCCTCCCAATGATCACTATGCAATTTTTACCAAAATTGTAGGTTGTGCTCCCAAAATTCCTCATTCCAGCCTGAGCTACACTCTATGTTGTCTCAGTGAGTTGTCCTCCCTCCCTGTCACCTGAAACATGAGAACAATGCATCATGCTAGACTAGGAGGTTATGTATTTGATGTTGTCCCATCATGAGTGAATTGAAGGAACAAGTACACTAATGGATCATGGAGAGATGATGAATGGGACAAAGAAGGAGAACACATACTAGAATACCTTGCAGTTGGATGGACATACCAAGTGTATCAAGCAATAAGAAAAATGAACACATGCATTGAACCATCAAGAAAGACCAAGATGATCGAAGACCTCGCAGCACTATTCCATGTGAAGGAGAAGACAACGTAGACCAAGAGTACATCCATCACTCAGTAGTGCAATAACTTGACATGGACACCACAATCAACCATTACATGTTAGCAATTTCATGTCAAGTTGTGTCATGAGTTGGCTCGTCCACATCACCATTATCGGCCATATCAGTTTTAAACGATTGTAATGTAAATTGAATTCCAATGGATGCACAAAAGAAGTTGAAGAGTCAGGTCAGTTGAAAAGTCATGGGAAGTTTAACAGTCACGAGGGTAGTGCAAGAGTCACAAGGGTCAAGCATTACCCTTGGCTATATATATCCCTCCCATTGTATGAGCAAGCATTTTTCACCTTGGCTCCTCCCACATAGCCTTGGGATTTCGCAGTCTGTTCTTTGAGGAGAGAGGAGTGGCTCCAATGTCCCACTACTAGGACTAGTGATGTATGGTTTACAGATGTGTCTTGGGACTTTTTCTTAATTCAGAATCCTATTTAGGCTAGTGTGTTTTCACACATGTTTTGTAGAGTTTATAAGACTAATCTTTAAAAAATTTTAATGCATGTGTTTCTTAACCTATACTATGATAGTTGTACTTTGGTTATTTTAGTACTTACATTGTTGAAGTTGTGTTGTATTTTTTATCATTGTTATCTTGTCCATGTGGACTACTCCGCATGACATTAGATATACCATTCTTGTTTACTAGTTATAATGAACATCACCTCCATGTGGACTACTCTGCTAGATGGTGTACGTGTTTTCCCTTGCACTTTGATTTTAACAACTACCACATCCGTTGTGGACTACTCTACTAGATGCTAGATAGACCCTTGTTAGTTCGCATGTTTCTCTCCCTTGGTGGTAGTATTGCCTCTCATCTAGAGTCTCACTTTACTCTCTCCCTTTACAATAAGAGAACCCGGAGACAAGTTTCCTTATGCACTCACCAGGCATACTCACCTTGATTTTTGAAGATACAAGCATAACACTTGCATGTGCTGAACAACAAGAGCTAAGGAAAATCTTTAAGATACTAGGAACTGGGCCATCATACCGGATGGGAGTTCTACACTAAACAATGTGAGGCCTAGTTGGGACTTCATACTAGGGAGATCCTCTGAATGTTGGCAGGTCCAACAATGTCAAAATTTCTGGCACTAGAAGGAGGACCGTCAGTAGTTTAGGGCTGAATTTCCTACCAACCCCACTTATCTATCATCTAGTCAAGGAAGTAACATGAACTCCCTCTCCCCTGCACGCAACTCTGAAGTTGGTTATTCCACACCTCCCAGGCCTGAGCAAGAAATTTTGTGTCATCACATCAGTGATGTCCATCCCATCACCTATCATTTTCCTAAAGTTGTTGGACTAATTCCAAGAGTGCACACTCTTCCCTACTTGTAGAAGAAGCAAAAGACTACTCCCATGGGAGTGGCAGTCTCATCTATGGAAGAAGCAATCCTCGCCACTCTTGAAGATATTGTAGAAGCTATTGAAAATGAAGAGGAACCTCTAGTCTCCATAGAAGGAGAATAAGATAACCTCTTACTCTTGGGCTTAGGTTTCGGTGGAGGAGGCAGAGGGGAAGGAAGGGGAGGAGGTGGAGGTGGAGACGAACCAAAAAATCAGAGGTAGAAGCATTAGATTCAGAAGAAGAGGAGGAGGAAGAAGAAGAGAATAATGTGGCTGACAAAAATTTGGAATGGATGATATAGGGCCCATTGGCACTCCCAATTGTCTTGCATAATATGCCAAGGCATGCAGAGAATTTGTTAACAGAGTATGACCCTGACAAGACAATGAAATCCCAAGATCGTTTAGGCACGTTCTACTTACATCTATAGACACTTGAGGTACATTATGACAACGTTGCACGTAGACTGATTCCATGTACCTTGGATGGAAAAGAAGTTGTATCATACCACAACCTTCCTGTGAACTCCATTCAGAACTAGGGGGTGTTCAAGAGAATTTTCCTTGAGATGTTTGCTGAAGACAAAATCGCTGCCATGTTGCTAAAAGAGTTGGGTAGCCCTATTAGAAAATTTTATATTACAGAGCAATGGAACACATAAAATATATTGCGGAAATATAAACACAGAAAACACATAAAACAAGAGAGACACATATATACGTGGTTCACACATTTTGGGCTACATCCACGGAGAAACAACCAGTCCTTCCTTTTATATTATCCAACAAACTGAAGAGATACAATCTACAGCAGATCCGCTGTAATTCCCTCTTAAATCTCACACATTCTCCTCTCTCTTTCTCACTCAGAATATAGATCTACATACACGAAATACAATTCCCTCATATATAGTGAGGGGTCGCCTTCTATGAAAAAAAATCCTAAATTAAACATAACTTCTACAGTCAAATCTCTACCTAATGAACTGCCCAAATTGACTACGAAATTACAATTCTTTACAAGGCAATTTTACATCTAATTTTAGCTTCGGGGGCGCTTCCTAGACCCCTCTTTCATAGAAAATATTATGGGTGGTGTTTCTGCCACATTATGAACTAGGGTCCAATGTGGTCATACCTCTGAATAAAGAAGATAATCAGGCTCCACACCCAAAATCTCTAACTTGGAGACTGATTATAGCAACTCCACCATTGCTTCATTTTCTAGAAAATGACTCCACTTTGGACCTGACTGTTTCTCATCTTCTTCATCATACTTGAAGACCAATTGAAACTGAGAAGAATCTTAGTTTCTTCCTAGTTACAACTTTTGTTAACATATCTGTAGGATTCTAGCTATCGTGTATCTTTTCCAGCTTCAACTGTCCATCTTCCAATACTGACCGTATGAAATGGTACTTGAGTTGTATATGTCTATGCTTGGAATGAAATTTAGACTTCTCTGCAAGATGTATGGCACTCTGGCTGTCACTGTATAACCTTCCCAACTCCTTCTTCTTACACAATTCATCCAAAAGCCTTTGTAACCAAATCATTTGTTTACTAGCCTCTATAGCTGCAACATACTCTGCTTCCATTGTTGAGAGTGAAACAACACTTTTCAGTTGTGAAACCCAACTGACAGTTGTTCCACCTACAATAAACACATACCCTATTTTTCTCCTCATGTTATCTCTATCACCCGCCATATCTGCATCAACATATCTTTGTAGAGAAATGTTTGAACCCCCAAAGCATAATGCTTCATTTGTGGTACCTCTCAAATACCTAAGAATCCACTTCACCACCATCCAATGTTCTTTTCCTGGATTGTTCATGTACCTTCTTACAAATCCCACTACATGTGCAATATCAAGCATTGTACAAACCATTGCATTCATTAAGCTCCCAACTGTTGATGCATATGGAACTTTAGACATATAAGCCCTTTCTTCTTGAGCCTTGGGACACACCTCCTTACTTAGTTTGAAATGGCTAGCCAAAGGTATATTAACTCGTTTTGAATTTTGCATATTAAATATTTTCAAAACCTTTTCTATGTACTCACTCTGAGACAATGTTAATTTTCAATTCTTCCTATCTCTAGTTATTCTCATACCAAGGATTTGTTTTGCAGCACCCAAATCCTTCATTGCAAATGAGTTCACCAATTTTCTTTTGAGCATATTTATTTCTTGCATGTTAGAACCTGCAACAAGCATGTCATCTACATACAATAACAATATAATATAACTGCCACAATTTTTCCTTTTGAGATAAACACAATGATTAGAGTGACATATAGTATAACCTTGTTCAGACATTGTTGGGTCCCTATAATACTAGTGATTACCCCATTACTATTGTAGTTATACCCCTTATTAATATTGTTGTGCCCCTATTTCCCCCATATTGTTATTACTGTGCCCCATAGAATCCCTCTATTGTTATTTTTGTGGCTTTATATTATTATTGTTAGGTCGGCTGGATTATATTGTGACTCCTTAGACTCGTCTATATAGAAAGGAGGTTTTTTCATTTGAATCATCCAAGAATTGTTCATTTATGTATTGTAAAGGAGGTTGCCCCCTCGAAGAGGCTGAATTCTAAGGTGTTGATCTATCTTTTCTATCTTTTCTTGAGCTAGTTTCATAACATTTGGTATCAGAGCTTTGGATTCTAGGGTTTCGCTACTCCAAACAGGTCATCGTGGAATTTTCGCTATAAATTTTTTTCTGCAACGTTTCAGAAGTTGGAAAAAAAACACATTTGAGAAGAAATCGTGCTAAATCTCGGGTCCGAATTTCAGATCTTTTCGCGCTATATTTACGGAGATATGATTTGAGGAAGTTGGTCTTTCTGCAGACTCCTGAATTACATTCCAAAAGTGACCTAGGGAAAATAGACATAACTTTCTCTCTGGGGATCGGATTGAAATTTCATAAGAAGGTATAGAAAGAGGACGGACTTTAGTTTCTTGTATGCATTTTTTAGATCTAAAGGTCGAAACCATGACTCGTGGCATGTTGTACAAGTTCGCTCTACTGAACTAGTCTATAATCAAGTCACTGTGGGAGATTTTGCATAACTCTTCCTTGGAGAATCCATTTTGGGTCAGACTTGTGGCATTGGAAAGAGGACACAAAGGGCTACTGCAGATCACAAATTCAAAACTAGATGATTGGAAAGTACAGAGATATATGAGAGGCAATATCGAGCTCCTACAAAGTGAAAAAAGGTGTGTAGATTTTCTTAAATTTTTGCTTAAGCTTGGTTTGAAAATTTATTTTGAAGGAATTCAAAGGGCATAATAGAGAATTATTATCGGTAACTAATGCCCCGAGGAAATAAAATTCAAACACCTAGTAAGGAACCTGAAAGCTCTAGCATGGCTCATGAAGAAGAAGAAGAAATGCTATATGATATATCAAAATTACAAGAACAAGTGCAACAAGTGTCACTTGCACAAAAAGCAACAGAATCTAAGATGGATGGTTTAAGGAAAGATGTAGAAGCTAAGATGGATGGTTTAAATAAAGGTGTAGAAGCTAAGATGGATTGTTTAAAGAAAGAGTAGAAGCTAAAATTGATGGCATGGATGATAAGATGGAAGAATTGAAGATAAATATGAATAAGTTGCTACAAGAAATGGTCACTAAGGGTGAAAGGGTACTAAAGGAAACTCATGATGAGAACAAAAGAAATGTTGATCATGATTCCATAGACTCTAATGTTGGATTGAAGAATCACCATATTCCAAAAATCGATACGAGGAAGTTTGATGGCAAGGATCCCGCCACATGGATATTACAGATGGAGCAATTCTTCGATCTCAATAATGTGCAAAACACACAAAAGGTACGTATGGCAACTTTATATTCTGAACAAAATCAGTTTGTATGGTATCAATGGCTTTGCTCTCGTAAACAATTTATCACTTGGGCAATTTTTACGGAAGAATTGATAGCACATTATGAGAATACAAAAAGCAACACTTTTTTTAGCCAATTGATAAGTCTCAAACAAAAGGGTTCAATAATGGAGCACATTGAGGAGTTCCAAAAATTGAACATAAGGGTAAAAGATATTCCAGAGGAGCATAGGATTGATGTGTTCATAGGGTCTTTAAAGGATAATATCCAACATGATGTTCGCCTTTGGGAACTTGATTCATTAGAGAAGACATTCAGGTTAGCAAGAAAAATGGAAAGCAAAATTATGGCAACCAGGAAGCATACCACTCACAACTATAAAGACGGAAGTGTTGTTGCCCCTAGTCTTCCACAACCTATAAGGTTGACACCACAAAAATTGGAAGAAAAAAGAGAAAAAGGGCTTTGTTACAGTTGTGATAGAAAATACACTAAAGGTCATAAGTGTGCTGAGAAGAAATTATTCTACATAGATTGTGAAGAGGAAGAAGAAAAGGAGCAAGAAAGGTCAAAAGAAGAGGATATACTCCAGGAACAAAGCCTAGATGAAGAACAAATAAATCCGACCATATCTTGTAATGCATTGGCGGGAATTACCACTCCTCAAACCATCAAGATAGAAGGACAAATCAAGAAGAAAAAGGTAATAGTGTTGATTGATTTAGGAAGCACCCACCATTTTATTCATTGTAAGGTAGCAAAAGAATTGAATTGCTTCCTATATCCAGCACCAGAGTGTCAAGTGATGATTGCAAATGGAGGAACAATAAATTTCTCTGGAAAGTGCCATAATATCAAGCTATCCATGGGAGAATATGTATTGACTAGCCCAATGCTTTCCATTCCAATGGGAGGTGCTGATGTTGTATGAGTCCAATGGCTACAATCCTTGGGTACAATAGCTTTTAATTTTCAAGAACTTTTCATCAAATTTTCTATAGAAGGAAAGGAAGTTGAATTAAGGGGTATTGCAGGGAAACCAGGAAAGATAATCAGCTCTAATGGTATGACAAAGCTTCTAAAAAAGGAGCAAAGAGGTGTAATTTCACAATTATGTTCGCTAGATGTTTCCACATCGGAATCATCTATTTCTCCAGATCTCCAAAAAGTCCTGGACAATCATTCCAAGGTATTTGAGACTCCCAAAGGTCTCCCACCTATGCGTGATCATGATCATGCTATTCATCTGATTCCAGGAAGTGTTCCTCCAAACATCAAGCCGTACAGATATCCCTATGTCCAAAAGAGTGAAATTGAACGTATGGTTGCAGAAATGCTAGAGGCTGGTATAATTCAACTGAGTCAAAGTTCTTTCTCTACTCCAGTAGTATTGGTGCACAAGAAGGATGGATCATGGCGCATGTGTCCAGATTATAGGGAGCTCAACAAGCTCACTATTAAAGATAAGTTCCCCATTCCTGTCATTGATGAATTAGTGGATGAATTGCATGGATCAATTTACTTCACCAAGTTGGATCTTCGTTCAGGATATCATCAAATCAGAATGAAGACTGAAGACATTCCGAAAACAACATTTAGAACTCATGAGGGTCATTATGAATTTTTGGTCATGCCTTTTGGCCTTACCAATGCACCTTCAACATTTCAAGGTTTGATGAATTCAATTTTCAAACCATTCCTTAGAAAATTTGTGTTAGTATTTTTTGATGATATACTAATCTACAGCAAGTCTTGGAAGGATCATGTTGAACATGTTGACAGGGTGCTACAACTATTGGAGGAGAAACAATTATATGCAAAAATATTCAAATGTTTCTTTGGAGTCCGGGAGGTGGAATATCTGGGTCATATTGTATCTCATGAAGGAGTTAAGGTAGACCCTAGCAAAATTAAAGCCATTAAGGAATGGAAAATCCCCACATCCATAAAGCATCTGCGAGGATTTCTCGAGTTGACAAGGTATTATTGCAAGTTTGTTAAGAATTATGGGAGAATAGCAGCACCTCTAACAACATTATTGAAGAAAGATGCATTTTCATGGACTCCGGAAGCAACAAAGGCCTTTGAACATCTTAAAGAGGCAATGTGCCAAGCACCGGTCTTAGCTACACCGGACTTCACAAAAACCTTTATTGTGGAATGTGATGCTTCAGGAAATGGAATTGGTGTTCTTCTAATGCAAGATGAAAGACCCATTGCTTTTGAAAGTCGTCCAATCAAGGGAAAGTTTTTAAGCAAAGCTATTTATGAGAAGGAAATGTTGGCAATACTCCATGCACTTAAGAAATGGCGACCCTACCTAATGGGAAGACACTTCAAGGTAAAAACGGATCATGATAGCCTTAAATACTTTTTAGAACAAAGATTATCCTCTGAAGAGCAACAAAAGTGGGTCACAAAGATGTTGGGTTATGACTTTGAAATCATCTACAAAAAAGGGAAGCAAAATGTGGTGGCAGATGCACTCTCAAGAAAGGATGAGGATGTGGAAGCATTGTTGTGTGCCATTTCTATTATCCAACCAGATTGGATAAACAAAGCAAGGGAGGAATGGAAGAATGACGAAGAAGTGTGGGCACTTATTCGAATGTTACAACAAGATTCCAGTACGTCTGATACATTTAGCTGGAAAAATGATTCGTTATGGTACAAAGATTGCTTATACCTCTGTAAGAATTCCCAGCTAAAACAAAAGATTCTTATGGAATTGCACACTTCTCCCTTAGGAGGGCACTCAAGATTTTTAAAAACTTACCATAGGGTTAAGAAGGAATTTTTTTGGGATGGCCTTAAATCAGATATTCAAAAGTTTGTGGCGGAATGTTTGATTTGCCAACAAAATAAAGTTGAAACAATTAAGACACCGGGTCTATTACAACCTTTATCCATTCCAAGCCAACGTTGGGAGGAGGTTTCAATGGATTTTATCACAGGTTTACCCAAATCTGAGGGAAAGAGTGTCATCATGGTGGTAGTTGACAGAATTACCAAGTATGCACACTTTTGTGCATTATCACATCCATTTAAAGCCAGTATAGTTTCTACTACATTTATGGAAACAATTCAAAAGCTACATGGAAACCCAAAGATTATTGTAAGTGACAGAGATCCCATTTTCACTGGAAATTTTTGGACAGAATTATTTTCTTGTCTTGGTACTCAGTTAGCTCATAGCTCATCTTATCATCCTCAATTTGATTGGCAAACTGAGATAGTAGACAAATGTTTGGAAGGATATCTTCATTGCTTTGTATCTGATAAACAAACACAATGGGTCAAATGGTTGCCTCTGGCTGAATGGTGGTATAACACTTCCTTCCATACAACAACAAAAATGACCCCATTTATGGCACTTTATGGGTATCAACCACCATCCATCACATCATATTTAAGAGAAAATTCTAAGGTTCAGGCAGTGGAACATCACATTGAACATCAACAACAAGTCCTCCAACTCTTAAAGGATAACCTCGTGTTGGCACAGAATAGAATGAAACAACAGGCATATCAACATTGCAGTGAAAGAAGTTTTGATGTAGGTGATTGGGTATTCCTACGGCTACAACCATATAAGAAAATGTCCCTCAAGCAAGCTAAGAAGGATAATAAATTATCACCAAAGTATTATGGTCCGTACAAGGTGTTGCAAAAGATTAGTACTATGGCATACAAATTGGAGCTTCCTGCAGCTTCTCGATTGCACCCAGTTTTCCATGTTTCATGTTTAAAGAAGGTTATAGGCGACAAGCTCCTAGTTCAAGCAATATTTCCAGAACTTGATGAGGAAGTAAAAATTATACTGGAACCGGAAGCAGTCACAGAAACAAGAACTCGACAGCTACGAAATCAATCAATTTCAGAGTATCTTATCAAGTGGAAGAACTTATCCGCTGAAGATTCCACATGGGAGGATGAGAATTTTATGCAGAAGTATCCAGAAATACTCAAGCGTTGAGGACAACACTTTTTTGAAGGAGAGGGGTGATGAGCCCCAAATTTGGTAACATTTTGGGCTCATTTGGCCTAACTACCCTTGCTCAACCCTTAATTTTTCATAACTTATGCATCATTTTTTAGTATATTTATGTCATTTGTACAAATGAGGGCAGTCACTATTCCTAGGTGGCTAACACATGTTTATTTCAGGTTTTTTGACATTTAATGGAGCAAAACCACACAGATGAGGGCTAGGAGACAGCCAAGATGGGATCGAGATTTTGTAGGAAGGTTGTCCACAGCATTGAATGGCCTTCCTCGTGATCTTCACCCCCAACTCCGAGCTCCAACAACCACCACCACCGAGCTAGAAGGCAGCCAAACGGATTTTGAGGAAGCAGCAGATTACTCTTAGTTTGGTTAGCCAAACCCCACTAATTTAGGAGGCCAGCTTGGCCCTCGTAATGTATAAATGATGAGGCTGTAGCCTTCGATGGGGACTTTGGAAACCTTGTTGCATATTCTGAACTACGAGCTGATAGCTTTGTTTTGCTCTTTGTAAGCCATTTTT
Source organism: Pinus tabuliformis (assembly GCA_031772625.1). NCBI lineage: Eukaryota > Viridiplantae > Streptophyta > Pinopsida > Pinales > Pinaceae > Pinus > Pinus tabuliformis. Next base: position 1,949,657,799 of record CM062816.1, read on the forward strand.
GGCATGTTATTTGACTTATGACTATTATCTTTTAATGAAAAGCAGGCAGATTTGAGTTCAGTTCTGAGTTCTTAGAGGAGCCATAGCTCTCGGGGTTGGGCCCAACCTGAGAGCAATAGGCCTCCTTCCTTTGTATTGTTACCTTTCCTTCAGCATTGTATTTCTTTTCCTTTACATGCATTTGGAAACACAGTTTGCTGAGTTGAATTTCTTGGTGTGGTTAAGTAGGTTAGTTTTATGAACAAAGTTTCTTTCAGTAGTTTAGATTAGAGTAAGGAGATTGGAGTTAATCAGAGTTCCAAAAAGGGTTGACTGCACACTCACTTCCACCTCTGTTTAGGGACTGGAATTGCAGACTGTGCCACCCACCAAAAACATTGTTTTACATGTTCATGCAAGCTTTGATGCAATGTTCACGTTTGTAGCAGCATCCAGGCATTCAGATCTTGTGGAATGAATCTTTGCTTCAGTACCATGCAAGATTTTCCTTACAAAATCACGTTGCTGTTCTGTGGTTCCATAAAAACAGTTAGAATAGGTTGATGAAATTTTGGTTATGTGCAAGACATGGATGATTTGTTTCATTTACACTGTGTAGTACTACTCCCTCACTCCCTTATCCTTCTAATCCGTGCCTAGGCCATCCACTCATCTCTCAGTTAGACCACTTGCCTCCTAACTCTTCTATCACCCACATGACTCTACCTTTTCGGCCTTCCATTTCCTCTAACCTCCTCTAGACCAACCAGCTTTGCACACCCCCTCTTCATCTCATCTCTCTATCCATAAGCCATCACAAGCTCCCCTCCTACCTCCCTATCCATCCATATAGCCTCTTCCACTCATCCATCACCCAAAAATCCTATTGCAGAACATCCTGTAGGAATTACTGAACTTCCTGTAGAAATTCTGAACATCCTGTAGAACCCCTGCAGACTTCCTGTAGAAGCTTGTAAACACGGTTTCCAGGCATCTAAACTTTGTGAACTTCTCTGAAAGGATGTTAGGGATTCCTTAGACCCTCTCTGAGCCTTCTTGACCTTTTCCAAGAATTTCCCTCCTTGATCTATCCCTGCACAGTCAAGACCCAGTTAGAAGCACACACATAATAATTCCAACAACTTGAACAAAAATACAAAAATATGTTTTCTTTAGATCAAAGTAGTCTAAACACATGCATCTCACCTTCCTAGAAGTAATGGCACCTCTTTCAGTAGTTTGCATTCCCACCTTTGCATCAGTAGGACTAGCTGGTAGAATTAGGGTTTGCTAGGGTTTTCATTTCTTGTTGGCTTTCAGTTCCTTCCTACAGTAGGTTAATTTCCTTTGAGATAGCTTTCGTTCATCGGTTAAAAAGCTTCTTCTGAGAACTCATAGAAGTTGGCTTGAGCCCTAGCGGACTTGTGCCAGCTGACCAAGTGACAGCTGCGACAAGAGCTAGTACTTGTGCATACAGCACCGTCGCTTCCAAGTTTGTTACGAACTACCGGGTTGATAAAATTAGAGAAGGAAGCTCCAGGAGTTGTAGCATTATTGCTACAATACTGGAGCCCACCATCTTTTTGGCGCCGTTGCCGGGGAAGCGTCAGAGTATTAGTAATTGTTTCTTTTCTTCTATTTTCCTACTCTCGCCTTCTGCCAAGTAGTTTATTTCATTTCCATTCTGTAAAAGTAGCATAGACATTTCCTGCTTTCATAGATTAACATTTCAATTCCGCAATTTCATTTTTGCAAGCGTAGATTAGCATTTCAATTCTGCAAGCGTAGACTAGCATTTCCATTCCTGCAATTTCATTTGAGCAAAGTAGATTAGTTCTTTCCTGCTTTCATTTCAATTCGGCATTTTCATTTCAGCAAGATAGTTAGTTGTAGATCAATCTGTTTCAGTTTTTGCAGGTACCAAAGAAAAAAAAACAAAAGCAATCAAAAGTCTTTCCATTTCATGCCTCGTAGGAATCAAAATAAAACAGGCAAATTCTTACCCAACACCCCCACCACATCACTGAGTCACCCTTCTCTCTTCTTCGGTGACAGTGATCCAGAAGAACCTATAGGTGAACCTCCTGAGATATACGAAGATCCTATAGCAGAAGAAGAGTTAGAGACCATTCCATCTGAAGCTATGGCTGACAATAGGGGAGAAGATGAAAGAATAGAAGGTGCCTTCCCCATCCGAGAGACCAATGGAGACATGAAAATGAAGAACATAAGCCCTTCTGCTTTACCTCACTTCCATGGACTGACTACTGAAGATCCTGATACCTTCCTGTTTGAGTTTGATGTCCTTTGTCGAACCTATGACTATACTGAAGATGAGCAGAAGCTGAAACTCTTCCCCTCAACCCTTAAGGATGCAGCATTACGCTGGTTCATGGGCTTACCTGGGAACAGTATCACCACTTGGGCTCAGATGCAGCAAGCTTTCAATACCTAATACCGGGACTACTGTAGGTCCAAGGAAACCAAGGGAGAAATCTTTCGGATGACCATGGGAAATGATGAGTCCTTAGAGGATTACGAGGAAAGGTTCCAACTTAGCTATAAACGGGCCAGATGCACACTTGACCCTGAATCCCTCAAGTTGGTTCTGCTCCGAGGAGTCCCTGAAGACCTCTTAGATACCCTTCACATGTTAGCTGGAGGAGATATTTACCAACTGCCTTATGAGGACATAAAGACTGTGTTTAGAAACCACTCTAGGGCAGCTCGGAAACGAGGTAGAGGAAACCTCCTCTCAGTTGGTATTCCTTTCTCTAAACATGAGTTTGCAAATCAATTAGAGGATCTTAAGAGTGAGGTGAGACAGACCATTGCCATGCAACTTGATACATTTAGAATCCAGCAGAAGAAAGAAGAAGCTGAGAGGGCCTTGGCTATCTTCTGCCCTAGGTGTACAAGGAAACACCCTAAGAACGAATGCCCATTACATTCGGTTGAAGTATGTTTTGTTTGTGAGGAGGACCACCCCACAAACCAATGTCCAACCTTACCTGGGCTTAAAGCCATGTATCAAGGGACAGAAGCCCCCACCGAACCTCTCTATTTCCTCAACCAAAGGAGGCCACAAGGACCTAGACCTTACCAGCAGGGGATGCAAGGGGCACCCCAAGCTTATTACAGCCCCAGCCAATCTACTCCTATGCCTTCCTGGGGTCCCCCTGCTCATCCTTCCTGGTCTATGCCTCCTCCATGGTCTTACCCACCTTAGTACCATACTCAACCCACTACTCATTCGTATCACTCACATGCCCAGCCACAGCCTCAGTGGAATGCACCTCAATCGGGGTGGAGGCCCCAGTACAACACTCCTCCCGCCATTTTGCCTCCACCACCAGCTCAACCACAACCATTACCTCCTGCTCCTCCAAGGCAACCTCAAATGCCTGCTCAACCGAACCCGAACCCCAACAACAGACAGGCCCAGCAGGTATATACTGGGGAAACATCATGCCCTACCTATGCTGTGGAGATCCAGGAGATCAATCTGCGATCTGGAAAGACTCTTCCGGATCGCCAACCTCCTCCCCCAGAGGACAAGGAAGATAAACAGGAAAGTGAACCAAAGGCTATTCCACCCTTTCCTGAGAGACTAACAGCCACCACACAACCCAACCCAGAGGAGGATGAGCTTCTGGGAGAACTCAAACAGTTGTGTGTGAAAATACCACTTCTCCAAGCCATCAAAGATGTCCCAATATACAACAAACTGGTTAAGGAAAAGTGTTTCAGACACCCAGGCAGGCGAAAGAGAGATGCTTCAACCATCAATGTCATAGGACAACTGTCTGACCTTATGTTGGGACAAGTCATCTGCCCAAAGTATCTAGATCCTGGCAGTCCTGTAGTAGATGTCCACATCAATGGCACCATCATACCTCACACCTTCATTGATCTGGGGGCTGCCATTAATGTGATGACCAGATACCATGCTCAAACTCAACCTTCAGGGTTCCTTGAGGAAGACCTCGACAGTCCTACAACTAGCAGATTGTTCCACCGTGACTCCCAAAGGGATTGTGGAGGATGTCTTGGTCTCTGTTGACTCTTGGGAATACCCTGCAGATTTCTTGGTTCTGCAACCAAAGGCAAAGCTCACTGGATATCCTCTTATTTTAGGAAGGCCTTGGTTAGCCACTGCAGATGCCTACATAAGTTGCCGTGCAGGAAACATGACCATCAAAAATGGTCCTATGTCCAAGCAACTAGTCCTATACCCTCCTGCCCAACCCTCATTAGAGCATGACTTACCACTTTGGTTGGAGGAAGGAGAAGAGGATGAGGTGTACTCAGCACCTTTGTGCACCCTAGACACCACTAGGGGAGACCCCCCAACTGAGGATGATTTGATTGAGACCTTGATCCAGAATCCACCTCCCAGTGCACTGTCCTTAGAGGAATTGGTGGAGGATGCCCAAGCCAGCACCTTAGTGGACCTTTGTGCGACCAACCCTGTCACTCCCAGAGTCAAAAATGTGGAGTTCAGCCCTGAGAGAATGTTAAAGATCAGCTCCTCCCTATCTCCTTCCCAGGAAACGGAGCTGTGTAGTCTGTTGGCCAGTGATCTAGATGCTTTTTCTTGGAGCTATAAGGAGATGAAAGGAGTCCATCCTTTGGTCTGTACCCATCACATCTACATCAAAGAGGATTGTAAACCGGTTAGGCAACCCCAGAGGAGAATGAATCCAGCCCTTAAGGACATCGTCAAGGAAGAATTGTAAAAACTATTGGATGCCGGATTCATTTACCCCATCTCAGATAGCGAATGGGTGTCCCCTCTGGTGTTGGTTCCCAAGAAAAATGGGAAGTGGAGAATCTGTGTGGACTACCGAGAACTGAACAAAGCTACCAAGAAAGACCATTTTCCTCTACCTTTCATAGATCAAGTGTTGGATGGACTGGCAGGAAAGAAGTTTTTCTCTTTCCTAGATGGGTTTAGCGGGTACAACCAAATCTAAATCAGCCCGGAAGACCAAGATAAGACCACCTTCACTTGTCCTTGGGGTACCTTTGCCTACCGAGTTCTTCCCTTTGGACTATGCAATGCTCCTGCCACCTTCCAGAGAGCCGTCTTGAGCATCTTTTCTGAGCTAGTCCATGATGCGGTGGAAATCTATATGGATGACTTCACTCCTTATGGGTCCAACTTCCAGGAAGCATTGTCCAATCTGGGAAAAGTCCTAACCAAATGCATCGAGATGAACCTGTTCCTTAGTCCTGAAAAATGTGAATTCTTGATGACTGAAGGGACCGTGCTAGGCCATACCATTTCTTGCCAAGGGTTACAGGTGGATCCTAACAAAATTGCTCTCATCAAGAAGGTTCCACCTCCTCAAAAGGTAAGAGATGTCCGAAGTTTCTTAGGATTAGCAGGGTATTACAGGAGATTCATTAAAGAATTCAGCAAGCTAGCCTCGCCATTGTTTGGCCTGTTGGCAAAAGATGTGGAGTTTAAATGGACTGACGATTGTCAGAGGGCTCTGAATGAATTAAAGGACAAGTTGGTGTCTGCCCCAATCTTGAGAGGTCGAAACTGGGCCCTACCTTTCCACATCCACACTGATGCCTCGAACAAAGCCATAGGGGCAGCCTTAGGACAAGTTGAACAAAAACTTATCCAAGGCAGAACTGAACTACACTGTAACTGAGAAAGAATTCTTGGCCGTGGTCCATGCACTGAACAAGTTTCGACATTATATCACTGGCTATCAAACATTTGTACATACTGATCATGCTGCAATTAGATATTTAATGAATAAACCGGATGTGAATGCTCGTATTATTAGATGGTTACTTTTGTTGCAGCAGTTTGATTTGACTATTGTTGACAAACCAGGTAAAGAAAATGTTGTTGCTGACTTTTTGTCTAGATTGGATTTATCTGCAGATGAGGATGGAACAGTGGATGACCAGATGCCCGATGAACATCTGCTTGCTATTTCAGTACTCTCTCCATGGTTTGCTGATATAGCAAACTACCTTGTTTCAGCACAGTTCCCTCCGCACCTATCCTCAAGAGAGAAGAGCAGAATCGTCAGAAAAAGTGCCTCGTTCACTTGGATCGGGGGCAACCTATTCAAGCTTGGCCCTGATCAGATATTAAGGCATTGTGTAAGGGAGGAGGAAGTCTTTGATATCCTCCTCACCTGTCATAATGGGCCTTGTGGAGGACATTTTTCAGCAAAGAGGACTGCCTTCAAAATCCTGCAGGCCGGCTACTATTGGCCCACACTTCATCAAGATGTCAGAAGGTATATCAGCCAATGTGACCAATGCCAAAGGATGGGGAAACTGACTCAAAAGGATGAAATGCCTCTCCAACCTCAAGTGACTCTTGAGCCATTTGAGAAGTGGGGTATGGATTTTGTGGGTCCCATCAACCCTCCTTCGAGGCAAAGGTCTTACATCATTGTGTGCACCGACTACCTGACAAAGTGGGCAGAAACCAAGGCAATCAAAGCAGCGACAGAAGAAAAGGTGGCTGAGTTCTTAAGAGAAAACATCTTCTGCAAATTTGGCTACCTAAGAGAGCTAGTCACCGATCAAGGAAGCCAGTTCACATCAAACTTAATTGAAGACCTACTAGCTCATCACAAAATCAAGCATAGGACTTCCACCCCCTATCATCCTCAGGCAAATGGGCAAGTGGAAGACACCAATAGAGCATTGGAAGGGATCTTGACTAAGGTGGTGAGCAGCAGTAGGAAAGATTGGGCAGATCGCCTGGTTGAGGCCACATGGGCTTACAACACCACTTGGAAGACCACAACCGGCTTCACACCTTATGAGCTGGTCTATGGGAAGAAAGCTTTGCTGTCTATTGAATTTGAATACAACACTTTGAGGATGGCAGCTCAGCTGGACCTAGATCTCAGCCATGCCCAACAAGAAAGGTTATTGCAGTTGAATGGATTGGACGAGCACCGAATGCAGGCCCTCCTTCACTCAGAAGTGGTTCAACTTCAGAGAAAGGTGTGGCATGACCAACACCTCAATGACAAGCAATTTCAGCCAGGAGATTGGGCGCTGTTGCATGATTCCAGGCATAAAGATTTCAAGGGGAAGCTGAGAACCAGATGGCTGGGACCATATGTAATGGAAAAATGTCATGACAATGGATCTGTTCTTATTCAGACCATTGATGAGGAGGCCATCCCCATGCTTGTCAATGGTCATCGACTGAAGATCTACAGGAAACCTCTCTCAAGACAAGAGTTCATCAAAACTATGGAGAAATCAGTGTTGGTCATAGAAAAGGGTTCTGCCTCTGTTTTGGGCATACCCTGAAAGATCTTGAAAAAAAAAAAAAAAAAAAAGGAAAAAATAAAGATCCTTGGGTGAAAACCTTTCTGAGGCTCCCAAGGCAGATGGTAGGGGTGAAAACCTCATTGAGGCGCCCCTACTGTCTTTCAAAAAAAAAAGAGATTTGAAAAATACCCTTGAGTGAAAACCTCTCTGAGGCACTTAAGGCAGATGGCAAGGGTGAAAACCTCATTGAGGCACCCCTCCTGTCTTTCAAAAAAAAAAAAAAAAAAAAAGGGAAAAAAGAGAAAAAAAAAACAATAAACAAAAAAAAACAGGGACAGCAAGTTCACAATGTGGCAATGCATGCAGGTTTTAGGTATTCTATGAAGGAGAGGAGGTCTCTCAACTCAAAGTCAGGGGTCCTTATCATGCTACCAGGTGACCTCACCAGCACCTCCTACGAAAACACTCATCTTCTCCAAGGTATGGGCACGATTTCATCACAGCTTAGTCTTCTACAGGAAGCTGCAGACTTTCTACAGGAAGTTCTGTATTTCTACAGGAAACTTCCTGTAGAAGTTTTGGAGGGCCCAGAACTAATTGTGTGGGGAGATCTAACGACCAAGGTTCGACATGGAGGCATGCAAGCTACTATTTTCTCCATCACACACTGTTGTCACCTCCTTCTACCACCCTAGTTGACATGCAATAAAAGTACCTGCAAAATCAAAACAGATCATTGAATTATCAAGAGGAAGCGATTCTTAAATGAAAAAAGATGTCGAGATGCCATGCAATACTCATCACAGCTATCCAAGGGCTCTGTGAGCGGGATCGTGATGCCACTGTCTTCACCGTTCAGCATGCACCCGAGGAGGAAAAATTGCTATAGGACATCCTACAGGAATCTCGTAGTAGTTTAGCCAGCTAGAGTGTACACCATTCAATCGCCTGCAACATGCAATAATAAAGCGGGTACATGCAGCCGAGTCACAAGCTTCATCATCAGTAGCCTGCGAAGAGGAACCTCCGGGCCTGTGCAAATAGCAGCAGCAAGCAAATCTAGTCATCGTCGTCCTGAAGCCTAGAAAATCATGTCGCGGCCGCACAGGTAAGTGCCTCGCCCTTTCTTTCGTCGAATTACATGAATACTACTTTGAAATGTTTGCAAGTATGAAATGAACGGGTTGAGCAGTCATATGGCGATTCATCTGGCCACGTCGACCAGTCAGATGGTCTAGTCAGATGTGTAGAATGGTGGTCGTGGCAAAAAGAACGGGTAGTGGACACGTGAGAACCGTCCAGTCGGGGAGAAGCGCGTTTTAACAGAAATGGCGGCGGCAGATCTGCGGAGAATGATGCAACAGTCAGGGAACTTGCAGTGGAATGAGTAGATGACGTCGTCCAACGGTCCGACAGGGACAGCTCACCCCCGCACCACGAATTCCGCCGGATTCAAATCTATCGGCTAGATCGCCACCCCACGCATTTATCATCAGCTGTTTAGAAGTCGAGTGAGCATCCGAATTCCTCTGAAGCGCGACACTCCAAGTCTTCGGCCGTTCGAATGTCTGATAGCAGCACAGAAGCCGTAGAACCACTGCAGTGTTCTCCAGAACCCATGCGCTGCTTCTACAGGAAAGCTCCGCTACAGGAAGCTCACTGCCACGAGGAAAATTGGGCTCTTCACGTCAAAGGTGGCGAATTAAAAAGGTAAGCCTGAACCTTGCCTCCCATGCAATTGGTTTCGAGGGTGGCGGAGTCGACGTTCTACAGTCTGCTCATAAAAGAATTGCAAGTGTTGTCTGCCGTTTGCATGAATTGTCGTCGAAGTGTATGTAAAGTTTCCTACAGGATATGATTTGTAATTAAGCCCTATTAAGGCTCATCTGGAGATAGTCTTCGTAAATTGTATGCGTGGCAGAGGCGTAATTCTACGCTCTATCCCAAAAGGCTAGTTTTTTCGTATCCGCCACCTCCAGCTAACGTAGCAGTTTTTCACCATGACGGGTGGGTTCATCAGAAAGGAACCAACCGACTCAAAGAAACTAAGAGAGAACCCTGAGGTGGTAGAGCTGTTCACTCGCGCGCAATGGATGTCGTTCTGCGACAAATTGCAAGGGTATGATGATGAGGTGGCAGAGGAGTTCTTGCGGGCTCTGAAGCCAAAATCAAAGACATTAGCCACCGTCAATTTCAGGGTTTGAGTCTCAGACTCACCCCACAGTTCATCAGCCGAGTTACCAAGCTCCCAATGGGGGTACCATGGGACAAAGAAGAGAGGAAATTAGGCCAAAAGGCTAAGAAGGAATTCTTTCCACCAGAGGAGCAGTTCTCAGAAGATAAGAACGGGATTCTCAAAACTAGCTTACTGCCACTTTGGAGCGAAGTCAGCCTCCAAATCATGAAATACATCACCTGCAAAGGTCGGTTTAGCATTGTGTATGGGTACCATTTTCGGCTACTCACAGAATTAAGGCATCAGATGGACCTCCCTGCAGAGAACAAATTAAGTATTCCCTACTTTCTACTGCAGTCTATGACTGAATGTGCCACCAAGTTGAGAGAAGGCACACTAGACCAGGTAGCTCATCACGGGCTCATTAAGCTCCTCGTGGAGGATGCACTCCACACATACAAATTCCCTCTCTCATGGGAAGCGTTCCGAAATTTGACTAAGGATGGCGATATAAAAATGTTGACTGAAGAGCTTGGTTCCTCCAGCAGCGAGGAGAAGGAGTCAGTACCCGCAGGGAAGAAAGAAAAAGGCCAGAGACCCACGGCCAAAGCACCGAAGACAGAGCAAAAGGAGAAACAAGAGAAAAAGGGTGCCAAAGAGAAGGATGACACACCCATATTAACGCCCAGAGAGAAAAGATTACAAAGCAGGGTGGACAAGACTGAGCAGGTCCACGTCAGCAAAGGCACCTCGACAGCAGCCTCGACCAAGTCAAAAAGCAAAACACCCTCAGCAAAGCAAACTAAAGCGATCCCACCTGTTTCTATAGGAAAACCAAAACCGGCTTCTACAGGAAGCCAGAAATCAGTTGAAAAAGGGCCTTCTACAGGAAGCCCTGAGAAAGGAAAACCCAAGGAAAAGAAAGCCGACATTCTTGCAAGGGAGGCAGCAGCCGTGCTGGCCGCCCTCAGTACACCTCCTAAGCCAAAGGAAAAGAGAAAGAGGGAGGCCCCTCTATATTTTAAAGCTCGGAGAAGTGTGAGAATAAAAACGGGCAAGCCACAGCCTCCATCCAGCAGCCCAATCACTATAGAGGATGCCCCTACTTCGCCCAGGGAGAGGTCCCCCTCAAAGATATCAGTCACCTATGAGAGGGGGAGCCTGAAAACAACCACTTGGAAAGAAAGGTTAGACCAATTGGCTTCAAAAGCCCGGCTACAGGATGCGGAGGCTGCTCTACAGGAAACCTTAGCCCGGCTTAAGGAAACAGAGAGGATGGAAGGAGAAGCACCCTCATCACCACTGAGGGAGGACGAAGTAGAGCCACCAAGAGAGGAAGAGAAAGAGCATATTCCGGAGCCTAGCCCTCAGCCAAGTCTGAGCTCATATTATAACTTCTTAGAAGCTGGCAAAATTATACCACAGAAATTCACTGTGCCACTGTTCTTTGCATTGGAGGAAGAGAGAGTACGAACACACACGTGGATGAAAATAGCCAAATCAAAAGGTGTGGCAGACATAGGCCCCTTGGAGGAGCAACTCAAGGAGGCAAGAAGGGAATTAGCTATGGCTAAACATGTGGCAAATTGCCAGCGGGTGTTCCTACACGAAGAAAACGAAAAACTTAGACTGCAGCTACAGGAGCTGAGGAGAGGAATAGGCACATCCTCAGGGGACATCACAGCAGAATAGCAAGGTAGAAAGGAACTGCAGATCGATCTTGGGGAGCCAACCACGCATCTACAGGAAACAGAACTGCAAGCACAAATTGAGGTGCAAGCTCTCAAACAACAGCTGCAGCAGACAGAGGCACAATTGGCCTGCATGGCTAGTTGGGCCATGGATGCTATACAATGCAGACAGCGGGCCAAATCCTATGGCCTGTACCTGAGAGACCAATGGCTACAATTTCAAATCAATACCTTGGCGCAAAGGGGTATCTCTCAGCTCCAAGACCCGCAGCAGTTCACTGAATTATGCAATACCAGTTCATCAGAGGATAAGGCCAAACTATCGGAGTTCTACCTCCATAATTTGGCCCTTCCTAATGTGACTTCATGGGATCCCAACACGGTCTTAGGGGATATGCAGTTAATGGCATTTGCCTCATGGTTGAACCATGAAGACAAAAGAGCAGCAGAAGCCAAAGCTGTCATGAACCGAGAGCTGAATGAGCCATTACTAATTAGAGCAGAACCAGGGGATCCAACTGCATTAATATCAGCACACCAACACTTATCCACCGACCCTCAAGCTTCATTGAAATATATGGATCAGCAGGCCCAGGCCATAGCGCATTTCGAGGATATGGAGAGACTGTTAGGGGACAACTGTGTTCAAGCCTACACCTGCCAATGGAATACATTGGCCCACAGTCTAAAAATCAGAGAATATCATACTCCAACTCGACTGAGGGAAGCTCTAGTACGGGTACCCCTCTATAAGAAATCTATGCAAAACCTCCAGGCCAGCTGGATTGGCCTCAATCTAAGCCCACCTCTGCTATTAGGACTGATGGAAGGGAGCACAGAGAAAGATGAGCATGAACAGTGGGAAGAGGTGGAAAGAAAGGCTGGGTTCCATGTCAGTAAGGAGGACACTACTGCAGAAGCTTGGGATGTAAGGGTGGCAGTGAAGGCAATGAAGGACGAGGAGCTGGATTAGTTGCTCAAGGATGAGCAATCATTTTAGCTGGGGGGTGATGGTGAGCCCCAAATTTGGTAACATTTTGGGCTCATTTGGCCTAACTACCCTTGCTCAACCCTTCATTTTTCATAACTTATGCATCATTTTTTAGTATATTTATTTCATTTGTACGAATGAGGGCAGTCACTATTCCTAGGTGGCTAACACATGTTTATTTCAGGTTTTTTGACATTTAATGGTGCAAAACCACACAGATGAGGGCTAGGAGACAGCCAAGATGGGATCGAGATTTTGTAGGAAGGTTGTCCACAGCATTGAATGGCCTTCCTCGTGATCTTCACCCCCAACTCCGAGCTCCAACAGCCACCACCACCGAACTAGAAGGCAGCCAAACGGATTTTGAGGAAGCAGTAGATTACTCTTAGTTTGGTCAGCCAAACCCCACTAATTTAGGAGGCCAGCTTGGCCCTCGTAATGTATAAATGATGAGGATGTAGCCTTCGATGGGGACTTTTGAAACCTTGTTGCATATTCTGAACTACGAGCTGATAGCTCTATTTTGCTCTTTGTAAGCCATTTTTGGCATGTTATTTGACTTATGACTATTATCTTTTAATGAAAAGCAGGCAGATTTGAGTTCAGTTCTGAGTTCTTAGAGGAGCCATAGCTCTCGGGGTTGGGCCCAACCTGAGAGCAATAGGCCTCCTTCCTTTGTATTGTTACCTTTCTTTCAGCATTGTATTTCTTTTCCTTTACATGCATTTGGAAACACAGTTTGCTGAGTTGAATTTCTTGGTGTGGTTAAGTAGGTTAGTTTTATGAACAAAGTTGCTTTCAGTAGTTTAGATTAGAGTAAGGAGATTGGAGTTAATCAGAGTTCCAAAAAGGGTTGACTGCACACTCACTTCCACCTCTGTTTAGGGACTGGAATTGCAGACCGTGCCACCCACCAAAAACACTGTTTTACATGTTCATGCAAGCTTTGATGCAATGTTCTCGTTTGTAGCAGCGTCCAGGCGTTCAGATCTTGTGGAATGAATCTTTGCTTCAGTACCATGCAAGATTTTCCTTACAAAATCACGTTGTTGTTCTGTGGTTCCATAAAAACAGTTAGAATAGGTTGATGAAATTTCGGTTATGTGCAAGACATGGATGATTTGTTTCATTTACACTGTGCAGTACTACTCCCTCACTCCCTTATCCTTCTAAGCCATGCCTAGGCCATCCACTCATCTCTCAGTTAGACCACTTGCCTCCTAACTCTTTTATCACCCACGTGACTCTACCTTTTCGGCCTTCCATTTCCTCTAACCTCCTCTAGACCAACCAGCTTTGCACACCCCCTCTTCATCTCATCTCTCTGTCCATAAGACATCACAAGCTCCCCTCCTACCTCCCTGTCCATCCATATAGCCTCTTCCACTCATCCATCACCCAAAAATCCTATTGCAGAACATCCTGTAGGAATTACTGAACTTCCTGTAGAAATTTTGAACATCCTGTAGAACCCCTGCAGACTTCCTGTAGAAGCTTGTAAACACGGTTGCCAGGCATCTAAACTTTGTGAACTTCTCTGAAAGGATGTTAGGGATTCCTTAGACCCTCTCTGAGCCTTCTTGACCTCTTCCAAGCATTTCCCTCCTTGATCTATCCCTGCACAGTCAAGACCCAGTTAGAAGCACACACATAATAATTCCAACAACTTGAACAAAAATACAAAAATATGCTTTCTTTAGATAAAAGTAGTCTAAACACATGCATCTCACCTTCCTAGAAGTAATGGCACCTCTTTCAGTAGTTTTCATTCCCACCTTTGCATCAGTAGGACTAGCTGGTAGAATTAGGGTTTGCTAGGGTTTTCATTTCTTGTTGGCTTTCAGTTCCTTCCTACAGTAGGTTAATTTCCTTTGAGATAGCTTTCGTTCATCGGTTAAAAAGCTTCTTCTGAGAACTCATAGAAGTTGGCTTGAGCCCTAGCGGACTTGTGCCAGCTGACCAAGTGACAGCTGCGACAAGAGCTAGTACTTGTGCATACAGCACCGTCGCTTCCAAGTTTGTTACGAACTACCAGGTTGATAAAATTAGAGAAGGAAGCTCCAGGAGTTGTAGCATTATTGCTACAATATTGGAGCCCACCAAGGGGCATGTTGGGTCCCTATAATACTAGTGATTACCCGATTACTATTGTAGTTATACCCCTTATTAATATTGTTGTGCCCCTATTGCCCCCATATTGTTATTACTGTGCCCCATAGAATCCCTCTATTGTTATTTTTGTGGCTTTATATTATTATTGTTAGGTCGGCTGGATTATATTGTGACACCTTAGACTCCTATATATAGAAAGGAGGTTTTGTCATTTGAATCATCCAAGATTTGCTCATTTATGTAATGTAAACGAGGTTGCCCCCTCGAAGAGGCTGAATTCTAAGGCGTTGATCTATCTTTTCTATCTTTTCTTGAGCTGGTTTCATAACAGACATAAACCTGTCAAATTTTAGATAACGCTACCTTGGAGCCCATTTTAAGCCATACAAGCTCTTCTTCAGCCTACACACTAGTTTCTCCTTCCCTTTTACCTCATATCCTTGTGGCTACTGCATATATATCTCTTCCTCCAAAACCCCATGGAGAAAGGTTTTCTTTACATCTAGCTGCTCAAGATGCAAATCTTCAGCTGATACTAGACTTAAAATAGTTCTGATTGAAGTCATTTTAACAACAAGAGAAAATATCTCATCAAATTCTATACCCTTTTTCTGTGTAAACCCCTTCACCATAAGTCTAGCTTTATACCTTTTTCTATCTCCATTCTCTTCCTTCAACCTGTAAACCCATTTATTCTACAATGTTGTTTTACCTATAGGCAACCTAACTATGTCCCAAGTCTGGCTATGTGCTAAGGAGTCCATCTCTTCTTTCATGGCTTGCACCCACTTCTTCCTAGTTTCTACCTGCACTACTTCTTCATAACATTCTAGTTCACCAGAATCAGTCAAAAATACATAATATAATGAAGGAGAGTATCATTCAGGGGGTCTACTTATCTTGGTAGATATTCTAAAACCACTTTCAGGTGTTTGAGGTGCTTGTTTCTCTTGTGGTTGTTGTATTTGTTCTTGCTATTGATCATTATGATTTTCAGGCACCTTCACTTTTTCTGTGATCTCATCAAGTACTGTGTATTCTCTGTTTTCTTTTTCCTATTTCTTTTCCTGCAGTTGATCCTTATACAAAACCTTTTCATTGAATATGACATCTCTACTCCTAATGTTTTTGTGTTTTTCATAATCATAAAAGCAATTACCCAAATCATTTACACCATATCCAATAAAGGTACATTTCTTTGATTTTTCCTCAAGCTTTGTTCTATTTTCTTTATTAATGTGGACAAAGGCTTCACAACCAAAAGTCTCTAAAAATGAGTAGTTTACCTTTTTACTTGTCCATGCCTCTTCTGGACTATCACCATCCAAGGAACTTGAAGGCCCTATGTTTATTAGATAGCAACAGTATCTATAGCATTTGTCCAAAATTGTAAAGGAAATCCTACATGCAATCTCAAGCACCTTGCACACTCCATCATTGTCCTGTTCATCCTTTTTGACACACCATTTTCGTGTGGTGTTCGTGGAATGACCTTTTCTCTGCAAATTCCATTGTCTGAATAGTACCTATCAAAATCTTTGTTGTAATATTCAACTCCATTTTCTGATCTGAGACACTTCAACCTTTTTCCTCTCTCATTTTCAACCAAATCTTTCCATTTCTTGAAGGTATCAAATACATCAGATTTATTTCAGATACATTAAATCCAGGTATTTCTCATTGCATTATCAATAAAATTAACATAATAGTGAGAACCATCGAGAGATCATACCTAAGTAGGTCCCCATACATCTGTATGCACAAGCTCTAATTTTTTCTGTTCTTTTCTTTGCCAACTCTGAAGAATCTGACTCTCTTTTGTTTTCCATGAACACAATTCTCACAGAATTTTAAATGAACATGCTTCAAACCTGACAACAAATTTCTTGAGTGAAGAATATGCATCCCCTTCTCAATCATGTTCCCAAGCCTATGATGCTACAATGTTGTATCTGCTCCTGTAGAGGTTAAAGCATTAACATAATTATAAATACCATTGCATAAATACAATGTACCAGCTTTTATCCTTTTGCTATTACCAAGGCTCCTTTAGTGACCTTCCAAGTTTTATCTGTAAAAGTAGATACACAACCTTCACCTCCCAACTACCCTGTTTAAATTAGATTTTTCTTCAGATGTAGAACATGCCTTACCTAATTCAATAGCCATTGATTTACATTCTGCTGTTTTATGAAAATTGTACCCATTCCAATGATTTTATAGGGTTTATCATAACCCAATCGAGCCTGTCCAAAATCTCCCTAAACATAATCATGAAAATGTTTCATATTAGGTGTGTCATGGAATGAGGCCCCTGAATCTACCACCCAGGAATCAATAATATTTTCTAATGAAAGAATCAAAGCATGTTGCAACACATCACCTGTCACATTTTCTTCTTGATTGTTTTCTTACTGCACATCTCCTTCTTTTCCCTTCCGAGACTTGCAGTCTTTCTTCAAGTGTCCTTTCTTCCTGCATTTCTAGCACACTATCCCCGATCTGGACTTGGATATGCCTTTCCTTGACTTACTGCGATATCCTGGATTCTTTCCTTTTTCCATTTTTCTTCCCCTAGTCTCTGCAGTCAAACCATTACCCGATGTCTCACCAAAGATTTTCTGTCGCATTTCCTCGCTAAGGATTTCACCACAACATCATCAAACTTTAAAGTACTAGATCTAGAGACAGAGTTACTAATAGCCATAACTAAACCATTCCAACTTTCTTGAAATGAGCATAAAAATAACAAAGCCATAACTTCATCATCAAAAGTTACCCCTACAGAACTTAACTAGCTGGTAACTATATTGAATTCATTTAAATGATCAGCAACAAATTCACCTTTTGACATCTTGATATTAAATAAATGCTTCATAGGAAATACCTTATCTGAGGCCGAGGGTTTTTCATATAGTTTGTCCAATTCCGACATTAAACCCTCTGTTGTCGTTTCCTTTGAAATATTAAAGGCTACCGACACCGTTAGGCATAGCCATATTGTTCCAAGTGCCATTATATTGAGAATATCCCATTCTGTGTCTGTTATACTCGTCGGCTTCTTTGTCTTTCCTCCCAATGGTTGGTATAGATATTTCTGGTACAAATAATCTTCCATCTGCATCTTCCATAGCTGGTAGCTTTGGCCGTTAAATTTTGTGACCCTAAACCTACCATCCCCTGTCATTGATCCCACTCGAAGAAGGGACCCTTCTCTCTTGCGAGTTTATTAGCCAAATAGACCTGCGGCTCGCATACTAGTGTTGGGCAGTAGATCCCCCACGTAATAGTTTTGGGGCTTAAAGCCCACATTTTTGGGTACTGGTATTTTAAAAGCTCCGCGAAGTGCACAGAGTGCGAATTGTAATGGGTCAAGTCTAAGGGTAGTCCACCCTAAAATATTATAAATTAATCTAGAATGTGTCGGCCTACCCATGGTCTGCGGACCATGGGAATGTATAAATAAGAGCAAGGTTCTAAGTGTAAAGGATAGTTTTGGAATGTAAGAAGTAATATGGGCATCTAAAGGTAATATTAGATCTAAGTCTGTAAGTTCAAAGTTTGGGTTGTAATAGGAGATAGAGGGTCCACAGCTGTGTGTGCGGAGGCATGGTTAGAGTCCGCAATTGAGTGCACAGACCCCTCTAGCTATGTGTGCAGGGTAGGAAGTGGATTGTAACTGGATAAAGGCACTAATAAAGATAAGGTGGTTTTGAAATATCGAGTATCTGTTCAATATTCTTGTTTATGCATCTGTTTATGGTTTATGATTGCACGTATGTCTGTTGTGTTAATTGGGAATTAAAGCATTGAGCTGTCTTAAGTAATTTAAGATCTATAATAATATTAAGCACAGTAAATATAATTAGCAGTCATGCTCGTATTCCCCCGAAAGGTGATTCTCTAAACAGACAGTTGCATAAGAGTAGCGCAATGTGTAGGATTGGTCCGTGAATGTCCAAACCTCATCAAGATGTCCCTAGGTTTCAGAAATCTGGTTCCAACACCCTCCCATACTACCTTAGGTGAGACCTCAGTCCATGCTCCACGGACTGTTGCAGAAAGGGTTGGTAGTTTCGGGATTTTTTTGGCTAAACATTTATGAACCTGGGTGAGGCCCCAATAAGCCAACAAATGGTTCTGTTGGCAGGACCGGGATCTACCTAAGGGATGTTTGATGTCAGAACACTAGAACCCTACGAAGAAAGAAATTGAAGATTGGTTGGACAGAAGCTACACAAGTTCATAATACAGGAAAACAAAACTCCACAGATATCCAAGAAGAGGTGGTTGGATCACTTCATATATACAGAAATCCATGAGGTCTTCTTCATGACTTTCTCTTCAGAACTATACAATTGGATAACAAGGCTAGCAGACAGCTAGGGAAGGTGCAAGCTTGATCAACCGATAGTGTGGACTCCAGAATTGGTGCACAAGCTAGAAGCATCTAAAGATAATATCGCGCGGGCCATAGATCATTGGCTGGACTGGATAATAGGAGGGCTTATCACTGGATTTGTGATAGACACGACTGTCAGCTACAACAAAGCATAAAGACATTTTCTCAAAGGACCGCGAGGTAAGTACATCAAGTCTTTGAATACCTAGATTAAGATTATGTTATGTGAAAAACAAGTGATGTGCATAGATTAATGAGTGAAACGACGTGGAGCAGAAGGGTCTACAAAGGGATCAAAGGGTTGGGAAACTATCCCTTAAATTCAGCGCCACGAGCGAGTGAGGAAGAGCACGCTTGGGTTTCTCTGAGGAGTGCGGTCATTTTGATCAGGCAATGTATTCCGCAATTATCATGTTCGCTAATGCCACCACTCCCATCACCTTCTTCACCTCCAACTTCACCCACTCCGCCTCCACCAAACCAGTAGTTTAGCATGGTGAGTACAATCAAGTTGCCTGTATTCAAAGGAGTAGGAAACGAAGACCCAGATCAGTTTTGGTTCGTAGTAAGAGCAGTGTGGGAAGTGCATGGGATTACGGATGATAACATTAAGAAGGCCACACTGGTCAGTGTGTTGCAAGATCACGCACTGAGTTGGTATATCAAGCACTCAAATGATCACCCGAATGCCAGAATAGTAGAGATTTAGATTGCATTGAACAAAGAATTTAGCCAACCAAAATCAGAGACGCAGTCAATCATCAAATTCAAGGAGATCGTGATGCTTCCAGGTGAAACCCCCTAGGATCTAGATTAGAGGCTGAAAAGTATGATTTGCGAGGCTAATATGACACTGACAGATGTGTAATGCCACGTGTGGTTTGTGGAATCTTTGACACCACACCTGAGGACGACACTATCACAACATAAGCTCTCAACCAAGGCAAAGGAATTTTAAATGGCAATGAGGTTGCATGAAACACCAGTACAGGATCTGGGGTTGGGAGTCCAACAAATTCACGCGCAACTACAAAATCTATGCTTAGAGATGTAAAGTTTGAAGCAAGATAGGGCACCCCGGCCAAAGGCGCGTGAAGAAGTGTGGTGTATAAAATGTAAAGGTTAGGGTCACGACAAGGATCATTGTCTTGTATTCGTGAACTATTTGGCCGAAGGGGGACCGATGCCATTAAGATTGGAGGCACAGGCAAGGCTGAGTGCACGAGCCACACTTTGGTGCACGATTTGTCAGGTGGGAGGAAAGCACGTGACAGACAACTGTCACCTGTTGCAGAAATATACCCAGACTCCGTAGCAACTGTATTGTAATTTCTATAGATGAGTGGGTCACGACGACCAGGACATGTCAGAGCTATGAACTAATGATGGATAGGACCCCAGCTTATCGAATGCAGATAGAAATGTGAGGCCTCAATCCAGCTGTAGCAGTAGCGTGGGATGGCTTCCAACGGCGAGGTCGAGGTCGAGGAGGAATGGGTCTCGGAAGGGGTCGCAGACAACTAATTTGTTACAATTGCGGAGGACCTGGGCACTACACTCGTGATTGTACCAACCCAACAAGACTATCTTGCCCGTATTGTGAACAGTTTGATCATAAAATGATAGATTGTCAGATGCTGATTGCACAAATGCATGAAAAAGGGGTGTTGCAGCCCACTCCGATGCAAAATATCCAAATGACGAGGTCTGAACCATGCGAAGAGGACCCCAATGTAAACATTATGCTCAGAAGTGGTACAACCATAGGGGAAGATAAGGGGAAGCAGCCTGGAGAGGATACCTGGGTAGGTAAGGCTCCTACAAAGGAACCTAAGTTTGACTTAGATTGCACAAAAGAAACGTTTATGGAAGCTAAGAAGAGCTTCACGGAGGTCTCCACTTCAAGTAGTAGGGATGAACTAGAGATGGGCTTGGATCCTTCTATGCTAACTACATTTTTAGAGACATGTATGAAACTGTTGTGTGACAATAAGGTAGTTAAAGGAATACAAGAGCTGATCGCTAGGTGCGTAGGGACAGGGGAACCGCACATAGTTTGAAAAATGGGGAAGCATGCTTTACGCACTGGAAGGGAAATGCGGTTGACAACGCAAATTGGCAAATATGAGATGGATCAGGTAATCTTAGACCTGGATTTGGATGCGAACGTATTACCAAAGCAAACTTGGGAACACATGGGTAGGCCCACATTACAGTGGTCTCCTATTCAATTATGGATGGCGAACCAACAAAATATCTTGCCCATGGGAAGATTCACAGGAGTGATAGTGGATATCGAAGGTGCGAGCATGCAAACAAATTTCGAGGTAATAGAGATTGTAGATGACAGTAACCCTTACCCCACATTACTAGGAATAGACTAGGTAATAGATATGAATGGAGTCATCAACCTAAAGAAGCAAAAAATGATTTTCGAGAAAAAGTCCCTACATGTGATAGTTCCACTGGATCCCGCTAAAGGAAAACATTACACAGAACCCATGCGCGACAATGGAAGTGATGAGGAGTTAGATTGTATCTATAAAATAACCGCACGCAACCAGGATTGGCTAAATCTGACTACAGATGGAAGGGTCTTGTGGGAGCGTGCAGAGTCTTGCCTTTCGGAGTCAGATGAAGAGGATGAGCGATGGCACAATCAGATGAGTGAAGTTACGACGCTAAATTGTAATATGATGACCAAATCACTGCGTTGCGTAACCACCCAGGCTTGAGATCTACCAACATATGATGGACTGACAGTAGTGGATGAATTCTTGAGCAAGTTTGAAAGTGCAATACTAGAGCACCAAAGGTTCGATGCATTAAAGTGGGTGTTGCGCGCAACACCTGTGCGTTGGTGGGGAACACATGAAGGAAAGTTTGAAAACTGGCATGATTGCAGAAGGATGATGCAGCTATGGTTTGGGAAGTCAAAACTACGAATAACCAAGAAATACAACGGATGCAATAATCCACACATATGCCTCACAAAATGGACCAAAGCCTATGGCGAAGAGCCCTAGCCTGAATGGGTACACTTATTTTATCATACCCTGGATGTCATCCCAAGAGAAAGGTATACTGAGACAGAACTCCGACATGGTACAGGTGAATGGGATATCTTACGCGAAGGATTTTTATTAACATTCTTATTTGAATACCAATGGATGGATACTGTTGACGATGTGCTACAAGTGGTGAAAGCCCCCATTTTCAAAATACCGCAGGAACCGGAAGAAATAGTTCTACCAGTATGGTCACGTCAGTTAAGCCATGCCCTAGAATGTTACAACATGCAAGTGGAGGATGATGATGATGACCCCTGAAACATTAATATTTCGGAAATAGAAGGGAGTCGCGAAATTCGAGGACCATCGTTTGAGGACCTCGACATCACTGCGCCACTGAAAACGAGACAAGTGAACATTGGTACAGATGCAAAACCAAAGTACGCAACATTTGGGGACTATTGGGATGATGCCACGGTGGATAAGGTCGTTGAGTTACTTTGTCAATATCAAGACTTATTCCCAACCAAAATAACAGAGTTAAAAGGGATCCTCTATGACCTAGGGATGATGAAGATAACTTTGAAACTAGAAGCGAAGCCAGTTAAGCAACATCCTTACCATTTGAATCCAAAGTATAAGGAAAAGGTCCGCGAAGAATTGGACAAAATGCTTGCAGCAGGAATTATTGAACCGGTGGAAGAGTCTGACTGGGTGAGTCCTATGATAGTGCAGGAGAAAAAACAAAAGGGAAAAATTTGAATTTGCGTGGACCTTTGAAAACTGAATGATTCCTGCATTCATGACCCATTTCCGACCCCTTTTACAGATGAAGTCCTGGAGAATGTTGGTGGACAAGAAGTGTACTCATTCACAGATGGGTTCTCAGGGTACCATCAGATCAAGATCGCACTAGAAGATAGGAACGAGACCACCTTTTCGACTGAATGGGGATGTTTTCAGTACAATGTTATGCCCTTTGGGTTGAAGAATGCACCAGCGATATTTTTGCGCGTAGTAGTGGCTGCGTTCAAGGAATTCATCCATAAGTTTTTGGAGGTTTATTTTGATGATTGGACTATATTTGGGCTAGTCAAGAAACATGTAGCAAGCTTACGGTTGATGTTAGATACATGTTGACGACACCAGATTGTGCTGAATCTTAAGAAGTGTACATTCCTTGTCCCTTTTGGAAACTTGCTCGGCCATGTAGTCTGTAGACAAGGCCTGATGGTGGACCCTACAAATATTGTTGTCATACTCAATCTGCAAGCGCCGCACAATGTCAAACAACTCCATACCACGTTGGGACACACTGGCTACTATCAAAAGTTTATTAAGGGCTATGCAAAAATCACGGTACAAATGGAATAGTTGTTGAAAAAGGATGCTAGATATTGTGCGAATGATGACTGTAAGAAAAGTTTGGAGATTCTCAAGGAAAAGATGGCATCCACCCCCATTTTGGTTTTCCCAAAATGGGACATTGAATTTCATGTACATGTTCACGCGTCATGTATCACGCTAGGCACTGTACTCACGTAGGAATGAGTGGAAGGCATTGATCACTTGATCGCTTTCGTAAGTAGACGATTGTCCAAAGCTGAAAAAAACTACTTCACTACTGAGCATGAGGGGTTGGCGATGGTATACGCACTCTAGAAATACCGCCTCTATCTACTCGGTGGGCACTTCAAAATGTATACTGATAATTCCGCATTGAAATACCTGGTGAGCAAGCCTGTGTTGGGGCGGCGCATTTGTAGATGGTTGTTGTTATTTTAAGAATATGATTTCGAGGTCATCATAAAGCCGAGACCCCTAAACGTAGGCCCAGATCACCTGTCCCAAATTGAGAATGGTGGGGAGCCAACGAATTTGGAGGAAGGACTACCTGATGCACAACTCTATGCAGTGCACGTTGCGGATGGCCACTTTGAGGATATAATCCACTTCTTAACCACAGGGACCGTGCTGTAGGGATATTCAGTGTAGTAGAAGAAAGAATTGGTGGTACGCACGATGGATTTTACTGTTATTGCAGGGCACCTCTACAAAATGGGAAACAACGAAATATTATGAAGATATGTACCTGAATTTGAAAGAGAATAGATCCTCGCAGAAGCACATGGGGGGGCTACAGGAGGACATTATGCGAGATGGGCAATAGCACAGAAGATTCTTCGCGCCAGACTATGATAGCCAACACTACATCAAGACTCAAAAGCATACTGTCGGGCCTGTGACATATGTCAACGGACTGGGAAACCATCGTGAAGGGATGAGATGCCACTCAATCCATAGATGATGCTGTAGCCATTCGAAAAATGGGCCATAGACTTTGTGGGGCCTATCACCCCTCAAGGGAAGATTGGTGCACGCTACATCATCATTGCAACTGATTATTTGACTAGATGGGTGGAAGCACAGCTAGTTAAGGACTGCACGGCTACTATAGCTGCAAAATTTTTATTTGACAACGTCTTGACACGGTTTGGATGTCTAAAAATTCTAATGAGTGACCGCGGAACACACTTCCTAAATGAAACTATCAGCGCACTTACTGAAGAATTCCAGGTGTATCATCAGCAAAGCACACCGTACCATCTGCAAGCAAACAGGACCGTAGAAGCATTCAAAAAGATTCTGGAGACTGCATTGACCAAAGTATGTAACGCGTAGTGAATCGATTGGGATTTACGCATACCTGCTGTGTTATGGGCATACAGAACCACATGCAAAAAATTGATAGGGCAGACACTGTTCAGGTTAGTCTATGGCACGGAAGCTGTCATGCCAATGGAATACACTATACCCAGTTTGCCGATAGTAGCGATTACGGGCATGGTTGACCACGAAGCCTTGGAAGAGAAGCTCACGAAACTAGAAGAGCTAGAGGAAGAATGATTTTTTGCAAGCTTCCATCAGCAGGTACAGAAACAACAAGAGAAAGCTTGGCACGATCACCACATCAAGTTGCGCAGATTCAAAGTCAACGATTTGGTATTAGTGTATGAAAGCAAGTTCGAGAAATTCCCTGGAAAACTCCAAATGCATTGGTTGGGACCATATGTAGTCAAAGGGGTCACAGATGGTGGCGCAGTCGAGCTCAGCAAGCTTAATGGAGAGCCCTTCCCAGGAAAATAATGGTAGTCACCTGAAGCTCTACATGAGTGGGCTGGCTGTCTGACTAACCAACCAAAGTATAGTCTCAACACTTCAAGCAGTTGAAAGAAGGTGTGGGACTATAAACGATTATGCAAGAAAGATGCACAGAAACAGGATTCCACGTAAGGAGTGCTTATTACAAGAATCATGGCCGCATATAAAAGGCTACGCTGCTACGCAGAAAGGTGGGAAAGTGACCATTAAGGTCACTGTTCATGAAAATATTTTCAATCTGAGACAACAAGGGGGGAATGATGGGCATTTAAGACATGAAGTCAGTATTGGATTTGAAGCGATCTCTAGTCTGTATCGCATTAATGAATCAGAAAAGGAGAGAATGGTCAAATTTGAATATTGGTTAGCTTATAAATCACAGCTAGTCATCTATCGAAAAACCATGGCACTGTGAGACTTATGTTATTGAGCTATTTGATAGATATGGACCCATCCAACTTCGATGCTTTGAAAATAAACCCAGAGAAACAGGACCTTTAGGACAGCATAATGCCGATGGCCAAAGTTGTCGTGCCGAGCCCAACACTTGTGGTGAGAGATATACCGCAAATTCCCAGACAGATAGAAGGGCTGGTCTGGATGTCGCTATGAAACTGTGGTCTAGTAAGCGATCTATGAAAGATAAGAGCAAGATGGTGAATCTTTGGATAAAGGATAGAATGTCGTTGAAAAGTGCACCCCTGGGCTGGGTGCCCATGACGCAACTTGAACATTGGGACCTTGCGGACAGCAACATCTCTCTTGCAAAAATGCAACACAAGCTTCAACAAATATTAAGTATATGGGACCAGAGATCACAAGCTTGCTACTCTTGCACAAAGTGTTCATGGCTTTGGCATCTCAGCTTGAGCTAAAATCCTATGAGGAGTCGCTTTGTGTTAACTAAACAAAGCAGAATGAGCATCATCGGTTATGCGAATTAGTAGGGGCAATGGAGAAGAAGCTTAAACAAATTTTGCAGGAGGCAAGGATGGAACAACGAAGCGCAGTATGCCACTCACAGGGATGGTGAACCGCAAAGCCTTGGTAGTGCGTCTCGCCACACCGATGAGTGACTTGTGATGAGTAACGATGATTGTGTTGGGGGCATGTTTGACAGCGGATCCCCCGTGTAATGGTTTTGGGGCTTAAAGCCCACATTTTTGGCTACTGGTATTGTAAAAGCTCCGCGAAGTGTGCAGAGTGCGAATTGTAATGGGTCAAGTCTAATGGTAGTTTGCCCTAAAATATCATAAATTAATCTAGAATGTATCGGCCTACCCATGGTTCATGGACCATGGGAATGTATAAATAAGAGCAAGGTTCTAAGTGTAAAGGACAGTTTTGGAATGTAAGAAGTAATATGGGTGTCTGAAGGTAATATTAGATCTGAGTCGGTAAGTTCGAAGTTTGGGTTGCAATAGGAGATAGAGGCTTTGCAGCTATGTGCACAGAGGCTTGGTTAGAGTTCGCCGCTGAGTGCGCAGACCCCTGCAGCTATGTGCACAGGGTAGGAAGTGGGTTGTAACTGGATAAAGGCACTAATAAAGATAAGTTGGTTTTGAAATATTGAGTATCTGTTCGAGATTCTTGTTTATGCATCTGTTTATGGTTTATGATTTCACGAATGTCTGTTGTGTTAATTGGTAACTAAAGCATTACACTATCTTAAGTAATTTAAGATCTATAATAATATTAAGCACAGTAAAGATAATTAGCACTCGTGCTCGTATCCCTGTGAAAGGTGATCCTCTGAATAGACGGTTGCATAAAAGTAGCACAACACGTAGGATTGGTCCGCGAATGTCTAGACCTCATCAAGACATCCCTAGGGTGTGGAAACCTATTTCCAACACCCTCCCATATTACCTCGGGTGAGACCTCAGTCCGCGCTCTATGGACTGTTGCTGAAAGGGCCGATAGTTTCATGATTTGTTCGGCTAAACATTTATGAACCTGGGTCAGGCCCCAATAAGCCAACAACTAGTTGTTAGAAAATTATATATTATAGAGCAATGGAACACATAAAATTTTAATGCAGAAATATAAACACAGAAAACACATAAAACAAGAGAGACACAGATATAGGTGGTTCATCTAATTTGGGCTACATTGATGGAGAAATAGCCAATCCTTCCTTTTATATTATCTAGCAAACATAAGAGATACAACCTACACTAGATCCATTGTAATTCCCTCTTCGCTCTCACACAATCTCCTCTCTCTTTCTCACTTAGAATACAGATCTACATACAGGAAATACATTTCCCTCATATATAGTGAGGGGTTGCCTTCTAGGGCAAAAAACCCTAAATTAAACATAACTTCTACCATTAGATCTCCACCTAATGAATGGCCTAGATTGCCTACGAAATTACAACATTTTACAAGGCAATTTTACATCTATTTGTAGTTGCTCCCTCGGACCCCCCTTTGCAGTTAAAATATTATAGGCTGTGTTTCCGCCACATTATGAATTGGGTTCTAATGCGGTGATACCTTTGAATAAAGAAGATAATGAGGCTCCACACCCAACAAGTCTCAAGATGGAGCAGAATGAAAAGGTCAAATATTTTAACTAGAGGTTTAACCGTATCTTGAACAAGTTCACAGCATACACCAAACCTCACGACTCCATCACTATTGACTGCTACGCATCTACATTGTTAACCAGTATTGTGTAGTTCATCAAGCGAGCTACGAAACAAACACTATTCAAAAATTTCCAAGAGGCAATTGTTGTGGAGAAAGACCTACATCCTATTAGAGTCATTGTAGATGATGAATCTGATATGGACTCCAAAGACATGGGCATGAGGTCTCAGACTAATATGAGTAAGGAAAAGGAAAAGGAAGCAAGTTAAATTGAGAGCCTTACTCATCTCATCAAATCCTTGACAATCGCAGTTTTTGAACTCAATCAATGGATAAGGGAGAAAACCATGAACAGTACACATCCCAAGTTTACGCAAAGGAAAAATATGACTTCAGGCAGTAGCAGTAGCCACCCAACTAAAATTTCTCAGAGCTCTAACCTTGTAGTCAACTTGGACGCGATCGCGATAGATCATTATTGCAAGTTCCATAGCAAACAACATTCAGAGAAGACTTGCCCGGGATGGAAGCAAGGGATGAGGGCTCTGGCTACATAGTGGACTGATCATTTTGCAGCCAATGAGCAGGCTCGGCCTAAGGATGAAGATGAAGAAGAAGTTGTTGCACCTGATGAAGCTCCAAGTGTTGGGTATGTAATCAACATGTATCAATGTGCTCTCACTACCCAATAAATGACCACCGAGAAGGATCCTCCAAGTGACCTCCCAAAGAAAAATAGTCGATACAACTTGAGAAGTTGAGGGAGGCCCACTATGTTTGAGATACCGAAAGAAAAACTAATACAACATCTACTTAGATCATTTGATTCGCTAGTAATCTCAACATTGAAAACTCAAACCAAGTCCAGGAAGACGACTACAACAGAAAGTAAGTCTGTGAGTAGCAAACACAAGAGTAGCCCACTGGACAACGTGAACACAAGTCTGCCCCTGAACATCTCGATGAGTCTTCCCTCTCTGGACTACAACATTGTTGAAGACATGAAAAAGACCCATGTGGACATCTCTCTCTATGAGTTAATCAAGATCATAGGTTAGTGGGATATTATTTTTTGCGCACTGGGGAAAACCTCCACAAATAGTATTGCCTCTTCCAACAAGGGACCAACTCACTTGCATCCATGTTCAACGAACTTCACATGGAGGAAGCAAACTCACTCTACCCACCATTTTTGTTGTCGTTTGAAATATTTAACTTCAATGTCCACAACTATTTGGTTGATTCCAGTGAGGTAGTCAATGTCATGCTAGTTCGTATTGCTAAGACGTTTAATGCTCAATGAAGTAGCACAACTATGCAGATCATCCAACTTGACAGAAACATGTATTCCAACCATTGGTGAGTTCTAGGATGTGGTCATTTGGTTATCATCTAACGAATGAGTTCATCAATGTATTAACATTGTGATTGTGAGCATCTCAGAAGCATATGGCTTACTTCTTAGCATAGACTAGTCCAGCAAGCTACAAGGATACTTTTCTTAGGACTGGTCACACTTATGGCTTCTACACAAGGGCAGAAACAACTAGATCTGAGTTTTATGAAAAAGATACAAGAAACACAATGTGACTCCCTTGGATGGTCAAAATGAACTTTTGGATTTCATAGAGCTCATGTTCGAAAATTCCTTTCTGGAAACACAGGTGTTGTGTTATCTTGCATAGCCATCCCCCACTCCACCAGACACACAGTTGGGTCTCCTTCCTTCAGTTGTGAAAATGAAACTTATACCATAGATTGTAATAGTAACAATAGTAGTGACAGTAGTACTAGCATAGCAAATGGTCCTTGTATCGATAATATGTGGACCTTATACTTTGATAGATCCAAGACTAAGGAGGGCTCTCGAGTGAGTTCTGTTTTGAAAGACCCATTATAAAGGAATCATTTAGTCTCAAGCCACTTCAATTTTGAGTGCACAAACAACACCATCGAGTATGAAGCACTCATTTTGCACTTACAGAAAATCATCAACCTCAATGTTGTTATGCTAAAAGTGGCAGGTGATTCATAAATTGTGGTGTGTCAGGTACATAACACCATACAATGTGTTTCATCCCATCTTAAGAGTTATCAACAAGAGGTATGGGGACTTATCTCTAACTTCCAAGCCTTCAATGTTATTTGTGTACCAAGAATGCATAATGCATCTCCAGATGCTTTGGCAAATGCAACTACTAGGATGACACCATTGAGGGATAGATTTTATGTTGAAATTTTGTATAAGCCATATTTCCCTGATAACATCACTAATTTCTACATTTTTTATGAAAATCAATAGATACTGCATTTCATGGCTAATGATGACATCTTTAAGGGTGCAATGATAGATGAAGATGAGCATGAGTAGTCTCTGTAGAGTGTAGCTGATGAAAATAAATGAAACCTCATCCCCAAGGGTGTGGTATCACTCGAGAAGTTGTATGACATGCAGAACCACTTTCAAGGGCCTGTGAATTCCAAAACCTAGAGTTCCACAATGTTGTACAAACATATCAACCTCGAAACAAACAAAGATCCAAAGTTCATGAACATCGGTACATGTTGCGCACCGGAAGAGAGGAAAGATTTTTCCCTTCTGCTTTGGAAGTACCGTGATGTGTTCACAAGGACATACGATGGATTGAAAACATATGACACGTGAATAATCCAGCACATCATTCTAATCAAGGAAGGGGCCAAGCTATTTCAATAGAAGCTAAGGAAGATACATCCATCACTTGAGCCTCTCATATAGAAAGAATTGACTAAGCTATTGGATGCTTGGATAATTTACAAGGTTCATCATTCCACGCTGGTTTCAAATCTAGTCCCTGTCAGAAAGAATTCCAAAGAAATCCACCTATGTGTTGATTTCTAAAATCTTAACCGTGCCTTAGACAAAGATAACTACCCAGTGTCGTCTATGGAGCACATATTACAGACAATATCTAGAGAAACCGTTCGCGAGAAGATTGGCCAACACACGTATCATTTACAATCACTTGAAGAGAAGATTAACACTCTCCCTGTCAGTAGCCAAGACTTAAAATATTATTTTCAATGATCTGGGGCTGTGCCCCACATTGTGTAGATAGTTCTTTCATTGATGTTTTGTTATTTTCTTTGCTTTATTGTTTTTTTCATTTCTTTACTGATTCGCTTGCTTTGCTATTATGTTTTTTTGTTTTCTAAATAAGTTTTGTCTTGCATTGTGTTCTAGATTTTGAATGTGCATGTGGTTGAAGTTCAAAGAGTCTTGTGACACTAAAATTCTTGGCCAGTATTGTGTCCATCTTCTTTGTGCTTGGTTGTAACTTTTGTTCGATGAAGTATTGATAGAAAATATGATCCGTTTGTAAGGAAATTTTTGGTCAAACCATGAATCGATGTCTAGTATGAGGAACCTCATGCCTATACTCAGTTTTCTTCTCTGTGTGTTCAAGCGTATCCAACTACTAGAAACAGAGAAGGGGAAATCTAAATGATAAAACCTGAAATAGAGATCTTACATGCTTCTCTGAAGGAACAACCTCTTATGCTCTTAATATGTTGGGATACCTCTTCTACCCCAAAATTAAATAAGTTCTTATGCACAATCCGCTTTCAAAAAAATAATAAAGCCAAAAGAATAGAAAGACTTCCTCCACCGAGAGGTGAAGCAATCAACTCCAACAGGGTATTCTCTAGGTTGCATGACATTGGAGAAATGTTTGTGTTCCTGCGTGACACCATTAGGGTACTTTCTAGGTCTGCTGGCAGCGGAGAAACACCAAATATGAAAACTTATACTTTGAAAATCTTAAGCTCACGAGCGAAATTACCCTCCCCGCTTTGAAAAATTGTGATCTGGCTGAATTTTGTGTTGTGTTCAACTGATTCGATACAAGGTGAACCATGTCTGTCCACAGGATAAGTGGGCAAGCTGAAGTGATCTGCACAACGAATCAATACTCCCCAAAAGGCCAAGGCCCTGTGCTGAAAATGAACCAAAACAGAGAAGTTGGTATTCAACCAGTGTGTCACCAAGTGTTATAGTGGTTACAACACCCTCCAAAATTTTGGCTCGCATCCAAATTTTGGATCCTTCCTTTGTTTTTCCTTTGATGGTTGCAAACACCTGAACTCACCCCATGAGCTCTTATGAAGTCTTTTCATCTGTTTGCTTGTTTGACCAACGGTCATATTTTGGCATGTTGATTTCTTTATCATGCTTGTGATCTAATGATGGTGATTTTGAAGGATTGTTTTTTTGTGTTTGGGTTGGCTTCACTATGTGAACACGCATCACACTTACACACAAAGTTGTAAGAACTTTCACGCAAGTGTCGTCACACTTGTTCGAAGGTCTATCACAAGTGTCACATTTTTCGCTCTCAAATCCAAGACAGTCTCACCAAGGGCATGTTTTGTCTTACTGACATGGCGTTCTATGCTGTCTCATCATCAATTAGGTTAAGTCTATGATCACAATGTCAGTTTTTACAAGTTCACTTGCTCTCAACAATTGGCCATTTTCCTAAAAATCTGCTCGACCGAACAACCCTCTTCTACCGGACCTTGACTAAGCTATACTATGTAGTCTCAGCCCTCAGTGACCCTCCTGTCCTACCCAGAACTGTTTAGTGCTTGAGGATGTCCTTTAGGTCAGCTGCACTATGCAATCCCAGAGGTGGTTAGCCTATCTTCCTCCCAGAATTGCGTAGACACTGCCTCCATTTCCAATTGAATTGCGCATTTCTCAACAACAATCACCAACCATCCTTTTTTTCTTTATGAAGCCTACAATGCTCTGATATTTGGGTCCGTAATGCTCCCCAAAATTGTGTAGACATGCCCAACTAGTGCTTTCCTACCTTGCTCTGCATAGTTTCCCGAAATTGCGTAGAACTTCCCAGCTAACCCTTGCTACCTTGCTTTGCACTGCCTCCACAGATTGCGTAGACATGTTTAGAAGTTCCCATGCTACCTATCCTTCACTATTCCTAGAAATTTTACTGTCATGCTCAACAGGTCCCTCTACAGCCTTTCTCTCTCTTCCCTCTGGAAACTACAGAGAACTACCCAACAATCCCTTTGTAGCCTCGCTATGTATTCCCTCTGAAAATTGCACAGAGGTGTCTCCCTTCAGTGCCCCACCTTACAACTGACACTAGTGACTTTCACTACGTAATCTTGCCTCCGAGTGATCACTATGTAGGTTTTCCCGATAGTGCAAGTTGTCCTCCCGGAATGCCTCATTTTAGCCTAAGTTACGCTTTGCGCTGTCTCAGTGAGTTGTCCTCCATCACTATCACCCAAAACACTAGAACAATGCATCATGCTAGACTAGGAGCTTTTTTATTTGATTTCATCCCATCATGAGTGAATTGTAGGAACATGTACACCAATAGATCATAGCATGATGACAAATGGGATGAAGAGGGAGAACACATGCTAGAAGTCTTGCTTGTAGCTAGATGGACATACCAAGTGTATCAAGAAACAAGTAAAAGGAACATACGCATTGAACCATCAAGAAAGACCAAGACCATCGAAGACCCCACAACACTATTCCATGTAGAGGAAAAGATAAAGCACACCAAGAGTACATCCATCACTTAGCAACGCAAGAACTTGACATGGACACCACAATAAGCCAATACATGTCAATAGTATCATTTCAAGTTGTGTCATGAGCTATCTCAGCCACATCACCATTATGGGCCATATCCATTGTAAATGAAGGTAATGTAAAATGAAGTCCAATGGATGCACACAAGAAGTCAAAGAGTCATGTCAGTTGAAAGTTCATGGAAAGTTGAACCATCATGAGGGTAGTCTAAGAGTCACACGGGTCCAAGGATCCCCCTTGACCATATATACCCCTCCCATTGTATGAGAATGGAATTTTCACCTTGGCTCCTCCCACATATCCTTGAGAGTCTATAGTCTGCTCTTTGAGGAGTGAGGAGTGGTTCGAATGTCCCACTACTGGGACTAGTGATGTATGGTGTACATATGTGTCTTCGTACTTTTTCTTAATTCATAAGCCTGTTCAGGCTAGTAAGTTTTCACACATGTTTTGTAGATGTTTGTAAGACTACTCTTTAAACATTTGTAATGCATGTTTTATTAAACTGCACTAAGATAGTTAAATTACTTTGGTTATTTTAGTACTTACATTTTTGAAGATGTGTTGTAATTTTTATCACTGTCATCTCGTCCATGCGGACTACTCAGCAGGAGATTAGATAGACCATTCTTGTTTACTAGTTATAATGACCGTCACCTTTGTGTGCACTACTCTGTTCAATGTTGGACATAATGTTGGCTTGTTGGGGCTTGACCCAGGTTCAGATGTGATTTAGCCAAACAAATCCTAGTACTACTGGCCCTCTTAGTACTTACATTTTTGACTATGTGTTGTAATTTTTATCACTGTCATCTCATCCATGTGGACTACTCAGCAGGACATTAGATAGACCATTCTTATTTACTGGTTATAACGACCATCAGCTTTGTGTGGACTACTATGTTCAAGGTTGGACATAATGTTGGTTTGTTTGGGCTTGAATTAGGTTCAGAGGTGATTTAGCCAAAAAAATCCTGGTACTACTAGCCCTTTCGACAATATTCTGTAAAGCGCGGACTGAGGTCTCAACCGAATTAGTATGGCTGGATGCTAGAATCAGGTTTCTGCACCCTAGAGATGTTTGATGAGTTCAAGTGGTTTGCGGTTCGACCCTGCACACACGTCTCTATGGGCACTTTCCCGGACCTGGCAACCTAAGACGCTGCCTTCACGCAACCCCACTCGACGGCCAAACAATGTAATTACCCAACTCCTTACTATTAATCTAATATTAGTTTATTAACTTAGCTTATATGTATGCTTTCAGTTATACTTAACAATATTCACAATTCATACAAGTGCACGCAATAAGGAAACAGGATATTCCCAAATGATATCAAACATGTAATAAATTAGAATAGATACATAGAAGTGGTGACAAAATCTTTCTTTATTAATCTCTTCTCCAGTTACAGACTCAACTCTACCCTACGCACTTAGCTGTAGGGGTCCACGCACTCAGCTGTGGAGTCTACTAGGCCTCTGCACACTCAGCTGCAGAGCCTTTTCCTACCCTATGACCCAAGACACACTTCGCACTCTTACTTAATCTCTAAGACCCTTAATCATCATCCTCCATTAGATGTCTTTACAACTTAGAGCCTCGCTCTATTTATACAATCCCATGGTTTGTAGATCATGGTTAGGTCGACATTACATTCAAAACTATGGTGGACAGCCCTATGACGCTAACATACATTTCGCACCCACAATTCATGGAGCTTTACAACAATATCAACTCAAAACTTGGGCTTTGAGCCCCAAAACATGATGTGGGGGGATTCCATGCCCAACAAGCCTCCAACACAAACATAGTGACTCACCTTTGAGTCACTCTGTTGGCAGAACGATCTTGGCGTGGAGTCCCTTCAACCATTCTCGAACGATACTAGTGTCTGCGATGCACTGAGCTGCTGCTTGCTGAACCTACTGCATCCATTCTGCTGAGACTTTTGTGACTGAATTATTCCCATCCATCTTGACCAGTATATGTTTATAGTTTCGTACCTTTGTCTGGCTCCCTAGAGTCTGAAGACTATGCTTCTATCAGTTAGTCAGATAGTTGGTCCACCCATGTAAGGCTTCAAGTGGCTGCCATTCACTTTGCCTGGGAAGGGTTATCCATTTAATTTGATGAGCTGGACCACGCCTCCATCTATGACTTAACTATGTATGGTCCCAGCCAATGCATCCTAAATTTTCCTAGAAATTTTTCAAAATTACTGTCATATAGCAGTACTAAGTCATTTACTTTGAATGTGCCCAACTTAATATGACGATTGTGACAAGCTCTCTCATGCTTCTTTTGAACCCACTAATTAAAACCAACCAAGAATCGTTTCTACTCAAGTTCTTCTAATTGCATGAGTCTTTCTTCCAGAGCTTCGCGGTCCATCATCCCTGTGAGCGCTACTATTCGCAGACTAGGTACAATATATTCCATTGGCATGAGAGCTTCCACACCATAAACTAACCAGAAAGGTGTTTGTCTCATCAGTTTCTTGCATGTTGTTCTAAAAGCCCATAACACTGCCAGTACGCACAAGTCCCAATCACTTCGTTGTGCATTACACACTTTGGTCAGCGCAGTCTCCAGTATTTTGTCAAATGCCTCTACTGTCCCATTAGCTTGTGGGTGATATAGTGTACTCTTCTGATGATACACCTAGAAATCTTCTGTGAGGGCGCTGATGGTTTCATTTAGGAGATGTGTTCCACGATCACTCATTAATATTTTCGGAAAGCCAAATCGGGTCAACACGTTGTCAAACAAAAAATTTGCAGCCGTAGCGGCCCTGCAGTCTTTGACTAGCTATGCCTCTACCCATCGTGTTAGGTACTCCATGGCGGTGATGATGTAGCGCACACCTGTCTTTCCCTGAGGTTTGATTGGTCCCACAAAGTCAATTGCCCATTTCTCGAACAACTACAATGTCATTTGTGGATTTAATGGTATCTCCTCCCTCTGTGATGGTTTTCCAGTCCTTTGACATATATCGCAGGCCTTATAGTGTGCTTTTGAATCTTGGTGCAGGGTTGGCCACCACAACCCTCCACAAAAGATCTTTTGTGTAGTTGCTCATCTTGCATAGTGCCCTCCTACAGTGCCCCCATGTGCTTCCATGAGGATCTGACTTTGTTCAAATTTAGGTATGTATCTTTGTAATATCTCATCATTGCCCATTTTATATAGGTGACCCCCGATGACAGAAAAACCTGCCACGCGCACCACCAATTCCTTCTTCTGTTGGACGGAGTATTCCTTCAGCATGGTCCCTGTGGTTAGAAAGTGGATTATATCTTCGAAGTGTCTGTCCATGACACGCACAGTGTTATAGGACAAATTGACCTCCTAATCAACTCAGAGGTAAAAGACAAGATGACTGAAGCAATGACCACAATTGCAAGCCCAGAACCCACACTAACACTCTCTATACACTGACAACCTACTTCATAAATCTTGTTACCAAGCATAAAGGAGCATTAGTCACCCCGCTAACTCTTGTCGTTAGACCAGGGGAGCGTTAGTGAACTTAAGTGATGTTCAAAAGGTTATGCCAATGAATCTGCTCATAAATATATAGATATTAAATCCCTAAATTTGCACAAGAAAAGCAAGGAAACTACAAAAATCAAGATATTTGGAGAAATTTATTCTGAGAATGAAGGAAAATGGGAAAAATCTTGTAAACAAGGCAGGTTCATGCTTTTTTCCCTAATGAACTCTAGATGGAGCTTGGTAGCCCTAATTTGATTTCTATATAAGCAACGAGAGGGCCATTGCAAAAGGGAATAGAGCATTTGGAAGGATAGCCCATAGAGTTGTTGTGAACTATCATATTCTTGAAGGAGCTAGCTGAAAGAAGAGAGAGAGAGGAAGAAGGGGTAAGTAAATATTATCTCGGTCAATTGCCAGCTCTTGATCTCCAATTCGAAACACTTGCTCGTGTTCATCCCAGCGTTGTATGATCCATCTCAGTAAATCCTCTTGTCCTTTCATTAGCTTTAGCCTTGCATACTTCAAAAAACCATAGTGGTGCAATGCAAGTATGCAAGTTGGATCATTGCACATCAGTAATTCCTCATTATCATGGGCCTGCTCTTTCCATAGGTGAGTCATTTTAGCCTAAAACTTGCACAAAATAACCCTAAAAATAGTTAAAATGGGGCAAAATCACTTAAGGAATCCATACAAGAGGGCTTCAAATGCACCCTACAGCCCTAACACCCCTCCCGATGCTGCACAAGGAGGATTAATGCCCTCCAGTGGCTCATACAGAGCATTTAACGCTCTCTACTAGCCATCTGGATGGCATTAGTGCGCAAAAACGGCTCTAGGGCACCTCAGATCTGTAAATTTCCACCCATAAAACTGTTAAAAAAGGTTTAATAACGCATAGAGAAAGGTTTTATCTCTCACCTGGGACTAACGACACATCAAATGGTTGCCCGAATCTCCTGCAATGGTCCGCGCAAAATCTACTCCTGTTTAGCTCTAACAAGCTCTCACAAACTTCAAACTAGTGAAAATGATACATGTGAAAGCTCAAAGCATCTCCTTATATAACTTTGAGAGACATGATTTTTTTTTTAAATCATTAAAGAGGAAGTAGTCCATTCTACATGATTTTTGATCATGCATGAACCCAGATAATAGGAATTGCTGCTTTTTTATACTTTTTACTACTTTTGATGAAAGTACTTTCAGGAATGAAAAGTAGTAAAAGTTGCATGCAATCCTTTATAGAGCACTGTTACGGATATTTTATTTCTCTTTAAAAAATATAAACATCCCTGAGTTTTCATCGTTAATCTCGTTAAAATCTATCTAACAATGGTAGAGCACTTTTGGAGACATTTTATTGCTCTTTAAAAAATATAAACATCTCCGAGTTTTTGTAGTAGGGCTCGTTAAACATCCATACCACAATCAGTAAAGCACTTTTAGGGATATTTTATCATTCTTTAAACAATATAAACAACCCCAAGTTTTTCATCATTTGCACTCGTTAAATATATGCAAACAATGCTCTGAGCACCTCTTTTTTGATCTTGTTCCAGCTCATAAACTGAAAAAGACCAGCGAAGCATTCATTTTAGGCACTTTTTTTCTCGCTCTTTAAACCGAAAAAATCCTGAGTTGTGTCTTGCTACTCATTAAACATGCTAAATATGACCCAAGCATTCTTTCAGGTACTTTTTCTTGCTCGTTAAAAAATGAAAAATCCTGAGTTTTTGTTATTGAGCTCGTGAAAGTGTCACAACAAAACACGAGTTTAGTCCGTCGCCTTGTACTTATAACAAAATGAGTTCGACATATATTGGAAAAAGGTTTCTCTTTATCCAGGTTCAATAGATTAAAATACGGAAAAGTAACCCATCCGGGTATACTATTAAACTTTTGTAACCCCCAGTTAACAACTATGAGAAAGGGACCACCATGGAGTCTCTCTTTACGATCTTTTCAGACTCTCTAAATATTAAAAGACCACCGAGTTGTCTAGTCTGGACTCTTTAAACACACGGACAAGATATAGAATCATTCTTTTTACGATACTTTTTAGACTCTTAAAAGATGAAAAAATCAACGAGTTTTCCTATCAGGACTCGTTAAACTAATCAGATAGGGAAAAGAGTCGTTCTTTTTGCAATCATTTTTGGACTCTTTAAAATATGAAAAGATCGATGAGTTTACCCATCTAGACTCATTAAAAAATCAAACGGGGAAAGTGGACAATACAACTGTATCCT
This sequence comes from Pinus tabuliformis, assembly GCA_031772625.1. Lineage (NCBI taxonomy): Eukaryota > Viridiplantae > Streptophyta > Pinopsida > Pinales > Pinaceae > Pinus > Pinus tabuliformis. Next base: position 1,949,696,549 of record CM062816.1, read on the forward strand.
GTATTCGAAAGCATGGTTTGGTAGCATTCGTTCCCTTGAACATGGAACTCCCTCAGATAGATCGTCATTTTTGATAGCCTCTCAGTATGAACCCTACCAACCTATGAGTTTTTAGCCTATATACCCTGATGTAATTACACCTCTGTATCTTAAACACTCTATAGTGTTCATGAGTCTAGCGCTGTCTGGTTAAAACCATTGTCATGCCTTTTATTGTTCAAGGGTTCCCATTTGTTTCCTCTATTAGCCGATCCTACATATCCTTTCATCATGCCCTCCATTGTTTAGACCCAAAAGCTCAAAAGATTCTTCAAAAACCAAAATCATCCTTGTCAACTGATGTAGGACACATCATTGCCTACCTTTCGACAGGTTTCTTCCTATCAACTTCAACACTCTATCTAGGAAGATAACCCAGAAACACATTCAGTGCCTTGGCGCTTGCATACATTAGTGGCAGGTTACCTTGTGTTTGATCACGGGTTTTCATTATTGGCTCCTGGTTAAGCGATTCTATGAGTGTTCGACAACAAAAAATCTTTCACACTCGTTAGTTTGCACTGTGCATCTTGGAGACCATCACCATTATTAGTGGCCTTCCTCGCATCTGTTAACAGTCTCCATTATTGGCTGGTAATCAAATGATTTCATGCATGTTCGATGTTAACACATATTATCACATGTACCGATCTATGCTATTCGGTGAAGCGGGAATCAAGATCTTGGGTAGAGGCTTGCATCATTAAGCCTTGTTTCCTCTCCCAAGCTGCGATATTGTTCTTTGGAGACAGCTATTTCAGGATGATCTATTATGACACTAGATCCGCCCTATGCCATATTGGTGGCCCACATTATTATATCTCCGAAGAGAAAATTACTCTAACATAGCTACTAAGCATGGGAATGCCCAACTTAGGACATGATTTTAGCAGTTTATATATATGTATCTTTGTTCTATCAGGTTTTCCTTGCTGCCTGAAACTTCTCTCTCTCTCTCTACAAAGGTTTTGACAGCAAATTACAGTGTTTTTTCATAAATTATTTCGACCATCGTCTCTGCCTCTGATCTCATACTTTAGGGGGCATCTGTTATAGGATAAATTGTCCTCCTAATCAACTCAAAGGTAAAAGACAAGATGACTGAAGCAATGACCACAATTGCAAGCCCAAAACCCACACTAACACTCTCTATACACTGACAACCTACTTTATAAAGCTTGTTACCAAGCATAAAGGAGCGTTAGTCACCCTGCTAACTCTTGTGGTTAGACCAGGGGGAGCGTTAGTGAACTTAAGTGATGTTCAAAAGGTTATGCCAATGAATCTGCTCATAAATATCTAGATATTAAATCCCTAAATTTGTGCAAGAAAAGCAAGGAAACTCCAAAAATCAAGATATTTGGAGAAATTCTATTCTGAGAATGAAGGCAAATGGGAAAAAGCTTGTAAACAGGGCAGGTTCATGGTTTTTGCCCTAATGAACTCTAGATGGAGCTTGGTAGCCCTAATTTGATTGCTATATAAGCAACGAGAGGGCCATTGCAAAAGGGATCAGAGCATTTGGAAGGATAGCCCATAGAGCTGTTGTGAACTGTCATATTCTTGAAGGAGCTAGCTGAAAGAAGGAGAGAGAGAGAGAGGAAGAAGGGGTAAGGAAGGCTGATACAATGGATTGTTGTAATCACTCTTCCATTTTGAATATAGAACTGTAGTTGTGTTCCCTACTCCAAAGTGTCGGTGATATTGTGCATTTATTTGTTCATTCTAATGCTTTTTGAGTTGAGTAGTTAAGTTATACATTTATACATGTTTGTTACAGATTCTTACATTTGTTTTCGGAAGCATATGTTTGATTGCTTTGCCTTGTCCTTTGTGCAGGAATTGTCTTGGAGCCGGTTTAGAAGGAGTTCTTCTTACCGCATGGAGATCCCCAAGCGAATCTAGAAGGAAGCAAAGGTGATCCTCTTTCCATACCCTATCAATATTAGTTTGATAGATGAACATGTGTGTAACTGGTAGCTTTTGCAGATAATCTTATAGTCTGTCGAAGGTACCGAGAAGGCCTTTGAGGGTAGTTTTCATCCCATGCATTTTACCCCATAGCACACGGAAAAAAGTTGAGTGTTAGGTAGTCCCTCCTCCAAATTAGTTGGTTCCTCACCCATCTCGATGCGTAACAAGTGATCTGGTCCTGTGTTTAGGTGTCCCTACTTTACTACAACCTCAAAATCATATTCCTAGAATAACAAGAGCCACCTGCATATGCGCCCCCCCCACACTGGCTTATTTACCAGATATTTTAAGACGGAATGGTTGGTATACATCTTGAAATTTCCTCCAAGCAAATAGTGATGGTATTTTTGGAGCACATACACCGTTACCAACCCCTCGTGCTCGGTGGTGGAATAGTTCTTCTCTACTTTGGACAACCTCTAGCTTGCAAACACGATAGGGTGATCCAAGCCTTCCCCGCCCTCGTATGTGAGCACTGCTCCCAGCACAATACACGATGAATCAACATGTACATGAAGCTCCACATCCCATTTTGGGAAGACCAGGATTGGAGCAGAGGCCAATTTCCCTTTCAGGACATCCAAACTTTTCATGCAATCATCATTCCAACAAAATGTAACATCCTTTTTCAATAGTTTTTCCATCGGCGCAGTGATTTGGGCATAGCTTTTGATAAACTTTCTGTAGTACCCGGTGTGTCCCAAGGTAGCACGCAACTATTTAACACTTCACAGTGCTTCCAAATTTAGAATCATGGCAATATTCACAGGGTCCACCATCAGTCCCTGTTTGCAGACCACATGTCCCAACAGGTTTCCAAAGGGAATGAGGAATGTGCACTTCTTAAGGATCGGTGCAATTTGGTGTCACTGACAAGTACCCAGCACCAAGCATATGCTTGCTACATGGTGCTTAACTAATCCAAAGATAGTCTACTCATCGAGATAGACCTCCAAGAATTTGTGGATGTATTCTTTGAATGTGGAAACAACAATGCATGAAAAGATGGCTGGTGCATTCTTGAATCCAAATGGCGTAACGATGTTTTGAAAGTAGCCCCATTCCATTGTGAAGGTCATTTTGCTCCTATATTCTGGCATGATCTTGATCTAGTGGTACCCCGAGAACCCATCCGTGAACGAGTATGCTTCTTGTCTACCAACATTTTCCAATACTTCATCTGTGAATGGTGTCAAGAATGGGTCATGTACACAGGCGTTGTTCAGCTTCCTGAGGTCCATGCATATTCTTATTTCGCCCTTCTGCTTTTTCTCCTGTACTAGGTGATGTCGGGATCCTCAATCCCTCGAACCTCGTGACATCCTTCCGTTTGTGGAATGTTAATATTCTGTGGATCCTCATCATCCTCCTCAACATTTACATTGTAACATTCCAGTGCATAGCTCGACTGTGTCGTTCATTCCAGTTGAAGCACTTCCATTGGCTCCTGGGGTATTTTGAAGATAGCTACTTTTACTGCTTGTAGTGCATCATCAACTGTATCCCACCAATGATCTTCAAACATGAAAGTTAACAGAAATCCCTCACGTAAGATATCCCATTCACTCATACCATGGTGGAGCTCCATCTCAGTATACCAATTCATGGGTATGACATCTAGGGTATGATAGAACTAATGCACCCATTCAGGTTGTGGCTCTTCCTCATATACCTTGGTACATTTCATGAGGTGTGCATATGGATCATCGTGGCCATCATATTTGTTTGTTAACCACATATACGGTTTCCCAAATCGTAGGCGCATCATATTTCTGCATTCGCGCCAGTCCCCAAAACTCTTCTAGTGCGTACCCCACCACCTTGCAGGCATAGCGCGCAGTGCCCATTTCAGAGCATTGAACTACTGTTATTCTCGAACTTCACTTTCAAATTTGTTCAAGAATTCATCCAATGTGGTCAACTCATCATACATAGGTATATCTCTCGCCTCTGTTGCTACACATCATAGTGAACTTATCATCATGTTGCAGTTAGCGTGGTTACCTTGTGTAACTGGTTCTACCATCGTTTAATTTTCTCGTCTGAATCTGATGTGTAGGAGCTTTCCTGCTCCCATGAATCCTGCCATCTACTGTTGGATTGACCCAATCATACTCTCACGTGTTTATCTTTTCGACACAGTCGAGATAGTCATCACTATCATCATCGCGCACCGATTCTATGTAGCATGCTCCTTCCGCAGGGTCTAGCGGTACCACTACACGTAGTGACTTTTTCTGAAAAATCATCTTGCGCTTCTTGAGATTTATCACCCCATTCATATCAGTGGCCCAATCTATTCCTAGTAGAGCATGATAGGGGTTGTTGTCATCAACAATCTCTATCACTTCGAAATCTACAAGCACGCCCGCACCTTTGATATCCACCATTACTCCCTGCAATCTTCCCATGGGTAGGATTTTTTGTTGGTTCACCATTCACAGTTGAATAAGAGACCACTGCAACATGGGTCTGCATCCATTCCTAGATCCAGAATTACTTGATCCATTTCATACTCCCCAATTTGCACAGTCAATCTCATTTCCCTTCCTGTTCGTCGTGTGTTCTTTCTGAGCTTCCAGACTATGCGTGGTTCTCTTGACCCAACGCACCTAGTGATAAGTTCCTGTAGTCACTTCACCACTTTGTTGTCATGCAGTAGCTTCATGCATGTCTCCAGAAAGGTAGTGAGCATTGAAGGATCCTTCTCTGGTTCTTGTTGATCCTTACTACCTAAAGTGGAGGCCTCCGTGAAGCTCTTCTTAGCTCCCATGAATGTCTCCTTCGTGCACTCCAAATCAAATTCAGGTTCCTTTGTAGGAGCTTTGTGAACCCACGCACTTTCTTCAGGTTGCTTACCTTTGTCATCTGCTATCGTGATACCACCTTGAAGCACGATGTTTACATTTGGGTCCTCTTTGTGTGGCTCAGACCTCATCATTTCTATGTTCTGAGTTGGGGGAAGCTGGAGTATTCCTTTATCGCAACCTCGCTATCAGTGTATGGCAATCCTTCATTTCATGATCAAATTGGGTACAATATAAACATGATGCTCTCATCGGATTTGTACAATCTCAGGCATAATGCCCTAGCCCTCCACAATTGTAATAAATCAGTTGTCTGCGACGCCTTCCTGGTCCTATTCCACCTCGACCTCGTCTGAGCCCCTGAAATCTTGTCTACACCATCCCTGGATTTTGATCGAGGCTTGTGTTTTAGTCTGCACCTTGTAGGTAGGGGTCTAATCCATCATTATTTCATAGCTTTTGCAGGTGTGCTCATCATGGCCTACCGACCTACAGAAATTACAGAACAATTGATGGGACGTCTGCGTATACTTCTGTAATAGATGATAATTATCCATAGCATGTTTTCCTCCTACCTGACAAATTGTGCACCATAATGAAGGCACCACGCTCAGTCCTGCTTATGCCTCTAGTCTTAATGGCATTGGTCCTCCTCTAGCCAAGTAATTCACGAAGACTAGACAATGGTCCTTGTCCCTTTCATTTTATGCACCATACCTCCTCGCGCACCTCTGGGTGAGGTGTCCTGTCCTGTTTTAAACTCTGCATTTCCAGACATAAATTTTTTAGTTGCATGTGGATTTATTGGATTCCCAGGCCAGGATCTTGTATTGGGGTCTCATGTAGTCTCATTGCAATCTCCAAAGCTTTGACCTGCCTGGATAACTTCCACTTCTACAATGCCATCCTTAGATGCGGTGTTAGTGATGCTACAAGCCATGCGTGGTGCTATCCATCTGTCAAGGTCATGTTGGCACAAATCATTCCCTTCAATCTCTAATCCAGCTCCCAGGGGATCTTGCCTGGAAGCATCACGATTTACTTAAACCGGATAATCAACTATGTCTCTGATTTTGGCCTGCTAAATTCGTTGTTTAGTGCAGCTTGGATATATACGATCCCTGTGTTTGGATTGTCATTAGGTGCTTAATGTACCACGTCAGTGCGCGATCCTATAGTACGCTTACCAGGGTTGCCATCTTTATGTTGTCATCCGTGACCCCTTGTGCTTCCCATACAGCCTTTACCACGAACCAAAATTGGTCCAGATCTTCGTTCCCTACTCCTATGAATACCGACAACTTTAATGCACTCACCATACTAAACTATGGTGGTGGCGGAGGTGGTGTGGATGGAGTTGGAGGTGACGATGGTGAAACCAGTGGTGGTGTAGGTGGGGATGGTATGCGTGGAATTCGCTGCCTTATCAGGATAATCGTGCTTCTTGGTGAAACTTTTGTGAGCTCTTCCTCGCTCTCTCGCGAAGGTGAAATCAAGGGACTAGTCTCTAATTCTTCACTACTTCCATTTTTGTAGATCTTCCCACTTCGCGTGGCCCAAAACATCAATTTATTCACACAACTCGCCTTTCACACAGTAGCATTTTAATCCAAGTATTCAAAGATTTACTGTACTTACCTTGCAGTCCTTTGAGGAAGCATTGTTCTGCCTCACTATAGCTGACTGATGTATCTACCAAGAACTTGGTGATAAAGCCCCCTATAATTCGATCGAGCCAATGGTCCACATCACGTGTGATTCTATCTTCCGATGCTTCTAGTCTGTGCACCAACTCTGGAGTCCACATGATCGGTTTGTTGAGCCTACACCTTCCTTGATTGTTTGCTAGCTTCGTGATCCACTCATGCGACTCAGAGGGGAAGGATGCAAAGAAAATTTCATGGATTTTTGTATACACGTAGCGCTCTAACCACTATTCCTTTGGTACTCATGGATTCCTATTTTCCTGCGTCGCGAACTCGTGAATCTTTCTATCCAACCACTTTTCAATTTCTTTCTTTGTCGGATTCTAGTGACGCGACATCAGACATCCCTTATGCAAATCTCAGTCCTGGCAACGAAACCATTTGTTGGCTTGTTGGGGCCTGATCCAGGGTCAGAGGTGATTTAGCTAAACAAATCCTGGTACTACTAACCATTTCGGCAATAGTCCGCGGGGCACAGATTGAGGTCTCACCTAAAGTAGTATGGGTGGGTGCTAGAACTAGGTTTCTTCACCTTGGAGATGTCTGATGAGTTCAAGTGGTTCGCGGTTTGACCTTATGCACACGTTGCTACATGCACTTGCCTGAACCTCATAGCCTGAGACGCTGCCTTCATGCAGCCCTACTTGGGGGCCAAACAATGTTATTACCCAATTCCTTACTAGTAATCTAATATTAGTTGATTAACTTATCTTATCTGTATGCTTTTAGTTATACTTAACAATATTCACAATTCATACAAGTGCACATAGTAAAGAACTAATATATTCGCAAATGATATCAAACATGTAATAACTCAGAACAGATACACAGAAGTGGTGACAAAATCTTCCTTTATTAATCTCTTCTTCGGTTACAGACTCAACTCTACCTTGAGCACTCAGCTGCAGACTCTACTAGGTCTTTTCACACTCAGCTGCAGAGCCTTTTCCTACTCTACAACCCAAGACACACTTCGCACTTTTACCTAATCTCTAAGACCCTTCATCCTCATCCCCCATTAGATGTCTTTACAACTTATAGCCTCGCTATATTTATACAATCCCATGGTCCACAGACAATGGTTAGGCTGACATTACATTCAAAACTAGGGCGGACAGCCCTATGACTCTAACATACATTTCGCGCCCGCAATTTGTGGAGTTTTACAACAATATCAACTCAAAACTTGGCTTTGAGCCCCAAAACATGTCGTGGGGGGATTCCATGCCCAACACATAACCTTGTTAGTTAGCGTGTGTCTCTCCATGGATGGTACTATTACCTCTCATCTAGAGGCTCACTTTACACTCTCCCTTTACAGTAAGAGATCTCGAACACAAGTTACATTATGCACTCACCAGGCATACTCACCTCATTTTTTGAAGATACAGTCATAACACTCTCATGTGCTGAATAGAAAGTGCTAAGGAAAATCTCTAAGATAATGGAAACGAGGACATCATATCGTATGGGAATCCTACAGCAAAAGATGTGACGTTTAGTTGGGATTTCATACTGGGGAGATCCCCTTAATGTTAGCAGGTTCAACACCATCAATAAAGTGATATAAATAGGATTTTTATTTGCATGATTAATCTTTCCTTCTGTTAAAGTAGATTAATTTATAGTGTGATTTTATTGCAAGTGTGATTTCCATTCAAGCAATGTGATTTTATTTATAAGAAAGAGTGCTTTCATTTTGAAGCAAGTGTGTGTGTGATTTTATTCAAAAAAATCATGAGTGTGATTTTATTTTTAAGTGTGAAACAAGTGTGAAGTTGTTTTAAAGAAGAGTGTGATCTTTCTTTTAAGAAAGAGGAATAGACTTGATTCCACTTTTGTGAGTGATTTATTTACTTACATAGCTATATAGAAACATGTGCATTTTGATATCTCAAATTAACTTAGGAATTGTGTGAGTGACAAAGACTCCTAGCACATAGTGTGCACATACATTTCATTAGTTTACTAGCCCTGGTTGATAATTTATGTAAGTAATTTAACAACAATTAAATTACCAAACACCACCTAAGAGAGAAATGTAACATGAGATCCAGCTATTGTTGGACTCCCCATTGCCAAATATTGGGTTGTATAGGCAGTCTATTATAGAAGAATGTGAGGTGAAGAAACAATTGCAGAAACTATTGTAACAGAGTGTCATTTGATCAAGTATATCGCCATGTGGGTCACCCATGATCAATGTCCCAAAGAAGGATCGGACATGGAGGATGTATATAGATTACATGGCATTAAATAAAATCACACTCAAGAATAGACACCCCCTGCCTAGGATAGATGATCTATTGGATTAGTTGCAAAAAGAAAATTACTTCACTAAGATGGACATGAAGTCTAGATATCACCATGTTCAAGTCAAAGAAAAAGATACATGGAAGACCACCTTCAAAACCAGGCAAGGTTTGTATGAGTCATTAGCTATGCCATTTGGCCTATGTAATCCACCACCTACATTTATGAGGTTAATGAATGATGTATTGCACCCTTTTATAGATTCAACTTTTATTGTCTATTTGGATGATATACTAGTATATAGTGCTACCTGGGAGGAGCATATTTCACGTTTGATGGAGGTGCTAGGAACATTGAAGAAGAGCTATCTTCTAGAAAATCTCAAGAAGTGTGAGTTTGCACAACAGTCCTTCTTGTATCTTGGGTATGTAATCAGTGGAGGAGAACTGAAGGTAGATCCTTCCAAGATTGAGGCCGTCATAAAATGGTCAGTGCCTATTAATGTTTCTAAGGTAAGGAGTTTCATTGGGGTAGCACAGTACCTAACAAAATTCATAACCACATTTTCAGTGGTAGAAACACTGCTCCATGCCATAACAATAAGTGGAAAGAATTTCCAGTGGTTGAAAGGTCAGTAGAAGGCTTTCGAAGAGCTAAAGAATAAGATTAGTCAAGAACATGTTCTAGCATTACCAAACTTGCAGCGACCCTTTGAAGTGCAGACATATGTTAGGTCCCTATACTACTAGTATAACCCATTATTGTTATTAGTGCAACCCCATTATTATATTATTGTGCCCATGTAGTCCCCATATTGTTATTATTGTGCCCCATAGAAGCCCAGAATTGTTATTGTTGTGCCCTTACGTTATTATTGTTATCCTAACTCTAATTATATTATGACCCCTTAGACTCCTATATATAGAAAGGAGGTCTTGTCATTTGTATCGTCGAATAATTGTTAATTTGTGTAATGTAAAGGAGGTTTCCCCCTCGAAGAGGCTTATTTTTAGGGTGTTTATCTATATTTTCTATCTTTTTGTGAGCTGGTTTCATAACATTTGGTATCAAAGCTTTGGATTCTAGGGTTTCGCTGCTCCAAACAAGTCTTTGTGGAATTTTCACTATAGCATTTTTTCTGAGATTTTTCAGAAGATAGACAAACAAACCCATTTGAGAAGAAATCGTTCTGAACCTTGGGTCCGAATTTTGGATCTTGTCTCACTGTATTTTCAGAGATTTGATATGAGGAATTTAGGGTTTCTGCAAGCTCCAAAATTCAATCTCAAACAGGTCATCATGCTAGTTTCACTATAATGTGTTTTCTAGGAAGTTTCACACTCTAAAATTAAAACCCATCTGAACTGAAATCGTGGGGAAGCTCAAGCCAGAATTTTAGATCCTATTTCGCTATATTTTCAAAGATACAGTCCAAGAAATTTAGGGTTTCTACAAGCTCCAAAATTACATCCCAAACAGGTGACCTGGGGAAAATCGTCATAACTGTCGCTCTGAGCATCAAATTGAAATTCCATAACAAGTTACAGAAAGAGGATGAGCTGTAGTTTTCTTTATATCTTTTTTAGATCCAAAGGTTAAAACAGTGATGCGTGGCACGTTGTTCACGTTGTCTCTACTGAACCAGTCTATAATTAGGTCATCGCAAGATATTGGGGATAACTATTTCTTCAGGAATCAAAGTTTGATCAGACTTGTGGGGTTAGAAAGAGGACACAGAGGGCTATTGTAGTTTGGAATTTCCAACCTTGGAGATCCGAAATTACATAGTTACAGTCATTTCCATATCGAGCTCCTAAAATGAAGAAAAGGAAATATGAGGAAGTTTGATGGCAAGGATCCGGTAAATTGGATACAATAGATGGAACATTATTTTGATCTACATGATGTACAACTGTTACAAAAGGTACATATGGCATAATTATATTTAGAATCGAATCAATTTTTATGGTATAAAGGGCTTTGTTCTCGTAAACCACTTGTCACTTTGTCAATTTTCACGGAGGAAATGATAGCACATTATGAGGATACAAAGAGCAACACCTTATTTAGCCAATTGGTAAATCTCAAACAAAAGGTTTCAGTGGTAGAGCACAATGAGGACTTCCAAAAATTGAATATAAGGGTGAATTATATTCTAGAGAAGTAAATTATTGATGTCTTGATAGGGACTTTAAAGGATAACATTCAACATGAGGTTCGTCTTTGGGAACCAGATTCATTGCAGAAGGCATTCAGGTTGGCAAGAAAAATTGAAAGCGGAAATATGGAAACATGGAATACTACCACTCAAAAATATAAATATGGAAGTGTTTTTGTGCCTATCATCATAACCTACATGGTTTACACCAAAACAATTGGAAGAAAAAAGAGAAAAAGGGCTTTGTTACATTTGTGATAGCAAATACTCTAATGGTCATAAGTGTGCTGAGAAGAAATAATTTTACATAGATTGTGCAAAGGAGGAAGAAAAGGATCAAGAAACATCAAAAGAAGAAGATATGCACCATGAACCAACCCCAGAGAAAGAAGAAATGAATCCGAATATATCTTGTAAAGCATTGGCAAGAATTACCACTCCTCAAACTCTCAAGATAGAAGGACATATCAAGAAGAAAATTGTTCAAGAAGTGAAAGACCACATTGAGCATCAGGAAATGAATCCGACCATATCTTGTAATGCATTAGCAAAAATTACCACTCCTCAAACTCTCAAGATAGAAGGAAATATCAAGAAGAAAAAGGTTGAAGTAGTGAAAGATCACATCGAGCATCAACAACAAGTTCTCCAACTTTTAAATGATAACGCCACTTTGGTGCAGAATCGAATGAAACAATAGGAATATCAAAATCATTGTGAAAGAAGTTTTGATGTAGGCAATTGGGTATTTTTACGACTACATCCACACAAACAAATGTCCATCAAGCAAGTTATTTATGAGAAGGAAATTTTGGCAATACTACATGCACTTAGCAAATGGCGACCTTACCTAATGGGAAGACACTTCAAGGTAAAAATGGATCATGATAGTCTTAAATACTTTTTAGAACAAGGATTATCTTTAGAAGAATAGAAAAAATGGGTCAGAAATATGTTGGGTTATGACTTTGAAATCATCTGCGAAAAAGGGAAGAAAAATATTGTTGCAGATGGACTCTCAAGAAAGGATGAGGATGTGGAAGCATTGTTTTGTGATATTTATATTTTCCAACTAGATTGGATAAACGGAGCAAGGGATGAATGGAAGAATGATGAAGAAGTGTGGCCACTCATTCAAAAGTTGAAGAAGATCCCAATTCAAATAATATTTCCAGAACTTCATGAGGAAGGAAAAATCATATCGGAACTTGAAGCACTCACAAAAACAAGAAATCGACAGCTATTAAATCGATCAATTTAAGAGTATCTCATCAAGTGGAAGAACTTACCCGTTGAATATTCCACATGGGAGGAGGAGAATTTTATATGGAAGCATCCATAACTACTCAAGGGTTGAGGACAACACGTTTTGAAGAAGAGGGGCATGTTAGGTCCCTATACTACTAGTATAACCCCTTATTGTTATTAGTGCAACCCCATTATTATATTGTTGTGTCCATGTAGTCCCCATATTGTTATTATTGTGCCCCATAAAATCCCACTATTGTTATTGTTGTGCCCTTACATTATTATTATTATGTCGGCTCTGATTATATTATGACCTCTTAGACTCCTATATATAGAAATGAGGTCTTGTCATTTGTATCATCCAAGAATCGTTCACTTGTGTAATGTAAAGGAGGTTTCCCCCTCAAAGAGGCTTATTTTGAAGGAATTTATCTATATTTTCTATATTTTTGTGAGCTGGTTTCATAACAACATATGTGAGTGGATATGCAATAGGAGTTGTTGTGTTTCATGGAGGAAGTCATGTATGCTTCCATTCTAAGGTATTTCATGGGGCGAATCTTAAGTACCATACCTACGAAAAGGAGCTCTATGGCATGGTGCAAGATGTCAAGAAGTGGAAGAATTATTTGATGGGAAAGGAGATAGTAATCCACATAGATCACCAACCATTACAGTACTTGTAGGCCTAGAGTAAGCTACAATAGACCAAGCACTACAAGTGGATGGGGTTTTTACAACAATTTCATTTGGTGATCAAGTATAAGAAGTGAAGTATAAACAATTTGGTCTACATGCTTTCAATGCCACCCAAATCAAAGATCACAACTTTGGGGACTCTTATGCAAATGGATCCTTTCACCCATGATGCATACAAAGAGGAATATTCAGAAGATGAGGACATCAAGGAGGTGTATCAGTAGTTGCAGACTCAGAGTCATGTGCACAATGGCGATAGCATGATTGACTACCATCTCTAGGATGTTTACTCTATAGCCTAGATAAGTTTTTTGTTCTTATAGCTGAGCGTTTGTAACTTATCAGAGAGGCTCACACCACTTTGGTGTATAGAAGACTGTGGCTAACATGCAAAGGTATGTGTATTGGCCCAATATGCAAGAGCAGGTAGCTAGGTTCATAAGAGGAGCATCCTTCGTTGTACCAACAAGCCTAGAAACAAGAAACAAGGTTGATGTAATCCCTTACCTTTACATACTTGTCCTTGGGAAATCATTTCCATGCACTTTGTGGGAGGTTTACCAATAGCCAAGAAGGGACATGACTACCTGTTCGTGGTATTTGGTAGGTTCAGCAAGATGCGTGTTCTGATGCCTTGTAAAAAGACCATCAACGAACAAGAAGCAACAAAGTTGTTCTCTAGATAGGTCTGGGTGCTCTTTGGGATACCAAAGAGCATAAGTTTAGACAGGAATACAAGATTTCTTAGTGCATTCTGGATTACATTGTCGGAGAAGATGGACATAAAGTTGAAGAGATCCAAAACATTCAATCGATAGACAAATGGGTAGACAGAAGTGGTCAGCAAGATTTTGGTGCATCTTCTAAGAGGATACAACCAGAAGCATCTGAAGATTAAGATAAAAATATGGTATATATACAACATTCTTACAACAAAGCAATCCACACTTCTATATGAAAGTCCCCATTTGAGACTTGTTTTGGATATTTTCCACCTTCTCCTTTTGATATTGCATATGGGAAATAAGGAGGAGTGAGGGAAGATCTTACAGGGTATGCTTTGAGGGTTGAAAATGTTATAGAGAAGATCAAGAATATATATCTACAGGCACAAGAAACATTGTAGAAGTCACAAGAGAAGTATAAGACCAAGTATTATTAGCACAGAATAGTGAAATCATTGAAGGTGTGTGATAATTCCTATTGACTCATTTTACCACCATATATGCGCATTTACTCAGTTGTGAATGGTGATAATTTGAAACTCTATGATCCTTCCATGCTAGATCAGGAAGAGGAATAGGTCGTACCTTCTATGGAAGATTTGGCACAAGATGCTCAAGCAGAGTTCACAAAAGATATAGTTTAGCAGAATAGGTATAGAACTATAAGACAAGGGAAGCATGACCTTTGGTATATTGGGATGAAGGGATAAGTTTTGGGAAAATCTAAATGGTACACCAAAGAGAAGGTGGAGGAAAAAATTTGTCACCTCATTCAGTAGCCTCTTTTGGGGACCAAAAGCCTCCCAAAATGGGGAGGCGTGATCTAGATTGTAACATTATATTAGTTTTCATTCATCTTGATGCATTCAGAGTGGAAACATGTAGGATTTAGCTCATGGGACTATTTTTACTAGTGAGACCGAGTTTGGTGAAATGGGATCTGAAACCTTTTCGATAATTTTGAGGAATCAAACCAAATTTTTTGGGGCTTAAAATTTGCCGCTTTAGTGGCACACCATTTCATGCTATTCTACACATGTATATGTTTCCAACAATGCAATAAGCACGTCAATCAAATTTGATATGAAAATGTTATCCCACTCAGAAGTTAACCTTCCTATTTTCACAGCTATAGTTTGGGAGGATGTGGAATCAGCGCCCGTTGTTCATGGAAAAGGGGCTAGCCACATGATTATGATGTAAAATACTCTAGAAGAGTATATATTGTAACTCTAGTTAAGAGTTTATGTAGTCAAACTTAACCACTAGTAGGCTATTAGGCAGTGTTATAACGAAGCCGCTAGGAGGAAGAGTTATTCCATTCTTTCGAGAGAATTTTGTTCCATAGATGAGAAAATATAGCTAGGTGAGATAGGAGATAGAGCCCACAGAGAGGATCTGTGCACTATAGCAGCCCATGGGCCATAAGAATTACTTCTTTGAACCTACAACGATATTTTGATATAGAGAAAGAGAGTGAAGCGGCCTCACCTTCTAGCTGGGTTTTCTCTTGAAAGGGTTTCCCATAGAGAATATCTTGTGTCTTATGTGTTTATGTGAGCTTATTTTGTCATTCTATAATTCTCTACATAATTTCTATTCGGATACATATATTAATTATACATAATTTTACAGATCTTAAGTCTAATAAAACTATAATGGTGTAAAATTTCAGTGAGTTAATATATTATTATAAGATCTATTATGATGAACTGTCTAGTGGAATATCCATGACAGTTTACGAATCAGATCTTTTGGAGGCCCCATGCTTTAGATTTATATTCTATCTCTCTATCAAAGTGTATGTAGTGGGAAAATAGTGCTAATTGTGATGTTAGCTTGAACTAAATATGGGAGCTTAAATTTGACAAGACGGTAACGAGGACGATGAGAATGGTCATGGTGAAGAATGAGGATAAAACCCTTATATTTATTTAAAAAAATTAAGATAGATCTAGATTCATAAAATAATAAAATATTATAGACCAAATCAAGATATAGCTATTCTAAATATTTTATTATATTTTTTAGAGAGGAAAATATATTCGAAATGGTAAAAAATATTTATTTAGAAAGTGGTTAAAGTAATTAAGAAATAAAATAAAAAATATCTTTTAATGTCTTCATGGTGATTAAGTCGAATATGAATTAGAAATAATTATTGAATAATGATTTAGTAATTATTTCATGAGGGAAATAGGGGATCATTATGGAATAATAAATAAATAATGATTTATTTGATTATTCTAAAGTGGTTAGGTAAAAAATGGTTAGAAATAGTTATTAAATAACTATTTAATAATTATTTCAAGAGACTAATAAATAAATGATTTTTTATTTAATTATTTTCATGGTCGTTTTTGGATTTTAATGAGAAATAATTTAGGAAAATGGTTCACTAAATTATTTCCTAAGGTGAAAGTGGGTTGTAATAACTAAAAATCCATCCTACATGGTGTATCTTGATGAACCTAGTAAGACATAGCTAGATGGTCATTTTTTTTGTGATAACATATTCCCCCCAACGTAAGAGTGTCATGAGCAAATCATATGACTAAAATACATTGTAGGTTCACTTTCATGAGACATCAAGGGGAGTCATAAAGAGAGAGAGAGAGAGAGAGAGAGAGAGAGAGAGAGAGAGAGAGAGAGAGAGAGAGATCTTAAGAAATACAAGGAAGGACTGGACTTAGAGGGGACGAGACCTTCTTGTGAAATAGAAGTATCCTTTTATGATGAGCACGAGATCTCAATGAGGCGGGGGAGGCATACCCATACTCGTTGAGATAACTGAGTAAAAATAATTATGAGGTGCCCAACAACATGGTTCTAAGATACATTGTACATGATACATGATATGTTGAAATCAATGGGCCAGAAACACATACAATGATATAATGAGTCCCATATACATAAGTTTCCTCGAATGTAAAGGCCACGACTAATATAATGAAATATATTGATCAAAGTACATAAGACGTAATGCCCCCAAGATAATGTGGTGGGAGATATCTCAACCAGAGAAGTCCTGATGAATAGGAGAGGACTCTAAAGATTTGAATGGACTATCTAAAATAAAGTTGCATGTTGTTGTCTATGTGATCAGTGGAAACCGAGCGAGTCAAATCTATGAAAAAACATCTGAGGCTAGATCATGATCTGTTGTCTACCAGGAATTTTAGGGGCTATCTGAAGGGCCACCCTCTCATGAGGTTTGAAACATCTCACACACACCCAAGGAATGTTGGTACAATCTGGTGGATCATTGGACCAACAAGTGTACGATTCTCAATCGTTTGATAAGGAGCTAGAGTCAGGCATGTGAGAAAAAACTAATTCAAATAGAAATGATGATTCTATTTTCATGATCCAAGGTACCAAAAAGTGATGAAGGTTTGAACTAAAGAACGTTTCTCTCTAGACCATTATCCTAGAATAGATGTGTTGAAGTCGACAGAAGAAGGCCCACCAAAGTTGAGGCAATGAGGAGTCGTCAATAAAGGCACCAGGATCATAGCATTGTGACTGATAGATAATGACACTAGGGATGATGATGGAGAAATAATGTGAATAGTGGATAAATGACTTCCCTTGTTAGAGGATAATATGCAAGGTTGACCTCGTAGGGAATAACACAATTCTAAAGGGGATGGTCAATTACTTAGACAAAGGCTTTTCAAAGATAGAGCAAAATAGCTTGAGGAAAAATGTGAGCAAATGGGATGAATGTGATGCACTGAGGGACAATATACAATAACATGACTCAATGGAACTATGAAAAAACTCCATGGATGTAGGTGCGACTCACCTATGATGCTTTGAGCAAGGGTGACTCTATGATGCTACCACATGGGAAAGGCCTAAAGGTGACTATAAAAAGATGAGTAAATAGTGGTTACTCATGACGAAACACTACATATAAGTCGATTTGTGAAAAGAATAAGTGGTGCTAGTGTATGATGGACTCATGTAGGGATTCAATTTTAATAGGTGGAAAAGTGAGACCTCATGGAAACAATGGCTTCCTAGTGAAGTTTCAAGTTACAGAAAATGAAGAGAGACACATTGTAGAGCTTGGTGAGATTTTTCTAATAGTGTCGGTGGTTTTTCAAATCAAACTATGGTTTTCTCATAATGGCCAAAGGAAAATCAGGTATTTTCATGTGAAATGGCTTCTTCCCCCAATCACAATTCATTTGAACATTGAGCTATTGGAGAATTTGCGAAGGAGGAGGGGGCCCTAAATCATGGCGAGATCATAGCAGACAAATTGACGATTTTATTTTGGATCTATGAATTTCTGGTTAGTAATTGTACTTGTCTAAAATATCCTTAGTGCTTCGTGGAAGAAGGTTTCCTAGTGAACAATCAAGGTAAGAAAGGAATACTTGAATGAACTACTAGAGAATGTCTAGGACATCCATTATTCCTACCCACAAACTCAAACATTAGCAGTGGGAGGTTATTGTGGTATCACATAGAATATATATTTGAAGATATGGTATCAACCATCTATTATATGTGATGTGTATATGGGTCATTGGAGATGCTTGTAGGACAAGCTATCCAAGGAATGACAAGATAATTGACCATGCCTAAATCATTGAGGTCTAGAGCGAGACTGATATTCATCTAGTGAGAAGGTTGCCAAGGGGTCCATCATGCCCCCAATCATGAGATATTCCCCCATCATATGGTGATGGAGGGGACTTATTGAGTATGTAAAGGTGGGAATGATGCCCTTAGCTGGAGGAGCTTTTGGAGCATCATTGTGTTCCAAGTACTCTCAAATAATGGATTTGAACATCTATCCCTACTGACACAAAATCCTTGAGAGAATGATGAGTTGATGTAGGGGCATAAGTGTCCCCCATTTTGGTATGTATGGTTATAGCATGTTATGGACTTTAAATACTTATATGGATGGTATGGTAGATAATATGGTTATGCATGGTATTATTCCATTTACACCATTTATTTCTTATGGTTGTCTTCTTATGGGAAGAACGGACAGATGCTGTGGGAGATAGGAAATGGTGGATTATCAATATCACTTGGTACTACATATATGAATCAAATGGGATAAATTTCAGGGTTCACATACATGGTGTCACCATACCAAAGAGGGGCTTTGGATATAATGAATTGACACTCATTAAGACAACACTAGGGTTTAACAACAATAATGTCCAAGGGATTAGGTTGTTGATGTAAGTTGGAGGAATGACAAAGTGCATCATCCGCAGGGTGATGTAGAGTGATATGAAACTAGAAGTTATTCATGGTGGGTAAGGGTACTGGTTCTGGAATCAACACTACTAGATCCACTAGGAGGGTTGGTGAAAATTGCTTCTCCTAGACTCTTAAAAATAGATGCCCCCTTACACAAAAATTGTGTGGCAATGTAATGGCCAAAGGGTGGATGTGGTTTGAATTCTTGTGTTCGAAGTAACATGTGATTGAACAAATCATGATCATGGGAGACATGGTTCACATGCACATTGTTAGGAAAAGGAGACATATGGTGAGTGGATGTAGAATCCAGTGATGTTGAGAGCAAAGTGTCTTCCGAAGATGGTTCGAATGAGGCACAGTAGAAAACTCCTAAAGATTATGAATAAATCGATCCTATGGATGACAAAAGGTAGAGAACGGGTGTTGGGTTATCCATATTTTTAACCTTACGAGGGGGAATTACAGTTGTGGGTTGAGAAGCCTCATGTCCTAGCAAAGAATTGGTGCCAGAATCCATAGGTAGAGAAGAAGGAGATTTACTACAAGCGACATCTAGTTTGTGAATAACATGGAGTGTATCAAAAAAGTATTTGAGATGAGGAAAATGATGAATATAATGTACACATGTGTTTCACAAAGCACAAGGGTTGTTTGTGCATAACAATTTATTCTTCTTGGAAAACTTGGGTAGAGTGACTTACACCTCAAGAATATCAAGATTGGGTTGAGAATCTGAGACCACACTCTTAACATCGGGGATGTTAGGATAATAATTGGTGGAATGCCCAAGAAAATCACACAAAGTGCATGGAGTAGGATTTGATGGCTTAGTAGGACAAGTTGTCACTTGGGTTTCCTTGTCCTTACACCCTTTTTTTGGGATTTTCCCCCCTCACCAGAGGCTTTTTCAATAGGAGTAGTTTCCTACTGAGGTTTTTGTTGAATTGAAGAAAAGGAGGGGGTAGTAGGTGTTCTCCTCCTATATAAATAGGTATCATATTTCATGATTGACATTGATGAGCTCTATAATATGTTCATACCTTTTCTGGTTGCAAAGGTTTTCCATATTGTAAAAGAATAAAAAATTTGAAAAAATGTAAAGAGGGTATGCCCTAAAAGAAAAATCAAAGGGTAAAAAGAATAAAATGGTCAAAAGAAAAATGAAAGAAATGAACCCCAAACAAACATAGACCAGGAAAGTGTGAAAACCAAAAAAGCCACTACTTTTTCATTTTCTGTAAATAAAACATTGTGTGCAGCTTGTTGAACTTTATGCCACAATTGATGAATGGCCAAATAGCTTAATCTTCGCTAGTTCATGTTTGAATTTCCCGTTTTAGAGATAGAGAATAAAATCTGACCAAACTGTTTAAAATTGGCAGATATGTAGATAGATAGAGAAGCAAAGGAGATCAACTGTTTAATCTAAGCCCTTGGAAGAAATAAGTGCAGATTTAGATAGCCTTACAATGTAAAGAAAAGAAAAGTTGAAAAGGGTTTGCTAGTCTAAATGAAACCATAGAAAAAGAAGAAAAAATGTTAGGCAAAGTAAGCTAGGTAGGTAGACTGGTGTTACAGAAGCATACATGTGATTGATTTTGTCTCTCAAGATGTTCATCTTACTGTTATCACAAGTACCATGGCAGATATTTGGATGCAGATCAAGCGAGGCATGACTAACTCCCCTTCTTATTTTCCCTAATCATTTACTAAATTCCCCCAGAGATATTAGGATCTACTTAAATATCCTCTAAACCACTCATCTCATTTCATAAGCATTGCCTAAAGTAAAACCCTGTTTTTACTTAGGAGAATTCGCCTTATTTCTTCTATAAACCCCTGTTTTTCCCTTTTTGCCTAAGTTTTGTAACATTATAACTTAGCGCTTTTCTATTCTTCGAAACCATATTAACGATTAACTTTATTATATTAAATCCCATGTAAATTTAACCCTTTCCCGTACTATATTTATATTGTAAAAACCCCCAAATAATACATATTCCCCGCCCCAGTTAATATATAACCATAAACGCTTTTTGGGAATTTACAAGGTTAATTGAAACTTGTTAAATAACCCTTTCCACCGCGCAAAGCCTCGGGATTAATTAACATTTGGTTAATTAATAACCTAACTTAAATCAACCCCGACGACCAATAAAAATCACCCCGAAACCATTATAAAAACATTGTTTAAATGCATCCCCCGCGCGTTAAACTCCCCGCCTTGTTCATAAAGTGCCAGCCATCTGATCAGCCGCTCTACATCCAACGGAGGAGATCCATTTCACTAGCCCTCCATCTACCTAACGTTAAGCCACGGGGAAATGGTGGTATTGCGCCTGTAGTGGATCCACGTGTCGACCGCCCAAAGTGTTCGCTGCCCCTCCGCCTGAAACCACCTAAGCCCATAAGCAGTGCAGGGTAAACCGCTTACCACCCTCCGCTAAACAACAAGATGTCCCATAGCTCTGACGTCATCCACCCAATAAATTCCAAAAAAACCCTGCCAAACCAAATTTCGTTAAATTGACGAGAAAATGTCATTTTCACCCTTATTCCCTGCAGACTGTGCTCCATGCAAAATATGTCCAGTCCACCACTCGGCCAAGAAATTCCAACGTTGTGCTTTGAAGTTCGTCGTTCAACCTATGAATTACACGGTTTGCCTCTTAAATACACGTATTTACCCAATTCACTTCGCAAACCTGTAATTTCAATTTTTCCACTGAGAATTTTACCTCAAAGAGCCGAATTCAAGTTAAAATCTTTCCGACGCTACTATAAGAAGACCCCCAAACCTGCTGTTTAGTTCGTTGCTTCCACATAAGCCTGAATTCTAGGTTGAATCCACAAGAACCAAACATGGAAGCCCCCATAGCCCTGAATGTCGCGCCCATGAACGCACCTCATAAAGACTTAAATTATCTACCCTTGGCCGACAGAGATTTCTAAATAAAAGACTTATCTGGTGATAGGAATCATCTTTAGACCTTTTGCCAAAATAGGGATAGTTTTCTAAGCATCTCTGATATTTTTGGACTGTGGGAATCAAACCTTCCCATGTACTTCCTTCCCTCAGTCCATGTTTTCCCAGACATCATTCACCAATGCTGTGCCAACTATGACCCTGTCCATAGAGCAGTTATGTCTCCTTCCCAAACTATCTTTTTTTCCATAACTATTGAATCCATCAATGAGATGATACATTTCCATTCCACTGAGCCCCTTGCTCGTCTTTCCATGGGATTTTTACTTGAACAAGCATCTCAATTACCCAAATCAGAGATAACCCGCATTGCTCAGATGTTCATGATACCAACGCACCAACCTAAAGGTCCTCCTCCTTATCTGCAAGCCTTTTTCACTGAAACTGGTAGACTTATTGTTGACATGATATCCTTGATCTTGGGATTTAGGTCCAGTGAATATGTGGATGATATCACCCTGGTTCTATTATCAATATTTACTCCAGGACAGCCCCCTGCTGTCAAGTGTGACTATGCCAGTTTCATTGCCAACAAAATCCATGATCAATTTATAAATTTTGATAGTGAAGGAGTCTTCAAATACACATCGTTTATATACCATCTGTTGTTATATTATCAACCAGACAGCTTTCCATTTCCCATCAGGAAATTAGACTCAAAATAAAATCGGAGGTCTATGATCTTTTGGAGCTCAGTCTTCCATAATACCTGTGAATCCGCTTATACCTATAGTGAATTCATTGACTTATTTATACACCCAGCCTCCACTCTGTTGATAGGAGCTCCTCCTCCTAGGATCACTGGTGACACGAAGAAGATTTTGCAACTTTCTAAATAGTACAGGATAGGTGACTAGTATCTGTACCAGAATCGCACATAAATTAGAATGTATGGATGTGAACTTTGCCCTTTCAAGTTGCCTAGATATGTGCCCATGAGGTTATTTGCATTAGAAAATTTTAGGTAGATCATCAATGCAGACTTAACCCACTTTTGTAATGCAAAGAAGAAAGCTCAGCTGAGAATCAAAAACCAGTTAGGTCCTTATGTCATCAATTCTAGGGATGCATGAAAAGATGCTGAGAAGATATTAGAAGAACACCTTAGATTGAAGAAGAGTTTTCGGCGCGTGCCATATGACCCATATAGTTTCATAAGTGACAGAAAGGTAAGAAACACGCTGTCAGTTTATATACATCATAAGATCCCAAAAATTGAACAATTTACAAATTTGGAGGAATGGGTAGAAGGGACTTTAGTAGAAGAAGTTAGTGAGCAAGAAAAGATGGAAAATGCCATGAAAGATCTTGAAAAAACCCTTGACCTGGACTCTTTTGGATAGGTATCTTTCAAGCTGCCTCAACAAGCAGGAGTTGGTACATCCTCTGCTGGAACTTCTTAGCAGCTTGTACAGGAAACCAATACACCAGTTACAGGAACTTCAAAGGGAAAAGAAGTGGCAAACACAGAGCAGTCTGCAATGACAAATCAACAAGAACAAATTCCTCCAGCCCAAACTAAAGCAGCAGGAATTCCAGCATTGCAAACTCCTCTAAATGAGGAAAGAAACAAGAAGAGAGACAGACAAGCCACTCCCCCCACAGGTGGACCTGCAGAACAACCAGGTGCAAAGAGGCAAAGATTGAATCCTCCATCAGAAGATGAAATTATTGAAGAAACCACAGACGGCCAGAGGACAGAAAGGGTAGTCAGCCAGCAGACTTCCCCAGTGGTAGAAACATCAACTCACTCACATAGGCAGGAGCTAGAAAGACAACACAGTGTTGAAGTATCATCTACTAGACCACAAAGCAAACATGCCTTTGATATTAAATTGACTTTCATAGAAATTAAGGCTAAAAATGATCCTGTGAGGATTCAAATGTACAGTCAATACTTGAAGATGGCCCCCTTAAACCAACAAAGGTTAATGTCTGCCTATGACATTAAAGAAGGAAAAATATTAATCAGTTATTTTAAGCGAAAGGTACATCAACCCCGGTCAGTAGAAGATTACATCAAAACAAACTTGGAGGTCCTAGCGAAGGACATTCATCCCATGGACCAAATTGAACTTCACAAGCAGACTCGAGAAATGGTTTATTCTACACTGGCTGACAAAGCAATGTTGGCCCACCAGTTGCAAGACTCCCTAGACAATACAGTAGCTCAACTACATTTGGAAAAAGCCTCTTCTCTAGCCAAGGAAAACATAATCAAATCATTGGAAGAGATCATTATGGAACTAGGACATGACCCCAAAGATGCTAAAGGCATAAAGACACTAATCAAAAGGAAAGAAGAGGACATTGATGCCCTGAGGAAACAGCTGAAGCTACCTCCTTCAAGGCATCCTCAGACTGTAGAAATTATAGAGCAGAAATCAGAGGAAGAGATGATGGACCTGCTCATGAAACTCAATGAAAGATTAATTGATACAGAGCAGGCACTGGAAAAAGAACTAAAAGAGAAGTAGGGAGAGTCGACCTCCCATCCACCTGAGGTAATCCCTACAGTCACAACTACAGTCCTCTCAAAAATTGAATCAGCATTTGCCCCAAATGGCCCAGTAGTCACAACAGAGGTAATCACAGGTACATCGTCAGCAGGAGAAGCACCAGGCAGCAGTACTGATATGAACATAGAAGAATTGATAAAGGCCATGGAAGAACTAAAGCTACAAGTGTTAGAGTTGAAACTGGTAAAAGACCAATTGGCTAAGGCAGAGATAAATTATGATATTTCCAAAATCAATGTCGTGGAAAAAAGCAAGGAGATTAAAGCATTAGAAAGTAAAGCCAAAACATTAGAACAGGAGCTCACCTTTGATAAGCCCTTAGTAGAGATAAGAAAAATCCTTTGGGAAAATATCACCCAGTCTATAAATGAAATATGGCCATCTATCCAAGTGATCTACGAGCAGATCGGCTTAATAAACACAACCCATGAGGTAATTTAGCAGACAAGAGTACAGTTGGGCAAAATGCCAGAGGAAGCTAATCGACTTATACATTTTTTGAACACGCACAATGCAGAACAACTGGAGCAACTTGGCATTCCAGACAGGACAGACACTATTCTGGAAATCAAAAGGGTTCTAACCAAGAGAACTTTAATGCAGAACTTAGAGAGAAGGTGCCAAGATATGCAACTAGAAATTAATGCCTTTATGGAGAAATTCACAGTTTTGCTGAGTAAAGGGATACCAAGCCCTTTGGTCATCAATGATAAGTTAATGAAACACATTGATTATGTTGATAAATTAAATAAGTATGTTAGCAATCAAACTAATGCATCATCAAGTGCATCGGGAGTTAAAGCCCTTCCATCTGGCCGAGTTCTCTATGACAACTTAGAGAATTTATTCTACATCGAGCACGAGGTAACGCATCTATTCTCCATTCAGCCTAATTTCTTCAGATATACAGAGATTGATGAAACTCTCAGAAAACTTCAGAGGCATAAAATTCCAGAGTAGAAATGGTGGCAAGATATGTTAGAAATTTTGTAATTTTCTCTTGGGTAAAGCGCAGATTTTGGGCTATTTTTCCATGATAAGATAAACAAAGATAAGTGAGGGTCAAGTGGGTCAAAGTGTATCTGATCAGGGTCAAAGAATGTCCGACAAAGATGAAGCAGCCAGCACAGAGTATCAGTGGAAGACAGCTATAAACTGACTCACAGAACCTACCTCTAGCACATTCAACAAATATGGAGCAGCCAGCACAGCAACAGTTTATCTTTTCCCTGTTTTCGAGACTGTTTGTATCTATCTTTTGTAAAAAAGGGATTAGTCATCACTAGATATTATCTCCATCAGATATTTTGTATAAATACCCCCCCAAACGAAGTATTTGGGGTTGGTGGGCATTCCTAGATTTTGTTGTAATATTGAGTTTTTTAGAGAGCTGTTGGAATAAACTGTTGTCGGGCTCATTGGATGAGAAATTGGTGCAGAAGACTTGTCACAGAATTCTTGAATCAAACTCTGGATCAATAATTCCCCTATATCTCATGTTTTACAGTTTTCTTGTTTACTATATCATCTGTGTTTCATAATCTGAATGGTAAAGAAAAGGATTAATTCAGAATTTGCTTAAACTGCACTCTGTTTTCAGTCTTTATTATTCTTTGTGTTTTCTTCAAAATTTTTATAACAGTGAATTCTTAATTGCTCCTATTTCTTGATTCTCGCATATTGACTATTTTCTAAGGAATTCTTAACTGCTTCTTAATAGTAATCATCCATTTTCCCTCTTTCAATATGTTGAAGGATTCTTAACTGCCCTTCACCCATTTGAGTCCATTCCATCTGATTTCAGCCTTAATTTGTTCCATGTTTAACTACCTTGCTCTGTGATATCATCCTCTGTTAAGAAACTAAATCCAAAAAGCCATCCTTCTTTGACTCCATCATGCCCAATGGACTGAACTATTCAGTTTGCCTCATTGTTCTATTGAATCTCACCATCCAAACCCCAAAACAAAACCCTTGAACTTCATAACCAGCCTAACAAATTTCAAAACAAATCTAAATCATAAAGAGAGAGCCCTCTCTGGATGCAGATTGGCTAGGATCTGTATCTAAAAGATTGGTCTGTGGTTACCTCGGCCGTATTCCCTTTCTTACAAATTTTGGGAACAACCTGAGTGATAACATATTGGCGACTCAGCTGGGAACCTGAATAATCTATTTGTTACTGATATCTACTTTACTGAAGTTAGACAGGTAGCCTTTGAAATGCTTTGGCTTTGCAATGGCAGAATTAAATGAATGCTACTTTAGTTCATCTCCGGTCTAGATTATAGATTGGATAGTTGGTTTCAAATACTTGATCAGTTCCTCTCTTATAAGTCTTTAAGAAAATTCACAATTTCCATATCCAAAGTCTCTTAAAGAAACTGTTAAAGTTGTAAGGTCAAACCCATTTACAGAAAAACCAATAATACACCTAGAAGCCTGGTTTCAGAAAGGATTCGTTACACCAGATCAAATCCTGACCCAAACCCACCACCTGTGTTTGAAAATCCTAACCTGATTCCTAGGATTTCTAGAAGACAAGAGAGCCAAGAAAATTTTACTATTTCTAGGCCTCTATTCAGATCAAAATCCTATCCTGTGAGGTGGGTCCACCGTGAGGACGAACCTTTTTCTAGTTGTTTTGAAAGCTCTTCATTTGTGAACTTCTCAGAATCTGGGTTAACCCACACAGTTCAGGATCCAATATTCATTGAAAATTTGCAGCTTGAAGTTGTTACCTCACATCTTGATAGATATCTGCAGAATTCCATCCCATCTGAGCTTACCTTTGAAAAAGTACCAAATTTTTCTGTGATTACTACTGCTTCTCCAAGTTCACCATCATCACCTCACACCTCCCAACCTCAAGCTACCCATTCCGCTCCTCCATCTACGATCCATATTCCCATTGTCATCTCTACTGCACCAGTTGTCACATATATCCCTACTACCATGGTGAACAGGTATGCTCCTCTGAACTTACCTGCCGATCCAGGGGCTATGCCCCAAGACTATCAAAGAAAATCACTCTTTTTGATGGCACAGGCACATATACATCTCAACAGCACACTTAAAAAATGACAGATTACTTTGAAATATATGAAGTTGATATTGATGATGTTAGAATCAAAGTATTTGTTTAAAGTTTTACCGGAGATGTTAGAACATGGTTTAGAGCCCTACCTACAAACTGTATAAATGACCCACAAGCTCTTTATCAGACCTTCTTGAACAGATGGGAAAAGAAGAAGGATCCTCTCCACATTTTATCGGAATATGAAGGCTTAAAGAGAGGTACCCAAGAAACTGTCCAAGATTACTGTACTAGATTCAATAATGTTTACAATGTTATTCCTCGAAATCTTAAACCTCCTCCAGATTTGGCCTTGATCAAATTCCTTGATGCATTTGATTCTGATACAGCATACCAACTTAGGGAAAGAGCTCCTCGAGACTTACAAGAGATGTAGAGTATAGCTATCAGTGTTGAGGCCAACATGATTTCTAAACGAGCTCGAGCCAAAGCCGAAAGGAGGATACCTTTCAAAGAAGAACCTTCTACCTTTGAACAGAAATTAGATGATATTATTAAAGGAATGGATAGAATTAGTGATAGAGTAGAAACAATTGAGAGGAAATCCCCTTGGGATGGTCAACCGAGCAATGCTAGGAGAAATCCAAATTTCAAGAAAAACCAAAACCCTAATACTGGAAAGACTGGGCTTGACCAAAACATTAGGCCCCCATTCTAGGAAAATTATGCTGAAGCCTCAACTTCTGATGAACCAACAGAAGACACTGAAATTAACTTAATGGGCCTCAATAATGAACAATAAGTTTTCTTGACCCAAGACGACCAAGAAGCTCACACTCTTAAACAATTCCAAACTCAACCAGGTGAATCATTTGATTTTAGGGAGGGATATGATACAGCCATTTATGAAGTCCATAAGCAATACAATCTGAGGAGCAGAAGAATAGATGTCCCTGAGACCAATAAACAGAAAGATGCCAAGCAACCTAACAAAGCTAAGATCAATAACCCCCTGTACAAGCCCTTCTTAGAACAGGTCCTAACCCAAATAATCCAAAAGTTGAAGATGTGTCAGACAATCAACAACCTAACAAACAACCTTCCATTTCCACTCCTCCCAAAGGAAATGTGGAAGAACCTCCAGAAATTGACTTGGAAGCAACTTCAGCCCATAAAACCACTCCTGAAAAAGAGAAAAATACTGAAAATATAGCAGAAAAAGAGAATCTCACTGTTCGAAATACAAAAACTCAAACAAAAAAACCTCTCAATCTCGAGACTGAAATAGGCAAATTAAATATAGCCATTCCATTGTCAAAATTGGCTAAAAATGATGTCTATAGAGGTCAAATTAGCAGATCACTCCAAATTTCGATGAACAAAGATTCAGTGAATGTTTTTGATGACCAACCTGAATTAATTTTTGGCCCTGAAGTAAACAGAAAATCAGTAGATGGAGGGGTCCCTCTTTTCTATGTAAGTTTGAACATACATGATAAAATACTTCATAATGCCATGTTTGATTCTGGTGCTTCTCATAACTTAATGCCTAAATCTGTAATGCAGAAGTTGGACCTAGATATTACCAGGCCATACAAAGACTTATTCTCTTTTGATTCAATCCAGGTCAGATGTCTAGGATTAATCAAAGATTTATGTGTATCATTAGTTCAATACCTTGCGAAGACCATTTTAATGGACATAGTGGTAGCTGATATTCCACCAAAATATGGCATGTTGTTGTCTAGATCTTGAGGTGCAAAGCTCCAAGGATATTTATAGTTGGACATGTCCTATGCTACTATTTCAGTATTTGGTCAACCAAAGAAATTGTACTGAGAAACGTTAATGAAATATGTGGTAAGTAGCCAGGAGAAACCCTGGAATTTTCCCATCTACTCCATGCACTCTGACATGGACTCCTTCATTCTCTACAATGCTAAAATTGATCCTCCAACTGATGTCAAGGTTTTAACACTTGAACAAGAAGAAATTATAAACGAAGAGTCTAGTGTTCAAATTCAAGAAATTTCTGAGAACAATGATATATCAGACACTCGAGAGAAAGTAGATGAAACTAAAGAAACATATCTTCCTATCAAGTAGATTACTAAAACTCCTGATACCAATTATGAACATGAAATTCTCTGGTACTTAGAATTTGATGGTTCAATTAATAAATTAGGGGCAGGAGCAGGGATTTGGGTACACAATCTAGAAAATGATCATGATGAAGGGCATGCTTATAGATTAAACTTTAGATGCACCAATAATATGGCTGAATATGAAGCCCTGTTGCTAGGACTTAAATTGGTCAAAAGTTTAGGGGAAATCAGGGTATCAATTTTGGGAGACTTGGATTTAGTCATTCAACAGATAAAAGGGAACTTCCTCACAAATGATCCCAGATTAAGATCTTACAGAGGAACAACGATTGAGATCCTCAATACATTTCTAGAAACACAGCTTGCCAAAATTCCAAGAAAACATAATTTGCATGCTCACAGCTTGGCAAAATTTGCCAGCACTTGTAAATTACCATTTGAACCCAATCATCAATTTACAGCTGAGATTAGACACAGGCCAGCCATACCTGACAATGTAAAGAACTGGCAAGTGTTTGACAATGATATTTAGATTAACAATTTCTTGACCCTTGAAGAAGAGTTTTCTAGCACTAATATAGACACAGACACTATTAGTGAGGTTGATCAAATAGATAAAATTGAAACATACATTTCAACAGAAAGTGCAACTCTAATGCTTCACCCAACAAAATTTACCAATAAAAAATTGCAAGATCATAAAGAAGTAGACATCGATGAGATTATCGGAGGAGAATCCGAAGTTATTAATTTAAAAGACAATTATTTGCCCAAAGGATTAACTCCTTTAGAAGATTTCTTTGATTTTAATGATATCCCAAAGAAACCCAAAATGCAGCCTCCTAAAGAAGACATTGAGGACTGTAACATAGGAACGGAAGAAAATCCAAAAATGATAAAATTATCCAAAACTTTGCCCCCAGATCAAAAACTTAAATATGTTGAACTGATCAAAGAATTCTAGGATGTTTTTTCTTGGAGCTATGAAGATCTGAAATCTTATGACACCTCTGTAATTCAACATACAATACCCCTCAAGGAAAATCAAAAACCATTCAAGAAAAATCTTAGAAGAATTAACCCTGTACTACTCCTCTTAATTGAAAAAGAAATCAAACGAATGTATGAAGTAGGGATAATTACTCCTATCAGGTTTTCAGAGTGGGTGTCTAATTTAGTACCCACTAAGAAAAAAACAGGAGAAATCAGATTGTGTGTCGATTTAAGGAATGTAAATAAGGTTTCTTTGAAAGAACACTACCTGTTACCTAAAATGGACCACATTTTACAAAGGGTAGTAGGTATCTCTAGGATTTCACTTTTGGATGGGTTCTCAAGCTTTAACAAGATTCTAGTCCATCCTGATGACCAGGAAAAGACTTCTTTTACAACACCATCGGAAACTTTCAAATATGTTAAAATGCCATTTGGACTTAAGAATGCGGGGGAAACCTTCCAACAAGCAATGGACATAGATTTTGCAAAAGAAATTCACGATTTTCTGGTCATATATCTAGATGATCTTACTATGTTTTCTAAATCAGATCAACAACATTTAGATCATTTGAGACAAGTGTTTTTAAAATGCAGAAAGTATGGTATTTCATTAAATCCTAAGAAGTCATTGTTCGGTCTAGAGAAAAGCAAACTATTAGGCCATATCATCTCCAAAGATGGCATCAAAATTGATCCTGATAGAATAGAAGCCATTCTAAAAATACCCCACCCCAGAAATGTCAAAGAACTTCAAGCTTTCCTAGGAAAAATTAACTTTTTAAGAATATTCATACCTAATTTGGCTGAATTAATTAGATTGCTGAACAATATGTTGAAAAAAGATTCCAAGGTTAAATGGACATTAGAAACTAAACAAGCATTTGAAGAAATTAAAATGGCTTTGACCAGAAAATCGGTCCTCACAAGTCCAAAGTTTGATAGGGACTTCATAATATTTTCATTTGCATCAGAACACACCATTGTTGTTGTTTTACTACAAAAGGATGATCAAGGATGTGAAAAACCCATAGCCATTTTAGTAAAGCACTTAGCGATGCACCGCTAAAATACCCAATCATGGAAAAACAGGCTTTTGCACTTGTAAAAGCTATTAAAGACTTCAGAGTCTACATATTATACTCCCATGTAATAGCTTATGTACCAAGTGTTGTTGTCAAAGACATCCTGACTCAGGATGGAATTGAAGGCAAGGGAGGCAAATGGATAGCTAATATATTGGAGTATGATATTGAAATAAAACCTACAAAGCTTGTAAAAGGACAGGGATTGGCTAAACTCATGACTGAAACAAACTTTCAAGCCCTGGATATCAATGAGCTGGATAAAAAACAGGAGATGGTGACTCCACAAATCAGCCAAGCCTTCTTAGAATCACCTTGGTATGCTGATATAACTCATGTATTATTACACCTACAGGCTCCTCTAGGCTTATCCAGAACAAAGAAAAGGTTTTTAAAAATGAAAGCTTCAAAATTTTGTATTTTAGATAATGCTCTTTTTTGGAAAAATCATGAAGGTATTCTATTGAACTGTTTAATAAAATATGAAGCTGACAAAATTCTCACAAAATTTCATGCAGGAGACTGTGGTGGACATCTTTACTGGAAATCAACTATAGACAAAATCCTGAGGGTTGGATTTTATTGGCCCACCTTGTTCGCTGATGTAAAGAAATTTGTCACCGCCTGCCATAAATGTCAAATTTTTGAAGGCAAGAGGAAACTTTTACCTCTACCCCTTAGACCAATTTCCATTGAAAAACCCTTCCAGCAATGGGGTTTGGACTTCATTGGGGAAATCCATCCTCCCTCTTCTGGCCAACATAAATGGATCCTCACTGCCACAGATTATTTAACCAAATGGATAGAAGCCATTCCTTCTAGATAAGCCAATGATACAGTGATTATAGAATTCTTAGAAACCAACATACTGTCTCGACTTGGCTGTCCTGAAAAGATCGTAACTGACAATGCTGTCGCTTTCAAATCCAAGAAAATGATAAGTTTCTGTAACAAATACCACATCACCTTAGGCCATTCCACAACCTATTACCCTCAAGGTAATGTTCTAGCTGAGTCCTCCAATAAAAGCCTGATTAATATTATTTAGAAAGTGTTGGAAGAGAACGAGAAAAACTGGCACAACTTACCTATGCACTATGGGCAGACAGATTAACTACCAAGAGATCGATTAGGACTAGTCCTTATGAACTAGTCTATGGCTTGGAGGTTGTATTTCCTTCATCATTAGGGGTCCCTGTACTGAAATTACTGCAAGAAGCTCAGGGGGAGCCCAATGACATTCAAAGAAGAATAGATCAGACCATCCATTTGCAGCAGACCAAAGAAGAGGTATACTGAAGATCCTAAGTGGTACAAGAAAAACTCAAGAAAATATTTGATAAGAGGACCAAGGCAGAAGATTTTTACCTAGGGGACAAAGTTTTAAAATGGGATTCCAGGAGAGAAGACAAAGGAAAACATGGGAAGTTTGACTTCCTATGGAAGGGACCTTTTATTATCCAAGCCTCACAGGGGAACAATAATTACTTTTTGAAGAACCTGGATGGTTCAGAAATAGAAGAAGGGCCAGTTAATGTTCGGATGTTGAAACACTACTTTGATCCAACCTCTTGATGAAGGTGAAGCCCGAAGACAAGGCCCTGAGCCTCATAAGTGTATCTGTCATATATAAAATAAAGCAACCAGCAGAAGGAGATTTCAGAGCACAGTCAAAATTATGGAGAAGGCCATCTGACCTGTTGTTCTTGACTTTCCACCAGGGAAAGCCATCCCCAAGTGGATCCACTATTATGCTCCTATATCAATAGGTATCATATTTCATGATTGACATTGATGAGCTCTGTAATATGTTCATACCTTTTATGGTTGCAAAGGTTTTCCATATTGTAAAAGAATCAAAAATTTGAAAAAATGTAAAGAGGGTATGCCCTAAAAGAAAAATCAAAGGGTAAAAAGAATAAAATGGTCAAAAGAAAAATGAAAGAAATGAACCCCAAACAAAGACAGACCAGGAAAGTGTGCAAATCCAAAAAGCCACTACTTTTTCATTTTCTGTAAATAAAACATTGTGTGCAACTTGTTGAACTTTATGCCACGATTGATGAATGGCCAAACAGCTTAATCTTGGCTAGCTCATGTTTGAATTTCCTGTTTTAGAGATAGAGAATAAAATCTGACCAAACTGTTTAAAATTGGCAGATATGTAGATAGGTAGAGAAGCAAAGGAGCTCAACTGTTTAATCTGAGCCCTTGGAAGAAATAAGTGCAGATTTAGATAGGCTTACAATGCAAAGAAAAGAAAAGTTGAAAAGGGTTTGCTAGTCTAAATGAAACCATAGAAAAACAAGAAAAAATGTTAGGAAAAGTAAGCTGGGTAGGTAGATTGGTGTTGCAAAAGCATACGTGTGATTGATTTTGTCTCTCAAAATGTTCATCTTACTGTTATCACAAGTACCATGGCAGATATTTGGATGCAGATCAAGCGAGGCATGACTAACTCCGCTTCTTATTTTCCCTAATCATTTACTAAATTCCCCCAGAGATATTAGGATTTGCTTAAATATCCTCTAAACCACTCATCTCATTTCATAAGCATTGCCTAAAGTAAAACCCTGTTTTTACTTAGGAGAATTCGCCTTATCTCTTCTATAAAACCCTATTTTTCCCTTTTTGCCTAAGTTTTGTAACATTATAACTTAGCACTTTTCTATTCTTTGAAACCATATTAACGATTAACTTTATTATATTAAATCCCATGTAAATTTAACCCTTTCCCGTACTATATCTATATTGTAAAAACCCCCAAATAATACATATTCCTCGCCCCGGTTAATATATAACCATAAATGCTTTTTGGGAATTTACAAGGTTAATTGAAAATTGTTAAATAACCCTTTCCACTGCACAAAGACTGGGGATTAATTGACATTTGGTTAATTAATAACCTAACTTAAATCAACCCCAACAACCAATAAAAATCACCTCGAAACCATTATAAAAAGACTATTTAAATGCATGCACCACACGTTAAACTCCCCGCCTTGTTCATAAAGTGCCACCCATCTGATCAGCTGCTCTACATCCAATGGCAGAGATCCATTTCGCTAGCCCTCCATCTGCCTAACATTAAGTCGTAGGGAAATGGTGGTATTGCACCTGTACCAGATCCACGTGTCGACCGCTAGGCGTGTTCGCTGCCCCTCCGCCCGAAACCACCTAAGCCCATAAGCGGTGTGGGGTAAACCGCTTACCACCCTCCGCTAAACAACAATATGTCCCATCGCTCTAACGTCATCTGCCCAATAAATGCCAAAAAATCCCTGCCAAACCAAATTTCGTTAAATTGACAAGAAAATGTCATTTTCACCATTATTCCCTACAGACTGCGCTCCATGAAAAATACGTCCAGTCCACCACCCGGCCAAGAAATTCCAGTGTCGCGCTCTGAAGTTCGTCATTCAACCTGCGAATTACATGGTTTGCTTCTTAAATACAGGTATTTACCCAATTCACTTCGCAAACCTGTAATTTCACCTTTTCCACTGAGAATTTTTCCTCAAAGAGCCGAATTCAAGTTAAAATCATTCCGAAGCTACCATAAGAAGACTCCCAAACCTACTGTTTAGTTCATTGTTTCCACATAAGCCTGAATTCCAGGTTGAATACACAAGAACCAAACATGGAAGCCGCCATAGCCCTGAATGTCATGCCCATGAACGCATCTCATAAAGACTTAAATTATCTACCCTTGCCCGATAGAGATTTCCAAATAAAAGACTTATCTGGTGACAGGAATCATCTTTAGAGCTTTTGCCAAATTAGCGATAGTTATCTAAGCAACTCTGATATTTTTGGACTGTGGGAATCAAACCTTCCCATGTACTTCCTTCCCTCAGTCCATGTTTTCCCAGACATCATTCACCAATGTTGTGCCAACTATGACCCTGTCCATAGAGCAGTTACGTCTCCTTCCCAAACTATCATTTTTTCCATAACTACTGAATCCATCATTGAGATGATACATTTCCATTCCACTGAGCCCCTTACTCGTCTTTCCATGGGATTTTTACTTGAACAAGCATCTCAATTACCCAAATCAGAGATAACCCGCATTGCTCAGATGTTTATGATACCAACGCACCAACCTAAATGTCCTCCTCCTTATCTGCAAGCCTTCTTCATTGAAACTAGTAGACTTATTGTTGACATGATATCCTTGATCTTGGGATTTAGGTCCAGTGAATATGTGGATGATATCACCCTAGTTCTTTACTCCAGGACAGCCCCCTGCTGTCAACTATGACTATGCCACTTTCATTGCCAACAAAATCCATGATCAATTTATAAATTTGGATAGAGAAGGAGTCTTCAAATACACATCTTTTATATACCATTTATTGTTATATTATCAGCCAGATAGCTTTCCATTTCCCATAGGGAAATTAGACTCAAAAGGAAATCGAAGGTCTGTGATCTTTTGGAGCTCAGTCTTCCATAATACCTATGAATTCCCTTACACCTATAGTGAATTAATTGACTTATTTATACACCCAGCCTCCACTTTGTTGATAGGAGCTCCTCCTCCTAGGATCACTAGTGACATGAAGAAGATTTTGCAGCTTTCTAAACACTACATGATAGTTGACTGATATCTGTACCAAAATCACACAGAAATCAAAATGTATGGATGTGAACTTTTCCCTTTCAAGTTTCCTAGATATGTGCCCATGAGGTTATTTGCATTAGAATATTTCAGGCAGATCATCAATGCATACTTAACCCACTTTTGTAATGCAAAGAAGAAAGCTCAGCTGAGAATCAAAAACCAGTTAGGCCCTTATGTCATCAATTCTAGGGATGCATGGAAAGATGCTGAGAAGATATTAGAAGAACACCTTAAATTGAAGAAGATTTTTCAGTGGGTGCCATATGACCCATATAGTTTCATAAGTGACAGAAGGGTAAGAAATAGGCTATCAGTTTATATACATCATAAGATCCTAGAAATTGAACAATTTTCAAATCAGGAGGAATGGGTAGAAGGGACTTTAGTAGAAGAGGTTAGTGAGCAAGAAAAGATGGAAAATGCCATGAAAGATCTTGAAAAAACCCTTGACCTGGACTCTTTTGGATAGGTATCTTTCAAGCTGCCTCAACAAGTAGGAGTTGGTACATCCTCTGCTGGAACTTCTTAGCAGCCTGTACAGGAAATTCAAAGGGAAAAGAAGTGGCAAACATAGAGCAGTCTGCAATGACAGATCAATAAGAACAAATTCCTCCTGCCCAAACTAAAGCAACAGGAATTCCAGCATTGCAAACTCCTCTAAATGAGGAAAGAAACAGGAAGAGAGATAGATAATCCACCCCCCGACAAGTGGACTTGTAGAACAACCAGGTGCAAAGAGGCAAAGATTGAATCCTCCATCAGAAGATGAAATTATTGAAGAAACCACAGACGGCCAAAGGACAGAAAGGGTAGTCAGCCAACAGACTTTCCCAGTGGTAGAAACATCAACTCACTCACATAGGCAGGAGCTAGAAAGACAGCACAATGTTGAAGTATCATCTACCAGACCACAAAGCAAACAGGCCTCTAACATTAAACAGACTTTCATAGAAATTAAGGCTAAAAATGATCCTATGAGGATTCAAATGTACAGTCAATACTTGAAGATGGCCCCTCAAACCAGCAAAGGTTAATTTCTGCCTATGACATTAAAGAAGGAAAAATGTTAATGAGTTATTTTAAGCCAAAGGTACAACAACCCCAGTTGGTAGTAGATTACATCAGAAAAAACTTGGAGGACCTAGCCAAAGACATTCATCCCATGGACCAAATTGAACTTCACAAGCAGACTGGAGAAATGGTTTATTCTACACTGGCTGACAAAGCAATGTTGGCCCACCAGTTGCTAGACTCGCTGGACAATACAGTAGCTCAACTACATTTGGAAAAAGCCTCTTCTCTGGCCAAGGATAACAGAATCAAATCATTGGAAGAGATCATTATGGAACTAGGACATGACCCCAAAGATGCTAAAGGCATAAAGGCACTAATCATGAAGAAAGAAGAGGAAATTGCTGCCCTGAGGAAACAACTGAAGCTACCTCCTTCAAGGCACCCTCAGACTGCAGAAATTATAGAGCAGAAATCAGAGGAAGACATGATGGAACTACTCATGAAACTCAATGAAAGATTAACTGATACAGAGCAGGCACTGGAAAAAGCACTAAAAGAGAAGTAGGGAGAGTTGACCTCCTAGCCACCTGAGGTAATCCCTACAGTCACAACTATAGTTCCCTCAACAATTGAATCAGCATTGGCCCCAAATGTCCCAGTAGTCACAACAGAGGTAATCACAGGTACATCGTCAGCAAGAGCAGCACCAGGTAGCAGTGCTAATATGAGCATAGAAGAATTGATAAAGGCCATGGAAGAGCTAAAGCTACAAGTGTCAGAGTTGAAACTTGTAAAAGACAAATTGGCTAAGGCAGAGAGAAATTATGATATTTCCAAAATCAATGTCGTGGAAAAAAGCAAGGAGATTAAAGCCTTAGAAAGTAAAGTCAAAACATTAGAACAGGATCTCACCTCTGATAAGCCCTTAGCAGAGATCAGAAAAATCCTTTGGTCAAATATCACCCAGTCTATAAATGAAATATGGCCATCTATCCAAGTGATCTACGAGCAGATCAACTTAATAAACACAACCCATGAGTTAATTCAGCAAACAAGAGTACAGTTGGGAAAAATGCCAGAGGAAGCTAATCGACTTATACATTTTTTGAACACCCACAATTCAGAACAACTAGAGCAACTTGGCATTCCAGAGAGGACAGACACCATTCTGGAAATCAAAAGGGTTCTAACCAAGAGAACATTAATGCAAAACTTAGAGAGAAGGTGCCAGGATATGCAAGTAGAAATTAATGCCTTTATGGAGAGATTCATAGTTTTGCTGAGTAAAGGGCTACCAAGCCCTTTGGTCATCAATGATAAGTTAATGAAACACATTGATTATGTTGATAAATTAAATAAGTATGTTAGCAATCAAACTAGCGCATCATCAAGTGCATCGGGAGTCAAAGCCCTTCCATCTGGCCGAGTTCTCTAGGACAACTTAGAGAATTTATTCTACATCGAGCACGAGGTAATGCATCTATTCGCCATTCAGCCTCATTTCTTCACATATACAGAGACTGATGAAACTCTCAAAAAACTTTAGAGGCATAAAATGCCAAAGCAGAAATGGTGGCAAGATATGTTAGAAATTTTGTAATTTTCCCTTGGGTAAAACGTAGATTTCGAGCTATTTTTCCATGACAAGATAAACAGAGATAAATGAGGGTCAAGCAGGTCAAAGTGTATCTGATCAGGGTCAAAGAATGTCCGAAAAATATGGAGCAGCCAACACAGAGTATCAGTGGAAGATAGTTGTAAACCGACGCACAAAACCTACCTCTAGCACATCCGACAAATATGGAGTAGCCAGCACAATAACAGTTTATCTTTTCCCTATTTTTGAGACTGTTTGTATCTATATTTTGTAGAAAAGGGATTAGTCATCACTAGATATTATCTCCATCAGATATTTTGTAAGATATTTTGTATAAATACCCCCCCAAACGAAGTATTTGGGGTTGGTGGGCATTCCTAGATTTTGCTGTAATATTGAGTTTTTTAGAGAGTTGTTGGAATCAACTGTTGTCGGGCTCACTGGATGAGAAATTGATGCAGAAGACTTGTCACAAAATTCTTGAATCAAACTCCAGATCAATAAGTCCCCTATATCTCATGTTTTATAGTTTTCTTGTTTACTATATCATCTGTGTTTCATAATCTGAATGGTAAAGAAAAGGTTTAATTCAGAATTTGCTTAAACTGCACTTTGTTTTTAGTCTTTATTATTCTCTGTGTTTTTTCAGAATTTGTATAACAGTGAGTTCTTAATTGCTCCTATTTCCTGATTCTCGCATATTGACTATTTTCTAAGGAATTCTTAACTGCTCCTTAATAGTAATCATCCATTTTCCCTCTTCCAATATGTTGAAGCATTCGTAACTGCCCTTCACCCATTTGAGTCCATTCCATCTGATTTCAGCCTTAATTTGTTCCATGTTTGACTACCTTGCTCTGTGATATCATCCTCTATTAAGAAACCAAATCTAGAAAGCCATCCTTCTTTGACTCCATCATGCCCAATGGACTGAACTATTCAGTTTGCCTCACTATTCTATTGAATCTCACCATTCAAACCCCAAAAAAAAAACCCTTGAACTTCATAACCAGCCTAACACATTTCAAAACAAAGCTAAATCATAAAGAGAGATCCCTCTCTGGACATAGATTGGCTAGAATCTTTATCTAAAAGATTGGTCTGTGGTTACCTCGGCTGTATTCCCTTTCTTACAAATTTTGGGAACAACCTCAGTGATAACAGTAGGAACATGTTAGACCATATTCAAAGAAATATAAGTTTTGATCTGGTAAGAAAGAGTTTTTGCAGGAAGATTGATGTACCAAATGGGGATCCCAAAGGTCATGTTAGGAGGACTCAACAGAACCATGACAATAATAGAAAAGATTCCTAGTGGATGGAATAAAAAAGGTATCTAACTAAAGGGATCACGACCTCGAGGTGCTCCTATGGAGGGAGAAGGGCCGAAAAGAAAACCACCCAAAGGGAAATGGCCTGGAGGAATTGATCCTGAAGGATGAACTGATTCTTGAGCAACAGATTGCTGAAAGGTTGTCCACTACGAAGATGGCTACTGGGAAGAGATATTAGACTATTTGTTGGAATTCCATGACACTTGAAGCATGAAAATGCTCAAATATATAGGCTTATATGAAATAGGTAGTGGACCATAATAAGTCCCCAGTAGTGTGGAATATTTATAGACTCTAGGGGAACATCGGTGAAGGTAGGGTTAGTATTGTTTCTTGTCATTAATCAAATGATATTTTGCAAAGAAGTCTAAGGCTGAGGGTCATATTAAGTCAGTTGATTGAGGGTGATTATATTTCCATTATGGGGAAAGAACATCTTATGAGAGACAAAATATGCGATAGCTTCCATCCCATACATGTAACTACAACTAAGCAAGAGGTTATGATCTAAAGGGGCATCGATAACTTTGATATCAATCATGACCATCTTGCTAGGAGCAGTCACGAGGAAATTACAATCTAAACCAATATGATGTGAGGGATGACCGTCCCATGCATGAATCGTGATGGTTGATGGTGATAAGTCAGGTGAACAAATTTTCTTCTAGACACTAGTGGAAATGACATAAGTGGAGTCACCTTCGTTGATTATACATTGTTGAACAATGACTTTTTTTTATAGAGACTGGTATCTGAAAAGAATCACAAGAGGGAAGGGGAGGATGATCTGCATTATCAACATCAAATACAATAAAATGATCCTCAAAATGATCATCAAAAGGATTCATAGTTCCCAAAGAAAAAATTAGAGCTTCTCATTGGGATGCGAACATCTGAAGGACTTCTAACATTCACATGGTGATATGAGATTGCACAGTAGGAGGAAATATAGAACAATATGATGCTTAGTGAGGGGTTTTATTCAGCAATAGAAACATGAATAGCCACTGTGACTGCATAACGTATAGTCATTTGAAGGATAAGCTCAGTGAATTATGTAGTTGTGGGTTTCAGTGACCTACATGTGACATATTTCTCACTAGAACTGTACAATGCGTAGTAGGAATCCCACCAGATGAAGGGATTGTGTAATTGATCAAGTTTGGGAGGTAGGGAGGCAATGTTTCTCATTGTAACTGTGAAATTCATAGTAGCTAAAGAGGAGGCTCAATAGATTGTATTGTTGGGAAATTTAGTGACATAGAGAGGCTCCACCATCCACTGCAACTATGCAATTTTCAATCCATGGTAGGAGGGATGATGAACTACATAGTTTCCTAGGATAAGTAGTCAGAGTGATGGTCCAACCTTCAATGTTTCTTAATGTGTAGGTGGAGGAGGTTTTTGTTGGGTGCATGAATCGCAATTCAGTCGACTCCTTCAACACTATACTGTCAACCCAGGGGTTTCGTAAACTTAGAGACGAAGCACAAGAAATGCTAGAAATGATACAAACTTTTCCAAATTTTATTCCTACTTATTAAATCACAAATTTGAAGAATTGAAAGAAAAATGATGACCAAGCGGCAATTGATACTGAAAGAAATTTTGGTGTTGGAATAAATGAAAATAACTTTTGCAGAAACTAAAATGGATTCTTAATTCATTGTGAACAATCTTAAATAATGAAATGACCTTTTATATTTACCTTCAGAAAGATAGTGTGATAAATAAGTTATTCGGTGTATCTGTCTTCTTTAAAGATATTATTTCCTGCACTAAACTATTATTCATGTAGTACAACAACGTTTGTGTACCAAAATGTTGTGCCTACACTGGAATGAGGTTTAGATACCAGGAGAGTGTTTTATTCCTATATTGAAGTTCTCACCTTCTTGTAGGAACTCTATGTCTCCAGGCTAGAACACTCTAATCCTATATCGGATCTGAGGTTCTT
Source organism: Pinus tabuliformis (assembly GCA_031772625.1). NCBI lineage: Eukaryota > Viridiplantae > Streptophyta > Pinopsida > Pinales > Pinaceae > Pinus > Pinus tabuliformis. The sequence continues at coordinate 1,949,738,647 of CM062816.1, forward strand.
GCACCAGATAACAATATTTTTGCACTTGGTTTCTAGATTACTTTCGAAAAATAAAAAGTATGTTAAGTGAAATAGAGTGCAAAGAAAAAAAAATTGAATGAAAATTTTCACAAGCAGAAAGAGGATTCAACCAAACTTATATGACAGATAGGAAATGATTTTTAAAAGTTAAAGTAAATATTTCTTTAAAACATAAAACTCTTTTATATAATTACGGAAATTGTCTGGTTATGTAAACGGGCTTTTCTTGAGACAGTTGTACATATAATTTAGATATGCCTTTTAATATTTTAACTCAGAAGATTCATTTAATAATTAATCATGAGATTCAATCCTTTCTTTGAAAGTATTCAATGCAAGCACAGATCTGTAAGTTACTACAATTTTTATTCCATATTCATCACAACACAATTAAATCTTAATTGAAACCTGATATATTAATAATTCCCTTAGTTTAGAAACAAACGTAAATCATGCATGAAGGAATAAATAACTTCTGCGAAAGGAAAGATGTAAAATACTTGCGAAACTTAACCAATGAAGTCAATTTGCAGAACCATAAGTTCACTAGTACACGTAGCGTGCTTGTACCGATCTTGCATAAATGAAATCAAGAATTACAAAGGAAAGCTTATGGAATTTGAAATCAAATACTTCTAAGGTTGTACACCACAAATCTGTAACACAATAATTGTAAATGAAATCAAATATGTGACTTGTGAGGAGAATAAAAGTAAATAACAAATTCACACCTGCACTTTAAATAAATTTAACATACCTTTAAAGAAATGGAGAATGAGTTGGGTTGGTTGGGCCCTAGCCAACCATCTCATTTCCCTGTTACGAAATCAAGAAATGCAGTCGGTAAAAGATTCATCACAACGGAAATGGAAAATGAAACTGCATACTCGAGCATTCCTTTATATTAGTTTCAGAAGAAAAAATACATCTTGGATCTGTGATCCATCCTGGAGAGGTGCTACTCCAAAATAATTACAATCTCTTAGAAAAATTGTACCATAGCATCACTCCTTAATTCCTATCAGAGTTTTACATTATATACAATCCTTCAAGCCTATAGCCATAATGAAATCATAACAATAGCTTAACTAAGCCTTTTGTCTATTTACAAAATACTAATCTAAGATATTTGGCCAAGGTCCTAATCTTCATTCCACTGATTTCTCTCCCACTCCGAGCCCAACTCAATGCCAACTGATCCTTTACTAAATATACACATCGTTGGTGAGTTGTCACTAGAGTGCAGGAATCCTACCAATGAGTTGTCAAGGGAGTCCAGGAATCCAATAGTTGTCACAGGAATCCTACCTGCACTCGACCATTCTATCAAAACGATTAATACATTTGTTTGTCAAATACTTTAGGAAAGACAAATATTAGTTGCAAGGATAATTAAAGGTATAAAATCCATAAATAAGTAATTAAGTCCATGACAAGCCTTTCCAACAAGCAAAATACAAAGAGGGTGCAGGAAGGTGCATGATTTCCAAGAAAGGTACAAGAATGAATAGGTTCTTAGGTTAAATTAGAGGTTTATGTCATGTGTCTAGAGTAGGATAGAGGTTAAAAAATAGAACAATTTAGCCTACCAACATCTTCCCATCCCTATTTTGTTGTACGTCCTCACATAACCTTTTCCTACTGCAAAAAAACCAAAACATGTGGGCCCTCTTTCAATACTGTATTTGTATGTTAATTCCTACTTTCATTGTCTTCCTCTTCTTGCCTTGATCCTTCTTGAGCTGTTTGGTCACATTTCTAAGATGACTGTATAATTTTGATGCTCGAAATTTCTACATCTTCACTTGGCATTTTTTTTCCTTCATTTCTCCTTCCATCTCTATGTTCTTATGTTTATGCACTCTCCCTTGTTCTTTCAAAGTCTGTTTCAGTACCTCCAACCCACAGATACATTGCTTAAGCTCTTCTATCTGATTGTTCAGGTGAAGAGTGGGGTCTTCCTTAACAAATTATTCTTGTGCAGGAGTTTTCTCGATAGTTGACTCTAAGCCAGTGCCGGCATCATCGAGGTCGATATCCCTCTACTCATTAACCTCTTGAGTTTCAATATCATGAAGGGTTTCAGTAGCCTACACTTCAACATCCATTGGATCCTCTGTCAGGCCTTTACCTACACTTACACTAGGTGTTGGCGTCATTTTCCTTTTCTTCATTTTTCTAAGCAAAACCAATAAGGGTGTGATGTATTCTTCATCAATATCCAAATCGCTAATCAATGTATGAGCCATAGCATCCACAAGCATTGTAAGGTTGTTTGCGGTTGGTGAAGGAGGCTGGGAGTCATTCAAAATTATTGGGGAAGTCGATTGAATGTGAGCTTCCTTCAAGGAGGCAGTCATCTTGACCGAGCCTCAGGTTCTCCTTTTTTATGTAGATGAGGTTTCAACAATGAGCTTTCGCTCCTCTGCCTACACTAACTCTTCTCTAGTCTTAGTCTTGGTAGGGCGTAGGGTTAGGGTTTCAGGCTTCCCCTTCTTGCTTTCACTCTTCTTTCTGGAGGATTTCCCTGCACCTCTTTTCTATAACTCGTTCAAAAATATTTTCCAATTCATATTCTTGACCTCTAATTCCTTCTTAACTAAAACTACAATAAACCCATGATGGTATAACTTGCGTGCAACTTGGCTCATCTTACCTCTCTGAACTACTTTTGACATTTTCTCCAAGCTTCTTAGCAAAAAATAGGGAAATTTATAAGGTTACCTGACTCGAAATGTAGCAACAACTGAATATGATACAAGAAGGTTAATGAGTAGCGACCCTCGCAGGTGATGAAATTCTGTAATATGTACAATGGGTCTTTCCATTTTGCTTGCATGATGCGTCCTGACAGTCCTTTCTTCCAATCCACTTTTTTTTTTTTCTCTCGACCACAAATATGTGCCACTTTTTCTTCTCGATCTTCTCCTTTTTGAACCATTGCTCACATTCTGCTAGTAATCCTATGGATTGTGATATAGATTGTTCCATTGCTTCAAATTCTAGTGATCCTACCTTGGCTCAACTCCCATGAAAGGTCCGAGAAAACTCAAAAACCACGGCTAATTCAAACCCAGTAAATTTCAGCAAAAACTGAGGAACCCGGATTCCTGCAACAGTGGAAGACTATTCTGGTATTCGACCATTTTCTCTAAATCTTTCACAAAAAAGGGTTCAATTCTCATGGGCACCATCCTCAATTCATTGAACTCTACCTAAACTTTTTTAGAAATATCACACGGTCAGGATTTAGGATCTATGTCTAAAATGAACCTTGTGATAGCTGAGCTATCCGACCACCACTAGCCACCTCCTAGCTATCACGCTCCATCATTAAATGTAGACCTTTGGATGGATGTGATATATATAGGTTGTGGTACAAGTAAAGATAATGGGTAGTGAAGGCAGCGGTTAAGGTGCCATGATAAATATGACATTCATGCGCGGTATGGTATGAGGTCGGGTTGTCATTAACAGATAATGAGATTTTTTTCAAAAAGGCAAGTATGGGATGAGGGGTTAAATCATACACATCGTGCAATCACTTCATTATTTCACACAAGGTGTACATGGTACTTTAAAAAAAATAAGATTTCATAACTTAACTTTCCCTGTACTTAAAAGATTTCCTTCCTATTTTAGCATATGATAAAACAAAGCTTAATAATAATAAAAATTATTGAATTCTATCAATCTGGAAGTGGTGTAGTCATTCTACCTGAACATAATTTTCACGAAACAAGAATAAAGTTTCCAGATGCGCATTCTTGCACTAGGTATTCCTACACCATATTAAATATTTTACACTAAAGACCATTGTTCCTGCACTAGGACATGTAGTTTTGTACTCGGGAGTGCTCAACAGTGCAGATTTCTAATATTATCACTAAAATAGGACCCTGATAGGCTGCTGATTAGACTATCTCAGTGTAACTATTTCAAACCAAACTTTTAGCTAAGGCTTAACCTCCTCAGCCTGAGAGGGCTCTCTCAAAGGGTTACTGATATTGATTAAAGATATGGATAGATGGCTAACTCTATGGTTTGTGATTTTATATGTTTATAGGTTGAAAGATGAAGGTTGGATACCATTGGCTATGAAGTCAAGTTATGTTTCAATACCACAGCAAGATCAGCTTAACATGAATGTCAGGGCGTAGAGAGTCTTTATACATCAACAAAACAAAGATATAATGCAAGGAAACATAGTTTATAAATACATGAAGGAAGTTAGAGCATCATTGATGAATTCTAAGTAACATGTATTCATACCACTACAAATAAGTGAAAGAGGAAATCCATGAGACAATAGGACATAAAAAAATCTCTTTTAATCCTCAGTAGTGAAGCCAAAACATTCTACCTAGCATGGAAGTCAAGGCATTATAGAGTTCAAGTGCAGAAATGCAAATATAAAACAGTGAAACACAATTAGTTTATCTATGAAGGAAGTCAGAGCATCATTGATGAGTTCTGAGTATCATAAGTAAACACCACTACAATTTAATTCTTGGAAGATGCTATCAAAACAAGAACATACAAGAACTCTTCATGAATCTTGAGTTGTCTATGTAGAAACTCTGCATTAGGTTAAAAATATACACAGTCTACACATAGAGCAGCAGTTGAGCCAAAAAGTCTCCCTCCCTGCTAATTCGACCTATTGCTTTATATATAGAATTTACAACATTGATTCCCTCATCCCTCATCAAGAGAATTTGAATTTATATTATTGACACCTATTCTAACCATAAAACAGACTATTAAATATAAGTGACAGCTAACTGACTGTCTTAGAGTCCTAATACAATTAGGAGTACAACTCCTTGTTATGATTAAACCACCTTAAGTAAACGTTGAATGCATTCTTTGATAGCTGCAACCTTATAAGGTCAAATTTGATGAAGCCTCCCACGTTGTCACCATACTGCTGATGATAAACACTAGAAATTAGGGAACATGTTTCCTTGTTTTTAGGTTTAGGATCCTTGAAAGTTAGCACGTGGGACAGAGTCTTTATTTTCTCATCCATGACATATTTTACGAAACTGAAGGAGGTTTTTGTATTCCATGCTGTCTAGAACAAAAAAATCTCTTGGTTTTTAAAAATACTTCTCCAACTGTCCAGGATCTGTCCTTGAAAAACACGTGTAAAACAGGAAAAAATTGTTCTCTGAAATTAGGGTTTCAAAGAAAGCTTAGTATCTCCCAACTGATAACACTTATGAAGAAAGTGAGATAGGATATTGTATATGGAGAGTTTATTAAGATAAACCTCCTTCCTAATTCCAAACTACCTTTTCCTGTGACCAAAAACTGATCTTGAAAAGGACTGCTAAAACCAGAAGACAAAGCTTGGCTTTCAGCGGTTTCATAGCGCAAGTTTAACCATAAATTTCTCCAACCTCATAGCGAATTTGAAGAAACTGAAAGAATTTTTTGTGGTTTAGTATGTCAGGAATAAAAGCCTCTTTCAGTTTTTTCAATATTGAGTTCTCAGCTGCTCAAGAACCCTTCTGGAATTTGACTAGTAAAAGCAATTTTTCTGCTAAAAAAGGCCGCTTCAGTGATTTTGTAGCGGAAAATAGGATTTTTACACTGTCTGCACTATGAAAACGTGGATTCATAGCTAATTTCAAATTCTTTTCAAAATGATGTGAGATATGACTTCTAAACACATAGTGAGGCTTCTAGGACATGGAATGAGGTTGTCAAACTTTATTTCGAAAAGAGAATGAAACTATTGAGATGAGATGACTCAAAACCTATTATAAGACTATGACTAGAAACAAGGAAAACTTTCCAAAGTTTAGAAACAAAAATTTTAGGGTGATAACAGTGGCTCCACTAGGGATAGTGTGCCCTTTTGGTACACTAAGAACCTGTAGCTCTAGTGCCGCTATCCATCCTTTAGAATAAAACTCTAAACTTCTTCCCAATATGCTCCTCAAGCCTTTAATGATTTCTGTAAGAAGAATTGAAACTGCACCTACTGAAATAGATGCTCAGTCAACCTACCCTGAGCTTATTTGCACATTCCTACCTACCCTATCAGTTGCAATCTCCACTTGTAGCTCAAGGAACATGAAACTTCCAATGAAGCCAGTCGTCGATCTAATCTGACACTTGAATCTCTTGACTATGCTTGAACAAAAATAAACATGATACTGAAATAACCGAGGCAACATGAGATACATCTAATCTTCATAATGGAAATATAGTTGGAAATCTAGACTATAGAACCTTTCCATGTGGCCAGCTATAGGATCAAAAAACACATGGCCAGTTTGATATTTCTTGTGATATTCTACAGCTTCTAACAACTGATCTTTAGTCACAGAACATTTGTTTTATAAGTTATCCAACAACCTTTCTGCATAATTCCCATAGACAATGTAATTTTCCTCACTATTATGATCATTCTTTGGAGTAATCTGTTGCAAGGAATTACATAAATGATCAATCTTTTCCTCTGCCTAAGGGTTATAAAAAATTTCTTCCAGTATTTCTTCTTGGTGTTTGCAATTATTTTTATCTTCATTATGATCTGAAGACTAACAAGTCTGTTGCATCTCTACATCAATCTCGGAGGATGTAATATGATTTTCATAAGTAGACCCCCGTTGATTTTTATGCTGCATTTCATGGGATGTTATCCTTTCTTCCTGGTGTTGAAATGTATTGTTATGAAGAGCCTCTAAAATTTCTTCATCCATAAATTCATCATCATCATAACAATCCTCCAAATATTGAATAAGAATCAAAGAATGTTTACAGCAATTTTTGACCAGCAATAAGGATGACATTCTTTATACATCTCATAGAATGCATCAGGAAAATTAGCAAGTGAATATATTGAACCATTTTCCAAACTTTTATACCAAGACCATGCTTTTCCTTCTAAAGTGGTCATAAACATCTTCATGAGACAATCTTTAGGGAACTAAACCTTAAGACTGCGTACATGCATATGGAACCTAACCAAATGAAGAGCAGCAGTGTCTTTCTTTTCATCTTTGAATATTGGAAGATCATCTAACCAATCAACCTTTGGCATAGGATTTGGAAAACGAGGGATATGAGACCGATTCATAGGGGCATACCTGGCTTTCATTATTACAATGGAACTCATCTTGAAACTTCATCAAGCTACTGATCTTTTAGCAGTGGAGTCACCTTCCAATTTGTTATTTGATGTGTGGAGTCGCCAAGTTAGATGTAGCCTCGAAACGTTTTCTGAGCTCCTTCTACCTTCCGAAGTTTAGCTTCTTGATTTCGGGAATGAATAATCTTCAAGCTCCCAGTAGACGCACCAAAATGTTATCACCAAAATAGTACCTTGATAGGCTGCTAATCAGACTATCTGAGTGTAACTATTTCAAACCAATATTTTAGCTAAGGCTTAGCCTCCTCAGCCTGAGAGGGCTCTCTCAAAGGGTTAATGATACTGATTAAAGATATGGATAGATGGTTAACTCTATGGTTTTTTATTTTATATGTTTATAGGTTGAAAGATGAAGGCTGGCTACCATTGGGCTATGGAGTCAAAGTATGTTTCAGTACCATAGCAAGATTAGCTTAACATGAAATTCAGGGAATAGAGAGTCTTTATACATCAAAAAAACAAAGATACAATACAAGGAAACATAGTTTATAAATACATGAAGGAAGTTAGAGCATCATTGATGAGTTCTAAGTAACATACATTCATACCACTGCAAGTAAGTGAAAGAGGAAATCCATGAGACAATAAGACATTAAAAACTATCTTTGAATCCTGAATAGTGAAGCCAAAACATTCTACCTAGCATGGAAGTCAAGGCATTATAGAGTTCAAGTGCAGAAATGCAAATATAAACAGTGAAACACATTTAGTTTATCTACGAAGGAAGTCAGAGCATCATTGATGAGTTTTGAGTATCATAAGTAAACACCACTGCAATGTAAGTATTGGAAGATGCCATCAAAACAAGAACATACAAGAACTCTTCATGAATCTTGAGTTGTACAAGTAGAAACTCTGCATTAGGTTAAAAATATACACAGTGTCCACATAGAGCAGCAGCTGAGCCAAAAAGTCTCCCTCCCTGCTAATTCGACCTCTTTCTTTATGTATAGCATTTACAACATGGATTCCCTCATCCCTCATCAAGAGAATTCGAATTTCTATTATTGACAGCTATTCTAACCATAAAACAGACTATTAAATATAAGTGATAGCTAACTGACTATCTTAGAGCCCTAATACAATTAGGAGTACAACTCCTTGTTATAACTAAACCACCTTAACTAAACATTGAATGCATTCTTTGATAGCTACAGGCTCATAAGGTCGAATTTGATGAAGCCTCCCACGTTGTCACCTTACTGCTGATGATAAACCCTAGAAATTAGGAAACATGTTTCCCTATTTTTAGGTTTAGGATCCTTGAAAATTAGCACGTGGGACAAAGCATTTACTTTCTCATCCATGACATATTTTATGAAACTGAAGGAGTTTTTTGTATTCCATGCTGTCTAGAACAAAAGCTTCTCTTGGTTTTAAAAACACTTCTCCAACTGTCCAGAATCTGTCCTTGAAAAACACGTGTAAAACAGGAAAAATTTGTTCTCTGAAATTAGGGTTTCAAAGAAAGCTTAGTGTCTCCCAGCTAATAACACTTATGAAGAAAGTGAGATAGGATATTGTAGCTGGAGATTTGATGAAGAGAAACCTCCTTCATAATTCCAAAATACCATTTCCTATGACCAGAAACTGATCTTGAAAAATACTACTAAAACCAGAAGACAAAGCTTGGCTTTCAGTAGTTTCATAGCGCAAGTTTAACCATAAATTTCTCCCACCTCATAACGAATTTGAAGAAACTGAAAGCGGTTTTTGTAGTTCAGTATGCTAGGAATAAAAGCCTCTTTCAATTCTCAAAATTGAGTTCTCAGCAGCTCAAGAACTCTTCTAAAAGTTGACTAGTAAAAGCAATTTTTTCTGCTAAAAAAGGCTGCTTCAGTGATTTCATAGCGCAAAACAGGCTTTTTACACTTTCTGCGCTACGAAAACATGGATTCGTAGCTAATTTCAAAATTTCTTCAAAATGATGTGAGATATGACTACTAAACACATAGTGAGTCTTTTAGGACATGGAATGAGGCCGTCAAACCTTATTTGGAAAAGAGAATGACTCTATTGAGATGAGATGACTCAAAACCTATTATAAGACTATGACTAGAAACAAGGCAAACTTTCCAAAGTTTAGAAACAAAAATTTTAGGGTGATAACACCTACACTAAACATTTTTGTACTCGAACAGTCCTGCACCAAACATTCCTGCACTGAACATTCTTGCATTGTAAAATTATGCACTCTAACGGTCCTGCACCAAACATTCCTACACCGAACATTCTTGCACTGAACATTTATGCACTTGAACAGTCCTGCACTGAACATTCCTGCACTGAACATTCTTGCACTGAAAATTCCTGCACTAAACACATATACCTGCACAAGGGACATTGTGGCCAAAAAAATTCTAATAAAATTCATAGGTTGGATTCTGAAGGATTTGTTGAATCATAGAGGTTTTATTCACGAGCTTTTCTATATCAATATATGCCTTTTGATCTTCTTTATAAGATTGAATCATATTTTGCAATATGATCTACAAGGGAGAAAAGAAGTGGGAAAGGGGGTAAATTTTCAGAATTGTAAGGAAATTATGACAGGGAATTCAAGACTGAGATTACCAAGAGGGACATATCGAGAAAGGGATCCAGGAAAAAAAATTCAGGGGAAAAGGAGGGAAGAATGAAATCGGATAGGGACAGTTTCCATGTGAAGAAAGGGGTGATAAACTTTATGGGATAAAAATAAGAAAAATAGATGGAATTTTACTAAAATGGGAATAGAAGAAGGGAAAACTTTTACCTAAAATCTACTTGAATAGTGTTGAACCAAAAAATAAATACAATGGGAATTGAGTGTCACCTGAATAAAAATTTTCATGTCAGTTATCCCAAACTTGGATAAGGGCTTCATTCCTGCACTTGAGCCTGCTTCTTCTTGGTGAAAGTTAACACATTTAAAGATGAACTAACATTCCTATTTTATTAAAATTTTATCTTTCTGCTAGCAAGCTAGTTTTTAGGTTGATCCTTCTACAATCATGTCAGTAAACTGATTTTCATGACCATGGGAAAAAGATTTTTCTTTGCTGTTTTTATTTTTTTTGTCATTTTTTCTCTTTTTTTTTCATTTTAATTTTAGGAAAAGAAAGAATCAAATTTGTAATAGGTTGGCATGGCCACCTACCATCTTCACTTCTGACTGTTGATGTACTTGCTACATAAAATCTTCCTCTACGAGGGGCTGAATATATACCTTAAGCCTATTCTTGTTCACAAGGAATACTGAATCTCGCCCATTAATAGTTTTAATTTCTACTACTCCAGTTTTAAAAACTTTCACCACTTCATAAAGTCCCATCCAACGTGTGTGGAATTTACCTTTAAAATGTTTAAATCTGGAGTTGTAAAGGAGTACCCAATCACCTGGTTGGAATTGCTTATTATTAATGGACTTGTCATGCCACTTCTTGCATTGTTGTTGAACTAATACATTCTACTAAACATCATCTCATATAAACTCATCTAACTCATTTAAGTGTAGTAGACATTGTTGTTGTGCCTCTGAGAGATCTATCTCGAATTGAATGACAGTCCTGAAGGTTTTGATCTAGAACTCTATTAGAAAAAGGACTTGTTTCCTGTACACCAGCTCGTATGGTGTATGTCTTATGTTGTTACTCCAAGTGGTTCGATATGCCTCTAAGGCTTTCGGTAATCTGCCGGCCCAATCCTTCCTATGCATATTCACTACCTTGGTGAGGATGGACTTAGTTACCTTGTTTGTGGATCCCACTTGGCCATTTTCTTATGGGCGGTAAGGTGTAGATTTCTTGTGGTTAGTTCTGTATTGCTCCATCACACCCTGTACCAAATTAGAAATAAATTGCGGTCCATTGTCATAAGCAATTTCTCAAGGCACACCAAATCTAGTAAATATTTTAGTAAATAAAAAGTCTACAACAACTTTTTCAGTAGAAAAATAAATAGTTTTAGCTTCTACCCACTTTGTAACAAAATCTGTACAAACCAATATATGCTTTCTATTTAAATATGTTGGGTTTATAGGTCCCACAAAATCAATAGCCCATTTTTCAAAGGGTTCAATCATAACTTGGGGAGATAAATGCATATCATTGGGTTGTCTTGGATGAACCATTCACTAAAAGTTATCACATCACTTGACATATTGTTTGGCATTTTTAAACAAGGATGAACAAAAATAGCTAGCACAAAAAATCTTGTATACAGTCTTCTTATCAGCAAAATGTCCTCCACAAGGTTCGTCATGGGAAAATTTTAAGATTTCAAACACTTCTTCCTCTCTTACACACCTACGGATAATGAGATTGAGTCTAGTGTAAAAGAGGTCTATTCGAACCCAAGAATATGCAACACTTTTCTGTATAATATTCTGCTTTTCACGAGCGGATAAGTGAGGTAGTGTTTTTCCAGTGACTAAATAGTTGGCTATGTCAAAAAACCACAGGGATTCTTTTGAAACAACAAAAAGATGTTCATTAGGGAAATTATCATCAACAGGAATTCCTTCACCAGGATTATTTAATCTAGAAAGTTAATCTACTACAACGTTAGTTTTTCTTAAATTCTTGCAAAAAAAAGTAACCACCTAGTCACTCTACCACTAGTAAATGGTTTATTCATTAAATATTTTATTGCTAAATGATCAGTTTGAACAACGACTTCATATCTTGTAATGTAATGTCTGAATTTATTAATAGCAAAAATCACAGCGAAAAACTCCTTCTCAGTTACTATATAATTCAATTCAGCGGGTGACAAGTTTTTACTGATGAAGTAGATAACATAGAACTATTTGTTTTCTTCCTATCCTAAAGCTACATGAATGGCAGTATCTGAGTCATCAGAGGAAATGTGAAATGGAAGAGACTAGTTTTTTCCTCTCAAAACTGGTGCCTATACTAATTTTTCCTTTAATGTCTCAAAAGGCTATCGACAAGCTGTGGACCAAGAAAACTCACTATCCTTAGCTAAAAGTTGAAAAATGGGGGTAGCTATCCTAGAAAAGTTCTCAATGAATATCCTATAGTAGCTTGCATGTCCCAGGAAATCTCACACTTCACTTTGAGTTTTGGGTGTAGGAAGACACAAAATAACTTCAATCTTAGCTGGGTCAACCTGGATACCTTTGTTGGTAATGAGGTGGCCAAGAACTACTCCTGCCTTGCACATTAATCTACACTTTTTATCACTCAAGGAAAGATGAACTTCTTGGTAATGAAAAGTACTTTTTCTATATTTTTTAGGGCTTCCTGAAATGAATCACCAAACACAAAAAAATCATTCATATAGATTTCCACACACTCAAGGTCAGAAAAAATGGCCAAAACCACCCTTTGAAAGGTAGTTGGGGCATTACATAGCCCAAAGGGAAGTGCTCGAAACTAAAATTTCCCCCATGGGCATGTAAAGGTTGTTTTGTCTTGATCCTCAGGTGTGATCTGTATTTTGTTTCAACCGCTAAAGCCATCTAAAAAAGAAAAGTAATTTTTACTGGAAAGGGTATCAAGCACCTGATCGATGAAAGGAAGGGGAAAGTAACCATTGAGAGTGGATTTGTTCAGTTCTCTATAATCAATGAAAATGCACCATCTCCCATCTTTCTTTAGGACCAACACCAATGGAGAGACCCACTGGCTATCAGAAATAGGATAAATAAAATCAACATCTAAGAGTTTTTGTAATTCTTACTTCACAACATCTCTTAGCATTGGGTTCATATGCCTTTGGATTTTTAGACAAGTCGGGCTCCTTCTTGAATATAAATGTGGTTAGTATAGGTTTCAGGAGGGATGCCTTTCATGTCTTCGTAGCCCCATGCAAAGGCATCAAGATGGTCTCGCAACAAACTAACAAACTGTTCCTGTTGAGAGGAATCTAGGCCTGAACTAATATGTGAAGATTTGCCCAAACTAATTTCAACAAGAGTGGTTTTGGGTTCGAGAGTGCAAAGAGGTGCTACTAGAGATGGTGGTGAGGAAGGTTGGGGATCATGAATTTCCTAAAAATCCAGACTAAAGATCTGACACAATGATTCAAAATTTCGCATAGTGTCTAGATTATTAAGGAAGTCTCGTATTTCTCCCTCCTAACTTAACTCAGTATGATGATGTATCATAGAAACTAACTTAGTCTCCTCATCACTACAATAATATAGCCATAAGGTATCACGAAGCTCTTGGATAGATCTAGTAGGTGGATATAAGGTGACATTCTTCCTAAAGTCCCCTTGTGAAATGTACATGTCACCAGAACAACATCCAATGTAAGCATCGGCTATAGCAAGCCATGGTCATCCCAAGATCAAGGGATTTCCTCCCACAAGATTCTTTGGCTGAATCAAAATGAAGTCTGCAGGATATTCCTAAGAGTCTATCGAAACAACCACATCGTCCAACACTCCTTCTAGCTTGATCGTAGATCTATCTTCCAATTCAAGCATAGTGGGAGTAGGAAGAATATGGACCAACCGAAGTTGATCCATGGTTTGGTTGGTCATAACATTAATGGCTGCCCCTATTCTTATAATAACATTGGAGACAAGGACAACACCTATCCAAACAGATAAAACAGGGTTTCCAGGGTCGTTATATTTTTCCATTTTCACACACCCTATCATCAACTTTGTTGTTCTTCCAACAAATTGAATAGTTTTGGGTTCTACTCTTTTCCTTCTTAGCTCCTTGAGACCGAGTACCATAATGATTTTGGTATAGATGGGGATCTCTTTTATAGCTTGGATCAAAGGGACCTTTATAAAAATATTCCTAAGCTCAAAAGCCATACTAGACTCGGGAATGGGGTCATTCTTCTCCATAACTAGCCTCTCTGGATATGGAATCATGTTTGAAGAGGATGGAAAAGGCTCAGAAGGTATGGGGATAGGCTGAATGGTGACATTTTTCCCATAATGTCTAGGAGTTTCCTCCTCGCCTTTCTCTTCAATAGTCGCCATGGGATGTTTTTGTTTTTCTGATGTTACTACCTTCCGTGATCTCATTTAGAGGTCATTGACCCCAACCAGCATTGACTGGTAACTCAGTGGAAGAAGTGGATTCATGGAATGGATCATTTGTACTACTTTGTTATTGGGATTTGGTATGGGTTGAGGAGGTAGTTGAGGTGGTTGAAAAGTTGGAGGTAAAGGCAATGGTGACATAGGCTGAATTAAGTGGGGCAATGATGGTTGTGGCGTTGGGTAAGGTGCATATGTAAGAGGATATGATTACATAGATGTAGGATATGAATGATGTGAATGGTTTGGCCCTCTCTAACCTTGTTGCCAAGATTGGGAGGGTTGTCCATACTAATAGTGGTTCCCATGCTACCAATGTTGAGAGTGATTAGTGTTAGGATAGGAATATGGATGTGAATTATAACTAAAAAATGTGGTGGAAGTTTAGGAGCCATAGTTGCACTTACCTAAGGCCAATTTATCTGTACGCCCATAGCATGCAATGACTCAAGTTCAGGCTACCCTCCCTCAAATATTAATTTCAATCTATGTATGGAGGGGAATTTTTCAGTGGCATGGTTCTCTGGACAAATTACACATTTATTAGTTCCTTTAATATCATCAGGACATTCTTTCAAAGGAGATAATGACTCTTGTTCTTTTTCAAGTTTTTGTCGAAATTTCAAAGAGTCTATTTGTTTGCTAACAATATTCATTATTTCAATTTTCATATTGTCCATTTTATTCTCCAAACCAATAATCACAACATCAGTAGATCCAAGTTTATTATTTCTACTTCGGATTCCTTTTCTAGATCTAGATTGGTTCCTTGAGAATTTCCTACATAGGTCGCAAATTTGGTCAAAAGGTTTTTGAGCAATATCGCCTTGTCCTAACAAATTTAAATTATTCCTAGCATTATCAACAAGACCACATAAGAACAATGTTCTAATGTTACTTAGATCAAATTTGTGCTTCGACCTTTGGAGGATATACAAAAATATTTCCAAATAGTCCTCCAAGGTCTCATCATCACCCTGTACAATGGTGAAGATCTCGTCCTGCATCTCTCTAGTTTTACAATATTCCTAATATTTTAACAAAAATACTCTCTTCATTTTCTCCCAGGAAGCTATAATGTTTCCTCCTAATCCCATGAACCAGCATAGTGTTGTGTCATTGAGAGTTGCAGGAAACAAGTTTAACTTATAAGCATCTGATGAGTAATCATAACTTCTACATAAGATATCAAACTCAAACAGAAAAGAATCTGGGTCCTCTTGTACCTTACCATGGAAATGAGGAAGAGTTGATGGAGGAATATTCTTCATTTGCACGACTATATCTGGATCCACGATTGGAAATCCAAAGGTGGATTGTTCCTCATTTAGTTGATTTTCGCTAGTTCCCTGAGAATGATCTTCATGTTATACCATTTTAGTACCTCCAAATAAAGCACTCTCAATAGGCTAAGAAGGTCGACTATGGATTAAATCAATTTGAAGTCCAAGAGTCTCCTTCTTCCCCTTAGCTGGTTGTGTCGCACCTGAACTACTATTTCCATAATCCAAGTGGACAGTTCCTGCGTGGTGGTTTTGCATATGTTTGGACTTTTTGCCTACAAGAGAAGGCCCAATATGAGAAAAAAATTCAGATTTATCAGTGTTTCCTTGGCCTTTATTGAGCTTCAGACCCCTAACATTTTTAGGCATTCATCTAAGAAAATGATAAAATAAAAACTCAATAAAATGCAGTAATTAAAATAAGAAATCAAAACTCATAAAATCCTTGAAACAATAGGACCACACTGCAGAAAAAAAATAATAGCAGACTTACCCCTATTGCTGGAAAATAATGGAAAATTCTTACCAATTTCAAATCATCTCCCCGACAACGACGCCAAAATGTTGGGTGCAGGAATTACAATTCAGCAGACTCGTTCAACACTTAATTGCCAGCCTGGGGGTTTCATAAACCTAGAGACAAAGCATAGGAAATGCCAGAAATGATACGAACTTTTCTAAATTATATTCCTACCTCTTAAATCATAAATTTACATAATCGAAAGAAAAATGATGATCAAGTAGCAATTGATACTCAAAGAAAGTCTGTTGTTTGAATAAATGAAAAGTACTTTTGCAGAAACTAAAATGGATTCTTAATCTATTTTGAACAATCTTAACTAATGAAATCACCCTTTATATTTTCCTTCAATAAGATAGTGTGATAAATAAGTTATCCAATGTATATGTCTTCTTTAAAGATATTCTTTCCTGCACTAAACTATTATTCCTATACTGCAACAACATTCCTATACCAGAACGTTGTGTCTGCACTAGAATGAGGTTTAGATACCAGAAGAATGTTTATGCTTGTACTAAAGTTCTGACCTTTGAGTAGGAACTCTAGGTCTCTGGGCTAGAACACTCTGATCCTGTACCGGATCTGAGGTTCCTGCACTAGATAATCAGTATTTGTGGACTTGGTTTCTAGATTACTTTCGAAAAATAAAAAGTGTGTAAAGTTAAATGGAGTGAAAAGCAAACATAATTTGAAGGTAAATTCTTAGAAGCAGAAAGATGCTTCAACCAAACATATATGCTAGATAGGAAATGATTTTTAAAAGTTAAAGTAAATCTTTCTTTAAAATAGAAAACTCTTCTATATAATTACGAAAATTATTTGGTTGTGTAAACAGGCTTTTCTTGAGATAGATATGCATATAATTTAGATCTGCCTGTTAATGTTTTAACTCAGAAGGTTCATTTAATAATTAATCATGAGATTCAATTCTTTCTTTGAACGTGTTCAGTGCAATCACAAACCTGTAAGTTACTACAACGTTTATTCCATATTCATGACATGACAATTAAATCTGAAGTGAAACCTTAGATATTAATAATTCCATTAGTTTAGAAACAAACATGAATCTTGCAGGAAGGAATGAAGAACTTTTTCCAAAGGAAAGGAGTAAAAGACTTGCAAAACTGAACTAATGAAATCAATTTGTAGAACCATAAATGCACTAATACAGGTAGCATGCTTGTACAGACCTTGCAAAAATGAAATCAATAATTACAAAGGAAGGCTTATGGAAATTGAAATCAAATACTTCTAAGCCTGCACACCACGGATCCATAACACAATAACTATAAATGAAATCAAATCTGTGACTTGTGAGGAAAATTAAAGTAAATAACAAATTCACGCGTACACTTTAAATTAAGTTAACATACCTTAAAAGAAAGGGAGAACGAGTTGGGTTGGTCGAGCACTAGCCAACCAACTCGTTTCCCTATTATGAAATTGAGAAACGTAGTCAGTTAAAGATTCATCACAACACAAATGGAAAATAAAATTGCGTACTGGTGCATTCCTTTATATTACCTTGAGAAGAAAAAATACATCTTGGATTTGTGATCCAGCCCATATAGGCAATACTCCAAAATAATTACAATCTATTAACAAAATTTTACCATAGCATCGCTCCTTAATTCCTATTAGAGTTTTACATTATATACAAGCCTTCAGGCCTATGACCATAACAAAATCATAACAATAGCTTAACTAAGCCTTTTCAATGTTTACCAAATATTAATCTAAGATATCTGGCTAAGGTCTTAATATTCAATTCACTCATTTCTCTCCCCCTCTGAGCCCAACTCGAGGTCAACTGATCCTTTACTAAAGATATGTGTCGGTTGGTGAGTTGTCACGGGAGTGTAGGATACTGTCAACTGGTGCAGGGATCCTACCAATGAGCTGTTATGGGAGTGTAGGAATCCGCTAGCTAGTGCAGGAATCCTACCTGCACTCGACCATTCTATCGCAATGATTAATACATTTTTTTATCAAATACTTTAGGAAAGAAAAATATTAGTTGCAAGGATAATTAAGGGTATAAAATCCATAAATAATTAATAAAGTTGATGACAAGCATTTAAATATGAAAATACAAAGAGGGTGCACGAATGTGCATGATTTTAGAGAAAGGTACAGGAATGAATAGGTTCTTAGGTTAAAATGAGGTTTAGATCATGTGTCTAGAGTAGGATAGAGGTTAGAAAATAGAACAATTTAGCATACCAACCGTTGTTCTTAATATGAGAAAAGTGTGCAGGTCTAAGAGTTAAGTATTTCATCTCTTAGACATAGGAATGTGCATACCACTCACCTAAAAGATTAAGTATGCTCATGAGTTGCTGAAGATTTGAGGACAAGGATGAACTGAAAATTTGGTTAAGTGTTGGATTAGTGGAACAAGTGAGAACTACATATAAACAAACTCCCAAACAATATCTCACACATGAATACCATCAAACACAAGACAAAGAATGTATAGGAATCATGATCAACAAGCATACCTCGAAACGACAGTAAAGTGACACTTATTTCTAAGTACGATAATTCAAACATAGCTTTGAGACACTTAGAATACAAGTTATGACAAAAGTGTGCTAAGTTATGGGACAATTTCTAGTTTTTATTTTATGGTATATATGATCAAATAATACATGAAAGTGTGCTAGAGCTACCTCTAGTGGTGTTCCATAATGTGACACACGCTAGAGTGAAAAAAATCCAAAGTGACACTTACGACTTTGAGAAAAGGTGAAAATTACACTTGTAAAAGCTAAAGAAGGAAGAGTGAAGAAAAATAAAAAAAAAACACTTGTTAAAGTGAAAGCACTCAAAATCAAAAGTCATGAAATAAAAAATGACACTTGTGAAAATGAAGATGCACAAAAGCAACAGATGAGAAAATTCACCTGACTGATGATACAATTGCAACCAAGAGTGAGAGAGACTGTCAGATGATGGTGAACACTTACCTTCGACATGGATTTCTGAGTGCACTATCCTTATGGAATGCATAGTTACTTTCAACATTGATTGTGCTAACATTGTAACTAAAAATTGCACAAGCATTATTCCTAGGGACTATGCAAGCCTTAATGTCAAGAACTGCACAATCCCTATCTTCAAGGATAGTGATGGACTACTATGCTTTCTAGAATGAGGTGAAATTATGAATGCATAAAAGGATAATCATCTGTAAACAATTGAATTTGACAATTAAAATCTCAGAATACTTGAACACCAACCAATAATGAAGCAACTATCATTAACTTGAAACGACGGACCATAGGATCACAAGTAGGCTCCAAAATTCAAGTGTAGGAAAAATTTTGGAGGGTGTTTTTCGCAGTGATAACATAACCTTATTAGTTTCTTTGACTTTTGGTTCTTCTTGTACCAGTGACACATCCTAAGAAACAAAGTATCATTTTGAGATTTTATTATTTCATTTTCATCCTTTATGTGTTTATTCAATACTTCTAATTCATAGACCTCTTGCTTCAGTGCTCTAATGATTTCTTGAAATCTAGGAGAAGGAATATGGATTTATTTCTTAGGATGATCAAACATAAGGGCATCATTATGCAAAGCATCATCATGAAATTTTAGACTAAGAGGAGAATAAACCTTTTGTTCTACCTTTCTCTCCAAAGTTTTGAAATAATTATATGTGTATTGTTGGATATAATCAACATTTGGAGTTTTCCTTGAAGGATTCTAATCATCTAAAGGTTCTATCATCACCTTTATTTCTACCCTCTTAGTCTCATCAAGGTCTATGGTATCTGGTGGCCATTGACTTGCTTTCTTACCCATGCTTCACGTGATGCTTTTACTTATTCTTGGTTGTTGTCTCAGTTCTGTCATGCTTTGAACAACTTTCATTTTATTGCTTTTGTTTTGTCTTTCTTATTTGTTTTCTTTGGTTCCTCTATTTTTCCTTATTTCTTGTTGTCTTTATTTCTTCTAAAACTTTTCAATTCATATTTATTTATTTTTTTATTCTGTGTCTTCTCCTTTGGTATAGCTTTGGAATATTTTGCATGCTTCATAAGATCTCTAAGAGGAAGATTATCTTTTGCATATTCATCATTTGTAATATTTCTCTTTGTTGTGACTTCTATGGGAAAATCTCCATTCTCCCTTACTTCGGGCTCAGGGTTTATAGAAACCCTCCTATGGCTTCATTTTATTTTCTTAACTTCTTCCTCTTCAGCAACTTCCATGAAATTATTTATTTTGAGAAAAAAATTCCAATTGTCACCATTAGATCTTAATTGCGCTTGTACAAGGATTTTTATTAGCCCGTGAAGATATAGTGCTTAGTCAATGTTCCTAGAATCCCTTTGAATTGTTGAAAGCTATTTTTTTCAAACTCCACAAAAGATAGTATGGAATATTAATTTTTTTTTATCTCAATGAAATGCATAATATGTATGGCATGGTAAAAGAGTAAATGCCATATCTTCCTTCGCAGGTAAGAAATTTTTGCAATACTAACATGGAGATTTCACCATTTAGGTTTCGTTGTAGACACAGGGATTTCTTTCTTAATTTCCACTCTTCATCCTTCCTTTTTTTTATTTTTGAACCAAATTTTTTCTATTCTTGGAAGTTTTGTGGCTTCCGTAATGAAGGATTATGTTATATTTAGTCTTATATCTCCTATCTGGGCCTCCAGTCCATCAAAATCCTAAGAAAATTCTCTAGTGACCTCAACTTCATACCCATTATTTTTTTCAAAGAACTTGAGCCACCCTACTTTCTGTAGTTGTCCTCTGACCTATGGATATGCACTAATAAAATTAACCTCAACTGATTCATAACGGACAAGCACTCCCATCATTGTGGATAAGAAGTTTCACCTCCAAACTATCTCTTTTGATAAGGTTTGAGTGGAGAATTGAAAAACAAAATGGGTAGAATTTGGTAATGGTATTATAATTATATGGTGATGGTGGCATTGGAATAAAACTCTTCCTCTTAAATTCATGATCTCCCACAATTTTTTTGATTTGATCTTGCAGGATAGTTATAATTTGCGGGATTTGAGTGGTTCACATATGATGAGAGGAAATTTTGATGTGATGGAATGACACATAAGGATATGGAGTAATGGGATATAGGGTATGGGATATGATTGCAATAATGAAATACAACTAGGCCATTGATCTAAATGTTCACTAATAATGTGCCAAAAAATCCATCAACTCAAAGCAATCTATAATTTACTTTAATGAAATTGATTCACTATTTTTCTAGCTACCTCATAATGAATACCTTAATGTTTTATATTGATTTTTTCTTCTTGTAGGTCTATGATGTATCTTAGAAGAAACTGATTGTAGAATGTGAAATCAGTTGTCGAATGTGGACAATTCTACAATTTTGTTCTTAATCTTGGCTTCTGCTGCTTTCAATCCTATTGATGTTGAACATTGGGAGTGGTTGATGAAGCTGATAATTGTTGGAAATTCTCTTTTAAAAGAGAAACAATGTCTTGAAAGAAATTTATTCAAACTTGAAAACTTTATTTTGCAAAGAATTTGAGGGACAAAAGAAAATGGGAAAACAAAGGAAATGAGGCAGTCTAAGCTGCCAAGGATCTCTTGGTTTTCAACTAATATTTTTACATATGAATGCCAACAATGCCAGTTTTCATAACTATGATTTTTATTATTTATTTTCTTTTTCCTTTTTTCCTTTTTTTCATTTTTTTATTATTATTTTTATTCTAAAGAAAAAAAAATTAAAATTCTTTCAGTGGTGGAAGAGGAGAATCTCCTTTTCCCACCAACTTTACATATGAATTTTCTTGCAAATTTCTAATAAAATCTTCTCTTGTCAAACTTGATATAATTCCAATCCTTTTCCCATTGATAACGAAGGTGATATTTTCTTCATCAATAGTCTTGTTTCTAATTTCCCCATCATCAAAAATACCTTTTATTTCATAGGGACCAAGCCAGTGTGTTTGAAATTTTCCTTAAAAATATTTAAATTTTGAGTCAAAGAGAAGAGGCCAATCACTTGGATTGAAGTTTTTTACTTTGATATATTTATCATGCCATTTCTTTGTATGGCATTATTGTAGTAGCTACAACCAACCTCCAAAATTTAGCCTATGCTTCATTTTGGAGCATCCCTTCTAAAATCTCAGCAACTTGTCTTACATTGCCTAGGTACTTGTGCTTTCATTTGAGTTTTCTCTTTCACATTACAGCTTATGTTTTCTTACTTTATTTGTTGTCTAACCACAATTTGACCCCGTTTGAGTTGGTTTCATCCAGTTCTAGCAATGTCTTATTGATCTGCATAATCCTAGAGGGCAACCAGCCTTGCTCTCAGGAAATGTGCAGTTCAACCCAACAGTGAGCTTCAGCTCCAGAATTGTGGAGACCCAACTAGAAGCTTGTCTTCAACTAGGAAGCTGTGCAGAGCATGAGGGGCATCCAGAGCGACTCAACCTAGGAATTGCACAGAAGCATTCCCTTGGTTGTTGTTTGATGCATGTGTCAGTGAGTTACTCGATTCTCCCCAAAACTTTGTAATTTATCCATGCATGCATGGAAGCCTTGCCCAAAAAAGAAAAAAGAAAAAAAGTGAAAAAGAATCCCTGAAAAATAGGGATCTATTTTTAGTAGTGGGAGTTACACTTGAATTAATTTTAGAAACTATTGCCACTTGTTGACTTTTCCTATATTTTTGGTGTTTGCTTCATAAACCCTAAATGAATCAAATATATTTAATGGATGTTACCATAACTCATTTTCACATTCAATCTTGGAGCTTTGGAATTCCTGAGACATGTAGGAACCTTGGCCACAGTCAATGCAACATTTCTAGGTAAGTCTTGCTTTTCCGGTCTTTTGTTGTTTTTTTTCTGTTGCTTTTGTTTCCTTAGCTCATGAGAGTGTTGTTTTTCCCATTTTATTGAACTACCACTACAGTTCTAATTTTTTTTAGCTTGTATAAGTGTTGTTTTAAGTTTTTCATTGTCTTTCCTAA
Organism: Pinus tabuliformis; assembly: GCA_031772625.1. Taxonomy (NCBI): domain Eukaryota; kingdom Viridiplantae; phylum Streptophyta; class Pinopsida; order Pinales; family Pinaceae; genus Pinus; species Pinus tabuliformis. Next base: position 1,949,761,650 of record CM062816.1, read on the forward strand.
GCATCACATGCATAACCCAATTTTTTCACTAAGGGTTGTCATTACGATGACTCTCCCCACAAGTTTCATTGTTCTTGTGTTTGACTAATTCCTACATTTGTTTGTATTGCATGCATTAACAACCTTCACTCACACATTCATATTTAATCATTTACAAGTCACCCTTGGGATAATCTAGGATGCCTTAGCCTAGATCTAGCTCTTCCCAACATGCACTATGCATTTCTAGATCTCAAGGCTCTGCCTTGGCTCCAAAAATTGCACAGAGGCTACCAGGGACTAGCTCTAGTTGAGAAATGAATAGTTCCAAGAGCTAGTTCCGGAGTCTTGCCCACAGGGATTTCAAAATACACAATCCCCACCAGCATCAAAGCCAGACTAAATTATTCATTACACAGTTCCACTCATCATCAAGCCACACTATACTACACATTGTGCAGTTCAGTCATAATCACCTCTCACTAGCAGTTGGGACAATGCAATATGTAGATCCAACTGACATTCCCTCACCTCTAAAAGTCAAATTTGTGCAATCTTGCCCAAAAGTTGCCCATATTTTTGCATGATCAGTCCTTGAAGTGATTTTTTATTTCAAGCTAACATTTTCATGACATGAGTGTCTTCTCTGTCTCTAGGAACACTAGTTATCGAGCAACTTCTCAACAGTACAGGTAACATGGCTTCCAAGAGAGATGGATCAAACGATACTCTAGAGAGAAGCATTGGAGATGTAATTGAATAGGTTTCAATGAATTTTCTTGTCTATGTAGACACACAACTGTTCATAGACAAGGACATGAAGATTACATGGTAGGAAATAAAGGACATAGTTACACATAGCATCAAGGAAGATCTGGAAGATCGATAAGTCTATGTCAAAATTCACAAGTTAAGCTTTTACAAGGTTGCATGCAGGTACCCCACCTTCCCATGTGCAGACATCATTCACTCGATTGTCTCACATACCTATCCCGAGACGATGACATTGAGCAGTGCTAGTGGAAGACAACTTGCTACATTCAGGACGGAAAACTACCATCATATGTATCACTTCTTGCAGTCGGTCAACTACATGGATGCACTCTTCTATCATCCCAACAATAATGTGAACACTAGAGACATCATGCAACTTTAGGTAAAAGATCCATTGAAGTTTAGGTCAACACCCAATCAAGTCTACAAGACTAAGTCACTCAAGAAATGAAAAATATGCCACTTTATTTTTATTTTTTTTGTAAGCTACGGTAGTACCTTTCCTTTTCTATTCACAAAAAACCAGGTTAAGCCATATACATAATTTTGGTGGCCTCAACCTGCCCAGATGGGAAACCGGGTTTGTTGGCCACCTCGAATTGTTATAAGCCATCCAGTAGCAAAAATAAATGAGTCTATCAATCCACGCTAAATAAGCTTCCCAACAAAAAATACTAAATCTATGCCAGACAGTCATGAAAACTAACAAGAAAATGGAGTACTATCCTCTAGAAACAAGCATGATAAATAGCTGCATGAACTAAGTTTTCAATCTTCCACAATCTCATGAATGTCTTTCGCGTCCCTCTTTGCTAGAGTAAGCTTCTTCAGCTGTTCCTGGATTTTATCCAGCTTACTATCCTGCATAATCATTGTGATCTAGAGTTTCTTCATTTCCTTCTTCATGTTAGGCATACATTGGGCCAACTCTATCATTTCTCCTGCTACTTGCTCCAACACTTTGGCGAGTAAGTGCTTCAGCACCCAGTAAACGTGCAAGGCTTGTTTGTATAAATTCATTCGTCCTCTGGTGTTTTTCGGGTCCAGAATGCGGTTCCCCCATTCCTCCATTTCAATATCTGAATCTTCTTACATTACATTTTCTTCTAGTTCTTGTATGAGCTTGCGAATATCCTCATCCGTGTCTTCTCTATATGCCCTTTCAGCTTCTTGTACAGTTTTCCCCATAGTTCTCTGACTACATCTCTAAGGAACAAGCGTAGAGGTCACTGGGTTGTTTCAACCACACTGATTATGCCAGCTTCTTCCACCACATCCCCTACCTCGTCCAGGACGCACGATTTTGCTCCTTACCACCGCCTATTTACCATGGCCAACAACAAAGGTTAGATTCTCTGCAATTACTTTTGTACCTGTCTCTTGAGTTCCCTTCTCTTTTCCCTCCCCACTCCAAGTCCTCCTGGTGGTCTGGCTCCTCCCAGGCTTTCCTCCTCTTGGCCCTGACAAATAAGTGTTTTCTATAGACTTCTCTACCTCCCAGATTACTTGTTTATTCTCCTTAGGCTACCCCTGAGCACAACACTTGTATAATCCCAGGAGGCCTTTACCCTGGTCTTCACGCTTCATTCCTATGTTAGACCCTTCCTCTGCATTTTCCATCTTTCCACCCTCCACCTTCTTACTGTGAGCTTCAACGGATATTTCCAACTCTTGCATACTTCTCCCTCTCTTCACTACTCCAAGCTCTCCTCCCTCTTCCATCCTACTATCTGAGATAAGAAAAAACATAAGATTTGGCTTTGCAGAAACATACCTGGACCTTTGTTCAGCCTTAGAAGAAACCAATTTGCACTGTGCTCCTACCGTCTCCTACCTTCGCTGCATAATGATCTTACTTACATCCTTTGCCACCCTTATTCTCCACCTCCCACCTATCCAACCTCCCATCATTCTTCTGCTGTTGATTCCTGTTGTCTCTTCACCCACTCCCCTATCACCTCTATTCCTCGGGATTCTATCCTGCCTGCATGTTGCCCCCGCGTCTTGTTGTATTATGGGAATGATAGGTGGACGGCTTTGCCCACCTTTCCCCTTCATGATCCTTTCCCACGTCTTATCCCAGTCTCTCACCCCGATCGAGGGAAATATGCCACTTTATTTTGAAAAATAGATATATTGAAAAAAACATGATGAAATACCCCTTAGAAAATAAAAATATTCATTTCTAGTCTAAATGATACATTAGATTAAATAAATGATGTTTAAATAAGTATATTAGTTTAATCACTCAGTGTAAATTTGATTAATTAAGTTTTAAGAAAGCTATATTTGATACAACATTTTTTTTCATTTTGTAATAAGTGTCATACTACAATGAATGGCCCTAATCTAACTCGCCCAGATCAATGGCGGGTGATTAGTTTGGACCCGACCCTCCCCCCCCATGCTTCGCCCCTTCGACAATTAATCGAAGGGGGGTCTGAAAAGTTGATTGTCCCGTTACCACTTTTGCAATGTGGCGCTCCCTAGTAGACTTCAGATCCTGCACCCTGCCACCCTCCCCCACCCCCACCTAAACTACTTACCACTCCCCCCTCTGCCCCCAAAATAAGCTTTTCCCTTACTCTTGCTTAAATACAATTGTTGACTGTGCACCTTTTGCTCCACTCCAATATGCTCCTGCCACATGGCATTTCCCCTCCACTCTGCTCCTGCTGTTGTCATATCTCTTCCTACCCACTCCTGCCAAGTGGCACATCTCTCTTATACCTATCATTTAACTATTAAAGCAACCATTTAATAGCCATAACCATTCCCATATTAACGAACCCACTCCATTAAATGGATAATTCTTCAATGGTAAATGATTTCACGCTTAAATAAAGAATAATCTCATTCAAGTGGCTCTTCCTTCACTATTACAAGTTACTGAACAACCAGAACTAGGCTGCTACTGCAACTAGTTAGCAAGTTGACCTGTCATCGTTACTAGTCATCAAGCCACTAGTGTCATCTGACTTGATTCCCTGGTAATTGCAGCATTTGTTTCTTTCCTTTCCACCATGTCTTCTAAATCCAAATCTATAGTAGAAAACCCCCTACTTCCCCTGTGATTCATTTAAATAATCCACCATTAGTCAATGAACATTATAATATTTCTGAAACCAGTTGTGAGCTCGACCTCTACGAACTCCACATGTGGTTAAAAAAAATCATTGATCTTAGTGACGAATTGGGTTTGTGGGACTCCTTCCTACCCCAATTCGTCTTTCCTCAAACCCATCATTTTCCTGAATTTGTTTCATGGTGCCACTTCCAGTACATTCCTAGTCAAAGGGAAATTGTAGCCCAAAACAATGATATTCTTTTCACAATTACCCTTGATTCCATAAGCCAAATGCTTTAGATTCAAAATTCTACCTCTCTGAAACCCTTTTCAGTAGATTCCCTCATGGAACTCTATAAAAACCTCACTTTCCTTAACATAGCCAAAATTGTTGAGACATTTCTACTTGAGGATGTATAATTTCCTACGAAAAAACCTCCTTATCCATCCTCCATGTTCCTTGAAATGATAAAGAAAATTATCTCAATAGTTTCTTGTTTACTGGGTATCAGTATGATCAGTGGGTTGTTCAAGCCATCATAGGGTTTTTATCAGTTTTCTCAACAAGTGAAAATCCATCAGTCCTCTTCAATTACAGTGAATTCCTAGTAGATGCCATCCATGAAAAATTCCTAAAGTTTTATAGAGAAGGGGTTTTTAAGTATGCTTATGTTTTAGTGTAATTGTTTTTGTTCCATCAGGCACTCATGTTTCAATTTCCATTACTAGAAATAGATGAACAAGGGATTTCCTAGTCTTTGATTCATTGGACTTCCTTGGAAAGGAAGCATACCAATGAATTCACCTTTAGTGATTATGTAGAATAGTTCTTGTATTGAATAGTGATGTTGAACCAAGGATAGGATATGAGATAAAAATATTTCTACACCTCAGTGAGAAAACCAAAATAGGTGATTGGTACCTATACCAAAATTACACTGAGATCAGAGTGTATGGGTGTGAATTTCCTCCATACAGGTTGCCCAAATTTGTTACTATGAGATTTTTTTCACTAGAATATATTAGAGAAATGATTAATATGGATCAGATGCACTTTGTGGAAGCTAAGAACAAATCTCAATTCAAGATTAAAACATAGGTTGGGCCCTTTATTTGCAATACCATGATAGCAACCAAAGAATAAGATCTTCTCGTCAAGCAGATGAATTCTAAACTCAGTTTCATTTGGTAATATGAACCTTAGGGAATAATTTCAAAACTAAGAGTAGAGCAGAAGACTACTCCTTAGACTCATATTCTTAGGTGAGAAATAGAAAAATATATGAATAAGGATCAATGGTAGGAAAATATTTTGCAGGAGGCAAAAGAACAGGTGCTCTCTACATTGACATCACAGACTCCAACAACACAGGAGAAGCAGGAAGAAAGACTAAGGGAGGATATTTCTCCTTCAGTTATAAAAATCTAGGGAAAGGAGTTCCAAATTTACAAGAAGAGACAAAAAGTCAATCCAGCAAGAGAATTTTTGGAGGAGGAAAATCTAATGTCCAACATTGTTTTGACAGACCCCTATACTTTTGCTAGGAATGAAGACATTTTCATAGGATCTCCATCATCTTCGGCCTCAACATAGTTACCGATCAAATGATAACTATTACCTCAAAATGGGTACTCTAGCCCAAAAACCCCCAAAAAACATGAAAAGGCAACCCAAAAATGAAAATTGTGTATTCCAGAACGATATTTTTTGGGGTAAATTTTCAACATTTTTTTTAAATGGAATTAAAAACCATTTTTTTTTTTGCAAAATGGATGAAAAAACACCACTAAAAAAATAAGTGTTGATTCTAGAATAACAAAAAAAAATCAGTTTACATTTTTGACATTTTTTAGCAATGGAATTAAAGATAAAATATCTCGACTTTGAAAAATTGTAAAATTCCAACAATTCTCCAACATGATGTTAAAGATAAAATATCATATCTCAAATCTTGATAATTCCAACAATTTACATCCGTGTTGTTAAAGATAAAATATCATGACTCTAAAAAACCCTGAAATTGTAATTGTTTTCAACCATAGCATTAAAGTCAAAATATTATGACTTAGAAAAACATTAAAATATTGACAATTTTTCAACCATGCAATTAAAACCAAAGATTATGACAAATCTCAAGTTTTCAAAATATTTCAAGCATGACATTATGGAAAATTTTTATGACAAATACTTTAAAAATGTACACTCAAGTGTAATTTATTCTTTAAATGTTAAATATATAGCATTCTTAAAATCTTAGCCTAAGACAACTCGATACATTGCAATAAAAATTTAAAGATCAACCATCAAATTGACGCATGTTGTAGGTGAACTCGACCCATTATAATGAAAACTTAAAGAGCAAGCATGAAATTGATACATTGTGGGGGAAGACTCGATTCATTATAACGAAAATCTTAAAATAAACTATCAAATTGCTCATAATGGGATCGGGTTGCTAAACGAGCATCGACATGGAACGTGTAGAAAAAAAAATAGAAAATAAAAACCAAAAAAAAAAAAGTATAAAGAAATAAAAATGAAAATACAAAAGAGAACAAAAATTCAAATATTGAAAGAAATAAAAACAATAAAAAAAAAACACCAAAAAATAATACAAAAGAAAACAAAATTTTTAATATTGATAAAAAGAAAAAACAATGGAAAAAAAACACAAAAAATAATAAAAAGAAAACAAAATTTAGATATTGAAAAAAAATACAGAAGAAAACAAAAATTCAAATAGTGAAAAGAAAAACAAAAAAAACAGAAAAAATAATACAAAAGAAAAAAAAAAAAAAAAAAAAAACCAAATTTTATAAAAAAGTTAAAAACAGTAAAAAAAAAACACAAAAAATAATACAAAAGACACAAAAATTTCAAATATAGAAAAAAAAAAATAAAAAAATAAAAAAATATAATTAAAAAAAATAGTAATAGCAAATAAAGCATGAATAAAAACTTAAAAACATGACAAAAAAAGAAACTATAAAAAAGAGACCAAAAAACTATGAAAATGTAAAAAATAAAATAAAATAAATTTATAAATATAAAAAATTAGACAAAAAATAAAAAAATATCATAAAATAATTAAAAAGAACAAAGGAACAAAAATAAAATAGACATAATTTAACAAAATAAAAATAAAACATTTTTTTTAAATAAATAAAAATGAATAACTAAAAAATTAATTTAAATTAAAAAAAAAAAACAACAAAATTAAAAAAGAACAGTAAAAAAAATCAAAACAAAACAATTATAAATTAAAATAATAATTATTATTATTAAAAAATTAAAAATAATTAAAATTAAGAAAAAAAACAATTAAAAGAATTTGAATAAAAAGAAAAACAAAATAAGATCATTAAAAATAAATTAGAAAAAAGGTTAAAAAAAAAATTAAAACAAAATTATTAAAAAAAAATAATAAAAGTAAATAAATTTCGGCCAACCCTACCTGCGTGCAGCCAGCCTCCTCGCCTACGCCCACGACCACTCTTGCCCAGGGGCTAGTAGGTTGATTCCAAGAATCAGCTTGCTAGCCCCCGGGCGAACTTGGCCGTGAGCGTGGGTGGGGAGGCAGTTTCATGCAACTAGCGTCCCCACTTGCACCCTCGACAACCTCACCCAGGGGCTGGCAGGCCGGCCTGCCAGTCCCTGGGCGTGGTTGGTTGTGGGTGTGGGTGGGGAGGTAGCCTTCAAGCAATCACCTCCCCATTCGCGCCCACAACCAAATGCACCCAGGGTGGTAGGATTTTTTTATTTTACCCTCTTTTGTTTTATTTTTTTTGTTTCATTTTATTTTTTTTCAATTTTTTTTAATTGTTTGGTTTTGATTTGATTTTTTTTGTTTTTTAATTTATATATATGTATTTTTTTTTCATTTTTTTTCATTTTTTTGTTATAATTTTTTTATTTTAATTTTATAATTTTTATGATTTTTTTTAGTTTTTTAATTTAATTTTTTTTTTTTTTTAATTTAATTTTTTTTTCAATTTCTTGTTTCTTTATAATTCTTTTTTAGGTATTATTATTATTATTTGGTTGTTTATTATTGTTTTAAGCTTAAAAACATCGCTATAGATGTGTTTTTTTCTTGTTTAATTTTCAATTTTTTTCTTTAAATTATATGCTTTTTTGAAATATTTTCCTTTTGTTTATTTATTTTTTGATATATCTATTTATTTATTTATTTTTTATTTTTTTATCTTTTGTTTTATTTTTTAATTTTTACAATTTAATTTTGTTTATTTTTTGCAATTTTATGGGTGCTTTTTTTATATATATTTTTTTATTATTTTATTTTTTTAGTTATGTTTTTTAATATTTTTTATGTTTTGTTATGAACATGAAAATCACAAACATTTAAAAAAAAATCACACTTAATACATTAGAAAATTTAAAGTGTAAAAAATACACCCTTTAAACAAAAAGGGTTGATGCTGCATCAACACTTTTCAAAATATGGATGAAAATCACTGACATTTAAAAAAAGTGTTCATACTTGATACATAAAAAAAATTAAAGTGTCAAAAATAAACTCTTTAAAAAAATGTGTTGATGCTGCATCAACACTTTTCAAAATCAAGATGAAGATCACTAACGCTTTTAAAAAATGTTCATACTTAATACATAAGAAAATTTAAAGTCCCAAAAATATGCTAAAAAAAAGGTGTATTCCGCATCACCACTTTTGAAAATCGGGTGATTTTTTGCTACCTCAAAAAAATGGGTACTAGATCATTTTCTCATTTGATTGGTACCTATGTTCCTCCCAAGAGCCACTGGGCACATCTCAGTCAGGAGAATTCGTTCATGACAAAATTGAACCAAATATATTTTCCAAGTATAAATAAATTAAGAGGAAAAATGAGATTCTAAAATCTACCACCTATTCTCAATTTTGGAAACAAACATCCTCTTCATAGCATAGAGTACTCTCTCCCTTTGATACAGAGAAAGGAAAGATACAGATAGTCTTCCTCCAGGATGAGGTTCCTTTCCCTAAGACTCCATAAGACTACAAAAAGTGCTTATTTTCCTTCAATGTTGATCAAATCCAACCCATTGATCAGATGGACTTACACAACCAAATAGGTGAGATGATGTATTCAACCTTGACAAACTCAGCAATGGCAACTTCCAGTTGTAGGCTTCGGTCAACAACATTCAATCCTAACTAAAACTAGAAAAAGATATCTTCTTTAGCTAAATACACTAAGATTAAGTCTTTAGAGGATTTAGTGATCAAACTGGGATATGATCCGAGTAATGTGAAAGTTGTGGAGGAGATTATTAGAAGAAAGAATGTTGACATTGTAGCACTAATGAATCAACTCAAGTTTCCATCCACTGAAGATCCTCAGAAAAAGGAAGTTGGACAGCTAGAGAAAGTGAAAGAAGACATCTTCAAGATTATCATTAGACGTAATGGGGAGATTAAAGAGATTGAGACTGAGATGGAGAAACTGCTAAGGGATAGATAATAGTCAACACAGTTAGTAGTCATTCCGCTTGTAGTAGTTTTGATTACAGGTACATCAACAACAGGAGCTTCCACTTCAACAACCATCACAGTAGAGGGACAATCTACAAACTCTTCAGGAGAACTAGTCAAAGCTATGGAAGACCTATCTATTAGATGGAAGGAGATTTAAAAGATGAAAGCTCAGCTAAACAATCTCCAAGAATGGAAATTAAAGGTTGATAATGTGTACATAGCAGAGCTTCAAAAGACTCATAGGTTAACCCAAGTAATTGAATTGTTGGAAAATGAGTCTGCCATGACACAAACCCTTGTAAAGGAAAAGAGAAAATTTGGGTACAAATCAGTGAGGCTATTAATGTAATATGGCCCTATATTGAGATTATTTTTGAGCAGGAGGAATTAGTGCTGAGATCCAAAGAAGTTATTAAAGAATTAAAAGAAATTTTGGGACAAAAGCTAGGTGAAGCCATTGCATTAATAGGGATTCTAAATTCCAAGACAAAAGAGGAATTTGAGGAATTTGAGATTGCGGACACGACAAAAATAGTCCTTGAGGTGAGAGGAGCCCTTCCAAAAAGGAACTTGATGCTACAGTTAGAAAACAAGTGCCATAACTTGGAGGCCAGCATTCAGAAGTTTCACAGAAAATTTAATGTGCTTCATCAAAAGGGGCTTTCATGGTTGAAAGGAATTGGAGATATATTGGTTCAGTTAGATAATTATCAGTAGAAATTATACTCCATAGCAAGATATAAGTGAAATTTTTCCACCATCAAATGAACCATCACAAGAAAGCCTTCATGGAAGGTTTGAAATTTGAATTTCTTATCAAACATGAGATAAAGCATTTGTTCATAATCAAACCTACTTTCCAAAAATACATTAAGGTGGATGAAACCTGTAGGAAGCTAATTAAATTCTCCACCTTGGATGAAGACAGATGGGATAAATCGTGTCAACTTCTTGAGAAAAACACGTGTTCATCTTCAACTACAAAGCAACATTTTTTCAGGCCAAGTCAGCACCATAATCCTCGAAGATAGTGCCAAAAAATTACAACAATTTTATTTGCCTATATTTTTATACTATTTTATAAACAGTTTTCTACGATATTGTGTAGAAAATATTGATATTTTAAATCAAGATGTTTTGATGAAATGTATAAATACCTCATAATTCGAAATACAAAGGGTTGGAACTGGTATGAAGAAAGAAAATCCTTGATGTAAAGTTGTGCATGTAATGAAGTGAGCAATTCCTTTAATACAATTGTTTTTTTTCCAGGATTCATGTGTGAGGCAATTGGTTAAGTTTCCTCTCATGTAAACTTGTTATTTTTTCCATCTTTCCATATTTTCCTTCTATCTTTATTTTTTAAAGAAGATTAAGGGCTGAATTTGTTTAAATAAACTATGTTATGGCTTATAAACAATATCTATGTTTTCACTGTGATATTAAATATAAAATTCATCCTAGTATGCTCTATGTTTAATTAAATCTAAGTCCTTTCATCCCATTCATTTCATGAATGCTCTAAAGATCCAAAATCCTGCCTACCTTGCCTCGTTACATCTATTCTACACTTCTTGTATTTGATCACCCAAGACTCATTGACTCCATGCCCAATGGACTGTCCTTGCAGTCTCAACCAAACCTTTGAAAAAAATGAAACTCAGAACTCAATAACTAGCATAATATCTGAAAACAACAAATCTAAATTCAACAGAGAGATCCCACTCTAAAGCAAGAAGGGTTAGATCCCAGCTTCCAAAGTGGTTTTATGGTTACCTCTAGGTTTCTCTCACACCCTTGGGAAATTAAGGAGTGATAATGTTCTGGTGACCATACTGGGAAAAAAATATTTCATCATCCCAAGGACACAATATCAAGTTTTAGATATGGTTTTTGATGGTGGACATGATTAGACACAAGAAGGCTAAACCATTCATTTTCTGACTCTAATCAAGTTTCAACTCGATCCAAAGACTCCGTTGTCAAAGAATCTAGATTTACAGAACACTTATGTAGACTCCAATACATGCCGATCAGGTTCCTTTCTAAACAAAATGACAGGGTATGTAGCAGACCCTATATCTATTGAAGTTTTCAAGGAACACTCAGATAATTTTGATGATTATCAAATTGATGAGGCTCTCTCATATTTTTTGCCTATTTACTTAGAGAAATGAAAATGTAGCTCTAAAGCCAAGGCCATATTTTTAGCAGAGTTTGCTGAAAAAATTGAGAAAGACCTTCAGGCCTTAGAAGTTCAACTTCAGGGCCACAATTTAGAATGTCAAAGTCATTTCTTTGAGAACCTTTGTCAGCTGAAACAAGAAGTGGTAGTATTGCATTTTGACATTGAGGTTGAGGATTGTTTTTAGAATAGGTCCGATGACTCACAACTAAAATTGTATGATGGTAAAGAAAGCATATATGAACTTCCCAAGCATGACGATAAATTTGAAAAATAATTTGAAATTCAAACAATAAGTCATGTCTTTCATGATCCCATATATTTCTATATGGAGGAATTATTCACTACATTGTTCTGATTATGTTTCTATTGGGAATATCAAGCTTACAATCAGTTTCTAATGACCTTAAAAGTTTTATTTTTTATTCTTCTTAAAAACAGTCAAGGAGCCCAGGTATTGGATCAACATTTTGATTGGTTATATTGGAGGTTTTATATTGCTTGAATCAAGCATTTGGTTCTTAGTTGTTAGGGTATATTGGTATGTACATAAATAAGCTCAAAATTTTAAGCATTTTTTTTAGTAGTGTGCTAGCTTCCAGTAGTTTCTTTGGGAATTTCGCTATTATTGTTCAGATTCACAAGTGTGGACAACCGTCATCAATGTTTGAAGCCTAAGGAGAAGGCCCTAAGACATTGGTAATGTGTGGTAAAATTTCTGATTTAATTTTAATGTTTTCTACAAAGATTTTAGTTTGGAGTTTACACTTTAGATTCGAGTTTGAAGAATGGGTTTGATTTAGTATGAGGATTGGAATAGGTTACTAGTGGGTTTCAGTTGTAGTGTTGTCATGGCAGAGCATGTTGCAGGTTTGGGATTAGCCCAATGGATCAGGCTACTAGTCTACAGTGTTCTTGGCACCTTACAAGGAGGATGCTATCCCCATTCAATCCATTGTTAGGGTCCTATAGTTTATAGCGACCAACTTATGATTATCTGTTGATTTTTATGTTATGAGATATTGTAAATAATGTTTCATTCTGCAAATTATTTCCAAGAAAATAAAAAGAAAAAATAGAAAAACCATAACAAAAACAAAAGAAACAAAAATATTAAAAAAAAAAAGATGAAAAATAGCCTAAATAAGTGAGCTAGTCCAAATGCCACTTTATTTCAAAAAATAGATATATTGAAAAAAAAAATAAAAAAAATTGATGAAATACACCTTAGAAAATAAAAATCTGAGTTGTTAGTCTAGATGCCACATTAGATTAAATAAATGATGTTTAAATAAGTAGATTAGTTTAATCACACAGTATAAACGCAAATAATTAAGTTTTAAGAAAGTTATATCTGATACGACATTTTTTGTCATTTCGTAATAAGTGTTAGGATACAATGAATGGCCCTGATCTAACCTGCCCAGATCAACGGCGGGCACTCACTTCAGACCCCCCTTCCCGCTCTTCTGATAGTTAATCGGGGGGGTTCTAAAAGGTTGATTCTCCCATTACCACTTCTGTGATGTGGCACTCCCTGGTGAACTATAGACCCCTCTCCCACCCAAATCAATTTTTCTCTTCATCCCACATAAATACAACCATTGACTCCACACCTTCCGCTCCCACCACATCACACTTTCCCGCCACTCTACTCCCGTTGTTGTCATATCCCTTCCTACCCACTCCTGCCAAGTGGCACATCTTCTCTACACCTGTGTTGTAACAGCTAGAACCACCCTCCAAAATTTTTCCTTAGCTTCGTTTTGGAGCCTCCCTACCGACTATACTCAGCAGCATGTCTTGCACTATCAAGCACATTAGCTTTAGTTGTTTCATAGAGTCTTGTCAGCCTGTGCATGCAAGTTTCTTTCACCCCCTTCACAGGCTCCTTTCCAGACTTAGTGTCAGTTGCTGGTTGAGAAGCTCCCTCTGGGAATTGCACAATTATGGAGGGGAACCAGCCTTCCCTCCAATAATTTTGTCAATCCTAGTTGGATACCCAAATAGGCTCAAGAATTGTGTAATTCTTCCTGACATTCTTCCTCTAAAAAATTGCGCAATTCATCACAGGACAGTAGCTCAGCCCAGAAATTACATAATTTTGGGTAGCAGTCAACTACTACTCTTAGAAATTGCGTAATCCCTATGGGAGAACCAGCCCAGCAGCTAGCATAAATTTCTTAAATCCACCAAGGACATCTTCTCATCTCAGAAATTGCGGAATGCAGTCAGATAGGCTTCCTTGAGAAAATTGCAAGGTCTGACCTAGGACAGCCTGCTGGGCTCAGAAATTGCGAAATGCAGTTAGATAGGCTTCCTTGAGAAAATTGTGAGGTCCGACCCAGGATAGCTACTAAGCCTAGAAATTGTGAAATCCTAGGAGACAATCACCTGTTCCTTCCAAAAATTGCGCAATCCCTCTAGGACAACCATCTATGCTCATCCTAGAAACCGCACAGTTTTTCATCCCTGGCTTGCAGACCGATGCATGTGCCTTCAGTTTGACCAGTTACCTCCAGGACAGAGAAAAATTGATTTTGATGCATGGACTGATTTTCTCAAGGCATCATGGAAAAGCATCCCTTGATTTAGATATCTATTTTTAGCAGCTGGAGGTTACATGCAAGGATCATTCCAGAAACCTCCCGCCAAGTGTCGATTTTCCTAGATTTGTGGCATGCGCGTCACAACCTCAATTTTATTGAAACTCATCAACCAGATGCTGTAGAGCTCATTCCTCACATCAACCTTACATCTCTGACATCCCACATTACATCTAGGATTCGTCGGTGCATTCAGCTCAGTTGTTTCGGGGTAAGCCCGCTTTTCATGTCTCGCGCTGTGTTTCTGTCGCTTTTTGCGTTTTGCTTCATGTGAGTACTATCTGATTTATTTTAGTGAGCACTTGCTATCATTTTCATGTATGTTAGCTTGTAGAAGCACCGTTTCATTTTTCGTTCACATCTCACTACTGTCGCATGCATGACATTGTTTTGTTCAAATAGTCATTGTTGCGGCAACTTGCTTCACACACATGCGTGCATTCTTGTTTTCTCAATCCTACACTTGATGTTTGCATGTATGAGCATTCACTCTTGTTTGCACTCATCTCATCATGCATTCAGACTTCTCATGTTTATAGTTTCCTATCGGCCAACTTGGGCTGCCTTGGCATGGACCATGCCTTGCCCGGCTAACACTACGCATTTCCAAAAGCGAAGGCTCTCCCTTCCCTCCAGAAATCATGCAAATCTAGTCCAACAATGACCTGCAGGAATGCATTACACAATTCTTGGAGGCAGTGTCCTACTGGCCCCACAAACTGTCCAATGAATTTTGCTAGTCGCATGTCACTATTGACTTAAATTGTTCATTGCGCAGTTTTAGTCCTCAGCACGCGAGGCTGGACTATGCGTTGTGTAGTTCCAGTTGTCAGCATCCTGACAGCCTAGACTATGCCTTGTGTAGTTTTGGTAGTCAGTATCCTGACCTCCCAATGGAAATTACGCAACCTTCACACTCAATCACAGAGGTATGTTGCAAGGCAGCCCTCAAGTTTGTTTTGGTTTTCAATTGATAGATTTATTTCCATGAGTGTTGTTATGTCTCTAGGCATCGTTTGTTTTGGTTTTCAACTAATAGATTTATTTCCATGAGTGTTTTTATGTCTCTAGGCATCATAGGTGTTTTTCTGTCTCTCAAAAACACAGTACAATGTTTTCCAGGAGAGTGGAGTCAAAGACATTGTTAAGAGCACAACTGGGGATGCAGTCGATCAACTGTCTATGAACTTGCCTATTCATGAAGACATCAAGTTGTTCATGGACAAGGATATCAAGATCAATGGCAATGGCATCACAACGAGCATCACCATTAGCAACAGCAGAAGGCAGCACACCTATGCGCAATGAATGCAAAAGGAAGGTTATTGACAGCATAGAGGCAGAGCAAAGCTGTATGTTAAAAGCAGATCCACTCATGTCAAAATAAGCTTTGGAGATTGAGGCTATGAGGTGATGATGCGACATTAATATCATGAGAAGGTCGAGAATGGAACAGAGAAGGAGTTGCACGTGATGAAGCAACAACTCAAGGAAAAACAAGAGCTACATAGACAAGAGAATGAGCTGGAACAAGAATGGGTACAATAGGGGGCACAACATGTATAGACAGATGAAAGTGCACATGTACAAGTTATAGATCCATCCCAGAAGATGGCATGGAGCAGACAAAGTGGGAAGTGATATTGATCACATGCAAAGGAATTCGGAAACATGCATTTCATTGTGCACACACATGCGATCCCACCCATTTGGAACACTCATCGAGGCAAAGACAAGAATCAAGTCCAACTGGAGTTGAACATGTATTTTCACAAGTTGATGCACACGGACACCATCACATGCTTGCAGATCAGCGTAGACACTATGCATCAACATGTTGTCGGTCTGGTCACACCTAGGATGACCATGCACATGATATCAGAGGAGTTGGACAGAGGAGCCATATCAGTGTACTCGGATGCAATGGAGGCAAGGGTTCGCTTTAGCAAGATGTCACTATTGAGCACACGGACACCATCACGAATGACCAAGCTTGGCATCAGGTCACCACCTTTGACTATCACAAGGATGTCAAAGAGTTGGTCTTACCACAATGGTCCGAGTGTCTGCGATGTCTTGCATGGCTTTCTCAAGCCATTTTGTCTCACATGGGCATATGTGCATTGTAATGTAACGTCTTGTTAGGTGGATGTTCAAGTGTCGGTAGTTGAACGTAACAATCATAAAGTAGTTGAAGGGTCATGAGGATAGATGAATAGTCACAAAGGGGAATGTCAAGGTTCACCTCACCCTTTGTTATAAATAGTCCCTCATAACTCATTGTAAAGGCTTTTGGCCATCCAAGCTTCTGATAAGACTATCATAGAGAGAGCTTGGACAATATTGTAGCAAGCCTTGGCTTCTCCACTGCAGAGCTAGTATATCTCTTTGGAGGAGCATGCAGTTGTGGTTGGACATGGATGTATTGTATTACTGGAACTTACACTACTTAATATGGCAGAGCCAACACATTTCATGCATATGTTGTATTTTATTTCAGATATCTTGAGTACTCTAAATGATATATGTATTTGTTTGCTTACGCATGCATGTGTATCTATTTCTATATATGTATCTATGAATATTTCTAAAATTTGTTTTTGGTTTAACCATCACTTTGGATTGCTAGCATACTTTCCTTCCATCTTGTGATGCATCTTTGTTTGTGTGTTCCCTTCTTAACTCCATGCTATCACAGGTTTCCAACGGGTGCACTCACCTCACCCTCCATGTATTAGAACTGCTCATGTACCTTCCTTGACTAACTGCATATGTCACATGCTTGCTACCAACAGGGATATCTTACTTTCCTCTGTGTGAAACCATGGTCAAGGCATTACCGTACAACCCACTGCTAGGACTTCTACACCAAACGATCTGATGTCTAATTGGGACTTCTTATCGGGGAGATCCCTTGACATGCTAGTGGGTCCAGCACCATCAACATTTTTGGTGTTAGAAGGAGGGCCAGATGAAAAGTTGTGTCCTCTCATCCTGTTTTGAACCTTTTCATATCTATCATGGAGTCTTGCACTCTCAACCCTCCATGATGTTTTTCGCATGTTGAACCTATCACCATCTTGAGGGATTTTTTTAATCTCTTGTCTACATACACGTATGATAGTGAAGGAGAAGTGGCCTGGCCTGTGTTCTTACATGACCTCTTTGCCATGCTTGACGAGGAAAATGGATGTTTTGACGAACAAGCCAGTCTACTGCTTGCACAGAAAATTCGCAAATCCCCACATCAGTGGCTGTGCAGCCTACCGGCTAATAGCATGCCCTCACTTGAGCACTTATGTGATCTCATTGAAGATACTTTCTATCGTTTTGATCTAGGAAATATTGACCACAAACTATTACAACAATGGAAAGCTTCGCTTGAATTGCCTATGGACTTTTTTCATCGCTTCTGGGATTTCAAGTTTCAAGCTCTGGAGAGCTAGATGAAATTTCCTTATCTTTGGGATAGATTCAAATACTATCTTAACAAATCAGTCCATTGCAAGAAGAAATTTTAGCCCAAGCCTCACTCACCATACTTTAGTAATGGAGCTGCACAATCATAGATTGATACGGCCACTGTCACAAGTGACTGTCTTCCATTCACTCATCAAGCAACTCCACTACTGTAGAGTGATGCAGGAGAATCGACACATACATCTCTTTAGCTGTCACATCCTCCCAACATCACTTCACTTAATTTTCGCGCAGATTTGTTTGTGAGTCCATCGAGTTTTCATATGCATTTTATACCAAAACATCTGTCTTCATACATAGATGATCCTCTGATGATGTTTTCTTGTGCTCTTCCATTCTAAACTCTACACTTTTTGTGAACAAGGATCAAGCCACTGATGGAGTTAGTGTTGCACAACCAACATGCACTATCATTCATGAAGAGTATGACTAGGAGCTTGAGCATCAACACTTGGCAAAGGATGACTCCTTTCTGTCTGAGCCTCTGGGGTTCTTTCCTGACATCTTAGGTGAACCTGCCATCCATAATTTCACATGTGTATGTTCATCTATGGATGCACCCATTGTTGATCACTTGCTGGATGCACCAGATGTCAGTCCACCATCCGACAATGAAGAGGATAAATTATTCATTGAAAATCCACTTGACTTTTCATCTGCCTTTTCCAGAAACAAAGAGGATGGACTTTTCCACTTCTCATCTACCCCTCTATTTGATTTATCATATCATGAGGATGCCAATAAAATCATTGATTTTTCTCATTATAGTTGTCGTGATCCATTTACTCTCGTATTCGATCACAATGATGATTCTGTCGCAGTTGATTTTTTGAAGCCACCTGTTTATGATGATATATCTAACGATGAAGTCAAAACACTCCAAACTGTCAAGGCACTTCAGCCCGAGTTGATGGTTATGTTAGGTCCTCATTGTCCTAAAGTTGGTTTCACTTCCGATCAAGAAATTTTTGAATCAACTAAGGCTCCTCATCACTCATATGAATGCATTAAAGATCAATCTCACACATAGAATCATGCTTCATCCACTTGAACTGGATGATCCCATTGCTCATTCATTGGAGGAATCTTACATTGCAACAACACGTGCACAATGCAAGTTGTCTTTGTTTATTTCATCTTCTTTCATGTCACAGTTAAGAGTATGCATATGCTTCAAAGCTGCACACAATGTCACACAACACCATGACAAGTCCACAGACCAAATGTCATGTACTTGGACTCCCTTATGTCCTGTGGAAACTTTTAGAGATGAAGTGTGTTTGTCTTCACTTTTATATCTTTCTTGTTTTCTAGTTCGCACAACTCGGTTGCTTGCGAACCAATCCTTCACCAATGTGGGTCAACCAATGTGCCAGTGGCTAAATTGGAAATGCCACTTCACGTTATCAGGCCCATGGACTGTTAGCTTAGGAGTAGGAGTAGTGTTTGCTTTCAGTTTGTTTGCTTGCATGCATGTTTTCTTTCTTTCTTCGCATGTTTGATTGTCTACTTTCTTGTTTTCTTACTCACTTTGCTTTCTTATTTACTTGCTTCTACTTTTCTTTGTTGTTTGTTTTCTTGTTTTTGTTTGTAGGTTAGTTTTGCATGGAACCGTGTGTGACTCTTGAAACAAGCTGGGTAAAGTACAAGAGGCCTTGTGCAGCTATCAATACTTGGTTATATGTCATCCTGCCTCTGTATGAAGAACTTGTTACTTCTAGTCCATGATATTTCGATGGAAAATACAGACTGTTCAAAGTAAACATTGGTGAAAACAAAACAATTGTGCGCTAACTCGTGTCACCTACTCTAGTCGGTTGTTTTGGGGTTAATCCTTGTCAACTCAGTCAAGTAGAGTAAGGTGAGGGGGGAAACCTTAACAAGCACATCATAGGTATATATGAACTAATTCTCTGAAGGAAAAACCTCTTCTTCTCTCAATAAGTTGGGATACCTCTTTCCCCTTTGAAATGAATAAGTGATATGCACAGTTATGAAAATGAAAAATGAAAAAATGAAAAAGTGAAAAGTTTTTGAAAAAAATGAAAAATGAATAGGGCGAAAGAAGAGAAAGGCTTCCTGCACAGAGAGGTGATGCAAGTAACTCTGCCGGGGTACTCACCCATCTCGCTAACAGTGGAGTGATGGTTGTGTTCCTGCGTGACTTCATTGGGGTACCGTCCAGGCCTGCTAGCAACAGAGCAACGCCGGAGATGAAACTAAAACTCTGATGACTATACTACTTGTGCACCAATATACCCCTCATCCCCAATTGAAACAACTGTCTTGGCTTGGCTTGGAATGTGTGTCCACTGACCAAGGGCTTGGCAGATGATACATCTTACAATCAAGAAAGTGTGGAAACCAAGACAACAAGAGAACTGAACAATACTTCTGGAGGTGTTAGACTTTCTTTCCACAAACAAGATCCAATCAGAGAGCTGGAGTTCTACCAATGTGTCACCAAGTGTTGTAGAGTCTACAACCACCCTCCAAAATTTTTCCTTAGCTTCGTTTTGGAGCCTCCCTACTGACTATCCTCAGGAGCATGTCTTTCACTGTCAAGCACATCAGCTTCAGCTATTTCATAGAGTCTCGTTAGCCTAGGCATGCAAGTTTGTTTCACCCCCTTCACAAGCTGCTATCCAAACTTAGTGTCAGTTGCTGGTTGAGCAGCTCCCTCTGGGGATTATGAAATTCTGGAGCGGAACCAACCTTCCCTCCAGAAATTGTGCAAACCCAGCTGGGCTCCATATATGTGCAATTCTTCTTGAAAATATTCCTCTCAAAAATTGCACAATTCATCCTAGGACAGCTACTCAACCCATAAATTATGTAATTATGGGTAGCAACCACCTGTTGCTCCTACCAATTAGGAAATCCCTCTAGGAAAGCCAGCCGAGAAGCTAGCATAAATTGTGAAAATCCACCCAAGACAACTACTCAGCTCAAAAATTGCACAATGCAGTGAGATAGGCTTCCTTGAGAAAATTGTGAGGTTTGACCTAGGACACCCTGCTAAGCTCAGAAATTACGCAATGCAGTCAGACATGCTTCCATGAGAAAATTGCAAGGTCTGACCAAAGACAGCTGCTCAGCCCAAAAATTGCACAATCCTAGGAGACAATCACCTATTCCTTCTAGAAATGATGTAATCCCTCTCGGACAACTGTCTCTACTCAGCCCAGAAATTGCGCAAATTTTCATCCGAAGCTCGCAGACTGATGCATGTGCCTTCAAGTTGATTGATTCCCTCCAGGACCAACAAAAACTGATTTTCATGCATGGAATGCTTTTCCCAAAGTAGCATGCAAAGGCATCCCTCGATTCATGGATCTATTTTTAGCAGTTGGAGGTTACATGCAAGGATCATTTCAGAAACCTCCCACTAAGTGTCACTTTTCCTAGATTTGTGCCATGCATGTCACAACCTCGATTTTATCGAAACTCATCAACTAGACATTGCAGAGCTCATTCCTCATATCAACCTTACAACTCTGACATCCCACATTGTATCTAGGAGTCATCGACACATTCAAATCAGTTGTTTCGGGGTAAGCCCACTTTTCATCTCTCACTCTACGTTTCTGTCACTTTTTGTGTTTCACTTCATGTGAGCATTATGTGCTTGATTTCAGTGAGCACTTGTTGTCGTTCTAATGTATGTTATCTTGTAGAAGCATCGTTTCAATTTTCATTCGCATTTCATTGTTGTCACATGCATGACACTGTTTTTGCACGAACGGTCGTCATTACAGTGACTCGCTTCACACACATGCATGCTTTCTCATTTTCCGAATCATGCACTTGTTGTTCGCATGTATGATCATTGATTCTTGTTTTCACTCATCTCATCATACATTCAGACTTCTCATGTTTTCAGTCGCCCGTCGGCCGGCCTGGGCTGCCTTGGCCCAAACCATGCCTTGCCTAGCTAACATTGAGCATTTCTGAAAGCGAAGGCTCTTCCTTCCCTACATAAATTATGAAATTATGGATGAGTACTGACCTCAATGCTTGCATTGCATAATTCTTGGAGGCAGTGTCCTGCTGGCCCTAGAAACTATGCAATGTAGTTTGTTGGTCACATGTCACTGATGACTGAAATTGCGCATTGCACCATTTTAGTCCTCAATGGGCCATGTTGGACCATGCATTGCATAGTTCCAAAAGTCATTCAGCCTCCTAACAGCCTAGACTATGGCTTGCACAGTTTTGTTAGTCAATCTCCCAACCTCCTAGCGGAAATTATGCAACCTTCACATTCAGTCACACAGGTATGTTGCAAGTCAATCCTTAAGTTTGTTTTGATTTTCCAGTCATAGATTTCTTGGCATGAGTGTCTCTATGTATCTAGGCATCATAGGTGTTCTTCTATCTCTCAGCAGTAGAAGTACAATGGCTTCCAGGAGAGCAGAGTCAAAGACACTATTAAGAGCACAACTGGGGATGCAGTCAATCAAGTGTCTATGAACTTGCTGATCCACGAAGACATCAAGTTGTTCATGGACAAGGATATCAAGATCAATGGCAATTGCATCATAATGAGAAACACCATCAGCAACAGCAGAAGGAAATACACCTATGTGCGGCGAATGCAAGAGGAAGGTTGTTGACAGCATAAAGGCAGAGCAAAGTTGCAAGTTCAAAGCAGATCCACTCATGACGAAAGCAACTTTGGAGATTGAGGCTATGAGGTGACAGAATGACATGAATATCGTACGAAGGCAGAGAACGAAATAGAGAAGGATTTTCATGTGCTGAAGCAGCAACTCAAGTAAGAATAGGAGCTGCATAGATGAGAGAATGAATTGCAGTAGGAACAGGTACAACAGGGGGCACAACATGCACAAACGGATGAAACTGCGCTCGTACAAGTTATAGATCCGTCCCATCAGCTGGCATGGAGCATACAAGGTGAGCAATGTTGTTGATCAAATGCAAGGGAATTCAGCAGCATGCATGTCATTATGCACACATATGCGATCCCACCCATTTGGCACACTCACCGAGGCGAAGACAAGAAGCAAGTCCAATTGGAGATGAACATGTATTTTGACAAGTTGATGCATATGACCACCAACACATGCTTAGAGATCAGCAAAGACACTATGCATCAACATGTTGATAGTCTAGTCACAACTAGGATGACGATGTGCATGCTATCAGATGAGTTGGATAGAGGAGCCATATCAGTGTACCTGGATGCAACAGAGGTAAGAGCTCACTTCAACAAGATGTCACCGTCGAGTGCACGGACACCATCACGGTCGACCAAGTTTGGCATCAACTCACCACCTTCAACTATCACAATGATGTCAAAGAGTTGGTCTCACCACAATGGTCTGAGTGTCAGTCATGTCTTGCTCAAGCCATTTTGACTCACATGGGCACATGTGCATTGTAATGCAACATCTTGTCAAGTGGAAGTTCAATTGTCGATAGTTGAATGTAATAGTCATAGAGTAGTTGAAGAGTCATGACTATAGATGGATGGTCACAAAGGGGAATGTCAAGGGTCACCCCATACTTTTTTATAAATAGTCCCTCATAACTCATTGTAAAGGCCTTTGGTCAGCCAAGATTCTGATAAGACTATCTTAGAGAGAGCTTGGACAGTATTGTAACGAGCCTTGGCTTCTCGACTGTGCAGAGCTAATATATCTCTTTGGAGAAGTAAATGATTGTGGTTGTAACATTTCATTATCGGAACTAGTGGTTGGACATGGATGTATTGGATGACTGGAACTTACACTTCTTAGTATAGTAGAGCCAACACATTTCATGCATATGTTGTATTATATTTCAACTATCTTAAGTACTCTAAATGATATATGTATCTGTTTTCTTACAGATGCATGTGTAGCTATTTCCGTATATGTATGTATGAATCTTTCTGAAATGTGTTATTGGTTTAACCATCACTTTGGATTGCTAGCTTACTTTCCTTCCATGTCGTGATGCATCTTTGCTTGTGTGTTCCCTTCTTAACTTCATGCTATCAGAAGTTTCCAAGGGGCGCACTCACCTCACCCTCCATGTATTAGAATTGATCATGCGCCTTCCATGAATTACTACATATGTCACACCCTTGCTACCAACAGTGACATCTTACTTGCCTCTATGCAAAACCACGGTCAAGGAATTGTCGTATGACCCACTGTTGGGACTCCTACACCAAACGGTCTGAGGTCTAATTAGGAATTCTTACTGGGGAGATCCCCTGACATGTTGGCGGGTCCAAAACCATCAACAACCTTCCATTTAACTATTAAAGTAACCATTTAATAGCCATAAACATTCCCAGATCACTTTGTTAAATGGTTAATTTATCAACGGTAAATGGTTTCATGCTTAAAAAAAGCATAATCCCATTCGTGTGGCTCTTCCTTCATTGTTCCAAGTTACTGAACAGCCAAAACCAGACTACTACTCCAACAAGTCAACAAGAAAACATATCATTGCTACCAGTCATTGAGCCACCAGTGTCATCAACCAAATTCCCAGGTAATTGTAGTGTTTGTTTCTTTCCTTTCAACAATTTCTTCTAAGGGTAAAACTAAATCTATAGTAGAAAACACCCTACTTGCTCCTGTGATTGAGTTAGACCATTAGCCATTAGTCTATGAATATTATAAGATTTCTAAAATGAGTTGTGAGTTCGACCTCTATGAAATCCACAACTCGTTAAAACAAAAATTCATTGATCTTAGTGATGAATTGGGTTTGTGGGACTCCTTCCTACCCCAATTTGTCTTTCCTTAGACCCATCATTTTCCTGAATTTATTTCATGGTGCCACTTCCAGTACATTCCCAATCAAAGGGAAATTGTAGCCCAGAACAATGATATTCTTTTCACAATTACCCCTGATTCCATAAGCCAAATGCTTCAGATTCAGAATTTTGCCTCTCTGAAACCCTTTTCAGTAGATTCCCTCATGGAACTCTACAAAAACCTCACTTTCCCTCACAGAGCCAAAATCTTTGACACATTTCTACCTGAGGATGTCTAATTGCCTAAGAAAAATCCTCCTTATCCATCCTCCATGTTCCCTGAAATGAAAAAGAAAATTATCTCAATAGTTTCTTGTTTACTAGGCTATCAATCCAATCAGTGGGTTGATGAAGCCATCATAGGGTTTTTATCAGTTTTATCAACAGGTGAAAATCCCTTAGTCATCTTCAATTACAGTGAATTCATAGTAGATGTCATCCATGAACAATTCCTAAAGTTTTCTATAGAAGGGGCTTTTAATTATGCTTCAGTTTTAGTGTATTTCTTTTTGTTCCATTAGGAAGACATATTTCAATCTCCATTACAAAAATTGGATGGACAAGGGAATGGCTAGTTTGTGATTCATTAGAATTCCTTAGTAAGGAAGCATACCAATGAATTCATATTCAGTAATTATGTAGACCAATTCTTGTATATAGCTTCTTGCCTATTGAATAGTGATGTTGAACCAAGGTAGGACCTAAGATAAAAATATTTCTACACCTCAGTGAAAAAACCAGGACAGGTGACTGGTACCTGTACCAAAATTACATTGAGATCAGAGTGTATGGGTGTGAATTGCATCCATACAGGTTGCCAAAATTTGTTCCTAAGAGAATTTTTTCACTAGAATATAGTAGACAAATTATTAACATGGATGAGTTGCACTTTGTGGAAGCCAAGAAGAAATATCAATTCAAGATTAAAACATAGGTTGGGCCTTTTATTTGCAATATTAGGACAACAACCAAAGAAGAAGGTCGTATCCTCAAGCAGATGAATTTTAAACTCAACTTCACTTAGCCATATGACCCTCTGGGAATAATTTCAAAACTAAGAGTAGAGTAGAAGACTGCTCCTCACACTCATACTCCCAGGCCAAAAATAGAAAAAAATATGAATCAGGATCAATGGTAGGAAAATACTTTATAGGAGGCAAAAGAACATGTACTCTCTACAATGACATCATAGACTCCAACACCAAAAGATAATTAGGAAAAAAGACCAAGTGAGGATGTTTCCCATTTAGTTACAAAAATCCAAGGAAAGGAGTTCCAAATTTACAAGAAGAGAGAGAAATTCAATCCAACAAGAGAATTTTTGGAGGAGGAAAATGTATAGTCCACCATTGTTTTGACAAGTCCCTATACTTATTCTAGGAATGATGACATTTTCATGGGATCTCCATCATCTTCGGCCTCCCAAGAGCCACTGGACACATCTCAGTCAGGAGAATTGGTTCATGACCAAGTTGAACCAAATATATTTGCCAAGTTATTGTAGCGGCTACAACCACCCTCCAAAATTTTGCCTTAACCTTGTTTTCTAGCCTCCCTACCCACTTTTCACAACACCTTGTCTTGCTTCGTCAAGTACACAAGCTTCAGTGTTTTTATTGCACAAAGGAAGCCTATCGATCACAACTTGATGCATTCCCCTGACAAGCTACTCATCCATACTTGGTCCAATTGTAGGCTGAGCAACTCCCCCAAGAAATTGTGCATTTCTGGAGGGCAACCAACCTTCTCTCCAGAAATTGCGCAATCTTATCTGACAACCTTTTGGGCTCCAGAATTGCACAATTTTGCCAGTCAATACTCACAGTGAAAATTGCACAATTTTCCTTAGAAATTCTTTTCAGCCCAGAATTTGCACAAATCTGGGTAGCAGACAGTTGCTTGGCCAAAAATTGCACAAATCTCCTGGGAAACCAACCCAGCTCCTAGCCAGAAATGTGCATTTCCTTCAAGAAGTTGAGCAACTTCATGCATGAGTAGTTTGGTTGACCAGTTCCACCCAGGACCCAGGAAACTTGACTTGCATGCATGGCTTTCTTTTTCGCGGAATAGAAAAAGCCAGCATGCAAAAGGCATCCCATGATTTAGGGAGCTATTTTTAGTAGCTAGGGGCTACATGCAAAGTTGTTTTAGAAACTTTCCTCCAAGTGTCACTTTTTCATAGATTTGTGGCATGCACATCATCAGCTCAAAGCTTATTTATTCGTCGCAATAGAGATCATTCTTTCACATCAATCTTGGAGCTCTGACATCCCACAACACATCCAAGACCCTTCAACACATCCAGCTCAACTATTCACGGGTAAGTGGCCTCAACTTGTCTTTTTCAACATTGTAAATTTGAGGCTTCTGCGATCTTCATTTTGTGTAGTGTTATTTTCTAGAGTCATCGTGTTCATGATTTTATTATATCGATGTTTCAAACCAACCTCTGTGGTTCATCATCAGGATCAGATGTGTAAAAAAGTCAGTTAACAATGGACCAATAAATAGAGGATAGGGTAGGGAAGATAATGAATGGAGCCGACAGGTTTGCTAATGCTCAAAAATAAATTTTATTATTATTATTATTATTATTATTACTATTATTTGGGAAACTAAAGTCTATATAAATTAAAATTATTTGGATGTAATTTTAATAAATTTATTTATTTATATTTTATTTTTAATGTTATTTATTCAAACATTATTTGTTGTGATTAATATTTCAAATATTATAATGTTTAACTAAAAGTTTCAATAATAATTAATTAGTTGAATTATTGATGTTAAATAAATGTTTCTGGTTAAATATTTATAATGCTTATTATATTAATAATGTTTTTTAGAGCTTGAATTGATTAATTAGGTTTGAAAAAACTAATTAAATTAGATTATTAGTTTTTAATGATTTTAGGGATAGGTGAACTATTAAGAGATAAAGGGGCCATGGGTACCTAGGGGGCAATAGAATCCCTCGTTAGTGTAGGAATCCAATTGTCACTAATTTTCCAACCATGATCACGGTTGAGGTTGTTGGCCTATTTCTATAGCTTCTCTAAATTTTCTATGGTGATAATGATCGATTTTGGCCAAAACACTGGAGTTTTCAATGCAAATGTGATGATTGGTTTTACTAGAGTGCTCGGCCAAGGCTGAGGTTTTGGAGTGGTTATTTTTTATGTCAGCGGCATGTTCTTGAATCCTAGTTAATATCGAACAACCCGTCTCATCAATGTAGGATTTTCCAC
Source organism: Pinus tabuliformis (assembly GCA_031772625.1). Lineage (NCBI taxonomy): Eukaryota > Viridiplantae > Streptophyta > Pinopsida > Pinales > Pinaceae > Pinus > Pinus tabuliformis. The sequence continues at coordinate 1,949,789,262 of CM062816.1, forward strand.
ACGAACATGGAACCAAATAAACCCCTTTGTGGTGCCTAGGATCAATGGGATCTTTTACAAATTTCAGACATTTGCTAATTGTATTCAAGGGTTTGAAGGTGGTTTTTATATTATTCTTTTTTAAAATGTGTGAAATCTTATCAGTGGTGTCTTGAATGTAGGGAAGGTGAAATTTGCCTACATAGTCATCCAATGGTTGTTTCTTTTTAGGATTTTCCACTTTTTTGAAAGCTTTGATCCCTTGGTGTTTTCCATATCCACTCTTTACAAAAACATCTAAGACGTGGTTCTTTTCTTGATAAAAACGCTCATGATCCGAAATACGAACCGCCCTAGTAGCTAGAGTGTTGAGAACCCCGAGTTTCTGAGTAGGATGATGGTGAGAGTTGGCATGTAAGTAGTTTTTTGTGTGGGTTTTCTTGCGATAAACCTGGTGAGATATTAAGCCATCTTGGTTTCTCTTGATTAGGATGTCAAGAAATGGAAGACATCCATTCTCTTCTATTTCCATTGTGAACTTGATATAATTTGATTGACTGTTGAGGTGCTCTAGGAATTTGTCCAAGTTTTCTTTTCCATGAGGCCAAATGACGTAAGTGTCATCTACATATCTTTTCCAAAGCTTAGGTTTTAAAGGTGAAGACTCTATGGATTTGGCTTCAAGATGCTCCATGAACAAATTGGCAATAATGGGGGATAGAGGTGACCCCATGGCCACACCACAATTCTGTTCGTATATATCATCTTTGAAGCTGAAAAAGGTGGTTTTCAGATAGATTTCTACTAATTTAGCTCTGTCAGGATCAACAATTTTGTGGACTATTTCAATTGCTTCATCTATAGGAATATTGGTATATAGTTCCTTTACATCAAAACTTACCAAGATGTCATTTTTGTCTAGTTTTATGTGTTTGATCTCATTAATGAAGTGATGGGAGTCCTTGACAAAGGAGCTAGTGTTTCCTACCATAGGTTTAAGCTTCTTAGCAATATGTTTCATGAGATGGTAAGTGGGACCTCCAATTGTATTAACTATGGGTCTAATGGGGATGCCTTCCTTGTGAATTTTATGGGCTCCATAGATCCTAGGGGTGTAGGGATTGGTTTGAATAAGATTCTTGATATTGTGTTCATTGCTCATTTTTATTAAGTTATTTACATTTTTGGAGATCTTCCTTATGGGATTCTTTTCTAATTTAATGTAACAGCCACTATTGGTTAAGTGGTCTATCATTTTCTCATTGTAATCTTGTGTGTTCATTATAACAGTGGCACCACATTTGTCTACTTTTAAGACTACAATTACTACCTTTTGCACAGTTCTGGAAGCCAGTCACTGAGTCTCCTAGAAGAAATTGTGCAATCTTTCTTATCAGTTCCCCAAGTATATGCTATGTCATTCCCCAAATTTGCTTTCGTTTTCGCTGACATATTTCTTGCCATGAATGTTTCTTGTCTCCGGATCTTTCAGGTGTTCATCCACCTCTTAGCAGGACAAGATCAATGGCTTCCAAGAGAGTGGGATCATAGGACACTGACGAAAATGTAGCTGGAGTAGCAGTTGAGTGAGTGTCCTCTAGTATATCGATCTATAAAGATACAAAGTTGTTTCTAGACAAGGACATCAAATTGAAGTGGCAAGAGGTCAATGAAGCATTTTCTGACACTTTTGAGGAAGAACTCAAAGACCATCAAGTGTATGTGAACATTCACAAGTCTAGCTTGTACCAGATTGCATGCAGATACCCCACATTCCCATGTGCGGACAAGATAAATTAGATCATCTCTCACATTGATCCCGAGACGATGACCTTGAGTAGTGTCAGTGGGATGAAGATTGTAACCTTCTGGGCACAAGACTAGGATGAGATGTATCAAATGTCAAAGCTCGTGACTATCATGAAGACTCCCTTCATCTTACCCAACAAAAATGCTAACTCTAGAGACATTCTGAAGAACCAAGTAAAGGAGCTATCTTGATTCAGGTTGACACCCAACCAGATCTATAAGACAGAGATATTGTGGAAGGTGTATCAATACTTGGTCATATTTTCATGTCGACTGTATGGCCAAGCAAACATGGAAACCTTCCCACAGAGTTGGGTGATTATAATGGACCAGATGGATAGAGAGGGAAAACCATGTAATTGGTCTGGCATGCTCACTCATCAGCTAAAGGAATAAGTAACAAAGGCTTGAAAGTCACTTGGAGGTATGCATGCAGAGATTTACATGTCCGCCTACATCTTAGATGCAATTTGTGCCCGACAAGAGTTCCTGGGCTTAGAATGGGCATGGTCACTAATGGAGACTACTACGAACACTTATTTCAAGTTGTTTTCTGAATGCCACTTCAGAGGAGTAATCACACAGCTGTTCAATCATTTTTTCACCCCTGTGTACAAGATGATATTAGAAAATGATCCACCTTGCATGTCAAAGGAAGAAATGGAGGCATTGATAGGAATTGCTGATTAGTATGCCTCATCGTCTGGGACTTTCATCTGAATGTTCAACGTGGTGAGGCCGCCGCATGTTCTACCGAAGTTTACCTTGGACATACTTGTCATCCAGGAAGTAGCATATCACATCTGGGAAGTATTGACATCTAGACTGCACCGGAAGAAGAAGGAACCTTCACCCGCTATTCCATTGCGGATTGGGCTATATGAGATCTGGAGTATCAAGCAAGAAGATGTCGAAGAAGAACTAGTGAAGAAGTACCCAATCGACCTCCGAAGCTACAATCCATATGACCCACATTTCATTGTGAAATATCACTGCATGAGAGTTTAGTTCAGCTAGATGCACGGGGCATGTCATTGGGCCAAGGAGGACCCATGGAGATATTTCTACAGTTTCTCTAGACCCAATGAAAAGGTCACCTTTGATGTGGAGTGGTTAGCAAAGAAACATGAACTAGCATCACGAAGAGCACCAACAACAGTAGTAGTAGCAGTGGCTACAGAGGAAAGCATACCAATGTGTAACAAAGGCAAGAGGAAGATTTTCGATCGCATGGAGGAGGAGAAAAGCTGCAAGTTCCAAGTAGCTCCATTGGTAGAGAAAGAAATTATGTCTATAGAGGAAAATAGGCACCAATGTGACATGCAAATCATGCAAAGGAAGAGGGATAAAAGAATGATGGAAGAAGCAGAGAAGGAGTTGCATGAGATGAGGGAGCAACTCCAAAAAGAACAAGAGATGCATAGACAGGAGAGGGAAGCACATCAACATCAGATACAGCAGGGGGCGCAGCATGTGGAAATATATGAAATGGTGCCCATACAAGTAGTGGACTTATCATATCAACTCGCAGCAGGCCAATAGGATGAGCCATTGTAGGAGAAAGACTTCACTCATGAGATAGAATAAGCACTTCAACAGTTGGATGTAGACATGGAGAAGCAAGAGTTGGAACAGAACATTAAACTCATGCCTCATCACCAAGAGGTAAATGTACTTGCTTCACCACATCCATATGATGAGCAAGTCTCAAGTGACCAAGGAGGCACTAAGATCCTTGGTGATCAGCCGGCAGGAGAGATGCACAACATCTCATTCGACGAATATCAACATAGAGTTATGCAGTCTCGTAGAGTATCAACTCTGGAGGATCATACATATCTTGCACCAGTTAAGGAATGAGAGATAATGACTGATGTGCGTAAACATCCAGTAGCCTTGGTTGATGCAACCAAAGTGTATGCCGAAGACACTAGCTCAAGTGTTCACTTTTTGATAGCTGAGAATTAGCGAATGGTGAAGGAACTACAAACGACCAAGCAAGGAGGAGACTTGGTGACAATGTTTGCCTGAGCTGAACTGAGGAAGGCAATGCTAGATGAAGTATTGTTCTTTGACATAGTTATGCGAGCATTGTACTACAAGTTTGGTACCGTGCAAAAGGCATTTGTCCATCTCAATGGATGGAAGCAACGACGTGCTAGAAGAGCACATATCTTAATGAAATTGCACGTTGTTGTTGATGACATGGAAACATGGACGATGAAATACAAAGGAGCCCTGCTTCACTTGCCTAGGATGGTGACGGCTAATGCGGTCGAGTTGAAAGCACGTATCTGGAGTTAGATCCAGAACTATGAAGAGCTCCCATAGCTCATCTCTAGCATACGGGCTTCCCATGCACAAGTATTGAAGATTATGGATGTTGTGGTGTGCACACACGCGATCCCAACTATTGGGACTCTCATCTAGGGGAAGACAAAGAAACTTGTCTAACTAGATCTTGAATCATACTTTGACAAGTTGATGTGCATTACCACCAGCCTAGACTTTTCTATCAGTGCAGACATCATGCAAAAGTATGTTGTTGGTCCAGTTGCATTGAAGACAATGATGCGTGTGATTTTAGACGAGTTGGACATAGGAGCCCGAGCAGTGTACCTGGATGCTATGGGGGCAAGAGTCAGGTTTTAGACGGATGTCACCATGGAACACATGGACACCATCAAGGACTACTGATCTTGGCATTAGTATGTTACTATCGATCAGCATGAGCATGTTGAGGAGTTCGACTTCCATGGTTGTCTAAGTCAGAGTGGTGTCTAGCTTATCTTTCTCAAGCCATTTTCTTTCACATGGGTAAATGTGCATTGTAATGTAAATTCATGTCAAGTGTATGTCAAGTTGTGATAGTGGGATGTAACAGCCATAGAGTAGGTGAAGATTCATGATGGTAGCTAAACTGTCACAAAGGGGAATGTCAAGGGTTACCCCACCCTTTGCTATAAATAGTCCATCATAACTCATTGTAAAGGCTTTTGGTCAGCCAAGCTTTCGATAAGACTATCTTGGAGAGAGCTTGGACAATATTGTAATGAGCCTTGGCTTCTCCACTATGCAGAGCTAGTACATCTCTTTGGAGGAGTAGGTGGATGTGGCTGTAATGTTCCACTACTGGAACTAGTGGTTGGACATGGATGTATTGTATGACTTGAACTTATACTTCTTTATATAATAAGAGCTAGCACATTTCATGTGTATGTTGTATTGTATTCTATGCTATCTAGTTTAATCTAAATGATATATGTATTGTTTTCTTATGCATGCATGTATGGACTATTCGGTATAAGTATGTATGAATCTTTCTGAAATGTGTTGTTGGTTTAACCATCACTTTGGATTGCTCGCTATCTTGCCTTCCATGTTGTGATGCATCTTTGTTCGTGTGTTCCCTTCCAAGCCGAGTACTATTACAGGTTTCCAAGGGGTGCACTCATCTCAACCGAAATGTGTTAGAAGCTCTCATGCACCTTCCTTGACTCACTACGGCTATCACACCCTTGCTACCAACCAAGTTATCTTACTTTCCTCTTTGTGAAATCGCAGTCAAGGCATTACCATATGACCCACTGCTGGGACTCCTTCACCAAACATTTTGAGGTCTAATTAGGACTTCTTACCAAGGAGATCTCCTGACATGTTGGCGGGTCTAGTACTGTCAACATTTCTGGTGCTAGTAGGAGGGCCAAATGGAAAGCTGTGTCCTCTCATCCTATTTTGAACCTTTTCATATCTTTCATGGATTCTTGCACTCTTCTCCCTTGGCGATGTTTTAATGGTGAAAACGAAGTGACCTAGCCTGAGTACTTACATGAATTTCTTTCCATGCTTCATGAGGAAGATGGGTGTTCTAAGGAACATGCCAGCTTGTTGGTTGCATACACACTTCGCGAATCTCCACTTCAGTGGTTGTTTAGCCTACCAGCTAACAGCGTGCACTCACTTGAGCACTTCTGTGATCTCATTGAAGACACTTTCTATCATTTTGATCCAGACCATCTTGACCAAAGATTGCTACAACAATGGAAGGCTCCGCATGAATTGATTATGGATTTTTGGCAGTGCTTCTGTGACTTACAGTTTCAAGCTCCGAGGAGCTAGATGAAATTTTCCTATCTTTGGGACTGATTTGAGTATTTCTTTGAGAAATTTGCTCATCCCAAGAAGAGGTTTGAAATTAAGCCTCACTCAACCTTCTTCAATGAGGGAGCTGCATAATCTCAGCTAGATGCGGTCACTGTCTTGAGTGGCTATCCGCCATCCCCTCATCAAACAGCTCCACCATTGTTGAGTAATGTTGAGGATCATTCTCACACAAATGTTCATCTTTCATATCCTCCCAACATCAATTCACTTAATTTTGACACAGATTTGGTTGTGGGTCCTTGGAGTTCTCATGTGCATTTCATTCCATCACCTCCATTTTCACACTCGGTTATACCTCCAGATGATACTATCCACTTGTTATGAATAAGGAACAAGCCACTAATGGAGTTCGTGTTGCACAACCAACATGCATTGCCATTCATGAAGAGTATGAGTGGTAGCTTGAGCACCAATACTCGACGAAGGATCACTCCCTTCCATCCGAGCCCCCTCCATTCTTTCCTAACATCTTTGGTGAACCTCTCATCCATGATTTTGCATGTGTGTCTTCATCCATCGATGCACCCATTCTTGATCACTCGTAAGAGACACCAGATGTTGGTCCATCATTCGACAATGGAGAGGATAAGTTATTCATTGAGAATCCACTTGACCTTTCATCTTCCTTTTTTGGAAACACAGAGGATGAGTTTGTTCAATTTTCATCTACCCCTCTATTTGATTCATCTAATCATGAGGATGTCGATGAAATCATTGATTTCTCTGATCATGGCAGTTGTGATCTATCTACTTCCATATTTGATCATGATCATGACTCTATCACAGTTGATCTTTCGAAGCCACCGTTTTATGATTATCTACCTAATGATGAAGTTGAAATGCCCAAGACTGTTGAGACACTTCAGCTTGAGCTAATGGTTATGTCAAGCCCTCACTCTCTTGGGGTTAGTCTCACTTCCGATGAGGAAATTTTTCAATCACCCAAGGCTCCTCATCACTCATATGTATGCAATGAAGATCCATCTCACACAAAAATCATACTCCCTCCAGTCGAACTGCATGATCCTATCGCTCATGCACTAGAGGAATATTACATTGCAAGAACATGTGCATGATGGAAGTTATCTTTGTTTCTTTCATTTGCTTGCATGTCAGAGTCAAGAGTGTGCTTATGCTTCAAAGTTACATGCAGTGTTGCACAGTGTCACGATAAGTCCACGTATTGCTCGTCATGCACTTGTACTCACTTATGTCTTGTGGGCACTTTGAAACATGAAGTGTGGTTTTCTTCATTGTTGTATCTTTCTTTCTTGCTAGTTCACACAACTAGGTTGCTCACGGACCAAGCCTTCACCAACATGAGTCAACTAATGTTCCTGTGGTTGCATTGGAAATATCACTTCACGTGATCAGGTGCATGCACCGTTAGTTTAGGAGTAGGAGTAGTGTTTGCTTTCAATCAGTTTGTGTGCATCCTTGTTTTCTTACTTACTTTGTTTATTTGTTTGTTTGCTTTCTTGTTTGCTTACTATCTTTGCTTTCACTTTTGCTTCTACTCTTGCTTTGTTTTGTTTTTTGTTAGTTCACTTGTTTCATTCGTTGGTTAGCTTCACATGAGACCATGTGTGACTCTTGAAACAAGTAGGGTAAAATGCAAGAGGGCTTGTACATCTATCACTGCTTGGTTATTTGTCATCTTGCCTTTTTATGAGTAACTTGTTACTTTTATCCCATGATATGTCGAAGGAAAATACATCCTTTTCAATGTGAACCTTGGTGAAAACACAACACTTGCATGATAACTAGTGTCACCTAATCTAGCCAGTCGTTTCTGGGTTAACCCTTTTCAGCTCAGTCAAGTAGAGTAAGTTGAGGGGGAAAACCTTAACAAGCACATCAGAGGTATAAAAAACTACTTCTTCGCTGGAACAAACTCTTCTTCTCTGAATAAGTTGGGATCCCTCTTTTGCCTATGAAATGAATAAGTATTAGGTATAATTCAAAAAACAAAAAAAAATGAAAAAATGAAAAGTGAAAAAATGAAAAATGAATAAGGCGAAAGAAGAGAAAGGCTTCCTACATGGAGAGGTGATGCAAGTAACTTTGCCTAGGTACTGACTAGGCTCATTGGCAGCAAAGCCATGCTTGTGTTCCTATGTGACTCCGCTGGGGTACTGTCTTGGCCTACTAGTAGCGGAGCAACACCAGAGATGAAACTAAGACTCTGACTACTATACTTCTTCTGCACCAATATACCCTTCAACCCCAATTGAAACAAATGTGTTTCCTTGGCTTGGAATTTGTGTCAATCGACTAAGAGCTTGGTAGATGCTACATCTTACAACTAAGCTAGTGTGAAACCAATATGAGCTGAGAACTGAACAATACTTTCAGAGGTGTTAGACTTGATTTTCATGAACAAGGTCCATTCAGAGAGTTGGAGTTATACCAATGTGTCGCCAAGTGTTGTAGTGGCTACAACCAACCTCCAAAATTTTTCCTTATCTTCGTTTTGGAGCCTCCCTACCAACTTTACACAGCACCTTGTCTTGCTTCATCAATTACACAAGCTTTAGTGTTTTTCTTGCACAAAAGCAGCCTCTCGATCACCGCTTGATGCATTGCCCTTATAGGTTGTTCATCTAGACTTGGTCCAGTAGTAGGCTGAGCAGCTCCAATTTCACATTTCTAGAGGGAAACGAGCCTTCCCTCTAGAAATTGCACAATCTTGTGTGGCAGACTCCTGGGCTCCAGAATTGCACAATTTTTCCAGTCAACACTCACAGTGAAATTTGCGTAATTTTCCCTAAGAAGGTTGTTCAACCTATAATTTGCACAAATCTGGACAGTAGTCAGCTGCTCTGACCATAAATTGCACAAATCTCCTAGGCAGCCAACCCGGCTCCTAGCCAGAAATGTGCATTTCCTTCAAGCAGTTGAGAAGCTTCATGCATGAGCAGTTTGGTTGACCAGTTCCACCCGAGGCCAAGGAAAATTGACTTGCATGCATGGATTTCTTTTATGCGGAATTGAAAAATGAAACATGCAAAATGCACCCCATGATTCAGGGAGCTATTTTTAGCAGCTGGAGGTTACATGAAAATATGTTTTAGAAAATTTCCTCCAATTGTCGCCTTTTCCTAGATTTGTGGCATGCACTTCATGAGCTCAAAGCTTATTTATTCGATGTAACAGAGCTCATTATTTCATATCAATCTTGGAGCTCTGACAACCCACAACACATCCAAGACTCTTCGACACATCTGGCTCAACTATTCATGGGTAGGTGGCCTCAACTTGTCTTTTAAAACATTTCTATCGCTTTTTGTGTATTTGCTTGTGTGAGTGTTGTTTTCTTGTTTTATTTGAATTCTTGTTGTTGTTTACATGTATACTAGATTTTCCTAGCATTGTTTCAGTTTTTGTTGCTATCTCATTAATATCACATGCATGAAACTGTTTTAAACGAACAGTCATCGATTCAGTGACTCACTTCACCCACATGCACGTTGATCTATTTACTGAATATTTCATTCATGTTTGCATGCATTATCAATCACGTATGCTTTTACTTAGTGTCGCCATGCATTCAATATCTTATTTTCTTTCAGTTACCCGTCGGCAAGTCAAGCCAACCTTGGCCTGGACTCTGCGTTCACTGAGACAACATTTCAAAATCTGGGGAAGGAAGGCTCTGTCTTCCTCTCCAGAAATGTGCATTTATGCCCAGCACTATCCTCCAAGACTATTTTTCACATTTCAGAGGGACAATGATTGTTGGCCTAGAAAATTGTGCAATTTAGTCCCTGAGCCTGTAGTCATTCCCAGCTGGAATTACGCATTGCACAAATCTAACAACCAGTCTTTCCTCCCAGATAGCCTAGACTACCTTTTTCATAGTTTTGATATCCATTCACCCAACCTCCTAGAAGAAATTGCACAACCTCACTTTTCAGTTTCCTAGGTATGTGTTGTGTCATTCCATGAATTTGCTTTGCTTTTCTCTAACAGATTTCTTGCCATGCATGTTTCTTTTCTCTAGATATTTCAGGTGTTCATATGCCTCTTAGTAGTATAGGATCAATGGCTTCCAATAGAGTGGGATCATAAGACACTAACGAAAATGTAGCTGGAGCAGCAGTTGAGCGAGTGTCCTCTAGTTTACCGATCTATGGAGATACAAAGTTGTTTCTAGACAAGGACATCAAATTGAAGTGGCAAGAGGTCAATGAAGCATTTGCAGGCACTTTTGAGGAAGACATCAGAGGCTGTCAGGTGTATGTGAACATTTAAAGGTCCGGCTTGTACCAGATTGCATGTAGATACCGCGTGTTCCCATGCATGGACATGATATGCTGGATCATCTCTCACACTGATCCCGAGATGATGACCTTGAGTAGTGTCATTAGGACGAAGCTTACAACCTTCTGGGCATGAGATTATGATGAGATGTATCATATGTCAGAGCCCGTGACTATCATGAAGACTCCCTTCAACTTACCCAATAGCAGTGCTAACTCTAGAGACATTCTGAAGAACTGGGTAAAGGAGCCGACTTGATTCAGGTTGACACCGAACTAGATCTATAATACGAAGATATTGTGTAAGGTGTATCAATACTTGGTCATATTTTCATGTTGACTGTATGGCCAAGAAACCACGAAAACCTTCCCACAGAGTTGGGTGATTGCACTAGACCAACTAGCTAGAGAAGGAAAACCATGTAACTAGTCCATCATGCTCGCTCATCAGTTGAAGGAACAAGTAACAAAGGCTCAATAGCCACCCAGAGGTATGCATGAATATATTTACATGTCCACCTACATCTTAGATGCAATCTATCCCTGATAGCAGTTCCCGGGCTTGGAGTGGTCATGGTCATGGGTGGAGACTATTGTGAACAAATATTTCAAGTTTTTGTCCAAATACAGTGTTAGAGGAGTAATCACATGGTTATACAATAATTTTGTCACCCCATTGTACAATATGATATTCGAACAAGATCCACTATGCATGTCAAAAGAAGCAATGGAGGCACTGATAGCATTGTTGATTGGTATGCCTCATGGTCCAGCACCTTCATCTAATGTTTTAGCGTGGAGAAGCCTCTGCAAATTGTACCAAAGTTTTCCTTGGACATACTTGTCATGCATGGAGTAGCATATCACATCTCAGCAGGATTAATAGCTAGACTGCACTAGAAGAAGAAGGCACCCTAGCCCGTTGTTCCGTTGCGGATTGGGTTATATGAGATTCAGAGTATCAAGGAAGTGTATGCAAAAGCAGAAATGATGAAGAAGTACCCATTTGACCTTTGAAGCTACAATCCATATGACCCACATTGCATTGTGAAAGATCACAACACAAGAGTCCAGTTCAACTAGATCCACAAGTTATGCCATTGGGCCGAGGAGGACCCATGGAGATATTGCTACAGTTTCTCTAGACCAAATGAATAGGTCGACTTCGATGTCGAGTGATTAGAGAAGCAACATGAAGCAGCATCACAGAGAGCACCAACAACAATAGTAGCAATAGTGGCAGTAGAGACAAGTATACCAATGTGCGACAAAGGTAAGAGGAAGATTGTCAATCACATGGAGGACGAGCAAAGCTACAAGTTCTGAGAAGATTCATTGGTCAAGAAAGCAGCTATGGATATGGAGGCAAAGAGGCACCAACATGACATGTGAACCATGCAAAGGAAGAGGGATAAGAGAAGGATGGAAGAAGCATAGAAGGAGTTGCATGAGTTAAGGGAGCAACTCCGAAAAGAAAAAGAGTTGTGCAAACAAGATAGGGAAGCGCAGTAGCAACAGATACAGCAGGGGGCACAACATGTGCAAACAGATGAAACAATGCTCGTAAAGGTAGTGGACTTATCAGATTAGCTGGCATCAGGCCAACGGGATGAACCATCATAGGAGCTAGACTTCACTTATGAGATAGAACAAGAACTTCAACAATTGGATGCCAACATGGAGCAATAAGATTTCGAACAGGACATTGACCTCATGCCTCATCTCCAAGAGGTCGACTTACCCACTTCACTGCATCTAGATGATGAGCAAGTCTCAACTAAACAAGGAGGCACTGAGATCCTTGGTGATCATCAGAAGGAGAGATGCACAACATCTCAGTCGACGAATCTCAACATAGAGTTGTGCAATCTCGCAGAGTATCAACTCCGAAGGATCATACATCACGTGTGCAAGTTGAAGAACGAGTGATCATTACTGATGTGCGCAAACATCTAACAGCCTTGGCCGATGAAACCAGAGTGTATGTCAAAGCCAATAGCTCAATTGTTTGCTTTCTGATAGCTGAGAATGAGTGAATGGCGAAGGAACTACAGATGACCAATCAAGGAGGAGACTTGGTGAAAATGTCTACCCAAGCTAAACTAAAGAAGGAAATAATAGATGAAGTATTGTCCCTTGACACAGTTATGTGAGTGTTGTACTCCAAGTTTGGTACCGTGAATAAGGAAGTCATCCATCTCAATGGATGGCAACACTGATGTGCTAGAAGAGCACGTATCTTAATGAACTTGCATACTGTTGTTGATGACATGCAAACATGGACGATAAAATACAAGGGAGCCCCACTTCACTTGCCTAAGATGATGAGGGCCAATGCGGTTGAGATGAAAGCATGTATCTGGATTCACATCTAGAACTACGAAGAGCTCCTGCATCTCATCACTAGCATACAGGCTTCCCATGCATGAGTATTCAGGAGTATGGATGTTGTGGTGTGCACACATACAATCCCATCTATTGGGACTCTCACGTAGGTGAAGACAAAGATCAATGTTCGACTAGATATTGACTCATAATTTGATGAGTTGATGCGCATTGCCACCAACCCAGACTTGCCTATCAGTGTAGACATCATGCACAAGTATGTTGTTGGTCTGGCCACATTGAAGACAATGATCTGCATGCTTTCAGATGAGTTGGACAGAGGAGCCCTAGCAGTGTACTCAAATGTTATGGAGGAAAGAGTCAGGTTTTAGATGGATGTCACCACGAAACACACGAACACCATCAAGGACTACCGATCTTGGCATCAGTGTGTTACTGTCGATCAGCATGAAGATGTTGACGAGTTGGACTTCCATGGTTGTCTGAGTTAGAGTGATGTCTTGCTTGGCTTGCTCAAGCAATTTTGTTTCACATCGATACATGTGCATTGTAATGTAAAGTCATCTCAAGTGTAAATCAGGTTGTGATAGTTGCATGTAACAGTGATAGAGTAGGTGAAGAGTCATGAGGGTAGTTGAACTATGTTAAGTTATGGTATGTTCTATGCTTATAACAGTTTAATTCTTTTTCTTATTATATTCCACAAATTAGCAATCACATGTACATAAAGTAAAGTGCAGATAGATCATTAAATGATCGACAAAAAACAAACCAAGACAAGAGACACAAGATGTGGCGGCTAGCTAGGGACAAACCCCACAATGTGTGGGGAAACCCTTTGATCAAATCTTCTTTTATCTTCAATAATTCAGCGGAGAAAAATAGTACAATAAATCTGATTCATATCAGCAGTAACAAACCCTAGATCAGTAGCATCAGCATTAGCAGCTTCATTATCAAACTAGGGCAGACGATATCTCACAAACCGTTTGTTGGACTGACTTCATTCCACCACCAAAAGTTGTGGCTTTAAGAGGAGATCCAGATGGACCTATATCATAGTTCTAAAAAGGAGATCTTCTAGTCCACACAGGTCAATCTTTACTTCTGTAGTTGTAGCTTCAATTTCAGCAGTTTCTAGCTTCAAACTAGGGCAGTCGATATCTTGCAAACCGTTCGTCGGATTGACTTCATTCCACCACCAAACGTTACGGCTTTCAAAGGAGATCCAGATGGACCTATAGTGCAGTTCTAAAGAGGAGATCTTCTAGTCCACGCAGGTCAATCTTTACTTCTACAGTTGTAGCTTTAGGTTCAACAGCTTCCAGCTTCACATGTGTGAGAGAGAGACCCTTTTCTGCGCAGTAGAGAAGAGACTCATTTCTGCACAGTAGAGAGAGAGAGATGTGATGAGATGAGTGAGTCCAAATGAGGAAAAGTCCTCTTATATTTATACACAACGTTGGTTTTTGAATAGATGCAACTGTTGGGCTTCTGAGCCTACATGAGTTGTAGGTCGGCTTGATAATAATTCCATAATTAAAATAAATTCGTATCTCCATGAATACTTATCAGAATCGGATGATCTTTATATCAATCCTACACCTATCAACGAGAGGAATCTAACAAAAATATTATCAGCCATGAATAAGATGACCCACATGAAGTTTTTCCCTAGTTGCCAATTTTAACACTCCCTCTCAACTAGGGAGAACTTCATCTGTAATCTGTCTATCGGTCCTTACTATTCATCCATCAAGTGCACTACCTTGTACAGCCTGTCCCCTGCCCTACTCTGCTCTATTTTGTCTATTCTTCTTTGTCTTGATCTTCCCTGTACTGATCTACATTGTTTTGCTCTGTTCTGCTCTGCTCTTGCATTGTTCTGTTCTACTTTGCTTTTGTCTGAATTATGAAGAAGAATAAATGATCGAGGATGTATCACACTGACTCAAAGTCAGTCTCAGAGTATGTACCACTAGTCCTAGGCCAATCTCAACCAACCTGAAGTCAGCATCATAGTGAGTACAACTCCACTGGTCCTAGACCAGTATCATCCTCCACTGACTCAAAGTCAATCTCAGAGTGCATACCACTGGTCCCAGACTAGTCTCAGCCAACCCGAAGTCAAATTCATAGTAAGTACCACTCCTACCACTAGTCCCAGACCAATATCATAGTCTTAGAGAGTGTACCACTAGTCCCAGACCAGTCTCAACTAACCCGAAGTCAGCGTCATAGTATGTACCACTCTCACTGGTCCCAGACTAGTACTGCACTGACACGAAGTCAGTCTCAGAGTATGTACCATTGGTCCCAGACCAGTCTCAACCGACCTGAAGTTAGTGTCATAGTATGGTACAACTCCTACCACTAGTTCCAGACCAATATCATTGATCCTAGATCAATGGAGGTCATCCTAACCTAGGGAGTACGGTAGATACAATGATGCATCCATCGGTACTACTATGGTCCCCAACTTCATTTCTCTGCTCATTGATCAGATGAGAGGTACTTCCCATGAGTCCCAGACTGTATGGGTAGGATGTCTCGACAGGAGAACTAATCAATCCTGTCCTTACAGGAGAATACATCAATCCTGCTACAATTGCCATGGAGAACACATCAATCCAGGCTACCATGGAGAACACATCAATCCAGGCCTCATAGTAGAACACATCAATCCTACTACAATCGCCATGGAGAACACATCAATCCAGGCCTCACAAGTGAACACATCAATCTTGCTACAATGTCGCCATGGGGTGTACATGTATACAACCAGGGGATAGTGAATCATCCTGTGGTCATATGCTGCTCCAAGAAGCACCCCGCACCCCCTTGGAGCTCCCAGAGCTCAATGCATCATACATGACCCTCATCAGAGGGTCTTTGAACAACTCCAAGTTGTTCTCGAAAAGTCAAAAATTTTACTTTCCCAAGGGGTTTTGTCAGAATGTCGGTGACCTGTTCATCTGTACTGATATGTTGGAGCCTTATAGCTCCCCGCTGCACCATATCTCGAATATAATGGTATCTGATATCGATATGCTTGGAGCGATCATGAAATACAAGATTCTCTGACAAATGAATACCACTATGGTTGTCACAAAGGATCACAGTGGTATCCAATATAAATCCAAACAGCTCACTGAAGAGCTTTCGTAACCAAACTACCTCACAGGAAGCCATTCTGGCGGCAATATACTCTGCTTTGGTAGTGCTCAAAGCCACTGACTTCTACTTCCTACTCATCCAGGATATCGAAGCAGATCCCAAGGAGAAACAACAACCGAAAGTGCTCTTACAGTCCTCCACATTGCCTGCCCAGTTAGCATCTGTGTATCCAAATAGTCTCACATCTTTGGCAGTGTATCTTAACCCATAAGTGATAGTGCCACGAAGATATCTCAGCAAATTCTTGGCACCAATCCAATGTATGTGGTGGGGTTCAACCATATGTTGACTCAACGTTTTGACTGCAAAGCATATATCTCGATGGGAGTTCACTAAGAACGTTAATGCTCCAACGAGTTGCTGATACTCGGTAGCATTTCGTAAAACAGACCCAGCAACACTACCGCTTAACTTCTTGAAGTCAAGCTCCATCGGGGTAGTTACAGGCTTGTAGTCCACCATACCGAATATTTCCAATATCTTCACAACATATTTTCCTTGAGATAGGAAAGTTTCCCCTGGCTTCTGCCACACTTCAAGTCCTAGGAAATAGTGCATCAGTCCTAGGTCCTTCATTTCAAATTTAGAAGCCAACTCCCTCTTACATTTGAAAATGAGAGGGTTTGCACCTGTTAGAAAGAGGTCATCCACATACAACACCAGTATGAGAGGTTTATCATCTTCAACCTTAAAGTAAAGGTTAGGATCAGCTTCACTCCTAGTGAATCCTCGCTTCATCAAGTAGTTGTCGATCCTCTCATACCATGCTCGGGGTGCTTGCTTCAACCCATAGAGAGCCTTCTTCAACCTACATACATGAGATTTTCGATCATAAATTTCAAATCCTTCGGGTTGCTCCACATAGACCTCTTCTTTGATTGAGCTGTGTAAGAATACAGTCTTGACATCCATCTGATGTAGGTTCCATCCTTGTGAAGTGGCAAGGGCTATGATCGAGCGGATGGTCGTATATCTGGCAACAGGTGCAAATATTTGTTATAGACATTTTTGGGCACTGCAACCCCAATCATATATGTCCATAAACCAAGGGCTCCTAAGTCCCTAAAAGTGTTGTTCCAACTCCTAAAAGAAGGTCAGCTGATTACATCATCTCCTAGAAGTTCTCCATGAAAAACTGCTCAGAACTGGTCAAAACTGGACCATCTCACCTACTCCATGGTCAAAGTACGATGCATCCCACCTAAATGCACATGGGAGGTGCGATGCATACTAAAAATCTCTTCTATGGGGTGCGATGGGTGAGAGTGGGCAAATGGCAGAGTCAATTTGCGAGGTGGATGATCATGGAATCTTCCAGAAACTTCTCCTGTGACACTTGCCTCTCTGAATTCGCCCAGGGATGAGTAAGAGATCATCAATCTCCAAGTGGAATCAAGAACTATTAGAGAGAGGACACTAATCAAATCTCAGAAGCTGACTCACCTCCCTGCAATCATCTATATATGGATCCCTCATCCTAGAGATCCAGAGGCTGGAATTTTGTATCTTGTAAGGAAGTGCTGCTGGTTTCTTGGTGTAACATCATAGTGTTGGGTGATCTAAGTTTTTCATGAGGTGAAGAAGAGCTTTCTTGCTGAGAGGATGACACTGGGTCAGATCAATTGGTTGTAATCCTCTTTCCTATTCTTGATATTAATAAAGCTATTCAAGTTTTCCTCCACATTCTTGTATGATTGATGATATATGCATTTGTGTGGTCAATATATATCTAGTCCTATATTGTTTGTGATAGTAGATCTTTGTTCTTGGATAGTGTTATGCTGCTTTGATTCCACAGGTGCTCTTTGAAGCTGGGTAGACGAGGAAGTGAGTGGAAAAGATATATCAGAAGGGAGAGGAATCAAGTAAGGAACCAAGCGCAAGACAGAGGTTGGTCTCCTTTGTTCCCCTCTTATCTACTTCTCATAAAGGAAAACGAAAGTAGTTTTAGTTTGTTTGTTTCTAAGATAGCTACCAGTCTTAGTGGGACTAGCAGCTCCGCATAGACACTAGATTTCCCAATAAAAAAATGGTGACTCCACTGGGGAGTGAATAGCTTGTTTTCTTTTCTATACTTGTTTGTTTTATAAACTTACAGATGGACCCTGAAGTCAAGCCAGCTAGCCTTCGAACTGCATTTGCTATGCAAGTGCAAAGTAGATCAACGCTGCTTCAGTCTATCTCTGGGTTTTGTTTATAAACTGAACAATTGATTTGTAAACATCCTAATTTTCCTTGTGGTGGCTCTAGTAACCTCCTTAGATCTACCCCTGTGATTTATTTACTGATTATCACTTGCTCGGCCTAAATCCCTGAACTGTGCTGCAAACTGTGATCAAGAACTGGATCAAAAACCTCGCACTGTACCATCGCACCCTCTCTTCAAGGATATCAGTATGCATCGCACTTCCTTAGTGCTGTAGGTGGGATGCATACTGGAATCCCTGTGGAACAGGTGCGATGGTCAGAGAAGGCTAATTTTGCCTCCAGACTTTGGTTTTTCTTCACTCTTTTCAGCTCTATTCAGGAGTTTTGCTGTCTGTAATCAGTATACCTTTGTGGAAAACCCCTTCCTTGCCATTATTCCGCCTCCATTGTGCAAAGAACTATAAATGTTTTTATGTATTGTGAGCCATTTTCAGTTCTCTTTTACAAAGAAGTAGCGTAATTGAACTGTCGTTTCTTGATTTGGAAGTGTGGCAAGTGTCGTTTTCAGTCATAGAAGAGAATCCGATTGTTCTTGATAGTCGATTACACTGTTACTCTTGTATTTGATTTGAATTAGTAGTTTTTCAAGTGTCGAAAGAAAGTTTTCAATTCGAAATCACAAAGTGTCGTCATTGTCTTCATTTTGTCTTGAAAAGAAGCTTGTTAGTAATATCGCTTTGAAAAATAATTCAGATTTGTGCTTAGCTCTCTTTTTATCATTCACACATTAAGAAGGATGAAAACAAATACATGCATGTGCATTTGCATTTAGACTGTTTGTTGGTTTTATTTAGGATAGTGCATATAGTGTGTGCTCTCTGCTCTATGTTGAAAGAATATCATCTCTCTTTCTTTAGTAGCTAGGATTTTCATTGCAAAAAGAAGATTAAACGATTGTTTATCATCTTAGATTGCATTTTAGGAATTGTATATCTACATCACGTGGTGAACCTGAAAGGAAAATTTCTTAAACAAGATCAACTGTAAAATAAATTTAACGAATCTAAAAATGCTTTGGAACCTAACGCACAACATTTAGAAGTCTAGGCTAGAGACGTATTCCGGCGTCGTAAAGCCTGGTAACTGTTGTTTTCATTGCTGGTTGGGTGATTCCTCCACTTTGAGATGACAAGTGCCAGTATGGACTTGTGCTCCCACGTACCGTCAAGTATATATTGGGAGACCACAATAGGCTATATCCTTTATCCATAGGAAGCCGTGTCTATTGCCCTATCAATCGCAATGCACTGAACACAGTATTCGGGAAGATTGACTTCGGTACCCTAAAAAGTATTCTACATTTTTGCGATTGGTTTGGTAATCCCTCTGTCTAGATTTCCAGAGTAGTCTCTTTCATTCCTTTTTAGACTCCTTAAAGGAAAAGGTCCATCTGAGCGCTTGGCACTTCAAGCTCATTAAAAATTGAAGGCGACTAGAGTCATCTTTTGTTTTTTCTCGACTCTTAAAAATTGAAAAAACAAGTTGTGTCAAAGCGTCTAAAATTTATTTTAATCGGAATAAACATCACCTTTCCTACATTGGTCTTAGGTTGAGAAAAATGGAGTCCACCAACCAAGGATTTCCCCTTGGAGGAAATCCTAGTCCTTTCTCCTCTTGGGGAGATGTTGGTGCATCCCATATGGCCACATTGTCGCTTCCAGGATTGACAATCGGCCTGCCTGTATGGCTCTTCTCGACCTCTGTCGTTTAGAACACCGTGATTCCTAAGCAATCAATTAAGCAACTAGATGATACCAAAGCTACCCCCCAACCTTCTACTTCATTCGATTCTCCCTCTCCTCCTTCCTCTTCGCTTGATGAAGCTGGTAAATCCAAAAATCAAGTAACTAAGAAGGAGAAGAAGGGGAAGGAGAAGAAAAAGAAGAAGAAGAAGGAGCCAAAGGCGAAAAGGGGCAACCAGGCATCATCTAGTGAAAATCCACACACTGCAATGTCGAAGCCTAAATCTCCATGTGTCATTTGCAAAGGAGATCACTATCATCGATATTGTCCTTGCATCCCTCGGATCTTAAGGGACTGGTCTCCTCGTTTGCATAATCTGGTGTCAACAACCTCTGATGATCATGTTGAAAGTACACCATCAACTAGTGAAAGCGAAGTGTTGGGACAGAAAAGGAAAAGTAAATCCCCTTGTAAACTGTGTGAAGGCGATCATGTCATCGACCGTTGTCCCTTCCTAGATGAGGCTAAAAGAGTTTTGGACGATCGTCTAGTTTCACCGTTACGACTTCCTCCTGGATATAATAAACTTTTGCCAAGTCCATCACTAGTTGAAAATCTGACTGACACGCCATTGTGGTCGGTCGAAGCATCTATCATTGAAGATAAACCATCTGAATCCACACCAGACGAAAGTCAAAAGGTCAAGGCGGCAGTTGACCCGATCTTGCCTTCAGAGGATCCATCTTCAGATGATACAGTCACCGGAGAGAACAAGAGAGACACCGTTCAAATTCTCTTCATAAACACAGACTCCGATGAACATGGGGGCAGTCTACCCATTCCTTTACCACAGGAAGGAAGTTCGTCAGAGTCATATCCGGCCGTCTATTTGGTCCCACCTCCAAGCAACCTAGTTGTTTCCTTCGATTGGAATCTACTAGGCAGACCCCGTTTGCCGGCTAGTGTACCATTTCGAATCATTGCACAAATATACAAAATGGTCATGGCCAGTACCATCATAGATGAAGGGGCTTCTGTGAGTATCCTTTCCTCAACTGCTTCAAAAGCTCTTGGTTCGCCATCGCTTTTCACTGAGATGAGAAATCTAACAGGCTTTGACAAAGGAACCAGTCGACCGTTAGGGATCCTTCCCAATGTGCCAATAACATTGTGAAGGAAAACCGTTCACATGAACGTAATGGTAGTCCAAGGAACCCTAGATTATAATCTACTCCTTGGACGCGACTATATTTATTGCATGGGAGCCATTGTCTCCTCGCTCTTTAGAGTAATGTGTTTTCCGCATGAAGGAAGAGTGGTCAAGCTCGTAGACCAGCTTTCATTCCCCAGCTCACACATAGAAAATAGTCAAATACCATCCCTGAATGGTCTTTTCACGCAAGGAATGTCTCATCAATCCCCAATCCGTCCACCTGATGAGCGCGAGTGATTCGGGAGGACATGACTAAAACCCAGGGGGCATGCACCCTGGTCTGTTTCGGCAGGAAAACCTTGGGCATAGAGTAGGTTTCCACGAAGGATATATGATTGGTTGACACACCCATCCATTTAGGAAAATGGGGTTAGACCGAAATAAGATACCTCTATTAGAAGGTAGGCCTTTCTCGATAGAACAAATGTTTTGTCTGCAAATTGAGGGGTAACCTGGAAAAGGTAGGCCTTTCCCGATAAAACAAATGTTTTGTTTGCAAATTGAGGGGTAACTTGGAAACTCTACTTCACTATACCTGGGGGCATGCAAACCTTTTGGCATGCAAGTGAAGAGCGACCATTTATTTTTTAAATTTGTAGGTCCTCTAACCCTTTAAACTCGTAGGATTGGTCGTTTCCTAACTTGCATAAAGAAAGGATGCGGGGCAAAGCCTTGTAAGGTGCAAGCTCCATGAAAATGGCATCTTAGATGAGACATCCTTATTATACGACTGGATCGAGAAGTTTTTATGTGGAGTTCAAGCTCGTTAAAAATTAAACATAAGCAATGAGCAAATTTTTCCCCCAGAGTTTAAGCTCATTCATTAAAAAATGAACCAATTTTCGGTAAATAACCATCGTGAATGCATTATCATCAAACTTTGAGCCTTGGTCATGTTCTCATCATCACCTCCACTCTGTTTTGGCCGATCATTCACCTCCATTTGATTGTTTACCCTTTTTGAGGAACAGCTGCGAAGAGTGATCCTGTTAGCCATCCTTGTGACACTGCCGTGATTGGAAAATTCCAAACCTTACCTGGAATTAGCTGCTACGCAAATTTATCACTCGTTCCTCAAAAAACGAGTCTCCTTTAACCTCTTTTCATCTGACTTGTAAAATATGAAAAGATTTCCGAGTAATTGGCCTCTCCGGCTCGTTAAAGTGACCGGAAGTGATATCCCTCCTTTAGATTTTAATCTTTTTGGGCCTGAGGGATTATTACACAAAAAGATTGAGCGCTTGTTTTGTTCGGCTCGTTAAAATTACTGAAAATTCATCCCTTTTGTATTATTTTATACTTTTTCGGACTTAAGGGATTATAAGACGAAAAAGGATTGTTGGAGTTTTATTTACGTCCCTTTCAGACTCTCTAAAATTGAAAAGGACCAAGTTATCTTTGTTGTTAAACTCGTTAAAACCGAATAGCGACAAACTTGTCCATACAGACAAGAACGCGTTTCACTATCACTAGGCTCGTTAAAACATAGCGATGGGTTTGCTCGAAGGGAAAATTATAGAACAAGCATATGTTATCCTCCTCAAGCTTGACAAAAATAAAGAGGTACTGGTCAGCAATGACTGGGGAAAAATTGGGAAGAAAACTTGAAGAAACTTTATTGGTAGCAAGTCGCTCTTGAAAATGACACTTTCACTCTGCATCCGAGTCGGGTTGGGTTGTTCCATTCACTGGTCATATCACCATTGGTCCATCACACCATCCACATTTGGGGTTAACGCTACCAATCCATCATGTCAGTGTCGCCGATATGTTCAGGAGAAGTCGCTCAAAGAATTCACCTGTGTCTCATCCACTGCAATACATTTACGCTCCATTCTTTCATGACCGCCACCCTGAACCTTATATCATCAGATTGTTTTCACCTCCAAAATCATTTACTCCGTTTCATGCTGTAGATGTGGGATTCATTAAGGCCCTCCTATGGTGGGTCGCTTCTTGTCGACATTAGCTCATTATCCAAGAAGTCGACTTAGGGACAACCCTTTCAGTACTTTGAAGCTTGCATGCCTCAATGGCAAGTTTCTCACTTCCGACGACAGGTTTACATCAACGACCTTCGACCGAAAGATTTTGCATGGTGTTCGACGCCAAGTCCCTTATTCACACCACGTGAATTGTACTGTAGTACCTTGAGGGTCATCATCATTATCGTTGATTCCTCTCGCGCCTGTTAACAGCTTACATCATTGGCTGGTAATCAGGCGATGTCTTTCCATGTTCGACTCCAGAACATTTCTCACATGGATCGACTTGTACTTTGAGTGAAGATCGAACGAGATTGAAGACCCCGGATCTAGTTTCATCCATCCGGGCTGCGATATATATTCAGGAAAATAAAGACATCAAATGTACATCATTGCTGCATAGATAATCATCCAATCTAAGGGATGATGGCTCTACCAGAATCATCAGTCTGCACACAGACGATTGTCTGTCTTATGTACATGAAAATGAATTTATAAAGCTGAGCATGGGAATGCCCGCCTCAGCTAGATCATAAAAATATTATGAAGATAATGTATTGTATTGTATCTTATTACAGGTCACCTTCCAGCTCGAAAAAACTTCGGATCCTCATGATAAAGCATTTCACCCGACATCAAAAGATTAACGACCTCATGCTTTAGGGGGCAACTGTTATAGACATTTTTGGGCACTTCAACCCCAATAATATATGTCCACATACCAAGGGCTCCTAAGTCCCTAAAAGTGTTGTTCCAAACCCTAAAAGAACAAGGTCAGCTGATTACATCATCTCCTAGAAGTTCTCCATGAAAAACTGCTCAGAACTAGTCAAAACTGGACCATCTCACCTGCTCCATGGTCAAAGTGCGATGCATCCCACATAAATGCACACGGGAGGTGTGATGCATACTGAAAATCCCTTTTATGGGGTGCGATGGGTGAGAGTGGACAAATGGTAGAGTCAATTTGCGAGGTGGATGATCATGGAATCTTCCAAAAACTTCTCCTGTGACACTTGCCTCTCTGAATTTGCCTAGGGATGAGTAAGAGATCATCAATCTCCAAGTGGAATCAAGAACTATCAGAGAGAGGACACTAATCAAATCTCAGAAGCTGACTCACCTCCCTGCAATCATCTATATATGGATCCCTCATCCCAGAGATCCAGAGGCTGGAATTTTGTATCTTATAAGGAAGTGCTGCTGGTTTCTTGGTGTAACATCATAGTGTTGGGTGATCTAAGTTTTTCATGAGGTGAAGAAGGGCTTTCTTGCTGAGAGGATGACACTGGGTCAGATCAATTGGTTGTAATCCTCTTTGCTATTCTTGATATTAATAAAGCTATTCAAGTTTTCCTCCACATTCTTGTATGATTGATGATGTATGCATTTGTGTGGTCAATATATATCTGGTCCTATATTGTTTGTGATAGTAGATCTCTGTTCTTGGATAGTGTTATGCTACTTTGATTCCATAGGTGCTCTTTGAAGCTGGGTAGACGAGGAAGCGAGTGGCAAAGATCTATCAGAAGGGAGAGGAATCAAGCAAGGAACCAAGCGCAAGACAGAGGTTGGTCTCCTTTGTTCCCCTCTTATATGCTTCTCATAAAGGAAAACGAAAGTAGTTTTAGTTTGTTTGTTTCTAAGATAGCTACGAGTCTTAGTGGGACTAGCAGCTCTGCATAGACACTAGATTTCCCGATAACAATATCTCATCATAGTCTATACCTTCCTTCTAGGAGAAACCACGAGCAACAAAACGAGCCTTATACTTTTTCGTACTTCCATCTGTTGCATGCTTTATCTTGTAAAGCCATTTGGAAGCAAAAACTGCCTTGTCCTGGGGTCTGGGAACTACTTCCCAGACATCATTCTTCATGATAGACTCATATTCTTCTGTCATAGCATCCTTCCATACTTGATGCTTGACGGCGTCTGAGAATGATGAAGGATCATTTTGTATGATCGTGCTCATGATGGTCAGGTATCCCTGATACCTATTAGATTTCTTACTTTCACGAAAGGTTCCTCGGGGTGCAGCATGTCCTTCAGCATCGTCAAGTAGCCCCCTAAGCCACGAAGGCCTCTTCTTAGAAGAGGAAGGCTCATGTGGAGGAGGATCAATCGGATCCATGGGTTCTTCTACATCAGGCATTGATTCATCATCCTTTTCTTTCAGTTCCCTGGTGTCGGCTTCTTGAGAGCTCCTCAAAGTCGAAAGATTTTTCACCTTGTTGAGAGCCATATCTTCGTCAAAGGTGACATCGTGACTAATTACGACTTCCCTTTGACTAGATACATAGATTCTATAGCCTTTAGTATTTTCACCATAGCCCACGAAAATTCCCTTCTTTCCAGATGCACCCAATTTATTTCTTTTCTCTTTCGACACATGAAAATATATAGGGCTTCCAAAAATTCTAAAATGAGAAACATCAGGTTTCTTACTGGTGAAATTTTCTTCAGGAGTCTTGGAACCCAATGCTTGATGAGGGCATCAATTTTGTACATATACGACAGTGTTTGCAGCTTCATCCCATAGAAACTTTGGAAGTCTTTGATCATGTAGCATGGCCCAGACAACTTCCATAATTGTGCAGTTCTTCCTTTCTGCAACACCATTCTGTTCAGGAGTATATGGTGTAGTAGTCTCCCTCTTGATGCCAACCTCTTTACAAAAATCATGGAACTCATTAGATTCATATTCAGTCCCATTATCAGTTCTTAAGATCTTGATCTTCTTTTCGGTTTGATTCTCGATTAGGGCTTTGAAGTGTCGAAACCAAGGGAACACTTCATCCTTATTTTTCAAGAAGTATATCCAGGTCTTTCGAGAATAGTCATCTGTAAAAGTGAGATAATATGAATATCCTCTCAAGGAGTTCACAGGCATCATACTTGATATGTCTGAGTGAACTAGTTGTAATATATCAGAGGTCTTGCTTTGACTTGAAGGGAATGGTCCCCTTTTGAGCTTTCCTTCAGCACATCCCGGACATACACCTTCTTTCCCTACTTGGAATTTAGGCATCCCTATTACCATCTGTCTTACATCGGGTAGAGCTTTATAATGAAGGTGGGAAAACCTACGATGCCAAAGTTCAGACTAAAGCGTTGTGTCACAAGACATGACACCTAGTGAACTTCCACCGACTTGATATAAAGAATCAACTCGAAACCCAAGAGTGAAAGCATCTTTAACATTATTTTTCCATATACGTACCTTACCGTCACCGAAGGTTACCTTGTAGCCTTTTTCTTCCATTGCTGAGATGGATACCAGGTTCTTTTTGAGATCAGGTACATATAATACATCTTGTAAGTGAATCATATTACCTTGATTCAATTTGAGAGAAACATTGCCTACACCTTTCACTGGGTATTTCATGTCATCTCCAAGGACAATTTCCAGGTTAGTTTCTTTCTCTACTAGATTATGGAGTACCTCTTTGTAATGAGTGAAGTGTCTTGAGGCACCACTATCAATGAGCCAAATTCCCATTGAGTTTGAAGGAGCGGAGGTAGATAGAGCAGCTGGTAGATAATATTTAGCTTGCTTATTGTCAACAGTGTTAGATTCATACCTAGAATTTCTAGCCTTCTTGAATGGTTGCCCTCTTTCTTGATTTCCAACATTCCTTTTACCTTTGCTGTTGAATTTTCCATTCCTTCGATTACCATGAGAGGGATTTTTATCATCGTCACGGTGAGAGTCCTTTCTATCAGGGCATTCCCTTGCATAGTGACCTGCTTTATTGCAAATGAAACATCATCCTTTTCTTCCACCCTTAGATCCAGCCTTTCTTTTCGATTTAGACCCAAAATTATTTCTTTTCTTAGCATGAGAAGAAAAAGCAGCAGGAGGACCTTTAGGCAAGGGCATTTCCTGCTCTTCTACCTTTGTTTCTTATTGAATGAATCTAGCCATTAATTCCTCGAAACCAGGAATTACATTATTTTTCAAAAGAGTAGTCCTGAACACATACCATTCGGATGGTAATCCTCCAAGAGTTGTGAGTGCCATTTCTTTGTCAGTAATAGTTTCCCCAATAGATAGGAGATTGTTCTTGATCTCAATGATTCTTAAGAAGTATTCTTGCATACTCTCATCTTTACCCTTCTTAATTTCCCTCAGCGTATTTCTAAGAAACAAAACTTGATTTGCATCATTAACTTTAAATAAACTCACCTGTCTATCGTAGATTTCCTTGGAGGTGTATAGATCAGAGATGTAGGCCACCAAGCACTTGTCGATAGAGTCTTGGATGATCTTCTTCGCTTTAAGTTCGCCATTCTTCCATTTGTTCCTGGCAGTAGGAGGTGCATTTGATGGAGGCTCAACAATATTGTCTCTCACGTGACCCAACACTCCTTGATCCTCCAGGGTTAGATCGATAGACATCTTCCATCTGTGATAGTCAGCTTTCTCACGAAGCTTGTCTTCAGTGGGAAAGAGTGTTGAGGACCCCATCGTTCTTTTAGGATAGCTTTGCCAATCTTCTCTTTGGTGATTGCTCTTGCTCTTGCTTGTTCTTTGTCTTCACCTCAGCTCTGATACCATGTTAAGTTATGGTATGTTCTATGCTTATAACAGTTTACTTCTTTTTCTTATTATATTCCACATATTAGCAATCACATGTACATAAAGTAAAGTGCAGATAGAACATTAAATGATCGACAGAAAACAATCCAAGACAAGAGACACAAGATGTGGCGGCTAGCCAGGGGCAAACCCCACAATGTGTGGGGAAACCCTTTAATCAAATCTTCTTTTATGTTCAATAATTCAGTAGAGAGAAATAGTTGTCAGGCGGAAAGAGTCGTTTGTGCGGACACAACCAACCTCCCTAGGAGCCTAAGACTCTCTAGTGACAAACAAGACAAACGAGAGATATCCTTCTCTAAACATGCATTTACTATATAAGAAATCAAGTGTTTCGATCCTACCTGTAATCCAAGGCTGTTGTAGCAGTCCAGCTCCGCTGATCCGGATGAGCTCCTCCTTCACTTTGAAACCTGCATACACTAACAATCAAACGATTAAATAGCACTTTATAATCTCATAGAATAAAACATATTTAACACATAGACCAAAGAGTACATGAAACAACTCATAAATAACAAGTTATTGAAAAGAATGGACTCATTTGCATTAATAGGTAACAAAAGGAACAAATACAACCTGAGCCTTGGTGTTGTGCAAGTCCCTCCCAGGGTCCATCAAGAGTTTTTCTTTACTTTGACAAAGCTCACCCACTTCCAAATAGAACAAGCAAAGATGGCAATCTCTCCTCACAAGCTTCTAAATGGGAGTCCTAATTCCAGCAGCATCTACCCATAGAAATGTATAGCTTTCAACCTCCCCTCCTTCTGGCCCAATGCCTGTATTTATAGTGCTCAAGAGGAAGTTAATCAGGTCCACCATCAATGGGATAATCCCCTCTTTGGATGGGATAGCTCCTCTCTTGATGGGATAAGTTCCTCTTAGGTAGGGATACATGAACCATCTGGAGGCGCTCAATACACGTCGAACAACCTTCTAGAATGCTCTAGAAATGACCACAAGTAACTTTTTAAAGATGAAACTTGCGCATTTTGACCTTTACAGGAGGACGCACCTGCCCCTTTACATACAGAGCGTCCAAGGACGCAGCTTTTGTGAACATTGGGTGCGTCCCCGCAGGCAAGGCTGAGAGAACCTGCGTACCCAGAGATAAACACATTTACAAAGACTTTCTCTCTTTTTGGAGTTTGACATGACAAGCAGAGGCACAAGACTTGCCCAGGAGGATAGCATGACTGTTGATAGAGCCATACTAACTGTATATAACCATGGTGACATTTTTTAGTGTAACAGATTGCCCCCTAAAGTGCGAAGCCTGTAGTAGATTAGGGTTTTGTAAGATCTAGGAAGGGTGAAGCGCTTTATCATTTCAAGGATTATCTCGTGGAGAGCCTGGTCAGAACCTGCAATTTTCAACAGAAAATACATGTATAAGATTATATCATCACTGAGGTAGGCATTCCCATACTCAGATCAAAACTTTAACTAACATACTAACTACTCTGATACAGGAATGATCTTGCAGTACATCATAATCATAGACTTTTGGTAGACACAGTATGGGCGCAGCCATCTGTTTATGATTGGTCTATTATATAATGAATACAAAACTCCTCGCAGCCTGGATGGTGGAAACTAGATCCAGGGTCTTCATTTCCGCTTCCCAAATTGGTACGATTCTAGTCATGCGAATAAATGAGTTGATGTCGAGCATGGTAGAAACCACTTGATTACTAGTCGATGATGTAAACTGTTAACAAGTGTGAGAGAGACCACCAGTAATGTCAATGGTTCTCGAAGTACCCAGTACAATCCATGAGATGTGAATGAATGAGTTGATGTCGAACATTTCACGGAATCCCTTGATCGAAAGTCAATGATGTAAACTGACGTCAAAGGCGAGAAACCTGCCATTGATGCATGCAGACTTCAAGGTACTGACGATTTCTAAGTCATCTTTCTAGATAATGTGCTGATGTCGATAGAAAGCGACCCGTTGCAGGCAAGCCCACAACACGAAATCATAGTTCGAGTTGAAGAAAATGTTGTTGTAAGGACTGACTCAGGGATGGCCAAAATGGATGACAAGTATTTTGCAGATGAAAATTTTTGTTTGCAGACCTCTTGAACACACAACGACACAACAGATGGCTTGGTAACGAGTGACTCAAAGTTAATCCCCAGAACCCGGCTGAAGACTTTCAATGTGGTTTGATCAACTGTGAGGCAAAGGATTTCCCAACCCAGGTGAATGAAAAGTGTCGTGTTCAAGAGTGGTAGTAAGGTTTCTTCTGAGACAAAAGATAACAAACAGGTTCATTCTTCTCTCTTTTCCCCCACCATTTTTGGCAAGTACCTCTTTATTTTTAACAAGCTTGAGGAGGATAACATATGCTTGATTATAAGCTCATCCTTCGGATGAGTCCAACCTAGTTTTGATTCGAACCCTAGGAAGGAGTGGTTCGTTCCTGTTTGTAATTGAACAGGTCCTTTACTGTGAAATTTTTAACGAGTCCAGTATAGGAGAAACTCGACGTTTTTCAATTTTAGAGAGTCTGAAAAAACTAAAGAAGACTCCACTGTGAACTTTTTCGTAAGTTTGCGTCCCTCAAGCCCGAAAAAGTATAAAATAATACCTGGGGGAACCGCTTGATCTTGCGACCAAGGAGTACTTTCATGTTTAGTGCCACTGACCTGAAAAGTAAAAAGCGATCAAGGACACGTCGTTTTATTTCCGTATCGAGTTTGAAACGACAAAAACCCGGCAATCTTTTCCTGATTTTACGGTCAGAAAAGAGCTATAAGGGGACCGTCTTTTAATTCCGTTTTAACGAGTTTAAAAGAAACGCTCGGCAATCTTTTCATGTTTTAGGAGTCAGAAAAGGGCTTAAAAGATGACTCTGATATTTTTGTTCGTGAAAAATGTCAATTTTCCCTCTAAATCCTTTTGTCCTGCACAAAAACGACACATTACTCATACCTGTTTAAGATAGGCAAAAATACATTGAAAAATACCTTTCATGGTGAAAAATGAACAAACCTAGCATCCATTCATCCAAAAAACCTATAAAAAGACTTTTTACCATGTCATTTTTACCATTTTACTGTTGAGGTTGAACAAAGGGCTTTTGGCAAGAAACTTCCCGTGGTTGCTGCGGAGAATCCGACCGTCAGAATCGAACGCCGTCTCTTCCAGGTATTTCACAACATCCTCCTTGTCAATTTCATCCGATTAAAATTTCATTTTAGGTTCCAGTTTTGATTTTTGGGGGGTTTTAGGTTTTGAAAACCACTCCGCGGGGTACGCAGGTGCCCTAAAGGGTGGGCTGCGTCCCTCGACTTTTTCCTACACAGGAAAAAGGTCGGGGGACGCAGCCTACCTTCAGGCCACCTGCGTCCCGGCGCTCTGTGTGCCAAACGCGGGGTGCGTCCTCCGTAAAAGGCGGAATTTGAAACCCCAAACTCCAAAATCAACCATTCAAATTTCCTAAAATTAATTCTAATGTCCATTTGTTGGTGTGTAGGGCACTTACCATGCTGGATTGGAGAGAAAGAGAGCACGAGGAGGTTGATGAAGCTGCAATTGGTCACCAACCTTCCATCGATGCCCTAAGAGCATGTGGATTATACAAATACTGGGCCATACCTGGCATGAGGGCTCAGGTGAGATTCTTGGAGTGGCTGGTTGAGAGATGGAACGTTAATGAGCAATGCTTTTACATCGGAGAGCACCAGCTCGAGATAGAGCCCTCCGACATCTACTTTCTCACTGGCTTGCCGAATAGGGGCGAGCAACTCAATCTAGCCGGGACTAGGCCGGGTGGCCAATCCCTTGATAGTCTCCGGGCAGATTGGTGCATACCCAATCAACACCATGCGAAAGGCATAGAGATCAAATACATCTCTCGGCGTGAACTCATGGTCATAGCTTTCACTGTTACCAGGATTTGCGGCTCAGCCACTTTACATATTGCTACTGGGTCCCAAATGCGGATGGCAATTGACTGTTTCCGAGGCACCATCTTCAACTGGTGCGATGCTGTGTCGGCCAATATGAAGGGCCAACTCACTAGGGCAAAGAATGGACGACTAAAGACCTTTGGATATGGGCCTCTAGTTGTGAGCTTTGCCTTAGAGAGAGTTCCGATGCTGATCCCTCAGCATCTCACTGTTGATATCTTGGGTCCTCGGGAGCCAAAGCTTATACGATGGGTTACGGTGATGGCCCGGCATCCTGACGAGGGCGCGACGATTGTTCGATTCTCTGATAGTTATTTTCACTGGTTAGAGGACCAGGTTTTTTCGATCCAGGATTTTCCGTATGCCGGAGTAGATTTTCGGAATGATCCGGACATGGTTCTTCCACAGGGAGAACAATGGGATGACAGAGGTACTTTATTTTTCACAAGTTTTTAAGTTATGTATTTTTTTTTGTTTTTCATATATATCGCCTCAAACTGACAGTAAAAATGTTCAAAATGCAGATGTAGGCCCACGGCGTCCAGCCAACCTCCGGGCTTTCGAGAGGAGACACCCACCTGCACCGCCACCGGCCCCACAGGATGCGGCCGCAGAGATGCTAGTTGAGTTGGAGCATGATCTAGAGCGTCTGACGGTGGACATACCGGAGACGACCATAGATGACATTCCTATCAGACTGCAGCGCCATGTAGTCGCGGTCCCGGGGCCTATTAGGAGGTTTTTATGTAAGGTGGCCCGGGCAGTAGTGTCTTACAGAGATCATCACCAGTGACTGGATGGTCACCTTTTGTAGTCACATGTGACATTTTGACTTTTTGTACTTATCATTTTGCCGATCATAAGGTGTTTTAAACCTATGATCGAAGACGATGTATATTTTTTGACACACTCCTATCTATATATATATATCATTATTACCGGCTTATCTTGTTTAACATATGTGATGAAATGTTTTTAAATTTACTTGCATGATTATCGCAAATGTCTGTCTAACATTCGAGAAGCAATTGCATCTGCTAATGTATTTAGAGATCTTGGAATATGCTGATATTCAATGTAATCAAATTCACGTTCCAAGAGACGCACCCTCAAAAACAATCTTAACAACACAGGATTTCTAATGGCATATACTCTATTAAGCTGTAATACAACGAGTTCAGAATCTAACCTCACTATCAAACGTCGAATTCCAAATGAAATAGATTCAGACAATAATTCAACCACTGCACTGTATTCTGCAATGTTGTTCGTTGTTTGACCGAGGCTTACCCCATGCATAGAAACTAACTCGTCAGAGGGCGAATAGATAACCCAAGCTGCGGAAGAGATATTCTGTGTACTACGACAAGCACCATCAGCAAATCCAATGTATGTTTGGAGAGGCATCGACATCTACAATATCAAGAGTAAAACCAAGATAAGCCAGAATAACGACGAAAAGCACACTTTCTAAGCTAAGCACACCATCTAAACTTTAACAAAACACACTAGCTAGAAAGAAAACCTATCCTAACTAAAAATTCTCCATTCCCTCCATTTAAGCATAATACCTCTTTAGGTAAAGTCCATTTCTGGGTTTACCCAAAGAGTCCCCATCAAAATCTACTAACTCATAGGCCCCTTTTGCTAGCTTTCGCTTTACAATGTAGGGTCCATGCCACATAGGAACGAATTTTCCAGCACCTAGCTTATCGTTAGCTTGATCATATAATAGCACTAGGTCTCCCTCCGAAAAACTTCGAGGGGTCACATTTCTATCATACTGAGCTTTCATTCGCTTCGCGTGAGTCTCGATTGCCAATGCAGCGTCACGTCGAGTCTCATCTAATTTAGCTAAGTATAATAAACGCTCCTCCTCTTCGGAAGTAGATGGAAGTAATTCGACAGCCATTTGAAGTGATGGGATTTCGCATTCAATGGGTAACACAGCTTCCAAGCCATAAACTAGCTGGAAAGGAGTGAACCCTATTGAAGTTTTCACTGAGGTTCGGTATGCCCATAGCACTGAAAATAACATGTTGTGCCAATTCGACCGATGAATACCAATGGTTCGTCGGATCATGATAACCAGAACTTTGTTGATAGACTCAACCAAACCGTTGGCTTGCAGATAATAAGGTGTAGAGCTGTCGTGGCGCAAACCAAGCTGGCTTGTAAGCTCAGTCATCATGATGTTTCAAAAATGGCTCCCATGGTCTGTGATGATCGCTTGTGGGACACCAAACCTAGTTATAATGTGATTGAATACGAAAACTGCAGTTGTTTTGCCGCTTGCGTCGAATGTAGGCATCGCCTCGGCCCATTTAGTAAAATAATCAACCGCGAGGATGATATACGCATGCCCCCCGGCCGAGTGAGGGTTACAAGTAATAAAGTCGATACCCCATTTGGCGAATGGTCCAACGGCAATTATAGGGTGGAGAGGAGTAGGCGGTGCGCGCATCTTGCGATCAAACACTTGACAGTTGTGGCATTTTCGGACCGCAATGATACAATCTTTAAACATGGATGGCCAGAAATAGCCAGCACGCAACACTTTTTGAGCTGTGGCATACCCAGACATATGACCGCCACACGCTCCAGAGTGACAGTCATTCAAAAGCCTCTCAGCCTCTTCGTGAGTTAAACAACGTCGAAAAACTAAGTCTGCCCCCCGGCGATAAAGTGTATCTCCAATAATTCTGTATTGCTGGGATTGAAACCGAATTTTCCGACGCTCCGACTTTGAAGCTTCAGGCCGAAAGGTTTGGGTCTGGAGATAGATGATTATATCCCCATACCACGGATCTAAAGTACTGATAAGAAACAAAGATTCGTCCGCAATGGACTCCTCTACCACAGTCTCTGTGTCAGCACGCGGGAAATCACACATTAATTCCGCAAAAACTAAGGATTTCTTAGACTTGGACTTTTCGAACTCCAAATCGAACTCTTGCAGGATCACGATCCATTTAGAGTACTTGCCCCCTAGCAGTTGTCTCGTCAAAATATAAATCATAGGGTTGCAATCCGAAATAACTGTAGTCTTACGGAGAAGAATGTAGTGACGAAAACGCTGGACAGCTTGAACGGCTGCCAGGGCCAATTTCTCCACATGCGAATATTTTAGCTCGGTGGGATTTAACGTCCTACTAAGATAATATATCACATGTTCCGTTCCGAATTCGTCTTCCTGAACTAACACCATTCCAATGGTGGAATGCGAGGCGGCGAGGTATAAGAAGTAGTCCTGGTTGTAGTTGGGAGGATGCAGCAACGGTGCATGGGTCAACGCGTGTTTAAGTGCATCGAAAGATTGTTGGGCAATCTCATCCCAAGAGAATTGAGCGTTCTGTTTCAACAACCGTGTAAAACCTTTAGTGACCTCGGCGTAGTTTGGAATGAATCGGCGTAAAAAGTTCGCTTTCCCTTGCAAACTTTGGAGTTGGCGCAAACTCGAAGGAGGAGGCAATTTGATGATAGCTTCGACCTTCGAGGGATCGACGCGAATGCCGTCTTTTGAAACAACAAATCCCAGCAATCGACCCGCTTCTATACAGAATACACACTTGTGCGGATTCAACCGAATACGATAATGCCTACACCTCATAAAGATTGCTCGTAAGTGGACAAGGTGATCAGCTCGATGTAAAGAATGAGCAGGCAAATCATCGAGGTACGGTTGCACAATGTGCTTGATGTCATGAAATGCGTAAGACATCGCCCGTTGAAAGGTAGCTCCGGCGTTCTTAAGCCCAAAAGGTAATTTGCAATAAGCAAATATCCCCCATGGACAAATGAATGCCGTTTTTGGTTGGTCGGCAGGTAGAATATTGATTTGATTATAGCCCGAAAAACCATCCATAAAGGAAAACATTTCACTTCCGGCACAATCATCAATTATTTGATCGATATAGGGCGTAGGGTAGTTGTCTTTTGGACAAGCTCGATTTATATCCCTATAATCGATACAGATTCTTATTGTTCCTTGTTTCTTGGTAACCGGAACAATATTCGATACCCAATCCGTTAATGGGATCGGATAAATGAAACCTGCTTTCAACAACTTTTCGACTTCTGTTTTAATGGCAGCTGCTTTTCGAGGGTGAATCTGACGCAACCGTTGCCGGACGGGTTTATTATCCGGGTAGGTCTTTATTTCATGAACAACAATGGTAGGATCGATTCTTGGCATTTCCTCGTAAGACCAGGCAAACACATCGCGGAATTCTTGGAATAGGGCCTTGTAAGTTTGGATTTCATGTTCTGTACATGCGGCACCTATATGAATGTTTTCCTCAATTCCGGGCTTCACTGAAATGTCAATGGGAATAGTGCGAGAAATATTCCCTAAATTCAACTCTGAATCAGGATGTTTCGTTGGACTCTGAGCGTCTTTGACATATTCAGCGGTAAAGATAGATGAAAAATCGTTTTCAAAAGCATCATTCTCAGGTAAAAACGAAGATCTATGATGGAGATCTTCCCACGGTAGATCGTCTACACTTAGGATTTCGCGAAGTTGTTCGTCAGATGACACGACTTCGGGAAACGCTATCCGTTCTGAGATTGATGTGAAAAGTGACTCTTCACTGACCACATTCATTTGGTCGATTTGGGTTGAACGCGAGTCGGTAAAAGACATGACGGCCTCATAAGCAACTTCATATGGACTCAAAGGCATTGCATCACCGAATGAGTCTATTTCAGATTCAGATGGGACAATCCAAGGATCATCGTAAATAATGGTGTCTGATGTAATCATATGAATTGATGCAAATGAAGGGTCTGCATTGACTGGAGGGAAAGGAAAAGTTCCCAGTAAACCGGAATCTTTAAATAAACCTACACCAATGTCCCTATAAGGGATTGTCGTTTTACCGACATGCTGGATACTCTCTGAAGAGGCTGGGTCGGATGAAAAGTATGTCAGGTGATCAATTGTCACGATCTTACCGTTATGTGGAAACTTTATTACTCTGAAGACCGATGAAACGACCGCTGTCATAGCATATGACCAACTTCGACCCAAAAGAAGGTTGTAGTCTAGAGGGGCATCAACCACTTCCACATCCAGACTAACGGTTTTACCTTCCACCCCTATAGGCAATTCCTGTAAAATACCAAATGGATGGAACCCACGGCCATCAAAGGCCTTAAGGATGGTGGGGGACTAGTTCAGTGAAGGAGAACCAAGCGATCTCCAACACTGAATCGACATAATACACGTGGAAGCTCCCTCATCAATTACAGTCCGATGAATAGGCCTGTTTTTGACTATCACTGGAATCTGGAAAGCCATTTGATGGGGTAGGCGCGGTGTACTATTTTCTAGATCGAAGATTATCAGATTCGGGTCCTGAACATCAATAGCTCTGATAGCTGACAAAAGTAATTTTCGTTGTGCTGGGCATGATTGCAGCACTTCTAACGCCGACATTGCTGAGGGTGAAACAACTAAGTCCTCAACAATGTTGTAATTCTGGGCTGCTCTCGCATGTGGATTAAAAGCAGACCTTCAAAGTACACCCTTGGCGGGCGGTTTAATTACTAAGTCCGGGTTAGGTTTTTCGATCTGTAGTGGATCGGAACCAGGAGCTGAGGTTGATGGGTTAGAGTGAGAAGATTCTGCTTCCTTACCATCAACAGGATTCTTACTACCATAATCTTGCGATCGAGTCACAATCCTCACATGAGACATCATCAAAATGGGTTCTTCACTGGCAGTCGAGGAAGAACCTATCATCTTACTCTCCTGCTTTGGAAATGGATCTTTCAACACAGCAGGAGTGGGAGAACCTTTGACTATTTTCACAACGTCGGCCCGATGAGGGCAATCTCTTGTAAAATGATCCTCTTCACAAATAAGACAAGGATATCGAGGTTTGCGCTTTTCGTCATTGGTTTCCGACTTTTCTGTTTTCTCCTTCGGAGCCTTGTCTGCTTTAGCCTTCTTCTTCCCTTTCTTCTTTCCACCGTTTTTTGATTTGGCCGTAGATGACTCTACAGCGTGAATATCGGCGGAAAGTTCAGGAGAAGACTCTCCTGTCGGGGAATCAGGCAGGGTGATTATAGGAGTAGTAGAACTCTTGGAAGACTTCTTCTTACTCTTTGTGTTCACCGTACCAATCATACCGTCAGCGGCATGAGATCCCGAAGGAGCAGCAGCGATTTGATTCGATTTTGGAAGATCTGGAATCTTCTCGTGTAACGTACCCGACTGAGTATAAACTAAGTCAAGGTACTGCGCCTGAGCAATGACTTGCTCCTCAGTAAATACTCCGGCCTTAGCTACATCTTCAGTAATCTTCGGTAACAATGATTTAACAAACCATTCAGCTAAGATTTGGTCCGGAATAAAAACTTTCACCAACCTTCTTCGACATCTCCACTCATGAATGTGATCAGAAATATACGTGGACGTCGATTGTTTTAGTGAAGTTAATAACTCCGTGCCGTTATCGTATCTGACCGGCAACTGAAAGTGAGTTAAGAACGAGGTAGCTAACTGGCTAAAATTGTAAAAAGAGGCCCGTGGTAACTCAATGTACCACTTGGCCGCGAGACCAATGAGTGTACGCTGAAAAAGACGTAAGCGGATCGAATCATCCGAGATAGAATTTGAAGCACACCAAAGGTGGTAAGTCATCACATGATTGGACGGATCCTCTCCAGGCTTACCTTCGAACTTGGGTATATCACTGGGCAACTTATTTGGCATTGGCGGCCAGAACTGAAGATATTGAATTGGATCATTCGTTAGGCGCGTCAAATCTGGTAAATCCAAAGTTGCGATAAACGGTAATTGCCGATTAGGATCTCTAAAACTCTGAGTCATGACACCAGCCCCAGGAGGAGGATATCCAGGATAACTAGGAACAGGAATCGCATTAGGGATATTATATCCTCCCGGAAAACTAGGATTAACCGGACCGTACTGGGATTGTTGAGGTTGTTGATAAGTGTACCCAGGGTACGGTTGATACTGGTAAACTGGCTGCTGGACAGCTTGCCTTTGTTGGTACTGTCCCTGGTACGGTTGTTGAACAAATTGAGGTTGAGAAGTGACAACCGTACTTATACCAGGCTGACCCATAGGCATCTGGACCGTGGTTTGAATCGTAGGTCCCGACAACGGTAAAGATGCCTGAGGAGTAGTTGCAGAGACAGTAGAAACCGGAGCTGTCGATACTCCAGAAGTAAGTGCGGTAGATGCAGCGGTAGTTGCAGCAGCTGTTTGAGATGGAGTACTAGGTGCAATTGGCGGCTGAGTAACTACCGAAGTTACAGAAGTTTGAACATTTGACTGGGCAGGTTGCGGTTGCTGGGGTGAACCAGAAACTACGGGTTGTCTAGCTTGAGGTACCAACTGTATACTTGGCTGCAACACCTGTTGACCCTGTGATGGATCCCACACTAACATTCCAGGGTATTGACCTGTAACAGGTTGAGAATACTGAGGTCCATAACCGGATTGAGGATAGGATTGATAATTGAAAGGTGCAGTTCCCACACCTTGACCATATGACTGACCTTGAGGTGGTTGATAACCTTGACTCGAGTATTGACCTTGAGGTTGATAACCTTGGGGTAAATACTGATACTGGGGTTGACCTTGACCTTGAGGTTGGTACCCTTGAGGTTGATACCCTTGGGGTTGATACCCTTGGGGTTGCCATCCTTGAGGTTGCCATCCTTGAGGTTGATATTGATACTGAGGTTGACCCTGGGGTACATATTGAGGCTGGGGTTGACCTTGAGGCATGTATTGTACCATAGGTGCATACTGACCTTGAGGTTGCCCCCCAGACACGATTTGTGTACCTTGAGGTTGCCCCCCAGGCGTTAACTGAGGCTGCCCCCCAGGCAGTAATTGGCCACCTTGAGGTTGAGAAACGGGAACTGAACCTAACATCATGTAAATGTCTCCTACACCCAATGGTATGTTACCA
Source organism: Pinus tabuliformis (assembly GCA_031772625.1). Classification (NCBI taxonomy): domain Eukaryota; kingdom Viridiplantae; phylum Streptophyta; class Pinopsida; order Pinales; family Pinaceae; genus Pinus; species Pinus tabuliformis. The sequence continues at coordinate 1,949,828,564 of CM062816.1, forward strand.
CTGTTTCCAGTTAATAACCCATGATCGACGGGTTGAGGAGATGCCCCCGCAAAGGTACCAGAAAGTGCTTGATACCCAGTGGGAACAGAAGGACTGCCGTGTAAGAAAGATTCAGGACTTTGAGTAAACATGGACGACTGACCAGACATATTTACAGGAGTATGAATACCTCCAGGTGGAAAAGGAGTACGAGGTGGAGAAAAACCTATCCCTGAGTTGTCTAAATAATTAGTTAACGAAAGGTACCAAGTAGTACTTCTAGGAGGACTGTAAAAGATAGATTCACACTCCCTGAGCTCAATAGTAAGTTGATCTTCAAGGTGAGAAACGCCTATTTCTTCCTCTGGAGCAAGTTCTTCGATAGCAATCAAACCAGTAGGAAGATTTTCGGTGATAATTCTTTCTATTCTCGGTGAATCTGGAACACTAGAAGTTGGAGTAACAGGTTCAGATATTTCAGGTTCTTCGCCTGTATCACTAGCAGACGAAAAACTACCAACAAGCTCAGAAACTGTAACAGCTTCAGGATTATAACCTGTCTCTAGACTTTGGTAATCTGGATGGACTACCAAGGAAGATTCTCCTTCTTCAGGTGAACCTACTCTACTGCCACTAGGAGGAGTTACAAGGACCTTCAATCCTTCGTACTGCCCCGGGACGTCTTCAGGAGGTCCACCCCGCGATCTACGGAGTTTCCTCAACAAATCAGTTCCAGTAACAATCTCAGGTGACTTGCCCCGAAGTCTACGGGACTGTCTCGGTAATTCCGCCACAGCTAAAAACTTTTAACTACTACACACGAAAACAAAATAAAATTTCAAATCAAACCACCTAAATTCGCTAAAGAACCAAACAAATTTGAATCACACGCCTAAAGAATCTAGGGCATCAAACCAAGCACAAACAGTAGCCTTCCAGACCGAAAGCGCTAGTTGGTGATGAAGCCCAACATCGCTGGATTCAGTACAGAAGTGGCGGGTGGAACAGTTACCCCGGCAACCTGCTTAATGAATAGACCGGCACAAGTTCCTCCACTTTAACCGTCTCGAGTGAAGTGAACCCCCCAGAAAATCCAAGTGAGTCTAGCCGACGTCTGCTCCAGGTATAGTGGGATCTTCCCTCCACCGTCACCTCGGTAGAATCCTAAAGATAATGGTCACTAAGGTTACCAACCGCAACAAATGCACCTGGGGGAACAGTCTAAACTCCGACAGCACGCAAGGGCAGAGTATCAAGCTCAATCCCCTTACCGGCTCCTTGAGAATAATCCAAGGTTTACCGATAAGTGACCCCTGGCTCCTCGACAATGGTTAATCCGAGGTTTACCGTTTGTAATACGTGCGTGTTTGGCGTCGTTCCCAACGAGGGAGGATTGATCCCCTCACTAGTTCGGACACGAGCTCGTGCTTCTCCTTTAAGAGGAGGTTTCCCAGAGTGTAAATGCAACAATTGGATTTATTCTATCACAAGATAAGCTACTTGTTTGGTTTTACTGTCTTGGAGAGTTAATTACTCTCCTACTCCAAGACACTAGCCTGATCTAAATTGGTGCTTCAGAGCCCTAGTAAAAGGAAAGTTACTACGTTGATTTGACTTTAAGCGTTAATTTTTATGGTTTTTCTTTAAAGACAAAGGGTAGCGGAAGTGAAACCAATGGTGCGTAGACTCGACTCAAACCACTACAAAGATGCACTTAGGATGATTTACACTACTTTCTCTTTTTCAATGAAATTCTTAGCTAAGAAAGTTTAGAGAATGCAAATTTATAAAACAACTCTCTTTGCAACGAAAATCAAAGAAATAAAGCTCTTTATCTTTCCAAGCATACAAACATGACCACTCATTACGTGCACGAAAAATCCTTTTTCTTTCAAAATCCAAAAGCTACTTGAAACAAGACTTTTCAAAGAAGATGTTTTTGTATTTTTCTATTTTTAATAAAGCAAATAAATCTATTTTACCAAAAATCAATCTTAAAAACTATAAAAACTACGAAAATTTACTCACAAGCAAACCAAAAAGGAAATTTACTCTAAAGCAAACCTAACGAGGCAAAAGCCTACAAGGATGTTTCTAGGTTGTTTTACTTGACCAAAATCAAATCAAGGACCAGCTAATGCAGAATCAAAAACTGATCAAAACAAAACTCAAATCTTTTTGTTCTTTTTGTAAAATGGAAATCAACACTCAATCAACAAGCACTTTGAAATTTGACCAAAGAGACAACTCAACAGGTTGGTTGCTCACACGGGTAGACTTACGACAGGCCCGACTCCTAAGAAGGTTGACCAAACCAGAGAGATCTAAGGCTTGACAACTTCTACCATTAAAGTCACTACAGGACCTACTCAAAAATCAAACCCTAGGCTTAAATTTCAATGAAATCCACTAAAACACTTAATACTACCAAAACCAGTTCAGGTGAAGGATCTTTGACAGGATACTAATGGATCTGGGCAGAAAAAACTAAGAAAAAACAAAATCTAAGAGGAAAAAATATAAAAAATGGAATTTTCTCAAATTTTAGCAGGGGACGCAGGCAACCCGTTATAACAGGTGCGTACCCGCTCTGTGCGCACAGCAACAGTGCGTCCAGGGACGCACTGTGCAATACTCAGAGGGTGCGTCCTACTGTAAAAATCAAGAAAAACTAAATCTATTTTACTGCTAAGCTAATCCACCCAAATACAAATTCACACAGTCAAAAACCAGAAAAATAAATCAATTTTCTCAGAGCAAAGTTCATACAAAGGAAAAGGCTTTCACATCAATGGAGTCCCCAGCGGAGTCGCCATTTTGTCAGGCGGAAAGAGTCGTTTGTGCGGACACAACCAACCTCCCTAGGAGCCTAAGACTCTCTAGTGACAAACAAGACAAACGAGAGCAATCCTTCTCTAAACATGCATTTACTATATAAGAAATCAAGTGTTTTGATCCTACCTGTAATCCAACGCTGTTGTAGCAGTCCAGCTCCGCTGATCCGGATGAGCTCCTCCTTCACTTTGAAACCTGCATACACTAACAATCAAACGATTAAATAGCACTTTATAATCTCATAGAATAAAACATATTTAACACATAGACCAAGGAGTACATGAAACAACTCATAAATAACAAGTTATTGAGAAGAATGGACTCATTTGCATTAATAGGTAACAAAAGGAACAAATACAACCTAAGCCTTGGTGTTGTGCAAGTCCCTCCCAGGGTCCATCAAGAGTTTTCCTTTACTTTGACAAAGCTCACCCACTTCCAAATAGAACAAGCAAAGATGGCAATCTCTCCTCACAAGCTTCTAAATGGGAGTCCTAATTCCAGCAGCATCTACCCATAGAAATGTATAGCTTTCAACCTCCCCTCCTTCTGGCCCAATGCCTGTATTTATAGTGCTCAAGAGGAAGTTAATCAGGTCCACCATCAATGGGATAATCCCCTCTTTGGATGGGATAGCTCCTCTCTTGATGGAATAAGTTCCTCTTAGGTAGGGATACATGAACCATCTGGAGGCGCTCAATACACGTCGAACAACCTTCTAGAATGCTCTAGAAATGACCACAAGTAACCTTTTAAAGATGAAACTTGCGCATTCTGACCTTTACAGGAGGACGCACCTGCCCCTTTACATACAGAGCGTCCAAGGACGCAGCTTTTGTGAACATTGGGTGCGTCCCCGCAGGCAAGGCTGAGAGAACCTACGTACCCAGAGATAAACACATTTACAAAGACTTTCTCTCTTTTTGGAGTTTGACATGACAAGCAGGGGCACAAGACTTGCCTAGGAGGATAGCATGACTGTTGATAGAGCCATACTAACTGTATATAACCATGGTGACATTTTTTAGTGTAACAATAGTACAATAAATCTGATTCATATCAGCAGTAACAAACCCTAGATTAGTAGCATTAGCATTAGCGGCTTCGTTATCAAACGAGGGCAGACGATATCTCACAAACCATTTGTCGCATTGACTTCATTCCACCACCAAAATTTGTGGCTTTTAGAGGAGATTCAGATGGACCTACAACATAGTTCTAAAGAGGAGATCTTCTAGTCCATGTAGGTCAATCTTTACTTCTGCAGTTGTAGCTTCAGTTTTAGCAGTTTCTGGCTTCAAACTAGGGCAGTCGATATCTTGCAAACCATTCGTCGGATTGACTTCATTACACCACCAAAAGTTGTGGCTTTCAGAAGAGATCCAGATGGACCTACAGTGCAGTTCTAAAGAGTAGATCTTCTAGTCCACGCATGTCAATTTTTACTTCTACAGTTGCAGCTTTAGGTTCAATAGCTTCTGGCTTCACATGTGTGAGAGAGAGACCCTTTTCTGCGTAGTAGAGAAAAGACTCATTTTTGCGCAGTAGAGAGAGAGAGAGAGATGTGATGAGATGAGTGAGTCCAAATGAGGAAAAGTCCTCTTATATTTATACACAACGTTGGTATTTGAATAGATGCGACTATTGGGCTTCTGAGCCTACATGAGTTGTAGGTCGGCTTGATAATAATTCCATAATCAAAATAAATTCATATCTCCATGAATACTTATCGGAATCGTATGATCTTTATATCAATCCTACACCTCTCGATGAGAGGAATATAATAAAAATATTATCAGCCATGAATAATATGACCCTCATGAAGTTTTTCCATAGCTTCCAATTTTCACAAACTATCACAAAGGGGAATGTCAAGGGTCACCCCACCCTTTGCTATAAATAGTCCCTCATAACTCATTGTAAAGGCTTTTGGTCATCCAAGCTTCTGATAAGGCTATCTTGGAGAGAGCTTGGATAGTATTGTAATGAGCCTTACCTTATCCACTTTGCAAAGCTAGTACTTCTCTTTGGAGGAGCAGGCAGATGTGGCTATAACATTCCACTATTGAAACTAGTGGTTAGACATGGATGTATTGTACGATTGAAACGTACATTTATTTATATAATAAGACCCAACACATTTCATACATATGTTGTATTGTATTCTATGATATCTGGTTTACTCTAAATGATATATTTATTGTTTTCTTACGCATGCATGTATGGACTATTCTGTATAAGTATGTATGAATCTTTTTGAAATGTGTTGTTGGTTTAACCATCACTTTGTATTGCTCATTATCTCTCCTTCCATGTTGTGATGTATCTTCGCTCATTTGTTCCCTTCCAAGCTGAGTACTATTAAAGGTTTTCAAGGGGTGCACTCATCTCAACCCACATGTGTGAGAACCTATCATGCACCTTGTTTGGCTCACTGCAGCTATCACACTCTTGCTACCAACAGAGTTATCTTACTTGCCTCTCTGTGAAATCGTAGTCAAGGCATTGCCATATGACCCACTACTGGGACTCCTACACTAAACAATTTGAGGTCTAATTGGGACTTATTGCTGGGGAGATACCCTGACATGTTGGTGGGTCTAGCACTATCAACACAAGTATAAAGAAATTAAGAAGAAAAATGAGATTCTAAAATCTACTAGCTACTCTCAATTTTGGAAAGAAAAATCTTCACATCCTAGGCTACTCTCTGCCTTTGATATAGAGAAAGGAGATATTTAGATAGTCTTCCTCCAAGCTAAGGTTCCTTTCCATAAGACTCTAGAAGACTAAAAAAAGTATATCTTTTCCTTCAATATTGATCAAATCCATCCCATTGATCAAATTGACTTACACAAACAAACAAGTGAGATGCTATATTCAACCTTGACAAACTCAGGAATGGTAGCTTCTAGGTTGCAAGCTTCGATCAACAACATTCTGTCCCAACTAAATCTATAAAATATATCTTCTTTAGATAAAGACACTAATATTAAGTCTTTAGAGAATCTAGTGATCAAACTAGGATATGATCCCATCAATGTGAAAGCTGGAGAGGAGATTATTAGAAGAAAGAATGTTGACATTGCAAAATTAAAGAAGCAACTCAAGCTTCCATCCACTAAAGATCCTCAGACAAAGGAATTTGGACAGGAAGAGAAAGATAAAGAAGAAATCTTCAAGATTATCATTGAATGGAATGGGCAGATTAAAGAGATGGAGACTGAGATGGAGAAACTGCTAAAGGAGAGAGAACAATCAACACAGTTGGCAGTCATACCACTTACAGTAGTTTCGATTGCAAGTACATCGACATCATGGGCTTCCACTTCAACAGCCTTCATAGTAGAGGGGTAGTCTACAGACTCATCAAAAGAACTAGTCAAAGCTATGGAGGACCTGTCTACCAGAGGGAAGGAGATTGAAAAGCCGAAAGCTCAGCTAAACAATCTCCAAGAATAGAAATTAAAGATTGATAAAGTGTACATAGTAGAGATTCAAAAGACTCATAGGTTAACCCAAATAATTGAACTGTTGTAAAATGAGTCTGTCATGGCACAAACCCTTTCACAGGAAAAAAAGAACATTTGGGTAGAATATATTAATGAAATATGGCCCTCCATTGAGATTATTTTTGAGTAGGAGTAATTAGTGCATGAGATCTAAAGAAGTTATTGAAGAATTAAAAGAAATTTTGGGATAGAAGCTAGGTGAAGCCACTACATTAATAAGGATTATAAATTCAAATACAAAGGGGGCATTAGAGGAATTTGAAATTGCAGACATGAGATAAATACTCCTTGAGCTGAGAAGAGTCCTTACAAAAAGGAACTTGATATTATAGTTAGAAAACAAGTGCCATAACATGGAGGCCAATATTCAAAAGTTTCACAAACAATTCAATGTGTTTGTTGGGCGTGGGATCCCCCAAGGGAAGTTTTGGGGCTTAGAGCCTAGATTTTGGTAAATTTTGTAATTCCGATGTAAATACTCCACATTTTGTGGGCACAGAGTGCGCAGTTTGTTAAAGAGTCATAAGGTAGTCTGCCCTTAATTTTTTTATTGTAATGTCAACTATAGAGATCTACCCATGGTCCACAGACCATGGGATTGTATAAACAAAGCGAGGCTCTAAGTAGTAAGAGAACCTAATAAAAGAAGAAGTAATGATGAAGGATTGAGTCATATCTATGGAGTAAAGTCTAGTTTTGGGTCATAGAGTAGGAGAAAGCTCTGTAGTTGAGTGCGTAGAGGCCTAGTAGTCCATAGCTGAGTGCGTGGACCCCTGCAGCTGAGTGCGCAGGGAAAGTTGATTCGGTAACAGTTGGAAGTATTAATAAAGAGAAGTTTCCTATCAATTCTTCATATTTATTTCCTATTTTATGCATCTGTTATATTGGATTTAAATTTCACTTCTACTATTTATATGATGCATGACTGTGTATAATGGTGTTGATTAAGTGAATACAAGATAGAATATATGTTTACGCGAATTTAACTAAGAGCATTTAAAGAAGACAACTAAGATATTCAGTCTAGGTTAGTAAATAGCGTAGATCGCTGCCATAGCAGTGTGAAAGCATTTCAACCCCTGGTTAGGGCTGCGTGAAATATGATTGTGCCACTTCACGAGGGTACTAAAGGTTGGAACAGTGCACGAAGCGACCTATACGAAAGCAGGTCTATTTGGACTAAATTGACATCATAGACATATCAAGGGTGTGGAAACTTGGTTCCACCATCCCCCCATACTACTTCGAGTGAGACTTTAGTCTGCGCTCTGTGAGCTAATGCCGAAAGGGCATGTAGTGTAGGGATTTGTTTGGCTAAATAACTTTGAACCTGGGGTAGGCCCCCATAAGCCAACAAATGGTTCCGTTGCCGAGACCAGAATCTGCATAGAGATGTCTGATGTCGTTTCATTGGAGTACAACTAAGAAAGAAATTGAGGGCTGGTTCGATAGAAGAATTCACGAGTTCGCAGTGGAGGAGAATAGAAACCCATGACTATCAAAAGAAGAGTGGTTAGACAGCTACCTGTATATGGAGATCCACGAAATCTTCTTCACTTCCTTCCCTACTGAGCTATATGAGTGGATCGTGAAGCTAGTAGATAGCCAAGGAAGGTGGAAACTTAACGGTCCCATTGTGTGGACCCCAGAGTTAGTGCGAAGGTTGGAAGCATCAGAGGATAAGATCACAAGTGTTGTTGATCATTGGCTTGATCATATTATAGAGGGATTTGTTACTAAGTTCGCGGTTGATACCTCAGTGAGCTACAACGAGGCAGAGTGATGCTTTATCAAAGGACCATGAGGCAAGTACGTAAAGTCTTTGAATACTTGGATTAAAATGCTATTGTGCAAAAAGAGGGTTATGCAGTTACCTTAATGTTTAGGGCTACGCGAAGTGGAAAGGTTTACAAGAACAAAGGAAATGAGGGTCCAGAAAATAACCCCTTGATTTCACCTCCATGAGGAGACGAGGAAGAGCTTGCAAAGGTATCTCCTTGAATTTCCATTCATCTAGTAAGGTAGAGAATTTTGTGAATACCACCTCCACCCACACCACCACCAACTTCACTGCCATCACCTCCATCTTCACCCATACAAACTCCACCACCATGATTCAATATGGAAAGCACAGTGAAGTTGCATGTGTTCAAAGGTTTGGGAAATCAGGATCCGGACAAATTCTGGTTCATTGTAAGGGCTATATGGGAAGTGCAAGGTGTTACAGATGACCATATAAAGAAGTCGATGATGGTTAGCACCCTGCAAGATCATGCGCTGACCTAGTATATTAAGTACTCCAACGATAACCCGAATGCGAGAGTCGCGGATATCCAAGCAATGCTAAATATAGAATTTAGCATACCTAAATCTGAAGCGCAATCGATCATTGGATTTAAAGAGATTACGATTCTACCAGGTGAGACTCCTTGGGAGCTGGATCAAAGGTTGAAATGTATGGCTCGCAAAGCCAATATGAATCTGATTGATGGAAAGCATTGCAAGTGGTTTTTAGCTTCGCTACTACCACATTTAAGGAGTGCACTATCGCAGCAGAAAATAATGACTCAAGCAGAGGCCTTAGTGATTGATATGAGGCTACATGAGACCCCGATGTAGGATCCTAACCTAGGAGTTCAGCAGATCCATGCGCAGTTGAAGAATTTGTGCCTTGAGATGCAGAGTCTGGAATAGGAAAGGACGGTTCAACCAGAAGTGTGCGTAGAAGTATGGTGTGTCAAATGCAATATTCAGGGTCATGACAAAGACCATTGCCCGGTTTTACAAATTACCTCACAGGAGGAGGATTGATTCCTTTAAGGCTAGAAGCTCAAGCATGACCTAATGCGGCACCTACTTTGTGGTGTGCGATCTGTCAAAAAGATAGAAAACATGCCACGAACAATTGTCACTTGTTACAGAAGTATACGCACAATTCACAATAGTTGTTCTGCAACTTTTGTAGGTCGGTGGGACATGACGAGCACACTTGCAAAAGATATGAGTTGATAATAGATAGAACTCCCACCTACCAAGTTCAGGCCGAAATGTGGCCCCTTGACCAGAATGCAGGAATGGCACGAACAGGATTTTAGGGGCGTGGATGAGGTCGAGGTGTAGGAGAACCTAGAAGAGGTCATAGACAGTTGATTTGCTACAATTGCGGAGGGCCAAGACATTATACTTGTGATTACACGAATCCAACATGCCCGTCGTGTTTGTATTGCATGTTGTTTGATCATGAGATAGAAGATTGTACTACGTTGATAGCTAGGATACGCGACAAAGGAGTGCTACCGCCTCCCCTGACTCAGAACCTGTAGATGATGAGGTTTGAGCCATGGGAGGAAGATCCAAATGTGAACATTGTGCTCCAAAGTGGAATCACAATGGGAGTTGACAGAGGCAAATAGCCAGAAGATAGTACTTGGGTTCACAAAGATAGGGCAAAAGAAGCAGACTTTAATTTGGAGCGCACTCGGGAAACCTTCATGGAAGCTAAGAAGAGCTTCGCTAATGCCTCCACTTCAGGAAGAAAAGATAAACCATAGCTAGAAATGGACCCATCTATGCTCACAACATTCCTGGAAACCTATATGAATTTACTGCATGATAGTAACGTTGTGAAAGGGTTATAGGAACTCATCAACAAATGCGTTGGAACTACGCCAGGAGAACCGTGCGTAATCTGAAAGATTGGAAAGCATAAGACAAAGACGGGAGGAGAAGTGAGGCTAACAGTGCAGATCATAGAATACGAGTTGGATCAAGTCATCCTGGATTTTGGATTAGATGTGAATGTTTTGCTGAACCAGACATGGGAGTGAATGGGAAGACCTGTGCTATAGTGGTCTCCAATTTAGCTAAGAATGGTGAACTAGGAGAAAATAATACCCATTGGGCGATTACAGGGAATAACTATGGATATTGAGGGAGCGAGCACGCTAGCTGATTTCAAAGTGATAGAGATTGTTGATGACAACAATCCCTACCCCATGCTCCTAGGAACTGACTGGGCCACTGACATGAATGGGGTAATTAATCTGAAGAAGCGAAAAATGATCTTTGAAATGAAGTCACTGCGCATAATTATACCCCTAGACCCTGTTGAAGTATCGGGCTATATAGAGCAAGTCCGTGAATCTAAAAGTGATGATGATCTGGACTACATCTACAAGATAACAGCACGAGAAAAACACTGGGTGAATCCCACCGCAGATGGGCAGATTAGATGGGAGCATGAGATTTCTTGCACTTCAGATTCAGATGAAGAAGTAGAACGATAGAAAAATCGATTACACGAAGTAACTACGCTGAACTGCAATATGATGACAAGGTTGTTACCCTGTGTGTCGATAGAAGTAAGAGATCTTCCTACTTATGATGGTCTAAATGAGGTAGATACCTTCTTGGATGAATTTGAAAGGGAGGTTCTAGAAAAGCAATGCTTCCAGGCCTTGGACTTGGTACTGTGTGCTACGCCCGCGAGATGATGGGGTACGCACAAAGGAAGCTTTGATGGTTGGCGCAAATGTGGGAGAATGATGTGCACATGATTTAGGAAGCCTAAGGGGAGACTGACAGACAAGTATGATGGGCAGGATGATCCACACATGCATCTGGCCAAGTGGATGAAGGCCTTTCGAGAAAAGCCACAACCTGAGTGGGTGCACCTGTTCTGTCATACCCTAGATGTTATACCAATGAATTGGTATATAGAAACAGAGCTCCGCCATGGGATAGGTGAATGGGATATCCTACGTGAAGTGTTCTTGATGACCTTTAGTTTCGAGGATGGGTGGGATAGTATTGATGAAGCGCTACAAGATTTAAAAGTAACCATCTTTAGGATACCACAGGAGCTGGTAGAATTGATTCAGCCAGAATAGGCTACTCAGTTGAGTCACACTCTGAAATGTTATAATGTAAATGTTGAAGATGAGGATGAGGATCCATGGAATATTAACATTCCAGAAACAGAAGGCCACCGCAAGGTTCACGGACTACAGATTGAGAACCCTGATATAACTGCACCGGTGAAAACTAAGGAAGTAAACATTGGTACGGAGGTAGAACCTAAATTTGCGAAGATCGGAGACTACTGGGATAATGCGACAGTGGATAAGGTCGCTGAATTACTTCGTGAATATCAAGACTTATTCCTGACCAAGTTTATAGATTTGAAAGGAATAGTCAGAGATTTAGGTGTAATGAAGATCACATTATAGCCCGACGTGAAGCCAGTTAAGCAAAGGCCTTACCACTTAAATCCAAAATACAAGGAGAAGGTCCGTGTAGAACTAGACAAAATGCTCACAGCAGGAATCATTGAGCTTGTGGAAGAATCCGATTGGGTAAGCCCAATGGTGGTATAAGAGAAGAAGTAGGAGGATGAGATAAGGATATGTGTGGATCTCAAAAAATTGAATGACGCTTGTGTGCATGATCCATTCCCAATTCCTTTCACGGATAAAGTTTGGAAAATGTATGAGGTCAGGAAGAATATTCTTTCACTAATAGGTTCTCGGGGTACCACTAGATCAAAATCACATCGGAGGATAGGAGCAAGACAACCTTCATGACTGCGTGGGGTTGCTTTCAATATATTGTCATGCCGTTTGGATTGAAGAATGCCCATGCTATCTTTTTGTGCGTGGTTTTTGTGGAATTTAGGGAATATATTCATAAGTTCTTAGAGGTCTATTATGATGAGCAGACTATATTTGGTCTGGTTAGGTGCCATGTAGTGAACTTGCACTTGATGCTGGATACTTGCTGAAGATACCAAAATCGCACTCAACCTTAAGAAGTGTCTGTTGCTCATTCCTTTTGGGAACCTGTTGGGGCATGTAGTTTGTAAACAAGGGCTGATGGTAGACCCTGCGATGATCACAGTGATAAGTGCCAAGAACCATGAAACAACTGCACACCACTCTGAGACATAAGGGATATTACAGAAAGTTTATCAAAGGCTATGCCCAGATCACCGTGCCAATGGAAAAATTGTTGAAGAAGGATGTCACGTTCTACTGGGACGATGATTGTAAGGAAAGCCTGGATATATTGAAAGAAAAGATGGTTACTACACTGATTCTAGTCTTCCCGAACTAAAGAAAGAGTTCCATGTACATGTCGATGCATCGTGTATAGCACTGGGGGTAGTACTGACGCAGGATGGTAGAGAAGGCTTGGATCACCCTATCGACATGAGAAGAACTATTCCACCACTGAGCGCGAGGGACTTGCTATGGTATATGCACTCTCAAAGTATCGACACTACTTGTTAGGAGGCCACTTTAAGATGTATACAAATCACTCTACGCTAAAGTACATGGTCAATAAGCTTGTTTTGGGGGGGCGCATTTGCAAATGGATTTTATTATTCCAAGAATATGATTTCGAATTTGTTGTGAAACATGGATGATTGAACACGGGACCAGATCAGTTATCGTGCATTGAGACTAGGGAGGAACCTACTAATTTGGAGGAAGGATTACCTTATGCACAACTCTTTGTTGTGTGCATAGTGGATGGAAATTTTGAAGATATAATTCACTTTCTAACAACTGGAATTGAGCCAAAAGAATACTTTGTCCAATATAAGAAGGAATTAATGGTGTGCACGAAAGATTTCTCTGTCATTGTTGGCCATCTATACAAGATGGGGAATGATGAAATATTGTGAAGGTATGTACCTGAATTTGAATGAAGAAGCATCCGCAAGGACGCTCATGGGGGTGCCACGGGAGGACATTATGCAGGAAGAGAAACCACACAAAAGTCTCTACGTGTCAGGTCTTGGTGGCCAACCCTTCATCAAGATTCAAAAGCATATTGCAAGGCATGTGATTTATGTCAAGTCACATGAAGGCCATGACGGAGGGATGAAATGCCTTTGAATCCACAAATGATGTTGCAACCTTTCGAAAAGTGGGAAGTAGATTTTGTAAGACCTATTAAACCTCAAGGAAAGACAGGTACGAGGTATATTATCATTGCGATGGAGTATTTGATTCATTAGGAAGAAGCACAATCGGTGAAGGATTGCATGGGCATGACTACCGCGAAGTTTTCATTTGAACATGTACTGACGTTATTTGGATGTTTGAAGATCTTGATGAGCGATTGCAGTACACATTTCCTAAACGAAATGATCAACATGCTAACAAAAGAGTTTCAGGTGTATCATCAGAAGAACACACTGTATCACCAACAGGGTAATGAGACAGTAGAAGCATTCAAAAAAGTATTGGAAAACATGCTGACCAAGGTATGCAATGCACAACGAAGTGAACGGGACGTACATATACCTGCAGTGTTATGGGCTTATCGGAGAACATGCATGAAACTAATGAGGTAGACACCTTTTAGGCTTGTTTATGGAGTGGAATCCATATTGCCTATGGAATACAACATGCGTAGTCTACACATAACAGCGCTCATAGGTATGACAGATCACAAAGCCCTGGAAGAGAGGCTCGTGTAGCTGGAAGGGCTCGAAGACGAATGATTTTTGGCTGGATTCCACCAGCAGGTCCAAAAGCAACGTGAAAGGGCTTGGCACAATCGACATATTAAGCTATGCACATTCAAGGTAAATGATCCGGTGTTTTTGTATGATAGTAAGTTTGACAAATTCCCATGGATATTTAGAATGCATTAGTTAGGGCCATATGTTATTAAGGAGATTACAGATGGAGGTGCGAAACAGTTGGTCAAGTTAAATGGAGAGCCCTCCTAGGAAAAGTGAATGACAGTCGTTTGAAGCCATACACAGGTGGCCTAGCCACCTGACTAGTCGACGGAAGCATAGTCTTAGCACTCCAGGAAGCTGAAGGGATGCACAAGACTATAAACTACTTTTCCCGAGGATGGTGTGATGCCAGGACTTCTCGCAGTATCAAAGTGTCACAAGGTATGCGACACAGCAAGGGTAGCTACACTGCCATATGGGTTGGTTGGAAAGTGACCATTATAGTCACTATTCACGATGTGATGCTTGGTTTGAGACCAAATAGAGTGGGTGGTAGGCATTTAACACAAACTTTACGGGCTAGATTCTTGAAAATCTGCCACCAATCTAGCATTAATGGACCGAATGTGGGGGGAACGATCAAATTCAAATTCAAAAGGCACTATAAATTACAAAGGGTTGTCCAGCAAATGACACATGGAAATTTGAGAACTGAGTTGTTGCGCGCTTAGATATTCATGAACTAAGACTTGTTCGATCTTCTGAAAGCGAATTCATTACTTGATCAATTTACAAAGACATTGAGAGAATTGTGGAATCGCACTATGGCAGCTCCTGAGGAAGCCATGGATACTGAAGCAATGACCGCCGAGGAAGCCTCCCAGGCAATTATGGAAGTGGAAGCCCCAGAGAGCACTGGGATAGTCGACGAAATCACTAAATCACCGCGCACTCCGAGACCCAAGAAACACAAGTAGGCCATGGTACGGGTGTGTGTATCACCTAGAAATCTATTAAGGACTGAGCTCACCATTGAAGAAAAGGGGAAGGATATCGATTTGGAGGCCATTGAGGAAGAAGGGTTTGAAGAAATCCTAGTTGAGGAGGAGGTTGTAGAGATGGAGGTCGAAACCCAGGGTGCAGACCCTCCCACCAGGTTACCTGCATATGTTCCTCCATGGAAGGGTAAAGAAAAGGTGCCCAAGGATATAGATGAGAGAAAGAGCTCTCTGCAGACTCTGCTACTCCCTCATGACATTATTTTTGAAGGAGCGTACTTGGGATGGGTGCGTGTGCTGAAATTTGAAGATTGGGACCTTGCAGACAACGAGAAGTTCCCACATCTCATGACTGCGTAGCTAGTGAGCTAGAAGAAATACATGCCAGCTGGAATAATAGAGTTGGAGCTGTGCAAATGGCTGAGAGGAGTTGAGAAAGCAGGGTTCCTAAACCTGCTCTGGGTGTTACATTACCATTGTGCCCCAGTCACCATTTTTGTCATTAGGTAGCTACTCTTCTTGTTGCATGATGGGTGCTTATGGTTGGAGGAGCCTATCCCCATCACAGACCATTTGATTCATAGGATTACCCATCTCCCTTGCGTAGGGGAGGACCCAGTGAACATTTCAGAAGGAAAGAGTGATGATTTGGCCATTGCGGAGGCCATGAAAAAGAAATCTAAAATGGAGAAGAAGAAGCGAGGGTATGCCATTTCCATCATCAACAACCTTGTTGTCAAGGTCATGACACAGATATTGGCAGGGAAGGTGATGCAAAAGTGCTGCGTGGATGAGGTGACCATGATGGTGGTTGCATTCGCAATGCAATGCACAAAAGGGGTCCAATTCAATTGGGCAAACAATCTATGCAGAGAGTTCCTTGAGAACTGCCGCGAGGCATAGGAGCAGGGTAAAACATTCCATTATTCATGGCTCATGTTGTTGATAGTACTAGTGGCATGGGAGTTTCCTGAAGATAACTAGTTCCTAATGATCACGTAAGACCTTCTAGAGGCAGCGAAGTACGCTTCGCTATGGGCAACCAGGGATGTACAAAGGATAAGGGAAAGGAAAATATTTTGCATGCTCATTGAGATGAATATCAGAATGGGGATTAATTGCAAGCTGTGGTTATCACCCACAGTCTACAATAGTCTGTAGAGCTTCATGGAGTTCAAAGTAGACTTCCACCATGTCTTCATCGGGGAGTGGAAGGACCCCATGAAGAAGTGGCATGAGTTACCCTATTTGGTGACCGACAATGTCATCTTTGCAGTCCTCGAGTCTTGGCTGCTAGAGTGGCGCACCCCAGCTGACTCTGTAGTGGAAGCAAAGTAGTCCACAGTGCAGTGGAAGAAGGAAGAGGCAAAACTACAGATGGCACAACTTGCAGAAAAACGCAGGAAGGAAGAAGCGGTTGCTAAATCCCAAGCAGCGTGTGACGATACGAAGTTGGCAAAGGAGAAACAGAAGACAACAGAAGAAGAGCGCGAAGGACACAAGCCGCCTTCGCCCAAACCAGAGATAGATATAGAACAAGGTGGCGTGGATCCGTAGACAGCATCCACCCAACTAAAATGTTTGCGCCCAAGAGAGCAGGTAGGGCTCTGAAAGAAGACAAAGGCCACAAAGACTTCATTCGACCCTCTCACCCTTACTAAAGTGGATCTACATGACATTAGCAAGACGGTGAGGGATGTCACCATGGAGGCCCTCTAGTAGTTTGAGGAGCAACACTAGATGGTATTGGGGGCTCTCTGGATGAAAATATAGGAGTTGCAGGTATGCACTCCACAAGCTGGCACAATGTCAACCAACCTTGCAGTCGGCACATCAGCAGCTGAGGAAATGTTTTACGCTTGGATGACCAACATAATAGTGCTACCAAATGGAGCACTCATTACAGAAAATGAGGCCGACAAGCCTATGGTCAGTGGGTTGAAAGGAATCGGGTTAAACATGGTTGTGCTCCCTCGAGAGACACTCTATATTTTGTAGGATGGAGTCACTGCAGAGCTTCGGGCCAGGGAGAGCCGCGTGATACAAGTAATGAGTGAGAAACACATCAACGTTGAGCAGTTGAGCCTATAGCACAATGAGGTAGTGGTGCAGAATAGACAGATAGTGCAGGTGGTGGAGGAAGCCTGCCAGATGATCCCAGAGTTGGCCATCCAAGCAGAGGAACCAGTGGAGGCATGTGTCTGAAAGTTAGGCGCAACACCAAAGCTGAAATGGCCAGGGTTCGGTTGGAGCTAAACCTTTAGATAGTAGAACTGTAGTTGAAGGCGCAGCCTTCAACTCCACTGAAGGTTAAGGAACAACGTGCCACTGCGATCACAATAGCAATAGTGGCAGTTAACAGTGCAGTGACAGATTGCACCAAGCTGTTCGAGCAGTCGTTCGAGTTTCTCACCACCCTGCAGGAGGACCAAAACATAGAGCACCTGGAGACAGAGGTGCGTGAGCTGTAGCAGAGATATGATGAAGTAAAAGGGACCACGTAGAAGGTTTCCCTTACATAGAGGCTCGCAAGGATGCAACAGGCAAAGGCGCTCAAGGAGAAAGTGGATGTTGCTTGGTATAAGGAAACAGTTTTGAAGGCATGCCTACAGCCGTAGATTGATGAGGTGTATAACATTACAACCTCCATTAAAGAAAAGCTCACACAGCTGCAAGCAACATAGGAGAGGATTCAGGGCAGAAGTTTAACCACAACAGTCATTGAACAATGCGTAGAGGAAGTACAGCAAGCTGTGGCTCAGTGTGCTGTCGAACTTGTAGCGAGCCAATCAGAGTTGGGAGGTCTTCGCACAAATATCTCCGCACTGACAGAGTGACTAGAGGGTGATTCACGATGTTTGTGTTGGGGGCTTGTTGGGCGCGGGATTCCCCAAGGGAAGTTTTGGGGCTTAGAGCCCAGATTTTGTTCAATTTTGTAATTCTGATGTAAAGACTCTGCAGTTTGTGGGCATGGAGCACGTAGTTTGTTAAAGATTCATAGTGTTGTCCACCCTTAATTTTGTTATTGTAATGTCGGTTGTATAGATCTACCCATGGTCCGCGGACCATGGGATTGTAGAAATAGAGCAAGGCTCTAAGTAGTAAAAGAACCTAATAAAAGAAGAAACAATGATGAAGGATTGAGTTATATTTGTGGAGTAAAGTCTAGTTTTGGGTCATAGAGTAGGAGAAGGCTCTGCAGTTAAGTGCACAGAGGCCTAGTAGTCTGCACCTAAGTGTGCGGACCCCTGTAGCTAAGTGTGCAAGGAAATTCAAGTCGGTAATAGTTGGAAGTATTAATAAAGAGAAGTTTCCTATCAATTCTGTGTATTTATTTCATGTTTTATGCATCTGTTATATTGGGTATGAAATTCACTTCTAATACTTATATGATGCACGACTGTGTATAATGGTGTTGATTAAGTGAATACAAGATAGAATATCTATTTATGTGAAGTTAACTAATATTAGTTAAAGAAGATAAGTAAGATATTCAATCTAGGTTAGGAAATAACGCAGATCGCTGCCATATTAGTGCGAAAACATTTTAGCCCCTAGTTAGGGCTACGTAAAAGATGATTGTGCACTTTGCTAGGGTACTGAAGGTTGGAACAATGCGCGAAGTGACCTGCATGAAGGCGGGTTTAGTTGGACTAAATCGACATCACAAACATCTCAAGGGTGCGAAAACTTGGTTCCAGCATCCCCCCATACTGCTTCAGGTGAGACTTCAGTTCGTGCTCCGCAGGTTGATGCTGAAAAGGCCAGTAGTGTAGGAATTTGTTTGGCTAAATAACTCTAAACCTTGGTTAGGCCCCCATAAACCAACAGTGTTGCATCAAAAGTGGCTTCCATGGTTGAAAGTAATTGGAGATACATTGGTTTAGTTAGATGATTATCAGCATAAATTATACTCCATAGCAAGAGAAAAGTCAAAGTTCTCCACCATCACATGAAAAGCCTTCATGGAAGGTTTGAAATACGACTTGCTTATGAAACATGAGATAAAGAAACTATTCATAATCAAACCTACTTTCCAAAAATACACCGAGGTGGATGAAACCTATAGGAATATAAGTAAATTCTCCACTCTGGATGAAGAAAAATGGGATAAACTGTGCCAACTTCTTGATTAGAACATTGTTCATCTTCAACAACAAAGCAACATTTTTTCAGGCCAAGTCAACACTAGTATCCTCGAAGATAGAGCCAAAGAGCTACAACAATTTTATTTACCTATATTTTTGTACTCTATTTCTAAACAGCTTTCTAGGATATTTTGTAGAAAATATTGATACTTTAAATCAATATATTTTAATGAATTGCACAAATAGTTCATAATTTGAAGTACAAAGGGTTGGAACTAGTATGAAGAAAGCATATCCTTGATGTAAAGTTGTGCATGTAAAGAAGTGACCAATTCTATTAATAAGGAAATTTTGTTCTAGGATTCATGTGTCAGGACATTGGTGAAGTTTCCTCTCATGTAAACTTGTTATTTTTCCATTTTTCCATATGTTCCTTCTATATCTATTGTTTAAATAAGATTAAGGGTTGAATTTGTTTAAATACACTCTACTCTGGCTTATAAAAAATATCTTTGTTTTCACTCTGATATTAAATATAGAATTCATCCTAGTATGCTCTATGTTTAATTGAATCTAAGTCATTTCATCCCATTCATTTCATAAATTCTCTAAGGATCCAAAGTTTGTCTACCTTTCCCTGTTACATTTATTCTAAAATTTTTGTATTTGATCAACCAAGACTCATAGACCCCATGCCCAATGGATTGTCCTTGCAGTTTCAACCAAACCTTTGAAAAATTCAAACTCAGAACTCAATAACTAGCTTAGTATCTCAAAATAAAAATTCTAAGTCCAATAGAGAGATCCCTATCTGAAGGTGGAAGGGCTAGATCCCAACTTCCAATGTGGTTTCGTGGTTATCTCTGGGTTTCTCTAACAACCTTGAGAAATTAAGGAGTGAAAAGAAATGGATCCAGGGGGAATGTCATTGGCCAAAGGAGGAGCCTTGGAGGTATTTCTACAACTCCTCTAAGCTCAATGAATTGGCTAGCACGACTACGAAAGCAACTCTACATGTAGGAATGCCATAGGAAGAAACAACAACAACAACAGTGAGGAGCAAACCAATGTAGGACAAAGGCAAGAGGAAAATTGCCAAGAACCTAGAGGCTGAAGGAAGCTACAAGTTTAGAGAAGATCCTCTTATTTAGAAAGTAACTTTGGAAATAGAGGCAAAGAGGAAATAATGTGAAAGGAGAGTAGAATGGAGGAAGAGAGAGAAGCAAAGGTTGGAGGATGTAGAGAGGAAGTTGTAGGAAATAGAAAGAAGCTGAAAGAAGAGCATGAGATAAGGAGGAGAGAAATGGAAGAGAAGCAGCGACAAGAATGGTAGGAAAGGTACGGCACAATGACAGAGAAAACTATACCTATATAGGTTGATGAAGTTAGAAAAGTTAACAGATGATGAAGAAGGTGAGTAGGTGCAGATTTGAGAACTTGCTCAGCATATTGAGAAGATGTTTGAAGCAATAGAGCTAGAGTTGGAATAGGAGCCACAAGACCACGATACCGACCTCATGCCAAGAACACTGAGGTTGGACCTTAGTTCTCCTTAATGATGATCCTGTGATGGTTGTGTACAATTGGTCATTTGATGAGCCACAACAAAGGATTGTACAAGCGCGAAGAAATAAACTCTTGGATGATCATGTGTCACCTACACACATAGAGGAAAGGGTGATTGTGTTAGATGTTAGAAGACATCTAGTTTCCATGGCCGATTCTTATAAGGCTTGTGCAGAAGCCACGAGTTCAACTGTCAAGTTCTTGTTAACAGAGAGTAATCAGAATTCAAATGAACTGCAAAAGGCTAGGTAGAGGATAGTGCAGTCTGCAGGATCTGCTGTGGCAAAAATGAGAAAAGTGATCATTTCTTAAGTATCAACTCTTGAGACCACCATGCGAAAACTGTGTGACAGGTTTCTGAGCATGCACAAGGCGGTTTTCCATCTATATGGTTTTCAGCAGCAGTGCATGAAGATTTTCAAAACTCTCAAATACATACATGCTACTATTATGCATGTATAGGAATGGATAAGGAGGTACAAGGGAGCTCGACTTTACTCGAATAAGATAATGAAGCCATAGGCAGAGCTAGACAAAGCATGGATTTGGATGTTGATCTGGAACTATGAGTAGCTCCCTCTGCTCATCACCAGCTTTGAGGCTTCCTATGCACAATTGTTCAAGAGTCTAGATGTCATAGTGAGGACACACAAAATCCCTTTAATCAGATCCCACACTTAATCTATGAAGAAGAACCAAGTCCCGCTGGAGGTTGACAGGTACATGGAGCAGTTGATGCGAGAGACTACCAGTGATGACTTACAGTTGAGAGAATAAAACATGCAAAAGTACATCGATGGGCCAACCACACTTAGGACAATGCTGCACATTCTCCAAGATGATTTGTACAGAGGTTCTAGAACCATATACTTGGAAGACATGGAGGCAAGAGCCTATTTCCAGAAAGACATCACCAAATAGTATCGGGACACAATAACATAGTACCGAGCTTGGTATCAGTTTGTCACCGAAAACCATCAAGAGGATGTTACTGAGTTTTTCTTTCCCAAAGCTTCTAAGTGATGGTATTTGTCTTTTTAGGCTAAATCAAGCCTATTTTTTACCTCATTGGTATATGTGGAAATTGTATTATTTTTTGTAAATATATTGTAAGTGAAATTCCAACTGTCATTAGTGGAATGTGAACAATCAATATGTAATGTAAATAGTTATGTGTAAAGGATTTGAAGATTCATGAGGGTAGTCAAAGAGTAAAATGGGAATTTCAAGGGTCACTCCACCCTTTTTTATATAGAGAGCCTCATAATTTATAGTACAGGCTTTGGGAGCCAAGATTTTGGCTAGGAATTGCTTAGAGAAGGCTTGGAGGGTATTGTGATGAACCTTGGATTCTCCACAGCGTAGAGCAATTACATCTCTTTGGAAGAGTAGGCGGTGTTGACTATAATGTTCCACTATTTGGGCTAGTGGCTACCAATGGTGTATGTATGGATGGAACTTTCACTTAATAATACAACTGAGCGAGCACGTTTTCATGCATATGTTGTTATTATAGTTTGACTATTCTCGTTACTTTAGAAATGTATGTCATTTAACTTATGCATTTGTGTATGAACTATTTTGTATGAAATTGTATGAATCTTGTTGAATATGTGTTGTTGTATTAACCTATCACTTTGGATTATGGACTATTATGCTTCCAGCCTATGATGTCATTCCGCTCATGTGTTCCTTTCAGGCTGCATACTATTACAAGATTCTAAGGGGCACACTTCCTTTTTGCCTTTGTTTGTTAGAACCCCATGCAACTCACTTGACTCACTACAAGGTCAAACACTTTCTTTAGACAAAGTTACCATACTTAGCTTTGTGCACTACCGTAGTCAAGGATCTAACTTACTAGCCACTATTGGGACTCCTACTCCAAACGGTCTAAAGTCTAGTTGGGACTTCTTACTAGGGAGATCCTCTGACATGTTGGTGGGTCCAACACCATCAACATGCATATTCTCAAATCTCATATAGCTCAATCAATTGTGTCATTCTTTGTTCTTGAGATTTAGATAGGTCAAGCCCCAACTTTTGTATTATCTTGAAGGTATCCACCTAGAACTCAATTGGAAGAAGAAATTGCTTCCCATAGACAATTTGATAAGGAGTATGTCTTGTAGTATTTATCCATGTGGTACAGCATGCCAAAATGCTCATGGAATTTTATTTTCCTAATCCCCTCTATTCAAATGTATAGTCTTGGTCAGCATAGCTTCAATTACGTTATTGGTGGATTCCACTTTTTCATTGGCTTGTGGATGGTATGGAGTAGATTTTTCATGTTTTATATTTTACTACTCCATAATATTTTTCCCTAAATTTGATGTAAATTGAGCACCTTCATCTATTACAAATTATATTGGAACACTAAATCAAGTGAAAATTATTAATTTTTCTTAAGGAAACATTGTTATTTTCCATGATATTTGCATTTCATCATTAATACATTAATTTCACCCCATTTCATCATTAGATTATTCAAATCTATGCCATTATACATCAACATATGCAATTACATAGGAAGAAACAACATCACCATCATCATTAATGCAATAGAATATAAAAGGGACAGTAGAAGAAATCATGTGCACTCATAGAGACAGCAGGATTGGTTCGAGACTAGGGAAAAACCTTGCATATATTCTTCTTCTTATATCGTCGTCAAATGATGCAGCAAAATAGAGTACAATGATCCATCACTTTATCTATGCAGCAAAAAAATAATGATATCTATGAAACATATATAATCATGTTAGGAATCAGAACCCTGATACTGATGACTACAATGTACTATCACAAATTGATGTCAACTAGTGTATATTGTTTTCACTGTGTAGAACACTACTCAGTACCGCTGTCACTATGTCAAATACTGTTGAGTATTGCTTTCACTAGAAACTAACAAATCAGATCTATAGATCTGTATAATAGTAGAGACAAACCTAGATTTACCTAATCACTAAAGTCACCTGAAGCCAAGATGTCAAGCCCTAGATCTGAAATGGGTCGCCCTCATCAACATTGTCTGCGGGTGATAGAAACTTTTGGGTTGCTCTCATGAATACAGTAGGTGAGAAACTGTGACTGTAGAGTTGCCTCCAAGAGGTCTCTATGTGTGCTATCACTATGTCAAATATTGTTGAGTACTGTTGTCACTGTCAATGAGCCGAATACATATGTTTGCAATGGAAACTAACAAATCAGATCTACAAATCTGTATAATAGTAGAGAGAAACCCTGATCTACCTGATCACTGAAGTCACTTCAAGGTTAGATGTAAACCATAGATCTGAAATGGGTTTCCCTCATCAACACTATCTATGAGTGACATAAAATTCTGGGTTTCTCTGATGAATCTAGTATGTGAGTGACTGTGACTGTAGAGTCGCTTCCAGGAGGTCTCTATGCATGTGATTCTATCACTGAACTGCAAAGACCCAAAGTCACTCCCTATCCAAGCTATGTGAGCAACTAAAAAACCAAAGTCACACCCTTTTTGAGTTGTGCGAGTGACTGAGATGACAAGGTCGCTCCCAGGGTTACCTGGTGTAAGCAGTCAGGGACAAAAACATTCCAATCTTCCTTTGAACCCAGAGTCACTCCCATAAGCCTTTGTTGAATCGTCGAAGGGCCTATAGTAACTCTCATAGGCTTGTGTTCTAGTGACCAGGGACTAGAATGCCATGTTCTCTCCCAACAACCGAGATCCAAAAGTCCCTAACCTAGAGTGAACCTTTCGCCTATGATTTTAGACCCTTGAGCAAACTCCTTCTGTCGAGCTTGTGAGAACCAAGAAAAAATAGAAGAGAAGATTTCTCCAAATGATCGTGAGGTATCTTCTATTTATAGGATTTCCTGAGGGATCACTTGAGGTTAAGACTGGCCCAAGAAGTTAGTCATGTGGTTAGGGAAAACCCATTCCATAATACATGTGTGAATAAAATAATTGATAACTCAACTTTCACTTAGCCAAATTGGGTGATATTTAGGTCAACTTTGGTCCTCTCGAAAAGTGGAATCTAATGTAATAATTATGCTGGTAATTTGAGTTTTCCAAGGTGGAATTTTACTACAGTTGCAAAAAAATTAGCACTCCCTCTCAACTAGGGAGAATTCCACCTGTCAATATTTGTCCATCAAACAATATGCCATTATGGAATCTTTGAGTATCATCACATATCATCACGCATCATATTTTTCATGTAGGTGTCGTACCATGTCCATCTCAAGTGTTTCATCATCACAAATCATCATTTTATATCTTGATCAATCCTTTATGTATTCCTACTTATCTCTTGACTGTTCCTTCTCGTATGTTGAACATTCTCGGATCTAAAAGAAGAATAATTTCTTACTGGAGGGGATCTCAAGCTACCACCCTCTATCCATCAAGCTACTATTTCAAATCTCTACTAGTGGGCTGCTACCTAGAATATCATAATCAATCGTCATTGGAGAGTATATCATCAAGGAGCACGTCTCAACCTAGAACCACATCAGGGAGTAATAGATTCCACCTGTACTGAGAAATAGGATAATGCATCACATAGGGGAGTACACCCTCAACCCTGAAATTTGATCAGGGAGCTTACCCTCAACCTAGAATCATATCGGGTTATCTATGTATCACCAAAAAATGATCACCTACCCATTTCTAACTAGGTGGATCAAAATACACCATGTGGATTTAATTTTACCATACTAAAATCACTTTCACTATGGAAAATACTTTAGTAAACCACTTTTATTAAATTATTTTATGATTTAAATAAGAAAATCCCATGAGAATAATTAGATAAATCATTATTTATTTAATTTTTCTAGGAATTATTATTAAATCATTATTTAATAATTATTCCTTGTCCCATTTGACTAAATCCCTTAGTAATATTTAAATAAATCATTATTTATTTGAATTTCCTTATTTCTGTTATTAGAATAATTATTAAATCACTATTTAACAATTATTTTGGTTTCACACCTTTCTTGTTCCTCGCAAAAAAAGTTAATAAATCATTTTATTTGTTAATTATTTCTAAATAAAATAATTTAGCCATTTTAAATTCCTTTTCCCTCTCCAATAAATATAATAAATTATTCCTAGTAGTTAGATCTGAATATAGTCAATAATAATTTATTATTCTCCATTTTTGAGATTAACTCCATACTTTCCTATATAAAGGAGGGTTTTTCATTCATTCCTCACCATGATCATTATCATCATCAATATTATCGTTATTTTCTTGAGCTCCCATTTGATTTCTTCTCTTTGTTTCGGTTTTTCACACGATTGAGAGATGGAATTCTATTTCTGAAGCATCAAGGATATCAAAGGACCCATCCCACAGAGGGGGACTTATAGACCAATCTGTAGATCTCCTTCACCAGGTGTTATCAATAAATACTTATTCATTTAAAATCATATTTCCATTGGGTTATTATTCTAGATATATTATTTTGCTGCTATTTATTTTAGATCTTGTTTTCTTTTACTACAATTTTTCCCTTTGTGTTGCAGATCTAGAATGACAACAACCATCAACTTGTCGTTAGGGTCACTTGTCACCTAGTGACTTAAGTGATATTTTTTTTTGGTACACCTTCCAATGATTTTCATACTAACAATTTCAACCCATCCTATTGTCTACTAACGTTCCCATCAATAATCTAGAATAGTCATGTGGTAGAACACCTCATGCACATATTTCAAAGCATGCTCAGAGGCAACTCTATTTGAGTGAAGAAACTCACTCATGAATTCATTGAGGTTCTATGCACATCATACATATATAGATGGATGTTCAAAACGAGCTTCAACCATTGGATTCCAAGTCAAATTCAACAACATCTTGAACTTCAAATTCGAGTATCCAATAATTCGCAATTTTCATTATTCAAAAACATTTTCCAATAGATTTTCAATATGGAATTTCTTTCTTAAATTCCAGAAATTGATTCATCATGGCATGATACATTGTTTTGGGCTTCATAAGCCATCTCCCTCTGATTTAGATCATCAGAGGCTCATCACCTTTCACAAGTAGATCATTGTGATATAAAACCAAAACAATAATTAATATGAAATCCATACCTTGGAACTCATCATCCTAACTTCGTTAGATAACTGTCAAATATACACATATCTACATCGGGGTGCTTGCTTCATGCAAATATCTCTATAGGTACCATGAGTTACTAAGCCACCATAATTATCCTTACATAACTAAATGTTATACCATCAATCAACAAGGTCAACTCCTCATATTTTATAAGCCAAATCATGAACATTATCAAATTCAACATTATCATAGTATTAATACTTTCAACCAGGAGAAAGGTGTAGCTCATACCAAATCATGACTTCATACTGCCAAAAATCCATGCATTATCAAGCCAAACTTGATTAAGTCATTCTCAGAATCATAATATAAGTCATCCTATCACTAGGTGCAAATGCGTAAATCAAGGATGAGTCATGCAGGTTCTGTTTTTCATGCCAAATCACAACTATAATTATTTCAACCGTTGTGCTAAGAATAAGGAGGGAAATCTCCAAATAAGTCATCATTCCCACATAGTATCAATATTAGGGAAACTCAGCAATCGTCAAATCAAATCGCTAGACAACAGGTCTAGTCTAAATGCTATGGTAGAGAGATCTATATTCAAAGCACATATCAATCATTAATTCAAAGTTATTGTCAAGCATCATGATAAAGCACTTTTCATATATACCAGTAGTGCCAAATCATGCCAACCTCTTGTAGCACAAACATGGTGACATATCTATATATATGTCCTGGTCACGTGCAAACACAAGTCTAGTTTGCATGTTCATGTTATGGAAAACATTCAACCTTTTCCTGTTAGCAGATCTTATTGTTATCTGCAATACATTTCTAGTCTTGATATCTTCCAGGTAACTATCTATTTCCATGCACAATACTTCATTATATGATCAAAAATTTAACTCAATAACTTTAGAAATTAGTTAATAATAGTAGAATATGTTAGAAACATCATGATTTAGAGTTTCGACAACTTTAGAAAGCTTCAGCTGATGGCCAACAACAGTAAAACCTTTGGTTTCTCTCTTCAAGTTAGCATGGGAGAGACTTGAGCTAGTTGGACGTTGTCTAGGCCTTAGCATGCGTGTGGCCAGGGACGAAATATCCTAGATTTGTGATTGCAACTGGAGCAGAAACCCTAACTTCAGATATGAGACTCTGTTGCATATCAATAATGTCTCATGCTCATAAATCATACTTTAGCAACACATAATGAAAATAGTAATAAGTTTAAGAATATTGAGAAGAGATTCTCCCTCTGACTGGGGATCTACATCATTTATCTTCATTCATGTCATCAGCCTGTGTCTACTAGAGTAATGCAACAATAGATATATTATATCATAAACATATATCTATCATGGTTATCATCATCATGACATCAATCTTTCATCAAGTGATTAGACTCAAATCGACAGATAGATGCAACATCATATCTCAAATATTATGAACACAATAGCATTGATCCGGATTTAAACACGAATGTAACAAATTACAAATATAACCATAAATAAAAAGATGCAATAGAAATAACACTTGATTTCATTAATATCAAATACTGAAATATGCTTACAAAAGGAATGGTAATAAGACTAGCTTAGGCGATGGTATCTTATCTCTGAGGCCTATTTATTATTGAGAAACAATGGAAAACCCTAAACATCCAAAAACCAAACCCTAGGAGATGAAGCACCAAACTATGGGTCCCATTTGGATAAATTGGCACATCGACTTCCCAGGGTCATAACTTTGGCATACAATCTCCATTTGATGCGCACAACACCTCGTTAGAAATATCTATCCGAGGACTACAAATTTTGAATGACCAACATTGGAACAACCCATGTTGGTCTTATTTTTCCCAAAAAATATCGTTTAGGGCCTCAAAACGGCTATGGAAGTTAAGGACCTAAAAAATTGCCAAAAATACTAAATTGTGCTACAAATAAGGAAACTGAAAAACTGAAAGAAACAATGTTGGGGGTCCAAGTGGAATAGGCAGGTGGCCACCAATATCCACCTAGATCAAGCATTTTTTGTCAAGTCACTCCATTAAGTTACTGCATCTATTTTAACCATATGTCATCAAGACAAGACCATAGGCAATAAGAGGTCTAGAATATCAATCTTACACTTATACCTCTAACATAAAGGTTATCATTCTCTTGATGAGCAATGAGATCAAATTAGTTCATTCAATAAAATTTTACCAAAACAACAAGAGTATCAATCTTTATTTCTATATGCTTTCATCATGCTTATCGCAAGCATTACTCATGTATAGGAGTCAGTGAACTATCCTTCTATATGAAATCTATCATGACAAGTATCAAGAGTATAATTTTATAGAGCAAAGGTGCTAGCCTTCTTTATAGGATCAAGATATCCAACAGATAGATCATAGATGTTAGCCAAACACCAATCGTATCAATGTATCAACATTAGATAGCCTCATAGAATTCAAGAAGGTCGAATTGTTCAATAGTAAGTGCATAATTTCATCATATGAGACATATATCCAAGTCACTTTCGTATGCATATATGAGCCATTAAGGAAAGAGCCATTTTCATCATACCTTAGGGCTTACTGAGCCAATAGCTGAAACACAACATACCATGCATACCTTTAGGTATTAAAATACCTGAGCAGCTATTTATTGGACATAAGCCACCTGAAGCACTTTATCATATTTTCATTAAGTACCTCTTTGTCTGTTTCCAGATCTGCATCTCAAAATGATCCTTAAGAAGGATCTACACATCACATCTCATCAAAGAGGTCAGAAACACCCATATAGATATGCATGGAGAAAAAGCACTAACATAATCATCAGATCCATAAGTCTAACAAGTAAGAAGCATTATACGTGAAGAAATACTTATCTTCAATGAGAGGTGATCCTCTCCCTCTTGAACCAACCTTCAAGAGCCATCATTGTCCATGGTCCATATACCAATGTTGTCTTCAAGTATCCAACCATATCTGCTAGGGATTATCCCATTTAGGGCTTCATTAAATCTCCCACAAGTGCTTGAGCATCTTCTCATTTACCATACTATACCTCATATAGTTTCCATCAACCAAGGTTTTCTCTCCAACCCTAACATCATAGAATCCATCAACTCTAATCATGACGACTCCTAGAATTTTCTTCAAACACATGAATTCTTTTAGGTCTCCACCATTCTCTTCTTTCTTCCATCAATGGTGTCATCATCGGGGTGATCTCCATGCCGTTTCTTCATCCTAGCTTCCATACCATGTTACTTTTCTTAGGGCGAAATTGTTCTTTGCTATGATTGTTGCATTTCATTATTAATACATTAAGTTCACACCATTTCATCATTACATTATTCAAATCTATGCCATTATACATAAACATATGCAATTACATAGGAAGAAACAACATCACCATCATCAATAATGCACTAGAATATAAAATGGATAGTAGAAGAAATCATGGACACTCATAGAGACATCAGGATTGGCCCAAGACTAGGGAAAAACCCAATGTGTGGCAAACCCTTGCAAATATTCTTCTTCTTAGATCATCATCAAATGATGCAGCAAAATAGAGTACAATGATCCATGACTTTATATATGTCGCAAAACAATGATATCTATGAAATAGATCTAAACATGCTAGGAATTAGAACCCTCATATTGATGACAATAATGTGGTGATACAAACTGATGTCAAATGTTATATACTATTGTCACTGTGCCAAACACTATTGAGTATTGTTGTCATTATGTCCAATACTGCTCAGTACTGATGTCAGTGTCAATGAGCCCAATACATATGTTTACAACGAAAATAACAAATCATATCTATAGATCTACAAATCTATATAATAGTAGAGAGAAACCGAGATCTACCTCATCGCTGAATTCAACTAAAGTGAAGATGCAAAACCCTAGATCTAGACTGGGTCACCCTCATCAACATTGTCTGTGAGCAACTACAACTTCTGGGTCACTCTCACGAATATAGTATGCGAGTGACTATGACTACAGAGTCTCTCCCAGGAGGTCTCTATGTGTGCAATTCTAGAACTGAACTATAAAGACCTAAAGTCTCTCCCTTGTCAAGTTGTGTGAGTGCCCAACAAACCAAATTTGCACCGCTTCTAAGTTGTGTGAGCGACTGAGCTAACCGGGTCACTCCCAGGCCTACCTAGTCTGAGCGACTGGGGATAAGAACCTTCCGATCTGCCTCTAAACCTAGAGTTGATCCCATAAGCCTCTATGCCAACTTCCAAGGGTATATAATCTCTCTCATAGGCTTGTGTGCCAGTGGCTAGGGACCAAAATTCCATTTTCTGTGCCAATGATCGAGATACAGAAGACCCTAACCCAAAGTGAACCTTTTGCCTATGATTTTGGACCCTTGAGTGAATTCCTTCCATTAAACATGTGTGAGGTAAGACAAAAGAGAAGAGAGGATGTGTCCAAATGATCTTGAGGTATATTCTATTTATAGGATTTCCCGAGGGGTCACTTGGGGTTAACACTAACCCAAGCAATTACTCATGTGGTTAGGAACAACCCATTCCATAATACATGTGTGAATAAAATAATTCATAACTCAACTTCTCCTTAACTAAATTGGGTGATATTTGGGTTGATTTTAGTCCTCACGAAAAGAGGAATATAATGTAATCATTATCTTGGTAATTTGAGCTGTCCATGGTGGAATTTTACTATAGTTTCCCAATCCCCTATATTCAAATTTATAGCCTGGGTCAGTATAGCTTCAAGTACGTTGTTGGTGGATTCCACTTTCCCCATTGGCTTGTGGATGGTATGGAGTATAATTTTCGTGTTTGATATTGTACTACTCCATAATATTTTGCACCATCTTTGATGTAAATTGAGCACCTTGATCTGTTACAATTTCTCTTGGACCACTAAAACAAGTGAAAATGTCCCCAAAAAGAAATGTAACAACAAAATTTTTAGTAGAAAAAGTAAGTTGCTTAGCTTCTACCCATTTTGTAACATAATATGTGAAAGCAGTAATATACATATTTTGTATGGATGGAGGATTTATTATACCAATTAAATATAAAGTCCATTTTTCAAAGAGCTTTATTAGTACTTGAGGTTGAATAGGCAATTTATTTAATTGAATATGTCTCCCCATTCGTTGGAAACTTTTACACCTTTTGAAATATTCCTCGGAATCCTTGAAAAGGGAAGGCCAAAATATCCCCAAAAGAACCACTTTATATGTAGTTCTTTTATCAGAAAAGTTTCCTCCACATTGTACATCATGCCAATATTTTAAGATCTCAAGTACTCATCTTCTTGAACACATCTTCGAATGATCAAATCAGGTCCAATTTCATACAATTCCCCTTCTATCCAAGAATATTATGCACTGGCTTTAATGACTCTTTTATTTTATTTAGCTTATAATTGAGGAGGAAATTTCCCTATAGCTAAATCATTAGCAATATCTGCAAACCACAGAGTTTTAATAGATACTACAAAAGGATATTTATGAGGAAAATTGCATATTACGAAAGTATCATTATTATCTTTTTTCATCTTGGAAATAAAATCATCAACTATGTTTCCCTTTCCTGACCTATCTCAAATGGTAATATTGAATTCTTGCAATAATAAAAGCCATCTAGTGATCCTGACATTAATAATCAATTTGTTCATTAAATACCTAATTGAAGAACGATCTGTATGAATGAAAGTCTCATAATCAGTGATATAATGTCTAAACTTATTAATGCCATGAACAACAACTAAAAACTTATTTTCTGTAACTGTGTAATTTAACTCTGCAAGAGTCAATGTTTACCTGTGTAATAAATAAATAAGAAGGCAAGTCCTTTTGTCCCAATACAACTCCCAAAGTTATAACTAAAGCACGAGTTGAAATATGAATTAGGAAAGACCAATTTGGTCCTATTAAAATTGGTGTTTCAAAAATCTTCTATTTGATTGTGTTAGTGTCGGTATCTTCATCCCTCCATCGGTGATCAAATTTCTCTTTTTGCATTCATAGCAGGGGTCCCCTTCGATCAGTTGCATTCCCTTAGGTCATGGATCAACTAATGGTACTGGTTCATTGTCAATTTCCCTCATGCCATTTACCTGCTGGCCTATTTTCACATGTTCAGTTCATTTACTGTCATTTTTTTCATTCCATTTACCAAAATCATTTTTAGGGTTTTAGGTCTCATTAGGTCTAGGGTTTTCCACCATGGTTATCAAAAACTCAATAAAGGGTCAGTAGGCACATGAGGAGGTCTAATAAGTTCATCAGATCAAAACTTCAATGATGATATGCTCAATAAGTGGTTTTTACCTCAAAACTCTGTTTTGAGGTGAAAATAGAGTTTTTATTTCTATGTACAAAAAATTTATGTAATTTCAATATTTTCTATATGTAATAAGTTTAAAGCTGCTTCCCTTGCTCATGTTGCCAACTCCAGCCACTACAGACAAAAAACACAAGCATCAATGCATCAGGGTACCAAGTGAATTAAGAAAAGTCAGTTCAAATGAAAAAACAGAGCTTATGACCAAAAGTGACTTTGACATTAGAAAAGTGGGTTTGGAATAAGTAAAAATTAAAAGCCATCCATATTTAAAGTGAAAGGGGAGCCATTTATCATTTTATTGTGAAAAATTCCCTTGGAGAGAAAAAAATCGTGATTTGGAGCAAAGGAGATAAAAAACCCTGTTTTCCAAGCAAAATTGCCTAGCACTGCACATCAGAGGTAGTGCGCTACGCATCAAGCTAGTGCTGTGCATCACTGGCTGTCTTGCAATGTAAATTTCCACAGGCCCTGCGCATCAGGGGGCGCTGCACATTGGGCCTATTGCGCTTCACATCAGCCCAGAACTTGCTAAATCATTCCAAATTGTCCAATAACCCTAAAAAATGCTACATTTCCATGCTACAAGTAAGTAATCATCATCCTAAAGCTGAATTTGAGGTCATACTTGTGTTCTTCATGAATCTTGCATGTTGAAAGTGAAACCCTAGCTTGTCTTCACTGTTTGCCATTCTATTGTGCAATTTTCACTCCACCATCACTAAAAGCATCATTAAACCATTTTCACTCTTTCATTACCCTAAATCACTCTATCCATCCTATTCTCCACATCCCACTCCCCTAAAACAACTAATTGCCTTCACCAAATGCTAAATCCCTCACTAAACCCTAGTTTCCCAAAACTAATCCCTTCATTCCCCAATTCCATTTCCCAAGAGTAAAATCTCTTCATACTCATCACCCTTGTCCTCCTTCATTACCATTTTTCACCATATCTTCATCACATCATTTTCCTAAGATAAACACCATGGACCATGGCAAGAAACAATGATTCAAGCTATGAAGAAGAAACACTAAGTGATAGTTCAAGAGAAAGGAATGTCCAGCCTAGGATACCTCACAAGGGTGGGAAAATTATCAGAGAAGAACCTATTCACATTGTTGAACTCCCTCCTTGCCCCATTGCTACCACTTGCTTCAAATACCAATCTTGCTTTGAGTTTTGTGAGATGGTTGAGAGGGTTAGATATCATCATGAATTAGCAAGGAAATTTATCATCAACATGGAGAACAATATGGTACACCTTGCTGGCATCAATTTCACTCTTTCACCTGCCATTATTGCAGAAGCAACTAGAATGCCAGATGTAGGGGAAAGAGTGAACAAAAGATAGAATATCAGCAAGCAGCACTATGAACCATACATTAAAGCCAAATATCATAGTAAATTTGGCGGGGTGTTTCCTTTCAAGTTCTTGGAGGACCGGTATGTTCCACTAATGAAACTCATCATCAAATACTTCACATGTGAGGCTAGGTTCTCCAGAATCTATGCCTATCATATCAGATTACTTATGCATTTCACCAGGGTTAGAATGATGAGAATTCCATATTTCATTTGCAAAAACATAGAGGGGATGACTGTTCTTGCAAAGAGAAAACCATACCCACAGCAGCTCAACAACATTTATCACTTTGCTATCGTCAAGATTATTGTTGTGCATCAGCTCACTCAGTTGGGAGTGCCATGGGAAACCTTCATTGCCCATGATATCTTCAAAGGGCCTCAAATTTTTACAGATCTTTAGGAGGAAGGTGGAACTTCCGGGCAACAAAGAGATCCTGAAAGAAAAACTGAAGAGGCTCACATTCCTGTGTTTATAACTTATGAAAAATGCACAAGAAGACTTTTTACAGTTGCCAAACGAGTATTATCTCCACCAGTGATGGAAGGGGTTTCATTTCCTTCACCGGATCACAGGCAAATGCTATCTTCACCTAGGGTGAAAGAGGCTTTGCCTTCTCCTTCAGCAGAACAAGTACACGACAAAGGAAATCAACAATTTCATGATGAAGGGCCTTATGAAGGCCAATAGAGGGATTTTGTTTTGGTTGAGGAAGAGGACAATGATTTGGGCTCCCAAAGCTCAAGACTCAAGGATGTGGTCATCAAGGAGAAACAAGTTGAGATCCAAGCCCTATCACTTGACCTTGAGAGCTTTAAATGGATCATTAATTACCTAGAGCAATAGAACAAGCAATTGGAGGACAAACAAACAATCATGGAGTTGCAAACCATAAGGGAAAACTGGCAAGTGGCAAAAAGGAGGAAAATCAAGATGACATCACTAGAGAAAGAAATAGAGGCTGATCGAGAATCATGGTTTGAAAGAGTGAATATCCACCTTGAGAAGCTGCTTGACAAGGTTAACAAGGAGAAGAACATGTTGCACCACATGGCTTATCACTACTTGGACCAGAATAAGATTTGCAAGACAAGGATAAGAAGCCTAAAAGCCAAGTTAAAGAGAGCTTTAAAAGCAAAAAAGGAGCAAGATAAACTTAAAATTTTGGCTGCAGCTTCCTTGGCTTAGCAAAGAAATTGATAAGCTTGCCTCTTGCCAATTTTGAAGCAATTTGGAGAAATGTTTGTTATTTCATAAATTTTAATTGCAAAACACAGGAAATTTCATCTGATGCGCAGCGCCACTGGCCCTACGCATTGAGATGGCTGGGAATTTTACAAAATGGATTGCATTTTTGGATTCCTCTTGAAAAAATTACTAAAATATAGAAAGTTTCATGAAGTTTGGAGGATATCTGGTCACCTAAAGGGCAAACAACACCTAAAAAATGCCCTCTTTGCCACTTTTTGGACCCACAGGAAGCAGTCTTGGGAGAAGTGACTTTTGAAGGGGCAAATGGACTCTAAATCCAAAAATTCCAGTTGTCCTAGAAAGTAGACAGATAGAGCTTTCCAAAAAACCATCTTGGACCTAATTTGGTGAAGGGGAAGGCCTTAAAACTCAGCCTTGAAGTGGCACTGCGCGTTAGGCTCAAGGCGTTGCGCATCAGGCAAAATTTTGCCAATTTTGCTCAAAAACTCAAATTTTCGCCTAGTTTTCTACCAGTTTGACTTTTTCTTCTCTCATGGTTAAATGCATGATGTAATATGATGTAAATTGATGTACTATGATGTAAAAATGATGAAAAATGACTTAAGGAGATAGATACATCAGTTTTAGGTGGTTTTGAGTTGAATGAATCAGTTTCCATAGTTTTAGAGGCAAGTTGTTCCACTACCTATTTTTCAATTCCTAGTTTAGATCTTGTTGAAACAGCTCCTTGACTCATGGATTCAACCTCTGATGGCTAACATAGGTGGTTTGATGCCTATATCTTCTACTTTCCTAGTCATTTGTCAAGGTTGGACTCTTGTGGATGCATTGAGCACTATTGTACATCACTTCTGCAGTTTGGCAAGGAAATAAACTAGGGTTTTGCATCATTTGGTGGGATTCTTGTGGTAATGTGAATTAGCATTGTTTTCTTCTCAGTGATTCAGTTTATCTTATGTTTATGTGTGCCATCATCTCTTTTATTCTGCATAACTAAATGAAACAAGTGTAAAAGGTAGAATCCATTGATGTTTCAGTGCTCTGCCTTGGGGTTTATTTAATTTTGAATGTTTTCTACTATTTGAAGAGGACTCATGACATTTGCATGTCCTCTCCAACTCCTCAGCAATCTTTAGACTCACCATTACATTCATTTCAAAGTGCTAAAACACTTTCCTACCTCACCCCACAAAAACCTCTACAAATCTGTGTCGATTTCCTAGACCCAAAGCTGCCTTCCCCATCTAATCAAGCAACCAACCATTAAAATCAAACAAATTCCTCCTAGCAAGCATACCTAGCTTAAAATTAGTGTTTATATCAGTTGTCCCAAGCCTTTCTTGATATATTTTCATTGAGATTGACAAGGAGAGAGCCCTCTCCCAACCTAGTAGGGCTAGCTACCAGGTTAAGCGTGGTTTGATTTTACCCTAGACCTGCCTTTCTTAGCCTGAGGTAGATCAAGGAACTAACATAGTGGCAACCATACTGGGGAAGAATTGAAAACTATTGCCCCAGTACATTAAACAATTCTAGACTTTTGGATAATGAGTTTAGAATTCAGTAGGCTGACAAGATTGTAATTTCAATTTGAATCTTGGAAATAATTCAACACACTAGCTACCCAATGATACACCAGGGCCAATCCTGATCCTGATCCTCCTCCCGTGTATGAAAATCCAAATCTCATTCCAAGAATTCTCCACCAAGAAAGTTTTGTGATACCTGTGTTTAGATCTCATTCATGCCCAGTTGTTTTTGAATATCTTGAAGATCTCCCGTTTGATGAACATTTTGATCTATCTTTGTTTGAAACTAAATCTAAAAGTGTAGTTGGTGCTACTGTTCTAAATCTGGAGTTTGTTCAATATCTTGAAACTGAAAGGGAAAATAGATCAATTGATGCTTATATTTTGAATCTTCAAACTTCTATCATGGATACCAATATTCCCGAGTTCTTAGTGTCTGCATCTGCTACTCTTGGTTCATCTTCTATTGTGTCTCGTTCAAAAATTCCTACTGAACCTCCTTTTATCCCCACCATTCCCGTGCAGCCCACCATATATGATCAGAGATCTGTTGTCTCTTCACCCCCATCAACCCTTTCTACACCTCAAACATCAAACATTTCTTCACCTCCTTCCACACCTCATACACCCATCACATTGACTGCTATCATTGTTCCCACTCCTCCTACATCCCCAAGGCCAGTTTCAAATCCACCTCGAGCAATGGCTGCCAGGTATGCACCTCTCAGTTTTCCACAAAATTTGGATGCTATGCCTGCTAATTACGAAAGTAAAATCCCATTGTTTGATGCTACCCAAGGTATCACAGTGCAACAACATGTTGATAGCATGAGAGATTTCTTTGATCTTCACGAGATAGATGAAGAGAATGTGACTATGAGATTATTTGGGCAAACTTTTGGAGGCCAAGTGCAAAAGTGTTTCAGAGCATTGCCTACTGGAACTATTAATACATTGGCGGTTCTTCAAAGACAATTTCTGGATCGTTGGGAGGTAAAGAAAAATCCACTCCAAATCCTTTCTAAGTATGAAAGCATAAAGAGGAATGTTGGTGAAAGTGTCCAAGAATACTGTGTTAGATTCAATGCTGTTTATAATGATATTCCAGCTGATATCAAGCCACCAATGGGGCTGGCTTTGATAAAATTTCCCGATAGCCTTGATCCCGACATGGCATATCAATTGAGAGAAAGAGACCCGGCTACATTGGAGGATATGCAGAAAATTGTAATAAGTGTGGAGGCAAATCTACTAGCTAAGAGAGCTAGGACAAAGACCAAGAAGAAGGTGACCATAAAGGAAGAAGTTTCTTCCTCAGATCATTTGCTTCATAAGATTGAGAAGATTTTTGACAGATTAACTATTGCAAATAAGCCTAAGACACAGGTCAGAAACCCAAATTTCCGTGGTCAGCAGCAACCACAGTTCAGGATTAAACAATAGGAGCAAAGAGCGCAAGACCAAGCAGCACAACAACAAGTCAAAACACCATTACAATAGAACTATGTCCATGGCACTAAATCAAATGATGATGAGAATCCAATAGGAGAGGAGAATCACTTTTTTACACCAGATGGTTTGCCAATTTATATCATGGAGGATGAGGAATATTCAGAAAGCCCAGCTGTACAAAAAGATGAAGATTTTATATTAGCAAATGAAATAGTCCTAGAAGAAGAATCATATGAATATCAGAGGGGATATATGAATGCATTGACAGCGTAGCAAAGACAATATTCACTCAGGAGTAGGGATGTACCGATTAATCCAATTCAGAAGCAGAAGGAAGAAACACCACCAAAGAATGATTCTCCAAATGTTCAGAAAAAAGGAAAAGAGCCAGCAGATCCTACTTCCAGCAAAGTACAATCAGCAAATGAGAAGTCAAATCAGCCAAGTGCAACAAAGGAGAAGACTGAAAAGAAGGATGCTCCAGTCAAAGAGGTAGAGAAAACTACAGCCTTTAGCTTAGAGAATGAGATTGCTAAGTTAAAAGTGTCGATACCTTTGACTGAATTAATGAAGAATAATAGTTATAAAGGTCAAGTGTCAAAGATTTTGAATGTAGATCCCCTGTCTGATATGGTTAATGTGGAAGATGACCAACCCGAGCTTATCTTTGGTCTGGAATTAGAAGGCCAATCTGAGGATAGTGATGTAGCCCCTTTTTACATCAGCCTTAGATTGCATGATTATGTCTTGCACAATGCCATGTTTGATTCAAGAGCATCTCACAACCTGATGCCAAAGGCAATTATGGAAAAATTGGGTTTGGACATCACTCGCAAGTATCATGATCTTTATTCCTTTGACTCTGGTAGTGTCAGATGTATTGGTCTCATTAAAGATTTGGTTGTGACTTTAGATCAGATTCTAGCAAAGAATGTTCTCATGGATATAGTTGTGGCTGACATTCACCTTAGATTTGGCATTCTTTTATCTAGGTTGTGGGGTGCAAAACTCAAAGGGAAATTACAATTATATTTCTCCTATGTCACTATTCCCGTGTTTGGTCAATTGAAGAAATTATATAGGGAGAAAAAGATGAAGTATATTATCACAAGAAAGGAGAAAACTTTGAATCATCCAATTAATTATGTACATACAGATTTAGAATATTTTGTTCTTTATTCTAACAATGTTTTTAATCATGTAAATAGTCAATTAGTTGAAGTGGAAGACATTCTAGAGATAACAGAAAATTTTAGAGCAGTACTTGATCAAGAGACACAAAGGCTTGAAAGTACCTGTTGTTGGGAAAAGTATCCAATACGGAATGACCCTATCCCACTCTAAGGGTGACAGTACCTCAGCAACAATCAAAGCAAAGCTATCTAAGATTTCTTCTTTATGAGATGTAAGAGAGAGGAGAAAGGGATCCACTAACCGATGTCTTTCGCCAATGGTTGATCCAATCTTCTCTCCTTGCTGCTTGCTCCCAGCTCCTTGCTCTTTCACTGGCCCAGCTACACCAAGATCCTGAAAAATGACAAGAGAGGGAAACTACAAGAAGCATACATTCATAACTGATTCAAGGATTAGAATAAATCAAATACACAAGTATAACAATACATCATTGAAACACATGCATATAGAAGAACCTCAAATGCTTTATTAATGGAAGAAGTAAAGTTCAGGGAGTGATACAACCATAAGAGGCCCAATCCAGCATCACCTCCCCAGCAGAAAGGAATCTCTATCTTCACCTCCTTCAAAGCAAATCACCCAATAGCTCTAACCTCAAACCAGCAGCAATTCTTTGCAAATACCAAATTCCAGCCTCTAGATCTCATAGGGTAGAGATCCTTATATAGAGTTTTGGAGAGAGCATGAGTCAGCTTGATGTGTGACTAGTGTCCTCTCTAACTCCAGTTCTTCTTCAGTTCTTGAGTCCACTTGGAGATCCTGGCTTCCACTTGGAGTTTTAGAACCTCTTACTCATCACTAGGCGAATTCCTTGATCCAAGTGTCATTTTGGAAGCTTCCTGGGCACTGACACATTGAGGAACAAGACTTCCACTTGCCAAATCTCGCTCAGCGCAGGTAGCCTTTGCTGGAGTTGACATTCAGCGCAGGTAGACCATGGAGCAGTTAACATTCAGCGCAGGTAGACCATGGAGCAGTTGACATTCAGCGCAGATGCTCAGTGGAGTAGTTGACATGATCCAGAATTGACTTGTTTTTGAGTGTTTTTCAGTGGAGAACTGATTTTAATTGCTGTGGTTTGCTGACCTTGTTCCTCTAGGGGTAGGAACAACATGTTTAGGGACTTTGGATCCCTTAGATTATGGACATTTCATGCTTCATGCTGTAAGGCACAAAAATGTCTATAACAGTTGCCCCCTAAAGTATGAGGTCGTTTATCGGGTGAAATGCTTTATCGGGAGGATCCGAAGTTCATCCAACGCTGTGGGGAGAGACCTGTAATAAGATACAATACAATACATTATTTTTCATACTGCTTTCATGATCTAGCTGAGGCGGGCATTCCCATGCTCAGCTTTATAAATTCATTTTTTGTACATAAAATAGACAATCGTCTGATGGTAGACTGATAATTTAGGTGAAATTATCATCCTTTGAGTAGGATGATCATCTGCTGTAATGATGTACATGTCAAATGTCTTTATTTCCTGAATATATATCGCAGCCCGGATGGATGAAACTAGATCCGGGGTCTTCAAACTCGTTCGATCTTCACTCTAAGTACAAGTCGATCCATGTGAGAATTTCGCTGAAGTCGAACATGGAAAGACATCGCTTGATTACCGGTCAATGAGGTAAACCGTTAACAAGCGCGAGAGGAATCACCAATAATGACAATGACCCTCAAGGTACTGCAGTACAATTCGCGTGGTGTGAATAGAGGACTTGGCGTCGAACACCACGCAAAATCTTCTGGTCGGAGGTCATTGATGTATACCTGTCGCCAGAAGTGAGAAACTTGCCATTGAGGCATGCAAGCTTCAAAGTACTGAAGGGGGTGTTCCTAGATCAACTTCTTGGATAATGAGCTGATGTCGACAAGAAGCGGTCCGTCAAAGGAGGGCCTTAATGGATCCCACATCAGTGACAAGGAACGGAGCTAATGGTTTTAATGGAGGTGAAAGCGATCTGTGAAATATGATTCAGGGTGGCGGTCATGAAAGGATGAAGGATAATGTATGGCAGTGGATGGGACACGGTTGACTCTTTCTGAATGGCTTCTCTTGAACATGTGGCGACACTGATACGATGGATTGGTAGCATTACCCCAAATATGGATGGTATGGCGAGACCATGGTGATGTGACCGGTGAATGAAACCACCCAACCCGAATGTGGTACGGAGGAAAAGTGTCATGTTCAAGAGTGACTTGCTACCATTAAATCTTTGAGTTTCTCCCAATTTTTCCCCAGTCATTTCTGACCAGTACCTCTTTATTTTAGTCAAGTTTGAGGAGGATAACATATGCTTGTTCTATAACCTGCCCTTCGGGCAAGCCCATCGCTATGTTTTAACGAGCCTAGCGATAGGGAAACTCGCTCTCGTCTAAAGACAAGTTTGTCGCTATTCAATGCTTTTAACGAGTCTAGCGACAAAGACAACTCGGTCCTTTTCATTTTTAGAGAGTTTGAAAAGGTACGTAAAGTGAACTCCAAAAGTCCTTTTTCGTCATCTAATCCCTTAAGTCCGAAAAAGTATAAAACAATACAGAAGGGATGAGTTTTCGATAGTTTTAACGAGCCGAATAAAACAAGCGCTCGATCTTTTTGTGCAATAATCCCTCAGGTCCAAAAAGATTAAAATCTAGAGGAGGGATAGCTCTTCCGGTCCCTTTAACGAGCTGGAAGGCCAAAACTCGGCAATCTTTTCATATTTTACGAGTCAGTTGAAAAGAGCTCAAAGAAGACTCGTCTTCTAAGGAACGAGTGATAAACAGGGGTAGTAGCAGATTCTAGGTACAGGTTGGAATTTTCCAATCACGGCAGTGTCACAAGGATGGCTAGGTGAAATCACTCTTCGCATCTGCTCCTCAAAAGAGGTAAACAATCAAGTGGAGTTGAACGATCGGCCAAATGAAAAGTGGAGGTGACGGTGCAAACACGACCAGGGCTTTTATGGCTGATAAATTTACGATCACAATGGTTATTTATCGGTTCATTTTTTCTGGATGAGCTTGAACTCTAGGGGAAAGCTTGCTCACAAACTTATGTTTATTTTTTAACAAGCATGAACTATGTGCTAAAACTGCTTGGATCTTGCGTTTATTTTTTAACGAGCATGAACTATGTGCTAAAACTGCTCGATATACCAGTCATAAGATAAGAAATGTCCCCTGTGAGATCACTATTTTTTAAGGAGTTTCATCTCACTGAGCTCTACTCCATATCCTTCCTTTATGCAAGTTCGGAAACGGCTAATCCCAAAAACAGATAAATAACCACTCTTTGCTTGCACTCCAAAAGGTTTGCATGCCCCAAGGTATAAAATACAATTTCAAGGCTGCCCCTCCTCTCCCCCACCTCTGCTTTTCTTTGGGTGTTCACAGCTACTTGTCGTCTTGCCAGTCTAATGTTAACGATACTTGTCTTCTCGTCATTTTTAAGGGGTCTTATGCGGTACTTGTCTTCTCGTCGGCCCAACTTTTAACAGATCTTTTGCAAGATCGCAAGAGAACAGCTACTTGCGACAAGAGAATATCTACTTACGACAAGAGAAGAACACTACTCAAAGACAAAACATTTGTGTTATTGAGGGAGGCTTGCCTCTTTCTGGTTACCCAAAGATTGTTTTGTTAACTTCTTCAAACGAAAACATTTCCTCGGCACTGTCTACCTAAATAGACAACGGTGAGTGAA
The DNA here is from genome assembly GCA_031772625.1 of Pinus tabuliformis. NCBI lineage: Eukaryota > Viridiplantae > Streptophyta > Pinopsida > Pinales > Pinaceae > Pinus > Pinus tabuliformis. The sequence continues at coordinate 1,949,871,887 of CM062816.1, forward strand.
AAGTAGATTATTCCACTCACATAACTTTGACAAAAGAATCCTATTCTAGAACAACCCTCTCTCCTCTTCGGACGGGGTACGGACTAGTCATATTCTCCCGCAGAAATTCTACCTTATACCCAGGGTTTTTTCTACCTGAAGCAGACCAGGATGCATGCCCCCTAGGTTCCAGTCCCATCTTTCCGAATCACTCGCACTCATTGGGAAGGAGGACTGGGGGTGGAGACATTTCTTGATTGAATAGACTATTCAGGGTTGGTATTTGACTATTTGCGATGCGTGATCCCGGAAATGAAAGTTGGTCTACGAGCTTGACCATTCTTCCTTCGTGAGGAAAACACATTACTCTAAAGAGTGAGGAGACAATTGCTCCCATGCAATATATATAGTCTCGTCCAAGGAGTAGGTTATAATCCAAGGGTCCTTGAACGACCATCACGTTCATTTGAACGACCTTCCCTTTCAATGTAATGGGCACATTGGGGAGGATCCCTAATGGTCGACTGGTTCCTTTATCAAAGCCTGATAGATTTCTCATCTCAGGCAAAAGCGCCGGGGAACCCAGTGCTTTCCAAGCAATAGAGGAAAGGATACTCACAGATGCCCCTTCATCAATGATAGTGCCAGCCATTACCATCCTGTATATTTGGACGATAATTCTGAATGGTATACTGGCTGGCAACCGGGGTCTGCCTAGTTGGTTCCAGTCAAAGGACACAACCAGGTTGCTTGGTGGTGGGACCAAATACACGGCCAGATATGACCCTGACGAAGTTCCTTCCTGCGATAAAGGAATGGGCGCAGTCCCCTTATGCTCGTCAGAATCTGTGTTGATGAAAAGAATCTGGACGGTGTCATCCTTATTCTCTTCAGTGACAGTGTCATTCGAAGATGAATCCTCTGAAGGAAAAACCGGGTCAACTGCCGCTTCGACCGTTTGACTTTCGTCAGGTCTAGATTCAGTAGGTTCATTTTCAATGACAGACGTTTCAGCTGACCAGTTGAGCAGGACAGCTGGGTTTTCAACTAACGAAGGACTTGGCTCGAGTTTTTTATATCCAAGAGGAAGTCGTGACGGTGAAACCAGACGATCTTCCAAAACTCTCTTCGCCTTGTCTGAGAAGGGACAATGGTGGATGGCGTGATTGCCTTCACACAGTCTGCAGGGAGATCCATCTCTCCCTCTTTGTCTTGGACCTTCACTTTCGCTGGTTGACGGTAAGCATTCAACATGGCTATCAGAGGTTGATGCTCCCGAATTGTGCAAACGAGGGGACCAGTCCCTTAGTATCCGGGGAATACAGGGACAATCTCTGTGGAAGTGGTCTCCTCTACATATGACACATGGCGATTTAGGCCCAGTCAGTGCTGTGTGTGGATTTTTGTCAGATGTCTTTTGCTTGCCCCTAGTCGCTTTTGGCTCCTTCTTCTTCTTCTCTCTCTTCTTCTTCTCCTTCTTCTCTTTGGGAGCTTGGCTTTTGCCGGCTCTACCTTGCGAGGAGGAAGGAGGAGAGGAAGAGTTATCGGAAGTAGAAGGCTGGGTGGCAGCTCTAGACTGATCTAACTGTTGACTCGACTGTTCAGGAACCGTGGTGTTCTAAACTACATTGGTTGAGAAAAGCCAGACCGGCAGGCCAATTGTCAATCCTGGAAGCGACAATGTGGCCATATGGGGCGCACCAACATCTCCCCAAGAGGAGAAGGGACTAGGATTTCCACCAAGGGGAATTCCTTGGTTGGTGTGTTCCATTTTCTCAACTTAAAGACCAACGCAGGAATAGGAGGTGATTTTGTTCCGTTTAAAATGAATTTTAACGACGCTTTTAGACACAACTTGCTTTTTCACTTTTTAAGAGTCGAGAAAAAGCTAAAGATGACTCTAGTCTCCTTCGATGTTTTAACGAGCCCGAAGTGACAAATGCTCGGATGGACTTTTTCCGTTATAGAGTCTGAAAAAGCCAAAAGGAACTGCTCTGGAGTTCTAGGCAGAGGGTGTGCCAAACTTTTCGCAAAACCACAGAATACGTTTTACGGTACGGGTGGTCAATCTTCGTGAATGTTGTGTTCACTGCATTGCGATCAGTAGGGCGGCCGACACGGTTTCCTAAGGATAAAGGATATATGCCTATAGGGGTCTCCCAATATATACGCGACGGTACGTGGGAGCACAATCCGTACTAGCGCTATCGTCCCTCAGGAGGAATCACCCACCTTCCCTGAGATCGACAGTCACTAGGCTTAAAGACGCCGGAACACGTCTCTAGCTTAGACCTCTATGTGTTTGCATTATGTTTCAAAGCGTTGTTATGTTCATTTGATTCATTTTAGGTTGATCTTGTTTAGAAGTTTGCCTTTTTGGATCACCACGAGATGTATGATACAACTTCCTAAATGCAGTCTAAAGATGATAAGCAAGCCTCTCTATCTTTTCAACATATGAAAATCCTAACTACTGAGGGAAAAGAAAGACATCATCTTTTCACACAGAGCATAGAGCACACACTAATGCACTTTTTCCTAAATCAACATGCAAGCTGTCAACATGCAGATGCACAAATGCAGGTATTTCTTTTCTCTTTCTTAATGTTGATGTATTACAAAAAGAAAGCTGTTGTATAACTTTGAATTCAATTTCAAGTGAAAGCAAACAAGCTTTTGTCCAAAATCAGAAGACACCTTAAGATTTACTTGTTTCAACACTAGAAATACATAAATTCAAACCATATGACGAAAGCAAAAGCTCAATCAGCTATGAACAACAAACAAACTAACTCTTAGGATCAAAACGACACTTATCACAGGTCTAGATCTAAGAGGCCACAGCAAGACTAGTTCACTTTCGTTATGGGAAACCGCAAATGATGTAAGAAATACACAAAGAACAAATACAGTTTCTTTATACAACCGAGGTGGAAATGGAGGCAAAGAAAGGTGGTTTCAGGTAAGAACACTGACTGATAACAGGCTGCAAAAACAATGATCAAAACAGGGCAACAGAAAGCAGAGAACCCCAGTTGCACAAGGCAAAACTGGATCAGCGCAGGTGTAACACTGTCAGTTTGACATTCAGCGCAGGTAGCCTTCACGGGACCTGCGTTGAAATGCAGACTGCCTTCACTGCAGCTGCGCTGAAGGAGAAAGTCTCGTTTCTCCTGGGTTCCGGGTTACAGATTGCTCAAAAATCAACAGTTTTTGGCCAAATCAAAGCTATCAATCAGATGTAAACTAAGGGATGATTCAAAGAGGATGAAGACCCGTCACTAAGAGCTTTTCAGAGTCCTTGTGGATCAGCTCTTCAAATCATAAACATGCCCAGAAACTGAGCTAGAGTAGCTGCCCTCTACTTTGCATTTGAAAGATCCAAATGCAGTTCGATTCAGTACTCCCTGTGTTTATAAAATGAATAGCAAAAACACAAACAACCAACAAGATACGTTCCCCAGTGGAGTCGCCAGTTTGTTGTTGGGAAAAGTATCCAATACGGAATGACCCTATCCCACTCTAAGGGTGACAGTACCTCAGCAACAATCAAAGCAAAGCTATCTAAGATTTCTTCTTTATGAGATGTAAGAGAGAGGAGAAAGGGATCCACTAACCGATGTCTTTCGCCAATGGTTGATCCAATCTTCTCTCCTTGCTGCTTGCTCCCAGCTCCTTGCTCTTTCACTGGCCCAGCTACACCAAGATCCTGCAAAATGACAAGAGAGGGAAACTACAAGAAGCATACATTCATAACTGATTCAAGGATTAGAATAAATCAAATACACAAGTATAACAATACATCATTGAAACACATGCATATAGAAGAACCTCAAATGCTTTATTAATGGAAGAAGTAAAGTTCAGGGAGTGATACAACCATAAGAGGCCCAATCCAGCATCACCTCCCCAGCAGAAAGGAATCTCTATCTTCACCTCCTTCAAAGCAAATCACCCAATAGCTCTAACCTCAAACCAGCAGCAATTCTTTGCAAATACCAAATTCCAGCCTCTAGATCTCATAGGGTAGAGATCCTTATATAGAGTTTTGGAGAGAGCATGAGTCAGCTTGATGTGTGACTAGTGTCCTCTCTAACTCCAGTTCTTCTTTAGTTCTTGAGTCCACTTGGAGATCCTAGCTTCCACTTGGAGTTTTAGAACCTCTTACTCATCACTAGGCGAATTCCTTGATCCAAGTGTCATTTTGGAAGCTTCCTGGGCACTGACACATTGAGGAACGAGACTTCCACTTGTCAAATCTCGCTCAGTGCAGGTAGCCTTTGCTGGAGTTGACATTCAGCGCAGGTAGACCATGGAGCAGTTGACATTCAGCGCAGATGCTCAGTGGAGCAGTTGACATGATCCAGAATTGACTTGTTTTTGAGTGTTTTTCAGTGGAGAACTGATTTTAATTGATGTGGTTTGCTGACCTTGTTCCTCTAGGGGTAGGAACAACATGTTTAGGGACTTTGGATCCCTTAGATTATGGACATTTCATGCTTCATGCTGTAAGGCACAAAAATGTCTATAACAGTACCGCTGAACAGTCGACATTCCGTCAGCAGCAGAAAATTGATGGACAACAACCAAAGGTAGAAGAGTAGGCAGAATTCCAGCACATGGAGGAATAAGCAGGTTTGTGGAGTATGGATTTTGATGGAGCAGTAGGTAAGGATGGTGTGGGAATTGGTATTTAGATACACAGCCCTGTTTTCCTACCAAATAAAGTCTCAAGTAATGTAAGATTTTGTTCATATAAATTGGCTTTTGATTGTTCCAATAACGAAGCCGAATATGAGGCACTGATTGCAAGCTTGAAAATCCTTAAGAAGTTGAATGCAAAGAAAATTTCAGTTTATGGCGACTCCGAATTAGTAATCAAACAAGTCAAGGGTGAATACCATCCAAACATCCTTGAATGAGGGCTTACCGTAATGTGGTTTTAGATATTTTGAGGTTGTTTCCAGATCATACTTTGACATGTGTCTCTCATGCACAAAATGTTATTACAGATTCCCTTGCTACAGCTCCAAGTAACTTAAAGATCCTGATGAGTTCAAATAATAAGTTTGAAATTCATGTGAAGCATTGCCCAGCTATCCTTGATAATCTAAGATATTGGTAGGTGTTTTAGGATGACAAAGAGATTGAAGAATTTCTGCAAAATGAAGGCAAATATGAAGACACTTCTATAGATGGTGAGCAAGATTATGGTGAACCAAAAATAGAGGTAAATCATATGGAAGTTTTGTAGTTGAAAGACAATTTCATCCCTAAAGGCCTTATACCTTTAGAGGAATTATTTGATCAAGATGATGTAGCTCGAAAAACAAGCTTAGTGCCGACCGAGAAGGGAGTTGAGGATGTGAATATCGAAACAACAGAAAATCCAAAGATGGTGAAGTTGTCAAAGGCATTACCTCCTCAGGTAAAGGAAAAATACATTAGTTTATTGTCTTCATTTATTGATGTATTTGCATGGGACTATACAGATTTGAAGGAGTACGATAAAAGTATAGTTCAGCATATCATTCCAATCAAGCCCAACCAAAAGCCATTTCGCCAAAAGTTAAGAGGGATAAATCCAAAGTTGTTGCCATCAATAGAGAAAGAGGTGAATCGATTGTAAAAGGCTGGTATAATTGTTCCAATAATATTTTCAAATTGGATCTCCAATTTGGTGCATGTGTGGAAGAAGACAGGTGAGATTAGATTGTGCATTGATTTCAGAAATTTGAATAAGGTGTCATTGAAAGATAATTATCCGTTGCCGAAAATGGACCAAATACTCCAAAGAGTAGTTGGGGCATCTTGTATGTCACTGCTCTATGGGTATTCAGGCTACAATCAAATTTTGGTTCATGAGGATGACAGGGAAAAAACAATATTCACCACTCCGTGGGGGACATTCCACTATGCCAAGATGCCATTTGGTTTAAAGAACTCTGGTGCAACATTTCAGCGGGCTATGGACATCACCTTCTCAAATGAAAAAGATGCATTTTTAGTAGTGTATCTTGATGATTTGACTGTCTTTTCAAATTCAAATGAGGAGAATCTTTACCATCTAAAAATTGTTTTTCAGCGTTGTAGAAAATATGGCATATCACTCAATCCCAAAAAGAGCTTGTTTGCCATGGACGAGGGGAAGCTTCTCAGTCACATAATATCAAAGGAAGGCATCCGCATCGATCCTGCTCGAGTGGAAGCCATTCAAAAAATTGATTTTCCTCGAAGTAAGAAAGAGATCTAAGCATTTAACAGTAATATGAACTTCTTACATCGTTTTGTGTCAAATCTAGCCGAACACTTGAGGGAAATTACAAATATGTTGAAAAAAGATAGTGTGGTTAAGTGGACCGAAGAAGCCATGAAGTCTTTCAACCTGGTGTAGTTGTCTCTTTCTTCAAGTCCAATTTTAATCAGCCCGGATTATTCCCAGGATTTCATATTATTTTCATTCGCTTATGAACATACTATGGTAGCAGTTCTAATGCAAAAAAGAGACCAGCTTGAAAAGCCAATTGCCTTTTTCAGCAGGACAATAAGAGACGTAGCCTTAAAATATAACATTATTGAGAAGCAAGCTCTTGCCTTGGTAAAAGCTTTGAAATATTTCCAGGTATATATTCTGCACTCTGATATTCTTGCTTATGTCCCTAACGTAGCTGTCAAATATGTTTTGGTACAAACAGATCCGAAAGAGAGGCAAGGCAAATGGATCACAGTTTTGTTAGAATATGACTTGGAGATAAATCCAACAAAGCTAATCAAGGGGCAGTGTCTAGCAAAATTGATGGCGGAGTCTAACTTGCATGCCTTGGACATGAACTTGATTGTTGCTATGTCCAAAGAAGATGAAGATAGTTTGCTTGTTCAGGTATCTGAAATTTTTCTTCATTCTCCTTGGTATTCAGATATTGTATATGTGCTCCAGCATCTTTCATCGCCAACGGGAATGGCTAAAAATAAAGGTAGAACTCTGAAACTGAAGGCTACTAGATTTTGTATTATGAATAATGCACTTTATTGGAAAGATCCCAGTGGCATTTTGCTGAATTGTTTGGTTGAGGAGGAAGCAAAACAGGTCATGGATGATTTTCACAAGGGAGAATGTGGAGGTCACCTATTTTGGAAGATGATGTCTAACAAAATTTTGAGAGTAGGGTACTATTGGCCTACCCTCTTTGCTGATGTTTATAAAACTGTCACAAGCTGTCATGAATGCCAAATTTTTCAGGGAAGGAGAAAGTTGCAGCCTCTACCTCTCAAGCCAGTCGAAGTTAGTGCTCCATTTCAGCAGTGGGGCCTAGATTTTATTGGAGAGATTCATCCTACATCTTCAGCTCAGCACAAGTGGATCTTAACAGTGACACATTATTTCACAAAATGGATTGAGGCAATCCCCACTCAGTAGCCACAGACTCGGTAATAATTCAGTTTCTTGAAAATAATATTCTGTCACGTTTTGGCTGTCCTAACAAGATGATTCCAGATAACGCAGTAGCTTTCAAGTCCAAAAAGATGATTGAATTCTGTAGCAAATACAAAATTACCTTGGGACATTCTATTGCATATTATCCGGAAGGTATCAGATTGGGTGAATCTTTGAACAAATCATTGATCAACATCATAAAAAAGCTACTGGAAACAAACAAAAAGAACTAGCATAAGAAATTGGTTAATGCACTATGGGTAGATATAGTAAGCTAGAAGAAGTCAATCGGCATGTCTCCATTCGAGATTGCATATGATATTGGCACGGTGTTCCTGACATCTCTCGTAGTCCCGGTTGTAAAACTTCTATAGGAAGTTGGCAGCGGGGAAAATCATTTTCAGTGAAGAATAAGCCGAATGATCCATTTACAATAGAAGAGAGAGGAAGTTTTTCAAAATACCTTCAGGCTGCAAGAGAGAATTAAAAAGATCTATGATCAGAAGGCAAAGGTGGACAAATTTCAAATTGAAGACATAGTGCTAAAGTGGGATACTAGAAACGAGGATAAAGGTAAGCACGACAAGTTCGAGAATCTGTGGAAGGGGCCATATAGAATTGCTACATGTTGAGGTCAAAATGCTTTTCTCCTCAAAGAAATGAATGGGGAAGATTGTCCAGGAGGGCTAGTCAATGGTTAGCTTCTAAAATGGTATTATCTTTGAGAAGTTTTTTGTTGTCATAATTTGTCATTGTACATACCATTTTATTTCCTTCATTGCAAAGTGTGCACTGTCGTCATTCATTTAGTTTGGAGCCCGAAGTGAAGGCTATAAAGCTGAATGTCTGGTTTTAGTCTTTGGGTTATTTAGTGTGGGTTGTTTAAGTCAGTTTTGAGTCAGCTTTCAGTCTTTGTAACTGAGTCAGTTTTGAGTCAAGATATTGGTTTTAGTTTATTGAATTTATTGACTCCATTTTTCCCAGTGGAAGAGGCACTAGTCTGCTTTCCCAGAGATCTATGGTTCTTGGCACGTCCCAAGAGCTACCATCCCCATTGGAGCCAATGTTAGTGTCGGTATCTTCATCCCTCCGTTGGTGATCAAATTTCTCTTTTTTCATTCATAGTAGGTGTCCCATTTGATCAGATGCATTCCATTACGTCATGGATCAACTGATGGTACTAGTTCATTGTCAATTTACCTCATGCCATTTACCTGCTGGCGTATTTTCACATGTTCAGGTCATTTACTGTCATTTTATTTCATTACATTAACCAAAATCATTTTTATGGTTTTAGGTCTCATTAGGTCTAGGGTTTTCCACCATGGTTATCAAAAACTCAGTAAAGGGTTAGTAGGCACATGAGGAGGTCTAATAAGTTCATCAGCTCAAAATTTCAATGATGATATGCTCAATAAGTGGTTTTTACCTCAAAACTCTTTTTTGAGGTGAAAACGGAGTTTTTATTTCTATGTATAATTCCTTTTTGTAATTTCAATAATTTCTATATGTATTAAGTTCAAAGCTATTGCCCTTGCTCACCTTGCCAACTCCAGCCACTGCAGACAAAAAACACAAGCATCAATGCATCAGGTTACCAAGTGAATTAAGAAAAGTCAGTTCAAATGAAAAAACAGAGCTTATGACCAAAAGTGACTTTTGACATTAGAAAGGTGGGTTTGGAATAAATAAAAATTAAAAGCCATCCATATTTAAAGTGAAAGGGGAGCCATTTATCATTTTATTGTGCAAAATACCCTTGGAGAGAAAAAAATCACGATTTGGAGCAAAGGAGATCGAAAACCATGTTTTCCAAGCAAACTTGCTTGGTGCTGCGCATAAGAAGTAGTGCGCTACACATCAGGCTGGCGCTGTGCATCAGTAGTTTTCTTGCAGTTTAAATTTGCACGGATGCTGCACATCAGGAGGACACTATGCATTGGGCCCAGTGCGCTGTGCATCAACCCAGAACTTGCTAAATCATTCCAAATTGTTCAATAACCCTCAAAAATGATACATTTCCATGCTACAAGTAAGTAATCATCATCCTAAAGCTGAATTTGAGATCATACTTGTGTTCTTCATTAATATTGCATGTTGAAAGTGAAACCCTAGCTTGTCTTCACTGTTTGCCATTCTATTGTGCAATTTTCACTCCACCATCACTAAAAGCATCATTAAGCCCTTTTCACTCTTTCATTGCCCTAAATCACTCTATCTATCCTATTCTCCACATCCCACTCCCCTAAAACAACTAATTCCCTTCACCAAACCCTAAATCCCTCACTAAACCCTAGTTTCCCAAAACTGATCCCTTCATTCCCCAATTCCATTTCCCAAGAGTAAAATCTCTTCATACTCATCACCCTTGTCCTCCTTCATTACCATTTTTCACAATATCTTCATCACATCATTTTCTTAAGATAAACACCAAGCACCATTGCAAGAAACAGTGATTCAAGCTATGAAGAAGAAACACTAAGTGACAGTTCAAGAGAAAGGAATGTACAACCTAGGAGACCTCACAAGGGTGGGAAAATTATCAGAGAGGAACCTATTAGCATTGCTGAACTCCTTGCTTGCCCCATTGCTACCACTTGCTTCAGATACCAATCTTGCTTTGAGTTTTGTGAGATGGTTGAGAGGGTTAGATATCATCATGAATTAGCAAGGAAATTTGTCATCAACATGGAGAACAATATGGTACACCTTGCTAGCATCAATTTCACTCTTTCACCAGCCATTATTGCAGAAGCAACTAGAATGCCAAATGTAGGGGAATGATGGAACAAAATACAGAATATCAGCAAGCAACACTATGAACCATACATTAAAGCCAAATATCATAGTAAATTGGGCAGGGTGTTTCCTTTCAAGTTCTTGGAGGACCGGTATGTACTAATGAAACTCATCATCAAATACTTCACATGTGAGGCTAGGTTCTCCAGACTCTATGCCTATCATATCAGATTACTTATGCATTTCACCAGCATTAGAATGATGAGTATTCCATATTTCATTTGCAAAAACATAGAGAGGATGACTGTGCTTGCAAAGAGAAAACCATACCCACAATAGCTCAACAACATTTATCACTTCGTTGTCATCAAGATTATTTTTGTGCATCATCTCACTCAGTTGGGAGTGCCATGGGAAACCTTAATTGCCCATGAGATCTTCAAAGGGCCGCAAGTTTTTGCAAATCTTCAGCAGGAAGGTGGACCTTCCAGGCAACAAAGAGATCCTGAAAGAAAAACTAAAGAGGCTCGCATTCCTATGTTTATAACTTATGAAAAAGGCACAAGAAGACTTTTTGTAGATGCCAAACGAGTATTATCTCCACCAGGGGTGGAAGGGGTCTCGTTTCCTTCACTGGATCATAGGAAAATGCTATCTTAACCTAGGGTGAAAGGGGCTTTGCCTTCTTCTTCAGCAGAACAGGTGCAGGACAAAGGAAAGCAACAATTGCATGATGAAGGGCCTTCTAAAGGCCAAGACAGGGATTTTGTTTTGGTTGAGGAAGAGGACATTGATTTGGGATCCTAAAGCTCATAACTCAAGGATGTGGTCATCAAGGAGAAACAAGCTAAGATCCAAGCCCTATCACTTGACCTTGAGAGTGCTAAATGGATGATTAATTACCTTGAGAAACAAAACAAGCAATTGGAACACAAACAAACAATCATGGAGCTACAAACCATAAGGGAAAACATGCAAGTGGGAAAAAGAAAGAAAATCAAGATGACATAACTAGAGTAAGAAATAGAGGCTAACTGAGAATCATGGTTAGAAAGAGTGAATATCCACCTTGAGAAGCTGTTTGACAAGGCTAACAAGGAGAATAACATGTTGCGCCACATGGCTTATCACTACTCAGCCCGGAATAAGATTTGTAAGACTAGGATAAGAAGCCTAAAGGCCAAGTTAAAAAGAGCCTTAAAAGCCAAAAAGGAGCAAGATAAACTTAAAATTTTGGCTAAATCTTCCTTGGCTCAGAAAAGAAATTGATAAGCTTGCCTCTTGCCAATTTTGAAGCAATTTGGAGAAATTTTTGTCATTACATAAATTTTAATTGCAAAACACAGGAAATTTCATCTGAGCACATTGAACTGGCTGGGAATTTTGCAAAATGGCTTGTATTTTTGGACTCCTCATGAAAAAATACTGAAACCTAAAACGTTTCATGAAGTTTGGAGGAGATCTGGGTCACCTAAAGGGCAAAAAACACCTAAAAAATGCCCTCTCTGCCACTTTTTGGACCCACAGGAAGCAGTCTCAGGAGAAGTTATTTTTGAAGGGGCAAATGGATTCCAAATTCAAAAATTCAAGTTGTCCTGAAAGGTAGACAGATAGAGCTTTCCAACAAGCCATCTTAGACCTAATTTGGTGAAGCGTAAGGCCTTCAAACTCATCCTTGAAGTGGCATTGTGCATGAAGCTTAGGGCACTATGCATTAGGCAAAATTTTGCCAATTTTGCTCAAAAACTCAGATTTTCGCCTAGTTTTCTACCAGTTTGACTTTTTCTTCTCTCATGGTTAAATGCATGATGTAATATGATGTAAATTGCTATATTATGATGTAAAAGTGATGAAAAATGACTTAAGGAGATAGATACATCAGTTCTAGGTGGTTTTGAGCTTAATGAATCAGTTTCCATAGTTTTAGAGGCAAGTTGTTCCACTGCCTATTTTTCAGATCCTAGCTTAGATCTTGTTGAAACAACTCCTTGACTCATGGATTTGACCCCTGATGGCTAGCATAGGTGGTTTGATTCCTATATCTTGTACTTTCTTAGTCATTTGTCAGGGTTGGATTCTTGTGGATGCATTGAGCACTATTGTACATCACTTCTACAGTTTGGCAAGGAAGTAAACCAGGGTTTTGCAGCATTTTGTGGGATTCTTGTGGTAATGTGAATTAGCATTGTTTTATTCTCAGTGATTCAGTTTATCTTATTTTTATGTGTGCCATCATCTCTCTTGTTCTGCTTAACTAAATGAAACAAGTGTAAAAGGTAGAATCCATTGATGTTTCAGTGCTCTTCCTTGGGGTTTATTTAGTTTTGAATGTTTTCTACTATTTGAAGAGGACTCATGACATTTGCATGCCCTCTCCAACTCCTCACCAGTCCTTAGACTCACCATTACATTCATTTCAAAGTGCTAAAACACTTGCCTACGTCGCCCCACAAAAAACCTATGCAAATCTGTGTTGATTTCCCAGACCCAAAGCTACCTTCCACATCTGATCCAGCAACAAACCATTAAAATTAAACAAATTCCTATGAGAAAGCATACCTAGCCTAAAATTAGTATTTATATCAGTCGTCTGAAGCCTTCCTTGATATATTTTCATTGAGATTGACAAGGAGAGAGCCCTCTCCCGACCTGGTAGGGCTAGCTACCAAGTTAAGCGTGGTTTGATGTTACCCTAGACCTGCCTTTCTCAGCCTGAGGTAGATCAAGGCACTAACACATTGATTCAAATGCTTTTTGAAAGTCAAAATTCTAAACAAATTCACAATATTTTGTCAGAAGTTTAAAAATTAGTGAAGATACCTTTGTGAAATTTTCTATAAACCTTCTATAGTACCCTGTAAAACCAAGAAAACATATAACATCTCTTTGACATGTTGGCATTGAAATTTTAGAAATGGCTTCAACTTTTGATGTATTCACTTTGATTCCATCACCTAAAATATGATGGCTCAAAACAATTCCTTCGTTAAACATCATAAAACATTTTTCATGACATAATGAAATATTTACTTCCTTGCATATAATGAGAAATTTTTCTAATTTTTCCATTTCGTCGTCAAAAGTATTTCTATAGAAATTAAATTCATCCATATAAATCTGCACATGATCATGGATCAAGTCAAAAAACATACCTAATACTGCTCATTGGAATGTAGCGGGTGAATTACATAAACCAAAGGAAGTACCCTGTAAGAATAAATACCCCATGGATATGTAAAAGTTGTTTTTATCTTGATCTTCAGGTGCCAATCATATTTGATTATATCCACTGAAGCCATCAAGAAATGAAAAATATTTCTTCCTTGATAAAGTAGCTAACACTTGATCAATAAAGGGTAGTGGGAAATGTACTTTTAGAGTAGATTTGTTTCATTTTCAATAACCTATGCATACTCTCCACTTTCCATTATTCCTAGGTACAATCACAAATGGTGAAACCCATTGGCTATCTATATTGGATAAATGAAATTCAAAAGTAGATTTTGTAATTAATCTTTAACAATTCCTCTTAGATTGGGATTCATCCTTCTCTAAGGTTGTCTCACTAGTTTGGCATTTTCTTGAATATAAATATGACACGTACATTTGTTTGGATCAATCCCCTTCAGATTAGTATATTCCCATGCAAATGGAAAGGAATTATTTTGTAGCATTTTTATCAAATTTCTTCTTTTGAAATTCTTCCAAGTTATTATTAATGTTTAATGTTTTATCTAGATAAATTTCTACCAAAGAATTACCAAACATTTCCATAGAATTCAATGATATTTTGGATTGTATAGCTCAAGGATATGCAGTTCTACAATCTTCCTGAAAACTTTGAGCTAGCATGTGTACACAATAATTTTCTCACGATATGAAGAACAATCGTGATTTTTCATCAAAATTATTAATTTATCTTCTTCATCATTTTGGGAAATAGTCAATATTGATTGAATGTTTTCAAAATCATTATCATCATCATCAATCCAAAATTCATTCTTTACTTTAGTTTTTTTTTGTAGCTAGATATAATGTGAATTTCTTAGTAGAGTTACCATCAGAAATGAACATATCACCAAATCTACAATTTACGAATGCCTTAGTTGTAGCTAACCATGGTCTACCAAGGATTAATGGTTGGCATCATAGACTTTTTTTGAGAGTTAATACCATAAAGTCAACAAGTTACTCACATGAATCCAGGGATACTGATACATCTTCTAATATACCATTAGGGTTAATGACAGATGTATTTTCTAATTGCAATAAATTTGGGGTATATTGAAGATTAGGTAGCCTTAATTGATCCATAGCATTCTTACTCATGATATTAATAGCTACACCTAAATAAACCAAAGCATTTTAAATTTCAATACCATTGATGCGGATTTTTACAATGGGCTACTAGGATCTAAATATTTTTCAATGACTGGATTCCCCATCATAATATATTCAATTTTTCCTACCAATTGAATATTTTTAATGTATTTTCTTTTTCTTCCTAGCTTCATGATACACAACTCCTTTATTGTTTTCCAAAAATGATTATTTCCTTTATAGCTTGAAACAAAGGAAATTTGATGAAAATATTTTTCAATTCATCTAGAATGTTATAATCAAGTAAAATTATTGCCTTTTTATTCCTTTGTCAATTTGAAGTCTCTCAGGAGAGGGAGGATTTTGTAAGGAAGCATAAGGTTGTTTAACTATATGAATTATAGGAGTTCGTTTTCTTTGGTTTTAATTTAATTGTGTAGGAATATCTTCCTTTAAAGGGGTCTTTTATTAATCAGAAGATTCCTCCTTTTCAAGAATTATATCCTCCTTGTATTCTTGGATGAAAACCACTGGTGTTTTCTTTTGTAAAGCTCAACAAGATCTAAGTTGGACATAATTTAGACCTAGAGGAGTTGTAATACAAGCTTTAAAATTTTGACCTTCAACATTATAAATGGGTTGTCGAGGAGTTTTATTATTTGGATTGGGGAGTGGTTGTGTAGGTAGTTGGCTAGATTTTTGAGGAAATGGAGTGGATAGTAATGGAAGGGGTTGAATTGAAGTCAATTGTGATTGGAATTATGGTTGACTAGGTTGTGGTGGTTCGGGAGGAGAAACATATTGAGGTTGGTATTGAGGATATGGTTATTGGAAAGTTTTAGAACACTAGGGATTCCTACCATAAGAACCTTGCCAACCTTGTGACCAGGTTGGGTTTTGTGCTTGGTCACCAAGTTTTCCACCATAAAGGTGTATTCCAATTAATTTGTGGTTTTTCATAAGATTCATATTGTGCATTGGAATCTTGTGCCATACTAGTTTGTTGAGGCTTCCAAGGTATTTTGGGAGAAACATAACAAAGTGGTTCAGTTTGGCTTGTCGTAGCTTCTTCTGGGAAAACAGCTTCAGGTCATGGTACTAAGGGGCGCTCATTTGTAGCATGATTTTCTGAACATATATAAAATATTTCAACACTCTCAATAGGGAATTCTCATAATGCATGGTTTTTCCTACATCTAGGACAGAAAATAGCTAATGCAATATTTTCATATTTTTGCTTGTTTTGTATCCTTAGCATATCTAGTTGTTCACTAAAATTTCCAAGAATACCACTTTTAAAGTTATCAAGAAAATTACCTAATTATTCTCTACTTACCATACCAGAAGAAGATTTTCTTACCCTTGAAATGATTGGATTGCTTATATTCTTGCCATATTTTCATTTGCCATTTTTTTCATCTGGAAACATCTCCTTTACCCATTAGGTTGATAATATCAATACATTCATCCCTTATGTATTTTAGCAACAAAGTTTTTAATGAGTCTTCTTCTAAATTGTTCAATTTAGATCTTTTGACATTGTAGACAAATCTCTCTTCCAAATATTCAAGGCTTTCATCCTCTTTTTGGGACATCTTCAAGACTTCCTCCTTAAGGTCACGGTGTATGCAATAATATTTATATTTTTCTAGGAATATTATTTTCATAACATCCCATGTCCTAATAGAATGTGTTCCTAGAACCATGAACCATTCAAGAGCCCCATATTTTAGAGTAGTAGGAAATAATTTCAATTTTTGAGTATCAAATAGATAGTCATATGATTTGCACAATACTTCAAACTCAAAACGAAACGTTTCTAGATCCTCGGTTCTAATCCCATGAAAGTTAGGGAGGATAGATGGGTAAATATTTTTCATGGTAGCAATGGTATCAATATCTAAAATAGGGAACCAAAAAGGATCCTCTTCATGAAAATATCCCTCATCTTCCCTTCCACATCTACCACCTCCTCCTTTTATACCTCTTCCTCCACCATTTATTGTTATTTCCTCTCCTTTATGTACTTCTCCTTCTCCACCTGCCATTGTAGATTCTTTCCAGTTAATATAAGGTTCAATAATAGGTTTGTCTACCTCTTCTTCCTATGGTTTCTATACCAATGGTAACTTAGAAATATTTTCCTCTTCTACTTCTTCTTCCTCACTTGGTACTTATAACTCTTGTCCTATAAGTTGTTCACCTGTTGAGGAAAGAAATATGACTTCTTCAGTTGGGGATGTAGTTTCCTCAACTACAACTTCTGTAAATGACATTGGTGAATCCCTATGTTGAATTTCTAACCTAGGCACTTAAGGGAATCTTATTCTACCTGAAAATGATGGAATGCATGTAATGGAAGGTGGTGTGGCACTACATAGTCTAGCAAGGGTAGTTGGTGATGTTAGTATTTAACTATGTCCTCTACTTACAAATCTACCCCTAGAAGCTTTTTCTCTACACATCCATCCTATATTATTTTAAAAATAATTAATTATGCATCTAAAGAATGAATGCATCTCTTATGAAATGAAATTGTGACAACTTTAAATTAGAGAGAACCCCACAATTGTGATGCAGATGGAGCGTTGGACACATCTTGTGGGGTGCTCATGCCTTGGAGCCTTTCTTATTGGACGTCTTCACCTTAAAGCTTGGCATGTGTCACTTGGAATGGGAGAACTCCACTCTCTCTAAATAGAGTTCTTTAAATGAAAAGACATTCTAAATGAAAAGTAGAAACCTATGTACACTTCCCTGTCAATGGTGCCAAAAATATAGGTGATTTAATTGTTGGTTAAATTACTTCATTAAATTATAAACCAGGGTTTGTGAGCTTGTGAAGTATACATGCACCATATATGCTAAGACATCTATTTTCATTTAAAGATGATTAAACTAATTACGAATGAAATTAAATCTACTTATGGATAGATCTCATTAAGCACACATACATGTTCTATCTAAAAAGGCCAATTTAAAATTGAAATGTAAATGAAATTTTAAAGCAAACTACGCTAATCAAAATTTTCTCTATTGCATGAAGAATTGAAAACTATTCTATTTAACATAAATGTGAAATCTATTATAGTTGAACAAAGAAAGGGAATTTAAACTAATTGACTTGAAAAAGAAATTTATTCTAGAAAGCTTTGAAATAATGCTATTCTAAAGCCAAATTATGAAACTTGAAATAAATCTACTCTAAAATAGTGGAAATGAAATATAGCTATCGAATTGAAAGTGGAAGTATTCTACGAAACCTGGAAATGAAACTATTCTAGAAAGCAGTGATAAAAGAAATGAACAATTCACAGGATTTCATGTGCAAAATCCTTCAAAGATTACTAATGTGCACATTCAAAACCAAAGCTAATCATATATTCTAAATATAAATTTGAGACTAAGCATAAAAAGTGCTCGACCTATAAAGAACTAGAGACAAATAAGCATAATTCTAATTAAAAAAAAAAAAAACATTGAAGCATTTAACTCAACTAAAGAACCTAATTGAGGCAAACTCTAATCTAGTTATAGAACGTAATGAATAAAATCAAAAGCATAAAAATAACTATACTATCTTTCACAACTCCACAAGGGGGCCTCTTGGTGAGCACTAGATGCTAAGAGTTTAGATCACGAGACTATGCATTGCCAACACAATCATGATTATGCCATGATAACGGAGTGCTTGTATTATTTAAAATGTAAGGATAGACTATTTTCAGTAGAATGATAACAACAATATGAACTTAATATCTATTTACTATCTTTTTCTTCCAAAGAGAAGCAGTTTATCATGCATTTATAATGACAACTTAAGGAACTAACACCTAGAAATGAATATTGAATTCGACATCTAGGTTTCCATGTCAAAATATGAATTTCGCTCTCATGATTCACTATTAAAGGAGAGAATCATGAATGAATTATTTATTGAGACATAATCAATTGAATCATAGACTTATAGATATCATTCACCTAATATTTTCCATGTTCACTTGATGGTAGGGTTGATTGCTTGACACTTTATCCAAAACCAAACATCCATGTCCATGTTGACTTCTAGCTTGACCAATAAGATTATATCATCTAATGAACTTCGAGTTGTGACCAGTAGGTGGATGTACATGTAGGCAACATTTGGAAAATGTTAATGTGTTTTGGTTTTCGTCTAACATGTGATAACCTAGAGAACTTAGGATTTGGCTATGAAAATTCAATTCAGCTGTAGAAAGTGCATAATTCAGCAGTTATAGCATAGTTTAAACCAAATTCATAAATTAAACATAGAACTTGAGCTATTGATGGATACTTACCTTTTTATTGAAATTTTCATGACCTAAATGTCCTTCAAGATGGAATGAAGTTGTTACATAGGAAAATACCTCCTCATCAACTCAAACTAGAAGAACATTTTGTTGACTAAAATACACTCTTGTTTCAAGCCTTTTGACTAAGCCTTATGTACACATAGCGTGTTAATGCTAGCCAAAATCCAAAAATCTGTGTTACCATAACATTCAATCCTTTGTATCTTCGTAGGCACCACGTTACTTGAATTTCATGTTGGAAATAATATTGAGTGGGGGGCTGAATCAGTATTAGTAAGTCAATAACTTTTCTCTTTTCATACTCAAATTTATATACACTCCTTTAGTTAAGGGAACTTGCGTGTACACGCAACAGTGTTTAAGGAAACTAGCGTATATCCAACAAACTTATGATTCAATTAATTCATCATATGTTGATCTTTAATCAGTGCATCAGAACTTCATTAACCATATAAACAGTAACCAGGTGTAGTAAAAATATAACAGATCATCACACATAAGAAGCACACATGAACACCAAGATTTAAGGTGGAAACCCAATGTGGGACAAAAATCACCTGCTGCTGTCTTCTTTTAATATAAGAAAAACCTATTTACAATATTGTACTGGCACAAACTCATACCAGTATGCAGGAACCCACCTACAGAAGGCTACAACCTTCTCTCATTCTCCAGCTTCTACTAGAACGGAGCTACAACCCCCTAGCTCTTGTACTAGCTGATCTGTTTACTAGTACATAGGCACCGGCCTACTGAAGGCTCCAACCTTCACTTGTTTTCCAGCTACTACTGGAACGGAGCTCCAACCCCCTGGTTCTTGTACTGGCCGATATGTTTACCAGTACATAGGTGCCAGCCTACAGAAGGCTACGACCTTCTCTCTTCCTCCAGGGACGACGTTTCATAAATTTTCAGACTAGATACTCCTGGAGCACAACACCATAAACTGAAGGCCATGTTTCATCCAATTTTCATACTGGACCCATCAACAACATTGAAGCTCAAAATCAATCACCACTACAATACAACCATTGAATTAACCAATCATTGAATACTCTATCATCAATCCCTGAATTAACCAACAACTAAATCAATGAAGACCTATCATCAAAACATAGTCACCAAAACACATAGCAGAACCCAGAACTCTAGAACAACCACTAGAACCAACTGTAAATTCAGATATCATATTTCATAATGTATACACTACTCTGATGAGCCGAACCAACGTGTATACGTGCTTTTACCAAAGAGAACCCGCATACAGATCTGCAAATACTAACTTAAAAACTTCACAACTATTTCAAAATTCAGATCATAATTTGTAGAATAAAACATGCGTCAGTATTTGGATCAAGTCTATCCATGATCAAACCACATAATGATAATACATTCCAAGCCTTAAGATCCTGATCCATCATTCATCATCATCCACATAGGTGCATCCTTAGTTGAAATCAAGCAAAGCATCGCAAACCCATAACCTGCATATTGGATCTCACACTTTATCAGATATTCAATACTTGCACACTTGGCCTAATGATCTTCTCCTCATTTTATAGTTTTAGGCCTTTCTCAATACCATGGACCAAAACCACTTAGGACCAATACCTTGGACCAAATACCTAGGGTCAATACCTCGGACCAGATACCTTGGACCAATACCATGGATCAAAATACCATGGAGCAAATACCTTGGACCAAAACTTAATTTTCCAAGATATATGTGCCTTTCCTTCTGTGAAACTGTGTGTGTACGTTATACACTCCTTTTGGTCTGTTAACTAGCGTGTATACGCTCCTTTGTCAAGGTGAACCTTTGTCTACCTCTCTTTATTCATTATTTGTAGTCTGATCATTAATTCTTTGCTATTGACCTATTGTACTATGATCTGTCATCTGAGTGAGTTTCCATCAAGGACAACACCTATATCATAATGCCAACAATCTCCCCCTTTGGACTTGATGGCAACAACAACACCAAGTCATTCTCCCCCTTTGACATCAAGGGCAAAGAGTGGACCAAGATATTCTCTCCATTTGACATACATTATGTTGTTCATGCTCCCCCTTAGTACATGCTAAAATCTTTGATTGAGTCTCCCCCTTTGTACATGTTGAGATGCACTAAACCGTCCATGCTCCCCCTGAGCACATGTAGAGTCTGCAAAAATATTTCCAGAGGAATAACATGACTCTATATCTCAACTATGTGAGTATGACCTTCCTATCACCAATGATTCATACATACATCCATCTCCCAACCAAGTGGGGATATACCAAATGTTTATACATGACTGAAAAATAGAAATTATTACTTCCTCCTTCCCATGCATAGTGATGAGCCTCATAAATGGGTAATTATATGGGCTTATTTTACCTCCTAACCTAGTCAAACCAACCATTCTCTTAGCTTATTACATGATTTTCTAATTATATTTATGATTATAGAGTGAGTTGAGTTAGTTATTGTGCCATGTGGTCTAACATGTATTTAATGCAGATTATTGATGAGTTTTGAGGTCAAATTCAAGGATCCAATGGAAAAATGGAAGTAATAACTCAAAGTGGACAAGGGAGAGGACTTATAGGATGGAATCGCCCTCATTTATTACTCATCACTTCGAATTCCCCTTCATTCAGCTTGGAGTACAAGCAGCCAAATCATGCACTAGAAGGTAGCCGAGCAAGTGGAGGATGACTGATGATTATCTCGACTTTTGGGAGCAAAGCCTCACTGATTTTAAGGAAGCTATTGGTAGCTTCATTTGTATAAGTAGAGAGGCCTAGGGCCTCACTAGGGTTAGACTTTTGTTGGGTTTTTGGTTTTGAAAAGTCTGCTCAGATTTCGAGCTTATTAGTTTGTGATAGTTTCATGTAATCTTGTTATTTTTTTGAAAATAAAGATGGAATCCTTTTTGAGCTAGCACTGAGTTACCTTAGAGGGCTGAAGCTCTTAGGTTAGGGCCCAATCCAAGAAGCCAATCTCCTCTTTACTTGTATTTGTATGCTTTGTTTCAGTTTGTAGATTAGTTTGTTGTTATATGTATTTCTTTTATGGTTGAGAATAGGTTTCTTTTGATGATCTAGTAGTTTGCTTCCATTTGTGCTTTCTGTAGCAGGTTAAATAGTGATCAACAACGATTAAAAAAGCTAGCAATAGTGCCTTAGCCTCTCTTCCTCCCTTTGGGACCATGATTTGAGGCAAAGACCCTCTTCCTGCCCCAAAAACACAGATTTTCCTCCTTCATAGGACTTCTAGTGTTTGCAGCTTTTTAGTAGGTTAATAGTCCAGCTTTGATTTGCTTTAAATCTTCTTCATCATGCTTACCTCTTTATTTGCAATACTATTCTTTCATGCTTTCCTCTCCTACAGTGTTTCTCAGCATTTCCTTTCATAGATCATAGTTTAGACCCTTTTTATGCAAAAATCTGTTTTTCCTAAATGCACTCATTTCACTTGTTGCTTGATTTCCTTGGTTGACTGTCAGATTCTATGCAGCAGATCTCTTCTAGAAGTAGTCCAACTTATCAACAATCACACCCTCCATCTAATCCATGCCCTATTGTTCTCCAAAACCTCACCTCAATTATGCCTTAGTTTCCTTGATTTTTCCTAGGACTTCTTCCTCTATCCTTGAGCAAATCCAATCATCTTTCTCTCTCCTGGTGGTTCATGGTAGACCATTGGTGCCCTAACACCTCACTCCAACCTTCATCCACCTTTTTCACCCAGTCTCACACCCTCAAAATAGTGAAAACTTCTCTCGGCCTCCTCCTGTAGGCCTCCTGTAGGACGTTGTTTTTCCTCCTCTAGATTTCCTATGTCCTCCTGTAGATTTTCCTGTAGGCTTTCTTTTGAATGCCAAGTGTGGGAAAATCCTCCAGAAGGCCATCAGAGACCTCCTAGGACCCATCCATACCATCCTACATCCTCTCAAGTGCCAAAATTCCCCCCCAACACCACCTATTCATTGCCACATTCACACACAATAAATTACATGCACGTCAATTTCACATAAAAATCCAAAATATGTTCTTTGCTTATTTACTTTCAGAAATAGCATAGTTAAATGTTGTTTACTTCCTTCAGTAGGTAATGACATTCCTTTCATGGTTTTCATAGTGCTTTATGCAAAAGTATAATTAGTTGGTTGATTAGGGTTTACTAGGCTTGCTTTACATTTTAGTCTTTCACCTTTCTGTAGTTAGAATAGCATCTATAAAGTAATATTTCTTTCCTTCCATCACATATAAAGATTCTTATGTAATCCATAGAAGTTGGCTTGAGCTCCTAGTGATCTTGTGCCGGCTAACCAAGTGACAACCTGTAGTGAGAACTAGTACTTGTGTATACAACACTGATGCTTCCAAGTTTGTTACGAACTACTGGGTTGATAAGAGTAAAGTAGGCAGCCCAGGAGTTGCAGCATTATTGCTGCAATATTGGATCTCCCCAACTTTTTGGCACCGTTACTAGAGAAGCATCAGAGTATTCTGTGATTACTGCTTTCTTCTATTTCCTATTGCAACATTCTACTAATAGTTCATTTCAGCAAAAGTAGACTAGTCATTTCTTATCTTTCAAGTTCTACATTTCCTTGCTTTCCTTTTTAATTTTGCAAATTTCATTTCAGCAAGTTCATTTCAGTTAGTTGCAATTTTTTTTGTTCAATCAATTTCAGTTTCTGTAGGTACTATCAGTGTGGGGAAAAGAAAAAACAACAAAAAATATTTCCTTTCATGCCTTGAAAGAATAGAGATAACTTAGGAAAATTATTCCCCAACACCCCCACTGCTTCACACAGCCAACCTTCTCTCTTCTTCGGTGGCTACAATCAAGATGAAACCTTAGTTGAACAACCAGACATATTTGAAGAACCTATAGGGGAAGAAGAAGAAGAAAACATTCCTCTGGAGCCAATGGTCGAAAACAAAAATGTTAGGGGGAATGGAGAGAGAATAGAGGGTACCTTTCCCATTCGGGAGACCAATGGGGACACCAAAATGAAGAATATAAGCCCTTCCACCCTACCTCATTTCCATGGTCTGACTATATAAAATCCTGACACCTTCATTTTCGAGTTTGTTGTCATCTTTCGAACTTATGACTATGAAGAAGATGAGAAAAAGTTGAAATTGTTCCCTTCTACTCTCAAGGATGGAGTACTATGCTGGTTCATGGGATTACCTGGCAATAGCATCACAACTTGGGCTCAGATGCAGTAGGCCTTTAACAGCAAGTATCAAGACTATTGTAGGTCAAAAGATACTAAAGAAGAAATCTTTTGAATGACCATAGGAAGTGATGAGTCCCTGGAAGACTATGAAGAGAGGTTCCAACTCAGTTACAAAAGGGCCGGGTGTACACTTGACCCTGAGTCTCTGAAGATGGTCCTACTCAGGGGAATCTGGGAAGATCTTCTAGACACCCTGCATCTGCTGGCTGGGGGAGACATCTACCAACTACCCTATGAGGACATAAAGACTATTTTTAGAAACCATTCTAGGGAAGCTAGAAAGAAAGGTAGGGGGAGTCAACCCATAGCCAATACCTCTTCCTCCAACTCATCCATTAAAGGAGAAATTGGAAACATGCTGGAAGACTTCAAGAGTGAGATGTTATAGACTCTTTCCATGTAAATGGACACCTTACATATCAAAAGAAAACAAGAGGAAGAAGAGAGGGATTTGACAATTTTTTTCCCTAGATGCACCAAGAGGCATCCTAGGAATGAATGCCCATTGAACTCTATAGAGGTTTGTTCAGTTTGTGAATAAAATCATTCTACAGATAAGTGCCCTTCCATGCCCGGACTTAAATCTGTATATCAAGGGGCTGAGGGAGTCATAGAATAGCTCTATTACATAAACCAAAGAAGGCCACATGGACCTAGACCATACCAACAGGGGATGCAAGGGACATCTCAGGCATGCTACAACCCCAATCAAGTGCCCTCCATACCTTCTTGGGGTCCCCTTGCTCATTCTTCCTCACCCACACCACCTCCTTGGTCCTTCACATCTCAATATCATGCCCAACCAGCCACCCATTCATTTCAATCCTATTCTCAACCACGACCTTAGTGGAATGCATCTCATTAGGGGTGGAGGCCCCAATACAACTCTCTTCCCACTCTTATGCCTCCACCAGCTGCCCAACCACAAATGTTACCTTTAGCTCCATCAAAGCAACCCTAAATGCTTTCCCAGCCAAATCCAAACCCAAACAACAGACAGGCTCAACAAGTGTATAGTGGGGAACCATCACGCCCAACTGATGTTGTGGAGATTCAAGAAATCAACTTGCGATCTGGGAATGTTCTCCCAGATAGCCAGCCTCCACCCAGGGAGGTTGAGGAAGATAAAGTGGAAAGTGAACCTAAATAAAATCCACCCTTTCTTGAGAGACTATCTATGACAGTCTAGCCTACCCCAGAAGAGACTAAACTCCTGGGAGAATTGAAACATTTATGTGTAAAGATACCACTTCTCCAAGCCATAAAAGATGTGCCTATCTACCATAGGTTGATCAAAGAGAAGTGCTTTAGGCATCCAGGAAGGCTCAAGAGAGATGCCCTAACCATCAATGTCATAGGAAAACTGTCCGACCTGATGTTGGGACAGGTAATCTGTCCAAAATATTTGGACCCTGGAAGCCCAATAGTGGATGTCCACATCAATGGCACAATGATCCCGCATACCTTGATTGATCTGGGAGTTTCCATTAATGTGATGACAAAGGACACAATGCTTAAACTCAACCTCCAAGGCTCCTTGAGGAAGACCACGACAGTGCTACAACTAGCAAATAGCTCCATAGTGACCCCTGA
Organism: Pinus tabuliformis; assembly: GCA_031772625.1. Classification (NCBI taxonomy): domain Eukaryota; kingdom Viridiplantae; phylum Streptophyta; class Pinopsida; order Pinales; family Pinaceae; genus Pinus; species Pinus tabuliformis. Next base: position 1,949,897,527 of record CM062816.1, read on the forward strand.
TGGGATTGTGGATGATGTGATGGTCTCCATCGATTCTTGGGAGTACCCTATTGATTTCTTAGTTCTATAGCCAATGGAAAAGCTCAGTGGGTATCCTCTCATTCTAGGAAGACCCTGGTTGGTTACAGTCAATGCCTACATCAACTATCGAGCTGGGAACATGATCGTAAAGAATGGGCACATGTCCAAGTAGTTAATCCTATATCCTCATGCCCAACCCTTGCTAGAACATGATCTACCTCTCTGGTTGGAGGAGGAAGATGAGGATGAAGTTTATTCTACACCACTTTGTAAATTAGAAACCGCCATGGGGGGAAACTACAAAATGAGGATGATATGATCAAAAATTTGATTTACAATCCACCTCCTAGTGTATCACCATTAGAAGACATAGTAAGAGAAACTCAAAACAACCCCTCAAATGATCTCTTTGTGGTCGATCCTACTTCTCCCCATGTCAAAAATATAGAGTTCGGCCCAAAAAGGACATTGAAAATCAATCCATCCCTATCTACTTCCCAGGAGAAGGAGCTATGCAACCTGCTGAGAAAACATCTAGATGCCTTTGCCTGGAGTTATAAGGAAATGAAGGGAGTGCACCCTTTAGTATGTACTCATCATATATACATCAAGGAAGATTGCAAGGTAGTCAGGCAGCCTCAAAGGAGGATGAATCCAACACTTAAAGATATTGCTAAGGAAGAACTACAGAAATTGCTTGATGTAGGATTCATCTATCCCATCTCTAACAGTGAATGGGTCTGTCCTTTGGTGCTAGTGCCAAAGAAAAATGGTAAGTGGAGAATCTTTGTCAACTATCAGGAATTGAACAAAGTCACTAAAAAGGACCATTTTCCTTTACCTTTCATTGATCAAGTGTTAGATGGTCTGGCAAGGAAATTTTTTTTCTCTTTCCTAGATGGGTTTAGCGGGTACAATCAAATTCAAATCAGCCCAGAAGACCAAGACAAGGCCACTTTCACTTTTCCATGGGGTACCTTTGCATATCAGGTTCTTCCTTTTGGTTTGTGCGACACTCCAGCCATTTTCCAAAGAGCGGTATTGAGTATATTTTCTGAATTGGTTCAGGATGCAGTAGAAATATACATGGATGATTTGACTCCTTATGGTTCTGACTTTCAGGAAGCTTTATCTAACCTAGGAAAAGTTCTAGATAAGTGTCTTGAGATGAACCTGTCCCTCGGTCAGGAAAAATGTGAGTTTTTGATGACTGAAGGGATCGTGCTAGGTCATGCAATATCTCAGCAAGGACTATAGGTGGACCCCAACAAAATTGCCATCATCCAAAGGGTCCCACCTCCTCAAAAGGTGAGAGATGTCAGAAGTTTCCTAGGCTTAGCTGAATATTACAGAAGATTCATTAAAGATTTCAACAAGCTAGCCTCTCCTTTGTTTGCCCTCTTAGACAAAGATGTTGAGTTCATATGGTCGGAAAACTGTCAAGAAGCCTTGGATACCTTGAAGAGCAAGCTAGTGACTACCCCAATTCTCAGAGGCCCAAATTGGGCCCTACCATTTCACATTCATACAGATGCCTTGAACAAAGTGATAGGAGTAGCCTTAGGAAAAATTGATGAAATGTTACCTTATGCCATATACTTTATAAGCAAGAACTTATGAAAGGCAGAGTTAAGCTATACAGTGACCGAGAAGGAACTCCTAGTTTTCATGCATTCCTTAAACAAATTCAGACATTATATCACAGGCTATCGAACCTTTGTGCACACTGATCATGTTGCAATTAGACATTTAATGAACAAACTAGATGTAAATGCTCGCATTATTAGATGGTTGCTTTTACTACAGCAGTTCGATTTGGCCATTATTGATAAGCCTGGTAAAGAAAATGTTGTTGCTGACTTTTTGTCTAGAGTAAATTTGCCTACAGGTGAAGAAGGAATGGTGGATGACTAAATGCCAGACGAACATCTGTTTGCTATCTCAATACTCTCTCCATGGTTTTCCGATATAGAAAACTACTTGGTTTTAGCACAGTTCCCACCACACCTGTCCTCAAAAGAGAAGAGAAAGATAGTAAGGAAAAGCACCCCTTTCACCTAGATTGGGGGCAATCTCTTCACGCTTGGCCCATATTAGATCTTGAGAAGATGTTTCAAGGAGGAGGAAGTCTTTGACATCCTTCTGACCTATCATGACGAGCCTTGTGGAGGTCATTTTGGAGCAAAAAGAACTGCCTTCTACTAGCCCACTCTTGATCAGGATGTGAGGAGATATACAAGCCAATGTGATCAGTGTTAGAGGATGGGAAAACCTACTCCAAAGGATAAGATGCCCATGAAACCTCAAGTGACCTTTGAGCCATTTGAGAAGTGGGGCATGCACTTTGTGGGGCCTATCAACCCTCCTTCAAAGCAGAAACAATACATCATTATGTGCATTGACTACCTGACAAAGTGGGCAAAGACAAAGCAATCAAAGCAGTGATAGAGGAAAAAGTAGCTGAGTTTTTGAGATAAAACATATTCTATAAGTTTGGGTATCTGAGAGAGTTGGTCACATATCAAGGTAGCTAGTTCACTTCCAGCCTGATTGAAGACCTGCTCACACATCATAAGATCAAGCACATGACTTCCACCCCTTACCATCCACAAGCCAATGGGCAAGTGGAGGTCACTAATAGGGCATTGGAAGGGATCCTGACCAAATAGTGAGTAGCAGCAGAAAATACTGGGTTAACAAATTAATTGAGGCCACGTGGGCCTACAACACCACATGGAAGACCACCACCAGGTTCACACCCTATGAACTAGTCTATGGGAAGAAGGCTTTGCTGTCAATATAATTTGAATTCAATACACTAATGATGGCAGATTAGCTAGGCCTAGACCTCAGCCATGCACAGAAGGAGAGATTACTTCAGCTCAATGGATTGGATGAATATAGATTGCAGGCCCTTCTTCACACAGTGGTAGTTCAGCTTCAGATAAAAATATGGCATGACAAAAATATCAAGGAGAAGCAATTCTAAGAGGGAGAATGGGCACTACTCTATGATTCAAGATACAAAGACTTCAAAGGCAAGCTGAGGACAAGATGGCTAGGTCCCTACACTGTGGAGAAATGTAATGAAAATGGTTCAGTTCTGATCAGAACCATTGATGATGAAGCCATCCCCATGCTTGTAAATGGACATTGGTTGAAAGTCTACAAGAAACCCCTCTCCAAGCGAGAGTTTATTGATGGTCTGAATAAAAAAGTGATGGTAGTAGAGCATGTCTTAGCTTCCACCTCACCCACTCACTGAAGAAAAGAAAAAATAAAAAATAATAAGGACTCAAGTGAAAACCTCCATGAGGTGCTTGAGTCTCATCATTGGGTTGAAAACCTCTTCTGAGGAAGCCCAATGATGCCAAAAAAAAAAGAAAAGAAAAGAGAAAAATAATAAGATCCCTGGGTGAAAAACTCCCTTAGAGGCGCCCATGGTAGGAATTTAGGGTGAAAACTTCTCTGAGGCGACCTAGTTGTTTTTCAAAGAAAAAAAAGAGAAAAAAGAAATGAATTTTTGTTGCATTGCAAGTTTGCAGGAGGACTACAGGGAGCATAAGAAGGTGCCAAGGGGACCCTGCCATTCATAACAACACCCATCTCACCTTCTCCACACCTTCCTCCATCATATTTGGCATTTCTTTCACCCCATCATACCTTTTTTTCATAAACTGTGTTTTCTACAGGAGGCTCCTGTAAGAATTACAGAGAGCGAGAAGTGGCTACAGAAGGTAGTTTGAGGGACAAAGAGGCTTCATGAAGGACCTATAATCCCTCCTACAATCTTCAAAACTCTTTGTCATCATTTCCAAACCTGCATCACACCCCAAGCATCATTTTTCTTCCTATGCAAGAAAAACACAGAAAAAACGGTTTTTTAGTTTTTTAGAGACAAACAAAAAAAAAAGAGAGGAAAAAGCACCATCAACCTCTCCTGAAGCCTACTTACTACCTCTCCATATTTATCTACACCTTTGGCATCATCCTTGAAGCTCCAAGCACAGGGAGAAGCTGAAGTTTTAAGGGGAGGAGTAGCTACAGGAGCTCCTGTAGGAATTCTTGTAGCAGTTGATCCCATTAAAATCCAGTACCAGCAACAAGGGAGTGCAAACATGAAGGTTGGGAAGGCACCTGAAGCTCAGATCTAGCCAGAGAAGAACTTGCACAAGAACATAGCCACACATTAGCAAGCAGACAACATGCATCAAAAGAAATAAAGGCATGCAACAGAGAGAGCCACAACACCTCACAGCAAATACATTCAGATCATAGGTAAGTAACTAAATTGCTCCTCTATTTGCATTTGTGTAATTAGAAGTCATGCAAAAGCAACGAGATGGTTGAGGTTGAATGAGGGAAAGGTGGCCAGTTAACTTGGCCACCTTCATCTAGTTGACTACACTCATCTGAGATGTCACCCACACATGCGCACAGTCAACTCCAGCACAAGATTCAAAGGATAGGTAGTGGAGGAAGTGTGAACTTCACTGCAATGATGGGAGATGATTACGAGGAGAAGCCATGATGACTGAGTATGTGGGGACCAATGGTCTGAATATGGCCAATGTATACCTTGCCATCTCACCCCTCATCACTGGAAAAGTCCATAAAGGGTAATAAGTACTCCTCCCCGAGCATTCTCACCACCTTTTCCTTCATTCTCTCCTCGTAACTCAGCTACAACAGTCTCCTTTTGCCCCCACAGCATTGTAACCATCGTCCTCCATCGATCTCTCCCGCATTCTTTCTCTCGGTGTTTTCTACAGGAGCACCTACAGGTTCTATAGGAGCACTTATAGGAGTTCTATAGGAGGGATAGCGGGTTTCTATACGAGAGGTAGTGAGTCGTTTTGAACGGAGAAAACTCGATTTTTTGCACGATTTTTGGTCTGAAGAGGTAGTGTTCATGCATGCCCCCTATTTAATATCAATATATGAAAGTAATTGTCTCAATTTGAGGAGGAAATAAGTCTTTAAGAGAGGAGAAAATACGTAAAAAACATTCTACTTATTTAAAAAAAAAAACACAGTCTCCGCTGTTTCTCCTTTTTTCTCAAAATTTGTTGTCTCCATATCCACATTTGGTTTCCCAAAAGAGTATAAACAAAATTACAGGAGGGTTTCTGAGAAGGGATCCCACTAACTCCACTAGGCTCCATCCACATCCACAAGTGGTGGACATCTTCACAAGGGCAAATTAGATGAATTTCTTTGAGAAATTCCAAGGGTTTGATGAGGAAATTGCCCAAGAGTTCTCTCTCTCTCTGGTATCCCACACAAGAACTCACGCCACTGTCACCTTTAGAGGTCTTTCCATGGAGATAACCCCTGAATTTATTAGTATGGTCACTACCCTTCCTCTTGGGCTGCCTTGGAGTAAGGATGAGAAACCAATTGGCCAGGCTGCCAAGAAAAACATTTTCCAAAATAATGAAACCCCTGTAGAAGATAAAAATGGCATTAGAAGGGCTAGCATACCATATCTTTGGGATGAGGTTAGATATCAAATAATCAAATACATTTCCTGTGAGGGGAGGTACAACATTTTTTATGGTTATCACTTTAGAATCCTATAAGAATTAAGGTATGGCATGGACACTCTAGCACCTCAGAAGCTCAGTATCCCCTACTTCCTCTTGCAGTCCCTCATTAACTTTAGCACTAAGGTTCAAGCTGGAAATTCAGAGCAGCTAGCTCATCATGGGTTAATCAAAATCCTAGTGGAGGAAGCCCTCCATACATTTACACTCCTATAGCATGGGAAATTTTTTGAAACATGACAGCTGAGGATGACATAAAGTCCTTAACCTATGATGTCAGTCCTATTGGTAGTGAGGAGCAAGAGCAGCAAGGGGGAGAAGATGAAGCCATTGGTCACTTAGCAGAACAAGAAAGGAAGGAGGAAGAAACTTAAATGGAGGATGAGAGAGCTGAAGAAATAGAGCAGGAAGAGACAGGAAATGAGATAGAAAAAGAGACAGAAGGAGGAGAAAAAGAGGCAGAAAAGGTAGAACAAGGAGAAGAGTCCCCTGAGACTCTGGAAAGGGAGGCAATAGCTATCATAACAACCCTCAGTACACCAATCAAGCCAAAGCAAAAGTGGAAAATACAGGCCTCCATGTATTTCAGGGATAGGAAGAGCACAAGAATCAAAACAGGCAAATCGCAGCCCTATTCAAAAGTTCCAATTACCATTGAAGATTCACCCTCTGCCAAGGGGAAAGAATCCCCTTCCAAGACGCCTATAAAATATCAAAGGGGGACTCCTAGATCTTCCACATGGAAGGAAAGGGTAGTACTACAGCACCCAAAAACAATCCTACAGGAGGCTCAAACAGTTCTATAGGAGACACTGTCAAAACTACAGGAGACCCAAAAGCTTGAGAAAAGGATAGAAGGACAACCACAGGTAAAGGAGGAAGTGATAAAGCTACAAGAACCTGATCTCCAACCTATTCTTGCCTCCTATTACCATCTACTTGAAGGAGGAAGGATAATCCCACAAAAATTTTCAATACCAATATTCTTTGAATTGGAGAAAGAAAGAGTAAGAACACATAGGTGGATGCAAATAGCCAAATCCAAAGGAGTTTAGGATGTTGGCCATATGGAAAACAAACTCAGAGAAATGGGCAAAGAGTTGAGTGTTATTAGAGACAGGGAAGCAATTACAAGAAGCCACCTTGAAACTGAAAATGAATTGTTAAGGAGGCAGCTGCAAGAGAAAGAGACTCAACTAGCATGCATAGCCAGCTTATCCATGGAGGCATTGCAATGTAGAACACCAGCAAAATCATACAATCTATATCTCAAGGACCAATGGTTACAATTCCAGATAAAGACTTTGGCACAGAAGGGCACGATGCCTTTCCAAGATTAGAGCCAGTTTATGGATTTGTGTGACCAAAGCACCTCAGAGGATAAGGCAAAGATGGCAGAATTCTACCTACATAACATGGCCCTCATAGACATGATTGTGTGGGGCCCTAATGCCAAGCTAGGGGACCTGAAATTAATGGCCATGGCCTCATGGATGGACCATGAAGAATTAAGGGCAGCGGAAATAAAGAGATTGATGATAAAGGAGCAAAATGAGCCATTAATGATAAGAGCTGAGCCATAAGATCCTATGGCACTCATCAACACACACAACCTACTTGCCAATGACCCTCAGATTGCCCCCAGATATCTCACCAATCAGGCACAATCCATTGCACACTTTGAGGATATGCAAAGGCTACTTGGAGATGACTGTGTGCATGCATGCATGAGGAGATGGAACACATTACCACACAGTTTGTAGATCAGGGAATATCATTCCCCTATGAGGTTGAAGGAGGTATTGAAAAGAGTGCCAATGTATAAGCACTCAATGCAGAGGCAGAAGGTCAACTGGATTGGCCTCAAACGGAGTCCACCACTACTGTTAGGCATGCTGGAAGGAAAAAGGGAAGAACAAGAGGAAGAGAAGTGGAAGGAGATAGACAGGAAGGCAAGATTCTATGGCAAAGAAGAGCAAAACACATCAAAAGCCTAGGATGCTAGGGAGGCCACCAGGGCCATAAAAGATGAGGAGATTGACTAAGTTGCTCAGAGGATGAGTAACACTTTCAATAGCGGGTGATGATGAGCATCATAAATGGGCAATTATATGGGCTCATTTTACCTCCTAACCTAGTCAAACCAACCATTCTCTTAACTTACTACGTGATTTTTTATTATGTTTATGCTTAGAGAGTGAGTTGAGTTAGTTATTGTGCCATGTGGTCTAACATGTATTTAATGCAGATTATTGATGAGTTGCGAGGTAAAAGTCAAGGATCCAATGGAAAAATGGCAGTAATAACTTCAAGTGGACAAAGGAGAGGACTTACAGGAGTAAATCCCCTCATTTATTACTCCTCACTTCGAATTCCCCTTCATTCAGCTCGAAGTACAAGCAGCCGAATCATGCACTAGAAGGCAACCGAGCAAGTGGAGGATGACTGATGATTATCTCGATTTTTGGGAGCCAAGCCTCCTTGATTTTAAGGAAGTTGTTGGTAGCTTCATTTGTATAAGTATAGAGGCCTAAGGCCTCACTAGGGTCAGATTTTTATTGGATTTTTTCTTATGAAAACTCTGCTCAGATTTAAAGCTTATTAGTTTGTGACAATTTCATGTAATCTTGTTATTGTTTTGAAAATAAAGAAGGAATCCTTTTTGAGCTAGCACTGAGTTACCTTAGAGGGCTGGAGCGCTTGGGTTAGGGCCCAATTGAAGCAGCCAAGCTCCTATTTAGATGTATTTGTATGATTTGTTTCAATTTGTAGATTAGTTTGTTGTTAGATGTATTTCTTTTATGGTTAAGAATAGGTTGCTTTTGATGATCTAGTAGTTTGCTTCCATTTGTGCTTTCCGTAGTAGGTTAAACAGTGATAAAAAAAGATTCAGAAGGCTAGAAATAGTGCCTTGGCCTCTCTTCCTCCCTTTGGGACCATGATTTGAGGCAATGACCCTCTTGCTGCACCAAAAACATAGATTTTCCTCCTCCATAGGACTTCTAGTGTTTGCAGCCTTTTACTAGGTTAATAGTCCAGCCTTGCTTTGCTTTAGATCTTATTCATCATGCTTACATCCTGATTTTCAATAGTCTTCTTTCATTCTTTCCTCTCCTACAGTATTTCTCAACATTTCCTTTCATAGATCATAGTTTAGACCCTTTTTATGCAAAACTCTATTTTTCCTAAATGCATTCATTTCACTTGTTCCTTGATTTCCTTGGTTGACTATCAGATTCTATGCAGTAGTTCTCTTCCAACAGTAGTCTAGCTTATCAGAAATCACACCCTCCATCTAATCCATGCCCTATTGGTCTCCCAAACCTCACCTCAATTTTGCCTTAGTTTCTTGCATTTTTCCTAGGAATTCTTCCTCTCTCCATGAGCAAATCCAATCATATTTCTCTCTCTTGGTGGTTCATGGTAGACCATTGGTGCCCTAACGCCTCAATTCAACATTCATCCACCTTTTTCACCCACTTTCACACCCTCAAAATAGTGAAAACTACTCTCGGCCTCCTCGTGTAGGCCTTCTGTAGGACGTTGTTTTTCGTCCTGTAGATTTTCCTGTAGGATTTGTTTTGAAGGACGAGTATGGGAAAATCCTCCAGAAGGCCACCTAAGACCTCCTAGGACCCTTCCACACCATCCTAAATCCTCTCAATTACCAAAATTGTCCTCCAATGCCACCTATTCACTACCACATTCACACTCAATAAATTACATGCATGTCTATTTCACATAAAAATATATAAAAATTCATAAAGATGTTATTTGCTTATTTACTTCCAGAAATAGCATAGTTAGATGTTGTTTACTTCCTTGAGTAGGTAATGGAATTCCTTTCATGGTTTTCATAGTACTTTCTACAAAAGTAGAATTAGTTGGTTGATTAGGGTTTACTAGGCTTGCTTTACATTTCAGACTTTCCCCTTTCTGCAGTTAGAATAGCATCTGTAGAGTAATATTTGTTTCCTTCCATCACATATAGAGCTTCTTCTGGAATCCATAGAAGTTTGCTTGAGCTCTTAGTGATCTCGCGCCAGCCAACCAAGTGACAAGCTGCAGTGAGCACTAGTACTTGTGCATACAACACCGACGCTTCCAAGTTTGTTACGAATTACCGGGTTGATAAGAGTAAAGTAGGCAACCCAAGTGTTGCAGCATTATTGCTACAATACTGGTGCTCACCACATAGTGGGGTTACAATTTAGGTCTTTGCATGACCTTTACATCAAATGATATACATGATTTTTATAACAAAGACTAGCAATCTAAACAAGACCATGATAGTCATCAGCAACTATCATACACCATATATGATCTGCACCATAAGCATTTGTCCACAACATCTAGACTTGTAACCTGCAATACCATTCTCTTTGCCAACCAACAATGTGACCCCAAGTATCATTTGAGATAGAAATATGTATCATTTATCAACATAAGCATCATCACCAAAGACTTTTAACCATAATTCCAACAATGCATTATTCGAAGCATAGGCTCCCCCTGAACCTGTTATGTCTGTACATTGTGCCATGCCACATTTTTCTGACTGTACTTCCTTCTTCTTCCATGTCTTTGATTGTGATGATGTTTTCTCCTTTTGGTATGGTGCCTAAAATCTTCTTCTGCATTCCTTAGTTATATGTCCAAGCTTGTTACATGCATAACATCTTACATGTTTCATATTCCTTCTATAGCAGTTAATGGCTTTGTGACCGAACATATTGCAAGAAAAACAATATCCCTTAAAGTACCTGGAACATGATGATCTTTCTTTGCGACAATATTGAACCATTCTACATCTGCATCTTGCTGTAACATGTCCAAGATTATGACATACATAACACTCAACATTATTCATATGAGAAAATAACCGACTATCACTTCCATGGTTAGGAGTAAAAGATTTTCTTTGAATACTTTCTTTCCTTGGTTGTTGATGGGGTTGACATTTTATCTTCTTGTTGAGCATTTCAAGTTTTGCATTAGATTTCCTTGCCTCACCCTATGAGCTAGATTCACCTTCAACAAATTCCTAAAAACCAAGACCAGTTTTGATAGCAGGAGATCTTTGACTACTAAGAATATCATCCAAAATCTTAGTACTATCTTGAAATCTTAATAGTTTATCATTTTCTTTTAATTTACTTTTATGATATTTACCTCAACTTGATGTTGTTCTTCCTTTTCCAGATGTTGCTTCTTCAAGATTTCTTCAGCCTTTCTTCCTTCTTCCACTTGTTGCCTTAATTTGACAATCTCATTTTCTTGTTCTTTATCTGCTTGAGGTAGTTCTTCATTCTGCTTATTTTTTAATGATATCACTTCATCCTACAGCATTTGACATACTTTGAAGGCACACTCCAACTGACCTTTTAATCTAGTAACTTCTTCTTTGAGTGTAGACTCCCTTTTGTTAAATAGATCTTGTTGATCTATGATTTTATCTAATGCTTCATTTTCTTGTTAATCTTCAATCTAAGGTGATTCAGAATCTAAATACTTGCTTCCACCTAATGGCCAATTTTCTATCCTATTTTCGTTGTTCCTTTGAGCTATCTTCTTCTTTTGGGGCGTTTTCTTCTCTCGCTTCATTCCCATTGTGCTACGTATCTCCTTCAAGCGATCAAGATTCTACCAAAGGACCTGCTCTAATACCGATTGTCTGAAATAATACTCAGAGTGGGGGGGGGGGAGAATCATTATTAGTAATTCAATAGCTTTTCTCTTTTCATAATCAAATTTATATATGCTCCTTCAGTTAAGGGAACTCGCGTGTACATGCAACAATGTTTAAGGAAACTAGTGTATATCCAGCAGACTTATGATTCAGTTAATTCATCATATGTTGATCTTTAATCAGTGCATTAGAACTTCAGTAACCATATAAACAGTAACCAGGTGTAGTAAAAATAGAACAGATCATCACACATAGGAAACAAACATGGACACCAAGATTTAAGGTGGAAACCCAATGTGGGACAAAAACCACCTACTGCTCTCTTCTTTTAATATGAGAAAAACTTGTTTACAATCTTTTACAGGTGCAGACTTGATCCAGGTGGATGTTGGTGGCCACCCACCTATCCCATTTGGACCCCCACAACTGTCTCTTTCAGTTTTTCAGTTTCCTTAATTATAGCACAATTTACTATTTTTAGCAGTTTTTCGGGTCCTAAACTTCTGGAGCCGTTTTGAGGCCCTAAACGACGTTTTTTGGGAAATCCACCGCTAGCGATTTTTTCGATAAAAATCGTCTCTTTCGTCGTAGTCCTCGGAGAGATCTTTCCAACGGGCTATCATGCACGTCAAACGGAGATAATACGACCAATTCGCGACCCCGGGAAGTTGGCTGTCCAACTCACCCCAAAACAGGGCCCACAATTTGGCGTTTCATCTTCTAGGGTTAGGTTTTGGAATGTGAAGGGTTTTCCATTGTTTCTCAATAATAAATAGGCCTTCGAGCCTCATTGTAAACACAGTTCGAAACAGTTCAGAGGCATGTAGCCGACACATCTCTTCTCAGAGATAAGCTACCATCGCCCTAGCTGGGTTATTTCTATTTGTAAGCATATTTCAGTACTCTCCATTAATGAAATGAAGTATTATTTCCGCTGCATCGCTGTTTTTATGGTTATCGCATCTCTGTATTTATGGTTATCTCTATAATCTATTGCGTTCTTGCTTAAATCCGGATCAGTGGTATCAGAGTGGTCTACTTTTTCTCTGTTTTTCTTTGCATGTCCCCAACGAGGTCGGGATATAAGGAGTTAGGGCTTGAATTGGTCGAACCTTTGCAAGACCAGCCTCGCAAATCTCGACGACCTCCCATGGCGGATGAGAAGAAAGACGAGGGGGCAGGAGATCCTATCAGAATCTTGCTCGAAGAAGCCCTCGAGCGGCAAAGGAACGCGATGATGGATAGCTTTGCGCAGATCCTTCAACGGCTACCTAGAGGTGACGCATCGGCTTCCAACAGCTACTCTGGAAACGCCACACCGTTTAAGGTACAAGTTAACTTTGAAATCCCCATATTCGAGGGTCAAATAGACACAGATGCCGTAGATAAATGGTTAAATCTACTAGATGTGTATTTTTCTGTTCATGAATTTTCAAGTCGGGAAAAGATTGTTTTCGCTCTTCTCAAAGCAGCCCCCCACGTCAAGGACTGGTGGGAAACATACTGCGAGCAGAAGGATGAAAGTACAGGCTCACTGTTTTCAGCCGCACCCACTTGGAATGACTTCCGGGATGCCATCAAGGAGCAGTACTACCCTGTCGGAAGCTATGAGGACAAATACATCAAATGGACCACACTGCGGCAGGGACGAGACCAAGATGTGCCAGAGTTCACAAATATTTTCCATACCCTTCGCACACAGTTGGGTATCAAAGATTCTGAGCTGCATCTGGTACTCAAATACCGCGGCTGCCTACACAGATACATCCAGGAAGAGATGGAGTTCTTGAACATCTCCTCACTCGGCACAGCATACCGATACGCTGTTAAAATCGAGCAAAAGTTCAAACAGAAGAAGCGAGACTTTGGATCTGCAAATCCGAAGCCCAAAGGACAAAGCCAAGGCGGGGTGACCCAAGACAACTCGTCGAAGCCGCAAGAAAAGAACACCACCACGAAGCCGAGGAAGGACATAGGAAAGTGGTGTGAGTTCCACAAGAGTCCCACTCATAACACAAGTGAGTGTCAGACCAAGCAATCGCTAGTGGCCGAGTTGAAGGCTTCCGAATCAGATGCATGTTCCGACTCTGAGTCAGAACCTGACAAGGGGAATGACAAAGGGAAGCAAATCATTGATGCAGATCCCAGCGCCACTGTTGCTACTGCCAAGATCCAGAAAAATGAGCCCGAAGATCCAGAGGAGGGGGAACGTCTTTTCCACTCACAGATGTGGGTGAAGGGTTCGCCGCTGCAATTCATTATCGACAGTGGCAGCCAAAAGAACCTCATTTCAGCAGAGGTCGTGAAGCGGTTGGGCCTACCAACTACACCACACCCACAGCCGTACAGTATCGGTTGGCTTCACGAAGGACGAGATCTCAAAGTTCGCCAGCAGTGTCGCCTTCCCTACAGCATCAAGCCCTTCACAGACGAGGTATTGTGTGATGTTACACCTCTGGATGTTTGCGATGTACTATTAGGCCAGCCATACTTGTGGAGGCGACATGCTGTGTATGAGTCAAGGCCTCGCGCTGTCATTATTTCTTTGGATAATTCATTATACAGGATACCGGAGGTAGCGCCACCTACCGCCACCTCTTTGATCACTGCCAAGAAAGGAAGCAAGCTCATCTCCCAGACTAGGAAATTCATTTTCTGTCTGGTTTGCTCCCAAAGTAAGGGGAAGATCGTTGCTACATCCATGACCCCCGCAAAGGGTTCCTCCACACAGCAGCAACAGCAAAGGGATACGGTCATGACAGAACACAGGAACAACTTCTCCTCACCCACAGGGGTACCACACAAGTTTCAGGTGGGCAACAAAGTTAGGTTACATCTACAGAAAGAACGCCTTACCAGAACCCATCAGAAACTCAGACCACTCCGACATGGTTCTTACACCAGTAACAAGGCTACAGGCAACAATGCTTTGAAGCACAACATTCCTCCATTCCTTCGCTTGCACCGACTGTTCAATATGGATCGTCACCGACCATGCTCCCCACCATTTCTAGACACATCAGAGATTGCATAACAGCTCACCAGAGACCCAGCTCAGTAGAAGCTTCCTCATCTCAGGGAGGAACTCAACGCAATGGGGACCATTGCTTCCTAAGGGGGGAGGAATGATCCAGGTGGATGTTGGTGGCCACCCACCTATCCCATTTGGACCCCCACAACTGTCTCTTTCAGTTTTTCAGTTTCCTTAATTATAGCACAATTTACTATTTTTAGCAGTTTTTCAGGTCCTAAACTTCCGGAGCCGTTTTGAGGCCCTAAACGACGTTTTTTGGGAAATCCACCGCCAGCGATTTTTTTGATAAAAATCATCTTTTTCGTCGTAGTCCTCGGAGAGATCTTTCCAACGGGCTATCATGCGCGTCAAACGGAGATAATACGACCAATTCGCGACCCCGGGAAGTTGGCTGTCCAACTCACCCCAAAACGGGGCCCACAATTTGGCGTTTCATCTTCTAGGGTTAGGTTTTGGAATGTGAAGGGTTTTCCATTGTTTCTCAATAATAAATAGGCCTTCGAGCCTCATAGTAAACACAGTTCGAAATAGTTCAGAGGCATGTAGCCGACACATCTCTTCTCAGAGATAAGCTACCATCGCCCTAGCTGGGTTATTTCTATTTGTAAGCATATTTCAGTATTCTCCATTAATGAAATGAAGTATTATTTCCGCTGCATCGTTGTTTTTATGGTTATCGCATCTCTGTATTTATGGTTATCTCTATAATCTATTGCGTTCCTGCTTAAATCCGGATCAAGACTCATACCAGTACGCAGGTACCCACCTACAGAAGGCTACAACCTTCTCTCATTCTCCATCTTCTACTGGAAGGGAGCTACAACCCCCTAGCTCTTGTACTAGCCAATTGGTTTACTAGTACGTAGGCGTCGGCCTACTAAAGGCTCCAACCTTCACTCATTTTCCAGTTACTACTGGAAGGGAGCTCCAACCCCCTGGCTCTTGTATTGGCCAATATGTTTACTAGTATGTAGGCACCAGCCTAGAGAAGGCTATGACCTCCTCTCTTCCTCCAGGGATGACGTTTCATAAATTTTCAGACTAGATACTCCTGGAACACAACACCATAACCTGAAGGCCGTGTTTCATCCAATTTTCATATTGGACCCATCAACAACATTGAAGATTGAAATCAATCACCACTACAATAAAACCATTGCATTAACCAATCATTGAATACTCTATCATCAATCCCTGAATCACCCAATAACTAAATCACTGAAGCCCTATCATCAAAACACAGTCACCAAAACACAGAGAAGCTTCCAGAACTCTGCAATAACCACTAGAACCAACTGTAAATTCAGATATCATATTTCATAATGTATATGCCACTCTGATGAGCCGAACCAGTGTGTATATGTGCTTTTACCAAAGCGAACCCACGTACAGATCTGCAAATACTAACTTAAAAACTTCACAGCTATTTCAGAATTCATATCATAACATTTGCAGAATAAAACATGCGTCAGTATTCATATCAAGTCTATCCATGATCAAACCACATAATCATAATACATTCCAAGCCTCATGATCCCAATCTATCATCCATCATTATCCACAAAGGTGCATCCTTAGTTCAGATCAAGCAAAGCATCAAAAACCCATAACCTGCATATTGGATCTCACACTTCATCAGATATTCAATACTTGCACACTTGGCCTAATGATCTTCTCCTCCTTTTGTAGTTTTAGGCCTTTCTCAATACCATGGACCAAAACCACTTAGGACCAATAGCTTGGACCAAATACCTAAGGTCAATACCTTGGACTAGATACCTTGGACCAATACCATGGATCAAAATACGATGGACCAAATACCTTGGAGCAAAACTTAGTCTTCCAAGATATATGTTTCCTTCTGTGAAAGTGCGTATGTACGTTATATGCTCCTTTTGGTCTGTTAACCTGTGTGTATACGCTCCTTTGTCAAAGTGAACCTGCGTATACCTCTCTTTATTCATTCTTTGTAGTCTGATCATTAATTCTTTGCTATCGACATGCTATACTATGATCTGTCATCTGAGTGAGTTTCCAAAAAGGACAACACATGTATCATAATGCCAACATTTCACGTAGAAACAAGAAAAACTCATGAGTTGACTCACTATGACTTTGTTTATCAGTCAAGTCACACTCTAAAAATGTGGAAAAATATCATCTCAAGACCATCGATTGATGTTTCCTATCCTAAAAAAGCACACCAAAGTAGGAGAAAGAAATAAAGAAAAGCGAACATCCTCCACCCTATGGCCTTTTCCCAAAGTGAACTAAAGGCAGAATTAGTAGTGGTTTCAGCCTCCCCTCACCTATGTATTGGAGGCCAAGAAATTGAAATTGTGGTCAGAATTCATGCATTGTTATGTTGCTAAGATATTGTTTGAGGGAGAAAGGTTTAAGAGCTAGGAGTTGGAGGAGGTCATGCTACAACTACCTACGGTTGTAACTTTTCTTCATCTTTCAATCATATATAAATCTATTGTTTTTCCATCCATATTATTGTCAATTACTTATGTATTTTGTGTTTATTTAATGATAACATGGAACATGTTCATGTGTTTGTATTTTCAACAATGTATTGTTTCTCATCCATTGTTGTTTTGAATTTATCAAGATTTATATGCTGCAAGGGTTATGTTTTCTCTCTTTTGTGCGCAGGATTAAATAGAGGAGCTGGTTGGGAGAAGTTACAATCCAACTGACTAATCTAGTTAATCTACCCGAAAGGATCATGAGGTAATTCCTTACCATTTCTTTGTCAATTCTGGCTTATTGTTTATATCGTTGAATGAATTAGACCATATATTGATAGATTCCTTGATCCATCTACCTTAGGTTTCGAGAAACCTAAGAGAGTTTTATGGTTTTTACATTCGAGTTTAAATCCCTATAGTAGAGTTGGCGACTCCACTAGGGATTATTTTTTATTCTCGATTTTAGTTTTACTTCCTAGATGCTAAATATTTCTTCTTGTTTGGTCTTGTCATATTTGAATTCTTGTCATTTGTATGTTTGCATGTTAGTTTTACTGGTTTAATTCTCTTTTGTGACCTAAATTAGTCTTTTTCCAAGAAAATTCATTTTAATTCACTACCCCAGTGCTTTTGAGTGCGTGTTAATGTAGGTTTCCTTTGTGCATTGTGTGTTACCCTAGATGTTAACTCCCTATGTGGTCTAGAAACCTATATTAGTGCCCTAAAACCTTGTTTTTCACCCAGTCTATGGATTTCATTGTCTACTACTTTGCTTGTTTGTTAGTCCTTAGGTTTGTTCTATCTAAAACTCTAATTTTTCTAGTTGCATCCATGCATTTTCATTTAGAAATGGTAGCTTACTTGCATCATTCAAAGAAAAAAATACTTTCTATCAATTTGGTTTTTTATATTAGTTTGTTAGTGAATTGTTTCTTTTGAGCTTGAATGTCTGCATCTATTTTGCAATATTAGAATTTGAAGTAGGTTTGTTTCTTTTAGAAAAAGTGTTTATTACTCTCTCCTTGTAGAATTTATTTCTCATTGAATTTAATTGAAAATCATGATTTTTGCTTGGTTTGAGACAAGTCTCACAAACTTCATATGTCAACACCCTTCTAAAGACACTAATAAAGTACCTTTAAAAGAAGATATGTAATAAAAGTAATCAATAACTCTTTGTAATAGGAAAAAACACATTAGCTTGGTTCAGCGTCTTGGGTTAGGCTGTAGCAGTTAGCACCCTAAGGCTACAAAACTAAACTAGTGCCATTATAGAGTGAAAATCCTTTTGCACTCACATCGACTGGGACCATTTCTTTAACAAAAGAGTCAAATGCAAGACAACATCAGAGTGTGAATGAAGGTAGCCCACCTTTGATTGAATTTCAGTGGGTATTTTTTGTATTGGGGATCCTTTCAGGGATTTGAGAGATAAGTTAGAGACTCGAGCATCCTGCAAACACAACTTACTATCTATGAATGTGAAACCCAACCGGGAGTGTCTATGATTTGAGATAAAGATTTGTGGCTATAACCCTAGGGATGTACACAATATGACTAGAGTCAGTTTCCATGGTACCTAGACAAACAAACCTACTTTGTCTTTGGTTTCTCGAGAGGGTACTCATCCTCACATTAGTACTTCACTAATATGGATCTTTTCACTTCTAAGATGCATATTGTTGGCTTAGATGGGCCTGACCCAGGCTTGGAAGAGTTATTTAGCCAAACAAATCCCGCAACTACCAGCCCTTTCGGCAACAATCCATGAAGCGCGAACTGAAGTCTCACCCGAGGTAGTAGGGGAGGGTGCTGGCACCAGGTTTCTGCACCCTTGGGATGTCTTGATATGGTCTGGAGAATTCGCACAACGTCCTATGGCCTCACACCACTATGCATCCGCATATATCCGGAACAACGCAAATCCTTTCTATTTATTACTAATGTGTTTATTATCGATCATATCTATTTCTTACAGTTTTAAAGCAAACATTTAATAGAGATAACCAGCTCACGCACATAGAAAAGTTATATATTTGTATAAACTCATAATATAATCATAAGCGCACAGATCCAACAGATAGATCAATCATAAATTAACCAGATCCACAATATTTCAGATTCAACACACTATTTCAGAAGCAACTTATCTTTATTCAATTATCTACTAGTACAACCAGATCCGCCCTGTGCACTCAGCTGCAGGGGTCCATGAACACAGCTGCGGACTCTACCAGGCCTCTACACACATAGCTGTAAAGCCTCTATCTATCTAGCACCACCCTCGACTCAGACTTATAGACGTAGAAAACATTGTCTTTACCCAAACATAACACCACGATTTATCCAAAATTACGAACTACCCTCTACCCTTAGAGCCTCGCTCTATTTATACATTTGTAGGGTCCGCGGACCATGGGTAGGCCGACTTACTTCCTATTATTCTATACTATTTCTTGCACAAACTGTTAGTGCCTAAACCTACCTTAGGCTGAAAGAAGGAAAAATTTAGGGTAACCATAAACCACGCTCAGTCTGGTAGCTATCCCTACCAGAACAGGAGAGGGCTCTCTCCAGGTCACACTTAGTGAGGAATAAACAATATGGTCTTAGATGACTTAAACTGAATACTGATTTTAGGCTAGTAAATAGATATGGAAAAAGGCGATTTTTGAATGACTGAATTTTCTGGACTGTGTGGGACCAAAGGACTGCATGAGCTGGGAAATTAAATCAAAGACACAGGATATTTCGTGAGGCAAGATAGGTGGGAGGTTTAGCAATTAGATTTAAATAAATTGGAGTGGAAAGACTGTTGAGAAAAGCTAGAAAGGGCATACACATGAATCCTTTTCAGACAGAAGAAGATATACAAAATATGAATGCTTTACAAGGCAAAGCATAAACTGAATTCTACCTCTTCTACTTAAGAGCATTCAACCAGAAATGATTATGAATGGATGGTAAACATAACAAAATACATATGAAACATAGAAAGAAAAACACATTTGCTAAACTCACACCACAGGGATCTCATGAATCAAAGTTGCATCATTCTATTAATTTCCAAGCCAAAACTGTACAATGAAAGTGCTGAGTTTTTCTCCACGCTATTCCCAGAAACTCCCTATCAAAAGCGCGCGCCAGGTGGTGCAGCGCACAGGGAGAGAAAACCCTGTTTTTTGTGAAAAAAATTTCAAAATGCAAAAATGTGCTCCAAATTTCTTGAAATTTGGGTTGTACCCTCTCCATCACATGTCATGCTGGGCCAAAGAGGCCTCGGCCAAGATTCGGAGCCGCTCTTGCTCTTTTTTCCTCTTTTTTTTTTGTCACCTTCCTTAATTTTGCCTTTAGGCTCCTGATTCTCGCTTTGGAGCTCATGTTTCGGGCCATGTAATGGTAAGTCATGCACCTTAGCATTGCTTTTTCCATATTAGCCTTCTCTAACAGCTTCTCCAAGTGAATGTTCACTTTCTCTAAAACATACTCCCGGTCCTCATCTCTTTGCTCCATAGGTCTACCTTGTGTTGCAATGATGTGTTGCCAGTTTTTCTTGATCAGTTGCAACTCTATCTCAGCTTGCCGATCCTCAAGTTGTTTTTTCCTCTGCTCCAGGTATTTCATATTCTGTTTAGCTCTCTCCAAGTCAAGGGATAAGGCTTGGATCTCTGTTTGCTGCTCCTGGATGATCTCTTTAAGCTGCGCACTTTGCGGACCCGTATCTGGATCATCATCATGAAGGAGAATGAAGTCGGTCTCTCATTCACCTGATGGCCCCTCATCCTGCATTGGGCTCTTGCCTCTGTCCTGTACCTGTGGTGTTGATGTCGGAAGTGAGGCCCCTTCCACCCCAGGTGGAGATAACACTCGCTTGGCTGCCGCAAACAACTGCCTGGTGCCCTTCTGGTAGGTAATGAAAATCGGCACAGTAGCAGTGTGTGGGTCATGGCTTTCATGCTGATGAGAAGGTCTACCTGTCTCAAATCTAGTCTCTGAAGGTCCCTGTGAAGCTCGGAAGAAGTCACGAGAGATGAAATCATCCCAAGTGATACCTTGTAAATCAAGTTGATGCACCACCAAAATCTTGATGAGAGAAAAATGACAAATGTTGTTCAACTGCTGCTCAGGGGTCTCGTGTTGCACAAGGGCAGTCATCCTCTCTATGTTTCGGCATATGAAATATGGGATGTTCATCATGCGTACCTAGGTGAAATGCATGAGCAACCTAATGTGATAAGCATATAACCGGGAGAAATGGCCTTCACAACTGAAATACTTCAAAATTAACTTCATTAGAGGGGCATATTCAGCGTTAAGATATCGGAAGGGAAACACCCTCTTAAGCTGCCTCAAGAAAGCAGGTTTAACATATGGCTCATAATGCTGTCAGTCAACTTTTTGTCTCTTGTTCCATGGCTCTCCAATATTAGGCATGCCGGTATCTAATGAGATAGAGTCTGGTGTAAGTGTGAAAGTAACACCGGCCAAAGTAACTTGAGCACCATGTAAATGTAGAACAAATAGGCGAGCCAACTCATGGTGAAATTGAACATTTGCAACCTTTTCACAAAACTCATAGCATGACTGAAACTGAAAACAAGAGACGGCAAGAGGGCAGGCTTGCAATTCTGTGAGGCTAGTCGGTTCTTCTCTAACATGTCTGCCATTTTTATGAGGCCTCCAGGGTGCATGTTCTTCCGTGGGTGAGTCACTTTGAGTTTCCACCTCATAGTCGGATGAATGATCAGATGACATAATTGATGCTATGAAAACTGCTTGGAGAAATGAATGCTGGTTGCAAGACTGTATTGGACTGCTGTTGTAATATGGTTGAAATCTGTCACTAAGGGAGCAATGTAACAAGGGATCGTTAGGGAGGGAAAATATGAAGGGATTAGGAGTATTAGGATAGATTTTATTTAGGGCAATGTAGGAGGGTTTGGAAACTTTGCATAGGGTAGGGTTTGGGGTTTTACATTGAGCAATGGGTGAAAGGGAATTGGGGATAAGGGTTTAGTAATTTTAAGGGATAGGGAAAAATGACATTCAAAGGGATATGGTATAAGGAAAAAGGGAATGAAGGAGAAAGGGACAGATGGGGTGGAAGGAGAACCTTGGTAACAAAATGATGAATTTGCAACCCTTAACAGCAATTGACATAAGGATTTTTAGAGGTAGGGTTTGGAAATTTTGTTTCAAACATTTGGAACCACAAACCACCATCACACAACACACAAAAATGGATGAACCACCGAGATGTCGACCTTACCTAGCACGTCCAAGCAATTCAATGGTGATTTGGAGGAATTTCGGGCGTTTTTTGGGTGTTAGACTGTATTCGCCGCGCCGTTTGTTCTATGTGCCGCGCGCTACCTGTGCATCGCGCCCGTTCAAAATTGCACTGGAGGATCACGCCCAATGTACCGCACTGGCTCAGTGCACCGCGCCACCTACTGTATGCGCTGCACCTGTCAAGACACCTCCAACTTTACCCAAAACGTGCGCTGGATCACCCAATTCACTTTGAAATGCTTCTCTCCGACCTTGGCATTTAAAATGACCTTGATCCTTATGAGAAAATCTGTATAAAGACATGGAGACATGGTTTTGATTTTTGTTTCTTCAAAACCCACTTTTGCAATGTTTTGTTTTGGCACTTTTTCCACAATTTAATGCAACTCTGTATTTCACATTTCCTTTTTTGATTTTTGACTAAAATGATGAAATTTTTGGCAATTTTTTGCAGGGGTAGCTGACATGGAATTTGGCAAAGGATGATCAGAATCTGCTTTTGAAGTACTTCATGGTGGAGAACTTTACATATTTATCATAAACATTAATTTGACGATTTCCTCTTCAAAACAGAGTTTTGAAGAGGAATCACCCTTGAGCATTATGGATGATGAAAATATGGAGATGAAACTTGTTGAACCTCCCTCTGGCCTGCTAGCATTATTGGGTACTATGAAAACATGACTTATGAAACCCTAGGCATATGACTGACATGATTTTTTTCCCATCAAAAGACCAAATATTGACTGTCATTTAATGAACTTTGATGAACAAACCTGATCCAGTAGGTACAAAGCATGAGGGGTAATGACTGACAAGACCCTTCCATCGGATTATGGCATGCCCCTAGCAGAATGCAGCTGAGTGAATGGAGTGAGACACCTAAAAATGAAATGCAGAAAGAGTTTTGATCTCCGACGGAGGACTGACAAGATCGACTCTAACATTGGCTCCAATGGGGGATGGTAGCTCCTCAAAGGTGCCAAGAATGGCAAATCTTTGGGAGAGAAGATAGTGCCTTCGTCCACTAGGCTATGGAGTCATTATTTCGACAAAAAACACAAAACTCTTGACTCATTAATTGACTGAAACTTGACTCAAACTAACTCAAATTTGGACTTAAAATGACTCGAAGACTGACTAGACAAACTCAAACCAAAACTGAAATAAAATGGTATTTACAGTGACAATGAAAACAACATAAACAACTCAGAAATGGTACCGCTTGAGCAGCCAACCATTGATCAGCCCTCTTGGACAATCTTCCCCATTCATCTCCTTCAGAAGAAAGGCATTCTGACCCCGATATGCTGCAATCTTGAAGGGACCTTTCCAGAGATTCTTGAATTTACCGTGCTTACCCTTTTCCTCATTCCTTGCATCCCACTTTAGCACCACATCATCCAACTGAAATTTGTCCGCCTTTGCTTTTCTGTCATAAATTTTCTTAATCTTCTCCTGCAACTTGGACGTGTTTTGGAAAACTTCTTCTCTGGTCTGCTGCAAATGGACCATTTGATTCAATCTTCTCTGCATAGGATCGTCTTCACTGCCGGCCTCCTGAAGAAGTTTTCCTATCGGAGCCGCGAGAGAGGTAGGAAACACTGTATCAACTCCATACACAAGCTCAAAGGGGGACATAACAATGGATTTCTTCTGACTGACCCGATTTGCCGAAAGTGCATTGACCAACTTCTTATGCCAGCTCTTCTTGTTGATTTCCAGCAGCTTCTTAATGATGTTGACTAAAGATTTGTTAGAAGACTCCGCCAACCCATTTCCTTGCAGATGATAGGCAGTTGAGTGACCCAAAATGATTTCATATTTATGACAAAACTTTACCATCCTTTTTGATTTGAAAGCTGCTACGTTATCAGTGATTAACTTATTCGGGCAACCAAAGCAAGACAAGATGTTATTTTCAAGGAATGAAATAATTACCGCATCTGTAGCTTATCTAGTGGGAATTGCTTCGATCCATTTCATGAAATAATCTGTTGTCGTGAGAATCCACCGATGCTGATCGGAAGAAGCGGGATGAATTTCACCAATGAAGTCCAACCCCCATTGCTAAAAAGGGGCACTCACCTCAATGGGCTTAAGCAGAAAAGGCTGTAATTTCTGCCTTCCTTCAAAAATCTAACATTTATGACAGCTCTTGACAACCTTATATACATCAGCCAACAATGTCAGCCAATAGTATCCTGCTCTCAAAACTTTATTTGCTGTTGTTTTCCAAAAAAGGTGACCACCACAATCTCCTTCATGGAAATCCTCCATGACCTGCTTTGCCTCTTCTTCCACCAAGCAATTCAACAGAATGCCACCGGGATCTTTCCAATAAAGTGTAGAATTTAGAATGCAAAACTTAGCAGCCTTTAATTTGAGAGTTCTACTTTTGTTTCTAGTCATGCCGGGTGGTGGTGACAAATTCTGAAGCACATATATGATATCTGAATACCACGGAGAAAGAGCAAACATTCCAGATACATGAATTGACGAACCTTCCTCATTCTCATCGGACATAGCAGCGATTAGATTTATGTCTAAGGCATGCAAGTTTGATTCGGCCATTAACTTTGCCAATCCCTGTCCTTTAACAAGCTTTGTGGGCTTTATTTTCACATCATACTCCAACAAAGTTGCAATCCACTTGCCTCGTCTTCCTTCCTGATCTGTCTACACTAAAAAAACTTTGACAGCAGCGTTAGGAACATAAGCCAAAATATGAGAATGCAGAATGTATACCCGAAAATCTTTCAATGCTTTCACAAGTGTGAGGGCTTGCTTCTCAATGATGTTGTACTTTAAGGCTGCATCTCTTATAGCTCGGCTAAAGAAAGCAATTGGTCTTTCATGATCATCTCTTTTCTGCATCAACATAGCTACCATAGTATGCTCCGAAGCGAATGAAAACAATATAAAATCCTGAGTGTATTCTGGGCTAATTAGAACTAGAGTTGAAGAAAGAGCCAATTTGACTAAATTGAAAGATTTTACAGCCTCTTCCGTCCACTTCACTTGGTTGTCCTTCTTAAGCATGTTTGTAATCTCTCTTAGGTGTTCAGCAAGATTAGGTACAAAGCGGCGTAAAAAATTCATTTTACCATTGAAAGATTGAATCTCCTTCTTATTCCGGGGTAGATCGATTTGCTGAATCACTTGTACACGTGCTGGATCAATACGAATGCCATCTTTTGAGATAATGTGCCCAAGTAGTTTGCCTTCCTCCATGGCAAACAAGCTCTTTTTCAGATTTAGCGACAGGCCATATTTTACGCACTTTTGAAAAAGAGTTTTCAGATGATACATGTGTTCTTCATATGATTTGGAAAACACTGTCAGATCATCAAGGTACACAACCAAAAATACATCCTTCTCATTTGCGAAAGCCAAGTCCATTTCCCGCTGAAAGGTGGCACCCGCGTTCTTCAAACCAAAAGGCATTTTAGCGTAATGAAAAGTTCCCCACGGAATGGTGAATGCTATCTTGTCTCGGTCATCTTCATGGACAGAAATTTGGTTATATCCAGAATAACCATCGAGTAGTGACATACGAGATGATCCAACTACTCACTGAAGTATATGATCCATTTTGGGCAGTGGATAGTTATATTTCAATGAAACTTTATTGAGATTCCTAAAATCAATGCACAAGCGAATCTCACCTGTCTTCTTTCGTATGGGCACCAAATTAGAGATCCAGTCTGAAAATCTGAAGGGAACAATGATTCCTGATTTGTACAACCTGTTTATCTCCTTTTCAATTGATGGCAGTAGTTTTGGATTTAGTCTTCTCAACTTTTGTCTGAAAGGTTTCTGATTAGGCTTAATGGGTATAGTGTGCTGAATTATATTGGTATCGTATGTCTTCATGTCAGAATAGTCCCAAGAAAACACATCGGCAAATGAAGACAACAAACTGATATATTTGTCTTTTATCTTTTGTGGCAACGCTTTAGACAGTTTTACCATTTTAGGATTAGCAGCTGTTCCGATATTGACCTCTTCAACAACCTTCTCTGTTCGCTGCAATGTTGGTTTGTGGGCTACGTCATCTTGATCAAAGAGTTCTTCTAAAGGTATCAAGCATTTAGGAATAATGTTATCCTTTAGCTGCAACACGTCCATTTGATTTATCTGCAAATCATCTTTACCATCATCATTTTCTACATCAATTGAGGTTTCTTTGAACTTACCTTTGTTTTGCAGAAAATCATCAATCTCCTCATCATCTTGGAAAACTTGCCAATATCTTTGATTGTCGGGGACAGTCAGACGATGCTTGACATGGATTTCGAATTTATTACTGGAGTTCATTGGAATCTTAAAACTACTGGTTGCCTTAGCAAGAGCATCAACAATGCTATTTTGAACACGAGGCACACATGTTAAGGTATATTCTGAAAATAATTTCAGGATGTCTAAAACTGCATTCCGGTAAGCCCGCATCCAAGGATGATTTGCTTGATATTCACCTATGACCTGCGTGATCACCAATTCAGAGTCGCCATATACTGCAATCCTCTTAGCATTCAGCTTTCTTAGAATTTTTAGGCCAGAAATCAAAGCTTCATACTCAGCTTCATTGTTCGAACAATCAAAAGCTAACTTGTAAGAACATACCCGCACATTACCAGGCACTTTGTTTGGGGTGGAGAAAGGACTGCGTACCCAAATACCAATTCCAGCACCATCATTTCCCACTACACCATCGAAATCCATGGTCCACAAACCTTCTTCCTCTTCTTCCAAGTGCTGAAATTCTGCTGGCTCTGTTTTTCCTGCTTGTTGTCCATTACCTTCAGCTAATTTCTCAATGGTGTTTTGTTGTTCTAGTCCTTCTTTCTTCAAAACTTCTCTAAAATTTTCTACTATTTCTGGAATACTTTCTGCTTCTACTAACTGACTATCAATATCATTGAAACTATCTGAATACAAAAAAAAAGACTCTAGATCTGTATGTACATAATTAATCGGATGATTAATGGGTTTCTCCTTGCTTGTAATCATGTATTTCATTTTTTGTTCCCGATACAGTTTCCTCATTTGGCCAAACACAGGAATCATTGCATAGGAGAAATCTAGTTGTAGTGTCCCTTTCAATTTTGCTACCCAAGACCTGGAAAGAAGCATGCCGAACCTGGGAGGAATATCCGCTACAACAATATCCATCAAAACATTCTTCATTGGGATTTGATCCAGACTCACAACCAAGTCTTTGATGAGCCCGATACATCTTACTCTGCTGGAATCAAATGAATAGAGATCATGGTATTTCTGGGTGACGTCCAAACCCAGCTTATCCATGATAGCCTTTGGCATGAGATTGTGAGAAGCTCCGGAATCGAACATGGCATTATGTAACACAAAATCATGCAATCTTAAACTGATATAAAAAGGTGGCACATCACTATCTGGAGACTCACCATTCAATGCTGGCCCAAAAATCATTTCGGGTTGATCATCTTCGACATTCACCATATCAGACATTGGATCAAAATTCAAAATTTTAGAAACTTGCCCTCTATAACTATTGTTCCTCATTATTTCAGTCAAGGGAATGGATACCTTCAATTTAGAAATTTCATTCTCTAAACTAAAAGCAGAAGTCTTTTCTACCTCTTTGACTGGGACTTCTTTCTTTTCCTTTTCTCTCGATACAATTTGCTGATTTGATTTTTCTGTTGATGGTGATTTGCTGCTATCAGGATCAAGTGCCTCTTTGCCTTTCTTTTGTGCAACTGATGAATCATTCTTTGATGCTGAAACTTCCTTCCTCTTCTGAATTGGGTTAACCAGCACATCTTTGTTTCTAAGTGAATATTGCCGCTACTGAGCAGACAAAGCATTCATATAGCCTCTTTGATACTCATCTGATTCTTCTTCCAAAACTGTGTCACTTGCTAGAATGAAATCTGTGTCTTTATGTGCAGCTGAACTTTCTGCATACTCCTCATCTTCAGTAATGTAAATAGGAAAATCATCAGGAGTAAAGAAGTGGTTCTCTTCCCCTATTACATTCCCTTCCTCATCAGACTCCGGTCCATGCACAAAATTTTGTTGTAGAGGTGGCTGTACTGGCTATTGTGCTGTCTGATCTTGGGCTCGCTGATCTCTCTGCCTTATTCTATATTGTGGTTGCTGCTGGCCACGGAAGTTAGGATTTCTAACTTGTGGCTCAGGTTTGTCAAGTTTCACCCTTTCAAGCATCTGCTCTACCTTCCGGAGTAATTGATCCATCGAGGAAGACTCTTCTTTTACTGTGACCTTCTTTTCTGCTTTTGCTCTAGCCCTCTTGGTCAGTAGATTTGCTTCAATGCTGACCACGATTTTCTGCATGTCTTCCATTGTGGTTGGCTCTCTCTCTCTTAGTTGATAAGCCATGTCAGCATCAAAACCATCTGGAAAATTCATCATGGCTAGTCCCACAGGTGGCCTTAGATCGGGAATTTCATT
This sequence comes from Pinus tabuliformis, assembly GCA_031772625.1. Taxonomy (NCBI): domain Eukaryota; kingdom Viridiplantae; phylum Streptophyta; class Pinopsida; order Pinales; family Pinaceae; genus Pinus; species Pinus tabuliformis. The sequence continues at coordinate 1,949,926,042 of CM062816.1, forward strand.
ATAAACAGAATTGAATATAATGCAGTAGTCTTGGACTGACTCACCAGCGTTTCATTTGATTTGCTCATATTCAGCCAGAATTTGAAGAGGATTCTTTTTCACTTCCCAGCGGTCTAAAAATTGTCTTTGCAGGTTGGCCAAGGTAGCGATACGTGTAGCCGGCAAACCTCTGAACCATTTCCTAACTTCACCCACAAATGTTTGTACAAAGAGTCTCATTGTCACATTTTCTGCATCGATTTCATGAAGGTCACAGAAATCTGCCATTCTGTCCACATGTTGCTGAGCGGTAATGCTGTTAGGAGCACCATCAAAAAAATGGATTTTTCTTTGATAATCTGCGGGCATATCATCTAAAACTTGAGGCAGCATAAGAGGTGCAAAACGAGCAGCCATCACTCTTGGTGGGTTTGGTCTTGGAGGTGTTGGAGAAGTGTGTGCAGCTTGTAGGGAATTAACAATTGGAGTTTGAAGCTATGTCACAATATAATCATCAATTGACCGGTTAGCCCTTTCAGTTTCTAGGTCTACAAGAAACTGCAGATTGGGGATAGTAGAGTCAACAACCCTTTTGGATTTGGTCTCAAACAATGATATTTCAAATTGCTCATCAAAATCAAGCTCTTCAAGATACTCAAAAATGTCAGGACAAGAATGGGATTTGAACACAGGAGTTATAGAGCTCTCTTGACAAAGAAGTCTTGGAATCAAATTGGGAGTTTTGTAGATATGAGGAGGATTTGGATCTGGATTAGCTCTGGTATATCTTCTTGAAGCCAGCGTGCTATTTTCAAAAAATCAAAAGGACATGAACAACTTACTCAGCCTATCAAATCCTAAACTTATCATCCGGAAGCTTAGAATTATCAGAAGTATTGGGGTGTTTGTAGGTTAAGCCTACCGTTTACGCAACGAAGAAGACTAACAAACAAAGAATTTTGTTCCCCAGCAGAGTTGCCACTATGTTAGTGCCTAAATCTGCCTTAGGCTGAAAGAAGGAAAAATTCAGGGTAACCACAAACCACGCTCAGTCTGGTAGCTAGCCCTACCAGAACAGGAGAGGGCTCTCTCCGGGTCACACTCAGTGAGGAATAAACAATATGGTCTGAGATGACTTAAACTGAATATTGATTTTAGGCTAGTAAATAGATATGGAAAAAGGCGATTTTTGAATGACTGAATTTTCCGGACTGTGTGGGACCAAAGGACCGCATGAGCTGGGAAATTAAATCAAAGACACAAGATATTTCGTGAGGCAAGATAGGCGGGAGGTTTAGCAATCAGATTTAAATAAAATGGAGTGGAAAGACTGTTGAGAAAAGCTAAAAAGGGCATACACATGAATCCTTTTCAAACAGAAGAAGATATACAAAATATGAAAGCTTTACAAGGCAGAGCATAAACTAAATTCTACCTCTTCTACTTAAGAGCATTCAACCAGAAATGATTATGAATGGATGGTAAACATAACAAAATACATATGAAACATAGAAAGAAAAACATATTTGCTAAACTCACACCACAGGTGTCACGCCCCTAACCTGCGGTAGTCTTTCAACCACTTATAGCGAGGTGTGGCACTACCAACTGTTTTCTTTTCACCAATACTTACGATTGTAGACTATGCCTTAACATTCCATACTTAGTTTTATTTTCATTACCAAGTATTATTATGTGTTCCTTTATACAAGTGAAAGCCCATAACATTCACATAAACAACATTATACATGAGAAATGCACAACAGTATAAAGGGAGGGGCAACTCCTTGCAATATGAGTCTGCCCGAATCAATATATTATATGATTTTTCCACTTTTACAAAGTACAGACTAAGTCCTTGGGAACCCCCAAATTTATACTTAGCCAAATTTTCACAACTACGACAAACTCGGTTGCCTAGCTCATTGGCGCCTCTGCACAGTCGTCGCATGACTCTCCAACCCTTCGTTCACCTCGTCGCACGATCGTGTTGTTTGCCCAACTCGGGCATGCCTAAAAGTCACCACACATGGGTGCCTCTGCCCGAGACACACCTCCGTTCACAATCTCAACACTTCACCAAGTCACCATGCACACTTGCACGCCGGGCGGCCGCTCACCCAAGTCGCCAAGACACCCGCGCCAAGTCGTTGCACAAACAGGGTGCCACACACCCGTGCACGCCTCAACCATCCACCGGCTACCACACACCCGTGCGCGCCCTCACCCAACCACCGGGTGCTCCTACCCGCACCCTTCACCCAATAGCAAGATATGCGCCTACTCCTTTTGTAGCCTCGCCCGAGAATGGGCGCATCACCAAGTCATGCACCTTAACCTTCCTTGCTGCGTCTACCTCAAATCTGCGCACTTCTCTTGTTGAGCGAATGAGTTGAGTGATGAGAGATGGTTCGAATGAGCTCCAATGCTCCTCCATTTATACCAAAGGTAGGGCGAGGTCTTGGCTGCCCAGCCGACCTCCCCAATGCCCACAACTCCTTGCAAACACCTCAAACTATCATGTCGGCCCCTTCATTGATATAGGTCGGCCTCCATACATGATCCACGCCATATATACACTCGCTCTTCACTTCCTTATGCGCATAATACATCGCACATCCAAGTCGTGAGCTCGTCCTCCAACCGAACCGTAGGTTGCACTGTTCATCCGCACGCACGCATCGTCCGCCCGCGCGCCCAGGAACCGCAGGTCGTTACAACAGGAATCTCATGAATCAGAGCTGCATCATTCTGTTAATTTCCAAGCCAAAACTATACAATGAAAGTGCTGAGTTTTTCTCCACGCTATTCCCAAAAACTCCCCTGGGTGGCACGGCGCACAGGGAGAAAAACCCTGTTTTTTGTGAAAAAAATTTCAAAATGCAAAAATGTGCTCCAAATTTCTTGAAATTTGGGTTCTACCCTCTCCATCACATGTCATGCTAGGCCAAAGAGGCCTTGGCCAAGATTCGAGGCAGCTCTTGCTCTTTTTTCCTCTTTTTCCTTTTTGTCACCTTCCTCAATTTCGCCTTTAGGCTCTTGATTCTCGCTTTGGAGCTCATGTTTCGGGCCATGTAATGGTAAGTCATGCACCTAAGCATTGATTTTTCCCTATTAGCCTTATCCAACAGCTTCTCCAAGTGAATGTTCACTTTCTCTAAAACATACTCCCGGTCCTCATCTCTTTGCTCCATAGGTCTACCTTGTGCTGCCATGATGTGTTGCCAGTTTTCCTTGATCAGTTGCAACTCTATCTCAACTTGCCGATCCTTAAGTTGTTTGTTCCTCTGCTCCAGGTATTTCATATTCCATTTAGCTCTCTCCAAGTCAAGGGATAAGGCTTGGATCTCTGTTTGCTGCTCCTGGATGATCTCTTTAAGCTGCGCACTTTGCAGACCCGTATCTGGATCATCATCATGAAGGAGAATGAAGTCGGTCTCTCGTTCACCTGATGGCCCCTCATCCTGCATTGGGCTCTTGCCTTTGTCCTATACCTGTGGTGTTGATGTCGGAAGTGAGGCCCCTTCCACCCTGGGTGGAGATAACACTCGCTTGGCTACCGCAAACAACTGCCTGGTGCCCTTCTAGTAGGTAATGAAAATTGGAACAATAGCAGTGTGTGGGTCATGGCTTTCATGCTGATGAGAAGGTCTTCCTGTCTCAAATATAGTCTCTGAAATCCCTGTGAAGCTCGGAAGAAGTCAGGAGAAATGAAATCATCCCAAGTGTTACCCTGTAAATCAAGCTGATGCACCACCAAAATCTTGATGAGAGCAAAATGACAAATGTTGTTGAACTGCTGCTCAGGGGTCTTGTGTTGCACAAGGGCGGTCATCCTCTCTATGTTTCGGCATATGAAATATGGGATGTTCATCATGCGTACCCGGGTGAAATGCATGTGCAACTTGATGTGATAAGCATATAACTGGGAGAAACGGCCTTCACAATTGAAATACTTCATAATTAACTTCATTAGAGGGGCATATTCATCTTTAAGATATCGGAAGGGAAACACCCTCTTAAGCTGCCTCAAGAAACCAGGTTTAACATATGGCTCATAATGTTGTCGATCAACTTTTTGTCTCTTGTTCCATGGCTCTCCAATATTAGGCATGCCGGTAGCTAATGAGATAGAGTCCGGTGTAAGTGTGAAAGTAACACTGACCAAAGTAACTTGAGTACCATGTAAATGTAGAACAAATAGGCGAGCCAAATCATGGTGAAATTGAACATTTGCAACCTTTTCACAAAACTCATAGCATGACTGAAACTGAAAACAAGAGATGACAAGAGGGCAGGCCTGCAATTCTGTGAGGGTAGTCGGTTCTCATCTAACATGTCTGCCACTTTTATGAGGCCTCCCGGGTGCATGTTCTTCCGTGGGTGAGTCACTTTGAGTTTCCACCTCATAGTCAGATGAATGATCAGATGACATAATTGATGCTATGAAAACTGCTTGGAGAAATGAATGCTGGTCACAAGACTGTGTTGGACTGCTGTTGTAATATGGTTGAAATCTGTTACCAAGGGAGCAATGTAACAAGGGACCGTTAGGGAGGGAAAATATGAAGGGATTAGGAGTATTAGGATAGATTTTATTTAGGGCAATGTAGGAGGGTTTGGGAACTTTGCATAGGGTAGGGTTTGGGGTTTTACATTGGGCAATGGGTGAAAGGGAATTGGGGATAAGGGTTTATTAATTTTAGGGGATAGGGAACAATGACATTCAAAGGGATATGGTATAAGGAAAAAGGGAATGAAGGAGAAAGGGACAGATAGGATGGAAGGGGAACCTTGGTAACAAAATGATGAATTTGCAACCCTTAACAGCAATTGAAATAAGGATTTTTAGAGGTAGGGTTTGGAAATTTTGTTTGAAACATTTGGAACCATAAACCACCATCACACAACACACAAAAATGGATGAACCACCGAGATGTCGACCTTACCTAGCACGTCCAAGCAATTCAATGGTGATTTGGAGGAATTTTGGGCGTTTTTTGGGTGTTAGACTGCATGTGCCGCGCCGCCTATTCTATGCGCCGCGTGCTACCGGTGCGCCACACCTGTTCAAAATTACACTGGAGGATCATGCCCAATGTGCCGCGCTAGCCCAGTGCGCCACGCCACCTATTGTATGCGCCGCGCTTGTCAAGACACCTCCAACTTTACCCAAAAAGTGCGCTGGCTCACCCAATTCACTTTGAAATGCTTCTCTCCGACCTTGGCATTTAAAATGACCTTGATCCTTATGAGAAAATATGTATAAAGGCATGGATACATGGTTTTGTTTTTTGTTTCTTTTGCAATGTTTTGTTTTGGCACTTTTTCCACAATTTAATGCAACTCTATATTTCACATTTCCTTTTTGGATTTTTGACTAAAATGATGAAATTTTTGGCAAGTTTTTGTAGGGGTAGCTGACATGGAATTTGGCAAAGGATGATCAGAATCTGCTTTTGAAGTACTTCATGGTGGAGAACTTTACATATTTATCATAAACATTAATTTGACGATTTCCTCTTCAAAACAGAGTTTTGAAGAGGAATCACCCTTGAGCATTATGGATGATGAAAATCTGGAGATGAAACTTGTTGAACCTCCCTCTGGCCTACTGGCATTATTGGGTACTTTGAAAACACGACTTATGAAACCCTAGACCTATGACTGACATGATTTTTTTCCCATCAAAAGACCAAATATTGACTGTCATTTAATGAACTTTGATGAATAGACCTGAGCCAGTAGGTACAAAGCATGAGGGGTAATGACTGACAAGACCGTTCTGTCAGATTATGGCATGCCCCTAGTGGAATGCAGCTAAGTGAATGGAGCGAGACACCTAAAAATGAAATGCAGAAAGAGTTTTGATCTTCGATGGAAGACTGACAAGACTGACTCTAACACAGACAACCCTTTGACTCGACCTATTACATTTTGCACTCTACATATTTCACAGATTTACAATATTATTATCCTAACTTCTAGGCTTTAAGCCCCAAAATTATTACACGGGACGTGCGCTACCCAACAGGCCCCCAAAACAATCATCTTGACTCGTCGCGAGTCACTCGTCAGTGCGGTGATTCCACAGTTCACCTTCCTCTGAGTGATGCACTTTGTTCTGCAACTCCCTCTTTGTCTCCTACAATGTTTCTTCCAGCTCCTACTACATTGTCAGTACCACTTCATGCAATTGATAATGTTCATTCTGCTCTGCTCAGTTAACGCAGAACACTCACTCGTAGGATTTTAGCTCTAGCTAGGGTGCCACGTATGGGAACTCTTCGTACTAATGCAGCGATTTTCCAAATTCATATCTTCTGTACGCACTTTCTGCTGTAGCGTGTGTTGCAATTTTGCAAGACCGTTGTTGTTTTCTGCAAGATCCCAGTCTTCAAGGTGCATCAGAGACATTCTACTAACTGCAATTCCACCATTTGTCTTCATATGTACAACGTTTTCCTTATCTTTCATGGTTCGTCGTCTAGCCCATAGGTGAGGCAACGGCATCCGGACCAGTTCTGCTTTGTGTCTACAAATTTCCAGCACATCCCCTACCGGTCATGCTAGACTCTGCATGGTGCCCATAGCTGTCAACACCGTCCTTTTGAGAAAGCTCGATACCTCCACTGGCCAGATCACAACCTTCGGCCTTATTCCTTGAGTGTATATAATAAATAGTTCCATAGTGGCGAGAAGGAACAATAGCTTATGGTTTTCAAAAGTGTAACTCGTTCGGTGGATGCCCCCCTGTGATTTATAAGTGTCTCAAATTTCAAATTCCTTGGCTCTCGCCTTTTCTGCTGCCCTCATGCTAAGCCTGCAGCAGATTGTTCCAGCTCTGGCTCGTACCTCAGCTCTTAATTGTCCGTTGCCCACTCCGTTTGGCCATAACTCAAACATCTTGTCATGAATAGTGATAGCAATGGTCACTTATCTGCTTGTCACTACAGTAGCGCAACCCTTTACACACAACCGCGACCCTTGTGACAGATCCAATCTACGCGTGCCCCGATTGTCGCGCAGCTACCCCGCAGACTGCTTTATCGTCCTGTGCTCTCTTTCAACTAGCTGGAGCAGTGAGACTATCCTTTGGATGGTTATTCAAGCGATCAGCCCACCCGTGTAGAGCTTCAGGTGACTTCCATTTACTCTTCTCAAGAAGAGGTCTCCATTGAGCTTAGCAAGCTGGACCGCACCTCCATCTATAACTTCTTTGACTACATAAGGTCCCAACTAGTGCATGCAGAGCTTACCAGGGAATTTTTCGAACTTGCTGTCATATAGTAATACTAGATCATTTTCTTTGAACTTATGCATCTTGATATGGCAATCATGCCAAGCCTTCTCTCACTGCTTTTCGACTTGCTGATGAAATCCTGCCAGAAATCACTCCTCCTCCAGTTCCTCCAGTTGCGCAATCCTCTCTTCCAAAGTCGCGTAGTCTGCCATGTCTATCATCACTGCTATTCATAAACTAGGTACAATGTACTCCATGGGCATGATGGTTTCCTTGCTGTAGAATAACCAGAAGGGTGTCTAGCCTGTCAATTTTTTGCATGTTGTTCGGTATGTCCATAACACAGCAGTTATGCGTAGATCCCAATCGTTGCACTGCACATTACATACCTTGGTCAATGTTGTCTCCAAAATTTTGTTAAATGCTTCAATGGTCCCATTTTCTTGCAGATGATATGGCGTACTCTGCTGATGATATATCTGAAATTCCTCAGTGAGCGCGCTCATAGTCTCATTTAGAAAATGCATTCCACGGTCGCTCATTAGAATTTTTGGACATCCAAATCGCGTTAACACATTCTTGAACAATAATTTCGTAGCTGTAGTGGTCGTACAATCTTTCACTAGCTGTGCTTCCACCCATTGGGTCAAGTATTCTAGTGTCGTGATGATATAGCATGTCCCTATCTTTCCTGGAGGTGTGATCGGTCCCACAAAATCAATCACCCATTTCTCAAATGGTTGCAGTGTCATTTGTGGCTTGAGCAGCATTTCATCCCTCCGTGATGGTTTCCTAGTTCATTGACATACGTCGCAAGCCCCACAATACACTTTCGAATCTTGTTGTAGAGTTGGCTACCATAGTCCAGCACGAAGAATATTCGGTGCTGTGGTGTGGCCCGCATAATGTCCTCCAGCAACCCCCCCATGTGGTTCAACTAGAATCTGTCCTTGATCAAATTCAAGTACATATCTATGTAATATTTCATCATTGCCCATTTTGTAGAGGTGCCTTGCAATAATAGTAAAATCTGTTATGTGTATCACCAATTATTTCTTCTGCTAAATAGAATATCCTTGCGGCTTGATTCCTGTGGTTAAGAAGTGGATTACATCCTCAAAATGGCCATCCGTGACCCATACTGCATACAGCTGTGCATCTGGTAGCCCTTCCTCTAATTTTGTGGGTTCTTCACCATTCTCAATCCGAAACAGGTGATTTGGGCTTGCGTTTAGACTTCCTAGCTTTATGATGACTTCAAAATCATATTCTTTAAATAATAACAACCATCTGCAAATGCACCCCCCCAACATAGGCTTGTTCACTAGGTATTTGAGTGCAGAGTGATCAACGTACATCTTGAAGTGTCCTCCAAGTAGGTAGTGGCGGTATTTCTAGAGCGCGTACACCATCGCCAGTCCCTCCCGCTCTGTAGTGGAGTAGTTCTTCTCAACTTTGGATAATCATCGACTTGCGAATGCTATCGGGTGATCAATTCCTTCCACTCCTTCCTGTGTGAGTACTACGCCCAATGCGATACACGACGCGTCAACATGTACGTGAAATTCGATGTCCCATTTTGGAAAGACCAAGATAGGAGCTGATGCCATCTTTTCCTTGAGAATTTCCAGACTTTTGTTACATTCCACATTCTAGCAATAAATAGCATCCTTCTTCAATAATTGTTCCATCGGAGCCGTGATCTGCGCATAGCTCTTGATGAACTTCTATTAGTAACCAGTGTGTCCTAGCATGGCACGCAGCTACTTGACACTTCACGGCACTTGTAGATTGAGTATAACAGTAATATTTTCTAGATGCACCATGAGGCCTTGTCTATAAACCACATGGCTGAGCAAGTTCCTGAAGGGGATGAGGAAAGTACACTTCTTTAGGTTTAACGCAATATGGTGTCATCAGCACGTATCTAGCATTAACTGTAAGCTCACGGTATGCTTCTTAACTAGCCCAAACACGGTCCAATCATCAAGATATACCTCTAAGAACTTATGTATGAATTCCTTGAAGGAAGCTACCATGGTAGCGCGCGAGAATATCGCCGACGGATTCTTTGATCCAAAAGGCATCACCGTATACTGAAAGAAGCCCCATTCTATAGTGAAAGTTGTTTTACTCCTATCCTCCAGCACAATCTTGATCTGGTGGTACCTCAAGAAGCCGTTCGTAAAGGAGTAGGCCTCCTGTCCTCCCACATTTTCCAGTACCACATCTGTAAATGGCATCGGAAGTTGATTGTTAATGCATGCATCATTGAACTTTTGGAGATTCACGCAGATGCAACTTTCACCTTTTTGTTTTTTCTCCTGCACAACCATAGGACTTACCTAGTTGGACTCCTCCACTGGTTCAATTATTCCTGTTGCCAACATCTTGTCCAACTCTTCACCAACCTTCGCTTTGTATTTTGGATTCAACCGGTAAGGTCACTACTTCACTGGCTTTGCATCTGGTTTTAGGGTTATCTTCATCATTCCTAGGTCGCTGAGAATCCCTTTTAACTCTGTGATTTTAGTCGGGAATAAATCTTGATATTCCCGAAGCAGTTTGACGACTTTTTCCACCGTGGCGTCGTCCCAATAGTCCACAAGCATTGCATACTTCAGCTCTTCCTCTATTCTGATGTTTACCTATTTCGTCTTCAGTGGTGCTATGATGTCAGGATCCTTAATTTTTGGTCCACGAACGTCGCGACTCCCCTCTGTTTCCATAATATTGATGTTCCTAGGGTCATCCCCATCATCTTCTACCAGCACATTGTAACATTCCAGGACCTAGCTCAAATGTTGCGACCATTCTGGCTACACAACTTCTTCTAGTTCCAATGGTATTTTGAAAATAGCAGCCTTGACCAGCTACAATGCATCATCCATCGTATGCATCCATTGATCTTTAAATAGGAACATTAACAAAAATCCTTCGCGCAAGATATCCCACTCATCTGTTTCGTGTCGGAGCTCGATTTTGGTATACCAGTTCCTTGGAATGACATCCAGGGTATGATAAAATAAGTGTACCCACTTTGGTTGAGGCTCTTCCCCATAGGCTTGGACCCATCTGGTAAGGTTCCTGCACAGGTCATTATGTCCATCATATTTCTCGGCTATTCGTAGCTCCAACTTCCCAAACCTTATCTTAATCATGCACCTACATTCATGCCAATCGTCGAGGGTTCCTTCATGTGTGCCCCACCAATGTGCAGGCGTCAGGTGCAATGCCCATCTTAGCGCATCAAACCGTTGGTGTTCTAGAACTGCACTTTCAAATGTGGTCAAGAATTCATCTACTATTGTCAGACCATTATACATCGACAGTTCATGATCCTGATCTCTAACACAATACAGTGACTTAGTCATCATATTGTAGTTTAACGTGGTTACTCCATTCAACCGGTTATGCCACCGCTCATCCCCCTCATCTTAATCATCGATGCAGGACTCTGTATGGCCCCACGATATTCTTCCTTCTGTAGTCGGATTGATCCAATCTTCGTGCAGTAATTTTGTAGATGCAATCTAATTTCTCATCACTTCGTTCGTTGCGCATAGTTTCAGTGTAACACGGTCCTTTAGCCAGGTCTAACGGAATGACTACGTGGAGAGACTTCTTCTCAAATATCATTTTCTGCTTCTTTAAATTGATAACCCCATTCATAACAGTGGCCCAGTCTATCCCTAACAATGCAGGGTATGGGCTACTTTCATCCATGATTTCTATTACCTCATAGTCCATTCGAGTGCTCGCGCCTTCTATATCTACTATAATTCCTTGCATCCTTCCCATGGGTAGGATCTTCTATTGAATTTGCATCCGCAATTGAATAGGAGACCATTGCAATGTGGGCTTGCCCATGTGCTCCCAAGTCTGTTTAGGTAGTACATTTGCATCTGATTCCAAGTCCATAATGATCTAATCCATCTTATAGTCACCGATCTGCTCCATTAATCGCATTTCTTGGCTTGTCCATGACACCTGTTTTCCCAATTTTTGGATCACGTGAGGTTCACCCAACCCTGCGCATCTCATTATCGATTCTTGCAATCCTTTAACCTCCCTATTATCGTGAAGCAATTTCATGCATGTCTCTAAAAAGGTAGTTAGCATTGAGGGATCCCTCTCCTGTTCAGGTTGATCCTTACTACCTAGGGTAGAGACCTCTGTGAAGCTCTTCCTAGCTCCTAGATCTATCTCCTTCTGAACTGTGGCATTGTCCTTAGTTACTTTCCCCTTGTCCTCCCCTATAGCTGCGCCACTTCTGAGCACCATGTTTATGTTGGGATCTTCCTCGCATGGTTCGACCCTCATCATCTGGAAATTCTGCGTCATTGTAGGTTGCGCCACCCTCTTTTCACGTATTTGTGTTATCAATGTGGGACAATATATCATCTCATGATCGAACTATTGGCAGTAAACGCATGATATTCTAGTCGGGTTGGTATAGTCCCATGCATAGTGTCCTGGTCCTCTGCAGTTGTAACAGATTAGCTGCCTGCGACCCCTTCCTGGCCCCATTCCTCCCTATCCTCGTCCACGTCCTTGGAACCCATCGCGCATATCGTCGTGGCTGGATCCTAACATCACACTTCAGTCTGCATTCTATAGGCAGGTGACTAGTCCATCAATAATTGATAACTTCGGCAGTCTTACTCCTCGTGGCCCACCGATCAGCAAAAGTTGCAAAGTAGCTACTGGGGGTTTAGGTTAAATTTTGGTAGTAGATGACAGTTTTCTGTGTTGTGCTTTCCTCCCACTTGACAGATTGCGCACCAGAGCGAGGGTGTCGTGCTTGGCCTTGCTTGTGCCTCTGGTCACAATAGTGTTGGTCCCCCCGTTGCCACATAGTTCGCAAAGACCAGACAGTGATCTTAATTGTGACCATGGTTTCTACACTTTATACACCATACTTCTTCCTGTGCTTCTAGGAAGGGTGTCTTTCCTTTTTTAAAATTCTACATTTCTAAGCACAGGTTTTGTATTTGTGCATGGATTTGCTGAACTCCCAACCCCAGATCTTGTATTGGAGTTTCATGCAATCTCATAGCTATCTCTAATGCTTCAGATTGGGTCGAGATCTTTTTTTGTGACAGCACTATCCTGAGATGTGGTGTTAATGACACCACAAACCACGTGCAATGTTGCGCATCTGACAGTGTCATGTTCACCTCGCGAATTGTACTTTTCAATCTCTGATCTAAATCCCACGGAGTTTCACCCAGCATCATCGTGATCTCCTTGAACCCTATGATCGAATGCATTTCTAACTTTGGCCAGCTAAATTCTTTTTTCAATTCAGCCCAAATCTCTATTGTTCCAGCATTCGGGTGATTGCTTGAATACTTTATATACCACGTCAACGCACAGTCCTGCATCACGCTAACTAGGGTAGCATTTTTGATGTTATCATCCGTAACTCTGTGCACTTCCCAAACTGTCGTTACCACAAACCAAAATTGTTCTGGATCTTCGCTTCTTACTCCTTTGAATATCGGCAACTAAATTGCGCTCATTATGTTTAACTTTTGATTTGCGTGTTGGTGCACTAGGTCCTTCTATGAACTCGTACCGCTCCTGATTCAATTAATTCTCAGACTCTTTCTCCATATGATTCCAACATCCCGACATCAAACATCCCTTAGGCAGATCTTGGTCCCAGCAACAGAACCATTTGTTGGCTTATATGGGCCTAACCCAGGTTTGGAAGAGTTATTTAGCCAAACAAATCCAGCAGCTACTGACCCTTTCGACAACAGTCCATGGAGCGCAGACTGAGCTCTCACCCGAGGTAGCAGGGGAGGGTGCTGGAACCAGGTTTTTGCACCCTTGGGATGTCTTGATGTGGTCTGGAGAATTCACGCAACGTCCTATGGTCTCGCGCCACTCTGCATCTGCGTAGATCTGGAACAAGGCAATTCCTTTCTATTTATTACTATTGTGTTTATTATCGATCAGATCTATTTCTTACGATTTTTAAGAAAACATTTAATAGAGATAACTAGCTCGTGCACACAGAAAAGTTATAGATTTTCATAAACTCATAATATAACCATAAGCACACAGATCCAACAGATAGATCAATCATAAATTAACCAAATATGCAATATTTCAGATTCAACACAGTATTTCAGAAGCAACTTATCTTCATTCAATTCCATGCTAATACAACTAGATCCACCCTATGCACTCAACTACAAGGGTCCGTGCACACAGTTATGGACTCTACGAGGCCTCTGCGCATGCAGCTATAGAGCCTCTATCTATCTACCACCACCCTTGACTCGGACTTACAAACACAGAAAACATTGTCTTTACCCAACCATAACACCATGATTTATCCAAAATTATGAATTGCCCTCTACCCTTAGAGCCTCGCTCTATTTATACATTCCCGGGTCCGTGGACCATGGGCAAGCCGACTTCCTATTATTCTATACTATTTCTTGGGTGGAAAACCCTTTGACTCAACCTATTACATTTCGTGCTCCGCATATTTTAGAGATTTACAATATTATTATCTTAACTTCTAGGTTTTAAGCCCCAAAACTATTACACAGGACCTCTGCTACCCAACAGGCCCCCAACACAATCATCGTGACTCGTCTCGAGTCACTTGTCGATATGGGGATTCCACAGTTCACCTTCCTCTAAGTGACACACTTCATTCTGCAGCTCCCTCTTTGTCTCCTACAATGTTTCTCCCAGCTCTTGCTCCATTGTTGCTACCACTTCATGCAACTGATAATGCTCACTCTACTCTACTCAGTTAACATAGAACACCCCCTCATAGGATTTTAGCTCTAGCTAGGGTGCCACATAGGGAACTCTTCATAACAACACAACCATTTTCCAAATTCGTATCTTCTGTAGGCACTTTCTGCTGCATATTGTTTTGAAATTTTGCAAGACCATTGCTACTATCCGCAAGATCCCAGTCTTCAAGGTGCATCAGAGACGTCCTACTAACTACAATTCCACCATTTATCTCTGTATGTATAGCCTTTTCCTTATCTTTCATGATTTGTTGTCCATCCCATAGGTGAGGTAGCGGCATCCAGACCAGTTCTGCTTTGTGTCTATTAATTTACGGCACATCCACTACTGGCACATCCCCTTTCTACTTTGGTCAAACTCTACAACCCTAGGATTCTCAAATATTCCTCGAAGATTCTTTCCTGGAGATGCGAAAAAAATCTACTTTTTAGATGAAGAAATGGACAACATAGCTAAATTCTTGTTGAAATTTTGGTTTAGATGGGTATAAACTTGACATGAATCTAACACCTTCAAAAATTGGCCCCTAGGGAATCTCCAAGATTCCTCACTAATTCTGCGTGTGAATATTTTAAAGAATATTCCTTTTAACTATTCTCTTGATATGCTCTCAAAATTCATGCACCACCTGGGTGAGGTTCCCCTTTTCCCTTGGTTCGAAAATCCACTCGGTTGTCATGGCTCTATTTCTCTCCTAATCCCTTTTTGATCTCTAAGCCTCTCTAGAGCCAATTGGATCATTCCTCCCCACTAAGGATATTTTGGTCCTCCAAAAGCATGAACACTATCTACAATCTGCTATACTCCCTCATCTACATAAAAAGTGCCCTGACATGCCACACTTCCTTCTCCTTCACCATTTTACTTCAGAGCCATCAGTGATGAACCAACCCCTGTACTCTATGCAATCCTATAACACAATTTGAAAAATACATGTCCCCTTATAAGAGAAAACATGACCAAGAAACACTCATACTTTCCAAGATTTTATAAGACACTCCTTGGTCAAGTTTACGTCATAATCATACTAGAAATAAATACCCCAACTATCAACAAAAATAGGTCATAAAACATCATCATGTTTCTTTCATAAGTGATGGAAAACACATCATCACCTTTACATTTTTCAATATATGATTTACAAAAATGCGGCCATATTAAACTACTTAAAAATGGCACCCATTGTTTACCCATCTAGATGAATGAGTTCTCTTCTTCTAGCTGGCTTTCTTCTTTGACTAGTCCTTCATCCTTCATAGGTTCCTTCTGCTCATGAAGTACATGACATGTCATCTTTTGATGTCCATCCTTGCTACAGTGACTGAAATGATTCTTCCTCCAATGTTTCTGGACCTTCTTTGAACACTTGTTCCTAATGAGTCCTTGGTGAGGAGATCTTCTCTTCGAATCTTCACTATCAATGGACTGTTGTGATGTTCTCCCATCATCCATCATTGATTGGTCACTAGTTTTCTTGGAGCATTCTCCATCTGACTTTATGAGATAACGAAGTCCTTCATAGTAATGCAATTCCTACACTTTGATGGGATTAACAATGCCTTGGCCATTAATGTTGAGGCCCTTTCCTCGATACCCCATTTTTCCATCAATTTTGTTCCAATTCTTGTAGTATGTTCTTCCAAAGAAGTGAAATCATCAGCATGAAGAGAACATGAAATTGAAGAATCACTTTTTACCTCAGGCTTGTGATCCTGCAACTTTTCCAATTCCTCCTCCTTGGCTTGTAACTGTCATTGTAACCATTGTTTCTTCTCTTCTTATTTTTTTAGGAGTCTCCTTAGTTAAACATTCTCTTCTTGAATTCTTTGGTTGATCTCCTCAATTTCTTGGAGCCATGAATTATTTGGTTCCCTTTTCATATTTGGTGCAACATCTATTGAAATATTTATTTCAATTATTGAATCAAAACCCAAGTCAATAGGTTCATCATCTAGAATCCCAAGAGTTGAAATATTCATCTCATCACCTGAGTCAGATCCCAGGTCAATTGGTCCAAGACCTACAAATCCTATAGCTGTGACTTTCTCCTCAGCCTATGATTCAAATTCTTGGACTTGTTGCATAATAGAAACCTTCTTCTACTTCTCTTTTTTTCCATTCCTCTTAGGCCTCAATTCTCGATGAAATTTCTATCCACTCTCATCACCATGCCCTTCTTTCTCACAATTATTACAAGAGGTATTTTCTTCTTTTATGTTAGTTGTTGGTGCCCTCTTTGGGTGGCCATCTTGCTCATGGTTCCCCCTACTTTCAAGATGTACAACCTTCACACTAGCTTCATCAAGAGTTTTAGGTTGAAATAATAACAATGAATGACAAAAATAGCCATGCATTGAGTAATGTATTGCATCAACGTTTCAGGAGAGTCTAATGGTACATTCAATGCTAATGCTTGTTTCCTAAACTCTTCTATAAAATTTTGAAAATTTTTACCTTTACCTTGTTTCAAATGTTGCCATTCCATCATGGCCTTCTTCCTATAGCCCAATGGGTAAAATTGTCCTCTTAAAGAAGAAACAAACTCAGACCAAGATGAAAGAAGTTTATGATTACTCTTACCACATTTTTGCAGCTTTCCTTCCCACCATACAAGAGCAGTGTCGCTCAACCGAAGGGATGATAACTATATCTTCACCTCATTTTCAATGATTCATTGTATACAGCAATACACTTCAACCTGTCTAATCTAGTTATCTAGATTTCCTGCATTAGATTCTCCACTAAACACAAACAAATCAAACTTGACATCCAACTTGAAAAAGGCCTTTTATGAGATTTTCTTCTTTTATAACAATGAGAATATGAGGAAGAAGTGGAGAGTTTACTAGCATATGGATATGGGAGTTTAGGAGACTCTTCTTCTACTCCTAAATTTATTGAAGCATGATCATCTGGTTCTTCTTTCTTCCCTAGTTTGACATTGTCTTTTCATATTCTACAAACAATTTATCCACTTTTCCTTCCATGGTGTAGAAGATCTTGTGATAATTCTATTTTTCCTCCAAACAAGCATCTTCATATTCCATTTCCCTCCTTTGTGTTGCATATCCTACTTCTGTATCAAAGGACTTAACTGAGTTCACTCAATGTGGGTTACATCTCAGGGTCTTTCTCAATGCCAGGGGGCCTCTTTCATTAATCTTCAATGTGAATCAAAGTGCATAAAATTACAAAGAGACACCTTATACCTCCACTTCTGGGGATGACTTGAAAATGCACATTGCTGCTGAAGAAATGGACTACGCCATTGAATTCAAGGTGAAAAATCATGAAAATTTACTATAAACTCAACCCCTTTCTCCTTCGGTCAAAATATGGACCCCCAAGAATCTAAAATATTCCTCAAATATTCTCTCCTAGAGATGGGCAAAAAATTTGCCGCTGAGATGAAAAAATGGACAACACAACTCAACTCCTGGAAAAATTATAGTTTAGTAGAGTATACACTTGACATGAATCCAACACCTACAAAAATTGGTGTCCAAGGAATCTCCCAGATTACTCACTGATTTTTTATGGGAATATTTTGTAGAATATTCCTTTAGAATACTCTGTAGATATGCTCTCAAAATTCATGCCCCTCCTGGGCGTGGTTGTCCTCTCCTCTTGGTTCCATAATCCGCTTGGTCCTCATGTCTATGTTTCTCCCCTGGTTGAATGGAAAATCTGCACTTTAAGTAATTTTTGTGTGGGCATCAATTCCAAGGCGCATAGTTGGCTCATTGGTTAAATGTGGTAATTTGTTAGAGGTGGCCTAAGTTCCAACCCTCGTCTGTGTATTTAAAAGTGGTGCATTATATTTTTTTATTTTAAATGGGTCGTTGGTTTTGTGTCGGTTGGCAGAGGTATTAAGTGGTACGTGGGGTTGCCAATGGGGTAAGCCGGCCAGTAGTTGAGCAGGTTCGATCCCCACCAACCTCGATTTGAATGGTGGTCAACATATATATGTTATATATATCTTTAATAATTCGGTGGGGTGTGGGTGGGTCCTTTGGCCCCACCCCCTATTCTTAATTTTTTCTTAATTGAAAAATAAAGACTTATATCTACATTATGGATCACAAAAGTCTTAGATCTAACATAAAAATAACAAGTCTTTGAAATCTTGTCCACCATATTTTGGGGCTTACTAGAAAAAATAAAGAGGCAACAAATTCGCCAGTTTCGACCCCCAGAAACCGTCACTGTAAAGTGCCAAATTTTCACCTAGTTAGTGTTTGCCAAATTCAGCAGCTCCACTAGATTAAGCTATCTTCCAAATTTAGTTGGCGCTCTTCTAACTTTAGCCAACAAGCCAAGTTGACCAAAACTTTGACTTCCCATAACGTTTTCATACGAACTCAGATTGAAGTTTTGTTTGTCCCATTGGAAATATTGCAACAAGTGCTTCGATTTGTCCTCGATTTCATTACAATTAAATGACTTTTATTTTCTAGCCTTTCTTGAGCCCTCCTTGATCTCTAAGCCTCTCTGGAGTCACCTAGATCATTGGCTCCTTATTACCAAGGTTTGGGTGAAGCTTAAGAGTAATCATAACTATCTCAATTTGATCAATTTTCTCTTATAGTCCTGTTGTCATTGCGACAAGAATCCTCCAAAAATTTTCCTACACTTCAATTCTGGAGCTTACTCATGATCTTACGATCTATCTTCCATGGTAAATTCATCATAGGTTGATGTTTTCTAAGTGTTTTAGTCTTCTTCTCATGTTCTAAGTGTCAAATTCACTTGCTCACATATGCTCAATCCTTGAAGAATTCACAAACACACTTCTTTCTATTCAAGCTTTGATGGGCACTGTGTAGCTCTTGAAAGTAAGTCTTGTGCAATCACTATTGATAGTGACTATGCAATCCATAACCACTATGTAATGTTCAACTGATGTGAATAGCCAATGTGCACTCTCGATTGATAGTCCCTCTCACTTTGGTTGCAATTGTACTTTTGTTTTAGCGAGTTTTCTCTACTCCCGCCTTTTCCACACCATTTATTTTACAAGTGTCACTCTCACTTTCATGGTTATCATTTTCCCTTGATTTCACTTTAACAAGTGGAATTTTCAGGTTATCTTTTCTCTGGCATGTGTCACCTTCAACTTCTTAATATTTTTCAAGTGTTTTTTTCATATTTTCTTTGTTGGGTCCCTATAATACTAGTGATTACCCCATTACTATTGTAGTTATACCCCTTATTTATATTGTTGTGCCCCTATTACCCCCATATTTTTATTTCTGTGCCCCATAGAATCACTCTATTGTTATTTTTGTGGCTTTATATTATTATTGTTAGGTCGGCTGGATTATATTGTGATTCCCTAGACTCCTATATATAGAAAGGAGGTTTTGTCATTTGTATCATCCAAGAATTGTTCATTTATGTAATGTAAAGGAGGTTGCCCCCTCGAAGAGGCTGAATTCTAAGGCGTGGATCTCTCTTTTCTATCTTTTTGTGAGCTGGTTTCATAACATTTGGTATCAGAGCTTTGGATTCTAGGGTTTCGCTGCTCCAAACAGGTCATCGTGGCATTTTCGCTATAACTTTTTTTCTGTGACGTTTCAGAAGTCGCAAAAAAAAACCCATTTGAGAAGAATTGGCGCTGAACCTTGGGTCCGAATTTCAGAGCTTTTCTAGCGATATTTTCGGAGATATGATCTGAGGAATTTGGTCTTTTTGCAGACTCCTGAATTACATTCAAAACAGGTGACCTGGGCAAAATCGTCATAACTCTCTCTCTGAGGATCGGATTGAAATTTCGTAAAAAGTTATAGAAAGAGGACGGACTGTAGTTTCTTGTGCGTGTGTTTTAGATTCAAAGGTTGAAACAGTGACTCGTGGCACGTCGTACAAGTTCGCTCTACTGAACCAGTCTAAAAGCAAGTCACTGTGGGAGATTTCACATAACTCTTCCTTGGAGAATCCAATTTGGCTCAGACTTGTGGCATTGGAAAGAGGACGCAGAAGGCTACTACAGGTAGCACTTTCAGAATTGGAGGATCCGAAATTACAGAGATACATCAGATTCAATATCAGGATTCTATAAAGTGAAAAAAGGTGTGTAGTTTTTTTTAATTTTTGTGTAAGCTTGGTTTAACGGAATTCAAAGGGCATAGTAAAACTTTATTATCGGTAACTGATGCCCCGAGGAAAGAAAATGCAAACACCTAGTAAGGAACCTGAAAGCTCTAGCATGACTCATGAAGAAGAGGAAGAAATTCTACATGATATATCAAAATTACAAGAACAAGTGCAACAAATGTCACGCTCACAAAAGCTAACAGAAGCTAAGATAAGTGGCGTGGAATCTAAGGTAAATGGCGTGGAATCTAAGATAAAGGGAATGGAAGCTAAGATGGATGGCATGGAAGCTAAGATTGATGCTAAATTTGATGGCATGGATGATAAGATGGATGAATTGAAGAAGTTGCTACAAGAAAGGGTCACTAATGATGAAAAGGTAGTAAAGGAAACTCATGATGAGAATAAAAGAAATGTTAATCATGATTCCATAGACTCTAATGTTGGATCGAAGACTCACCATGTTCCAAAAATCGATGTGAGGAAGTTTGATGGCAAGGATCCCGCCACATGGATATTACAGATGGAGCAATTCTTCGATCTCAATAATGTGCAAAACACACAAAAGGTACGTATGGCAACTTTATATTTGGAACCAAATCAGTTTGTATGGTATCAATGGCTTTGTTCTCGTAAACAATTTATCACTTGGGCAATTTTTACGAAAGAATTGATAGCACATTATGAGGATACAAAAAACAACACTTTTTTTAGCCAATTGATAAGTCTCAAACAAAAGGGTTCAATAATGGAGCACATTGAGGAGTTCCAAAAATTGAACATAAGGGTAAAAGATATTCCAGAGGAGCATAGGATTGATTTGTTCATAGGGTCTTTAAAGGATAATATCCAACATGATGTGCGCCTTTGGGAACCTGATTCATTAGAGAAGGCATTCAGGTTAGCAAGAAAAATGGAAAGCAAAATTATGGCAACTAGGAAGCATACCGTTCACAACTATAAAGACGGAAGTGTTGTTGCCCATAGTCTTCCACAACCTACAAGGTTGACACCACAAAATTGGAAGAAAAAAGAGCAAAAGGGCTTTGTTACAATTGTGATAGCAAATACACAAAAGGTCATAAGTGTGCTGAGAAGAAATTATTCTACATAGATTGTGAAGAAGAAGAAAAGGAGCAAGAAAGGTCAAAAGAAGAGGATATATTCCAGGAACAAAGCCTAGATGAAGAACAAATAAATCCAACCATATCTTGTAATGCATTGGCAGGAATTACCACTCCTCAAACCATCAAGATAGAAGGACAAATCAAGAAGAAAAAGGTAATAGTGTTGATTGATTCAGGAAGCACCCACAATTTTATTCATTGTAGGGTAGCAAAAGAATTGAATTGCTTCCTATATCCAGCACCAGAGTGTCAAGTGATGATTGCAAATGGAGGAACAATAAATTGTTCTGGAAAGTGCCATAATATCAAGCTATCCATGGGAGAATATGTATTGACTAGCCCAATGCTTTCCATTCCAATGGGAGGTGCTGATGTTGTACTAGGAGTCCAATGGCTACAATCCTTGGGTACAATAGCTTTTAATTTTCAAGAACTTTTCATGAAATTTTCTGTGGAAGGAAAGGAAGTTGAATTAAGGGGTATTGCAGGGAAACCAGGAAAGATAATCAGCTCTAATGGCATGACAAAGCTTCTAAAAAAGGAGCAAAGAGGTGTAATTGCACAATTATGTTCACTAGATGTTTCCACATTGGAATCATCTATTTCTCCAGATCTCCAAAAAGTCCTGGACAATCATTCCAAGGTATTTGAGACTCCCAAAGGTCTCCCACCTATGCGTGATCATGATCATGCTATTCATCTGATTCCAGGAAGTGTTCCTCCAAACATCAGGCCGTACAGATATCCCTATGTCCAAAAAAGTGAAATTGAACGTATGGTTGCAGAAATGCTAGAGGCGGGTATAATTCAACCGAGTCAAAGTTCTTTCTCAGCTCCAGTAGTATTGGTGCACAAGAAGGATGGATCATGGCGCATGTGTCCAGATTATAGGGAGCTCAACAAGCTCACTATTAAAGATAAGTTCCCCATTCCTGTTATTGATGAATTACTGGATGAATTGCATGGATCAATTTACTTCACCAAGTTGGATCTTCGTTCGGGATATCATCAAATCAGAATGAAGATTGAAGACATTCCGAAAACGGCATTTAGAACTCATGAGGGTCATTATGAATTTTTGGTCATGCCTTTTGGCCTTACCAATGCACCTTCAACATTTCAAGGTTTGATGAATTCAATTTTCAAACCATTCCTTAGAAAATTTGTGTTAGTATTTTTTGATGATATACTAATCTACAGCAAGTCTTGGAAGGATCATGTTGAACATGTTGACAGGGTGCTACAACTATTGGAGGAGAAACAATTATATGCAAAAAGATCCAAATGTTTCTTTGGAGTCCAGGAGGTGGAATATTTGGGTCATATTGTATCTCATGAAGGAGTTAAGGTAGACCCTAGCAAAATTAAAGCCATTAAGGAATGGAAAATCCCCACATCCATAAAGCATCTGCGAGGATTTCTTGGGTTGACAGGGTATTATCGCAAGTTTGTTAAGAATTATGGGAGAATAGCAGCACCTCTAACAACATTATTGAAGAAAGATTCATTTTCATGGACTCCGGAAGCAACAAAGGCCTTTGAACATCTTAAAGAGGCAATGTGCCAAGCACCAGTCTTAGCTACACCGGACTTCACAAAAACCTTTATTGTGGAATGTGATGCTTCAGGAAATGGAATTGGTGCTGTTCTAATGCAAGATGAAAGACCCATTGCTTTTGAAAGTCGTCCAATCAAGGGAAAGTTTTTAAGCAAAGCTATTTATGAGAAGGAAATGTTGGCAATACTCCATGCACTTAAGAAATGGCGACCCTACCTAATGGGAAGACACTTCAAGGTAAAAACGGATCATGATAGCCTTAAATACTTTTTAGAACAAAGATTATCCTCTGAAGAGCAACAAAAGTGGGTCACAAAGATGTTGGGTTATGACTTTGAAATCATCTACAAAAAAGGGAAGCAAAATGTTGTGGCAGATGCACTCTCAAGAAAGGATGAGGATGTGGAAGCATTGTTGTGTGCCATTTCTATTATCCAACCAGATTGGATAAACGAAGCAAGGGAGGAATGGAAGAATGACGAAGAAGTGTGGGCACTTATTCGAAAGTTACAACAAGATTCCAGTACTTCTGATACATTTAGCTGGCAAAATGATTCGTTATGGTACAAAGATCGCTTATACCTCTGTAAGAATTCCCAGCTAAAACAAAAGATTCTTATGGAATTGCACACTTCTCCCTTAGGAGGGCACTCAGGATTTTTAAAAACTTACCACAGGGTTAAGAAGGAATTTTTTTGGGATGGCCTTAAATCAGATATTCAAAAGTTTGTGGCGGAATGTTTGGTTTGCCAGCAAAATAAAGTTGAAACAATTAAGACACCGGGTCTATTACAACCTTTATCCATTCCAAGCCAACGTTGGGAGGAGGTTTCAATGGATTTTATCACAGGTTTACCCAAGTCTGAGGGAAAGAGTGTCATCATGGTGGTAGTTGACAGACTTACCAAGTATGCACACTTTTGTGCATTATCACATCCATTTAAAGCCAGTACAGTTTCTACTGCATTTATGGAAACAGTTCAAAAGCTACATGGAAACCCAAAGATTATTGTAAGTGACAGAGATCCCATTTTCACTGGAAATTTTTGGACAGAATTATTTTCTTGTCTTGGTACTCAGTTAGCTCATAGCTCATCTTATCATCCTCAATCTGATGGGCAAACTGAGATAGTAAACAAATGTTTGGAAGGATATCTTCGTTGCTTTGTATCTGATAAACAGACACAATGGGTCAAATGGTTGCCTCTGGCTGAATGGTGGTATAACACTTCCTTCCATACAGCAACAAAAATGACCCCATTTATGGCACTTTATGGGTATCAACCACCATCCATCACATCATATTTAAGAGAAAATTCTAAGGTTCAGGCAGTGGAACATCACATCGAACATCAACAACAAGTCCTCCAACTCTTAAAGGATAACCTAGTGTTGGCACAAAATAGAATGAAACAACAGGCAGATCAACATCGCAGTGAAAGAAGTTTTGATGTAGGTGATTGGGTATTCCTACGGCTACAACCATATAAGCAAATGTCCCTAAAGCAAGCTAAGAAGGATAATAAATTATCACCAAAGTATTATGGTCCGTACAAGGTGTTGCAAAAGATTGGTACTATGGCATACAAATTGGAGCTTCCTGCAGCTTCTCGATTGCACCCAGTTTTCCATGTTTCATGTTTAAAGAAGGTTATAGGTGACAAGCTCCCAATTCAAACAATATTGCCAGAACTTGACGAGGAAGGAAAAATTATATTGGAACCGGAAGCAGTCATAGAAACAAGAACTCGACAGCTACGAAATCGATCAATTTCAGAGTATCTTATCAAGTGGAAGAACTTATCCGCTGAAGATTCCACATGGGAGGATGAGAATTTTATGCAGAAGTATCCAGAACTACTCAAGCGTTGAGGACAACACTTTTTTGAAGGAGAGGGGCATGTTGGGTCCCTATAATACTAGTGATTACCCCATTACTATTGTAGTTATACCCCTTATTTATATTGTTGTGCCCCTATTACCCCCATATTGTTATTTTTGTGCCCCATAGAATCCCTCTATTGTTATTTTTGTGGCTTTATATTATTATTGTTAGGTCGGCTGGATTATATTGTGACTCCCTAGACTCCTATATATAGAAAGGAGGTTTTGTCATTTGTATCATCCAAGAATTGTTCATTTATGTAATGTAAAGGAGGTTTCCCCCTCGAAGAGGCTGAATTCTAAGGCGTGGATCTCTCTTTTCTATCTTTTTGTGAGCTGGTTTCATAACATTCTTACTGTCACAGGTGCCACTTTAAACTTATTTGAATCTTGCATGTGTCAAACCTTTTCACATCACTGGAGGAATATCTAGTGTATTCTCCAACATTATATGGTCTTATATATCATAATAACATGCACTAGACACACTCCAATAGATTAGCACAGTTTTTGTTCACAGTTGATAATTTTGTCACAACTTGTATTCTAAGTCTCGTAATGCTAGGGTTCAACTATTTCACTTAGAAATAAGTGTTTCTTTGATGTTTCTTCATGAGTCATGTGCATTTCCCTAGCTTTTATTGATGGCATTCATGTGTGTGATCTATTTTTGAGTCTTTTTTGGAAGATTTTCCCTCTCTTATTCTACTAATCCAAATACTTACCCATTTTGGAGCTCTTCTTGGTCCTATTTCCCAGTGTAAGTTATGAAAGCTTCATTCCTTCGATACGTGATGATAACTTCCTATTCATGAGCCTCATTGATAAAATATCTCCCTCCAAAAATTGTGCACTAGGCCTCTCTTAAGGTCAATTCCTTGATTGCAATTTGTGAACCTTCAAAACAGATTCACCTAACCCTTGTTCCATGCATCGACTCACTACACTGATATTTGAGTAGCTCTACCTTATATAGCACATGGAGCATTTCTACTGACCCTGTGTAAAAGAAAACTACACCATACAAAGGTCCTTCGTCCCTTCACAGTGTAGTAAAATTCCCCTGGGAAAAGTGACTTTATCTGGTGTACTTGATTTATCCAACTGCGCAATATTCCTTCCTAGTGAGCCTCAATCATCCTTCCTTCCCTCTCAATTGAAGTGCATGTCATAGTTACAATTCCTATTCTTGTGTTCTTTGTTCACTGTGATCCCTCACTATTCCATGCCTTGTTTTTCTTTCCTTCCTAGTCTCATGTCACACTTCTAGCGGACAATGAATGTAACAGCCATGGGTTAAAAGTTCATGTAATAAAAATTAATAAAGGAAAAATAAGACAAAGGTCATGGGACATGTATTCCAAGATGAATATTGTGAAAATAACTATAGTGGATATCACTTTTTGTTTATTAATGGCTATGTAAATTGGCAAAGGAAAAGAGGCATTAATTGGAATTTATTTATGAGAAATAAAGAAAAATAGGAGAAAAGGAAGGTGAGGGACACAAATTTGCATGATAAGTAAATTAGAAGGAAAATGAATAAAATAGAGGCCTCAATGATAAAAATGCTTCAGAGAATCAGTTCACAATTTTAGTTGGTTTTAGCTTTTGAAAGTTTGGATTTGGAATTAGTTTCAAAGAGAGAGAGCACCAAGAGGAGAAAGAAAGAAAGCAATAAAAGGAAGGAAAAAGGAAAGCAAGGGACAAGAAAGGAAAGCAAGGATAAAGTTGGATCAACAAATTTAGTAGGATTTTTTTTCAAGTAACAAGTAGCATGTGTGATTTCCTAGTTGAGGTGTGAATGAATGTTTCATGCATTTGTTGCAATTGGCATGGGTTTCTCTGGGTTTGACAGTGATTTCAATATTTCCTTTCCATTTCCTAGATAGCCATGGTGTGATGGGGTCTATTTCTTTATTGATATCAGGATTATTAAAAGGTTTTGGAACCAGGTAAGGTGGTATTAGAAAAATTCCAAAGGGTTAGGGGTGGAGATGTTTTTTCTATGAGAAGCCCTCAACGGGTGGATAGAGAGTGGAAAATTCCTCAAGGTATGGTTAAGGAATTATGAGACATCCAATATTGTTTTTGTTTTGTGATATCTTGATTGATTTTGGTGAGATCGTGTTAGTTTGAGGGTGGGGGTGGTTTAACCTCTGGATTCCCTTGGCTGTTTACGTCTTGGTTTATCCCATGAGATCCCACATTCATGCATGGAATAGGATGTTGGGAAAAATAATGAGGAGGGGGGAGGGATGGGGGGTGAATCAATATTTTAAAACTCACTTAAGCCTTTCAATTTCTTATTCATATTTTTGTACAATACTTTAATGAAGTGAACCAGAGTATGTACACAACTGGGATGCAAACAAGTAGTGTATATCTAATTAACTAACCTTTCAATTAATTCATCGTTTGTTTAACTTGAAATAGTGCATCAGTAATTATTTAGGAATTAATTAAATAGTAACCATGTGTAGAAAGAACAAAATAAACCATCACTGTTGGCTTATTGGGCCCTGACCCAGGTTTGGAAGAGTTTTAGCCAAACAAATCCCACACTACCGGCCCTTTCGGCAACAATCCGCGGAGCGTGGACTGAAGTCTCACCCGAGGTAGTATGGGAGGGTAATGGAACCAGGTTTCCACACCCTAGGGATGTCTTGATGAGGTCTGGAGGATTCACAGCCCAATCTACACACTTATGCTGTTCCGCGTAGCAATCTCGTCTTCGCGAAGATCTGTGAAGGGGTGTTTCTTAGATCCTTAGTATTATTGAAGTTATGATAGATCCAATTTATTCTTTAAGGTCTTTAAGAGAACATTTAACAATTAAACCTAGTGCATGCAATCATAATTCTTAAATATACTCCAAAAAATCCTAACATAAGCATAAACATTCAGATCTGTGATCAGATACACAATAATTCAGAAACACTTATCTTTATTAATCTTTCATTCAGTACAATCCACTTTCCACCTTGCGCACATAGCTACAGGAGTCTGCGCACACAGCTGCAGACCCTACTCTAACCTCTACCCATGATTCGAACTTACAGACTCAGATCACCCTTGCTTCACAAACCCATACGCTTTAGATCTCCCTTACAATTATCATCCAAAAAATATATTCTAAACCTAGAGCCTTGCTCTATATATACATTCCCATGGTCCGTGTTAGAGACATATTTGGGCACTGCAACCCCAATCTCATATGTCCATAAACTGAGGGCTTCTAAGCCCCTAAAAGTGTTTTTTCATACCCTAAAGGAACAAGGTTAGCTGATTACATCATCTCCCAGAAGTTCTCCCTAAAACACTACTCAGAACTGGTCAAAACTGGACCATACAGACTACTCAATGCTAAGGGTGTGATGCATCTCACCTACCACATGCAAAAAATGCGATGCATACTGAAAATCCCTTCTGTAGGGTGCGATGAGCGAGAGCAGACAAATGGCAAAAGCAGTTGGCTAGGTGGAAACCTAGAGAATCTTCTAGAAACTGCCCATTTGACACTTGCCTCTGTGAATTCGCCCAGGGATGAGTAAGTGATCATGAAATATCCAAGTGTAACCAAGAAATATCAGAGAGATGACACTAATCAAAATCCCAGAAGCTGACTCAACCGCCTGCAAACATCTATATATGGATCCCTCATCCTAGAGATCCGAAGGCTGGAATTTTGTATTTTGTAAGGAAGTGCTGTTGGTTTCTCTGTGCAACATTGTATTCTTGGGTGATCTAGCTTTTCATGAGGTGAAGAGGGCTTTCATGCTGGGAGGATGGCGTTGGGTCAGACCAATGGGTTGTAATCCTCTCCTCTAGTACTTCTATCAATAAATCTATTTGAGTTTTCCTCCATATTCTTGTATATTTCTGAATCTTGTTTTGGTATATGCATTTGTATGGTTAATATACATCTGATCCTATATTGTTTATGGTTATAGATCTCTATGATTTGATGGTATTATGCTGCTTTGACTCTACAGGTGTTCTTTGAAGTGGGACAAGTAAGGAAGGAGTGGCAAAGCCCTGTCAAGGGAGGGAGGAAACAAGCAAAGGATCCAAGTGAAAGACTGAGGTTGGTAGTCTCTGCTTCTCTCTCATCTATCTCTCATAAATGAAAACACAAGTAAATTTAGTTTGTTTCTTTCTAAGATAGCTACCTGTCTTAGTGGGACTAGCAGCTCTAAATGGACACTAGTTTTCCCGATAACAAAATGGCGACTTCGCTGGTGAGAGAATAGCTTGTTTGCTTTATAAGCTAAAGATGGAGCCTGAAGTTAAGCCAGCTAGCCTTCGACCTACATTTTCTATGTAAGTGCAAAGTAGATCAATGCTGCTTCAGTCCATCTCTGGGTTTGTTTATGAACTAAACAACTGACTTGCAAACATCCTAAGTGCTCTGGTGGTAGCTCAAATAACCTCATTAGATCAGCCCCTATACTTTGTGTTTACTACCTATCATTAGCTCAGCCTAAACCCCTAAACTTAGCTGTAAACTGTGAGAAAAAACCAAGCTCAGTCTTGTTCCTGGACCATCACACTATCTCTCATTGGTAGTCTGGATGCATCGCACCTCCTGTGTGCTGTAGGTGAGATGCATCCCTGTTTCCATGTGTTACAGGTGCGATGATCAGCTAAGACTGTTTATGCCTCCAGATTTTGGCTTTTTCTTCATTGTCTTCAACTTTATTCAGTAGTTTTGTTGTCTGTGATCAGTATATCACTGTTGAAACTCCCTTCCTTTGCATTATTCAGCCTCTAGTGATAAAGAATTGTGAATTCATTTATGTATTTTTCGTCATTTACAGTTCTCCTTGGCAAACAATATCTTAATCTAACTGTCGTCTTTTGATTTGAAAGTGTAGCAAGTGTCATTTTCAATCAAGAGAAAGAGTGTCATAAAGTATTCCTCTTTTAGATAGTCGATTACACTTTTTCCATTGTATTTGATTTGAAATTATTAGTATTTCAAGTGTCGAAAGCAATTTCAAATTCAAAATCACAAAGCTTCATCTTAGTCTTCCTTGCGTTTTTGAAAAGAAAATTGTTATTACTGTCGCTGTGAAAGAAGAATAGTTCAGATCTGTACTTAGCATTCTTTTTGTCATTCACACATTAAGAAAGCGGAAAACAAATACATGCATGTGCATTTGCATTTATACTGCATGCTGGAGTTGATTTAGGAAAAGTGCATCTTAGTGTGTGCTCTCTGCTCTATGTTGAAAGAATCTTACTTCTCTTTCCTTAGTAGCTAGGATTTTCATTGCAAAAAGAAAGTAAACGATTGTTTATCATCTTAGATTGCATATTCAAGAATTGTATATCTACATCACGCAATGAACCTTAAAGGCAAACTTCTTAAGAAAGATCAACTGTAAAATAAATCTCAATGAACATAAAAACACTATGGAACCTAACGCACAACATCTAGAAGTCTAGGCTAGAGACGTATTCCGGCGTCGTAAATCCTGGTAACTATCATTTTCATTGTAGGTTGGGTGATTCATCCTCTTTGATATGACAAGTGCTACTACGAACTTGTGCTCCCACGTACCATTGAGTATATATTGGGAGACCACAATAGGCTACATCCTTTATCCTTACGAAGCCGTGTCTGCCACCCTATCAATTGCAATGCACTGAACACAACATTCGGGAAGATTGACTGTCGTACTGTAAAAAGTATTCTACATTTTTGCGATTGGTTTGGTAATCCCTCTATCTAGATTTCTAGAGTAGTCACTTTCATTCCTTTTCAGACTCCTTAAAAGAAAAGGTCCTTCTGAGCACTTGTCACTTCAGGCTCATTAAAAATCGAAGGCAACTAGAGTCATCTCTAGCTTTTTCTCGACCCTTAAAAATTAAAAAAGCAAGTTGTGTCAAAGTGTCATAAAATTTATTTTAATCGGAATAACATCGTTATTCCCTCGTTGGTCTTAGGTTGAGAAAATGGAGTCCACCAATCAAGGATTTCCCCTTGGGGGAAATCCTAGTCCCTTCTCTTCTTGGGGAGATGTTGGTGCACCTCATATGGCTACATTGTCCCTTCTAGGACTTACAATTGGCCTGCCAGTATGGCTTTTCTCGACCTCTATAGTTCAAAGCACCATGATTCCTGAGCAATCAAATCAGCAACCAGATGATACTAGAGTTACCCCCCAACTTTCTACTTCATTTATTTCTCCCTCTCCTTCTTCCTCTTTGCTTGGTGAAGCTAGAAAAACTAAGAACCAAGTAACTGAGAAGAAGAAGAAAGGGAAGGAGAAGAAGAAGAAGAAGCCAAAAGTGAAAGGGGGCAACCATGCATCGTTTGGCAAAAATCCACACACTGCACCATCCAAACCTAAATCTCCATGTGTCATTTGCAAAGGAGACCACTATCATTGAGATTGTCCTTGCATCCCACGGATCCTAAGGGATTGGTCTCCCCACTTGCACAATCCGGTGTCCTCAACCTCTGACGATCATGTTGAGATTACACCATCAACTAGTGAAAACGAAGTCAATGGACAGAAAGGAAGATCTAAATTCCCTTGTAGACTGTGTGAAGGCGAGCATGCCCTCCACTGTTGTCCCTTCTTGGACGAAGCTAAAAGAGTCTTGGATAACTGTCTTATGTCACTGCAACGACTTCCTCCTGGATACAAGAAACTCTTGCCAAGTCCATCGCTAGTTGAAAATCTGACTGACACACCTTTATTGTCAGTTGAAACACCTATCACTGAAGATAAATCCTTTGAGTCCACCTTGGACCAAAGTCAACAGGTCGAGACGGTAGTCGACCCAATCTTGTCTTCAAAAGGTCCACCTTCAGATGATACAGTCACCAAAGAGAATGAGGACGACACCATTCAAATTCGTTTTGTTAACACAGAATCCAATGAACACGGGGACAATCTACCCGTTCCTTTACCGTAGGAGGGAAGTTCATCAGAGATTTACTCGGCCATTTATTTGGTCCCTCCTCCAAGCAATCTAGTCATTTCCTTCGATTGGAATTTACTAGGCAGACCCCGCCTACCATCTAACGTACCATTCTGAATCATAGTACAAGCTTACAAAATGATCATGGCTGGTACCATCATAGATGAAGGGGATTCTATGAGTATCCTTTCCTCAACTGCTTGGAAAGCACTTGGTTCGCCATCGCTTCTGCCTGATTTGAAATCTGACAGGCTTCAACAAAGGAACTAGTCGACTATTAGGGATCCTTCCAAATTTGCCTATAACTTTGAGAAGGAAAACTGTTCATCTAAACGTGATGGTAGTCCAAGGAACTTTAGATTACAATCTACTCCTTGGGCATGACTACATTGATAGCATGGGAGCTATTGTTTCCTCACTCTTTTGAGTGATGTGTTTTCCGCATGAAGGCAGAGTGGTCCAGCTCGTAGACTAGCTTTCATTCCCCAGTTCACACATATCTAATAGTCAAGTGCCATCCCTAACTAGTCTTTTACGCAAGGAATGTCTCATCAAATTCCAGTCTGTCCACCTGATGAGCGCGAGTGATTCGCTGATTATGACTAAAACCTAGTGGGCATGCACCCTAGTCTGCTTCGGCAGGAAAACTTTAGGTATAGGGTAGGTTTCCGTGGAGGATATATGACTAGTCTGACACACCCGTCCGTTTAGGGAAATGGGATTAGACTAGAATAAGATTCCCTCATCAAAGTTATGTGAATGGATGTGTCCCACCATTCACCATTGTCTATTTCAATGGACAGAGCCAAGGAAGTGTTTTGTTTGCAAATGCGGATGGAGCAATCTTGCAAATGCGAGAACTTTCATATGGTAACTTGGAAACTCTATTTTTCTTTATACCTGGGGGCTTGCAAACCTTTTTCATGCAAGAAAAAAGCGACCTTTTATTTTCATAGTTTGTAGGCTTATTTTCTTAGTTTGTAGGCTCTCAACCCTTTAACCTCATAGGTGGGTCATTCCTAGCTTGCATAATAAAGGCTCTAGAGCAACGTTTTGAATGGGGCAAGCTCCCTAAAAATGAACTTATCTATGAGACACCCTTATTATACGGTTGGAACGAGCAGTTTTACACGAAGTTCAAGCTCGTTAAAAAATAAACCTAGCGATGAGCATATGTTCCACCAGAGTTTAAGCTCATTAAAAAATGAACCCACCTTTGGTAAACAACCATTGCGATCACATAATTATCAGCTTTTGAACCTTGGTCGTGTTCTCACCATCACCTCCACCTTTTTGTTAGCCGATCATATGCCTCCATTTGATTGTTTACCCCTTTTGAGGAACAACTGTGACGAGTGATTCTATTAGCCACCTTCTTTACACTGTCGTGATTGAAAAGTTCCAAACCTTACCTGGAACCAGCTGCTATTCGAGAACATCACTCATTCCTCAAAAAATGAGCCTCCTTTAAGCTCTTTTCATTTGACTCGAAAAATATGAAAATATTCCCGAGCAGTTGGCCTCTCCAGCTCGTTAAAGTGATTGGAAGTGCCATCCCTTCTCTAGATTTTAATCTTTTTGGACCTGGGGGATCATTACACAAAAAGATCGAGCACTTCTCTTATTCGGCTGGTTAAAACTATTGAAAAGTCATCCCTTTCATATTATTTTATACTTTTTCGGACTTGAGGGATTATATTTTGTAAAAGGATTACTGGAGTTTCCTTTCCTTCTCTTTTCAAAATCTCCAAAATTGAAAAGGACCGAGTTATCTGTCATTAAACTCGTTAAAACAATAGCGAAAAACTTGTCCATGTATACAAGAGCGAGTTTCACTATCTCTAGGCTCGTTAAAACATAGTGACGGGTTTGCCCGAAGGGAAAATTATAGAACAAGAATATGTTATCCTGCTCAAGCTTGACAAAAAGAAAGAGGTACTGGTCAACAATGACTAGGGAAAAATTGGGAAGAAAACTTGAAGAAACTTTATTGGTAGCAGGTTGCTCTTGAACATGACACTTTCACTCCATCACGATGATTGAGTTGGGTTGGGTTATTCCGTTCACCGGTCATATCACCATTGGTCCTCCGTACCATCCATTTTTGAGGTTAATGCTACCAATCCATTTCAGTGTCGCCGATATGTTCAAGAGAAGTCGCTCAGAGAATTCACCAACCCAGCTTATGTCTCATCTGTTGCAATACCTTCACGCTTCATTATTTCATGACCACCACCCTGAACCTTGTATCATCAGATCGTTTTCACCTCTGCAAAATAATTTGTTCCGTTTTGTGTCATAGATGTGGGATTTGTTAACGCCCTTCTACAACGGGTCACTTCTTTTCGACATCAGCTCATTATCCAAGAAGTCGACTTAGGAACAACCCTTTCAATACTTTGAAGCTTGCATGCCTCAATGGCAAGTTTCTCGCTTTCGGCGACAGGTTTACATCAATGGCCTTCGATCGAAAGATTTTATGTCGTGTTTGACATCAACTCATGTATTCACACCACGTGAATTGTACTGCAGTACCTCGAGGGTCATTATCATTATCGGTGATTCCTATCGCGCCTGTTAATAGCTTACATCATTGGCTGGTAATCAGGTGATGTCTTTCCATGTTCGACATCAGAACATCTTTTCACATGGATCGACTTGTACTTCGGGCGAAGATCGAATGAGTTTGAAGACCCCGGATCTAGTTTCATCCATCCGGACTATGATATATTCAAGAAAATAAATACATCAAATGTACATCATAGCTACACAAATAATCATCCAATCTAAGGGATGATGGCTCTACAAGAATCATCAGTCTGCTACACAAACGGTTGTCTATCCGATGTACATGAAAATGAATTTATAAAGCTGAGCATGGGAATTCCTGCCTCAGCTAGATCATGAAAAGATTATGAAGATAATGTATTTTATTTTATCTTACTACAGGTCACCTTCCGGTTCGAAAAACCTCGGATCCTCATGATAAAGCATTTCACCCGACAACAGAAGATTTATGACCTCATGCTTTAGGGGGCAACTGTTATAGACATATTTGGGCACTGCAACCCCAATCTCATATGTCCATAAACCAAGGGCTTCTAAGCCCATAAAAGTGTTGTTTCATACCCTAAAGGAATAAGGTTAGCTGATTACATCATCTCCCAGAAGTTCTCCCTGAAAAACTACTCAAAACTGGTTAAAACTGGACCATATAGACTGCTCAATGCTAAGGGTACGATGCATCTCACCTACCACATGCAAAAAGTGCAATGCATACTGAAAATCCCTTCTGTAGGGTGCGATGAGTGAGAGCAGACAAATGGTAGAAGTAGTTGGCTAGGTGGAAACCTAGAGAATCTTCTAGAAACTGCCCATTTGATACTTGCCTCTGTGAATTCACCTAGGGATGAGTAAGAGATCATGAAATCTCAAAGTGGAAACAAGAACTATCAGAGAGATGACACTAATCAAAATCCTAGAAGCTGACTCACTCACCTGCAAACATCTATATATGGATCCCTCATCCTAGAGATCCGAAGGCTGGAATTTTGTATTTTGTAAGGAAGTGTTGTTGGTTTCTCTGTGCAACATTGTATTGTTGGGTGATCTAGATTTTCATGAGGTGAAGAGGGCTTTCATGCTGGGAGGATTGTTGTGGGGAAAAGTGTCTATTCAGAACGACCCTATCCCGCGAAGGTGTGACAGTGCCTTAGCAACAAACAGAGAAACTTACTTTTGTATTCTTCTTTATGAACTATAAACGAAGAGGAATAGGATGAACCAACCTGTGTCTTGCGCTAGTCCTTTGATCCAATCTCTCTTCTCTTTGACAGCTTCCAGCTACCTGCTCCCTTACTTGCCCAGCTTCACCAAGTTCCTGTAAGATCACAGAAGAAGAAAACTACACAAAGACATGGATTTATATTCATAAATAGCTTAGGATCATATTTAAGCTAAACATACAAATGTAACAAACATCAATGATACAAAATCATGTAGGAGAAACTCAAATAGTTTTATTGATATAACAAGAAGATCCAGGAGGAGATACAACCAATGATTCCCAATCCAGCATCAACCTCCCAGCAAAAGAATCCCTTCTTCACCTCCAACAAAGCATAAATCACCCAATACTCTGATATCAATCTCAAAACCAACAGCGATTCTCTACAAAATACAAAATTCCAGCCTCTGGATCTCTGGGATGAGCGATCCATATATAGATGTATGCAAAGAGGATGAGTCAGCTTATGATTTGACTTGTGGCTTCTCTCTGTCAGTTCTTGCTTCCACTTGGAGACTAAGAGCCTCTTACTCATCCTTGGTCGAACTCAGTGAGGCAAGTGTCATTGGGGAAGATTCTGGAAGCTTCCATTGTCTGTCCACCTCGCGGAATGACACTGCCATTTGTCATTTCCCGCTCAGCGCACCCTGGTAGTGCATTTAGGTGCATTGCAACGCACCTAGCTAGTGTACTAGGGTGCTATGCAACGTAGCTAGCTAGTGGAGCAGCTGAAATGATCCTGACTTGACTGATTCTGAGCAGTTTCTGGTGGAGAACTTTTGGGAGAAGCTGTAATTGGTTGACCTTGTTCCTTTAGGGGTAGGAAAAACACTTTTAGGGACTTAGGATCCCTTGGTTTATGGACATTTCATGCTTAGAGTTGTAAGGCACAAAAATGTCTATAACAGTTGCCCCCTAAAGTATGAGGCCATTTATCGGGTGAAATGCTTTATTAGGAGGATCTGAAGTTCTTTTAATGCTGGGCGGAGACCTGTAATAAGATACAATACAATACATTATCTTCATACTGTTTTCATGATCTAGCTGAGGTACGCATTCCCATGCTCAGCTTTATAAATTCATTTTTATGTACACAGGACAGACAATCGTCTGATGGTAGACTGATGATTTTGATGAAGTCATCATCCTTTTGGTAGGATGATTATCTGTGCTGCAATGCTGTACATGTTAATGTCTTTATTTTTCCTGAATATATATCGCAGCCCGGATGGATGAAACTAGATCCGGGGCCTTCAATCTCGTCCGATCTTCACTCAAAGTACAAGTCGATCCATGTGAGAAATGTTTTGAAGTCAAACATGGAAAGACATCGCTTGATTACCAGTTGATGATGTAAACTGTTAACAAGCGCGAGAGGAATCACCGATAATGATGATGACCCTCAAGGTACTGCAGTACAATTCACGTGGTGTGAATAAAGGACTTGGCGTCGAACACCACGCAAAATCTTTCGGTCGAAGTTCATTGATGTATACGTGTCGTCGGAAGTGAGAAACTTGCCATTGAGGCATGCAAGCTTCAAAGTACTGAATGGGGTGTTCCTAGATCAACTTCTTGGATAATGAGCTGGTGTCAACAAGAAGCGACCCGTCAAAGGAGGGCCTTAATGAATCCCACATCAATGACACAGAACGGAGCAAATGATTTTGATGGAGTTGAAAACGATCTGATGATATATGGTTCAGGATGGCGGTCATGAAGGAATGAAGTATAATGTATGGTAGTGGATGGAACACGGGTGACTTCTCTGGATGACTTCTCTTGAACATGTCGGCGACACTTATGTGATGGATTGGTAGCATTTACCCCAAATGTGGATGGTATGGCGTGACCATCGTGATGTGACTGGTGAATGAAACAACCCAACCCGACTCAGGCACGGAGTGGAAGTGTCATGTTCAAGAGCGACTTGCTACCAATAAAGATTTTTTGAGTTTCTTCCCAATTTTTCCCCAGTCATTGCTGACCAGTACCTCTTTAGTTTTGTCAAGCTTGAGGAGGATAACATATGCTTGTTCTATAATTTTCCCTTCGGGCAAACCCATCGCTATGTTTTAACGAGCCTAGCGATAGTGAAACTCGTTCTCGTCTAAAGACAAGTTTGTCGCTATTAATCTTTTTAACGAGTTTAACGACAAAGATAACTCGGTCCTTTTCATTTTTAGAGAGTCTGAAAAGGTACGTTAAGGTAACTCCAAAATTCCTTTTTCGTCATCTAATCCCTTAAGCCCGAAAAAGTATAAAACAATACAGAAGGGATGAATTTTCGATAGTTTTAACGAGCCGAACAAAACAAGCGCTCGATCTTTTTGTGCAATAATCCCTCAGGTCCAAAAAGATTAAAATCTAGAGGAGGGATAGCACTTCCGGTCACTTTAACGAGCTAGAAGGCCAAAACTCGGCAATCTTTTCATATTTTACGAGTCAGTTGAAAAGAGCTTAAAGAAGACTCGTCTTTTGAGGAACGAGTGATAAAATGGGTAGCAGCTAATTCCAGGTAAGGGTTGGAATTTTCCAATCACGGCAGTGTCACAAGGATGGCTAGTGAAATCACTCTTCGCAGTTGTTCCTCAAAATGGGTAAACAATCAAATGGAGGTGAATGATCGGCCAATGGAAAAGTCGAGGTGACGGTGCAAACACGACCAAGGCTTTAATGGCTGAAATGCTTCATTCACGGTGGTTATTTACCGGGGAATAGTTCATTTTTTAACGAGCTTAAACGCGGGTGGAAACACTTGCTCATGTCTTATGTTTATTTTTTAACGAGCCTGAACTATGTGCTAAAACTGCTCGATTAATCCAGTCATATGATAAGAAGGTCTCATATAAAAACGGCAATTTTTAGATTTTTGCCCCACATCCTTTCTTTATGCAAGTTAGGAAACGACTAATCTAAAAAACAGATAAATAATCGCTCTTTTCTTGCACTCCAAAAGGTTTGCATGCCCCCAGGTATACAATATGGTTTCGAGGTTACCCCTCAATTTGCAGACAAAACATTTGTTCTATCAGGAAAGGCCTACCTCTTATAGGTTACCCAAAGATTGTTCTATTCGCGGTGCAAACAAAACACTTCTTCGGCGATGTCTACCGAGATAAACAAAGGTAAGTGGCGCCGGCACGCCAACTCACATAACTTTGACAAAAGAATCTTATTCTAGAATAACCCTCTTCCAGCATGGGCGGGGTACAGACTAGTCATATTCTCCTGCAGAAACCTACTCTATATCCGAAGTTTTCCTGCCGAAGCAGACCAGGGTGCATGCCCCCTGGGTTTCAGTCATATCCCTCCGAATTACTCGCGCTCATCGGGAGGACAGACTGGGGATTGAGACATTTCTTGTGTGAAGAGACCATTTAGGGACGGTATATGACTATTTGCTATGCGTGATCCGGGAAATGAAAGCTGGTCCACGAGCTTGACCACTCTTCCTTCGTGCGGAAAACACATTACTCTAAAGAGTGAGGAGACAATGGCTCCCATGCAATAAATATAGTCTCGTCCAAGGAGTAGGTTATAATCCAAGGGTACTTGAACTACCATGACGTTCATGTGAACTGTCTTCCCTCTCAATGTTATGGGCACATCGGGAAGGATCCCTAAAGGTCGACTGGTTCCTTTATCAAAACATGTCAGATTTCTCATCTCAGGCAAAAGAGATGGCGAACCAAGCGCTTTCCAAGCAATAGAGGAAAGGATACTCACAGAAGCCCCCTCATCAATGATGGTACCAGCCATGACCATTCTATATATTTGAACGATAATTCGGAATGGTATGCTTGCTGGTAAACGAGGTCTTCCTAGTTGATTCCAGTCGAAGGAGACAACTAGGTTGCTTGGAGGTGGGACCGAGTAGACGGCCGGGTATGGCTCTGACGAACTTCCTTCCTGCGGTAAAGGAATGGGTAGATTGCCCCCATGTTCGTCGGAGTCTGTGTTGATGAAGAGAATTTGGACGGTGTCATCCTTGTTCTCTTCAGTGACTGTATCATCCAAAGATAAAACCTCTGAAGGCAAGACCGGGTCAACTGCCGCCTCGACCTTTTGACTTTCATCTGGTATGGATTCAGATGGTTTATCCTTGATGATAGACGCTTCAGCCGACCACTTGAGCGGGCCAGCTGGATTCTCAACTAGCGACGGACTCGGCAAGAGTTTTTTATATCCAGGAGGAAGTCGTAACGGTGAAACCGGACGATCATCCAAAACTCTTTTCGCTTCGTCTAAGAAGGGACAATGGTGGACGGCATGATTGCCTTCGCACAGTTTACAAGGAAATCTAGCTTTCCCTTTTTGTCCTGGGGCTTCACTTTCGCTAGTTGACGGTGTGCTTTCAACATGATCATCAGAGGTTGATGACACCGGATTGTGCAAACGAGGAGACCAGTCCCTTAGTATCTGAGGGATGCAAGGACAATCTCTGTGAAAGTGGTCTCCTTTGCAAATGACACATGGCGATTTAGGCCTGGTCGGTGCAGTGTGTGGATTTTCGTTAGACGACACTCGGTTTCCCCCATTCGCCTTTGGCTCCTTCTTCTCCTTAGGAACTTGACTTTTGGCTTTGCCAGTGCCATCAAGCGAAGAGGAAGGGGGAGAGGAAGAATTAGAGGAAGTAGAAGGTTGGTGGGAAACTCTGGACTCGTCTGGTTGTTGATTCGATTGTTCAGGAATAGTGGTGTTCTGAACGAAATTGGTTGAGAAGAGCCAGACCGGCAAGCCAATTGTCAGTCCTGGAAGCGACAATGTGGCCATATGGGGTGCACCAACATCTCCCCAAGAGGAGAAGGGACTAGGATTTCCACCAAGGGGAATTCCTTGGTTGGTAGACTCCATTTTCTCAACCTAAGATCAACGTAGGAAAAGGGTATGAATATTTCGTTTAAAATAAATTTTAAGACACTTGGACACAACTTGTTTTTTCAGTTTTAAAGAGTTGAGAAAAAACAAAAGATGACTCTAGTCTCCTTCGATTTTTAATGAGCCTGAAGTGACAAATGCTCAGATGGACCTTTTCCGTTAAGGAGTCTGAAAAGGAACGAAAGGGACTGCTCTGGAGATCTAGGTAGAGGGAGTACCAAACCAATCAAAAAACTGCAGAATACGTTTTACGGTACGGCAGTCAATCTTCCCGAATGTTGTGTTCGGTGCATTGCGATCAGTAGGGCGGCCGACACGGCTTCCTATGGATAAAAGGTTTTAAGCCTATAGGGGTCTCCCAATATATACTCGACGGTACGTGGGAGCACAAGTCCGTACTGGCACTTATCGTCTCACAGTGGAGGAATCACCCAACCATCAGTGAGGACAACAGTTACCAGGTTTTACGACGTCGGAACACGTCTCTAGCCTAGACCTCTATGTTGTGTGTTAAGTTCCAAAGCGTTGTTAGATTCATTCAATTTATTTTAAGTTGATCTTTCTTAGAATTTTGCATTTTGGGATCACCACGAGATGTAGATGTAATTCCTAAAATGCAATCTAAAGATGATAAGCAAGCTTTTATCTCTTTTCAGCAATGAAAATCCTAGCTACAAGGGGAAAAGAAAGACGCAATCTTTTCTCAAAGAGCAAAGAGCACACTGTAAATGCACTTTTCCTAAATCAAGCCATACAAACTATCAATATGCAAATGCACATATGCATGTATTTGTTTTCACTTTCTTAATATTGATGCCTAAAAAGAAAGTTGATGTACAAATCTAAATTTGCTTTCAAGTGAAAAACACAAACAAGCTTTTTTTCGAAATCAAAAGGTAGAGAAGATTACGACACTTTATGATTTTGAAACAAACACTCGTTTCGACACTAGAAAGAGACAAATTCAAACCAAAGGTAAAAGTAAAATCATAATCAACTGTCAACAGCAAACAAACTTTCTCCTAAGATCAAAATCGACACTTACGATAGATCTAAATCCAAGGACGACAGTATGACTATTCTACTCTTTCAATGGAAAACTGTAAATGATGCCACAAACACACAAAAACACCTACAGTATTTTTGTACAAAGGAGGCGGAATTAAGGCAAAGAAAAGGAGTTTTCAGACAGGTACACACACTGATCACAGGCTGCAAAAATCAAAGACAAAACTGGACAAAATGAAGCAAAGAACCTCAGCTGCACAGGGCAAGGCTGATCAGCGCACCTGTTGCACAAAGAAACTGAATTGCAGCGCAGGTAGCCCTCTCGGGACCTGCGTTGAAATGCAGAACCTCTTCATAGAGCCTGCGCTGGGGTAGAAACGAGACTTCTATTCGGGTTCTGGGTCACGGTTTGCAGTTTAATCTATGGTTTTTGGCCGAGTAAAAGCAATCCGTAAGGTACAATCAGAGGGATGATTTAAAGGAGGACTAAGAGCTATCACAAAGGGCAATCAGATCATTTGTGAATCCACTGTTCAAATCATAAACAGATCCAGTGAATGGATTGAAGTAGCAGGT
Organism: Pinus tabuliformis; assembly: GCA_031772625.1. Classification (NCBI taxonomy): domain Eukaryota; kingdom Viridiplantae; phylum Streptophyta; class Pinopsida; order Pinales; family Pinaceae; genus Pinus; species Pinus tabuliformis. The sequence continues at coordinate 1,949,967,903 of CM062816.1, forward strand.
GTCTACTTTGCATTTGATAATGGCAAATGCAGTTCGATTGCTACTTCTGTGTTTATGAAACAAACAACAAGAGAAACACAAACAAACTAACTAGACACGATCCCCAACGGAGTCGCCATTTTGTTGTGGGGAAAAGTGTCTATTCAGAACGACCCTATCCCGCTAAGGTGTGACAGTGCCTTAGCAACAAACAGAGAAACTTACTTTTGTATTCTTCTTTATGAACTATAAACGAAGAGGAATAGGATGAACCAACCTGTGTCTTGTGCTAGTCCTTTGATCCAATCTCTCTTCTCTTTGACAGCTTCCAGCTACCTGCTCCCTTACTTGCCCAGCTTCACCAAGTTCCTGTAAGATCACAGAAGAAGAAAACTACACAAAGACATGGATTTATATTCATAAATAGCTTAGGATCAGATTTAAGCTAAACATACAAATGTAACAAACATCAATGATACACAAGCATGTAGGAGAAACTCAAATAGTTTTATTGATATAACAAGAAGATCCAGGAGGAGATACAACCAATGATTCCCGATCCAGCTTCAACCTCCCAGCAAAAGAATCCCTTCTTCACCTCCAACAAAGCATAAATCACCCAATACTCTGATATCAATCTCAAAACCAACAGCAATTCTCTACAAAATACAAAATTCCAGCCTCTGGATCTCTGGGATGAGGGATCCATATATAGATGTATGCAAAGAGGATGAGTCAGCTTATGATTTGACTTGTGGCTTCTCTCTGTCAGTTCTTGCTTCCACTTGGAGACTGAGAGCCTCTTACTCATCCTTGGTCGAACTCAGTGAGGCAAGTGTCATTGGGGAAGATTCTGGTAGCTTCCATTGTCTGTCCACCTCGCGGAATGACACTGCCATTTGTCATTTCCCGCTCAGCGCACCCTGGTAGTGCATTTAGGTGCGTTGCAACACACCTAGCTAGTGTACTGGGGTGCTATGCAACGCAGCTAGCTAGTGGAGCAGCTAAAATGATCCTGACTTGACTGATTCTAAGCAGTTTCTGGTGGATAACTTCTGGGAGAAGCTGTAATTGGTTGACCTTGTTCCTTTAGGGGCACGAACAACACTTTTAGGGACTTAGGATCCCTTGGTTTATGGACATTTCATGCTTAGAGCTGTAAGGCACAAAAATGTCTATAACAAGGATGGCATTGGGTCAGACCAATGGGTTGTAATCCTCTCTTCTACTACTTCTATTAGTGAAGCTATTTGAGTTTTCCTCCATATTCTTGTATATTTCTGAATCTTGTTTTGATATATGCATTTGTATGGTTAATATACATCTGATCCTATATTGTTTATGGTTATAGATCTCTATGCTTTGATGGTATTATGCTGCTTTGACTCTACAGGTGTTCTTTGAAGTGGGACAAGTAAGGAAGGAGTGGTGAAGCCCTGTTAAAGGAGGGAGGAAACAAGCAAAGGAGCCAAGTGAAAGACTGACGTTGGTACTCTCTGCTTCTCTCTCATATATCTCTCATAAAGGAAAACACAAGTAACTTTAGTTTGTTTTTTTCTAAGATAGCTACCCGTCTTAATAGGACTAGCAGCACTGAATGGACACTAGTTTTCCCGATAATAGTCCGCAGACCATGGGAAAGCCGACACATTCTAGATTAACCTATAACATTTTAGGGTAGACTACCCTTGGACTTTACCCCATTTCAATTCGCGCTCTGTGCACTTCGCGGAAACCTTACCATAATTTCACCCAAAACTATAGGCTTTGAGCCCCAAAACCGTTATGTGGGGGTTCTGCTACCCAATAGGCCCCCAACACAATCATCATGACTCATCTCGAGTCACTCGTCGGTGCAGCTAGATGCACTACCAAGGCTTCGCGGTTCACCATCCCCGTGAGTGACATACTGCACCTCATTGTTCCATCCTTTCTTCTTGCATGCTCCTTCAAGCTCCGACTCCATTGCCCCTACTAGTTCATTGAACTGATGATGCTCATTCTGCTTTGCTCGGTTAACAAAAAATGAATCCTCCTATGATTTTAGCTCTAACTAAGACGCCAAAGCCATAAACTCTTTGTGCAAGTACAACAAGTTTGCACTTTCTGGTCCCGTATACTAAATATTTGTTGCACCTTAGGTCACAATTTTGCAAGAAAAATGTTGTTGTCCCTGAGATCCCAATCTTCAAGCTTGTTAGAGATGAACTTGTAAGCAGAATTCCGTCATTTGCCTCAGAATGCACCATATTTCTTGTAGCTTTCGCAGATTGCTTGCCAACCCTTGGTCTATGGAGCGACATTCGGACTGGTCCAACTACTTGTCTAAGAATTTCCGGTACATCTCCCACCATCAATGTTGAGCACAGCATGGCACCCCCAGCTTTTGACATTGCACTGTTCAGAAGGTCCTGCATCTCTTTTGAAAACACCCAGGTTACTGCCCCACCGTCGAGGTTTTTCGGTTCCATATCTAGTGGAGTGCACAACAGCTTCAGTATTTGGATACTACAATTTGTTCGGTAGGCACCCCACTATGATTTATAGGCCTGTGGAAATTCAAATTCAGCCATTCCCTCCTTTTCTAGTCGATTAATACTAGATTAAATGTAGATCATTTGTACTTCGTAACTTGATTTCCTGCCACCCGCTCCTTTTCGCCATAACTTGGATATATTTTCATGAATAGTGATAGCAATGGTCACTTCCTTGCTTGTCCACATAGCAGTGCAGCCCCTCCCACCCAACCGCGACCCTTGTGATGTACCAATTCTATGCGGACCCCTGTTTTCACGCAACTCCCTTATAGACTGCTTTACAATCCCGCGCTCTCTTCCAACTATTCGGAGCGGTGATACTATACTATGGTTGGTTAGTCAGACATTCGGGCCACCCATGTAGAGCTTTAGGTGACTACCATTTACTCTTCCAGAGAAGGGCTCTCCATTAAGCTTAATGAGCTAGACCATGCCTCCATCTGTGACTTCTTTGATGACATATGGTCCTAACCAATGCATTCAGAGTTTTCCAGGGAATTTCTCAAACTTATTGTCATATAGTAATACTAAATCATTTTCTTTGAATGTGTGTAACTTGATATGGCAATCATGCCAAGAATTTTCGTGTTGCTTTTGTACTTGTTGATGGAATCCTGCCAGAAACCTTTCCTCCTCTAGTTCTTCCAGTTGCGCGAGCCTTTCATCCAATGCTCCATGGTCTGCCATCCATGTTATTGCTGCTATTCACAAACTGGGTACAATGTATTCCATTGGCTTGACAGCTTCGCCGTAGACTAAACAGAAAGATATCTGACTCATCAATTTCTTGCAAGTGGTTCGGTATGCCCATAGCACAACAGGTACATGCAAATCCCAATTTTTGTGCTTCATGTTGCAGATCTTGGCCAACGCAGTCTCTAAAATCTTATTGAAAGCTTCTACTATCCCATTCACTTTTGGATGATACAACGTACTTTGTTAATGTTATACCTAGAATTCATCAGTAAGTGTGCTGATAGTTTCATTTAAAAATTTCATTCTGTAGTCGCTCATTAGAATTTTCGAGCATCCAAACCGTGTCAATACATTCTCGAACAAGAATTTCGCTATTGTAACAGCCGTTCAGTCATTAATCAGTTATGCTTCCGCCCATCGAGTCAAGTATTCTATCGCAGTGATGATATAGCGTGCACCGGTCTTTCCCTGAGGCATGATGGGCCCCACAAAGTTGATTTCCCATTTTTCAAACGGTTGCAGCATCACTTATGGATTGAGTGGCATTTTGTCCCTTAACAATGGTTTCCCAGTCCGTTGACATACGTCACAAGCCCGACAATATGCTTTTGAATCTTTATGTAGAGTTGGCCACCATAGTCTGGTGCGAAGAATCTTTCCTGCTATCGCCCACCCCACATAATGTCCTCCTACAACCCCTCTATGTGCTTCTGTGAGGATCTATCCCCGTTCAAATTCAGGTACATATCTTTGTAATATTTCATCATTTCGCATTTTTTAGAGGTGTCACGTGATAACAATGAAATCTGCCGCACGTATCACCAATTATTTCCTCTGTTGAACTAAATACCCCTGTGGCATGGTCCCTGTGGTTAAGTAGTGGATTATATCTTCAAAGTGACCATCCATGATGCATACTACATAGAGCCATGCATTAGGTAGTCCTTCCTCTAAATTTGTTTGCTCCTCACTGTTCTCAATTCAGGACAGGTGATCTAGGCCCGCATTTAGGCGTCCTAGCTTTACGATGACCTCGAAGTCATACTTTTGGAACAGTAACAACCATCTACAGATGTGCGCCCCCAACACAGGCTTGTTCACCAGGTATTTTAATGTGGTGTGATCATTATACATTTTAAAATTCCCACCAAGTAGATAGTGGCAGTATTTCTGGAGCACATATACCATCGCCAATCCCTCGCGCTCAGTGGTGGAGTAGTTCTTTTCTACCTTAGATAGTCGCTAGCTCGTGAACGCGATTAGGTGATTGATGCCTTCCGCTCCTTCCTACATGAGTACAACGCCTAGTGCGATACACGATGCATCCACATGTACATGAAATTCAATGTCCCATTTCGGGAAAACCAAAATGGGGGCGGAGACCATTTTTTCCTTTAGAATTTCCAAACTCTTCTTACAATCCTCATTCCAACAATATGTAGCGTCCTTCTTTAACAACTATTCCATTGGTGTGGTGATTTTTCCGTAGCCCTTAGTAGACTTCCGGTAGTACCGAGTGTGTCCCAACATGGTACAGAGTTGTTTGACACTATGTGGTGCTTGCAGATTGAGTATGACAATAGCTTTCGTAGGGTCCACCATCATGCCCTATCTATAGACCACATGGCCGAGCAAGCTTCCGAAGGGAATGAAGAAGGTACACTTCTTAAGATTTAGCGCAATATGGTGTCATCGAAACGTATCCAACATCAATCGTAAGCTTGCCACATGTTTCTTGAGTAGCCCACATATAGTCCAATCATCAAAATAAACCTCCAAGAACTAATCAATGAATTCCTTGAACGCAGCCACTACTACACGTGAAAATATCACTGGCATGTTCTTCAACCCAAAGGGAATCACAGTGTGCTGAAAGCATCCCCATTCGATTGTGAAGGTGGTCTTGTTCCTATCTTCTAGCACGATATTGATCTGGTGATATCCTGAGAACCCGTCTGTGAATGAGTACGCTTCTTGTCCACCAACATTTTCTAGGACTTCATCTATAAACGGGGTTTGGAACGAGTCATGAACATAGGCATCATTCAATTTTCAGAGATCCACACAGATTCGAATTTCGCCCTTTTATTTCTTCTCTTGTACTGTCATAAGGCTCACCTAGTTAGATTCTTCAATAGGTTCAATAATTCCTGCTACAAGCATCTTGTCCAATTCTTCATGGACTTTTTCCTTATACTTTGGATTTAAACGATAGGGACGCTACTTAATCGGCTTCACGTCTAGTTTCAGAGTTATCTTCATCTCCCCCAGGCCGCTGAGAATCCCCTTCAACTCTGTCAGTTTTGTCGGGAATAATTCTTGATATTCGCGTAGTAACTCGATGACTTTATCCACCATGGCATCATCCCAATAATCCCCCAAAGTCATCTACTTCGGTTCCTCATCTGTACCAATGTTCAACTATTTCATTTTTAGTGGCGTTGTGATGTCATGATCCTCAATCGTCGCTCCTCAAACTTCGTAGCTCCCTTCTATTTCCAAAATGTCAATGTTTCTAGAATCATCATCATGATCCTCCACTTGCAGGTTGTAACATTCCAGGGCATCGCTTAACTGATGTGTCCATTCCAGTTGAATGATTTCTTCTGGTTCTTGTGGTAATTTGAAGATAGCATCTTTTACAAATTGCAGTGCATCGTCAACGGTATCCATCCATTGGTCTTCAAATAAGAATGTTAATAAAAACCCTTCGCACAAGATATCCCATTCACCCATACCATGTCAGAGCTCTGTCTCAATATACTAGTTTCTGGGGATGAAATCCAGGGTATGCTAAAATAAATGTACCCATTCAGGCTGGGGCTGCTCCCCATAGGCTTTTGTCCATTTTGCGAGGTGCTTGTGCAGGTCGTCGCATCCATCATATTTCTCGGTTATTCGTAGTTCCGACCTCCAAATCTTAGCTGCATCATCCTTTTACAATCCTTCCAGCTTTCAAATTTCCCTTCATGTGTTCCCCACTAACGTGCAGGGGTGGCACGCAACACCCATTTTAATGCATCGAACCTCTGTTTTTCTGGTATTGCACTCTCATACTGGTGCAAGAATTCATCCACCGTTGTTAGTCCATCATAGGTTGGTATATCCCACACCTGGGTAGTTATGCAATGCAGGGATTTATTCATCATATTATAATTTACCATCGTCACTTCCCTTAACTGATTGTGCCATCGCTCATCATCTTCGTCAGCCTTCGATAGATCGGATTCTGTGATCCTCCACATGATCCTTTCATATACAATAGGGTGTAATTGATCCTGGTTCCACACAGTTATTTTGTAGATACAATCGAGCTCTTCGTCACTTTCATCGTCGTGCACAAGCTCTGTGTAACGTTGTCCTTCGGCGGGGTCCAATGGCATGATCACATGTAGGGACTTTGTCTCAAAAATCATCTTTCGCTTCTTTAGATTAATAACTCCATTCATATCCATTGCCCAGTCTATTCCAAGTAATGCAAGGTAAGGGTTATTGTCATCCACAATTTCTATTACCTCGAAATCTGTCTGCGTGCTTGCACCATCAATATCCACTGTTACTCCTGTTAATCTTCCCATGGGCAAGATCTTTGTTGGTTTTCCATTTATAATTGAATGGGGGACCACTATATTGATGCACTCCCAAGTTTGCTTTGGTAATACGTTCGTGTCCGACCCCAAGTCTAAGATTACTTGATCCATCTCATATTCACCAATTTTCTTTGTCAACCGCATTTCCCATCTGGTGCATAGGGCATGCTTCCCCATTTTTCAAACTACGCGCTACTCCCTAGATCTTATGCATCTAGCGATCAATTCTTTTAGCCCTTTAACTGCCTTGTTATCACGCAACAGTTTCGTACATGTCTCTAAAAAGGTAGTTAGTAGCGAGGGGTCCAGATCCATCTCTGGTTGATCCCGATTACCTGAAGTAGAGACCTCTGTGAAGCTCTTCTTAGCTTCCATAAACGTTTCTTTTACGCGGTTTAAGTCAAATTCAGATTCCTTTGTAGGAGCCTTACGTACCTAGGTGTCTTCTTTAGGCCACTTCCCCTTATTTTCCCTCATGGCCGTGACGCTTCTGAGCATCATGTTCACGTTGGGGTCCTCTTCGCACAGTTAAAATTTCATCATCTAGACATTTTGCGACAGAGTGGACTGCAGCACCCCCTTTTCGTGTATTTGTGTGATCAGCGTCGGACAATTTATCATTTCGTGATCAAATTATTCACAGTATGGGAAACTTATTCTGGTCGGATTCGTACAGTCACGCGTGTAGTTCCTGGGTCCTCCATAGTTGTAGCAGATTAATTGTCCGTGCCCTCATCCTGGTCCCATCCCTCCTCATCCTCGACTGCGCCCTTGGAAGCCACCCTGTGCTATTGCTGTAGCTAGATCGGGCCCTCGCGTTTCCATCTACACTCGATAGGTTGGAGTTCTATCCATCATTATTTCATAACTTCGACACATTCACTCATCATGACCCACTGATCTACAGAAATTATAGTATAGCTACTATGGAGTCTGCGTATATTTGTGCAATAGGTGACAGTTGTCTGTCATATGCTTTCCTCCTACTTGACAAATTACGCACCAGAGAGTGTCTGATGCACTCAGTCTAGCCAGTGCCTCTAGTCTCAATGGCATAGGTACCCCTCCTGCCGAATAGCTCATGAATACCACACAATGATCCTTATCATGACCCTGGCCCTTACATTTTATACACCACACTTCTGGCCATGGAACCCTATCCTTCTTCAAACTCTGCATCTCTAAACATAGGTTTTGTAGTTCCGTGTGGATTTTTTGGACTTCCAACCCTGGATCTTGTATCGGTGTTTTTTGCAACCTCGTCGCCATTTCCAATGCCTCTACCTGGGTTGAGAGCTTCTGTTACAATAGTGTTGTCCTTAGGTGTGGTGTTAACGATGCCACAAACCACGTGCGATGTTGTGCATCCGTCAGTGTCATATTAGCCTCACTGATCGTACCTTTCAACCTTTGATCTAGATCCCAAGGCGTTTCACCTGGAAGCATCGCGGTCTCCTTGAATCCTATAATCAAATGTGTCTTTGATTTTGGTCAACTAAATTATTTGTTCAATGCATTTTGGATTTCTGCAATTCCAGCATTCGGGTGATCATTTGAGCGTTTGATATACCAATTCAGCACGCAATCCTGTAGCGCACTTACCAATGTGGCCTTTTTAATGTTATCATCTGTAAACCCATGTGCTTCCCATACTTCTTTCGCTACGAACCAAAACTGCGGGCTTTGAGCCCCAAAACTATTACGCGAGGGGTCCACTACCCAACAATCACACATAAGCAATACATCAACACTCATGAACACTAGGATTTTTAGGTGGAAACTCAATGTGGGAAAAAACCACCATTGTTTTCATCTCTATTTTTATATTTTATTATAAATAAAACATCTTACAATCGTGTACTAGTTCAGACTCATACCCACACATAGGCACCCACCTACAAAAGGCTACAACCTTCTATCATTCTCCAACACCCATTGGAAGGGAGATATAACCCCTTGATCTCATTTACCAGCACCCACTAGAAGGGAGTTCCAACCCCCTAATCAAATTTACCAGCTACCACTGGAAGGAAGCTTTGAATTCCTCACCGAAGGCTCCAATCCTCAATACTTTCATTGACCATGTTTCATAACTTTTCATACTAGATCCACCTGACCGAAAACATTAAATCTATAGGCCATGTTTCATCAAATATTCAGAATGGAACCACTACCATCATTTAAGCTCAATATCAAATAATAAAATTGAAACCAATAATAATATCAAATAACTTAATCACTATATCAACTAAGACCCAAATCAATCTCAAAAAACCAAAGCAGTTAGATCAATGCAAATCCATTCACCAGCATACCAATCGACATACTATTCATCACAGAAACTAGATTTTGTCATTGCAAACCCTGATCAACTATATATCAAAATATATATACTCTAGTTTTCTTAAGTATATTTGCATATATACACATTTTCCATGAAGCATACTTCGGTACAGATCTCAAAACGCTTAATCTTGAAACTGAATCATTGTCATTTTGAAATACTCACCGAATCACTTACATAACTAATCACAGATATTTGAACCATGTACAGATAAGAAGATCATTACTATTCATCATTCAAAAAATCATTCAACCTCAACCATTACTGTTAAATTCATACCTCATGAAAGACTTCATTGAAAGACACTAGCAAACATAACAAGACTTATCAAGTTGATCAGACATCATATTTAGCAAAACCCTAGTATATGTATGCAGACCATACATAACACTTTCATGTATGTACATTCCTTTCATATTTGATTCTTGCATACAAATCTGTCTATATTAAGAAATCAATATACTACTACACATAGTGTGATCCACGTATGTATGGGCTTTTTCTAAATCGAACCTATGTACAAATATGTAATTATTGACTCATACCTTCATTGCACAACATAACTTCAATGAAACCCATACACAGTAATAAACACACATCAAAACATTATTATCATAGATCAAACCAACCCATAAGAACATTATTCAGTGTATAGTGATTTCATTTCTATTGGATCCAATCCATCACCATTTCCCTAATGCATACTTATTTTAGATCAAACTATTCTCTAATAACTCATAATTTGCACACCCTAAACACTTTGATCTCCATTTCATTATATAACTCAGGTCTGAGACACTACCATGGGTCAAACCCTTAGTTATGCTGACGGTATTATTTGATGGGATCAAATATCCATTTTCGTGCTCATTCCTATTGGTTAATACCATGGTAAAGACCCTTGGTATTTAGAATACCATGGTGCGCAAATTGTACGTGACTTTGCTTCACAAAACCAGTGTATACACAAATTTTCTTCACAAAACCTGCATATGTATGCGGCTTTTCTTCACAGAACCTACGTATACTTCTTCAAACTTCATCTTTATCATTACTCTATCTTTGAATTGATATTCCTTTGTCCAATCTTTCTGTCACATCTATATTGGCCTGAATACTCATCCTACTACCATTATTTTGGCATCTTTATTAAGTAGGTTCCCATCAAGGACAACATATTTTTCATAATGCCAACAATCTTCCCCTTTAGACTTGATAGAAAACATGTTTGTTCACCACCACCTATAGATACTTGTAAACACATCTGTAGATATACCAAGTTTCCCTCCCAAGTCACCAAGTATTCTCCAAACACCAATATTCTCTCCCACTTTGACATCAAGGGAAAAGGGTTGACCAATGTTGAATTAAGACTTCTCTCCCTTTTCTGACATGAGTGTTGTAGATATGATCTATTGAATGTGAACATTAAATACTAACCATGCTCCCCCGGAGCACATGCTGAATTTTCTGAAGATGTACAAAGAAGTACATAACTCTATGACTCAACCAGACATGACCTTTCCTATCACCAATAACTCATGCTTACATTGATCAGCGAACATAGTGGGGTTAAAAATTACACCACATGCCCAAAATGATGTGATTACATGACTTGACCACAATTGTCCATACATGACTGAATTTTACAATGATTTATAACCTAGGTCTTTACATGACCTTTACATCAAGAGACAAATATGGCATTTATAATGAAATAAAATACCTCAATAAGACTATGATAGTCAGCAACAACTATCATACACCATATAGAATTTTTACCATAAGCATCTTTCAACAACAGCATAAATAACAACATGAACATTTTCATCATAATTTTGCAATATAAGACAATGTAGCTTTAATATCATCAACCAGTGATCAAGTGTGCAGCATAATATTTTTCATAGACATATGTAATCAACTAATCCTCTTAATCTCATCAAGGTCAACTTACTCTTTCCCTTAGTAGGAAGAGCCTCAATCCATGTTCATCAAAGCATAGCAACATATATTCTCATGCATCAATCAACATATGTGAGAACCAAGCATATCATCATAAAGTAAGATAGGGAAAAGTAGCATCATTCCTTAACATCATCAATATGTGACTAAGTATGTTATGTCTCCAAGTATCATTTAGCATATGTCTTCATGAAACCTATAGTAACATCATTCTCTTGGCCCATTTTCTTCATGCAAGGAGAACTATCACACCAAAACCACTTCATCAACATGCAACTTAAGTAATCATCCATAAGATCCTTATTTGTATTTCACCCATCAATTATATCCCATGACATAGAGATAGTAGTATGTATCTAGCTTCTCATCAATGAGAAAAGTCATCAATAGCAAACCATGAGCTCACCATCATTTATTAAAATTTATTAGTAACCCATCTCCTTGATACCATCAAGAGCAACAATCCTCAAACAATATACCATGTGCAACATATCATGTACATGTGAGAGCCAAGAACTATAGGAATCATCATCCATAACTACACCATATGCAACTTATGCATCTTTGAAGGCATAATGACAACAACATAAAAGTAATGAGTGACACCTTTTATCATCAAATAATGAGGTTGTATAAGCAAGCTTTGTTTATCTCCTTGAACTTATGAAGATCAACATGTAAGAAACATAACATATGTAGCATATTCATCATCAAAAGAATCTTCCATCATTATAAATCTGATCAGTAGCATCATAACAACTATGTGGCTCAAGCAATATATAATTATCATCCATGATTTCATCATAGGAAACCCATGATCACAACATAGCATGATGCATCATTTGAATAATTCAGCAACATGAGCATCATTAATATAAGAATAATTATGTAATAAGAAATTCTCAAGCAATCATAATTCCAACAACACATTATTAGAAACATAGAAAATTCTCCTCCTTATCCTGTATTGTATGTTCCTATTCATTGTTACTACACTAGATGCATTGCTAGTAATGTAAGAAATACGAATATCAAAACAACCATGGGAGTCATCATCAAGACCACATATGCATTACTCCCCCTGAGATTACACATCACTAATCCTGGGGACCTAATAATCATCTTATGTTCTCATGAGGTCATGTACCTCACATCACTTCTGTAGTCACTATTAGAAGTATTCTTTTTAGAATAATGGACTGCAATGGTACCATCTTCTTTTACTCTGAGTCTAAATCCTCCTCATATCTGCGAGAACTCATTTCTTTAATCACATATAATTTTTTTGGGTTTCTATATTCTCTTGATATGACCTTTCCATATTATTCATCTATAAATTTGCATTTGGTTGATGTAAACACAATTACATTTCCTTTATCTGCCATTTGACCTACACTTAGAATATTCTTCTTTAGTCATTGAATTAATAAAGTATTATATGCTCCTCTATGTTTATTAATTCTGGCTCTACCTTTTCCCAGAACTTTTGCTAGAGCATTATTTCTAAGAATAACCTTACCATATTGGTTTTTATTGAGAGAATCCATCTTACTCTTATCTCCATTCATGTGATGAGAGCATCCATTGTCTATGTACCATTCATCTTCTTCTTCAAATGAGAAAAGAGAAAGACCATACTTTATTTTTTCTTCTCATTTCTACTTATTATGAGAAATTTTGGTGGATCCATCTTTTTTAGGTCTTTTGACACCAATATTCTTATCTGATTGCTTTCCATGTTGTCTGAGGCGATCCATAGACTTGTTCCTTCATTCTTTTGCTACATGACAAAACTTGTTACAAGCATAAAATATTATGTGAGTATAACAATCATAATATTTCTATTTCATATTCCTTCTATTGCAATCAATACCTTTCTGACCAAACATATTGCAAGAAATAAAATATCCCTTAAAGAAGCCTAAGTACCTAGAAGCTGATGATCTTTCTGTGAAGCTATTATTTTCTTGTGATTGAAACAAACTACTTCTACAATTGGCTACAACGTGTCCATAATTATGACATATACAAAATTCAACCTTATTGATTAGAGGAGAGAATCGATTAATATTTATATAGTTAGGAGTAAATTATTTTCTTTGAAGACTCACTTTCCTTGGTTGTTGATCGGGTTGACTTCTTATCTCTTTGTTGAGCATTCCAGGTTTTGCATTGTTACCCTTTAAATTCCTTGCATCAGCTTGTGAACTAGATTCTCCTTCAATGATTTCAAGAAAACCAAGACCATATTTGATGGAGGGAGACCTTTAACTACTAAGAATATTATTTAAAATGTTCGTACTATCTTGAAATATCAAATTTTTATCCTTTTCTTCTTATTTACCTTTTATAATGTTTACCTCAACCTCCATTCTTTGATCTTGCTTTTCCTTTTATAGATACTTCTTCTTCATACCTTCTTCAACCCTTCTTCCTTCTTCCACTTGCTCCTTTACTTTGAGAATCTCTTCTTTCAACCCATTTTCTTATTCTTAAAATGCTTGAAGTAGTTCTTCATTTCTCTTATCAGATTTTTCAATATCTTCCATTAGAGAGGCGATCTCAGCTTCAAGACCTTCATAATATTATTTAGATTCCACATCAACATTTATTGATTTATTATGATCCTTTTTATCATATGCCTACAACTTATCTTTAAGATTAAAAATATCTTTAAAAGAAATATCAACTTTTGTTTTAAGATCAAAAATTTCCTCCACCCTGTGTTCTTATGAATCAATAACTAAGATAACAAAGGTTGTTTTGTCATAATTTTCATTTTTTGACACATTGTTAGGGATAATATTACCTGGTAGTTCTTATGATGAGCAACCTTCCTCTGGGTTTTCTTCATGGATTTCTTGCATCTTATTCCATCATTGATTTTGAGTTACGTAATGCATAACCTTATTTAATGTTGAATCATGTATGTTATTAATGATGTCACTTGTTGCCTTACTATTCCTTTGCACTTCCTCAATGGAGGAGTTTTGGTGTAGCCATTGCATAGTAAATACAAAACATCATGGTTCATTAGATTAGACTTCATCTTTTATTTCCATTGGAGATAATTATAATTACTTAGCATAGGTATGCCTTCATTGTCCACCTTTTATGCCATACCTTGATTTTCTACTTCTAGGGCCAACGTTTTTGAATCTATTTTAGAGTGCTTACTTTCACTTTTAATAATGAATGCAAGTTCAGTTTTTTCACTATCATCATCACTTTCATTATTGTATAGACAAGGAAATGGACCACAGTTAGAACAAAACCTCATACCTAATAATTTTTTGTTATAGTCTTCTTCATTCTTGATCAATAGAAAGTGAGGTGCTCCCAAACCTAAATATTTCCTAACATCTGTAATTAACACTACATATAATATATCACTGTCACAGTTTTTTGAATCCCTCCTTCGATATATCTTCTTCTTTCTCATCAACTTGATGGATCTCCTTCAAGTGATCAAGCCTCTTCTGAAGGACCTCCTCTAATACCAATTGTTGGGAAAAATACTTGGGGGGGGGGGGGGGGGTGAATCAGTATTTTGAAACTCAGTTGAAACCTTTTAATTTATTATTCATATTTCTGTACGTGACTTTAATGAAGCAAACCGGCATATGTACGTGACTGTGATGAAGACAAGTAGTATATATCTAGTGAACTAACTTTTCAATTAATTCATCATTTGTTTAACTTAAACTAGTGCATCAGTACTTCTTTAAAATTAATTAAATAGTAACCATGTGCAGTAAGAACAAAATAAACCATCACACATAAGCAATACATCAACACACAAGAACACTAGGATTTTTAGGTGGAAAACCGACGTGGGAAAAAACCAACGTTGTTGTCATCTTTGTCTTTATCTTTTATTATAAAGAAGCATCTTACAATCTTGTGTTTAGAAGGCTACTTCTTTCTCTCATTCTCTAAAACACACTCACAAGGAGCTACAACAACCTTATCTCATTTATTGGTATGCATCAGAAGGGAGTTCCAACCCCCTAATCATATTAACTAGCTACCACTGGAAGGAATATTTGACTTCCTCACTGAAGGCTCCAACCCTCAACACTTTTGTGGACCACGTTTCATAATTTTTCATACTTGATCCACCTGAACCAAAACATCAAATATGTAGGACATGTTTCATCAAATTTTTAGACTATACCCACTACCATCATTTAAGCTCCATATCAAATAAAAAAACTGAAACCAATCATCATATCAAATAACTTAATCATTGTACCAACTGAGGCCCAAATCAATCTCAAACAACCAAAGTAGTTAGATCATTTTAAATCCATTCACTAGAATACCAATCAACTTATTATTCATCACAAAAACTAGATTTTGTCATTGCAAACCCTAATCAAACATATATCAAAATATGCATGCTATTTTTCTTAAGTGTATCTACATATATACATTCTTTCCATGAAGCATACCTGCGTACATATCTCAAAACACTAAACCCTAAAACTAAACCATTGTCATACTAAAATACTCACTGGATGACATACAGATCTAATCATAGATCTCTCAACCACATATAGATAGCAACATCATTACTATTCAACAAATCATTCCACAAATAATTCAACCTAAACCATCATTGTTAAACACAAATCATCATGAAAGACTTCATTGACAAGTAACAGAAAACACAACAAGATTGATCAAGCTTATCAGACATATATTCATTTAAACCCTAGTATATGTATGTGATCCTTACAAAACACTTTCACATATGTATGCGCCTTTCATATTTGATACCTGCATACAAATATGTCCATACTGTAGAATCTATACACTAATACTCGGATTCTGATCTGTGTATGTATGGTTTTTTTCTGAAACAAACTTGTGTATAAATCTGTAATTATTGACTCATACCTTTGTTGCACAAAATAACTTCAGTGAAAACCATAGACAATAAGAAACATAGGTCAAAACATTATCATCATAGGTCAAACCAACCCATAAGAATATTATTCAATGTATAATCATTTTAGATCTATCAAACCTGATCCATGATCATATTTCTTGGTGCATACTTATTTTAGATCAAAATATTCAGTAACAACCCATAAATTGCACACCCTATGTTGAAATGTGGCAACAAGAATATTCCAATTTTAATTTGTCCTTGAATTAAAATTGAGAATTAAAATTTGAATTTAGTCTCACCAGCTACTTGAAAAATAATTAATTAATTCATCTTGCATTAATTAGTTGGAGAAATTCAAGTTAGAAGTCTTTGTGAAGTCATGCAACAATTATCCCTTAAATTAAGGAGATTATCCCTTAATTAAGGAGATAAGGATGAGTTATATTTGAGTTGTAATTAGTTAGCTTAGTTAATTGAGTTATGTCCAGTTAAATTAGTTACAAATAGTTTGAGGAACTAATTGTGAGTTCAATTGCATGCATCCAACTAGTGTACTCTAGATAACTGAAGATTCTCATAAATAACTCCTGCATGTCTATTCAAAGAAAGACCCGGTTGAGATTAAAGAGGGACAATGTACTATCAGTTGCAATAATTTTCCTATAGGGAAAACTCTTGCATGCATAAGGAACTCATTCCTTGGGATTTGCGCAATTTTACAAGGTGTAAGATCAGTGTGAGTGATCAGTGTTACACTTGGTAATAGCTGGATCACCCAGGAAAAACAATGCAAGGAAATAGGAGCTTGGAGGGCAAAGGAGAAGGCATATGAGCAGTCTATTTTGTATATGAGTATCAGTGAGGGATTGTACTGAGAGCTGGCTAGATGTGAGAGCTAAAGCTTTGTGTAATCCTAATATATTTCCACTTGTATGATAATATAGATCGTAGGGTTTTTAGCTGAGGCTTTCCCTAGAGTATTCTTCTGTGTTTCATGTGCATTGATTCTGCTTCTGGTTATATGTTTTCTGCTTGATCTTGCTCAAATCTATTAAGCTTTCACAAGTTTGATTGTAGAAGTAGATTGAAGTATTTTTCATTAGTTATATTGCATTATCAGGTTAATCTACAGTCAGAATTTCTACATGGTATCAGAGCAAAGTTTATCAGAGCTGTGAATAGTATATAGAGAAGAGAAATCAAAGTTTGAAGTTTGGGATTGCAGGTACAAATCTAATTCATCTCATACTTCAGGTTGGTCAATGGCATTCTATGGCTTGAGACTCGAGTATGCCTTGGAAGGCAGCTCGAATTACATAGCATGGAAAGATAGAATGGAAGCTGTATTAGAAGACAATGGTTTGAAGGATTTCATTGATCAAGAAATCCCCAAGCTAGCTGCAGCTAATGCATAAGAATTGGTTGAATGGAAGAAGTGTGTGGCGAAGGCGAGATGGATTCTTCTGGAGGGAGTTCAAGACCATATTTTCTCAAGTCTCCATGGGAAGGATACTCCGTTTTCAATGTGGAAGACATTGAAGGACCTCTATCAGAACAGAAGTGACCAGAGGAAACTAGTGCTCAAAGATAAGCTTCCGAAAATCAAGATGGAGAAGGGTGATACTATTCCTACATATCTGAACAAGCTCACCACCTATAGAGATGAGCTTGGTAGTGTGGCAATAACTACTGCCGATAATCATATGTTGAGCCTTGCTCTCCTCACTCTTCCAAAGAGCTAGAATAGCTACCAGGACTCTGTAAATGGAAGAGAGAAACTGCCAAATTGGGAATGACTGTAGTCAGATCTCATGTAGGAGGAGATCAGGAGGAGAACTCAAGATCATTCTTCATCAAAGAATGATGATGAAGAAAATCTGGCCTTAGCAAGTAAGGCAAGGAAACGGAAAGGGAAGGCTTCCCATTCCAAATTGAATTCTTCTCATGGAGGGAAGAAGGGTGACAAATCTAAAGTGAGATTCTTTAATTGTCATGAGATGGGACATTATGCAACTAATTTCCCATCGATGAAGTCCAAGAAGGGATCCAAAAAAGGATTGAAAGGTGAGGCATTATCCTCTCAGTTCGAAATGGACTTTACCCTCATCGCATGTATGGTTTCATCGATGGTGGGTTGTGTTTGGTATCTTGACAATGGAGCCTCATTCCACATGACCGGCGAAAAATTTTATTCAGTACCTTGGAGGAGAAAGACCTCAAGATGCGCATGGAGATGGGTGATGATGGAACATACAGTGTTTCAAGAGTGGATACGGTTGCTTTTCCGAGGGAGAATGGAGCTCCTCTCACCTTGAAAGATGTGAAGTATGTGCCTGGACTGAAGAAGAACTTGGTATCGGTCATGATGTTGTCTTCAGTAAAGGAAAGTTGTTCCTAAGACACATAGCCACAGGTCAGACCAAGACGATTGGGATTCAAGTGAAGAATCTCTATAAACTAGAGGTAGATGACTGTGCTACATTGAGTTCGAAAGCAGAATTGGTGCAAAGCCAAGACATTGGCGAGTTATGGCACAAGCGGTTGGGCCATTTGCATCATGTGGCCGTGAAGATAATGTAGCAGATATATACAAGACTTCCCAATGGTAAACTTGAGAAAGTTGACACATGCAAAGGTTGTACCTTGGGAAAGTACACCAAATATTCCTTTCATGATCAAGACAGTCGAGCAGAAGCGATCTTAGAGTGAGTTCATACTGATTTGTGTGGACCATTCTTGATGGCATCCACAATGAAGTAAAGGTATTATGTGATTTTCATTGATGATTATTCTCGTAAATGCTAGATTTATTTCATGCAGAAGAAGGATTAAACCTTCTCAAAGTTTTGTGAGTTCAAAGCTTTGGTTGAGAAAGAATCAGGGAAGAAGATCAAAGCCTTGAGAAGCAACAACAGTGGAGAATATGTCTCTCAAGAGTTTAAGGACTTCTGTGCAGTAGAAGGAACTAAATGAGAGTTGACAGCACCTCATAACCCACAGCAGAATGGGGTGGCCGAGAGGAAGAACAGAATAATTGTAGGGGCAACATGGGTGATGCTGCATGACCAAAGCCTACCACTTCATTTGTGGGTTGAGGCATGCAACAAAACAGTCTATTTGCAGAATAGAAGCCCACATCACATAATTGGGATGAAAACACTGGAGGAAGCTTTCTTCGGTAAGAGACCAAATGTGGGTCACTTCAGGATCTTTGGATTATCGATATATTGCCATGTGACAAAGGATGCACGAAAGAAGATTGAGCCAACAGCTGAGTTGGGGATACTTTTTAGGTCCATTGGTACACCCCACAACTATTGGGTGTACCTTCCTACCAGTTGGAGGACAATGGTTCGCAAAGATCTCAAGTCTAATGAACAGAAGGCCATGTGAGTTTCCCTTGAGAGGGAGATCCAATTAGAGGTTGTGGAGGAACTTTTGGTTCCTAAGGAGGAGGAGCCTTAGACTGATGCAGAGTAGCCGCATGCAGAGGTTCCAGGAGTGGAGACATCCACTCAAATAGAGTCTTCCAAAGATGGATGGAAGCGCACAAGAGAAGCTGATAGATTGTTGTCGGATGCAAGAGAGAATGTGGGAGAACCATCTTCTCAACGTAGACAGAGGAGGTCACCTGAGAGGTACACTGGATACATGGCCCTTGTTGGGGAATGTGGAGAGACCGAGCCATCTTCCTTTGAGGAAGCAGTGCAATAGCCAATTTGGGTTGATGCTATGGTGGTGTAGTATGACTCCATAGTTTGGAACAGTGTTTGGGAAGTGGTTCCAACACCGGAGAACAAGTTAGTTGTGAATTCCCATTGGATTTACAAGGTAAACCAAGTTCCTGATGGTAGTGTGGAGAAGCATAAGGCAATATTTGTTTCCAGTGGCTTTTCTCAGGTTGAAGGGATTGACTATGATGAGACTTTTTCTCCTATCACATGGTACTCATCTCTCATATCGATGTTGGCACTATCAGCACAGATGGGTTGGAAGATCCATAAGATGGATGTGAAGACTGTATTCCTCAATGGAAAGATTGAGGAAGAGGTGTACATAAAGCAACCAGAAGGTTTTGAGACCTTTGATCGTGAGTCACATGTGTGCCGACTCAAGAGAGATTTTTATGGGTTGAAGAAAGCACCTTGTGCTTGGTACACCACGATCAACAACTACTTCACCGGGTTGGGCTTCACAAATAGTGAAGCGGATGTGAACCTGTACCACATCATGGTGAAAGGTAAGCAGTTGATCATTGTACTTTATGTTGATGATCTCATATTGATAGGTGATGATCAGTTGATCATGTCTTGCAAGGAGTACCTTGTAAGAGAATTCGAGATGAAAGACATGGGTGTCATGCATTACCTCCTTGGCATGGAAGTATGGTAGAAGGATGAGGAGTTGTTTGTGTCTCAGGGAAAGCATGCCAATGAGATACTTAGGAGATTCCACATGGAGAAGTGCAAGCCCATGCAGACTCCTCTAGCAAGTAAGTGGAGGAAGGAGGATGCTACTTCAGGAGAACTAGTATAGGCTACTGTGTACAAGCATCTTGTGGGTTCACTGATGTACTTAGTAAACACATGACCAGATTTGTGCTATGTGGTGAACCAACTGAGTCAAGCTGGAAAATCATGTATTGAGATACCTCAAAGGCACACCTCAGTATGGATTATGGTATAGACGAACAAAGGGAGTGAAGCTATAGGGCTTCACTGATGCATATTGGGCAAGGAGTCCATCATATTGGAAGAGCACATCAGGTAGAATTTTCAACCTTGGATCAGCGGAATTTTCTTAGTATAGCAGGAAACAGAGGTCAGTTGCACTCATCACAGCAGAGGCTAAATACATGGCTACAAGTCAAGCAGCATGTGATCCCATGTGTATGCGGAAAATTTTAGTTGGCTTGTTTGATCAAAGGATGGATCCAACTATCATCTATTGTGATAATCAGAGTTGTATCAAACTCTCTGAGAATCCAGTATTTCATGATAGGTCTAAGCACATCGACATTCAATATCATCATCTTAGAGACTGTGTGGCGAGGAAGATCATGTTGTTGCAGTATATTTCGACCGAGGAGCAAGATGCTGACATTTTGACTGAGGCATTGTCAATGTGTAAATTCGAGTTCCATAGAGATAGGATCAGGGTGGAAGATAATCCCTTTCTTGTTGAGAGGGAGTGTTGAAATGTGGCAACAATAATATTCCAATTTTAATTTGTCCTTGAATTAAAATTGAGAATCAAAATTCAAATTTAATCTCACCTGCTGCTCAAAAAATAATTGATTAATTCATCTTGGATTAATTAGTTGGAGAAATTCAAGCTAGAAGTCTTCGTGATGTCATGCAATAGTTATCCCTTAAATTAAGGAGATTATCCCTTAATTAAGGAGATAAGGATGAGTTATATTTGAGTTGTAATTATTTAGCTTAGTTAACTGAGTTATGTCCAGTTAAATTAGTTCCAAAATGTTTGAGGAACTAATTGTGAGTTCAGTCAGTTAATGCATGCATGCATCCAACTAGTGTACTCTAGATAATTGAAGATTCTCATAAATAACTCATGCATGTCTATTTAGAGAAAGACCCAGTTGAGATTAAAGACATTAACAGTGTACTATCAGTGGCAAGAATTTTCCTATAAGGAAAACTCTTGCATGCAGAAGGAATTCATTCCTTGAGATTTTTGTAGTTTTATAGGGTGTAAGATCAGTGTGAGTGATCAGTGTTACACTTGGTAACAGTTGGATCCCCTAGGAAAAACAACGCAATGAAATAGGATCTTGGAGGTTAGAGGAGAAGGCATATGAGCAGTCTATTTTGTCTATGAGCATCAGTGAGGGATTGTACTGAGAGTTGGGTAGCTATGAGAGCTAAAGCTTTGTGTAATACTGATATATTTCCACTTGTATGATAATATAGATAGTGGGGTTTTTAGCTGAGGCTTTCCCCAGAGTATTCTTCTGTGTTTCATGTGCGTTGATTTTCCTTCTGGTTATATGTGCTCTGCTCGAGCTTGCTCAAATCTATTAAGATTACGCATGTTTGATTGTAGAAGTAGATTGAAGTATTTTGCTTTAGTTATATTTCATTATTAGGTTAATCTATAGTCATAATTTCTACACCCTAAATACTTTGATCTCCATTTCCTTCTATAGCTTAGGTTGTAGTCAATACCATGTGTCAAACCCTTAGTTATGTCGATGGTATTATTTGACAAGGTCAAATCTCCATTGTCACGATCATTACTATGGATCAATACCATGGTAAAGACACTTTGTATTTAGAATACCATGGTGTGGAGATTGTACATGGTTTTGCCTCACAAAATCTGTGTATACATGACTTTTCTTCACAAAACCTGCATATACGTGAATTTCCTTCAGAAAACATGTGTATGTACATGTTTTTTCTTCATAGAACCTACATATACCTCTTCAAAATTCATCTTTATCATTCTTCTATCTTTGAACTAATATTCCTTTTTCTAATATTTTTGTCACATATGTATTGGCCTGAATACTCATCCTTCCACCATAATTTTGGCATCTTTATTAAATAGGTTTCCATAAAGGACAACACATTTTTCATAATTTCAACATAGGACACACGGATGATTAGTTGAAAGAACGATTTGGTTTTCTCAATCTATGGTTGGTTTGTATGTGGAAGTCCCTCACTTGGTTGGCTTTTGCATATGTTAATAAGAGTTATTTTCCTATTATGACCCATGAGATTTTGTACTTCTTATTATGTTCATATCATGTTTTTTTTTTCATGGTTAATATTATGATTATAAGCATGGTTTATGATGTGCTCTAACTATGGTGCTTCTTCTGATTTGATAAGTTAATGAACGGTTGATGAATTCATGGGCTAAGTAGTGTTGTTGCAACTACTTGAGAGGGAATTATACATTCTCATTTATTCTTAGCTAAAGTACAAAGGTTTACACTCAGATATGCATTCATGACCTATATCTTACATTTTTATCATGTGTTTGACGAAATGTATAGTATGTTATAGTCAGTCTAGGTCAACTTCTAGCTTGAAGATTGAATGATTAGCCTTTTCATCATGAGGAATATGTTTCTGGAAAGCTATAGGAAGTTTTGTGCAATGGTCTAAACACTAGCCTAGAAATGTGGCTTAGATCTTGGGACTGTAGTCATAGAACTTAGGATCTGAGGTCATAACCACATGGTTCAAGGCTTGCGAGTGTGATTGAAGGCTCACAACCTTATGTAGGTAGTGTCAAGGGTGCTTCTATAGTTCTAGGTTCGAGAAAAAGGGTTCTGGCTCATGGATTGGTCACCTGAGCTGGTTTTTCAGCCTCTGAGTGATCTATGGTTCCTAAGGAAGCTCAGTAAGTATATATTGTAGGCCCCACTTCCTTAATTGGAACTGTTATCACCCCAAGAAACTCTCCTAGGTTGTATATTAGAGATGCTCGGGAACATTACAAACTCAACAAAAATGTTCGAAAATGGTGGATGAATGGAATGAATGATGCATATTCAAGCTAGATAACCACTTCTACTATACTTAACCCCAAACATGGGTGAACGCCCCCAGACTACAGGGCTTCAGACCACCAATTACTCACAGTTTGAGGATTAAGTGGAAATGGGGAATACTGATCACACCAGCAGATGCACAGGACCCTGTGATGGCCAGCTGCAACTAGTAAAGAGGTTTGCAAATCTATTTCCTAATGCACAAACAGGATGACAGCTCTCTGGCATTAAAACAATAGAAACCTACATACACATTCAATAATACTAACCAGATTCTAACACAGAGGTGGGATGGCATCCCCTCTAATGCTAAACATCAAGAGCACATGAACAATGCATAATAGGCACAGCCTGGAACAAAGAAGAAGTGGAAAGTGAGCAATTAATAGCAAAAGAAGCTTGTATTAGCTGAAAATGAAGACCAGACGCTGCAGGTATCACAGAAGTTATAGTCTCCAGAAGTTGAAACTTACATCAAAAATCACATTCATCAACCATCAACCCCCATTACATTCTGACTTTTGGGTATATATAGAGTTTGTTTACAAAATTGCTCTGCTATGCTATGTGTGGAGGGGTCATAATGGACCACCAACCACATTTACGATTAGATATGGGTCTCTGCCATGCTCTAACTGTTTCTGCGCATGAATTCAACCTTCTATGGTGTTCTGCAGTCCTTCTCGGGCAGGTGGAGAGCTGTACAATGGTAAATGCCTTTGACTGCTTGAACTCTGCATTTTCCTCTTTGGCCATCCTTTCCTTTAAATGCAGTTGCTGAAGATTTATTATGCATGGTACAGGTAGCTGGCCTCCTTCCTTCTTTGGCAGCAGAGAGTAGTTGGGGGTGGATCAACTATTGATATGCATGAATCAATGGCGGAGAGCGGCTAACAGTGGTTATCAGGAGTAATCGCGGGTAGACGAACATGGGCCGTTGAATCGCAGTCGGGCGGATCCGATGGTTATCGGGCGGCAGAAATGTGTGATTGTTAACAAGCGGGAGGATGGTGGTTTCGTGGGTGGGCGGTATTCCCCACACCGCCTTTGGACCCATGATAGTTTCCGTATGCGGGGGCGCGATCTAGTCTGTGCACGACAGGTGGCAGAAGGCACCGGTGGGAACCACCATGATTGCGCATTAATGGGTGAGTAGGTCATGCGAGGAGGGCTCGTGACTACCGTCCGATCATGTGACTGACGGTCGGATGGTGAGAAAAGTGCGTGAGGTTTAATCGTGTTGTAAACATAGCGGAGACCATTGGATCGTAATGCGATCGACGGTGGAGATCAAGGCAGAGGGTTAAATGAAAGTGCTGAGTCGTATGGTGATTTAGAATTAGTTCTCAGGGCCTAAAGAACATAGGCTTACATAGCGATATAGAGGTGAAATAAAGTGTTAGAACGGGGAACAGAGAGGTTTCAGCAGAAAAAGAAACAGGGAAGGCAGGGCTATGGGGCATGAAGAAACCGAAGGAGAAGGAGGAGAATGACTGCTGCAAGCTATTTTTCGGCATAAACCAACCACCAGACCCAAATTAGACCTTCCAACGCTAAAGTTGTAGCAGAGCTAACACTGGCTCCTTCTAGGGATGAGATCCTCCCTGTGAGGTCTCAAGAACTGCAGACCAATGCCTTCATACAAAACAACTTATAGATATTGCCTAGTGTCCATTAGGCATGGAGTCTAATTAAGGCTATACTGAAAAAGAACACAAATACAACATTAGAGCTTGAAAAATCAAAACTTCAACAACTGCCCATCTATTGGGCCACCAAAATTGTTGCCTTTCAGCCGGTTCATCAAAAAGCAACAAAACTGGGTTTATTTGATCATCTACCTCAAACAATTTAGGACATTTAAGCTTAATAGGTAGATATGGATCAAATTTCATCCCCTTTCTGTGTATTTTCCTCCTCGGATGTTTTTCATGAGAGCCTTTGTACACTTGCTGAATAATCATGGCTGCTGTGTACTTGTCTGTGTTATCTGTGATCTGCACAACTAATATGAATGATGCACCATCGTATTCTTGTGCAGGGGACACAGAAACATCATCTGTCCCTGAATCTTTCTTTGAACAATCTACATCGAAGGAGGAGTCCCAAAACTGTCCATCCTCTTCCTCTGTCATCTGATAAGCTGCCTTTCCAATCTTTGTGGAGGCCACCTGAGCAGGCATCAGAATATCAAGACTGAGATGATTAGTATCAGTCTTGGGCTTTGAATTATGTCCTACCTCAATGTTCAGGGGGAAAATTTGAGGGATTG
Organism: Pinus tabuliformis; assembly: GCA_031772625.1. Classification (NCBI taxonomy): domain Eukaryota; kingdom Viridiplantae; phylum Streptophyta; class Pinopsida; order Pinales; family Pinaceae; genus Pinus; species Pinus tabuliformis. Next base: position 1,949,993,711 of record CM062816.1, read on the forward strand.
TCATTTGAGTAGGTAGAGGGACCAAAGATGATGGGGAGCTTTCCTCTCCCTTATTGATCACTAGGCTGGGAACAAAAGCAGGTTGGCTAAATTGCAGATCTACATAGTCATGTGAAGATGAACTAGCTTCAGGTACAAATTCTTGGAGGTTGATAGGAACTGCTGCTACTTGCCTCTACTGATCAACTTGTTGTTCTGCAGCTACAACAAACTCATAAGCAGTGCCTCTGGATAATGCTTCTTCATAGGTAGCTCTGGTTAGGAAATGAGCACCTTCCAAACCATGGACCTCCTCCTCACCACTAGGATGCTCTTCTTCCATGACTCTATTTTGACAAAGGGTCTTCACCCTTTGATCTTCATTTGCATCTCTGTTTCTTTGAAAAATCTGCAACTACTCTTGTGTTCCTCTATAAGGTTTTTCCTTTGAAAGAGTAAAGGAACAAGGAGCTCCTACGGATTCAGAATACTACTCAGCTTTTAGTTTGCAAACTTCAGAGGCTAAAAACTCTATCATCCTGGCTAATTCATCGATCTCAGGCTCTGAGGATGATGAGGATTCACCTCCCTGTCTTCTCCTTTCAGCATCACCTTCAAGTCTTTTTGGAGCCAGAATGTTCGATTCTACTTCAAAGGTTGCATTTTGCATATCAACCAAAGAATCATATCCTCTTTCTCTTAACATCAGGCAGAACTGAGAATCGAAGGCATTAGCGTAAGTGAGCATGGCAGAAGCAGGGGTGGGTCTTACTTCAGCTGGCATTCTATTTTATATATGATTGAATCTGATGTCGAAGTTGTTAGGACCTCATATTGTCCCTTTTTGACCATATATTTTGCTATGATACCATCCCTTTCAACTTATATTTAAAAGCCTTTGTTAGTATTTTAACTCAATTATCCCAAAGGTATGTAATGATTCTTCTCATCACTATACGTTTAATTATGTAGCATATAATCATGACATCTTCATAGTTAAATCTTTGAATTATTAAGTGCTAAACAGTTAAAGGATGCTGTGCAGTCTGTGATGCTGAAACAGTGGGAAGACCATTTTTGTAGTTGCTGAAACAACAGAAACGGCACGCAGATCACGATGCTGAAATAGTTGAGATCCACATTCTAAATATGACAGCAGCAAAGGAATCGGGATTGATCACCAAAGAAGCTGTTACACTGGATGTAACGCTTATATCTAAAGACAGAATTATTCTAACAGCATTTCATTGACAGGGAATTAACTTCCCTATTTTTGTATAATGGGTTAGAACGATGTAAATATTTTGTAATAGATGTATCCTCTATATAAAGAGGATACATCTACATTAGAGGGGGATGAACAGACTGTGGAAAAAGGCTTAGCTGAAGGAACAGGACTAGAACTATTTTTTGTGATATGACATATTGATGGATGAATAAAGTTTTGTTCTGAACATATTTTTCTAGTTCTTGTTTCCTGGGGAATCTTGTGAGAAGGACCGAGCCCACCTTCATCACAAGATTCACCCATTACATTTCTGCAGTGTGTTAAGTGTGCTTTTTATTCATGCCTTGTTAACATTACTGTTTGCTGAACATTGTTTATAATACCTTTGCTGAAACTTTGTTTCTGTTAATTGTTATATGAGCGTTTCACCGATGATTAAGTTACAGAGTGAATTGGCAAGCTGAATTAATCAGAGGCAGTTGCTCGAGATTCCCGCTCTAGGGGATAGGGTCCTGACTCTCTGTTACAGCACAGCCATTGTTTTCTTTTGCAGATTGATTCTTTCCATTTCTTTATTAGAATTAAGCGTTTTTCTGATAGCCATCTGCAACAGAGTGTAATTGCTGTAATGCAGAGTGGAGCTTTAGTTTGTTAATTTAAGGCGTGATTTGTTTATACTATAACTTCTGTTGCTTTTAAAATTGAGTACATATAGTACACAGTTGCCTTTGAAATAACAAGACTTCCCCGGGTTGACAATTAATGTCGCACTTTGTTGTTTAATTCAATAAGCAATTAAAGTGACCAACATTTTGGTTCCCCGGCAAAATTATAGATTTTAAAAGTACTGATGATTTTTCTGTAGATATGCAGAATGCATGAGAGGACACAAGAAAACTAATCCTACAGGTGGCAAGGGTAAAGGAAGAGGAGGAAGGAAAACTTTCATCGTTGATATTATTTCAAAAGCTGAGACATCCCAGAGGTTAAGCTCTCGAAGGCCACAAACCCAGCACTCTTTCCAAACAGACTATCAAACGAAGGAAGTAGTGGGACCTGAAAGGGTTATAGAAACACCAGAATATACTGAGGAACTAGTGGAGGAAGTTGAAGGACCAGTAGAAAATATTGAAGAGACAATAGAAGATACTGAAGTTGAGGAACCAGTTCAGGACATTGAGAGTCCAACAGAAAGCACTGAAGACTGGGCAAGCGCATCAGGAAAACAACCAATGGAGGATAACAATGAAGGAATCTTCGGTGGAGGTCATAGAGGAGAAGGAAGGGGAGAGAATTCTCTCTCCACCGTGGAATTCCCTATTGGGGAACTCCCGGAGGAACAACTCCTATGAAGAATATCCCACTTTTAGCATTACCCAATTTCCATGGTTTATCCTCTGAAGACCCTGATGAGTTTCTTTTTGAATTTGATATATTGTGTAGAAGCTATGATTATGTTAATCCTACTCATAAATTAAAGTTGTTTCGAGCAACATTAAAAGGGAATGCACTAAGATGGTTTATGAGCTTGGGAGCTCATGTGATCATGACATGGGATTAGATGAAGGAGAAATTTCTGGCCAAATACCAAGACTATTGCCGGACAAGAGAAAAAAGGGAGGAATTATTCAAGATGGTTCAGAAGGAGGATGAAAATCTGGAGGACTTTGTGGAAAGACTCCAGTATAATCTGCAGAGATCTGAGCACCCCGATGTAAGTAAAGATATTCTCAAAACAATATTATTGAAAGGGGTAAGAGATGATTGTTTAGATATGTTAAATATGCTTGGTAAAGGAGATATATCCAAAGAATCGTATGACGAAATTGTTAACCTTTGCAAGAGGTGTTCAAGAGGAGCTGCAAATAAATCAAAGAGCAAGGATAGTACTTATTCAAGGGTCCAGAAATTAGCTAGTGGTGGAGCAACAAGGGCTGAAATAGGTAATTTACTTGAGGAATTCAAAACTAAAATGTTAAGTTCTTTTGCTTCACAGGTTAAAAAGAAGTAAGCAGAGGCACAAGCTGCTTTGGCCATCTTCTGTTCTAAATGCAGGGAAAAACATCCATTGAGGGAATGCCCACTGGACAAGGTGCCAATCTGTACCATTTGTGAAAAGGACCATGAAACTCAACAATGCCCCTCTTTACCATGGATAAAGGCAGCATTACAACCAACAGAGGAAGAAGCTGAAGCAGTTTATCTGTTGACACAAAGGAGGCAATGGCAACCACGAGGACAAGGTACGAATTCTAGTATGCCATTTAATCGTTGGAATAATTATCCTTCGTTTAATCAAGCAAATTACCCACCCTTTAACCAAATGCAATACCCACCCTTTAATCCAATGAATTTCCCACCCATGCAGCAAACAATCCCTCCCTTTGTAGACCCTACAATGTGGACTCCCTGGCTTCTATAGCAATCCTATTTTAACCAATGGAACCCAAACTAGAGAGCTCAACAGACTCCATTCTCAAATCAATTTCCTCAGTTCTAGCAACAACTTTCTCTTTCGACAGGTACACCGCCGAATAATCAGACCATGAAGCCTCAGCTGCCTGTACAACCGAACCCTAACCCAAATAACAATAAATATGTGCAAGTTATCGACATTCAGAACCTGCCTACATCTCCTATGCAATGTAGTGATATTCATTTACGATTTGGGAGAGTAGTCGAGCCAATTGTAGATGATATTACCTCTTCAGACTCTGAGAAAGAGGAAGAAGAACAGAGTAAATCATCTAATAAGGATGTGGAAACAGTCAAACCACCCTCCAATAAAACTGCTGAAACAGTCAAGCCATCCTCTAATGGAACTGCTGAAACAGTAGAACCACCATTCCCTGAGTGCTTGGCTCTCACTAAGATGCCTGAGCCGCCTGCTTTTAACCTTTTAGGGGAATTGCAGAATCTGTATGTTAAAATTCCACTTTTACAAGCACTCAGAGATGTACCAATCTATGCCAGAACTGTTAGAGACATTTGCATTAAGAAACCTGGTAGGAAGGCTAAAGATCCCCTTACAGTTCATGTGATGGGAGATCTAGCTACTTTAATGACAGGAAAAGCCCCTCCTATAAAATATGGTGACCTTGGTCACCCTACGGTCATAGTACAGGTTGGAAAAACTATTGTTTCGCGACTTCTGATAGACCTAGGTGCTGCTATAAATATCATGACCCTTGAAACTGCACAGCTGTTACAATTGAAAAATGTAATTAGAGAAACACCAACTATCCTGGAATCAGCTGATCGTTCCACAATCAAACCAAAAGGGGTTATTGAAGACCTCATTATTTCAGTTGAATCTTGGAATTACCCAGCTGACTTTGTGGTGTTACAGACTAAAGCAAAGTTGGGGGGGCATCCTCTAATTTTGGGGAGACCCTGGCTGGCTATAGCAGATACTTTTATCAGCTGTATATCGGGTTCAATGACAATTTCTAATGGCTGTGAAACTAAGCAGCTTATGCTGTACCCTCATGCTACACCTATGATTAATAATGATGATTCTGTATGGTTAGATTATGAGGATAATGATACTCAACCCATCTTGACCATTGGACAGGCCTTAACTCTTAAAGATACCACATAAGACGAAGTAATTAGTAATTTTATTTCTGAACCTTCCTCAGTTACTTCTGAAGCACATAATCAGTTAACTACAATTCTGGATCCTGAAACGCAGCAAAAGCTTAAATCTGAAGATTTACCTCAAACATCAACTGCTATCTCATCTAAAAGCATAACAGTAGAAATTGAACCTGGCAAAACATTAAACATAAACCCCAATTTATCAGATGCTGAAACACAACAGCTAATGAGGTTGCTCCATGAAAACAAAGAAGCATTCGCCTAGGATTACACGGACATGAAGGGGATCTCTCCTGAATTATGTACTCATCGTATTTATATTAAGGAGGGAGCCCGACCAGTCTGTCAACCCCAGCGACGAATGAATCCCAATCTAAGAGAAATTGTTAAGGAAGAGCTTCAAAAGTTGCTTGATGCAGGGTTTATATATCCCATATCTGACAGTGAATGGGTTTCTCCATTGGTGATAGTGCCTAAGAAAAACGGGAAATGGAGAGTGTGTGTGGATTATAGAGCCTTAAACAAAGCCACCCAAAAAGATCATTTCCCCTTGCCCTTTATTGATCAGGTGTTGGACAGTTTGTCAGGGAAGAAATTCTTTTCCTTTTTAGATGGTTTTAGTGGATATAACCAAATCAGAATTGCACCTCAAGATCAGGACAAGACCACCTTTACTAGTCCTTGGGGAACTTTTGCCTATAGAGTTCTCCCATTTGGACTATGTAATGCTCCAGCAACATTTCAAAGAGCAGTAATAGGAATTTTTTCTGATATGCTTAATGATTCTTTGGAGATATTTATGGATGATTTCACCCCCTATGGTGTGACTTTTGAAGTTGCGCTACAAAACCTTGAGAAAGTACTTAAACGATGCATACAAGCTAATCTTTCTTTGAGCACTAAAAAATGTCATATGATGATGAACGAAGGAATTGTATTAGGGCACTTAATTTCATTTCTTGGGATTCAGGTGGATCCATCCAAAGTACAGGTAATACAGACCCTTCCTATTCCTAAAACACAAACTGATGTAAGAAGATTTTTAGGACATGCTGGATATTACAGAAGATTTATCAAAAATTTCTCTAAAATAGCTTCCCCTTTGTTTGTGTTACTTATGAAAAATGCTGAATTTAAGTGGACTGATGCTTGTCAGAAAGCATTTGATGAACTTAAGCATCAGTTGTCTACAGCTCCTATTCTGAGGGGACCTGATTGGGCACTTCCCTTTCACATATCCTCTGATGCGTCGGAAACTGCAATTGGAGCGGTCTTGGGTCAAGAAGAAAACAATCTTCCTTATGCTATCTACTTCATTAGTAAGAATATGACCCCTGCTGAACTTAATTACACAGTTACCGAGAAAGAATTTTTAGCAGTTATTTATGCTATTAATAAATTTCGACATTATATTACTGGTTATCCTACTTTTGTTCACACTGACCACTCAGCTATTAAGTATTTAATGAATAAATCTGTTACAAATGCTCGAGTTACCAGGTGGTTATTGTTACTACAAGAATTTGATATTACAATTGTGGATCGACCAGGTAAAGAAAATGTGGTTGCTGATTTCCTTTCTCGGATAAAAACTGATGATAATACTCCAGTAGATGATTCCTTTCCTGATGAATATCTGTTTGTAGTATCTGCTCACTCACCATGGTATGTAGACATTGCCAATTATTTGGTTGCAGGGAAGTTACCATCACACCTATCACATAGGGAGAAAAGAAGGATCATTCAACAAAGTGCTAGGTACAGCTGGATAAATGGGTGTCTTTTTCATACAGGACTTGATCAGGAGATCCAAAGATGCATTAGAGAAGATGAGGTTTATGACATATTGAAGGCTTGTCATGATGGCCCTTGTGGTGGGAATTTCGCTGATAAGAGAACAGAACATAAAATTCTCAGGATAGGTTATTATTGGCCCTCACTTTTCAAGGATGCAAAGAAATATGTCAGGGCCTGTGACAGCTGTCAGAGAATGGGCCAACCCAACCATAGAGATGAAATGCCACTGAACCCTCAGGTAATACTTGAACCCTTTGAAAGATGGGCTCTAGATTTTGTAGGACCCATCAATCCTCCATCCAACCAAAGAGTTTATATATTGGTTTGTACAGATTATATGACTAAATGGGTGGAAGCTAAGGCACTAATCAAAGCTAATGAAAAATCTGTTTTAACCTTTTTATTTGAAGAAATCTTTGTTAGATTTGGGGTGCCTAGAGAATTAGTCACAGATGGAGGACCTCCTTTCAATTCACATGGTTTTAAAGATATGCTTCAAAAATATCATATCAATCATAAAATGACTACACCTTACCACCCCCAAGCTAATGGTCAGGTGGAAAGTAAAAATAAAGTCATAGAAGCTATTTTAACAAAAACTGTGAAAGAGAATAGGAAAGATTGGTCTCAAAGACTGCCTGAGGCATTATGGGCTTATAGAACTACTTGGAGAAACAGTACAGGTTTTTCACCCTATGAATTGGTTTATGGTAAAAGTGTTGTTTTTCCTGTGGAATTTGAAATTAAAACTTTAAGAAATGCTTTAGCTGTTAACCTTGATTTAACTGATGCACAGACAGCTAGGTTGCAGCAGCTGCAGGAATTGGATGAAATAAGGCTGGATGCCATCCATCAAACAACTATGATTCAGCAGCAAAGAACCAGGTGGCATGACAAAGCTATTAAACATAAGCAGTTCCAAAAAGGTAATTGGGCTTTACTATATGATTCCAGGTTTGAAAATTTTCAAGGAAAACTACGAACAAGGTGGCTGGGACCTTACGAAATAGATACTATTTTTCCCAATGGAATAGTAAGGCTCCTAACAATTGATGGTTCTAGAACTCCATTGCTAGTAAATGGGTATCGGCTTCATCCGTACCAGCAACCAATTTCTAAGGAGGATTTTAAGGCCACCTGCATGGCAGATTCACACTACATCCTTTTGGGGGAGACTCTTGCCCCTCATTGCACTTAATTTCTGCATTATTTTTATTAGTATTAGATTAGATTACTTAACTAATAATCCCTATCAAGGGCTGCCATATTACAATTTATTTTGCAGGACTTAATCCGGAGGCTGGTTGAAGGAGTAATTGCATTACAAGAAGGATCAGGTTTCAGTTTGGGAAACATGGCCATTCCATTTCAATTCATTATCCATCAGAAACATTTTCCTATCCTCGTTAACGACAACATCTCTTTTCTCGTTGCTGAAACACCAGTTTCAGCCGTTGCTGAAACACTAGTTTCGGCCGTTGCTGAAACACCAATCTTCCCCCATTTTTCCCGTTGCTGAAACACCAATCTTCCCTCATTTTTCCCCGTTGCTGAAACACAAACTTTTCCCCATTTCCCCGTCGCTAAAACACCAAATTTTCCTCATTCTTCTCCTTTGTGGAAACACCGACTTTTTCTCATTTTTCCGAAAAAGCGTCAATTTTCACATTTTTCCCGTAATTGAGGCATCAATTTCTCTCAAAAATAATTAATATTATCCATTCTCACAGAATCAGCCATTTATCCTAATAATTGAGTTCCTTCGCCATCACCTCCTGTGCATGAAAGAAAGCCTCTTATATAAATACCCTCATATCTTATAACCTGTTCTAATAACCATTAGTGATCCGTTAAATGACAAAAATGGACTTTCAGCACAACAATCGAAGGTAAAACGTGAGGTATTCGTGTTTATGTACAAATATTAAACTATAGTTAATGAGAAGATCACGATATGATTGTCGAAATCGTCATACACTAAAAAACTCATCATTTTAGCCGCAGTTGGGGGGGAATATCAAAGTTTCGCAATAATTACCCGATATGCCAATCACCGTCATTTTTTTAACACGATTGAGTCTCGTCACCCCGTCCTGGTTCTATTCTGTCATAACCCCATTTGCAATATCTTACTCTGTCTCGACTGTGGTAACTCGGCTCTGTATTGTGCATTTTACCGAACCAGTAACTATGGGAGGTAACACTGTCCGAAATGAACCTGGTTCAATGACTTTATTGGAGCTTTACCCAAAAGCATATCAAATTTTTCTGCAAGCAGGCTGGGTGGATTACTTCTGGAGACTCCAAGAATTTGACTCTCAGCAAGTCCTGGAATTCGCACTTAATTTAAAGGAATACTATTCTACTGTTCGGGGAGTGCGAATTTTGGTAACAGAGGAGGATATAGCACAGGTTTCAAGATTACCGGCCAATGGCATCTGCTGGTTCAGCCGAAAACACTTAATTCTAAATGCTCAGCAAGATTTTCTTCTACCTGAGGAGTAGGTCGAACCTAAAGGCAGAGGTGTTGCACTGCGTTCATTACCACCTCCATGGCAAAAGGTTGCAGAGTTTGTCAAGCATTATCTTACCTACAAAGGACATTACCAGGTAGTGTACCAGCATGACTTTGTACTATTGAATCATTTAAGACATGGTCGTTTATTGAATATGACATACTATTTTCTTGGGTGTCTAAAGAATATGTCGCATTATTCCAAGGATGAAAGGTACCCACTCCTCTCCATTACTCACCATCGCCTAGTTCAGCGCTTAATCCTCAAGGGCTTTGCCCTGCAGAACCCTCTCCCCCTTACTAACCCACCCCAAGAAGCTGTTGCAATTCCTCAAGAAATTGTTGAAACTTCTTAGGCGGCAGCTGAGACCTCCCAAGTACAGGATGAAATTTCTCAGCCATCCACAACAGCCGGTCCAATTGACCCCGCCAGTGTATCAACCATATCCCATAATTTACCTGAATCGTCCATTCCCACTATCCATATTCCCAGTGGTGATTCAGATGATGACATCCCCCTGGCTAGGCTGAAAAGGAAAAGAAAAACGCAAGAAACGGTTGTCCCTTCAATAAAAAGACGAACAAGGGCCTCAATGAAACAAGCTAGTGTTCCTCCTACCCCAGAAAAGGCCATCCATAAAAGAAAAACCTCCGTTTTTCCCGCCTCCTTACCTCGAAGACGAAGGAGGACGTCTCCTGCAGCAGCAATAGAGACCCCTATCCTAGATGCCCCACCCATTATTCTAAAACCCCATACCCCACCAAACCCTGAATCCCTACCTTCCTCACCCTCGGGTACCGAAATGCAAAACATCCAAGATTTTGTGACATCATTCCTCTCAGAAGATGCAGCTGCTCCACAAGAACCAGTTGCTAACTTATCAAAAATAGATACCCAGGACGATGTACTGCATGCAGCTGTTACACAAGAACTAGCTATCGACTCAATAGGTGCTACACAAGAACCACCTGTTGAGGAGCCAAAAATAGACAACCTAGACGTAGCTGTTACACAAGAACCAACTACTAGTCCAGCAGGTGTTACACAAGAACCACTTGCTGACGACCATGATCTGGAAACACATCAGGACATAGCAGCTACTGATTCAGCAGGTGTTACACAAGAACCACCTGCTGATAAACAGGAAATGGGTAATCAACATACAGTTGAATCAACCACTGTCTCAGCAAGTGTCACACAAGAACCACTTGCTGATGACCAGGAACAGGAAATTGAATAAGACTTAGCTGTTATTGGCTCAACAACTGATACACAAGAGCCACCTACTAATGAGCAAAGTGTTGATACCTAGGATACTGCTGCTACGGAAGAACTAGTCACTCAGTTGCTCAGTATGCAGAATTTGCATGTTCAGGAAGATATACCTGTTACAAAACCAGCCGATGATCCAGCAGTTGTCACACAAGAACCACCTGCTGGAGAAATAAATGATGAAGTTGCCACCAAAAAACCATCCTCCCATCCACTTGAACCAACCACGGAGACTGCAACTGCTACAGAAGGCCCAGTCACGATAGCTTCCCTTCAACAGGAGAATGAGTTTCTGAAAGCCGAGATTAAGGCTTATAAGAAGGAGTTAATAATAGAAAGGGAAGCTTATGAAAGAGAACTTAATCTGTATACTTTGGCCTAGGTAGCATCTGCAGTCGAGAGAAGTGTGGATAAGGATCGATATGAGGAATACATGCGCAGCCAATGTGGTGATCTTTATTCTCGAGCTGGTTATAAGATAGTTGAAGTTCCATTGCCTGGACCTACTCCTGCAGTTACTCTTGTTGTAGTTAAAAAGGAACGCCCTGCTGTTACACAAGAACCAGCAGGGCCTTCAAAGATTTCTGAAGAAGAAGAAAAACTGCAAGTACCCTGGCCTACCGCAGTTGTCAAAGTTGAGAATCCTGCACCAAAGTCTGCAAAGACGATATTTACCCAGACTGAGCCTCTTTGTGCAGAGACTATTTTTACTCAAACTTTAAACATTCAAGAGCTCAATGCTATATGGAAGAAAGAGTATGCCTTGTCGCAAGAATGGGCATTTCAGGCACAAAAATCAGTATGGCAGAACCATGCATATAGGAATTGGGAAGTCTTGGAACAGTTCCATGCACAGCAGAAGGAAAATAAAAAGTTAAAAACCAGACTGTCTCTTATCTTTGAATTAGTTCAAAGACTTCTGGCCACTAGGAAACCATCTTTTAATTATTCCATGTTCCTAGCAGAACGCCTAGCATTCCTTCAGATAAAAGCAGTCAGAGATGGATGACCACATGAAGTGACTACACCACAGCAGTTTATTGAAACCTTTGCAGCAACGTCAGTCAGCGAACAGAATCTCTTATGTGAACTTTATCTCCATAATGAGGCCATGCCAGAAGATAGGAAGTTTAATTTGATTCCTGTAGCTGGTGACATTCAGATTAGAGCCTTGGTTTCTTTTATGGCCAATCAGCTCACATGGCAAAATGCTTTTCTTTCAGCAAAACACAACGAAGAAAATCGCCTTCTGTGGATTCGAGCTGAACCACAGAATGCCGCTATTTTCATTGCTGAACATCATAGGATTATAAAAGAACCAGGAATGACTGACCATTGATGAGCCCCAAATTTGGTAACATTTTGGGCTCATTTGGCCTAACTACCTTTGCTCAATCCTTCATTTTTCATAACTTATGCATCATTTTTTAGTATGTTTATGTCATTTGTACGAATAAGGGCAGTCACTATTCCTAGGTGGCTAACACGTGATCATTTCAGGTTTTTTGACACATGATTGGAACAAAACCAAGCAGATAAGGACCAGGAGACAACCAAGATGGGGTTGAGGATTCGTAGGAGGGTTGTCTAGCATTAAAAGGCCTTCCTCAGGATCTTCACCCCCAACTCCGAGCTCTAACAGCCACCACAACTGGATTAGAAGGCAGCCAAACGGATTTTGAGGAAGCAGCAGTTCACTCCTAGTTTGATTAGCCGAGTCCCACTAATTTAGGAGGCCAGCTTGGGGCCTCGTGATGTATAAATGCTAAGGCTTTAGCCTTCGAAAAGGACTTTTGAAACATTGTTGCACATTCTGCACTACGAGCTGCTAGCTTGGTTTTGCTCTTTTGTAGCCAATCATTGGCATGCTATTTGACTTATGATTATTATTTTTTAATGCAAAGCTGTCCTATTTGATCTCAGTCCTGAGTTTTTAAAAGGAGCCATAGCTCTTGGGGTTGGGCCCAACCTGAGAGCCTAAGGCCTCCTTCTTCTGTATTGTTATCTTTTCTTTCAGCATTATGGTTTTTATTTACATGCATTGGAAACGCAGTTTGTTGAGTTAGATTTCTTGGTGTGGTTAAGTAGGTCATTGTTAGAAGATAGAGTTGCTTCAGCTATTTAGAATAAAGTGAAGAGATTAGAGTTGATAACAGTTCCAGAAAAGGGTTGCTTGCACACTCATTTTCACCTCTTTCTAGGGGCTGGAATTGTAGACAGTGCTATCCACCAAAAACATTGGTTTACGAATTCATGCAATCTGTGGTGCCATATTTTCATTTGTAGAAGTTGTCCATGCGTTCAGACGTCTTGGAATGTTTCTTTGCTTCAGTACCATACATGGTTTTCCTTAGAAATAACGTTGTTGTTCATTGGTTCCATTAAACAGTTAAGAATGTTTTGATTATGTGCAGGACGTGGATGATTTGGTTCAGTTTACACTGTGCAGTGCTACTCCCTCACCTTCTCATCCTTCTAAACCTTTCCCAGGCCAACTGCTCATCTTCCAATTAGACCCCTTGTCCCTCAACTACTCTACTGCCCACGTTATCCTACCTTTTCGGCCTTCCATTCCCTCTACTCTCCTCCAGACAAACTAGCTTAGCACACCCCCTCATCATCTCATCTCTCGGTCACTAAGGCATTACAAGCCCCTCTCCTACCTCCCTATCCACCCATGCAGCCTCTTCCACTCACCCATCATCCAAAAATCCGATTGTAGAACATCCTGTAGGAATTACTGAACATCCTGTAGAAATTCTGAAACATCCTGTAGAACCCCTGTAGAATTCCTGTAGAAGCTCATAAACGCGGTCTCTTGGTATCCAAACTTTGTGAAACTCTCTGGAAGGGTGTTAGGGACCCCTTAGACCCTCTCTGAACTTTCCCAACATTTTTCAAGCCTTTCTCCTCCTTGATCCACCTCTGCACAGTAAAAAGCTAGTTAAAAGCACATGCATGATAATTCTAATAATTGAGACAAAAATACAAAAGATGTTTTCTTCAGATAGAGGTAGTCTAGACACATGCATTTCACCTTCACAGAAGTAATGGCATCTCTTTCAGTAGTTTGCATTCCCATCTCTGCATCAGTGAGACTAGCTGGTAGAATTAGGGTTTGCTAGGGTTCACGTTTCCTGTTGGCTTTCAGTTCCTTTCTGCAAATAGATTAGCTTCTTTTGAGATTAGCTTTCGTCCATCAGTTAAAAAGCTTCTTCTAAGAGCTCATAGAAGTTGGCTTGAGCCCCTAGTGGACTTGTGCCAGCTGACCAAGTGACAGCTGCGGCAAGAGCTAGTACTTGTGCATACAGCACCGTCACTTCCAAGTTTGTTACGAACTACCGGGTTGATAAAATTAAAGAAGGAAGCTCCAGGAGTTGTAGCATTATTGCTACAATACTGGAGCCCACCATCTTTTTGGCGCCGTTGCCGGGGAAGCGTCAGAGTATTAGTGATTGTTGCTTTTCTTCTACTTTCCTACTCTCGCCTTCTGCTAAGTAGTATTTCATTTCCATTCTGCAATTTCCTTTCTGCAAAAGTAGCATAGACATTTCCTGCTTTCATAGATTAACATTTCAATTCCGCAATTTCATTTCTGCAAGCGTAGATTAGCATTTCAATTCTGCAAGCGTAGCCTAGCATTTCATTCCTGCAGTTTCATTTGAGCAAAATAGATTAGTTCTTTCATGCTTTCATTTCAATTCCGCATTTCCATTTCAGCAAGATAGTTAGTTGCAGTTCAACCTGTTTTAGTTTTGCAGGTACCAGAAAAACAAAAGCAATCAGAAGTCTTTTCATTTCATGCCTCGTAGAAATCGAGATAAAACAGGAAAATTCTTACCCAACACCCCCACCACATCGCTGAGTCACCCTTCTCTCTTCTTTGGTGACAGTGATCCAGAAGAACCTATAGGTGAACCTCCTGAGATATACGAAGATCCTATAGCAGAAGAAGAGTTAGAGAACAGTCCATCTGAAGCTATGGCTGACAATAGGGGAGAAGATGAGAGAATTGAAGGTGCCTTCCCCATCCGAGAGACCAATGGAGACATGAAAATGAAGAACATCAGCCCCTTCGCTTTACCTCACTTCCATGGATTGACTACTGAAGACCCTGATACCTTCCTGTTTGAGTTTTTCGTCCTTTGTCGAACCTATGACTATACCGAGGATGAGCAAAAACTGAAACTCTTCCCCTCTACCCTTAAGGATGCAACACTACGCTAGTTCATGGGCTTACCTGGGAACAGTATCACCACTTGGGCCCAGATGCAGCAAGCTTTCAATACCAAATACCGGGACTACTATAGGTCCAAGGAAACCAAGGGAGAAATCTTTCGGATGACCATGGGGAATGATGAGTCTTTAGAAGATTACGAGGAAAGGTTCCAACTCAGCTATAAACGGGCCAGGTGCACACTTGACCCTGAATCCCTCAAGTTGGTCCTGCTCCGAGGAGTCCCTGAAGACCTCTTAGATACCCTTCACATGCTAGCTGGAGGAGATATTTACCAACTACCTTATGAGGACATAAAGACTGTGTTTAGAAACCACTCTAGGGCAGCCCAGAAAAGAGGTAGAGGAAACCTCCTCTCAGCTGGTATTCCTTTCTCCAAACATGAGTTTGCAAATCAATTAGAGGACCTCAAGAGTGAGGTGAGATAGACCATTGCCATGCAACTTGATACATTCCGAATCCAGCAGAAGAAAGAGGAAGCTGAGAGGGCTTTGGCTATCTTCTGCCCTAGGTGTACAAGGAAACACCCTAAGAACGAGTGCCCATTACATTCAGTTGAGGTATGTTTTGTCTGTGAGGAGGACCACCCCACAAACCAATGTCCAACCTTACCCGGGCTTAAAGCCATGTATCAAGGGACAAAAGCACCCACTGAACCTCTCTATTTCCTCAACCAAAGGAGGCCACACGGACCTAGACCTTACCAACAGGGGATGCAAGGGACACCCCAAGCTTATTACAACCCCAACCAATCTGCTCCTATGCCTTCCTGGGGACCCCCTGTTCATCCTTCCTGGTCTATACCTCCTCCATGGTCTTACCCGCCTCAGTACCATACTCAGCCCACTACTCCTTCGTTTCATTCACATGCCCAGCCACAGCCTCAGTGGAATGCACCTCAATCGGGGTGGAGGCCCCAGTACAATACTCCTCCTGCCATTTTGCCTCCACCACCAGCTCAACCACAACCATTACCTCCTGCTCCTCCAAGGCAACCCCAAATGCCTGCTCAACCGAACCCAAACCCCAACAACAGACAGGCCCAGCAGGTATATACTGGGGAAACATCATGCCCTACCTATGTTGTGGAGATCCAGGAGATCAATCTGTGATCTGGAAAGACTCTTCCGGATCGCCAACCTCCTCCCCCAGAGGACGAGGAAGATAAACAGGAAAGTGAACCAAAGGCCATTCCACCCTTTCCTGAGAGACTAATGGCCACCACACAACCCAACCCAGAAGAGGATGAGCTTCTGGGAGAACTCAAACAGTTGTGTGTGAGGATACTACTTCTCCAAGCCATCAAAGATGTACCGATATACAACAAACTGGTTAAGGAAAAGTGCTTCAGACACCCAGGCAAGCGAAAAAGAGATGCTTCAACCATCAACGTCATAGGACAATTGTCTGATCTTATGTTGGGGCAGGCCATCTGCCCAAAGTATCTAGATCCTGGGAGTCCCGTAGTGGATGTCCACATCAACGACACCATCATACCTCACACATTGATTGATCTGGGGGCTGCCATTAATGTGATGACCAGAGATACCATGCTCAAACTCAACCTTCAGGGTTCCTTGAGAAAGACCTCGACAGTCCTACAACTAGCAGATCGCTCCACTGTGACTCCCGAAGGGATTGTAGAGGATGTCTTCGTCTCTGTTGACTCTTGGGAGTACCCTGCAGACTTCTTGGTTCTGCAACCAAAGGAAAAGCTTACAGGATACCCTCTTATTTTGGGAAGGCCTTGGTTAGCCACTGCAGATGCTTACATAAGCTGCCGTGCAGGAAACATGACCATCAAAAATGGTCCTATGTCCAAGCAGCTAGTCCTGTACCCTCCTGCCCAACCCTTATTAGAGCATGACTTACCACTTTGGTTGGAGGAAGGGGAAGAGGATGAGGTGTACTCAGCACCTTTGTGCACCCTAGACACCACTAGGGGAGGCCTCCCAACAGAGGATGATTTGATTGAGACCTTGATCCAGACTCCACCTCCCAGTGCATTGTCCTTAGAGGAATTGGTGGAGGATGCCCAAGCCAGCACCTTAGTGGACCTTTGTGTAACCGACCCTGTCACTCCCAGAGTCAAAAATGTGGAGTTCAGTCCTGAGAGAATGTTAAAGATCAGCTCCTCCCTATCTCCTTCCCAGGAAAAGGAGCTGTGTAATCTGTTGGCCAGTCATCTATATGCTTTTGATTGGAGCTATAAGGAGATGAAAGGAGTCCATCCTTCGGTCTGTACCCATCACATCTACATCAAAGAAGACTGTAAACCGGTTAGGCAACCCCAAAGGAGAATGAATCCAGCCCTTAAGGACATCGTCAAGGAGGAATTACAAAAACTGTTGGATGCCAGATTCATTTACCCCATCTCGGATAGCGAATGGGTGTCCCCTTTGGTGTTGGTTCCCAAGAAAAACAAGAAGTGGAGAATCTGTGTGGACTACCGAGAACTGAACAAGGCCACCAAGAAAGACCATTTTCCTCTACCTTTCATAGATCAAGTGTTGGATGGACTAGCAGGAAAGAAGTTTTTCTCTTTCCTGGATGGGTTTAGCGGGTATAACCAGATCCAGATCAGCCCGGAAGACCAAGATAAGACCACCTTCACTTGTCCTTGGGGTACCTTTGCTTACTGAGTTCTTCCCTTTGTACTATGCAATGCTCCTGCCACCTTCCAGAGAGCCGTCTTGAGCATCTTTTCTGAGCTGGTCCATGATTCGGTGGAAATCTATATGGATGACTTCACTCCTTATGGGTCCAACTTCCAGGAAGCATTGTCCAATCTGGGAAAAGTCCTAACCAAGTGCATTGAGATGAACCTATCCCTTAGTCCTGAAAAGTGTGAATTCTTGATGACTGAAGGGACCGTGCTAGGCCATACTATTTCTTGCCAAGGGTTACAGGTGGATCCTAACAAAATTGCTCTCATCAAGAAGTTTCCACCTCCTCAGAAGGTAAGAGATATTCGAAGTTTCTTAGGATTAGCAAGGTATTATAGGAGATTCATTAAATACTTCAGCAAGCTAGCCTTGCCATTGTTCAGCCTCTTGGCAAAAGATGTTGAGTTTAAATGGACTGACGATTGTCAGAAGGCTCTGAATGAATTAAAGGACAAGTTGGTGTCTGCCCCAATCTTGAGAGGTCCAAACTGGGCCCTACCTTTCCACATCCACACTGATGCCTCGAACAAAGCCATAGGGGCAGCCTTAGGACAAGTTGAACAAAAACCTCCATACGCCATATACTTTGTCAGCAAAAACTTATCCAAGGCAGAACTGAATTACATTGTAACTGAGAAAGAATTCTTGGCTGTGGTCCATGCACTAAACAAATTTCGACGTTATATCACTGGATATCAAACATTTGTACATACTGATCATGCTGCAATTAGATATTTAATGAATAAACCGGATGTGAATGCTCGTATTATTAGATGGTTACTTTTGTTGCAGCAGTTTGATTTGACTATTGTTGACAAGCCAGGTAAAGAAAATGTTGTTGCTGACTTTTTGTCTAGATTGGATTTACCTGCAGGAGAGGATGGAACAGTGGATGACCAGATGCCAGATGAACATCTGTTTGCTATTTCAATACTCTCTCCATGGTTTGCTGATATAGCAAACTACCTTGTCTCAGCATAGTTTCCTCCGCACCTATCCTCCAGAGAGAAGAGCAGGATCATACGGAAGAGTGCCTCATTCACTTGGATCGGGGGCAACCTGTTCAAGCTTGGCCCTGATCAGATCTTAAGGCGTTGTGTAAGGGAGGAGGAAGTCTTTGATATCCTCCTAACCTGTCATGACGGACCTTGTGGAGGACATTTTGCAGCCAAAAGGACTGCCTTCAAAATCCTGCAGGCAGGCTACTATTGGCCCACGCTTCATCAAGATGTCAGAAGGTATATCAGCCAATGTGACCGATGCCAAAGAATGGGGAAACCGACTCCAAGGGATGAAATGCCTCTCCAACCTCAAGTGACTCTTGAGCCATTTGAGAAGTGGGGTATGGATTTTGTGGGTCCAATCAACCCTCCTTCGAGGCAAAGGTCTTACATCATTGTGTGCACAGACTACCTGACAAAGTGGGCAGAAACCAAGGCAATCAAAGCAACAACAGAAGAAAAGGTGGCCGAGTTCTTAAGAGAGAACATCTTCTACAAATTTGGCTACCCAAGAGAGCTAGTCACCGATCAAGGAAGCCAGTTCACCTCCAACTTAATTGAAGACCTACTTGCTCATCACAAAATCAAGCATAGGACTTCCACCCCCTATCATCCTCAAGCAAATGGGCAGGTGGAAGTCACCAATAGAGCATTGGAAGGGATCTTGACTAAGGTGGTGAGTAGCAGCAGGAAAGATTGGGCAGATCGCCTGGTTGAGGCCACGTGGGCTTACAACACCACTTGGAAGACCACAACCGGCTTCACACCTTATGAGCTGGTCTATGGGAAGAGAGCTTTGCTGTCAATTGAGTTCGAATACAACACCTTGAGGATGGCAGCTCAACTGGACCTAGATCTCAGCCATGCCCAACAAGAAAGGTTATTACAGCTGAATGGATTAGATGAGCACCGAATGCAGGCCCTTCTCCACTCAGAAGTGGTTCAACTTCAGAGGAAGGTGTGGCATGACCAACACCTCAATGACAAGCGATTTCAGCCAGGAGATTGGGCGCTGTTGTATGATTCCAGGCATAAGGATTTCAAGGGGAAGTTGAGAACCAGATGGTTGGGACCATATGCAGTGGAAAAATGTAATGACAATGGATCTGTTCTTATTCAGACCATTGATGAGGAGGCCATCCCGATGCTTGTCAATGGGCATCGACTAAAGATCTACAGAAAACCTCTTTCAAGGCAAGAATTCATCAAAACTGTGGAAAAATCAGTGCTGGTCATAGAGAAGGGTTCTGCCTCTGTTTTGGGCATACCCTAAAGATCTTAAAAAAAAAAAAAAAAAAAAAAAGGATAATAAAGATCCTTGGGTGAAAACCTTTCTGAGGCTCCCAAGGCAGATGGTAGGGGTGAAAACCTCATTGAGGCGTCCCTGCTATCTTTCTGGAAATGTTTGAAAAAGACCCTTGAGTGAAAACCTCTCTGAGGCGCTCAAGGCAGATGGTAAGGGTGAAAACCTCATGGAGGCGCCCCTGCTGTCTTTCAAAAAAAAAAGAGAAAAAAAAAAAAAACAGGGAAAACAAGTTCAAGATGTGGCAATGCATGCAGGTTGCAGGTATTCCATGCAGGAAAAGAGGCCGCTCAACTCAAAGATAAGGGTCCCTACTATGCTACGAGGCGACCTCACCAGCACTCCCTCTGGAAACACTCATCCCTTCCAAGGTCTGGGCGTGATTTGATCACAGTTTAGCCTCCTACAGGAAGCTACAGGACTTTCTATAGGAAGTTCTGTATTTCTACAGGAAACTTCCTGTAGAAGCTTTGGATGACCTAGAACTGACTGTGTGGGGAGATCTAACGCCCGAGGTCCGACACGGAGGCATGCAAGCTAATTTTTTTTCCATCACGCACTGTTGTCGCCTCTTTCTACCACCCCAGTTGCCATGCAATGGAAATACCTGCACAGTCAAATCAGAACATTGAATTATCAGAGGAAGCGATTCTCAAATAGAAAAAAAGATGCAGAGACACCATGCACTACTTGTCAAAGCCATCCGAGGGTCCTACGATCGTGACCTTGATGCCACCGTCTCCACCATTTCAACATGCACCCGAGGAGGAGAAACTGCTACAGGACATCCTACAGGAATCCCGTAGCAGTTCATCCAGCTAGAGTGCACACCATCAAGGCGCCTGCAACACATAGAGCGGGCACATGCACCATCCGCAGCCAGGTAATAAGCGTCGCAACCAACAGCAGTCTGTGCGGAGGAACCCCCGTGCCTTTGCACGAAGCAGCAACAAGGAAATCCAATCACCCTCGTCCTGAAACCTGAAAATAACATCGCGGCCGCACAGGTAAGTGCCTCACCCTTTTTTCGTCAAATTACATGAACTATGCTTTGAAATGTTTGCAAGTGTGGAAATGAATGGGTTGAGCAGTTGGGTAGCCATTCAACTGGCCACCATGACCAGTCAGATGGTCTAGTCAGATTTGGAAAGTGTTGGTCGTGGCAACCAAAACGGGTAATGGACACGTGAGAAGCGTCTAGTCGGGGAGAAGCGGCAATATAACGGAAATGGCGGCAGCGGATCTGCAGGGAATGATGCGGCAGTAAGGGATACTTGCAGTGAAATGAGTAGGTGACGTCGTCCAACGGTCCGGCAGGGACAGCTCACCCCCGTGCCACGAGTTCGGCCGGGATTCAAATCCACCAGCTAGATCGTCACTCCACTCATTTATCACCAACCATTTTGCAGTCGAGTAAGCATCTGAATTTCTCTGAAGCTCATTACTCCAAGTCCTTGGCTCTTTCAGACGTTCGGTGGTGGCACAGAAGGCGCAGAACCACTGCCGTGCTCTCCGGAACCTGTGCGCGACTTCTACAGGAAGCTGCGCTACAGGAAGCTAGCCGCTACGGAGGAAAATTGATCTATTCACGTCAAAGGTGGCAAATTGGAAAAGGTAAGCCTGAACCTGTTCCTCCCATGCAATTGGTTTGAAGGGTGGCGAAGTCGACGTCCTCAAAAATGTAAAACTACAGTCTGAGCATAAAATTGCAAGCGTCGTCTTCCTTTTGCATGAAAAGTGTCGTCGTAGTATATGCGGGGTTTTCTACAGGATTTGGTTCGTAATTAAGGCTCTGTCAAGGCTCATCTGTAGATAGCCAAGAATTCACGAATTGTGTGCGTGACAGAGGCGTAGTTCTGCGCTCTGTCCCAAAGAAATACGAAAGGCCATCTTTTGATACGCACCTGCCACCTCCGACTAACATAGAAGGCTTTCACCATGCCGGGTGGATTCATCAGAAAGGAACCGACAGACTCAAAGAAACTACGGGAAAACCCGGAGGTGGTAGAACTGTTCACCCGTGCGCGATGGATGTTGTTCTACGACAAACTTCAAGGTTATGATGATGAGGTGGCAGAGGAGTTCCTGCGAGCTTTGAAGCCAAAATCAAAAACACTGGCCATTGTCAATTTCAGGGGTTTGAATCTCAGACTCACCCCACAATTCATCAGCAGGGTCACTGACCTCCCAATGGGGGTACCATGGGACAAGGAGGAAAGGAAATTAGGCCAGAAGGCTAAAAAAGAGTTCTTTCCACCGGAGGAGCACTTCTCAGAGGATAAGAACGGGGTTCGCAGAGCTAGCCTACAGCCGCTTTGGAGTGAGGTCAGCCTCCAAATCATGAAGTATATCACGTGCGAAGGACGATTCAGTATCGTATATGGGTACCACTTCCGGCTCCTCACAGAATTGAGG
This sequence comes from Pinus tabuliformis, assembly GCA_031772625.1. Classification (NCBI taxonomy): domain Eukaryota; kingdom Viridiplantae; phylum Streptophyta; class Pinopsida; order Pinales; family Pinaceae; genus Pinus; species Pinus tabuliformis. The sequence continues at coordinate 1,950,015,725 of CM062816.1, forward strand.
CACCAAATGGACCTACCTTCAGAAAATAAGCTAAGTATTCCTTACTTCCTTCTGCAGTCCATGACTGAATGTGCCACCAAATTACGAGAGGGTACGCCAGACCAGGTAGCCCATCATGGGCTCATTAAGCTCCTCGTGGAGGATGCCCTCCACACCTACACAGTCCCTCTCTCATGGGAAGCCTTCCGAAATCTGACTAAGGATGGCGATATCAAAATGTTGACCGAGGAGCTCACCTCCTCCAGCAGCGAAGAGAAGGAGCTAGTACACATAGAGAAGAAAGGGAAAGGCTAAGAAACCGCGGCCAAAGCAGTGAAGAAAGAACAAAAGGGGAGGCAAGAGAAACCTCAGGTTGCCGAAAAGGAGGGTGCCAAATCCACATTGACACCCAGAGAGAAAAGGCTACAGAGTAGGGTGGAAAGGACGGGACAAGTCCACGTCAGTAAAAGCACCTCGAAGGCAGCCTCAACCAAGTTAAAAAGCAAAGCACCCTCAGCCAAACAGGCTAAAACAATGCCACCTGTTTCTACAGGAAAACCAAAAACGGCTTCTACAGGAAGCCAGAAATCAGCTGATACAGGGCCTTCTACAGGAAGCCCTGAGAAAGGAAAACCAAAAGAGAAGACAGCCGAAATTCTTGCAAGGGAGGCAGCAGCCGTGCTGGCCACCCTCAGTACACCTCCTAAGCCGAAGGAAAAGCGAAAGAGGGAGACCCCTCTGTATTTCAAAGCCAGGAGAAGTGTGAGAATCAAAACGGGCAGGCCCCAACCTCCATCCAGCAGCCCAATTACTATAGAAGATACCCCTACCTCGCCAAGGGAGAGGTCCCCCTCAAAAATATCAGTCACTTATGAGCGGGGGAGCCCGAAGACAACTACTTGGAAGGAGAGGATGGACAGGTTGGCTTCAAAAGCCCGGCTACAGGATGCTGAGGCCGCTCTACAGGAAACATTAGCCCGGCTTAAGGAGACAGAGAGGATGGAGGGAGAGGCACCCTCATCACCACTTAGGGGAGACGAAGTAGAGCCACCGAGGGAAGAAGAGAAGGAGCATATTCCGGAACCTAGTCCCCAGCCAAGCTTGAGCTTGTATTATAACTTTTTGGAGGCTGGGAAAATTATTCCACAAAAATTCACCGTGCCACTTTTCTTTGCGTTGGAGGAAGAAAGAGTGAGGACCCACACGTGGATGAAAATAGCTAAATCAAAAGGAGTGGCAGATATAGGCCCCTTGGAGGAACAACTCAAGGAGGCGAGAAAAGAATTAGCTATGGCCAAACACGTGGCAAACTACCAGCGGGTATTCCTACAGGAAGAGAACGAGAAACTTAGACTGCAGCTACAGGAACTGAAGAAGGAAAAGGGCACATCCTCAGGGGACACTACAGCAGAACATCAAGGCAAAGAAGGACTGCAAGTTGGTCTTGGGGAGCCAACCTCGCATCTACAGGAAAGGGAACTGCAAGCACAAATCGAGATACAAGCTCTCAAACAGCAGTTGCAGCAAAAAGAGGCACAACTGGCTTGCATGGCCAGTTGGGCCATGGATGCTCTACAATGCAGACAGCCGGCCAAATCCTATGGCATGTACGTACGAGACCAGTGGCTGCAATTTCAGATTAATGCATTGGCACAGAGGGGTATCTCCCAACTCCAAGACCCCCAGCAGTTCACAGCGTTATGTAATAGCAGTTCATCAGAGGATAAGGCCAAACTCTCGGAGTTCTATCTCCATAATTTGGCCCTTCCAAATGTGACTACATGGGATCCCAACACAGTTATAGGGGATATGCAGTTGATGGCATTTGCCTCATGGTTGAACCATGAAGAAAAGAGGGCAGCAGAGGTCAAAGAGGTCATGGACCGAGAATTACATGAGCCACTGCTGATTAGAGCAGAGCCAGGGGATCCCACTGCATTGATATCGGCCCACCAACACTTAGCCACCAACCCTCAAACTTTATTGAAATACATGGATTAGCAGGCACAGGCCATAACACATTTCGAGGATATGGAGCGACTGTTAGGAGACAACTGTGTTCATGCTTGCACCCGCCAATGGAACACATTTTCCCACAGCCTTAAAATCAGAGAATACCATACTCCAACTCGAATGAGGGAAGCTCTAGCACGGGTGCCCCTCTACAAAAAGTCCATGCAGAACCTCCAAGCCAGTTGGATTGGCCTCAAGCTAAGCCCACCTCTACTGTTAGGATTGATGGAAGGCAGCACAGAAAAGGAAGAGCATAAGCAGTGGGAAGAGGTGGAAAGGAAGGCTGGGTTCCATGCCAGTGAGGAGGAGACCACTTCAGAAGCCTGGGATGTGAGGGTGGCGGTGAAAGCAATGAAGGACGAGGAGCTGGATTAGTTTCTCAGGGATGAACAATCATTTTAGCTGGGGGGTGATGATGAGCCCCAAATTTGGTAACATTTTGGGCTCATTTGGCCTAACTACCTTTGCTCAATCCTTCATTTTTCATAACTTATGCATCATTTTTTAGTATGTTTATGTCATTTGTACGAATAAGGGCAGTCACTATTCCTAGGTGGCTAACACGTGCTCATTTCAGGTTTTTTGACACATGATTGGAACAAAACCAAGAAGATAAGGACCAGGAGACAGCCAAGATGGGGTTGAGGATTCGTAGGAGGGTTTTCCAGCATTAAAAGGCCTTCCTCGGGATCTTCACCGCCAACTCCGAGCTCTAACAGCCACCACAACCGGATTAGAAGGCAGCCAAATAGATTTTGAGGAAGCAGCAGTTCACTCCTAGTTTGATCAGCCGAGTCCCACTAATTTAGGAGGCCAGCTTGGGGCCTCGTGATGTATAAATGCTAAGGCTTTAGCCTTCGAAAAGGACTTTTGAAACATTGTTGCACATTCTGCACTACGAGCTGCTAGCTTGGTTTTGCTCTTTTGTAGCCAATCATTGGCATGCCATTTGACTTATGATTATTATTTTTTAATGGAAAGCAGTCCTATTTGATCTCAGTCCTGAGTTTTTAAAAGGAGCCATAGCTCTTGGGGTTGGGCCCAACCTGAGAGCCTAAGGCCTCCTTCTTCTGTATTGTTATCTTTTCTTTCAGCATTATGGTTTTTATTTACATGCATTGGAAACGCAGTTTGTTGAGTTAGATTTCTTGGTGTGGTTAAGTAGGTCATTGTTAGAAGATAGAGTTGCTTCAGCTATTTAGAATAAAGTGAAGAGATTAGAGTTGATAACAGTTCCAGAAAAGTGTTGCTTGCACACTCATTTTCACCTCTTTCTAGGGGTTGGAATTGCAGACAGTGCTATCCACCAAAAACATTGGTTTACGAATTCATGCAATCTGTGGTGCCATATTTTCGTTTGTAGAAGTTGTCCATGCGTTCAGACCTCTTGGAATGTTTCTTTGCTTCAGTACCATACATGGTTTTCCTTAGAAATAACGTTGCTGTTCATTGGTTCCATTAAACAGTTAAGAATGTTTTGATTATGTGCAGGACGTGGATGATTTGGTTCAGTTTACACTGTGCAGTGCTACTCCCTCACCTTCTCATCCTTCTAAACCTTTCCCAGGCCAACTGCTCATCTCCCAATTAGACCCCTTGTCCCTCAACTACTCTACTGCCCACGTTATCCTACCTTTTCGGCCTTCCATTCCCTCTACTCTCCTCCAGACAAACTAGCTTAGCACACCCCCTCATCATCTCATCTCTCGGTCACTAAGGCATTACAAGCCCCTCTCCTACCTCCCTATCCACCCATGCAGCCTCTTCCACTCACCCATCACCCAAAAATCCGATTGTAGAACATCCTGTAGGAATTACTAAACATCCTGTAGAAATTCTGAAACATCCTGTAGAACCCCTGCAGACTTCCTGTAGAAGCTCATAAACACGGTCTCTTGGTAGCCAAACTTTGTGAAACTCTCTGGAAGGGTGTTAGGGACCCCTTAGACCCTCTCTGAACTTTCCCAACATTTTTCAAGCCTTTCTCCTCCTTGATCCACCTCTGCACAGTAAAAAGCTAGTTAAAAGTACATGCATGATAATTCTAATAATTGAGACAAAAATACAAAATATGTTTTCTTCAGATAGAGGTAGTCTAGACACATGCATTTCACCTTCACAGAAGTAATGGCATCTCTTTCAGTAGTTTGCATTCCCATCTCTGCATCAGTAAGACTAGCTGGTAGAATTAGGGTTTGCTAGGGTTCGTGTTTCCTGTCGGCTTTCAGTTCCTTTCTGCAAATAGATTAGCTTCTTTTGAGATTAGCTTTCGTCCATCAGTTAAAAAGCTTCTTCTAAGAGCTCATAGAAGTTGGCTTGAGCCCCTAGCGGACTTGTGCCAGCTGACCAAGTGACAGCTGCGGCAAGAGCTAGTACTTGTGCATACAGCACCATCGCTTCCATGTTTGTTACGAACTACAAAGGCCTTCCTCGGGATCTTCACCCCCAACTCCGAGCTCTAACAACCACCACAACTGGATTAGAAGGTAGCCAAACGGATTTTGAGGAAGCAGCTGTTCACTCCTAGTTTGATCAGCCGAGTCCCACTAATTTAGGAGGCCAGCTTGGGGCCTCGTGATGTATAAATGCTAAGGCCTTAGCCTTCGAAAAGGACTTTTGAAACATTGTTGCACATTCTGCACTACGAGCTGCTAGCTTGGTTTTGCTCTTTTGTAGCCAATCATTGGCATGCTATTTGACTTATGATTATTATTTTTGAATGGAAAGCAGTCCTATTTGATCTCAATCCTAAGTTTTTAAAAGGAGCCATAGCTCTTGGGGTTGGGCCCAACCTGAGAGCCTAAGGCCTCCTTCTTCTATATTGTTATCTTTCCTTTCAGCATTATGGTTTTTGTTTACATGCATTGGAAACACAGTTTGTTGAGTTAGATTTCTTGGTGTGGTTAAGTAGGTCATTGTTAGAAGATAGAGTTGCTTCAGCTATTTAGAATAAAGTGAAGAGATTAGAGTTGATAACAGTTCTAGAAAAGGGTTGCTTTCACACTCATTTTCACCTCTTTCTAGGGGCTGGAATTGCAGACAGTGCTATCCACCAAAAGCATTGGTTTACAAATTCATGCAATCTGTGGTGCCATATTTTCGTTTGTAGAAGTTGTCCATGCATTCAGACCTCTTGGAATGTTTCTTTGCTTCAGTACCATACATGGTTTTCCTTAGAAATAACGTTGTTGTTCATTGGTTCCATTAAACAGTTAAGAATGTTTTGATTATGTGCAGGACGTGGATGATTTGGTTCAGTTTACACTATGCAGTGCTACTCCCTCACCTTCTCATCCTTCTAAACCTTGCCCAGGCCAACGGCTCATCTCCCAATTAGACCCCTTGTCCCTCAACTACTCTACTGCCCACGTTATCCTACCTTTTCGGCCTTCCATTCCCTCTACTCTCCTCCAAACAAACTAGCTTAGCACACCCCCTCATCATCTCATCTCTCGGTCACTAAGGCATTAAAAGCCCCTCTCCTACCTCCCTATCCACCCATGCAGCCTCTTCCACTCACCCATCACCCAAAAATCCGATTGTAGAACATCCTGTAGGAATTACTGAACATCCTGTAGAAATTCTGAAACATCCTGTAGAACCCCTGCAGACTTCCTGTGGAAGCTCATAAACGTGGTCTCTTGGTAGCCAAACTTTGTGAAACTCTCTAGAAGGGTGTTAGGGACCCCTTAGACCCTCTCTGAACTTTCCCAACCTTTTTCAAGCCTTTCTCCTCCTTGATCCACCTCTGCATAGTAAAAAGCTAGTTAAAAGCACATGCATGATAATTCTAATAACTGAGACAAAAATACAAAAGATGTTTTCTTCAGATAGAGGTAGTCTAGACACATGCATTTCACCTTCATAGAAGTAATGGCATCTCTTTCAGTAGTTTTCATTCGCATCTCTGCATCAGTAAGACTAGCTGGTAGAATTAGGGTTTGCTAGGGTTCGCATTTCCTGTTGGCTTTCAGTTCCTTTCTGCAAATAGATTAGCTTCTTTTGAGATTAGCTTTCGTCCATCAGTTAAAAAGCTTCTTCTAAGAGCTCATAGAAGTTGGCTTGAGACCCTAGCAGACTTGTACCAGCTGACCAAGTGACAGCTGCGGCAAGAGCTAGTACTTGTGCATACAACACCGTCGCTTCCAAGTTTGTTACGAACTACCGGGTTGATAAAATTAAAGAAGGAAGCTCCAGGAGTTGTAGCATTATTGCTACAATACTGGAGCCCACCAAGCATATCATGGAATTACAGGTAGCAGTGTTAGAAGAATGTCAGCAGTATATCAAGAAGAAAGGATCTCTTGCCATGCAGGCAAACAATTTGTTCTGGGAACATTGCCCTAAGGAGAGAAGGGAATACCATCCTTTTAACCCTCTCAATCTTCATGCAGCAATTTCACGTGTGCCTAATTATGTTAAATGTGTTCAGCGATGTGGTAACAAATGGTTGGGTTATCATTTTCACTTCCCCCTTATCTGGTTGCCAGTACAGCAATATAAGGCCGACTTCAAGGTGTCCAAAAAGGAGGAGCTTGCAGCATGGCAGAGATTACAGAGTGTCCAGGGTTTCAGAGATTCGACTGATAGCACCTTTTATACTTACTGTATAAGTAATTTGCACTGTACATCCTAGTATTCTGATTCAGATTCAGAGTAGATGTTGCATGGGGACATGCAACTGCTTCAGTTGGGGGGGATGTTAGGACCTCATATTGTCCCTTTTTGACCATATATTTTTCTATGATACCATCCCTTTCAACTTATATTTAAAAGCCTTTGTTAGTATTTTAACTCAATTATCCCAAAGGTATGTAATGATTCTTCTCATCACTATACGTTTAATTATTTAGCATATAATCACGACATCTTCATAGTTAAATCTTTGAATTATTAAGTGCTAAATAGTTAAAGGATGTTGTGCAGTCTGTGATGCTGAAACAGCCGGAAGACTATTTTTGTAGTTGCTAAAATAGCAGAAACGGCACGCAGATCACAATGCTGAAACAGTTGAGATCCGCGTTCTAAATATGAAAGCAGCAAAGGAATCATGACTGATCACCAAAGAAGCTGTTACACTGGATGCAACGCTTATATCTAAAGACAACATTATTGTAACAGCATTTCATTGACAGGGAATTGACTTCCCTATTTTTGTATAATGGGTTAGAACGATGTAAATCTTTTGTAATAGATGTCTCCTCTATATAAAGAGTAGACATCTACATTAGAGGGGGATGAACAGACTGTGGAAAAAGGCTTAGCTGAAGGAATAGGACTGGAACTCTTTTATGTAATATGACATATTGATGGATGAATAAAGTTTTGTTCTGAACATCGTTTTCTAGTTCCTGTTTCCTGGGGAATCTTGTGAGAAGGACCGGGCCCACCTTCATCACAAGATTCACCCATTACATTTCTGTAGTGTGTTAAGTGTGCTTTTTATTCATGCCTTGTTAATAGTACTGTTTGTTGAACATTGTTTATAATACCTTTGCTGAAACTCTGTTTCTGTTAATTGTTATATGAGTGTTTCACCGGTGATTAAGTTACAGAGTGAATTGGCAAGCTGAATTAATCAGAGGCAGGTGCTGGAGATTCCCACTTTGGGGGATAGGGTCCTGACTCTCTGTTATAGCACAGCCATTGTTTTCTTTTGCAGATTGATTCTTTCCATTTCTTTATTAGAATTAAGCATTTTTCTGATAGCCATCTGCAACAGAGTGTAATTGCTGTAATGCAGAGTGGAGCTTCAGTTTGTTAATTTAAGGCGTGATTTGTTTATACTATAACTTCTGTTGCTTTTAAAATTGAGTACATATAGTACGCAGTTGCCTTTGAAATAACAAGACTTCCCTGGGTTGACAATTAATGTCGCACTTTGTTGTTTAATTCAATAAGCAATTAAAGTGACCAACAAAAGTTAGACAGTAGCTCACCATATTCTCTCTGCAAGTTCCCAAATTCAGTATGATAAAAGAGCAGATCTTTATTATCCCCCCATTGTTTTAGGAACACATCATCTAAGGCCTCAATGTTTGCAATAGACCTAGGGGGTAATTCTCTAAACCATTTTCTAGCTTCCCCATCTAGGCTTTGGACAAAAACCCTCATCCAGACATCCTCTTCATTGATATCCAGGTTATTAGCATAGCTATAAAAGACCTCTAAATGCTCTTCAACTGTTACTCCTTCTGCACCAGTAAACTTGGGCATGTATTCTTGATAATCTCCTGTAGGCATGGCATTCAAAGGGGCAGGCAAGACTAAGGGTCCATACCTAGCAGCAACTATTCTTTCTATCTTTGTGAGGGCTTGCTGACCTGCCATGGCTAGGGTATATGAAAGGATATTGGTGGACCGAGAGGTATGAATCAATGAAAAGAATGACAGAGACAGAGGAATATGATGGACAACATGGATGCTTCTTTGAACTGAGGTCCGAAAGGGAAATGAATGACTAAGGAGCTTTATGAATCTCTGAAGGTGATTTTCACTAACAGAGATACATGGGACTTTTAAGGCTTACCTGGTCCTGATGCTCCTTTCTATGAGATTTTCTTCTGCTTAACGACCTTCTCAGGATCAGGCACTGGTTCAGCTAGTGCTTTCTGAAGATTTCTCCAAGCATGCCTTATAAACTGAGCCAGAACTGCAAAGTGGAGTCGCCAAAGGTTGGTCTTCCTCCAATGGAGTCGCCAGATTGATGATTACAACTAGAAAAGTGCCCAGACCTTGTCTATCATCAAAATCTGGAACTGTTTCATTTTCCCAGGGAAGCTAAGCTTCGAACTCCTCTCTGCAGAAACATCGCCAATTAATGTTATCACCCCAAGAAACTCTCCTAGGTTGTATATCAGAGATGCTCGGGAACATTACAAACTCAACAAAAATGTTGGAAAATGGTGGATGAATGGAATGAATGATGCATATTCAAGCCAGATAACCACTTCTACTATGATTAACCCCAAACATGGGTGAACACCCCCAGACTACAAGGCTTTAGACCACCAATTACTCATAGTTTTTTGATTAAGTGGAAATGGGGAATACTGATCACACCAGCAGATGCACAGGACCCTGTGATGGCCAGTTGCAACTAGTAAAGAGGTCTGCAAATCTATTTCTTAATGCACAGACAGGATGATAGCTCTCTGGCATTAAAACAACAAAAACCTACATACACATTCAATAATACTAGCCAGATTCTAACACAGAGGTGGGATGACAGCCCCTCTAATGCTAAACATCAAGAGCACATGAACAATGCATAACAGGCACAACCTGGAACATAGAAGAAGTGGAAAGTGAGCAATTAATAGAAAAAGAAGCTTGTATTAGCTGAAAATGAAGACCAGACGTTGTAGGTATCATAGAAGTTACAATCTCTAGAAGTTGAACCTTACATCAAAAATCACATTCATCAACCATCAACCCCCATTACATTCTGACTTCTGGATATATATAGAGTTTGCTTACAAAATTGCTCTGCTATGCTATGTGTGGAGGGGTCATAATGGACCACCAACCACATTTACGATTAGATATGGGTCTCTACCATGCTCTGACTATGTTTGCGCATGAATTCAACCTTCTCTGGTGTTCTGTAGTCCTTCTCGGGTAGGTGGAGAGTTGTACAGTGGTAAATGCCTTTGACTTCTCGATCTCTGCATTTTCCTCTTTGGCCATGCTTTCCTTTAAATGAAGTTGCTTGAATATTTATTGTGCATGGTACAGGTAGCTAGCCTCCTTCCTTCTTTGGCAGCAGAGAGCATTCGGGGGTGGATCAACCATTGATATACATGAATCAACGGTAGAGAGCGACATATGGGGGTTATCGGGAGTAATCGAGGGTAGACAAACATGGTCCGTTGGATTGCAGTCGGGCAGATCCGACGACTATCGGGCGGCAGAAGTGTGCGATTGTTAACAAGCAGGAGGATGGTGGTTTTGCTGGCGGGCGGTATTCCCCGCACCGCCTTTGGACCCACGGCAGTTTCTATATACGAGAGCACGATCTAGTCTGCGCGCAATAGGCGACAGAAGGTACCGTTGGGAAACCACCGCCATCACGCGTTAACGAGCGGGTAGGTCATGCGAGGAGGGCTCGCGAATACTGCCCAACGCACGACGGATGGTTAGATGGCGAGAAAAGTGCATGGGGTTTAATCGTGCGGTAAACATAGTGGAGACCGTCGGATCGTAATGCGATCGACGGTGGAGATCAAGGCGGAGGGTTAAATGAAAGTGCCGAGTCATATGGCGATTTAGAATTAGCGCTCAGGGCCTAAAGAACATAGGCTTACGTAGCGATATAGAGGTGAAATAAAGTGTTTGAACGGGGAACAAAGAGGTTTCAGCAGAAAAAGAAACAGGAAAGGCAGGGCTATGGGGCATGAAGAAACCGAAGGAGAAGGAGGAGAACGACTGCTACAAGCTCTTTTTCGGCATAAACCAACCACCATACTTGAATTAGACCTTCCAACGCTGAAGTTGTAGTAGAGCTAATAGGAACTAGCAGGTCTATTTATGTCATAGTAGCACTATGCTTCACATTTATTAAGAGAGCTTGTAAAAGTAAGAAAATGTGGGTAGTGGCTCATTACAAATTGGTATCATACCCTCCACATTCAAACACTTGGACTGGATGGGAAGGATGTGATTATTATTCATGCATGTTAGTCGTATGTATGCATTTCTGTAGCTATGGTTTTCATGAATGTATTCGATGTTACAATTAAGTTGTCCTACATGAGGATTGAGATGATGTAGATAGGTTGACATGATGGTGTCATTATGTGTGTATATATATATATATATATCATCCTAATATGGACTGATTTATGTAGACAAGATAGCCTCCCCTAAACTTCATTGAGGTATGTTGGTTATGTTTATATTTGGTTTATCTGAAATGGTACATTTGCAGGAAGAAGAAGACCAAATATGACAAGCAATATGGTGGATTAAAGTTCACGTGACTCTCCTTATAGAGCAACTAAGCAGCATGGGAAAGAGTATTCTCTTGGCATAGCAAATACCCTGAGAAGTCTAAAGGAAGAAATTAGAATTTCTAAGGTAGATAATGATAGGATAATTCAATCATAAGAAAGGCTTGCCAAGGCTCAAGAAAAGCTAGCCAAATTCAATGTGATCATCATTTTCCTCTTATTAGATTTGTAGAGACAGGGACATCCAAGGATTAGTTATGGGTAGGAGAAAAGGTCAAATGGGGCATACGGTAGTACATCTCAGGAAGGGCATTAGTTAGATAGGGATGACATGGTCAGAGGTGGAAGATGGTTGGATACCCCTGACAAGAGAGGTGGTCGATATGGGTTCTATTCTAGTTCTAGTTCATATAAACAACATGGTCATCATCGTTATCATCCTTACAAAAGGAGTGAGAGCAGATACTTTCCATATCAGTTGAAGAAATCCAAGCCTCCCACATTTGATGGAGAGTTGAAGACACTGGAAGATGCAGAAGCATGGTTTCTTGGGATGAAGAATTTATTCAAGATCCATGATTACAAAGAGAACATGAAGGCTAGGATATTTATTTTAAGTTTCAAAGGAAATGCATATATTTTGTGGGAAGATGTGAAGTGTGTAAGAGGCATCATGAGAGAGGAGTTGAGTTTTCATGAATTCAAAAGACTCTTCAAGAAGAATTACTTGTCAGAGAGATACTATGACAGTAAGCCTAAGGAGTTGTACAAATTGAAGATGGGATCTATGACAAATTAAGAGTATACAATTAATTTTTTTGATTTGTTGAGTTATGCACATTATCTTAAGGATCAATAGATGAAGGTTCAAAGATTCGTTAGTGGACTGCCATTAGCATTCAAGGATTGGATAGAGAATGATCAGCCTCGGTCGTCGGAGGAAGTCATTGGTAATTTGAAGAACTATTATGAGAAGTCGAAGCACAAGACAAAGCCTAAGCGTGACTATGAAGGAAATGAAAATACAAAAGGAAAATGGCCCCTGAACTGTGAAATACCTTAGGATACATGTGAGAAACAAAATGTGGTTCCTTAAAATAATTTTAACGTAGTTGAGAAGGGACATGGATCTCAGCTTGGATATCAGCAGAATAAAGGCTGTGGGCGGGAACCCTTGTAGTGTTGAATTTCTGTCAAGGATAATCATAAGAAGGATTGTCTATTGTACTAGGGTGGAAGATCTTAGATCTATAGTGCTCAAGAGGCATAGACAGTTGAAGATGTTGGGATGAATTTTCCTTGAATTTAAGAAACATTTGATAACAAGTAGGCAGATGACCAGGCATCCATTATTGAGATGGAAGGTAATATTTGTGATTGAATTGTTTCCATTTTGATAGATCCTGGATCGCATCATAGTTATGTTAATCCTGTTAGCCTCCTATACCAATAGGTTTTCATTTCTCATGATTGACAGTGGAAGTGCCAAAAATGTTCATCTTCCATGCTGCTAAGGTTCCTTTTCTATGAAAGAAACAGACAGTTAAAAAATGTAAAGAGGGTATGCCTTAAAAGAATAATCAAAAGGCAAGAAAATGAATTGGTCAAAGAAAAAATAAATGAATTGAACCCCAAATAAAGACCATGAAAGTGGATAATCCAAAATGCCACTGCTACTTTGATGGGTGGTCCAATAGCTCAAGCTGGGCCTCTCCATGTTTTAAATTGCACGTTGTAGACTAGAAAGGAAGTACCTTCTCAAACAGTTCAAGCTTGACAGATGACTAGGTGGATAGAGAAAGGAAGGTGCCCAACTGCTTAATCTGGGCCCTTGGAAGTCATAAGGGTAGACTTAGATAGGAGGGCAGCAAAAAGAAAAGAGAATTATCAGGGTTTGCAAGGCTAAGTGCACCCATCCAAAGGAAGAAAAAATGTTAGGCATATTAGGCAGGGTAGGCAGTTGAAGGTTGCAGAAAGCAAGATCTAAGCATATGACATGGGAAAAATCATAATGATGTCACCAGCAGGAGAAGGGCAAGAGAAATGGCCTATTTGGCAAACTACTAAACCATCACTAACTTCCCTCATCCCCTTCAAAAGTTTCTTACTAACATCCCATGAGCACTGCAGGATCTGCCTGATCAGTCCTCCTTACATTTCTCATTTGTAAAAATTTCATGTCAGAAGTGACTTCTCTATTTGAAAAGAGGCCACATTTCTTGTGTAAAATCTTTCTTCGCTCCTATCTGCTTCTAAAACTAAGTTTACTCATTAAACTTAGCTCTTTGCCCCTCTCTCACATCCCCAATTCATATTAATTTCTAATTTTTACTATATAAATCCCTAAGTGCTACCCCTCCCCCTACTATTATAGCATTGTATGCAAACAACCCAAAAATGTATAAATATCCCCCCCTTTAGCATTATAGCTAACTAGCACTTCTATGGGAGACATTAGTCCACCAGGGACTACAGTCAACCCTTGCTTTGGGATTACTCTAACCCTTGGTTAGAATAATAACCTATACTAAACCTTCACCTACCCATTTTCCGAAAAAACCCATGAAAAACCCTTTCCCTCTGTTCAAACCTAAGGTTAACTGTTTGATTAACCTCGACACATTAACCCATATGTATTGCAAAAACCACGTAAACCCCCTAACCCAAACTTCTAAACCCGCATTATTTAAATGAATATTTTAATTAGCCGGCGGGTCCCCACCCAAACTTGCACGCTGGGTCGGGGCGCCCGCCAGCCCTCGGTCTCCTGCTGCCCTCAATCCAACGCTGGGCGGTCGATTTCAGATTTCAACCTGCCGCGCTTTAGCGTCCGGGGAGCGGGTGGTTTTGCTCCCGTACACTAGACGCGTGGCAGCCATCGGAGGTGTTCGGAGGCCCCCTCGCCTATACCGCCTTCTCCCAAAAGCGGTGCAGGGAAACCACATACCGCCCTCCCTCAACCCGCCTCCCCTGTCACATCACCCCCGCATCACCATTACGTCATACCATCGGCCCCCGCTACCGCGGCTCGTGGCCCTCCACATCATCTCGTGGCCCCCACATCCCGCCACCATGTCCTACCATGCCGGCCTCCAGTTCAGCACCCACGTCACCATCCGTACCTGGGCCCGCCATGACGTCATGCTGACGTCATCGGTGGAAAAGTGCCAAAAACCCATATTTTCCAAATTTGTCGTTATAAACGCGCATTTGAGCCGTTTTATGTCATTTTCATTCAAAAAAAGACAGAGCTGTTGTTTTCATTCGCTCCAAAAATTGCCTCTACGCTGCAAATTCAAAGTTTGGGATGCCATCATTTACCAATTCAGCTGCATTTTTCATCCACTGTTCAACCCGGCAGCTCTCGGCGCTATTGGTCCAGGTATTTGCCGAAATTTACCTGTTTTACCCGTGTTCATGCCATTTCTCTGCAATATTGTCCACTAAATACCTGGTAAATCCTAAATTAAAGATTGTCATTTAGTTAATGCTGGACCAAAACAACCTACATTGCCCCCTGCTCCAAAATTCACTGTTGAGAAATCATTTGCGGCCTTAATTTACAATTTATCCTCCAAACTGCCCGGCATTGTTCCCTTTTGCCGAGTACATACTTGAAGAACTAAATTTTACCAAGTTATAATCATACCCCCCCCCTCTGCAATTTATCCTCATTGTTCACAATCCTTGTGAATTTACCAGAGCAGAGCAGAGGCAAGCCTGCTTAATCCACCTACTCCTCTTTGAAGAACACATCTAGCATCACCTGCATTCAATCTGCCACTTGACTTCTAGAAATATTTGCAAGCTATTACAGTTACATTGTTACATTCAGAAACTGCATTGCAAAGATAACACTTGAGGACTATACAATGGCTGCACCTGCACCCACAGCTCTCAGTGTTACCCCCATGAATCCACCAAACAAAGAGCTAGAGGCCCTACCTCTTGCTGACAGAGATTATCTCATCCAAGACTTTGTGGGTGACAGGAACCATTTGCAAACCTTCAGGGAATTGAGGGACAGCTATTTGAACAACAATGACACATATGGGATATGGGAATCTAATCTGCCTTATTACTTTCTCCCATCTGTTAACATTTTTCCAGAAATTATCCGCTTATGTGCTGAGAGTTATGATCCAAATCACAGAGCTATCAAGTCTCCATCTGGGAGCATACTCTTCCACATCAATGTTGAGTCCATCAACCAGATGCTCAACTTCAAACAAACTTAGCTGTTGTATCCCTTCTCCATGAACTATCTGCTGGATACAGGTGCCAAGCTTTCCACTACTGACATTCAGAAGATCACCCAGACATTTATGAGAGCTGACCACCAGCCCACAGGGCCTCCAACAGGGCAGGGCCTCTATGACAAGATTGAAAATCTATTTTTTATTGAACATGAGATCAATCACCTATTTGAGGTTCCTCCAAATTTTTATAAATATATAGAGGCAGATGAAACCTTGGTGAAAATTCGAAGACACCAGCTGCCCAAAGAGGATTGGTGGCAGGCAATGCTACAAATTTTGCCTCAGTAATCTCAGTTGATCAATCCTAGTCAGCTTCCACTCAGTGTTGTGGGGAAAAATGCTTATGCAGGACGATCCTATCCACCTAAGGTGTGACAGTGACTTAGCAACAAATAGAGACAGCTATTCTAATATTTCTTCCTTTATGAATTAAGAATGAAGAGAGATAGATGGACTAACCGGTGTCTTCCGTTTGTCCCTCGATTCGGTCTCTCTTCTCTTGGAGGATTCCCAGCTACTTGCCTTCTCGCTCGCCCAGCTTCAAGAGGTTTCTGCAAGATCACAAGAAGAGAACACTACATAAGACATGGATTCATATTCATAACTAGTTCAGGATTAGAAGTAAACTAAACATACTAATGCAATCATACATCAAAGATACATCAGTATATAGGAGAAACCAAGATAGCTTTATTGATGAATAACAAGGTTCAGGAAGAGATACAACCCAGAGGGCTCCAATCCAACATCTCCTTCCCAGCAAATGGAATTCCTATCTTCACCCCCTTCAAAGCATTAAGCACCCAATGATTCCAATCTCAAACCAACAGCAATTCTTTGCAATAACAAAATTCCAGCCTCTAGATCTCATGGAGGAGAGATCCATATATAGATGTTTGGAGAGAGGATGAGTCAGCTTGAGATCTGACTAGCGTCCTCTCCCTCTGTCAGTTCTTGATTCCACTTGGAGGTTCTTGCTTCCACTTGGAGATTTGGAACCTCTTACTCATCACCAGTCGAATTCCCTGAGGCAAGTGTCATTTTGGAAGCTTCCTGGGTTCTGACACCTTGAGAAATGAACTTGCCACATGTCCACTCTCGCTCAGCGCAGGTAGCCAGTGTTGCCTTTGACATTTAGCGCAGGTAGCCAGTGTTGGCTTTGACATTCAGCGCAAACAGCTAGTGTAGCCACTGAAATGATCCTGAATTGACTTGTTTTTGAGCAGTTTCTGGTGGAGAACTTCTGTGAATTGCTGTGGTTTGTTAGCCTTGTTCCTCTAGGGGTAGGAACAACATGTTTAGGGACTTTGGATCCCTTAGATTATGGACATTTTATGCTCAATGCTGTAAGGCACAAAAATGTCTATAACAGTTGCCCCCTAAAGTATGAGGCTGTTTATCGGGTGAAATGCTTTATCAGGGGGATCCGAAGTTCATCCAATGCTGGGAGGAGACCTATAATAAGATATAATACAATACATTATTTTTTATACTGCTTTCATGATCTAGCTGAGGTGGGCATTCCCATGCTCAGCTTTATAAATTCATTTTTCTGTACATAGAACAGACAATCGTCTGATGGTAGACTGATAATTTTGATGAAATTATCATCATTTGAGTAGGATGATTATCTGCTGCAATGATGTACATGTCAACGTCTTTATCTTTCCTGAATATATATCGTAGCCCGGATGGATGAAACTAGATCTGGGGTCTTCAAACTCGTTCGATCTTCACTCTAAGTACAAGTCGATCCATGTGAGAAATGTTCTGACGTCGAACATGGAAAGACATCGCTTGATTACCGGTCAATGACGTAAACCGTTAACAAGCGCGAGAGGAGTCACCGATAATGATAATGACCCTCAAGGTACTGCAGTAAAATTCATGTGGTGTGAATAAAGGACTTGGCGTCGAACACCACACAAAATCTTTCGGTCGAAGGTCATTGATGTATACCTGTCGTTGGAAGTGAGAAACTTGCCATTGAGGTATGCAAGCTTCAAAGTACTGAAGGGGTTGTTCCTAGATCAACTTCTTGGATAATGAGCTGATGTCGACAAGAAGCGATCCGTCAAAGGAGGGCCTTAATGAATCCCACATAAGTGACACGGAACGGAGCTAATGATTTTAATGGAGGTGAAAACGATCTGTGACATATGATTCAGGGTGGCGGTCATGAAAGGATGAAGGATAATGTATGGCAGTGGATGGGACACAGTTGACTTTTCTGAACGACTTCTCTTGAACGTGTGGCGACACTGATGCGATGGATCGGTAGCATTACCCCAAATATGGATGGTATGGCGAGACCATGGATGTGACCGGTGAATGAAACAACCCAACCCGATTGTGGTATGGAGGAAAAGTGTCATGTTCAAGAGCGACTTGCTACCATCAAAGTTTTCTTTAGTTTCTCCCAATTTTTCCCCAGTCATTGCTGACCAGTACCTCTTTATTTTTGTCAAGCTTGAGGAGGATAACATATGCTTGTTCTATAACCTGCCCTTCGGGAAAGCCCATCGCTATGTTTTAACGAGCCTAGCGATAGTGAAACTCGTTCTCGTCTAAAGACAAGTTTGTCGCTATTTAATGATTTTAACGAGTCAAACGACAAGGATAACTCGGTCCTTTTCATTTTTAGAGAGTCTGAAAAGGTACATAAAGTTAACTCCAAAAGTCCTTTTTCGTCATCTAATCCCTTAAGTCCGAAAAAGTATAAAACAATATAGAAGGGATGAGTTTTCGATAGTTTTAACGAGCTGAATAAAACAAGCGCTCGATCTTTTTGTGCAATAATCCCTCAGGTCCAAAAAGATTAAAATCTAGAGGAGGGATAGCTCTTCCTGTCCCTTTAACGAGCTGGAAGGCCAAGGACTCGGCAATCTTTTCATATTTTACGAGTCAGTTGAAAAGAGCTTAAAGAAGACTCTTCTTTTGAGGAACGAGTGATAAACAGGGTTAGCAGCTGATTCCAGGTACAGGTTGGAATTTTTCCAATCACAGCAGTGTCACAAGGATGGCTAGGTGAAATCACTCTTCGCAGCTGTTCCTCAAAATGGGTAAACAAACATATGGAGGTGAACGATCGGCCAATGGAAAAGTGGAGGTGACGGTGCAAACACGACCAAGGCTTTAATGGCTGATGATATTACATTCACTGTGGTTATTTACCGGAATAGTTCATTTTTTAACGAGCTTAAACGCGGGTGGAAACATTTGCTCGATCTTATGTTTATTTTTTAACGAGCATGAACTATGCGCTAAAACTGCTCGGATCTTGCGTTTATTTTTTAATGAGCATGAACTGTGTGCTAAAACTACTCGAATCTTGCATTTATTTTTTAACGAGCATGAACTGTGTGCTAAAACTGCTCGTTGATAAGTTTGCATGCCCCCAGCATAACAACGCAAATCGAGGTGCATGCCCCCCAAGCTTTATTGCATTCAACTTGGTGGTTGGAATGAAGGTTTACCTTTGAGATTTGGAAAGGAGATTGTTTCATTTTTTAATGAGGTTGACATAGTAAAAGAACTATCCTCATGACTCCTTGTTTCATTTTTTAACGAGGTTGACACGAGATTAGAACCGTCCTCCGAGCCCACTGTATTTACAGTATTTCTATTAGGGCGATGATCCAAGCTGACAAAATGTTTAGGAATCTTCCGAATCCATTAGATATAGAAGATTTCATATTGTAGGTTTCCACTGTGGCCACTTCCGCCAGATTACTTGCAGGCGGTAGGGAAAAAGTACCCATTAAGGCAGGGTCTTTTAGGAGACCTACTCCAATATTTTGAAGCGAATGATTCCTTCCATGGATCATTGGAATGCTTCCCGTAACTTGTGAACTGTCGGGGAGGAAAGCTTGTTGGTCGACGACTGTAATTCCTCCTTGAAAGGGAAATGCAATCTTCCTGAAGTAGGTCGACACAACTGCGGCCATGGCATATATCCAGGGCCTTCCCAGTAGGATGTTGTAATCGAGGTTTCCATCAATTACTTTAACATCAATTCCTACTGTTTTTCCCCCTAGTTCAACTTGCAAGTTACTTAAAATCCCGTATGGAGTGTATGATCATCCATCAAATGCTTTTAACGTCATTGAAGATCTCGACAAGGGTGGTGAGCCTAAATTCTTCTAGCAACTCATCGACATAATACACATAGATGCCCCCTCATCAATAATTGTTCGATGAACAGTTTTGTTGAGGGCTTTCACTTGAATAAGAAAAGCTAGTTGAGCTGGTAGCTGAGGGTCATATCCTTTATGATCAAAGGCCACAAGATTGGAGTCCATTGGGTCAATTTCACCTATTGCTGATAATAAAGCTTGCTCTTGGGAGAGGAAATTTTGCGGTACCTCAAGCGTCGACATAGCGGACGGCGATTGGGCCAGGTCCTCTATTATATTATAATTCTGTGCTATTTTTGCACGAGGATTAAATGTCGACTTGTACACTACTCCCTTTGGCGACTTTATCATTTGTTCAGGAATGGTGGGTGGCACAACTTTGGTCAAAGTTGTTGTCGAACTACTAGGTTGTTCATTAGCCTTGTTATTCGACACCTGTGGATTCCCGTAATCTTTATTCCTTACCAAAGCATCATTTTGCTGCTTTGAGGTAGACAACATAAGCACTTGGGATCGGGAAGCATTTTGATTAGCAACCAGTTTGGTACCCGGGCTTGGAAACGGATCAGTCAATACTGCTGAGGTTTTTGAACTCTTAAAGAGTTTCTTAACTTCAGCTATATGCGGACAATCTCTCGTCCAATGATCCTTATCGCATATATGACACCCCGCAAGGGGGTTTCCTTTTTCTCCCTTTCTTTTTCTTCTTGCCCCCTCGTTGCTTCAGTTGTTTGCCCTTGTCGGTCGACGCAGCATTTACTTCCGAGGCAAGAAGTTCCTCATTTTCATTTTGACTGGAAATCTTACGGGCCCTTGTAGATGTAGCCTTTGTCGATTTCGTGTCTGTCGTGCCAATCACGCCATCGATGGCATAAGAGTCATTGTTTGATTTAGGAGGAGGAGGAATTGAGAATTCCAGTCTAGGGGCGTCAGGTATTTTTTCGTAGAGCGTGCCAGACTGAGTATAGACCAAGTCTAGATATTGCGCACGAGCGATGACTTGCTCTTCCGTTACGACTCCCCCCTTTGCCACATCTTCCATGATTGTAGGAAGTAAGGATTTGATAAACCATTCAGCTAATAGCTGATCGGGAACGTACGTTTTTACCATCCTACGACGACGTCGCCACTCATGTATATGATCAGATATGTGAGTGGCCGTTGTCTGTTTGAAGTTGGTTAGGAGTTCCATTCCCGTTTCATACCTTATCGGTAATTGAAAATGGGTTAAGAAAGTCGTGGCTAAGGTACTGAAGTTGTTGAACGAAGCTCTAGGCAATTCAATATACCATTTTTCCGCTGGACCAGTTAACGTCCTCTGAAAAAGGCGAAGCCTAATCGAATCATCATTTAGGGTGTTTGATGAACACCACAGATGAAATGTCATCACATGATTCGACGGATCTTCACCCGGATTTCCATTAAATTTAGGAATATCTAACGGAAGTTTATGCGGAATCGCTGGCCACCAAGGGGCATAAGCAATTGGATCATTCGTCAGCCGGTTTAGATCTGGTAATTCTAGAGTTGCTACAAAGGGCAACTGTTGATTCAGGTTAGGCGAAGCATACCCAGGATAAGATGGAATCGCCTGAGCAGTGGGCCTTTGCATACCAGCATAATGTATTTGATGCTGGCAACTTTGACAAGGTTGATGGGCATAACCATTATAATATGGTTGTTGATTACCACTTTGGAAATGCGATTGCCCATTACTTACAAAGACTTGTTGCTCAGGTCCTTGATATGATTGCTGGAATGGGGGTTGTTGAGTTTGAACCAGCTCTGGTTGTTGAACCATTTGCTGTTGACCAATACTGGATGATTGACCAAGATGAGGAGTCATAGTACTTGTTTGATCCTGAGTCGCTCCAGATAAGGAGGCACTAACCTGAGGTTGTGATTGAGTCGTTGAGACAAGAGGCTGTTGTATTGCAACCTGAGAAACTTGGGGTTGACATACAACAGGTAGCGCTTGTACTTGCGACGCAATCACCATACCAAGTATAGTGGCAACATTCGACACAGGGTGGACTGGTTGCATTGAATATGCAACCCTTGGTTATTGAGGCAGTATCGGTACCCATCCGCTGGATGTAATTCCAGTTTGACCTGAACTTTGTTGTAAACTCCCATATGGTTGTTCTCCGGGGGGGAACAATGAAAAGGCATACTGCCCTCCATATGGTGGCAATCCAGTACTTAAAGGGTAGATTGGCCTTTGAAGACACATTGGATCAATTTGTTGAGTTTCAACATAAGAAATACCAGATGATAATCCGGATGAAGAAATAGGAACTAACCATGTCGTCGAAACAGTCTCTGATGGGACTCCGGCTTGTTGTTGATAACTTGCCGGGACAGATGGTATACCATCGAACATCGTTGGGGTAGCAGCAGGAGGCTCTGCCGCTGCTGTGTCGGATGACACAGTCCTGGATGTCGACGGTTGTTCAGACATATCTAGTCTATCCAAAAGATTTTCTAGCGATTCTACAAGAACTTACGATGCAAAGAGACTAACTTCGAATATCAACGAGGGAATGGTGATGATTATTCCGTTTAAAATAAATTTTAACGACGCTTAGACACAACCTGCTTTTTCAATTTTTAAAGAGTCGAGAAAAAGCAAAAGATGACTCTAGTCTCCTTCGATGTTTTAACGAGCCCGAAGTGACAAATGCTCGGATGGACTTTTTCCGTTATAGAGTCTGAAAAAGGCCAAAAGGAACTGCTCTGGAGTTCTAGGCAGAGGGTGTGCCAAACTTCTCGCAAAACTGCAGAATACTTTTTAGGGTACGGGCGGTCGATCTTCCTGAATGTTGTGTTCAGTGCATTGCGATCAGTAGGGCGGCCGACACGGCTTCCTAAGGATAAAGGATTTATGCCTATAGGGGTCTCCCAATATATACGTGACGGTACGTGGGAGCACAATCCGTACTGGTGCTATCGTCCCTCAGGAGGAATCACCCACCATGAACGAGATCGACAGTCACCAGGCTTTACGACGCCGGAACACGTCTCTAGCCTAGACCTCTATGTTGTGCGTTATTTTCAAAGCGTTGTTAAGTTCATTCAGTTTATTTTAAGTTGATATTTTTAGAAGTTTTCCTTTCTGGATCACCACGAGATGTATGATACAATTCCTAAATGCAGTCTAAAGATGATAAGCAAGCTTTATAACTTTTCAACTTTGAAAATCCTAGCTATAAAGGGAAAAGAAAGACACCATCTTTTCTCAAAGAGCAATCAGCACACTCTAATGCACTTTTCTTAAATCAAGCATGCAAACTATAAAGATGCAAATGCACAATGCAGGTGTTTGTTTTCCGCTTTCTTAGTATTGATGCCTACAAAGAAAGCTTTTTGTACAACTTTGAATTTGCTTTTAAATGACAAATACAAACAAGTTTACTTTTTCGAAATCAGAAAGGGTAGAAGAGAATACAACACTTTACGACTTTCGAAATGAACACTTGTTTCGACACTTAAAAGAGACAAACTCAAACCAAAAGCAAAAGCAAATGTATAATCAACTGTGAACAGCCAATGAACTCTCTCCTAAGATCACAATCGACAGATCTGAATCAAGGGCTATAGGATGATTATTTCACTCATGCAAAGGAAAACTGTAAATGATGCCACAAACACATAAAAACACTCACAGTCTTTTTGTACAAAAGGAGGTGGAATTTAAGCAGAGAAAAGGAGTTATCAGACTGGTACCTATGCTGGTTACAGGCTGCAAAAATCAGAGATCAAAACAAGGCAAAACAGAGCAGAGAACCCCAGCTGCACAAGGGCAAACTGGTTCAGCGCAACCTCAACACAGGGGTTTTGACATTCAACGCAGGTAGCCTTCACGGGAACTGCGTTGAAATGCAGAATCCCTTCACTGGGTCTGCGCTGAAGGAGAAACTCTCGTTTCCCACAGGTTCTGGGTCACAGATTGCTATTTAATTCACTGTTTCAGGCCAAATAAAAGCAACAAGCAAGGTACAATCAAAGGGATGCTTTGAGGGAGTACTAAGATCTATCACAAAGGATCATCAAATCATTTGTGAGTCCATTGTTCAGATCATAGACAAGTCTAGTGATTGGATCAAAGCAGCGACTGTCTACTTTGCATCTGGGAATAGCAGATGCAGTTCAATTGTTGCTGTCATGTCTATGAAACAAACAATGATAGAAACACAAATAAAATGACTAAACAGATTTCCCCAGCGGAGTCGCCAATTTGTTGTGGGGAAAAATGCCTATGCAGGACGATCCTATCCACCTAAGGTGTGACAGTGCCTTAGCAACAAACAGAGACAGCTATTCTAATATTTCTTCCTTTATGAATTAAGAATGAAGAGAGATAGATGGACTAACCGGTGTCTTCCGTTTGTCCCTCGATCCGGTCTCTCTTCTCTTGGAGGATTCCCAGCTACTTGCCTTCTCGCTCGCCCAGCTTCAAGAGGTTTCTGCAAGATCACAAGAAGAGAACACTACACAAGACATGGATTCATATTCATAACTAGTTCAGGATTAGAAGTAAACTAAACATACTAATGCAATCATACATCAAAGATACATCAGTATATAGGAGAAACCAAGATAGCTTTATTGATGAATAACAAGGTTCAGGAAGAGATACAACCCAGAGGGCTCCAATCCAGCATCTCCTTCCCAGCAAATGGAATTCCTATCTTCACCCCCTTCAAAGCATTAAGCATCCAATGATTCCAATCTCAAACCAACAACAATTCTTTGCAATAACAAAATTCCAGCCTCTAGATCTCATGGAGGAGAGATCCATATATAGATGTTTGGAGAGAGGATGAGTCAGCTTGAGATCTGACTAGTGTCCTCTCCCTCTGTCAATTCTTAATTCCACTTGGAGGTTCTTGCTTCCACTTGGAGATTTGGAACCTCTTACTCATCACCAGTCGAATTCCCTGAGGCAAGTGTCATTTTGGAAGCTTCCTGGGTTCTGACACCTTGAGAAATGAACTTGCCACATGTCCACTCTCGCTCAGCGCAGGTAGCCAGTGTTGGCTTTGACATTCAGCGCAAACAGCTAGTGTAGCCACTGAAATGATCCTGAATTGACTTGTTTTTGAGCAGTTTCTGGTGGAGAACTTCTGTGAATTGCTGTGGTTTGTTAGCCTTGTTCCTCTAGGGGTAGGAACAACATGTTTAGGGACTTTGGATCCCTTAGATTATGGAAATTTTATGCTCAATGCTGTAAGGCACAAAAATGTCTATAACACTCAGCCAAAAGCAAAAAGCAGAATCTGGATAGTATACAAGGCAGTCGAAAAGGGTGACTCAGCATAAAGACAACATCATCAAGCCAAATATAGGAAATGCGCAAATTTTGGGCGGCACATCTTCAGCTGACTCCATCGGTCACAAAGTCAACATTCTCTGACCATTTTGGACAGCTAATACACTTAGAAGTTACTACAGCATTTATTTTCTCAGCTACAACGCTCCAAGAGTTGGCACAATATTAATGAGCCATTAACTCACTAGCTAGATATTTTCTGATGTAAATTTTGTATATATACCTCCCCTGGTAGCGTATTTGGGGTTGGTGATTTTCACTCTGAGGCAAATGTACTGTATATTTTCATATAATCTAATGCAAGAGGCTGGAAAAGCTCAGTGTTTCTTGGATGTTTGATGTCTCGATGATGCTCTGCGTGCTGTTGCAGAATTCCTGTGCTGTCTAATGGAACAATAAGTCTTCTTAATCTATGTTTTATATTCCTATGTTTGTATGAATCATATGCATGTTTCACCAATCTAATAATAGAGAAAAAGAATAGTACAGGATATGTTGGTATACACGCTGTATTCAATCTCTGTTATTGAAATGTTTTCTTCAGAATTAATCATGAACATGAATTCTTAATTGCTCATGTTTGTATCAATTCTATATATATATATGAATATTATGCAGGAATTCTTCAGTGCTCCTAAGTAATATTCCCACTGTTCTCCATATCAGCTTACTGAAAGATCCTTAGTTGCCTTTCACGCCCTGATTCCACCACATCTATTCACAGATTTAAAAAATTGTTCCTTAAACACTTATCTGGCTCTGTAGCATCACTGTTGTATCAACGCAGACATATCAAGAAATTAAACATCACTGACTCCATGCCCAATGGCCTAGAGCACCCTGATAAACATATATCTATCTTGACTGAAATCATCATCCAGCAAATTTCAAAACAAAACCTTGAGCATCATAACTAGCCTAAAATATTATACAAACAAAGTTAAATCATAAAGAGAGAGCCCTCTCTGGTCATAGGTGGGCTAGAACCTGTGACCCAAAGATTGGTTAGTGGTTACCTCGGCCGTATTCCCTTGGGAGTCAAAGGGAACAACCTGAGTGTTAACATAATTGGCGACTCCGCTAGGGAACTGAATGAATTTCATAAATCCCTGTATGATTCCTAATACTGTAGATAAAGCCTGAGTGACAGCCAGACAGTCTTAGAAACTGCCTCTGATTTGCACTTGCAGGAGTATATAAAAGCTGCCTCAATCAATCTTTATTCAGTCTTAAGTTCCATACAGTCGTTCTATACATGATCAGTCCTTTTCAAACATTAATATTTCTTAGAAAAATCTTCCAAATAAAATCATAAGAAGCTGGCTCCTAAAAAGAGAACTAGGCACACCAGGTCAAATCCTGACCCAAATCCTCCACCTGTTTTCGACAATCCAAACTTGATCCCCAAGACTCTTAGGAGCCAAAAGGAACCAGAACAATCTCCTGAATCTAGCCCTGAGGCAGTTCAACAAAGTTTTATTCCAACCCCAGCAAAACCATCAATCCACCTTCATACAACTCATTCTTCCCCCTCTTCATCATCCACTTCACAAAACATATTGTCCACACCTAATACACAAACTGCTGTTGCTGTCCCTGTTGTTCCAGTTGTTCGCTTCCTACCAGTTGTACCGCTTGTCCCACCAAACATGGCTAATAGATATGCTCCACTTCAGTTACCTGGTAATCCGGGGCTATGCCTCAAGACTACCAAGGTAAGATCACTTATTTTGATGGAACCAGTACATACACTGCCGTACAGCATACCAAGAAAATGCAAGATTACTTTGAAAACTATGAGATAGATGATGATGATGTAAGGATGAAAATTTTTGTCCAAAGTTTAACAGGCGAGGTAAGAACTTGGTTTAGAGCACTTGCTGCAAATTCTATAGCTAATTCGGGTGCCCTTTATCAGTCATTCCTGAACAGATGGGAAAAGAAAAAGGACCCTCTACACATTTTGTCTGAATATGACACCATAAGGAGAGGCCCACAAGAAACTGTCTCGGACTATTGCACTAGATTCAATACTATCTATAATGCAATTCCTCAAAATCTCAGGCCTCCACCTGATTTAGCATTGATTAAGTTCCCAGATGGGTTTGATGCTGATATGGCATATCAGTTAAGAGAAATAGCCCCTGCAACTTTGGCAGACATGCAAAACGTAGCCGTAAGTGTAGAGGCAAATTTGATTGCTAAGAGAAATCAAGCAAGAACTGAAAAAAGAACTACTTTTAAGGAAGAACCCTCATCATTTGAGCAAAAGTTAGATGCAATCATCAAAGGTATGGATAGACTTGGGGACAGAGTGGAAACCATAGAAAGAAAGTCATCATGGGAAGGGCAAACAAGCAATATTAGAAACCCAAACTTTAGAAAGAATCAAAATCCCAATGTTGGAAGGACTGATCCTGACCAGCATGTCAGACCCCCTTTCCAAGAGAACTATGCTGAGGCTTCAACATCTAGTGAACCTAATGAGGACCCTCACATCAACCTAATGGGTTTGGACAGTGAAAATCAAGTTTTTTTAACACAAGAAGATCATAAGGATGATGATATTAGTCAGCTCCAGACTAAATCAGGTGAATCATTCGATTTCAAACAAGGTTATGACACAGCTGTCTTTGAAGTTCATAAGCAATACAAATTAAGAAGAAGAACTATAAATGTGACACAGCCTGAGAAAACAAACGATAGCCAGCAGCCTAAGAAAGCTATTGTCACAGAGCCTATCAAAAAAACTGATTCAATTACGAATGAAGTAACAGTTGAAGAGGTAACTGAACCATTCCCCTCAAATCAAGAACCAATGGTTACACCTTCTTTACAGCATAATCCAAGTGTCACTATTCAAAAAGTAAGAAAAAAGGACAAACCTCAAGATCAGATTGAAAGACAAGAAGAGGTCTCTAAAAACTCAATTGAGAAAGAAAAAGTGGTTAACCAGAACACCAAGATCCAATCTGAAAAACCTTTTGACTTAGAAGCTGAAATTGGTAAATTAAAGATAGCCATTCCTCTTTCAGAGCTAGCCAAACATAACATCTACAAACAACAAATCAAGAAATCCCTTCAACTGACCCACAACAAAGATGATGTCAATGTGTTGGATGACACCCCAGAATTTCTTTTCGGTCCAGAGGTTGATGGAAAGACAGGAGCTACTGGAATCTTACCTTTTTATGTCAGCTTGCATATTCATGATAAGATATTACACAATGCAATGTTTGATTCAGGCGCTTCTCATAACCTTATGCCTAAGTCAGTAATGGAAAGATTGAATTTAGACATCACAAGACCATATAAGGACCTATTTTCATTTGACGCCAGCCAAGTTAAGTGTTTAGGCTTGATAAAGGATTTATGTGTTTCCCTTGTTCAGTACCCAAACAAAACAATCTTAATGGATGTTGTAGTTGCTGATATCCCACCCAAATATGGAATTTTGTTATCAAGATCATGGGGAGCCAAACTCCAAGGTTCCCTACAATTGGACATGTCATATGCCACCATCTCTGTCTTTGGGCAACCAAAGAGGCTATACAAAGAATCACTCATGAAATACATGGTGAGCAGTGAAGAAAAACCTCAAAATTTCCCCATTTATGCAGTCCATTCTGACATGGATTCCTTCATTCTGTTCAATGATGATATGAGCCCAACATGGGATGCCAAATCTGTATTATCTGAACAAGATATGCATATGAGTGAGAAATCAAGTTCCCAAGAGATCAAGGTTGGGAAATCAATTGATGAGACCATTCTAGAAGACAAACCAGATGAAAAACAAGAACTCCAACATATAATTCCAAGTCATAGAGAAGCTGTTAAACCTCCCCTAAATCAAGAGATCCTTTGGTTTCTTGAGTTTGATGGATCAGTCAACAAATTAGGGGCAGGAGCTGGGGTGTGGATTCATAACAAACAAAGCAATCATGCAAAAGGTCGAGCTTATAGGCTTAATTTCAGATGTACTAATAATATGGCAGAATATGAGGCTCTTCTGTTAGGCCTCAAACTGGTAAAATCCCTACAGGCCACAAAGGTTTCAATCCTGGGAGACTCAGACCTCATTATTCAGCAAGTGAAAGGGAATTTTGTCACCAATGACAAAAGATTAAGGTCATACAGGTCTGCTGCTATTGAAATGCTCAAAGCTTTCACTGAATTTCAAATAACCAAAATATCTAGAACCCACAACCTTCATGCACACAGTTTAGCTACGTTTGCCAGTACATGCAAATTGCCTTTTGAACCCAACCATTGTTTTACATATGAGATAAAACACAGACCCTCTATCCCAAACAATGTGAAGGATTGGCAAGTATTTGAGGATGACACACAGATAAATAGTCTCTTGACCTTGCAGCATGAATTTTCAGGTTTGAACATCGATGTTGATTCTGTGAAAGACACACAACCACCAAGTGAACAGGACCAAACAACAATATCACCCAAAACAACAAATCAAATACTCTGTCCAACAACCTTTGACAAGGAAAATATACAAGAACTTAAACAATTGCATGTTGATGAGATAACCGGCGCAGAGGCTGAAGTCATACAACTAAAAGACAATTTCCTACCAACAGGGCTGACTCCATTGGAGGACATTTTTGACTCAAATGATGTTCCTAGGAAACCAAAAATGCAACCCCTTAATGCTGCTATTGAAGAATGCAACACTGGGACTACTGAAAAACCCAAGATAATAAAATTGTCTGCATCTTTACCCCCTGACCAGAAGCCCAAATACATTGACCTCTTTAAAGAGTTCCAGGATGTGTTTGCATGGAGTTATGAGGATTTGAAATCCTATGACACCTCTGTTATTCAACACACTATCCCTCTCAAGCCTAATCAAAAGCCATTCAAGCAAAAATTGAGAAGAATTAATCCTATGCTTCTCCCTTCAATTGAGAAAGAGGTACAAAAAATGTTTAAAGCAGGTATCATAGCACCAATCAGGTTTTCAGACTGGATTTCAAATTTGGTCCCCACAAGAAAGAAAACTGGTGAGATTAGGCTTTGTGTCGATCTAAGGAATTTGAATCAAGTATCCCTCAAAGACAACTATCCCTTACCAAAAATGGATCACATTCTCCAAAGAGTGGTAGGGGCTTCAAGAATCTCATTGCTTGATGGATTCTCAGGCTTTAATCAGATCCTAGTCCACCCTGATGATCAAGACAAAACAGCTTTCACAACCCCATGGGGAACTTTTAAATATGTCAAAATGCCTTTTGGGTTGAAAAATGCAGGAGCTACATTTCAGAGAGCAATGGATATTGCTTTTGCTAAAGAGATTCGGGATTTCCTTGTTATTTACTTAGATGACCTCACACCTTTCTCAAAGTCTGACCAAGAACATCTGAAACATTTGAGACAAATATTCATAACATGTAGGAAATATGGGATTTCCTTAAATCCTAAGAAGTCTCTATTTGGTTTGGAAGAAGGTAAGCTATTGGGTCATATCATTTCAAAGGATGGCATTAGAATTGATCCAGACAGAATACAGGCCATCTTGCAAATGCCCCATCCAAGAAATATTAAAGAATTACAAGCCTTCTTGGGAAAGATCAACTTTTTAAGGAGATTTATCCCAAATTTAGCAGAATTGATCAGATTGCTAAACAACATGCTAAAAAAGGATTCTAAGGTGAAATGGACAGTAGAAGCAAATCAAGCTTTTGAAGGTATTAAATTGGCCCTTACCCAAACCCCAGTCTTAACAAATCCTCAATTTGACAGAGAATTTATCATTTTCTCTTTTGCCTCTCAGCATACCATTGCTGCTGTCTTATTGCAGAAAGATGATCAAGGGAATGAAAAACCTATTGCTTTCTTTAGTAGAGCCCTTAGAGATGCACCTCTGAAATATCAGATCATGGAAAAGCAAGCTTATGCTTTGGTCAAAGCCATCAAGGACTTCAGGATCTACATCCTATACTCCCATGTCATTGCTTATGTACCAAATCCCATTGTAAAAGACATACTGACTCAAGAAAACTTAGAGGGCAGAAGAGGAAAATGGATTGCAAACATTTTAGAATTTGACATTGAAATCAGACCTACAAAACTAATAAAAGGGCAAGGTTTGGCTAAATTGATGTCTGAAGCTAACTTCCAAGCCTTGGATATTAACCAACTGGACAATGAACCGGAGCTGGCGACTCCAAAGATCAATGTAGCCTTTGAACAATCCCTGTGGTATTCTGATATCTGTTATATATTGCAAAACCTGTGTGCTCCCCCAGGATTGTCCAGAACCAAGTCTAGATTTCTAAAGATGAAAGCTTCAAGATTTTGTGTTATAGATGGTAATTTACTATGGAAAAATCATGAAGGTATACTGTTGAATTGCTTGAATATGGATGAGACTAACAATGTTATGAAAGAATTCCATGCAGGTGATTGTGGTGGACATTTGTACTGGAAGTCCACTGTGGATAAGATATTAAGGGCAGGTTACTATTGGCCCACTCTATTCTCTGATGTTAAAAATTTCACCACTTCATGTCACAAGTGTCAAGTGTTTGAGGGAAAAAGAAAGTTACTACCACTTCCCTTAAAGCCTATTGCAACAGAAAGGCCCTTTCAGCAATGGGGCTTGGATTTCATTGGGGAAATTCATCCTTCATCTTCAGGCCAGCATAAATGGATTCTAACAGCCACAGATTATTTTACTAAATGGATTGAGGTTGTTCCATGCAGACAAGCAAATGATTCCACTATCATTCAGTTCCTTGAGACTAATATTCTTTCCAGATTTGGTTGTCCTGACAAGATTATAACAGACAATGCTGCTGCTTTCAGATCCAAGAAGATGGTGAACTTTTGCCACAAATTCCATATTACTTTGGGCCATTCTACTGCATACTACCCTCAGGGCAACGGTTTAGCTGAATCATCTAACAAAAGTCTTATCAACATCATTAAGAAGATATTAGAAGAGAATAAGAAAAATTGGCATGAGAAGCTTGTAAATGCCTTATGGGCAGATAGGTTAACAACCAAAAGATCTATTGGGGTCAGCCCATATGAGTTAGTTTATGGAATGGAAGCCAAATTTCCTTCATCACTAGGAGTCCCTGTCATGAAGCTGCTTCAAGAAAGTCAGGCTGAACCAAATGACATGCAAAGAAGAATCAATCAGATTATTTGTTTACAGCAAACCAGAGATCAAGTGTTCAGCAGAGTGCAAATCCTACAAGAGAAGTTGAAGAAAGCCTTTGATAGAAGATCAAAGGCCGAAGATTTTTTCATCGGTGATAAAGTGCTTAAATGGGATTCAAGAAGAGAAGATAAGGGAAAACATGGCAAATTTGATTCCCTTTGGGCGGGACCCTTTGTAATTCAAGCAGTGCAAGGAAATAACACTTATTTCTTGAAGAATTTAGATGACACTGAAGCTAAAGAGGGCCCTGTGAATGGCCGGATGTTAAAGCACTACTTTGATTTCTTTCCATGTATATAGCATGGCTCTTCCCTGTACATTATCAGTTGTATATAGTATTTTCTTTCAGCATATAGATAGTTCAGCTCCAGAAGTTTTGTAAATAAGCAGAAAAAGGCTTTTATTTCAGAAGTTCCACAATGGTGACAGATTCCAGTTTTGAAATCCAGTGAGAAAGCTCTCAAGTTTTGATAAGAAGTCTAAAGCCAAGGCCATCTGACCTGCTGTTCTTGGTCTTTCAAGTAGAAAAACCATCCCCAAGTGGAGCCACTGTTAGCCTCCTATACCAATAGGTTTTCATTTCTCATGATTGACAGTGGAAGTGCCAAAAATGTTCATCTTCCATGCTGCTAAGGTTCCTTTTTTGTGAAAGAAACAGACAGTTAAAAAATGTAAAGAGGGTATGCCTTAAAAGAATAATCAAAAGGCAAGAAAATGAATTGGTCAAAGAAAAAATAAATGAATTGAACCCCAAATAAAGACCATGAAAGTGGATAATCCAAAATGCCACTGCTACTTTGATGGGTGGTCCAACAGCTCAAGCTGGGCCTCTCCATGTTTTAAATTGCATGTTGTAGAC
Organism: Pinus tabuliformis; assembly: GCA_031772625.1. Lineage (NCBI taxonomy): Eukaryota > Viridiplantae > Streptophyta > Pinopsida > Pinales > Pinaceae > Pinus > Pinus tabuliformis. Next base: position 1,950,048,443 of record CM062816.1, read on the forward strand.
TAGAAAGGAAGTACCTGCTCAAACAGTTCAAGCTTGACAGATGACTAGGTGGATAGAGAAAGGAAGGTGCCCAACTGCTTAATCTAGGCCCTTGGAAGTCATAAGGGTAGACTTAGATAGGAGGGAAGCAAAAAGAAAAGAGAATTATCAGGGTTTGCAAGGCTAAGTGCACCCATCCAAAGGAAGAAAAAATGTTAGGCATATTAGGCAGGGTAGGCAGTTGAAGGTTGCAGAAAGCAAGATCTAAGCATATGACATGGGAAAAATCACAATGATGTCACCAGCAGGAGAAAGGCAAGAGCAATGGCCTATTTGGCAAACTACTAAACCATCACTAACTTCCCTCATCCCCTTCAAAAGTTTCTTACTAACATCCCATGAGCACTGCAGGATCTGCCTGATCAGTCCTCCTTACATTTCTCATTTGTAAAAATTTCATGTCAGAAGTGACTTCTCTCTTTGAAAAGAGGCCACATTTCTTGTGTAAAATCTTTCTTCGCTCCTATCTGCTTCTAAAACTAAGTTTACTCATTAAACTTAGCTCTTTGCCCCTCTCTCACATCCCCAATTCATATTAATTTCTAATTTTTACTATATAAATCCCTAAGTGCTACCCCTCCCCGTACTATTATAGCATTGTATGCAAACAACCCAAAAATGTATAAATATCCCCCCCCTTTAGCATTATATCTAACTAGCACTTCTATGGGAGACATTAGTCCACCAGGGACTACAGTCAACCCTTGCTTTGGGATTACTCTAACCCTTGGTTAGAATAATAACCTATACTAAACCTTCACCTACCCATTTTCCGAAAAAACCCATGAAAAACCCTTTCCCTCTGTTCAAACCTAAGGTTAACTGTTTGATTAACCCCGACACATTAACCCATATGTATTGCAAAAACCACGTAAACCCCCTAACCCAAAGTTCTAAACCCGCATTATTTAAATGAATATTTTAATTAGCCGGCGGGTCCCCACCCAAACTTGCACGCTGGGTCGGGGCACCCGCCAGCCCTCGATCTCCCGCTGCCCTCAATCCAACGCTGGGCGGTCGATTTCAGATTTCAACCTACCGCGCTTTAGCGTCGGGGGAGCGGGTGGTTTTTCTCCCGTACGCTGGACGCGTGGCAGCCATCGGAGGTGTTCGGAGCCCCCCTCCCCTATACCGCCTTCTCCCAAAAGCGGTGCGGGGAAACCACATACCGCCCTCCCTCAACCCGCCTCCCCTGTCACGTCACCCCCGCATCACCATGACGTCATACCATCGGCCCCCGCTACCGCGCCTCGTGGCCCTCCACATCATCTCGTGGCCCCCACATCCCGCCACCGTGTCCTGCCATGCTGGCCTCCAGCTCAGCACCCACGTCACCATCCGTACCCGGGCCCGCCATGACGTCATGCTGACGTCATCGGCGGAAAAGCGCCAAAAACCCATATTTTCCAAATTTGTCGTTATAAACACGCATTTGAGCTGTTTTATGTCATTTTCATTCGAAAAAAGACAGAGCCGTTGTTTTCATTCGCTCCAAAAATTGCCTCTACGCTGCAAATTCAAAGTTTGGGACGCCATCATTTACCAATTCAGCTGCATTTTTCATCCACTGTTCAACCCGGCAGCTCTCAGCGCTATTGGTCCAGGTATTTGCCGAAATTTACCTGTTTTACCCATGTTCATGCCATTTCTCTGCAATATTTTCCACTAAATACCTGGTAAATCCTAAATTAAAGATTGTTATTTAGTTAATGCTGGACCAAAACAACCTACATTGCTCCCTGCTCCAAAATTCACTGTTGAGAAATCATTTGCGGCCTTAATTTACAATTTATCCTCCAAACTGCCCGACATTGTTCCCTTTTTCCGAGTACATACTTGAAGAACTGAATTTTACCAAGTTATAATCATACCCCCCCTCTGCAATTTATCCTCATTGTTCACAATCCTTGTGAATTTACCAGAGCAGAGCAGAGGCAAGCCTGCTTAATCCACCTACTCCTCTTTGAAGAACACATCTAGCATCACCTGCATTCAATCTGCCACTTGACTTCTAGAAAGATTTGCAAGCTATTACAGTTACGTTGTTACATTCAGAAACTGCATTGCAAAGATAACACTTGAGGACTATACAATGGCTGCACCTGCACCCACAGCTCTCAGTGTTGCCCCCATGAATCCACCAAACAAAGAGCTAGAGGCCCTGCCTCTTGCTGACAGAGATTATCTCATCCAAGACTTTGTGGGTGATAGGAACCATTTGCAAACCTTCAGGGAATTGAGGGACAACTATTTGAACAACAATGACACATATGGGATATGGGAATCTAATATGCCTTATTACTTTCTCCCATCTGTTAACATTTTTCCAGAAATTATCCGCTTATGTGCTGAGAATTATGATCCAAATCACAGAGCTGTCAAGTCTCCATCTGGGAGCATACTCTTCCACATCAATGCTGAGTCCATCAACCAGATGCTCAACTTCAAACAAACTCAGCTGTTGTATCCCTTCTCCATGAACTATCTGCTGGATACAGGTGCCAAGCTTTCCACTGCTGACATTCAGAAGATCAACCAGACATTTATGAGAGCTGACCGCTAGCCCACAGGGCCTCCAACAGGGCAGGGCCTCTATGACAAGCTTGAAAATCTATTTTTTATTGAACATGAGATCAATCAGCTATTTGAGGTTCCTCCAAATTTTTATAAATATACAGAGGCAGATGAAACCTTGGTGAAAATTCGAAGACACCAGTTGCCCAAAGAGGATTGGTGGCAGGAAATGCTACAAATTTTGCCTCAGTAATCTCAGTTGATCAATCCTAGTCAGCTTCCACTCAGCCAAAAGCAAAAAGCAGAATTTGGACAGTATACAAGGCAGCCGAAAAGGGTGACTCAGCATAAAGACAGCGTCATCAAGCCAAATATAGGAAATGCGCAAATTTTGGGCGGCACATCTTCAGCCGACTCCATCGGTCACAAAGTCAACATTCTCTGACCATTTTGGACAGCTAATACACTTAGAAGTTACTACAGCATTTATTTTCTCAGCTACAACGCTCCAGGAGTTGGCACAGTATTAATGAGCCATTAACTCACTAGCTAGATATTTTCTGATGTAAATTTTGTATATATACCTCCCCTGGCAGCGTATTTGGGGTTGGTGATTTTCACTCTGAGGAAAATGTACTGTATATTTTTAGATAATCTAATGCAAGAGGCTGGAAAAGCTCAGTGTTTCTTGGATGTTTGATGTCTCGATGATGCTCTGCGTGCTGTTGCAAAATTCCTGTGTTGTCTAATGGAACAATAAGTCTTCTTAATCTATGTTTTATATTCCTATGTTTGTATGAATCATATGCATGTTTCAACAATCTAATAATAGAGAAAAAGAATAGTACAGGATATGTTGGTACACACCCTGTATTCAATCTCTGTTATTGAAATGTTTTCTTCAGAATTAATCATGAACATGAATTCTTAATTGCTCATGTTTGTATCAATTCTATATATATATGAATATTATGCAGGAATTCTTCAGTGCTCCTAAGTAATATTCCCACTGTTCTCCATATCAGCTTACTGAAAGATCCTTAGTTGCCTTTCACGCCCTGATTCCACCACATCTATTCACAGATTTAAAAAATTGTTCCTTAAACACTTATCTGGCTCTGTAGCATCATTGTTGTATCAACGCAGACATATCAAGCAATTAAACATCACTGACTCCATGCCCAATGGCTTAGAGCACCCTGATAAACATATATCTATCTTGACTGAAATCATCATCCAGCAAATTTCAAAACAAAACCTTGAGCATCATAACTAGCCTAAAATATTATACAAACAAAGTTAAATCATAAAGAGAGAGCCCTCTCTGGTCATAGGTGGGCTAGAACCTGTGACCCAAAGATTGGTTAGTGGTTACCTCGGCCGTATTCCCTTGGGAGTCAAAGGGAACAACCTGAGTGTTAACAAATCCTAACCTAGTGGATAAGTTTGGATTGACTAAAGAAATGCATTCAAAGTATTGGTTGGTGCATTTGGCTACAGGGACCAAGAAAGGAGTTCATCATTGGGTGAGAGCTTATGAATTTGACCTAAATGGTATGCCTACATCATCACATATAAATGTGCTTCCTTTCATATTATACAACATGCTTTTCGACATGGATTCATTGTACCTTCACATGACTAAGCTAGATTGCTACGAGAAGGATATTGAGTGCTTGGATGATGATGGAGGGAAAACAATATTCCAGGGTGTTCACAGTGCTAGACCTGCCAACATGTCAAGGGATCTCCCCTATAAGAAGTCCCAATTATACATAAGACCGTTTGGTGTAGCAGTCCTAGCAGTGGGTTGTACTATAATGCCTTGACCATCATTTCGCATAGAGGTAAGTAAGATGTCCATATTGGTTGCAAGGGTGTGATAGCTGTGGCGAGTCAAGGAAGGTACATGAGAGGTTCTAACACATGGGGAGTGAGGTGAGTGCACCCCTTGGAATCCTGTAATAGCACTTGGCTTGGAAGGGATCACATGAGAAAATATGCATCATCGGTTGCAGAGAAAGATAGCAAGAGATCCAAAGTGATGTTCAAACCAACATCACATCTACAACAATATTCATACAATTGCATACAAAATAGTTCATAAAAAAAATGCGTAAGTTAAATAACATACATTGCTACAACAACCGGAATAGTCCAACTACAATAACAACATATGCATCAAACATGTTTTCTCTGTTATATTAAGAAGTGTAAGTTCCCGTCATACAATACATCGATGTGCATCTACTAGTTCCAATAGTGGAACATTAGAGCCACAACCACCTCCTCCTCCAAACAGATATACTAGATCTACATAGTGGAGAAGCCAAGGTGCGTTACAATACTATCCAAGCTTTCTCTAAGATACTCCTATCGAATCTTCGTTGACCAAAAGCCTTTACAATGAGTTATGAGGGACTATTTATAGAAAAGGGTGGGGTGACCCTTGACATTCCCCTTTGTGACAATTCATCTACCCTCGTGACTCTTCATCTACTCTATGACTGTTACATCCAACTATCGACACTTGAACTTACACTTGGCAAGATGTTACATTACAATGCACATGTACCCATGTGAGACAAAATGGCTTGAGAAATCCATGCAAAACATCACTATGACTTGGATGATATTGAGAATTCTAACTCTTTGACATCTTATCAATGATCGACAGTAGCGAAATGATGCCAAGATCAATTGTCTGCAATGGTGTCCATGTACTCAAAGGTGACATCTTTCTGGAACCTGACTCTTGCCTCCATAGCATAGGGGTACACTACTTGGGCTCCTTTGTCCAGCTCGTTTGAAAGCATGTGCATCATTGTCTTTATTGCTGTCAGACCAACAACATACTTGTGCATGGTTTCTACACTGATTGGCAAGTCTGGGCTGGTGGCTATGTACATCAACTCATCAAAGTACAAGTGAATCTCTAGTGGGACTTATGCCTTTTCCTTCGCCTAGGTTAGATTCCCAAGAGATGGGATCGCATGTGCGTGCACCACAACATCCATACTCTTGAATACACCTACGTGGGAAGCCTATAGACTAGCGATGAGCTATGAGAGCTCTTCATGGTTCTAGATCTGACTCCAGATGCATGACTTTCACTCGACCGATTTGGGCTTCATCATCTTAGGAAAGTGAAGCAGGGCTCCCTTGTATCTCATCATCCATGTTTGCATGTAATAAACAGTAGCATGGAAATTCGACAAGCTACATGCCCTTCTAGCACATCCCTACTGCCATCCATTGAGATGGACGACTACCTTATGCATAGTACCAAACTTGGAATACACTGCCCGCATGACTGTGTCAAGGGACAACACTTCATCTAGTATTGCCTTCCTCAATTCTGCTCAGGCGGATGCTGTAACAAATTATCCTCCATGCTTGGTCATCTGTAGTTCCTTCACCATTCGCTTGTTCTTAGCGATCAGAAAGGGAACACTCGAGCTAGTGGCTTCGGCATAATCTTTGCTAGCATCGTCCAATGGCGCTGGATGTTTGTGCACGTCAGAAAAAAATCACTCGTTCCCCATACTGCGAAGGATATGTATGATATTCTAGAGTTGACACACTGCGCGATTTCACAGCTCTATGTTGAGACTCATCGAATGAGATGTTGTGCATCTCTCCTTCCGAATGATCTCCAAGGATCTCAGTGTCTCCTTGGTCACTAAGGACTTGCTCATCTTCTGGATGCAGTGAACTTGGTGGGTCAACGTCTTGGCCATGAGGCATGAGGTTGGTGTCTTACTCTAACTCCTACTGCTCCATATCTGTATCCATTTGTCCAAGTGCTCGCTCTTTCTCTTGAGCGAACTCCTTCTCCTGCAATGGCTCACCCTGTTTGCCTGATGCCAACTATTCTAATGAGTTGACTACCTGTATGGGCATTGTTTCATCTGTTTGCACAAGATGCACCCTCTATTGTACCTATTCTTGTTGTGCTTCCTTCTCCTAGCTTCACAAATCTTGTTCCTTCCAGTGTTTCTCCTTCAACTCATGCAACTCCTTCCCCGTTTCCTCCATTCTTCATTTCTCTCTGCCTTTGTGCATTTCACTTATTGCGTTGTTTCTTATTCACCTATATAGCCATATATGGTTTGTCCACAAGTGGATATGCTCGAAACTTACATATTTTCTCTTCCTCCATGCGATCGACAATCTTCCTCTTGCCCTTGTCGTGCACTAGTATGTTCACCACTACTGCTATTTCTTCTTCTGGTACTCTTTGGGATGCTGCTTGACATTGCTTCACTAACCATTCCACAATGAAGCTAATTGGTTCATTGAGTTTGGGGGAGTTGTATCAATATCTCCATGGGTCCTCCTTTGCCAATTGACATGCCCCGTGGATCTAGTTGAACTGTACTCTCGCACAGTGATATTTCACAAGACAATGTGGGTCATACAGACTGTACCTTCGGAGGTCGAATGGATACATATTCGTCTGCTCTGCTTCGACATCCAAATGCTTGAAACTCTAGATCTCGTATGACCCAATGCACAATGGAAGAGCGGTCCAAGGTTCCTTTTTCTTCCGGTGCAGCCTATCTGTTATTCCTGCCGAGATGTGATAAGCTACTTCCTGCATGATGAGTATGTCCAAGGCAAAGTTTGGTAGAACATGCAGAGGATTCTCAATGCTATAAATCTATTGGCCATGGGATCCCCCCAAGGCAAGTTTTGGGGCTTAAAGCCCAAGTTTTGACTAAGTCCATTGTAAAGACTCCATGATTTATGGGTGTGGAGTACGAAGATGGTAAATGAGTCAGAGGGTTGTCTGCTCTCATTTTTTTAATGTAATGTCAGTTCAAGAGATCTAGCAAGGCTCTAAATGTAAAGAGACATCATTTAAGGATAGAATGAAGACATGAAGAAATGAATCTATGAAGCATTGAGTCGAAGTGTAAGTCGTGTCCATGGATTGTAGAGTAGGAGAAGACTCTGCAGCTGAGTGCACGGACCCCGCAGGTTGAGTCTATAACCGAGTAAATCATTAATAAAGAGAAGTGTTACCATATTTCTGTGTATTTTTTTCTGTTTTATTGCATTGAAGTGTATTGGGTATGAATTTTAAGTTTACTATTATTTTACTACGTGAACTTATATGAATGTGATAAAGCAAGTAACTATAATATAAGGCATTTGTTTACGCGAATATAACTAATTGTTATAAGAAGATAAGTAAGATCCACGACAGAACTTGGAGAAATAGTGCAGAGTGCTATCCTAGCAATGCAAAAGCACCACAGCCCCTGGTTAGGGCTGTGTGAAGTCAAGTATAACAAGGGTGTGAAGGCCTCGCAGGTCAGGAAAGTGCGTGAAGTGACCTGCATGAAGGTATTCATGGTTCGACTAAATTGACCTCTCAGACATCTCAACGGTTCGGAAACCTAGTTCCATAATCCCCCCATACTGCTTCGGGTAAGACCTCAGTCCACACTTTGTGGACTATTTCTGAAAGGGCCTGTAGTATAGGGATTTGTTTGGATAATTAATTCTGAACCTGGGTCAGGCCCCAACAAGCCAAAAAATGGTTTTGTTTATGGGACTGGAATCTGCATAGAGATGTCTGATGTCGTATCACTGGAATCCAACTAAGAAAGAAATTAAAGATTGGTTGGATAGGAAGATTCACATGTTTGTGGCACAGGAGAACATGAATTCATGACTATCAAAGGAAAAGTGGTTATATTGCTACCTGTCCACGGAAATCCACAAAATTTTCTTCACACCTTTCCCTACTAAGTTATACAAGTGGATTACGAAGCTAGAAAATAGCCAAGGAAGGTGGAAACTCGATAATTCTATTATGTGGACTCCAGAGTTGGTGCGCAGATTGGAAGTATTGGAGGATAAGATCGCACACATTGTTGATCACTGGCTCGATCGAACTATAGGAGGATTCATTACTGAGTTCACGGTAGATACTTCAGTTAACTATAGCGAGGCAGAGTGAGGATTCCTCAAAGGACCACAAGGTAAGTACGTTAAGTCTCTGAACACTTGGATTAAGATGCTACTGTGTGAAAAATGGATTATGTGAATACATTGATGTTCGGGGCTATGTGAAGTGGGAGAATATACAGGAAAGAAAGTAGTGTAGAGCTAGAAACTAGCCCCTTGATTCCACCTCTGCAAGGGGATGAGGAAGAGCTCATGAAGGTCTCACCAAGAATTATGATCCATTTGATCAGATAGAGGATTCCACGCATACCACCCCCACCCACATCATCACCAGCTTCACTGCCTTCACCCCCATCTTCACCCATACCACCTCCACCACCACTGTGAGTCGATATGGCAAGCGTGATAAAGTTGCCAGTATTCAAGGGAATAGGAAATGAAGATCCCGACCAATTTTGGTTCGTGATAAGGGTTTTATGGGAATCATAGGGAGTGAAAAATGATAACATAAAGAAATCAACACTGGTTAGTGCTCTGCAAGATCACATGCTGAGCTGGTATATTAAGTATTCTAATGACAATCCGAATGTGGGGGTCGCAGATATCCAAATTGCACTAAACAAAGAATTTAGTAGGCCGAAGTCAGAGGTGCAGTCAATCATTGGATTCAAGGAGATCACAATGCTGCTAGGCGAGACTCCTTGGGAGTTGGATCAAAGACTGAAGTGTACAATTTGTGAAGCCAATATGACTTTGACAGATGGACAACACTGCGAATGGTTTGTAGCATCTCTAACACCGCATTTGAGGAACGTGCTGTCACAACATAGATTAACTTCTCAGGTAGAGGCCTTGGAGATTGCAATGAGACTACACGAGACCCTGATACAGGACCCTAACCTTAGAATTCAACAAATCCATGCACAGTTGAAAAACTTGTGCCTTCTGATTCAGAGTTTGAAACAAGACAGGACAGCTCGCCTGTAGGTGCGCGAGGAAGTATGGTGCATAAAATTCAAGGGTCAAGGACATGACAAGGACCAATTCCTAGTGTTCATGAATTACTTTAGGAGAGGAGGGTTGATGCCGTTAAGATCGGAGGCACAAGCAGGACCTAGTGCGACACCTGCTTTGTGGTGCGCAATTTGTCAAATGGGAGGAAAGCATATTACGGACAACTGTCATCTGGTGCAGAAGTACACGCAGAATTCGCAATAGCTGTTCTGTAATTTCTGTAGATTAGTGGGACATGATGAGTGCACCTGTAAAAGCTATGAGCTAATAATGGATTGAACTCCCACCTATAGAGTCCAAGCCAAAACACGGCCCCTTGACCAGAATGGAGGAATGACGCTAACTAGATTTCAGGGGCACAAATGAGGCCGAGGTGGAGGAGGACCTGGAAGAGGTCATGGATAGCTAATATGCTACAATTACGGAGGGCCAGGACATTATGCCCATGATTGTATGAATCTGACGCATCCATCATGTCTATATTATACCTTGTTTGATCATGAGACAGTGAATTGTCCCACACTGATACCAAGGTTGCACAACAAGGGAGCGCTCCAACCTCCCCTGACTCAGAACCTACAGATGATGAGGTTTGAGCTGCACGTGGAATACCCCAATGTGAACATTGTGCTCCGAAGTGGCATTACGACAAGAGATGATAAAGGCAAGTAGCATGAAGATAGTACTTAGGTTTTCAAGGCTTCGACGAAAGAAACAGAGTTTGATTTGGAGCACACTAAGGAAACCTTCATGGAAGCTAAGAGGAGCTTCGTTGATGCCTCCACTCCAGGAATAAAGGATATACTAGAGCCAGAAATGGACCCATCAATGCTCACAACATTCCTAGAAACATGCATTAAGCTACTGCACGACAGTAAGGCTGTAAAAGGATTGCAGGAACTCATTAATAGATGAACCAGGACTACGCCAGGAGAATTGCGCGTAGTCCAGAAGATTGGAAAGCATGCAACGAGGACGGGAAGAGAAATGAGGTTGACCATGCAGATTGGAGAATATGAGATGGACTAAGTGATTTTGGACCTAGGATTAGATGCTAACGTTCTGCTGAAGCAAACATGGGAGCGCATGGGAAGGCCTACGATTCAATGGTCTCCTATCCAGCTGCGAATGGCGAACCAACAAATGATAATACCTATGGGGAGATTGCAGGGAAACACAGTGGATATTGAAGGGGCAAGCGCGCTAGCAGACTTTGAAGTGATAGAGATTGTTGATGACAACAATCCCTACCCCACACTCTTAAGAATTGATTAGGCCACTGACATGAACGGGGTGATAAACTACTACTGTTATTCTGGTACTGTACTTTCAAATTTTTCTAAGAATTCATCCACTGTTGTTACCCCATCATATGTTGGCAGTTCCCTTGCTTCTGTCATCACACACCATAGTGATCTAATCATCATGTTGCAATTCAGCATTGTCACTTCGTGTAACCGGTTCTACCAGCATTCTATTTCTTCATCTGAATCTAAAGTACAGGAACTATCAAGCCCCCATGAGATCCTCCCATCTGCAGTTAGGTTCACCCGATCCTGGTCTTGTGCCATTATCTAGTAAATGCAATCTAGCTCATCGTCGCTGTCATCGTCGCGCACAGGTTCAATGTAGCACGCTCCTTCGGCTAGATCTAGCGGGACTAATACACGTAGAGACGTTTTCTCGAATATCATCTTCCGCTTCTTCAAGTTGATGACTCCATTCATATCAGTGGCCCAGTCTATTCCTAGCAACCCAGGATATGGATTGTTGTCATCAACAATCTCTATCACTTCAAAGTCCATCTGCATACTCATGCCTTCGATATCCATCATTACCCCTTGCAATCTCCCCATGGGAAAAATTTTCTGTTAGTTTGCCATTCACAATTGAATAGGGGACAACTGCAATGCGGGCCTGCCCATGTGTTCCCACATCTACTTTTGTAACACATTCACATCCGAACCCAGGTCTAGGATTACCTGATCCATTTCATATTCGTCAATCTGTGCCGTCAATCTCATTTCCCTCCCAGTGTGCAATGCATGCTTTCGCAGTATCTGGACTACACGCGGTTCCCTTGACCCTGCGCATCTAGTTATCAACTCCTATAGTACTTTAACTGCCCTATTGTTGCGCAGCAATTTCATGCATGTCTCTAAAAAGGTAGTAGGCATAGAAGGATCCATTCCTGGCTCTGGCTGATCCTTACTACCTCAGGTATAAGCCTCCGTGAAGCTCTTCTTAGCTTCCATAAACGTCTCCTTTGCATGTTCCAAGTCAAACTTAGGTTCCTTTGTAGGAGCCTTGTGAACCCACGTATCTTCCTTGGGTTGCTTCCCCTTATATTCCCCTATGGTTGCACCACTTTTGAGCATCATGTTCACGTTGGGGTCTTCTTCGCGTGGTTCAAACCTCACCATTTGGATATTCTGAGTTGGAGTAGGCTGTAGTATCCTTTTCTCGCGCATCTGTGCGATCAACATAGGAAAATCTACCATTTCGTGATCAAACTGAGAACAGTACGAACATGATATTCTCATTAGGTTGGTACAATCGCGAGCATAGTGCCCTAGTTCTTCACAATTGTAATAGATTAACTATCCTTGGCCCCTCCCTAGCCCCATTCCTCCTCGTCCTCGACCTCGTCCCTGAAATCCAGCGCGTGCCATCCCTATGGCTGGGTCAAGCTCTTGCATTTCTGTCTGCATTCCATATGCTAGGGTCCGCTCCATCATTAACTCGTAGCTGTGAAAAATGAATTCTTCATGGTCCACCGATCTACAAAAATTTCAAAACAGCTGCTGGGGAGTCTGTGTATACTTCCACAACAAATGACAATTATCTGTCATGTGCTTTCCTCCTATTTGATAGATCGTGCATCATAGCATGGGCGCCGCACATGGCCCTGCCTGTGCCTCTGGTCTCAATGGCATTGGCCCCCTCCTACCAAGTAGTTCCCGAATACTGGTCAGTGGTCTTTGTCATGGCCCTGGCCTTTGCATTTTAGACACCACACTTCTTCCCATGCCTCTGGCCGTGGTGCCCTATCCTGCTTCAAACTCTGCATCTCCAAGCATAGATTCTGTAGTTGCGCATGGATCTGTTGGACTCCCAATCCCGGATCGTGTATCTGTGTTTCATGCAACCTCATCACCATTTCCAATGCTTCACCTTAGGTTGAAAGCTTCTATTATAACATCGTCGTCCTTAGGTGTGGTGTCAAAGACAACACAAACCACGCATGGTGCTGCGCATTGGTTAGCGTCATATTAGCCTCATGGATAGTACTCTTCAGGATTTGATCCAGATCCCATGGTGTCTTGCCTGGAAGCATCACAATCTCCTTAAACCCGATGATGGACTGTGTCTCTGATTTTGGCTGGCTAAATTCTCTATTCAGCACATTTTGGATCTCCACTATCCCTACATTTGGGTGATCAATAGAGTGCTTGATATACCATGTCAACACGTGATCCTGTATTGCGCTTACCAATGTGGCCTTCTTAATGTTGTCATCTGTTACCCCTTGTGCTTCCCACACTACTCTTACCACGAACCAAAACTAGTCTAGATCCTCATTCCCTACTCCTCTGAATACGGGTAGCTTGATCGCACTCGCCATGCTGAACTGTGCGGGTAGTGGAGGTGGGGTGGTTGATGATGGAGGTGAAGGAAGTGAAGCAGGTGATGGCATGAGTGGAGGTGATAACTGTGCAATGCGCTACCTAATCAAAATAACCGCACTTCTCAAAGAAACCTGAGCACGCTCTTGCTTGCTCTCTCGTGAAGGTGAAAGTAACAGACTGTTTCCTAATCCTTTGATAACTTTGTAGATCTTTCCTCTTTGCGTCGTTCCAAACATCAATGCATTCACATAACCTGCTTTTCACATAACAGAATCTTAATCCCAGTATTCAAGGATTTGATGTACCTGCCTTGTGGTCCCTTGAGAAAATGTCCTTCCACTTCGCTATAGCTCATAGTCATGTCTACCACGAAGTTAGTGATAAATCCCCCTATTATCTGGTTGAGCCAATGGTCCATAGCTCGTGTGGTCTTATCTTCTAATGCCTCTACTCTGTGCACTAACTCCAGAGTCCACACTATCGGTTGATCAAGCTTGTACCTTCCCTGGCTGTTAGCTAGCCTCATGATCCACTCATACAATTCAGAAGAGAAGGACGTGAAGAAGATCTCGTGGATTTCCGTATATATGTAACGATCCAGCCACCTTTTCTTGGATATCTGTGGAGTTCTGTTTTCCTGTGTCAATAACTCGTGAAGCTTCTGATCCAACCACTCTTCAATTTCCTTCTTTATGGGGTTCAAGTGTTCTGACATCATACATCCCTTAGGCAGATCCCAGTCTTGGCAAGGGAACCATTTGTTGGCTTGTTGGGGCCTGACCCAAGTTCAGAAGTGATTTAGCCAAACAAATCCCAAACTATTGGCCCTTTTGGCAACATTCCGTGGTGTGTGGACTAAGATCTCACCCGAGGTAGTATGGGAGGGTACTGGAACCAGGTTGTTTCACCCTAGGGATGTCTTGATGAAGTTTGGGAAGTTTGCGAACTGATGTTGCGCACTTGCGCTGCTCTGCGCAGCTGTCTTACCTTCGCGTAGCTCTGTAAGGAGTGTGAAGAGGTGCTTTCTAGATTCTTTATCCTTACTGTGTTATTATTATAGATCTTAACTTAATTTTGGGGGCCCAATATTCTCATCAATTATTCAACATTCATAACAAGTGCGCGTAATCATAAATTGTAAAGAGATGCATAAGAATATAATAGAAGCATAAACATACAGATCTACGAGCAGATGCACAATATCTCAGGATCGACTTATCTTTTATTAAACTTATGTTCAGTTACAATCCCAACTTCACCCTACGCACTCAGCTATAGGGGTCCACGCACATAACTGCAAACTTTATCAAGCCTCTGCGCACTCAGCTGCAGAGCCTCTTCCTACTACTACGACCTAAGACTCGGACTTACAGACTCAGAGCGAATTTCTCATTCCAAAACCCATATCACTTAATATCAAGACTAAAGCTCTCTTCTACACTTAGACCCTTGCTCTCTTTATACAATCCCATGGTCCATGAACCATGGGTAGGCCAACACTTTCTGTTTAAATTACATTATTTTAGGCCAGATGGCCCTAGACTCTCATGCTCCGCGCCTGCATTTCGTGAGGTCTTACATTACTTTTGACCAAAATTTGGGCTACAACCCCAAAAATCCGCTATGGGGGGATCTACTGCCCAACACTCAAACATCTGCTTATTATTGGTTTTGACTTTGTTGATTATCATCAGGGCGCATTGTTCCAAAAATCTAAGCTCATCTACTACCCCTTGATGTAGCTCATGCAGTGTTTGAATAGGAAGTGCTGCTAGGTTCAGACTCAAGTCCTTCTTGTGTATTAGGCACACCCTGTCTTCTGATGACTCGATGCACAACAATCCCTCTGGAAACTGCACTTTGTAGAGGTCTCTAGTGAGCTCTATTACTAAATCTGACCCGCTCACTTGTTTCAGGCTCGCCTATCCCACGCTGGCTTGAATAAGACTTCTTTGGACCTGTAATTCCCACAGGGCCTACTGTACCTTATCCAGTGTTTGATGGTACTATTCTTTGATGTATCCCCAAAGAGTCTTCGTTGCATCATGGACCACATCACCAATCTCATCGAGGTCCCCCTCCATGAGGACCAAAGGTGTCGCGCTTGCCAATTTGTCTGACTTTTGCTTCTTGCGCAGCCCTATAAAAGTCCTCTTCTGTATCTTTTTTATGATGAAAGGGGAATCCAAACCCGCACCCCCTTCCTCTTCTTCCTCTGTTTCACCCTCAGCATTTGTGTGCCCTATGTCTAACTCGCTGAGGTCAATAGGGGCCCACAATGTAGTAGATGCATTTTCCTTTGTTGCTTCTTTCTCCTTGGCAACAACATCTTTCTACTGCGCAACCTTCTCCTTTGTGGTATCCTTCTCATTCGTGTAAGCCTTATGTGCTTCCTTCTTCTTCTCCTTTATTTTTACTATCATTGTTGTGGTCTGCATTGCTTTGCTCTCAGCAACCTTACTAGTTCCTTCACCGACATCAAATGGAGTAAGCCAGTCACTCGGCCATTTACTGATGACCCCCAGAATATTATCCTCGACGACTAAGTATGGAAACTTGTTCCATATGCGCTTGGCATATTTCTTCATGTGGATGTGTGGATTATGAAAATCTCTCTTGAAATCTACAACATTACTATATTGCATGTGCAAACTTGCTGATAACCTTCGCCACTGGTTAATCACCATCCTCAGCTCTAACTCAAATAAGACCCAAAATATCTTCATCTCCATAACACACTCAGGGTCTTTGGTGGCCCACAGTGAAGTGAAGTTCATGACCTTAGGTAGATCTAAGTCCTGCTAAGGAAACTCACATTCCTTGGGCATCCACCATGCCACCAACGTAATCAAAAACAACAACAACGTGTAGTGGAATGCATTGCCCTCATCCTAGGCTTCTTTGTAGTCCTCCAAAAATTCACAACATAGCTATTGAACCCAATTATATTGGACTCATTTGGTGCACATCTCAACCAAAGAAACTACTAGTGCCGATACTTCATCGGCGCGACACCTCCTCATCATTTTGTCAGTCAAGATTTGTACTGTGAAATGCACCACACCGTTTGATATGGAACTTATTGCATAGCCACTCGACTTCTTTGTTAGCTTGAAGTCACTCTTCATTTGATCTGCCAATTTATCTCCTGTGAATTTCCTACAAAAGCCTCCACAGGGTCTATTCCTTGATACGAAAACAAAGTTATTCTATGGATTAGCATATCAATGATCAAAATGGGTCCTCCCAACTAGAGGCACCCATCGTGCACCAACATCAAAATTTGATGCACATAGATTATGTTTATATCGTTGCAGCTAAAATGTGGCACCCATGACATGTTTAATAGCCCCACACACCCAATTCTGGCCACCCATTTCATCGGCTCATGCCGCATGATCTCCAACTCTTCATAGTATACCTTCTTCAGGTACTTACTCAGCTCCAACTGCGGGAAATTCACGTGGTCCCCCAGGTCCCAATCCTCGATTTTTAAGTATGGTATCCAAGCCAACATATTTCCCTCAAATGACACATTCTCCAGTAGCAAAGGTGTGGAGACCGTGAAATTTGTTGAATCTGGGTCTTTAGGAACTTTAGTCGTGGCTTTTCTTGGTGGTATATATGGAAGTAGCTGAGTTATTGGCTCAACTTCTTCTGTGTCAACCTCCTCAACACCCCCAGATATTTCTTCCACATCTAAGTCTAGGTGCTCCCTCGGCTACCTGGATCGATCAATCTTTCCCTTCTGTCAAATCTCCATCGGATTTTTGTGCGGCGATTGTCACATTGGTGCTTGCTGAAGCTTCTTCTACTTCTTATCACCCACCATGGAAGTGATGGATTAGGACTTGGTGACCTAGGCACTATAGTAGGAGACCCTATAGGTACAGGTTCAGTCGGCTCTGTCTCAGGTTGAGTTGAAATCATGCTCTCAATGAATAATTCACACTTCCAGTGAGTTAAATTTGTGAATCACGTTGTGAAATCTACTCTTTAGTTCTTTCCCAATCCTTGTCATACATACAACAGTTCTCTTGGTGCAAAATAACATGGAACAACTCAAGACAAACTCTCTGGAAGAAAAGTGTTCGAATGTGGAGTAGGATGTTGTATTTATAGCCCAATTTGAATTCAAATCCATCTGTTGCCTCCAAATCCCTGTCATTAATGCGTTTTGGTAGCAGATTTCCAAATATATGCTCCATAAATGCTCCCCCCTACTCCTTTTAACAGAAAAATCGCCATCCAATCAGCTACAGTGCTTCCAACAATCATTTTGTGGCCAGGATGTGTGGGACCCACCATTCTAGCATAGCTCCTTCATTGCAATTCTCCTCAGTGCCTTCACTTGATTTTCCCAACCATCCTTATGGTAGTGTAGTTTATAGTCCTGCACTCCCTTATTCATTCCACAGGGGCAGGATCACCCTTGTACAACTTTGTCCATCTCCTATTGACCTTTCTTGGAAACAATTTCCCATTCATCTTCACGAGCTAAACTATGCCTCCATATGTAATCTCCTTAATAATATATGGCCTGAGCCAATGCATTTGCAACTTCCTCAGAAAGTTCATGAAATTACTGTCATATAGTAATACCAAATCTCCATTCTTAAAGGTGCACAGTCTGACATGGAAATCATGCTATGCCTTTTCGCGGTCCTTCTACACCTGCTAATGAAAACCCGCTAAGAAGGGATATTCCTCTAGCTCAACAAGTTGTGCAAAGCATTCTTCCTTGGTATCTCGATTGGTCATGTTTGTAACCGCAACAATCCTTAAACTTGGCACGATGTACTCCATCAACATTACAACTTCCTGTCCATAAACTAGTCTCAATGATGTTTGTCTCGTCAACTTTTTCTAGGTAGTTCGATATGCCCATGTTGGCTTATGGGGGCCCGACCCGAGTTCAACATTAGTGAGCCAAACAAATCCCTACACCACTGGCCCTTTCAGCATCAGCCCATGGAGCGCAGACTGAAGTCTCACCTGAAGCAGTATGGGGGGATGTTGGAACCAAGTTTCTGCACCCTTGAGATAGTTGTGATGTCGGTTTATCCTAGCTATACCTGCTTGTGTGCAGGTTGCTTAGTCCTGTATTCCACCATTTAGTACGTTCATGAAAGGATACAATTGGCTTTCATGCAGCCCTAACCTGGGGCTGATATACTCTTGTGCTGCTAGGGGAGCGAACTGTGATATTTCCCAAACTACACTAAGTATCTTACTTCTCTTATTACATATCTTAGTTAGATTTTCGTAAACATATGTTCTTACTTGCATTCACTTAACCAACACAATTACATATATTCACATCATATAAGAATTATAAGTGAAATTCATACCCAAACATAACAGGATGTATAAACAGGAAATAAAGACACAAAATTTGTAGAATACTTCTCTTTATTGATATTTTTAGACAGTTACAGACTCGACCTGCCCTACGCACTCAGCTGCAGGGGTACGCGCACTCAACTGTAGACTTCTAGGCCTCTATGCACTTAGTTACATAGCCTCTACCTATGCTACGACCCAAAACTTAGACTTCTACTTCAGAGCTATCTCTCATACATGTTCGATCTTGGGTAGATCTACTATAGCAAACATTACATTTCCAAAATAAGGGGAGATAACCCTATGACTCTTTAACATCTACACGCTCCAACCACAAAATGCGGAGTCTTTACATTTGCATTACAAAATTGGACCAAAATATGGGCTTTTAGCCCCAAAACTGCCCTTGGGGGATCCCACGCCCAACAGGCCCCCAACACAAACATCATGACTCGCCCTCGAGTCATTCTACAAGTGTGGAGATCTTAGCGCGCAAACCTCCCAACTCTATTTGGATCATTGCAACTTCGGCAGCACGCTGAGTGGCTGCCTATTGGACTTCTTCCACTCATTGCTTGGTGACTGCTACTGAATTGTTGCCCTGAATCTTCTACTAAGCTCTCTGGAGTTGTGCGATCTTTCCTTCAATGGAGGTTGTGATCACATAAGCCTCGTCTATCCATGGCTATAGGCGTGCTTTTAAGACTACCTCTTTATGGCAAGCAACATCCACCTATTCCTTGAGCACCTTTGCCTCCTGCATCCGTGTGAGCCTCTGTGTAAGGGAAACCTTCTGCGTGGTCCCTTTGACCTCGTCATATTTTTGTTGTAGTTCGCACGCCTATCTCCAAGTGCTCTACATTTGGGTCCTCCTACAGGGTAGTTAGGACCTCAAATGACTGTTCAAAAAGTTTCATGCAGTTTGCCACTACACTGTGAACTGCCACTATTGCTGTTGTAACCATGGTGGTGTGTTGTTCCCAAACTTCTGGTGGAGTTGAAGGCTGAGCTTTCAACTCCAATTCTACAATCTATAGGTTTATCTCTAGCTGAACCCTAGCCATCTCCACTCGAGCGTCACGCACCCCTATGGCTAACTTGCGGATGTGTTCCTCCACCTATTCTTCTACCTGAATTTCCAACTCCAAGACCATTCAGCAGGCTTCCTCCACTACCTGCATTATTTTCTTGTTCAGCTCCACTGCCTCGTTATGATGTAGACCCAACTACTTGATGTTAATGCACTGCTCACTCATCACCTTTAGAGCGCGACTCTCCTGGGCCTTGAGTTCCATGATGACTCTATCCTGCAAGAGGTAGAGTGTCTCTTGAGGGAGCTTGGCCATGTTCAATCCTACCCCTTTCAAACTGATAACTGTGGGCTTGTCGACCTCCTTCTCTATAGTAAGTGCCGCATCTGGTAGCACTATCATGTTGGTCACCCTTGTACACAACATATCCTCAGTATCTGAAGTGTCGATTGCGAGGCTGGTGGACACTATGCCAGTTTGTGGAGTGCGAACTTGCAACTCCTGCAGCTCTATTAGAAGAACCTCCGATAACAACTTTTGTTGTTCTTCAAGCTATTGGAGGTCCTCCACAGTGGCATCCCTTACTGTTTCTTTGATATCATGAAAATACGCCTCAGTGAGGCTGATTGGGTCGAAGGATGTTTTTGATGCCTTGGTTTTATTTCGTGGCACTGCTTACTCTCATGGTCGTGGACACTTGATTTGGGTGGACATCATCTGCAGGTCTGCACCACCTTGTTCTATCTCTATTTCTACCTCAGTCCTAGGTGAAGGTGACTTCTGTCCTTCACGCTCTTCTCCTCTTGTTTTCTGTTGTTCTGCCAATTTCGCAGCATCGCATGCTACCTGGGCCTTAGCCTCTCCTTCCTCCTTTCTATGCTTGTCTGGCAGCTGTGCCATTTGGAGCTTTATTTCTTCCTTCTTGCGTTGCATGGTGGAATTTTCCATTTCCATTGTGGAGCCTATTGGAGTGCGCCACTCCGGTAGCCAAGACTCAAGCACTGTGAAAATTAAATCATCAATCGCCAGGTATGGTAGGTTATGCCATGTCCTTGTAGGGTCCTTCTGCACCCTGATAAAGACATGGTGGAAATCCGCTTTGAAATTTGCAAAGCTCTGCAAACTAGCATATACTGTGGGCGACAACTGCGGCTTGTGATTGATCCCCATCTATCTATTCATCTCCATCAAGATCCAAAAGATATTTCTTTCTTTGATGCACTATGTGTCCTTGGTCACCCATAGTGAAGTGTAATTCGGTCCAATGTGACCGAAGGGAATTGAATGTCTTCAGGCAGCTCCCATGCCACTATTATGATTGACAATAGGAGCCATGCATAGTGAAATGTTTCGCCCTGCTCTTGTGCCTCATGACAATTTGCAAGGAACTCTCCACATAGATGGTTTGCCTAGATCACCGCACCAATGGAAAAAATTTTGAGGAAGGATGTCTCATTCTACTCGAATGATGACTATAAGAAAAGTGATCTGAATTGACTCAACTCCCAGATTTAACCAAGATCTTTTACTTTCATGATGTGATTAGAATTGCATTTAAAATAGCATAAAGGAACATAAATGCATGCTATAAAGAAGAAGGAACATAACAATCATCAGCAACATAAAATAACAAGACATTGATAACGGAGTTCTTCCCAGAGGGAGTACATGTCTGGGCCCCAGTGTCAAGATGGTGTAGGCCACTGCATTAAGTGTTGTCAATAGTGGTGATGTACATAGGTGGTGACAGTGTTATCATACAAGGAAAATGTCCTCACGTAGGAGTGGCTCCAAAAGATGTTCCACTACAAGAACTCTCATTCAAAAAGGACTCCTATCAGTATGACCTAAACTCATGCATGATGATAATGAGCATCCCACCAACATGGCATAAAAGGGATTTCAATGCAAACATACATGGTGACACATGAGTATCCCATCAACATAACAACAAAGGGATCTCAAACAAAACATGACAAATCATGACAACAAGTACATCCCACAGATGATTCCACATCACATCAAGTAGAAATCATGAAACAAGTAAGAAAACAAGATCCCACATCAAACATCAAACAGGGATCTATGCAGCACAATGCATCTCATAGCAAAAGAAGTACTTGAACACGCTGCATATACCTCACATCTTGGGGCCATCTGAAGAAAAGGATGTCAAACTGCTGATGCTGGTCATACCATCAATCTCATGGCGTTGAACCTCATGGAATTACTACTTACACGTTGAATGCTAACACCTACACTTCAGTTTGAAAAGTGGTCAGAAAAGAGAATGGTCAAATGGAAAATCTAAATGCACCATCAGATTTGTGGCGTTGAATAGTGTAAAATCGACTGTCCCATTTATGAATTCTGAGAAAGTGAAAATCTGGGACTTAAGGAATCTTTTAGATTCCTCTTAGATTCCTCAAAGGTTGTCTCCTCTTGGTAGTCTGAAAATCTGTTGCTCAAATTGAAATTCTGACTAT
Organism: Pinus tabuliformis; assembly: GCA_031772625.1. Taxonomy (NCBI): domain Eukaryota; kingdom Viridiplantae; phylum Streptophyta; class Pinopsida; order Pinales; family Pinaceae; genus Pinus; species Pinus tabuliformis. The sequence continues at coordinate 1,950,070,418 of CM062816.1, forward strand.
GCCATCAGGTTCGTGTCACTGAGAGGTGTAAGATCGACATAAAATCTGTCCAAATTGGACACTACAAAAATTTCGCCCTCCTGAAAATTTGGCCCAATCATGGATCCACCTACTCTTTTTCCAAGCTCATGGTTCCACCTACAATAAATTAATTAAAATATTGTCTCGATTTTCATGAACGCTCCTCACTCCTCCATTTTGGGCACACTAAAAAACTGATGCAGCACTTACTACAGAGAAAGATCACATGTCTTGCAATATGCTTTTGGATCCCAATGAAGGGTTGGCCACCACAACCCTGTGTGTAGAATATTCTGTGCGGTTGCTCTCCCTACATAATGTCCTGCCATGGTGCGCCCATGAGCATCCACGAAATGTTGCTTCATTCAAACTTAGGTACATACCTTTGCAGTATCTCATCAGTCCCCATCTTTCATAGAAGCCCAACAATGATAGAGAAGTCTGTTGCATGCACCACTAATTCCTTCTTTTGCTGGACAAAGTATCCTTCCGGCGCAGTTCTAGTTCTGAGGAAGTGTATTCTATCCTCAAAATGTCCATCCACGATGCACACAATAAAAAGCTGCGCGTCAGGTAATCCTTCCTCCAACTTAGTGGGTTCCTCCCCTACCTCAATGTCCGATAGGTGGTCAGGTCCCATGTTCAATCATCTAGGCTTCACAACCACTTCAAAATCATACTCTTGGAACAATAAGAGCCATTTTCAGTTCCCCCCCCCCCCCAACACAGGGTTATTGACTAGGTGTTGTGGGGAAAAGTGTCTATTCAGAACGACCCTATCCCACTAAGGTGTGACAATGCCTTAGAAACAAACAGAGAAACTTACTTTTGTATTCTTCTTTATGAACTATAAACGAAGAGGAATAGGATGAACCAACCTGTGTCTTGCGCTAGTCCTTTGATCCAATCTCTCTTCTCTTTGACAGCTTCCAGCTACCTACTCCCTTACTTGCCCAGCTTCACCAAGTTCCTGTAAGATCACAGAAGAAGAAAACTACACAAAGACATGGATTTATATTCATAAATAGCTTAGGATCAGATTTAAGCTAAACATACAAATGTAACAAACGTCAATGATACACAAGCATGTAGGAGAAACTCAAATAGTTTTATCGATATAACAAGAAGATCCAGGAGGAGATACAACCAATGATTCCCGATCCAGCATCAACCTCCCAACAAAGGAATCCCTTCTTCACCTCCAACAAAGCATAAATCACCCAATACTCTGATATCAATCTCAAAACCAACAACAATTCTCTACAAAATATAAAATTCCAGCCTCCAACCTCTGGATCTCTGGGATGAGAGATCTATATATAGATATTTGCAGAGGTGTGAGTTAGCTCTGGGTTTTTTATTAGTGTCTTCTCTCTGATAGTTCTTGATGCCACTTGGAGATCTCATTGATCTCTTACTCATCCTTGGGTGATTTTGAGAGGCAAGTGTCCCATGAGAAGTTTCTGGAAGATTCCATGATCATCCACCTCGCAAACTGTCTCCGCCACTTGTCTTTTCCCATCCATCGCACCCTCACAGTGTATTCAGGTGCACTGAAACGCACTTCCTGTGTGTACAAGGTGCGCTGCATAGCACCCTGGCCATGGAGCAAGTGCGTTGATCCAGTTTTGACCAACTTTGAGTAGTTTCTGGTGGAGAACTTCTGGGAGAAGCTGTAATTTGTTGACCTTGTTCCTTTAGGAGTTAGAACAACACTTTTAGGGACTTAGGAGCCCTTGGTTTATGGACATTTCATGCTTAGAGCTGTAAGGCACAAAAATGTCTATAACACTAGGTACTTTAGTGCAAAGTACAGGTGCACCTGCTCAGGTTGGGGCTTTTCACCACAGGCCTGCATCCATTTGGCTAGATGCGCATGTGGATCATTCTGCCCATTGTACTTGTCTGTTAGTCACATATTAGGCTTCCCAAATCATGCTGTCATCATTCTCCTACATTTGCGCCAATCATCAAAACATCCCTTGTGTGTACCCCACCATCTTGCAGGCGTAGTGCATAGTGCCCAGTCCAAGGCCTGGAAGCGTTACTTTTATAGCACCTCCCTTTCAAATGCATCCAAAAAGGTATCTATCTCAGTCAAACCATCATAAATAGGTAGAGTTCTTTCCTCTGACGACACACAATGTAGCGATCGGGTCATCATGTTGCAATTCAACGTAGTTGCTTCGTGTAACCGATTCTGCCAACTTTCTATTTGCTCATCGGAGTCCAAAGTGCAAGAACTCTCGCACTCCCATGTAGTACGCCATCCGCGGTGGGATTCATCTAGTCTTGGTCTCATGCTGTTATCTTATAGATGCAGTCCAGATCATCATCACTCTCATAATCGCGGACCGGTTCCGTATAGCGCGATCCTTTAACAGGATCTAGGGGCATTATTACGCGTAGTGAATTCTTCTCAAAGATCATCTTTCACTTCTTTATATTGATTACCCCATTCATATTAGTAGCCCAGTCAATTCCTAGGAACGTAGAGTAGGGATTATTGTCATCAACAATCTCTATTACTTCAAAGTCTGCTAGCATGCTTTCTCCCTCAATATCCATGGTCACTCCCTGCAGCCACCTCATGGCTATGATTATTTGCTAATTCACCATCCTCAACTGAATCAGAGACCATTGCAATGTAGGTCACCCCATTAATTGCCATGTCTGTTTTAGTAGAAATTTCACATCTAATCCCAAATCCAGAACGACTTGATCTATTTCACATTCTCCGATCTATGTGCTGAGTCTCATTTCACGCCCCGTCCTTGTCTTATGCTTTCCGATCTTGTGGACTACGTGCGGTTCACCTGGCATGGTCCCTGCACATCAATTGATGAGTTCATGTAACCCTTTCATAGCCTTACTATCATGCAGTAATTTCATACATGTTTCTAGGAAAGTTGTGAGCATAGAGGGGTCCATCTCCAGCTCTGGTTTATCCTTTCTTCCTAAAGTGGAGGCCTCAATAAAGCTCTTCTTAGCTTCCATTCATGAGCGTGCTCCAAATCAAACTCAGCCTCTTTCACCGGGGTTTTTCGAACCCATGTACTGTCTTTTGGCTGTTTCCCCTTATCATCTACTATCGTGATTCCACTTCAGAGCACTATATTTACTTTCGGATCTTCCTCGCATGGCTCAAACCTCATCATCTATAGGTTTTGAGTCAGGGGAGGTGGTAGTGCTCCTTTGTCATGTATCCTCGCTATCAGCATAAGATAATCTTCTATTTCATGATCAAACAGCTTGAAATACTTGCATGACAGGCGTGTTGGATTAGTGCAATCATGGCCATAGTGTCTTGGCACTCCACAATTGTAGCAGATCAACTATCCTCGACCCCTACCAGGTCCTCCTCTGCCTCGGCCTCATCCGCACCCCTGAAATCTTGTCCGTGCCATCCAAGCATTTTGGTCAAGGGGCTGCATTTTGGCCTGAACCCTATAGGCAGAAGTTCTATCCATCATCAATTCATCGCTCCTACAAGTATGCTTATCATGTCCTACCGATATACAAAAGTTGCAGAACAACTATTGCAGTGTTTGCACATACTTCTAAAGCAAGTGACAGTTATCCGTGGCATGTTTTCTAGCGTGCTGATAGATAGCACACCATAAATTAGGTGCTGCGCTATGTCTTTCTTAAGCTTCTAGCCTTAAAGGTATCGGTCCTCCTCCTGCAAGGTAATTTGTAAATACCGGGTAGTGGTTTTTGTCATGACCTTGAATTTTGCATTTCTAGCACCATACCTCTTTACGTACCTCTGGCCAAACTGTCCTATCCTACTTCAGGCTTTGCATCTCAAGGCATAGATTCTTCAGCTCCACATGGATCTACTGAACTACTAGATTGGGATCTTACATCAGAGTCTCATGTAGTCTCATGGAAATCTCCAAGGCATCTGCTTGAGTTGTTATCTTTTACTACGATAGCACACTCCTTAAGTGTGGTAGTAGTGAAACCAAAAACCACTAGCGATGTTGTCCATCTGTCAAATTCATGTTGGCTTCGTGGATCATACATTTTAGCCTTTGATCTAGTTCCTAAGGCATCTCGCCTAGTAGCATCACAATCTCTTTGAATCCCACAATCAACTGCGCTTTAGATTTAGGCCTGCTAAATTCCCTATTCAGTGCTTCTTGGATGTCCGCTACTCTAGCATTCGGGTTATCGCTAGAGTACTTAATATAACAGGTTAGTGCATGATCTTGAAGAGCACTAACCAGTGTTTCCTTCTTTATATGGTTATGTATAACACCTTGAGATTCCCATATAGCCCTTACAATGAACCAGAATTGGTCCGGGTCCTCATTTCTGAAGCCTTTGAACAAAGACAACTACACTGTATTCGCCACACTGAATCGCAGTGGAGGTGGAGGTGGTACAGGTGAAGTTGGAGGCGATGGCGGTGAAGATGGAGGTGGTGTGGGCGGAGGTGATATTTGAAAAAATCCTTGTCTTTTCAACTGAATAGCACTTCATGGAGAGACCTTCGTGATCCCTTCTTTGTCCCTTCGTGGAGTTGAAATCAAGGGACTATGCTTTGGGCCCTTATTTCCTTCGTTTCTGTAAAATCTTTTGCTTCGCGTAACCTTGAACATCAAGGTAGCTACACAACCCGTTTTTCACACAACAACATCTTAATCCAAGTATTCAAAGATTTTATGTACTTACATCGGGATCCTTTTAAAAGGCATTGCTCTGCCTTACCATAGCTGACTAAGATGTCGACCGTGAATTCAATAACAAATCCTCCTATGATGCGATAGAGCCAATGATCGACAGTGCGGGCGATCTTATCCTCTTATGCTTCCAACCTTCGCACTATCTCTGGGGCCAACACAATAGAATCATCAAGTTTCCACCTTCCTTGGCTATCTCCTAGCTTCACAATCCACTCGTATAGCTTAGTAGGAAAGGAGGCGAAAAAGATTTCATGGATCTCCATATATAGGTATCGGCCCAACCACTCTTCTTTTGACAGTAGTGAGTTTCTATTTTCTTGTGCCACAAACTCGTGAATCCTTCTGTCTAACCAGCCTTCGATTTTGTTCTTAGTTCGATTCTAGAGATACAACATCACACATCTCTTAAGCATATTCTGGTCTCGTCAACAGAACCATTTGTTGGCTTGTGGGGACCTGACCCAGGTTCAACATTAGTTAGCCAAACAAATCCCTACACTACTGGCCCTTTAGGCATCAACCCACGGAGTGCGGACTGAAGTCTCACCTGAAGCAGTATGGGGGGTTGCTGAAACCAAGTTTCTGCACCTTTGAGATAGTTGTGATGTTAGTTTATCTTGGCTATACCTGCTTTCACATAGGTTGCTTGGTCCTCTATTCCACCGTTTAGTACCTTCGCAAAAGGATACAATCGGCTTTCATGCAGCCCTATCCTGGGGCTAATATACTCTCACGCTAATAGGGTAGTGAACTGTGATGTTTCCCAAAATACACTAAGTGTCTTACTTGTCTTATTACAAATCTTAGTTAGCTTCACATAAACATATGTTTACTTGCGTTCACTTAACCAACACAATTACATATATTCACGCATCATATAAGCATTATAAGTGAAATTCATACCCAAACATAACCAGATATATAAACAGGTAATAAAGACAGAGAAATTGTAGAATACTTCTCTTTATTGATAGTTTCAGACAATTACAGACTCAACCTGCCCTGTGCACTCAGCTATAGACTTCTAGGCCTCTGCGCACTCAGCTGCAAAGCCTTTACCTATGCTACGAACCAAAACTTAGACTTCTCCTTCAGATTTATCTCTCATACATGTTCGATCTTCATTGCCTTATTTCTTTTTCTAACTACTTAGAGCTTAGCTCTATTTATACAATCCCATGGTCCGTGGACCATGGGTAGATATTTTATAGACAACATTACATTTCCAAAATAAGGGCAGACAACCCTATGACTCTTTAAGATCTATGTGCTTCGCGACCACAAAATGCAGTGTCTTTACATTTGGATTACAAAATTGGACCAAAACATAGGCTTTTAGCCCCATAAATACCCTTAGTGGATGCCGTTCCCAGCAGCACATAGGACAGCTAGCATGCGCACATCCCAATCACTTCACTTTACATTGCAAATTTTTGTTACAGTGTTCTCCAAGATTTTGTTAAACTCTTCAACTGTGTCGTTTGCTTGAGGATGATATGGCGTACTTTCTAGTGATACGTATGGAATTATTCGAGCAAAGTCATAATTGTTTTGTTCAAGAAGTGTTAACCCCTATCTCTCATGAATATCTTAGGGAAGCTAAATAGAGACAGGATATATTCAAAAATGAACTTTGTAGTTGTTCTTGCACTACAGTCCTTTACAGGTTACACCTCAGACCACCTAGTTAAATATTCGTTCATTGTAATGATGTATCTGGCTCCTGTATTCTTTCCCAATGGATGAATTGGTCCCACAAAGTCTATTTCCCACTTATCAAATGCCTATAACGAGACTTGCGGGTTCAGAGGAAATTCATCTCTTCATGACGGTCTCCTAGTTCTCTGATAGACATCAGATGCCTAATAAGAAGCCTTGGAATCCTTATGCATTGTCGACCACCATAATCCTGCTCATAGAATATTCTGCACAGTTTCTCTTCTAGCGTAATTCCTCCCATAGCCCCTCCATGTGCTTCAACAAGTATACTTGGTCTTTCATACTCTGGGACATACCTACGCAACACTTCATCTAATCCCATTTTATATAAGTGCCCTGCAATGACAAAAAAATATGCAGCCCTGACGACCAATTCTTTCTTTTGCTGCATTGTGTACCCTTCAAGAGTTGTACCCATGCACAAGAACTAGATTATGTCTGTGAAATGGTCATTTGCGATGCACACAGAAAAGAGTTGCGCTTTAGGTAATCCTTCCTCTAGGTTTGTAGGTTCATCACCATTCTCAATCCATGATAGGTGATCTAGTCCAACATTCAGTTGCCCTGGCTTCACAATTACTTCAAAGTCATATTCTTGTAAGAGCAGCAACCATCAACAGATTTTCCCTCCCAAACACAATCTTGTTGACTATGTACTTCAAATCAGAATGGTCTGTGTACATATTGAAGTGCGCACCCAGCAAATAGTGCCTGAATTTTTGGAGCACATACACCATTGCCAATCCTTCATGTTTTGTGGTTGAATAACTCTTTTCTACCTTCGATAACTTTCTACTCACAAACACTATTAGACGGCCGATATCACCTTCACCTGGTTGGGATAGCACAACACCTAGTGCTTTTTTGGAACAATCTACATGTACATGGAACTCCTTCTTCCAGTTAGGGAACACTAGAATGGGTTTAGTGACCATTTTTTCCTTTAATATTTCCAAACTTTTTTGGAAATCATCATCCCAAAAAAACATCGCATCCTTCTTTAGCAATTTATCTACGGGCATAGTGACCTGCACATATCTTTGATAAACTTCCTATAATACCCTATGTGGCCCAATGTCGCACGTAGTTTTTGACATTATTTGGAGGCTCTAGATTAATAATCACTGCAATTTTGGCAGGGTCTACCATCAACCCCTGCTTGCAAACTACATGGCCTAGCAGTATCCCATATGGTACACAAAATATGCATTTCTTTAGATTAAGCAATATCTAATACTTTCAAAAAGCATCCAACATGAGGTGAAGATTGGAAACATGTCTCTTAATGTTATGAAACCAGCTCACAAAAAGATAGAAAACAAAGATCAACACCTTAGAAATCAGCCTCTTCGAGGGGGAACCTCATTTACATTACACAAATGAACAATTCTTGGATGATACAAATGAGAATACCTCCTTTTTATATATAGGAGTATAAGGGGTCATAATACAATCAGAGCCGACATAACAATAATAATGTAAGGGCACAACAATAAAAATAGTGGGCTTCTATGGGGCACAATAGTAACAATATGGGGACCACATGGGCACAACAATATAATATGTGGATTGCACTAATAATAATAAGGGGTTATGATGAGCCTAATAATTGGGTAATTATATGGGACTTGATCCACCTCCTAGCTTAGTCAAACCAACTTTTCTCACAACTTATTACATGTTTTTTATTATATTTTGTTTATGAGATGAGTTAGAGTTGGATATTATGCCTAGTGGACTAATATGCATTGAATGCAGGACGGAAGGAGGAAATCAAGGAATTTTGGCAAATACTAAGGTTAAAACTTGAATGGTACAAGAGAGAGGGATTATAGGAGGTAAATCCTCCTCATTTACTTCCCCATTTGAATATTCCTCCATCCATCGCACCAGCTCGAAATGCAAGTAGCCAAACCATGAAGATTAGAAGGCAACCAAGCAAGTGAGAGACAAAGAGCTAGCTTATCTCGAGTTCAGGAGACAAGACTCTTTGATTTTAAGGAAGTCGTTGGGGACTTGAGTTGTATAAGTAGAGAGGCCTAGAGCCTCATTAGGATTCAATTTTTTTTTGTAAAACGTTAAGCTAGTTTTGAGCTCGATACTTGTGAATGTTTTATTGATGTAATTTTCTGTGTTGGTAATAAGAATGAGTTTTGTTTTGAGCTAGCACTGATTTAACTCAGAGGACTAAATTTCTTGGGTTAGGGCCCAACCCTAGCAGCCAAGGCTCCTCTTTCTTGTATCTGTATGTTTAGATTAGTCTCCTAGCTTCATTGTTAATTTTCTTTTAGATGTGTTTTCATTGCAAGTAGTGTAGATTGGATTGGTTATTTATTGGTTTTCTTCCATTTGTAACTTACTTCAATAACAGGTTAGAAAGGATAAAAGGAGTACCACAAGGTTTTCAGTGGCTATCTTGGCCTCATTTCCTCCCTTTGGGATCATGATTTGAGGAAGGGACCCTTATGCAGCCCGAAAAACAGAGATTTCTATTTCTTGCACAAGCTTTAGAGTTTACTCTATTAAATTAGCATTTGATCAGTCTTGCAAAGTAGGATTTCATTGCCATATCTTCTATCTTCACTCTTGCAGTAGATCTCATCCATGCTTTCATTCCTTTCAACAAGTTTCCTCATGCATAATGTAGGCAGTTAGTTCATTAATTCTGCTTTTCTAGCTTATGAGAATGCTTCTTATTTACATAGCTTTTTGGGAATTACACATGTTTTATGTAGAGCAGGTGCTTTAGGAGGAGACAAAGACTTCATAGCCAACAACCACCTTCCACTCCATCCGCCATAATCATTCCTTGTTTTCACCATTGCCTTCACTAGTTTTCATCATTTTTCATAGAAATTCTTCTAAGCACATTGAGTGAATCCAACCATCCTCTATCTTTGTTGTTGACTTCTGAGTGATCCTAGACCTTTCCTCACTTCATTCCACCCATCTACCACCTTCCCTAAGCCTTCCATCACCTCCAACACCTTCCATTTTTCTCTCGGTTGTATCCTGTAGGTTTATAGGGAATCCTATAGATTTCTAGTACATCCTGTAGATTTTCCTAAAATGGCCTGTTTTGAGGCTGAATTGAGGGAAAACCTCTAGGAAGTCACCAAAAGCCTCCCAAGAGTATCCCACACCATCCAACCATCTCCTAACCCTTCCATCCATCCTCTAACATCTTTAATTCACCTGCCACATCACCAAAAGAAATTAGTTTGCATACTTGATTTTGCATGAAAAGACAAAAAGACAAAAACAAATTTCTTTTAGTCCCTTTACTTTCACATTAATGATTTTTGATGCTTCTTACTTCCATGCTTAGATAGTAGCATTTGGTTAATGATAATTTAGCATTATTGAAAAGGATAGTTTCTTGGCAGTTAATTAGGAAACGGTGTGATTTAGCATTGAATTTCAGTCTTTTCCATTAATGCAGTAGAGTAGCTCTCCCTTAGAGAAGATTCCCCTTTCTTCCATCAAGAAACCAAGATTCTTCTGATTCCATAGAATTTTGGCTTGAAAAAACCAGTGGTCTCTTGCCAGCTGAACCATGACAAAAGGCAAAACCATCACTGTTACTTTTGTATACAACACTGTCACCTCCAAGTTTGTATGAACCCCGGGTTGACAAAGTAAAGCTGGTAGCCTAGGAGTTACAACATTCTTGCTGCAATACTAGTGCTTATTACTTTTTGGAACTGTTGCTGGGGAGGTGTCTAAGTAATATGTGAATATTGCTTCTTTCTTCTATTTTCTTGTCTCTAATATTCTGCCATTAGTTTATTTCTGCAAAAGTACTTTAGTTGCTTCCTTTTTCGTTCTACATTTTCTACTTTCCTTTTGATTTTGCAAGCAATATTTCAATTCAGCAAGTAGTTTTTCACTCAGTCAGTAATTTACATTTAATCAACAACTTCAATTCTGCAAAGTAATTTCCAATTTTGAAAAAAAACATAAAACCAACCCAAAAACATTTCCTTCCTTGCCTCATAGGAATAGGTATAACTTAGGGGAATTTTTTCCAAATACCCCCACTGCATCAAACAACCAACCTTCCCTCTTCTTCGGTGGCTGTGAACTGGAGGAAACCTTAGGTGAGCAACCTGACATATTTGAAGAACCTACAGGGGAAGAAGAAGAAGAAGAACCCATTCCTACTAAACCAATGGCTAAAAACATAAATGAAAAAGGGAATAGAGAGAAAGTTGAGGGTGCCTTCCCCATCAGGGAAACCAATGGGGACACTAAGATGAAAAATATAAGCCCCTCTGCCCTACCTCATTTCCATGGCTTGACGACATAAGACCCTGACACTTTCCCATTTCAGTTCGTTGTTATATGCCGAACCTATGACTATACAGATGATTAGAAGAAGCTAAAAATATTTCCATCTACCGTCAAGGATGCAACATTGCACTAGTTCATGGGTTTAGCTAGGGATAACATCACAACTTGGGCTTAGATGTAACAAGCCTTTAACAACAAGTATCGAGACTACTGTCTTTCAAAGGATACTAAAGAGAAAATTTTTAGGATGACCATAGGAAATGATGAATCCCTAGAGGATTACGAAGAAAGATTCTAGCTTAGTTACAAAAGGGCCAGGTGCACACTTGACCCTGAGTCACTATAGTTGGTCTTGCTTAGCGGAGTAAGGGAGGATCTTGTGGATACCCTACACTTGTTAGCAAGAGGAGATATCTACCAATTACCCTATTAGGATATCAAGACTGTATTTAGAAACCATTCTAGGGTAGCTAGGAAAAAGGGTAGGGGTAGTCAACCTATGGTCAATACATCTTCTTCCAACTCATCCATCAAGGGTGAAATTGGAAACATATTGGAATATTTTAAAAGTGAAATGTTGTAAACCTTGCCTTGCAAATGGACACTATGCACATTAAGAGAAAGTAGGAGGAAGCAGAGAGAGCCTTGGCCATTTTTTGTCCTAGATGCACTAGGAGGCATCCTAGGAATGAATATCCATTGAATTTTATTGAAATTTGCTCAATCTATGAATAAAACCACTCCACAGACAAGTTCCCTTCTTTTCTTGGACTCAAAATTGTATATCAAGGAGTTGAAGGGGTCACTGAGCAGCTCTGCTACATAAACCAAAGGAGACCTCATGGGCCTAGACCATACCAGCAGGGAATGCAAGGGTCATCCCATGCATATTACAACCCCAAGCAAACCACAACCATACCTTCTTGGGGACCCCCTACTCATCCTTCCTGGTCTACACCCCCTCCTTGGTCCTTTGCATCTCAGTATCACTCCCAGCCAACCAGCCAATCATTTCAACCATATGCTCTGCCACAACCTCAGTGGAATGCACCACCCGAGGGGTGGAGGCCCTAATACAAAAATGCCCCAGCTTTATTGCCTCTACCACCTACCCAACCACAGTTATTACACTCTGCTCCCCCCAAGAATCCCCAGATGCCTGCCCACCAAAATCCAAACCCAAACAACAGACAAGCTCAGAAAGTATATAGTGGAGAGACATCATATCCAGCTTATCTCGAAATCCAGGAGATTAACTTGAGATATGGGAGAGTTCTCCTGGATAACCAACCTCCACCTCCACCTAGGGAGGTTTAGGAAGAAAGAAAGGAAAGCATTCTTAAAGTGAATCCACCCTTTCCTGAGAGATTAACCCAACCACTCTAGCCTACCCTAGAAGAGACTGAACTTCTAGGAGAATTGAAAAATCTATGTGTAAATATTCCACTTCTCCAAGAAATAAAATATGTTCCTATTTATAGTAAGTTGATTAAGGAGAAGTGCTTCAAGCATCTAGGGAGATGAAGAAGGGATGCCCATACCATTAATGTCATTAGACAATTGTCTGACTTAATGCTGGGGGTGGTAATCTGTCCAAAGTATCTGGACCCTCGAAGCCCTATAGTAGATGTGCACATCAATGGTACCATTGTCCCACACACTTTGATCAATATTGGGGCTGCCATTAATGTGATGACCAAAGACACTATGCTCAAGCTCAACCTCCAAGGTTCATTGACGAGGACCACAACATTTATGCAACTTTTAGACCACTCCACAGTGACCCCTGAGGGGATTGTGGAGGATGTGATGGTCTCCATTGACTCTTGTGGGTACCCTATAGATTTCCTAGTTGATTTGAAATGAGATCTTAGATTAAGATTAAGGTATTACAAACTCATGTGCAGGATTTTCCTATATTACTTAGTGCAATCGATCGAAAATATTGCGAATAATATAGACAATGAGCAGTTAGAGAAACATAATAGACACACACACATAGTACAACAATTAATCAAGGAGTTCACCCAAAACTCTTGGGCTACATCTCCTGCTCCAACTTTCAGTGATGACCTCTCTATTAGGTCTTCAAGAGCAGAGTTTTTACAAATGTGATCTCAAATTAAGTCTCAACACAACAAGAACAAACAACAGGGTTTTGCTTAAATCCCTCAAGTCTTTCTAAGTACACAGACTCTACCTCTCGCTCTCTATCTCTATTTTCTCTCTGTCTCAGCATTGCCTACTCATGTCTCTATCATTCAGTGGCTTTTAAGCCAATCAATGCTTGTCTGTTCGTTTTCCCTTTCGGGCTTTCTGGCTCTCGGTCTCTGTCCGCTCAAATCCCCTCTGAGCATTAAACAATCATTGTTAAATGTCTTCAGGGATGGTGGCCACCTGTTTTCTAACGGAAGGGACCAATGGTGTGTTAAAAACCAAAAAATATCATTCCTCTGTTTACACAGAGAAATACACATAAAACGCTGTAAAATCCGCAAAAATCCCTTTTATCAAACTTGAAATATTATGGAATTCTCCCTAAACTCCATCGAGTCTGCCTTTAAATTGTTATCGCAAATCGCTTAGTCGTGGTTTCTTCGTATTTGGGTTTATAGAAAAAAACCCCAAATACAAAGGAAAACCTGACAAAAATGCTCCATATCAGACTTCAAATATTATAATATGGCATTCATAACCCTTTCAAATCCAGCGATATATTGCTATTGCATATCCCCTTTGGCTTCCGATCGTCGACTGTGCCAATCAACCTTATCGACTATCAGCGCATTGCATGTTCACTGGCCTCCTTGGCATCACCCCTTACAAAGTTGTGATGCGATATTGCGATGCGATATATTGCAATCGCATATCGCCAATCCTTCTAACCGTGCGCTAAGTCCTTCTGCATAGGAGAAATGCGACAGTGTGGGTAAATCTAGACCGTTGATCTACGTGCTTGATCAATGGTCCTCATTTAATCACGTTGATCGCCATCATAATTTCCATAAGGCCACCTTCGATAGACTCTGCCTGCTGCCTCCGATTGTGATATGTTGATTAGATCTGGACCATTGATCGGTCAGATCTAATGGCTCCTGTGCATTATTGTTTTACCCTCTCATAGGCTCTATTTTCACCATTTCTGTGTGTTTTTCCTGTCTGATAGTGTTTTCCACCATTCTTGAATGTTTACCCTTTATGAAGGTGTTTAAGTATTGAAAGACTTATAGGGTTTTAGGATCCATTTTTGATCATGCCTTCCCACTGAAAATCTTTTGGACCACCAAAAGTTGGTTTTTGAGCATCGATCAAGTGAGGATACAACTTCCTCACTTGTCCAATCTCTATCCATCATGCACTACTTGGTTTTGAACCTTCGAGTGTGATTCTCAGGTACTCAACATCCCCTATTCATGTAGTTCTCACCTCCCTATCAAGAACTGTGTCTTCCTACAACTCATTGAGATATTTAGGCAACAAATCATTAATAGAAGGCAACTGAATTTGATCTTCGGTATCTTCAATCAATGAAGGTTCATACAGTCTCAAGTTCTATGCATTGATGACTAAATAAATATGCATATAAGCTAGCAAATCAAGGCAAAAATCATTTTCACCAATTTTCTCAAGTATCTTGAAAGGCTCATACCTTATTAGTTTCGCTTTTTACATTCACCTTGCATTCTATATTTGCTGATGTACAGCCAGACTTGATCATCAACTTGGAAGCTATGCTCAATTCGATGCTTGTCATGCCTTGCCTTGTACTTGGCCTAACTTCTTTCCAGTTGTTCCTACACTGCCTGGTGAATTTCTTGGATCTATTCAATGAACTTGGTTTCTTTGTCCACATCATTGTGTCCATCAACTGCTATGTCTTTACTAAAGAAAAAATCCAAGGGAGACTTTGGTGTAAAACCAAAACAAGTCTCAAAAGGAGATCTCTGAGTAGAAGAGTGCTTGGCACAGTTGTAAGCATGCTGCACATAACATAAATGCTCATCCCAAAGCTTGGGATGCTTGCTGCAATAGCCTCTGAGCAACGGGAACATTGTCCTATTGATCACCTCTATTTTACAATCTGTTTGTGGATGAAATGTTGTGCTCTTCTTCAATCTGGTGTCCATCAACCCCCATAGACTTGACCAAAACTTCCCAACAAATCGGGAATCTCAATCAAATACAATAGAAGTGGGTAACCCAAAATGAACCCATACATGTTGAAAGAACAACTTCGATGTTTGTTCAGCTATAACCTGTTTGTTACAAGGTATCAAAATACACATTATGCTAAACCTATCCACAATAACATATAAATAATCATGACCTTTTCTAGATTTTGGCAATCCCCCAACAAAGTCCATGGAAACACTTTCCCAAGGATGAGAAGGAACTGGAAGTGGAGTGTACAAGCCTATTTTTCTATTGTTGGGCTTGCTTTTAGCACACATGGTACACCCTTTAATATATCTAGAAACTGTTTCATGCATTCTTGGCCAATAACAGAACCTTTGTAGCTGTGTAACTGTTTTACTTACACCAAAATGACCTGATATAAGAGAAGTACGTGCTTCTCGGATTATGTTAACTCTTTCATTTTGTGGAATGCATAACTTTCCCAAATGATACAAGAGTTGGTCCTTAACATAATAATCAAATTCTTCTAATTGTTTTCCATGACTTAAGGTTGCATATACATCTTTAAAATCTACATCTTGAGCATATTGTTCAATGTAGCTTTCATGCATTACTGAGTTATGCTTAAGTATAGTAGATGCATTTATGATTGGTCTTGATAGCATATCTGCAACCTTATTGTGTATGCCTTTCTTATATCTGATGACAAGATGAAATTGTTGTAGGAAACCCATACACTGATAATGTCTTAATTGCTGCAATTTAGTTTGTGAGTGCAAATATTGGAGTGGTTGATGATATGTATGTGTAATTGTTTCTTTGCCCATTAGGTAATGTTTCCACTTTTTCACACTCTGCACTAATGCATACAATTCTTTATCATATGTGGGATAATTAACTACTGCAGAATTAAATGTCTCAAAATGATAACATATGGGTTTACCGTGTTGCATCAACACTGCTCCCATGGCATAGTCACTGGCATCTGTTTCAATCTCAAATGGATGTTGAATATCTGGCAGTGCTAGTACTGGTGTTGTACTAATTTTTTCTTTCAAGGTGTCGAAGGCTTTCTGCTGTTTGCCTCCCCACTGAAACAACTTGTTCAATCCTATTAAAGCATTTAATGGAGTTGCAATCAAGGAAAAGTTACCAATAAACTTTCTCCAATATTGTGCTGCTCCTAGGAAACTCCTAACTTCTATAGCAGATTTGGGTTTAGGCTAGTTCACAATGACTTCAACCTTAGAGGGATCTATCTTCAATTCACCACCCCCTACAATATGACCCAAATAATTTAAATATGTTTTTCCAAATTCACATTTTGATAACTTCACATAGAGATTTTCTCTTTTCAAAACATCTAAAGTCTGCTTTACATGATTCAAATGTTCTTCCCATGTTTTACTGAAAACAAGAATGTCATCTAAATAGACAATTACAAAATCATCAATAAAAGGTCTGAGTACATCATTCATAACTCTCATGAAAGTGGCAGGAGCATTAGTTAACCCAAAATGCATAACCAACCATTCATACAGCCCTTGCTTTGTTTTGAAAGCAGTTTTCCATGCATCTTGTTCTGCTACTCTGACCTGATGATAGCCGCTACGCAAGTCTAACTTGGAGAAGTAAAGTGCTCCTTTCAGCTGATCTAATAGATCATCAATGCGAGGAAGAGGATAACGATTCTTGATCGTTATTTTATTCAGTGCTCTATAATCAATGTACATCCTTTGTGAACCATCTTTCTTTCTCACCAGTACAATTGGAGATCCACATGGTGATGTGCTTGGTCTTATGAACCCTTTATCGAGCAGCTCCTATACATACTTCTTGATCTCTGCATTCTCTAAAGCGGATAACCTTTTATACACATGGTTGTGACTATTGTTTCATCACTTGAGTCTGACCGCAAGTATTTCTGATTAGCAGCAGTAGTCTTCTTCTTGTTACCACTGAACTTCTTAGGTTTCAGCTCCAGATGCAAAGACCAACAGTGTTCATCATCATGTTCATCCTTGTTGTAGTGAGTGCATGAAGGTTTTTCCTTCTGTACAACGTTTTCCTTCCTCTCCTTCCATTTCAGGTTCTTCTTTTCCTTGTTCTTGCTTGCGGAGGGTTTTGATGATCCCCAAATCTCTGGGTTCACATTCTTGCCTCTAGCTTCTAGATGTGTAGACTGAACTGATACATCATCTAGGCTAGTGGGATTAAACATGAGAATGGTGTGCTTCAAATAGCTATGCAGACCACCTATATACTTCAACAAAGTTTTAGTTGAGTCTAAAGATATGTCTAGAGTTAAAGTTCTTTTTCTAAATTCCTGGGTATAGCTTTGTACACTTTGGCCCTTTAATTGGTGAAGAGTTTGCCAACTCATCACTTTTTATTGCATATGAGCTAGAGGATAGAATTGTTTTTTGATGGCAGAAACAAATTCATTCTAGGTAGAAAGAATTTTACCATGTCTCTTCAAATCAGGTTGTGTCTTGCCTTCCCACCACACTAGTGCAGTTCCTCCAAGGTGAAGGCTAGCTATCTGAATCTTTCTCCTTTTTGAATTAATGTTCTACACCCTACAATATATATCAATCTATCTAATCCAGTTATCTAGCTTTTCCACATTTAGTTCTCCATCATAAATTGGCAAATCAAATTTCACATCTAATTTAATCACATAAGTTTTCTTCTTTTTCTTTTCAGGGCTAGTTTTATGTGAAGAAGATGATGACGATGATGAAGGTGATGATGGAGTAGATGGTGGAGAAGGCCTCTCTTCTTTTCCTTTACCTTCTGGATGGGCATCTAGAAGAGGTTCCTCTTCTCCTTTATCTAGTTAAGATGTTGAAGTGCTTTCACCTCGGCCTTTCTTAAACTCCCGATACATCTTTTCCACCATGGCCTGAAGTGCCTTAAAACCTTCCATAAATTGTTATTCTTCTCCCAAGGGAGTTTCTTCTACCATTTTCCTATGAGGATAGACTCTTCAAATTTCTGGATTGGCCTCAACAAGTTCTCCTTTTCTCAGTTTGAGCTTTGACCTATTTAGCATTCAAAAAAGATCCAACACAAGCTTGTCTAACCTTAACAAACCAAAAACCAAAATCTCTAATATGACTTGATCTGAAATGAGATTTTAGATTAAAATTAAGGTATTATAGACTTATGTCTAGGATTTTCCTATATTACTTAGTGCAACAGATCGAAAATATTGCGAATAATATAGACAACGAGCAGTTAGAGAAACATAATAGACACACACACATAACACAACAATAATCAAGGAGTTCACCCAAAACTCTTGGGCTATGTCTCCTAGTCCAACTTTCAGTGATGACCTCTCTATTATGTCTTCAAGAGCAAAGTTTTTACAAATGTGAGCCCAAATTTAGTCTCAACACAATAGGAACAAACAACAAGGTTTTTCTTGAATCCCTCAAGTCTTTCTGAGTACACAGACTCTCCCTCTCACTCTCTGCCTCTGTTTTCTCTCTGTCTCAGCACTGCCTGCTCCTATCTCTGTCATTCAATAGCTTTTAAGCCAATCAGTGCTTGTATATTCATTTTCCCTTTCGAGCTCTTTGGCTCCCGGCCTCTGTCTGCTCAAATCCCCTCTAAGTGTTAAGTAATCATTGTTAAACGTCTTCAGGGATGGTGGCCACCTGTTTTGTAATGGAAGGGACCATTGGTGCATTAAAAACCCAAAAATATCATTCCTCTGTTTACAGAGAGAAATACACATAAAACACTGTAAAATCTGCAAAAATGCCTTTTATCGGACTTGAAATATTATGGAATTCGCCCTAAACCCCATCGGGTATGCCTTTAAATCATTATCGCAAATCTCTTAGTCATGGTTTCCTTCATATTTGGGTTTATAGCGAAAAACCTCAAATACAAAGGAAAACCTGACAAAAATGCTCCATATCGGACTTCAAATATTATAATATTGCATTCATAACCCTTTCGGGTCCGGCTATATATCGCTATCACATATCCCTTTTGGCTTCCGATCGCCAACTGTGCTGATTGGCCTTATCAGCTATTGACACATCGCATGGTCACTGGCCTTCTTGGCATCACCCTTTACAAAGCTGTGATGCGATATATCGCAATCGCATATCGTCAATCCTTCTAACCACGGGCTAAGTCTTCTGCATATGAGCGATGTGATAGTGCAGGTAAATTTGGACCATTGATCTACGCGCTTGATTGACGGTCCTCGTTTAATCACGCTAATCACCATCGTGATTTCCATAAGGCTGCCTCTAATAAACTTTGCCTACTACCTCAGATTGCAATATGCCAATTAGATCTGGACCATTGATAGGCTAGATCCAACGACTCATGTGCATTGTTGTTTTAGCCTTCGATAGGCTCTGGTTTCACCATTTTTGCGTGTTTTTCCTATCCAATAGTGTTTTCCGCCATTCTTGAAGGTTTATGCTTTATGATGGTGTCTAAGTATTGGAAGACTTAGAGGGTTTTAGGATCCATTTTGGCTCACTAGTTCTCCAGCCTAAGGCTAATCTTACTGGCTACCCTCTCATCCTTGGGAGACCCTGGTTGGCCACTCCCGATGCTTACATTAGCTGCAGAGCTGGGAATATGACCATCAAGAATGGGAATATGTCCAAGTATTTAGTCTTATAACCTCTTTCTCAGCCACCTCTAGAGAATTATTTAACTTTATGGTTGGAGGAGGAGGAAGAAGATGAAGTTTATTCCACCCAAATTTATACTTTAGAAACAACCATGGGAGGAGGACAACAGGATGAAGATGATTTGATAGAACACCTACACCAAATTCCAGCTCTCAGTACATTTCCCTTAGAAGATGTAGTAAAGGAAACCCAGAACAATCATCCAATTGACCTATGCTTTGCCGATTCCAATCCCCTCTGTTTCAAAACCATAGAATTCCACCCTGAGAGAAACTTGAAAATCAATCCATCTATTTTTGCTCTCCAAGAAGAGAAGTTATGAAACATGGTAAAGGAACATCTAGATACCTTTTCTTGAAGTTACAAAGAAATGAAGGGAGTACACCCCTCATTTTGTACTCCCCACATATACGTCAAAGAGGGTTGCAAGCCAGTCCAGCAGCCCCAAAGGAGGATGAATCTAGCTCTTAAAGAAATAGTCAAAGAATAACTACAAAAACTGCTAGATGTAAGATTCATTTACCCTATCTCTGATAATGAGTGGGTCTCTCCTTTGGTGTCAATTCCAAAGAAAAATGGTAAGTGGAGGATTTTTGTCGATTACAAGGAGTTGAACAAAGCCACAAAGAAGGATCATTTCCCTATACCCTTCATTGACCAAGTGCTAGATGGCCTGGCAAGGAATTTTTTTTTCTCTTTCCTAGATGAATTCAGTGGCTACAACCAAATCCAGATCAGCCCAGAAGACTAGGATAAAACCACCTTCACTTGTCCTTGAGGTACTTTTGCCTATATGATCCTTCCTTTTGGCCTATGCAACGCTCCTGCCACTTTCCAGAGAGCAGTCCTGAGTGTTTTTTCTGAGTTAATCCATGATGCGGTGGAAATTTATATGGATGATTTTACACCTTATGGTTGTGATTTTCAAGAGGCTATGTCCAACCTAGGAAAAGTATTGCACAAATGCATTGAAATGATTGTGTCTCTCAGTCCTAAAAAATGTGAATTCTTAACAACTGCAGGGACTGTGCTAGGTCATTCAATATCTTAGCAAGGACTATAGGTGGACCCAAACAAAATAGCTATCATGCAAAGGGTCCCACCTCCTCAAAAGAAGAGAGATGTCAAAATTTTCCTTGGGTTAGCTAGATACTACCGAAGGTTCATAAAGGACTTTAGCAAGTTGGCCTCTCCTTTATTTGGTTTGTTGGCCAAGGACTCTGAGTTTATATGGTCAAAACGTTGTCAAGAGGCCTTATACACCCTAAAGAATAAGTTAACCACTGCATCGATTCTCCGATGCCCAAATTGGGCCCTTCCTTTTCATATTCATGCTAATGCCTCACACAAAGCCATAGGAGTAGCCCTAGGTCAAATAGATGAAAAATTTCCTTATGCTATCTACTTTATCAGTGAGAATCTGTCAAAGGTTGAACTAATTTATAGAGTGACCAAAAAGGAACTCATGTTTGTTGTGCATTCATTGAAAAAATTTAGGCATTATATTATAGGCTATCAAACATTTGTGCATACTAGCCATGCTACAAACAAATATTTAATGAATAAGCCAGATGTGAATGCTCAGATTATAAGATGGTTACTATTATTATAGTAGTTTGATCTAACTATTGTTGATAAGCCTGGTAAGGAAATTATTGTTGCAAACTTTTTGTCCAAATCAAATTTTCCTGCAAGTGAAGAAGGAATGGTTGATGACCAGTTACTAGATGAACACTTATTTTCTATTTCAGTTCTCTCTCCATAGTTTGCTGATAGCAAACTATTTGGTATCTACACAGTTTCCACCGAAATTGTCCTCCAAAGAGAAGAGAAAGATAGTGAGGAACAATGCCCCCTTCACTTGGATTGGGGGAAATATATTCAAACTTGGCCTAGATCAAATCTTGAGAAGGTGTGTCAGGGAGGAGGAAGTCTTTGACATCCTTATGACCTGTCATGATGGGCCTTGTGGAGGTCACTTTGTAGCAAAGAGGAAAACATTCAAAGTGCTACAAGCAGGCTATTATTGGCCCACTCTTCATTAGTATGTGAAAAGATATACTAGTTAGTGTGATCGGTGCCAAAGGATGGGAAGGCCTACTCCAAGAGATGAAATGCCTTTGTAGCCGACTTTTGAGCCATTTGACAAGTGGGGCATGGACTTCATTGGAGCTATTGAGCCTCCTTCCAAACAAAAGCAATACATCATTGTGTGCAATGACTATCTGACTATGTGAGCTGAAACCATGGAAATTAAGGCAGCAACAGAAGAGAAGGTAGCTGAGTTCCTAAGAGAGAATGTATTTTACAAATTTTGGTACCCTAGAGAGCTAGTCATAGGCCAAGGTAGCCAATTTACCTCCAACATTATTGAAGACTTGCTCATCCAGCATAAGATCAAGCATAGAACCTCCACTCCATATCATCCACAAACTAATGGAAAAGTAGAGGTGATCAATAGAGCGCTGGAGGGCATCTTGACCAAAGTGGTAAGCAACAGTAGGAAGGATTAGGAAGATAGACTAGTTGAGGCCACCTAGGCCTATAATACCACCTAGAAGACCACCACTAGATTCACACCCTATGAGATGGTCTATGGGAAAAATTCCTTGCTATCCATTGAATATGAGTATAACACATTAAGGATGGCAGCCCAACTAGATCTAGATCTCAGCAGTGCACAAAAAGAGAGATTTCTATAGTTTAATGGTTTGGATGAGTTCAGAATGTAAGCCCTCCTACATATAGAGGTTATTCAGCTTCAGAGGACGATTTAGCATGATAAGAACATCAAGGAAAAGAAATTTCAAGAGGGTGATTGGGCTTTTTATATGATTCTAGGTATAAAGACTTCAAGGGCAAGTTAAGGACAAGATGGCTAGGACCTTATGTTGTAGAAATATTCCATGATAATGGTTTAGTATAGATCAGAACCATAGATGAAGAGGCCATTCCTTTACTTGTTAATGGACATCGACTAAAAATTTACAAGGGACCGTTGTCAAAACAAGAATTCATTGATGATATCAATAAACCAGTGATGGTAGGGGAGCAAGTTTCAGCTCCTACCTCATCAAATCACTTAGAGAAAAAACAAAAAGAATATGGACTCAGGTGAAAACCTCCATGAGGCACTTGAGCCCCACTATCGAGTTAAAAACCTCTTGGGGCGGCCCAATGGTGTCAACATAAAGAGAGAGAGAGAGAGAGAGAGAGAGAGAGAGAGAGAGAGAGAGAGAGAGAGAGAGAGAAAATGAGAATAAAAAGGTCAATGGGTGAAAACCTCTCTTGATGTGCCCAGGGAAAATAGCTAGGATGAAAACCTCTAAGAGGCAGCCTAGTTGTTTTAAAAAAAAAAAAGAAAAAAAACTATTAAAAAAAGAGAAAAATCATGAAAATTTCTATTTAGCAAGTCAGCAAGAAGGACGATCAGATAGCAAAGGAGGATCACCAAGACACCTATTTCACTCATTTTATTTTTCCACTCATTTTCATTCACCACTCAAGCATTTCTCTCATTTTTTCCACTCATTTCCTTCAGTTTACAAGGGGACTATGTTTTCTACAGGATCCCCCGTAAACCTACACGATCCCCTGAAAACCTACAGGATGATCCTCTAGGAATCACAGTGACCCAGAAATCCTACAGGTAGTGAACCTAAAGGAAAAAATGACTTGCCATGTTAATAAAATAGCACCCCTACATCATCATTCCATGACCATACCTATGTCCACCTTCAACACTCCTGCATTCACCCTTAAAAAAATATATCAGTTTCAAAAAACAAATCACAGTCTTCGAAAAAGAAGGAAATAGAGAGCAATAGGGATCTTCACCTGAGTATTCCTCATCCTCCACACTCCTAGTATCCCTCTCCATCAATGTCACCATCCTCAAACTCCCAGCAGAAGGTATGATTAAGAGTTCTTAGGTAGAAGCAGCTACAGGACATCTTGTAGGAAATCCTATAGCAGCCTATCCCACAAAATACAAATCATAAGAACAGCAAGCTTCCAGCATGATGATCTGTTATCAGGAAATATAGTGTCTATGCAGAGCTTCTAGTCCCACTAAGGCTGGTAGCTACCTTAGAAACAAACAAACTAAAACCACTTTCGTTTTCCTTTATGAGAAGTAGATAAGAGGGGAATAAAGGAGACCAACCTCTGTCTTGCGCTTGGTTCCTTGCTTGATTCCTCTCCCTTCTGATAGATCTTTTCCACTCGCTTCCTCGTCTATCCAGCTTCAAAGAGCACCTATGGAATCAAAGCAGCATAACACTATCCAAGAACAGAGATCTACTATCATAAACAATATAGGACCAGATATATATTGACCACACAAATGCACATATCATTAATCATACAAGAATGTGGAGGAAAACTTGAATAGCTTTATTAATAATCAAGAATAGCAAAGAGGATTACAGCCAATTGTTCTGACCCAGTGTCATCCTCTCAGGAAGAAAGCCCTTCTTCACCTCATGAAAAGCTTAGATCACCCAACACTATGATGTTACACCAACAAAGTAGCAGCACTTCCTTACAAGATACAAAATTCCAGACTCCGGATCTCTGGGATGAGGGATCCATATATAGATGTTTGGAAGGGGGGTGAGTTAGCTTTTGAGATTTGATTAGTGTCCTCTCTTTGATAGTTCTTGATTCCACTTGGAGATTGATGATCTCTTACTCATCCCTGGGCGAATGCAGAGAGGCAAGTGTCACAGGAGAAGTTTCTGGAAGATTCCATGATCCTCCACCTCACAGATTGACCTTGCCATTTGTCCACTCTCGCCCATCGCACCCCATAGACGGGCTTTTCAGTATGCATCGCACCTCCCGTGTGCATTTAGGTGGGATGCAGCGCACTTTGACCATGGAGCAGGTGAGATGGTCCAGTTTTGACCAGTTCTGAGTAGTTTTTCATGGAGAACTTCTGGGAGATGATGTAATCAGTTGACCTTGTTCTTTTAGGGGTTGGAACAACACTTTTAGGGACTTAAGGGCCCTTGGTTTATGGACATTTATGGTTGGGGTTGCAGTGCCCAAAAATGTCTATGACAGTTTCCCCCTAAAGCATGAGGTCGTTAATCTTTTGATGTCGGGTGAAATGCTTTATCATGAGGATCTGAAGTTTTTTCGAGCTGGAAGTCGACCTGTAATAAGATACAATACAACACATTATCTTCATAACATTTTCATGATCTAGCTGAGGCGGGCATTCGCATGCTCAGCTTTATAAATTCATTTTCATGTACATAATACAGACAATCGTCTGTGTGCAGACTGATGATTCTGGTAGAGCCATCATCCCTTGAATTGGATGATTATCTGTGTAGCAATGATGTACATTTGATGTCTTTATTTTCCTGAATATATATCGCAGCCCGAATGGATGAAACTAGATCCGGGGTCTTCAATCTCATTTGATCTTCACTTAAAGTACAAGTCCATCCGTGTGAGAGATGTTCTGGAGTCGAACATGGAAAGACATCGCCTGATTACCAGCCAATGATGTAAGCTGTTAATAGGTGCAAGAGGAATCACCGATAATGATGATGACCCTCAAGGTACTACAGTACAATTCATGTGGTGTGAATAAGGGACTTGGCGTTGAACACCATGCAAAATCTTTCGGTCGAAGGCCATTGATGTAAACCTGTCGCCGAAAGTGAGAAACTTGCCATTGAGGCATGCAAGCTTCAAAGTACTGAAAGGGTTGTTCCTAGATCGACTTCCTGGATAGTGAGCTGATGTCGACAAGAAGTGATCCATCATAGGAGGGCCTTAGTGAATCCCACATCAATGACACGGAATGGAGCAAATGATTTTAATGGAGGTGAAAACGATTTGATGACATAAGGTTCAGGGTGGCAGTCATGAAAGAATGGAGAGTAAATGTATTGCAGTGGATGAGACACAGGTGAATTCTCTGAGTGACTTCTCTTGAACATACCAGCAACACTGACATGATGGATTGGTTGCGTTAA
Source organism: Pinus tabuliformis (assembly GCA_031772625.1). Taxonomy (NCBI): domain Eukaryota; kingdom Viridiplantae; phylum Streptophyta; class Pinopsida; order Pinales; family Pinaceae; genus Pinus; species Pinus tabuliformis. Next base: position 1,950,095,939 of record CM062816.1, read on the forward strand.
CCCCAAATATGGATGGTGTGATGGACCAATGGTGATATGACCAGTGAATGGAACAACCCAACCCGACTTGGATGCGGAGTGAAAGTGTCATGTTCAAGAGCGACTTGCTACCAATAAAGTTTCTTCAAGTTTTCTTCCCAATTTTTCCCCAGTCATTGTTGACCAATACCTCTTTATTTTTGTCAAGCTTGAGGAGGATAACATATGCTTGTTCTATAATTTTCCCTTCGGGCAAACGCATCGCTATGTTTTAACGAGCCTAGCGATAGTGAAACTCGTTCTTGTCTGTATGGACAAGTTTGTCGCTATTCGGTTTTTAACGAGTTTAACGACAAAGATAACTCGGTCCTTTTCAATTTTAGAGAGTCTAAAAAGGGACGTAAAGAAAATTCCAACAATCTGTTTTCGTCATATAATCCCTTAAGTCCGAAAAATGATAAAATAATACAAAAGGGATGAATTTTCGGTAATTTTAACGAGCCGAACGAAACAAGCGCTCGATCTTTTTGTGTAATAATCCCTCAGGTCCAAAAAGATTAAAATCTAAAGGAGGGATAGCACTTCCGGTCACTTTAACAAGCTGGAGAGGCCAATTGCTCGGCAATCTTTTCATATTTTACGAGTCAGATGAAAAGAGCTTAAAGGAGACTCATTTTTCGAGGAACGAGTGATAAATTCAGGTAGCAGCTAATTCCAGGTAAGGTTTGGAATTTTCCAATCATGGCAGTGTCACAAGGATGGCTAACAGGATCACTCTTCGCAGTTGTTCCTCAAAAAGGGTAAACAATCAAATGGAGGTGAATGATCAGCCAATACAGAGTGGAGGTGATGATGAGAACACGACCAAGGCTTCAAAGGCTGATGATAATGAATTCACGATGGTTATTTACCGGAAATTGGTTCATTTTTAATGAGCTTAAACTCTGGGGGAACGTTTGCTCATTGCTTATGTTTATTTTTTAACGATCTTGAATTCCGCGTTAAAATTGCGCAATCCAGTCGTATAATAAGGATGTCTCATTTAAAATGGCATTTTTTCAAAACTTTGCTCCGCATCCTTTCTTTATGCAAGTTAGGAAACGACCAATCCTACGAGTTTAAAGGGTTAGAGGACATACAAATTTAAAAAATAAATGGTCGCTCTTCGCTTGCATGCCAAAAGGTTTGCATGCCCCCAGGTATAGCAAAAAATTTCCAGGTTACCAAAGATTGTTCTATCTGCACCTCAGACAAAACACTTCCTCGGCGATGTCTACCGAAATAAACAAAGGTGAGTGGCGCAACTGGCTCCATTCACATAACTTTGATGAAGGAATCTTATTCTAGTCTAATCTCATAAACCAGTCATATATCCTTCGTGGAAACCCACCCTATACCCAAGGTTTTCCTATCGAAACAAACCAGGGTGCATGCCCCCTGGGTTTCAGTCATGTCCTCCGAATCACTCGCGCTCATCAGGTGGACGGACTAGGGATTGATGAGACATTCCTTGTGTGAAAATACCATTCAAGGATGGTATTTGACTATTTGCTATGTGTGAACAAGGGAATGAAAGCTGGTCTACGAGCTTGACCACTCTTCCTTCATGCGGAAAACACATTACTCTAAAGAGTGAGGAGACAATGGCTCCCATGCAATAAATATAGTCGCATCCAAGGAGTAGATTATAATCCAGGGGTCTTTGGACTACCATTACGTTCATGTGAACGGTTTTCCTTCTCAATGTTATCGGCACATTGGGAAGGATCCCTAACGGTCGACTGGTTCCTTTGTCAAAGCCTGTTAGATTTCTCATTTTAGGCAAAAGCGATGGAAAACCAAGAGCTTTCCAAGCAGTTGAGGAAAGGATACTCAGAAAAGCCCCTTCATCTATGATGGTACCGACCATAACCATTCTATATATTTGAGCAATGATTCGAAATGGTACAGTAGCCTGTAAACGGGGTCTACCTAGTAGATTCCAATCAAAGGAAACAACTAGGTTGCTTGGAGGTGGGACTGAATACACGGCCGGATATGACTCTGACGAACTTCCTTCCTGCCGTAAAGGAACAGGTAGATTGCCCCCAGGTTCATTGGAGTTTGTGCTTATGAAGAGAATTTGAACGGTGTCGTTTTTGTTCTCTCCGGTGGCTATATCATCTGAAGATGGACCTTCTGAAGGCAAGACCGGGTCAACTGCTGCCTTGACCTTTTGAATTTCGTTTGGTGTGGATTCAGAGGGTTCATCTTCAATGATAGATGCTTCAGCTGACCACAATGTCGTGTCAGCCAGATTTTCAACTAGTGACGGACTCAGCAAGAGTTTCTTATATCTAGGAGGAAGCCGTAATGGTGAAACCGGACAGTCGTCCAAAACTCTTTTAGCCTCGTCTAAGAAGGGACAACGGTGGACGGCATGATCGCCTTCACACAGTTTACAAGGAAATTTAAATTTTCCTTTTTGTCTAGGGCTTCACTTTCACTAGTTGACGGTGTATTTTCAACATGATCGTCAGAGGTTGATGACACCAGATTGTGCAAACGAGGAGACCAGTCCCTTAAGATCCGAGGGATGCAAGGACAATCTCGATGATAGTGGTCTCCTTTGCAAATGACACATGGCGATTTAGGCCTGGACGGTGCGGTGTGTGGATTTTCGCTAGACGATGCCTGGTTGCCCCTTTTCGCCTTTGGCTCCTTCTTCTTCTTCTCTTTCTTCTTCTTCTCCTTCTTCTTCTCAGTTACTTGATTTTTGGCTTTACCAGCTTCACCAATCAAAGAGGAAGGAGGAGAGGGAGAATTGGACGAAGTAGAAGGTTGGGGATTAACTTTGGTATCGTTTAGTTGCTGACTTGATTTTTCAGGAATCACGGTGTTCTGAACGACAGAGGTCGAGAAGAGCCATACGGGCAAGCCGATTATCAATCCTGGAAGCGACAATGTGGCCATATGGGGTGTACCAACATCTCCCCAAGAGGAGAAAGGACTAGGATTTCCTCCAAGGGGAAATCCTGGGTTGGTGGACTCCATTTTTCTCAACCTAAAACCAACGTAGGAAAGGTGATGTTTATTCCAATTAAAATAAATTTTAGATGCTTTGATACAACTTGTTTTTTCAATTTTTAAGAGTCGAGAAAAAACAAAAGATGACTCTAGTCACCTTCAATTTTTAATGAGCTTGAAGTGACAAGTGCTCAGATGCACCTTTTCCTTTAAGGAGTCTGAAAAGGAACAAAAGGGACTACTCTGGAAATCTAGACAGAGGGATTACCAAACCAATCGCAAAACTGCAGAATACTTTTTACGGTATGGCAGTCAATCTTCCCGAATGCTATGTTCAGTGCATTGCAATCGATAGGGCGGTAGACACGGCTTCCTATGGATAAAGGATAAAGCCTATTGTGGTCTCCCAATATATACTCGACGGTACGTGGGAGCACAAGTCTGTACTGGCACTTATCGTCTCAAAGTGGAGGAATCACCCAACCAGCAATGAAAACAACAGTTACCAGGCTTTATGACGTCGGAATACGTCTCTAGCCTAGACTTCTAAATGTTGTGCATTAGGTTCCAAAGCGTTTTTAGATTCATTAAATTTATTTTACAGTTGATCTTGCTTAAGAAATTTTCCTTTCAGGTTCACCGCGTGATGTAGATATACAATTCCTAAAATGCAATCTAAGATGATAAACAATCGTTTAATCTTCTTTTTGCAATGAAAATCCTAGCTACTAAGGAAAGAGATACGATATTCCTTCAACATAGAGCAGAGAGCACACACTATATGCACTGTCCTAAATCAAACCAACAAACAGTCTAAATGCAAATGCACATGCATGTATTTGTTTTCAGCCTTCTTAATGTGTGAATGATAGAAAGAAAGCTAAGCGCAAATCTGAATTATTTTTCAAAGCAACATTACTAACAAGTTTCTTTTCAAGACAAAATGAAGACAATGACGACACTTTGTTATTTGGAATTGAAAACTTGCTTTTGACACTTGAAAAACTATTAATTCAAATCAAATACAAGAGTAACAGTGTAATCGACTATCAAGAACAATCGGATTCTCTTCTATGACTGAAAATGACACTTACGACACTTTCAAATCAAGAAACGACAGTTCAATTACACTACTTCTTTGTAAAAGAGAACTGAAAATGGCTCACAATACGTAAAAACATTTACAATTCTTTGCACAATGGAGGTAGAATAATGGCAAGGAAGGGCGTTTCCAACAGAGGTACACTAACTACAGACAACAAAACTCTTGAATAGAGCTGAAAAGAGTGAAAAAACCAAAGTCTGAAGGCAAAACTAGCCCTTTTTGATCAGCGCACCTATTACACAGGGATTCCAGTATGCATCCCACCTACAGCACACGGGAAGTGCGATGCATACTGATATCCTTGAAGAGAGGGTGCGATGGTACAGTGTGAGACTTTTGATCCAGTTCTTGATCACAGTTTGCAGCACAGTTCAGGGATTTTGGCCGAGCAAGTGGTAATCAGTAAATAAATCATGGGGGTAGATCTAAGGAAGTTACTAGAGCCACCACAAGGGCAATTAGAGAGCTTGTAAATCGGTTGTTCAGTTTATAAACAAAACCTGGAGATAGAATGAAGCAGCATTGATCTACTTTGCACTTGCATGGCAAATGCAGTCCGAAGGCTAGCTGGCTTGACTTCAGGCTCCGTCTGTAAGTTTATAAAGCAAACAAATATAGACAAACAAACACTCTATTCGCTCCCCAGCGGAGTCGCCATTTTGTTATCGGGAAATCTAATGTCTATGCAGAGCTGCTAGTCCCACTAAGGCTTGTATCTACCTTAGAAGCAAACAAACTAAAACCACTTTCGTTTTCCTTTATGAGAAGTAGATAATAGGGGAATAAAGGAGACCAACCTCTGTCTTGCGCTTGGTTCCTTGCTTGATTCCTCTCCCTTCTGATAGATCTTTGCCACTCGCTTCCTCATCTACCCAGCTTCAAAGAGCACCTGTGGAATCAAAGCAGCATAACACTATCCAAGAACAGAGATCTACTATCATAAACAATATAGGACTAGATATATATTGACCACACAAATGCACATATCATCAATCATACAAGAATGTGGAGGAAAACTTGAATAGCTTTATTAATAATCAAGAATAGCAAAGAGGATTACAACCAATTGTTCTGACCCAGCGTCATCCTCTCAGCAAGAAATCCCTTCTTCACCTCATGAAAAGCTTAGATCACCCAACACTGTGATGTTACACCAAGAAACCAGCAGCACTTCCTTACAAGATACAAAATTCCAGCCTCCGGATCTCTGGGATGAGGGATCCATATATAGATGTTTGCAAGGGGGGTGAGTCAGCTTTTGAGATTTGATTAGTGTCCTCTCTCTGATAGTTCTTGATTCCACTTGGAGATTGATGATCTCTTACTCCTCCCTGGGCGAATGCAGAGAGGCAAGTGTCACAGGAGAAGTTTCTGGAAGATTCCATGACCCTCCACCTCACAGATTGACCCTGCCATTTGTCCACTCTCGTCCATCGCACCCCATAGAAGGGATTTTCAGTATGCATCGCACCTCCCGTGTGAATTTAGGTGGGATGCAGCGCACTTTGACCATGGAGCAGGTGAGATGGTCTAGTTTTGACTAGTTCTGAGTAGTTTTTCATGGAGAACTTCTGGGAGATGATGTAATCAGCTGACCTTGTTCTTTTAGGGGTTGGAACAACACTTTTAGGGACTTAAGAGCCCTTGGTTTATGGACATTTATGATTGGGGTTACAGTGCCCAAAAATGTCTATAACATGATCCAAGAGCAAAAGGGACTCCAAAGCAGTAACAACACCATCATCTTCAATACTAAGTACCTGCACCACAAAAAACAATCATCAGAGAACAAAAAAAATGGGGAAGAAGACTAGCATGCAGCTAATACACACAGCAAGCACCTCTGATCATCAACCACTGTAGCAAGGTATTAAGCACCACAGGTAAGTATCCCACTCACTCTCTCATGTGCATAATGTAGTCAAAAGATGTAAAGGTTACGAGTAAGTTGGTTTATAAGCAAAAGGTGGCCAGTTAACTTGGTCACCTTCAATTAGGGAACAAAGACAAAACAATTTGTCCTCTCGCACGTGGCAGCAGTCAACTCAAAAAAAGAAAGGAGAAGGATAGAAGTCATTAAGGCTATGAAAGCATGAAGTGGGAGTTGATTATGAGGAAGTGGGGAATGTTGAGGTGGTAGTGGGGACCAATGGTCCAAAAATGGAAACTGTACCTTGGCTACCAGCACACCACATCACCCAAAATGGCCATAAGGGGAAATAATCATCGTCTCCATGCATTCATGCATTCACTTCCTTGAGGCTCGCTCTCACAAGTTGCCCCCCTACCCAGGAAACCTACAGCAAGACACCATTGTTTCTCTACATAGGAATTCCTACAAGATTGCATAGGAAATCCTACAGGATTGCACAGAGGATTCCTACAGGATACACAGAGACAATCTACAAGATAGATTGAGAGAAATTTCAAAGGATAAAACACGGGGGTTGATCACAGAAAACAATATCAAGCGGTAGTCTTTGTAATTGCATCCCTCTTTCTAGGCAAATTGAACAAGAATCCTCTAGTTTGATTGAATTTGGAAACTGTGCAAGAGAACTGTCCACACAATCATCTCAATCTTTTACTTTTGCATTTGAGAATTGTATCAACCATATCATCTCCTCAAAACATCACCAACCAAGATGATAGAAGGGTTTCATAAGAGGGAGCCCACTAACACTGTGAGAATCCAATGACACCCTCAGGTACAAGAAATCTTCACAAGGCATAATTGGATGGGGCTTTTCGAAAAATTAAGGGGGTATGATGGTGAGGTGGCCTGATATTTTGCTCTCTTCCTAATTCCACTCACCAGAGTCCTTGCCACTATTGTGGTAAGAGGCCTCTCCATAGAACTCACCCTTCAACTCATCAGCAGAGTTACCACACTTCCCCTAGGAGTACCATGGAGGAAGGAAGACAAAGGAGATAGTTCGGTTTCCAAAAGGAAATTCTTTTTAGAAGTTGAGGAATCCACTGAGGACAAAAATGGAGGAAGGAGAGAAAGTCTTCCATATCCCTGCAATGAGGTAAGCTACCAACTTATCAAATACATTTCATGTGAGGATAGGTATAGTGTGGTCTATGGCTATCATTTTAGGATTCTTGAAGAATTGATATTGGAGCAGAAACACCCCCTCACCACAGGCTCAGCATACCATACTTCCTGCTGCAATCACTGATAAACTCAAGCATCAAAGTACAAGAGGGAAATTCCCAACAGTTAGCTCACCATGGGTTAATTAGAATCATTATAGGAGATTCCCTATAAAACATCAGAATTCATATACAATGGTCAGTTTTTAGAGATATGTAAGCAAAGGTGGTGGGCTCCAGTATTGTAGCAATAATGCTACAACTCCTGGAGCTTCCTTCTCTAATTTTATCAACCCGGTAGTTCGTAACAAACTTGGAAGTGACGGTGCTGTATGCACAAGTACTAGCTCTTGTCGCAGCTGTCACTTGGTCAGCTGGCACAAGTCTGCTAGGGCTCAAGCCAACTTCTATATGTTCTCAAAAGAAGCTTTCTAAATGATGAACGAAGGCTATCTCAAAGGAAATTAACCTACTTTGCAAGAATGAACTGAAAGCCAACCAAACATGGAAACCCTAGTAAACCCTAATTCTACCAGCTAGTCCTACTGACGCAAAGGAGAGCATGCAAACTACTGAAAGAGATGCCATTACTTCTATGAAGGTAAAATACGTGTGTCTAGACTACCTTTATCTGAAGAAAACATATTTTTTTATTTTTGATTAAGTTATGAGAATTATCATGCATGTGCTGTTAACTAGCTTTTCACTGTGCAGAGGTGGATCAAGGAGGAGAAATGCTTGGGAAAGGTTGGGAAGGTTCAGAGAGGGTCTAAAGGGTCCCTAACACCCTTCCAGAGAGTCTCACAAAGTTTGGCTGCCAAGGAACCGTGTTTATGAGCTTCTACAGGAAGTCTGCAGGGGTTCTACAGGATGTTCTGGGATTTCTACAGGATGTTCTGTAATGGAATTTCGGAGCATGGGTGAGTGAGGTAAGGTGCATGAATGGATAGGGAGGCAGGGTAGGGGCCTGAAATGACCCAAGGACTGATGGATAGAGTTGATGAGAGGGTGTGGAAGTCTAGCTTGCATCAAAGAAGGTTTAGGCGATGGAAAAGCAAGAAGGTAGGGTTACTTGGCAAAAGAGCAGATGGGAGATGAGGAAACAGACTTGGTGATGGAGGAGCTGATCTGGACGAGGCTCAGATGAACGAGGAGGTGATGAAGGTGCCCTTCATAGTGTTTACCTGATCAAACCAACTACGTCTTGCATACAAGCAAAATATCAGATGATCTATCTAACAGTTTAATGAAATCAGTGAACAACAACTTTATTCATGACAAGAATCACGTACAGCATGTGAACAGAACATTATCAAAGAGATATAAACGCATGACTAAATCCAACCACTCTATTCTAAACATAAAAGGCTACTTTAACCATCAATAGAAATCTAAGTAACAAAGAAATATCTAAATTTAAAGAGCAGATTTTATTTTAAGAACGCAGCAAAGACACATGATAGTAAACAAAGGAGGTCCTGGGCGCTTGAGATGGGCCCAACCCCAAGAGCTACAGCCTCCTAAGAGAGATTTAGAGCTGGTGCAAAGCTGGATTCATCTTTATTGATCAAGAAATGAAGAGTTTCATCAAAACTGTCCACAAGAAGAACTTGAACATGAGCTGAAAGCAAAGCTAATCTATTGCCTAAAAATCGAACTACAAAAGGACTACAACAATACTATGAAATGACTAGCTACCAGCTACTATCTACTGGCTAACTGGCTAACATCCACTGGCTACACTGGCTAACCAAAATGAGGCCCTAAGCCTTCTTATTTATACAATTTGAGGACCCAATAGTCCTCCTAAAATTTAGGGACTCGGCTGCCCAGGACTTGGAGTTAACAGCAGTCCTACTTGACTTGCTTGGCTGCCCTTGTGCTGATTGATTCGGTGGCCCTTGAACTCCGAGCTGATGGTGGAGAATTTGAGGTAAGGGCCCATAAATGAAGGGGACACCTTCCTACAAATCCTCTAGCTTGTTCTCCCACGAATTTGGCTGCCAAGTGCTCATTAAGACCTTCAATTTTGTCTCCAAATTGACCAAAAAGGCTACACAAAGCACCCATCAGACTTGTTGGCATAATGACTAACCAAATTCACTCTATTAACATAAATATAATCAAAAACATCCAATAAACTAATGAGAATGGTGGATTAAGTCAAATTAGGAGGTTGAATGAGCCCAAATAATCGTCCATTTTTGGGGCTCATCATCACCCCCCTACTGAAAGTGTTGCTCATCCTCTGAGCAACCAATCTCTCTCCTCGTCTTTGATGGCCTTGGTGGCTTCTTTGGCTAACATCTCGACTGATTTCTCCTTTGGCTTCCCTCTTTTCAAACTTCCTGTAGAAACAGTTCTCTGTCTTCCTGTAGAAACAGTCTGCTAACTTCCTGTAGAAACAGTCTGCTAACAGTTCTTTGTCTTCCTGTAGAAACAGTCGGCACTGTCTTAGCCTGCTTGGCTGAGGGTGCTTTTCCTTTAAGCTTGGCTGTGGCAGCCTTCGTCTTTTCACCCTTCTGCTCTTCTTCCTCACTGTCTGCTGCTTTTCTTAGTGAATCCTCAGCCTTGTTATGAGTGCACAAGTATAGGCAATCATATGGAAGAAATGGTGCCCTTGGCATTCCCTAAAACCTGCAACGTGAGGGCACTTGTATGTCTTGTAACAAGAAAGTTGGTTAAATCCACAAGGTAAGCCATGGTCATGTTTCCAAGCAACAGGAATATGATAAAGGTGTTTTCTCTGGCTTTTTCAATAGCAATAGCTAATACATTGCCCTCCACAAAAAGAGTAACAGGAAGCAATAACAGCGCAGCAATTGGTGCCATGTACATGAGAAAATTCATAGAGTGAAGCTTCTCTACCTCAGAGGTAAGCAGGAGCCCCTGAACAGCTGATTTCAATGCTCTGGCAGCAGTTGATCCTAGGCAAACCAAAAATCCAAAAAGGTGGCATAATGGCTCATTGTTGCTTGCAATAACAATGCCAAATACCACAGGCACCAAGGCCATATAAACCACAGAAGACTCCCTCTTACATGTTATTATAAATGCAAAATATTGCTGTGAAGAAGGGAGTTGTTGCCCCAATAGCTTGATTGAAGGAGACTGGCAAATAGCGCAGAGAAATATTGCCACAAACAACCGAGAAGGAGAACATGAAGCTCAGTGCCAATACCTCAAGTAACTGTCTCCTGGAGACGATGAACTGCATTGGTACAATCTCTAACCATGAAATTGCCAGAAAACCATAAAATGAACAGGCACACATGTGCAACATTGTGAGGAATATTGGGTATTTGCATCCAAAAAACTAACTAGGCATTTGTTAAGCAATAGCACACCAATATTGGAAGAGTACCAAGCTGCAATAATGAGAGCTGTTGTAATAGTCTGGGACACAGGAAATGCACCATATTTTCCTTCTCCTGTTGGAGTTGGAGGTATGTCAATAATTTCTTGTTCAAGCTTGGGATTACTGCCCAAGCCTTTTTGCTTCTGCTTCAAGTTGTTTAGCAAGCTCCTGTTTTTTTTGCGTGAATTTTCTGCAGCTATGCGCTCTTCTTCTTCAGCTTTGGCTTTCGCTTGGGCCTCGGCGAAAAATTCCTTTCTTCCATCTGTTGGAATGACACTTAAAAGCTCATAAACTGGCAGAGAAGGTGCAGAAGGGCTGGCTGCAACATCAATAGTCTTGTTCTCTGAGATGGAAGTGTTTTCGAAAACCCCAGCTACCACAGATGCAACTTGTGTCTTTGAAACCTTAAACCATGGAATGCAATGCTGAATTTGCATTGATTACTTTGTTGTTTACGTCTGCACTTCCTTCCGCCTTAAGAACAAGGTTGCAATCTTTCTCTGAAATAAAATCATCTGTGGAACTGGCCTGCAGGATAGCGTAACTTAATCCCATTTCCATAATTCTTTCAGTAAGCTCTGATAATGATATTTCTGATTTTCCAAACAAGTTGCTGAAAAATGAAGAGATTCCATCAAAAACATTTGAAGACCCTCCATCAGATTCGTAAACACAACAATATGATTCACATTTGCTAGCTTGGCTTCTTCAATAACGTTCAAAGCATCAGTTGTGGTAACTTTGGAACTAGGTCCATCCTCTGTGGGTCCTATTGATACCACTGCTTTACTGACATTTCTGATGGCTTTAGCTGTGGATTCAATATCCTCAAAACTGAATTCTACTGCATTAAGACGCTTGGCATCCTCTGCAGCAATTTATCTTTCTCGGGACTCCAAATTTGTCGAAGAAAAATCCATGTTCTCTGCTTTTGAAAGCTGTGTCGTCCTTCCTGTAGAAGACCCACCCGTTTTCTGTAGAACGCCCTTGCATAGGTGGGTTTTTAAAAAAAATGGCCGAGAAAGCTTGGTGGAGGATGACAAGTTAATAGATGGTGGAAACTTCAGTTGACGATGTGGCAAGTGCAGATGAACAGCAGTTCGTGAGTTTCAGCCGAGCTCTTTAGTTGCTACGTGATTTGTGGTGAGCTGGCAAGAACATGAGTTGGCCATGCAGACAGAAGTGTTGTCACGAATTGCATGTTCTACTTATTAACTGTATGCTTTCTTCTTGATCCGCTGCACTGGAGTTCAAGCAGCTGACACTAACTGTTTTTTTAATTTTCACGTGAGTCACCTGTCCACATGTACTGCGTGACTGCCGGCTGAGTTCTAGAGAAGACAATCAGCTTAACCTTGATAATTCGTGGCTTAATCCCACCATTCCATTAATTCATGCAGTTTTTAAATTAAATTTATGCAATAGAGGAATGAGTTTCAGTCACATACCTCGAAGTTGAATGGCTGCCGTGAGCTGCTGTGGCCTGTCATTGCTGCATGCATTGGTTTTTTTGATTGCATGTGGCTTGGCTGCTAATCTTTGATTTCTTTTCCTTGTGCAGGTGTCCTCTGGGCGGATCTGAGCTGCATGCAATTGTTTCCACGTTCAGATCTGCACCTTCAAGTTGCTGCTGCTGCAATGTCACAGAACCAGAACTTGTTTTCGCCATTGCTCTCAAACGGTAAACCGGATTGATCTGAAAATCAGTGAGCATGTTCCTATCATCATTATACATCTCCCATAGCAAAATCGTGATCACTGGATGCACGGATTTCGAGAAAAATGGAAAATGGCTGAAGATGTCAGAGATCGATTTCTCGGAAACTGTGCATCGGAATCGGCTGAAACTTCTTGGGTAGGTTACCATCACTCACATGCATATCCCCATGAAACAGGTTTTGAAACAGATGCACGGATATGGAGAAAATGCAAAAATGGCTGATGGTGATGGAGGCTGATTTCTTGGAAACCGTGCACTGGAATGGCATGAAACTGCTCAGGCATGTTGTCATCAACCTTGTACAATTCCCCATAAAACGGTTTGTCAAATGGATGCATGGTTTTCAAGTTATGGCAAAAACAAATTTTGTTCTAGGTATTTTTGCTTCAAGGCCTTTTGCATGTGCTTGCATGGAAGGAAAAACTGAGCTTGGGCTGTGATGCAGGTATGGAGATGATGGAGGAGGAGTTGGAAGATTGCATGAGGGCTTCTGAACCCTTGAGGAAGCTACCATGTTCGCCAAACCACTTTTTGAAATGCATGCCTAGTTTCCCACAATTTCTACAGGAAGGTCCTGTAGAAGCACAATGAGAAGCATAATGAGGTGGAAAAAAATGATGGAGAAAGGAAAGGGATGGACACACAAGTGCTTGTAGGCCTAATCAACAGATTCCCACCATCAGATCCCATTTTAGACTTGAATTTGGTTCGTCCAAAGGTTCTACAGGATGTTTCCTGTAGAAATACAGAGCTTCCTGTAGAAGGCACAAGAAAAATTCCTTTAACCTTGATTTGAGTGCTCCTCCTGTCATGAAACGTCCTTCTTGCAACCTGCAATTAGCCAATGGAAATTAGTTTTATTTTTCTTTTTCTTTTTCTCTTTTTTTTGAAAAACAACTAGGGCGCCTCATGGAGGTTTTCACCCTAATTGCCTGCCCTGGGCGCCTCCAAGGAAGGTTTTCACCCAGGGATCTTATTCCTTTTTATTTTCTCTTCTTTCCAACCCATTGACCGCCTCATGGAGGTTTTCAATCAATGAGCCAATCTAAGGCACCTCCGAGGAGGTTTTCACCTTAGATTTTTATTTTCTTCTTATTTTCATTTTTTCTCTTTTTTTTTTTTTTTTTTTTTTTTCTACCCTACCCTACTTGAAAAACAAAATCATTTTCAAGTATAAGAATACTTCCAATGGAGCCATGTGCACATCGAGATTAGAGACAAGATGATGTGAAGGCTCGGAATGCATGCTTTGACAACTATCCAAATTTCAGAGACAAAATGATCTGACTTTGAAAGTACAAAACATAGCTGAGGAAGAGAGTACTGCTGCAACTTAGTGACTGTCTGGAACCATGTCTCAATATAGCTTTGATACCCTTGGTTATTTTGCTGATCTGGATCATTCTTCATGTCACCTTCTAACATGACCTTCTCATCTTTCTCTTTTTGCTGATCTTTCTCTTGAGTACATGGAGGATTTGATGATAACCATGAGGGAACTCTCTCGATCTCTGATTCTAATCTCTTCTATTCATCAAGTGCAGCCCATGGTTCTTTGATCTCCTCTTTGGAATCTTCTTTTTCCTTTGGTCCTTCAATGTTGTCAATATAATCTCTATTTTGCAACACTCTTCCTGAGCTTTGGTGAACATCATTGAGCTCAAAAGGAGTCATTTGCACATGTTGTGCCTCAGCTTTACAATTGGGTTGAGCTACTCCATTCTATGGCTTTGGAAATGGTATGGGTAGTTGAGTGGGGGTGTGAAATTGAGATGGAGATGGATGGCATTGTGGTTGGGTAGGCATTTGGGGTTGCCTTGGTGGAGGAGGAGGCGATGGTTGTGAATGAGCAGGTGGTGGAGGAAAATGAGCGGGATGAGAGTTGTACTGGGGCCTCCACTCCTGATAAGGTGCATTCCACTGAGGCTGTGGCTGAGCATAAGAGTGAAATGAATGAGCAGCTGGTTGGGCGTAATATGGATCTGTGAAGGAACAAGGAGGAGGTGTGAACCATGAAGGGTGAGCAGGGGGGCCCCAAGAAGATATGAAAGTGGCTTGATAGGGGTCATAATAGGTCTCAGATGTCCCTTGCAGCTCCTGCTGGTAAGATCTCAGTCCATGTGGCCTCCTTTGGTTCATATAATGGAGTGGTTCAGTGGCTCCTTTGGCTCTCTGATATGCAACTTTAAGTCCAGGCAAGGAAGGGCACTGATTCGTAGGATGGTATTCTTCACAGACGAAACACACTTCTAGAGAGTGCATTGGACATTCGTTCCTAGGATGCTTTCTAGTGCACCTAGGACAAAAAATGGCCAAAGCCCTCTTGGCTTCTTCTTGCTTCTTTTGGATCCACAAGGTATCCAGTTGCATGGCAAGAAACTGCCTCATATCACTCTTGAAATCTTCGATCTGATTTGCAAATTCATTTTTGGATAAGGTACTGCTCCCAACATTTCTGCTTGTAGCCATTTGCTCCAGAGGAATGTTTTCTTCTTCTTCTCCCCTAGTGGTTCTTCAGATATGTCTTGATGTCCACCCAGGGGTTCTTCTTAGTCACAGCCATCAAAGAAGAGAGAAGGTTGACTGTGTGAAGCAAAGGGGGGTGTTGTGAAAATGTTTTTCTAACTTATCTCTACTCCTACCAGGCATGAAAGGAAATCTTTTTGGTTGATTTTTGGCTTTTTTCTACTTCTACCTGCAAAACTGAAATAGATTGAACTGCAACTAACTATCTTGCGAAAATGAAAATGCGGAATTGAAATGAAAGCAGGAAAGGACTAATCTATTTTGCTCAAATGAAATTGCAAGAATGAAATGCTAGTCTACGCTTGCGGAATTGAAATGCTAATCTACGCTTGCAGAAATGAAATTGCGGAATTGAAATGCTAATCTATGAAAGCGGGAAATGCTAATCTACTTTTGCATAAACGAAATTGCATAATGGAAATGAAATAAACTACTTAGCAGAAGATTGTAGTGGAAAATAGAAGAAAAGTGACAATCACCAATACTCTGACGCTTCCCCGGCAACGGCGCCAAAAAGATGGTGGGCTCCAGTATTGTAGCAATAATGCTACAACTCCTGGAGCTTCCTTCTCTAATTTTATCAACCAGGTAGTTCGTAACAAACTTGGAAGCGACGGTGCTGTATGCACAAGTACTAGCTCTTGTCGCAGCTGTCACTTGGTCAGCTGGCACAAGTCCGCTAGGGCTCAAGCCAACTTCTATATGTTCTCAGAAGAAGCTTTCTAAATGATGAACGAAGGCTATCTCAAAGGAAATTAACCTACTTTGCAAGAATGAACTGAAAGCCAACCAAACATGGAAACCCTAGTAAACCCTAATTCTACCTGCTAGTCCTACTGACGCAAAGGAGAGCATGCAAACTACTGAAAGAGATGCCATTACTTCTATGAAGGTAAAATACGTGTGTCTAGACTACCTCTATCTGAAGAAAACATATTTTTGTATTTTTGATTAAGTTATGAGAATTATCATGCATGTGCTTTTAACTAGCTTTTCACTGTGTAGAGGTGGATCAAGGAGGAGAAATGCTTGGGAAAGGTTGGGAAGGTTCAGAGAGGGTCTAAGGGGTCCCTAACACCCTTCCAGAGAGTCTCACAAAGTTTGGCTGCCAAGGAACCGTGTTTATGAGCTTCTACAGGATGTTCTGGGATTTCTACAGGATGTTCTGTAATGGAATTTCGGAGCATGGGTGAGTGAGGTAAGGTGCATGAATGGATAGGGAGGCAGGGTAGGGGCCTGAAATGACCCAAGGACTGATGGATAGAGTTGATGAGAGGGTGTGGAAGTCTAGCTTGCATCAAAGAAGGTTTAGGCAATGGAAAAGCAAGAAGGTAGGGTTACTTGGCAAAAGAGCAGATGGGAGATGAGGAAACAGACTTGGTGATGGAGGAGCTGATCTGGACGAGGCTCAGATGAACGAGGAGGTGATGAAGGTGCCCTGCATAGTGTTTACCTGATCAAACCAACTACGTCTTGCATACAAGCAAAATATCGGATGATCTATCTAGCAGTTTAATGAAATCAGTGAACAGCAACTTTATTCATGACAAGAATCACGTACAGCATGCGAACAGAACATTATCAAAGAGATATAAACGCATGACTAAATCCAACCACTCTATTCTAAACATAAAAGGCTACTTTAACCATCAACAGAAATCTAAGTAACAAAGAAATATCTAAATTTAAAGAGCAGATTTTATTTTAAGAACGCAGCAAACACACATGATAGTAAACAAAGGAGGTCCTGGGCGCTTGAGATGGGCCCAACCCCAAGAGCTACAGCCTCCTAAGAGAGATTTAGAGCTGGTGCAAAGCTGGATTCATCTTTATTGATCAAGAAATGAAGAGTTTCATCAAAACTGTCCACAAGAAGAACTTGAACATGAGCTGAAAGCAAAGCTAATCTATTGCCTAAAAATCGAACTACAAAAGGACTACAACAAGACTATGAAATGACTAGCTACCAACTACTATCTACTGGCTAACTGGATAACATCCACTGGCTACACTGGCTAACCAAAATGAGGCCCTAAGCCTTCTTATTTATACAATTTGAGGACCCAACAGTCCTCCTAAAATTTAGGGACTCGGCTACCCAAGACTTGGAGTTAACAGCAGTCCTACTTGACTTGCTTGACTGCCCTTGTGCTGATTGATTCGGTGGCCCTTGAACTCCGAGCTAATGGTGGAGAATTCGAGGTAAGGGCCCATAAATGAAGGGGACACCTTCCTACAAATCCTCTAGCTTGTTCTCCCACGAATTTGGCTGCCAAGTGCTCATTAAGACCTTCAATTTTGTCTCCAAATTGACCAAAAAGGCTACACAAAGCACCCATTAGACTTGTTGGCATAATGACTAACCAAATTCACTCTATTAACATAAATATAATCAAAAACATGCAATAAACTAATGAGAATGGTGGATTAAGTCAAATTAGGAGGTTGAATGAGCCCAAATAATCGTCCATTTTTGGGGCTCATCAAAAGGAAGACATCAAAGCTCTCACATATGATGTTAGTCTCACTGTTAGTGAGGAGGAAGAGGAAGAGATTGAAGCAGAGGATGAAGATGAGATGGATGAAGAAGAAGATGAAACAGAAGAATATGAGATGGATGAAGAAGGATGTGAAACAAAAGAGAAGGAAGATGATGAAGAAACAGAGGAGGATGTTAAGGAGGAAATTGATAAAGATGATGAGGATCTACAAGAGAAGAAGAAAGGAAAGACATAGGTGAAGAAATAAATGGGAAAGAGGGAGAAGAAGACAAGGAGGAGTCACCTAGGGTGTCTCCAGAACCCATTGGGAGAGGCGCAAGAACTTCCCTCACTGGTCTTAGCACCCCCATCAAGCAAAAAGGAAAAATAGAGAGACAAACCCCCTTATATTTCAGGACAAGGAAAAGCACAAGAATAAGGCAGGGGAAACCCAAAACACCAACCAAAATTCCCATTGTGATTGAAGACTCACCTAAACAAAAGGAGAAAATGTCTTCCCCTAAGTCTCCTATCACCTATGTGAGAAGGCCTATGACTAGATCAACCTCCTCCAAGGGAAAAGCAATCCTACAGGATACATAACAAAATCTACAAGAAGAAGAAGCAGTCTTACACGATACTCTGCTAAATCTAAAGGAGATAGAAAAATTGGAAAGGGAGTGATCTAAAATGAGGGTTTAACATCTTGTTATACTTACAAGAACCTATAACTCCAAATCTTAACAATTATTTGATCTAGATTATGTTGACAATTAAGAAATTAAGTACTTCAAACAAGTGTATGCCTTTGTTTGTTTTTAATTGTTTAAGTGCTTTAAGTCGATTTATTTTTGCTGATATTAGACACACATAACAACCATATAATGCAGCAAATAAACATCAACCCATCACAAGAAATTTAATCTAGGAGTTCACTCGAATATTGTGGGCTACGTATCCTTAAGCTTCTATCAATTTGACTTGGCTCTTTGGGATTATGGCTTTGTATAAATTCCCACTATAGATCAACAAGTTATGTAATATATTAAAACACAATACAAGATCTGCTTCTACAACACTTTGCAGAAGCTTAATTGAATTGAGCAAGATCAAGAGAACACATATAATTGAGAAATAAGAAATCAATCACACATAACACAGAAGAAATATCATGTGGAAAGCCTCAGCCTAAAGCCCCAACTCTATAGTATCATCCAAGTGGAAATCTTGTTCAAGTTACAAAAAGAATCAGCTCTCAAGCTATCCTACTCTCTCTGCAATCAAACAATACAACTCATAGACTAAATAGACATAGTATATGTCCTCCTCAAGCCCTCCAAGCCTCCTATTTCCTTGCGTAATTTTTCTTGGGGTCCAGTGATGTCACATGTGTGAATTGGCCTCATCACACTCACTAAACCTGAAGAAGTAACTGCGCAATCCTCAAGGAATGAATTCCTTCTGCATGTAAGGAATATTCATAATGGAATATTCTAGCAACTGATAGTACACAACCCCTCCATTTGATCTCAACTGGGTCTCTATTTGAACTAACATGCATTAGTTATTTATGAGAGAATACTCAGTTATCTGAAGTGCAATAGTTACATGCATGCAAGTATTAACTAACTGAACTTACATTAATTCAACAAATTGTTTGAATTAATCTAACTGCACTTGACTCAATTAACTAAGTCAACTAATTACAACTCAATATTACAACTCATCCTTATCTCTTTAACTAATGGATAAATTCCTCAATTAATGGAGAAACTGTTGCATGTCCCCACATATACTTCAAGTTTGATTTTCCTTAACTAATTAACTCAAGATAAATTAATTAATTAATTTACAAACTGCTACTAAGATCAAATTCGAATTTTACTTCACTATTTTAGTTTAGGGACTCACTAAAATAGGAAGGTATCCCGAAATGATATTTTTAGAATGCTATTTTTAGCACTTCCATTTTTCCATCCATTGTTTCTAAGATCAACACTGGCTGAACTACTATTTATAGCAGTGTTATTTTTAGCAATTCTATTTTTAGCATTTCTTGTTGCTATTTTCAACAGGCTTCAATTCTTTTACAAGTTCCACACTCAACTCCAATGGTTATTGACTGAACCAATGGGTTTATAAAACCATCTATATCCCTGTCATGGTTGTCATCATTTTGCAAACAGATCTCAGATCCCTTAGACTTGATTCCTTCAATTGGTGCACTAAGCTTCCCTGAGCTTCTTGATGGCACAAAATCCTTCAGAATTCTTCAAATATCTTTGAAACCTACGTTACTATCTCCAGTACATATCAGAGATCAACATTTGATTGTTCATTTTCTCAAAATGAGTGTTGCATCCCCGATCTAAGCCTTCCTCCATGGATGGTACTAGGCTGCCTCAAACTTCCCTGTAGCATCTCGTCATTTATAAATATTTAGATACTTATGTAACCCATTGTAATGGATTCATAAGGCTCATTACGTTCAAGAATGACTATTGGTTCGCTGAGAATGGATATTGGTAGCTCCTGCAACTGCCTCCAACCCCTGGTGGCCCTAAGCTTCAAAATCTCCTTGGATGAAAATCTCCTTGAAGATTACTTCTTCAGCTTCTCTGGACTATTCCATTGGCTTCAAAAGGCCTCAATTAGCTTAGCTAGGCTCTTGTTTCACTCT
The DNA here is from genome assembly GCA_031772625.1 of Pinus tabuliformis. Classification (NCBI taxonomy): domain Eukaryota; kingdom Viridiplantae; phylum Streptophyta; class Pinopsida; order Pinales; family Pinaceae; genus Pinus; species Pinus tabuliformis. Next base: position 1,950,115,892 of record CM062816.1, read on the forward strand.
CTTAGGTCGAAAATCAATTCTGGAGTGCATTTAATCAGTAACTCCTAGTGATCCTCCACTAAATTTGGCTAACTAGAGTTAGCTGGCCCTCTTTTGGCTCTCTACCAAGCTTGAATACTGGGCTAACCATAACTGTCGGGGTTTGGCATGCATGTGATGGGTTTACTGATGGTTAGGGGATATGACCATTAGGCTCTGTGGTCAACACGCAAACCGCGTGGTTTGTGTCAATCGTCGGGCATGTGACCATTCATTTGGGACCACTGGCGGGTAAGACCGCTAGTAGTCCTAACCCCCAAACTGCTGACTGTTAAACCTTAAATATAACATTTGACCATAGTTTTTTAAGAACCAATGTACAACGGAGTTGGTAGCGTGCCTATTTAGCTTGTCGGAGGTCACGGGTTTGATCCCCCCCGGACCCCAACATAATTTTACATGACCATTCCAAGGCCACGTGGTAGCCTCTGGGATCGCCACGTGTTGGCTCCTAATTGATCACTCAAACAGGAATATTTGAAGGAATATTCCTTGGAATATTATTTTTCTAATATTTTCCAAAATCATTTAATCCTTGGAATTTGCAGTTTACTAGACTTTTTCAAATAGCGATAACTTCTTCATACAGTGTTAGTTTTGTGAACCATTCACGATGTCGGAATCAGGAAGACGAGATCTCTCTTTTCATTCAGGTTCGACACTCTTTTTAACACTTTTAAATTTGAGCTATCATTAAATTCCTAGATCAATATCTGATCACTCCTCCCCATTGGGAATATTTTGGGCCCCAAAAGGCTGATATACTGATTTGAATAGTAGATGAGATTACAGTACCCTCTTCTTTCAATATTCATACACTTTCCTACATGGCGGGTGCTTTTGAACCAAATCTCAAAGGCAGCCAACACTTCCATTCCTAGATGCGCTCGTCCTCCTATCTTCCTTGAACTCATTCAGAATTTACAGAAGGTAGTTAAACATCACTTCCAAGCCACTTCCATGCGACCTTTGCTGCTACAAATCTCCTTCAACAGACAATGTCAAAATATAAGAAAACAACCTGATGACATAAATTCTTGCTCCAACAAAAGAAACAAATTTCACATCATGTGAATCATCAACATGTCTTTACATGTTGTATACAAATGATCGACTAAATCCCAAGCCGACAAAAATCATGCCTTTTCAAACATTTGACCCTTCAAGTCAAGCATATACAAAAAGAATTTTAATGATTCTTTTACAAATATGAAACACTTCATCATTATCTCCCTTTTACAATCTTAGAGACCAAATCAACTCTTCCAAGTCTACATGACATTACATGCATGTTTAAACAAAATAATATGATGGTCAATAGTTTTCCATAAAGTCAATTATATACATGTTCAAATACAAGGAAATCATTAACATCCCTATGTTCATGCATTCCATCCTCATGCATGCATTTGATTCTTCAACTTTCTCTTAAGCACAATCATAAGTACAAGATCCTCGATCACATGTACATGTACTTTCAAAGTTGAAATGAATATAATTTTTCTGCAATAAAGTGAGTTTGCATTCCATTAGCAAAGAAATGCAAATAGATGTGACACATTTCTTTTCTCATCAAAAAAAAATGTAACTTTAATTCGATAAGAAATCTAACCATTTCTTACCAATCCACATCAAAGGCGCTTCCTTTAACTATACATCGACATCAACATGTGGATCATCCTAAAACACATCAATTATGGAAACTTCCTTTCCGTTCTTACCATACTCTTTCTCCACTTTCTTCAAATTTCGTAGAAGCATTGTTGGATTCAAAGTCCAACAACTTTCAGCAATATGTCCTTGCTTATGGCAAGAAGTAAAACACATATTCATCTTCTTGATAGCATAATTTGCCTTGTCCAATGGACCTTTGGCTTCTTGCCTTCTTTCCTTCAAAAGTTTCATGTATGTGGCCATTCTCTTCTAACATCTAGAAACACTATGGTTAACCAAACCACAAAAGGAACATGCAATTTTTTTCCAATGCTTATGTGGAAATTTATCATGCTTAACATAATCAAAAGAAGTGTGATGGAAATCAGATTTATACCTTTCTCTTTCACCTTCATTACCTTCATGAGGAGGTGAATCAAATGAAGAAGTAGCTCCCTTTGGAACACCATCAATTCCTTCAATGGTTTTAGAGATTTCACAACTTTTTGGTTCAAGCATATGCTTATGTACATCTTCATCCTACAAATGATGTTTCAAACAATTTCATTCCCCAAGAATACAATCTTTACAAACTTGAGGTAGGGAACTTGAAATGAAACTCCTTCTAGGAATTGTTTGAATTGCCTTCATGACTGCTTTGGAACTTTCTCCATAAGATTGTCCATAGCTAAGACCCAAATACTTAGTCCTTTCCTTAACCATTATTGGCTCAACAATACCCTGTGCATGTTTTCCCAATCCTTTTCCTTCATAGCCCATTTTTGACATCAACTTGGACCCTATGCCTCTTGTATGTTTTTCAAAATAACCAACATAAACATTCTTAGAGGAAATTGAAGAGAAACTAGAATTGTTTATCTCTTCTTCAAGCTGATACTTCACTAAGGCTTATTTGGAAACAAGGAGATGTGTCTCTAACTCATGCATCCTTCCCAGATCCATATTTACAATATGAAGTTGTCTCTCCATTTCCTGCAATTTGTCAGAAATCAACTTCTTCTCTTCCTTCATGGAATTCAACTGCTCTCGAAGTTCGGTACTCATTTCTCTCACCATATCCATCATGATGAACAAATCTTGCTTCAAGTCTTCATCAAATAATCTTGTGAAAGAGGAGGATTTGGAAAACTCACTTGTAGAAGTTGTCATTATCAAAATGAACAAAGTCATTTCAACAAAATTCACAAAGCTTTCAAAGAACTAATGACAAATTTCTGAACTAAATGGGAGTAGAATGAAATTCTTATTCAAGCAGCATTTTGTAAACAAACCCTCTTATGCTTCAAGGATTGTCTTGAGGTCCTTTGGTTAAGGAGAATGCCTTCAGCCCTTCTTCCTTATTTTCCTCTTCTGGATTTCGCTTATCAATAACTTTCCCTTCACCTTTGCAAACTCAAACAATAGTCAGTTTACAAACAATCAAACAGTAGAATCATTTGTACTATTTAAACACCTTTCAAGTCAAACAAGCAAATAGATTGCTCTGTCAATCAAGAATCCTGCTCTGATACCACCTGATTTGAAATGAGGGTTTAACATCTTGTTATACTTACAAGAACCTCTCACTCCAAAGCTTAACAATTATTTGATCTAGCTTATGTTGACAATTGTGGAATTAAGTACTTGAAACAGGTGTATGTCTTTTTTTGTTTTTAACTGTTTAAGTGCTTTAAGTTGATTTGTTTCTGCTGATATTAGACACACATAATAGCCATATAATTCAGCAAATAAACATCAACACATAACATCAAATTTATTCTAGGAGTTCACCTGAATATCGTGGGCTACGTCTCCTTGAGCTTCTGTCAATTTGACTTGGCTCTTTTGGATTATGGCTTAAATTATTTTACAAGTTCCACACTCAACTTCAATGGTTATTGACAAAACCAATGGGCTTAGAAAACCATCTATATCCCTGTCATGACTGTCATCATTCTGTAAACAGATCTAAGACCCCTTAGAGTTGATTCCTTCAATCAGTGCACTAAGCTTCCCTGAGCTTCTTGATGGCACAAAATCCTTCAGAATTCTTCAACTATCTCTGAAACCTCTTCTACTATCTCCATCACATATCATAAATCAACAATTGACTATTCATTTTCTCAAAATGAGCGCTACATCCCCGATCTAAGCCTTCCTCCACGGATGGCACTAGGCTGCCTCAAACTTCCCTGTAGCATATCAGCCTTTAGAAGCCTTCAGATACTTCTGTAACCCTTTGCAATGGATTCAGAAGGCTCACTATAGTTAGGAATGACTATTGGTTTGCTAAGAATGGATACTGGTAGCTCATGCAACTGCCTCCAACCCCTGGTGGCCCTGAGCTCCAAAATCTCCCTAGATGAAAATCTTCTTGAAGATGGCTTCTTCAGCTTCTCTGGACTATTCCATTGGCTTTAGAATGCCTCAATTAGCCTATCCAACCTCTTTTTTCACTCTCTTAGGTCAAAAATCACTTTTGGAGTGAATTTAATTAGTAACTCCTAGTGATCCTCCACTAAATTTCGCTAACTCGAGTTAACTGTCACTAAATTTGGCAAACTGACCCTTTTTTGGCACTTCGCCAAGCTTAACCATCGGGGCTGACCGTAACTTCCAAGGTTTGGTGCACATGTGATGGGTTTACCAGTGGTTAGGGATATGACCATTAGGCTTTGCGGTCAACTCGCAAACCACGTGGTTTGTGTCAATCAGCTAGCATGTGACCATTCGTTTGGGGATACTAGAGGGTAAGACTGCTGGCAGCCTTGACCCCAAAACTACTAACCATTAGACCTTAAATATAACATTTGACCATATTTTGTTAAGAATGAATGTACAACGGAGTTGGTAGTGTGCCTATTTAGCTTGCCGGAACTCATGGGTTCGATCCCACCCGGACCCCAACATAATTTTACATGACCATTCTAGAGCCACTTGGTGGCCTCTAGGCTTGCCACGTGTTGGCTCCTAATTGGTCAATCAAATAGGAATATTTTGGGGAATATTCCTTGGAATATTCCAGGTAATATTCCTTGGAATATTCTATTTCTAATATTTTCCAAAATCATTTAATCCTTGGAAATTGCAGTTTACTGGACTTTTTCAAAAGGTGATAACTTCTTCATATGGTGTTAGTTTTGCGAACCGTTCATGGTGCTGGAATCAGGAAGATGAGATCTATCTGGTTGTTCAGGTTCGACACTCTTTCAAACACTTTAAAATTTGAGCTATCATTAAAGTCCTAGATCAATATATGATCAAGGAGGTAGGCCAATAGCAAGGAACTAAAGAAGAGGACCTAGAGTCAAAAGAACCTAGCCCGCAACCTAACCTTGATTCCTACTACACGTTTATTGAAGGAGGTAGGGTCATACCTCAAAAATTTTCTATTCCACTATTCTTCAAGCTTGAGAAGGAGAGAGCCAGAAATCATCAATGGATGCAGATCGTTAAATCCAATGGGGTGGAAGACATTGGGCACATGGAGGAGAAGCTCAAGGAGATGGGCAGAGAGCTAAGTAGCTTGAGAGATAGAGAGGCCATAATGAAAAATCAACTAGAAACAAAAAATATATGGTTGAGAGGATAGCTGCAAGAAAGAGGGAATCAATTGGCATGTATGGCCAGTCTCTCTTTGGAGGCAATCCAGTGTAGGATGCTAGCTAAATCTTATGCCCTATACCTCAAGGAACAGTGGTTGCAATTCCAGATCAAGACCCTAGCACAGAGAGGCACCATGCCATTTCAAGACTATAGGCAGTTCATTGATCTTTGTGATCATAGCACGCTAGAAGATAGGTCCAAGATGTCTGAGCTTTATTTGCATAAAATGGCCTTAACAGACATGAATGTATGGGACCCTAATGCCAAACTAGGATATTTACAGTTGATGGCTTTGGCATCATGGATGAACCATGAGGAATCAAGGGCTGTAGAGATGAAGAAAATATTGGCAAGAGAGAAAACTGAACCTCTTATGGTTAGAGCTAAATAGTCAAATCTCATGGCCCTCATCAGTACCCATAATTTGATTGCAAATGATCCTCAGCTTGCACCTAGATATCTTGCTACCCAAGAGCAATAAATTTCACATTTTGAGGACATGTTCAGGCTGTTAAGGGATGATAGCATACATGTTTTCCGGAGGGTATCAAACATGTTGCCATACATCTTAAAGATAAGAGAGTTCCACTCTCCTCAAATATTGAGTGAAGCACTAAATAGGACACCCATGTACAAGAAATTTATGAAAAGGCTGAAATTCAATTGGATTGGCCTGAAACTCAGTCCACCATTACTCTTAGGAATTCTAGAAGGAAGGAAGGAAGAACAAGAAAAGAGGTAGTGAGAGGAGGTAGAAAGGAAAGCAAGCTTCTAAGAACAAGAAGAGGGAACCACAACAGAGTTATGGGATGTCAGGGAGGCCACTAGATCTATGAAAGATATGGATATTGATTGAGTTGCAGAGAGGATGAGCAACACTTTCAATAGGGGGGTGATGATGAGCCTCATCATTGGGTAATTATATGGGATTTTTGATGCCTCTAAAATCTTTGCACCAACATTGGGGGATAACCACCCGGTCCAGACCTTAGTGCAGCTCCTTATCCGTTTGTTATGGTGACTCCGACTGGATATTATGGGACCAGTTTCGCAATAAAGGTGTGATTTGATGAGTGGGTGTTTAGAATATGTAACAAGATGATAGATGGTTTGGGTTATAGTACTTGTAAAAATATACAAACATATCTACACACACACACACACACACACATATATATATAGGTGGTTCATAGGTGGTCGCTACATCCACAGAAAATCTGGGCAGATCAACACTGAAGGGAATCTTTTAAAGCCCTTCGGCCGAGTAGCATGGCATAACCCCAAGGGCGTTGAGGAGAATTGAACCTGTGACCTCCTGATCGGTGAGGTGCTTTAACAACGGGGACTCGACCAGTTGAGCTAACCCTTGGGGCTTATATATATATGTTTAACCCAGATGATCTCATAATATTGTGATTCTTGATGATTCCTAGAAGAAAAATGATAATATAGATTATTCACTTATCTACAGAAACATGCATTTAAATGATGATTACTTTGAATAAGAAATTAAAAAAAGTAATGTGAAAACATATCGCATAACATACTAATATTTATCATTAACATATGTATACAACATAGCAATTATAGATCATTCAGAAGTGAAATAATACAGAGTTGTTTGAAACATGAGAATATATCAACAATAACAAATCAATGGAATGCTAATTACATAAAACAAGACAAAAAGAACAGTAATAGAAGTACCATGTGCATTTGAGTCTCATTATCCAAGTAACAATTTGGTTCAATCTTCTTATTTTGGAAACTCCACGAAGATACAAAAATGCAAGTCTTTATGAAGCACTTTCACAACAAGTCTGAACCTCGATCCATGGCTTATAAAAAATAAATTAAGAAGTGTAGAAGTGCAACTTCTCAAGTCTAGTTTTATACAAATTAAGGACCCCTTCTAAAATAAAATGAAAGGGTTTTTATAGTGAAATAAAAACAAACTGTCCATAAAAATTGCTGAGAGTTGTTGGAACTGCCTTCATCAAAATATGGGATTTGAATTTCAAAAATAGTATTGCGATAGCCTTTGAAGAGATTCATTGCATCTATTTTTTATCTTGTATCTTCAATCGACAAATCAAGAGCATGTTTTGGATTTTTGGAGGATGACTCATCCTGGAGTGTAACTGTCCTGTGTATGTGGCATCTGATAGCTCGGGCATCATGCGATTAATGGCATCAACAAGGCACTTGATAGTCATATGTTGGCTATGTGGCTTGGCAAAAAAGGACCAATGCACATCCCAGTTAAGACGTTTTACTCTGTTAAGCTGCTCCTCCTTAGTGTCCAAATCTTACTTCCATTGCTTCTCTAAAAAAATCTCCTTTGGAAGAATTCCTGGGGAACAATAAGAAATTAAATTGATACCATATAAGTTATCATTCACCAGCTCAATAATATTATTAATTATAGCCTTGGCCCTCAAGGTAGCTCTTTCTTCCTTTATCAACTATGTTTCCCATTCTGAAAACAATATCTCTTTATGAGACTCTTCAATTTTAGGTAATTTGGAAGCTCTTCCATATTCTGTGCTTTGCCATGAGAGATAATTTATGACTTTATCATTTGCATCATCAAATTCTTACCTGGTATTAACTTCTTCGTCAATCAGTGATGTAATTACAATGCATAATGGATCAATAAGAGATATTTTCTTGGATCAATAAGAGATAAAGCCTTATTTGCCTCTAAGGTAGCCTTCTTAAACTCTTCAATGTTGGGATAATCTTTGAATTGTTCTATAGAGAGTTGTAACTATGTAATTTGCTATTCTTTAGATTTAATCTCTTGTTGATGTGTCAATTTAAGCTACTTGAGCTCTTGAGACAACTGTTGTTGTCTTTGAATGGCCTACTGGTAAATTTTCAGTTTTTCCAAGTTTAATTTTTCTTCAAGCTGCTCATTGTTTTGTTTCTCTATTGTTAACTGCTCCTCAACCCGATTAACCTTTTGATGCTCTACTATCAACTGTTCTTCAAGCTGATTAATCTTTTGACCCTTTTCTTTGATCAATTGATTCACTTCAGTTGCCTTATCAATTATAGTAGCTATGTATGCACCTACAAATTGAGATAACTTAGTCAAATCCTCAAAAGGATTGACCTCTGAATCTTTCCATATGACATTCATAAATTCAGATTGAGGAGTTGTGGATGATGTTTGGTCTATTTTCCTCTTTTTTCTTTGCCTCTTTACTACAGCTCTGTGTTTTGGGCTGTAAAACACATCCAAGGGTGGAATTTCCTCAATGTTCAATGTAATCTCTCCTGAAGCATTTTCAGGGATTATTTCTATCCCTTTTCTAGCTGTGTCTTTACTGGGTGTCTCTTCAATCACAATATCAGGAATAATCAGCCGTTATGCTCCAGGAGGCGTTGGTGTGATAATGTTTTGAGGATCATTTTGACTTTTGATCTGTTGATCAAATTACTCCCATTCTTTAATCAATATGGGATCAATGTGAACATCATTGCTTAGTGGTTCACTGGCCTTATCACTTGTTTCATCTTCTCCAGAAATCTTTTCTATAACTTGTTGTCTAGTGTGCTCTGCTTGCTAAATGATTGGTGTAGTATTTAATAAATCCAGAGGTACTGTTAATCACATTTGTGTCTTGTATTCCATGAATTTGTCCATTCCTCAGCACCCAATTTGAATTTTGCTAGATGACTTATTGTTGAGAATAACTTTGCTGAAGAAAATAAGTCATCAAACTCATCTTCCTCATGCATGAATTTACTAACTAGTGGTGAAATTGAAAGCAACCTTATTTGGGTCATATTGTCTTTTAGGGATAATAGCTAGACCCAAATCTTTTTCCTTGTCTACTTCTTTCTTAGCATGTTTAAAATCATGCAATGAGTAGGTGCCATAGTGAAGAGGAAAGGGAGGCCACAACTGCTTCTTGGAGTCTTTAAGATTTCTATACATCCCTTTTTCCGCTATCTGTTAAGCTACTTCCCTGGCTAATAGCTTATATGGAATGTAAAGTTCAAGGACATGAGGATCTGTAATACTGCCAAAAACCCTAATATAGACGAACATCTCTTCCCCGAACCGAGTACTGATTGAGGTTAAATCAATGCTAGCCTCGTTAGACAGCTGAGAAGCAGGTTTATTAAAGATAGCTTGATGGACAGGTAAAATGAAACCATGGAAATTCCTGCATAAATGATTCTTGTATTTATACTTCCATAAGTATTTATTGTAAATATGAATGGGGGTTGGATCCTGAACAATCCATTTCCAACCTAGGATGAGAAAGTCAAAATTAAGACAAATTGTGTCAACTATGTAAGCACTCATATAGAATGGGGGCACAACTCGGGTAGTGACAAATATGTCCTTTCTATAATCCAGTATTTGACTAGCCATTTTATCTGAGAGGATAGTTGCCCAATCCATGACAAAGGAGTTTATCGCTTCTTCTATCAATGAAACCATTTCAATAGAAAATATAGCAGAATCGGGGCTTCCAAAGAGTCTACACATCATAGCAGTAGCATAACAATATGGAGATGCCAAGGAGTCCACATAATACATACCAGACGATTCATCTTTGTGCTTGTTAGGAAAGTGTCTCCATTACTTGATAGGGTCTAATTCTATCTAATTCTCCTTGGCGAAAGCTTCCAGGAATGATTTGTTGTAGTGTCGCTAGGGATTTGGTAAATGATACATTCTCTTAATGTTTTCAGGTTTGAAGGATCCAAACATCCTTCCATTAGTTATCAAGAAAGCTCTGTCCGTTATGTTAATGCTCTCGATTACTCATCTTACCAGGTCATTATATGGTAAAACCTTCGCACGGGCCACTATTCAATGGAGGAAAGAGCTAGCCAAATCACTGAGTGTGTTTTTTGTTTCATCAGTTCCATCAGCTGTTGCTTCTTCTTATATCTCCTTCGGATTTTCACTTTCAAGCAAAGAATATATGCCTTCCCACGAGATCTTACCAAGGCCTCGACGGGAAGTATCTGAGATTAACACCAATCTTCCTTGTCCTTCATCCAGTGTAAGGGGAGCCTTTGTCTTTCAAGCTTTCTTAGACATCTTGACTGACTGCGTGATTCTGGATTTACACTGCAAAATGAGAAAGAGGAGCATGATAGGTGAAAAACTTTGAGAGCAGCCCATACAACTAATTATAGACTAAAATCAGTGTATGTGCATTAGATGCAAAAGATATCATATAGTACATAGTCACAAAGGATAAAATCCCTAAAGGATTGTAACCATAACTGCCTCTTAATGCTTTACCATAACCTCATGACATGAAACTTTAATGCCGAATTAATATATAACGCATCGCAAGTTTTCAAACGGTCCTTTTAGAACATGTGCCATAACTCTGTGATTTTGTGATTAGCGATTGTATTATTTTAATACGTGTAGATTCATTGCATATCGCAAATCGAGAGTTACAAGTGCTATGTCCAAAATAATTCTTTGTATTTTTGTGATTGCGATTAGTGATGAGCTGGCATGTAGAGTTGGCAGGTTCCTTTCAAACTTGGCAAATCATGTTTTTCCTTTATAATTGATTTAGCATTATATCATGAGTCTTCATAGTATATGTTACTTGCTTCTCAAAAAATTGGGAGCGCAGTATGTGATATGCGATCGCGACAGTTATATCGCATCGCAAAGTTTCAACAGAGTGATTTCAATGTTTTCCTATGGATTGGAGATATGCGATATGAAATAGCCTTATCACATCAAAAATTTTCAAATGGATGTTCATTGGTCTTAAGCAATTACGATTTGCGATGAGCAGTTCCAAACACTCATAAAGCAACTTTTATATGAAAAGTATGGAAAATCTATTTTTACTCAAAAGGTTTTATTGCCTTTTATATTCTAAAGGGGACCTATTTCTTATTTAGCATCTTTAGATTAAGATTAAAAATTTGAAATGGGGGGTTGTTGTATAGCACAACGGGGCCTTAATTCATCTCCTAGCTTAGTCAAACCAACTTTTCTCACAACTTATTACATGTTTTGATTATATTTTGTTTATGAGATGAGTTAGAGTTGGATAGTATTCCTAGTTGACTAATATGCATTGAATGCAAGATTGAAGGAGCAAATCAAGGAATTTTGACAAATACTAAGGTTAAAACTCGAATGGACAAGGGTGAGGGATTGTAGGAGGTAAATCCTCCTCATTTACTTCTCCCCCATTCGAATATTCCTCCATCCATCACACCAGCTCGGAGTTTAAGCAGGCAAACCATGAGGATTAGAAGGCAGTCGAGCAAGTGAGAGACAAAGAGCTAGTTTATCTTAAGTTTGGGAGTTGAGCCTCCCTGATTTTAAGGAAGTCGTTGGGGAATTCAATTTTATAATTGGAGAGGCCTAGAGCCTCATTAGGATTCGAATTTTTGTTGTAAAACTCTAAGCTATTTTTTAGCTCCATACTTGTGAAAGTTTTATTGATGTAATTTTTTGTGTTGGTAATAAGAATGAGTTTTGTTTTGAGCTAGCACTGAGTTAACTCAGAGGGTTGAAGCTCTCGGGTTAGGGCCCAACCCTAGCAGCCAAGTCTCCTTTTTCTTGTATCTGTATGTTTAGATTAGTCTCATAGCTTCATTGTTAATTTGCTTTTAGATGTGTTTTCATTACAAGTAGTGTAGATTGGATTGGTTGTTTATTAGTTTGTTTCCATTTGTGCCTTACTTTAGTAGCAGGTTAGCAGGGATAAAAGGAGTACCACAAGGTTTTCAGTGGGTTTCTTGGCCTCATTTCCTCTCTTTGGGATCATGATTTGAGCAAGGGACCCTTATGCAGCCCCAAAAACACAGATTTCTATTTCTTGCACAAGCTTTAGAGGTTAATCTATTTAACTTAGTATTTGACCAATCCTGCAAAGTAGGATTCCATTGTCATCTCTTCTATCTTCACTCTTGCAGTATATCTCATCCATGCTTTCATTCCTTTCAGCAACTTTCCTCATGCATAATGTAGGTAGTTAGTTCATTAATTCTGCTTTTCTAGCTTATGAGAAGGCTTATTGTTTACATAGATTTTTGGGAATTACACATGTTTTATGCAAAGTAGGTGCTTCAGGAGGAGACAACAACTTCATAGCCAGCAACCACCCTCCACTCCATCCACCATAGTCATTCCTTGTTTTCACCATTGCCTTCACTAGTTTTCATCATTTTTCATAGAAATTGTTCCAAGCACATGGAGTGAATCCAACCATCCTCTATATTTTTTGTTGACTTCTAAGTGATCCTAGATGTTTCCTCACTTCATTCCACCCATATACCACCTTCCCTAAGCCTTCCATCACCTCCAACACCTTGCATTTTGCCTCAACTGTATCCTATAGGTTTAGAGGGAATCCTGTAGGTTTCTAGTACATCCTGTAGGTTTTCCTGAAATGGCCTATTTTGAGGCCGCATTGAGGGAAAGCCTCTAGGAAGTCACCAAAAGCCTCACAAGGGTCTCCCACACCATACAACCATCTCCTAATGCTTCCATCCATCCTCCAACATCCTTAATTCACCTGCCACATCACCAAAATAATATAGTTTTCATACTTGATTTTGCGTGAAAAGACAAAAAGACAAAAACAAATTTCTTTCAGTCCCTTTACTTGCACATTAGTGGTGTTTGATGCTTATTACTTCCATGCTTAGATAGTAGCGTTTGGTTCATGATAATTTAGCATTATTGAAAAGCATAGTTTCTTGGCAGTTAATTAGGAAATGGTATGATTTGGCATTCAATTTTGGTCTTTTCCATTAATGCAGTAGAGTATCTCTCCCTTAGAGAAAATTCCCCTTTCTTCCATCAAGAAACCAAGCTTCTTCTGACTCCATAGAAATCTGGCTTGAAAACCCCAGTCATCTCTTTCCATCTGAACCCTGACAAATGGCAAAACCATCACTATTACTTGCATATACAGCACTGTAACCTAGAAGTTTGTACCAACCCCAGGTTGACAAAGTAAAGATGGTAGCCTGGGACTTGCAGCATTCTTGGTGCAATACTGGCGCTCATCAAGTTACACGAGTAGTATAGGGACATAGCATGCCCCCTTCCTTCAAAAAGTGTTGTCCTTAACACTTGCGTAGTTCTGGATGCTTCTGCAAAAATTCTATTCCTCCCATGTGGAATCGTCAGTGGGTAAGTTCTTCCACTTGATGAGATACTCTGAAATTGATCAATTTTCTAGCTGTTGATTTCTTGTTTCTGTGACCACTTGAAGTTGTAATATGATTTTTTCTTCATCAAGTTCTAGAAATATTGTTTGAACTGGGATCTTCTGCAACTTTTGAATGAGTGCCCACACTTCTTCTTCATTTTTCCATTCATCCTTTGCTTCAATTATCCAATCTATTTGGATAATAGAAATGGCACAAAAAAAATGCTTCCACATCCTCATCCTTTCTTGAGAGTGCATTTGCAACAACATTTTTCTCCCCTTTTTTGTAGATGATTTCAAAGTCATAACCCAACATCTTTGTGACCCATTTTTGTTGTTCTTCTAAAGATAATATTTTTTCTAAAAAGTATTTAAGACTATCATGATTCGTTTTTACCTTTAAGTGTCTTCCCATTAAGTAAGGCCTGATGTTTGGAGGAACACTTCCTGGAATCAAATGGATAGCATAATCATGATCATGAATAGGTTGGAGGCCTTTGGGAGTCTCAAATACCTTGGAATGATTGTCTAAGACTTTTTGGAGATTTGGATAAATAGATGACTTCGATGTGGGAACCTCTAGCAAACATAGCTATGCAATTACGCCTTGTTCTTCTTTCTTTAGATGTTTTATCATTCCATTAGAGATGATTATGTTTCCTGATTTCCATGCGATACCCCTTAATTCAACTTCATTTCCTTCTGAAGAAAATATCATGAAAAGTTCTTCAAAATTAAAATCTATTGTACTGAAGGATGGTAGCCATTGGACTCCTAGCACAACATCAACACCACCCATTGGAATGGAAAGCATTGGGCTATTCAATACATATTCTCCCATGGATAGCTTGATATTATGGTACTTTCCATAGCAATTTATGGTTCCTCCACTTACAACCGTCACTTGACACTCTGGTGTTGGATATAGGATGTAATTCAATTTCTTGGCTATCTTAAAATGAATAAATTTATGGGTACTACCCGAATCAATAAACACTATTACCTTTTTCTTCTTGATATGTCCTTCTGTCTTTATAGTTTGAGGAGTGGTAATTCCAACCAATGCATTACAATATATGGTCAGATTCATTTCTTCTTTCTCTAGGGTCAGTTCCTAGTGAGTATCATTTTCTTTTGACATTTCTTCATCCTTTTCTTCTTGATATTTCACTACTTGAACCTTCTTCTTCTTGATATGTCCTTCTATATTGAGAGTTTTAGGAATGGTAATTCCTACCAATGTAGTACAAGATATAGTTGGATTCATTTGTTGTTTCTATAGGGTTTGTTCCTAGTGTATATCCTCTTCTTTTGACATTTCTTGATCCTTTTCTTTGTCCTCTTCACAATCTATGTAAAATAATTTCTTCTTAGCACACTTATGACCTTTAATGTATTTGTTATCACAATTGTAACAAATACCTTTTTCTCTTTCTTCTTCCAATTGTTGTGGTGTCAACCTTGTAGGTTGTGGAAGAATAGGAGAAACAAAACTTCCATATTTATAGTTGTTAGGGGTAGACTTCCTTGTTTCCATAATTTTGCTTTCCACTTTTCTTGCCAACCTGTATGCCTTATCCAATGAATCAGGTTCCCAAAGGTGAACCTCATGTTGGATGTTATCTTTTAAAGTCCCTATGAAGACATCAATCCTCTGCTTCAATGGAATATCATTTACCCTTATATTAAATTTTTGAAAGTCCTCAATGTGCTTTTCCATTGAACCCTTTTGTTTGAGATTTATCAACTGGATAAAGAAGATGTTTCTCTTTGTACCCTCATAATGTGCTATCATTTCCTCTGTGAAAATTTCTCACGTGACAAGTGGTTTACAAGAACAAAGCCCTTTATGCCATAAAAATTGATTTGGTTATAAATATAAAGATGCAATATGTACCTTTTGTAACAGTTGCACCTCATGTATATCAAAATATTGCTCCATCTATAGTATCCACTTTATCAGACCTTTTCCATCAAACTTCCTCATATCACTTTTTCTTTATTTTAGGAGCTCGAATTGAAATGACTATAACTCTATAATTTCAGATCTTTAAGTTTTGAAATATGGGCTTGTGATATCCCTCTGGGTCCTCTTTCTAACCCCACAAGTTTGATCACAATTAGATTCCCAAAGAAAGATTTATGTCCAATCTTCCGTGATGACCTAATTATAAATGGGTTCAGTAGAGAGAACTTGTACGATGTGCCACATATCACTGTTTCGACCTTAGGTTTTGAAATTGATACCCAACAAAGTAAATTTTGTCTTCGTTCTGTTACTTTTTAGGAAATTTGAATCAGATTCTTTGACAAAGAGTTATGATGATTTTCCCAAGGTAACCTATTTGGGATGTAATTTGGGGGCCTGCAGAAACCCTTAATGTCTTGGACCATATCACCAAAAATATAGTGAAGAAAAATATTTAATTTGGGCCCAAGCTTCACCAATATGTTAGCTAAAAGAGGTTTTAATTTCAGAATATAACACTTTGTAGAAAATAAATTATAGAGAAAATTCCACGATGACCTATTTGAGATGGAATTCTGGAGCTTGCAAAAACCCTAACTTCCTCAGATCATATCTTTGAAAATATAGTGAGACAAGATCTGAAATTTGGACCTAAGGTTCAAAACAATTTCATCTCAAATGGGTTTGTTTTTTTATCTTCTGAAAATTCGCATAAAAAACTTTATAGTGAAAATTCCATGATGACCTGTTTGGAGCAGCGAAACCCTAAAATCCAAAGCTCTGATACCAAATGTTATAAAACCAGCTCACAAAAAGATATAAAACAAAGATCAACACCTTAGAAATCAGCCTCTTCGAGGGGGAAACCTCCTTTAAATTACACAAACAAACAATTCTTGGATGATACAAATGACAATACCTCCTTTCCATATATAGGAGTATAAGGGGTCATAATATAATCAGAGTCGACATAACAATAATAATGTAAGGGCACAACAATAATAATAGTAGGTTTCTATGGGGCACAATAGTAACAATATGGGGACTACATGGGCACAACAATATAATAAGGGGGTTTCACTAATAACAATAAGGGTTTACACTAGTAGTATAGGGACCTAACACTTAACTAACCCAAACATAGTCCAATCAGCGAAGTAAACCTCTAGAAACATGTGAATAAACTCTTTGAAGGTTGCGACTACCACCCTAGAGAAGCTTGTAGGGGAATTTTTAAGTCCAAAAGGCATAACTGTATATTGAAATCTGCTCCATATAGTCGTGAATGTGGTCTTGCTCCAATCCTTCGGTGCGATCTTGATCTAATGATACCCTGAGAACCCATTAGTAAAAGAATAGGCTTCCTGACCTCCAACATTTTCCAGTACTTTATCTGTGAATGATGTGGGAAATGGATCATGGACACAAGCATCAATCAAATTCCTTAAGCCTACATATATATGAATCTCACCCTTCGTCTTCTTTTCCTAAACTACTAGAGGACCAACCCAGTTTGATTCCTCAATAAGATGAATAATCCCGTCGGCAAGTATCTTATCCAATTCGTTACACACTTTTTTCTTATAATTAGGATTCAACCGGTAAGTGCGCTTATTTACTATCTTCACATCTAGCTTTAGATTGATCTTCATGACACCCATATCCCCTACTATCCCCTTCAAATCAGTTAACTTGGTGGGAAACAAGTCCTAATACTGCTACAATAACTCCTCAACTTTTTCCACTGTCCTCATCCCAATAGTCACCTATTTTTGCAAACTTCAGTTACACTTTTGATCCAATATTCACCTTCTTGGTTTTGAAGGGGTTTGAGATATTTGGGACTTCCACCTTAGGTCCTACGATTTCGTGTTATCCTTCTGACTCAGGAATGTTGATGTTCCTAGGATCTTCTTTGCCTTCCTCAATTGTCACATTGTAGCATTCGAGCGCATGGTGCAACTGCATACTCCATTTTGGTTGTACCCATGTAATAGGTTTTTCAGGGATTCTAAATATTATAGCTTTGATCTCCTGTAATGCTTCATTAATACACTCAAATCCATCTTCAAATCTAAAAGTGAGTAGAAAACTTTCCTTTAGAACATCCCATTTTGCAATTCCATGTCAGAGCTTTGTTTCTATATATCATTTACTTGGTATCATATCCAAAGTGTGGCAAATGTATGAACCCATTCTGGGTATGGTTCTTCTCCCCATGTTTTCGTCCATCGAGTCAAATGCTCACACGAATTGTCCTTCCTCGTATATTTCTCTATAATGCAGGTATTGGTATACCCAAACTACAGCATTGTCATATGTTGATATTCCTCCCAGTCTACAAAATTTTTTTTATGTGTACCCCACCATCTAGTAGGCGTAGCTCACAGCATGATTTCTAGTGCTTGAAACCAATGTTCCTCTAATAGTTCCCTTTCAAATTTATCCAGAAAGAAATTGACATCTTCTAAACCATCATAATACGGTAAGTTGCAGACATCAATGGACATACATTAGAGTGACTTTGTAAGCTGGTTGCATCACAACAATGACACCTCATGCAACCTATTTTTCTAGTGTTCGAGCTCCTCATCTAAATCTAAATTGCAGGAGTTTTCCTTCTCCCACGTGATTTGTTCATCTGTCATTGGGTTGATCCAATATTCACCTTGCATAGTAAGCTTATAGACTTGCTCAATATCGTTATCCTCATCATAATCGCGGATTGGTTCAATATATTGCACACACTTGGATGGATCCAATGGAACAATAACCCTTAGTTCCCTCTTTCTAAATGTCATATTGCGCTTCTTAAGGTTGATTATTGTGTTCATATCATATGCCCAATCATTTCCAAGAAGCGTTGGGTATGGGTTATTATCATCCACTATTTCGATCACCTACAAATCAGCTATGGTGCACACCCCTTCAGTATCCATAGTTTCCCCATGTAGGCACCCCATAGGAATAATATTTTGTTGATTCGCCATCGTCAGTTGGATTGGGGAGCACTGTAACATTGGTATTCCCATTCTTTCCCAAGTTTTCTTCAGTAAAAATTTTCATCAAAACCCAAATCAAGAATTACCTGGTCCATTTCGAACTCTCCAATCTGGGCAATCAATCTCATTTCACGACCTACCCTTTTCTTACTTTTGTCTACTATATGTACCATGCGCTGCTCTGGCAATGGATTACTCTTTCTAATACAATTATCTATCAATTATTACAGTCCTTCTACTACTTTGTGGTCGCTTAGGAGCTTTAAGTAGGTCTATAAGAAGGATGTCAGCACTGACGGATCTATTTCTGGCACGGTACTGACTCTTTCAGGTTTCTATGTGCACATATTTTGAGTTCTTGATGTAGAAGCTCTTGCATCCATGAAGCTCCTTTTTGCCTCCATAAATGTTTCCTTTACTTTATTTACATGAAATCCAGTATCCTTTTTAGTAGCCTTGAGAACCCATACATTTTCCTCTGGTTGTTTCCTTTTATCCTCCCCAATAGCTATGTCACTTCATGTGATGATATTAACACTAGGACCCTCTTCATGCGGTTCTTATCTCATCATCTGGATGTTTTGAGTAGGATGCTCAGTCTGGGTATTCTTGCATCTTCATGATGGGAATGGGACAATCTTCTATGCCATAATCAAACTATCAGCAATATTGACATGAGGGTTGTGTTGGATTCTGACAATCTCACGCAAGATGACCTGGTTCTCCACAATTGTAACAAATGATCTGGCCATGACCTCTTCTAGCTCCTCCTCCTCATCCCTGAAATCCTCCACGCGCTACAGTTGTACCTTGATCCCAAGGATGAGCCTCATTTGTACTCTATATGTTGGTGTTTTATCAATCATTAATTCATAACTTCAGTAGTTGCACTCGTCGTGACCCACAAACTTACAAAAATTACAGAATAGTTGTAGGGAGTCTGCACAAACTTCTGCAGCAAATGACAATTATTCGTCGTGTGTTTTCTTGTAATCTAATAGATAGAGCACCATGGTACTACTCCTATACTTGGCCCAACGGTGGTTTTTGGCTTGAAGGGGATAGCCCCCCCCCCACAACAACTAGATAATTTGGTACACCAGGAAACGATCCTTATCATGACAATGGCCATTACATTTCAAACACTATACTTTTGCATGGATGTCATTCTAGATTTCTTTTCCCTTTTTGAGAATCTGTAACTCCATATGCAGGCTATCCAACTGTGACTGAATCTGATGCACTCCCAGATTTGTTGGCATTATGTTTTCTGGTATGACTGTATGTTACAGATGTTGTACTTGATGGCAACTCCAGTGGCAAGGCTCTCAGTTTGTTGAAAATTAAGAAGGACGCAGGAAATCAGTTCAGGAGGTGCGTACCCGCAGGTACACCATGCAGGGTCCGCGTCCAGCGACACTGGCCAGCCGTTCAGGGGGTGCGCCCACCTAGTGCACACATTTCAAGGCAGAGAAAAAGCATGTGGGGGTTTCTTGTGTGGTATCTAGCCGACGGTTTTGTGTTTCTATGGTGTCGGCTCATGGTATTGTTCCATGTTTTGGGGAGGAGCTTGCCTATATAAAGCAAAGGAGTTCATTTGGATTGAGCATTGTCTTTGGTTGAATATCTTATTTGGTGAGATCTAGTCCAGATCTAAGAGGGCGAATCTTCTAATGGACTGTGATCTCTATGGCGCATGATCAGATCTGTAGATCTGACTGTTTGGGTTAGTCTTGAAGTCTTCATATCTTTTATATCTGAAGGGATGCAGGTTCAGTTGAAGAAAAGTGTGCCGAGACACAGGTACTGTAAAGGGCAAGTGCGCCGAGACGCAGCACAGTAGAGAGAGACCTGCGTGGGGACGCAGGGCGATCAAGGTTCAGGTGCGTCACTGAAGCAGAAGGACGCGGCGCGATAGTGTTTTCAGGTGCGTCTCGGTAGCGAAAGATGCGGCGCGATAGTATCTTTGGGTGCGTCCCTGAAGCAACAAAACGCAGAGCAGTCAAAGGAACAGTGCGTGGGCACGCAGCGGAGCAGAAGGATATCTGCGTGTGGACGCAGAGTAGCAGAAGGTTAACGGCGTCTGGTCGCAGGCCACAGAAAGAAAAACTGCGTCTCTGTTTTAAAGATGTTCTGTTGATTGAATTTCTCTATTGATAAGGTGTTCTGGGTTAGTTCTGTTGTTGCTAATCTGATATCTGTAGTGATCTATATCTGTTATGTACTTGTTGATTATCTGATGCTTTATGAAAATAAGTAGGGGGGTTGTAGCTCCCTTCCAGGAGTAGGCTGGAAAACGAGAGAGAGAGAGAGTTGTAGCTCTCTGCAGGTTGCAGCCTGCGTACTGGTAAAGGACTGCACCAGTACAAAATCATTGTAAAAGAAGTTTCTAAATTGAAAGAAGATAGAGACATATTGCAGCAGGTGGTTTTCACCCACATTGGGTTTCCACCTTACATCTTGTGTTCTTTGGTGTGACTATCTGTTTTTCATGCTCATTATTTTATGGTACTGACATGCTAAAATAATTCAAAGATCAAATAAGGAAGATTTATTAAATTGCTAGATAATACTGATTCACCCCCCCTCTCAGTATTATTTCCAACAATTGGTATCAGAGCAGGTCCTTCAGAGAAGCTTGATCGCTTGAAGGTAGATCGTTCATCATGAGCAACTACGAGAGAGAAGCATCAATCAGGCCACCGATTTTTGATGGGACAAACTTCAATTATTGGAAGGTAAGAGTTACTGCATATCTTCAATCTCTTGGTACAGAAGTTTGGGACATTGTAGAAACAGGCTATGCTTTTCCTTCAGCTACTCCTACAGATCCAGCTGAGAAAAAGAAGTATGAAACAAATGCAAAAGCAGTCAGTACTCTATTAGGAAGTATATCCCAAACAGAATTCATGAAGGTAATGCACTTCAAATCAGCAAAAGAGATATGGGACAAAATGGTCACGAGCTATGAAGGAGATGAACAGGTAAAACAAGCTAAACTTCAAACTCTAAGGATTCAATATGAGACTCTCAAGATGTATAATGATGAAAGTGTTGCTAATTATTTTCTTCGGGTAGATGAGATTGTCAATTGTATGAAAAATTTGGGTGAAGAAATAAAAGAGGCTATAGTAGTTCAAAAGATTCTAAGATCATTATCCCCCAAGTTTGAATCTAAAGTATCTGCAATAGAAGAAAAGGAAAATCTCCGTGTTCTCACTATGTCTCAGCTACATGGAATTCTAACTGCTTATGAAATGAGAAAGGGAGGTCCATCAGACAGAAGGGAAGCTGCTTTTAAGGCATCAGGCAAAGAAGATTACTATGAAGCAAGCCATGTTCCAGAAGAAGAGGAAGAAGAATCAAATTTTGTCAGAAATCTTCAAAGGGGTTCTGGAAGGTTCAGAGGTAAGCTACCTTTCAAATGCTTTGCTTGTGGAAGAGTAGGTCATTATGCTGCAAAATGTCCTTATAAGGATAAAGGAAAGGAACCTGTTAGATGGAACAAGAAACAAAGTGCAAATAAGAAAAGCTACTACACCCATGAAGATAGTGATGGTTTATCAAACAGTGATGAAGATGAACAAGGTAATAAATATAAGTTGTTAATGGCATTTGAAGATGATGATTATGAGGATGCTGTAGATGTGAATAACCTCTATGATGAAATTACTAGACTCAAGAGATGTATAGAAGAAAAGAATGTGATCATTGATACTCTACAATTTCAAATTGATGAAAAAGAAAAACATCTTGAAAAACTAGAAGGTGAAATTGTTGGTCTCAGAAAAGAAATTGAGAAAACAAAAGCTATTAATCTTAAGTTTGTCAAAGGATCTGAAACTTTGGATGAGATTATCAATGTGCAGCGGTCTCCTCTAAACAAGACAGGTTTGGGTTACAATGGAGAAACCTCTCAAGCATCCACCTCAAAAAGTTATCTTGATGCGGCAAGAAGAAATGAGCAGAAGAACAATGAAGATAATCAGGTAAAGCAGGGACAAAATACAAACAGAAATTATCAGGGGCAATCCATCTTAAGGGTGAACAAAAGCTACAACCAGCCACAGGTAAAATCTTCTCAGTTTGGTTCAAGAATAAATGAAAATAGAAATTACAATCAGTTGGCAGGTAGATTCAATAACCGCAGAAGCTTCTTCAATGGACAATGCTTTTCTTGCCATAATTTTGGTCACAAAGCAGCTCAATGTGTTGCATATAAAACAATCATGACTAGGGAAGCTCAAAAACAAAGAAGTATGACAGGGATGACAAAAAGGACCTATAACAACTTTTTGGTTCTTGAAAATGAAGTCGAATGTTCTATTTGCAATAACTTTGGTCATGAAGAATCTGAATGCAGGAGCAGGTTTCAGCAGAAAAAGGAGCAAGCCTCAAGCACCAAAACATGGAGAATAAAGGAACCTCAAACAGAAAGATGTGGAATAGCATTTTATGCAGAGGGACAAGAAAATCTATGGTACATTGACAGTGGATGTTCGAAGCATATGACAGGTGATAAAGAAAAACTTGAATCTTATTCTGTTCTAGAAAAAGGAAAGAAAGTCTCTTTTGGAAACGATACTCCTGCAACTATAAAAGGAAAAGGCATTGCTCAGTTAAAAGGAAAGGTCAAGGCTGGAAATGTTTTGTATGTTGATGGATTGAAGCATAATCTTCTAAGTGTCAGCCAGATGTGTGATCAAAGGACCGAGGTTATTTTCAGATGAAATGGATGTCTTGTTCGTGATCTTGATACAGGTAAAAAAGTTCTCAAAGGCAAAAGAACTCCAAATAATCTGTACATATTTGAAGAAGGACAACAACAATGCTATCTGAGAAAGGATGAAGAGCACTGGTTATGGCATCGAAGGTTGGGACATCTAAGCTTCTCACAAATAAGGAAAGCATGCAAATATCAGGCAGTTCGCGATCTTCCAGATATCAAAATTCCTGACAACACCATATGCAGATCATGTCAGTTTGGAAAACAAACCAGGACTAACTTTCCAGAGAATGAAGGATCAGCTAGCATGCCTCTTGAGCTAGTACATACAGATACATGTGGTCCATTCAGGAAAAGAACACCTAGAGGAGAGGAATACTTGATATTATTTATTGACGATTTCTCCAGGTTTGTCTGGTTAGGACTTATGAAGCAAAAAGATGAAGCTTTCGAAAAATTCAAATCCTTCAAAGCCTTGGTTGAAAATGAATCAGGTCACAAAATTAAGTGCCTCAAATCCGACGGAGGTGGGGAATTTACTTCAAATGAATTTTTCGATTTCTGTGATGAACATGGCATAAGGAGAGAATTCTCTACAGCTAGAACTCCTCAGCAAAATGGAGTTGTTGAAAGAATGAACAGAACAATCCAACAAATGGCTCGTGCTATGCTTGATGAATTAGGAACTCCCGCAACTTTCTGGGGTGAAGCTGCACATGCTGCGGTCATTATTCTCAACAAGACAAATGTCCGGGTAAACAGCACTCAAACTCCTCATGAACTCTGGAGTGGTAAAACTCCTTCGGTAAAGCATTTCAAAATCTTTGGGAGCAAATGCTATATCAAGAATACTGATGAGCAGCTTGGAAAACTTGAACCTAGAGCAGATGAAGGCATTCTTCTTGGTTACTCTCCACATAGCAAAGCATACAAGTGCTACAATAAAAGACTTGGCAGAATTGTTGACAACATTGATGTGGTGGTTGATGAGAAGGGATACATTCCTAGGCAAGTACATCAGGAAGATATCGAAGAAGATGAAGGCTACCCTCAAAAACAGAATGATGAAGAAGAAGAACCTCAAGAAGAACCTCAAGAAGAACCAGAGGAGCAGACAAGAATAGAAGAGAAAACTCCATCCAGATATGTTCAGAAGAATCATCCAGAATCTCAGATTGTGGGGCAGAAAGAAGCAGGTGTACAAACAAGAAGAACAATTGCAGAAGCCTCAAGCTATTTGGCATTACTATCCTCTACTGAACCACAAAATGTGAAAGAAGCATGCAAAGATGAATGTTGGGTAAAAGCAATGGATGAAGAACTTGAGCAAATCGAAAAGAACAACACTTGGGAGCTGGTTCCTAGACCAAAGGATAAGAATGTTATCGGAACAAAATGGGTCTTCAAAAATAAATTGAATGAAAATGGAGAAGTAATTAGAAACAAAGCCAGACTTGTTTGTAAAGGGTATGCGCAGCAAGAAGGAATAGACTTTGAAGAAACTTTTGCTCCTGTTGCAAGACTTGAGGCCATCCGAATGTTCCTTGCTCTCTCAAGTTTTCAAAACTTCAAAGTATTTCAAATGGACGTGAAATCAGCCTTTCTGAATGGAGACTTGGAAGAAGAAGTGTACATTGAACAGCCAGATGGGTTCATTCTTGGAAATGATCCAAATCTTGTATGCCGATTGAAAAAGGCTCTCTATGGTCTCAAACAAGCTCCAAGGGCTTGGTACTACCGTTTGGACAAATATCTTCATCAACAAGGTTTTTCAAAAGGTTCAGCAGATAGCAATCTGTATATAAAAGTTGAAAATGACAAATTGCTAATACTTGTTGTGTATGTAGATGACATCATTTTTGGCAGCAATGAAGAAGCTATGAGTCAAAGTTTTGCCTCGGTCATGCAGAAAGAATTTGAAATGTCCTTACTAGGAGAACTGACATATTTCCTTGGTTTGCAAATCCAACAAAAGGAAGGAGGAATCTTTTTATCTCAAACCAAGTATCTCAAACAGATTTTGAAGAAATATGGCATGGAAGATGCAAAACCAGTATGTACACCCATGGTCACAGGATGTAGTCTCAGTGCAAATGATGAATCTGCAGCAGTACATCAACCAACCTACAGATCTATGATTGGAAGTTTACTATATTTGACAGGTACCCGACCGGACATCATGCATGCAGTTGGAATAGTTGGAAGATTTCAGGCAAATCCGAAGGAGACTCATCTTCAGGCAGTAAAGAGAATCTTCAAATATCTTCAAGGGACTCAAAATTATGGCTTATGGTATCCTAGAGATACAGATCTTTCTCTTCATGCTTATACAGACGCAGATTGGGCCGGAAGCGTGGATGACAGGAAAAGCACAAGTGGTGGTGCGTTCTTTATGGGTTCCAGACTGGTATCTTGGTTCAGCAAGAAACAAAGTTCGATCGCCTTGTCTACAGCTGAAGCGGAATATGTTGCTGCTGCATCTTGTTGCACCCAACTTCTTTGGATGATGCAGACTTTGCAGGATTTTCAAATCACTTGTACACCACCAATCCCCATCTTATGTGATAATACAAGTGCAATCAGCATCTCAAAGAACCCTGTTATGCATTCAAAAACCAAGCACATACCAATCAAGTACCATTTTCTCCGGGAACAAGTGCTTGAACAGAAAGTCAAGTTGGAGTATGTTCCTTCCAAGGAACAAGTTGCTGATATTCTCACCAAACCATTGCCCAGGGACACGTTTGAATACCTCAGGCAAAAGCTGGGGGTTGTTGATGCATCATCTTATTGTTGAACATCTTCTTATTGGTGGTACAGGCTCAGGGGGAGCACATAATGCATTGTTGGCATTATGGAGAAGGAGATCTTGGAAATAGCTGCAATATGTCTCTATCTCTTTCATGGTGGATCTCTGGTTATTTGTTGCAGATCTGGAGGAGCATGAGCTTAGGGGGAGCATACCCTTTGCCCTTGATGTCAAAGGGGGAGAATGAAGCTGAAGTTTGTAAGGTTGCCATCAAGTCCAAAGGGGGAGATTGTTGGCATTATGTTTTCTGGTATGACTGTATGTTACAGATGTTGTACTTGATGGCAACTCCAGTAGCAAGGCTCTCAGTTTGTTGAAAATTAAGAAGGACGCAGGAAATCAGTTCAGGAGGTGCGTACCCGCAGGTACACCATGCAGGGTCCGCGTCCAGCGACGCTGGCCAGCCGTTCAGGGGGTGCGTCCACCCAGTGCACACATTTCAAGGCAGAGAAAAAGCATGTGGGGGTTTCTTGTGTGGTATCTAGCCGACGGTTTTGTGTTTCTATGGTGTCGGCTCGTGGTATTGTTCCATGTTTTGGGGAGGAGCTTGCCTATATAAAGCAAAGGAGTTCATTTGGATTGAGCATTGTCTTTGGTTGAATATCTTATTTGGTGAGATCTAGTCCAGATCTAAGAGGGCGAATCTTCTAATGGACTGTGATCTCTATGGCGCATGATCAGATCTGTAGATCTGACTGTTTGGGTTAGTCTTGAAGTCTTCATATCTTTTATATCTGAAGGGACGCAGGTTCAGTTGAAGAAAAGTGCGCCGAGACGCAGGTACTGTAAAGGGCAAGTGCGCCGAGACGCAGCACAGTAGAGAGAGACCTGCGTGGGGACGCAGGGCGATCAAGGTTCAGGTGCGTCACTGAAGCAGAAGGACGCGGCGCGATAGTGTTTTCAGGTGCGTCTCGGTAGCGAAAGACGCGGCGCGATAGTATCTTTGGGTGCGTCCCTGAAGCAACAGAACGCAGAGCAGTCAAAGGAACAGTGCGTGGGCACGCAGCGGAGCAGAAGGATATCTGCGTGTGGACGCAGAGTAGCAGAAGGTTAACGGCGTCTGGTCGCAGGCCACAGAAAGAAAAACTGCGTCTCTGTTTTAAAGATGTTCTGTTGATTGAATTTCTCTATTGATAAGGTGTTCTGGGTTAGTTCTGTTGTTGCTGATCTGATATCTGTAGTGATCTATATCTGTTATGTACTAGTTGATTATCTGATGCTTTATGAAAAGAAGTAGGGGGGTTGTAGCTCCCTTCCAGGAGTAGGCTGGAAAACGAGAGAGAGAGAGAGTTGTAGCTCTCTGCAGGTTGCAGCCTGCGTACTGGTAAAGGACTGCACCAGTAGAAAATCATTGTAAAAGAAGTTTCTAAATTGAAAGAAGATAGAGACATATTGCAGCAGGTGGTTTTCACCCACATTGGGTTTCCACCTTACATCTTGTGTTCTTTGGTGTGACTATCTATTTTTCATGCTCATTATTTTATGGTACTGACATGCTAAAATAATTCAAAGATCAAATAAGGAAGATTTATTAAATTACAACCTCTAGTGCCTCTACCTGCATTCCAATATTTGGCTGCGACAATGGAAATCTCAGATGGGGTAGTAGCGAAGCAATATACTAGTCCTTATGTTGGTCATCCGTGATCTTCATATTAGCTTGCTAGAGTAGACATTTCAACCTCTGATCAAAGTCCCACACAAACTCATTTACCTTCTTCTGGATCTTTTTGACTGGGCTTGTGACTTAGGCTTCTTGAATTCATTATTTAGCTCTTCCTTAATTTCCTTCAATGTCACATTTGGATGAGTTGAACAATACTTAACATACTAGCTCAATGCTCTATCTTGCAATGTTGTGACCAGCTATTCTTTCTTCAGATCATCATCTGTAATCTGTTGTGACTTCCACAAAGCGTCTACTACAAACTAAAATTATCCAGGGTCTTCTCTCCCTAGACCTTTCAATATGGGCACCTTCATAGCATTCACCATGTTCAATAATGGAGGTGGTGGTGCAAGAAGAGGTTTAGGTGTAGGTGTTTGAGGTGGAGGTGACAACAGAGGTGGAGTGAATCGATGTGGTATTCCTGTGATACCCTGATTTATCATCCACACGCACCTTGATTTACCCAACAGAGGATTATACTCCACACCTAAAACTAGATACCTTCTAACCATATTTTCACTTCTTGATCTCCTTCTTAGTTGGGAAACATTTATTTGACATCACACATTCCTGTCAACTCAATTTACTGTGTATATTAAGACATGTATTTTACTATCAATCTAGGTTGGTAATCTTAGACACAAACCACAATTTATGGATTTTTGGATAAAAACTAATATAGAAAGTAGTTATGAGAAAAGAAGTGCATATTACACATATAAATCATTCTACATGACTATGAATGGAAATACATATTATAAATATAAATCACTCCTCACAACTTAAGAAAAACTATCTAAGTCTATTCCATAAAAGCATGCATTATTGGTCAATGAAATTAGGCTATTTTAGAAAAACAAGGAAGAGCCTCTCTCAAATAGACCTGGTTGTCCTCCCTCAACAATTCTATAATGACAATGCCAATATCTAAGTAAGCATGAAAGAATCTAATGAAAGCATAAGAACTTAATCTAAGAAAGCTTGAAAGAAGTGAATCTTGTTTAGTCTTAGTCCTAGCTCACGGTGAAGAGGCTCTCTCAAAGGGACTTGGTTGTCCTTCCAAATTCAATCTAATCACTAAAATAAGCAATCATCACTTACCACATTTCATAAAATAAATTCACATTAAATATATTTACAAATATTCACAACAAATGAATATAATGAACATGGAAAATCAAACTAGCATATGCACAAATATAAACATGATACAAAAAAGTGTACTTAGCTTGGATGGGGGCCCTCCAACCTTGCTAGTACAATGCTAAAATAGTATGATACAACAACTCGTTCACTCCAACAAACACAAAGAAATCATAAAACAAAAGTTCTATCTCAATTATCTAAAAAATAATAAGTTTGTCTACATAACTCTAACTATGAATGCCTCTCTTTAAATAGGAAAAAAGATAAACATATAAGCTATAAAGTATGAAACAACCATCATTAATGTTATCCTAGTTCATCAGGTCGAAACCATCCATTAGGTACAAGAAATCTTGAAAAATTCCATAAAATACTAAAACTGCCCCTTTTTAATAGGGATTTCTGGGTAACAGGTCAGGTTTGACGAGGCTTGACCAGGCCTATATTTGCTCATTTTGACTGAGCCAATAGCTATTCATCAATCCTTAGTTCCCAATATTTCCAGATATGTATTTAGCTTGAGTCTAGGTGTCCTTCATATATCACTTTAACAAAGCTATTACGGGAATTTCCAGTTCTATAAAAAATGCTCTTAAAACCAATTTTTTGCAAAAATATCTAAAAATTGAAAAAAATAATCTATTTACCTAAATATTCATAATAAGGTAAAAATAAGGAATATATGGATGATATAAGATGGAATATGATGGAATTTAAGTGGATTTTTAATAAGAAAAATTGATCAAAATCGAGGACCAACATCTCCCCCTTGCTAATCTCCAAGCATGTCCTCATGCTTGCTTTCTCCTCTTTGATCTTCTGAGTGTTGATGTACCTACTATCCCTGATCCTGAAGGCTCTTGTTGTGCTCCCTGTAGAATACAATCAATACCTTCATATTTCCCTTCCTTGTAGAGAGTAATCATCACCTTCTGCCTCTCAGATTTGTATTTCCATGTGTTTTGTTCATTGAGATACTTGTAAGCTTGTTTAGAGATCAAGATGTTCTTTGCTTCAAGCTTATTAATTTTATTGTTCAATTTTTCATTTTCTTTGATGATATTTTTATTTTTTTTACATCTTATTCTCTTTCTTCAAACTCCTTTCTGAAATCTTGTTGACTTCCAACTCCCTTGTCAACTCTTCTATCTTTTTGAGGTTTTCTTCTTGTCATGGCTCTTTTTATTCTCTTATAGTTTCCTTGGAAAATGAATGTGATGATATATCTCCTATCCATGCATGCTCAAAGTAAGAGTCTTTTTCCAAAGGCTCTTCTTGAATTTCCCTTTCCATTCTTTACAATATCTCATTAACTTCCTTTGATAGTGTTGGAGGTTCAACAATTTCTACCTCTTGGTCTTTTTCTTTCTCACCTGGCTCTTCTTGAATTTTCTTCTTAGGCCTTCTAGGAATATATAGGAAGGATATTTCTTTCTCAACCATGCCACTATCTTGTTTCTTCTTAGATTGGGTCCTAGATACATAGGATAGTTCATTATGCTTCTAGTAACATGCATTTGTTCAAATCTATCTTCTGTTGTTTGCTCCTCAATATCATGTTGAACCAAAAATTATTTCCAAATCAATCCCTTGCTTCTCCCCTAATGTTCTACACGTATTTTAATGAGCCCTTGATGATAAACATGTGCCTCTTTCACTTCAGTTTTATTTTTAACACTCTCTGTCATTTTTATCAAGCTTTTTGACAAGAAATATGGTAGATTAATCTTGGATTTTCCCTTTATGTGTTGAAGTAGCCTAATTTGATAAAGATAAACTAGGTTGTGCCTACTGTCACAAGTGAAGTATCTTTGGAGGATTAGAACTAATTCAGACTAGGGCTCCCTGAACCAGTCCCTTTGAATGCCTTTTGATTATCAAAGGATCCTTTCTCTAATTTTCTAAGAAGAATGTCCAACCTTTCTCTTTGAAATGTAATCCTTATGGTATTCTTCTCTTGTTAAGGTTAGATCTAGAGCTTGGCAAAGAAATTATGAGTTTAGAGGTATGGAGAGGTCACCCACTTTTGTTGTCCCTATTCATAATGATTTATAAATTCTTGTGTAATCTTCTTATTATGCCCATTAAACATTTGAAGAAACCCTTTCAATCCTGCCTGATACAATTTTTCTATTCTTTCTTTCCTCCAATTCTCTATCTTGAATTCATTCGGCTCAGTTCTAGTTGCCATATGTTTTGTATACCAATTAATGTCTCCTTGGACAGTTAACATCCTCATCATAGACAAAATTACAAGTATATGTATATGTATATGTATATATAGATATATATATATATATATATATATATATATATATATATATATATATATATATATATATATATATATAGAGAGAGAGAGAGAGAGAGAGAGAGAGAGAGAGAGAGAGAGAGAGAGAGAGATACATATGCCTTCTTATTCATGCAATTTTGATCTATGGATCATGGAAAATAGGCTTACCTGATCTTTGAAGTTCCTTTAAAAAAGAAAAATGATTCCCTTGCTTGAATCTTTCTCAATTTCCTCTGTTCTGCTGCAAAAAGGAGTCCATTGTTCTTTTAAAAATTTGCTCACTATGTAAAAATATATCAAAAATATCTTAACAATGTCTCATTGCTTCTAAACTCCATGCTCCAATCTCTATTTTCCAAAGTTTTGTTATGAAAATCCCCTCTTTGTTTTTAAAAACTTTCACTATGCATATGAGAATGGGACAAATTTTCCCTCTATATATATGAAAATAGAGAAAAAAATGCTCATTGTATATATCAAAATTTTGCTCACTATGTGTAGGAAAATTTCCACTATGTATATAAAAAATAAGACTATGTTTTTCATATACAACCATACATGAGGAAATTCATAATTCGAGCTTGATTACCTGATCTGGAAGAAAACCTGTATATATCTCTGAGTTAATGACTTGTGTTCCTGTGTTTAACACTGCCATTTTGATTAGAACTCCTCTTCAACACCTCTAAGGATTTACGCATTTCATAGGTGGCAAAGTTGGTTTTAATGGTGGTAAGATTTTGATTTTATAACTGAAGTTTGACTCCTTACAAAATGACACATCTCAAACACTATATTCAGTTTATCTATCCCCAAAATCTGTTCAACTACTCATAGAAATCTAGAAGTGATTTCTTACCTTTTTTCTTTGCAGAATTTCTGGAGTTTGTTGGTAAACTCGGTCGACTTGGAAAATAGGAGATCTCGACTTTTAATTCTCTCATTAAAACCGATGCATTCCTCCCTTATTTCTCCACAAACTTCTCTGATCTCCTCACCTATTTCTTATGCAACTTCTTCTCTGTTCAGGCTTCTCTATTCTACACAACCCTCTCTTCAATATTTACGTTTTTCTTGCTTATTTCCTCCTTCTACGAGGGTACTATATGCATGCATATGAGTGCACAACGTTCTCCTCTTCTTTCTGAGCTTAAGTCTAGCTGTGATGGTGGAAGAAAGGCTTAACACTGAGCTTGGTTTGTGTTATAATGGTGAATGAAGGCAATATCATTACACGGAATTTGTTTGAATGCGTTTTGACCATTTTACCACTCCAACTCAAACTTCAACCTGTGTACCCGTGGCTGTCCATGTGTCTCTATTTTGACTGTGTTCCTCTGCCTTCACATACACTCTTCATTCATGGCTTTAATGTTTTCGTAGTTGCACTACCCACATTTTGTGAAGTTCATCGACTTCATTCCTTTCGTTGCATGCCCACTTTTGTTTGTATGTGCAATGACACATATGTCTTCATCCTTCATTCATGACTTCATTTATTTTGTTGCATGTCCACTTTTATTTGTATGTGCAATGATACATATGTATTTTCATCCTCTCCGCTTTTGTATATTGCATTTCATATAGTTTTGCATTTCGATTTTTATACATTAGTCTTTGTCATTTTTATATGCTCATTTCTTAATTTGTTTTTGAAATGACCATAGGATAGGTCATTTCAAAGTCAAATTTCTTATAATGACACTAACTCTTTGTGGTTTTGTAGGAAAACAAAAATTCTTATGGCAAAAATATTGAGTCCTCAATCTTTTATGAAAAATGCTTATATGATAATGTATATGGAATTATTGTAGGAAAATTATATGGGTTAATGTAGGATTATGAAAATTTTAATGTAAAATGTATGGTACGGTAATGGATATAAATAGGATTATGATGTGGGTAGGATGAATTTAATTGAATATAGGTAGGATAAATATAGTATGATGATTGTAGGTAGGATAAATGTAGAATGATAAATGTAATAGGATGCATATCCAAGTTAAATTAGTTTTAGCAATTCTAGAATTTTTTTGAAAAATTCAAGGTATTAAGAACACGCTTTTTACTTACAGTACTTCTTCTTTCGCATAATAGCTCATTTTTCATTGATGATGACCTTTTATATCTCGTTCATACTTGACTCTTTTGAATGATAATAATTATTCAAAGATAAATGTTGATGGAATGTAGACACTTATATTTGATTTTGTAATCCTTTTGCTATTGTTTCATGCTTTTGCATCTGATATTGATTCAGGTCCCTTCTGTAATGTTGTTTTAGGTTCCTTTGACATTAATTTGATTCAGGTCCCTTCTATATATTTTAATGATGACAGGTCCCTTCTGATGTTGGTTGATGATGTTTTATTTTAGGTCCCTTCTAATAAACAATTTCTTGATATCAAACCATTGAATGGTTTTTTGATTTATTTTGAATCTTTCCCACTTGATTATCTTCAAACTTGTCCTCAAGTCTGTTAAGTTTTAGAGAGTGATCATGTAAAAACACAAATGGAAAGAAAAACATGACAAAGAATTCATATTGGCCCAACATGCTGGCTTTCCGATATGAATTTGAGTTTGTGTTGTGCCAGTTTCCTGGGTTTTCACAACCAAACTCTTTTATTATTTTTTTAGCTTTTCTATTTTTTATTTTTTCTAGAGGTAGGGAAGGCATATTGCTATTCTTTTCCAATACTTCCATATCATTGTCCTCTGAAACTATTTTAAAAAAGTCTTTTCTATTTATAGGCTTATGATAAAATTTTAATCTATGGCCATTAACCAGAAAAGAATTTGCTGCTTCATCTATTGTCTTTATCCTTACTGCTCCATTGTCAAAGATTTCTTCTATTTCATATGGCCCAAGCCAATGAGTAGTAAATTTTTCTTTGAAATCTTTGAACTTAGAGTCAAAAAGTAGTGCCCAGTCTCCTTTATGAAATATTTTTTTTTTAATGAATTTGTCATGCCATTTTTCCTCTGTTGTTGAACTAGAGATGTATGTTCCATAGCTTGTTTTTTGATCTCATCTAGTTCATTGAGTTGCATGATCCTTTATTGTTGTGCTTTTTTAAGGTTCAGTCCCAATTCTTCTCCAATTTTATATGTAGGAATCTCAAATTCAATTGGCAACAAGACTTCTTTTCCATAAACAAGCTGATAGGGGCTAAATCCAGTAGTGTTTTTCCATGTTATCCTATAATCCCATAGTGCTTCATTCAACTTCTCTGACCAGTCTTTTCTATGAATGTTCATTGTCTTTGTCATAATGTTCTCAAGTACTTTGTTTGTTGATTCAACTTGTCCATTTTCTTGTGGGTGGTATGGAGTTGATTTTCTATGCTTAGTCTTGTATTTATCTGTCAGGTCTCGAACAAGATTAGAGGTGAACTGCGTGCCTTGATCTATGACAATCTGCCTTGGAACTCCATATCTTGTGTTGGGCATGGAATCCCTCCACAACATGTTTTGAGGATCAAAGCCCAAGTTTTGACTTAATCTTGTTGTAAAGACTCCGCGAATTTCAGGCGTGGAGTGTGAAATGTATGATAGAGTCACAGGGTTGTCGGCCTTAGTCTTGTAATGTAATGTTGGCTTACCCATGGTCCGTGGACCATGGGATTGTATAAATAGAGTGAGGCTCTAAGTGTAAAAGATAACTAAGGAGATAAGAAATAGATAGGGAAGTAGAAGTGAAGAGCAAGAGTTTAAGTGTTTCTTAGGTCGTAGGGTAGGAAAAGGCTTTGCAGTTGAGTGCGCAGAGACCTAGTAGTCTGCAGTAGAGTGCACGGACCCCTGCAGCTGAGTGCGTAGGGAAAAATTAAGTCTGTAACCGAAGAAAAGATTAATAAAGAAAGTTTTTTTACCAATTCGTGTATCTATTCTTGGATTAATGCATGGTTAATGTAAGTCGCAAATATACTATTTATTTACTACATGCACATGTGTGAGTGGTTTATTTTGCTAAGTATAACTTCACGCATACAAGTAGGCTAAGTTAATCAACTAACAATGGAGTAATAGTAAGGACTTGGGTAATAACAACGTTCATCCCCCGAGTACGCCTGCATGAAGGCAAAATCTCAGACTGCGAGGTACGATTAAGTGCGTGTAGTGACAGGCACGTAGGGTCGAATTGCGGACCACTTGAACTTATCAGACATCTCCAGGGTGTGGAAACCTGGTTCTAGCACCCTCCCATACTACTTTGGGTGAGACCTCAGTCTGCGCTCAGCAAACTATTGCTGAAAGGGCCAGTAGTACCAGGATTTGTTTGGCTAAATCACCTCTGAACCTAGATCAGGCCCCAACAAGCCAACAAATGGTTTTTCTGCCAAGAACAGGATCTGCATAAGAGATGTCTGATGTCGTGTCACTAGAATCTGACAACGAAAGAAATTGAAGAGTGGCTAGACAAAACGATTCATGAGTTTGCGACGCAAGAAAATAGGAATCCATGAGTATCAAAGGAACAATGGTTAGAGTGCTACTTATATACAGAAATCGATGAAATTTTCATTGCATCCTTCCCCTCTGAGTTGTACGAGTGGATCGTGAAGCTAGCAGACAGTCAAGGAAGGTATCTACTCGACAAACATATTGTGTGGACTACAGAGTTGGTGCGCAGACTAGAAGCATCAGAGATAAGATCACGCGCGCTGTGGACCATTGGCTTGATTGAATTATAGGAGGGTTTATCATTGAGTTCACAATGGATACTTCAGTTAGCTACAACAAAGCGGAACGATGCATCCTCAAAGGACCGCGAGGTAAGTATGTTAAATATTTGAACACTTGGATTAAAATGCTACTGTGTGAAAAGCGGGTTATGCAAATAAATTGATGTTTGGGGCTACACAAAGTGGGAGGATCTATGGAAATGAAGGTAGAATAGAGATAGAAACTAGCCCCTTGATTTCACCTCAGTGAGAAAGTGAGGAAGAGCTCGCGAAAGTTTCACCAAGAAGTACGATCAGTCTGATAAGGCAACGAATTCGCGCATACCACCCCCACCTACACCACCACCAGTTTCACCATCTTCACCCCCATCTCCACCCACACCATCTATGCCACCGCCACAGTTCAATATGGCAAGCACAATAAAGTTTCAGGTGTTCAAAGGAGTAGGGAACGAAGATCCGGACCAATTTTGGTTCATGGTAAAGGTTGTATGGGATGCGCAAGGAGTCACGGATGACAACATAAAGAAGGCAACATTGGTAAGCACATTGCAGGATCATGCACTAACATGGTACATTAAGCATTCTAATGAAAATCCAAACATAGGGATCGCGGATATCCAAGCTACACTGAACAGGGAATTTAGCAGGCCAAAATCAGAGACATAGTCGATCATCGGGTTTAAGGAAATTGTGATGCTTTCAGGAGAGACCCCCTGGGAGCTAGATTAGATACTGAAGGGTATGATTCGTGAAGCCAACATGACCTTGATGGATGGGTAGCACTGCGCATAGTTTGTAGCGTCACTAACACCACAACTAAGGACCGCGCTGTCACAGCAGAAGCGATCCACCCAGGTTGAAGCTTTGGAGATTGCAATGAGACTGCACGAGACCCAAATACAAGATCCTAGCATGGGAGTCCAACAAATCCACACATAGTTGAAGAATCTGTGTCTTGAGATGCAAATTTTAAAACAAGATAGGACAACTCACCTAGAGGTGCACAAGGAGGTATGGTGCATAAAATGCAAAATCCAGGGACATGAAAAGGACCATTGTTCAGTCTTCGCGAACTACCTAGCGAGAGGAGGACCAATGCCATTGAGACCAGGGGCATAGGGGGGACCAAGCGCAGCACCTGCATTATGGTGTATGATTTGTCAGATAGGAGCGAAGCATGCTACAAATAATTTCCACCTATTACAAAAGTATAAGCAGACATCCCAGCAATTGTTTTATAATTATGCAAGTCGATAGGCCATGATGAGCGCACCGGTAGAAGTTATGAACTGATGATGGATCGAACTCCTACCTGCAGAGTTCAGATTGAAACATGAGCCCTCGATTGAAATGTAGGGATGGTGCACACTGGATTTCAAGGACGCGAATGAGGTCGAGGTGGAATGGGACCAGGAAGGGGTCGTGGATAGTTGATTTGTTACAATTGCGGAGGGCCAGGGCATTATGCCCACGATTGTACAAATACGACGAGAGCACCATGTTTATACTATACCCAGTTTGATCATGAGATAGAGGACTGCCCCACACTGATAGCGAGGTTGCATGATAAAGGAATACTCCAGCCTCCCCTGACTGAGAACCTACAAATGATGAGGTTTGA
Organism: Pinus tabuliformis; assembly: GCA_031772625.1. Lineage (NCBI taxonomy): Eukaryota > Viridiplantae > Streptophyta > Pinopsida > Pinales > Pinaceae > Pinus > Pinus tabuliformis. The sequence continues at coordinate 1,950,153,284 of CM062816.1, forward strand.
GCTGCACGAGGAGGGCCCGAATGTAAACATCATGCTCCGAAGTGGCATCACGACAGGAGATGACAAAGGTAATCAACCAAAAGAGAGTTCTTGGGTTTGCAAGGCTCCAACAAAGGAACCGGAGTTTGATTTGGAGCGTGCGAAGGAGACATTCATGGAAGCTAAGAAGAGCTTCATGGAGGCCTCCACTTCAGGTAGTAAAGACAAACTAGAACCAGAGATGGACCCATCAATGCTTACTACCTTTCTGGAGACATGCTTGAAGCTATTGCACAACAGCAAGGATATGAAGGGACTACAAGAACTCATCACTAGATGTGCTGGATCAGGGGAGCCGCATGTGTTATAGACATTTTTGTGCCTTGCATCACTGAGCATGAAATGTCAATAATCTAAGGGATCCAAAGTCCCTAAACATGTTGTTCCTACCCCTAGAGGAACAAGGCCAACAAACCACAGCAATTCACAGAAGTTCTCCACCTGAAAACACTCAAAAACAAGCCAATTTTGGATCATGTCAACTGCTCCACTGAGCATCTGCGCTGAATGTCAACTGCTCCACTATCTACCTGCGTTGAATGTCAACTGCAACAAAGGCTATCTGCGCTGAGCGTAACTGGACAAGTGGCGGGCTCATTTCTCAATGTGTCAATGCTCAGGAAGCTTCCAAAATGACACTTGCATCAAGGAATTCGACTGGTGATGAGTAAGAGGTTCCAAATATCCAAGTGGAAGCAAGAACCTCCAAGTGGACTCAAGAACTAAGAGAGGGAGAGGACACTAGTCAGTTTCATACCAGCCTCAAGCTGACTCATCCTCTCTCCAAAAGATCTATATATAGATCTCTCCTCCATGGGAAGAGGAGGCTGGAATTTTGTTATTGCAAAGAATTGTTGCTGGTTTGAGACTCGAATCATTGGGTGCTTAATGCTTTGAAGGGAGGTGAAGATAGGAATTTCATTCTGCTGGGAAGGAGATGCTGGATTGGAGCCCTCTGGGTTGTATCTCTTCCTGAACCTTGTTATTTATCAATAAAGCTATCTTGGTTTTCTCCTATATACTGATGTATCTTTGATGTATGATTGCATTAGTGTATTTGATTTATTTCTAATCCTGAATCATTTATGAATATGAATATCTGCCTTTGTGTTGTGATCTTCTCTTGTCTCAAGTAGCTGTTCTCTTGTCGCAAGTAGTTGTTCTCTTGTGATCTCACAGGAATCAAGTAGCTGTTCTCTTGGATGAGCGAGGAGGCAAGTAGCTGTGAACACCCAAAGGAGAAGAGGATCTAGATCGAGGGACAAACGGAAGACACCGGTAAGTCCATTGATCTCTCTTCTTTCCCATTTCATAAAGGAAGAAACCAGAATAGCTGTCTCTGTTTGTTGCTAAGGCACTGTCACACCTTAGGTGGATAGGATCGTCCTGCATAGGCATTTTTCCCCACAACAAATTGGCGACTCCGCTCCGGACATTTGTTTTAGTCATTTTATTTGTGTTTACATCATTGTTTACCTCATAGACTTAACAGCAACAATCGCACTGCTTCTACAAAGTAGACTGTTGCTGCCTTGATCCTTCACTGGATTTTGTCTATGATATGAACAGTGGACTCACAAATGACTTCATGATCCTTTGTGATAGATCTTAGTACCCTCTCAAAGCATCCCTCTGATTATACCTTGCTTGTGTTTCTGATTTGGCCTGAAACAGTTGATTTTTGAGCGTTTTGTGACCCAGAACCCAAGGGAAACGAGAGTTTCTCCTTCAGCGCAACTGCTGTGAAGGAAGTCTGCATTTCAACGCAGGTCCCGTGAAGGCTGCCTGTGTTGAATGTCAAACCCACAGTGTTGGACTTGCGCTGAACCAATTTAGTCTTGTGCAGCTGGGGTTCTCTGCTGTCTGTTTCCCTGTTTTGATCTCTGTTTTTTGCAGCCTTTAACCAGCATAGGTACCAGTCTGATAACTCCTTTTCTTTTCTTAGATTCTGCCTCCTTTTGTACAAAAGACTGTGAGTATTTTTATGTGTTTTTACGTTTTTTACAGTTTTCCTTTTGCATGAGTGAAATAATCATCCTGTAGCCCTTGATTCAGATCTGATTGGCTGTGATCTTAGGAGAGAGTTCATTGGCTGTTTACAGTTGATTATACATTTGCTTTTGCTTATTGGTTTGAGTTTGTCTCTTTTAAGTGTTGAAACAAGCTGTTCATTTCGAAAGTCACAAAGTGTTGTAATCTCTTCTACCCTTGTTGATTTCGAAAAAAGTAAACTTGTTTGTATCTGTCATTTAAAAGAAAATTCAAAGTTGTACAAAAAGCTTTCTTTGTAGGCATCAATACTAAGAAAGCGGAAAACAAACACCTGCATTGTGCATTTGCATTTTGATAAGTTTGCATGCTTGATTTAGGAAGAGTGCATTAGAGTGTGTTGATTTCTCTTTGAGAAAAGATGGTGTCTTTCTTTTCCCTTAGTAGCTAGGATTTTCAAAGTTGAAAAGATATAAAGCTTGCTTATCATCTTTAGACTGCATTTAGGAATTTGTATCATACATCTCGTGGTGAACCTTGAAAGGCAAACCTCTAAAAAGATCAACTTAAAATAAACTGAATGAACCTAACAACGCTTTGCAACATAACGCACAACATAGAGGTCTAGGCTAGAGACGTGTTCCGGCGTCGTTAAGCCTAGTGACTGTCGATCTCGTGGAAGGTGGGTGATTCCTCCTGAGGGACGATAGCGCTAGTACGGATTGTGCTCCCACGTACCGTCACGTATATATTGGGAGACCCCTATAGGCATATATCCTTTATCCTTAGGAAGCCGTGTCGGCCGCCCTACTGATCGCAATGCAGTGAACACAGCATTCACGAAGATCGACCGCCCGTACCTTAAAAAGTATTCTACGGTTTTGCGAAAGGTTTGGCACACCCTCTGCCTAGAACTCCAGAGCAGTTTCTTTTGGCCTTTTTCAGACTCTATAATAGAAAAAGTCCATCCGAGCATTTGTCACTTCGGGCTCGTTAAAACATCAAAGGAGACTAGAGTCATCTTTAGCTTTTTCTCGACTCTTTAAAAGTGAAAAAGCAAGTTGTGTCTAAAGCGTCTAATAAAATTCATTCAGTTCGGAAACACATTTTCCCCTTTTGTATTTTAGTTGATCGAGTAATCCGCAATCGTGGAAGAAAGTCAATTGAAACCCCGTCGTTCGCGGAGGCTTGCGAGTCAACCGTCTTTATCTCCGGAATCGAAAACAGTACGGACAAAGCAAACTCGCTTAACCGGTTCGAAATCTCCTATTAAAGTTAGAACAAGTGTTCCAACAACATCTGAGATTCCGGTTACTCCAAACATTTCTGGAAACCCTGCCTCTATTGAAGAAGTTCAACAGCCACAGAAGGACAGTAGCACTGATCCTAGTCTGAGAACAAGTACTTGCGTTACTGAACCAGTTCCATCTGTAATCGGTCCAGAGAGTCTTGTTCCTCAAACAACTGTCGCTGTCGAAACAACCCCTTCTTCGGCACCAGAAATTTTTTACGGACCTGACGGTCTTCCTCTTCCACCGGGTTTGATTGCGATAGAGGAAATTGTAGAGGATCCGCAAGCAAGTACTCCAACCCACTTTGGAGTAGGGGTCACTCTATTTCCTTCTACATCAGAAGTTAGTCCACCACTAGTGGAAGTTCCTGTAGAATCGCTAGGCAATCTATTGGATAGACTCAAAATGTCTGAGCAACCGTCAACATCTAGGACTGTGTCAAATGACACAGCGACGGCAGAACTCGCTGTCGTCACTCCAACGATGTTTGCCAGTGTACCATCTGTCCCAACTAGCTCGCAACCGCTAGAAGGAGTCCACCCAGGGACTATTTCGACAGTATGGTCTGTTCCAGTTTGTTCCTCCGGGATAATACCCGGTAACTCTTATGTTGAGACTAGACAGATTGATCCCTATGGAGGTCAATTTGGGCCATCCAGTCCTCAAGGGCAAACAATGCCCTTGAATTCCGGATTGCTACCGTATGGGGGGCAGTATGCCCTTTCAATAACCCCTTCGGGAGGATATCCATACGGCAGTTCTCAACAGTATTCAGGTTATACTGGAGTTACGACAAGTGGTTGGGTACCTATGCTACCCCAACAGCCAAGAGTTGTGTATTCTATGCAACAATGTGTACCTGTGTCGAACATCCCAACAACGCCAGCTATTGTAACAGTGTCACAAGTTCAAACGATGCCTGTTGTGTGTCAACCTCAGATTTCTCAGGTTGTAATGCAACAGCCCCTTGACCCTGTGACACAACCACAATCGCCAACTGGAGGGGCGACACAGGTCCAAACGGGTACAATTACCCCACATCTTGGTCCGTCGGTTAGTATAGCACAGCAGAGCATGGCTTCACAACCGTGGCTGGTGCAATACCAACAACCACAATTCCAGCAAGTGTACCAAGGTTCTGAGCAGCAGATCTTTGCGAACAGTGGACAACCGTATATTCAAAACGGTCAAAACCAACCGCTTTACAGTGGTCAAGTCCACCAACCGTATCAGTCATACCAACATCAATTACATTATGCTGGTATGCAAAGACCAACTGTTCAGGCGATTCCATCGTATCCCGGGTACGCCTCACCTAACCCGAATCAACAGTTACCATTCGTGGCAACTTTAGAGTTACCGGATTTACACCAATTAACGAACGATCCAATTGCTTACGCCCCTTGGTGGCCAGCGATTCCTCACAAACTTCCATCGAACATTCCTAAATTTAATGGAAATCCAGGCGAAGATCCATCAAATCACGTGATGACATTTCATCTGTGGTGTTCATCAAACACCCTGAACGATGATTCGATAAGGCTTCGCCTTTTTCAGAGGACATTGACAGGTCCAGCGGCTAAATGGTATATTGAATTACCTAGAGCCTCTTTCGACAATTTCAGTTCCCTAGCCACGACTTTCTTAACCCATTTTCAATTACCGATAAGGTATGAAACTGGAACAGAAATCTTAACCAACTTCAAGCAGACGATGGCCACACATATATCCGATCATATACATGAGTGGCGTCGTCGTCGCAGGATGGTAAAGACTTACGTTCCCGATCAGCTATTAGCTGAATGGTTTATAAAGTCGTTACTTCCTGCCATAACGGAAGATGTGGCCAAGGGGGGAGTCGTAACAGAGGAGCAAGTTATTGCTCATGCACAGTATCTAGACTTAGTATATACTCAGTCTGGCACGCTCTACGACAAAATACCTGACGCCCCTAGACCAGAATTTTCAATTCCTCCTCCTCCTAAATCAAATAGTGACTCTCATGCCGGCGATGGTGTGATTGGCACTGCGAACGCAAAGTCGATAAAGGCTTCGTCTAAGAAAGCCCGTAAGACTTCAGATCAAAATGCAAATCAAGAAATTCTTGCTTCAGAAGTAAATGCCGTATCAGCAGATAAAGGCAAAGAAACCAATCAACCAGGAAGCAAGAAAAAGAAAAACAAAGGGAAAAAGAAGAAACAGGGTGAGTCATCCCCTGAGAAAACTTCTTCAAACCCTCCTAGGAAAGGGAAACCACCCCCCTCAGGGTGTCAGATATGTGATGAGGATCATTGGACGAAAGAATGTCCATACAAAGCTGAGCTTAAAAAGTTCTTCAAAAGTTCACACACCTCAGCTGTGTTAACTGATCTGTTTCCCAATCAAGGTCAAAATCTGGTTGAAGGTGGAAATGCTTCCCCGTCGCAAGTGCTAATGTTGTCGATCTCCAAGCAACAGAATGATGCTTTGATTTCGACAAGGAACAAAGATTACGGGAATCCTCCGCTGTCGAACGACAAAGGTAAAGATCAACCAAGTAGTTCGACAACAACTTCGACAGAAGTTGTCCCACCAATAATTCCTGAATTAACAATAAAACCGCCGAAGGGAGTAATACACAAGTCGACATTTAATCCTCGCGCCAGAGCGGCGCAACATTATAACATAGTGGAAGATTTGGCCCAATCGCCATCCGCTATGTCGACTCTTGAGGTATTACAAAATTGTCCATCCCAAAGGCAGGCATTGTTATCAGCTATTGGTGGGGTTGATCCCAAGGATTCCAATCTTGTATCCTTCGACCACAAAGGATACGATCCTTAGTTACCAGCTCAACTAGCTTTCCTTATTCAAGTGAAAGCCCTCAACAAAACTGTTCACCGAACAATTATTGATGAGGGAGCATCTACATGTATCATGTCGATGAGTTGCTGGAAAACTCTAGGGTCTCCAACCTTGTCGCGATCTTCGACGACATTAAAAGCATTCGACGGAAGGACGTACACCCCGTACGGAATCCTAAATAACTTGAAGATTGAACTAGGAGGAAAAACAGTGGAAATAGATGTTGAAGTCATCGATGGAAATCTTGACTATAACATCCTACTGGGAAGACCATGGATATATGCCATGCAAGCTGTAGTGTCGACTTATTTTAGGAAGATTGCATTCCCTTTTCAAGGAGGGATTACGGTCGTCGACCAACAGAACTTCCTCCCTAATGGTTCACAAGTTACGGGAAGCATTCCCATGATCCATGAAAGCAACCATTCGCTTCAAGATATCGGAGTAGGCCTACTGAAAGACCCCACAATGATGGGAACTTTCGCGCTACCACCTCCTATTTATATAGGAAATATAGCGTTGGTAGCAACCTGCAACATGATATCTTCCACGAAGGTCACAGAAAAACAAGACATGGATCATGCAATGGTTTTGCCCCCAAGCCCTATAGAAATATTGTAGCAATCAATGTTTCAGGCATGGGAGGCGAACCCAAGTCAACGCTCGTCAAGCGTTTGGGTAGATAGGTCTAGAGAATATGGTACCCCATTAGATCCTTGGTCGAAAGTGCATGGAACTGACGAGGGAATCTTACAATCAATGTTGATTGAGGGGGCACCATGGAATGATCACCACCATCGTTCCCTTCTTCCAGAATATGAAGAAGATACTCAACATGACCTTTATCACCCTTCAGTTTTTGAATTCCTATCAAATACTGTAAATACGGTGGATTCCGAGCGAAACTTATCCAATATTGAAGAGACTATATCCATAAATATCTTGACTAAACCAAATGTTGTAGAGAATATTTATGTCGGCAAAGGTTGTTCTCCTTCAGAACTGGAAATATATAATGCTCTTTTTCGCGAGTTCAGAGATGTCTTTGCTTGGTCATACGATGAAATGCCAGGCATTGACTCGAGTATTGTTGAACATGAAATCAAGATGTATCCTGATGTCAAACCAGTAAGACAACGGCTTCGGCAGGTGCACCCCAAGAAAGCCGCCGCCATTAAGGCAGAAGTTGAAAAACTTCTCCATGCTGGTTTCATCTACCTGGTTCCTCTAACCGATTGGGTATCGAATATTGTCCCTGTTATGAAGAAACAAGGGACGATTAGAGTGTGTGTCGACTATAGGGATGTAAACCAAGCTTGTCCAAAGGACAACTACCCTACACCCTTCATCGACCAGATAATTGATGAATGCGCCGGATGCGAAATCTTTTCATTTATGGATGGATTTTCTGGGTATAATCAAATAAATATCCGCCCACAGGACCAGTCAAAGACTGCATTCATTTGTCCGTGGGGCACATTCGCTTATCGAAAATTACCCTTTGGTTTAAAGAACGCAGGGGCAACGTTTCAGAGGGCAATGAATTATGCCTTCCATGACATCAAGAACATCATTCAACCATATCTCGACGACCTTCCAGCTCATTCGCGAAAGCGGACTGATCATCCGCAGCATTTAAGAGCGATATTTCTACGTTGCCGACACTACAAGATAAGACTCAATCCACACAAATGTGTGTTTTGCGTCAGTTCTGGTCGTTTACTTGGCTTTGTAGTCTCTAAGGATGGGATTCATCTCGACCCTTGCAAGGTTCAGGCAATCATTAATTTGCCTCCACCTTCAAATTTGCTTCAGATTCAGAAACTCCAAGGGAAAGCAAACTTTCTGAGGAGGTTTATTCCAAATTACGCAGAACTTGCTAAAGGTTATACTCGTCTTTTGAAAAAGGATGTGCCTTTCGTCTGGGATCAGGTCGCGCAAGCCTCTTTTGACGCTCTGAAAGATTCTCTAGTAAGAGCATCATTAATGTATGCCCCGGACTATCAAAGAGATTTTAACCTGTATCTGGCTGCAGCGGATACAACCATTGCGATGGTTTTAGTTCAAGAAGTCGATGGAATTGAACATCCTATATATTATTTAAGTAAAAACTTAAATGATACAGAAAGTAAATATTCTTATGTTGAAAAACTAGCGCTTGCGGCTGTTCAAGCGATTCAAAGGTTTCGACATTATGTCCTCTTTCGGAAAACTACCATTTTATCGGATTGCAACCCCATGACTTATATACTGTCGCGACAGTTGCTGGGGGGAAAATATTCAAAATGGATAGCGATCCTTCAAGAGTTTGATCTGGAATTTGTAAAGTCCAAATCAAAGAAAGCTCTAGTTTTCGCAGAATTATTGTGCGATCTCCCATCATCGTCCAACGATGAAACATCCGAAGAATCAATCGTGGATGAGAGTTTGTTTCTGATATCTGCAAGCAATGAGTGGTATGGAGATATCATAATTTATCTCCAAACCAAAAAGTTCAGGCCTAACACCTCTCACGCTGAACAGAAACGTATACGATACCAAGCGAAAGACTACATGATCGTCGGTGATACACTTTACCGTCGTGGTATCGATACAGTTCTGAGAAGGTGCCTTACCCATGAGGACGCCGAAAAAGCCCTGAATGAGTGTCATTCAGGCGCGTGTGGGGGGCATCAATCTGGATATGCAACAGCACAAAAAATCTTACGAGCAGGATACTTCTGGCCAACCATGTTTAAAGATTGCATAATCGCAGTCAGAAGTTGCCATGCTTGTCAAATTTTTGATAGCAAAACCAGAAGACCACCCGCACCTTTACAGCCAATAGTTGCTGTTGGGCCTTTCGCCAAATGGGGCATCGATTTCATGCAATGTAACCCCACCTCGACCGGGGGAAATGGGTATATTATAGTCTCCGTTGACTATTTTACCAAATGGGCCGAGGCGATGCTTACATTGGATAACACTGGTGAAACAGCTGCCCTTTTCTTTTTCAATCATGTAGTCGCCAGGTTCGGTGTACCACAGGCTATAGTTACAGATCATGGATCACATTTTCGCAATCACATGATGGTTGAATTAGCTGCCAAGCTAGGGCTATCTCACGACAGCTCTACCCTGTACTATCCGCAAGCCAACGGACAAGTTGAAGCAATCAACAAAGTCCTGAAGCGTATGTTGCAAAGGATGATTGGAGTTCACAAAAGAAGGTGGCACCTAATCCTGTACTCAGCCTTGTGGGCTTACCGAACATCGGTAAAGAATGCGACTGGGTTCACACCTTTCCAACTGGTGTATGGCTGGAGGCAGTCTTACCAGTCCAGTGCGAAATTTCGTCGCTTAAACTCGCAATTGATCTCCTCCCCGAAACTTCGGAAGAAGAGGCCCGTTTCTTGGAATTAATCCAATTGGATGAAACCCGTCGTGACGCCGCTTTGGCTAACGAAGCCCATAAGAAACGAGTCAAGGCGCAGTTCGAAAAAAATGTCAAACCCCGTGTCTTCTCAGAAGGTGACTTGGTCTTTCTTTACGACCAAGAATCCGACAAATTGGGAGCAGGTAAATTTAATTCTTTATCGATGGGTCCCTATATTGTTAAACGAGTGTTAGCAAAAGGAGCCTACGAGTTAATGGATTATGACGGAATTCCACTGGCGCAACCCCGCAATGGGTTGTACCTCAAGCGTTACTATGCTTAAATAGTAACCTGTGTGCTTTTGTTGTATTTTGTTTTCGCTAAAGTGTTTGTTTTGGTCGAGTAATCCACCTTTTTACATTCATTGCAGATGTCGAACCTTTCTGAGACATGTGTGGGATATGCCGACGGAGCGAGTCGTAGTTCGCGGAACCTGTCCTCCGCGGCCTGGGCCATTTTTGATCCAAGCGGCGAGTTAGTGAGTTTCAGAGGTGTGTGTATTGGGCAATCAACGAATAATATCGCTGAGTATAGCGCGTTGATAGAACTCCTCTCTGATGCCATCACCCATGGTATACGCCGACTAATCGTCAGGCTAGACTCACAACTCGTGATACTACAACTCAATGGTATATATTCTGTCCCCAATCCAGCTATTTATCGCATGTTTCTAAGGGTTAAGATTTTGGAAAGACAGTTTGATTTAATTCAATACCAACATATTTCCAGGAACTTAAACACATTAACCGACTCATTAGCAAACTATGTGTTAGATAGACATTTGCGACATTTATTAAAAGAGACACATCTTCAGTATTGTACAAGTGGATCATATAACTCAACCAGAATAAACCCCGAAAATCAAAATATATATATAAAATCTATTTATCGTTCATACATAATGTTCTGTAACCAAGACAAAAATCGGTCGCATGACCCAAAAACTCAAAATGCTAGGGGGCACCCTAGCCTAGTGATGCTCATGATAGCACGTCACGGCCTGTGCAATCATGCGCAAGAGATGAGTCCATCGTCTAGGCACACCAGTAGTATGCCGCTGCAACTGTAAAGGTAACTCATCAATCCTCACATCGGGAATGCCAAGAGTAAGGCTCTCAACCTGTTCCTGCACAGCTGTAAGGGTCTCGGTCACGTCAAGATCACGGAGAATAACCCTCCCAGCAGTCTCCCCTGCTGGGGCAGCGACTGGCGCTCTCGGGCGAACTGCTGGACGAACAGGACCAACATCTGCAATGCACACAAGAGTTTGATTAAAGTCTTGACAGCAACATTATGAATAAAAACAGTGAACAGTGATATGGTCAGAGATTTTACCAATAGCGCCCCACTGTTCGCCATCCGGTAGCACCAAACCCGGATCACCTCGGAAATCCATGCCAACATATGGATACTCGGAATAGACCATCTCCTGACGCTCGAACCACCTGAAGAAGGTATCAGTGAAAGTAATCTGAGATTGACCAGCATGCCTAGACATGTGGTCAACCCATCTCTGCATGCGTGGCTCGGTGGGAGAAGGCAAGTTGAGTGCAATATACTGAGGCTACATCAGTGGTATTTTCTCCAAGGCGAAGATAGTCAAAATAGAACCAAATCCAAAGTTCTTCAGCTTCCCGTCCTTTACCTTGTTCAACTGACTTTTCATCTGAAGAAGTATTCAAATGAAGTGGTAAAATGAGAGGTAAAAACACTTTTTAATTGCTTTTTACGTAGTTCAAAGCAAAATATTAGGGTTTTTATCTCATATTATGTATTTCTAACTAAATTTGATGCAGCAATTGAGAATACAGTACTATCCTTGAAAAGAGAAAAGCTAGTTATGGTAAAAAATCAAAATTTGACTATAGATACGAGCAGTTTTAGCACACAGTTCATGCTCGTTAAAAAATAAACGCAAGATCCGAGAAGTTTTAGCGCATAGTTCATGCTCATTAAAAAATAAACATAAGTTTGAGCAGTGTTTTGGCGCATTCAAGCTTGTTAAAAAATGAACCCATCCCGGTAAATAACCATTGGGTATGTAACCTTATCTGCCATAAAAGCCTTGGTCTTGTTTGCACCGTCACCTCCACTTTTCATTTGGCCGATCGTTCACCTCCATATGATTGTTTACCCATTTTGAGGAACAGCTGCGAAGAGTGATTTCACCTAGCCATCCTTGTGACACTGCCGTGATTGGAAGAATTCCAACCTGTACCTGGAATAAGCTGCTAACCCTGTTTATCACTCGTTCCTCAAAAGACGAGTCTTCTTTAAGCTCTTTTCAACTGACTCGTAAAATATGAAAAGATTGCCGAGTTTTGGCCTTCCAGCTCGTTAAAGCGACCGGAAGTGCTATCCCTCCTCTAGATTTTAATCTTTTTGGACCTGAGGGATTATTGCACAAAAAGATCAAGCGCTTGTTTTATTCGGCTCGTTAAAATGATCGAAAATTCATCCCTTCTGTATTGTTTTATACTTTTTCGGACTTAAGGGATTAGATGACGAAAAAGTAATTTTGGAGTTAACTTTATGTACCTTTTCAGACTCTCTAAAAATGAAAAGCGTCGAGTTATCCTTGTCGTTAGACTCGTTAAAATCAGTAAATAGCGACAAACTTGTCTTTAGACGACAACGAGTTTCACTATCGCTAGGCTCGTTAAAACATAGCGATGGGCTTGCCCGAAGGGCAGGTTATAGAACAAGCATATGTTATCCTCCTCAAGCTTGACAAAAATAAAGAGGTACTGGTCAGCAATGACTGGGGAAAAATTGGGAGAAACTAAAGAGAACTTTGATGGTAGCAGGTCGCTCTTGAACATGACACTTTTCCTCCGTACCACAATCGGGTTGGGTTGTTTCATTCACCGGTCACATCACCATGGTCTCGCCATACCATCCATACTTGGGGTAATGCTACCAATCCATCGAATCAGTGTCGCCATATGTTCAAGAGAAGTCGTTCAGAAAGAGTCAACCGGGTCCCATCCACTACCATACATTATCCTTCATCCATTCATGACCGCCACCCTGAATCATATGTCACAGATCGTTTTCACCTCCATCAAAATCATTAGCTCCGTTCCGTGTCACTGATGTGGGATTCATTAAGGCCCTCCTTTGACGGATCGCTTCTTGTCGACATCAGCTCATTATCCAAGAAGTTGATCTAGGAACAACCCCTTCAGTACTTTGAAGCTTGCATGCCTCAATGGAAAGTTTCTCACATCCGGCGATAGGTATACATCAATGACCTTCGACCAGAAGATTTTGCATGGTGTTCGACGCCAAGTCCTGTATTCACACCACGTGAATTGTACTACAGTACCTTGAGGGTCATTATCATTATCGGTGATTCCTCTCGCGCTTGTTAACGGTTTACATCATTGACCGGTAATCAAGCGATGTCTTTCCATGTTCGATTTCAGCGCAATTCTCACATGGATCGACTTGTACTTAGAGTGAAGATCGAACGAGTTTGAAGACCCAGGATCTAGTTTCATCCATCTGGGCTGCGATATATATTCAGGAAAAATAAAGACATTTGACATGTACATCATTGCAGCAGATGATCATCCTACTCAAAGGATGATAATTTCACCAAAATTATCAGTCTACCATCAGACGATTGTCTGTGCTATGTACAAAAATGAATTTATAAAGCTGAGCATGGGAATGCCCGCCTCAGCCAGATCATGAAAGCAGTATGAATCATAATGTATTGTATTGTATCTTATTACAGGTCTCTTCCCAGCAAATGGATGAACTTCGGACCCTCCTGGATAAAGCATTTCACCCGATAAACAGCCTCATACTTTAGGGGGCAACTGTTATAGACATTTTTGTGCCTTGCATCACTGAGCATGAAATGTCAATAATCTAAGGGATCCAAAGTCCCTAAACATGTTGTTCCTACCCCTAGAGGAACAAGGCCAACAAACCACAGCAATTCATAGAAGTTCTCCACCTGAAAACACTCAAAAACAAGCCAATTCTGGATCATGTCAACTGCTCCACTGAGCATCTGCGCTGAATGTCAACTGCTCCACTGTCTAGCTGCGTTGAATGTCAACTGCAACAAAGGCTACCTGCGCTGAGCGTAACTGGACAAGTGGCAGGCTCATTTCTCAATGTGTCAATGCTCAGGAAGCTTCCAAAATGACACTTGCATCAAGGAATTCGACTGGTGATGAGTAAGAGGTTCCAAATCTCCAAGTGGAAGCAAGAACCTCCAAGTGGACTCAAGAACTAAGAGAGGGAGAGGACACTAGTGAGTTTCATACCAGCCTCAAGCTAACTCATCCTCTCTCCAAAAGATCTATATATAGATCTCTCCTCCATGGGAAGAGGAGGCTGGAATTTTGTTATTGCAAAGAATTGCTGCTGGTTTGAGACTCGAATCATTGGGCGCTTAATGCTTTGAAGGGAGGTGAAGATAGGAATTTCATTCTGCTGGGAAGGAGATGCTGGATTGGAGCCCTCTGGGTTGTATCTCTTCCTGAACCTTGTTATTTATCAATAAAGCTATCTTGGTTTTCTCCTATATACTGATGTATCTTTGATGTATGATTGCATTAGTGTATTTGATTTATTTCTAATCTTGAATCATTTATGAATATGAATATCTGCCTTTGTGTTGTGTTCTTCTCTTGTCTCAAGTAGCTGTTCTCTTGTCGCAAGTAGCTGTTCTCTTGTGATCTCGCAGGAATCAAGTAGCTGTTCTCTTGGACGAGCGAGGAGGCAAGTAGCTGTGAACACCCAAAGGAGAAGAGGATCTAGATCGAGGGACAAACGGAAGACACCGGTAAGTCCATTGATCTCTCTTCTTTCCCATTTCATAAAGGAAGAAACCAGAATAGCTGTCTCTGTTTGTTGCTAAGGCACTGTCACACCTTAGGTGGATAGGATCGTCCTGCATAGGCATTTTTCCCCACAACAGCATGTAGTCCAGAAGCTCGAGAAGCACACAATGTGAACAGGAAGGGAGATGACATTGACTATGCAAATCAGAGAATACGAAATGGATCAAGTAATTTTAGATCTAGGGTCGGACACAAAAGTCCTACCAAAGTAGACATGGGAGCACATGGGCAGGCCCGCATTGTAATGGTCTCCTATTCAATTGTGAATGGAAAACCAGCAAAATATCCTACCGATGGGAAGATTGCAGGGAATAATGGTAGATATCAAAGGTGCGAGCATGCTTGCAGATTTCGAAGTGATAGAGATTATTGATGACAGCAATCCCTATCCAGTGCTACTAGGGATAGCTTGGGCCACTGACATGAATGGAGTAATAAATCTAAAGAAGCGTTAGATAATTTTTGAGAAAAATTCACTACGTGTAGTGGTACCTTTAGACCTTGTGAAAGGATCGCACTACACAGACCCAGTGCAGGACGACGAGAGTGACGACGATCTAGAATATATCTATAAGATAACTGCTCAAGAATAGGATTGGGTGAATCCCACAGCAGATGGCAGGATTTCGTGGGAGTGCAAAAGCTCCTGCACATCAGATTCGGACGAGGAAATATAATGATGGCAGAATCAATTACACGAGGTAACCACACTCAATTGCAACATGATGATAAATTCACTATGTTATGTAGCAAAAGAGGCAAGAGATCTGCCTATGTATGATGGACTAACCGTTGTATATGATTTCCTGAACAAATTTGAAAGAGAAGTACCAGAACAATAGTGTTTCAATGCGTTGAAATGGGTACTACGCACTATGCCCACAAAGTGGTGGGGTACACACCAACGAAATTTTAAGGACTGGCGAGGATGCAAAAGTATGATGTGCCTATGATTTGGGAAACCGTAGGTGCGGCTAAAAGAGAAGCATGACAGACGGGATGATCCATGTGCACATCTCGCGAAATGGACCAAGGTCTACAGGGAAGAGCCACAACCTAAATGGGTGCATTTCTTCTGTCGTACCCTGGATGTCATACCCATGAATTGGTATACTAAGACAGAGCTCCACCATGGCACGAGTGAATGGGATATCTTGCATGAAGGATTCATGTTAACCTTCATGTTTGAAGATCATTGGTGGGATACTGTTGATGATGCGCTACAGGAAGTAAAAGAAACTATCTTCAAAATACCCCAGGAGCCAATGGAAGTGCTTCAGCCGAAATGGGCAACCCAGCTGAGCTGCGTGCTAGAATGTTATAATGTAAATATTGAGGAGGATGATGAGGATCCACAGAAAATTAAAATTCCATAAACTGAAGGTTTTCGCAAGGTTCAAGGACCATTGATTGAAGACCCTGACATCACCGCGCTGCTAAAAATGAAGTAGGTAAACATTGGGATGGAGGCTGAACCAAAGTATGCAATGCTCGGTGACTATTGGGATGATGCCACGGTGGACAAGGTCGCTGAGTTACTCTGCAAGTACCAATACTTATTCCCAACCAAGGTTACAGACTTAAAAGGGATCGTTGGCGACTTACGGATGATGAAGATCACCCTAAAACCCGACGCGAAGCTGGTTAAGTAAAGGCCTTACCGCTTGAATCCGAAGTATAACGAAAAGGTGTGCATAGAACTTGACAAAATGCTCACAGCAGGAATTATTGAGCCAGTGGAAGAATCCAACTGGGTGAGTCGTATGGTAGTATAGAGAAAAAGTAGAAGGGCGAAATAAGAATATATGTCGACCTCAGGAAGCTGAATGATGCCTATGTACATGACCCATTCCCGACATTATTCATAGATGAAGTATTGGAAAATGTTGGCGGACAAGAAGCATACTCATTCACGGATGGGTTCTTGGGGTACCCATAGATCAAGATCATGCCAGAAGACAAGAGAAAAATGACGTTCGATATGGAATGGGGATGCTTTCAATACACCATTATACCATTTGGTTTGAAGAATGCGCCAGCCATATTTTTGCGCATCATTGTTGCCACATTCAAAGACTACATCCACAAGTTTTTGGAGGTCTATCTGGATGACTGGACTATCTTTGGATTGGTTAAGCACCACGTATCAGGCTTAGGCTTTATGCTAGATACTTTCCAACGACACCAAATTGCACTGAACCTTAAGAAGTGCACATTCCTCGTTCCCTTTGGAAACCTATTGGGACATGTGGTCTGTAAATAGGGACTGATGGTGGACCCCATGAAGATTGTAGTGATTCTAAAGTTGGAAGCACCATGATGTGTGAAACAGCTGCACACTACCTTGGGACACACAGGGTACTACAGGAAGTTCATCAAAAGCTATGCGCAAACCACCATGCCGATGGAGAAACTATTGAAAAAGGATGTCACATTTTGCTGGAACGATGATTGCATAAAGAGCCTGGATGTCCTAAAAGGGAAATTGGCCTCCGCTCCAATCTTGGTCTTCCCAAAATGGGATGTGGAGTTTCATATCCATGTTGATGTGTCGTGTATTGCGCTAGGAGCAGTGCTCAAAAAAGAGGGTGGAGAGGGCTTGGATCATCCTATCACAGTTGCAAGTTGTAGATTATCCAAAGCTGAGAAGAACTATTCCACAACCGAGCGTGAGGGGTTGGCAATGATGTATGCGCTCCAAAAATATAGACACTATTTGCTAAGAGGACATTTCAAGATGTATACAAACCATTTTGTGCTAAAATACTTGGTCAATAAGCCTGTGTTGTGGGGGTGCATATGTAGGTGGCTCTTATTGTTCCAAGAATATGACTATGAGGTCATGGTCAAACCTGAACGCCTGAACGAAGGACCAGATCACTTGTCATGTATTGAGATAGGTGAGGAACCTACGAGTTTGGAGGAAGGATTACCTGACACACAACTCTTTGTTGTGTGAGTTGCGAACGAGAACTTTGAAGATATAATCCACTTTCTAACAATATGGACTGCATCGAAGGAATACTCCATCGAATAGAAGAAATAATTGATGGTGTGTGCGGCGGATTTTTTTGTCATCGCGGGGCACCTATACAAAATGGGAAACAATGAGATATTGCGAAGATACGTACCTGAATTTTAACAAAATCAGATCCTTGCAAAAGCCCATGGGGGCACTGTAAGAGGACACTATGCAAGATGCGCGACCGCACAAAAGATTCTTCACGCAGGGTTGTGGTGGCCAAACCTTCACCACAATTCAAAAGCATACTATAAGGCCTGTGATATCTATCAAAGGACTAGAAAAGCATCATGGAGGGATGAGATGCTGTTGAATCCATAATGATGATGCAAACGTTTGAAAAATGGGCAATCGACTTTGTGGGACTTATCAAACCTCAGGGCAAAACGACTGCGCGCTACATTATCACCGCGACAGAGTACCTAACACGATGGGCAGAAGCACAACTGTTCAAAGACTGCATCGCTGCTATGGCTGCGAAGTTTTTATTTGAAAACATGTTGACCTGATTTGGCTGTCTGAAAATCTTAATGAGTGATCATTGTACACATTTCCTAAACAAAAACATCAGCGTGCTCACAGAATATTTCTAGGTGTATCATCAGAAAAGTATACCATATCATCCATAGGCCAATGGGACTGTAGAGGCATTCAACAAAATACTGGAGATGACACTGACCAAAGTGTGCAACGTGCAGCGAAGTGATTGGGACCTGCGCATACCTATAGTGCTATAGGCTTATAGGACAACGTGCAAGAAACTGATGAGACAAACACCTTTCTGGTTAGTTTATGGCATGGAAGTTGTCATGCCGATGGAATATATCATACTTAGTCTGTGCATAACAAGGCCCACAGATATGACGGACCGCGGAGCTCTGGAGGAAAGGCTCACACAATTGGAAGAACTTGAGGAGGAACAGTTCTTGGCTGGTTTTCATCAGCAGGTACAAAAGCAGCATGAAAAGGCCTGGCACGATCACCATATTAAGTTGCGCACCTTCAAGGTAAATGACTTAGTGCTGTTGTATGACAGTAAGTTTGAAAATTTTCCGAGAAAATTCAGAATGCATTGGCTGGGACCATACGTGTTTAAGGAGGTCATAGATGGAGGCATCGTCCATCTAGTCAAACTAAATGAAGAACCCTTCCTAGACAAAGTAAATGGCAACCCCCTAAATCCCTACACGAGTGGGCCGGCTATCTGACAAGCCAGCAGAAGCACAGTCTTTGCACTCCAAGGAGCTAGACAAACATGCGAGACTATAAACATATGCAACAGATACCAGTACAGATGTAGGAAAATAATTCAGACATAGAGGTCTCATAACAAAGGATGCAATAGATACAGCAAGAAGTAGCTCAGTGCACTGCAGATCTCAGCATAATTTGAGAACAACTAGAGGGACATCGCACCAAGATCGCTGCACTGATCGATTGACTCGAGGGTGAGGTACGATGTTTGTGTTGGGCATTTGTTGGTCATGGAATCCCCCCATGGCATGTTTTGGGGCTCAAAGCCCAAGTGTTGACTTAATCTTGTTGTAAAGACTCCGCGAATTGTGGGCACGAAGCGTGAAATGTATGATAGAGTCACAGGGTTGTCTGCCCTAGTCTTGTAATGTAATTTCGACCTACCCATGGTCCACAGACCATGGGATTGTATAAATAGAGTGAGGCTCTAAGTGTAAAAGATAACTAAGGAGAGAAGAAATATATAGGGAAGTAGAAGTGAAGAGTAAGAGTCTAAGTGTGTCTTGGGTCGTAGGGTAGGAAAAGGCTCTGCAGCTAAGTGCGTAGAGGCCTAGTAGTCTGCAGTTGAGTGTGTGGACCCCTGCAGCTGAGTGTTCAGGGCAGAGTCGAGTCTGTAACAGAAGAAAAGATTAATAAAGAAAGGTTTTGTTACTAGTTCGTGTATCTATTCTTAGATTAATGCATGGTTAATGTGAATCACAAATATACTGTTTATTTACTGTGTGCACATGTATTACTGGTTTATATTGCTAGTATAACTTAACACATACAAGTAGGCTAGGTTAATCAACTAACAGTGGAGTGCTAGTAAGGACTTGGGTAATAACAGCATTTGGCCCCCGAGTAGGGCTGCGTGAAGGCAACATCTCAGGCTGCGAGGTACGAGTAAGTGTGTGTAGCGATGGGCACGTAGGGTCAAACCACGGACCACATGAACTCATCATACATCTCCAGGGTGCGGAAACCTAGTTCTAGCACCCTCCCACACTACTTCGGGTGAGACCTGAGTCTATGCTCCACAGACTATTGCCGAAAGGGCCAGTAGTACCAAGATTTGTTTGGCTAAATCACCTATGTTCCCAGGTCAGGCCCCAACAAGCCAACATCTTGCAAATATTTCTTGGTAAATAAAAGAAACTACTGTAGTTTTTGTTGCTGTGCTCAATGCTTTAGCCTCTACCCATTTTGTTACATAATCAGTACATACTAAGATGTAATTCTTACCATTTGATGGTGGGCTGATAGGACCCACAGAGTCAAGAGCCCATTGTTCAAATGGCTTTATCGGTACTTGTAGCATCAATGGAATTTCCTCTGAAACTACATGTGTGCGTATTGTTTGGCAGCTATCTTATCTTCTAGCATAATTCTTTGAATCCTTGAATAATGATGGCCAATAGTAGCCTTGATTTAAGACCTTGTATGTTGTCCTCTTCCTTGCAAAATGACCACCACATGGTTCGTCATGGCATGATTTTAAAATATCAATAATTTCATATTCTCTTATACATTTCCTAATTATAAGATCAGGTCCTATATAGAATAGATCTCCATTAATCCAAGTGTATCTTGCACTGTCTCTAATTATTTGTGTTTTCTACTTTCTTGTGAAATGTGATGGTAATATTCTAGATGATATATAATTTTCTATAACTGAAAACCATGGGGTTTTACTTGTTATAGAAAATAAATTCTCATCAGGGAAGTTATCTGACACATGTATAAGATCATCAGTAGAATGAAGTCTTGATAGAAAGTCTTCTACTTGGTTTTCTCTCCCTGGTCTATATAAAACAGTGATATTAAATTCTTGCATTAATAACAACCATCTAGTAATTCTGCCATTAGTAATTGTTTTTTTCATTAGATATTTAATGGTTGAATGATATGTATGGACAAATACTTGATAACCTATTATATAATTCCTGAATTTATTAACTGCATGGACAACAACTAGCATTTCTTTTTCTATTACTGTGTAGTTTAATTCTACTGGAGTTAAATTTTTGCTTATGAAATAGATGGCATAGTTAAACTGATTTTATTTTTGTCCTAGAGATGCTCCTATTGTTGTGTCTGATGCATCAGTAGATATATGGAATGGTAGTGACCAATTTGGTCCTCTGAGAATGGGTGTTATAGACAATTTTTCTTTTAATTTTTTGAATGCATTTTGACAATTTGTAGTCCATTGAAACTAAATGTCTTTTGCAAGCAGTTTAAACAAGGGTGAAGATATCTTACTGAAATTTTGAATAAATATTTTGTAGTAGCCTATATATCCCAAGAAAATTCTTACTTCTTTCTATGTTTTTGGTGGCATTAAGTTTACAATAACTTGTATCTTTGTTGGGTCTAACTTGATTCCTAAATAAGAAATGTGGTGTCCCAACACTATCCCTTCAGTTAACATCATAAAACATTTCTCATTGCTAAGGGATAGGTTTGCCTCTATGCATCTCTTTAAAATGTTTTCAAGATTATTGAAACAATCATCAAATGTATCTCCATATATTGTAAAATCATCAATGTAAACCTCTACACATCCATGGATTAGATCAGCAAAGGTTGCAAGAACTGTTCTTTGAAAAGTAGTAGGTGCATTACATAACCAAAACGGGAAAACATTGTATGCATACATTCCCCAGGGAAAAAAAAAATTGGTTTTATCCTGGTCCTCCAATTCTATCTTTATCTAGTTATATCCACTACACCCATCAAGAAAATAAAAAAATTTATTTCCAACTAATTAATACAGTACTTGGTTAATGAATGGTAATGGGAAGTGAAATTTTAATGTTGCCTCATTCAGTTCCCTATAGTCTACACATACTCTCCATTTTCCATTTTTCTTTGGCACCTCAACTAAGGGTGAAACCCATTGACTATCTGAAATAGGATATATGAATCCTAGTTGTAACAGTTTTTGGAGTTCCTCTTTAACTATTTCTTTCATCATAGGATTCATTTCTCTTTGTGGTTGTCTCATTGGTTTGATATGATCATCAGTATAGATATGGTGAATACATGTATTTGGATGAATTCCTTGCATTTCTGTATAGTCCTAGGCAAAGGCTTTGATTATTTCTATAATATTGCAATTACGTGTTGTTCTTGGGATGATCGTAGATTATTACCAATATTTGTATTCTTTCCTGGATTGATTTCAACAATTTTTCTTTGAGAATTGGTAATTGAGTTAACAGGAAAAATTCTTTCAAATGAATTCTACAATGATTCAATAGTACAATTTTCCTTAAAACATTAATTTAAAAGATTATTTGTAGCTTCATATTGTGTTATTCTTAGCTGTTCAGAAATATCAAGTTCAGAGATAAAAAGATCTATTAAATCCCCATCTTCTTCCTCTTCTCTAAAATTGAAGGCTTGATTAATGCTTAAAATAGGCTAATTGTTTTCTTTTTCATCATCAAGCCATGATAGTAAAGAAGGATATTGAGTAGGAGGATAGAGTGTAATATGTTTTCTTTCATATCCATGTGCTATGATCATGCTTCCTAATCTACATCCAATGAAGGCATCTGTTGTGGCTAACCATGGTCTGTAAAGAATTAAAGGATGGCCTCCTAAATTTGTTTTTGGTTGCAATATCAAAAAGTATACAAGATATTACTATGAATCTAAAGAAACAATGATGTCCTCAAGTATTCCTTCCAGTATAACTTTATATCTATATGCTAGTTCTAAAATTGTAGTAGTAGGTTGAATGTTTGGCACTTTAAAATACTTCATTGTTTCTATTGTCATGACACTTATAGAAGACCCTAGATCAATTAAAGTTTTAGGAACTGAGAAAATTATTGATTGAAATGGTAACCATAGGTATCCCCAGATCAATATATTTTTCAATTGTTGATTTTGTAGACATGAGACTAGCTAATTTGCTAGTGACTTGAATTGTGGGTGGATCTCTTTTCTTTCGTACAGTTTGTTTAATGCATAATTCCTTTATTGTTTTTCTATAAATTGGAATTTCCTTAATAGCTTGCAACAAAGGAATTTTTACATAAGCATTCTGTAATTCTTCTACAATATCAAATTCAGGAAGAGAAATTGGATTTTTGATTTTCTGCTCTACTAACTTCTCTGGATGAGGTGGTGTTTGAGTCATAATATCTTTTCCTTTCTGAATTTGATTTCTTAGATGAGATTTTTCAATTTGTTCTCCTTGTTTAGTTTACTCTTCTATGATTGGTGGAGAATATTTATGCAATACTTTCCCAGACTTTAAGTGGACATCTTGTATAAGAAGAATAGAATATGTAGGAAATAATGTTGTTTCATCCATATTATATGCTGGCCTTTCCACTCTATTACTCGGATTTTCTACTGGCTATGCTGGTAATTGAGTTGGTCTAGGTAGTGGTTGATTAGAAGGCAACTAAAGCTACTGTGGTTGATTTAGTGCAGGCATTGATTGTTGTGTAAATGGATTTTATTGAGTGGATTGCGGGAATTGTTGATATGGAAATGATTGTTGAGGATATGGTTGTTGATATGATGGATAAGATTGATATTGTTGAGGATAAAATTGTTGATGAGGTCAGGATCCATAAGCATCTCCTCGCCAACTTTGTGAAGGTTGGTTTTTGTTTTGATGAGGAGGCCAAACCTACCATGGCATAGGATTATTTCATGAATTCTAATATTTAAAATTTTGAGGAATTTGTTGAGGAAATTGTTGAGATGTACCTGCAAAACGTGGTTTCCAAGCTCTTCTTGGTGCCATATAATAAAATTCTTGAGTTTCTTCTATTTGACTTGCTTGCAACTCTTTTAATGTTGGAAAATCATCTGTTACATGATTTCTGTACATAGTCCACAAACATGTATATTATCCAAAAGACATTCTCATAAAAGATGCTTCTTCCTACACTTAGGACAAAAGATTTATATTGTTTGTTCTTTTTCTTCTTGTTGTTTCTTCTTTGCTTTTAATACATCAACTTGTGTTCCTAAGGTACTCAAAAGATTTGCTTTAATTTTTTTTAACAAACTTCCTATTTCGTCTCCTATCACTCTTCCTGCTGTAGATTTGGAAGCTCTAGAAGTTACATCTCTTTTTCATGTTTTTGATCTACCTCTGGAGTACTTTTGACATAGTTCATCTATTTCATGAAATGGTATGTATGAAATATCTCCTATACCCATTACATTAATAATATCAAGATATTCATCTCTTATTCCTTTAAGAAAAATTGTTCTAATGGTATTAGGATTTAGAGAATGTTGTTTGGATTTTTGAAGGTTGTAAAGAAATCGTTCCAAATATTCCTCCAAACTCTTATATTCTTGTTGAGACATTCTAAAAATATCTTCTTTTGAATCTCTAGGCCTACAATAGGATTGATATTTCTTTAGAAAACATTTATTCATTTCACCCCAAGAAATAATAGAGTGTTCTCGTAATCCCATAAACCATTTTAATGCAGTTTCTTTAAGAGTAGCAGGAAAAAGACGGATTTTTTGTGTATCATCGGTGTAACCATAAGCTCTACATAAGATATGAAGTTTGAACATGAATGAATCAGGGTCTTCACTAGAAATTTCATAGAAATTTGGTAAAACTGAAGGTGGCATATTCTTCATTTTTACTTCTTCTCCTAGAATTGCTCTAGTATCTACAATTGGAAAACCAAAAGTAGCTTCTTCATCATTTTCTTCATCTTGTCTTCTTGTATGATCATATTCTCTTTTGAGATCTTCCTCTCTTTTCCTTTCTTCTTCTCTTCTTGTTTATTCTTCTCTTATTCTTTGCCATTCTCTTTGTTGTTTTTCATATTGTAACCTCTGTTCAGGAGTGAGGATGGTAGATCATCGCCCTTCTTCTACCATATCTTTTTCAGTGGTTTCAACTGTTTCAATAGAAATTTGAGATTCAACTTGTTCTATGTTTTCAAAGATAGTTTGATCTATTTGTTCAAGAATAGGCTGATCAATTGGATTTATTGTTTCTTTTTGTTTTCCTATGTAAGGTATTCCAGTTTGTTTCTGTCTTCTTTTCACTTCCTGGGTTAAAAAAGTTTGTCTTTCAACAAGAGTTGACCTTTGTCATGAATGTTGTTTTTCCTCTAACTCTTCCAAAGTTGGTTTTCCAGCAATTGGTGTAGTTAATTCAAATGGAGGCAGACCTACTTCTACCAATGGTTTAGTAGTTGGGGGGTCTTGTTTTATGTATCTACCCTTTTCATCTCTATAGCTAGGCATAAATGACCATAATGAAAAATCCTATCTATGTTTTTGTATGCTTCTTTTTCTTTTATGTTTTTTTTCACACAATCTTCCTAATTAGTTATTTCCAAAATATGCTTCCCTAGAAATGATGCCAAAAATGTCAGCTCAATTTATTGTATAAATTAAGACATGTATTTTACTATCAATCCAAGTTGGTAATCTTAGAATAAAACCACAATTTATGAATTTTTGGATAAAACCTAGTATAGAAAGTAGTTACGAGAAAAGAAGTGCATATTATAAATATAAATCATTCTACATGACTAAGAATCGAAATACATATTATAAGTATAAATCACTCCTCACAACTTAAGCAAAACTCTCTAAGTCTATTCCATAAAAGCATGCATTATTGGTCAATTAAATTAGGCTATTTTAGAAAAACAAGGAAGAGGCTCTCTCAAAGAGACTTGGTTGTCCTCCCTCAATAATTCTATAATGACATTTCCAATATCAAGTAAGCATAAAAGAATGTAATGAAAGCATAAGAACTTAATCTAAGGAAACTTGAAAGAAGTGAATCTTGCTTAGTCTTAGTCCTAGCTCACGGACAAAAGGCTCTCTCAAAGAGACCTGGTTGTATTTCCACATTCAACTAATCACCATGGAAAATTTTAGGGGCTAATGTTCACCCAGTGGGCTAATTTTCCATGATTTTTTCACAAAAGAGATTCACCAATTTCCAATTTTTTTTAAATATTATTCGCCCAAATTTTAGAATATAAAATTAATTTACCTTAAAAATCGCCAACATTATATAGAGACTATATATAAAATCATTATAAATTTGAATAATTTTACAAATATATCAATAAACATTTTATAGTATGCATATTATGGATTAGTGAGATTCGCCAATGTTTTTAAACTTCAAGAAAAAATTCCATCCTTAAAATTTTCCGTGCTAATCACTAAAAGAAGAAATCATGACTTAATACATTTCATAAAATAAATTCACATTAAAGATATTTACAAATATTCACAACAAATGAATATAATGAACATGGAAAATCAAACTAGCATATGCACAAATATAAACATGATACAACAAAGTGTACTTAGCTTGGATGGGGGCCCTCCAACCTTGATGGTACACTACTAAAATACTCAGATACCACAACTCATTCACTCCAGCAAACACAAAGAAATGATAAAACAAAAGTTATGTCTTCAATTATCTCAAAAATAATAAGTTTGTCTACATAACTCTAACTATGAATGCCTCTCTTTAAATAGGAAAAATGATAACAATATAAGCTAAAAAGCATGAAACAACCATCATTAATGTTATCCCACTTCATAAGGTTGAAGCCATCCATTAGTTACAAGAAATCTGGAAAAAAATCCAAAAAATCCTAAAACTACCCCTTTTTAATAGGGATTGTTAGGTGACAGGATAAGTTTGACTAGCTTTGACCAAGCCTGTATTTTCTCATATTGACCAAGCCAATAGTTTTTCATCCATCCTTGGTTCTTAATATTTCCAAATATGTATTCAGATTGAGCCTAGGTGTCCTACATATATCACTTTAACAAAGCTATTACGAGAATTTCCAGTTCTGTCAAAAAATGCTCTTAAAACCAAATTTTTGCAAAAATATCTCAAAATTGAAAAACATAATTTCTTTACCTGAATATGCATAATAAGTTCAAAATAAGGCATATATGGATTATATAAGGTGGAATATGATGGAAGTTAAGTCGATTTTTAATAAGAAAAATTGATTAAAATCGAGGACCAACAATTCCTTAGATAGATCCTGATCCCGTCAACAAAACCATTTGTTGGCTTGAGGGGGTCAGAACGTAGGCTTAGAGTTAGCTACGCCAACCAAAAGAACCCTACACCATCGAGCCTTTCATCAACAACCTGCTTAGCACATGCTGCAGTCTCACCCAAGGCAGTATTGGGGGATGAAAAACCTAGGTTTCTACATCCAGAGGTCTATGTGATAGGTTCCTATTACTTCTAGGGATTTATTCAGATCTTCGTGAACCCTAATCCTTAAAACATAGAAATTAGCATAACTTAACAATAATATATTATAACTCTACATCGATTGCTTTAAACATTCATAACATCAAGTAAACTAACAAATCTACCACTTTCACTCATCCATTAAGAGTTTCTTATGATAAATGCAGTAAATAGAGTGAATACATAATAAATGTAGAAGTAAACATAAACACACAAACACATAGATATTTCTCCAAAATAATCTTTATTATGTTTATATCATCTATTACAAACTCTTTCTTCCCTGCGCACATAGCTGCAGTGGCCCGTGCACTCAGCTGTGAATTTACCAAGGTCTCCATGCATATAGTTGCAGGAGCCTTCCCCTTCGCCTAAGTATAGAGTAGGAAATATAGACCCAAAACCTGCCTATCTGTGCTCTTCTCTATCTTCATTGACTTCCCTATTACCTTCTATAACTCCTTTATATCATCTTCTTTTACAATACCATGGCCTGTGAACCATGGGTGTGTCACAAAACAACTCAACTTCTAACAAACTAAGGGGATTTAACCTTCATAAAGTGCCTTTTAATCCTAACGACCTTTGCGCCCCTCTTCTCAAGATGTGGAGACTTTACAAAAATAACAAAACTATTTTCAAAATTGACCCCAGGGGACCCTGTCCCAACAACACTCGATCAGTCCCCTCCTGCACATATCTTGGGGGACAGTATCTCATGCTTGGGGGAATGATGGTACCCCTAACCACTTTCTCACTTGATTATCATTAGTCTCAGCCTAAACCCAAATGATCTAGGTGTGGTCGATTATCCTCTCATTCCTTGGATAGTTTGTCCTACCGGCCTCTCAGACAAGCCATATACACATCACATATTGTATATGCTTGATACCATATCTTCAAATATTCTACTCTATGTGATTACAAAATTACCACTTAGTCCCCATGTTTGACTTGGTGGGAAAGAATGATCCTAGACCTTGTCTAGCAGCTCATTCTCATACCTTGATTCTTCATCAAGAACGATACTTCCAAGAATAATTAAGGCATTCCGTAGACAAGTAAGGCCACCTCCCTGAAAGTCATGGATCCAAAATTCAATGGTATTTTTTTCTGCTATGAGCTCTCTAAGATTTAAGGCCTTATCCTCCTCTCCAAATTATCCAACAACTCACAATGAAAATGAATTGTTTTTGGGGGTAAGAAGCACTTTTATAGGAAAAACCCTAGCTTTTATGTTACCCATTGTGACCAAACCATATCTCAGTTTGACGAACCATCAACACCATTGGAAATCTCTCACTGAGATCTATAATGTGTCTCCCTTCATTTTTGGTAACTTAAAACTTCATTCTGCAACTATTAAAATCAAATTTATTCATATGAGCCACTTGTACTCAGGTACCACATTACCTTTGCACTCTTTGACTCGCGTGTTGATTTTTTTCATAAGTAACCATTATTTATTCATGTTTTTATGGCCCCCTTTGGGCTTCTTCCCATGTGGAAACATCATTGAGTCACCCTTGTCCAAAGCATTAGAGATGAGTCACCTTACGTCCATGGATTCTACTTAGAGTCCCATTGAGTCCTATTACAGTGTATCACCCATCTTTGTGTCATATTCATCCCATTTTGCTCATATTTTTCCTCCAGATATCCTGGTATGCCTTTCAAACGCCTCAGCCTGAGTAATCGACCATCCACTATGGAACCCAGTCAGTCGCTGCCAGGTCAAATTTTCATATTGTTCTTTGACAAGGGAAGTTGTCAATACACCACTCCTATTATTCCTTCCATCATCATCCCTGGTGTCGGACTTTCAATCACATTACTATGATCCTCATGCCTTTGTTGAGGAATCCTCATTGCCTCAACTCTGGTGGGCCCTCTTTTGTTGACTTCAACACTTTATTCTAGGAGATTGGTTTAGAGGGAGGTGTACCTTAGATCTAGCTTCCAACATTGTTCGCTACCTCGGATAAAGCAAAGGGAATCATCATTTCCCTTTGACTTGGTTGTTTCTTACATGATCGACCCCATCTCATTATCGCATGATCAATAATTCTACACTTGATCGTCAGGTGATCTATCATATTGGACCAAAATTTCTTAGGCATGTGTGATATGTTCCAGACCTCATGAGAGGGTGGCCCTTTAGGAAGCCCCCCACATTCCCAGATGTCAACACCTCCTGATCTAGCTTCAGATGTGGTTTCGTAGATTTGACTAGATTCGTTCCCACCACTGGCAATGCCCAAATCTTGCATGCCTCATTCAGATGATTCATTCAGATATTTAGAGCCCTTTTCTATTTAGCAAGGATTCTTTGGTTGTGATCCCCCTCACCATGTCAGCTTGAGGTGCATTATGTCTCATGTACTCAAATTTTATTGTATTTAGTCATGGCCTATTTTTTTCCTAGCATATTATGTATATGGGACTCATTATATCATTGTATCACCTTTTGGCCCATCAATTCCATCATGTCATGTATCATGTATCATGTACTTTGTTGCTTAGACCCACATTGCTTGGCGCACCATTATTATTTTTGGTCAGTTATCGTGACAGTTATGGGTATGCCTTGCTTGCCTCATCTAAGATCATTTACTCCAAGATAGAATGAAACTTATTTTAGTTTAGTAGATCTCACCCCCTCCATTTCGCTATCTTTCATTGCACTGCTTCAACCATCTCTCTCTCTGTCTCTCTCTGTCTCTCTCTCTACCCTTTGGTGTCTCGTGGAGGTGTAACCTACAACGTATTTTGGTCCTATAATTTTCTCCTGATGCTTGTACGTTGGGGGGAAATCTGTTATCACCTAAAAATGATCACCTAGCCATTTCTAACTAGGTGGATCAAAGTACACCATGTAGGATTAATTTTACCACAGTAAAATCACTTTCACCATAGGAAAGAATTTTGTGAACCATTTTTATTAAATTATTTCTATTTAAAATTAAAAAACCCCATCAGAGTAATTGAATAAATCATTATTTATTCATTTTTCTCTAGAAATAATTATTAAATCATTATTTGATAATTATTTCTTAACACGTTTGAATAAATCACCTTGTAATAATTAAAGAAATCACTATTTATTTATTATTCCTTATTCTTATTTTTTGAATAATTGTTAAGCCATTATTTTATAATTATTTTAGATTCAATTTTTTCTTAATCCTCACAATGTGATTAATAAATCATTTTATTTGTTAATTACTTCAACGATTTTCTAAATAAATATATTTTACCATTTTGAATATATTTTCCCTCCAAAAAATATAACAAAGTATTTGTTGAAGACCTAATCTTTGGGATTAGGAATCCTATATAAATATTGTAAATATCTAAATAATAGAAGTTTGAAGACGAAGAGATATTGGGAGATGAAACCCAATAGTCTCCCTCTCCTTGTATATAGTCATATTCTATCTTAATGCAAAAACACCAATTTCATTCAGAGTTACTCCTGGCCTGACATGGTATCATAGCCAGCGCCTCAATTCTGCCCTTGTAACTCCTATTTTCTCTACCATATTTTGTTCCTCTTTCCTTTTCCATATTCTCTATAAAATTCAGTGCTTTTAGTCATTTCAAAATCATGAATGCTATGTTATGCTTGGAGAGTGTGTAATGGCACTAAATTGTTTTTATGGTGCGAAGCTCTACAAATTGTGACTTGTGTTCAACTGTGTATGGATTTTCTAGTGTGCATTCATGTATGGTTGCATGACCATGAAATGATGGCTCCTGGCACTACTGTTGAACATGATCTATCCATTCAAAGACTAAGCAGTGCATGAAAATTGTGCCACATGACTCCTACATATGAACTATGCATTTGAAGTGTATATGAAGTTTTGAATGGTGCAATGAATATGGATGTTCCATTGTGATGTTTTCTTGGACTGTGTTGTGCTCTACGTGAAGGTTGACGAGATTGTATGACCTTTGGTCCAACATTAAACCTGTCACTAGAACCAGACGTACCCTATCATTGGATAGTGATGTTATGGTGTTTGACTGTGTAAAATTCCAAGTGCCAAAATTAAATATGTTTAATTGTTAATCTATGTTGACTTTTGAAGACCAAAAAATGTCAAGGAACAAGTTTTTTCAACCATATGCTTGGTTCAGAGGTATAAACCTTTAATAAGGGTCAATAACCTTGTAATTGAGAACAAATGGTATATGAGTATTATTTCCTTTAAAAATCATGATGGTTATGGGATATGTTTTATGATGGCATAAAAGTGTGTTGGATTTATTTCAGAAGGTCATGGTATAATATATAATAGGATATATTCTATGTCTAGAAATTACATATATTTTCACATATGTTATGTATGTGGAGACTAGTGCATATATGTTCCATTGAGTTTTTGAAAGGGGGGATATATAGTCATTGAGTTTTTTGAAAAGGGTGCATATATATAATTCATATATTTCATTAATTCATATGAATTATGTGAGAGGATTTAAATGCCATAGTACTTCAATCTATTTTAGAATGTGAGTGGTATTAAAGATATAATATAGTAAATAGTAAAGTGTATGTATGGAGGTATATTGATGATATTTTGAAGACACATTTTGGCCCAATTTAGATTTTATGATGAATTCACTCATCTCCATTGTAGGAGTAGTTCTCTCTGGCAATGAGAACAATCATCAGTGGTCCCAGAATATAAAACACATCTTGATTCTCATTGAGTTATGGAAAGGATTTTGTGAAGGAGAAGGAAACAATGCACCAGAAAATCCTAGTTCAAACAAGGATCTTTCCATTTGGGCAATCAAGAACAACAATGCTTATGCCCTGATTACAATGCCAGTAAATGAAGGGGTGATTCATCATATTTCATCATTTTTAAATTCCTTTAAATCCTTAAATAAGTTGAAGGAATTGTATGACTCACACTTTGAACTTGAATGTAGAAAATCTTGTAGATTCACAATCTCATGCAATGTACTAAAGCACATGACAAGAATCCACTTCTACTTTCAACCAAAGGAAGCCAATAGATCGATGAAAACAATATGAACAAGAAGTAGACAAATCAATGGCACATAACACAAGATGTATATCGGGCAAGCCACTGCTCAAAACCCTGCTATCTATATTGCATATATCACAAATATGAGTGAAGATACAAAGCTTGTTCTCACTAGAACAATTCTGCACAAGTATGCTCAACTCTCTCAGCTCACAAGAAAGCTCTTGGCCAACACTTAGCCAATTTTGTAACTCTCCAAGCCCCTATTTCCTTGCGCAATTCCTAGGATGAATAACCCATATTTAAAGGGAATTCATTCTTCCAAAACTATGAAATCCAAACATAGGTCCTTCTCTCATTACATGGATGATCTATATAACTCAGTAAATCATACAACTGATAGTGCATTGTCCCTACACTCTAGTCTCCACTGGGTCTTTCTCAGAATAGACATGCATGAGTTTCTAATGAGGGAACCTTTAGATAACTAGAGTGGCACTTGTGGATGCACTAGTGGACCAACTGACTGTTAACTCTCTATTAGTTCCACCAATAGTTTGGAACTAATTTAACTAACCAAACTCACAATTAAACTCAGCCTAGACCCCTAAAACTTAGGGAGAACATATACATGACTTTAGAAGACTTCCAACTCGAAATTCCTAAGCTAATTAAGTTATTTAAAATTAATTAAATAGTTACAAGTTCCTATGAGGGTAGAATTCAATTTTAATTCTGAGTTAAATTCAAGGACAAATTAAACTAGAATTTCTTGTTACCATTTCTCAACACTCCCTCTCAACAAGAAAGGGATTATCAATTACCCCAATTCTGTCTCTGTGAAACTCGAACTTACATCTTGACAATGTCTTTGTGAAGATTTCAACATATTTCTCCTCCGTGGGAATGTACTCTAACAACATAATCTGCCTCAATACAGAATCTCTAAGATGATGATATCAAATATCAATATGCTTGGACTGATCATGAAAAACTAGATTTTCAGATAGCTTGCTTCAGCCCATACAACACTTTCTTGAGCCAACACACATGTGACTCACGGTCAAAGGTCTCAAAAGCTTCAAGTTTCTCTATGTACACCTGTTCCTCAATCATGCCATTAAGGAAGTGTTGGGATAGGGTCCCCAGGGTCAGTTTTGGGGCAAAAGCCAAAGCTTTGATGTAAAACAATGTAAAGTCTCTAAAAATTATGGTCGCAGTGCACGTAGCTAGTTAAGAGTCAAAACAGGATTTCACCCTCCTTTATGTAAACTTGAGTCAGTTTTTGAAGATCTACCCATGGTCCGTAGACCCTGGGATTGTATAAATAGGAGTGTCTTATAAAGTCTAAGGCATAATCAATAATCATGAATGTGATGGGGTCAATATAAGGAAGATTGAGATAGGAGATTTAGAGGAGTAAAAGGCTTTGCAGTGGAGTGCACAGAGGCCTAGATTTGTGTCTGCAGCTGAGTACGCATGAAGTTTTGAGTTTGTAAGCCCTTACTGGAGATAATAAAGAAGACTGTTGTAGAAATTCTAGTGTTTTATCTCTTTACTTTTGTCATGAATGAATGCGATATATGATTTGATGAATAATGTATTTATGAAACAATGATGTATTGATGGGTGAATTTAATTGATCTGTATTATTATTTGAACACAATTAATGTTAAGTGATTACACGAAGATCATAACACTTTCTGTTAAAGTTATTGGACACTTAGGTAGATATGAGTAAATATTGATCTAAGGAGAATCTATGGTGCTTGTAATTAGATAATTTTCCTATTCAATGTCTACAAAAGCCAGTTGTAGACCTTTGCGAAGGTCTAGAGGCCAATTAATAGAAGTTACAATGATAAGACTTAAGGGCTTAGATATCTGTGTGAAGGCAAATCTAGGTCACAAAAAGACATCACATTGATCTTTGGATGCAAAAACGTGGTTCCAACAACCCTCCATATTGAAACGGCCAGTAGTGTAGGGATTTGTTTGGTGCAACTAACTCTGAACTTGGGTTAGGACCCCCTAATCCAACAAATGGTTTTCTTGTCAGGATAGAGATCTGCATAAAGAGATGTGTGATGTCACATCACTGGAATCTGACCAAGAAGTAAATCAAGAAGTGGTTGGATAGAAATATCCACAAATTCACGACGAATCCATAGCTGACAAAAGAACAGTGGTTGGACAGATATTTGTACATGGAGATACACAAAATTTTCTTCTACACCTTCCTGTTTGAACTATACGAGTGGATAGCTAAATTAGCAGATGACTAAGGAAGTTGGAGGCTTGACGGTCCAATAGTGTGGACTCCGCAGCTAGTGCGGAGGTTAGAAGCCTCTAAATATAAGATCGCACATGCTGTTGACCATTGACCTGATTGGGTTATAGGAGGATTTGTTACATAATTCTCGGTTAACACCTCAGTCAGTTACAGCGAAGCAGAGTGATGCTTCTTCAAAGGACAGCGAGGTAAGTATCTAAGATATTTGAATACTTGGATTAATATGTTGTTGTGTGAGAAATGGGTTATGCCACTACCTTAATGTTTGGAGCTATGTTAAGTGGGAAGCTCTTCAGAGATAGGGGAAGAATAGGCTCTGAATATACCCTATTGATTGGACCTCCTATGATTGATGACAAGGGAGTAGCACAGGCTTCACCGCAAAGTGTTGTCTATGGAGACCATCAATGCCACTTACACCTTTACCCCCACAACATACACCACCACCACCACCATCATCGTTCAACATATCAAATACCATGAAGTTGCTAGTTTTCAAGGGCTTAAGAAGCGAGGATCCAGATTAGTTTTGGTTTGATGCGAAGGCTATATGGACAACACAACAGATTACAGATGATAATATAAAGAAGGTTAAGTTGGTTACTGCTCTACAGGATTGCGCATTGACATGGTACATTAAGTACTATACCGATAATCATTGGTGTTGTTAGTAGACACATAGACCACATTGAATAAAGAATCTGGTAAGCCTAAGTTTGAATCATAATCAGTAGTATGATTCAAGGAAATTAGGATGAGGTTCGGCGAAACACCCTGGGAATTGGATCAAAGATTGAAGTGCCAGATCCGTGAAGCTAATATGAATCTCACAGATAGTCAGCACCGCGAATGGTATGTCGCTTCACTCTTGCCCTGCCTAAGGATTGCTTTATCATAGCAAAAGATAGGAACTCAGGCAGAAGCTCTGGAGATCACAATGAGATTGCATGAAACTCCTATTTAAGATGCTTCATTGGGAGTTCAAGAGAGCTGTAGAACCTCTGATTGGAATTGCAGAGCTTGAAAGTAGCTTAGTCGGAGGTGCATGAATAATTTTTCTACCTCAAGTGTAAAATCCAGGGGAATGATAAAGATCACTGCCATGTCTTCACAAATTATATCACGGGGCGGGGGGGGCGGGGGGGCAATGCCCCTAAGGCAGGAAACTCTAGCAGAACCAAGTACGGGGCCCGCGCTATGGTGTGTTATTTTTCAAGTGGCTGGTGATGAGCCTCATAAATGGGTAATTATATCGGCTCATTTTCCTCCTAACCTAGATAAATCAACCATTCTCCTAGCTTATTGTATGATTTTCTAATTATATTTATGCTTATAAAGTGAGTTGAGTTAGTTATGATGCCATGTGGTCTAACATGTATTTAATGCAGATTATTGATAGATTTTGAGGTCAAAGTCAAGGATCCAGTGGTCAAATGGCAACAATAACTTGAAGTAGATAGAGGAGAGGACTTATAGGAGGGAATCCCCCTCATTTACTACTCCTCAGTTTGAATTCCCCTTCATTCAGCTCGGAGTACAAGCAGCCGAATCATGCACTAGAAGGCAACCGAACAAGTGGAGGATGACTGATAGTTATCTCGACTTTTGGAAGCCAAGCCTCCGTAATTTTAAGAAAGTTGTTGGTAGCTTCAGATGTATAAGTAGAGAGGCCTAGGGCCTCACTAGGGTCGGATTTTTTCTTATGTAAACTCTGCTCAAATTTCAAGCTTATTTTTGTGTGACAGTTTCATGTAATCTTGTTATTTTCTTTATAATAAAGATAGAATCCTTTTTGAGCTAGCACTAAGTTACCTCAGAGGGCTGAAGCTCTTGGGTTAGGGCCCAATCCAAGAAACCAAGCTTCTCTTCAATTGTATTTGTATGCTTTACTTCAGTTGTAGATTAGTTTTTTGTTAGACATATTTCTTTTATGGTTAAGAATAGGTTGCTTTTGATGATTTAGTAGTTTACTTCCATTTGTGCTTTCAGTAGTAGGTTAAGCGGAAATCAGAAAAGATTCAAAAGGCTAGCAATAGTGCCTTGGCCTCTCTTCCTCCCTCTGGGACCATGATTTGAGGCAAAGACTCTTTTGCTGCCCCAAAAACATCGATTTTCCTCATTCATAGGACTTCTAGTGTTTGCAGCTCTTTAGTAGGTTAATAGTCCAGTTTTTCTTTGCTTCAGATCTCCTTCATCATGTTCATTTCCTAATTTTCAATAGTCCTCTTTCATGCTTTCCTTTCCTACAACATTTCTCAACATTTCCTTTCATAGATCATAGTTTAGATCACTTTAATGCAAAATTATTTTTTTCTAGATACACTCATTTCATTACTTGCTTGATCTTCTTGGATTACTGTCAATTTCTATGCAGCGGACCTCTTCCAGCAGTAGGCCAACTTTTCATCATCACACCCTCCACCTGATCCATGCCCTATAGGTCTCCCAAACCTCACCTCAATTCTACCCTAGATTCCTCCATTTTTCATAGAACTTCTTCCTCTCTCCTTGAGCAAATCCAATCATCATTCTCTCTTCTGGTGATTCATGGTAGACCTTAGGTTCTCTACCACCTCATTCCAACCTTCATCCACCTTTTTCACCCACTCTCACACCCTCAAAATAGCTGGAATTGCTCTCGGCCTCCTCCTGTAGGCCTCCTGTAGTTTCCCTGTTTTCCTCCTGTATATTTCCTGTGTCCTCCTGTAGTTTTTCCTCTGGGCTTTCTTTTGAAGGCCGAGTGTGGGAAAAGCCTCCAAAAGGCTGTCGAGTGATAAAAAGGTGTCTTTTTAACTCCTAATTACCTTCACATTTACTGTCAACCCAGGGACGACTTTTTATTTCAAGAGTGTACTCAGTCTGAGGCGGCTATTTACTCAAGAGTAATGTTATGAAAGATGTAGTATAGTGCTCAAAATACAAGAGTAAACGAATGCTCAAAATGAGATCCACTTACAGCAAAGCACTTTAAGACTTAAATCATGCATTCAGAAAACTACAGCAAATGATCAGTCAAGGGCATAGTAACAATAACTCATCCCTTTGTAAACTGATGTAGTTGAAGATAATCAAGGAACAGATAATCAATCTGGGAACTAGACAACAAATGTCAATGCCCACTATAATTTCAAATCATTCTTCCCACCAAAGCAAAGATAATGCGAATAACAGGAAATGAAACAGCAACTAGGAAATGTAACGACAACTAATTCTTATAAACAACACCACCTTAATCTACAAAAATAAGTGCAGCAAGTGTATCCTACAGAAATCAGATAGCAATCTTTACTCTAAGAATAAAT
The DNA here is from genome assembly GCA_031772625.1 of Pinus tabuliformis. Lineage (NCBI taxonomy): Eukaryota > Viridiplantae > Streptophyta > Pinopsida > Pinales > Pinaceae > Pinus > Pinus tabuliformis. The sequence goes on from CM062816.1 coordinate 1,950,190,832, forward strand.
TGGACAGCACAAGGAAATAGAACAGAGACTAATTAGCAACATCACTCAGAGCCAAAAAAACCAAGATGAATAACACACATGACACGCCTTAGTATTGAGAGAAATAGTAATCTGACCTTGGTACCACAAATGTCAATCTCAGTTGTAAACAAGAACGATTGTAATTTGTAATGGAACAACAATGTCAGTTGAACAACAATTGTGATTAAGTGTAAACCATAGACGAATATAGTAATACCAACTTATGAAGGTCACAACACGGTTACGCTATAATTAAACAACAATAACATTCTATAAGGATCAACAATGTTATATCAACGATTAAAAGAACAGCAATGCGTTACCAAATCTAGATGAATCAATACAACATTCCTGGCATTGAGAGCGATATTACTCAGTTGAATCATAAATCGAATATAACAGAACTGTGATGTAAAATAACAAAACACATCAGATTACCGAACGAAACTGATCATGAAAACCATGCATGAACTACAGATATAAGATACAACAGCAGCACAATCCACCAGAGGCTTGGCCCTTAGCCACCAGTGGATGCTGTTGGGCTACATCAGACGAGAAGAATGAAAAACAACTCCCAAATCGTATATTAATCATCAAACTGTGAAATCATTACAGCAGCTGAAGCTTTGAGAATTACAACATGCAACAATCCCTTTTTCCTCCTATCCTATCATGAATCATGAATCCTTAATTCTGAATTTCTAATTCTCAAATCATAATTCTAAATCCATCATTCCCAATTCTACATTCTCTCAGCCATCCTCAATTCTGAATCTCTAATCCTTCATCCCCCTCTCTGATCTCTGTTTTCATTTAAATAAAGAGAGAGTAGAGGGAATTTACAATAGAGATAATTACAACATGATTTCTATTACAAAATTGGATTGTTTCTAACCAATTGATCAACAAGAGCAAGGCGAATTTGGCTTTGCAACTGAGATTTGGAGGACGGCCACAACAACAAATCTAAGAAAATCATGCTCAAAGAACCCTGTGTTTATCTCAACAAAAGCTGAATTTGGGCAAACCATTCCTTACCAAAGTTAATTTGGTCCGTTCTGGACAAAACCCATGCTCCGGATTTTCTAGATGCTTCTTCATTTTCCCAAAATCTCAACCACAAAATTGTCACTTCTTATTCCAGCGAATTTCTGAGTTGGAATATTTAATGACCAAATCTTCAATCTAGAAATTGCATTGGAGGCTGAAAATGGTGAATAATGTTACAACCAATTTATTAAAACTATCATTGATAAAATCATGCATGATGATCAATTTATTAGAAATAAAGGAGAATAAATAATATTCATTCATAAGAGCATAAATCATTATAAATTGGATTTATATAATAAATTATAATAAATCACATGATAAAGAAGAGTAAAAATGGATAAAATAAATGTTTAAAAAGTGGTCGTATTCACGGCCCAACATACCCCCACACCGAATATATTGCATGTCCTCATGCAACAAAAAACTGAATATATTGCATGTCCTCATGCAACCCAAAGACAAAACCCATGTGTTAACCAAGCAATAAAAAATTTGTTCATCTCAGCTTATGAAATGGATAGAACAAATGAATTCTTCCTTAATTAATGAATATTCAAACTTAGCAATTTTGATGAAGTCATAACAATGAAGTTGCAGCAAAATATGATATAAGTGACAGCAACCTTCATTAACCATTTTCCCAAAAACTACAAACCAACTTTTGGGGAAACGTTGGAAGTAAATTTGTAATATATGAATGCCTCTATGACCCAAGAATCATATCGTTTTGATGCACGGATCATGAGATATAAACAAAATGGCTGTAGGTAAGAGTGCATGATTTCCGAAATTTTATGAACCAATTTATCTTGAAATTATCTGGGTATGTGTATTTTAATAATACGCCTGTGTTTTTCAGAGATCACAAGAATTGAGTTCATAGTTTTAAAAATATGTGGAAATCAATTTCTGCACTGAAATTGTATGCCTTAAATGAGAAGGAAAATACAAAACATCCATAATGCGTAGCAATTCCTCCCCCTCTCTGAAAAATTAGCATGCCCTCATGCAATACTAGAAAACAAATAGAGGTAGTTGCTACCATCTGTTGAATGCTATGCTTGGTGTAAAACAACATGGAATAAGGGAGGTGTGGAGAATGAATAAGAATATCAATGGATGATAAAGACATGGTCATGAGAAAGAAATGAATGAAAGGAACAGTCCCCCAAACTGAAAGATAATATGTCGCTGAAAAATGGGAAGTGGTAAAGATGTGGAATGAAAGATGATAAATGATGCTCAAAATGGATGTTCATGAAATTCTCCCAAATTTGTAATAAATCAGAAAATTATGCTAGTTTACCTCAAGTTTTACCTCCAAAAGAAAAATGTGGAATGACATATATGTACTGACAGTTGTTGAAGCTGATATAGGCAGAGTTGGTGCTGAAAAGTGATGCAAAAGGAGGAATTCAGGCAAACACATCATGTCTGAAAAATTGTTCACGTTCGCAAGCCTCTTTTGTTAGTGAAAATAGTGTGGTCATGCTGCGAATAGAGTTCTACCCATACTTGTTGTTTTACTGTAAACAAATCACTATTTTGCATACAATGTTCTTGAATCCATAGTGCGAGTTTTGAATAGCAACAGATTAAGATGCATGCAAAAATTTCAATTAGATATTTTATCAAATCAACAAGTTATGGCAGAGTGCAGTAATCATATTGCATGCAATCCCATAATGCATACATTCCCCCCTCCAATTGGAAAAGGAATTCCATGACCATAAAGCGTATGAGAGGTGGTATGCTGACAGCAAGGCAAGGGAATGAACAATATAGCAGTAAATGAAGCAGAGCACACATATCAATGATAGGACTATGTGAGTTATGGTTATAATGAAAGCAGAGTATGTAAATATAGTTATGGATAAAAGATAAGACGCTTTGGATTGATGATATGTTATGAAAAAGAAAAAAAGGACAACAATATGCCAAAAAGATGCTTTGTTGACGATATTCTAGCTAAAAATGATGTAATTGATCAACAAACAATTTCTCATGTGTAAAGGTTCAAAACAGGGAAAAAAATTAAGGAAATAACTTCTCTGATAAAAAGAAAAAAAAAGAAAAGGGTATTTATAGTAATAATTGATGATAAGATATAACTTCAATACCATAAGCAGAGCCTCTGCTGCCAGCAGGCATCCATAGCCTCGGCAGGGTTGCTTTTTAACCCGTATGAGCCAGGATCCTCAATTTATAAATGGAGAGTTACAGTGCAGTTCTACAGAAGAGATCAGTGTGCTGGCGTGGTAACCAGATAACCACACTGCCATTCACTGGGATGTAGCAAAAGTGATCAGGCCGGCTTGTGATGAGACCTCCTGTTCCAAGGATAATTTGGCTATCCAATGGATCATAACCCTAGTCTGGTGGCCATAATGGGAATGTCACTTTGTTACAGCCTTATGAACATGGTAGGCTGGCTTGTAATGAGACCCCCTATCTTCTATCTGTGAACAAAATTTTGTTGTTATTACACATTTTTATGATAAAAAGAGGGAGGCTCAGTACTCCTTAAGAGCAGGGATGGTGGAAGAAGTTGAACATGTCAATAGAAAAAAATATACCCATAATCTCATTTATTATAGACAGAGAAGATTATAACCAAGGGTGGAACTAGCATGGTATTAAGATGATCAATCAATATCATGTCCAACAGAAAACAATGCAGTAAAGTAGTATATAAATAATTGTATCCCTTTTGAAAATAAGTTATCATCAAGGAGTTTTCCTGTGAAAGATCATAACATGAATGATATTAACTCGCTTCAAAAGAATCCATAATTCTTGTCTTCATAAAAGTAGTGTACTTCATGCCATGAAAGAGAATCAATAAAATGTGGTTGAGATGAACTAAGAATAATCCCACAAGAGGAAGAAAGGGTTGCTCTCAAAAATACTCCCAAAGTGTTGTTTCTTCGAAAGAACAATAAAAAACTCAAAAAGTGGTGTTCCGTGTAGGGAACAGCAAAGGAAATGCACACCAAAAAGCAAAAATACACATGAAAGTGTTGTTCCCTGTAGGGAACAGCAAAAAAATGCATGTAAAAAAGTATTGTTCCTTAAAAGGAACAAAAAAATGCGAAAATGCTATTCCTTTGAAAAGGAACAACAAAAATGTGAAAGTGCAGAAGTGTTGTTCCATTCGGAAAGGAACAACAAAATGTGAAAGTGCAAAAGTGTTGTTCCATTCGGAAAGGAACAACAAAAAGTGAAAGTGCAGAAGTGCTATTCCATTCGAAAAGGAACAGCAAAACGTGAAAGTGTAGAAGTGTTGTTCCATTCGGAAAGGAACAACAAAACGTGAAAGTGCAGAAGTGTTGTTCCTTTCGGAAAGGAAAAACAAAACGTGAATGTGCAGAAATGATGTTTCATTCGAAAAGGAACAGCAAAACGTGAAAGTGCAGAAGTGTTGTTCCATTTAGAAAGGAACAGCAAAATGTGAAAGTTCAGAAGTGCTGTTCCATTCGAAAAGGAACAACAAAACGTGAAAGTGCAGAAGTGCTGTAGCAAAAACGTGAAAGTGCAGAAGTGTTGTTCCTTTGGAAAGGAACAGCAAAATGTGGAAAAGGAACAGCAAAATGGACAATCATAAAATGTAAGCATGCAAAAAACAAATTAGCTGTTCATGACATTGATGCTGAGGATGGGTTACAGTTTGAATGAAGCAACACCTGAAACAAAAAATATAAGAGAAATCAAAAAAGAAACAACAAAAAACAGTATGTAAATAAATAAATTAAGTTACAACAGCTATGAGATTATGTAAAAAAATGATCACCTTGAAAAATGTTTTGGTAGCAGTGATAAAACATGAATCTTCAAATTGAAATCAATTCTTCATTTGTTCTATTATGAATTTGTTAGGTAATGAGTTGGATGAAATTCCTTTATTTCATAAAATTTCTTTCAAAAATCACTCGTCCATAAATTGACCTTCTTTATTTTCCCAAGACCTGTAAAAAACGAGTGTCTACCAGCAATAAAACATTGAATCATGGAGAAAGAGAGGTGATCGGGCTTTCCTAATCCAATAATTATGCAAAAAACAACAAGTAGTTACTCTATATAACAAATCCACTGAGAAAATAACAAAGTTATTTGTCACCTGCGGGAGAGCAGTGGTTGACCATACTAACCAGCAGTGCTTTAATCACAATTTCTTTGTTTTTTGTCCAAATTGAGTGATTCCAAAGTCAGATGAGAGCTAATTCAAAGGTTTATTTCCAATAGAAACAAGTTTTAAAAATTCAATGATATTATATGTCAATTTTAGTTAGAACAACCTGCATAACAAAGTCATTTTCGATTACCCAGCTTAGACCAATAGTTGATATTTCAAGCATAAATTTTTCGTTTGATGTCAAATTCGAATGATTAAAATTATAAAAATTATATTCATTTATTTATCTCCAATATAAATAGGTTTTGAACACAAGAAGAATTGATAGGTCAAATACTGTAAGGAACAACTGGAAAGACAAAGTTTTAAGAGTGCTGATTTACGATAGATAATCAGTATTTTGATCATAACTTCCCCATACGATATTGAAAATGAATGATTCCAATTTCCTTGTAAACTATATTCATAGGGGAATCTACCATAGAAACATTTTTTAAAAATATGTTCATTTAGGCCTCCAAAACCCGGCTGTCCCAACTCTGTTCCTGAGCTGCCCGCTAGACACCCTGTCAATGTTTCGGTTCTAACTTTTTCGTTTCAAATCCAAATTGAGTGATTCAAATTGGGTTGGAAATTAGACATCAAGGGATACTTATCATAGAAACAAGTTCTAAAAATATTGCATTTTTTCCCCTCAAAACATGACTGTCCCGACTGTGTTTTCAAAAATTCCATCAAGCCTGCAAGCCAAAAAAATGTGATATTCAAGCATTTTTTCAAATTGGTGATAAAAATGAATATGAGTGATTGCAGAACTATTATTTCCATTGTAATTCATCTACATACACAAATGAATTAAAAAAAAAAAATTGTCACCGATGTTGATTTCCACAGCATGTTGCAACAAAAAACAACTAGTTTTACATAAAAAGAAAAAACAAAATGCATTTATTTATGCCCTTATTTATTTTATTTTCTACACTAAGCTATTTTGATTTGAAAAATGAATATGACTACGTATATGAGTAATTCCAATGAAGCCATCTTCGAAATAGGGCTTCATGTACGCACATACCCAAATTTGAAAGATGCATATTAATGGATATTAGGGTATGAGAAGCCAACTTCCCTTGAAAAGATGGTGTCAAAAATTGTTGAAATATGGAGTGATGCTGCAAACAAGTGATGGAGTGAAACCAATATTCAATGTATCTGTTACTTTCTTGATTTTCCATAGCCATCGTATCATGAAGTTTTTGAGCTTTTAAAATGACTTGTTGATGCATACTAAAAGAAACCTCATTTTTTCCCATAACTTCTACAATTTCTGAATTTGAAGCATTCTAAATCTCATTGTAAGTTTTCTCTAATGGCGCATGTGAGATAGAATGGGTCGGAAAGGTGGGTAAATTTTGCAGTTCAACATTGTAAGCATGTTGTACTGGTTTATTGTGGTGAGGGTGTGGAATTAGTTGAGCAAGAAATTGTGTATGGAATGGAGCATTGTGATGATGTGGTTGGTTCGGTTGAGTGGATGAATTTGTTATGCAAGCAGGATGTTGTGGAAGAGCTAGTGAAAAATATGGAGAATATGTTGGTGCTACAAGATGAGGGAGAGTAGTCATGCAATCATAAGGTGAACCATGCCAAACTTGTAGACAAGATTGGTGATGGTTATGTTGAAATTGACATGGCTACCCTAACACATTAGTATTCCATAATGGATTATGCAAGTAAGAGAATGAAGAGGAAGTGTTTTGAACCATACCTATTGACCTTGTTGCAACTTCCCCATCTCTTTGATATGCCACTTCCAAATTAGATAAGGAAGAACAACCATCTATGGTATGCTCCTTTCGGTCATGAGTGAAAAACACTTCATCAAATTCTTGATTTTTATGAACCTGCAAAACATCCAATTTTTCATTTAGAGAGCTAATAAAATCAACTTTAAAATTTTCAAATAAAGCATTGATTTCAGCTCTTATGTCTCCTATTCTTGTAGCAGATTTGGAAAAGAAAGAACAAACATCTCTAGAATTCTTACCAGCCTTGGAGATTCCTCTTGAATACCTTATGCACAATTCACAAACATCATCATATGATAACTGAAAAACATCACCTTTTCCTATCAGATTTAAGAGTTCTAAAAATTCATCTACGATCCCTTTATGGAGTGCTTTCAAGATCTCTTTTTCCAAATGCTTATGCTTTGATTTTTGAAGGTTGTAATAAAATCGATCTACATAGTCCTCCAAGCTCTCATATTCCCCTTGTATCATATCGAAAATATCTCCATTGGATTTGCAATAGTCTTAGTACTTCTTCAAGAATATGTTCTTCATGTCCTCCCATGTTTGGATGCAATTCCCACCTAGGCTCATGAACCATCGGAGAGCTACTCCTTTTAGAGTAAGAGGAAACACTTTCAACCTTTGATCATTAGTACAATAATCATATCCTCTGCAAAGTATTTCGAACTCAAATAAGAATGTATCTGGATCTTCATTTGCTAAACCATGAAAATTTGGTAGAGAAGATGGGGGCATTATGTGCGTTTGTGTCACTCCTCCTAGATCTTTGATAGGAAATTCAAAAGTAGAAATGTGAGCCATTTCTTACCATAATAGAAGATGTTCTTCATGTATTTATTTGAGGCTCCTTCTTCAAATGTTCCTATCAATTGGTTAGTGAAATGGGTGGTGCTTACATCACCACTTAAGAAAAATCATGAGATTTGTTTTTCAAAATTTCTATTTTTTTTTTGTTAGCCATTCACACAAAAATTCAAACATTTACCCTAAGTTCATTAACAATTCTGTTGGAAAGCAGGCAGGGGATCAAGGCTTCTACATGCTCCGTACGCAGGTTCTTACCTTCCATTTTTAATACCCAATTTTTTCCTAACAGGCACTCATCAGATGCACACTACTCTTTAAAAATGGCTACACTCTTCCCGGCAATGGCGCCAAAATGTCGAGCGATAAAAATGTGTCTTTTTAACTCCTAATTACCTTCACATTTACTGTCAATCCAGGGATGACTTTTTATTTCAAGAGTGTACTCAGTCTCAGGCGGCTATTTACTCAAGAGTAATGTTATGAAAGATGTAGTACAGTGCTCAAAATACAAGAGTAAACAGATGCTCAAAATGAGATCTACTTACAGCAAAGCACTTTAAGACTTAAATCATGCATTCAGAAAACTACAACAAATGATCAGTCAAGGGCACAATAACAGTAACTCATCCCTTTGTAAACTGATATAGCTGAAGATAATCAAGGAACAGATCATCAATCTGGGAACTAGACAACAAATGTCAATGCCCACTACAATTTCAAATCATTCTTCCCACCAAAGCAAAGATAATGCAAATAACAGGAAATGAAACAGCAACTAAGAAATGTAACGACAACTAATTCTTATAAACAACACCACCTTAATCTACAAAAATAAGTGCAGCAAGTGTATCCTACAGAAATCAGATAGCAATCTTTACTCTAAGAATAAATCGGACAACACACGGAAATAGAACAGAGACTAATTAGCAACATCACTCAGAGCCAAAAAAACCAAGATGATAACACACATGGCACGCCTTAGTATTGAGAGAAATAGTAATCTGACCTTGGTACCACAAATATCAATCTCAGTTGTAAACAAGAAAGATTGTAATTTGTAATGGAACAACAATGTCAATTGAACAACAATTACGATTAAGTGTAAACCATAGACGAATATAGTAATACCAACTTATGAAGGTCACAACACGGTTACGCTATAATTGAACAACAATAACATTCTGTAAGGATCAGCAACGTTATATCAATGATTAAAAGAACAGTAATGCGTTACCAAGTCTAGATGAATCAATACGACATTCTTGGCATTGAGAATGATATTACTCAGTTGAATCATAAATCGAATATAACATAACCGTGATGTAAAATAACAAAACACATCAGATTACTGAACGAAATTGATAATGAAAACCACGCATTAACTACAGATATAATATACAGCAGCAGCAAAATCCACCAGAGGCTGGGCCCTTAGCCGCCAGCGGATGCTGCTGGGCTACTTCAGATGAGAAGAATGAACAACAACTCCCAAATCATATATTAATCATCAAACTGTGAAATCATTACAGCAGCTGAAGCTTTGAGAATTACAACATGCAACAATCCCTTTTTCCTCCTATCCTATCATGAATCATGAATCCTTAATTCTGAATTTCTAATTCTCAAATCATAAGTCTAAATCCATCATTCCCAATTCTACATTCTCTCTGCCATCCTCAATTCTGAATCTCTAATCCTTCATCCCCCTCTCTGATCTTTGTTTTCATTTAAATAGAGAGAGAGCAGAGAGTAGTTACAATAGAGATAATTACAACATGATTTCTATTACAAAATTGGATTGTTTCTAACCAATTGATCAACAAGAGCAAGGCGAATTTGGCTTTGCAGCTGAGATTTGGAGGACGGCCGCAACAACAAATCTGAGAAAATCATGCTCAAAGAACCCTACGTTTTTATCAGTACAAGCTGAAATTGGGAAATTTGTTCTTTATTAAAGTTAATTTGGTCCGTTCTGGACAAAACCCATGTTCTGGATTTTCCAGATGCTTCTTCATTTGCCCAATATCTCAACCGCAAAACGGTCACTTCTTATTCCAGCGAATTTCTGAGTTGGAATATTTAATGACCAAATATTCAATCTAGAAATTGTATTGGAGGCTAAAAATGGTGAATAATGTTACAACCAATTTATTAAAACTATCATTGATAAAATCATGCATAATCATCAATTTATTAGAAATAAAGGAGAATAAATAATATTCATTCATAAGAGCATAAATCGTTATAAATTGGATTTATATAATAAATTATAATAAATCACATGATAAAGAAGAGTAAAAATGGATAAAATAAGTGTTTAAAAAGTGGTCATATTCACGGCCCAACAAAGGCCACCCAAGACCTCCTAGGACCCATCCACTCCATCCTACATCCTCCCAAGCTCCAAAACCACCCTCCAACGCCACCTATTCGCTACCACACTCATACACAATAAATTAGATGCATGTGAAATTCACATAAAAACACAAAAATCCCAAAAATATGTTTTTTGCTTATTTACTTCTAGAAATAGCATGGTTAGATACTGTTTACTTCCTTGAGTAGGTAATGGCATTTCTTTCATGGTTTTCATAGTGTTTGTGGCAAGAGTAGAATTAGTTTGTTAAGTAAGCTTTACTAAGTTTTTCTTTACATTCCAGTCTTTATCCTTTCTACAATTAGAATAGCCTCTGTAGAGTAATCTTTCTAACCTCTATAGAGTAATCTTTCTTTCCTTTCATCACACATAGAGCTTCTTCTGAAATCTATAGAAGTTGGCTTGAGCTCCCAGTGATCTCGTGCTAGCTGACCAAGTGACAACTTGCAGTGAGAACTAGTACTTGTGAATACAACATCGACGCTTCCAAGTTTGTTACAAATTATCGGGTTGATAAAAGTAAATTTGGTAGCCCAGGAGTTGTAGCATTCTTGCTTCAATACTGGCGCTCACCACTTTTTGGTAGCGTTGCCATGGAAGCATTAGAGTATTCTGTGATTACTGCTTTCTTCTATTTCCTATTGCAACATTCTGCTAATAGTTTATTTTGGAAAAAGCAGACTAGTCATTTCTTTTCTTTTAGTTCTGCATTTCCTTGCTTTCCTTTTCAATTCTACAAATCTCCATTTCAGCTAGTTGCAATTTGTTTTGTTCAATCACAACTTCATTTTCTGCAGGTACTATCAGTGTGGGGAAAAAGAAACAAAAAACCAACCAAAAATATTTCCTTTCATGCCTCATAGGAATAGAGATAACTCAGGAATGTTTTTTCCCAACACCCCCACTGCTTTACACATCCAACCTTCTATCTTCTTTGGTGGCTACAATCAAGAAGAACCCTTAGGTGAACAATCAAACATATTTTAAGAACCTATAGGGGAAGAAGAAGAAGAAACCATTCCTCTGGAGCCAATGGCTGAAAACATAAATGCTAGGGGGAATGGAGAGAGAATAGAGGGTACATTTCCCATTCGAGAGACCAATGGGGACATCAAAATGAAGAATATAAGCCCTTCAGCCCTACCTCACTTCCATGGTCTGACTACAAAAGATCCTAACACCTTCTTGTTTGAGTTTCCTATCATCTGTCGAACTTATGACTATGCAGAAGATGAGCAACAGTTGAAATTGTTCCCTTCTACTCTCAAGGATGCAGCACTACACTAGTTCATGGGATTACCTGGCAATAACATCACAACTTGGGCTCAGGTGTAACAGGCCTTTAACAACAAGTATTGAGAAAATTGTAGGTCAAAAGATACTAAAGAAGAAATATTCTTAATGACCATGGGAAGTGATGAGTCCCTGGAAGACCATGAAGAGAGTTTCTAGCTCAATTACCAAAGGGTCGGGTGTACACTTGACCCTGAGTCTCTAAAGTTGGTCCTGGTCAGGGGAATTCGGGAAGACCTTCTAGACACCCTCCATCTACTGGCCGAGGGAGACATCTACCAACTATCTTATGAGGACATAAAGACTATTTTTAGAAACCATTCTAGAACAGTTAGAAAGAAAGGTGGGGGGTTCAACCCATAGCTGGTACCTCTTCTTCCAATTCATCCATTAAAGGTGAAATTGGAAACATACTAGAATACTTCAAGAGTGAGATGTTGCAGACTCTTGCCATGCAAATGGATACCTTACATATCAAAAGAAAACAAGAGGAAACAGAGAGGGATTTGGCCATTTTTTCCTTAGATGCACCAGGAGGCATCCTAGGAATGAATGCCCATTAAACTCTATAGAGGTTTGTTCAGTCTATGAAGAAAATCATTCTACAGACAAGTTCCCTTCCTTTCCCAGACTTAAAGTTGTATACCAAGGGGCCGAAGGAGTCACTGAATAGATCTATTACATAAACCAAAGAAGGTTGCATGGACCTAGACCATACCAACAGGGGATGCAAGGGACATCTCAGGCATACTACAACCCCAACCAAGTCCCCTCCATACCTCCTTGGGCTCCCCCTGCTCATCCTTCCTGGTCCACACCACCTCCTTGATCCCTCACATCTCAATATCATGCCCAACCAGCCACCCATTCATTTCAATGGTATGCTCAACCGCAACCTCAATGGAATGCATCTCATTAGGGGTGGAGGCCCCAATACAACTCTCTTCCCACTCTTCTTCCTCCACCACCTGCCCAACCACAACTGTTACCTTCTGCTCCACTGAGGCAACCCCAAATGCTTGCCCCGCTAAATCGAACCCAAACAACAGACAGGCTCAGCAAGTGTATAGTGGGGAACCATCATGCCCAACTTATGCTGTGGAGATTCAAGAAATCATCTTGTGATCTAGGAAAGTTCTCCCAGATAGCCAGCCTCCATCCAGGGAGGCTGAGGAAGATAAAGAGGAAAGGGAACCTAAAGAAAATCCACCCTTTCCTGAGATACTATCCAAGACAATCTAGCCTACCCAGAAGAGACTGAACTCCTGTGAGAATTGAAACATTTATGTGTAAAGATACCACTTCTCTAAGCCATAAAAGATGTGCATATCTACAATAGGTTGATCAAAGAGATGTTCTTTAGGCATCCAGGAAGGCGCAAGAGAGATGACCCAACCATCAATGTCATAGGAAAACTGTCTGACTTGATGTTGGGGCAGATAATCTTTCCAAAATATCTAGACCCTGGAAGCCCAGTAGTTGATGTCCACATCAATGGCACAATGGTCTCACATAGCTTGATTGATCTGGGAGTTGCCATTAATGTGATGAAAAAGGACATAATGCTCAAACTTAATCTCCAAGACTCCTCGAGGAAGACCACAACAGTGCTACAACTAGCAGACCACTCCACCGTGACCCCTGAGGGGATCTTGGAAGATGTGATGGTCTCCATTGATTCTTGGGAGTACCCTGCGGATTTCTTTGTTCTCCAGCCAAAGGTAAAGCTCACTCGGTATCCTCTCATCCTGGAAAGACCCAGGTTGGCTACAGTTGATGCCTACATCAGCTTCCGAGCTGGGAACATGACCATAAAGAATGGGCACATGTCCAAGCAATTAACCCTATATCCTCCTCCCCAACCATTGCTAGAACATGATATACCTCTCTGGTTGGAGGAGGAGGATGAGGATGAAGTTTACTCTGCACCACTTTGTACATTAGAAATTTCCATGGGGGGGAACCGCAAGATGAGGATGATATGATTCAAAATTTGATTCAAAATCCACCTCCCAGTGTATCACCATTAGAAGACATAGTAAGAGGAACCCAAAACAAACCCTCAACTAATCTCTGTGTGGCCAATCCTACCTCTCCCCATGTCAAAAATATGGAGTTCGGCCTAGAAAGAACATTAAAAATCAATCCATCGCTATCTACTTCCCAAGAGAAGCTATGCAGCCTGCTGAGAAAATATCTAGATGTCTTCACCTGGAGTTATAAGGAGATGAAGGGAGTGCATCCTTCAGTATGTAATCATCATATATACATCAAGGAATATTACAAACCAGTCAGGTAGCCTCAAAGGAGGAGGAACCCAGAACTTAAAGATATTGTTAAGGAAGTACTGCAGAAATGGCTTGCGGCAGGATTAATCTATCCCATCTCTGACAGTGATTGGGTCTCTCCTTTGGTGCTAGTACCAAAGAAAAATGGTAAGTGGAGAATCTGTGTTGACTATCAAGAATTGAAAAAAGCCACTAAAAAGAACCATTTTCCTTTACCTTTCATAGATCAAGTGTTAGACGGTCTGGCAGGGAAAAGTTTTTCTCTTTCCTAGATGGGTTTAGCGGGTACAATCAGATTCAAATCAGCCCGGAAGACCAAGATAAGACCACTTTCACTTGTCCTTGGGGTACCTTTGCATACCGAGTCCTTCCTTTTGGTTTGTGCAACACTCCAGCCACTTTCCAAAGAGCAGTATTGAGTATATTTTCTGAACTGGTTCATGATGCAGTAGAAATATACATGGATGATTTTACTCCTTATGGCTCTAACTTTCAAGAAGCTTTATCTAATCCAGGAAAATTTCTAGATAAGTGTATTGAGATGAATCTATCCCTCAATCCAAAAAATGTGAATTCCTAATGATTGAAGGGACCGTGCTAGGTCATGCAATATCTCAACAAGGACTGCAGGTGGACCCCAACAAAATTGCCATCATCCAAAGGGTCCCACCTCCTCAAAAGATGAGAGATGTCAGAAGTTTCCTAGGCTTAGCCAGATATTATAGGAGATTCATTAAAGACTTCAGCAGGATAGCCTCTCCTTTGTTTGGCCTCCTAGGCAAAGATGTTGAGTTCATATGGTCGGAAAACTGTCAAGAAGCCTTAGATACCTTGAAGAGCAAGCTAGTGACTGCCCCAATTCTTAGAGGCCCAAACTAGGCCCTGCCATTTTACATTCATACAGATGCCTCGAACAAAGCAATAGGAGTAGACTTAGGACAGTTTGATGAAAATTTACCTTATGCCATATACTTTATAAGCAAGAACTTGTCGAAGGCAAAGTTAAGCTATACAGTGACCGAGAAGGAACTCTTAGCTTCCGTGCATTCCTTAAACAAATTCAAACATTATATCACAGGCTATCAAACCTTTGTGCACACTAATCATGCTACAATCAGATATTTAATGAACAAACTAGATGTAAATGCTCGCATTATTAGATGGTTGCTTTTACTACATCAGTTTGATCTGACCATTATTGATAAGCCTGGTAAAGAGAATGGTGTTGCTGACTTTTTGTCTAAAGTAAATTTGCCTATAGGTGAAGAAGGAATGGTGGATGACCAAATTCCAGATGAACACCTATTTGCTATATTAGTACTCTCTTCATGGTTTTCTGATATAGAAAACTACTTGGTTCCATCACAGTTCCTGCCACACCTGTCCTCAAAAGAGAAGAGCAGGATAGTAAGGAAAAGCACCCCTTTCACCTGGATTGGAGGCAATCTCTTCAAACTAGGCCCATATCAGATCTTGAGAAGATGTGTCAGGGAGGACGAAGTCTTTGACATCCTCCTGACCTGTCATGATGGGCCTTGTGGAGGTCATTTTGTAGCAAAAATAACCGCCTTCAAGATATTGCAAGCAGACTACTACTAGCCCACTCTTCATCAGGATCTGAGGAGATACATGAGCCAGTGTGTTCGGTGTCAGAGGATGGGGAAACACACTCTGAAGGATGAAACGCCCATGCAACCTCAAGTGACCGTTGAGCCATTTGGGAAGTGGGGCATGGAATTTGTGGGGCCTATCAACCCCCCTTCAAAGTAAAAGCAGTGCATCATTGTGTGCATCGACTACCTGACAAAGTGGGCAGAGACAAAAGAAACTAAAGCAGTGACAAAGGAGAAAGTAGCTGAGTTTCTGAGAGAAAACATATTCTATAAATTCGGGTATCTAAGAGAGTTGGTCACAAACCAAGGCAGTCAGTTCACTTCCAGTTTGATTGAAGACCTGCTCACACATCATAAGATCAAGCATAGGACTTCCACCCCTTACCATCCACAAGCCAATGGGCAAGTGGAGGTCACTAACAGAGCATTGGAAGGGATCCTAACCAAGGTAGTGAGTAGCAGTAGAAAAGACTGGGCAGATAGATTAGTTGAGGCCACTTGGGCCTACAACACAACATGGAAGACCACCACCGAGTTCACACCCTATGAACTGGTCTATGGGAAGAAGGCTTTGCTGTCAATAGAGTTTGAATTCAATACCCTAAGGATGGCAGCTCAGCTAGACCTAGACCTCAGGCACAGAATGAGAGATTACTTCAGCTCAATTGATTGGATGAATATAGATTGTGAGCCCTTCTCCATACAGAGGTAGTGCAGCTTCAGATAAAGATATGGCATGACAGAAATATCAAGGAGAAGAAATTCCAAGAGGGATATTGGGAACTACTCTATGATTCAAGATACAAAGATTTCATAGGCAACCTGAGGACAAGATGGCTGGGACCCTACACTGTGGAGAAATGCAATGACAATGGTTTAGTTATGATTAGAACCATTGATGAGGAAGCCACCCCCATGCTTATATTTGGACATCGATTAAAAGTCTATAAGAAACACCTCTCCAAGCGAGATTTTATTGAATATCTGAATAAAACAATGATGTTAGTGGAGCATGTCTTAGCTTCCACTTCACCCACTCACCGAAGAAAAGAAAAAATTAAAAATAAGGGCTCAAGTGAAAACCTCCATGAGGTGCTTAAGTCCCATCATTGGGTTGAAAACCTCTTCTGAGGAAGCCCAGTGATGTCAAAAAAGAGAGAAAAAAGAATAATATCCCTGGGTGAAAGCCTCCCTTGGAGGCACCCAGGGTAGGAAATTAAGGTGAAAACCTCTCTGAGGCGCCCTAGTTGTTTTCAAAAACCAAAAAAACAAAAAAGAAAAAAAATGAATTTTTATTGCATTGCAAATTTGTAGGAGGACTACAGGGAGCAGAAGAAGGTGCCAACGGAACCCTGACATTCACACCAGCATCCATCTCACCTTATCCACACCTTCCTCCATCATTTTTGGCATCTCCTTCACCCCACTGTACCTTTTTCTTCCAAAACTTTGTTCTCTATAGGAGGCTCTATGTTTTCTACAAGAGGCTCCTGTAGGAATTACATAGAGCCAAAAGTGTCTACAGAAGGCAGTTTGAGGGGCAAAAAAAGCTTCATGATGAACCTATAGTCCCTCCTACCATCTTCAAACCTCCTTTCCATCATTTCCAAGCCTGCATCACACCCCAAGAATCATTATTTTTTTCTCTTCCTGTCCAAAAAAAAACACAGAAAAACATTTTTTTAGGTTTTGAAAAAAACAAAAATAAAAAGAGGAAAAGGCACCAATAACCTTACCTGAAGCTTACCTACCATCCCTCCATCATTCATGACACCTCTGGCATTATGCTCGAGCTCCAAACACAGGGAAAAGCTGAAGTTTCTAGGGGAGAAGTAGCTATAGGAGCTCCTGTAGGAATTCCTGTAGCAACTGATCCCATAGAAATTTAGAACCAACAGCAAAAGAATGCACATCTACAAGTTGAAAAGGCACATGAAGCTCAGCTCCAACAAGAGAAGAACCTGCACAAGCACAAAACCACACATCGGCAAGTAGAGACAACATGCATAAAGGGAAACGAAGGCATGCAGCAGAGAAAGCCACGACACCTCACAACAAATACACTCGGATCACGGGTACGTAACTAAGTCACTCCTCTATTTGCATTTGTGTAATTAGGAGTCATAAAAAGTCAACGAGATGGTTGATATTGAACGAGGGAAAGGTGGTGAGTTAACTTGGCCACCTTCATTTAGTTGACTCCACTTATTCGAGATGTCACCCACATGTGCGCATAGTCAACTCAAGCACAAGATGACAAGGACAGGTAGTGGGAGGAAGTGTGAACTCTGATGCAGTAATGAGGGATGATTACAAGGAGGGGCTATTATGACCAAGTAGGTCAGGACCAATGGTCCGAATATGGCCAACGTACACCTTGCTAGCTCAGCACTCATAACTGAAAATATCCATAAAGGGTAATGAGCACTTGTCCCCGTGTATTCTCACCACCTTTTCTTCATTTCCTTCTCATAACTCAGCCATAATAGTCCTCTTGCTTCCCCATAGCCTTGTAACCACCATCCTCCATCGATTTCCTCTCTATCTCTGCTCTTGGCGTTTTCTATAGGAGCACCTACAGGAAATCTACAGGAGGGATAGGGGGCTTCTACAGGAGGGGCAGTGAGTCATTTTGAAGGGAGAAACCACAATTTTTGGCACGAATTTTAGTCTGAAGAGGTAGGGTTCATGCATGCCACCTATTGAATATTAGTATATGAAAGAAGTGGTCTCAATTTGAGGGTGAAATAAGTCTTTAGGAGGGCAGAAAATACATAAAAAATTTATGTTTATTTTAAAAAAACATAGTCTCCTTTGTTCTTTTATTTTTCTCAAAATTCTTTGTCTCCACCTCCATATTTGGGTTTATAAAAAAAGTATAGGCAGTATGACAAGAGGGTTTATAAGAAAGGAGCCCACTAACTCCACTAGGCTTCATGCACATCCTCAAGTGGTGGACATATTCACAAGGGAAAACTGGATGAATTTCTTTGAGAAATTTAGAGGGTTTGATGATGAAATTTCCCAAGAATTTTCTCTCTCTCTGGTCCCTCACACTGGAACACATGCCACTATAACCATTGGAGGCCTCTCCATTGAAATAACCCTTGAATTTATCAGTAGGGTCACTGCACTTCCTCTTGGGCTACCTTGGAGTAAAGATGAGAAACCAATTGGCCAAGCTACCAAGAAGAAATTTTTCCAAAATAATGAAATCCCTGTGGAAGATAAAAATGGAATTAGAAGGGCTAGTATACCATATCCCTGGGATGAGGTTAGCTACCATGTCATCAAATATATTTCTTGTGAGGGGAGGCACAACATTGTCTATGGATATCATTTCAGAATCCTCCATGACTTAAGATATGGCATAGATACCCCAGCATCACAAAAGCTCAGTATCCCTTACTTTCTCCTTCAGTCCCTCATTGACTCTAGCACCAAGGTACAAGTAGGAAATTCAGGGTAGTTGGCTCACCATGGCTTAATAAAAATCCTAGTAGAGGAAGACCTCCATACCTTTACACTCCCTATAGCATGCGAAGTTTTCTGAAACATGATAGCTGAGGATGACATAAATTAATTAACCTATGATGTCAGTTGTTATCGGGAAAACTAGTGTCTATGCAGAGCTGCTAGTCCCACTACGGCTGGATAAAATCCCTCAGGTCCAAAAAGATTAAAATCTAAAGGAGGGATAGCACTTCCGGTCACTTTAACGTGCTGGAGAGGCCAATGGCTCGGCAATCTTTTCATATTTTACGAGTCAGTTGAAAAGAGCTTAAAGGAGACTCGTTTTTGAGGAACGAGTGATAGATTCGGGTAGCAGCTGATTCCAGGTAAGGTTTGGAATTTTCCAATCACAGCAGTGTCACAAGGATGGCTAACAAGATCACTCTTCGCAGTTGTTCCTCAAAAGGGGTAAACAATCAAGTGGAGGTGAATGATCGGCCAATATAGAGTGGAGGTGATGATGAGAACATGACCAAGGCTTCAAAGGCTGAAGTAATACATTCACGATGGTTATTTACTGGGAATTGGTTCATTTTTTAATGAGCTTAAACACTGGGGGAAACACTTGCTCATTTATTATGTTTATTTTTTAATGAGCTTAAATTCCGCGTTAAAACTGCTCGATATAATGGTCATTGATTTTTTTTTGATTTTACCATGTTCCTTCAAAGGTTGTACTGCCTGCTCAATTGCTTCATCAAACTAGTTAGAAATGAACAATATATGTTTGAAAAATGAGTTAAGACACTAATATTTTACTCAAATTATGTAAAAAGTAATTTAAAAGTGCTTTTACCCCTCATTTTACCATTTCATTTGAACTTTGTTTTGTTGGATCTTTGGAGGTGCTTTCCCCCTTGATTTTCACCAGCTGATTCCGGGAGATTCTGTGGACGATTTCCGGCACCGTCTGGACCAAGTAGGAGCTAAACCTGAGCTCTTTCATTTCATCCTTTCCATTTTGCATTTTGAGCCTGATTTCTGGTTTTTCTGAGCCTCTGGGGTTTGAAAAACTCGCCCTGGCTCCATCGCACCCTTTCTATATCGAAAGGTGTGTTACATGTTGGCCTACCCACTGGACAGTTAGCATGCAATGCACCCAGAGCACTGCTAGGGGTGCGATGGGTGCAAGGAGGGAAATTTGTGCACATTTTTCAATGGAAATTTTTGCCTGTTTTTCACCAAATCAGGATCTAACTATTCTCTTGTTTGT
The DNA here is from genome assembly GCA_031772625.1 of Pinus tabuliformis. NCBI lineage: Eukaryota > Viridiplantae > Streptophyta > Pinopsida > Pinales > Pinaceae > Pinus > Pinus tabuliformis. Next base: position 1,950,210,959 of record CM062816.1, read on the forward strand.
TTTCAGAGATTTATTGGAGCAAAATGCCTATTACATGGTGAGAATGTGAGAACAAAGAAGAGGACATGCTTGCTTTACATGATCCGGTTACGGTAAATGCACTACGGAACTGTGGCCTGTTCAAGTTTTTCCGCATCTATAGCATGAGGCAACAAATCAACTTGTTGCAGTATTTGCTCGATGCCTGGGATCCTACCAGCCAAGTGTTCCAGCTTAGGGGCAAATCCATCCCCTTGACTGTCGTGGACATCTATTTTTTGACCGGCTTATCGAGGCGGGGTGCCCCTATCTCATTATCATGTTCGGCCCGTGGGGGTGAATCTGTGAGAGATTACATTCGCAGGTATTGCAGAGAGGGATCTCAGCCGAGTAAAGATGGCAAGATCAACATTCGAGATGTCACTAACAGGTCCCTGAGGACCATTCTATTCAATTTTGCAAGGATGGATGGTAGTGCGGCTCTTCATGTGGCCAACCAGTCTTATATGCAGTATGCCTTAGAATGCCTTGAACTGAAGGTGTTCAACTGGTGTGATGCAGTACTCTTTGTGATGAAAGAACAATTGACCAAGGTGAAAAACGGAAGACTGAAGAACTTTGGATATGGTTCTATTTTGACTGCCTTTGCCTTGGAAAATATCTCGCTGATGCAGCCGCAGTATATTTCACTTGGTTTACCTCCACCGACTGAGCCACGGATGCAGACATGGGTCGACCACATGTCCATACATGCTGGTCAATCTCAGGTTTCCTTTTCTGATACCTTCTTCGGGTGGTTCGATCGTCAGGAGATGGTTTTTTCCGAGTATCCATATGCTGGTATGGATTTCCGGGGTGACCCGGATTTGGTATTGCCAGCTGGCGAACAGTGGGGTGCCATTGGTAAATTCTTTGACCATATTTTTGTTTATCATTTCTCTTTATAATGTCCTTGTGCTTTATTCTGTCAAGACTAATCAGAACTCATGTGCTCATGTAGATGTTGGTCCCGTTCGGCCAGTAGTACGCCTGAGAGTGCCAGTTGCCGCTCCAGTAGGAGAGGTTGTGGGAAGGGCTATCCTTCGCAACCTCGATGTGGCCGAGACTCTTTCAGCATTACAGGATCAGGTCGAGGGCCTCACTCTCGGTATTCCAGATGTGAGGACTGATGAGCTGCCTCTGAGGTTGCAGCGACATACTACTGGCGTGCCAAGTTGATGGACTAGGCTTTTATGCATGATTGCACAGGCGGTGACTTGTTATCACCAACATCATTAGACTAGGGTGCCCCCTAGCGTTTTGAGTTTTGGGTCATTTGACCAATTTTGTCTTGGTTACAGAACATTATGTGTAAACCATAAATAGTTATATATATATTTTTTATTTTCGGAGTTTTATTTTGGTTAAGTTACATGATCCTGATGCAAATATTGATGAAATGCTTCTTTTTATAAATCTTGCAAATGTCCATCTAACACATAATTTGCCAATGAGTCTGTTAATGTGTTTAAGTTTCTAGAAATATGCTGATATTGAATAAAATCAAATTGTCTTTCCAAAATCTTGACCCTTAGGAACATGCGATAGATAGCTGGATTTCGGACGGAGTAAATACCAGTGAGTTGTAGTATGACGAGTTGTGAGTCTAGCCTGATGACAAGTCGGCGTATGCCATGTGTGATGGCATCAGAGAGAAGTTCTATCAACGCGCTATATTCAGCGATGTTATTCATTGATCAACCAATACATACCCCTCTGAAACTTACTAACTCGCCGCTTGGATCAAAAATGGCCCAGGCCGCAGAAGATAGGTTCCGCGAACTACGACTTGCTCCGTCGGCATATCCAACAAAAGATTCCAATAGGTTCGACATCTGCGACAAATGTAAAAAGTGGATTACTTGACCAAAACAATTACTCTTAGCGAAAACAAACATGTAACAAAATCATATGGGTTACCACACTAAATCATGCATAGTAACGCTTAAGGTACAACCCGTTACGGGGTTGCGCTAGTGGAATTCCGTCGTAATCCATTAACTAGTAGGCTCCTTTTGCTAATACACACTTAACAATATAGGGTCCCATCCATAAAGACTTGAATTTACCTGCTCCCAATTTATCGGATTCTTGGTCGTAAAGTAAGACCAAGTCACCTTCTGAGAAGACACGGGGTTTGACATTCTTGTCGAACTGTGCCTTGACTCATTTCTTATGGGCTTCATTAGTCAAAGCGGCATCACGACAGGTTTCATCCAATTGGATTAGTTCCAAGAAACGAGCCTCCTCTTCCGAAGTTCCGGGGAGAAGGTCGATTGCGAGTTTGAGGGACGAGATTTCACACTGAATTGGTAAGATTGCTTCCAGGCCATACACCAGTTGGAAGGGTGTAAACTCGGTCGCATTCCTTACCAATGTTTGGTATGCCCACAAGGCCGAGTACAAGATCAGGTGCCAACTCCTTTTGTGGACTCTAATCATCCTTTGCAGCATGCGCTTCCGAACCTTGTTGATTGCTTCAACTTGTTCGTTGGCTTGCGGGTAATATGGAGTAGAGCTATCGTGAGACAACCCTAATTTGGCAGCTAATTCGGCCATCATGTGATTGCGAAAATGCGATCCATGATCTGTGACTATAGCCTGTGGAACGCCGAATCTGGTGACTACATGATTGAAAAAGAAAAGGGCAGCTATTTCACCGGTGTTATCTAATGTAGGGATTGCCTCGACCCATTTGGTAAAATAGTCCACTGCAACTATGATATACCCATGCCCCCCAGTCGAGGTGGGGTTACATGTCATGAAATCAATGCCCCATTTGGTGAATGGCCCAACAACAACTATTGGCTGCAGAGGTGCGGGTGGTCTTCTAGTTTTGCTATCGAAAATTTGACAGGCATGGCAACTTCTGACTGCGGTTATGCAATCTTTGAACATTGTTGGCCAGAGGTATCCTACTCGTAAAAATTTTTGCACCGTAGCATAACCAAATTGATGCCCCCCACACGTGCCTGAATGGCAATCATTCAGGACTTTTTCAGCCTCCTCATGGGTGAGGCACCTCCTCAGAACTTTATCGACACCACGACGGTAAAGCGTATCACCGACGATCATGTATTCTTTTGATTGGTATCGAATACATTTTTGTTCAGAGCGGGAGGTATTAGGCCTATATTTTTGGGTTTGGAGATAGATGATTGTATCTCCATACCACGGATTGCTTGAAGATATCAGAAACAAAGGTTCATCCACGATTGTTTCATCTGATGTTTCATCATTGGACGATGATGGGAGATCGCACAGTAATTCTGCGAAAACCAGGGCTTTCTTTGATTTGGATTTTACAAATTCCAGATCAAACTCTTGTAGAATTGCTATCCATTTTGAATATTTTCCCCCCAGCAACTGTCGCGACAATATATAAGTCATGGGGTTGCAATCTGACAGAATGGTAGTTTTTCGAAAGAGGACATAGTGTCGAAATCTCTGTATCGCTTGAACAGCTACGAGCACCATCTTTTCAACATAGGAATATTTTCCTTCTGTATCATTTAAGTTCCTACTTAAATAATATATAGGATGTTCAATTCTATTGTCTTCTTGAACTAAAACCATTGCGATGGTTGTATCTGTTGCAGCTAGATACAGGTTAAAGTCTTTTTGATAATCAGGAGCGTACATTAATGATGCTTTCATTAGGGATTCTTTTAAAGCAGCAAAGGAAGCTTGCGCAACCTAATCCCAGACGAAGGGCACTTCCTTTTTCAATAGACGTGTATAACCTTTAGCAAGTTCAGCGTAATTTGGAATAAACCTCCTCAGAAAGTTTTCTTACCCTTGGAGTTTCTGAATCTGAAGCAAATTTGAAGGTGGAGGCAAATTTATGATTGCCTGAAACTTACATGGGTCGAGACGAATCCCGTCCTTTGAGACTACAAAGCCAAGTAAACGACCAGAACTGACACAGAACACACATTTGTGTGGATTGAGTCGTATCTTGTAGTGTCGGTAACGTAGAAATATCGCTCTCAAATGCTGCGGATGATCGGTCCACTTTCGCGAATGAGCCGGAAGGTCATCGAGATATGGTTGAACGATGTTTTTCATGTCATGGAAGGCATAATTCATTGCCCTCTGAAACGTTGCCCCTGCGTTCTTTAAACCAAAGGGTAATTTGCCATATGCGAATGTGCCCCACGGACAAATAAATGCAGTCTTTGACTGGTCCTGTGGGTGGATATTTATTTGATTATACTCGGAGAATCCATCCACGAATGAAAATATTTCGCATCGGGTGCATTCATTAATTATCTGGTCAATAAAGGGTGTAGGGTAGTTGTCTTTTGGACAAGCTTGATTTACATCCCTATAATCGATGCACACTCTAATCGTTCCTTGTTTTTTCATCATAGGAACAATGTTTGATACCCAATTGGTTAGAGGAACTGGGTAAATGAAACCAGCATGGAGAAGCTTTTCAACTTCTGCCTTGATGGCAGCGGCTTTCTTGGGGTGCACCTGCCGTAGCCGTTGTCGTACTGGTTTGACATCTGGATACATCTTGATTTCGTGTTCCACTATACTCGAGTCAATGCCTGCCATTTCATCATATGACCAAGCGAAGACATCTCTGAATTCGCGAAAAAGAGCGTTATATATTTCCAGTTCTGAAGGAGAACAACATTTGCCAACATAAATATTCTCTACAACATCTGTTTTGGTCGAGATATTTATGGTGGTAGTCTCTTCAATATTGGACAAGTTTCACTCGGAATCCACCGTGTTTACAGTGTTTGATAGGAAATCAAAAACTGATAGATGATGAAGGTCATCAAGAGTATCTTCTTTACAATCTGGAAGATGGGAACGATGGTGGTAATCTTCCCATGGCGCCCCTTCAATTAGCATTGATTGAACAATTCCTTCGTCGGCGTAATGCACTTGCGACCAAGGATCTAAAGGGGTGCCATATTCCTTAGACCTATCTATCCAAACACTTGATGAGCGTTGATTCGGGTCTGCCTCCCATGCCGAAAACATTGATTGCTACAATATTTCTATTGGGCTTGGAGGAAATACCGATGGATGATCCATTTTTATATCGTTTTCTGAGATCTTTTGAATCGAAGATATCATATTGCAGGTTCCTACCGTCGCCACTTTCGCCAGATTGATTGGAGGCAGGAGGGAAAAAGTCCCCATTAATATAGGGTCTTTTAGTAGGCCTACTCTGATATTTTGAAGCGTATGGGGGCTTCCATGGATCATCGGAATGCTTCCCGTAACTTGGGAACTATTGGGGAGAAATGTCTGTTGGTCGACGATTGTAATTCCTTCTTGAAAAGGAAATGCAATCTTCCTAAAGTAGGTCGACACAACTGCAGCCATAGCATATATCCATGGTCTTCCCAGTAGGATGTTGTAATCGAGGTTTCCATCGATTACTTCGACATCTATTTCTACTGTTTTCCCCCCTAGTTCAACTTACAAGTTACTTAGAATACCATATGGGGTATACGTTCGTCCGTCAAATGCTTTTAATGTTGTCGAAGATCGCGACAAGGTTGGAGATCCTAAAGTTTTCCAGCAACTCATTGACATAATACATGTAGATGCCCCCTTATCAATAATTGTTCGATGAATAGTTTTGTTGAGGGCTTTCACTTGTATGAGGAAAGCTAGTTGAGCTGGTAACTAAGGATCGTATCCTTTATGATTAAAGGATACAAGATTAGAATCCTTTGGGTCTATCCCATCTATAGCTGATAATAAAGCCTGCTTTTGGGATGGCCAATTTTGCAGTACCTCAAGTGTCGACATAGCGGATGGCTATTGGGCCAGATCTTCCACTATATTATAAGGCTGTGCTACTCTGGCACGAGGATTAAATGTCGACTTGTGTACTACTCCCTTTGGCAGTTTTATTGTTAGCTCTGGAATGATGGGTGGCGCAACTTCTGTTGAAGTTGTTGTCGAACTACTAGGTTGATCTTTATCTTTGTTGTTTGATAGCTGTGGATTCCCATAATCTTTGTTCCTTGTCGATATCAAAGCCTCATTTTTCTGTTTCGAAACCAACAACATCAGTACTTGGGACGGGGAAGCATTTTCACTAGCAACCAGATTTGTTCCTGGATTTGGAAACGGATCAGTCAATACTGCCGAGGTTTTTGAATTCTTGAAGAATCTTTTAAGCTCAGCCTTATGTGGACAATTTTTTGTCCAATGATCCTCATCACATATTAAGCATGGATTTTTTGGTTTCCTATCTTTAGGAGGGTTTGCAGAAGAATTTTCAGGTGATGATTCTTCCTGTTTCTTCTTTTTCCCTTTGCTTTTCTTCTTGCCTCCTAGTTGCTTGGTTTCTTTGCCTTTATCAGTCGAGATGGCATTTACTTCCGAGGTGAGAAGTTCTTCTTTTGCATTTTGACTGGAAATCTTACGGGCCTTTTTAGATGTAGCCTTTGTCGATCTCGTGTTTGTCGTACCAATCACGCCAACGCCGGCATGAGAGTCATTGTTCGATTTAGGAGGAGGAGGGACGGAAGATTCCAGTCTAGGAGCGTCAGGGATTTTATCGTAGAGCGTGCCAGACTAGGTATAAATCAAGTCTAAATATTGCACACGAGCAGTAACTTGCTCTTCAGTGACGACCCCTCCTTTTGCCACATCTTCTGTAATGGAAGGTAATAATGACTTAATAAACCATTCAGCTAAAAGCTGATCAGGAACATACGTTTTTACCATTCTACGACGATGTCGCCCCTCATGAATATGATCGAATATGTGAGTGGCCGTTGTTTGCTTGAAATTGGTAAGAAGTTCTGTTCCCGTTTCGTACCTTATCGGTAACTGAAAATGGGTTAAAAAGGTTGTGGCTAGGGTACTGAAGTTGTCAAACGAAGCTCTAGATAACTCGATATACCATTTTGCTGCCGAACCAGTTAACGTCCTCTGGAAAAGGCGAAGCCTAATCGAATCATCGTTTAAGGTGTTTGATGAACACCTCAGATGAAAAGTCATCACATGATTCGAAGGGTCTTCACCTGGATTTCCATTAAATTTAGGAATATCTAACAGAAGTTTATGCGGAAGCACTGGCCACCAAGGGGCGTAAGCAATTGGATCATTCGTTAACCTATTTAGATCTGGTAACTCCAAAGTTGCCACGAAGGGTAACTGTTGATTCAGGTTTGGCGAAGCATACCGAGGATAAGATGGGATTGCCCGAGTAGTTGGTCTCTGCATACCAGCATAATGCATTTGATGCTGGTAACTTTGGTAAGGTTGATGGGCATAACCATTGTAGAATGGTTGATTTTGACCGTTTTGAATATACGGCTGCCCACTATTTGCAAAGATTTGTTGCTCAGATCCTTGGTATACTTGTTGGAATTGTGGTTGTTGGTATTGCACTAGCCATGGTTGCAAAGCCACGTGCTGTTGTCCAATACTGACCATTTGACCAAGATGAGGGGTAATTGTACCCATTTGGGCCTGTGTCATTCCACTAGTTGGCGATTGTGGTTGAGTCGCAGGGACAAGAGGCTGTTGCATTACAACCTGAGAAACCTGAGGTTGGCATACAACAGGCAGCGCTTGTACTTGTGACACCGTCACAATAGCCAGCGTAGTTGGTATATTTGACATAGGTAAACATTGTTGCATCGAATATACAACTCTTGGTTGTTGAGGCAGTATCGGCACCCAACCGCTAGATGTAATTCCAGCATAACCTGAATTTTGTTGTGAACTCCCGTATGGTTGTCCTCCCGGAGGAGACAATGAAAGGGTATACTGCCCCCCATACGGCAGTAATCCGGTACTTAAAGGAATTGTTTTCCCTTGAGGACCGGACTGCCCAAATTGACACCCTGAAGGATCAATTTGCTGAGACTCAACATAAGAGTTCCCAGATACTATTCCAGATGAATAAACAGGAACGAACCATACTGTCGAAATAGCCCCTGAGTGGGCCCCGTCTAGCGATTGAGAGCTAGTTGGGACAGATGGTATGCCGACGAACATTGTTGGAGTGACGGCAGGAAGTTCTGCCATCACTGTGTTGGATAACACAGTCCTAGATGTCGACGATTGTTCAGACATTTCTAGTCTATCCAAAAGATTTCCTAGCGATTCTATAGGAGCTTCCGATGGCGGTAGACTAATTTCTGACAAAGAAGGATATAGAGTGATCCCGACTCCAAATCGCGATGGAGTACTAGATGGAGGATCCTCCACAATCTCTTCTATAGCAATCAGACCAGGTGGAAGAGGTAGACCGTCAGGTCCGTAAAATATTTCTGGTGCCGAAGAAGGTATAGAATCTACAGTGATAGATGTTTGGGGAATAACACCTTCCAAATCAGCTATAGATGGAGCTGGCTTAGTAACACAAGTGTTTACCTTCACACCGGGATCAGTTCTACTGTCCTTTGGTGGCTACTGAATTTCTTCTGTAAAGGCAGGGATACCAGAAATGTTTGGAGTAACCAGAGTCTTCGATGGTGCTGGAACACTTCTTCTAACTTTACCAGGGGATTTGGAACCGGTTAAATGAGTTCGCTTTGTCCGTAACAGTTTCGACTCTGGAGACAAAGACGGTTGACTCGTAAGCCTCCACGAATGACGGGGTTTCAATTGACTTTCTTCCACGATTGCGGATTACTTGATCAACTAAAAATCAAGGGGAAGTATGTTTCCGAATTAGATGAATTTTAGACGCTTTGACACAACTTGTTTTTTCAATTTTTATGAGTCGAGAAAAAACAAAAGATGACTCTAGTCACCTTTGATTTTTAATGAGCCTGAAGTGACAAGTGCTCAGATGGACCTTTTCCATTAAGGAGTCTGAAAAGGAATGAAAGGGACTGCTCTAGAAATCTAGACAGAGGGATTACCAAACTAATCGCAAAACTGCAGAATACTTTTTACGGTATGGCAGTCAATCTTCCCGAATGCTGTGTTCAGTGCATTGCGATCGATAGGGTGGCAGACACGGCTTCCTATGGATAAAGGATTAAGCCTATTGTGGTCTCCCAAAATATACTCGACGGTACATGGGAGCACAAGTCCATATTGGCACTTATCGTCTCAAAGTGGAGGAATCACCCAACCAACAGTGAAAACAATAGTTACCAGGATTTACGACACCAGAATGCGTCTCTAGCCTAGACTTCTAGATGTTGTGCGTTAGGTTCCAAAGCGTTTTTAGATTCATTAAATTTATTTTATAGTTGATCTTGCTTAAGAAATTTTCCTTTCAGGTTCACCATGTGATGTAGATGTACAATTCCTAAAATGCAATCTAAGATGATAAACAGTCATTTAATCTTCTTTTTGCAATGAAAATCCTAGCTACTAAGGAAAGAGAGATGATTTTCTTTCAACAAAGAGCAAAGAGCACACACTATATGCACTGTCTTAAATCAAACCAACAAACAGTCTAAATGCAAATGCACATGCATGTATTTGTTTTCATCCTTCTTAATGTGTGAATGATAAGAAGAAAGCTAAGTGCAAATCTGAATTATTTTTCAAAGCGACAATTACTAACAAGCTTCTTTTCAAAACAAAATGAGGACAATGACGACACTTTGTTATTTGGAATTGAAAACTTGCTTTCGACACTTGAAAAACTACTAACTCAAATCAAATACAAGAGTAACAGTGTAATCGACTATCAAGAACAATCAGATTCTCTTCTATGACTGAAAACGATACTTGCGACACTTTCAAATCAAGAAACGACAGTACAATTATGCTACTTCTTTATAAAGGAGAACTGAAAATGACTCAAAAATACATAAAAACATTTACAGTTCTTTGCACAATGGAGGCGGAATAATAGCAAGGAAAGGGGTTTCAAACAGAGGTGTACTGACTACAGGCAACAAAACTCCTGAATAGAGCTGAAAAGCATGAATACAGAAACCAAAATTTAGGAACAAGGTCTTGTCTGATTAGCGCACCTGTAACACAGTGAAACTTAAATGCAACGCGCCTAATACACTCAAGAAGTGCGATGCATGTGGAGTTCACAGAACAGACAGTGCACTGGACCAGGGACAAGACTTTGACTGGGTTCCGGGTCACAATTTGTAGTTCAGTTCGGGGATTTAGGCCAAGCAAGTAGTAATCAGTAAATCAATCATAGGGGTAGATCTAAGGAGGTTACTAGAGCCACCACAAGGGCAATTAGAGAGCTTGTAAATCAATTGTTTAATTCATAAACAAAACCTGGATATAGACTGAAGCAGCATTGATATACTTTGCACTTGCATAGCAAATGCAGTTCGAAGGCTAGCTGGCTTGACTTCAGGCTCCGTCTGTAAGTTTATAAAGTAAACAAATGTAGATAAACAAACAATCTATTCGCTCTCCAGTGGAGTCGCTATTTTGTTATCGGGAAAACTAGTGTCTATGCAGAGCTACTAGTCCCACTAAGGCTGGTAGCTACCTTAGAAACAAACAAACTAAAAACTACTTTCGTTTTCCTTTATGAGAAATAGATAAGAGAAGAATAAGGAGACCAACCTCTGTCTTGCGCTTGGTTCCTTGCTCAATTCCTCTCTCTTCTAGTAGGTCTTTGCCACTCGCTTCCTTGTCTACCCAACTTCAAAGAGTACCTGTAGAATCAAAGCAGCATAACACTATCCAAGAACATAGATCTATTATCATAAACAATATAGGACCAGATGTATATTGACCACACAAATGCATAAATCATCAATCATACAAGAATGTGGAGGAAAACTTGAATAGTTTTATTGATAATCAAGAAAGAGCAAAGAGGATTACAACCAATTGTTCTGACCCAGCATCATCCTCTCAGCAAGAAAGCCCTTCTTCACCTCATGAAAAGCTTAGATCACCCAACACTATGATGCTGCACCAAGAAACCAACAACACTTCCTTACAAGATACAAAATTCCGGCCTCTGGATCTTTGGGATGAGGGATCCATATATAGATGTTTGCAAGGGGAATGAGTCAGCTTTTGAGATTTGATTAGTGTCCTCTCTCTGATAGTTCTTGATTCCACTTGGAGATTGATGATCTCTTACTCATCCCTAGTCGAATGCAGAGAGGCAAGTGTCACAGGAGAAGTTTCTGGAAGATTCCATGCTTCTCCACCTTGCGGATTGACCCTGCCATTTGTCCATTCTCGCCCATCGCACCCCATAGAAGGGTTTTCCAACATGCATCACACCTACTGTGTGTATTTAGGTGGGATGCAACGCACTTTGACTATGGAGAAGGTGAAATGGTCCAGTTTTGACCAGTTCTGAGTAGTTTTTCATGGAGAACTTCTGGGAGATGCTGTAATCAGTTGACCTTGTTCTTTTAGGGGTTGGAACAACACCTTTAGGGAATTAGGAGCCCTTGGTTTATGGACATTTATGCTTGGGGTTGTAGTGCCTAAAAATGTCTATAACATCAGTCCTACTGGTAGTGAGGAGGAAGAACAACAAGGAGGAGAAGATGAAGCTAGTAGTGACATAGCAGAGCAAGAAAGGAAGGAAGAAGAAAGAGAAATAGAGGAGGGAAAAGTTGAAGAGGCAGAAGAGGGAGAAAAGGAGGTAGAGAAGGCAGATCAAGGATAAGAGTCCCTTGAGACTTTGGAAAGAGAAGTAGCAACTACCCTCACTGCCCTCAATACACCAGTCAATCCAAAGCAGAAAAGGAAAAGAAAGACCTCCATGTGTTTCAGGGCAAGGAAGAGCACAAGAATTAAAATAGGCAAACCTCAGGCCTCTTCAAAAGTTCCCATTACCATCGAAGATTCACCATCTACCAAGGTGAAGGAATCTTCTTCCAAGACACGTATAACTTATGAGAGGGGTACTCCAAGATCTTCTACATGGAAGGGAAAGGCAATACTACAAGACCTAAAACCAGACCTACAGGAGGCTCAGACAGTCCTACAAGAGCCACTATCCAAACTACAAGAGACCCAAAAGCTTGAGAAAAAGATAGGGGAATAGCCAAAGGTGAAGGGGGAAGCACAAGAGCTACAAGAACCTGACCCCCAGCCTAGTCTTGCCTCCTATTACAATCTACTTGAGGGAGGCAGGATAATCCCATAGAAATTTGCAATTCCACTATTTTTCGAATTGAAGAAAGAAAGAGTGAGAACACATAGGTGGATATAGATAGCCAAATCCAAAGGATTTGAGGATGTTGGCCATATGGAAAACAAACTCAGGGAAATGGGCAGAGAATTGAGTACTCTCAGAGACAGAGAGGCCATTACAAGAAGCCACCTTGAAAATGAGAATGAACTACTAAGGAGGCAGCTGCAAGAGAAAGAGACTCAGCTGGAATACATGGCCAGCTTATCCATGGAAGCACTACAATGCAGAACACCAGCCAACTCTTATGGCCTCTATCTAAAGGATCAATGGCTTCAATTCCAAATAAAGACTTTGGCACAAAGAGGCACAATGCCTTCCCAAGACTACATGCAATTCATGGATTTGTGTGACCAAAGCACCTCAGAGGATAAGGCAAAGATGGCAGAGTTATACCTACACAACATGGCCCTCACAGACATGAATGTGTGGGACCCCAATGCCAAGCTACAAGATCTGCAATTAATGGCCATAGCCTCACAGATGAACCATGAAGAATTGAGGGAAGCAGAAATGAAGAGATTGATAATAAAAGAGCAGAATGAACCATTGACGATAAGAGTAAGCCATCAGATCCTATGGCACTCATCAGCACACACAACTTGCTTGCCAATGATCCCCAGATTGCCCCTAGATATCTAACCAATCAGGCACAAGCCATTGCACATTTTGAAGATATGCAAAGGATACTTGGGGATGACTGTCTGCATGCATGCATGAGAAGATGGAACACCCTACCCCACAACTTGCAAATAAGAGAATACCATTCCCCAATGAGGCTGAGGGAGGAATTGAAAAGAGTGCCAATGTACAAGCACTCCATGCAAAGGTTGAAGGTCAACTGGATTGGCCTCAAACTGAGTCCTCCACTCCTATTAGGCATGCTAGAAGGCAAAAGAGAAGAAGAAGAGAAGGAGTAGTGGAAGGACATAGACAAAACAACAAGGTTTTATAACCAACATGAGTAGACCACATCAGAATCCTGGGATGTTAGGAAGGCCACCAGGGCCATAAAAGTTGAGGAGATTGACTAAGTTTCTCAGAGGATGAGCAACACCTTCATTAGGGGGGTGATGATGAGCATCATAAATGGGTAATTATATGGGCTCATTTTACCTCCTAACCTAGTCAAATCAACCATTCTCTTAGCTTATTGTATGATTTTCTCATTATATTTATGCTTATAGAGTGAGTTGAGTTAGTTATGATGCCATGTGTTCTAACATGTATTTAATGCAGATTATTGATGGATTTCGAGGTCAAAGTCAAGGATCTAGTGGTAAGATGGCAGAAATAACTTGAAGTAGACAGAGGAGAGGACTTATAGGATGGAATCCCCCTCATTTACTACTCTTCACTTCGAATTCCCCTTCATTCAGCTCAAAGTACAAGCAGTCGAATCATGCACTAGAAGGCAACCGAGCAAGTGGAGGATGATTGATAGTTATCTCGAGTTTTGGAAGCCAAGCCTCCCTAATTTTAAGGAAGTTGTTGGTAGCTTCAAATGTATAAGTGGAGAGGCCTAGGGCCTCACTAGGGTCGGATTTTTTATTATGTAAACTCTTCTCAAATTTCGAGCTTATTTTTCTGTGACAGTTTCATGTAATCTTGTTATTTTTTTTTATGATAAAGATGGAATCCTTTTTGAGCTAGCACCGAGTTACCTCAAAGGGCTGAAGCTCTTGGGTTAGGGCCCAATCCAAGTAGCCAAACTTCTCCTCAATCGTATTTTTATGCTTTACTTCAGTTGTATATTAGTTATTTGTTAGACATATTTCTTTTATGGTTAAGAATAGGTTGCTTTTGATGATTTAGTAGTTTGCTTCCATTTGTGCTTTCTGTAGCAGGTTAAGTAGTGATCCGAAAAGATTCAAAAAGGCTAGAAATAGTGCCTTGGCTTCTCTTCCTCCCTCTAGGACCATGATTTGAGGCAAAGACTCTCTTTCTGCCCAAAAAACACAGATTTTCCTCATTCATAGGACTTCTAGTGTTTGCAGCACTTTAGTAGGTTAATAGTCTAGTTTTTCTTTGCTTCAGATCTCCTTCATCATGTTCATTTCCTGATTTTCAATGGTACTCTTTCATGCTTTCATTTCCTACAACATTTCTGAGCATTTCCTTTCATAGATCATAGTTTAGATCATTTTAATGCAAAATTCTGTTTTTCTAGATGCACTCATTTCATTGCTTGCTTGATCTTCTTGGCTGACTATAAGTTTCTATGCAGAAGATCTCTTCCAACAGTAGGCCAACTTGTTAGAAATCACGCTCTCCATCTGATCCATGCCCTATAGGTCTCCCAAACCTCACCTTAATTCTGCCCTAGATTCCTCCATTTTTCATAGAACTTCTTCCTCTCTCCTTGAGAAAATCCAATCATCTTTCTCTCTCCTGGTAATTCATGATAGACCTTAGGCACCCTAACACCTCATTCCAACCTTTATCCACCTTTTTCATCCACTCTCACACCCTCGAAATAGCTGAAATTGCTCTCGACCTTCTCTTGTAGGCCTCATGTAGTTTCCCTATTTTCCTCCTATACATTTCCTATTTCCTCTTGCAATTTATCCTGTAGGCTTTCTTTTGAAGGCCAAGTGTGGGAAAAGCCTCTAGAAGGCCACCTATGACCTCCTAGGACCCATCCACACCGTCCTACATCCTCCCGAGCTCCAAAACCAGCCTCCAACACCACCTGTTCGCTGCCACACTCATACACAGTAAATTAGATGCATGTGAAATTCACATAAAAACAAATAAAAATCCAAAAAATATGTTTTTTGCTTATTTACTTCCAAAAATAGCATGGTTATATACTGTTTACTTCCTTGAGTAGGTAATGGCATTTCTTTCATGGTTTTCATAGTGCTTGTGCCAAAAGTAGAATTATCTTGTTAAGTAGGCTTTACTAGGTTTTGCTTTACATTCCAGTCTTTCTCCTTTCTGCAATTAGAATAGCCTCTGTAGAGTAATCTTTCTTTCCTTTCATCACACATAGAGCTTCTTATGAAATCTATAGAAGTTGGCTTGAGCTCCTAGTGATCTCACATCGGCTGACCAAGTGACAACCTGTAGTGAGAACTAGTACTTGTGCATACAACACCAACACTTCCAAGTTTGTTACGAGCTACCAGGTTGATAAAAGTAAAGTTGCCAACCCAGGAGTTGTAACATTCTTGCTGCAATACTGGCACTCACCAGCTAGAAAAAATGTAACAAATAATTTTCACTTACTACAAAAGTTCGTGCAGACACCACAATAATTGTTTTTCCATTTCTACAAATCGGTGGGCTAGGATGAGTGCCACTACCGAAGCTATGAATTAATGACGGAAAGGAGACCTACGTATCGAATGAAAGAAGAAACTTGGCCTCTAGATCAGGGTGTTGGGGGAGTGTGTGGAGGATATCAGGGGTGCAGATGAGGCCGAGGAGGAGGAGGACTTGGTAGAGGTCATGGACAGGCCATTTGCTACAATTACGGAATGTCGAGACACTACGTGTGGGAGTGTAAGAATCAGACACGCCCGTCATGTCAATACTGCACTCACTTTGACCAAACAATTGAATAATGTCCCGTGTTGATCACCATGATGTAGGAGAAGAAGACGCAACATCAACGTCCTACCCAGAATTTATAGATGATGAGGGTCGAGCCCCGCGAGGAAGATCCAAATGTGAATATCATGCTACGAAGTGGAATAACAACTCGTGATGATAAAGGAAAACAACCTGAAGAATGTGGGTGGGTCTGCAAGGCCCCAAGAAAGGAGGTTGGGTTTGATCTTGACCGCATGAAGGAAACATTTATGGAGGTGAAGAAAAGCTTCATTGAGGCTTCTACCTTAGGAATAAAATACCAGCTATCGGCGCACCTACAGAGGTTGACCCCTCTATGCTTAGCACCTTCCTGGAGACTTGTTTGAAACTACTAAATGATAGAAAGGTTGTGAAAAGGCTACAAGAATTCATGAAAAAGTGTGTTGTTAAGGAAAATGCTCCTGAAGGACACCGAACAGTTAGAAAGATAGGCAAACATAAGATGAGAACAAGGTGCGAGATGAGGCTCACCGCACAAATAGGATACTATGAAATGGACCAGGTTATTCTGAATTTGGGATCTGATGTGAACATTTTTCCTAAATAGACAGGGGAATGAATGGGGAGACCTATGCTACAATGGTCTCTGATTCAATTGAGGATGGAAACCCAGTAGAAGATTATCCCTACGAGACAATTGCATGGAGTGACCATAGATATAGAAGGTGCAGGCACGCTGGTTGATTTTGAGGTGACAGAAATTGTTGATGATAGAAATCCATACACCATGCTCCTGGGAATTGATTGGGCTATCGACATGAATGGGGTCATCAATTTGAAGAAGCGGACAATGTCGTTTGAAAGAAAATCACTCCATGTTATAGTACCATTGGACCCTGTAGAAGGACCGCGCTATACTAAACCAATCCACGACTATGAAGAAAGTGATGATGATTTGGATCAGATCTTTAAATAATAGTGTGAGACAAAGATTATATAAATCTAATAGGTGATGGATGGATTGCATGGGTCTGCAAAATATCATGTACCTCAAACTCATATGAAGAATTGGAGAATTCACAGAATAGGTTGCATGAAGTATCTATGTTGCGCTGCAATATGATGACTAAATCACTGCACTGTGTTTCCTCGGAGATAAGAAATTTACCTTATTACGATGGTTTAACTGATGTAGATAAGATTTTGGATGATTTTTAAAGAGAATACCCAAAGGATCATCGTTTTTAGGCTCTAGATTTGGCACTGCGCGCTACGCCCGCCCGATGGAGGGGTATGCACAAGGACAACTTTGATGAATGGTGTGATTATAGGAGGATGATGAGGATGTGATTTGGTCATCCTAAAGTGCGGTTAACTAAGAAATATGATGGGGGGAATGATCTGCATGATAATTTAGAAAAGTGGACTAAATTCTACAGAACAGAGCCGCAACCAGAGTGGGTGCACTTATTCTATCACACTCTGGATATAATCCCTATGAATTGGTACCTGGAAACAGAGCTCTGCCATGACACCATGGAGTGGGATATCTTAAGGGAAGGCTTTTTGATGACCTTCAATTTTGAAGATGGATTTGAAAGAATTGATGAGGCACCGCAGGAGGTTAAGGCAACGATCTTTAGAATTCTGCTAGATCCTTTGGAATTGATTCAATCAGATTGGAGCACCTAGCTATGCCATGTGCTAGAATGTTATAATGTGACTGCTAAAGGGGAGGATGGGGATCCAAGGAATATCAATATCCCAGAAATGGAAGGCCACCGCGAGGTCAAAGATCTGCAGATAAAAAACCCAGATATCATCGCATTGTTGAAGACTAGGCAAGTAAACATTAGTACTGAAACAGAGCCAAAATTTGTGAAGATTAGGGATTACTAGGATGATGACACATTGGATAAAGTTGCTGAGTTACTCCACGAGTATGAGGATCTTTTTCCTACAAAATTTTTGGACTTGAAAGGCATCATAGGAAATTTTGGTGTGATGAAAATAACTTTGAAATCGGACATGAAATCCATAAAGCAGAGGCCATATCACCTTAATCCCAAATATAAGGAAAATGTCTTCCTAGAATTGGACAAGATGATTGAAGTGGGCATTATTGAATCAATGGAGGAATATGATTGGGTGATCCCAATGGTAGTTCAGGAAAAGAAGCAGAAAGGAGAGATAAGGATTTACATAGATCTAAGAAATCTTAATGATGCATGTGTCCATGACCCTTTCCTGACACCGTTTACTGATGAGGTACTGAACAATGTTGGAGAGAAGGAGGCCTATTCAATCACTGATGGGTCTCTGGGTACCATCAAATTAAGATCGCGCTAGAAGACAAGAGTAAGACAACCTTCGCGATGGAATGGGATTGTTTTCAGTATACAATGATGTTGTTTGGACTCAAGAATGCACCGACGATATTCTCCTGTGTAGTCATCATGGCATTCAAAGAGTTCATTCACAAATTCTTGGAGGTATATTTTGATGACTCGACAGTTTTTGGGTAAGTAAAGTGCCATGTAGCTAGTCTACGCTTAATTTGGATATGTGCCAAAGATATCAAATCACATTGAAATTGAAGAAATGATTATTCTGTGTCCCATTTGGAATTTTTTTGGGTCATGTGATGTGCAAGCAAGGACTAATGGTGGATCCTGCCAAGGTCATAGCGATAGTCAATTTGGAGGCCCCATGGAGTGTCAAATAGTTGTGCACAACTCTGGCCCATACTGGGTATTATCAAAAGTTCATTAAGGCTTATGCCTAGATTACTACACCTATGGAGAAGCTACTAACGAAGGATGCTGCATTATATTGGGTTGAAGAATGTCAGCGCAATCTGGATGTATTGAAAGTAAAGATGGTCAATGTGTCAATCTTGGTCTTCCTGGATTAGAAGAAGGAATTCCATGTGCATGTTGCTGCCTCATGTATTGTGTTAGGAGTAGTGTTGACACAGGCTAGTGAAGGAGAGATGGATCACCCTATAGCCTTTGTGAGTAGGAAATTATCAAAGGTTGAGAAGAAATACTCAATGACAGAGTGTGAGGGATTGGTTATGGTATATGTGCTCCAAAAATTCAGACACTATCTGTTGGGCGGACATTTCAAGATGTACAAAGGCCATTCTGCATTGAAGTATCTAGTCAATAAGCCTATGTTGGGGGCAAAAATATGTATATTCCTGTTGTTATTTCAAGAATATGATTTTGAGGTAATTGTGAAACCAAGAAGCTTGAATGCAGGACCTGACCATTTGTTGTGCATTGAGACAAGGGAGGAGCCTACTAATTTGGAGGAAGGGTTTCCTGATGCGCAACTCTTCATGGTGCACGTAGCGGATAACCACTCTGTATATATTATCCACTTCTTGACTACAGAGACCGCTCCAGAAGGATATTCCAGTCAGCAGAAGAAAGATTTGGTAGTGCATGCGGCAGATTTCTCAGTAATTGCCGGGCATTTGTATAAGATGGGATTGGACAAGATACTCCGACAATATGTGCTCGATTTTGAATGAAATAGCATCCTCGTTGAAGCTCATGTAGGAGCTGCGGGAGGAAATTATGGAGGAAAGGAAACAACGTAGAAGATTCTGCACACAAGGTGTTGGTGGCCTACATTACACAAGGATGTTAAAGCATATTGTAGGGCATGTGATGCATGTCAAAGAACGGGTAGGCCATCATAAAGGGATAAGCTACCTCTAAATCCTTGGGTGTCAATACAGCCATTTGAGAAATGGGCTATTGATTTGGTAGGGCCAATTCATCCCCCAAGCAAGAAAACAGGTGCGCACTATACCATCACCACGATAGAGTATATGACCAGATGGGTGGAGGCACAGCTTATGAAGGATTGTACAGGGGCCACAATAGCTAAGTTTTTGTTTCAATATGTGTTAAGTAGGTTCAGTTTCCCAAAGTTATTGATGAGTGATTGTGGTATGCACTTCCTCAATGAAATAATCAATGTGCTGACAGAAAAGTTCCAGGTTTATCATCAGAAAAGTACACCATACCATCGTCAAGCTAATGGAACAGTTGAGGCCTTTAATAAGATCTTGGAGAATGTAATAAAAAATATTTGCAATGCATAGCGAAATGATTGGGACATGCGCGTACCAGCAGTATTGTGGGCATACATGACTACTTGCAAAAAACTAATAGTGCAGACACCTTTCTAGTTGGTCTATGGCATAGAAGCGGTGATGCCTATGGAATATATCATGCCTAGTCTATGCATAGTAGCTTTCATAGGGATGGTGGACCACAGAGCCTTGGAAGAATGGCTCGCACAGTTGATGGAGCTTGAAGAGGACAGATTCTTGGTTGGATTTCATCAGCAAGTACAAAAGGAATGTGAAAAAGCATGGCATGATCGACACATCAAGTTGCACACATTCAAGGTAAATGATTTGGTATTATTATATGATAGTAAGTTTGATAAGTTTCCAGGAAAGTTTCAGATGCACTGGTTGGGGCCATATGTCATCAAAGAAATCACAGATAGAGGCGTGGTTCAACTCGCAAAACTTAACGGAGAACCTTTTCTGGGAAGGGTGAATCGAAGTCAGTTGAAGCCGCATGGAGGAGATTTGGCTCAATGACTACATGATGGTAGGACAGTCTTAGTGCTCCAGGTAGTTGTAAGAGAGTGTGGGACTATAAACTACACTACCCAATTTGGGGACTCTGTGACAGGGGGACTACGTGAAAAAGGGTGATGTCTTAGTACCAAAAGCGGTGCGAAGGGAGCTGCACTATGGAGGGAGATACTATGCAACACAGCCATAAAATGATAGTTAGGGTCACTATTCATGATTTGATAGCCAAGAGACGGTTAAGAGGCCCCAATTGAGTGACTCGAGGACAAGTCACAACCTTTGTGTTGCGGGCCTATTGGGATGGGCTCCCTTGGGTCAGTTTTGGGGAAAAAGCCCAAGTTTTTGGGCAAAAGCCCAAAATTTGATGTAAAAAGATGTAAAGTCTCCAAAAATTGTGGTCGCAGAGTGCGTAGCTAGTTAAGAGTCAAAAAGGGTTTTTACCCTCCTTTATGTAAACTTGAGTTGGTTTTTGAAGATCTACCCATGGTCCACAAACCCTGGGAATTTATAAATAGGAGTGTATTAGAAAGTCTAAGGCATAATCAATAATGATGAATGTAATGGGTCAATAGAAGGAAGATTGAGATAGGAGTCTTAGAGTAGGAAATAGCTCTGCAGCTGAGTGCGCAGAGGCCTAGAGTTGTGTCTACAGCTGAGTGCGCAGGGAAGTTTTGAGTCTGTAAGCCCTTACTAGAGATCAATAAAGAATACTATTGTAAAAATTCCTGTGTTTTATCTCTTTACTTCTGTCATGAATGAATGTGATATATGTTGTGATGAATAATGTCTTTATGAAATAATGATATATTGATGCACAAATTTACTTGATCCATCTTATTATCTGAACAGAATTAATGTTAAGTGATTACGCGAAGATCGTAACACTTACTGTTAAAGTTATTGGACACTTAGGTAGATATGAGTAAATACTGATCTAAGGAGAATTTATGGTACATGTAAGTAGATAATTTGCATGTTCAAGATCCGTAAAATCTAGTCATAGACCTTCGCAGAGGTCTAGAGGCCGATTAAGGAAAGTTACAGCGATAAGCCATAAGGGCTTAGAAATCTGCTCAAAGGCAGGTCTAGGTCACAAAAAGACATCACACTGATCTCTCAATGTGAAAATTTGGTTCCAGCATTCCCCCATACTGCTTCAGGTGAGACTTCAGTCCACGCTATGCATATTGATGCCAAAAGGGCCAATAGTGTAGGGATTTGTTTGGCCAAACTAACTCTAAACCTGGGTCAGGACCCCTTAATCCAACAAGAAGGTTGTCTTCTGATCGATGAGTACCTTGCAACAAGAGGAAAGGTCTCATCATAGTCAATCCACTCTACATGTGAAAAGCTATAGTCCACAAATCTAGCCTTATGCTTCTCCACACTACCATATGAAACTTGCTTTACCTTGTAAAGCCAATGAGAGCTCACCACTGACTTGCCCTCCGGTCTCACGACCACATCCCAAACACTGTTACAAATTGTGGAGTCATACTTCTCCACCATGGCATCAACCAAAATTGGCTGCTACATTGCTTCCTTAAAGGAATATGGCTTTCTCACAACACATTAACCCATAAGATCCATGTATCCAGTGTACCTCTTAGGTGACCTCCTCTACCTGTGCTAAGAAGTGGGTGCTCCCACATTCTCTCGCTGATCATCCAACAATCTTTGAGCCTGTCTTGTGCGCCTAAGTCAATGTCTCCACTCTCGGATCCTCTTCACATGGCTGATCCACATCAATCTGAGGCTCCTCAAACTTAAGAGCTAAAATATCCTCATCCGCATGTAGCTCAAGCTCCCTCTCAAGGGAAACTTGCATGGCCTTCTCCTCATCTAATTTAACATCCCTGTGAACCACTGTCATCTTGCTGGTTGGCAAGTACACTCAATAGTTGTTAGGTTTATCAATATACCCCACAAATATTCCCAACCCTAATGTCGGCTCAAGCTTATTCTGTGAATCTTTGGTCACATAGATGTAGGTTTTAACCCCGTATAGAAATTACCTACATATGAATTCTAAAACTAGAAAATAAACAATGGTGAGAGAATAAAACATAAAACAGATACACATAGATATTTTCCCCGGGATCCCAAAACTGAGACTACCAGATTGATTTTTCATTATATTACTTCAATGTTACAATAAATATATATACATGCCGAAGCATCCATAAACCCCAATCCATTAACCCTAGATTAGAACATAACTATAGTGCCCTTAACTGGATTTACAAAATATCATGGACAAAAAACCATCATGCCCAAAACCATGTGCAAAATCCATGCACAAAACCATAGGTAGGTCTTCCCACCTAATATAAGGTTGAAAAAAAAATTCAAGGCGCTGCCCCAAACCTCCTGCATACACACTTGCTATCTCTGGTGCAATGCACATGATGGGGATTTCACCCCCCCTGTGAACCCCTCATGTATGGGGTAGTCGTGGAAATAATATAACACACACCCAAAATTCTCCCACTTGTTGTTTTCTTTCCACAGGGGGCAATAGGAGAGCTTAGTCATTGGTTCAGCCCTGCAATCTCCATTTTTTCTCTACACCAAGAGAACTTTTGAGTGCTCATAGACTTTGTCAATGCATCTGCATTATTCTTCAAAGTGTCCACATTTACTAGCAACACCTTTTTATCCTTAACCATATCCCCCACAAAGTGACACTAAACATCAATGTGCCTTGTCTTTGAATGATAAGTAGGGTTCTTTGCCAAGAAAATTACACTTTGGCTGTCACATTCTATCCTTATAGCTCGTTCTACTAACCCCATACTTGAACACAATCTCTGCAACCAAATTGCTTCCTTTCTTACATGAGTGGCTGCCATGTATTTTGCCTCTATATTTGAAAGTGGCACTAAAGACTGTCTCTTACTCATCTAACTGACTACACCTCCAAATAGGTTAAACACATACCCACTTGTAGATCTTCTATGATCTAGATCTCCAGCCCAGTATACATCAACAAAGCCATGGATGTCCAAAACTATTTCCAATCTGGGTCTTCCTTGGTAGCACAAACCATAATCACTAGTGCCATGCAAATACCTAAAAACCTGCTTCACTGTTATCCAATGCTCCTTCCATGGATTTGACATAAACCTGCTCAAAACTCCCACTGCATGTGTAATGTCTGGTCTAGTATAGACCATTGCATACATCAAGCTACCAACTGCACTTGCATATGGAACACGGAACATGTCCTCTTCCTCTTCTTGTGCCTTGGGACATTATTCAGCAGATAAATTTACAGCTATAGGAATAGGAACCTTCACTAGTTTATTATCTTGCATATTAAACCTTTGTATTATTGTCTCGACATACTTCCGATGTTTTAATAAGAGCTTCCTCTTTTCATGATCTCGTTTAATTTCCATGCCCAAAATATAGTTTGCAGCACCAGGATCTTTCATGTCAAATTTGGAGGACAAATGGGTCTTCAAATCCTGCATAATTTCTTTGTCATTTCCAACCAACAACATATCATACAAATACAAGACCAAATAAATAACACGGTCACCAATTAATTTAAAATACATAGAGTGAGCTTCTTTGCTTCTGTTGAAGCCAATTCCCCATATATATGTGTCAAATTTTTGACACCACATACTTGGTGACTATTTTAACCCATACAAAGACTTTTTCAACCTGCATACCAGGTATTTCTTACCCTTCACCGCAAAGCCTTCAAGTTGCTTCATGTAGATCTCTTTTTCCAGATCTGCTTCCCATATACATAATTTTCACAGAAATCAAAATCTAGAGAGAAATTAGACATACCTTATACCATACCATTACCATGAAGTATTCAAGGGCCCTTCTCTCCAATAAGCCTTTGATGCCATAGCATGGTCTTTTCTCTAGAGACCACTAGATTTTCTGTTCCACTTTCAGGAACCACATAATTGTCACACCCACCAATAACAGTGCTACCCTGATGCTTGTACAAAGTTCCAATCTAAACTCCCCGCATCAATACCAGTTCTCCTTGAACCATCTTGCTGGTATCTTTCTCAAACACTATTTTTACACATGCATCATCCAACTTGCTTACAGACATCAAATGTTTTGCTAATGTAGGAATATGCAGAACACCCAAAAGTGTTCTAATCCTTACACCTTACAACTTCAACTTGAATTTATCGTGACAAACGATTCCTTCCTATCATCCCTTAAGAAGACATCACCATCATCATATTTCTCATACTCGCAGAACCACTCCCTATGGGGTGTCAAGTGAAAGGATGCACCTGATTCAATCAACCATGCCTCATGATATACATGTGTACTTGAATAAGAAGACATGTACAAATCCCAACCTTCATCTGAGGTCGTTTTCACCTTTGCAGAAGGAGCATCATTAGATCCCTTTCATTTCTCAGGAAATTTAGATTTACAGTCCCTTTTGAAGTGCCCTTCCTTTCTGCATTTCTGGCACACATTTATAGGTTTTCCTAGAGATTTAGATCTCCCTCTAAATTTAGATCTCCCACTCGAGGACTTATTTTTGTTTCTCTTTTGGTGCCGTCCTCATATAGACAAGGCATCACCATTCTAGCCCTCCATATTTTTCCATCTCATCTCCTCTGACAACAAGGATGAGACTATTTCATCAAACTACAAGGAAGTTGCATTTCTACTTATTGCAACAACCAGAGTATCTCATGAATCTAGTAGAGAACGCAAAAAAGTAATGCACTTATATTCATTTGAAATTTCAATATCAACATATAGTAATTGGCTTACGACAATATTCAAGGCGTTCGGATGCTCTATCACTGAGTCTCCCTCTTTCATCTTCTGGTTATACAGTTTTTTTCGTAGGAACAATTTATTCACCAGAGACTTAGATTGGTACAATGTCCCTTACTTGTCCCACAAATCCTTCATTGAAGCTTCCTGTGAGACATTCAATAGTACTGAATTTGAGACACATAATCGTATTGTGCTCTTTGCCTTCTGATACAACTTATCCCAGTCTTCAGTGGACATTGTTGTTGGTTTAGTACCCAGATCTATTTCAATCCACTAATATTTATCCACCAGTAGATCCTCCATCTTGATTTTCTACAACTCAAAACTATGACCATTAAATTTCTCGATCTCTATATTTCCATTGCTCACCATCTTCTTTCACCACAATAATCGATACCATAGATCTCCCACTGAACAGGGTCTACCACATGCCTGAGCAAAACCCCTCAGCAGCAAAGGCGTCCCCTTGAAGCCAAAACAACTCTAATACCAAATGTAGGTGTTAACCAAGTATAGAAACTACCTACATATGAATTCTAAAAATAGAAAGTAAACAATGGCAAGAGAATAAAACATAAAACAGATATACATACAGATTTTCCCTTGGATCCCAAAACTGGGACTACCAGATTGATTTTTCATTATATTGTTTTCAATGTTACAATACATATATATACATGTCGAAGCATCCATAAACCCCAATCCATTAACCCTGGATTAGAACATAATCATAGTTCCCTTGACCAAATCTACAAAATACCATGGACAAAAAACCATCATGACCAAAACCATGTGTGAAATCCATGAACAAAACCATAGTTAGGTCTGCCCACCTAATATAAGGTCCAGAACAATTTTCCTGGGGTGCTACACCCGGCGCAATGTACAAGGGTGGCTATCACCCTCCTGCAGGTGTGGTAGTCATGGAAAGAATATAACACACACCCAACAATGGAAATATACCAATGACCCAGAAATCCTGAAGTGACCAACATCTAGCCTCTTACCAGAATAAGCCTTTTCTGGTGTCCTCATCTCAAGTATCTAATGTGGGTATGGTTCTAAACATAAACCATTGTGTTGCATGCCTCAGCCCACAAGTGTAGTGGTAGGCCCTGATCATGCAACATTGCCCTCGATGCCCCTACTATGCTTATGTTCTTCCTCTCAGCCACCCCATTCTACTAAGGGTTATGGGGCGCTGTCAACTCCCATTTAATCCCTTCCATTGTGTTATAAACATATTTGGGCACTGCAACCCCAATCACATATGTCCATAAACCAAGGGCTTCTAAGCCCCTAAAAGTGTTGTTTCATACCCTAAAGGAGCAAGGTCAGCTGATTACATCATCTCCCAAAAGTTCTCTATGAAAAGCTACTCAGAACTGGTCAAAGCAGGACCATACGGACTGCCCAGTGCTAAAGGTGCGATGCATCTCACCTACCACATGAAAAGAGTACGATGCATACTGGAAAGCCCTTCTATAGGGTGCAATGAGTGAGAGCAGACAAATGGCACAAGCAGTTTGCTAGGTGGAAACCCAGAGAATCTTCTAGAAACTGCTCATTTGACACTTGCCTCTCTGAGTTCGCCCAGGGATGAGTAAGAGATCTAAAATCTCCATGTGGAACTAAGAACTATTAGAGAGATGACACTAAACAAAATCCCAGAAGCTGACTCACCCCCCTGCAAATATCTATAAATAGATCCCTCATCCAAGAGATCCAAAGGTTGGAATTTGGTAATTTGCAAAGAGGTGCTGCTGGTTTCTCTTTGAAGACATTATTGGGTGATCTTGCTTTCTGTGAGGTGAAGAGGGCTTCCAAGCTGGGAGGACGGTGCTGGGTTAGACCAAGTGGTTGTAATCCTCTCTTCCATGACTTTTACTAATAAAGCTATTTGAGTTTTCCTCCATATTCTTATGTATCTCTGAATACTGTGTTTGTTATATGCATTTGTATGGTCAATATATATCTGATCCTATATTGTTTACAGTGAAAGATCTCTATACTTTGATGGTATTATTCTACTGTGAATCTGGAGGTGCTCTTTGAAGCTGGACAAGTAAGGAAGCAACAGTGAGATTCTGTCAAAGGGGAAAGGAAATAAGCAAGGAGCCAAGCAGAAGACTGAGGTTGGTACTCTCTACTTCTTTCTCATCTCTCTCTCGTAAAGGAAAAACATGTGACTTTAATCTGTTTGTTTCTAAGATAGCTACCCATCTTAGTGGGACTAGCAGCTTTGAATAGACACTAGATTTCCCGATAACAAAATGGTGACTCCACTGGGGAGTGATTAGTTTGATTTCTTGTCTCTATTTGTTTGATTCATAAACCATAGACGGAGCCTGAAGTCAAGCTAGCTAGCCTTCGAACTGCATTTGCTATTCAAGTGCAAAGTAGATCAATGTTGCTTCAATCAATCTCTGGGTTTGTTTATGAACTGAACAATTGACTTGCAAACATCCTAAGTGCCCTAGAGGTAGCTTGAGTAACCTCATTAGATCAGCCCTATACTTTGTAGTTACTGACTATCATTTGCTTGGCCTAAATCCCTAGACTAAACTGCAAACTGTGACCAAAAACCAAGTTAAAGTCTCGTCCCTGGACCATCACACCCTGTCTTCTTGGAAATCTGGATGCATCACACCTCCCATGTGCAGTAGGTGGGATGCATCCCTGTTTCCCTGTGTTACAGGTGCGATGATCAGACAAGACTAGATCTGCCTCCGGATTTTGGTTTTTTCTTCACTGTCTTTAGTTTTATTCAGGAGTTTTGCTATCTGTGATCAGTAGACCACTATTGAAACCCCCTTTTGTGCATCATCCAACCTCTATTTACAAAGAATTGTAAATGTTTTTATGTATTGTGCGCCATTTACAGTTCTCTTTTACAAAGAAGTAGCTTAATCGAACTGTCATCTTTTGATTTGGAAGTGTCGCAAGTGTCGTTTTCAGTCAAAGAAAAGAATCCTACTGTTCTTGATATTCGATCGTACTATTACTCTTGTATTTGATCTAAATTAGTAGTATTTGAAGTGTCGAAAGCAGTTTTCAATTCAAAATCGTAAAGTGTCGTTTTGTCTCCTTTTCGTTTTTTGAAAAGAAAATTGTTAGTACTGTCGCTTTGAAAGAAGATATAATTTAGATTGTACTTAGCATTCTTTTTGTCATTCATACATTAAGAAAGCAGAAAACAAATACATGCACGTGCATTTGTATTTAGACTGCCTGTTGATTTTGATTTAGGACAGTGCATCTAGTGTGTGCTCTCTGCTCTATTTTGAAAGAATTTCATTTCTCTTTCCTTAGTAGCTAGGATTTTCATTGCAAAAAGAAGATTAAACAATTGTTTATAATCTTAGATTGCATTTTAGGAATTGTATATCTAGATCACGTGGTGAACCTGAAAGGAAAATTTCTTGAGAAATATCAACTGTAAAATAAATTTAATGAACATAAAAACACTTTGGAACCTAACGCACAACATCTAGAAGTCTAGGCTAGAGACGTATTCCGGTGTCGTAAATCCTGGTAACTGTTGCTTTCATCGTAGTTTGGGTGATTCCTCCTCTTTGAGACGATAAGTGCTAGTACATACTTTTGTTCTCACATACTGTCGAGTATATATTGGGAGACCACAATAGGCTATATCCTTTATCCTTAGGAAGTCGTGTCTGTCGCCCTATTGATCACAATGCACTGAACACAGCATTCGGGAAGATTGACTACCATACCGTAAAAGGTATTTTGTAGTTTTGCGATTGGTTTGGTAATCCCTCTGTCTAGATTTCCAGAGTAGTCTCTTTCACTCCTTTTCAGACTCCTTAAAGGAAAAGGTCCATCTGAGCACTTGTCACTTCAGGCTCATTAAAAATCGAGGGCGACTAGAGTCATCTTTAGCTTTTTCTCTACTCTTAAAAAGCGAAAAAGCAAGTTGTGTCAAAGCATCTAAAATTTATTTTTAATTAGAATAACGTCATTGTTCCCTCATTGGTCTTAGGTTGAGAAAATGGAGTCCACCAACCAAGGACTTCCCCTTGGGGGAAGTCCTAGTCCTTTCTCCTCTTGGGGAGATGTTGGTGTACCTCATATGGCCACATTGTCCCTTCCAGGACTGACGATTGGCCTGCCAATATGGATTTTCTCAACGTTTTTCATTCAAAGCATCGTAATTCCTGAACAATCGAATTAGAAACAAGATGATACCAGAGTTTCCCCCCAACCTTATACTTTGTTTGTCTCTCCCTCTCCTTCTTCATCTTCGCTTGGTAAAGATAGTAAAACTAAAAATCATGTAACTAAGAAGAAGAAGAAGGGGAAGGAGAAGAAGAAGAAGGAGCCAACGGCAAAAAGGGGCAACCATGCATCGTCTAGTGAAAATCTACACACTGCATCATCCAAACCTAAATCTCCATGTGTCATATGCAAAGGAGACCACTATCACTGAGATTTTCCTTGCATCCCACGAATCCTAAGGGACTAGTCTCCTCGCTTACACAATCCGGTGTCGTCAACCTCTGACGATCATGTTGAAAGTACACCGTCAACTAGTGAAAGCAAAGTCACCAAACAAAAAGGGAAATCTAAATTTCCCTATAGGCTGTGTGAAGGCAATCATGCCCTTCACCACTGTCCCTTCCTGGATGAAGCTAAAAGAGTCTTGGATAATTGTCCTGCATCACCGCAGCGACTCCCTCCTGGGTAGAGGAAACTCTTGCCAAATCCAATGCTAGCTGAAAATCCAACTGACCCACCTTTGGAGTCAGTCGAAGCACATATCATTGAAGATAAACCCTCAAAGTCCAAATCGGACCAAAGTCAACAGGTCGGGAAGGCAGTCGACCCCATCTTGGCTTCAGAAGATTTACCTTTAGATGATATAGTCACCAAAGAGAATGAGAATGAAACCATTCAAATTCTTTTCGTAAACACAAACTCTGATGAACATGGGGGTAATCTACCCATTCCTTTACCGTAGGAATGAAATTCATTAGAGTTGTATCCAGCCATTTATTCGGTCCCACCTCCAAGCAACCTAGTCATTTCCTTCGATTGGAATCTACTAGGCAGACCCCATTTACCATCTAATGTACCATTTCGAATCATAGTGCAAACTTACAAAATGGTCATGGTTGGTACCATCATAGATGAAGGGGCTTCTGTGAGTATCCTTTCCTCAACTGCTTGGAAAGCGCTTGGTTCGCCATCGCTTTTGCCTGAGATGCGATATCTGACAGGCTTCGATAAAGGAACCAGTCAGTCGTTAGGAATCCTTCCAAATTTTACTATAACTTTGAGAAGGAAAACCGTTTATCTGAATGTAATGGTAGTCCAAGGACCTTTAGATTACAATCTACTCCTTGGGCATGACTACATTTATAGCATGGGAGCCATCGTCTCATCACTCTTTCAAGTAATGTGTTTTCTGCATGAAGGGAGAGTGCTCCAACTCGTAGACCAGCTTTCATTCCCTGGTTCACACATAGCTAATAGTCAAATGCCATCCCTAACAGGTCTTTTTGCACAAGGAATGTCTCATCAATCTCCAGTCCATCCACCTGATGAGTGCGAGTGATTCGGTGGTCAAGCCTGAAACCCAGGGGGCATGCACCCTAGCCTACTTCGGCAGGAAAAATTAAGGTATAGGGTAGGTTTCTGCAGAGGATATATGACTAGTCTGACACACCCGTCTGTTTAGGAAAATGGGATTAGACTGAAATAAGATACCTCTATTAGAAGGTAGGCCTTTCCTAATAGAACAAATGTTTTGTCTACAAATTGAAGGGTAACCTGGGAAGGTAGGCCTTTCCCGATAGAACAAGTGTTTTGTTTGCAAATTGAGGGGTAACCTTGGAAACTCTACTTCGCTATACCAGGAGGCATCCAAATGTTTTGCATGAAAGTGAAAAGCGGCCATTTATTTTCTTAGTTTGTAGGTTCTTAACCATTTAAACTCGTATGATTGGTCATTCCTAGCTTACATAATAAAAGGAGTCGGAGCATAATTTCGAATGGTGCAAGCTCCCTAAAAAATGAACCTATCGATGAGACATCCTTATTGTACGACTGGCACGAGCAGTTCTACGCGAAGTTCAAGCTCATTGAAAATTAAACCTAGCAATGAGCATATGTTCCACCAGAGTTTAAGCTCATTAAAAAATGAACCCATCTCCGGTAAATAACCATTGTGAATGCATTATCATCAGCTTTCAAACCTTGGTCATGTTCTTACCATCACCTCCACTATGTTTTTGCCGATCATTCACCTCCATTTGATTGTTTACCCCTTTTGAGGAACAGCTGTGACGAGTGATCCTATTAGCCACCTTTTTACACTGTCGTGATTGGAAAGTTCCAAACCTTACTTGGAACCAACTTCTATCTGAAAACATCACTCGTTCATAAAAAAAAACGAGTCTCCTTTAAGCTCTTTTCATCTGACTCGTAAAATATGAAAATATTGCCGAGCGATTGGCCTCTCTAGCTCATTAAAGTGATTGGAAGTGTTATCCCTCCCCTAGATTTTAATCTTTTTGGACCTGAGGGATTATTACACAAAAAGATCGAGCGTTTGTCTTGTTCAGCTCGTTAAAACTATCAAAAAGTCATCCCTTTCTCATTGTTTTATACTTTTTCAGACTTAAGGGATTATACTACGAAAAAGGAATATTGGAGTCTTCTTTCTGTCTCTTTTCAAACTCTCTAAAATTGAAAAGGACTGAGTTATCCTTGTTGTTAAACTCATTAAAACAATAGCGACAAACTTGTCCATTTAAACAAGAGCGAGTTTCACTGCCGCTAGGCTCGTTAAAACATAGCGAGGGGTTTGCCCGAAGGGAAAATTATAGAACAAGCATATGTTATCCTCCTCAAGCTTGATAAAAATAAATAGGTACTGGTCAGAAATGACTGGGGAAAATTGGGAAGAAAACTTGAAGAAACATTATTGGTAGCAGGTCGCTCTTGAACATGACACTTTCACTCCATCACCATGATTGAGTCGGGTTGGGTTATTCCGTTCACCGTGTTATCACTCAGGTTGTCCCTTTTGACTCCCAAAGGGATACGGCCGAGGTAACCACAAACCAACTTTGGACTGCAGGCCCTAGCTTGCCTGCAGTCAGAGAGGGCTCTCTCTTTATGATTTAGCTTTATTGAAAGGGGTGATTTTAGGCTAGATATGATGTGCAGGGGTTTGATTGAGTTTTGGCGGGAAAACCGATACTTTCAGGTAAAGAGGCTGAGTATAGTCTGAACGTTCAAACCATTGGGCGTGGAGTCGAGGAGAGGAACTACTGTTGTTTTTTCTTAATAACAGGGAGGGGAAATGGAGCAAGGTGACTGGGGCAGAAGCAACTTTCAGATTTAGAGGATGGCAAGAATGCTAAAGAAAGAGAGGCAGTTAAGAATCTCTCCAACAAATTAGCAAAGGGGGGTTACAAGGCGCTACCTAGGAGTAGTTAAGAATTCCTAGATAATTGGCCAACACAGGCGAACTGGGGTAAACATGAGCCAGACGGAATTCAATGTTCATAACCAATTCATTCAAAAGAAAACATCAAGAAACAGCAGGAATTGAGCATAGAGAGTAGTTAACTAATTCTAGGTTATTCTTTTTTCCTGCTATTTAGATAATGGCAAACACATAAACAAAGATGAGAGGCACTTATTGCTTCGAGCCGCAGCGCAGGAATTCCATCTCCAGCTCTTCAACACATTCATCAACAACAAACAGTCGTTCTCCAAGCTTTAAGCAATCTTTGATTACTGAAAGATTCAGGTATACACAGCGAGTCTCTCGTGAAAAATACCAATTAACCCACACCTAAAACTATACAGAGTGTGGTATATATAGGGCAGAACTCTCTGCAGAGTTTCCTTTATTACATTTTGACCTAATTAGGTCATAAGAATGACTACTTGACCTAATCTTATCTGAAAATAAATGCAAAGAATGTCTCGGGCCGTGCTCAGGGCCGATGTGTCAAAACTGTATTAATGACGCTGTCCTCGGTGGCTTGCTGCAATACTTTCAGCAATGAATGGGTATGGGTCTCTGCTTCCTTGCTGTCCTGGTGCTTTAAATATTTTGATGGTGATTTGAAGGCAAGGATGGGCTGATGCTTATCGATTTGATTTTCTGGGGGCTACATCAATACTCAGGCGCCTCGAGCCCCTACAAGATCATGACTGATTCTTTCTGGTGTCCTTTCTTCCACTGATACTCTCTGACAAATCTGGGCTGCTGATCTGCTGTGTTGCGTGTCTAATCACCAGTAAATGGCCGCTGATCGGCCTCCGTATCATCTGGAATTGTCTTTTGATCGTTTTGGTATACTCTGTGAAGAAAATGGATCATTTCTGCACCTTTTCGGGCTTCTTGGGGCCGCATGGGACGAAGATTCCTTAAAGATTCCCTGAAGATTCTCCATTCTGGCCCAAAAAATCTCATCAAAAACTGCCTCAGAATTCGATTCTGGGGCTCCGAAGTGCGATTTTCGCGCCTCTGCATCAAAAAGGGTTGATGACGTCAGCATTGTACAGCAGGCAACGTCAGCATGACGTCAGCAGGGCGACGTGGCGGGATGACGTCAGCATGACGTCATCTTGTACGGACGATGACGTGGCAGGTACGGTGGCGGGACACGTGGCAGTGACGTGGCAGGAGGCCACACAGGCTGGTGACTGTACAGGGGGGTGACGTGGGGTGTGACGTGGGCAAGGGCGGTAAGCGGTATTATGGCGCACCGCTTATGGGGGATGGTGGTTTCGGTGGGAGGGGTTTCGCCACAGCCCGGCGCGTGACGCATGGCGGGAGTACGGCGGCAAAACCGCCGAACTCCCGGACGCTAAAGCGCAGGCGCTTTGGAGATGAGGATGCCCGCCAGCCGTAGATCTGCGGGGCTGTGGATCGGACGGCTGGCGGCGAATGCGACGGGACAGGGTGTTAACGGGCAGGAATATTCGCGGGAATATTCCGAAATTGATGTGGCCGGACGGATGGGTTATAAACTTTAGAAAATGGGTTTATGGGGTTAAATAAAGGCGCGGGCTAATGTTTATGTACAGGGACTTTGAGTTAGGGGCGGAGTGTGGTTTTTTGGGGGTTTTAGGGTTAGGGAAGAGGTTACTAGCTGACTAGATGTCAGACTAGTTCCTCAATGACTCGGATGGGCTAAAAACAGTCCCAGATGGACTGAGATTTCCCGGACTTAGTAGAAAATATGGCTATATTGCCAGGGAGGGGTGTTTACATAGGGGATTTATATACATGATTTTAATAGGGGAAGGGAAAAAACAAATGGGGAGCTATATAATAAGAGAGATGTTAGTGAACTCCAGCCTGAGTACCTCCAACTGAAAAAACTGCCTCAAAGCAAAAAATGGATTGCTTTATCAAAACGGGAACACAGTAGTGGCCCTTTAGACCAGCCTGCTCTCATGGATACTATCTGGCCATCTGAAGCAAATATGGAGCATTGCAGCATGCATATCACGACATATTTGGCATGTAAAACTGTCGATCATGAAAGATGATTAACCTACTGCAGCATGAGGCTAACAGTGGCTCCACTTGGGGATGGCTTTTCCTTGTGAAAAGTCAAGAACAACAGGTCAGAATGCCTTGTATTCATTTGGTACTGTGTTCTGCAAATTTCTCTTGGCTGGCTGCCTTATTAATCATACCTACCTACCCACCCTAACCAGCACTTATCTTGCTGTTAGGTGAAGTAAAATAACCAATGCAGCCACTTAGGCAAAAATAACATGAGTGGGCTTTGCTGCTTATGCTTGCTAATGACATCAACTGAGAATTTACAATTTGTTATGGTTTTATCAATCTTTGAGAAGATCAGGAAGCTACTGATCTCCTTTGCGGTGTTTAAATACTATACAAAACTATCCTGCAACCTATATATACAACTTTTTGGCTGAATTAAAGTATTGTACAAAGATTCAGGATCACTACCATGCCTTGGAGTCGGGAGATCATTGTCAACTCGATACTGAGCCTCGCAGCCTGTTGATGGTGACGTGCACTGATCTCTTTCATTATTCTGCCTGTCAGTGGATATGTCATTCGGTTCTTGCAGAGGTGCCTTTATTACAATCTGGCTCAAATAGGGCCGGACTGATCCGTGCGGGCTGCTGGTCTACATCTTCTTTGAATGGTTCAGATGGCCGAAAACAAAGAGGCAGGAGATCTATTTGGATGCTCTGGTCCTGTGCTTCTGCTTCTGGGTCTTCCTCAATCTGATATTCAATGGCTCTATTTTTGTTTCCTCCTTGACTGCATGATGATCTTCAACAGCATTTGAAAGCTGCTGCTCTGATGTGCAAGGGGTCTTTTCAACAATCTCTTCCAAAGGCAAAACACAAAAATTTGACATAAAATCGCTTTTAAAATACAATATACACAGCAAAATTTGGTGCAAGAGAAAGAACATGGTCTCTTGGATGATAGTCCAAGTCGAGAGCTTGATCTGCTTATTCAATTCCTTCGGGTTCATTTCTCCAGCAGAGTCTTTATTATGAGGATGAAGTGGAGTCGCCAAGTGGACGATGTAACCTTAAAGTGTCTGATCTCTGTCCACCGCCACAGATCAGTGCTGAACATGAAAAACGCTTAAGAAAAGGCACACTTTCTCCAGAAAACGAGGCGAACTGGTCAAAATTGAGGATTTGCACTAATAAACACATGATTCATCTCCCCAGTGGAGTCGCCATTATGTTATCACTCAGGTTGTCCATTTTGACTCCCAAAGGGATATGGCCGAGGTAACCACAAACCAACTTTGGACTGCAGGCCCTAGCCTGCCTGCAATCAGAGAGGGCTCTCTCTTTATGATTTAGCTTTGTTGAAAGGGGTGATTTTAGGCTAGATATGATGCGCAGGGGTTTGATTGAGTTTTGGCAGGAAAACCGATACTTTCAGGTAAAGAGGCTGAGTATAGTCTGAACGTTCAAACCATTGGGCGTGGAGTCGAGGAGAGGAACTACTGTTGTTTTTTCTTAATAACAGGGAGGGGAAATGGAGCAAGGTGACTGGGGCAGAAGCAACTTTCAGATTCAGAGGATGGCAAGAATGCTAAAGAAAGAGAGGCAGTTAAGAATCTCTCCAACAGATTAGCAAAGGGGGGTTACAAGGCGCTACCTAGGAGCAGTTAAGAATTCCTAGATAATTGGCCAACACAGGCGAACTGGGGTAAACATGAGCCAGACAGAATTCAATGTTCATAACCAATTCATTCAGAAGAAAACATCAAGAAACAGCAGGAATTGAGCATAGAGAGTAGTTAACTAATTCTAGGCTATTCTTTTTTCCTGCTATTTAGATAATGGCAAACACATAAACAGACATGAGAGGCACTTATTGCTTCGAGCCGCAGCGCAGGAATTCCATCTCCAACTCTTCAACACATTCATCAACAACAAACAGTCGTTCTCCAAGCTTTAAGCAATCTTTGATTACAGAAAGATTCAGGTATACACAGCGAGTCTCTCGTGAAAAATACCAATTAACCCACACCTAAAACTATACAGAGTGTGGTATATATAGGGAAGAACTCTCTGCAGAGTTTCCTTTATTACATTTTGACCTAATTAGGTCATAAGAATGACTACTTGACCTAATCCTATCTGAAAATAAATGCAAAGAATGTCTCGGGCCGTGCTCAGGGCCGATGTGTCAAAACTGTATTAATGACGCTTTCCTCGGTGGCTTGCTGCAATACTTTCAGCAATGAATGGGTATGGGTCTCTGCTTCCTTGCTGTCCTGGTGCTTTAAATATTTTGATGGTGATTTGAAGGCAAGGATGGGCTGATGCTTATCGATTTGATTTTATGGGGGCTACATCAATACTCAGGCGCCTCGAGCCCCTACAAGATCATGACTGATTCTTTCTGGCGTCCTTTCTTCCACTGATACTCTCTGACAAATCTGGGCTGCTGATCTGCTGTGCTGCATGTCTAATCACCAGTAAATGGCCGCTGATCGGCCTCCGTATCATCTGGAATTGTCTTTTGATCATTTTGGTATACTCTGTGAAGAAAACGGATCATTTCTACGCCTTTTCGGGCTTCCTGGGGCCGCATGGGACGAAGATTCCTTAAAGATTCCCTGAAGATTCTCCTCAGAATTCGATTCTGGGGCTCCGAAGTGCGATTTTCGCGCCTCTGCATCAAAAAGGGCTGATGATGTCAGCATTGTACCGCGGGCGACGTGGCGGGATGACGTCAGCATGACGTCATCCTGTATGGACGATGACGTGGCAGGTACATGTGGCAGTGACATGGGGTGTGACATGGGCAAGGGCGGTAAGCGGTATTATAGCGCACCGCTTATGGGGGATGGTGGTTTCGGTGGGAGGGGCTCCGCCACAGCCCGGCACGTGACGCGTGGCGGGAGTACGGCGGCAAAACCGCCGAACTCCTAGACGCTAAAGCACGGGCGCTTTGGAGAGGAGGATGCCCGCCAGTCGTAGATCTGCGGGGCTGTGGATCGGACGGCTGGCGGCGAATGCGACGGGACAGGGTGTTAACGGGCGGGAATATTCGCGGGAATATTCCGAAATTGATGTGGGCGGACGGATGGGTTGTAAACTTTAGAAAATGGGTTTATGGGGTTAAATAAAGGCACGGGCTAATGTTTATGTACAAGGACTTTGAGTTAGGGGCGGAGTGTGGTTTTTTGGGGGTTTTAGGGTTAGGGAAGAGGTTACTAGCTGACTGGATGTCAGACTAGTTCCTCAATGACTCGGATGGGCTAAAAACAGTCCCAGATGGACTGAGATTTCCCGGACTTAGTAGAAAATATGGCTATATTGCCAGGGATTGGTATTTACATAGGGGATTTATATACATGATTTTAATAGGGGAAGGGAAAAAACAAATGGGGAGCTATATTATAAGAGAGATATTAGTGAACTCCAGCCTGAGTACCTCCAACTGAAAAAACTGCCTCAAAGCAAAAAATGGATTGCTTTATCAAAACGGGAACACAGCAATGGCCCTTTAGACCAGCCTGCTCTCATCGATACTATCTGGCCATCTGAAGCAAATATGGAGCATTGCAGCATGCATAGCACGACATATTTGGCATGTAAAACTGTCGATCATGAAAGACGATTAACTTGCTGCAGCAGGAGGCTAACACACTGGTCATATCACCATTGGTCCACCGTACCATCCACTTTTGGGGTTAATGCTACCAATACATTTCAGTGTCGCCGATATGTTCAAGAGAAGTTGCTCAGAGAATTCACCTACCCAGCTTGTGTCTCATCCGCTACAATACCTTCACTCTTCATTCTTTCATGACCGCCACCCTGAACCTTGTATCACCAGATTGTTTTCACCTCCACAAAATCAGTTGCTCCATTCCGTATCATAGATGTGGGATCCATTAATGCCTTCCTATGACAAGTCATTTCTTGTTGACATCAGCTCAATATCTAGGAAGCCGACCTAGGGACAACCCTTCCAGTACTTTGAAGCTTGCATGCCTCAATGGCAAGTTTCTCATTTCCAGCAACAGGTTTACACTAATGGCCTTCGACCGAAAGACTTTGCGTGGTGTTTGACATCAACTCATGTATTGACACCACGTGAATTGTACTGCAGTACCTTGAGGGTCATCATCATTGGTGATTCCTCTCGCGCCTGTTAACAGTTTACATCATTGACTGGTAATCAGGTGATTTCTTTCCATGTTCGACATCAGAACATCTTTTCAGACAGATCGACTTGTACTTCGGGCAAAGATTGAACAAGTTTGGAAGACCCCGGATCTAGTTTCATCCATCTGGGCTGCGATATAATCAGGAAAATAAAGACATCAAATGTACATCATTGCTGCATAGATAATCATCCAAACTAAGGGATGATGGCTCTACCAAAATCATCAGTCTGCACACAGACGGTTGTCTATCCTATGTACATGAAAATGAATTTATCAAGCTGAGCATGGGAATGCCCACCTCAGCTAGATCATGAAAATATTATGAAGATAATGTATTGTATTGTATCTTATTACAGGTCACATTCCAGTGCGAAAAACCTTGGATCCTCATTATAAAGCATTTCACTTGACATCAAAAGATTTACGACCTCATGCTTTAGGGGGCAGCTGTTATAGACATATTTGGGCACTGCAAACCCAATCACATATGTCCATAAACCAAGGGCTTCTAAGCCCCTAAAAGTGTTCTTTCATACCCTAAAGGAGCAAGGTTAGCTGATTACATCATCTCCCAGAAGTTCTCCATGAAAAGCTACTTAGAACTGGTCGAAGCAGGACCATACAGACTACCCAGTGCTAAAGGTGTGATGCATCTCACCTGCCACATGCAAAAAGTGTGATGCATACTGGAAATCCCTTCTATAGGGTGCAATGAGCAAGAGCAGACAAATGGCACAAGTAGTTTGCTAGGTGGAAACCCAGAGAATATTCTAGAAACTGCTCATTTGACACTTGCCTCTCTGAGTTCGCCCAGGGATGAGTAAGAGATCTAAAATCTCCATGTGGAACTAAGAACTATTAGAGAGATGACACTAATCAAAGTCCCAGAAGATGACTCACCCCCCTACAAATATCTATAAATGGATCCCTCATTCAAGAGATCCAAAGGTTGGAATTTGGTAATTTGTAAAGAGGTGCTACTGGTTTCTCTTTGAAGACATTGTTGGGTGATCTTGCTTTGTGTGAGGTGAAGAGGGCTTTCAAGATGGGAGGATAGCGCTGGGTCAAACCCAGTGGTTGTAATCCTCTCTTCTATGACTTTTACTAATAAAGCTATTTGAGTTTTACTCCATATTCTTGTGTATCTCTGAATACTGTGTTTGTTATATGCATTTGTATGGTCAATATATATCTGATCCTATATTGTTTACAGTGAAAGATCTCTATACTTTGATGGTATTATGTTGCTGTGAATCTACAGGTGCTCTTTGAAGCTAGACAAGTAAGGAAGCAGTGGTGAGATTCTGTCAAAGGGGAAAGGAAACAAGCAAGGAGCCAAGCGGAAGACTGAGGTTGGTACTCTCTGCTTCTTTCTCATCTCTCTCTCGTAAAGGAAAAACAAGTGATTTTAATCTGTTTGTTTCTAAGATAGCTACCCGTCTTAGTGGGACTAGCAGCTCTGAATAGACACTAGATTTCCCAATAACACACTGCACCTAAGTTCTTAAACGCGGTTGAGGCATATGCACCACCATTATCGCTCCATAGAGATTTAACCTTCTTGCCCAACTCTTTCTCCACCAATGCTTTTAACTCACAAAACTTTGTGAAAGTTTGGTCCTTTTTCTGCATGAACAATATCCAACATTTTCGAGAAAATTCATCAAAAAATATAACATAATACATGTGTTTGGCTATGGATGTTGTCGAGAATGGTCCACACACATTTGAATGGACTCACTCTATAATAGCCTCTGCTCGGCTATCTCTGTTGTGAAAAGAAGACACTGTGTATTTTCCCAAAGTACGCCTGTTGCATGTATCAACTTGCTCACGCATACATTTGGGAAGACCAGTATAGATCTACTGCAATATCTTCAAAGCCAAATGATGCAAGTGGCCCAATTGCCTGTGCCACAACTCACAAATATATCGGCTCTACACTCTTTCTGCTATTGTGCTCAAAGAAGCACACTCCTCTACCTCCATATTATAATGATTCTTCACTCGAATCCCTATCTTCTTTACTTGACTCATGGCTATGTGTCGAAGGAACGTCTTTCCTTTCAAGAAGATCACATCATAGCCTCTATCCTCAAGCATGACAATGGATACCAAGTTTTTATTCAGCTTGGGCACATACATAACATTCTTCAAGGTTAGTGGAGTCCCATGCTCCCTCTAAAAAGTAATCATGCCCAATGCAGTAAAACTATACTTCCTGTCGTCACCCATCTCGATATGCATTTGGAGCTATTTCTCCTCGAGGTCAATGAATAACTCTTTGTCACCAGTCATGTGGAATGAGGCTCCACTATCTAAGTACCATACACTTCCCATCATTGATGACACCATGCATGCAATCAGGGAAAAGTCCAATTCGAATTGAGAAGCCAAAGCCTCACGCTCCGCTCCTCCTTAGGACTTCTTCTTGGACTTCTTGAGTGGATAATTTGTAGAAAAATGGCCCAGCTCATGACAATGAAAGCACTTAAATTTTGTCATGTCTTTCTTCTTACCGCCATGATAAGAATTCAATTTGGAATGGGAATCTTTACCTTTCCCCTTATTCACCTTAATCGCTAAGGCACAGTTCTCTTCATCATCAGTATTTGATGAAGAGCCATCCCTGGGATTCCTCCTGATATCCTCCTGCATCAAATTTGACCACATTCATTCCCAATATGGCAGCTGTTATATCTCCAAACCTCACTCTTGATGTTTGTGATGCTACACTCATGGCCTAGGGCAACTCCTCCTTCCAGACCTAGTCCAAATATTCAAAAAATAGTGTTTTACTCCCTATACGGGACATTGCCCTGAGCTAAACACATGTGTATGTGGGTTTGTGTATACCCAACCCGCGTATGTGTTTTAAAACACTTACAAAAAATTAAAACACCTTAATTTCGGGCGGAGATCGTGGGTTTTACCTGCTGATTACCTATTAGTGCCCGTGGCCCAACTGTTCCCAACGAATTCCCAACTAAAAAACTACTTGGGAGAAGTATAAAAAGGCTTCAATGAGAAGGCCTAACGGAGGAGAGAATAGAGAGAAAGATCACTCTGTTGAGATTTTCCCTGACTAGGTCTGAATATCCTTATGCTTCCAGCACTTCCCCCATTTACAGGAAACCCTTGTTTCCTTGTGTGACGATGTCTTTCTACTTGAGAGATCATGTAGTAAGTCATGGAAGGAGTTTATTGAAGGCTTGAGACTGGATGAATCTGGAGGATGGTTCCGCTTGGAGCCTGCGAAAGGACGAATCAGGTGAAATCATTCCTTTCTGTACTTTAGTTATTTATAATAAAAGAAACAATTTTCTTGTTCCTGATGTCTTTCTCAAGTAGAAAGACATCATCACACAAGGAAAAAAGGGTTTCCTGTAAATGGGGGAAGTGTTGGAAGCACAAGGATCTTCAGAACTAGTTAGGGAAAATCTCAGCAGAGTGATCTTTCTCTCTATTCTCTCCTCCCTTAGGCCTTCCCATTGAAGCCTTTTTATACTTCTCCCAAAGTAGTTTTTTAGTTGGGAATTCATTGGGAACATTTGGGCCATGGACACTAATAGGTAATCAACAGGTAAAACCCGCGATCTCCGCCCGAAATTAAGGAGTTTTAATTTTTTAAGTGTTTTAAAACATATACGTGGGTTGGGTATACACAAACCCGCATACACACGTGTTTAGCTCAGGGCAATGTCACGTATAGGGAGCAAAACATTGTTTTTTGGATATTTTGACTAGGTCTGGAAGGATGGGTTGCCCTAGGACATGAGTGCAGCATCACAAACATCAAGAGTGAGGTTTGGAGCTATAACAGCAGCTTCTCCCAACCATTGACAAAGTCCTGATAACTATGCCAACTCTTTGGGAGCCCTAGAAGAGCAAGAATCACCATATCATCCTCAGTAACCATGATTTCGATACTTCTAAATTCATCACAACACTGAGTGAACTTGGTCAAGTATTTTGGAATCATCTCACCTTTCTCCATTTTGATTTTTCGAAGTTCATCCTTCAGTGCGAATTTCCTTTGGTCCATGTTCTTCTGATACAATTTTTTTAATTTTTTCCACATAGCATACATAGTTTCCTTGCCATGGAGACTTGAGACAATGTGGTCTCAAAATCCCTCAAGGATTATCTGCCTCGCCTTCGCCATACACTTCTTCCATTCGGCCAAATTTTGTGCAACCGATGCTACTAGCTTAACAATTTCTTGATCAAAAAATTCCTTCAACCCATTATCCTCTAGCACAGCCACCATTTTGTCCCTCCAGGCTATACAATTCAAGCTAACTTCCAAGGCATACTTGAGCCACAAACCATAGAACGTCATCTGCTGATCCTAAAGTATGTATTGCAAATTTGAATTTCACTTGTAACCCAAAACTCAAAACTTCGAAATCTCCTCTACTATATTGTTCTTAGTTCTTATACCATGTATAAAATCCTGTAGATTCACAAGCTCGTGCAATGTACTAAAATACAGGACAAGAATGTACTTCTACTTTCGACTAGTGAAAGCTAAAAGATCAATGAAAACAATATGAACAGGAAGAAGTAAATCAATTGCACATAACACAAGATGTATATGGTGAAATCCATTGCTCAAAACCCCACTATCTGTATTGCATATATCACAAATATGAGTGAATATAAAAAGCTTTTTCTCACTAGAACAATTCCACACAAGTATGTTCAACTCTCTCAGCTCACAAGCAAGCTCTTGGCCAGCACTTCACCAATTTTATGGCTCTCGAAGCCCATATTTCCTTGCGCAATTCCTAGGATGAATAGCTTGTATTTAAAGGGAATTCATGCTTCCAAAACTATGCAATCCAAACCTAGGTCCTTTTCTGATTGCATGCATGATCTATACAACTCAGTAAATCATACAACTAATAGTAGATTGTCCCTGCACTCTAGTCTCAACTGGGTCTTTCTCAGAATCGACATGCATGAGTTTTTTATGAGGGAATATTCAATTATCTAGAGTGACACTTGCGGATGCACTAGTGCACTAACTGACTATTAACTCTCTATTAGTTCAACAAACACTTTGGAACTAATTTAACTGAACATAACTCAATAAACTAAGTTATCTAATAACAACTCACAATTAAACTCATCGTGGACCCATAAAACGTATAGAGAACATATACATGACTTCAGAAAGATTTCCAACTCAAAATTTCTAAGCTACTTAAGTTAAGTAAACTTAATTAAATATTTACAAGTTTCTATGAGAATAGAATTCGATTTAAATTATCAATTTAATTCAAGGACAAATTAAACTGAAATTTCTTGTTGCCATTTCTCAACATTGAAGTTGTTCAATATTGAGTTGAAAATTGATGACCCTCTTGCCTTAGCATCATAAGTAAGATCCATTATGCATGACATAAAACCCACTGGTGTTTAAATATATATTCCTCTCATAGCTTATGTCTAGGCACTATATCCCACCTATTCACATTATCTTGAGTCATTGCAAGCAAGTCAAAACCTTAAGGAGAATAACTTTGACTTCGCTGAGAAGAATTTTGTTGAGAGAGAGAAGGATTTTTGGAAGAAGACAACTCACTAGTCTTTTGAAGAATATTTGTGCCTTTCAAAAAAGAAAAATAATAATGAAAAATATTCTTCTAGAGGAAGAGGTGGCCGAAGAGGAAGATAAAGGAAGAATCTTAGAGGCAGGGGGGTAGACATTTCCAAGGAGAACTTTCTGATCTTCATTGCATATGATGAAATAGAGATGGACATTATGCTTCCACATGTAAGCTTCCTTGGGACAGAATTGAGTAGGAAAGAAATCAAGGAAAAGGTAGAACACCTGACAAAGGGAAAGGTAAAGCACCTGAATCCACTCATTATGTTGTGGCACATTGCAATATTGGAGTAACTGAAGACTTATTCAATGCTTCACTTGCTTCAAGGAAAGGTTCTTGGTTCCTTGATTCAGGATTGACTTGCCACATGACTTTTGGAAGAGATTTCTTTGAATAATTCATTGATAATGTTGATGGAGTAGTATACTTTGCAAACAAGTCAAAACTCAAGCCATCATGGCTTGGCACGATCAGGCTCAAATTGCCTAGTCTTCCAGAGTTTCTTCTACATGACGTTTTATACCTCCTAGAGTTGAAGAGAAACATGGTGTATTTGTTCCACATCCACCATCAAGAACACTCTATTCATATATTTGATGGCAAGTTCAAGGCCATAAGA
The DNA here is from genome assembly GCA_031772625.1 of Pinus tabuliformis. Taxonomy (NCBI): domain Eukaryota; kingdom Viridiplantae; phylum Streptophyta; class Pinopsida; order Pinales; family Pinaceae; genus Pinus; species Pinus tabuliformis. The sequence continues at coordinate 1,950,255,930 of CM062816.1, forward strand.
GCATCAAATCACTCACTTGTCATGACTAGAATAGAGGAAGAAAGACTTCTAAAGCTGCAAGGAACCTATGCGCGTGCATAAACATTTTCCTACATTTATCACTATGATGAAGGTATATTTCCATCAAGTCTTTTATGGCATGATATATTTGGACACTTGAACTATGACAGCCTGTGTTTATTGAAGAAAAATGGTGTTACTAGTTTTCCTACAATCCCTAGGAAACTTGAGCAATGTGATACTTGTATCTTAGGAAAGCACAACAAACAGTATTTTCATGATTCTCCTTCCAGAGCACATAGAAAACTTGAACTCATTCATTTTTATTTATGTGGCCCAATGCATGTTCCTTCTGCAAATGGTAATAAATATATGATGAAATTTATTGATGACTACACTAGAATGTTTTGGGTTTACTTATTGAAGAACAAATATGAAGCTTTTGAAACATTCAAGGACTTTCATAGATGCATTGAAATGATGCAAAATCTGATATTGGCTCTATTCACACTGATAAGCAAAAATAATATACTTCAAACAAATTTGAAAACTATCTTCATCCTCATGGGATCAAACATCAAACAACATGCCTTATAATCCCCAACAAAACAAAGTAGCTAAAAGAATGAATAGGACAATCTTAAATATGGTACGTTCCATGATGTTTTTCAAGAATCTTAAATTGATGTTTTGGTCTGATGCAGTTCTATGTGTTTTGTGTATAAATAATAGGTTTCCATATAATGCTATAAAAAACAAGACTCCCTATGAAATGTGGTATGACCACATTCCTTCATTGAGGCACCTTAGGGTTTTTGGTTCCACCTGTTATTCCTTGATTCCCAAAGAATAGAGAAATAAAATCGGTGCAAGGAGTCATAAATGTATCTTCTTGGGGTACTCAAATACCTCCAAAGCATATTGTCTCTATAATGAAGTGAATAAAGAGGTTATAATATATAGATATGTGATATTTATTGAGCTTCTAATACTGGCAATTTTGTTGAGTGGCAGCTTGATTGCTTGGATAGATTCAGACATGAAAATTCTTTCCAAGCGTTTGATAATGAGATTCCACATATTTAAGGGGAGATCCCTATATTGGATCAATCCATGGAATATTCTTCTAAAGCACTCTCTCCCTCACATGAAGCTCCAGCCATTGATGACACTTTGACTGATGTGATTGACAGAATTGGGAGAGTCAATCTTGATTCAACCCCACCTCAATTAACTAAGAAACCTGGGCCATCTCAAAAAGGTCCTCCAAAATGGTTGAAAAATACACTTGAAAGTTTTCATCCTGATGAGGTTGCAAAGACAAGAACAAGAAGCTCAACCAAATAGATGGAGATGATGTAGATGATTGAGATTCACTTATTGATATGGATGTTTCTTATGATTGTGAATTGAATTTGTCTACATATTTCGAACCAAATTCATTCAAAGAAGTTGCTTCTCAGGATGAATGGAAAGAAGTGATGCAAAAAGAATATGATGCTTTGATAAATAATGGCACCTAGAAGCTGGTTGATCCTCCTTTCGGAACTAAACCAATAGTCTGCAAGTGGGTATTCAAGAACAAGTATAAAGGAGATGGCTCACTTGACAAGCACAAAGCCAGGCTTGCAGAAAAATGTTTTCACGAAAGGAATGGGTCGACTATGAGGAGACTTTTTCCGCTAAAGAAAAATGGGCTACCATTTGGACACTATTTATCTTGGAAGCTCAGAATAGTCGGAAAGTCCATCAAATGGATGTAAAAATTTCTTTCCTGAATGGAGATATGAATATGCTCAGTCAATTGGGAGATGAAACCCAATAGTCTCCATCTCCTTCTATATATTCATATTATCTCTTAATGCAAAGGCAACAAGTTATTCATGGAGTTACTCCTTGCCTGACATGGTATCGGATCCAGCCTCCTTTTTAGCACCTTTCTCCCTGTAACTCCCTTCTAAAATTTTGCAGCTCTGCAATTTACCATTTCTACCATTTCTCTACGTACTATTTTTAGTTTTTCTACCTCCCTGCCACTGACAACGTTGGACTGCCCAAGTTAAAGAAATAATTGATAATGTTTCTGGATTTCCTTACTAGACAACCAGAGTAAGGGCTTATAGATGGTGATCAACAGCGCATTGAATATAAGATATGTGCTACCATGAAGAGTTGACTATCATATGTGTTGGTCGTTCTGGTCAATTTGTGTGTTAATCTTTGCATGCAAACTCTACATTGAATTTTTTGGAGATCAAAACCCTTGTCATAGTGAAACTTGTATGCCTAACATTAAGGTATGAGCTATGTTGGGTAAATTTTTCGGTGGTAAATACACATTTCTCTTAATTTTTTTTTAAAAGGTTGATATATATTGCATGGTGAAAATTCTTCTTAGAAGTTTGATATACTTGTATGTTGAATTATTCATGTGTGCATTCAATTTTTTGTGAAGGTTGTGTATGGTGAAAGATTATTAGTTAAATTTATTTTTGAATGACATGTTGGCATGGTTCATAAACCCTTTCTCTTGAAATCCATTTTGTTCACTACCGAATCAAGTGCACGTTGACTGGTGCGTGTACCCTGAATGCTTAATGGTTAAACCATTTTTGTTACTACGAGTTCCATTGACCGTATGTTATGTTGGTATGCATTGATGGTTGAATGATATGATTCTTAAAAAAAAAGAAACTCGATACATGTTTTTGAAGAGGCCAATATACATATATGGCATAATATAATGGCTTATGGTAATGGTGCATACAAGAATCAATTATGAAGACCATTTTTTTTGGAGTCATAATTCCTACATTGAGATCTATTTATAAAGTGCATATGTATGGTATGACTTGATATGAATAATGGTATATGAAATTAAATTACGTGGTATATAGAAAGTGTATGTTGAAGATTATATTTGAGAGCTTTTTGAATACATAACCAGTAATATTTATAACAAAGACATCAAGCTTTTATTGCAATCACTATAATTATTTTGAGACCATATCATATGATATGGTGCGTTCACTCATATCCATCATGGGGTAGTTCTCTCTGGAAAAGAGAACTACCATGAGTGGTCCAGTATAATAAAAAACACCCTTATTTTCAATGTGTTGTGGAAAGAAATTTGTGAAGGAGAAGGAGACAATGCACCTAGAAATCCACTTCTGATAAGGAGCTTTCCATCTAGGAAAAAAAGAACAACAAGGTTTATTCCTTGATTGTAGCATCTATAAATGAAGAGGTGAGTCAACATATTTTGTCATTTTCAAATACATTTGAATCCTTAAAGAAATTGAAGGAAGTGTATGACTTACACTCTAAACTTGAAGTTGTTCAATCTTGAATTGAAAAATGATAACCCTCTTGCCTTAGCATTAGAAGTAAGAAAAATTATGCATGACATAAAATCCATTGGTGTTGAAATACGTATTCTTCTCATAGTTTATGTCAAGGAACTATATCCAACCTATTCACATTATCTTGAGTCATTGCAAGAAAGTGGAAACCTTAAGGAGATTAATTTTGACTCCCTCAAAAAGAAGTTTGCTGAAAGAGAGAACGATTTTGGGAAGAAGACAACTCCGCAATCTTCTAATGAATCTGTGTGCCTTGTAGAGAAAGGGAAGAATCATACACAAGATTCTTCTAGAGGAAGAGGTGGCCGAAGAGGAAGAGGAAGGAAGAATGTTAGAGCAAGGGGGGAAGACATTTCCAAGGAGAAAGGTTTTATCTTCAATACATACGATGCAATAGAGATGGACACGATGCATCCACATGTAAGTAGTCTTGGGACAGAATTGAGTAGGAAAGAAATGAAAGAAAATGTAAAACAACTAATTCAGTTGTTATATCTTTTCCTTCATTTTTTTCCTTATCAATTATGTGCCAAGACAACTTACATTTGGATGCATCATGTCGATCTCTATTGCATCATATGTAATGAATATCATACCTTTCTCCTTGGAAATATATACCCACCCTACCTCTAAAATTCTTCCTTCCTCTTCCTTTTCAACCACCTCTTCCTCTAGAAGAATATTGTGCATGATTCGTCTCTTTTTATGCAATGGAAATAGCTTCATCAGAAGACTAAGGAGTTGTATTCTTCGGAAAATCCTTCTCTCTTTCAGCCAACATCTTCTCAAGGGAGTCAAAAGTAATATCCTTAAGGTTTATATTTGCTTCCAATGACTCAAGATAATGTGAATAGGTGGGATATAGTGCCTTGACATAAGCTATGAGACAAATATTTATTTCAACACTAGTGGCTATGTCATGCATAATGGATCTTACTTCTAATGCTAAGGCAAGAGGGTCATCATTTTTAAATTCAATATTGAACAACTTAATCATTAATTGAACAACTTCAAGTTCACAATGTGAGTCATACAATTCCTTCAACTTATTTAAGGCTTCAAAGGCATTTTAAAATGGTGAAATATGTTGAATCACCTCTTCATTTACAGATGCTACAACCAAGGCATAGGCCTTGTTGTTCTTGTTTTCCCAGATGGAAAGCTCCTTATCAGAAGTGGGCTTCTCAAGTGCATTGTCTCCTTATCCTTCACAAATTCCTTTCCACAACTCATTGAGAATAAGGGTGTGTTTTATCTTCCTACACTACTCATGGTAGTTCTCTTTTCCAGAGATAACTACCCCCACAATGGAGATGAGTGAATTCATCATATTATCTTATCTAATCACCAAATAATTATAGTGCTTGCAATAAAATCTTTATGTCTTTTTAATAAAGCTGACTAGTTATGCCTTCAAAAATCTTCCAAATATACTCTTCAACATACACTTTCTATATACCATGTAATTTTATTTGATATATGTTGGCTTAAGGGGTCCTGACCCAGGTTTAGAGTTAGTTGCACCAAAAAAATCCCTACACTATTGGCCCTTTCGACATCAATCCTCTTAGTGCGGATTGAAGTCTCACTCGAATCAATATGGGGGGATGCTGGAACCAATTTTCGGCATCCAGATATCAGTGTGATGTCTTTTTGGTACCTAGATCTTCCTTTGTGTAGATCTCTAAGCCTTCAAGTCTTAGTGTTGTAATTTCACTCAATTGGCCTCTAGACCTCCGCGAAGGTCTACAACTGGCTTTTCTGGACCCTAAACAGGAAAATTAACTACTTACGCACACCATGGATTACCCTTAAGTTAGTTTATAGTCAGATCTACCTAAGTGTTCGATAACTTTAACAGAAAGTTTTATGATCTTCACATAATTACTTAACATTAATTGCATTCAGATAATAAGACGTATCAAGTAAATTCGGGCATCAATACATCATTATTCTATAAAGACATCACTGTGCACTCAGCTTCAGGGGTGCATGCACTCAGCTACGGAAACTATGCTAGGCCTCTATCCACTTAGCTGCAGAGATTTTTTCCCCTCTAAGACTTACTACTCTGTGCTAGACTTCCTCATTCATACCCATAGACAAAAGCATCTATCTGCCTTAGGCTCTCTAAGACACACCTATTTATACAATCCCATGGTCTGCAGACAATGGGTAGATCTTGAAAAGCTTATTCAAGTTTACATGAATGAGGGTAAAAACCCTTTTTGACTCTTAACTAACTTTTTTCTCCACATCCATAATTTGCGAAGACTTTACATCTTTTTACATCAAAATTTGGGCTTTTGCCTCAACACTAACCCAGGGGACACCATCCCAACAATATACCATTATTCATATCACGTCATACCACACATATGAACTTTATAAAGATATCTCAATGTAAGAATTATGACTCTAATAAAATATGGTCTTCATAATTGGTTCATGTATGCACCATTCACCATATGCAATTATATTATGCCATATATGTATATTGGCCTTTTCAAAAAAATGTATCAAGTTTTTTTCTTTTCTTTTAAAGAATCATATCATTCACTCGCCAATGCATACCAACATAATGTATGGTCAATAGAACTCATAGTAATAAAAAATAGTTTAACCATCAAGAATTTAAGGTACATGCACCAGTTGATGTGAACTTGGTTCAGTAGTTGACACCATGGATTTCAAGAGAAAGGGTTTATGAACCATGCCAACACATCCTTCAAAAATAAATTCAAATCATAATATTGCACCATACACGACCTTGATAAAATGCACACATGCATACTTCAACATACAAGTATATCAGACTTCCAAGAAGTAGCATCACCAGGCAATATATATCGACATTTTAAAAAACAATTAAGAGAATTTTTTATTGACCACTAAAAACTTCACCCAACAGAGTGCATACCTCAATGTCAGGCAGACATATTTCACTGTGGTAGGGGTTTCGATCTCCAGAAAATTAAATGTAGAGTTTGCATGGAGAGATTAACACACAAATCGACCATAATGACCAACGCATATGCTAGCCAACTCTTCATTGCAGCACATAAAAAATCTTCAACATAACATTGATCACCATCTACAAGCCCTTGTTCTGGTTGTCTAGCCGAGAAAGCCAAAAATGTTATCACTTATTTCTTTAACCTCTATAGTCTAGAATTCTTGGTGGTAGGGCGGTAGCAAAATTAAAAATAGTACGCATAGAAATGGAAGGAATGGTAAATTGAAGAGTTACAAAATTGTAGAAGGGAGTTACAAGGTAGAAGGTGCTAAAAAAAGGAGGTTGGCTTTGATACCATGTTAGGCCAGGAGTAACTCCAAGAATATCTTGTTGCCTTGGAATTAAGAGATAATATGAATATATAAAATGAGAGCGAGACTATTTGGTTTCATTTACTAATCCCAATATTAGGTGTCAATAAAAGCATCATATTTTTTCTGCATTGCTTCTTTCCATTCATCTTGAGAATCATATTCTTTGAATGAATTTGGTTTGAAATCTGTAGACAAATTCAATTCACAATCAAAAGAAACATCCATCTCAACGAGTGAAACAGGATTGTCTACATCATATCCATTCTTTCTAGTTGAGCTTATTGTTCCTGTCTTTCCAACCTCATCAGGATGAACAAATTCAAGTGTCTTTGTCAACCATTTTGGAGGACCTTTATGAGATGGACCAGACTTCTCATTTGACTGAGTTAGGGCTGAATCAATATTTAGTCTCCCAATTTTGTCAATCACATCACTCAAGGTATCATCAGTGGTTGGAGCTTCATGCAAGCGAGAGAGTGCTTCAAAAGAATATTCTACAGATTGATCCAGAATAGGGATCCCCCTTCATGATGTGGAATCTCATTATCAAACTCTTTAAAAGACTTTACATGTTTGAATCTGTCCAAGCAATCAAGTTGTTGCTAAACAACATTATCAATCTTGGAAGATTCAAGAAATATCACATCTCTAGATATTATAAAATTATTATTCACTTCATTATAGAGACAGTATACTTTGGAGGTATTTGAGTACCCCAAGAAGATACATTTGTGATTCCTTGCACCAAGTTTGTTTCTTTGTTTCTTGGGTATCAAGGCATAACTAGTGGAACCAAAAACCTTGAGATGCCTAACCGAAGGAATGTGTCCATACCACATTTCATAGGGAGTTTTCTTTTTTATTGATCTAGGAGGATCTTGTCAGTCCAGTGTATCTAGAAAGTTCAGGTTGTCTTTAGCTTCATCAACTTTGCCAATGTTGTCTTTAGTTCTTTCGGTGTTGTTTACTTCATCATGGTAGATGTGGTCCAAATTGTCGATCGATGATGTTTGATGATTGATTGTCACATGGTGAAAATATCATTTGTAATGGTTTTTTTTATATAAGGTGATGAGAAATATTTATTACCTACGCTAAGCGTAAAACCTAGCAATCATGGGTTTAAAACATAAGTCCTAAACCTATACACATAAACATAACCTAAAAACCCAACTATCGGACTATATATTAAAAAATGCAATACAAATACCTGACCCATAGTCCCTAACCGCGAGATCTAACCATAGCAGAACCGGTGAGCATGTGAACGCGGGTGGAGGAAACAGTCACAATTCCTAAACCACATCGTCTAGTTAACCACAATAGAGATCGTAAAGTTGTCAAATGTCAGGGCATGTGAATAGACTTACCGCAATTTGGAAGACCGTGATTTGTCGGAGAGGTTTGTTGTGACCGCTGCGGAGATAGCTACAAATGCCACCAAAACAGGTGTCACATGCTAGCAGATTTGCTATACTCCACACTGTTAGTTGACCACAGTGGGTTCAGAGTTAACCCAAAGTTCTATTTTGGATTTATGTTGGTTTTTGGCATAAATATAATTCAATCACGATGTAACCACTCCCTAAGGTGTCTTCATCTAACAAGACCAAGCACATTCAACCTTTCATGCAACCATTCATGCCTATCTTAGCTTCAAAGCCTCAAATGAACCTGAGGGGTTATAAATTCATCATTTTTCTCATGTAAAAAGTATTAGAGTGATTTTGAGTCTTGTAAGCAAATGTTGAGCCAAAGAGCCAGTTATTGATTTGAGTGTATCTTGGTCGTCCGAAGGTGGAATTGGGAACTAACACAGGCATTGGAAAGCTATGATAGAGAGATTTCTCTTGACAGAGACTAGAAGTGATTTTGTGCACATTTAGTCTGGTGTTTTTTCTATGTAAAATACCTCTTTCAATCAATCCTAATAAAGAAGACACCCATCTTGAAAGCAGACCCAGAGATGTAGTCCTTCAAGGACGAACTTTGTAATCAATGTTTGTTGTCTTCTATCTCTATTCTTATTGAAAATTCAAGCTTAATTATGTTTCTTAAGTTATTGATTTAGTCTTAAATCGACTTCTTTCCTTCAAGTCTTCCACAATCAGCACTTAAGGCTAACAATCAATTCATTGTTGGAAATTAACCAATTCTAGTTCGGTTTTAGTTTATGATCAATTTCAGATCATATAATTTGGTATCGGAGAAGGTTGTGTTTGGTAGAATTTTTCCAGTGAATGTTAACCCGATCTAAATCGCGATGTGGAGAAGGAACACTTAAGGAGTTTGATCCAGAGATTGGAAAGTGAAAAGTCACTCATAAGTCGACCATGATAGGATCTAATGCAAGTGAAACTTCTGAAGAGAAGATGAGTGAGGAATAGTTTCATAAAGTGTTTTTGAGCATGCAACAGATGTTGGGAGAACTCTACAAAGATAAGAAGGTGAGAGATGCAACTTCTTATTTAAAGACATCGAAGAAGGACAAGGGTAAAGGTAAGGCTGATAAATCTCCTTCTCCTCGATCATCTCCATCATCATCATCATCTTTTTCTTCTTCTAGTTCAGATTCTGAAACAGAAAAGAAACCTAAGAAAACATCTCTTTTGAAACTTGATGTAAAATTTGAGCTTCCTATTTATGGTGGCGAAATGAATCCTAAAAAGTTAGATAACTAGATTAAACAGTTAGAAGTGTATTTTCATATTCAGAACATATCTGATGATAAAACGAAAATTCAGTTAGCTTCACTTAGAATGGGGGGAACAACTTTAATTTGGTGGGAAAGTAAAACTCAAATATATGTAAAGTGGAAAGGTAAATTCATCTCTTCATGGTCTAAGTTTTTAAAAGCTCTCGGGAAATAATTCTATCCTTTGGGACATATGCAACAAGTTTTTTTTTATTGTCAACATTTGAGGCAAGGTAAGGGGCAGAATGTTCAAGAGTTTACTCAAGAATTCAAGAAGAAATATTTGGCACTTGGTATTCCATTGGATACATGTGAAACTTTATTAAAGTACATTGGCAGTTTACATTCATATTTACAACATACATTATTGATGTTTAATCCTGATGACTTTGATGAAGTGTGTTCAAGCCATACATATTGAATCAGGTGGCAAACCATTCAAGTTTTCACAGAAACCATCCAGATAGTTGGAAATCAAGGATTCTGAAGACAACAAGAGGAAGGGTAATTTCAAGGGAAAGACATCAGCGATGGCTTAGAAGGAAAGTGAAATACCTACTTGTACTCATTGCCATAGGATCAGACATGATGAGTCCAAATGTTGGAAACTTCACCTAGAACTTAGACCGAAGAAGTTCCAGAAGAAGAAAGGTAAAAAGAAGGCTAATGCAACAATCCAATAAGATTTGGTCTCTGACTCAGGTCATGAAGGTAAAATAACCACAATGGTTTCGACAAGTAAAACTTCTAACATTGGTTCAAGTTCTAGTACTTCTACACCTTCTTCAAACATAAATCATCTAAATGAGGATAAAAGTGTTTAATTATTTCACATAACGATAACTTATAAGGACAAGGAAATAGATACATTATTTGACAGTGGATCACAGGAAAATTTAATATCTGAATATTTAGTTAAGAAATTGGGTTTGGAGACATAGAATCATCCAAGACCATACCCACTAGGTTGGCTAAATAAAGAGACTCAGATTAATGTCACAAAGAAGTGTCGGTTAAAATTTTCCATAACAACTAATTACATTGATGAAGTGGATTTAGATGTGATTCCAACAGACATATGTGGAGTAGTGCTAGGAAGTCCTTATCTCTATGATCGTGATGCAGTGTTTCATAGGAAAGAGCATAAATATCACCTTAAGAAAGATGGGATTGAATATATTGTCATGGCACATAAACTCAAATCACACTTGGATTTAGTTTCATTTAATCAGATGAAGCTATTAATAAGTTCAAGTAAGAAATATGTACTCATGGTTGTAAAATAACAACATAAGGATCAACAAGATGCTTTTTCAGGTTGTAAGTCTCAATTTAAAGATATTTTGGTTAAAGTGGTAGAATCTTTTCCAAGTCTATTTAAAGAACCAAAACATCTTCCTCCTAAGAGAGAAATACAACAAGAGATACAATTGATGTTTTATGCCCCTCTTCCAAATATTGGAATATATTGCATGTGAGCTATAAAGAATGAAGAAATAAATAAATAAATCCAGGAATTGATTGAAAAAGGTTTTATTCAACGCAGTTAATCTCCATGTGGCTCACCCATAATTTTGGTTCCTAAGAAAGACGGTAAATGGAGAATTTGTGTCGACTTTAGGGCCTTAAACAAAATCAGAATAAAAAATAGGTATCCTCTTACCATGGTAGATGATTTACTTGATCAACTAAAAAATGCCTTTTATTTCACTAAGTTAGATTTAAGAAGTGGGTATCATCAAATTCACATAGCAGAAAATGGCATATGGAAAACTGCATTCAAAACTAGGCAGGGACTATTTGAATGGTTAGTAATGCCTTTTGGTTTGTGTAATGTGCCAGCAACTTTCATGTGGGTTATGAATGATGTATTCCACCCATACATTGATAAATTTATCATAATATACTTAGATGATATTCTGATTTTTAGTTCAAGTATGGAAAAGCATGTTAGGCATGTTAAGCAAGTTTTCGAAGTGTTGCACAGGGAAAAGTTGTACCTTAAACTTTCCAAATGTAAGCTTGGGAAAACTTCACTGAATTATCTTGGTTACATAGTTGGAGGTGGAATTTTTAAAATAGATCCAACTAGAATCGATGTGATTGTTAAGTGGCCAAGACCACAGAATGTGACTAAAGTTAGAAGTTTTATAGGTGCAAGTCAGTATTGGATGAAATTTATTGCTCAGTTTTCTTTGATTGCATCATCGTTACATGCTTTAACAGGTTCTAAAGTTCCCTTTTAGTGGGGAGGAAAACAACGAAAAGCTTTTGATACACTTAAGCAGAAAAATTGTCACAACACCAATCTTAGCTTTACCAAATCTCTAATAGCCAATCAAAATTGAAATAGATGCTAGTGGTTATGCAATGGCTGCAATCTTACTTCAAAAAGGGAAACCAGTTTTTTTTCATTCTAAAACTTTTTTAAGGCAATAATGAATTATCTGACATATGATAAAGAGCTATTTTCTTTGGTTGAAAGTGTTAAGAAATGGAAACATTATTTAATGGGTAAGGAAATAGTGATTCACACAGATCATCAACCGCTTCAATACCTTCAGTCTCAAACTAAGTTGCAACAATCTCGTCATTACAGATGGATGAGATTTCTTCAGCAATTTCACTTAGTAATTAAGTAAAAGAAAGGTGTCACAAATAAAGTAGCTCATATGCTAGCTAGACCATCTTTAAATGCGCCAGTAGTGCTACCAAATAATTCTTTGAAACATGAAAGTTATATAGAACAATATAGTACAGATGTTGATTTCAAAGATATTTATGAATCACTAAATCATGGTGCTCAGGTGGAAGAAATCAATTATCATATTCATGATAGGCTGTTATATCATCTAGGTAAGTTGTGCATACCACAGATAGAAAGAGTGCATGTCATTCGAGAAGCACATTCTTCTTGCATTTCAGGACATTTTGGACCAACAATCCAAGCAATCGAAAGATTGATTTGTACATGCCACTTCCAATTCCTTTACAACCATGGGACAACATTTCCATGGATTTTGTTGGAGGGCTTCCTATGTCCAAGAGAGGGCATGCTTACATGTATGTTGTGGTTGACAAATTCAGCAATATGTGCATCCTTGTTCCGTGCAAAAAGAAAGTGACAATTGAACAGACTACAAAGATGTTCTTCGAATAGGTATGAGTTCATTTTTGGTTACCTACTTCCATTATTTATGATCGAGACACTCGTTTTGTAGGAGAGTTTTCATCCACTTTGTGGAGACTCATGGACACAAAGCTGAAGAAGAGAACAAATTTTCATCCACAGATCGATGGACAGACAGAAGTGGTGAATAAGACAGTCATACATATTCTTGGAGGTTACTACATAAACATCCTAAGTCGTGGGATGAATCTTTACCTTATGTGCCGCATGCTTACAATAGATCCTTACATTCTTTGACTAATTGATCACCATTCGGAACATGTTTTGGGTATCTACCAAAGTCACCGATGGATTTCATGTTCAGTGAAGAGGATAAAGTGGGTGAACGTGAGGATGCAAAAAAAGTAGTTAAGTTCATTCAATAGATACAATAGATACATGAAGTAGTACAAAATGCGCCATGATAAGCATCGAGTTGATCATCATTTTCAGGTCGATGATCAGGTATGGTTGTATATCAGTAAAGACAGGTTGAAAGGAGAAGGTAAGAAACTGAAACCTATTAGGTATGGTCCTTTCAAGATTGTGGAAAATATTGGAAATAATACATTTCGATTAAATTTACCTCCTTACATGCGTATTTACTCAGTTGTAATTGTAGAAAATATGAAGTTGTATGAACCTCCAATGATCATGTATCCCGAGGAAGATACATAGATTTTGACTACTGATGGTTTGGCACTTGAGTATATGAATGAGTTGCAGTAAGATATCATCTTGGATAGGAAGATTCGATCTTCAAGGTTTGGAGATGTTGAGTCTCTTTGAGTGGGACTCAAGGGCATGAATCTGAACAACGCAAGGTGGATGGAGATTGGAAGAGTGAGGGAACTGCACCCTCAGCTGATATTTGCTTAAATCAAAATTCTATGGTCCAAAAGCTTTCAAGTGGAGAGGATTGATCCAGGAGGATCTTGTCAGTCAATTGTATCCAAAGATTTTAGGTCGTCTTTAGCTTCATTAGCTTCAACAGCGTTGTCTTCAGTTCTATGGTGTTGGTTATTTCGTCATGGTAGATGTGGTCCAAATTTTCAATCGATGGTGTTTGATGATTGATTGTCACATGGTGACAATATCATTTGTAACTTTTTTTTATATAAGGTGATGAAAAAGATTTATAACCTATGCTAAGTATAAAAACTAGCAATCAAGGGTTTAAAACCTAAGTCATAAACCTATGTGATAAACCTATAAACATAGACCTAAGCTAAAAACCTACCTATCGAACTATATATTAAATAGTACAATGCAAATACATAACCTGCAATCCCTAACCACGGGCTCTAACTGTAGTGGAACCAGTGAGCATGCAAATGCAGGTGGAGGAAATAGTCACAGTTCCTAAACCACGCAGTCTGGTTAACTGTAGCGGAGATCATAAAACCATCGAATGTCAGGGAATGTGAACAGACTTACTACCTTTTGGAAGACCATGACCGCATCAGAAAATTTTTTTGTGACCATTGCAGAGATATCCATAACTGCTACCAGAACAGGTGTCACATGCCAGCGGATTAGCCATAATCTGCACTGTTAGTTAACCGCAGTGGGTTTGGAGTTAACCCAAAGTTTTATTTTGGGTTTATGTTGGTTTTTGGCATAAATATAATTCAGTCACCATGTAGCCACTACCTAAGGTGTCTTCATCTAACAAGACCAAGAACATTCAACATTTAATGCACCTATTCATACCTATCTTAGCTTCAGAGCCTCGAATGAACCTGAGGGGTTATAAATTCATCATTTTTCTCATGTAAAAGGTATTAGAGTGATTTTGAGTCTTGTAAGTAGATGCTAAGCCAGAGAGGTGGTTATTGATTTGAGTGTATCTTGATTGTTTGGAGGCAGAATAGGGAACTAAGATAGGCGTTGAAAAGCTAGGCAAGAGATATTTCTGTTGACTGAGACTAGAAGTGCCTGAGTGCATATTCAGTTTGGTTTTTTTTCTTTGTAAAAGACCTCTTTCAATCAATCCTAATAAAGCAGACGCCCATCTTGAAAGTGGACCCGGAGACGTAGTTCATCAGGGACAAACTCGTAATCAATGTTTGTTGTCTTCTATCTCTATTATTACTACAAAATTCAAGCTTAATTATGTTTCTTAAGTTATTGATTCAGTCTTAAATCAACTTCTTTCCTTGAAGTCTTCCACATTCAACAGTTAAGGATAATTACCAATTCATTGTTGGAAATTAATAAATTCTACTTCAGTTTTAGTTTATGATCAATTTCACATCATTTATAGAATTAGATGGACACCTATTGTTTATATACACAACACGTGGAATTGCATCAACCCAAAACATTAGCTTAACATTATTAAAAAACATCATCGAACATACCATATTTAATATTGTCCAATTCATTCTTTCATCTACTCCATTTTGTTGGGGATTAGAAGGCATGATTGTTTTATTTTTATCCCATGTTCGCAAAGATATTTTCAAATTCATTTGATGTATATTTGTTTCCATTATCAGTATGAATAGATCTAATATGAGATTGTGCATCATTCTCAATCCATGATTGAAAGTTCTTGAATGTTTCAAAAGCTTCAAATTTGTTCTTGAGTAAATAAACCCAACACGTTTTGGTGTAGTCACCAATAAATGCATAATACATTTATTACCATTTGCAAAAAGGAACAAGCATTGGACCACATAAATAGGAATGAATGAGTTCAAGTTTTCTATGTGCTTTGGAATGAGAACCATGAAAAGATTGTTGGTTGTGCTTTCCTAAGATACAAGCATCACATTGATTAAGTTTCCTAGGAATTGTAGGGAAACGAGTAACACCATTTTTCTTCAAGAAATGGAGGTTGTCATAGTTTAAGTGTCCAAATCTAGCATGCCATAAAATACTTGATGGAAATGTTCCTTCATCATAGTGAGAATTGTATGAAATATTTTGTGCACGAGTAGAGGTTCCTTGCAACTTTAGAAGTCTTTCTTCCTCTATCCCAGTCATGACAAGTGAGTGATCTAATGCTTTTTAGAAATCAACCTTGCCATCAAATAAGTGAATGGAGTGTCCTTGTTGGTAGATGTGGACCAAACACAACAAGTTTCTCCTCAGCTCTGACAGCTATAGAACATCATGTAGAACAAAATATGGAAGACCAGGGAGTTTGAGCCTAATGGTGCCAAGTCTTGATGGCTTGAGTTTTGGTTTATTTGCAAAGTATACTAATCCATCAATATTTCCATGAATCAATTGAAGATTGAATAAGTCTTCAGTTACTCTAATGTTGAAATGTACCACAACATAGTGAGCGGACTCGAGTGATTTTCATTTCCCTTTGTCAGTTGTTTTACCTTTTCCTTCATTTCTTTCCTACTCAATTCTGTCCCAAGGAAGATTACATGTGGATGAATAATGTACATCTCTATTGCATCGTATGTAATGAATACAGACTATTCTCCTTAGAAATCTTTTCCCCCCTGCCTCTAAAATTATTCCTTCCTCTTCATCTTCGGCTAACTCTTCCCCTACAAGAATATTGTGCGTGATTCTTCTCTTTCCATGTAAGTCACACAGCTTCATCAAGAGACTAAGGAGTTTTCTTCTTCCAAAAATACTTCTCTCTTTTAGCAAACTTCTTTTCAAGAGAGTCAAAAGTAATCTCCTTAAGGTTGCCACTTTCTTGCAATGACTCAAGATAATGTGAATAGATGGGGTATATTTCCTTGACATAAGATATGAGAGGACTAAATATTTCAACAATATTGACTTTTATTTCATGCATAATGGATCTTAATTTTGATGCTAAGGCAAGAGGGTCATCATTTTTCAATTCAATAGTGAACAACTTAATCATCAATTAAAAAAAATCAAGTTCGGAGTGTGAGTCATACAATTCCTTCAACTTATTTAAGGCTTCAAATGCATTTTAAAATGGTAAAATATGTTGACTTGCCTCTTCATTTATAGATGTTACAATCAAGGCATAGACCTTGTTGTTCTTGTTTTCCCAGATGGAAATTTCCTTAGTAGAAGTGGGATTCTCAGATGCATTGACTCCTTCTCCTTCACAAATTCCTTTACACAACTCATTGAAACTAAAGGTGTGTTTTATCTTCCTATAACTCATGGCAGTTTTCCTTTCCAGAGAGGACTACTCCCACAATGGAGATGAGTGAATGCATCATATGATCTAATCTGGTCTCAAAATAATTACAGTGATTGCAATAAAAGCTTGAGGTATTTATAATAAAGTTGACTAGTTATGTCTTGAACAAGCTCTCAAATATACTCTTCAACATACACTTTCTATATAGCATGTAATTGAATTTCATATACCATTATTCATATCAAGTCATATCATACATATTCACTTTATAAAGAGATCTCAATGTAAGAATTATGGCTCTAAAAAAATATGGTCTTCATAATTGATTCATGTATGCACCATTCACCATAAGAAATTATATTATGTGATATATATATATTGGGCTCTTCAAAAAGATTTATCTAGTATTTTTTTTAAGAATCATATCATTCACCCGCTAATCCATACCAACATAATGTACGATCAATGTAACTCACAGTAATAAAAAATGGTTTAACCATCAATCATTCAGGGTACATGTACTAGTCAACGTGTACTTGATTCAGTAGTTCACACCTTCAATTTCAAGAGAAAGGGTTTCTGAACCATGCCAACGCATCCTTCCAAAATAAATTTGACTCATAATCTTGCACCATACAAGGCTTTAATAAAAAAATTGAACGCACACATGAATACTTCAATATACAAGTATATCGGCCTTCTAAGAATTAGCTTCAACATGTAATATATATTGGACATTTCAAAAAAAATATATAAGAGAACTGTTTACTGACTACCAAAAGCTTCACCCAACAAAGTGCATACCTCAATGTTAGGTAGGTATATTTCAGCATGGAAGCAGTTTCGACATCCAGTAAATTCAATGTTGAGTTTGTATGCATAGATTAATGCACAAATCGACTAGAACTACCAATGCATATCCTAGTCATTTGTTCATCGAAACACATATCAAATAGAAATTGTGACATTGATCACCATTCGTAACACCTTGCTATGTTTGTCTAGCTGGGAAAGCCAAAAACTTTATCACTTATTTCTTTAACCCATGTAGTCCAACATTCTTGGTGGGCGGGACATAGTGAAATTAAAAATAGTACACAGATAAATGGAAGAATGGGTAAATTGCATAGCTGCAAAATTGCAGAAGAGATTTATAGGGCAGAATGTGCTAAAAAAATGGAGGTTTCCTCTAATACCATGCCATGCCAGGAATAACTTGTTTCCTTTGCATTAAGAGATAATATGAATAGATACAAGGAGAGGGAGACTATTGGGTTTCAACTCCTAATTGGTTGAGCATATTTTGAAGCTCAATTTCAAACATTATGATCTTGATGATCTGACTTTGTTTGTCAAGAAAGTTGGAAAAACAATTGTATATCTTGTGGTGTATGTATGATATTTTGATGATGGAGAACAATGAGGGATACATTGCATCCATAAAGAAAGAAATGAGGAAAGGTTTTGAAATAACATATTTGGGCTATGTTCACTACTATCTTGGTATTGAAGTAACTTGACATCTAAAGTTTATATTCCTTTCTCAGAAGAAGTACATTGGAGATCTATGGAAATGATTTGGCATGGATGAGTGCAATCCTTTGACTACTCCAATGGAACAGAATTTAAATCTCACATCCACTGAAGGAAAATAATTCAAGGATGCAAAAAGGTATAGAAAACTCATAGGAAGTCTCAAGTACGTGACTACTACCAGACCAGCCATTTCATTTTCTATTGAAATCCTGTATAGGTTTATGAAGAAGCATTATGAGGGTCATTCATCTGCTACAAAAACAATTCTGAAGTACTTGAAGGGAACTCAAGACTTTGGACCCAAGTATAGACAAGTGGATGATCTCAGTTTGATTCGATACTCTGATTCATATTTTGATGGAGATAAAGAAACTGGGGTATCTACTTCAAGCTATATTATGAGTCTTGGATCAGGAGTTGTCTCCTGGAGGTGTAGAAAACAATCAATTCTAGCAGATTCCACAACTGAGATAGAATATGTGGAAGCAGCTGAAGCAACAAAGGAAATTTTCTAGCTTAGGAAAATTCTGGAAGATTTGCAGGAGAAATAAGTGCATTCAACTCCTCTTTTGATTAAAAACACTTATGCAATAAAGTTGGCCAAGAACCCAAAGTTCCATGATCGAACAAAGCATACTGATACAAAATTCCATATGATTCAGCATCATGTTGAGGCTAAAACAATTCAGTTATGACATTGTTTGAAAAATGAGCAGATTGCAGACATCCTCACCAAAGTTCTTGGAAGGGAAAATTTTCAACGATTTAGAAAAATGCTTGGACTCACCAACATTCGTTTAGATTAAGGGGGGAAATTTTGAACACCTAATCTTTGGGATTAGGAATCCTTTGTAAATATTTTAAATAGTTAAATAAGATAAGTTGGAAGATGAAGAGACATTGGGAGATGAAACCCAATAGTCTCCCTCTCCTTATATATAGTCATTTTATATCTTAATGCAAAAACAGCAATTTGATTCGAAGTTACTCCTAGCCCTACAATATTCATAATAGTTAGGTTTTGAGTTGGTCCATAATATTTTTTTTTAATCCAATTTCTAATTTAGCTTAATACTTTTTTATAAATAAGAGGGTTTTCCATTCATTCTTCACCATGATAATTATCATCTCACAACATTTGATCTCCCACTTGAGTTCCATCTTGCTTTTGGGTCTTCTCCATATTTGGGATAGAAGAACAATATAGCTGAAGCATAAGAACATAAAAAAGACCCATCCCATAGAGGGGGATCTACAGACCCATGTTGTAAATCTCCCTCACCCTGTGTTTTAATAAAATATTGTTCATTTGAAGTCCTTTTATTGGGTTATTCCACTTTTATTTACTGCTACTATATGTTTTGGGCTTGCATCATATATTTTCTTTCAAGGTTTTATCATGTTTTCTTGTATATCTAAAGCATAATAAGTGGACACATTCTATTGTTAGGGTTACTTTTCACCAGTGACTTAAGTGAAGCATTTCTGGTACACATACTAAGAATTTTCATGCTAACAATTCTATTCTCTTCTTCCAGCTCCATATTAATGTCTCTGAATTTCTTGATCTCCTCAAGAGATGATATGAGTTGCCTCTTCAAATAGACCATTTCTTAGATATATTCCAACTCAATAGAGGAGAAACTAGTTTCAGAAAAAGTCTCGATTTCACTCATTTTTTTTCAAGAGTTTGTTCCCTTGATGACTCTAGGGATTCTTCTGCTGACACATGGGATGTCCTTTCTTCCTCTTCACTAGAGATGGACCATATTCTTTTTTATCACCATTTATATATTTTATTGCTATCAAGGTGGTCCCTTATTGACTATTACTATATGAACAACTCTCACTTTCACTATTACTTGCAATTGATAAATTTGAAGATAAATGACCTACTGTGTGACAGTAACAACAACAAAAATAAATTACCTTCAGATTGGATCTCCTCTTAGTGTTAATCAACAAATTTTCCCCTTGACACAACAGCATCATTCTCTAATTAATGATCTGGAATTCTCTTTGAATCTTTGATTGTTTCATCATCTAGGGTAAGCCTCTTGACATCACATGCAACTTGCATGTCTATATCATAGATGGACTACAATTTATCCCATATCTCCTTGGAAGACTCACAATAGATTACTTTCTCAATATCTGACTTAGAAAACCTTCTCATGATTTCCTTGTTAGCTTTATCATCGACCTCGTTGCCTATTAATCCATTCTCCACAAATATCCATACATCTGAATCAAGAGCTTGCAAGTAGATTCTAATCCTTACTTTCCAAGTTGTATAATTTTATCCATTCGTAAATGGAACTCCATCTGAGGTAATCGAGTCCTGGTTATCCATGATCCCTAATCTTCCTTCATGTTTTTAAATTTATCCTAAAGGAACATGGTGCTCTAATACCAATTGTTAGAAATAATGGAAACCATGACACTACTGAGGGGGAAGGTGAATCAGTAGTGTGAACAAATTATACAATTATTTACAAATTATACTTTTCAATCACTTTAGCAATTATTCATGGATTAAAAACACAACTCAATCATGTAAAACATAACATAATCATCATCAAACACATGAGAAACATATACATAAGACACCAATATTCCTTTTATTTATACAAGCTTCAACTTGATTACATCATTGCCCCACAAGCTACTACTTGTAGGTTTATTAGTTGCTACTGAAAGAAACTTCTATCCTTGCTTGTTTATCAGTATTCACTGAAAGGGATAATTGCCCCTACTCGCTTATCAGTCTTTGCTGAAAGGGACTCTTCCCCCTACTCGTTTATCATCTACCACTAAAAGGGACCCTTTGCCCTGCTCATTTATCAGTTACTATTGAAAGGGACTCTTTCCCCTGATCATTTATCAATGCCTACTGAAAGGGGCTCTTTCCCCTGAAATGAAAGCTACCACTTGTTGGCCCTCTTGATTCATTTTTCATCAATTTTCCAAATAGAATCAATAGACCACTATCTTCATAAAAAAAATAATTTTTCTCACTGCAACTTCTCACCATAACCATTTTACAAACACCTTCAGCAATCTCTGAATACTGATAAAATCACCATCAAAAGTGCCCTCAACAACCTCTCATTACCGAATACACCTACAACATCAATTATTTCACCAAATACCAATTCATCTTTCACCTTCTCGAGCACCTCTCAAACACAAATATTGGTCTTTGATTCACCTCTGATGCATACCAACACTATGCATCTTGTTGCACGAACAACTACTTTCTCTGCTACTCGAATTTTTCTTATAAAGAATTTTGCCAACTAAAATTTAGTTATTTTCCTTTTAGTTAACTTAAGGTCTTCCCCCATGCATAAACTCTATATTTTTCTTTATTCTACTTTAACCAAATCTTCTACATTACATCTACAGGTCTTCAAACACTTCTCTATTATTATGATAAGAATACCTGAGTTGAATTGCTCAAAACTATTGTTCTAAAATTTTATAAGAGTTTAACTGCAGTTTTTACTTGATATTTTATTGCACTTTGATGTTTGCATGAATCTCTACTTTTTTCCTTTGTCTTATTCACTTGAGTCTTTTGCACTTGGTTTTCAAGTTATCATTCCCAATGTGTTGTTCTGAGCTTAATCCTTGATTTTTTCTATCAATTTTTTCTATTCTAGCACATTACAGGGTTTAACAAGAGTTTTAACTACAGTTCCAACTTTAGGCGGCCACTAAATATAGAAAAACTACCAAATTGTTTTTCCAATAATGTTCATGCCACCATATTTAACATTTAGCCCCTAGCGCTTTGTATTTTGGCCCTATTTTCCACATAGAACCATGCATGGTGACCTCGTCTTAGTCCTTGAGAAATTAAATATTTATCTCCATGCCTTTTCTCCTTAAGAGTTGCACCCTCAGTCATTATGTTGCACAAAACCATGTGCAGGTGCTTGAACATGTATCCCAGTACCTTTATCCCAAGGCTATTAACATTTGCCTCTTTATAATCCTCTAGGGCCTTCATTATGGGATGATGGGTCCCGTGGGGCTACCATGTGCCTCTTGCCATTGGCCTCTTGTTTCCTCACTGTACATCTTGACCTGTCCCAAAACTATCAACCCAATCATTCTCCTTTGGGCCTTAAGAATTATTTCAGGGTATTAGAGTTTGGATGAGGTGTCCTAGTGGGTCTGCCCACTCCACCTAAGAACCAATGAGGCACTGCCACATTTCCTGCTACAAAGTCATCCCAACACCCAGTTAACCTGTTGGTCGTTCGCATGCACTACTAAATCCTTCTGGGATCCTGCCTACAGGATGACATCATGCCATTGTCATCAATGCCTCTAGGGTGGTGACATGTTTCACCCATAATGACCCACTAAGGTACCTGAAAACCCCAAAACTACATGACACATGTCCACCTCTTATTGGCCCAGTGTTGATGTCATTTGTGACTAATAATATCCTACCATGTACCTTGCCTATTTCATTCTAGCCTTTAACTTCCCTACACACCTTGGAACCTCCAAGATTGGCCTTTCAGGATGATCTGTTATGGGTTCCACCATCCAGCCAATAGAATGCTTATCATATTATGTTGTCAGACCACGTCTACCTAGTCCTCAATGAAACCCGCTTGTGGTTTTCATGACCCCCTGCATGTTTTGCGGTATTGAGTGGGGGGTGCTGTAGTCAACCTCTATCATCGTTTTGGCAATCAGTCGTATGGGAAAATTGCCCATTCTACAACCCCCCTTATGCATTAATTATTGAGCATTGAACCCCCACGCAATTACTCAGATGCACTGGTTGGATATATGACAACAAATTTTCCCACAAACTTTATTTTTTTAATTATCAGGTCCACCAACCCTTCATCCAAGTTTGGCCATTCACCAAAATAGGCCTACTCCAACGCACCTCCACCATGTTTAACTCTATATATTTTGACATTTCTGGGCTTCACCTTTAACTGGCCATAATTTCTAATCCAAGAGGCCAATTTTATACTTCCACATACCAATGGAAATCTCTTTCAGATCTCTATCCATTTGCTTAGGTTCCATATTCCACCACCATTGTTCACTAATATACTTGGAAACATGTGAGATTTGCACCACCCGTGTCATCATCATTAACAAATATGACATTGTGTCCATCATTTCCCATCAATGACAGCACCATCATGAATTCTTTATAGTTTCCATCAATGACAACATATTTCCAATAGATAGATCCCTTGATCCATATGCCTTAGGTTTCAGGAAACTTGAGAGAGTTTTCTAGTTTTTCCATCTAAGCTTAAATCCCTATAGCAAAGTGAAAAATGTGTAAAAAAATGGATGAAGAAGGAAAAATGGATTGTCAAAAGAAGTATAATTATGAGGATCAATAGAAATTACATAATTGAGTAATTTCTCATAATTATTTTGTTGCAATTTCATAATTATGAAATAATAATATTTATAATTGATAAAGACTCATAATTGAGAATAAAGTTCATATTGATTTGAGAAAAATAGCATAATTGAACATAAAACTTGTGCATGAATTGTAATTACTTGGTTCACATGCCATCAAGCATAAATTCTCTTGGACTTAAGTGTCCAAATTGAACCTCCCATATTCATGATAAGCCTATATAATGAGAGCCTTCTATGGGGGAGTGGAGAAGAGGAGGAGAAAGATAGTATGCCATATTATTATGTTGCAGAATTTATAGGAGCGGACATTTCCCTACTATATAGATGAGCATAGCATGTGTCTATTAGTTAAGGAAGGGTAACAATCGAGGGACTGGAGAGGATTTCCATACTTCTAAGACATATTATATTTATTTTATATTTCATTTATATATATTATTGAGTTGTTTCCCTCTCTTGTATATTGTTGTATATGAAATCATGATGTGCATCCTTATGTTATGATTACTTCCCATTGAGTATGCTTCCATTCTTTTGATTAGAGGTAAAGGATTCTCTCCATTTACTTATGAATATGAGTAGGTGAGAGATTCAATGTACTAGAGTGTTATAGACTTATTTGGGCACTGCAATCCCAATCTTATAAGTCGATAAACCAAGGGCTCTTTAACCCCTAAAAGTGTTGTTTCATACCCTAAAGGATCGTGGTCAAATGATTACATCATTCCCCAAAAGTTCCACCTAAAAAACCACTCAGAACTGACCAAAACTGGACCATACTCATTGCTTCACTGTCAGGGTGCGATGCATACTGACTCCTACAGTAGCCAGGTGCAATGCATACTGAAGAGGCCTTCTGTAGGGTGCGATGAGCTAGAATGGACAAATGTCTGAGACATTTTTCCAAGTGGATGCTCATGGAATCTTCTAGAAACTTCTCCTATGACACTTGCCTCTCTGAATTCACCCAGGGATGAGTAAGAGATCCAAGAAATCTCCAAGTGGAACCAAGAACTACAAGTGGAATGACACTAATCAAAAACCCAGAGATGACTCACACCCTTGCAGACATCTATAAATGGATCCCTCATCTGAGAGATCTAGAGGCTGGAATTTTGTAATTTGTAAGGAAGTGCTAATAGTTTGTCTTTGAGAAGAAGCATTGTAGTGTTGGGTGATCTTGCTTTTCATGAGGTGAATGGGGCTTTGATGCTGGGAGGATAATGCTGGATCAAACAGCTGGGTTGTAATTCTCCCTTCTATTTTAATAAAGTTCTTTGAGTTTTCCTCCATACAATCATGTACTTGTGAGTATTGTTATTTGTAAATGCCATTGTATGTTCAATGTATTTCTGATTCTTCATTGTTTATGATATAATAGATCGAGATTCCTTGATGGTGTTCTATTACTTTGTTTCTACAGGTATTCCCTATGTGGGACAAGTAGGAGGGGAGTTGCAAGCTCTATCAAGAGGGAGATAAATCAAGCAAGGAGTCAAGCAGAAGATCCAAGTTGGTCCCTTTGCTTCTCTCTTGTCTATCATACATAGAGGAAATCGCCAGTTGCTTTGATTGTTTGTTTCTAGGATAGCTACCAATCCTAGTGGGACTAACAGATCGAAAAGACACTAGTTCTCTAAGAAACAAAATGGCGACTCCACTAGGGATCGAATAGTCTGTTTGTTTGTTATTGTTGTTTACTTTATAAACTATAGACAGAGCCTGAAGTTAGCCAGATAGCCTTCAAACTGCTCTTTCTCTACAATTGCAAAGTAGATGAATGCTGCTTTAGTCAATCTCGAGTTTAGTTTATGATTTGAAAATCTGACTTACAAGCATTCTAGATGCCCTGTTGGTAGCTCAATAACCTCCCAAGATCATACCCATGTAATTTACTCTTTACTATCCATAATAGCTCAGCTTAACTCACTAAAATTAGTTGCAAATTTGAGCCAAAACCCATCTGAAATTGCGCTCTCTAGCCCATCACACTATCTATAATTGGAAGCCAGTATGCATCGCACTTCTTGAGTGTAGCAAGTGAGATGCATCCCTGTTTTTGTGAAGAACGGGTATGATGACTGAGTAATCCTATTTCTCTCCTTGAAATTTGGGTTTTTTGTCCTTGTTTTCAGCTCTGTTTAATTATTTTGCTGCTTATGAACAATATCTCATTGTTGAAGCCTCCTTGCTTTACATAGTTTAGCGTCCATTGATTAGGATTAGTAAATTTTTTTTATGTATTTTTCTATCATTTACAGTCCTTCATTGAAAAGTTGTGTAAATCAAAGTGTCGTTTTGGTGCAAAAAGTGTCGTAACTGTCGTTTTGTGTCAAAAAAGAGAATATCGTAAAGTCTTCCTTCTCTAGATATTCAATTGAACTTTTTGTCATGTATTTGATTTTAATTTTTAATATTTGAAGTGTCAAAAACATTTTTCTATTCGAAATCCAAAAGTGTCATTTAGTCTTCCGTTCATTTTGAAAAGAAATTGTCGAAATGTCGCTTTGAAGAAAATATTTCAAATCTATACTCAGTTTTCCTTTTTGGCATTCTTCACATTAAAGGGAATGAAAAACAAATACATGAATTTGCATTTGCATTTAGACTGTGTGCGAAAAATGATTTAGGAAAAGTGCATTTACTATGTGCTCTTTGCTCTCTATTTGAAAGAATCGTAATCTTCTTTCCTTAATAGCTAGGATTTTCATTGCTAAAAAGTAAACAATGATTGTTTATCATTTTAGATTGCATATTTAGGAATTTTACATCTACATCATGCGGTGAACCCTGAAAGGAAAACTTCTAAACAAGATCAACTCTAAAATAAATTTCAATGAACTTAAGAATGCTTTGGAACCTAACGCAACACATCTAGAGTCTAGGCTAGAAACGTGTTTCAGCATTGTAAAATCTAGTAACTATCATTTTCATCGAAGGTTGGGTGATTCCTCCTCTTTGATACGACAAGTGCTAGCACGGACTTGTGCTCCCCATACCATCTAGTATATATTGGGAGACCACAATAGGCTTATATCCTTTATCCATAGGAAGTCGTGTCTATCGCCCTATCGATCGCAATGCACTGAACACAGCATTCAGGAAGATTGACTGTCGTACATAAGTCCTTGGTAATTTCTCTTTAATCACCAAGGTGTATATTACAGTTTTACGATTGGTTTGGCAATCCCTCTGTCTAGATTTCCAGAGTAGTCACTTTCGTTCGTTTTCGACTCCTTAAAAGAAAAGGTCCATCTGAGCACTTGTCACTTCAGGCTCATTAAAAATCGAAGGGGACTAGAGTCATCTTTAGCTTTTTCTAGGCTGTTAAAAATTGGAAAAGCAAAGTTGTGTCAAAGTTTCATTAAAATTTATTAAATTCGGAATAACATCCCTGTTCCTTCGTTGATCTTAGGTTGAGATAATGGAGTCTACCAATCAAGGAATCCCTTTTGAGGGGAATCCTAGTACTTTCTCCTCTTGGGGAGATATTGGTGCTCTGTATATGGCCACTTTGTCCCTTCTGGGAATCACAATTGGTCTGCTCGTATGGCTTTTATCAACCTCTATCCTTCAAAATGCCGTAATTCCTCAGCAATCGAATCAACAACTAGTTAATACTAGAGTTTACCCTTCGCCTTCTTCTTCATTTGTTTCTCCCTCCCCTTCTTCCTCTTCGCTTGGTGAAAATAGTGATGTTGGTAACCAAGCGACAGAGAAGAAGAAGAAAGGGAAGGAGAAGAAGAAGAAGAAGTCAGTTAAGCAAGGGGGCAACCATGAATCATCTTATGAAAATCTGCACACTAAATCTCCCAGATATCCTTGTGTAATTTGCAGAGGAAACCATTTTCATCGAGATTGTCCTTGCTTTTTGTGGATCTTAAGAGAATGGTCTCCCCACTCGCACCATCCAGTGTCATCAACCTCTGGTGATCATGTTGATAGCACACCATCAACTAGTGAAAATGAAGTTCATGGACAGAAAGGAAAGGTCAAAATTCCATGTGGATTATGTGAAGGGAACCATCACCTTCCCCGTTGTCCTTTTTTGGATGAGGCCAAAAGAGTCTTGCATAACCGTCCTACTTCACCGCACCAACTTCCATCTGGATACAACAAACTCACCTCAAGTCCTTTACTGGTTGAAAATCTGACTGACATAACTCAACCATTGGTTGATGTTATGCTCCTATACCAATAGGTGTCATATTTCATGATTGACTTGATTAGCTCTGCAATATGTTCATACCTTTTCTTGTTGCAAAGGTTTTCCCTATTGTAAAAAAATAAAAAAATTTAAAAAATGTAAAGAGGGTATGCCCTAAAAGAAGAATCAAAGGGTAAAAAGAATAAAATGGTCAAAAAAATGAAAGAAATGAACCCTAAATAAAAAGACCAGGAAAGTGTGCAAGTCCAAATGCCACCACTATTTCATTTTCTGTAAATAAAGCATCATGTATAGCTTGTTGAACTTTTTACCACAATTGATGAATGGCCAAATAGCTTAATCTTGGCCAGTTCAAGTTTGAATTTCCAGTTTTAGAGATAGAGAATAAAAATCTGTTCAAACTGTTTAATCTTGGCAGATAAGTAGATAGGTAGAGAAGCAAAGGAGCTCAATTGTTTAATCTGGGCCCTTGGATGTAATAGGTGCAGACTTAGGTAGGCTTATCATGTAAAGAAAAGAAAAGATGAAAAGGGTTTGCTAGTCTAAATGCACCCATAGAAAAAGAAGAAAAAATGTTAGGCAAAGTAAGCTGGGTAGGTAGACTGGTGTTGCAGAAGCATAGTTGTGATTGATTTTGTCTCTTAGAATGTTCATCTTACTGTTATCACAAGTACCATGCAAGATGGTTGGATGCAGATCAAGCAAAGCATGACTAACTCCCCTTCTTACTTTCCCTAATCATTTACTAAATTCCCCCAGAGATATTAGGATCTGCTTGATATCCTCTAAACCACTTATCTCATTTCATAAGCATTGCCTAAAGTAAAACCTTCTTTTTACTTAGGAGAAGTCGCCTTATTTCTTCTATAAACCCCCGTTTTTCCCTTTTTGCCTAAGTTTTGTAACATTATAACTTAGCGCTATTCTATTTTTCGAAACCATATTAACGATTAACTCTATTATATAAATCCTTTGTAATTCTTCCCAATCCCCGTATTAGATATATATATATATATATATAGATATATATATATATATATATATATATATATATATATAATTCCCAAATGTTAAATATCCCACCCCGGTTTTATTATAAACCATATGTTACTGTACAAATGGGAATTATTGGTTTATTTGAAACCTTTAATAGCCTTACCGTGAAAATAAAGGAATAATTAACCTTCCGGGTTAATTATAGCCGAAACCCGACAACCAATACAATCGCTCCCGAAACCATTAAAACCATGGTTAATTACATCAGTCCCACCGCTTAAAGTACTCGCCATCTTAGGAGATCGCCCATTGTCTGATCTCGGCCCTCGCATCTGATAGCTGTGGATCATTTCGCAACCCCCCTATCCGCTGCACGTTAAGTCCAAGGAAACTGGTTGTTTTGTGCCCATACCTGGGACATGTGTCACTCCATCGCCGTGTTCGCTGCCCCTCCGCCTAAAACCACCCTAGCCCAAAAGCAGTGGGGGAAAAACACCTTACCACCCTCCCGCTGACCCTTCACTGACGTCATCCTGCCACATCATCCCTCGCTGACATCACCTGCCATGTCACCATCCATACTGCCACATCATCTGTCCCGTACCCCCCTGACATCATGCTGATGTCATCCACTCAATAAATGCCAAAAAAAACCTGCCGAATCAATTTTCGTTAAATAAATGATAAAATGTATTTCTCACCCTGTTTCTCTGCAAACTGTGTTCCATGCAAAATACGTCCAGTCGACTGTCCAAGTAGTTAGCCCATTACCCAGCCAAGAAACTCCAGCGTCGTGCTCTGTAGTCTACCATTCGACCCACAAATACACAGTTTACCTCCGTAATCCAGGTATTTATCCGTTTTTGCCCTGTAAACCTGAAATTTCTCTTTTCCACTAAAAATTCTACTTGAGAAAGCCCAATTCGAGTAGAAAACAGTCTGTTTAGTCCATAAAAAGACTCCCAAACCTGTTGTTTAGTCCAATTTTCCACAGAAAGCCCGAGTTCCTGTTTGAATACATAAGAACCAAACATGGAATCCCCCATAGCCTTGAATGTCGCGCCTATGAATACACCTCATAAAGACTTAAATTATATACCTTTGGCCGACATAGATTTCCAAATAAAAGATTTATCTGGTGACAGGAATCATCTTCAGACCTTCTGCCAAATTAGGGATAGTTATCTAAGCAACTTTGATATTTTTGGACTGTGGGAATAAAACCTTCCCATGTACTTCCTTCCCTCAATCCATGTTTTCCCAGACATCATTCACCAATGCTATGCCAACTATGACCCTGTCCATAGAGCAGTTATGTCTCCTTCCCAAACTGTCATTTTTTCCATAACTGTTGAATCCATCAATGAGATGATACATTTCCATTCCACTGAGCCCCTTGCTCATCTTTCCATGGGATTTTTGCTTGAAAAAGCTTCTCAATTTCCTAGCTCAGAGATAACCCGTATTGCTCACATGTTCATGAAACCAAACTGCCAACCCCAAAGCCCACCTCCCTTTTTGCATACCTGGTTCACTGAGACTCGAAAACTCATTCTTGACATGATATCCTTGATCTTGGGATTTAGGTCCAGTGAACATGTGGATGATATCACCCTGCTTCTATTATCGATCTTTACTCCAGGACAACCCCTTACTGTCAAGTATGACTATGCCACTTTTATTGCCAACAAAATCCATGATCAATTTATAAATTTGGATAGAGAAGGATTCTTCAAATACACATCCTTTATATACCATCTGTTGTTATATTATCAGCCAGACAGCTTTCCATTTCCCATCAGGAAATTAGACTCAAAAGGAAGTCGGAGGTCTGTGATCTTTTGGAGATCAGTCTTCCATAACTGTGACTCTCCTTATACCTATAGTGAATTCATTGACTTATTTGTACACCCAGCCTCCACACTATTGATAGGATCTCCTCCTCCTAAGATCACTGGTGACATGAAGAAGATTTTTCAGCTTTCCAAACAGTACAGGATAGGTGACTGGTACCTCTACAAGAATCACACAGAAATCAGAATGTATGGATGTGAACTTTGCCCTTTCAAGTTGCCTAGATATGTGCCCATGAGGTTATTTGCATTAGAATATTTCAGGCAGATCATCAATGAAGACTTAACCCACTTTTGTAATGTAAAGAAGAAGGCTCAGCTGAGAATCAAAAACCAGTTAGGCCCTTATGTCATCAATTCTAGGGATGCATGGAAAGATGCTGAGAAGATATTAGAAGAGCACCTTAGATTGAAGAAGAGTTTTTTGTGGATGCCATATGACCCATGTAGTTTCATAAGTGACAGAAGGGTAAGAAACAGGCTATCAGTATATGTACATCATAAGATCCCAGAAATTGAACACTATGCAAATTAGGAAGAATGGGTATAAGGGACCTTAATTGAAGAAATTAGTGAACAAGAAAAGATCGAAAAAACTATGAAAGATCATGAAAAAACCCTTGACCTGGACTCTTTTGGACAGGTATCTTTCAAGCTGCCTCAACAATCAGGAGTTGGAACATCCTCTGGTGGAACTTCTCAGCAGCCTGCACAGAAAACTAGCACATCAATCACAGGGACTTCAAAGGGTAAAGAGGTAGATACCACAGAGCATCCTATAATGACAAATCAGCCAGCAATGTCAAAAGAACAGAATCAGGGGAAATTCCTCCAGCCCAAACTAGAGCACCAGAAATTCCAGCACTGCAGACTCCTCTAAATGAGGAAAGAAGCAAGAAGAGAGACAAAGAAGAGCCCACACCTATCAGTGGACCTGCTGAACAACCAGGAGCAAAGAGACAAAGACTAAATCCTCCGTCAAAAGAGGAAATTATTGAAGAAACCACAGATAGCCAAAGGACAGAAAGGGCAGTCAGCCAGTAGACTTCCCCAGTGGTAGAAACATCAACTCACTCACATAGGTAGGAGCTAGAAAGACAGCACAGTGTTGAAGTATCATTTACCAGGCCACAAAGAAAACAAGCCTCTGACATTAAACAGACTTTCATAGAAATTAAGGCTAAAAATGATCTTCTGAGGATTCAAATGTACAACCAATACTTGAAGATGGCCCCCTCAAACCAGCAAAGGTTAATGTCTGCCCATGACATTAAAGAAGACAAAATGCTAATGAGTTATTTTAAGCCAAAGGTACAGCAACCCCAGCCGGCAGCAGATTACATCAAAACAAACATGGAGGTCCTAGCCAAAGACATTCATCCATTGGACCATATTGAACTTCACAAGAAGACTGGAGAAATGGTTTATTCTACACTAGCTGACAAAGTAATGTTGGCCCATCAGTTACAGAACTTCTTGGACAATACCTCTGCTCAATTACATTTGGAGAAAGCCTCTTCTCTGGCCAAGGACAACAGGATCAAATCTTTAGAAGAAATCATCATTGAACTGGGACATGATCCCAAAGATGCTAAAGGCATAAAGGCACTTATGAAGAAGAAAGAAGAAGACATAGCCACCCTGAGGAAACAGCTGAAACTACCTCCTTCCATGCACCCTCATACTACAGAAATTATAGAGCAGAAATCGGAAGAAGACATGATGGACTTGCTCATGAAACTCAATGAACGACTAACTGATATAGAGCAGGCACTGGAAAAAGTATTAAAAGAGAAGCAGGGAGAGTCGACCTCCCAGCCACCTAAAGTAACCTCCATAGTCTCAACAACAGTCCCTTCAACACTTGGAATAGCATTGGCTCCTAATGTCCCAACAGCCACAACAGAAGTAATTATAGGTATAGAAACAACAGCAACAACACCAGGCAGTAGTACGAATATGAGCACAGAAGAATTGATAAAAGCCATGGAAGAGTTGAAACTCCAAGTGTCAGAGCTGAAACAAGTAAAGGAAAAATTGGCAAAAGTAGAAAAGAATTATGACAAATCCAAGATAAATGTTGCAGAGAAAATAAGAGAGGTTAAAGCATTAGAGAATAAAGTGAGAACATTAGAGAAGGATCTCACTATGGATAAGCCTCTGGCAGAAATCAAAGGAATTCTTTGGACCAACATCAATCAATCCCTAAATAATGTTTGGCCATCTATCCAAGTTATTTATGAGCATATTGACTTAGTAAGAGCAGCCCAAGTGGAAATCCAAAGGACAAGAGTTTTGTTGGGACAGATGCCTGAACAAGCCAACCGACTTATACATTTTTTGAACACCAAGACCAACGAACAACTAGAAGCACTAGAAATCACTGATAAGATAGGCATCATTCAGGAAATCAAGAGAGTTCTAACCAAAAGAACTCTGATGCAAAATTTGGAAAGAAGATGCCAGGATATGCAGGTAGAGATTAATTCTTTCACAGAGAAGTTCATAGTTTTGCAGAATAAAGGTCTGCCAAGTCCTTTAGCAAATAATGACCGGCTTATGAAACACATAGATTATGTACATAAAATGAACAAATATGTTGCTGATCAAGTTAGTTCATCGACAAGTGCTTTAGGAGTAGAGGCACTCCCCACAGCCCAAGTTCTCTATGATAACTTAGAGAATTTATTTTATATTGAGCATGAGGTAAAACATCTGTTTCAGCTGCAGCCTAATTTTTTCAGATATACAGAAACTGATGAAACCCTGAGGAAACTTCAAAAGCATAAATTGCCAGAGCAACAATGGTGGGAAGACATGTTGGGGATTTTGTAAATTTCTCTTAGGTAAAATGTAGATTTCAGGATATTTTTTCGTGATAAGATAAACAGAGATAAATGAGGCTCAAGCCAGTCAAAGTGTATCGAAACAGGATTGAAGAATATCTGACAAAGACAGAGTAGTCAGCATAGAGTATCAGTGGAAGACAGCTGTAAACCGACTCGCAGAACCTACATCCAGTACTTCCGATAAAGATGGAACAGCCAGCGCAACATCAGTTTATCTTTTCCCTGTTTTTGAGACTGTTTGTCTCTATCTTTTGTAAAAGAGGCATTATTCATCACTAGATATTATCTCCATCAGATATTTTGTAAATATATTTTGTATAAATACCCCCCCAAATGAAGTATTTGGGGTTGATGGGCATTCCTAGATTTTGTTGTAATACTAAACCTTTGGAATAAAAAGCTGTTGGAACCATCTGTTGTCTGGCCTACTGGATAAGGAATTGATGCAGAACACTCGTCACAGAATTCTTGAATCAAACTCCGGATCATTAAGTCCCCTATATCTCATGTTTTACAGTTTTCTAGTTTGCTATATCATCTGTGTTTCATAATCTGAATGGTAAAGAAAAGGATTAATTTAGAATTTGCTTAAACTGCACTCTGTTTTCAGTCTTTATTATTCTCTATGTTTTCTTCATAATTTGTGTAACAGTGAATTCTTAATTGCTCCTGTTTCCTGATTCTCGCATATTGAATATTTGCTAAGGAATTCTTAACTTCTCCTTAACACTAATCATCCATTTTCCCTCTTTCAATATGTTGAAGGATTCTTAACTGGCTTTCATCCATTTGAGTCCATTCCATCTGATTCTAGCCTATATTTGTCCCATGTTTGACTACCTTGCTCTATGATACCATCCTTTGTTAAGAAACCTAATCTAGAAAGCCATCCTTCTTTGACTCCATCATGCCCAATGGACTAAACTATTCAGTTTGTCTCATTGTTCTATCAAATCTCACCATCCAAACCCAAAACAAAACCCTTGAACTTCATAACTAGCCTAACACTTTTCAAAACAAAGCTAAATCATAAAGAGAGAGCCCTATCTGGGTAGAGATTGGCTAGATTCTGTATGTAAAAGATTGGTCTGTGGTTACCTCGGCCGTATTCCCTTTCTTACAACTTTTGGGAACAACCTGAGTGATAACATATTGGCGACTCCACTGGGGACTTGAATAATTTGTTTGTTACTGCTATCTACTTCATAAGCTACAGATGGAGCCTAAAGTTAGCCAGGTAGCCTTTGAAACTGCTTTTGCTTTGCATTTGCAGAAGTAAATAAATGCTGCTTCAGTCTATCTCCAGTCTAGTTTATGTTTTGAACAGTTGTTTCAAATTCTTGATCAGTTCCTTTTTTCAAAAGTCTTTTAGGAAAGTTCAAAGTTCCAATATCTAAAAAATTCCTAGAAGAGACTGTCAAAGTTGTATTGTTAAATCATTCCAAGAAAAAACCAAAAATACACCTAGAAACTGGCTCCAAAAAAGATTCGTTACACCAAATCAAATCCTTATCCAAATCCTCCACCTGTGTGTGAAAATCCTAATCTGATTCCTAGGATCCTTAGAAGACAAGAGAGCCAAGAACATTCTTCTAGTTCACACCTTGACAAACATTTGCAGAACCCTATCCAATCTGAGCTTACCTCTGGGAAAACACCAAACCTTTCTGTGATTACTGCAGCTTCTCCAGCTTCCCCATCAGCATTTCAAACCATCCTTCCCACTCTTCCATCTACAACATACATTTCCACTGTTATCCCTGCTCTTCCAGCTATCACACTTATCCCTGCTACCATGGCAAACAGGTATGCTCCTCTGAACTTACCTGTCAATCCAGAGGCTATGCCCCAAGATTATCAAAGCAAAATCACCTATTTTTATAGTACTGGCACTTACACAGCTCAACATCATATCAAGAAAATGACCGACTATTTTTAAAATTATGAGATTGATGATGATGATGTCAGAATGAAAGTATTTGTTAAAATTTTAACTGGAGATGTTAGAACATGGTTTAGAGCACTCCCTTCAAACACTATAAATGACCCATAAGCTTTTTATCAGAATTTCTTGAACAGATGGGAAAAGAAGAAAGATCCTCTCCACATTTTATCAGAATATGAAGGCTTAAAGAGAGGTACCCAAGAAACTGTCTAAGATTACTGTACCAGATTCAATAATGTCTACAATGCTATTCCTCAAAATCTTAGACCTCCTCCGGATTTGGCCTTGATCAAATTCTCTGATGCATTCGATTCTGATATGGCATAGCAACTTAGGGAAAGAGCTCCTCGATACTTAGAAGAGATGCAAAGTATAGCTGTCAGTGTTGAGGCCAACCTGATTTCTAAACGAGCTCAAGCCAGAGCTGAAAGGAGGATACATTTCAAAGAAGAACCTTCTGCCTTTGAACAAAAATTAGATGCTATTATTAAAGGAATGGATAGACTTGGTGATAGAGTAGAAACAATTGAGAGGAAATCCCCTTGGGATGGTCAACCGAGCAATACTAGGAGAAATCCAAATTTCAAGAAAAACCAAAACCCTAATACTGGAAAGACTGGGCCTGACCAAAACATTAGGCCCCCATTCCAGGAAAATTATGCTGAAGCCTCAACTTCTGATCAACCAACAGAAGACACTCAAATCAACTTAATGGGCCTCAATAATGAACAACAAGTTTTCCTGACCCAAGAAGACCAAGAAGCTCACACTCTTAAACAATTCCAAACTCAACCAGGTGAATCATTTGATTTTAGGGAGGGATATGATACAGCCATTTATGAAGTCCACAAGCAATACAATCTGAGGAGCAGAAGAATAGATGTCCCTGAGACCAAGAAACAGAAAGATACCAAGCAACCTAACAAAGCTAAGATCAATAACCCCCCTATACAAGCCCTTCTTAGAACAGGTCCTAACCCAAATAATCCAATAGTTGAAGATTTATTAGACAATCAACAACGTGACAAACAACCTTCTACTTCCACTCCTCCCAAAGGAAATGTGGAAGAACCTCTAGAAATTGACTTGGAAGCAACTTCAATCCATAACACCACTCCTGAAAAAGAGAAAAATACAGAAAATACAGCAGAAAAAGAGAATCGCACTGTCCGAAATACAAAAACTCAAACTGAAAAACCTTTCAATCTTGAGACTGAAATAGGGAAACTAAAGGTAGCCATTCCATTGTCAGAATTGACTAAACATGATGTCTACAGAGGTCAAATTAGTAGATCACTCCAAATTTCGGTGAACAAAGATTCAGTAAACGTCTTTGATGACCAGCCTGAATTAATTTTTGGCCCTACGGTAAATGGAAAATCAATAGATGGAGGGGTCCCTCCTTTCTATGTAAGTCTGAACATATATGATAAGATACTTCATAATGCCATGTTTGATTCTGGTGCTTCTCATAACTTAATGCCTAAATCTGTAATGGAGAAGTTGGACCTAGATATTACCAGGCCATACAAAGACTTATTCTCTTTTGATTCAAGCCAAGTCAGATGTCTAGGATTGATCAAAGATTTGTGTGTATCATTAGTTCAATACCCCGCCAAGACCATTTTAATGGACATAGTACTAGCTATATTCCTCCAAAATATGGCGTGTTGTTGTCTAGATCTTGGGGTGCAAAGCTTCAAGGATTTTTACAGTTGGACATGTCCTATGCTACTATTTCAGTATTTGGCCAACCAAAGAGACTATACCGAGAAACTTTAATGAAATATGTGGTAAGCAGTCAGGAGAAACCCCAGAATTTTCCCATCTACTCCATGCACTCTGACACGGACTCTACAATGTTGAAATTGATTCTCCAACTGATGTCAAGGTTTTAGCATTAGAACAAGAAGAAATTATAAACGAAAAGTCTAGTGTTCAAATTCAAGAAATTTCTGAGAACAATTATATATCAGACACTCGGAAGAAACTAGATGAAACTAAAGAAACATATCTTTCTATCAAGCAGGTTGCTGAAACTCTTGATACCAATTATGAACATGAAATTCTCTGGTACTTTGAATTTTATGGTTCAGTTAATAAATTAGGGGCAGGATCAGGGATTTGGGTACACAATCAAGAAAATGATCATGCTGAAGGGCATGCTTATAGATTAAACTTTAGATGCACCAATAATATGGTTGAATATGAAGCCCTGTTGCTAGGACTTAAATTGATCAAAAGTTTAGGGGCAATCAGGGTATCAACTTTGGGAGACTCTGATTTAGTCATTCAACAGATAAAAGGGAACTTCATCACAAATGATCCTAGATTAAGATCTTACAGAGGAATATCGATTGAGATCCTCAATACATTTCTGAAAACACAGCTTGCCAAAACTCCAAGAAATCATAATTTGCATGCTCACAGCTTGGAAACATTTTCCAGCACTTGTAAATTACCATTTGAACCCAATCATTAGTTTACAGCTGAGATTAGACACAGGCCAGCCATACCCGACAATGTAAAGAACTAGCAAGTGTTTGAAAATGATATTCAGATTAACAATTTCTTGACCCTTGAAGAAGAGTTTTCTAGCACTAATATAGACACGATCACTGTTAGTGAGGTTGATCAAATAGATAAAATTGAAACAGACATTTCAGTAGAAAGTGCAACTCAAATACTTCACCCAACAAAATTTACCAATAAAAAGTTGCAAGATCTTAAAGAAGTAGACATCGATGAGATTATCAGAGGAGAATCTGAAGTTATTAATTTAAAAGACAATTATTTGCCCACAGGATTAACTCCTTTGGAAGATTTCTTTGATTTTAATGATATCCCAAAGAAACCCAAAATGCAACCTCCAAAAGCAGACATTGAAGACTGTAACATAGGAACTGAAGAAAATCTGAAAATGATAAAATTATCCAAAACTTACCCCCTGATCAAAAGCTTAAATATGTTGAACTCATCAAAAAATTCCAAGATGTTTTTGCCTAGAGCTATAAAGATCTGAAATCTTATAACACCTCTATAATTCAACATACAATACCCCTCAAGGAAAATCAAAAACCATTCAAGCAAAATCTTAGAAGAATTAACCCTGTACTACTCCCCTTAATTGAAAAAGAAATCAAACGAATGTATGAAGCAGGGATAATTTCTCCTATCAAGTTTTCAGAGTGGGTGTCTAATTTAGTACCCACTAGTAAGAAAACAGGAGAAATCAAATTGTGTTTCGATTTAAGGAATGTAAATAAGGTTTCTTTGAAATACCACTACCCGTTACCTAAGATAGACCACATTTTACAAAGGGTAGTAGGTGCCTCTAGGATTTCACTTTTGGATGGGTTCTCAGGCTTTAACCAGATTCTAGTCCATCCTGATGACCAGGAAAAGACTGTTTTTACAACACCAAGGGGAACTTTCAAATATGTTAAAATGCCATTTGGACTTAAGAATGTAGGGGAAACCTTCCAACGAGCAATGGACATAGCTTTTGCAAAAGAAATTCACGATTTTCTGATCATATATCTAGATGATCTTACTGTGTTTTCTAAATCAAATCAACAACATTTAGATCATTTGAGACAAGTGTTTTTAAAATGCAGAAAGTATGGTATCTCATTAAGTCCTAAGAAGTCTATTCGGTTTAGAGGAAGGCAAACTGTTAGGCCATATCATCTCCAAAGATGGCATCAGAGTTGATCTTGATAGAATAGAAGCCATTCTACAAATACCCCACCCCAGAAATATCAAAGAACTTCAAGCTTTCGTAGGAAAGATTAAATTTTTAAGAAGATTCATACCTAATTTGGCTAAATTAATTAGATTGTTGAACAATATGTTGAAAAAAGATTCCAAGGTTAAATGGACATTAGAAGCTAAACAAGCATTTGAAGAAATTAAAATGGCTTTGACCAGAACACCAGTCCTTACAAGTCCAAAGTTTGATAGAGACTTCATAATATTTTCATTTGCATCAGAACACACCATTGTTGTTGTTTTACTACAAAAAGATGATCAAGGATGTGAAAAACCCATAGCCTTTTTTAGTAAAGCACTTAGAGATGCACCGCTAAAATACCCAATCATGGAAAAACAGGCTTATACACTTGTGAAAGCTATTAAAGACTTGAGAGTCTACATATTGTACTCACATGTAATAGCTTATGTACCAAGTGTTGTTGTCAAAGACATCCTGACTCAGGTTGGAATTGAAGGAAAATGAGGAAAATGGATAGCTAATATCTTGGAGTATGATATTGAAATAAAACCTACAAAGCTTATAAAAGGACAAGGATTGGCTAAACTCATGACTGAAACAAACTTTCAAGCCCTGGATATCAATGAGCTGGATAACGAACAGGAGATGGTGACTTCACAAATCAACTAGGCCTTCCTAGAATCACCGTGGTATGCTAATATAACTCATGTATTATTAAACCTATAGGCTCCTCCAGGGTTATCCATAACAAAGAAAAGGTTTTTAAAAATGAAAGCTTCAAAATTTTGTATTTTAGATAATTCTCTTTTTTGGAAAAATCATGAAGGTATTCTATTGAATTGTTTAATTAAAGAAGAAGCTGACAAAATCCTCAAAGAATTTCATGCAGGGGACTGCAGTAGCCACCTATACTGGAAATCAACTGCAGACAAAATCCTAAGGGTTGGATTTTACTGGCCAACCTTGTTCGCCGATGTCAACAAGTTTTTCACTGCTTGCCACAAATGCCAAATTTTTGAAGGCAAGAGGAAACTTTTACCTCTACCCCTTAGACCAATTTCCACTGAAAGACCATTTCAACAATCGGGTTTGGACTTCATTGGGGAAATCCATCCTCCCTCTTCTGGCCAACATA
This sequence comes from Pinus tabuliformis, assembly GCA_031772625.1. NCBI lineage: Eukaryota > Viridiplantae > Streptophyta > Pinopsida > Pinales > Pinaceae > Pinus > Pinus tabuliformis. Next base: position 1,950,296,215 of record CM062816.1, read on the forward strand.
AATGGATCCTCACTACCACAGATTATTTCACCAAATGGATAGAAGCCATTCCTTCCAGACAAGCCAATGATACAGTGATTATAGACTTCTTACAAACCAACATACTGTCTCGATTTGGCTGTCCTGAAAAGATCATAACTGACAATGCTGCTGCTTTCAAATCTAAGAAAATGATAAATTTATGTAACAAGTACCACATCACCTTAGGCCATTCCACAGCCTATTACCCTCAAGGTAATGTTCTAGCTAAGTCCTCCAATAAAATCCTGATTAATATTATTAAGAAAGTGTTGGAAGAGAATAAGAAAAACTAGCACAAGAAACTTACCAATGCACTATGGGTAGACAGATTAACTACCAAGAGATCCATTTGGACTAGTCCTTATGAACTAGTCTATGGGATGGAGGTTTTATTTCCTTCATCATTAGGAGTCCCTGTAATGAAATTACTGCAAGAAGCTCAGGTAGAGCTTAATGACATTCAAAGAAGGATAAATCAGACCATCCATTTGTAGTAGACCAGAGAAGAGGTATACCAAAGAACCCAAGTGTTACAAGAAAAACTCAAGAAAATATTTGATAAGAGGACCAAGGCAGAAGATTTTTACCTAGGGGACAAAGTTTTAAAATGGGATTCCAGAAGAGAAGACAAAGGAAAACATGGGAAGTTTGACTTTCTATGGAAGGAACCTTTTATTATCCAGGCTTCACAGGGGAACAATACTTACTTTTTGAAGAACCTGGATGGTTCAGAAGCAGAAGAAGGGCCAGTTAAAGGTCAGATGCTGAAACACTACTTGGATCCCACCTCTTAATGAAGTGAATCCCGAAAAGAAGGCACTGAGCCTCATAAGTGTAAATGTCATATATAAGATAAAGCAACCAGCAAAAGGAGATTTCAAAGCATAGTCAAAGTTATGGAGAAGGCCATCTGACCTGCTGTCCTTGACTTTCCACCAGGAAAATCCATCCCCAAGTGGAGCCAGTGTTATGCTCCTATACCAATAGGTGTCATATTTCATGATTGACTTGATTAGCTCTGCAATATGTTCATACCTTTTCTTGTTGCAAAGTTTTTCCCTATTGTAAGAAAATCAAAAATTTTAAAAAATGTAAAGAGGGTATGCCCTAAAAGAAGAATCAAAGGGTAAAAAGAATAAAATGGTCAAAAAAATGAAAGAAATGAACATCAAATAGAAAAATACCAGGAAAGTGTGCAAGTCCAAATGCCACCACTATTTCATTTTCTATAAATAAAGCATCATGTACAGCTTGTTGAACTTTTTACCACAATTGATGAATGGCCAAATAGCTTAATCTTGGCTAGTTCAAGTTTGAATTTCCTGTTTTAGAGATAGAGAATAAAAATCTGTCCAAACTGTTTAATCTTGGCAGATAGGTAGATAGGTAGAGAAGCAAATGAGCTCAACTATTTAATCTGAGCCCTTGGATGTAATAGGTGCAGACTTAGGTAGGCTCATCATGTAAAGAAAAAAAAAAACTGAAAAGGGTTTGCTAGTCTAAATGCACCCATAGAAAAAGAAGAAAAAATGTTAGGCAAAGTAAGCTGGGTAGGTAGACTAGTGCTGCAGAAGCATACTTGTGGTTGATTTTGTCTCTCAGAATGTTCATCTTACTGTTATCACAAGTACCATGGTAGATGGTTGGATGCAGATCAAGCAAAGCATGACTAACTCCCCTTCTTACTTTCCTTAATCATTTACTAAATTCCCCCAGAGATATTAGGATCTGCTTGATATCCTCTAAACCACTTACCTCATTTCATAAGCATTGCCTAAAGTAAAACCTTGTTTCTACTTAGGAGAAGTCGCCTTATTTCTTCTATAAAACCCTGTTTTTCCCTTTTTGCCTAAGTTTTGTAACATTATAACTTAGCGCTTTTCTATTTTTCAAAACCATATTAACGATTAACTCTATTATATAAATCCCTTGTAATTCTTCCCAATCCCCATATTATGTATATATATATATATATATAAAATTCCCAAATGTTAAATATCCCGCCCCGGTTTTATTATAAACCATATGTTACTGTACAAATGGGAATTATTGGTTTATTTGAAACCTTTAATAGCCTTACCACGCAAATAAAGGAATAATTAACCTTCCAGGTTAATTATAGCCAAAACCCGACAACCAATACAATCGCTCCCGAAACCATTAAAACCATGGTTAATTACATCGGTCCCACCGCTTAAAGTACATGCCATCTTAGGAGAGCGCCCATCATCCGATCTCGGCCCTCGCATCCGACGGCTGTGGATCATTTCATAACCCGCCTATCCGTTGCGCGTTAAGTCCCAGGAAACTGGTGGTTTCGCACCCGTACCTGGGACACATGTCACTCCGTCGCCGTGTTCACTGCCCCTCCACCCAAAACCGCCCTAGCCCAAAAGCGGTGCGGGAAAAACAGCGTACCGCCCTCCCGCTGACCCTTCGCTGATGTCATCCTGCCACATCATCCCTCGCTAACGTCACCTGCCATGTCACCATCCGTACTGCCATGTCATCTGTCCCATACCCCCTGACATCATGCTGACATCATCCTCTCAATAAATGCCAAAAAAAACCCGCCAAATCAATTTTCGTTAAATAAATGATAAAATGTCTTTTTCACCCTGATTCTCTACAAACTGTGTTCCATGCAAAATACATCTAGTCGACTGTCCGAGTAGTTAGCCCGTCACCCGGCCAAGAAGCTCCAGCGTCATGCTCTGCAGTCTGCCATTCGACCTTCAAATACACAGTTTACCTCCGTAATCCAGGTATTTCTCTATTTTTGCCCTGCAAACCTACAATTTCACTTTTCCACTGAAAATTCTACTTGAGAAAGCCAAATTCGAGTTGAAAACAGTCTGTTTAGTCCATAAAAAGACTCTTAAACCTGTTGTTTAGTCCAACTTTCCACAGAAAGCCCAAGATCCAGTTTGAATACATAAGAACCAAACATGGAAGCCCCCATAGCCCTAAATGTCGTGCCTATGAATGCACCTCATAAAGACTTAAATTATCTACCCTTGGTAGATAGAGATTTCCAAATAAAAGATTTATCTGGTGACAGCAATCATCTTCAAACATTCTGCCAAATTAGGGATAGTTATCTAAGCAACTCTGATATTTTTGCACTGTGGGAATCAAACCTTCCCATGTACTTCCTTCCCTCAATCCATGTTTTCCCAGACATCATTCATCAATGCTGTGCCAACTATGACCCTGTCCATAGAGTAGTTATGTCTCCTTCCCAAACTGTCCTTTTTTCCATAACTGCTAAATCCATCAATGAGATGATACATTTCCATTCCACTGAGCCCCTTGCTCGTCTTTCCATGGGATTTTTGCTTGAAAAAGCTTCTCATTTGCCCAGCTCAGAGATAAACCATATTGCTCAGGTGTTCATGAAACCAAACTTCCAGCCCCAAGGCCCACCTCCCTATTTGCATACCTGGTTCACTGAGACTGGAAAACTCATTCTTGATATGATATCCTTAATCTTGGGATTTAGGTCCAGTGAATATGTAGATGATATCACCCTGGTTCTATTATTGATCTTTACTCCAGGACAGCCCCCTGCTGTCAAGTATGACTATGCCACTTTTATTGCCAACAAAATCCATGATCAATTTATAAATTTGGATAGAGAAGGAGTCTTCAAATACACATATTTTATATACCATCTATTGTTATATTATCAGCCAGACAGCTTTCCATTTCCCATCAGGAAATTAGACTCAAAAGGAAATCAAAGGTCTGTGATCTTTTGGAGCTCAGTCTTCCATAAATGTGACTCCTCTTATACCTATAGTGAATTCATTAACTTATTTGTACACCCAACCTCCACTCTGTTGATAGGAGCTCCTCCTCCTAGGATCACTGGTGACATGAAGAAGATTTTGCATCTTTCCAAATAGTACAGGATATGTGACTGGTACCTCTACCAGAATCACACAAAAATCAGAATGTATGGATGTGAACTTTTCCCTTTCAAGTTGCCTAGATATGTGCCCATGAGGTTATTTGCATTAGAATATTTCATGCAGATCATCAATGCGGACTTAATCCACTTTTGTAATGTAAAGAAGAAGGCTTAGCTGAGAATCAAAAACCAGTTAGGCCCTTATGTCATCAATTCTAGAGATGCATTGAAAAATGCTAAGAAGATATTAGAAGAGCACCTTAGATTGAAGAAGAGTTTTTTGTGGATGCCATATGATCCATGTAGTTTCATAAGTGACAGAAGGGTAAGAAACAGGCTATCATTATATGTACATCATAGGATCCCGGAAATTGAACAGTATGCAAATCGGGAAGAATGGGTAGAAGGGACCTTAATAGAATAAATTAGTGAACAGGAAAAGATGGAAAAAGCTATGAAAGATCTTGATAAAACCCTTGACCTGGGCTCTTTTGGACATGTATCTTTCAAGCTTCCTCAACAATCAGGAGTTGGAACATCCTCTGCTGGAACTTCTCAGCAGCCTGCAAAGAAAACCAGCACATCAGTCATAGGGAATTCAAAGGGTAAAGAGGTAGATACCACAGAGCATCCTATAATGACAGATCAGCCAGCAATGTCAAAAGAACAAAATCAGGGGCAAATTTCTCCAGCCCAAACTAAAGCACCAGAAAGTCCAGCACTGCAAACTCCTCTAAATGAGGAAAGAAGCAAGAAGAGAGACAGAGAAAAGCCCACACCTATCAGTGGACCTGTTGAACAACCAGGAGCAAAGAGACAAAGACTGAATCATCTGTCAAAAGAGGAAATTATTGAAGAAACCAGAGACAGCCAAAGGACAGAAAGTGTAGTCAGCCAGCAGATTTCCCCAGTTGTAGAAACATCAACTCACTTACATAGGCAGGAGCTAGAAAGACAACACAGTGTTGAAGTATCATCTACCAGGCCACAAAGAAAACAGGCCTCTGACATTAAACGAACTTTCATAGAAATTAAAGCTAAAAATGATCCTGTGTGGATTCAAATGTACAATCAATACTTGAAGATGGCCCCGTCAAACTAGCAAAGCTTAATGTCTGCCTATGACATTAAAGAAGGAAAAATGTTAATGAGTTATTTTAAGCCAAAGGTACAACAACCCCAGTCGGCAGCAGATTACATCAGAACAAACTTGGAGGTCCTAGCTAAAGACATTCATCCATTGGACCATATTGAACTTCACAAGCAGACTGGAGAAATGGTTTATTCTACACTGGCTGACAAAGCAATGCTGGCCCATCAGTTACAGAACTCCTTGGACAATACCTCTGCTCAATTACATTTGGAGAAAGCCTCTTCTCTGCCCAAGGACAACAAGATCAAATATTTAGAAGAAATCATCACTGAACTGGGACATGATCCCAAAGATGCTAAAGGCATAAAGGCACTTATGAAGAAGAAAGAAGATGACATTGCTGCCCTGCGAAAACAGCTGAAACTACCTCCTTCCATGCACCCTCAGACTGCAGAAATTATAGAGCAGAAATCGGAAGAAGACATGATGGACCTACTCATGAAACTCAATGAAAAACTAACTTATATAGAGCAGGCACTGGAAAAAGCATTAAAAGAGAAGCAGGGAGAGTCGACCTCCCAGCCACCTGAAGTAAACCCCATAGTCTCAACAGCAGTCCCTTCAACACTTGGAACAGCATTGGCTCCTAATGTCCCAATAGCCACAGCAGAAGTAATTATAGGTACAGAAACAACAGCAACAGCACCAGGCAACAGTACTAATATGAGCACAGAAGAATTGATAAATCCATGGAAGAGTTGAAACTCCAAGTGTCAGAGCTGAAACAAGTAAAGGAAAAATTGGCAAAAGTAGAAAATAATTATGACAAATCCAAGATAAATGTTGCAGAGAAAATAAGAGAGGTTAAAGCATTAGAGAATAAAGTGAGAACATTAGAGAAGAATCTCACTATGGATAAGCCTCTAGAAGTAATCAAAGGAATTCTTTGGACCAACATCAATCAATCCCTAAATAATGTTTGGCCATCTATCCAAGTTATTTATGAGCAGATTGACTTAGTAAGAGCAGCCCAAGTGGAAATCTAAAGGACAAGACTTTTGTTGGGACAGATGCCTGAAGAAGCCAACTGGCTTATACATTTTTTGAACACCAAGACCAGAAAACAACTGGAAGTATTGGAAATCATAGACAGGATAGGCACCATTCAAGAAATCAAGAGAGTTCTAACCAAGAGAACTCTGATGCAAAATTTGGAAAGAAGATGCCAGGATATGCAGGTAGAGATTAATTCTTTCACAGAGACGTTCGCAGTTTTGCAGAATAAAGGTCTGCTAAGTCCTTTAGAAAATAATGACCGGCTTATGAAACACATAGATTATGTACAGAAATTGAACAAATATGCTGCTGATCAAGTTAGTTCATCAACAAGTGCTTCAGGATTAAAGGCACTCCCCATAGGCCAAGTTCTCTATGGTAACTTAGAGAATTTATTTTATATTGAGCATGAGGTAAAACATCTGTTTCAGCTCTAGCCTAATTTTTTCAGATATATAGAAACTGATGAAACCCTAAGGAAACTTCAGAAGCATAAATTGCCAAAGCAACAATGGTGGGAAGACATGTTGGGGATTTTGTAAATTTCTCTTAGGTAAAACATAGGTTTTGGGCTATTTTTTCGTGATAAGATAAACAGAGATATATGAGGCTCAAGTGGGTCAAAGTGTATCGAAACAAGATTGAAGAATATCCGACAAAGATGGAGCAGCCAGCATAGAGTATCAGTGGAAGACATCTGTAAACTGACTCGCAAAACCTACCTCCAGTACATCTGATAAAGATGGAACAGCCAGCACAGCATCAGTTTATCTTTCCCCTATTTTTGAGACTGTTTGTCTCTATCTTTTGTAAAAGAGGCATTAGTCATCACTAGATATTATCTCCATCAGATATTTTGTATAAATACCCCCCCAAATGAAGTATTTGGGGTTGGTGGGCATTCCTAGATTTTGCTGTAATACTGAACCTTTGGAATAAAAATTTGTTGGAACCATCTATTGTCTGGCCTACTGGATAAGGAATTGATGCAGAACACTTGTCACAGAATTATTGAATCAAACTTTAGATCAACAAGTCCCCTATATCTCTTGTTTTATAGTTTTGTAGTTTGCTATATCATCTATGTTTCATAATCTGAATGGTAAAGAAAAGGATTAATTCAGAATTTGCTTAAACTGCACTCTGTTTTCAGTCTTTATTATTCCTTGTGTTTTCTTCAGAATTTGTGTAACAGTGAATTCTTAATTGCTCCTATTTCCTGATTCTCGCATATTGACTATCTGCTAAGGAATTCTTAACTGCTCCTTAACAGTAATCATCCATTTTCCCTCTTTCAATATGTTGAAGGATTCTTAACTGCCCTTCATCCATTTGAGTCCATTCCATCTGATTCCAGCCTATATTTGTCCCATGTTTGACTACCTTGCTCTGTGATACCATTCTCTGTTAAGAAACCTAATCTAGAAAGCCATCCTTCTTTGACTCCATCACGCCCAATGGACTAAACTATTCATTTTGTCTCACTATTCTATCGAATCTCACCATCAAAACCCAAAACAAAACCCTTGAACTTCATAACTAGCCTAAGACTTTTCAAAACAAAGCTAAATCATAAAGAGAGAGCTCTCTTTGGATACAGATTGGCTAGATTTTGTATCTAAAAGATTGGTCTGTGGTTACCTCGGCCATATTCCCTTTCTTACAACTTTTGGGAACAACATGAGTGATAACAGTCAAAACACCTATCGTTGAAAGTGAATCTTCTGAGTCCATACCGAACCAAAGTCAACAGGTCAAGATGGTAGTCGACCCATTTTTATCTTCAGAAGATCCACCTTCAGATGATACCATTCCCAAAGAGAGTGAGAACGATACTATTCAAATTCATTTTGTCACTTCAGAGTCTGATGAACTTGGGGGAAATCTGCTCATTCTTTCACAATAGGAAGAGAACCCCCCAATTCCCGCTACTCAGAGGGTCAATTCAACCGTTTATTCGGTACCCCCTCCAAGCAGTCTAGTCGCTTCCTTCGATTGGAATCGACTAGCGAGATCCCACCTTCCTTCTAATGTACCATTCTGGATCATAGTACAAGTGTAAAAAATGGTCGTGTCTGGCACTATCATAGATAAAGGGGCTTCGATGAATAGCCTTTCCTCAGCAACTTGGAAAGCACTTGGTTCGCCATTGCTTATGCCTGTTACATAGCATTTTTCAGGCTTTAACAAAGAAACTAGTCGACCATTAGGGATCCTTCCTAAGTTACCCATAACTTTGAGAAGGAAAACTGTTCACTTGAACGTGATGGTAGTCCAAGGACCATTAGATATAATCTGCTCCTTGGACGTGACTATGTTTACAACATGGAAGCTATTGTTTCAACACTCTTTCGAGTGATGTGTTTCCCGCATGAAGGAAAAATTATCACTATTGACCAGCTTTCATTTCCTGGTTCAAACATAGCTTCAAGTCAAACATCATCCCTAAATGGTCCTTTTGTGTCAAGAGTGTCTCTTCAACCTTCATTCCATCCACCTTATTACCGCGAGTAGTCCGGTGAATGTAATGAAGCTTAGAGGGCATGCACCCTTGTCTATTTTGAGACAAACCTAGCTGAAAAGATAGGTTTCCCTACAGGTTATGTGATTGGAAGTGTTATCTCAAACCATTCACCCTTGTTTATTTGATGGATAGAGCCAAGGGAGTGTTTCATCGACTCCGCTGACAAAAACAATCCTGCTTAACCGCACTGACTTCCATATGGTTACCTGGTGACTCTCCTTTTCTCGATGCCTAGGGGCATGCAAACCTTTTTATGCAAGCGAAAAACGACCAATTTCATTTTTTAGCTTTTTAGATTTTTTATCTTTTTAGTTTTTTCAACTTCTTAGGTTAGGTGATTGGTCTGATCCACCATTCATGTTTGTCTATGTTGCGGATGAAGCAAAGGAAGTGTTTAAACCGTTCCGCAAATGAAGCCATCCTACCTAACCTCAGTGGTTCCTTAGCTTTCTAGTTTTTTTAGCTTTTTAGTTTGGTCATTCCTAGCTTACATAAAAAGGAACAATGAGTAATGTTTCCACAAGGTTCAAGTTAAAAAATAAAACCACCGTTGAGCATATGTTCCCCCAAGATTCAAGCTCGTTAAAAAATGAACCCACCTTCGGTAAATAACCTTTATAATTGCCATTCTATCAGCATTTTGAACCTTGGTTGTGTTCCCTCCATCACCTCCATTCTTTTGGCTGATCATACGCTTCCACTTGATTGTTTACCATTTTGAGGAACAGCTATGACGATTCATCCTGTTAGCCACCCTCTTCACATCACCATGTTTTGAGAAGTTCCAAGATTACCTGGAACTACTACCCTAAACGCCACTCGTTCCTAAAAAACCGAGTCTACTTTAAACTCTTTTCAGACTCGCTAAATATGAAAATATTGTCGAGCTATTGGCCTTTCCAGCTCGTTAAAGTGATTGGAAGTGCCATCCCTCCCGTACATTTTAAACTTTTTGGACCTGAGGGATTATCTCATGAAAAAGTTCGAGCGCTTGTCTTTTCGGCTCGCTAAAGTTATCGAAAACTCATCCCTTTCATATTATTTTATTCTTTTTCGGACTTAAGGGATTATGCTATGAAAAAGAACTACTGGAGTTTCCTTTTCGTCCCTTTTCAAACTCTCTAAACATGAAAAGGACCGAGTTATCCTTGTCATTAAACTCGTTAAAACAATAATGACAAACTTGTACACCCAGACAAGAACGAGTTTCACTGTCACTAGGCTCACTAAAACATAGCGACAGGTTTGCTCGAAGGGAAAATTATAGAACAAGCATATGTTATCCTCCTCAAGCTTGACAAAAATAAAGAGGTACTGGTCAGCAATGACTGGGGAAAAAGGGAAGAAAACTTGACAAACTTTATTGGTAGTAGGTCGCTCTTGAACATGACACTTTCACTACATCACCATGATTCAGTCGGGTTGGGTTATTCCATTCACCAGTCATATCACCATTGGTCCTCCATACCATCCATCTTTTGGGGTTAACGCTACCAATCCATATCAGTGTTGCCGATATGTTCAAGAGAAGTCATTCAGAGAATTCACCATCCAATTAATGCCCCATCCACTGCAATACCTTCACCCTCCTTTTTTCATGACCACCATTCCTGAACCTTGTATCATCAGATCGTTTTCACCTCCAGAAAATCATTTGCTACGTTTTGTGTTGTAGATGTGGGATACATTAAGGCCCTCCTACAATAGGTCACTTCTTATTGACATCAGCTTATTATCGAAGAAGTTGACTTAGAAACAACCCTTTCAGTACTTTGAAGCTAGCATGCCTCAATGGCAAGTTTCTCACTTCCGACGACTGGTTTACATCAATGGCCTTTGACTGAGAGATTTTGCGTGGTATTCGACATCGGATCATACATTCACATCAAGTGAATTGTACTGTAGTAACTTGAGGGTCATTATCATTATCATTGATTCTTCTTGCGCCTGTTAACAGCTTATATTATTGGCTGTTAATTAGGCGATGTCTTTCCATGTTTGACTACAGGACATCTTTTTACATGGATCGACTTGTACATCGAGCGAATATTGAATGATTTTGAAGACCCCAGATCTAGTTTCATCCATCCGGGCTGTGATATATTCAAGAATATAAAGACATCAAATGTACACACAAGCTGCACAAATGATCATCCAAGCTAAGAGATGGTGACTCTACATATAAAGAATCACCAGTCTGCAACTGCAAACAATTATCTGTCCTATGTACATGAAAATGAATTTATAAAGTTGAGCATGGGAATGCCCGCCTCAGCTAGATCATGAAAATAATATGATGATGATGTATTGTGTTGTATCTTATATAGGTCACCTTCCAGTTCGAATACCCCAGATCCTCATGATAAAGAATTTCACCCGACATCAAAATATTTACAAATTGATGCTTTAGGGGGCAACTGTTATAGACATATTTGGGCACTGCAACCCAAATCTTATATGTCGATAAACCAAGTGATCTTTAACCCCTAAAAGTTTTGTTTCATACCCTAAAGGATCATGGTCAACTGATTACATCATTCCCCAAAAGTTCCACCTGAAAAACCACTCAAAACTGGCCAAAACTGGACCATACTCACTGCTTCACTTTTAGGGTGGGATGCATACTGACTCCTACACTAGCCAGGTGTGATGCATACTGAAGAGGCCTTCTGTGGGGTGCGATGAATGAGAATAGACAAATGTATGAGACAGTTTGCTAAGTGGATGCTCATGGAATCTTCTAGAAACTTCTCCTATGACACTTGCCTCTCTGAATTCGCCAAGCGATGAGTAAGAGATCCAAGAAATCTCCAAGTGGAAACAAGAACTACAAGTGGAATGAGACTAATAAAAAACCCAGAGATGACTCACACCCTTGTAGACATCTATAAATGGATCCCTCATCTGAGAGATCTAGAGGTTGGAATTTTGTAATTTGTAAGGAAGTGTTGATAGTTTGTCTTTGAGAAGAAGCATTGTATTGTTGGGTGATCTTGCTTTCATGAGGTGAAGAGGGCTTTGATGCTGGGAGGATGATGTTGGATCAGATAGCTGGGTTGTAATTCTCCCTTCTATTTTAATAAAGTTCTTTGAGTTTTCTTCCATACAATCGTGTACTTGTGAATCTTGTTATTTGTAAATGCCATTGTATGTTCAATGTATTTCTGATTTTACATTGCTTATGATATAATATATCGAGATGCTTTGATGGTGTTCTGTTACTTTGTTTCTACAGGTATTCTCTAAGTAGGACAAGTAGGAGAGCAGTTGCAAGCTCTATCAAGAGGGAGAGAAATCAAGCAAGGAGTCAAGCGGAAGATCCAGGTTAGTCCCTTTGCTTCTCTCTTATCTATCATACATAAAGGAAATCACAAATTGCTTTGATTGTTTGTTTCTAGGATAGCTGCCAATCCTAGTGGGACTAGTAGATCAAAAAGACACTATTTTTCCCTGAAACATAGAGTGATATCTTTGGATGAGGAGCAATAAATTTGGATGTTAGATCAAGTCCATAATCTAAAACGACATGTGAGGATAACTAGGTGATTAATCCTTCCTTTGTTTCTACTTTTATGAAAGTATTATGTGCATAAATATATAGGAAAAATATATTTATTTTTTTTATCTACAATAGAGTATATTCTCAATTGGGATATGCAAGACAACAACCCATTTAATCTAGTGTAAAAATTGTGCAAATAGGGTTGAAGTTTATATGCAACTTCTATCACTTATCCTCTATATGACAATCAAGGTTACACTTGTTGCAGTGGTTATTGAGATCTTTTCAATGGTTCACTATGAATTATATATTTCTTTATTTTCATCCTTTCCACTTCTTCTTCCCCTCCTTGGAATATGTTTGGTGCTCCTTCTAATTTTACCCATTTCATTTCCCTTTCTTCTAGACTATGCTTTCTAGGTATTGTGCCTATACACAAGGCTCATGCATGGTTTTGGGTTTGAATAACATCACATACTTTTATAAATAATTTTGTATACACCCTAGATACTTGAGCAGTACATCCAAGTTCCTTGGGGAGATACCCAACATTATTTCTATCTTCCTAAATTTAGTGGTGTACTCCTACTCACTCTACCCTTGCCTCTACCTAAAGTATTTCCACTAGATCATTAGTCATCTAATGCTTGATAGCTTAGAACTATCACTTTATGAGAGTTTTCAAATTCTCCCACTTATTCATTGAAGGATATCCCTCGACTATTAGGATTTTGTGTGGATTTCCCATTGGGTCAAGGCATGTCTCTCTAATTTCGTCCATGGAAATGAAATTTGTGTTCTTCCTCTATGTGGTGTGTTAGCTACCTATACCAATAGGTTTCATATTTCATGATTGGCAAAGAAAGTTCCAAATATGCTCTGCTTTGATGATGCAAAGATCCCATATTTCTAAGAGAAGACAAGGTGTGTATATAGCCTGATGGGTACTCAATTTTGATGGATCGTCCAACAGCTTAAGCTGGATCATGCCATGTTTTAAATTTTCAGTTGTAGAATAGAGAAAGAAGTCTGTCCAAACTGTTTAATCTTGGTAGACAAGTAGCTTAGGTAGAGAAGAAAGGTTCCCAACTGCTTAATCTGGGACCTTGGAGGCATTAAGGGTAGCATTAGATAGAAAATCAAAAGGAAAAAGCCAAAGAAAAGAAAAGGCAAATAAGGGTCTGCAAGGCTAAGTGCACCCTCCAAGAAGAAACAAAAAATGCTAGGCAAGTAGATGGGTAGGCAGATAGGGGTTGCAGAAATGTCATTCCTTACAATTGAAGGTGTGCTAACCTATTTCACAAAGAAAAATCAATGGATTGAGAAGGTCTTCTTCTCTATCAGGTTGCAGCAAAGCAAAGAAGCATGTCTAACTTCCCAATTTTCCCCTTTTCCATTCATTACTAACATCCCCTCATTAGTTGAGATTCATGGAAGAATTGGTGGTTTTATGGTGGTTCTTAGTCTTTTAAAAGCCACATTTCTTGTCTAAAAATCTTTTCATTTTCATCTACTCCCTAAGCTAAGTGATTTTCAAATAAACTTAGTGATATCAGCCCTCATCCACCCTTTCATCTACATTAATCCCTAACCTCTATTATATAATTCCCCTATGCTGCCCTTTCCCTACTATTATAACACTGTGGTGTATAAACCCCCAAGCATTGTATAAATATCCCTCCCCTTGGCATTATAGCCATATGTTCTCTGTCAAGGATCAAATTGACAGCTGGCCAGTTTGAGAACCCTAAGCCTTACCCCTTTTTTCCCTCTTAAAGCCATTTGCCCCATTAAAACCTTCATTTTCTAAGAAAACCTTATGAAAAAACCCCTTTTCCCATAACCCGCTTCATTTGCAAAAAGCACACAAAACCCACTTTTTCCAACTTATCCAAAGTATGGGCGCGATATTATTCCCATTTGAAAATACAAAGAAAACCATATAAATTCCGCCGAAACCAAAAAGTCCCGCTGGGCACGCCTTTCAAAAGAAAACAATATTTTATTACTTCCCCGCTTCCGTATTGTCCGATCACCTCACTGATCCGTCAACCGTCCGATCAAGCGCCTTTGATCGGACGACCATTATGCATATCGGGTTGGGCCCGACGTCCGAAAATTAGTACCCGAGAAACTGTCAGAGGGTGACGTCAGGCCTCTGCCACGCGTCGCCCTCACAATTTCTCGGGTCGCCCTCTGACAAAACCGTGACCGTATCTAAGGCGGTCCGAGAAAAACCATTACCGCTTATGATTTACCGCCGGTTCTGCTTTGCCTGCGTCATCACCACGTCAGACCCATGTCAGTGCCACCTCGCCGCCGCGTCAACAACCTCGTCCGTCCCTGCGCTGATATGTCTGCCACCTCATTATCCCCGTGGACCAATCACAGCTTGCCACATCACCCGGTGACGTCATGCTGACGTCATCCGACCTTGACCCCACCTGATGATGTCATGCTGACGTCATCCAAAAAACGCGCCAATATGCCAAAAATCCATATTTTAGCCAAAAATTCGTGTTTTTCACACTTTTTGCCAAAGCAACTATTGTTATTCCTGCATGCATTTCACGATCAAATCAGTGCCAACCCGCATAATTCGACTCGGAGACCGTGGGCGCATCCGTCGCACCCGCATTTACAACTGTTATCGGCAATTCGTAAGGTATTTCTCAAAAGTGTTCCCTGCACCTGGTCTTATCCATATTTCTACAAGCAATCTGTTTAAGAGAGTGTAAAGCACTGAATTCACCATCAAGCATCCAGTGACCTGTACCCATTTCCAACTGGCGAGGCAATAAACCTTCTGCCAAGCCTGCATTTGACAAAATCGACCTGAATTCACAGGTAGTTCGCGCAGTCGTGAACTAGAAACCTCAGTTACATAAATTCACCATAGAAACACTCTTGTCAGTCCTACTACTGTTTTAATCAGTCCTATAAACAGTATTTCAATTGTTGTTTGCTCAATTCGCCCTCAGTTCCATACAATTCATATTTACATTGTAAAGAAACTCCTTCGCGTTGTTCTGCTCGCTCAAAGCAGTTTACATACAATTCAGAAAGCCTTACTAGCCATGGAAACACCAATAGCCCTGAATATTCAGCCTTTGAATGCCCCTCAGAGGGAGTTAGAATGGAAAGCCCTGGGAGATTTAGATTATTAGATGATGGACTCCTTCCCAATGAAATCTAAATTTAATATTCACATGCTAAACGAGTTGAAAGCCCAACACCTTAGTGGAGCTGATATATTAGGGATTTGGGACTCAAATTTGCCCATTTATAACCTCCCTCAAGTCAATGCCTTTCCAGACTTGGTCCATAGGTGCCAGGAGTGCTATGATCCATGCCAAAGAGCTATTCTCAGTCCTACAGGCTCAATCTTGTTCCATATCACCCCAGAAGCCATAAATGAGATGCTGCATTTTCATACTGCAAGACCATTGGCCCCTCTCTCCATGATAGACTTGGTCAAGAAGGGGAGTAACTTGTCAAGTGCCCAGATCACCAAAATCAATCAGTTATTCATACAGCCAAGTTCTGAAACTATAAGAACTCCTCCTATTGGATATCCTTATCTGAATGACTTGGGCAGAATGCTGGTGGATTTGATCAGCTATGTCCTGGGGTATAGGGGAGTTTAAGACGTTGATAACACCATCATGGCAATGCTGTCCATATTCTCTCCTGGGAAGCCCCCAGCTGTACACTATGACTATGCCACATATATTGCAGAAAAGATTCATGAACAGCTAATGAATCTGCAAAGGGAAAGGGTGTTCAGATACACCTCCTACATTTACCATCTGTTCTTATTCTATCAACCAGACAGCTTCTCCGTTCCCCTCAGGAAACTTAATGTACAGGGGAATCCAAGGTCAGTTGTGTTTTGGTCTTCAGTTTTTCACCATGCTTCTGAATCACCATACACATACTGTGAATTCATAGACCTGTTCATTCACCCAGCTATGACATTGTTGTATGGTGTGCCTCCTCCAAGGTTGACTGATGACTTGCAAAGAATTCTCCATCTCTCCAAGGCCTACAGCATTGGTGATTGGTATTTTTACCAACACCACACAGTGATCAGAATATATGGCTGTGAATTGGACCCTTATAGGCTGCCAAGGTATGTCCCTATGAGACCTTTTGCCCTAGAATACTTCAGGCAGTTCGGAAATGCTGACTACATCCATTTCCAAAGTAAAAACAAGAAGGTGCAGCTGAAGGTAAGAAACCAGCTAGGTCCTTTTCTATACAACAAAAGAGAGGAGGGATGGAAGGAGGCGGATATGATCCTAGAGGGCCTCAAATTACAAACCAGTTTCAAATGGACACCTTATGACCGTAATCATTTTATTTCCCTCCGGAGAATAAAATACAAATTTGGTAACTATGCACATGTAAGGCTGCCTCATGTTGAGCAGTATGCCAATTCTTTGAGCTGGAAAGAAGGCACTCTAGAAGAGCCAATTACTAGAGAGAAGATGCTAGAAAGAGAGGCTAGGAATATTCAAAAAGAGGTTGACTTGGAAACTTGTGGACAGGTTTCCTTCTCATATCAAAGGCAACTTGGAGCAGCTGCCTCATCTTCAACGACACATCAGCAAGCTGCCATGGACACTCAACAGACAACCAGCAAAGAGCAAACAGAAAAACAGGTGGAACAGGAGCAACCACCTCCCATGACTGAAGAGCAAACAGAAAAACAGGTGGAACAGCAAGAAGAAGTGCAACAGCAGGAATCGCATCAACAACAACAGGGACAGCAGCCAGAAGAGGGGCAGCAAGAGAAAGAGCAGCCCTTACAGCAAGAAAAGGCAGCTGAGGCCCAAATTCTCACTGAGCAGCAGGCTCAAGACATGGTGCCTCCCAGGCAAGAAACATCAGCTGAAGCTTCAGTCCTCCAAACTCCACAAAAGGAAGACATAAGCAGAAAGAGGGACAGAGAGACTCCCCTAACGACATCAATAAGTCATGGGGAGAAAAGGCACAGAATGAATCCTTTCTCAGAGGAGGAAATGCCAATGGGACAGTCTTTGGGCATGGGCCCACCTAGCAGGGAGGCCTCTGCAAGTTCCTTTCAACAGGAATAGGACAGAGCAGTGGGAGGAGAAGTCAGCTCCTCAAGCCAGCAGAGAGAAGGTGAACTGAGCATCAAACAACAGTTCATTGACATAAAGAGGAGAAGTGAGCCAATAAAAATACAACTATATAATCATTTGTTGAAGATGGCTCCTACTAACCAGCAAAGACTCATGTCTGCATATGATGTAAATGAGGGCAAGATGATCATGAGTCACTTCATGCCAACTACATTGCAACCACAGTCTCCTTCAGACTACTTGAGGACCAATCTTGAGGTCCTTGCCAAGGACATCCACCCAATGGACAAAATCGAATTGCATAAGCAAACGGGTGAGATGGTGTATGCATCCTTGGCAAACAAGACACTGGATAACTATAGGCTAGTAAATAGCCTAAATAATACAGCTGCCCAACTTGAGTTGGAAAGAGCATCCTCTCAAGCAAAGGACAACAGAATTAGGTCCTTAGAAGATATAATCATAGAGATTGGGCATGATCCCAAGGATATCAAGGGCATACAAGAAATATTGAAGTTGAGGGATGCAGACATGGCAGCTTTGAGGAGAAAGATCAAAATCCCAGCAACAATTCACCCTCAAACAGATGAATTTGCCCAGCAAAGACATGATCAAGATGTTGCAGCCTTGTTGGTGTCTCTATATAAGCAGCTAATCCAGACTCAAGAAAAGCTGGGAGAATCACAGGCAGCACTACAGGCAGCTTTGAAACAAAAAGAAGATGGTCAGACCTCCCAGCCTCCTCCAGAAATAATTAATCTTGAGGAGCCTCCTCAAACTACTGCCCCTCCCATACAGCAAACAGAACAAGCAGCACCTTCTACCTCAGCACCAGCATCAACAACGGAGCAGGCCCAAAGCCTGGACATGCAAAAGCTGAGAAATGAGATTCAGGCCTTGGAAGCATAGATGACAGAACTAAATGAGGCCAGGGAGAAATTAGCCAAGGTAAATGAAAGATATGACAAATCCAAGCAGACCATGGCAGAAAAGGGAAGGGAAATAAAAGCCCTTAAAGACAGGATTAAGGAGCTGGAAAAGGAACTCACATTGGACAAAGTGACAGCTGAGCTCAAGACAGTGCTATGGGCCAACATTGGCCAGTCCATCACTGACCAATGGCAGTATATTGAGACAATCCATGAGCAAATAGAGCTCATAGGAAAATCACACAGAGAAATCCAGAGATCAAGGGCCTCTCTAGGCAATATGCCTGAAGTTGCCAACAGAATGATCAATGTGCTTAACCACAAAACGAGTGCTCAGTTAGCTACTATGGGAATCTCCAACAGAACTGAGACCATACAGCTAATAAAGAGGGTCCTAACACTGTGAAACCTGGTGCAAACATTAGAAAGAAGGACCCAGGACATGCAGACCGAGGTCAATAGATTCATGGAAAAGTTTGTGGCATTACAAAACAGAGGTCTTCCAAGCTTACTGAATAGCGCAGGAAAACTACTTTCCCATGAAAGCTATGCCAAGAGGGTGAACACCTTTGCCACAAATCAGATCACAGAGAAGGCCAGCACCTCAGAGGAAACAGGGCCAGTTACAGGACAAACTCTCTACAACAAGGCAGAAAATTTATTCTTTATAATGAATGAAATCAAACATCTGTTTGAAGTGCCTCCCAATTTCTATAAATACACAGAGGCAGATGAAACACTAGATGCAATTCTGAGACACCAATTGCCCACACAGGAATACTGGACCAAAATGATACAGCTGATATTATAAGCCAGAGCCTGTAAATCGATTTTTGTTATTTGATTATTCAAATTTACAAGTGATCATGCACAGGAAAACTTGGAAAGATCAGCATGCATGAAAAGGGAAGGGCTGAGCCAACTCAGCAGAACTATATGGCCAACAAAGCACAATTGACAGCTAACAGGTAGCAGGGCCGAAAGTTACAGCACGACAACCATAAAGACGCATATTCCAGCATTAAAGCAGAACATCCAGACCGACTCAGTGGCCTCCAAAGGTCAAAATATCTCCTGACAAACACAAAGAGCATTTATGTTGTATTAAAAGCGGTAGTAATTTCTTATCTACTATTCTGTACGAGTTGGTGAAACATTTATTTCTGAGATGACTCAACGCCTTAGATATTTTGTATGATCGTTTGTATATATTGCCCCTCGCATAAGTTTGCAGGGGTTTTTGTTGATTTCTCTTCAAGAGTTTCTTATGCTGTAAGTTTCCAAACCGTTAATACAAAGGTTGATGGAATTTCCAAAGCACTGTGTTCCCTGAGTTTTGTGGAGTGTTGCTGAATGTTACAGGATTCCTGCGTATTCTCATGGCACAATAAGTCCTCTATAAAATTTCGTTATGTGTTTTTGTTACCTCTTCATGGCTCATTCATGCTTCCATTTTCTATAGTTTAATAGCAGAGAAAAAGAATAGTTTCAGGATTTATTCACAGGATACCCTAAACTCAATCTATGCTGTTATGAATGTTTTCTTCAGTTGTAGATATAAGGTGTAATTCTTAAATGCTTCACTTTCAAACTATAGCTTTCTCAGTGATCGTTGTTTCAGGAATTCGAGTTTGCTCCTATACAACATATCCCTTTCTTACATCTCGGCTTAGTGGAGAATTCTTAACTGCTTTTCACTAGTTGAACACACCTCATAATCACAATTTCAGAACTGTTCCTTGAGATATTTAAATGGCCCTGCAATATCAGCAAACCTACACAATACTCCAGAACAACATTTAGCCACAGACTCCATTACCCAATGGATTAATACTCTTTAAAGACTTGCACCTTAGGTACAGAAGACATCTCTCAACCAAAACATAAAACAAACCCTGAACATCATAGCTAGCCTAAAATACTATCAAAACAGAGACAAATCATAAAGAGAGAGCCCTCTCTGATTGCAGTTTGGCTAGAAACTGCAATCCAAAGATTGGTTAGTGGTTACCCCGGCCGTATTCCCTTGGGAGTCATAGGGAACAACCTGGGTGTTAACATAATTGGCGACTCCGCTGGGGAAAAAGAATATTTTTCAAACTGTTGTCTATCCATAGATAGTGGTTCTAAAAAAAGCTTAAACAGTTCCTTAAACAATCCTAAAAATATCTTAGAAAATACCAAAAACAAATTCAGAAGCTGGCTCCTAAAAGGAAAACTAGATACACTAGGTCAAATCCTGACCCCAATCCACCAACAGTTTTTGAAAATCCTAATACAATCCCTAAGATCATTAGGAAGCAGCAGGGACAGGAAAATCCTACTGATTTGATTCCTGAGACAGCTCACCCTGAAACAGTTCCAACCCTAATCAAGGTTCTATTTAGGTCTACCCCTGTCTCCCCCAGTTGACCATCTACATCTCAAACCCCTCCTTTCACACCTTCATCCACTACCACTGCACATATTCCCTTAACCAATACTCTAGTGTCCACCTTTCCCACTACCCCTGTTGTACCAATCGTCCCTGTTATCCCATTTGTCCCTATCAATCCCATAAACCCTGCAAATATGGACAATAGGTATGCACCCTTGCAGTTACCTGCTAATGCTCCAGCTTTACCTCAGGACTATCAATCCAAGATCTCATATTTTGACTCCACTGGCCCTTTTACAACAATTCAGCATGCCAGAAGGATGCAAGACCACTTTGAGAACTATGAAATAGATGATGACAGTGTGAGAATGAGAATCTTTGTTCAGAGCCTCACTGGGGATGTAAGAACTTGGTTTAGATCCCTGACTGTAAATACTATCACAACTCCTGATGAGCTTTATCAAGCCTTTACTAACAGATGGGAGAAGAAGAAAGATCCCTTGCACATACTTGGTGAGTATGATACTATCAAACGAGGTCCCCAAGAGACTGTCCTGGAGTACTGTGCAAGATTCAACAATGTATATAACGCAATCCCACAAAATTTAAGACCTCCTCCTGATTTGGCCTTGTACAAATTTCCTGATGGTTTTGACCCTGATATGGCCTATCAGTTGAAGGAGAGAGCTCCTGAAACCCTTGCAGATTCCCAAAAGGTTGCTGTCACAGTGGAAGCTAACCTGATTGCCAAAAGAAACAGAGCAAGGTTGGAAAAGAGAACCACCTACAAAGAAGAACCCTCGGCCTTGGATCAAAAACTGGATGCAATACTCACTGGTATGAAGAGATTAGGTGATAGAGTGGAATCTGTTGAGAGAAAGTCATCATGGGAAGCGCCACAAAACAACCCTCCTAGGAATCCTAATTTTAGGAGAACTCAAAATCCAAACGTTGGCAAGGCCAGTTCTGACCCAGACATAAGACCCCCTTTCTAAGAGAATTATGTTGAGACTTCCACATCAAGTGAACCCAATGAAGATCCCCACATTAATTTAATGGGTTTGGATGGTGAAAGTCAAGTCTTTTTAACACAAGAAGATCATGAGAATGATGAAATCAAGCTATTCCAAACTAAATCAGGTGAGTCATTTGACTTTAAACAAGGCTATGACACAGCTGTTTATGAAGTCCATAAACAATACAAGTTAAGGAGTAGAAATGTAAATGTAACACGGCCTGAAAAGATAAAGGACAGCCAGCAGCCCAAAAGAGCCATAGTCACAGAGCCAAATAACACAACAAAATCACTGGCAAAGGAAGTAACCATCGAAGAAGTCACTGAACCATTTTCTTCAAAACAGCAGCCCATGGCTACATCATCCTTGCACCCTAACCCAAGTGTCACTCCTCAAGAGATGAGCAAGAAGGACAAGCTTCAAGATCAAGATAAGAATCAAGAAGAAGAGTTAGTGAACAAGGAAAGAACTGTCATCCACAGCCAAAAGACCCAATCTGAAAAACCTTTTGACCTAGAAACTGAAATTGGTAAATTGAAGGTAGCTATTCCTCTTTCAGAACTAGCCAAGCACGACATTTATAAACAACAAATCAAGAAGTCCCATCAACTTACTAACAACAAAGATGATGTCAATGTGCTGGATGATACCCCAGAATTGCTGTTCGGTCCAGAAGTTGATGGAAAAGCAGTAGTCACAGGGGTCTTACCTTTTTATGTCAGTTTACATGTTCATGACAAGATATTACACAATGCAATGTTTGACTCAGGTGCCTCTCACAACCTGATGCCCAAATCAGTCATGGAAAGACTGAACCTAGATATTACAAGACCATATAAAGACCTTTTTTCATTTGACTCCAGCCAAGTTAAGTGTTTAGGTCTCATAAAAGATCTCTGTGTCTCACTCGTCCAATATCCAAATAAAACGATTCTAATGGATGTTGTAGTTGCTGATATCCCACCCAAGTATGGGATGCTGTTATCAAGGTCATGGGGGGCTAAACTTCAAGGTTCCCTGCAGTTAGATATGTCATATGCCATCATCTCTGTTTTTGGGCAACCAAAGAGACTATACAGAGAAACACTAATGAAATACATGGTCAGCAGTGAAGAAAAGCCCCAAAACTTTCCCATATATGCTATCCATTCAGACATAGACTCATACATTCTCTTCAATGATAATACAACTCTCTCAGATAATGAGGTTGAACCCAAGACACTCATACAAGAGGAAGACACTAATGAGCAAACTGCTACCCAAGAAACAATGATTAAGCAAACATTAAACACAGCTGCTGCTCAAGAAAGCGAACAGGTTCCATCAAGTGAGGAGACTGCCCTAGAAAACAAAACAAATGGTAAACCAGAGCTTCAACTTACAATTCCAGCACACAAGGAGGTCATTAAGTTCTCCCCGGAACAAGAGATCCTATGGTTCCTTGAATTTGATGGGTCAGTCAACAAATTAGGGGCAGGAGCTGGAGTTTGGATACATAATAAACAACACAGTCATGCAGAAGGCCGAGCCTATAGACTGAATTTCAAGTGTACTAATAATATGGCAGAATATGAAGCTCTTTTACTAGACCTCAAGCTAGTAAAGTCCCTACAAGCCATAAAAGTGTCAATTCTAGGAGACTCAGACCTAGTTATCCAGCAAGTAAAGGGAAATTTTGTCACCAATGACAAAAGACTGAGGTCTTATAGGTCTGCTGTGGCTGAAATATTAAGCTTCTTCTCTGAATTTCAAATCACCAAAATTTCTAGGACCCATAATCTTCATGCTCATAGTTTAGCCACATTTGCAAGTACCTGCAAGCTACCTTTTGAGCCCCATCATGGCTTTACAGCTGAGGTAAAGCACAGACCTTCTGTCCCAAACAATGTCAAAGACTGGTAGGTATTTGAAGACGATACACAAATAAATAATTTCTTGACTTTACAACAAGAATTTGCAGGATTAAATATTGACACTGAAAGAGCAAGTCAATCACAAATACAGTTTGAACAGAATAACCACCCAATATCGCCCAGAACAGTAAAACAAATGCTACATCCAACCATTTTCAACAAAGAAAACATACAACAAATTCAACAAAACACTTATGAAGAACTGCCTGTTACAGAGGTTGAGATCATAGAGCTGAAAGACAATTTTCTTCCAACAGGGCTAACTCCATTAGAGGACATCTTTGATTCGAATGACATCCCTAGAAAACCAAAAATGCAGCCCTTAAATGCTGCCATTGAGGAATGCAACATCGGAACCATTGAGAAACCCAAGATAATCAAATTGTCTGCATCCTTACCTCCTGATCAAAAGCCCAAATACATTGACCTTTTCAAAGAGTTTCAGGACGTGTTTGCATGGGGTTATGAGGATCTGAAATCATATGATACCTCTGTTATCCAGCATACTATCCCTCTCAAGCCTAATCAAAAGCCATTCAAACAGAAATTGAGAAGGATTAATCCCATGCTTCTCCCTTCAATAGAAAAGGAATTGCAAAAAATGTTTAAAGCTGGCATCATAGCACCAATAAGGTTTTCTGATTGGATTTCAAATTTGGTGCCCACAAGAAAGAAAACTGGTGAAATAAGACTATGTGTTGATCTTAGAAATCTAAACCAAGTGTCTCTCAAAGACAACTATCCCTTACCTAAGATGGATCACATTCTCCAAAGAGTGGTAGGGGCCTCAAGGATTTCATTACTGGACGGATTCTCAGGTTTTAATAAAATCCTAGTGCACCCTGATGACCAAGACAAAACAGCATTCACAACCCCATGGGGAACTTTCAAATATGTGAAAATGCCTTTTGGATTGAAAAATGCAGGGGCAACATTTCAGAGAGCAATGGACATTGCTTTTGCCAAAGAGATTCATGACTTTCTTGTCATTTATTTGGATGACCTCACACCTTTCTCTAAATCTGACCAAGAACACTTGAAACACTTGAGGCAGATCTTCCTAACATGTAGGAAATATGGAATTTCCTTAAATCCCAAGAAATCTCTATTTGGTTTGGAAGAAGGTAAGCTGTTAGGACATATCATTTCAAAGGATGGCATAAGAATAGACCCAGATAGGATACAAGATATCTTACAAATTCCCCACCCAAGAAATGTAAAGGAATTACAAGCCTTTTTGGGTAAAATCAACTTCCTGAGGAGATTTATCCCAAATCTGGCCGAGTTGATCAGATTATTGAACAACATGCTAAAAAAGGATTCAAAAGTGAAATGGACAGTAGAAGCAAATCAAGCCTTTGAAGGCATAAAATTGGCCCTTACCCAAACCCCAGTCCTAACAAATCCTCAATTTGACAGGGAATTCATCATTTTTTCTTTTGCCTCCCAGCATACTATTGCTGCAGTTTTGTTACAGAAAGATGACCAAGGAAATGAGAAACCCATTGCTTTCTTTAGCAGAGCCCTTAGAGATGCACCTCTGAAATATCAAATCATGGAGAAGCAGGCTTATGCTTTGGTCAAGGCCATTAAAGACTTTAGGATTTACATCCTTTATTCCCATGTTATTGCTTATGTGCCAAGTCCCATTGTTAAAGACATACTCACTCAAGAAAATTTAGAGGGCAGAAGAGGAAAGTGGATTGCCAACATTTTGGAATTTGATATTGAGATAAAACCAACAAAACTAATAAAAGGGCAAGGTTTGGCCAAACTAATGACAGAAGAAAACTTCCAAGCCTTAGACATAAACTAGCTGGACAATGAACCGGAGCTGGCGGCTCCAAAGATCAATGTAGCCTTTGAACAATCCCCTTGGTATTCTGATATCTGTTACGTGTTACAAAACCTGTATGCTCCACCAGGATTGTCCAGAACTAAGTGTAGATTCCTAAAAATGAAAGCTTCAAAATTTTGTGTTATGGATGGCAATTTGCTTTGGAAAAACCATGAGGGTATACTACTAAACTGCTTGATTGAAAATGAAACTGACAATATCATCAAAGAATTTCATACAGGTGACTGTGGTGGACACTTGTATTGGAAGTCCACTGTGGATAAGATTTTGAGGGCTGGTTATTATTGGCCTACTGTTTTCTCTGATGTCAAGAAATTTACCACTTCATGTCATAAATGCCAAGTGTTTGAGGGAAAGAGAAAATTATTGCCATTGCCTTTGAGGCCTATTGCAACAGAGAGACCTTTTCAACAATGGGGCTTGGATTTTATTGGGGAAATTCATCCCTCATCTTCAGGCCAACATAGATGGATTCTAACAGCTACAGACTACTTTACCAAATGGATTGAAGCTGTTCCATGCAGACAAGCTAATGATTCCACTATAATTCAGTTCCTTGAGACCAATATCCTGTCCAGATTTGGTTGTCCTGATAAGATAATAACAGACAATGCTGCTGCCTTCAGATCAAAGAAGATGGTGAAATTTTGCCACAAATTTCACATAACCTTGGGCCATTCTACTGCATATTATCCCCAAGGAAATGGCCTTGCTGAATCATCAAATAAAAGCCTTGTTAACATCATAAAGAAGGTGCTGGAAGAAAATAAGAAGAATTGGCATAAGAAGCTGGTCAATGCCTTATGGGCAGATAGACTAACAACCAAGAGATCAATTGGGGTCAGCCCATATGAGTTGGTTTATGGATTAGAAGCCAAATTCCCTTCATCACTAGGAAATCCTGTTATGAAACTTCTTCAAGAAAGTCAAGCTGAACCAAATGATATGCAAAGAAGGATCAATCAAATAATAGGTTTGCAGCAAACTAGAGATCAAGTCTACAGCAGAGTTCAAGTTTTACAAGAAAAACTAAAGAAAGATTTTGATAGAAGGACCAAGGCAGAAGATTTCAACATTGGTGACAAAGTCCTCAAGTGGGATTCAAGAAGGGAAGACAAAGGAAAACATGGAAAATTTGATTCCCTTTGGAGAGGACCGTTTGCTGTCCAAGCAGTACAAGGAAACAATACTTATTTCCTTAAAAGTCTTAATGAAACTGATTTGGATGAAGGTCCTGTGAATGGCAGGATGCTGAAGCACTATTTTGACTACTGCCCATAAGTACATTCTGAGTTTCCATTGTACATATTCAAGTGTATATATTACTCTCTGTAGGATGTAAAAATGCAGTTTCTCAAGTTTTATTAACTATCAGCAAAAGGCAAATAGGATCAGAGATCTACCAAGATGGGAAGAGCAAAATTTTGGCATTTTAAAGCAGCATACTTCAAAGTGTTGGTGAAAGCAGTCAAAGGCCAAGGCATTCTGACCTGCTGTTCTTGGTCTTTCAAATGAAAAACCATCCCCATGTGGAGCCACTGTTAGCTACCTATACCAATAGGTTTCATATTTCATGATTGGCAAAGAAAGTTCCAAATATGCTCTGCTTTGATGATGCAAAGATCCCATATTTCTAAGAGAAGACAAGGTGTGTATATAGCCTGATGGGTACTCAATTTTGATGGATGGTCCAACAGCTTAAGCTGGATCATGCCATGTTTTAAATTTTCAGTTGTAGAATAGAGAAAGAAGTCTGTCCAAACTGTTTAATCTTGGCAGACAAGTAGCTTAGGTAGAGAAGAAAGGTTCCCAACTGCTTAATCTGGGACCTTGGAGGCAATAAGGGTAGCATTAGATAGAAAATCAAAAGGAAAAAGCCAAAGAAAAGAAAAGGCAAATAAGGGTCTGCAAGGCTAAGTGCACCCTCCAAGAAGAAACAAAAAATGCTAGGCAAGCAGATGGGTAGGCAGATAGGGGTTGCAGAAATGTCATTCCTTACAATTGAAGGTGTGCTAACCTATTTCACAAAGCAAAATCAATGGATTGAGAAGGTCTTCTTCTCTATCAGGTTGCAGCAAAGCAAAGAAGCATGTCTAACTTCCCAATTTTCCCATTTTCCATTCATTACTAACATCCCCTCATTAGATGAGATTCATGGAAGAATTGGTGGTTTTATGGTGGTTCTTAGTCTTTTAAAAGCCACATTTCTTGTCTAAAAATCTTTTCATTTTGATCTACTCCCTAAGCTAAGTGATTTTCAAATAAACTTAGTGATATCACCCCTCATCCACCCTTTCATCCACATTAATCCCTAACCTCTATTATATAATTCCCCTATGCTGCCCTTTCCCTACTATTATAACACTATGGTGTATAAACCCCTAAGCATTGTATAAATATCCCTCCCCTTGGCATTATAGCCATATGTTCTCTGTCAGGGATCAAATTGACAGCTGGCCAGTTTGAGAACCCTAAGCCTTACCCCTTTTTTCCCTCTTAAAGCCATTTGCCCCATTAAAACCTTCATTTGCTAAGAAAACCTTATGAAAAAACCCCTTTTCCCATAACCCGCTTCATTTGCAAAAGCACACAAAACCCACTTTTTCCAACTTATCCAAAGTATGGGCGCGATATTATTCCCATTTGAAAATACAAAGAAAACCATATAAATTCCGCCGAAACCAAAAAGTCCCGCTGGGCACGCCTTTCAAAAGAAAACAATATTTTATTACTTCCCCGCTTTCGTATTGTCCGATCACCTCACTGATCCGTCAACCGTCCGATCAAGCGCCTTTGATCGGACGACCATTATGCATATCGGGTTGGGCCCGACGTCTGAAAATTAGTACCCGAGAAACTGTCAGAGGGTGACGTCAGGCCTCTGCCACGCGTCGCCCTCACAATTTCTCGGGTCACCCTCTGACAAAACCACGACCGTATCTAAGGCAGTCCGAGAAAAACCATTACCGCTTATGATTTACCGCCGGTTCTGCTTTGCCTGCATCATCACCACGTTAGACCCATGTCAGTGCCACCTCGCCGTCGCGTCAACAACCTCGTCCGTCCCTGCGCTGATATGTCTGCCACCTCATTATCCCCGTGGACCAATCACAGCTTGCCACATCACCCGGTGACGTCATCCGACCTTGACCCCACCTGATGACGTCATGCTGACGTCATCCAAAAAATGCGCCAATATGCCAAAAATCCATATTTTAGCCAAAAATTCGTGTTTTTCCCACTTTTTGCCAAAGCAACTATTGTTATTCCTGCATGCATTTCACGATCAAATCAGCGCCAACCCGCAGAATTCGACTCAGAGACCGTGGGCGCATCCGTCGCACCCACATTTACAACTGTTATCGGCAATTCGTAAGGTATTTCTCAAAAGTGTTCCCTGCACCTGGTCTTATCCATATTTCTACAAGCAATCTGTTTAAGAGAGTGTAAAGCACTGAATTCACCATCAAGCATCCAGTGACCTATACCCATTTCCAACTGGCGAGGCAATAAACCTTCTGCCAAGCCTGCATTTGACAAAATCGACCTGAATTCACAGGTAGTTCGCGCAGTCGTGAACTAGAAACCTCAGTTACATAAATTCACCATAGAAACACTCTTGTCAGTCCTACTACTGTTTTAATCAGTCCTATAAACGGTATTTCAATTACTGTTTGCTCAATTCGCCCTCAGTTCCATACAATTCATATTTACATTGTAAAGAAACTCCTCTGCGTTGTTCTGCTCGCTCAAAGCAGTTTACATACAATTCAGAAAGCCTTACTAGCCATGGAAACACCAATAGCCCTGAATATTCAGCCTTTGAATGCCCCTCAGAGGGAGTTAGAATGGAAAGCCCTGGGAGATTTAGATTATCAGATGATGGACTCCTTCCCAATGAAATCTAAATTTAATATTCACATGCTAAACGAGTTGAAAGCCCAACACCTTAGTGGAGCTGATATATTAGGGATTTGGGACTCAAATTTGCCCATTTATAACCTCCCTCAAGTCAATGCCTTTCCAGACTTGGTCCATAGGTGCCAGGAGTGCTATGATCCATGCCAAAGAGCTATTCTCAGTCCTACATGCTCAATCTTGTTCCATATCACCCCAGAAGCCATAAATGAGATGCTGCATTTTCATACTGCAAGACCATTGGCCCCTCTCTCCATGATAGACTTAGTCAAGAAGGGGAGTAACTTGTCAAGTGCCCAGATCACCAAAATCAATCAGTTATTCATACAGCCAAGTTCTGAAACTATAAGAACTCCTCCTATTGGATATCCTTATCTGAATGACTTGGGCAGAATGCTGGTGGATTTGATCAGCTATGTCCTGGGGTACAAGGGAGTTGAAGACGTTGATAACACCATCATGGCAATGCTGTCCATATTCTCTCCTGGGAAGCCCCCAGCTGTACACTATGACTATGCCACATATATTGCAGAAAAGATTCATGAACAGCTAATGAATCTGCAAAGGGAAAGGGTGTTCAGATACACCTCCTACATTTACCATCTGTTCTTATTCTATCAACCAGACAGCTTCTTCATTCCCCTCAGGAAACTTAATGTACAGGGGAATCCAAGGTCAGTTGTGTTTTGGTCTTCAGTTTTTCACCATGCTTCTGAATCACCATACACATACTGTGAATTCATAGACCTGTTAATTCACCCAGCTATGACATTGTTGTATGGTGTGCCTCCTCCAAGGTTGACTGATGACATGCAAAGAATTCTCCATCTCTCCAAGGCCTACAGCATTGGTGATTGGTATTTTTACCAACACCACACAGTGATCAGAATATATGGCTGTGAATTGGACCCTTATAGGCTGCCAAGGTATGTCCCTATGAGACTTTTTGCCCTAGAATACTTCAGGCAGTTCGGAAATGCTGACTACATCCATTTCCAAAGTAAAAACAAGAAGGTGCAGCTGAAGGTAAGAAACCAGCTAGGTCCTTTTCTATACAACAAAAGAGAGGAGGGATGGAAGGAGGCGGATATGATCCTAGAGGGCCTCAAATTACAAACCAGTTTCAAATGGACACCTTATGACCGTAATCATTTTATTTCCCTCAGGAGAATAAAATACAAATTGGGTAACTATGCACATGTAAGGCTGCCTCATGTTGAGCAGTATGCCAATTCTTTGAGCTGGAAAGAAGGCACTCTAGAAGAGCCAATTACTAGAGAGCAGATGCTAGAAAGAGAGGCTAGGAATATTCAAAAAGAGGCTGACTTGGAAACTTGTGGACAGGTTTCCTTCTCATATCAAAGGCAACTTGGAGCAGCTGCCTCATCTTCAACGACACATCCGCAAGCTGCCATGGACACTCAACAGACAACCAGCAAAGAGCAAACAGAAAAACAGGTGGAACAGGAGCAACCACCTCCCATGACTGAAGAGCAAACAGAAAAATAGGTGGAACAGCAAGAAGAAGTGCAACAGCAGGAAGCGCATCAACAACAACAGGGACAGCAGCAAGAAGAGGGGCAGCAAGAGAAAGAGCAGCCCTTACAGCAAGAAAAGGCAGCTGAGGCCCTAATTCTCACTGAGCAGCAGGCTCAAGACATGGTGCCTCCCAGGCAAGAAACATCAGCTGAAGCTTCAGTCCTCCAAACTCCACAAAAGGAAGACATAATCAGAAAGAGGGACAGAGAGACTCCCCTAACCACATCAGTTAGTCATGGGGAGAAAAGGCACAGAATGAATCCTTTCTCAGAGGAGGAAATGCCAATGGGACAGTCTTTGGGCATGGGCCCACCTAGCAGGTTGGCCTCTGCAAGTTCCTTTCAACAGGAACAGGACAGAGCAGTGGGAGGAGAAGTCGGCTCCTCAAGCCAGCAGAGAGAAGGTGAACTGAGCATCAAACAACAGTTCATTGACATAAAGAGGAGAAGTGAGCCAATAAAAATACAACTATATAATCATTTGTTGAAGATGGCTCCTACTAACCAGCAAAGACTCATGTCTGCATATGATGTAAATGAGGGCAAGATGATCATGAGTCACTTCATGCCAACTACATTGCAACCACAGTCTCCTTCAGACTACTTGAGGACCAATCTTGAGGTCCTTGCCAAGGACATCCACCCAATGGACAAAATCGAATTGCATAAGCAAACGGGTGAGATGGTGTATGCATCCTTGGCAGACAAGACACTAGATAACTATAGGCTAGTAAATAGCCTAAATAATACAGCTGCCCAACTTGAGTTGGAAAGAGCATCCTCTCAAGCAAAGGACAACAGAATTAGGTCCTTAGAAGATATAATGATAGAGATTGGGCATGATCCCAAGGATATCAAGGGCATACAAGAAATATTGAAGTTGAGGGATGCAGACATGGCATCTTTGAGGAGAAAGATCAAAATCCCAGCAACAATTCACCCTCAAACAGATGAAGTTGCCCAGCAAAGACATGATCAAGATGTTGCAGCCTTGTTGGTGTCTCTATATAAGCAGCTAATCCAGACTCAAGAAAAGCTGGGAGAATCACAGGCAGCACTACAGGCAGCTTTGAAACAAAAAGAAGATGGTCAGACCTCCCAGCCTCCTCCAGAAATAATTAATCTTGAGGAGCCTCCTCAAACTACTGCCCCTCCCATACAGTAAACGGAACAAGCAGCACCTTCTACCTCAGCACCAGCATCAACAACGGAGCAGGCCCAAAGCCTGGACATGCAAAAGCTGAGAAATGAGATTCAGGCCTTGGAAGCACAGATGACAGAACTAAATGAGGCCGGGGAGAAATTAGCCAAGGTAAATGAAAGATATGACAAATCCAAGCAGACCGTGGCAGAAAAGGGAAGAGAAATAAAAGCCCTTAAAGATAGGATTAAGGAGCTGGAAAAGGAACTCACATTGGACAAAGTGACAGCTGAGCGCAAGACAGTGCTATGGGCCAACATTGGCCAGTCCATCACTGACCAATGGCAGTATATTGAGACAATCCATGAGCAAATAGAGCTCATAGGAAAATCACACAGAGAAATCCAGAGATCAAGGGCCTCTCTAGGCAATATGCCTGAAGTTGCCAACAGAATGATCAATGTGCTTAACCACAGAACGAGTGCTCAGTTAGCTACTATGGGAATCTCCAACAGAACTGAGACCATACAGCTAATAAAGAGGGTCCTAACACTGAGAAACCTGGTGCAAACATTAGAAAGAAGGACCCAGGACATGCAGACCGAGGTCAATAGATTCATGGAAAAGTTTGTGGCATTACAAAACAGAGGTCTTCCAAGCTTACTGAATAGCGCAGGAAAACTACTTTCCCATGAAAGCTATGCCAAGAGGGTGAACACCTTTGCCACAAATCAGATCACAGAGAAGGCCAGCACCTCAGAGGAAACAGGGCCAGTTACAGGACAAACTCTCTACAACAAGGTAGAAAATTTATTCTTTATAATGAATGAAATCAAACATCTGTTTGAAGTGCCTCCCAATTTCTATAAATACACAGAGGCAAATGAAACACTAGATGCAATTCTGAGACACCAATTGCCCACACAGGAATACTGGACCAAAATGATACAGCTGATATTATAAGCCAGAGCCTGTAAATCGAGTTTTGTTATTTGATTATTCAAATTTACAAGTGATCATGCATAGGAAAACTTGGAAAGATCAGCATGCATGAAAAGGGAAGGGCTGAGCCAACTCAACAAAACTATATGGCCAACAAAGCACAATTGACAGCTAACAGGTAGCAGGGCCGAAAGTTACAGCACGACAACCATAAAGACGCATATTCCAGCATTAAAGCAGAACATCCAGACCGACTCAGTGGCCTCCAAAGGTCAAAATATCTCCTGACAAACACAAAGAGCATTTATGTTGTATTAAAAGCGGTAGTAATTTCTTATCTACTGTTCTGTACGAGTTGGTGAAACATTTATTTATGAGATGACTCAACGCCTTAGATATTTTGTATGATCGTTTGTATATATTGCCCCTCGCATAAGTTTGCAGGGGTTGTTGTTGATTTCTCTTCAAGAGTTTCTTATGCTGTAAGTTTCCAGACCGTTAATACAAAGGTTGATGGAATTTCCAAAGCACTGTGTTCCCTGAGTTTTGTGGAGTGTTACTGAATGTTACAGGATTCCTGCATATTCTCATGGCACAATAAGTCCTCTATAAACTTTCGTTATGTGTTTTTGTTACCTCTTCATGGCTCATTCATGCTTCCATTTTCTATAGTTTAATAGCAGAGAAAAAGAATAGTTTCAGGATTTATTCACAGGATACCCTGAACTCAATCTATGCTGTTATGAATGTTTTCTTCAGTTGTAGATATAAGGTGTAATTCTTAAATGCTGCACTTTCAAACTATAGCTTTCTCAGTGATCGTTGTTTCAGGAATTCG
This sequence comes from Pinus tabuliformis, assembly GCA_031772625.1. NCBI lineage: Eukaryota > Viridiplantae > Streptophyta > Pinopsida > Pinales > Pinaceae > Pinus > Pinus tabuliformis. Next base: position 1,950,329,902 of record CM062816.1, read on the forward strand.
AGTTTGCTCCTATACAACATATCCCTTTCTTACATCTCGGCTTAGTGGAGAATTCTTAACTGCTTTTCACTAGTTGAACACACCTCATAATCACAATTTCAGAACTGTTCCTTGAGATATTTAAATGGCCCTGCAATATCAGCAAACCTACACAATACTCCAGAACAACATTTAGCCGCAGACTCCATTACCCAATGGATTAATACTCTTTAAAGACTTGCACCTTAGGTACAGAAGACATCTCTCAACCAAAACATAAAACAAACCCTGAACATCATAGCTAGCCTAAAATACTATCAAAACAGAGACAAATCATAAAGAGAGAGCCCTCTCTGATTGCAGTTTGGCTAGAAACTGCAATCCAAAGATTGGTTAGTGGTTACCCCAGCCGTATTCCTTTGGGAGTCATAGGGAACAACCTGGGTGTTAACATGGTGAACACTAAAATAAACCTCTAACTATTGTAATAAGTGATATAACTTCCCATCATCAATATCACCTTGATATGACTTGATGTCAACCTTTTCTTCCACCATGAACAAGGAACTATGAATGGTTCATGGCATTCCAAAATGATTATTCCCTTTTGGGTTCTTTCTTAGCATCCCTCTCAGGTTCCTCCTGATCTCCGCCTCTATGTTATAACTTCCATTTTCTCCAAATATCCCAAAATTATTTGTCAGGGCCACCATGAGGAGGTCACACCATGGTTTATATCTATAGCTTGCGCTTCCAACTATAAACACCTCTCCTCTATGGGATCTTGAGGGTTATTAATAGATTCATCGGCCATGTCTAGGGTTTTATTAATTTCAACTTAACTGATATGGATCTACTGCAAATCTCCAAAATATACCCAAAATAACATGCTCTAATACCAATATCTATAAGCTATTGTGGATATTCCACTAGACAGATCATCACAACTAATCTACTAAAATGTATTTTAAAATTTGAAACCTACACTATGAGGGTCAATTTCTTATTAGGTTTTTGGATCCATTAATTGTTGTGTTATGATTATGAATGCAATAGATAAAATATGGAAAACAAGAATAGTGAAATAAAAATCACAAACAATAATAAACACAAGATATGATCTAGGAAGCCATTACAAGAGAAAACAAAGCTAGAAGGTGAGGTTGTTCTTCTCTCTCTTTCTTTGAATGGAAATGGATGCAAGTGCATCGGAGTGAGATTTGTGGCCCATGGGATGTTATAATATGCTAAAAGTATATTTTTTATCTCTCTCTCTATCCACTCTTATCTACTATTTTCATCTATTGAAAAAAATTCACTTTAATATAGTGGAACCCATATCCCTCCTATTAGCTTAATTATAACATAGCCCGATAGACCTCTGGTGGTTAAATTTGGCTCCTTCAACTATTAACCAGAGTTATAATATTAACTCTTCTATAATATTCTTCATCATAATAAGGCGTGTATCACATTTTCCATGATCATTGGGACCTGACATGGCATTCTCTTGAACCATGGTAGTCAAATTAAGAAGTCAATTTTTTGGTGGCATAACGTTTACATATAGATACAATTTGAGATATTTATTATTTCATTGGAAACGTATCTAGGTGTAGAATAATAATAAGGGTTGCATCACTTAATTGGAAAAAGAGCTACCACAAAATAATCCCATTTGATTCCTAAAACTATTTATGTAATGTTGCATCCCTAATTCACCAAAGTAAGACTCATCGGTAAAAATGGTCCTATGATTTTATTCCTCCAACTTTTACCCTCTAGAAGCATCAATATGGATGAAAAATAATATAATGATCCAATATATTTCAGTGAATAGTTCCCTCCCTGGATGATGGCGATCAACCCTTAGGTGAAGGGGCCTTGGGATCCCCACCCCCAGCCACATGTCACCAAAGCAAAAAAATTAAGAAGGTGGGCACTAGGTTCATGTCCTGGAGAAGGAATTATCTAGAGGTAGTGGGTATACTTATTAGGTTAGTGTTGTGGAGTGTGAACCTTTTGATTTCGTGGGTGATGAGAAGGGATGCCAAGAGGTTGTTCATGGTTACAACTATTATGCAGGCCCACGACAAGAGTCGAACAACCATTGTGGCGAGGGAATAAGGGAGGGTGTCGGCCTTTCTACATGGTATTTCTCTTATGATTTTGTTTGGGACCCGGGCACTCACTTGCTTTGCAACACTTACTTTTAGAGTGGCAACCTACCTTCCTGGAAAGTGAACTTCAAATTATAAGTATTCCCCTCCCATTTCTGGTGATCTATCCACACACTTTGGGTGCAGGATATTTGTTATCTTTTTTGTGGTCTTCGTGGGCTTCAATAGAGTCTCTTTTTGTTGTCTCTGAGGTAGACAGTCTATGACAAGAAGAGATTTTTCTTAGTCCCTCTCTGGCTTATTGTTGTGTTTCTAAGGTTGTGTCTTGGTATAGAATTTCCAAAGGACCCTTGAGGTATGTGACTGTTGTAGTATTGATTCTGGTGTGTAGTATAATTATGAGCCTTCGACCAAGTTTAACATTCTAGGATTCTGATCAATTGCAAATTCTTCATCTTTTTGTGGCTCTAGTGTGCCCTGGTGAAGTTCTTGGGTGGGTAATATTTCTTGGCTAGGTTTCTGTCATTGGTTTTTGGGAGCTCCTCTTACCTAAGACCTTAGGATTTTATTGGAACTCGAGGTCACCTCTTCAATACCGGGTTTACATTCCTCTAGGGTCTCGAGGCCCTTCTCTAGTTATTGGGCTAGCTCCTTATTATTGTGTTGGGTCATCATGGGAAGATTGGTATAGGAGTCTCAGTGGTGGTTTCATGTGAGTGTCTACTTGTGTCTTCACCCAAGTCTAGTAGTCTTTCTTGTTTGCAAGGATGTCATGTGAGCATGGGAGACCCCGCAAAGGGGTGGCCAACATGCACATCTAGGGGTATGTGCAAGAAGGGAATCCTCCTCCAGCGAGGAGAACTCTGAGTGTTTGGATAGGGAGGAGGAGCTTGCACAAGACCCAACTCACTCACTTGGTCATGTTATCTAACCATCATCCATGGACTTGATTCATGATCAATTGAGGGGAATCTAGGCCAATCTGGCCACCCTTCGAGACCATAGATATGAATATATAAATGAATTAATGTCCTACATGAATGATATCCAGTTTAGTCAGTCAAATAATCTGGATCAATTGGAAAATATACGCAAAAGTCATAGGTGAACTAATGAACCCATGCATGAGATAAAGGATTGCCTGGAGCACTTTGACTTCCATATGCATGAGAGGCAGTGTTGGTGTTATAGACATTTTTGTGCCTCGCAGCATGGAGCATGAAATGTCAATAATTACAGGGATCCTCAGTCCCTAAACATGTTGTTCTTACCCCTAGAAGAACAAGGTCAGCAAACCACAGCACTTCCCATCAGTTCTCCACCTGAAAAACACTCAAAACAGGCTATTTTTGGATCATGTCAGCTGCTCCACTGAGCAACTGCACTGAATGTCAACTGCTCCTCCTTGTACCTGCGCTGAAAGTCAAAACCAATGAAGGCTACCTGCGCTGGGCGAGATTGGCCAAGTGGCACAGTCATTCTGCAAGGTGTCAACTGCCCAGGAAGCTTCCAAACTGACACTTGGTTCAAGGGATTCGCCCTGTGATGAGTAAGAGGTACTTGATCTCCATGTGTAAGCAAGGATCTCCAAGTGGACTCAAGAACTGAAGTTTAACTAAAGTGGGAGAGGACACTAGTCAGCTTTATGCCAGCCTCAAGCTGACTCATCCTTTCTCCAAATCTCCTATATATAGAGCTCTCTCATGAGGTCTAGGGAGGCTGGAATTTTGTGCAAAGCAAGGAAGTGCTGTTGGTTTACAGTTAGAGCTATTGGGTGATTGCTTTTATAGAGGTGAAGAGGAGATTTCTTGCTGCTGGGGAGGTGCTGCTGGATTGGAGCCATTGATGGTTGTAACCTTCTCAGAACCCTTTTACTTCTATCAATAAAGCTTTGAATGTTCTCCTATATACTTGTATTGCATTGATGTATTGTATTTACTTGTATATCTGATTCACTCTAATCCATGCATCAGTTATGAGTACATGTTTCTTGTAGTTTCCCTCTCTTGTTTGTGTAGGATCTATGTGTAGCTGGGCCGGCAAAGAGAGCAAGGAGCTAGGAACAAGAGACAAAGAGAGAGGACAGGATCGACAAAAGCGAAAGACACCGGTTGGTCAATCTTTTCTTCCTTCTCTGTACTTTCATAAAGGAAAATACCAAAGCTTTACTTTCAGTTGTTGCTAAGGACTGTCACACTTAGAGTAGGGATAGGGTCATTCCGAGTCGGATACTTTTCCCCACAACAAACTGGCGACTCCGCTGGGGAGCCTAGTATCTTGTTGGTGTTTGTAGTATCTTTGCTATTCATTTCCTGAAGAAAAGAGTACCAAATCGAAAAGCTTTTGACTATATCAAAAGCGAAGTAGAGGGGCTGCTACTCTTGCTCATTTTCTGAGAAGATTCATGATTTGAAGAGCTGATCTACAAAAGACTCTTGTACTCTTTGTGATAGCTTTTCATCCTCTTGATCATCCCTTAGCCTGTACTTGACCTATAGCTTTTTATTTCAGCAAAAACAGTGCATTTTTGAGCTTTTTATGACCCGGAAATCCTTGTAAACGCAACTCTCGTGTCTCAGTGCAGGCTGTCCACAGGCAGTCTGCATTTCAACGCAGGTACTCCCTTCGGGAACTGCGCTGAGAGTCAATTTGACAGACCAGAGCCTGCGCTGACCCAGTTAGGCTATGTCTTCCTGAGGTTTCCCACTGTGTCTTAGCCCTGTTTTCACTGATTTTTGCTGCTGATTGCTGGTCATTGTACTTGCTGTAAACCAACTTTCCTTGACATTATTCCGCCTCAGTTGTGTGATGAAACTGTGAGTGTTCTTTCAGTATTTCTTGCTTCAGTTACAGTTTCCCATTGTGAAAAGCGAACCAGTATAGCGGTGACCTCTTAGATCCTGAACTGTAAAAGTGTCTTTGTGATCTTAAGAGCTAGTTTTATTACTGTTCATGGCTGTTTGAGTTTGTTTGTTTTTCATTTTATGGTTTGAACCTATACATTTCCAGTGTCTAAACAAGTCGATCTTAAGGTGTCTTTTGATTTTGGACAAGCTTGTTTATTTTTCGCTTGAAATTAGATTCAAAAGTCATACAACAGTTTTCCTTTCTGTCTTACATCAACATTAAGGATAACGAAAAGAAATACATGCATTGTGCATATTTGCATTTGACTGTGTGCTTGACGATTTAGGAAAATTTGCATTTTAGTGTGTGTTCTATGATCTGTGCGAAAAGTTGTGTCTTTCTTTTCCCTCAGTAGATTAAGGTTTTCAAAGTTGAAAGATTGAAAAGTTTTGCTTCTCATCTTAGATTGCATTTAGGAAGTTGTATATATACATCTCGTGGTGATCCTTAAAGGCAAACTGCTAAGCAAGATCAACATTAAAATAAATCCAATTTACATAACAACGCTTTGTAACATAACGCAAACATCTAGAGGTCTAGGTAGAGACGTGTTCCGGCGTCGTTAAACGTAGTGACTGTCGATCTCTACGAAGGTGGGTGATTCCTCCTGAGGGACGATAGCACTAATACGGACTTGTGCTCCCGCGTACCGTCGCGTATATTGGGAGACCCCTATAGGCATTTATCCTTTATCCTTAGGAAGCCGTGTCGGCCGCCCTACTGATCGCGATGCAGTGAACACAGCATTCACGAAGATCGACCACCCGTACCGTAAAACGTATTCTGTGGTTTCGCGAAAGGTTTGGCACACCCTCTGCCTAGATCTCCAGAGCAGTTTCTTTTGGCCTTTTTCAAACTCTATAACTGAAAAAGTCCAGCCGAGCATTTGTCACTTCGGGCTCGTTAATACATCGAAGTCGACTAGAGTCATCTTTAGCTTTTTCTCGACTCTTAAAACATGAAAAAGCAAGTTTGTGTCTAAAAGCGTCGTTAATAAAATTTATTTTAAGCGGAACATAATCACCTGTTATTCCCACGTTGATCTTTCAGTTGAAAAGTATGGAGCCCACCAACCAAGGAAGTAACCTTGGTGGAAGTCCAAATCCCTTCTCCTCTTGGGGAGATGTTGGTGCGCCTCATATGGCAACATTGTCACTTCCAGGATTGACAATCAGCCTACCTGTATGGCTCTTTTCAACTAATGTAGTCCAGATCGCCACTAATCCTGAGCAGTCGAATCAACAGTCAGAACAATCTAGAACTACCCACCAGCCTTCCACTTCTTACGATACTTCCTCTGATCCTTCATCTTCGCAAGGTAGAGCTGGCAAGAGTCAGCCTCCCAAGGAGAAGAAGGAAAAGAAGAAGAGAGAAAAGAAGCAGAAGGAGCCTCTGGCGAAGGCGACTGGGGGCAAGCAGAAGAAAGCTGACAAAAACCCACACACTGCACCGATCGGGCCTAAATCGCCATGTGTCATTTGCAAAGGGATCCACTTCCATCGTGATTGTCCTTGTATTCCCCGGATACTAAGGGACTGGTCCCCAAGGTTGCACAATCCGGTAGCATCAACCTCTGGTTGTCATGTTGATTGCAGTCCGTCAACTAACGAGAGTGAAGGACGAAGAAGGGGACCAAGATCACCCTGTCTATTGTGTGAAGGCAATCATGCCATCCACAAATGTCCATTCTTAGATGAGGCAAAGAGAGTTTTGGAAGATCGCCCGGTTTCACCGTTGCGACTTCCTCCTGGATACCAAAAACTCGCGCCTAATCCCCCGATAGTTGAAAATCCAGTTGACCCGCTCAAGTGGTCAGCTGAAGTGTCGGTCATTGAGAATGAACCTACTGAATCCAGACCAGATGAAAGTCTAAAGGTTGAAACGGCAGTTGACCCGGTTCTTCCTTCAGAGGTTTCATCGTCCAATGACTCCGTCATTGAAGACCCGTCTTCAAATGACACCGTCGCCGAAGAGTCAGCTTCATGCGACACCCTCACTGAAGAGAATAAGGATGACACCATCCAGGTTCTTTTCATCAGCACCGACTCTGATGAGCGTCAGGGCAATGCGCCCATTCCTTTATCGCAGGAAGGAACATCATCAGGGTCATACCCGGCCGTATATTCGGTCCCACCACCAAGCAACCTGGTTGTATCCTTTGATTGGAATCAACTAGGCAGACCCCGGTTACCAGCCAGTATACCATTCAGAATCATTGTCCAGATCTATAGAATGATTATGGCTGGTACTATCATTGATGAAGGGGCGTCTGTGAGTATCCTTTCCTCTATTGCTTGGAAAGCACTGGGTTCCCCAGCGCTTTTACCTGAGTTAAGAAATCTCTCAGGTTTTGATAAAGGAACCAGTCGACCATTAGGAATCCTCCCCAATGTACCTGTTACATTGAAAGGGAAGACCGTCAATTTAAACGTGATGGTCGTCCAGGGACCCTTGGATTATAACCTACTCCTTGGACGTGACTATATTTATTGCATGGGAGCGATAGTCTCCTCACTCTTTAGAGTAATGTGTTTTCCACATGAAGGAAGGATGGTCAAGCTCGTAGACCAACTTTCATTTCCGGGATCTCGCATCGCAAATAGTCAAATACCAATCCTAAATGGTCTGTTCACTCAAGATTCGCCTCCACCCCCAGTCCTCCTTCCCGATGAGTGCGAGTGATTCGGAAAGAAAGACTGGAACCCAGGGGGCATGCACCCTGGTCTGCTTCGGGCAGAAGAAACCCTGGGTATAAGGAAGAATTTCCGCAGAAGAATAGACTAGTCCGTACCCCGTCCGGCGGTGGAAGAGGGGTTGTTCTAGAATAATATTCTTTTGTCAAAGTTATGCGAGTGAGATAATCAGCTTCTCGCTCCCCTTGTCTAGATAATCAGGATACCAAGGAAGGGGACCATTTGCGGTAGCAAGTAGTAACCATCTTTGAAGACAAGCCTCACCCATTAAAACATATGTTTTGAAGGATAAGTAGGGGCAACCTCCAAAGAAAGAGATTCTATTGCTGCAACAGGTGGTCGCCATCTTTAGTAACCTGATGATAGACATCGCCGAAGAAAGAGATTGATTTGCGGCAGCAAATAGAACCCTCTTCGGATAATAAGAAAGAGGCAAGCCTCCCTCAATAATACCATTGTTTTGTCTTTGAGTAGTGTTCTTCTCTTGTCACAAATAGCTGTTCGTTAAAAGTCGGGCCGACGGGAAGCCTGAGTACCGCGTAAGACCCCTTAAAATAACGAGAAGACTAGTATCGTTAACATTAGATTGGCAAGATGACAGGTAGCTGTGAACACCCAAAGAAAAGCAGAGGTAGGGGAGAGGAGGGGCAGCCTCGAAATTCTATCCTATACCTGGGGGCATGCAAACTTTTGGAATGTGAGCGAGGGACGACTATTTATTTTTTTAAATTTTTAGGTCCTCCCTTTAAACCTGTAGGTCTAACCCTTTAAACTCGTAGGATTAGCCGATTCCGACCTTGCATGAAGAAAGTCTGTGGGGCAAAGGTAAAAACTTGCCAAATTGGAGCATAGCTTCGTGAGATAAAGCTCCTTAAAAAATAGCTATCTCACAGGAGGCGTTCTTATTCTATGACTGGTATATCGAGCAGTTTTAGCACATAGTTCATGCTCGTTAAAAAATAAACGCAAGATCCGAGCAGTTTTAGCGCATAGTTCATGCTCGTTAAAAAATAAACATAAGTTTATGAGCAGGCTTTCCTTTAGAGTTCAAGCTCATTCAGAAAAAATGAACCGGTAAATACCCTTCTGAGATCGTAAATTCATCAGCCATAAAAGCCTTGGTCGTGTTTGTGCACCGTCACCTCCACCGTCATTTGGCCGATCATTCACTTCCATTTGTGTGTTTACCCTTTTTGAGGAACATCTGCGAAGAGTGATTTCACTTAGCCATCCTTGTGACACTGCCGTGATTGGAATATTCCAACTTGTACCTGGAATCAGTTGCTATCCCTGTTTATCACTCGTTCCTCAAAAGACGAGTCTTCTTTGAGCTCTTTTCACTGACTCGTAAAATATGAAAAGTTTGCCGAGTTTTGGCCTTCCAGCTCGTTAAAGCGACCGGAAGAGCTATCCCTCCTCTAGATTTTAATCTTTTTGGACCTGAGGGATTATTGCACAAAAAGATCGAGCGCTTGTTTTGTTCGGCTCGTTAAAAGTACCGAACACCCATCCCTTCTGTATTGTTTTATACTTTTTCGGACTTAAGGGATTAGATGACGAAAAAGGAATTTTGGAGTTGACTTTATGTACCTTTTCAGACTCTCTAAAAATGAAAAGGACCGAGTTTTCCTTGTCGTTAGACTCGTTAAAATGATTAAATAGCGACAAACTTGTCTTTAGACGAGAACGAGTTTCCCTATCGCTAAGCTCGTTAAATCATAGCGATGGGCTTGCCCGAAGGGCAGGTTATAGAACAAGCATATGTTATCCTCCTCAAGCTTGACAAAAATAAAGAGGTACTGGTCAGAAATGACTGGGGAAAAATTGGGAAAAATGGATCGGTAGCAAGTCGCTCTTGAACATGACACTTTTCTTCCGTACCACATCGGGTTGGGTTGTTTCATTCACCGGTCTCATCACCATGGTCTTCGCCAAACCATCCACGTTTTGGGGTAATGCTACCGATCCATCGCATCAGTGTCGTTATATGTTCAAGAGAGGTCATTCTGAAAGTGTCAACCGTGTCCCATCCACTGCCATACATTATCCTTCATCCATTCATGATCGCCACCCTGAATCATATGTCACAGTTTGTTTTCACCTCCACTAAAATCATTAGCTCCGTTCCGTGTCATTGATGTGGGATTCATTAAGGCCCTCCTTTGACGGATCGCTTCTTGTCGACTTCAGCTCATTATCCAAGGAGTTGATCTAGGAACAACCCCATCAGTACTTTGAAGCTTGCATGCCTCAATGGCAAGTTTCTCACTTCCGGCGACAGGTATACATCAATGACCTTCGACCAGAAGATTTTGCGTGGCGTTCGACGCCAAGTCCTTTATTCACGCCACGTGAATTGTACTGCGGTACCTTGAGGGTCATTATCATTATCGGTGATTCCTCTCGTGCTTGTTAACGGTTTTCATCATTGACCGGTAATCAAGCGATGTCTTTCCATGTTCGACTTCAGCGAAATTCTCACATGGATCGACTTGTACTTAGAGTGAAGATCGAACGAGTTTGAAGACCCCGGATCTAGTTTCATCCATCCGAGCTGCGATACATATTCAGGAAATATAAAAGCATTTGTCATGTACATCATTGCAGCAGATGATCATCCTACTCAAAGGATGATAATTCCAGCAGAGAATTATCGGTCTACCATCAGACGATCGTCTGTTCTATGTACCAAAATGTATTTATAAAGCTGAGCATGGGAATGCCCGCCTCAGCTAGATCACGAAAACAGAATGAAAAATAATGTATTGTATTGTATTGTATTACAGGGCGCCTCCTCAGCACTGGAATGAACTTCGGACCCTCTAGATAAAGCATTTCACCCGATAAACGGCCTCATACTTTAGGGGGCAACTGTTATAGACATTTTTGTGCCTCGCAGTATGGAGCATGAAATGTCAATAATTACAGGGATCCTCAGTCCCTAAACATGTTGTTCTTACCCCTAGAATAACAAGGTCAGTAAACCACAGCACTTCCCATCAGTTCTCCACCTGAAAAACACTCAAAACAGGCTATTTTTGGATCATGTCAGCTGCTCCACTGAGCAACTGCGCTGAATGTCAAATGCTCCTCCTTGTACCTGCGCTGAAAGTCAAAACCAATGAAGGCTACCTGTGCTGGGCGAGATTGGCCAAGTGGCACAGTCATTCTGCAAGGTGTCAACTGCCCAGGAAGCTTCCAAACTGACACTTGGTTCAAGGGATTTGCCCTGTGATGAGTAAGAGGTACTTGATCTCCATGTGTAAGCAAGGATCTCCAAGTGGACTCAAGAACTGAAGTTTAACTAAAGTGGGAGAGGACACTAGTCAGCTTTATGCCAGCCTCAAGCTGACTCATCATTTCTCCAAATCTCCTATATATAGAGCTCTCTCATGAGGTCTAGGGAGGCTGGAATTTTGTGCAAAGCAAGGAAGTGCTGTTGGTTTACAGTTAGAGCTATTGGGTGATTGCTTTTATAGAGGTGAAGAGGAGATTTCTTGCTGCTGGGGAGGTGCTGCTAGATTGGAGCCATTGATGGTTGTAACCTTCTCAGAACCCTTTTACTTCTATCAATAAAGCTTTGAATGTTCTCCTATATACTTGTATTGCATTGATGTATTGTATTTACTTGTATATCTGATTCACTCTAATCCATGCATCAGTTATGAGTACATGTTTCTTGTAGTTTCCCTCTCTTGTTTGTGCAGGATCTGTGTGTAGCTGGGCCGGCAAAGAGAGCAAGGAGCTGGGAACAAGAGACAAAGAGAGAGGACAGGATCGACAAAAGTGAAAGACACCGGTTGGTCAATCTTTTCTTCCTTCTCTGTACTTTCATAAAGGAAAATACCAAAGCTTTACTTTCAGTTGTTGCTAAGGACTGTCACCCTTAGAGTAGGGATAGGGTCATTCCGAGTCGGATACTTTTCCCCACAACAGTTGGCTTGTTAGGTCTTGACCCAGGTTTGGAGGTGATTTAGCCAAAAAAATCTTGGTACTACTAGCCCTTTCAGCAATAGTCTGTGGAGCGTGCATTGAGGTCTCACTCGAAGTAGTATGGGAGGGTGCTAGAACCAAGTTTCCGCAACCTGGAGATGTTTCATGGTTTCAAGTGGTCCGCGGTCACGGATGTTGCTACGCGCACCTTCCTGTATCTCACATCCTAAGATACTGCCTTTGCGTAGCCCTACTCAGGGGCCAAATAGTGTTATTACCGAAGTCCGTACTATTCATCCAATGTTAGTTGATTAACTTAGCTTATTTCTCTGCTTTCAGTTATACTTAACAATATTCACAATTCATATAAGTGTGCACAGTAAATAAACAGTATAATTGCAAATGATATCAAACATGTAATAACTTAGAACAAATGCATAGAATTGGTAACAAAACCTTTCTTTATTAATCTTTTCTCCGGTTATAGTCTCAACTCTACACTGCGCACTCAGCTATAGGGGTCCACGCACTCAGCCACGAACTCTAATAGGCCTTTGCAAACTCAATTGCAGAGCCCCTTCCTACTACTATGACCCAAGACACACTTAGATTCTTCTTCTATGCTTTGCTATTGTTGGCTTGTTAGGGCTTGACCCAGGTTCAGAAGTTATTTAGCCAAGCAAATCCTGAAACTACTGGCCCTTTCAGCAACAGTCCTTGGAGCGTGGACTGAGGTCTCACCCGAGGTAGTATGGGAAGGTGCTGGAACCAGGTTTCTGCACCCTAGGGATGTCTTGATGAAGGCTGGGAGGGTCACGAACCGATCCTGCACACTTGTGCTGCTCCGCGTAGCTGTTCTTACCTTTGCGTAGCTCTATAAAGAGCGTAAAGAGGAACCGTCTAGATCCTTTATCCTTACCGTGATATTATTATTATAGATCTTGAATTTAATTAAGTGGGCCCAATACTTTCATATACAGACATGCGCACAATCATAAACTGTAAACAGATGCATAAACAGAAATATAGAAATAGATATGTAATGTTCCAAAACCAACTTATCTTTATTAATTCTTTTTCTAGTTACAATCCACTTCCTACCCTACGCACTCAACTGCATGGGTCCACGCACACAGCTGTGGACTCTACCAAGCCTCTGTGCCCACAGCTGCAGAGCTTGTTCTTACTACTACCAACCACGACTCGGACTTATAGACTCAAAGCGAATTTCACATTCAAAAACCCATATCACTTCAGATCAAAACTAAAATTACATTCTACCCTTAGAGCCTCACTCTATTTATACATTCCCATGGTCTGCAGACCATGGGTAGGCCGACACATTCTATATTAAATTACAATATTTTAGGGTGGACTACCCTAGACTCTTACACTCCACACCCACCTTTTGTGGGGTATTTACATTACATTGACCCAAAACTTGGCTTTAAGCTCCAAAAATCCGCTATGGGGGGATCTGCTGCCCAACAGGCCCCCAACACAATCATCGTGACTTGTCCCAAGTCACTCAGCTGGTGCGGTGATATTTGCACGAAGTTCATCCAACAACCTCTATGCTTCGCTTACATCCGCAGTACATTCTTTTGCTGTCTGTTGTACCCATTGTGCGCATATCTCCAATGCTTCATTGTCAAGTGCAATTCCCTACCTGAGTGCATATATTCCCTGCATTTGTGCCAGCTTTCCATTGATCTTGGCTGTGACCGTGAATGCTTCCTCGAGCCAAGGTTGGATGTGTTCTTTAAGCACTACTTCTTTCTAATGCATGGCATCCACCTATTCCTTGAGAGCCTAGGCCTCCCTCATCTTGGGCAATCATTAAGTAAAGGCAACCATCTACGCAGTCCTCCAGACATTGTCATAGGCCTGCTACAATTCTCGCGCTTCTGTCTTTGACCACTGTAGCATGGGGTCTTCCTACAGTGAAGTGAGGGTGAAGAGTGACTGATCTAACAAGCATGTGCAATCCTGTATGGCACGCTCTATTGCTTCCAATCCTGATTGAATGTTGTGGTTCCACTGCTCTCAGACTTCCGACAGTGTAGAGGCTGCGCTTTTAGCCTCAGCTCCATGATCTTTAGGTTGAGGTCCATCTAGATCTTTGCTCCTTCCTCCTATGCCTGGCAGAATCCACTGGCCAGTTTGTCATTCTGGATACCCACTGGTAAGTCTACTGCAATCTCTAGCTCGAGGACATGGCAACATGCTTCCTCGACGATTTGCTCCAACTGCTGAGCCTGAGCTACCCCTTCATCGCGTTCGAGGCTCAGTTGCTCGATGTTAATTTGTTGTTCACTGAGTAGCTGGATTGTGTGTCCTTCCCTTGTGCGGAGCTATGTCGTCGCTCAATCCTGCAGCTGGTATAATATTTCTTGTGGTAGGGCCGCCAAGTTTAAACCAAGTCCCTTGAGCTGACTTACTGTAGCTCTGTCCTCCATATTGGCTGCTGTTAGTGCTCCTTCTGGTAGCGCAATGGTATTTTCCATTTTGGCCGCAGAAATTGCTCGATTACCAATGTACCTGTGTCCTCGGCTACTATTGCTTGTTGTGGTGCCCACACCTAAAGTTCTTGGAGTTTCACCCTGAGCTCCCCCAACATATTATGCTGCTCCATCATTACCTCCTGGAGTGCCTCCCTAGTGACTTTGCGAACTGTGTCACCAATGTCGTATAGATCACCCTTGGTTAGTGTAATAGGCTCCCCATCCAACTTGGAAGACTTGGTCTTCTTCCATGGCCCTGCTCATTCTGTCCCATGCGGTTGTTTCAATTTTGTCAAGGTGGTGCTTGGGTCTACTCCTTCCATTGTCGCATTTGTCCCCCATTCTGTGGTTATGTCTGGGAATCTTTCTTCCTACATCGTAGTAGCCCCTATTGCTGCTGCCTTTCCCCGAGCGGCCTTTGCTGCCTCCCGGGATGACCATACTTCTGCAGCTAGTTGTTCTTTCCGTTTATGTTGTGCTAACCACTTAGCAGCAACCTTTTGTTTTTGAATCTCCGTCTCGTTGTGCACTGCCACATCTGGTGCATGCCATTCCTGTGGCCATGTGTCGAGCACTATGAAAATAACGTCATCTGTTACGATGAAGGGGATCGTGGTCCACTTCTGCTCTGGATCCTTCCGCGTCCCAATATACACATTGTGCATATCTGCTTTAAAGTTTTCAAAGCTCTTCAGACCGTCGTATACCGAGGGGGATAGGTGTGGTCATTTGTTGATCTGTAGTCTTACACTTACCTCCATCAGTACCTAGAAGATCTTGGTTTCTCAGATGCACATGGCATCCTTCGTTGCCCATAGCGACACATATTTTGCTGCTTCTGGCTAGTCCTGATCAAGGGGAGGAAACTGACTATCCTCAGGCAATTCTCATGTAAACAACAAGATGGATAAGAGAAACCACGGATAGTGGAAGGTCTTACCCTGCTCTTGGGCCTCCCTACAGTTTGTTAGGAACTACGACCAGTTGAATCGTACCCCTTCTGTGCATTGCTCGGCCAGTGTGTTGACTATTGTTGGTACCTCATTACCCCGACATTTTCTCATCACCTTTCCTACCAACAACTATGTAGTGACGTGGACCCCTTTGTCTTGAATGCTAGTAATAATGTAACCCCTCTACTTTTTCTCCAATTTATATTTCTTTTACATGGCCTCCGCAATCACCGAGTCTTCGTTTGTGCCAACTATTTCTGCGGGGTCCCTTCCCGTACAGGGAAGCTAAGAAATCCTATGAATGAGCTCCATTGTGATGGGAATGGGCTCCTCCAACCACAAGTACACATTGTGCATCAGGCAAAGCAGTTGCCTAATGAAAAATATCATGATTGGGGCCTGATGAAAGTGTGGAATCAATAGGAGGTGGAGTAGCCTGAGTTCCTCCACCCCGCATAGCCATTTTCGTGGCTACAGTGTTGTAACTACCCCCTTTGTGCTTTGTTCCGTCAGTTGGCTAGTTTCCAAATGAGGAAACTTCTCGCTATCCGTGAGGTCCCAGTCTTCAAACTTCATGGTGGGTATGCGGCCCACAGCCAAACCTTCGAATAGAACTCCCGTGGGGAGGAACGGGGTGTTGAGTGTGCTCTTAACATCATCCAAATCTTTACGTACCTTTACCCTCCCTTTCTACGAAGGGACATACTTGGGTAGCTTTGCTGTGGCGCATACTCGCTGGACATATTCTTCCATCTCTTCGACAAAGGTTGGAGGATCTTCTTCCTCATCATCACTCTCAATATTAACTGTTTCTCCCTTCTCTTCCATCAATAGTTTGCCGAACCGCGGATTTCACGGAGACATACAGACTAGTCCTGCTACCTGTAGATCCTTTTTGGCCCTCAGCATCCAGGGCAATTTTGGAATTTCTGCCACATCCCCCACTGGTGACATAGCGCTTGTTGTAGCTTCCTTCATGGTCGACATTGCTCTTCTGAGAAGGTCCTACATCTCTTTCAGTAATGATTCAAATATTGAACTCACTGTCAAAGCCTCTAAAGTCGTAAAGTCCATGTGCAATAGATGAATTCTCAAGATGCCAAGGGTTGTTTGGTGGGTAATAATTTGGGATTTATAGGCTTGCTGGAATTCAAACTCGACCGTTCCCCCCTTTTCTGGCTCATTAATGCTATATTGGCGGCAGATCGTTTCAAATCTAGTTCTGACTTTGTGTCTTAATTGTCGGCCGTCTACAACTCATTGTCCTAAATTGCCCATCCTGTCATGAACAGTGACATCAACGGTCACTTTCTAGCCTGTCCACACGACAGTGCAGTCCCTTGTGCGTGAACACGACCTGTTCGTCATACTGATTCTACACACAATTTCCGTGCCGCACAACCCCCCTACGAACTCTTTAAAGGTCCCACGCTCTCTTTCAACTTCTTGGAGCACTGAGACTGTGCTTCCTACAAATAGTTAAGTGGTCACACTATTGGTGTGAGGCTTCAAGTCACCTCTCAATTGGGTCTGTGGGCTCCTTTAGTTACCCTCATGCCCATTAATGCCTCGCATTCTTCTTTATGCAGTGTGCTTCCATGGGGACTCTGTCTGATAAGGTGCGATCGTAACCATGGTAGTATAGCCAAAAACTCTCAGCAACAATCTTCTATTACGGGGGTAGTATTTCCCACACGTGGCCTGGTCCTTTGGTCGTCACATAAGGCTTGCGAGATTTTGGTTTCCAGTTCTCTAGTCTCTTCATCCATTAATATGCTTTTCTGCTTCAGTTGCACCTGATCTTCTTTGAGTTCGCGAAGCTCAAGATTCATTCACTAAATGGCCTCTTGAATCTGCATATGTTCGTCCTCACACAGCTGCATAATTTCTTTGCTCTGATCCTTGTGTGATGTTGCAATTATGGGGGTGATTGCAGGAGGACTCTGTCCTACAACCCTGGCCTTAATTCTACTCATCGTCTTCGGAACCATTTCCACATCCAGGTTCCCACACATGGACCTATATACCCATCGGACCGCTGGCATGCACAAGTCCCCATCAGTTCATCCTGTCTGGTAAAATTTGTTCATGACTCTGCATAGATTTTTGAATGCTCCATCGCAGACTGTTTGTGGAGTGCGTCGCCTTCCCTGCCGCCGCGTAGGGTTCTGATTTTCGATCCCTAGTCTAGGAGATGTTTAGATAGCACATGTTTGTACCCATCAACATAGGTGGGCACACAAATTGCTTCGTCCTAGTCTCTCAGCTCGTGTCTATCGCTGGTGACTTCCAAATCATAAACACATCCGTTTGCTACATTCGTGCCAATTTCCAATATTGTTCTGGTGTGTATTCTACCATCATGTGGGTGTCGCGTGCAACGACCATTCTATCGCACCGTACCACTGCTGTTCTAGCACTACCCTTTCAAATTTGTCTAAGAATTCATCCACGCCTATCTCCCCATCATATGTTGGCAGTTCCCTTACTTCAACCATCACGCATCGTAGTGATCTAATAATCATGTTGCAATTCAGCTTTGTTACTTCGTGCAACCAGTTTTGCCAGTGTTTTATTTCTTCATCTAAATCAGAAGTACAGGAACTGTCACACTGCCATGAGATTCTCCCATCTGCCTTCGGGTTCACCTAATCCTGGTCTTGCATTGTTATCTAGTAAATGCAATCTAGCTCATTGTTGCTGTCATCATCATGCACAGGTTCAGTGTAGTGCGCTCCTTCGACTGGATCTAGTGGAACTACTACGTGTAGGGACTTTTTCTCGAAAATCATCTTCCGCTTCTTCAAGTTGATGACTCCATTCATACCATGGCCTAGTCCATTCCTAGCAACTCGGGGTAAGGGTTGCTGTCATCAACAATCTCTATCCGTTTGCGTGCTCACACCTTCGATATCCACTGTTGTTGAAAATAATACTGAGAGGAGGGGGTGAATCAGTATTAGCAAATCAATAATTTTTTATTTCCATAATCAGATTCATATATGCTACTTCAGTTAAGGGAACTCGCTTGTACATGTAACTGTGTTTAATGCAACTAGCTTATAGCCAACAAACTTATGATTCCGTTAATTCATCATATGTTGATCTTTAATTAGTGCATCAGAACTCCATTAACCATATAAATTTTAACTAGATGCAGTAAAAATAGAATAGATCATCACACATAAGAAACACACATGAACACCATGATATAAGGTGGAAACCCAATGCGGGACAAAAACTAATTGCTGCCGTCTTCCTTTAATATAAGAAAAACTTGTTTACAATCTCGTACTGGCACAGACTCATACCAGTACGCAGGAACCCACCTGTAGAAGGCTACAACCTTCTCTCGTTCTCTAGCTTCTATTGGAAGGGAGATACAACCCCCTAGCTCTTGTACTAGCCGGTATATTTACTAGTACATAGGCGCCAGCCCACAGAAGGCTACAACCCTCTCTCGTTTTCCAGCTACTACTGGAAGGGAGCTCTAACCCCCTGGCTCTTGTACTAGCTAATATGTTTAACAGTATGTACGCGCCATCCTACTAAAGGCTCCAACCTTCACTCTTCCTGCAGGGACCATGTTTCATAAATTTTCAGACTGGGTACTCCTGGATCACAACTCCATAATCTGAAGGCCACGTTTCATCCAATTTTCATACTAGACCCATCAACAACATTGAAGCTCAAAATCAATCACCACTACAATACAACCATTGCATCAACCAATCATTAAATTCTGAATCACCCAACACTGAATCATTGAAGACCTGTCACTAGAACACAGAGCAGAACCCAGAACTCTGCAACAACCACTAGAACCATCTGCAAATTCAAATATCCTATTTCATGATGTATATGCTACTCTGATGAACTGAACCAGCATGTATACACGCTTTTACCAAAGCAAACCCGTGTACAAATTTGGAAATTCTAATTTATAAACTTCACAGCTATTTCAGTATTCAGTCATACCCAGATCATAACATTTGCGGAATAAACATGTGTCAGTAATTTAGATCTAGTCTATCTATGATAAAACCACATAATGATAAAACATTCCAAGCCTTAAGATCCCGATCCATCATCCATCATCATCCACATTGGTGCATCCTTGGTTCAAATCAAGAAAAACATCACAAACCCATAACCTGCATACTGGATCTCACACTTCATTAGATATTCAATACTTGCATGCCTTGGCCTAATGATCTTCTCCTCCTTTTATAGTTTTAGGCCTTTCTCAATACCATGGACCAAAACCACTTAGGACCAATACCTTGGACCAAATACCTAGGGTCAACACCTTGGACCAGATACCTTGGACCAATACCATGGATCAAAATACCATGGACCAAATACCTTGGACCAAAACTTAGTTTTCCAAGATATACGTGCCTTTCCTTCTATGAAAGTGCGTGTGTATGTTGTACGCTCATTTTGGTCTGTTAACCCACGTGTATACACTCCTTTTTCAAGGTGAACCTATGTATACCTCTCTCTGATGATTAATTCTTTGCTCTCGACCTACTGCACTATGATGTGTCATCTAAGTGAGTTGCCATCAAGGACAACACCTGTATCATAATGCCAACAATCACCCCCTTTGGACTTGATAGCAACAACAACACAAAATCACTCTCCCCCTTTGACATCAAGGGCAAAGGGCGGACCAAGATATTCTCTCCCTAGATATACATTATGCTGTCTGTACTCCCCCTGAGTACATGCTGAAATCTCTAATTGAACTCCCCCTTTGTACATGCTGAGATGCACTAAACCATCCTTGCTCCCCCTGAGCACATGCAGAGTCTGAAAAAATATTTTTCAAAAGAATAACATGACTCTACAACTCAACTAAGTGAGTATGACCTTCCTATCACCAATGACTCATACATACATCAGTCTCCCAACCAAGTGGGGATACACCATTTTTGACTCATCCACCCAACCAAGTGGGGATATACCAAATGTTTATACATGACTGAAATAGAAATTATTACATCATCCTTCCCATGCATAGTGGGGTTACAAATTAGGTCTTTGCGTGACCTATACATCAAATGATATACATGACTTTTATAATAAAGACTAGCAATCTAAACAAGATCATGATAGTCATCAACAACTATCATACACCATATATGATTTGTACCATAAGCATCTGTCAACAGCGTCCAGACCTATAACCTGCAATACCACTCTATTGACCAACCAACAATAAGTAGCCAGATGTATCATTTAGCCACATAAGCATCATCACCAAAGACTTCTAACCATACTGACAACAATGCATTATTCGAAGCATATGCTCCCCTTAAACCTGTTCCATCTGTTCACTATCAGATCTGATCTTGCATATATCAGCAGGAAGTATCAAGGCATTATCATCAATCAAATATACATCAAGTTAACTTGTGAGGATTAAAAATACTTCTAAATAACATATGAATGCCAACACATTTCCACACATCATTAGCAAATTGTAACCATCATCAAACAGAGCAAATAATTATCTGAACCATATCAAACCCTTTTTCTTGAGTGTATCCCACTGCTTTTCCTCAAACCAGCATATACGTGACTGTGTAGCTTCGAACTCGCGTATATACGCGACTTGTCTTCATGAAACCTACGTATGAGATGTAGAACACTAAAGTTTCACACTTTCACTCCCTCTAAGTCTGTCATGTCTGTATACTCTGCTATGCCATATTTTTTTTATTGTACTTCCTTCTTCTTCCATATCTTCGACTGTGATGATGTTTTCTCCTTTTGGTATGGTGCCCAAAATCTTCTCCTACATTCCTTTGTTATATGTCTAATCTTGTTACATGCATAACATCTCATATGATTCATATTCATTCTATAACAGTCAATGGCTTTGTGACCAAACATATTGCAAGCAAAACAATATCCCTTAAAGTACCTGGAACATGATGATCTTTTTCTCTGATGTTCTTGCACCATTCTACTTATGCATCTCGCTGCAACATGTCCAAGATTATGACATACATAACACCCAACATTATTCATCTGGGAAAATAACCGACTATCATTTCCATGGTTTGGAGTAAAAGATTTTCTTTGACAGATTTCTTTCCTTGGTTGTTGATGTGGTTGACCTCTTATCTCCTTGTTGAGAATTTCAGGTTTTGCATTAGATTTCCTTGCATCACCCTATGAGCTAGATTCACCTTCAACATATTCATAAAAACCAAGACCAGTTTTGATAGCAGGAGATCTTTGACTACTAAGAATATTATCCAAAATCTTAGTACTATCTTGAAATTGTAATAGTTTATCCTTTTCTTCTAATTTACCTCTTAAGATATTTACCTCAACCTGATATTGCTCTTCCTTTTCCCGATGTTGCTTCTTCAAGATTTATGTAGCCTTTCTTCCTTCTTCCACTTGTTGCCTTAATTTGAGAATCTCATTTTCCTGTTCTTTATCTGCTTCATTCTACTTATTTTTTAATGATATCACTTCATCCTGCAGCATTTGACATACTTTGAAGTCACACTCCAGCTGAGCTTTTAATCTGGTAACTTCTTCTTTGAGGGCACACTCCCTTTTATTAAACAGATCTTGTTGATCTATGATTTTATCTGATGCTTCATTTTCTTGTTCATTTTCAATCGAGGTGATTCTGCATCTGAATACTTACTTCCACCTAACAGTAAGCTATCAATGTTCCTTTGAGTTGTCTTCTTCTTCTGACGTGTTTTCTTTCCCATTGTTCTACGGATCTCCTTCAAGTGATCAAGCTTCTACCAAAGGACCTGCTCTAATACCAATTTTTGGAAATAATACTGAGAGTGGGGGGGGGGGGGGTTGAATCAGTGTTAGCAAATCAATAATTTTTCATTTCCATAATCAGATTCATATACGCTACTTCAGTTAAGGGAACTCGCGTGTACACGCAACTGTGTTTAATGAAACTAGCGTATATCCAAAAAACTTATGATTCAGTTAATTCATCATATGTTGATCTTTAATCAGTGCATCAGAACTTCATTAACCATATAAACTGTAACAGATGTAGTAAAAATAGAACAGATCATCACACATAAGAAACACACATGAACACCATGATATAAGGTGGAAACCCAATGTGGGATAAAAACCACCTACTGCCGTCTTCCTTTAATATAAGAAAAACCTATTTACAATCTTGTACTGGTGCAGACTCATACCAATACACAGGCACCCACCTACAGAAGGCTACAACCTTCTCTCGTTCTCTAGCTTCTACTGGAAGGGAGCTACAACCCTTTGGCTCTTGTACTAGCCGATATATTTACTAGTACGTAGGCACCGGCCTACAGAAGGCTACAACCCTCTCTCATCTTCCAGCTACTACTGGAAGGGAGCTCCAACTCCCTGGCTCTTATACTAGCCAATATGTTTACCAGTACGTAGGCGCTGGCCTATTGAAGGCTCCAACCTTCACTCTTCCTCCAGGGATCACGTTTCATAAATTTTCAAACTGGATACTCCTGGATCACAACATCATAATTTGAAGGCCACGTTTCATCCAATTTTCATACTGGACCCATCAACAACATTGAAGCTCAAAATCAATCACCACTGCAATACAACCATTGCATCAACCAATAATTAAATTCTGAATCAACCAACACTGAATCACTAAAGACCTGTCACCAAAACACAGAGCAGAACCCAGAACTCTGCAACAACCACTAGAACCATTTGTAAATTCAGATATCCTATTTCATGATATATATGCTACTATAATGAACTGAACCAACGTGTATATGCGCTTTTACCAAAGCGAACCCACGTACAGATCTGCAAATTCTAATTTATGAACTTCACAACTATTTCAGTATTCAGTCATACCCATATCATAACATTTGCGGAATAAACATGCGTCAATAATTCAGATCTAGTCTATCCATGATCAAACCACATAATGATAAAACATTCCGAGCCTTAAGATCCCAATCCATCATCCATTATCATCCACATAGCTGCATCCTTGGTTCAGATCAATAAAAGCATCACAAACCCATAACCTGCATACTGGATCTCACACTTCATCAGATATTTAATACTTGCACGCATGGGCCTAATGATCTTCTCTTCCTTTTAAAGTTCTAAGCCTTTCTTAATACCATGGACCAAAACCACTTAGGACCAATACCTTGGACCAAATACCTGGGGTCAACACCTCGAACCAGATACCTTGGACCAATACCATTGATCAAAATACCATGGACCAAATATGTTGGACAAAAACTTATTTTTCCAAGATATACGTGTCGTTCCTTCTATGAAAGTGTGTGTGTACATTATACGCTCCTTTTGGTCTGTTAACCCACATGTATACGCTCCTTTGTTAAGGTGAACCTGCGTATAGCTCTCTCTGATCATTAATTCTTTTCTCTTGACCTGCTGCACTATGATCTGTCATCTGAGTGATTTTCCATCAAGGAAAACACCTGTATCATAATGCCAACAACTGTTACCCCTTGCAACCTCCACATGGGAAAGATCCTTTGTTGGTTTTCCATCCGTAATTGAATCGGGGACCATTGCAATGCAAGCCTGCCCATGCGTTCCCATATCTATTTGGGTAATACATTCGCGTCCGAACCCAAGTCCAAGATTACCTAATCCATTTCATACTCGCCAATCTACGTCATCAATCTCAGTTCCCTCCCAGTGCATAACGCATGCCTTCCAAGTTTCCAAACTATGCGCGGTTCACCCGACCCTACACACCTAATGATCAGCTCTTGTATTCCTTTAACTGCCTTATTGTTGCGCAGTAGCTTCATGCATGTCTCTAAAATGGTAGTAAGCATAGAAGGATCCATTCTCGGCTCTGGTTGATCCTTACTACCTGAAGTAGAGGCCTCCATGAAGCTCTTCTTAGCTTCCATAAATGTCTCCTTTGTGCGTTCCTAGTCAAACCCAGGTTCCTTTCTAGGAGCCTTGTGAACCCATGTATCTTCCTTGGGCTGCTTTCCCTTATCTTCCCCTATGGTCGTACCACTCCTGAGCACCATATTCACATTTGGGTCATCTTCGTAGGGTTTAGACCTCATCATTTGAATATTCTACGTCAGAGTAAGCTAAAGTACCCCTTTCTCTCACATCTGCATGATCAATGTGGGACAATCTACTACTTCATGATCAAACTGAGCACAGTATGAACGATTCTCATTGGGTTGGTGCAATTTCGAGAGTAGTGTCCCAATCCTCTGCAATTGTAACAGATTAACTACCCGCGACCCCTTCCTAGCCCCATTCCTCCTCGTCCTCGAACTCGACCCTAAAATCCAATGTGCACCATCCCCACAGCTGGGTCGAGGCCACGCATTTCTATCTGCATTCTATATGTTAGGGTCTGCTCCATCATTAACTCATAGCTCCGACATGTACACTCATCATGGCCCACTGATCTATAGAAATTACAAACCAGCTGCTAGGGATTCTGTGTATACTTCTGCAACAAATGATAGTTGTCCGTCGTGTGATTTCCTCCCACCTGACAGATCATGTACCAGAGCGTGGGTGCAACACTTGGCCCTTGTCAGGCGGATAAATCGTTCTTCCGGACAAGATCGATCTCCCTAGTATCTATGGATATCTAGCGACAAGCAAACCAAACAAATTCTATCTTTCTCTAAATATTGCGATTTATAAATAAAAGGCAAGAGATGTTTCAGACCCTACCTCAAGTCCAGTGCTAGTTTGTGGAAGCCACGCTCCATTTGTCCAAATGAGCTCCCTTTTGAAGAACCTGCAAACACAAACAGGCACACATCAAATAACACCTGCATAGCCAATATAATAAACCATATTTATCATGATGATCAAGGAATTCATGAAATAAACCATAGAAGACAATTTATTGAGAAAAATGAATCTGATTGTATTAACTTTAAACAAAGAAGAACTTTACAACCTTGGTGCCTTGATGTTGTACAAGCTCCTCCTAGGGTTCAGCAAGAATTTCCTCTACTTTGACAAGTTTCACTCTCTTCCCAAAGAAGCCAAAAGGTATGTAATCTCTCCTCTCAAGCTCAATTAGGAAGTCTAAATTCCAACAGCATTTACCCTAAAAAATGTTCAGCTTTCAACCTCTCTAGCAACCAGCCCAATGCGTCAATTTATAGTGCAGAGGAAGGAAGTTACCAGGTCCACCTTCAAAGGGATAGAGTCCTCCTTCAAAGGGCTAAGCTTCTCACATCAAGGGGTTAGCTCCTTTAGTTATGGGATGCATGAACCACCTAGGAGCGAAATTGCCACCTCAAGATTCCTTCTAGAAGTGTCCAGAATTAATCCAAAGTGAGTTTTTAATAATAAACTTGTGCCTTTTTTACTTTTACAGGGGTTCGCACCCACTCCTTTAGAGACAGAGTGGGCAGGTCCACAGGTAACATGACCAAGGAGTGCGAGACCGCAGGTAATGCTAAGAGAAAGTGCGGAACCAGACTTTTAGAGATTTTCAAGGACTTGCTCTCATTTTTTAGGCTTGACATGAAGAGCTAAGGTTTGAGACTTGCAAAGGAGGATAGTATGAGTGATGATAGACTCACACTGACTGCAGAAAGTCATGGTGACAATATTTTGTGTAACAGATTGCCCCCTAAAGTACGAAGTCTGTAGTAGATGAGGATTTCATTTATCATCTAAGAAGAGTGAAGTACTTTATCATTTAGAGGATCATCTTGTGGAGAGCCTGGTTGGAACCTGTAAAAACATTCAATACAAAATATATATATGAGATCATATCATCGCTGAGGTAGGCATTTCCATACTTAGATCAAAACAGATTAGAAAACTAACTAAACTGCTCTGAGATAGGAATGATCTTGCAATACATCACAAGTATAGACACATGCAGACACAGTATGGACACAGCCATCTGTTTATGAATAGTCCACTGTATAATGAATACAAAATTCCTCGCAGCCTGGATGGTGGAAACTAGATCCAGGGTCTTGATTTCTACTTCCTGAAATAGTACGATTCTATCCATGTGAATGAATGTGTCGAAGTCGAACATGGTAGAAACCACTTGATTACCACTCAATGATGTAAACTGTTAACAAGTGTGAGAGAAACCACCATTAATGTCAATGGCTCTCAAAGTACTCAGTACAATCCATGAAATGTGAATAGATGAGTTGATGTCGAACATGCAACAGAATCCTTTCATCGAAGGTCAATGATGCAACCTATCATCGAAGGTAAGAAACCTGCCATTGAGGCATGCAGATCCCAAGGTACTGATGATTTCTAGATCATCTTTCTAGATAATGAGCTAAAGTCGATAGAAAGCAATTCGTCGTAGGCAAGCCCACAACACGAAATCATAGATCAATTTTGAAGAAATATAGTTTCAAGGATTGACTCAGGGATGTTGAAGATGGATGACAGATATTTTGCAGATGAATGGTTTATTTGCACTGACCTCTTGAACACATAACGACACTACAGATGGTTTGGTGACAATTGACCCAAAGCTAATACCTAGAAACCGGCTGAAGACTTTCAATATGGTTTGATTAATTGTTAGGCAAAGGATTTCCCAACTCAGGTGAACAAAAAGTGTCATGTTCAAGAGTGGTTAAATTCTTTTCTGAGATACAAAGTATGACAAACAGGTTCGTTTTTCTCTCTTTTCCCCCACCATTTCTGGAAAGTACCTCTTTATTTTTAACAATCTTGAGGAGGATAACATTTGCTTGATTATAAGCTCATCCTTCGGATGAGTCCAACTTAGTTTAAATCCGAACCCTAAGAAGGAGTGGTCCATTCCTGTTTGTAATTGAACAGGTCCTTTATTGTTAAATTTTAACGAGTCCAGTATAGGAGAAACTCGGCGTTTTTCAATTTTAGGGAGTCAGAAGAAAAACTTAAGAAAACTCCATGGTTGTCCTTTCTCGTAAATTTGTGTCTCCCAAGCCCGAAAAAGTATGAAATAATACTTGAGAGAACCGCTTGACCATTACGATCAAGGAGTACTTTTCATCATTAGTGTCTCTGATTTGAAAAAGTAAAAAAGTGACCAAAGACACGTCGTTTTATAACCAATATCGAATTTGAAACGACAAAAATCTGGCAATCTTTTCATGTTTATACGGTCAGAAAAGAGCTGTAAGTGGACCGCCCTTTTAGTTCCGTTTTAAAGAGCTTAAAAAGAAAAACTCAGCAATCTTTTCATATTTTAGGAGTCAGAAAAGAGCTTAAAGATGACTCTAATGTTTTTTGTCGAAAATGATTAATTTTGCCTGAACAATTCGATATCCTGCAAAAAAACTCAAACATTACTCATACATGTTTAAAATAAATAAAAATTCTTCAAAAGCTACCTCTTTAAAGTGAAAAATAAACAAATTAAAAATTTATTTATTCAAAAAAGCTTATAAAAAGGGCTTTTGTAAATTCATTTTTACCGTTTGACTTCAGAGTGAGAAAGAGACCTTTTGGGTAAGAAACTTCCCATGAAGATTACGGAAAATCTGTCCGTTGGAATCGAACACCGTCACCTCCAAGTAATCCACATCACTTTACTCTTGCATTTCAACCGTTTGAATTTTTTTTTTAGGTTTATATTTCGATTTTTAGGAAGAAATTTGTTTAAAAGTCCGCTCGCAGGGGTCCGCAAGCGCAACACGTGAAACCTGCGGACCCCAACTTTTTACCACAGAGGAAAAAGCCAGCGGCCTGCACCCGCTGTTTAGGCAGAGTGTGGACCTACACACTATCTCTAACTAGAGAGTGTGGTCCCCACGACATATGTTCTAAAATTCCAAATTCTTCAAATTTTGCCCAAAAACTTTTATTTAAAATGTCCTAATCCCCCTTTTCTTTCAATGTAGGGTATACATCATGCTTAGCTGGCGGGAACGGGAGCACGAGGATGTGGACCTCGCCGCAATCAACCATCAACCTTCAATTGATGCATTAAAGGCATGCTGTTTATTTAAATTCTGGGCCATACCTAGCATGGGGCCCAAGTAGACTTTCTACAATGGCTGGTGGACAGGTGGAATGTGCAGGAGCAGCGTTTCATTATTGGTGGCCACCAGCTCGAAATGGAGCTAGAGGACATTTACTTTTTGACTGGTTTGCCTAAGAGAGGTGAACAATTGACTCTATTCAGGACTAGGCTAGGTGGCCAGTCCGTCGATAGCCTCCGGCTAGAGTTTTGTAACGACCAAACCGAGGACAAAGGGATTGATATCAAAACCATCTCCCGTCCTGAACTCAAAGTGATTGCATTTACTATCACCAGGCTCTGCGAAAGTGCAACACTACATATGGCCACTGGATCCCAAATGCTGATGGCAGTAGACTGTTTTCGAGGCACCGTCTTCAACTGGTGTGAAGCTGTGTTGGCTAATGTAAAAGGCCAACTGACTAGAGAAAAGAACGGACAACTGAAAAACTTTGGATATGGTTTCTTAGTTGTGAGCTTTGGTCTAGAGAGGGTCCCAACATTGGTCCCACAGCATCTTTCCATTGAAGCTGGACTTCCCTCAGAGCCCAAGCTGATGCGTTGGGTTGCAGTTATGGCCCGTCATCCTGAGGAGGGTTCAGAGGTTGTTCGATTTCCTCCTGAGTATTTTCATTGGTTGGAGAACCAAATTTTTGCGATTCAAGATTTTCCTTATGCTGGGATGGATTATCGTGGTGACCCAGACATGGCTCTTCCACCAGGAGAGCAATGGGATGACTCAGGTAAAATCATTTTCAACATTTTCTAATTAATTTTTTTTTTGTTTTTAAATCGTCTCAAAACTAATAGTAAAAAGTTTCAAATGTAGATGTAGGTCCATGACGATCAGCCACTCTCCGGCCCTATGAGAGGAAACAGCCAGCTGCAGCAGCACTAGCCCCACGGGACGAATCTACAGAGACCTTGGCCGAATTGGAAAACCATCTAGAGCATTTGACAACAGACATTCTAGAGACTAGCATAGATGACATTCCTCTTAGGCTACAGTGCTATGTGATTGGGGTCCCAGGACCTTTCAGGAGGTTCCTTTGTAGGGTGGCCCGTACAGTGGTTTCTTATCGTGATCATCACCAGTGATAGGATGATCACTTGTTGTAGACTCATATGACATTTTTGCTTTTTGTACTATCATTTTTGCCGATCATAAGGTGTTTTTCAACCTATGATCGAAGACGATGTATATATGACACACTTCTATGCTATGCTATATCACTATTACTAGTTATCTTGTAAAACGTGTTATGCAATGTTTTTAAATTTACTGTTTGATTATTGCAAATGTCTACTTAACATTCGAGAAGCAATTGCATCTGCTAATGTATTTAAATATCTTGGAATATGCTGATATTCAATATAGTCAAATTCACATTCCAAGAGATGAACTCTCAAAAATAATCTTAATAACACTGGATTTCTAATGGCATAAACTCTATTAAGCTGCAATACAATGAGTTCAGAATCTAACCACACAATCAAACTCCGAATTCCAAATGAAATGGATTCAGATAATAACTCAATCACTGCACTATACTCTGCAATGTTTTTCGTTGTTTGACTGAGGCTTACCCCATGCATAGATACCAACTCATCAGAGGGTGAATAGATAACCCAAGCTGCGGAAGAAATGTTCCGTGTATTATGACAAGCACTATCAACAAAACCAATGTATGTTTGGAGAGACGTCGACATCTGCAATATCAAGAGTAAAATCAAGATAAGCAGGAAAAATGACAAAAACACTCTCTAAACTAAGCACACTTTTCTAATCTAAAACACACCAGCTAGAAAGAAAACTAACCTAACTAAAATCTCCACACCCAGATTTAAGCATAATATCTTTTCAAGTAAAGACCATTTCTGGGCTTTCCTAAAGAGACACCATCAAAGTCTACCAATTCATAGGCCCCTTTTGCCAGCTTTCGCTTAACAACATAAGGACCATGCCACATGGGTACAAATTTTCCAGCGCCTAACTTATCATTTGCTTGATCATACAGTAAGACTAGGTCTCCTTCCAAAAAATTACGAGGTGTAACATTTCGATCATACTGAGCTTTAATACGTTTGGCATGAGTTTCGATTGCTAGTGCAGCATCATGTCGATTCTCATCTAGCTGAGCGAAGTACAAAAAACATTTCTCCTCTTCGGAAGTGGCTGGAAGTAATTCTATGGCCATTTGCAATGACAAGATTTCACATTCAATAGGTAACACAGCTTCCAAACCGTAAACTAGTTGGAAAGGAGTGAAACCAGTTGATGTTTTTACTGAGGTTCAATATGCCCAAAGCGCTGAAAATAACATGTTATGTCAATTCGACCTATCAATCCCAATGATTCGTCGGATCATAATGACTAGAACTTTGTTGATGGCTTCAACCAGACCATTAGCCTATGGGTAATATGGATTAGAACTATCGTGATGTAGGCCAAGCTGATCTGTTAGTTCAGTCATCATAATATTTCGAAAATGACACCCATGATCAGTGATAATCACTTGTGGAACACCGAACCTAGCAATTATATGATTGAAAATGAAAATCGCAGCAGTTTTGCGGTCTGCCAAAAATGTAGGCATCGCCTCAGCCCACTTGGTAAAATAATATACTGCAAGGATAATATATGCATGCCCCCCGGCCGAGTGAGGGTTACATGTAATAAAATCGATACCCCATTTCGCAAAAGGACCGACGACAATTATAGGGTGGAGAGGAGCAGGTGGAGCGTGCATCTTTCGATCAAAAATTTGGCAGTTGTGGCATTTTCGGACCATGTTAATACAATCTTTAAACAAAGAAGGCCAAAAATAGCAAGTGTGCAATATCTTTTGGGTTGTGGCAAACCCAGACATATGACCACCACATGCTCCAGAGTGACAGTCATTTAGAACCCTTTCAGCTTCCTCATGAGTTAAACAACATCGGAAAACAGAGTCCACCCCACGACAATAAAGTGTATCTCCAATAATTTTGTATTGTTGGGATTGGAATCGTATTTTCCGATGCTGAGATCTTGAAATTTCAGGCCGAAAGGATTGGGTTTGGGGATAAACTATGATATCTCCATACCATGGATCAAGAGTGCTGATAAGAAATAAGGATTCGTCCGCAATGGGCTCCTCTGCCATAGTTTCAGTATCAGCACACAGGAAGTCACACATCAACTCCACAAAAACTAAAGATTTCTTTGACTTAGATTTTTCAAACTCCAAGTCAAATTCTTGCAGGATTACAATCCATTTGGAATACTTGCCCCCTAGCAATTGTTTTGTCAAAATATAGATCATAGGGTTACATTCGGAAATTACAGTAGTTTTGCGTAGTAAAATGTAATGACGAAATCGTTGGATAGATTGAACAGCTGCGAAGGTCAATTTCTCCACATGTGAATATTTTAGCTCAGTTGGATTCAAAGTGCGACTAAGGTAATAAATCACATGTTCACTACCGAATTCATCTTCCTGAACTAACACCATTCCAATGGTGGAATGAGAGGTGGCGAGATATAAGTAGTCCTGGTTGTAGTTGGGAGGATGCAATAACAGTGCATGGGTCAACGCGTGTTTTATTGCATCAAAAGATTTGTCAGCTATCTCATCCCAAAAGAATGGAGTATTTTGTTTCAACAACCTAGTAAAACCCTTTGTGATCTCCGCGTAGTTAGGAATGAATCAACGTAAAAAGTTTTCTTTCCCTTGCAAACTTTGGAGTTGGCGAAGAGTTGAAGGAGGAGGTAATTTGATAATAGCTTCAACCTTCGAGGGATCGACATGAATGCTGGCTTTCGAAACAACAAATCCCAGTAACTGACCCATTTCTATACAGAAAACACATTTGTGTGGATTCAACCTAATTCGATAATGCCTACACCTCATAAAGATTGCTCGTAAATGCATGAGATGATCGGCTCTACATAATGAATGAGTAGGTAAATCATCGAGATAAGGTTGCACAATGTGCTTGATGTCATGAAACGCATAATACATAGCTCTTTGAAAAGTTGCTCTGGCGTTCTTCAGCACAAAAGGTAATTTTCAATAAGCAAACATCCCCCATGGACAAATGAAAGCCATTTTTGGTTGATCAGCAGGTAGAATGTCGATTAATATCCCTATAATCGATACATATTCTTATCGTCCGTTGCTTTTTGTTAACAGGAACAATATTGGATACCCAATCCGTTAAGGGAATTGGATAAATGAAACCTGCTTTAAGTAATTTTTCAACTTCTTCTTTAATAGCAGCAGCTTTTTGCGAGTGAATCTAACGCAAACGTTGCCGGACGGGTTTAACATCCAGGTAAGTTTTGATTTCATGAACAACAATTGCTGGATCAATTCCTGGAATTTCCTCATATGACTAGGCAAACATGTCGTGGAATTCTTGAAATAGGGCCTTATATGTTTGAAGTTCATTTTCCGTGCAAGAGGCACCTATATGAATGTTTTTAACACTTCTAGGTTTAACCGAAATGTCAATAGGAACTATTCGAGAAATATTTCCCAAATTTAACTCAGAATCAGGATTTTGCAATGGATTCTGAGGTTCCTTGACATAATCAGTCGTAAAAATAGATGAAAAATCATTTTCAAAATGATCAATCTCAGGTAAAAACGAAGATCTATGATGAAGATCTTCCGATGGTAAATCATCAATAGACAAGATTTCACGAATTTTCTCATTAGTATGAACAAGTTCGGAAAATGTCGTTGAATATGAGTTTGATGTTGAAAGTGATTCTTCATGGACTACATTCAAAAAGTCAATTTCGGTTGAAGAAGGGTCAGAAAACGACTGTATGACCTGATACGCAACTTCATAGGGACTCAAAGGCATACCATCACCAAATGAATCCATCTCAAATTCGGAAGGTACGATCCAAGGATCATCATAAACAATAGTGTCTGATGAAATCATATGAGTGGTTGCAGTAGAAGGTGATACGTTAGGAGGAGGAAAGGAAAAAGTTCCTAGTAAACCAGAATCTTTAACTAATCCTACTCCAACATCCTTATAAGGGATAGTTGTTTTGCCAACATGCTGGATACTTTCAGAAGCGGCTGGGTCGGATGAAAAATAAGTTAGCTGGTCTATAGTTACGGTCTTTCCATTATGAGGAAACTTTATAAGCCGAAAGACCGATGAAACAACAACAGTCATAGCATAAGACCAACTATGACCCAAGAGAAGGTTGTAATCTAGAGGGGCATCAACCACTTCCACATCTAGATTAACAGTTTTGCCTTCAACCCCTATAGGTAAATCCTGTAGAATGCCAAAAGGATGGAACCCATGGCCATCAAAAGCCTTTAGAATCGTTGGGGATTGATTAAGTGTAGGAGAACCAAGCGATCTCTAACACTAGATCGACATAATACACATTGAAGCTCCCTCATCAATTACAGTCCTATAGCAAGGTCTGTTTTTGACTAACACTGGAATATGGAAAGCCATTTGATGAGGTAAGCGAGGTGTACTATTTTCTAAATAGAAGATTATAAGGTTCAAGTCCTGAATATCAACAGCTCCTATACCCGACAATAGCAATTTATGTTGTGCTGGACATGATTGCAGCACCTCCAAAGCCGACATTGCTGAAGGTGAAATAGCTAAATCTTCAACAATGTTATAGTTCTGAGCAGCTCTCGCATGTGGATTGAAAGCTGACTTTCGAAGTATACCCTTGGCGAGCGGTTTGATTACTAGGTCTAGGTTAGGTTTCTCGATCTGTAGCAGATCGGAACCAGGAGTTGAAGTTGATGGGTTCGAATTAGAAGATTTTGCTTCCTTACCACCAACAGGACTTTTACTTCCATAATCTTGCGATCGTGTCACAATCCTAACATGGGACATCATCATTATGGGTTCTTCTGAGGCATTTGAGGAAGAACCTATCATCTTACTGTCTTGACTAGGAAAAGGATCCTTCAAGACAACAGGCGTTTGAGAACCTTTGACGATTTTCACAACCTCAGCGTGATGAGGGAAATCTCTTGTAAAATGCTCTTCATCACAAATGAGACAAGGATAACGAGGTTTACATTTCTCATCAGTAGATTCCATTTTATCTGGTTTCTCTTTCGAATTTTTATCTGATTTATTTTTCTTCTTCCCCTTCTTTTTACCGCTGGATTTTGATTTGGCCGTAGATGACTCTACGACATGAATATCGGCAGAAATTTCCATGGAAGAGTCTCCTGTCGAGGAATCTGGTAAAGTTATGATAGGAGAAGAATTCTTGGAAGATTTATTCTTACTTTTGGTGTTAACTGAACCAATCATACCATCAGTGGCATGAGACCCTGAAGGAGCTGCAGTTATTTGCTTTTGTTTAGGAAGGTCGGGGATTTTCTCGTGTAACGTACCCGACTGCGTATAAACGAGGTCAAGGTACTGAGCTTGAGAAATTACTTGCTCTTCAGTAACAACTCCTACCTTAGCTACATCCTCAGTGATTTTCGGTAGTAATGATTTAACAAACCATTCTGCTAAGATCTGATCCGGAATAAAAACTTTCACTAAACACCGTCGACGTCTCCATTCATGAATGTGATCTGAAATGTAAGTGGACGTTGACTGTTTTATTGAAGTTAATAATTCCGTGCCATTGTCATATCTGACAGGAAACTGAAAATGAGTTAAGAACGAAGTGGCTAGTTGACTAAAGTTATAAAAAGTGGCTCGCGGTAACTCAATGTACCACTTGGCCGCAAGACCAATTAGAGTGCGTTGCAAAAGACGTAAACGAATCGAATCATCTGAAATGGAGTTAGATGCACACCAGAGGTGATAAGTCATCACATGGTTCGACGGATCCTCTCGTAATTTACCTTCAAACTTTGGGATGTCACTGGGAAACTTATTCGGCATTGGCGGCCAAAACAAAAGATAATTAATCGGATCGTTCATAAGGCGCGACAAATCAGGAAAGTCCAAAGTTGCAATGAATGGTAACTGACGATTAGGGTCTCGAAAACCTTGGGTCATGAGACCAACCCCAGGAGGAGGATATCCAGGATAACCTGGAATTGGAATTGCATTTGGGATATTATATCCTCCTGGAAAACCAGGATTAACCAGACCGTACTGGGGTTGTTGAGGTTGCTGATAAGTATATCCAGGGTACGGTTGATACTGATAGACTAGGTTCTGCACAGCAGGACTGAATTGGTACTGTCCCTGGTACGGTCGATAAGTAAATTGAGGTTGACTTGTGACAATCGTACTTGGACCAGGTTGTCCTACAGGCATTTGAACCGAAGTCTAAATTGTGGGTCCAGACTAAGGTAAAGATGCTTGAGGAATTGATGCAGGAACAGTAGAAACCAGAGCTGTCGATACTCCAGAAGTAGGTGGGGTAGATGGAACAGATGTTGCAGTAGTTGCAGCAGTCATTTGAGGCGGAGTTCGAGGCAAACTAGGCCCAAGCTGAGAAACTACAGAAGGTGCAAAAGTTTGAATAGTAGGCTGGACAGGTTGTTGGGTTGAACCAGAAACCAAGGGATGTCCAAATTGAGATGACAACTGCACATTCGGTTGCAAGATCTGTTGAGATTGAGACGGATCCCACACTATGTTCATTCCGGGGTATGGACCCATAGAAGATTGTGCATATTGAGGACCATAACCGGGTTGAGGGTAGGGTTGATAATTCAAAGGTACATTCCCGGTTCCTTGGACAAATGTTTGACCTGAAGGTGGTTGGAAACCTTGGGTTGGGTACTGACCTTGAGGTTGATAACCTCAAGGCACGTACTGAAACTGGGGTTGACCTTGAGGTACATACTAAGTCTAGGGTTGACCTTGAGGAATGTACTGTCCCGAAGGTATGTACTGTCCTTGAGGTTGCCCCCCAGGCGGTAACTGAGTACCTTAAGGTTGCCCCCCAGGCGATAATTGAGGACCTTGAGGTTGCCCCCCAGGGCGGTAACTGACTACCTTGACGTTGCGGATTTGGAATGGTACCTAACATCATAAGAATGTCTTCTACACTCAATGGTTTAGTTTCGTTATTACCAGTTAATAACCCTTGTTCAATAGGTTGAGGAGATGCTCCCGAAAAGGTACCAGTAAGTGACTGATACCCAGAGGGAACAGAAGGACCACCATATAAAAATGTTTCTGGAGATTGAGAAAACATGGATGACTGTCTCGACATATTCAAAGGAGGATAATAACCTCTAGGTGTTGGATGAAAAGGAATGCGAGGTGGTGAAAAACTTAGTCCCGGGTTTTCTAGAAAATTGGTCAATGAAAGATACCAAGCGTCCCTCCTAGGTGGACTGTAAAAGATCGATTCACGCTCCCTAAGTTCTATAGCTGGTTGATTTTCAGGGATAGGTATACCTTCTTCCGGAGTAACAAGTTCTTCAATAGCAATAAGTCCAGAAGGAAGATTTTGGGTAATGACTCTTCCTACCCTGGGTGAACCAGGACCACTGGAAGTTGGAGAGGCAAATCCTGATGATGGAGTAGCAGGAGGTTCAGTTTTAGGTTTAGAAATTTCAGGTTCCTCGGCTAATTCAATAGTAGAAGAAAAACTACCAGTAACTTCGGAAAATGAAATAGGTTCAATAATATACTCTGGTGCTTGAACTTGATCATCAAGATGCACAACTAAAGAAGATTTTCCTTCTTCTAGTGACCCAACTCTACTGTCACTAGGAGTTACAAGAGCTCGTAACCCTTCAAGCTGGCTTGGTGAAAACTCAGGAGGTTGGCCCCGAAGTCTACGGGACTGCCTCGGTAATTCAGCCACGATTAAATATTTTAATTACTTCACACGCAAACAAAGAAAAATCTCAATGAAAACCACCTAAAGTCTCTAAAGAACCAAATAATTTGAAGCACACGCCTAAAGAATCTAGGAGGTCAAACCACACACAAATAGTAACTTTTCGTACTGAAAACACTAGTTGGTGATGAAATCCAACGCGATTCAATACAGAAATGGCGGTTAGAACAGTTACCCCAACAACCTGCTTAATGAAACAGATTGACACAAGTTTCTCCACTAAACCGTCTCGAGTGAAGAGAATCCCCCAGAGAGTCCAAGTGAGTCTAGTCGACGTCTGCTCTAGGTACAGTGGGATCTTCCCTCCACCGTCACCTTAGGAAAGAATCCTATAGATTATGGTCACTATGGTTACCAACGGAAACAAATATACCTGTAGGAATAGTCTGTGATCTGATGCACACGCAAGGGCAGAGTAGCAAAGCTCAACCCCCTTGAAGGCTCCTTGACATAATCCAAGGTTTACCAACAAGTGACCCCAGGCTCCTCGACAATGGTTAATCCGAGGTTTACCATTTTTAATATGTGTATATCTGCTATCGTTCCCAGTGAGGAAGGATTGATTACCCCACTGGTTCGGATATGACCTCGTGCGTGACTCATTTAAGAGGAGCTTCCAAGGGCATAGATGTAACAATTGGAATTTATCTCATACTGCAAGATACAGCTACTTGCGCCTTTTTGACTTTTACAGGGGTCCGCACCCACTCCTTTAGAGACAGAGCAGGCAGGTCCGTAGGTAACATGACCAAGGGGTGCGGGACTACAGGTAATGCTAAGAGAAAGTGCGGAACCAGAGTTTTAGAGATTTTCAAGGAGTTTCTCTCATTTTTAAGGCTTGACATGAAGAGCTGAAGTTTGAGACTTGTAAAGGAGGACAGTATGAGTGATGATAGACTCACACTTAGAAAGTCATGGTGACAATATTTTGTGTAACAGCCTTGCCTGTGCCTCTGGTCTCAACGGCATTGGTCCCCCTCCTACCAAGTAGTTCGTGAATACTGGATAGTGATCCTTGTCATGGCCCTGGCCTTTACATTTTATGCACCACACTTCTTCGCGTGCCACTGGCCGGGGTACCCTATCCTGCTTCAAACTTTTCATTTCCAAGCATAGGTTCTGTAGTTTCGTGTGGATCTATTGGACTCCCAATCTCGCATCCTGTATTGGTGTTTCGTAAAACCTCATTGCCATTTCCAGTGCTTCAGCCTGGGTTGAAAGCTTCTGCTGTGACAACGTCGTCCTCAGGTGTGGTGTCAAAGACACCACAAACCACGCATGGTGTTACACATTCGTTAGTGTCATATTAGCCTCATGGATCGTACTCTTCAGTCTCTGATCCAGATCCCAGGGGGTCTCACCTAGAAGCATCGTGATCTCTTTAAATCCGATGATTGACTATGTCTCTGATTTTGGCCAGCTAAATTCTCTATTCAGCAGATTCTGGATCTCCGCTATTCCTGCATTTGGGTGATCATTCAAGTGCTTGATATACCAGGTCAGTGCGTGATCCTGCAATGCGCTCACCAATGTGGCCTTTTTAATGTTGTCATCCGTGACTCCTTGGGCTTCCCACACTGCTCTTACCATGAACCCGAACTGGTTTGGATCCTCATTCCCTACTCCTTTGAATATAAGTAGCTTGATCGCGCTCGCCATGCTGAGCTGCAGGTTTGGTGGAGGCGAGCTGGTTGAAGATGGAGGTGAAGTAGGTGAAGAGGGTGATGGCGTAAGTGGAGGTGATAACTACGGAATGTGCTGCCTTATCAAACTAACCACACTTCTTGGGGAAACCCGAGTGTGCTCTTCCTCGCTCGCTTATGGAGGTGAAATTAAAGGATTGTTTCCTAACCCTTCGATCCCTTTGTAGATCTTTCTGCTTCGCATTGTTCCAATCCTTAATGTATTCACATAACCCGCTTCTCGCATAACAACATCTTAATCCAGGTATTCAGGGATTTTATGTACCTACCTCACGGTCCGTTGAGAGAACATCGTTCTGCTTCACAATAGCTCACGGTTGTGTCTATTGCGAACTTAGTGATAAACCCCCCTGTTATCCAGTCAAACCAATGGTCCACGACCCACACAATCTTATCTTCTAATGCCTCTATTCTGCGTACTAACTCCAGAGTCCACAATATCAGTTGATCGAGCTTGTATCTTCCCTAGCTATTGGATAACCTCGTGATCCAATCATATAGCTCTGAAGAGAAGGTCGCGAAGAATATCTCATGGATTTCCATATATATGTAGCGATCCAGCCACCTCTTCTCGGATATCTGTGGAGTCCTGATTTCCTGTGTTACGAACTCGGGAAGCTTCTAATCCAACCAATATTCAGTTTCCTTCTTCATAGGGTTCCAGTGTTCCAAAATCAGACATCCCTTAGGCAGATCCTGGTCCTGGAAATGGAACCATTTGTTGGCTTGTTGGGGCCTAACCCAGGTTCAGAAGTGATTTAGGCAAACAAATCCCGAAACTATCGGCCCTTTCGGCAACAGTGCGTAGACTGAGGTCTCACCCAAGGTAGTATGGGAGGGTGCTAGAGCCAGGTTTCTGCACCCTAAGGATGTCTTGATAAGTTTGGGAGGGTTGCGAACCGATCCTACATGCTTGCGCTGCTCCACACAACTATTCTGACCTTCGCGTAGCTCTGTAAAGAGCACAAAGAGGCACCACCTAGATCCTTTATCCTTACTGTGTTATTATTATTATAGTTCTTGTATTTAATTAAGTGGGCCCAATACTTTCATTTACAGACATGTGCGTAATCATAAACTATAAACAAATGCATAAACAGAAATATAGAAATATATATGCAATGTTCCAAAACCAACTTATCGTTATTAATGCTTTTTCCAGTAACAATCTGCTTCCTACCCTACGCACTCAGCTGCAAGGGTCCGCACACAAACTTGCGGATTCTACCAGGCTTCTACGCACACAGCTGCAGAGCCTATTCTTACTACTACCAACCACAACTCAGACTTACAGACTCAGAGCGAATTTCGCATTCAAAAAGCCATATCACTTCATATCAGAACTAAAATTACCTTCTACCATTAGAGCCTCGCTCTATTTATATATTCCCATGGTCCACAAACCATGGGTAGGCTGACACATTCTATATTAAATTACAATATTTTAGGGTGAACTACCCTAGACTCTTGTGCTCCGTGCCCACCTTCTGTGGGGTCTTTACATTACATTGACCCAAAACTTGGCTTTAAGCCCCAAAAGTCCATTATGGGGAGACCCACTACCCAACAACTATCTCATTCTATCCATTAGATTCTATCCTCCTAATGATGTCTTTATAAGTCAGAGCCTCGCTCTATTTATACAATCCCATGGTCCACGGACCATGGGTAGGCTGACATTACATTCAAACTTAGGGCGGACAACCTTATGACTCTAACATACATTTCACACCTGTAATTCGCGGAGCTTTACAATAATATCACTCAAAACTTGGGCTTTGAGCCCCAAAACATGTTGTGGGGGGATTCCATGCCCAACAGACCCCCAACACAAACATCATGACTCGCCCTCAAGTCACACTATCGGCGTGGCGATCTTAGTGCTTAGTCCCTCCAACTGGTCTCGAATAGTCCTGATGTCATAGCGCACTGAACTGCTGCTTGTTGAACCTGCTACATCCATTCTTCTAAGACCTCTATGTCGATCATGCTTCCCTGCATCTGCGCATGCATCCCCTGAATGTGAACGAGCTTTCCTTTAATATTCTCTGTGATTGTGAAGGCCTCGTCAATTCATGGCTAAACGTGTGCTTTGATAACTGCTTCCTTATGGTGCTCCGTGTCCACCTGCTCCTTTAATGCCTTTGCTTCTTGCATCCTTTCAATTCGTTTAGTGAGGACTACTGTTTATGTAGTTCCTCTAATATTTTCCTACTATTGCTAGAGTTCACGTGCCTCTGTCTCCAGCTGCTAGATGTTGGGGTCCTCCTACAAAGTCATGAGGACCTCAAGTGCTTGTTCCAACATGTTGGTATAGCCGTGCACTGCACCTCCAATTTCTTCCAACCCTGATGTGATAGTGCTAGCACATTGTTCTCAGACTTTTGGGGGAGTGGAAGGCTACGCCTGCAATCGCAACTCGACGATCTAAAGATTTAGCTCCAGCTAAACCTTTGTCATCTCTTCTTTGGCCTCGCAAACTCTAGTTGCCAAACTGTGGATCCGCACTTCTACCGATAGATTCGGTCTAATGGCCAGCTCCGGGATGCGTCAGCAAGCGTCATCTACCGTGTGCACCAAATTTTGATTTTGTGACACCAACTCGTCATGCTGTAAGCTGTTTGTTCTATGTTCATTTTCTGCTTGCTAAGAACCTAGATTGCACTGCTCTCCCTAGCCCACAACTCTGCCATTATCCCATCCTGTAACTGATACAACATTTCCTATGGAAGGTAAGCCAGATTAAGGCAAAGGCCTTTCATCATGCTAATCGACAACCGATCCATCGCATTGGATGACACTAGAGCTCCCTTTGGCAACACTATTATGTTTTCCATCCTTACACGCAACATTTGCTCTGCTGCTGAAGTTCCTGCTGCAATGTGTGTTGACAGGGTGCCCTCCTGAGGGGGCCACACTTGTAACTCTTGTAGCTACGTCCTGAGGGCCCCCAACATAGTCTGATGCTCCTGCATGAACTCCTAAAGTGCTTCACTTGTGACATCACGGACCGTCTCGTCGATGTCATGGGGATCACCTTCGGTTAAGGTGATCGAGTCAATGGCCAACTTTGAGGTCTTGACCTTCTTCCTTAGGCCCGATCTCTCTATGATGCATGGGCACTTTAACTCTGTGGACGCAGCCCCTGGGTCCACGCTCCCTTATGTTGTGTCTATTTCCTATGCCTCTTGCCCTGAGGACGTTTCTTGGCCCTCGTCTTTCTGTGCCATTGCTACCTCTGTTGCCTACACTGTTGCTGCTACTTCTGCAGCCTTCTTCTGCTATGTGGCTTTATGTGCCGCTTCTCATGTTGCCCCTACCTTAGTTGCTACTTTTTCCTTTCGTCTTTTCTCTGTCAACTGGGTGACGCATAGCTTGGCATCATCTTTTTTCTTCTATGCTGCCACCTTTTCTAGTTCTGCCAGATCCGGGGTGCACCATTCAGGAGGCCATGTCTCCAAGACAGTAAAAATTGTGTCGTCAGTGGCTACAAATGGTAGCCTCATCCACTGCTTCGCCATATCCTTTCGCGCCCTAATATAAATGTTGTGCATATTGGCTTTGAAGTTTGCAAAACTCTGAAGACTATTGTGCACTATAGGAGACAAGCACGGTCATCGATTGATCCACATCTGGATGCTTAGCTCCATGAGCACCCAAAAGATTTTGGTGTCGCGAATCCATTTCGTGTCCTTTGTAACCCAGAGCGAAGGGTACTTCGCAGCCTCTAGTAACTTTCTGTCAATGTTGGGGAACTGGTTGTCCTCCGGTAGTTCACCTGCTACTAGCAATATGGATAATAGCAACCACACGTAGTGGAAAGTTTTACCCTACTTATGGGCTTCGCGACAGTTTGTCAAAAGTTCCTCATAGAGGAATTTAGACCAGTTGAACTGGACCCCCTTTGTGCACTGCTCGGCCGATGTGACCACCGGCACTAGTACCTCATCGGCGCGACACTTTCTCATAATTTTGCCGGCCAAGAGTTGGGTTGCTACACACACCCCTTTGTCCTTGATGCTGGAGATGGCGTAGCCCCTCTTCTTCCTCTCCAACTTATATTTTTCCTTCATAGCTTCTGTGAGAGCCAAATCGCTACCTTTTCTGGCTATAGTCGCAGGGTGCTTTCCTTTACAGTGGAGCCGAGAAATATGGTGGATGAGGTCTGCTTGTTGGGGCTTGACCCAGGTTCGGAGGTGATTTAGCCAAAAAAATCCTGGTACTACTGGCCCTTTCCGCAATAATCCGCAGAGCACGCATTGAGATCTCACCTAAAGTAGTATGGGAGGGTGTAGAACCAAGTTTCCACACCCTAGAGATGTTTGATGGTTTTAAGTGGTCCGCAGTTGCGGACGTTGCTATGTGCACCTTCCTGTACCTCGTAGCCTGAGATACTGACTTCGTGTAGCCCTACTCGGGGGCCAAACAATATTATTACCCAAGTCCATACTAATCATCCAATGTTAGTTGATTAACTTAGCTTATTTGTATGCTTTCAATTATACTTAACAATATTCACAATTCATATAAGTGCGCGCAGTAAATAAACAGTATAATTGCAAATGATATCAAACATGTAATAACTCAAAACAGATGCACAAAATTAGTAACAAAACCTTTCTTTATTAATCTTTTCTTCGGTTACAGACTCAACTCTACCCTGCGCACTCAGCTGCGGACTCTACAAGGTCTCTGCACACTCAGCTGCAGAGCCTTTTCCTACTACCACGACCCAAGATACACTTAGATTCTTTGTCTATGCTTCGCTATCTCATTCTATCCATTAGATTTGATCCTCCTAATGATGTGTTTACAACTTAGAGCCTCACTCTATTTATGCAATCCTGTGGTCTGCGGACCATGGGTAGGCCGACATTACATTCAAACTTAGGGCGGACAGCCCTATGACTCTAACATACATTTCGCGTCCGCAATTCGCGAAGCTTTACAATAATATCACTCAAAACTTGGGCTTTAAGCCCCAAAGCATGTTGTAGGGGGATTCCATGCCCAACAGGCAGGGTCGTCTAGCAATTCATACTATGCACCCTTCCCATCTGCCACCCTAATATGCAATCGATCAGTTTTTTTCTCATTTTTCTCCTTTTTTGGCATGTATGGTTTCACAGCCCTCTAGAAATAAAGGGCCAATTGCAAAATCTTATGTATTAAATTCCAACTATCCTCACCAAAAAATGTGGTCGAAGTGAGGTAGGAAGAGCTATTGAAAATCCGTATGTATTATGCTTTTCCTTGATTAATATAATAACAGTTTGTTGTTCGACAAAAAAAATGATTAGTTTCCTAAAATTTTGATCATCCACTTTGATATTTTTAGGAAAAAAAAAGTTATTTTGGAAGAATGGTTAAGGTTCATGAGGATAGATAAAAGAAAGAAAAGATTGAGGCATTGAGACTCAAAATGAACTTTCCTTTCTAGTCAAATTGATCATTATGGAGAAGAATGTGTTTGAGAGTTCTAAGACATATAATAGTTCCTTTGATTATTCTAAGGATTAATTTCTCACTCAATCAGCAATATCGTAATTTGTGTTTTACTTGACGTAAATTTCTCCTATTACTTGTTGTGATTGTTAGACATTTTCACAAGAAGTTCATATTTTTTAATCAAGAAAATATTTAGAGATGTATTCTCAAGCTTTTTCCTTATATTTGTTAATAATTTAATATATCAATAGTTACATTCATTTGCCACATGTTGTTTCTTATATTGCATGTTGGTGATGATATAATCAACATTATTATTGTTATATTATGTTGAACATAAAGATGAAATAGATTTTCTGGTGAAGTTTTATTAAATGTTTATAACACTTAAAATTATTGGATTCATTTGAATATATATACCCAATATGTTTTCTTTCTCCGGACATTTCTATGTATTATGGATGTACTTGAATGTACATTTTCTTTGATTTGGCATTTGGTATTTGT
Organism: Pinus tabuliformis; assembly: GCA_031772625.1. NCBI lineage: Eukaryota > Viridiplantae > Streptophyta > Pinopsida > Pinales > Pinaceae > Pinus > Pinus tabuliformis. The sequence goes on from CM062816.1 coordinate 1,950,374,446, forward strand.
AATGTTATTTTGAATCAAATTTATATTCTTCGATTGTTTTGTGTCTTTCTTTCAATGATTTAAATATAGTTGATTGAATGTAAATATGGTGCTTTCAATGTGAAAGGAAAGCTATTAAATTTCTTGATATTTTTTCTATTGTGTATCTTATCATTATATAAATCTTTTTCTAAATCAATTTTTAGTTTAGTGAGAAATACTTTATTTCTTCAAATTGTTGAAAAAAAAATTGTTTGGATAATTTTATTTGAGGGTCAACTCTTTTAGCTACTGAATTTTTTCAGCGTCATCTAAAGTGGGGAGGTTAGTTTTCCCCTTAAAATACCTACACACTGCGCCTACTCAAAGAACAATGCAATGATACCTTATCCTTTTTAGAGTATTATAAATTTCACTATTGTTGATTTTTCTACTAAACCAAAATGCTAATTTTAGTACCAACAATAACATGTAAAGTACAAAGATAATCCTTATTTACAACATAATGAAAAATTGTACTTAATTAATTCATAATAACTTTTAGATGCAATGTAGATATAGTTTTTTAATAATACAAAATATGTGATTACTTTATAGACCATGATTTTTAATGTGATTGAGATTTGATTATATATATATATATATATATATATACATTTATTCAATTTCATATTTTTATTAAAAACAATTTAATTACAATTTATATATTTTAAAATAGGTTAAATTAAATTTATAGATGAGTTAAACTTATATGATAACAAGTACTAATACTTCAAATTTTACTTGATTTATGTTTATTCCAGAGCACACTTATAAAACTTTGAAATATCATAACAATTCACATGATTTTACTATATCACTCTGCACATAATTTCCTTAATAAATATAATATCGGCTTAGTCCCATAACACCATGGAGAGGACTGTTAAACCATATACAACATAACACTAATTAGTAAATGCACCCATCAATGAAATATGCTTTTATCAATTGAAGGAATTGGCCCAATTTTAAGGATAACAAACAATCAAAGAATTTTTCCTTTGACCATATATAAACCCCATACAATTTCAGCGCCTAAGTCGACCCACAATCATATTCTTGTCAGTCTTGTTATACGAATTCATATATTGAAAGAAAGCAAATCATAATGAAATATTTTAATATAAATTAGCATTTGAATATATCTATATTTATATGTGCGAGAGCGGAGAAAATAATTATTTATTTTCCTAATCAAAGTATAAAATAAATTATTTTTTATATAAATTATTAAAAATATATCAATATAGTTTGCGGGATTTTCTTTGTAGATAAGGTTTTTAGTTGAATTGCAAAAAGTTATTTACAAAATACAAATAAATACAATATAGATATTTATCTTGGCTAGATATTGAGATGGATGTTTAAAAGCAATATTAATGTTGATGTCTGCGAAGAATATTGGGAGAAATATTAAATATGCCACAAAAAAAAATATAAGTATTGAAGATGGAGTTGTTTTACTTGATCAGTGACAAGTTGTTTGATTCGATGATTTTTTTATATTTATTATTCACAAAATTTCATTAAATTTTTATTGTTATTAATTAAATCTATGTGAAATTGTCAATATATTTTAATCTATTTATTAGAATTCATCCAACTTACATATTCTAAAACCAAATATTTTTAAAACAACACTTTGTAAAGAAATTTAAAACAACTCCTTAACATACTAATATGCATTGAGCAAATAGTAACACCCATAAAATATATTAATAAAACTTATATTAAAATTAAAATTTTATCTTCTTCAAAATGTTAAAAATTATATTACATTATTACATTAATAGTAACACTTTAAACTTATTAACTAATATTATGTTTTATAAAATTAATTTAAATATTTTAATAATAAATTATTTTTTTAAACTTATATATAATATTAAATAATTAAAATATATTTAAAATAAATAAAATAATTAATTAATAATTTACCATAAATAAATTAATACATCCAAAAACCATTACATCCATTCACAAGTGAGTATTGATATATATAGTCATTCCTTCCAAACTATTTAGGTATATAAACGAAACATTATAACTAAATTAAATTATAATAATTTTTATTCCCAAAACATCTCATAAAATTTCCCCCTTGCTTCACACTTTATGCAATTCGTTAGAAGCGAATCAATTGTATATTAATAAAATTTTAAAGTTTCCAAAAAAAAGTGCATAACTAAAAGAAACGATTCTAGCCCATTTATAAATCTTTTTATGATTCTTTTGAATGGTTGGATTCCATAATTTATAAATATTAAATTTATACATATATTTTGAGTATATGCAATCTGGCCAAGTTTTATGGTTGGCCACTAGCTAAAAGAATTCTCTATGGGATGTGGACAAGGGAGCATTTATTTTACCACATTGTATTATGATTGTTTTGAATGGCTGAATTTTATGATATTTAAATCGAAAATTTATTAAATATATATTGTGAGTATGTGCAACTGGGATAAGTTTTATATTTGGATTTTATAATATTTAAATAAAAAATATTAAATATAGATTTCTAAGTATATCCAATTTGGATAAGTTTTATGTTACCCATTAACTTAAAGGAATATTCTCTATGACATAGACTAGGGGAGAATTTCATACCTTTCAAGACCATCTTTCCTCTTTTCTCTTATATGCATTCTACCTCCCAGCGTTTGAAGTGCACTTTCATTATGAGCATACATTGCACTTGAGTTTGAAGTATAGTGAATGAAAGATACCAAGTTTTGGAGATGGATGTGGCATTGTAGGACCACAATTGGGATTTTATTTTGGGTGGGTGAGTGAGTCCACAATTGGTATTTTATTTTGGGTGGGTGAGTGAGTATGACCAATGGTGGTGAAGAGATGAGCTTGATTTCTTTAAGATATGAACTTATATGTGTTTTTTTTGGATGGGATAAATATAGAAAGAAGTACAATATAATCAAACTTTAAATCATTATGATTTACTGTTCATTTAATCATAGTTGAACTACTTTTCATTTAATCATAGTTCACTATTAAGATGTGTTTGTATAATATTATATAGGATTTACTTTTGATTTAGTCATAGTTCATTATTAAGATGAGTTTGTATAGTATTGTTTTATGAACATAGTTATCTAGTATTTCTTTTTTGGGTGATTACGATTATATTTTAGAAATACTATTTGGTATTATTTACATAGAAATAGTGATGTATTAATTGATGGAATATTTATCAAATTATGTGTTTGTAAGTCCAGAGGTATGGCAAGCTTTTTTGAAATAGTAACTTTATACTAAGTTGAATAATGTCATTTTGAAAGAGATGTTTTCAAGGTTAAAGAACATGTATTGACTATTTGATGAATGTCTATTATAATGGAGAGAACAATTTTTGGTAATTTATTTATGAAATGTTTGTAAGAATGAAATAGCTCTTACACAAGAGGGGGCATTTAAAGATTTTCAAAATCTTTTCTAGGGATAATATCACTTTGGATATGGATAGATTGGACACTGTTAATGATCTAAAACATAAAACCTAAGACAAAGAAGTAATTCCTCTCAGCTAAGAACACCCTAAGAAATGATTTTTTTTATAGGAAGTTATAAATTATTATGCTCTACTTGAATAAAACATGTAAGTTCAAGAGTAAACCTTACATATGCCGCCTTATCTTTGTGGAGGTTATAAAAATAAATGGACCACATCCGCCTTTTAGTGGTGCCAATAAGGGTAAATGTTTGAATCCTCACTCTTTCAAGATGCAATATTTGAATTAATTTTGCTCCATTTTCTATAATGTGGGCCAACCACTTACAATTATTATTAATGTGGATATTTGCTTATAGGCTCTATTGACTCAACTGACTAAAAATGACTTTGACGAGGATTATTACATGAATAAGGGAGTTAGGATTGGACGCTAACATGCCCTCCCCCATCAAAATAAACCTTGTCCTCAAGGTTGAAGTTACAGAAACTATTGAAGAATATTGGTTGGTTCCCATGTCGCATCTTCTAGAGAGGTGTATTTCCACTCGACAAGGATTTTCTTGATCGTGCGCCCATGGATATGTCTTTCATGAGTATCGAGGACATGTTCAGGTCGGAGCCACAGTGAATCTTTCTCATCCAATTATGGCAATACTAGTTTGAACCCTGCAATTATTCCCCACAACTTTCTTGAGGTAGGATACAAGGAAGACTTGGTGGATTTTTGAAATAGTCGGAAGGACGAATTTGTAAGTGACTGCTCCTATATGCTGAAGTACCTAATAAGGCCCATAGAATTTTGGGGCTAGTTTATGGAAGCCCTTTTCCTTGAGAGAGGTATTCTTATAAGGTTTGAGTCGTAGGAACACTTGGTCACCTACTTGAAATGACCTCTCTAAATAGTGTTGGTCTTCCTGTTGCTTTATTCGATTTTGAGCTTGAGGTAGATTATCTTTGAGATGAGTGATCATGGGGGCACAATTCTGAAGTAGTTGATCAATGAACTATACTTGGAAGATCCAAGGATATAAGAAGATGTTGAAGGTGGGAATTGGCCATACACTGCCTCATAGGGAGCCATCTTGGTGGCTTCATGATAGTTAGTACTATACCACCATTTAGCTCAAGGCAACCACTATACTCATTGATGTTGCTAGTTTGAGGTGAAGCACCGCAAATAGGTCTCCAAACATTTTCTGAAATCTTCTATTTGACCATCGGTTTGGGGATGATAGGTTGTACTCATTTGGAGTTGTGTGACATATATCTTGACAATTTATTACCAAAAATTGATGGTGAAAGTGGGTCTCGATCAGTAACAATGGAAGTCAACATGCCATGGAGTTTGAATATTTGGTCCATGAAAACTTGAGCCACCAATGTTAGGGTAAATGGGTGTGAGAGAGTGCAAAAATGAGCATATTTGGAAAGTCTGTCAACAACCACCATGATGAAATATTTGTTTCAGGAATTTGGGAGACTGGTAATGAAATCCATGGAAACATTTGTCGAGACAGAAGCAGGGAGTGGAAAGGGTTGTAAGGTTCCCGATAGCTTGATCATTTCCTCTTTGTTGCACTGGCATACTTCACATTCAGCTGCAAAAGTAAGAATGGCATGCTTCATGTTGGTCCAAAATAAAGAGGGACATGTGCGTGCATAAGTCCTCTAAAAGCATGAATATCCAACAATGGGAGATGAGTGCAACTCTTCCAAGATGTGGGGTTTGAGGGTGGAGGTCGGGGCCAACACCACCCTATCCTTATATCAAAGAATCTGATCCTTCCAAGAGTAATCCTCTGAGAAATTAGGATTTGCTTGTAATTTTTTAATGAGATGGGACAAATAAGGGTGGGAGAACCATTAATGACACACTTCTTCAATCAAATCTAGTATAGGTAGAGGGAGGGATAATAGGGTGCCCTCATCCTCAAACTGACATGATAAGGAATTATCCACTACATTGTCATGCCCCTTCTTGTAAATTATCTCATAATCATATCCCAACATTATTACAAACCATTTATTTTTTTGTGGCGACGATACACGCTTCTCTAGATTTAGAAACGATGCCCCAATAAGTATAGTCACCAAGTGTCTAGTGCATATAAGATGGCCATCATTTCTTTCTCATATGTCGATTAACCCAAATGTTTGCCACTAAGTTTTTGACTGGTGAAATCCAATGGTCTAACTTCTTGCATTAATATTACACCAATTCCCATACTTGAAGCATCATATTCAATCACAAAATATTTGCTGAAGTCTAGTAAGTCCAATACAATAGTGGAGCCCATTGCCTATTTGAGTGCCAAGAAGGCCTGCTGAGCTGCGTTAGTCCAAAAAAATGAATTTCTCTAGAGACTATTAGTGAGGGGTCTGGAAATGCATTCATAATTGCAGACAAATTTGTGATAGTAGCTCGTGAGACCCAAAAATCCTCGTAAACTCTTCAACTTTTTTGGTTGGGGCCAATATTGCATTGCCTGAATCTTTTTCAGATCAACCCTCACTCCGTCATGACCCACAATGTGTCCCAAATAATCTACTTCTTCCACGCCAAAGGAGCAATTGGATAATTTGACAAATAATTTGTGATCTTGGAGAAATTGCAATATATGGTCAACATGTTGAAGGTGTTTTTCCCATGTTATGTTGTATATGAGAATGTCATCGAAGAAGACCAAGACAAATGTTTTGAGATATGGTTCTAGAAGGTGGTTCATGAGGCTCTGAAATGTGGATGGATAATTACAAAGACTAAATGGAATGACGAGGAATTCATAATGGCCTTCATGAGTGTGGAAGGTTGTCTTGAGAATATCAACTTCCTTCATGCGTATTTGGTGATAGCCCGACCAGAGGTCTAGCTTGATAAAACAAATAGCACTATGTAGTTCATCAAGAAGATCATCAACTACTGGAATAGGAAATTTGTCCTTGATAGTGAGCTTATTAAGGGCCCTAAAGTTGTTATACTTGCGTCATTTTCCATATTTCTTTAGAACCATGACCATTGGAGATGAATTAGGGCTAGTGTTGGGACAATAACACTGGCTTTGAGGAGTTCCTTGATGATTTTTTCAATTTCATTATTTTGTGTAAAAGGATATCGATATGGGTGGAAATTTGATGGCTGGGCACCTGGGAGCAAAGGGATGCTATGATCATGTTCACCCCTAGAGGGTGGGAGCTCCTTAGGTTTGTCAAAGACGTGCTGATGGAAATCTAATACATTTTTCATATAAGGATGAATATGAGGAGAGTGGATTCAATGGCCTAGATGGCATTAAATTGGGCCACTACCCCATGATGGCCTTTTTTTAAAAGCTTCTCCATTTGATGTGAGATGATGATAGTAGGAGCACCTGCCTAGAGTCCCCTCAATGTATGAGTGTGGTCGTTCTACTTAAAGCTCATATATAACTCCTGGAAATCCATTGTGATAGGGCCCAGTGTGCAGAGCCATTCAACACCAAGAACAATATCGCAACCACCCATTTCAATGGAAAACATGTGGGTTTGGATTTGATAATCCCCCATTTGAAGCTTAATATTTTCACAACATCCTTCACATTTCATGATCCCTCCACTAGTGATAAGGAATTGTAAATTAGATTTTACCCGTACAAAACAAAGAAAAACTTATGATACTCTCCTATGGACAAATTTATGTGTTCTACCACTATCAATCAACACCACTACTAGTCGGTGTTTAATAAAACCTCAGATTTTGAGAATTTGGGGTGAAGAAATTCTAGCCAAGGCATGTAGTGATATAACCGACTCATCTGGCGTAGCTATGAGATAATTGTCTAGGTTAGTTTGGGGTTCACCCGCTTCTTCCTCGGGAACTTTAGTGGATGGAGCTTCATCAGTTGAGCTATTTTCAATAGCATCAATTTCAAATAATTTTGGTTCCTTGCATTTATCTCTTGTGGAGAATTTGTCATCATAGTACTAGTAGAGTCCTTATTTCCTTCTTTCGGCCATTTCTTTCTATGACACCTTTTGAACCTTAATTGTTTGGGTGGATCCTATAGCCTGGGTAAGACATTCCTTTCAGATGAAATTTGGATTATTGAACTGGGAATTTAACGTGACTTCTACATCTAAGGCATTGTGGCATGCGTCCAACCAAGCAGCTAGGTGATGCATTCAAACATGGGCTTGGATGACTTCCTTTAGGCCACTGATGAAACATTCCAAGTAAAATCCATCTCCTAGTCCTTCAGTTATAATGGTCAATTGTTCAAAAGTCACAATGTAGTCCCTTGCTATACCTATTTGATTAAGCTTAGTGAGACAACCCAAAAAGTGAGATTTTGGATCAAAGCGAGCACAAATGGATTTTGAGAATATGTGCCAAGTTTTCCTCCCTAGATAAAATTTATGATGCCAGTACCACCATTGCCATCTCTCTTGGTCCATGTAAAGTGAGCCCACATGTAGTTTAGTTCCATCCTCCTAGATATTATTAAGGAGGAAATATTGTTCCATTTGTGCTACTACAAGGTTAGAGCCATCAAATTTGTACATGTCTAGCTTGGGTTTTGGTGGCTCTAACATTGTTGATATCCATGGAAATGAATTTGATGGATGGATTTTCCATATATTTGTGCATCAATACTATGTCCTTTCATCATGGGTTTGCGAGCCATCTGTATAGCTTCCAATACTTTTGCAAACTGGGAGGTAATGGACACCTTCAAGTCATTGAATTTTTTCTTAAGGTTGTCGATCTTCTCGACAACCCTTTCCGCAACCATAAATTGAGACCTAGTATCAAGCATACACTAGCCCTGGTCAAATTTTGAGCTTACTTAAGAGTAGTATCTTGGAAAGAGGGAAAGCTTAGGAGTCTAGTGACATGGGTCACTTGAAGCCACATTGGGAAAAATTTGGGACAGCCTGAAAATTGGGGGCTTACAAGTGAATGGTACCACTGCGACTAGCTCGTCATCCTCAATATTATGCGTTGGGTCTCTTGCAAGCGTCTTGAGATGATCCTAGACATTTTTTTTACTCTAAAAGGATTTTTACTTCCCTCTAATCAATATTGCAGTGGTCGAATTCTATAAAGTTTGATACTACCAAATATCCTATGAAAATCGGGCTTAGACTGTAGTAATAGAAACCCCAAGGCCTTGGTACTGCAGAATTTTCTACAACAATCTGATCTAGACTATGGTGGCCAAAACCCTCACTGCATAAAATGTCTGATATGCACTATGAAACCCCAACTATTGAATCTGATCTATCCTGTGGTGGAAAACCACCACCTTTTCGATCTAATCTGGACAGTGGTAATCGAACCCCAATAACTCAATCTGATATGGAAGAAAAGGTAGGGGGTGATCTTTAGATAGTTGAGGGACCTCTAGTCTTAAAGGAGTGTCAGGCTCTATAGATCGCAATATATGCAGGCATCCAATAATAGTACTCGGCCCAATATTTCAGCGTGCTAACTAAGGAGGATTGACTATACCCTTAGTCGTACTACACAACTACCCTATTGTGCGTGTGAGTAATCTCCTTGAGTTTTGTTATCAGTATGTTGTAACGGTTGCAACACCCTCCAAAATTTTGGCTCACATCTAATTTCGGAGCCTCCTTTGAGAGTGTAACTTGATGTTTGCACACACTCGGGTTCACCCCATCAGATCGTGTGAGTCTTCGCACCCACCTTTCTTGATTTTTCAATAGACATCTTTTTCATGTTGATAGCAATGTCATGCTTGTGACCATGTTCTGGTCACACACAAGGTCCTCGCTTCGTGTGTACATGTTGTGTTCGCTATGAAAATATCTGCCCCACTCACACATGGAGTCATATACACTGTCACGCAAGCGTCATCGCAGTCGTCCAATGATCAATCATAAGCATCATCCTTCTCTCTCACACCATTGGTCAGTCATGTTGTGCATGTGTGTCTAGATGTTTTGAGTCGTCTCGTCATCAAGTCATGTAAGTGTGTGTTTGCAAGTTCGTGTATGCACCTTTACACTGGCTCACACACTTAGTTGTTTTGCTAAATTTCTGATGAATGGATTCCCCTTTGACAACTAGACCTTCACCCTACCATCGACTCGATCAAATGTCACCCAGAACAGTGTAGAAGCACCAAGCAAGCCATTTCAAGTTGTGTTGCCTGCAAGCTAATCAATCAACCTTCCTGCTGGTCAACTAGACAATTTGCCTCGGTAATCACCCAGGGATTGATTCCCCTAAGAAATTACGCAAAGGCTACAAACCTTGCTCGCTCCACTGACTGAGAAAATTTCACAAACAAGCTGGATAGACACCTAGTGCTTGTCCCTGTCTCCCCCATAAAATTATGTAGTTTTTCTAGCCAGCCCACCAGTTAGTTGGTCGGCTGCTCACCTGGAAAACTACGTAGATTTCATGAGTAGGGCCTCTACTACCCAGTAATCCACTCCGCCCAAAAACTGCACAAAGGTGATCAGCAGGCCATCCCTCTAACATCAACTTTGTTTTCCTGCCAGAAGCTTCAAGTAGCTGACTGCTAGTTCCCTCTAGAAATTGTGCAGTTTTTTGTTGCCAAGCTCCAGCAGCTGATTGTCAGTTCCCTCCGGGAATTGTGCAGTTTTTGTTGCCAAGGTCCCAGTAGCCAACTGTCGCTTCCCTCTAGGAATTGTGCAGTTTTTGCTGCCAAGGTCCCAACAACTGACTGCTAGTTCCCTTAAGGAATTACACAATTTTGGCTACCAGGCTCCCGTTTCCCGCTCCTTCCAAAAATTGCGTAGATTTTGTCTGCCCAGCCTTCTTGTGGCTTGGACTTCTCCTACCAAAAATTGCACAGTTTTTTCCTCCAGCTAAGCTAGAACATGTGGATAGTCACTGTCGATCCGGATTGCCCGTCACCATCTCCCAGTGACTTCTGCGTAGTTTTGACCAGCAGTGCCCAGAGCCTCCATCCCAGGTCAAAGCTCGCAACCTCATTTTCTCTCCCTATCACCTAGATTCGAAACGATCATGCATCATGGTAGACTAGAAGGTTTATGGATTTGATGTCGTCTCGTCATGAGTGACTGTAGATACAGGTACAAAAACAAACATGGCACGATGACGGATGGGATGAACAAAGGGAGTACATGCAAAAGGACATATTCACCAATGGATGAACAAATGATTCATGTAAAGATATGTGCTCACGAATGGACGATCATGCAAAGATGTGATCATGGACATATGGATGAGTGAACATGCGAGAATGTGTTTGCGCATGGACGGATGGATGAACATTCATTTTTTGCAAATGAACGAACCTGTCAAACATGACAACATACAAGCAAGGAACAACATGCAAATGAAACATCAAGCAGACCCAAAGACCATAGAAGACTCTGTGCACCTTTCCATGCAGAGGTGAAGTTGTGGCACACCATGCAGACATCCATCACTCGACAACACTGCAACTCGACATGCACACCAGCAGCAGGACGAATGTACCAGCATTGTCATGTTGAGTCATGTCATGAGTCATGTCGTCCACATCTCTATTGTGGACCATAATGTCAATCAATGTAATGTAACATGGAAGTCCAAGAGACCCACTTGTCATATGACGAGTCATGTAAAGTTGAAAGGTTATGGAAGTTAAATAGTCATGAGGGAAGTCGAACAACCACAAGGGTCAGTTTCACCCTTGACTATAAATACCACATCATTTTTACATGTAAAGGAATTTTCACCTTGGCTCCTTCCACATAGCCTTGAGAGTCTGTAATATTTTCTTTGAGGAGTAAGTAGTGGCTTGAACACCCTGCCCACGGGGTTAGTGATGTATGGTGTAACAATGTGTCTTGGAACTTTCACTTAATTGAGAAGCCTGCTAATGGGCCAACACATTTTCACACATGTGTTGTAACTATTGAAAGACTAAACTTGAACACTTGTAATGCATGTTTCTTTAACCTGTGTTTAACACTTGAACTCATTCGATTATTGTAATACATATATATTAATGAAAATGTGTTATATGAGTTGTTAATGTTGTCCTGCCTGTGTTGGTTACCTCCCCAGACATCACAAATACCTTTCATGAAAGCTTGCCATAACAATTGTTGTACTTGCGTGGACTCCTCCACTTTGTGTTGTACGTGTTATCTTTCTTTGTGTGTTGTGACTTCCGCATCTGTGTGGACTTCTCCTCCGGAAGCTGTGCACATCCTGTTGTGTTGTGTTTTCCTAACAAAGTTGGGGCTTCCTCCAATCCAACTTGGAACTCACTCCCACCCTCTTCCTCTGCGGTTAAAGAACCATTGACACAAGTAACACTTGTAATCACCAAGCACGCTAACCTCACTACTTGAAGACAATGTAGACCACTCTCCTATGCTGACAAGCAAGAGCTAAGGCAAATATTTAAGATAATGGAAACCAGGCCATCATACCGAATGGGACTCCCACACCAAAGGGTGTGAGTTCTAGTTGGGACTTCATACCGAGGTGATCCCCTGAATGTTGGCAGGTCCAGCATTGTCAACATTTATGGTGCTAGAAGGAGGGCCACTAGGTGTTTATGGTTGAACGTCCTCTCACACTCACTCATCAACCATTTGGTCAAGGCAGTAATTCACACTCCCTCTCACCTACGCATGACTCTGCAGTTGGTTACTTCTCACCTCCCAGGAGTGAACACAAAATTCCCATCACCCACCAGTTCATGAAAGTTGTTGGACTGAACCTAGGCATACAACATCTTCCATACACCTCAAGGAAGCCAAATCCACTCCCACAGGGGTTGTTGGATCATTAGTGGAAGAAGCAATTATTGCCACACTTGAAGGTCTGGAAAAAGCTATTGAAGATGGAGAGGAACCTTTGGTCTTCTGACAGGGGGAACAAGACACCCTCGTGATATTGGGATTAGATTCCAGTATAGGAGGCAGAGGGGAAGGTAGTGGAGGAGATGGAGGCAGAGACGAACCAACATACTTAGAGTCAGAACTATCAAATTCTGAAGAAGAGGAGGAGGATGAAGAAGAAGAAGAGATGGCTGACCAAAATCTAGAATGGATGACTTAGGGACCGTTGGCTCTCCCAGGTGCTTTCCATAAGATTCCAAAGTGGGCAGAGAGAATGAACATCAAGTTCAACCCTGATAGCATAGTGAATGCAGAAGACCATTTGGACAACTTCTAACTATAGCCGGAGACCCTTGAGGTACGGTACAATGATGTAGCATGTAGATTGTTTCCATGTACCTTGGATGGTCACGTACCTGCATGGTCTCACAACCTTCCAGCCAACTCTATAGCAAACTAGGGTGCATTCAAATGCATGTTTCTTGAAAATTTTTGTGATGACAAGACCCCAGCCATGTTACTTAAAGAATTTGGAAGTTTAAGATGGAGGGGAAGGTAAAGGTAAAAGACTTCAATCAGAGGTTTACACGGATATTGAACAATTTTTTAGTGGACACCAAACCTCATGACTCCATCATTGTTTATTACTACATGTCCGCACTATTGATTACTACACATCCGCACTGTCGACTATCATTGTGTAGTTCATCAAGCGAGATGCGAAATCAACACTACTGGAAAATGGTGAAGAGGTTATTTCTATTGAGAAAGACCTGCATTCAATTGGAGTCATCAAGGATGATGAACCAGAAAAGGACTCCAAAGACACGAATAGGAAGTCCTAGGTGGTGGCGAGAAAAGGTAGAGACAAGGAAGCAAATGATATTGAAACCCTCACTCGCCTCATCAAGAATTTGACAACACAAGTGTTTGATCTTAAACAACAGAAAACAGACACTTCTACAAGCAACCATCTACCTAGACAGAAACAAGGAAGCATGTCATCAAGTAGCAACTGGTACACTGCAAAGAATGCGCAGATCTCTATGTTCCAGCTTGATCAATGCGCAAATCCTGAATTTTGTTCATTCCATGAAGATCATCACCGAGAGAATTTTTGTTTAGACTGGAAGCGAGTCATAGGCTCTATATGTGGTCATACATTTGATGCAGAAAATAGTATGCAGGAACAACTGGAAAATACAGATAGTGATGAGGATGTTGCACCTGATGAAGCATCAAGTTTTGGGCATGTGGTGAACATGTATCAATTCTTGCAAGCAGCACTGAAGACGAACACCAAGAAACAACCCCCAAAGAAAAATGACTGCTACAATATTAGGAGTAAATAGGCTCCCCTTATAGTCGGGGAAGCACAATAAAAGATGAGACTATTGTTGAGCAAGGCTAATCCACCAACCGCCCCAATGTAGAAGACACAAAACAAGTTTGGGAAGACAGCGGCGGTCAAGAGTACGTCCATGAGTAGCAAACTGCAAAACACTCTGCCAAGCAACATGAACATCAGTCTTACCGTAGACACCTCAGTGAGTCTACCACCTCTGGACTATAACATTGTCTATGACATGAAGAAAAATCGTGCGAACATCAGTTTGTTCAAGCTAGCTAAGATCAAGAGTCAGTGAGGCAACCTGCTGCGCGCAATGGGATAGACAACAATGGATAGTGCAACCTCTACCAACAAGGGAGCAAGAACACGTCCCAGATCACTTTCAACTATGCTAAACACACTCCGAATGGAAGAAGAAAACTCAAGTTGCCCTCCATTCTTGCTCTCATTTGAAATTTTCAACTAGAAGGGTCACAACTTGGTTGATTCTGGTGTGGCAGCCAGCGTCATGCCACTCTCCATTATGAAAAATATCAATGCACAATGGAGCAAGACATCCAAGAAAATCATCCAACTTGATTGAACATATGTACTAGCCATTAGTGAACTTCGAGATGTGATCATCCGACTATCTCACAATGGCCGAGTTCACCATTGCATAAACATTGTTGTTGTGGACATACCAAAAGCATATGGCTTACTACTTAGCAGAGATTGGTCCAACAAACTGAATGGATATTTCACTACGGACTGGTCACACATGTGGCTTTCGTATAAGGGTAAAAGAAATCAAATCTGAGTGTTATCCAAGAGGTATATGATGCACAATGTCACTCCTGTTAATGGCGAAAATGAACTATTGGCCTTCACAGAACTCATTTTTGGCAACTGCCTCCTCGAAACAACGCTGGGGTGTTATCCTGCATGGCCAACTCCAACCCCACCAGACACGCAGTTGGGACTCCTTCCTTACCCAACTAATGGTACTAAAGCATGTACAATACATTATACTAACAATAGCAGTAGTAGTAGCAATAACAGTAGCATTAGTGCAAGTGCGTCGAACGGTCTATGCACAGACGAGTTGTGGACCATGTATTTTGACGGATCAAAGATACAAGATGGCTCAGGAGTCAGGTGTATCTTGGTCGACCCAAACAACTGAAAGCACATGATCTCAAGCTACTTGGAGTGAGAGTGCAAAAACAATGTTGCTAAATACGAAGCACTCGTGTTGGGCTTGCAAAAAGCCATTGGCCTCAATGTGGTCACATTCAAAGTGGTAGGTTATTAGAAAATGGTGGTACGATAGGTACGTAACACCATTCACTATTTTTCACCTTGTCTCAAAAGTTACCAGCTAGAGGTATGGTGACTGATCTCTAAATTCCAAGCACTTAATATCATTGTTGGTACTAGAATGTGTATTACACCTGCCAACACCTTGGACACCGCAGTTTCTAGCATGTCACCACTTAGGGATATATGTGATGAGCACTAGTATTGCAGCAAGAGTTCTACAACTCCTAGGGCTACCAACTTTACTTTATCAACCTGGGGTTTGTACAAACTTGGAGGTGACAGTGCTGCATACACAGGTAAAAGTGATGGTTCTGCCTTTTTTCACTATTCAGCTGGTGAGAGACCACTAGAGTTTTCAAGCCATACTTCTATGGATTCAGAAGAAGCTTGATGTCTGATGAAAGAAAGAGAATTCTACTCTAGGAGAAATCTTGTCTACTGCAATAAGGAAAGTGACTGAAATCCTATGCTAAAAACACACCATTCTCTAACTAATTGTTGAGAAACTATGCTTTACAAGAATGCCAAGCTAACATGTATGAAATGCTATTGTCTAAAACATGGAAGTTCAAGACATCAAACATCTTTATTGCGCATGTAAAGGACTGAAATAAATATGTTTTGTTCTTTTTATTCTTTTTATGGAAAATCAAGTGTAAACCCTAATCTCTTTTGGTGATGTGGCAAGTGGCTTAGTGATGCTAGTGGATGGTTGGGAGGTTTAGGAGATGTTTGGAAGGTTTGGGAGACCCTTGGGTGACCTGGTGCATCTTCCTAGAGGTTTTCCCTCAATTTGGCCTCAAAATAGGCCACTACAAGAAAACCTACAGGATTCCTTGTATTTCTATAGGATACATCCAAGAGAAAAATGATGGTTGCTGGAGGTGACGAAAGGTTTACGGAAGGTGGTGTATGGGTGGAATGGAGTGAGAAAATTCCTAGGATCACTCAGAACTCAAAACTAAGGTTAGGACATGGTTGGATTCGCTCAAGATGCTTGGAGGAATTTCTATGTAAAATGATGAGATTGGTGAAGATATTGGTGGAAGCAAGGAATGATTGTGGAAGGATGAAGCTGGAAGGTTGTTTCCTGCTATGAGATCCCTTTATATTTCTGAAGCACCTGCTCTACATCAAACATTTATAATTGCCAAAAATTCATGTAAACAAGAAGAATTCTAACAAGCTAGAAAATAAGAATTTAATGAACTAGTTGTCTACTTCATGCATGAGGAAAATTGTTGAATAAAATGGAATCATGGATGAGATCTACTGTAATACTAAAGATGGAAGAGATGGTAATTAAATCCTACACTTGCAAAATTGATCAAATGCTGGTTCAAGTACAGTAAACTCTAAATCTTATGAGAAAATGGAAATCTGTCTTTTTGGGGATGCATAAGGGTCTTTTCCTCAAATCATGATCCCTGATGGAAGAGGTGAGGCCAAGACACCTACTAATAGCTTTGTGGTGCTCCTTTTATCCCTTCTAACCTGATACTAAAGTAAAGCACAAATGGAAGCAAACTAATAAACAACTAATCAAATCTACATTACTTGCAATGAAATACTTCTAAAGGCAATTTAACCATGAATATATGAAACTAATCCAAGCATACAAATACAAGAAGAGGAGCCTTTGTTGCTAGGGTTGGGTCCTAACCCAAGAGCTTCAGCCCTTTGAGTTAACTCAGTGCTGGATCAAGAAAAATCTCATTTTCATTATCAAAACAGAAAATTACATCAATATCTTCCACAAGTCTCGAGCTAAAAAATAACTAGTGTTTTTACAACAAAAATTCGAATCCTAATGAGGCTCTAGGACTCTTTACTTATACAACTGAAGTCCCCAATGACTTCCTTAAATATAGGGAGGCTTGGCTCCCAAAATCGAGATGAACTAACTCTTTGTCTATCACTTGCTCGGCTCCCTTTTGATCTTCATGACTTGGTTGATTGCACTCTAAGCTGGTGTGATTAATGGAGGAATATTCAAATGGGGGTGGAGTAAATGAATAGAATTTACCTCCTACAATATCTCTCCCTTGTCCCATTCAAGTTTCAAACCTTAGTCTTGCCAAAATTCCTTGATTTTCTCTTCCAAACCTGCATTCAATGCATATTAGACCACTAGGCATAATATCTCACTTTAACTCATGTAATTAAACAAAATATAATCAAAACATGTAATAAATGTTGAAAGTGGCAACAAGAAATGCTAAAAATAGAAATGCTAAAAATAGAATTGCTATAAATAGCAGTTCGGGTACCAGTGTTGGACATAGCAACAAGGAATGAAAAATTGAAGTGCTAAAAATAACATTTCTATAAATAGCATTTCGGGATGGATTCCAATTTTAGTTAGTCCCTGAACTAAAATTGAGAAGTAAAATTCGAATTTGATCTTAGTAGCTATTTGTAAAATAATTAATTAATTCATCTTGAGTTAATTAGTTGTAGGAAATCAAACATGAAGTCTACGTGAAGACATGCAACAATTTCTCCATTGATTGAGGAAGTTATCCCTTGATTAAGGAGATCAAGATGAGTTGTACTTTGAGTTGTAATTAGTTAGCTTAGTTATCTAAGTTAAGTCCAGTTAGACTAGTTCAAATAGTTTGTTGAACTAATCGTGAGTTCAGTTAGTTAATGCTTGCATGCATGTAACTACTACTCTCTATATAACTGAATATTCTCTCATAAATAACTCATACATGTCAGTTCAGTCAGAGACCTAGTTGAGATCAGAGGAAGGGACAATGTACTATCAGTTGGAGGATTTTTTTCGTATATAGGAAACTCATCCATGCAGAAGTAATTATCTCCTTTAGGATTGTGCAATTACTAGTGAGCCAAGTGAGCAGTGTGAGGTGGGAATTCACACAAGTGGAAGCAATGGACCCCAAGAAAAATTGTGCAAGGAAATAGGAGGCTTGGAGGGCAGAGGAGAAGGTTTGTGAGAAGCCTTTGACTATCTATGAGCATCAGAGGAATTGTACTGAGAGCTGGATAGGTTTCGAGCTAAGGCTTTGTGTAATCCAGACATATTTCCACTTGTATGATAATACAGAGATCGGGGTTTTAGGCTGAGGCTTTCCCCAGAGTATTCTTCTGTGTTTCATGTGTATGATTTCTTCTTCTCTGTTATATGTGTTCTGATTGATCTAGCTCAAATTGATTAAGCTTTTGCAAAGTTTGTTGTAGAAGTAGATCTAGTATTTTTCTTCAGTATATTGCATTATCAGGTGATCTACAGTGAGAATTTCTACATGGTATTAGAGCAAAGGTGATCAAAGCAAAGAACAATATACAAAGGAGAGGAGATTTCGAAGTTTTAAGTTTTGGTCCGCGAGTTTTTAGAGCAGATCTGAAAATTTTTGTGAAAAATTTTTAGAAAAAAATAGCAGATCTAGATTCCTTGCAGAAAAATACCCAAATTAAATAAAAAAATCGGTTGAATCGGAGTTCGGATGAGAGAGATATCGCTGATTTAAAATCAACTCTTTTTCCAGAAAATTTCATGACAGTGGGAAAGATGAAACAGATTGGTGTGCTAGCCAAGAACCTGTATACACTTGAGGTAAAAGATGCATGAAAAGCCTTGAGGAGCAAGGCAAAGGTTAGATAGTTGGTGGTTGAGAGGGAGAGTAAATTACCTCTCAACATGCAGCGCCAAAAGAAGTCTCAGACAATTGTTGAGGATCCACAATTGGTGAAGTAGCTTCAGGAGGTTGTGGAGCAGCCACAACTGGAGAAGCCGAGAGGAGACTGAGTGGAGGCATACACTCATGTAGAGACCTCTAGTAGGGGGAAATTTTGAGCCAAGTGGGCAGAGGGCTCACATGCAGGCATACCTCTAGGTGGGAGGTGGGGCGATGTGACGTGATAGTCCCAAGAAGGCTGAAATAGGGGCAGGATCCTCGAGGTACCCAGCCTCTTGGATTAGACCTTGCTACAGGAGCCCCAATGAGGAGTAGCAGGACTAACTGAGTGGGTAGAGTTAGATGTGGATGGAGCGGTAGAGAGAGCTACAGTGCAGATCTAACAGGCTGCAACAATGTGAGAGGCACAGGAGTGTTGCACCAGTGCAGGATGGCACAGAGAGGTGTGAAATGGTGCGAGATGCATGGAGTGTTGCAGCAGCTCATAGGTCATAGAGAGAGCACTTGTATGCAGCAGAAGAAGCTTCAACATTAGAGGATGTTTCTAGCCCAACAAGGAGGTTGGTTGGGAGTTTTTTTGTTTCTAGAGTTCTTGGAGCAATAACATTTGGGAGAAGTGTTGCATGTAGAACATTCCAAAGGTTCAGGATCGGGTTCGAGTTGAATGCCTTTCTTGTTGAGAGAGAGTGTTGAAAGTGGCAACAAGAAATGCTAAAAATAGCATTGCTATAAATAGAAATTCGGGTACTAGTGTTGGACATAGCAACAAGGAATGAAAAATGGAAGTTCTAAAAATAGAATTGCTACAAATAGCATTTCAAGATGGATTCTAATTTTAGTTAGTCCTTGAACTAAAATTGAGAAGTAAAATTTGAATTTGATCTTAACAGTTGTTTGTAAAATAATTAATTAATTCATCTTGAGTTAATTAGTTGTAGGAAATCAAACATGAAGTCTTTGTGAAGACATGCAACAGTTTCTCCATTGATTGAGGAAGTTATCCCTTGATTAAGGAGATCAGGATGAGTTGTACTTTGAGTTGTAATTAGTTAGCTCAGTTATCTGAGTTAAGTCCAGTTAGATTAGTTCAAATAGTTTGTTGAACTAATTGTGAGTTCAGTTAGTTAATGCTTGCCTGCATGTAACTGTTGCTCTCCAAATAACTAAATATTCTCTCATAAATAACTCATGCATGTCATGTAAGTCAGAGACCCATTTGAGATCAGAGGAAGGGACAATGTACTATCAGTTGGAGGGTTTTTTCCTATATAGGAAACTCATCCATGCAAAAGGAATTATCTCCTTCAGGATTGCGCAGTTACTACTGAGCCAAGTGAGCAGTGTGAGGTGGGAATTCACACAAGTGGAAGCAATGGACCCCAGGAAAAGCTACGCAAGGAAATGAGAGGCTTGGAGGGCAGAGGAGAAGGTTTGTGAGAAGCATTTGACTATCTATGAGTAGTAGAGTGATTCTACTGAGAGCTGGATATCTTCCGAGCTAAGGCTTTGTGTAATCCGGACATATTTCCACTTATATGATAATACAGAGATCGGGGTTTTAGGCTGAGGCTTTCCCCAGAGTATTCTTCTATGCTTCATGTGTATGATTTCTTCTTCTCTGTTATATGCGTTTTGATTGATCTAGCTTAAATCGATTAAGCTTCCGCAAAGTTTGTTGTATATGTAGATCTAGTATTTTGCTTTATTATATTGCATTATTAGGTGATCTACAGTGAGAATTTCTACAATAAATTGTGAGGAGAGTTGATTTGACTAGCTAGGAGGTGAATTAAGGCCCATATAGTTACCCAATGATGAGGCTCATCATCACCCCCTACTAAAAGTGTTTCTCATCCTCTGAGCAACTCAATCAATATCCATGTCTTTCATAGCTCTAGTGGCCTCCTTGAAATCCCATGCTTCTGTTGTGGTTTCCTCTTCTTGTGCATAGAATCCTGCCTTCTTTTCTACCTCCTCCCACTGATTTCTTTCTTCTTCTCCTTCCTTCCTTCTAACATCCCCAAGAGAAGTGGTGGACTGAGTCTCAAGCCAATCCAATTGACTTTGAGCCTTTGGATGGATTGCTTGTACATGGGTGTCATGTTCAGTACTTCTCTTATCCTTTGAGGAGAGTGGTACTCTCTGATCTTCAAACTGTATGGAAAAGTATTCTATATCCTTAGGCAAGATTGCATGATGTCATCCCCTAACAATCTAAACATGTCCTCAAAATGTGTAATTACTTTCTCTTGGGCAGCAATATACCTGGGTGCAAGTTGAGGATCATTTGTAATTAAATTATGTGTACTGATGAGATCTGTTGGATTGGACTGCTTAGCTCTGATCATAAGAGGCCCTGTTTATTCCCTTGCCAATATCCTCTTCATTTCTGTAGCCCTTGTTTCCTCATGGTTCATCCATGATGCCAAATCCATAAACTGTAAATACCCTAGCTTTGCATTAGGGTCCCATACATGTCAAAGCCATGTTCTACAAGTAGAACTCAGATATCTTAGCCTTATCTTCCAATGTGCTTTAATCATAGAGATCAATGAACTTTCTATAATCCTGGAATGGCATAGTGCCTCTCTATTCTAGGGTCTTGATTTGGAACTGCAACGACTATTCCTTAAGGTATAGTGCATAGGACTTAGCTGGAATCTTGCACTGGATTGCTTCGAAAGATAGACTCGCCATGGATGCTAATTGATTATCTCTTTCTTTCAGCTATCCTTTCAACCATGCATTTTCTTCCTCCAACTCATTTTTCATTATGGCCTCTCTGTCCCTAAAGTTACTTAGTTCTCTTCCCATCTCTTTGAGATTCTCCTCCATGTGACCAATGTCCTCCACTCCCTTGGACTTAGAAATCTGCATCCATCTATGAGTTCTAGCTCTTTCTTTCTCAATATCAAAGAATTAATGGAATGGAAATTTTTTGTGGAATGACCCTGTCCCCCTCAATAAATATGTAGTAAGAGTCAAGGTTAGGTTGAGGACTAGGTTCCCTTAGCTCTTGGTCCTCTCTCTTTGTTTCTAGCTGCTTACTTCTTTCCTCATCTAATTTTTGGGTTTCCTGTAGGTTTAGCAGAGTTTCCTATAGGACTACCTCTACTTCCCGTAGGTCTTGTTGTGTATCCTATAGGATGCCTTTTCCTTTGGATGAGCTAAACCTAGTTACAGGCCTTCTCACATAGGTGATAGGAGACTTAGGGGAGGTTTGTGCTGAGGATCCTTATTCCTAAGTTTTTTATAGGAGGAACCATCTTCTCCTACTATTTAGGTGAGTCCTCAATAACAATGGGAACCTTGGTTGGAGTTTGGGGTTTTCCCTACCTTATCCTTGTGCTTTTCCTTGTTCTAAAGTATAAGGGGGTTTCCCTCTGCCTTTTTCCTTTCTGTTTGATAGGGGTGCTAAGGGCAGTGAGGGAAGTTGTTGCCTCTCTCTCAATGGGTTCTGGAGACACCCTAGGTGACTCTTCCTTGTCTTCTACCTCCTCTTTTCCATTTATCTTTTTACCTATGCCTTTCCCCTCTTTTTCTCCCTCACATCCTCATCTTGTTTATCAGTTTCCTCCTTTACATCTTCCTCTATTTATTTGTCACCTTCTTTCTCTTTCTCTTCCTCTTCATCCTCATCTATCTCCTCTTCATCCCTCTCTGCTTCTTATCTATCTGTTTTTGTCTCTTCTTCATCCATTTCACTGATAGTAGGGCTAATATCATATGTGAGGGCTTTGATATCCTCGTTTGTCTACATGTCTCTGAAAATTTCCCATTGGATAAGTATTCTGAGGTTTTGGAGGGCATCTTCTATGATGATTCTAATTAGCCCATGGTAGGCTAACTGTTGGTGGTTTCCTTCCTGCAGCTTTATACTTGTATCTATCAGTGATTGTAGAAGGAAGCATGGTATGATGAGACTATGGTGAGGAGGTGTTTCTGCTCCAAATCTCAATTCTTCAAGGAGCCTAAAGTGATAACCATAGAACATACTATACCTACCTTCTCATGATATGTATTTTATAAGGTGGTAGCTTACCTCATTCCAGGGGTATGGTAGGTTTGTTCTCCTTACTCCATTCTTTTCCTCAATGGGCTCCTCTCCCTCTAAAAAGAATTTCTTCTTGGTAGTCTGGCTATCTCCCTTGTCTTCCTTCCTCCAAGGCACTCCTAGGGGAAGTGTGGTAATTATGCTTATGAGTTTAGGGGTGAGCTTTATGGAGAGGTATCTCACCACAACAGTAGTATGGGTTTTGGGTAGTGGAATGAGGGAGAGAGAAAAATCTTGGGCCACTTCATCATTATACCCCATCAATTTCTCAAAATGCCCCATCCAATTATGCCTTGTGAAGATTTCTAACACAAGAGGGTGTTGGTGAATCCTCACAGTGTTAATGGGCTCCCTTCTATTAAACACCCTCTGTCATTTGTCTGGTGAATTTTGAGGAGCAAAGATAGTTGATACAAATTTTAATGCAGGAGGAAATGTGACTGAAATACTTGAGGAGACAATTCCCTTACACAACTATCAAATTCACTCAAACTAGGATATTTTTCTATTCTCTTCACTTGGAAAAATGGAAGCAAATGCAGAGCCTACATCCTCATGGTGGTTGTTGTAGCCAACCCCTGTGTTTTCCCTTATAAAACTGCTCTCGGCCAATCCTATAAACTGTCTAACTATATCCTATAGGATTCCTGTGTAATCCTGTAGGAAGTCTCGTGTGATCCTATAGGAAGTCTTGTGTAGGAGAAAGGTGGATTTTTTCTCTTCTGTAGGTTGCTTTGGTAGGAGAGCAATTTTTCTAGAGTGAGCCTCGAGGAGATGAATGCAAGGGTGCATGGGGATCTACAATTATTTCCTCTTATGGTCGAGTTGAGTGAGGCAGTGTGCTGGCAGCCGAGGTACAATTTTTTCTATTTTTGGACCATTGGTCCCCACTACCACTTCATCATTCCCCTCTCCTCGTAATCAAATCCCACTTCGGGCATCCGTAGCCTTAACTTCTTTCGTCGTCCTCCTCTCTTTTTTGACTTGACTACTACCACGTGTGGGGGAACCAACTGTTTTGTCTTTGTCGACTGAACGAAGGTGGCCAAGTTAACTAGCCACCTTTTTATAAACCAACTTGCTCACAACCTTTACATATGTTGACTACATTATGCAAATGAGAGAGTGAAGCAAGATACTTACCTGTGGTGATAATACCTTTCTATAGTTTGTTGAAGACATGAGGTGCTTGTTGTGTGTTGGTTGCATGTTATTTTTCCATCCTTTTTTTATTGCCCTCTGATGATTCCCTTGATGTGCAGGTACATGATGTTGAATATGATGGTGTTGCTACTTCTCTAGAGCTTCTTCTGCCCTTGGATCTTCATGCTAGAAGCTTGCTACTACTGATGATTTTTTTTTTTGTGGGATAGGCTGCTACTGGATTTCCTACAGGATGTCCTGTAGCTGCTTCTCCCTCAGAATTATTAATCATTTTTTCTACTGGGGATTTGAGGATGATGACATGGATAGAGAGGAGGTCTACGAGTGTGAATAATGAGAAGTACACTCAGGTGTTGTTCCCTTCTGTTCCTTGTTTCATTTTCCTCTATGTTTTCTCTTGAAGACTATGAAGTTTTTTTTTTGAAAATTGATTTTTTTATGATGGATGCAAGGGTGATCATGGTGGAGAGAGGTATGGTAATGGAGTTATGATGTAGGGTTTTTTATTTTTTTGACATGGGTAGGTCATTTCCTTGCCCTAGGGTTACTCATTTTAGGATTCTAAAGCCACTGTAATTTCTACAGGATCATCCTGTAGGTTTTCAGGGGATCCTATAGGTTTACAAGGAATCCTGTAGAAAACACAGTACCCTTGCAAACTAAGGCAAATGAGTGAAGAAGATGAAAGGAATGGTGGAATGATGAAGGATAATGGATGGGGAAACAAAAATATGAGTGGAATAGGTCTATTTTATTCCCCTTTGCTCTCTAGTTGTCCTCCTGTTGACCTACAAACAATTTTTCATGATTTTTTTCTTCTCTCTTTTTTCATTTTTTTTCCAAAACAACTAGCTGCCTGCAAGAGGTTTTCATTCTAGTTGCTTGCCCTAGGTGCCTCAAGAGAGTTTTTCACCCAAAGATCTTTTTATTTCTCTTTTTTTTTTTTTGACACCATTGGGCTGCCCCAAGAGGTTTTCAGCCCAATAGTGAGACTCAGATACCTCATGGAGGTTTTCACTCGAGTCCTTATTTTTCTTTTTTTCTTTTCTCAATGACTTGATGAGGCAGGATCTGAAACTTGCTCCACCACCATCACTATTTTATTGATACCATTAATGAACTCTTTCTTTGACAATTTCCTATTGTAAACTTTCAGTCTGTGCCCATTAAAAAGTAATGGAATGGCCTTTGCACCTATGTTTCTGATCTGCACTGAACCATTATCATGACATCTCTCTGTAACATAAGGCCCTAACCATATTGTCCTTAACTTGCCCTTAAAGTCTTTATATCTGGAATCATATAACAAAGCCCAATCACCTTCTTGAAATTTCTTATCTTTGATGTTCATATCATGCCAGATCTTCCTCTGAAGTTGAGTTACCTCTGTGTCTAGGAGGGTTTGCATTATGAACTCATATAAACCATTCAACTAGAGAAACCTCCCTTTTTTTGCACTGTTGAGATCTAGATCTAGTGGGGCCACCATCCTCAATGTGTTATACTCAAGTTCAATGGATAGCAGGGCCTTTTTCCCATAGACCAGCTCATAGGGTGTGAATCTAGTGGTGGTCTTCTAGGTGGTATTATAAGCCTAGTTGGCCTCAACTAGTCTATTTTCCCAATATTTCCTACTTTTGCTAACCACTTTGGTCAAGATGTCCTCCGGTGCTCTATTGGTCACCTCCACTTTCCCATTAGCTTGTGGGTGATAGGGAGTGGAGGTCCTATGCTTGATCTTGTGCTGGCTAAGCAAGTCTTCAATCATGTTGGAGGTAAATTGGTTACCTTGATCGGTGACTAGTTCTCTAGGGTACCCAAATTTGTAAAATACATTCTCCCTTAAGAACTCTCCTCTATTGTTGCCTTAATTGCCTTGGTTTTAGCCCACTTAGTCAGATATTCAGTGCACACAATGATATACTTCTTTTGCTTGGAAGGAGGGTCAATAGGTCCAATGAAGTCCATGCCCCACTTGTCAAATGGCTCAAAAGTCACTTGAGGTTGCAGAGGTATTTCATCTCTTGGAGTAGGCTTTCCCATCCTTTGGCATCGATCACACCGACTAGTATATCTTTTCACATCCTGATGAAGAGTGGGCCAGTAATATTGAACTTGTAACACTTTAAATGTTTTCCTCTTTGCTGCAAAGTGACCTCCACAAGACCCATCATGACAGGTCAGAAGGATGTCAAAGACTTCCTCCTCCCTGACGCATCTTTTCAGAATTTTATCTAGGCCAAGTTTGAAGAGGTTTCCCCCAATCCAGGTGAAGGGGGCACTCTTCCTCACAATCTTGCTTTTCTCTTTGGAGGACAAATTTTGGGGGAATTGTGCAGATACCAAGTAGTTTTCTATGTCAGCAAACCATGGAGAGAGAACTGAAATGGCGAATAAGTGCTCATTTGGTAACTGATCATTAACCATTCCCTCTTCACCTGTAGGAAAATATAACATGGAAAAAAAATCTGCAACAACATTTTCCTTACCAAGCTTATCAACAATAGTTAGATCAAACTGTTGTACTAAAAGTAACCATCTAATTATCCGGGCATTCACATCAGGTTTATTCATTAAATATTTGATTGCAGCATGGTTAGTATGTAAAAATATTTGATAGCCTATAATATAATGCCTAAATTTGTTCAATGAATGCACAACAGCCAGGACCTCCTTTTCAGTCACTATGTAGTTCAATTCAGGCTTTGGCAGATTCTTATTGATAAAGTAAATGGCATAAGGAAATTTTTTATCTATCTAGCCTAGGGCTGCTCCTATGGCTTTGTGTGAGGCATCATCATGAATATGGAAAGGAAGGGCCCAATTATGGCCTCGGAGAGTTGGAACAGTGGTTAACTTGTCCTTTAGGGTGTCCAGTGCCTCTTAACAATTTTTTGACCATACAAACTCAGTGACTTTGGCCAACAACCCAAATAAAGGAGAAGCCAACTTGTTGAAGTCTTTTATTAAACTTCGGTAGTATCCATCTAACCCTAGAAAAATTTTGACATCTCTCTGCTTTTGTGGAGGTGGGACCCTTTAAATGATAGCTATTTTGTTTGGGTCCACTTGCAGTCCTTGCTAAGATATTGAATCACCTAGCACGGTCCCTGCAATCATCAAGAATTCACATTTTTCGAGACTGGGAGACAGGTTCATTTCAATGCCTTTGTGCAGAAACTTACCTAACTTGAACATAACCTCCTCGAGATCACCTCCATAAGGTGTGAAATCATCCATATATATTTCTACCGCATCATGGACTAACTCGGCCAAGATACTCAGGACTGCTCTTTGAAAAGTGGCAAGAGAATTGCATAGGCCAAAAGGAAGTACCCTATAGGAGAAAATACCCCAAGGACAAGTGAAGGTGGTTTTATCCTGGTCTTCTGGGCTGATCTGGATTTGATTGTACCCACTGAATTCATCTTAGAAAGAGAAAAACTTTTTCCCTACCAGGCAATCTAGCACTTGCTCAATGAAACGTATAGGGAAATAGTCCTTCTTTGTGGCTTTGTTTAACTCCATGTAATCAACACAAATCCTCCACTTAACAATTTTCTTCAGAACCAACACCAAAGGAGAGACCCACTCACTATCTGAGATAGGGTAGATAAATCTTGCATATAATAGATTTTGTAGTTCTTCTTTGACTATATCCTTAAGAGTTGGATTCATCCTCCTTTCGGGTTGCCGGACTGACTTGCAACCTTCCTTGATATAAATATGGTGAGTACACACCGAGGGGTGCATTGCCTTCATCTCTTTGTAACTCCAAGCAAAGGCATCTAGACGTTCCTTTATCATGTTGCACAACTTCTCTTCTTGGAGAACAAAAAGATATGGATTGATTTTCAAAGTTCTCTCGGGGCCGAATTCTGTGGTTTTGACATGGATAGGGTTGGACTCAGCTAAGCATAGATCAATTTGATGGTTGTTTTGGGTTTCCTTTACTAATTCTTCTAAGGACAATGTACTAGGAGTTGGACTTTGGAGTATGTGTTTGATCAAATCATCTTCATCCTGTTGTCCCCCTCCCATGGTTGTTTCTAAAGTATAGAGTTGGGCAAAATAAACTTCATATTCCTCCTCCTCTTCCAGCCATAAGGTAAGTTATGTTCTAGAGATGGCTAAGTAGGAGGGTATAGGACCAACTACTTGGACATATGCCCATTCTTGATGGTCATATTTCCAGCTCTACAGCTAATGTAAGCATCGGCAATGGCTAACCAGAGCCTCCCAAGGATGAGAGGGTACCCAGTAAGCTTAGCCTTACGCTAGAGAACTAGGAAATCTATAGGGTATTCCCAAGAATCAATGGAGACCATCACATCCTCCACAATCCCCTCAGGGGTCATTGTGGAGCGATCTGCAAGTTGCACAACTATTTTGGTCTTCCTCAATGAACCTTGGAGGTTGAGCTTGAGCATGGTGTCCTTGGTCATCACATTAATAGCAGCCCCAAGATCGATCAAAGTGTGTGGGACAATGGTGCCATTGATGTGCACATCTACTACAGGGCTTCTAGGGTCCAAAAACATTAGACAGATTACTTGCCCCAGCATTAAGTCAGATGGATGTCCAATGACATTAATGGTAGGGGTATCTCTTCATCACATCCCTAGATGCTTGAAGCACTTCTCCTTAATCAACTTGTTGTAAATAGGTACATCCTTAATAGATTGCAGAAGTGGAATTTTCACACATAGGTTTTTCAATTTTCCTAGAAGTTCAGTCTCTTCTGGGGTAGGCTAGAGTGGTTGGGTTAATCTCTCAGGAAAGGGTGGTGGATTTACTTTAAGAATGCTTTCCTCTCTTTCTTCCTCAACCTCCCTAGGTGGAGGTAGAGGATGCTTGTCAGGAAGTACTCTCCTAGATCTCAAGTTGATTTCTTGAATCTCCACAACATAAGCTAGATAGGATGTCTCTCAACTATATATTTATTGTGCTTGTCTATTGATCAGGTTCAGATTTGGACGGGCAGGCATCTCAGGTTGTTTGGGTGGAGCATAATGTAAAAGCTGTGGTTGGGCAGGTGGTGAAGGCAATAAAGCTGGAACATTGTTGTATGGGGGCCTCCACCCCTGGGGCGGTGCACTCCACTGAGGTTGTGGCAGAGCATATGGTTGAAATGACTCGCTGGTTGGCTGGGAATGATATTGAGGTGGAAAGGACCAAGGAGTAGGTGTAGACCAGGAAGGATGAGTACAGGGTCCCCAAGAAGGTATGGATGTGTTCTGGTTGGGGTTGTAATATGCATGGGATGACCCTTGCATGCCCTGCTGGTATGGCCTAGGCCCATGAGGCCTCCTTTGGTTTATGTAGCAAAGCTACTTAGTGACCCCTTCAACTCCTTGATATACATCTTTGAGTCCAGGTAAAGAGGGGAACTTTTCTGTGGAGTGATTTTCTTCATAAACTGAGATTTCCAATAGAATTCAATAGACATTCATTCCTAGGGTGCCCCCTAGTGCATCTAGGATAGAAAATGGCCAAGGCTCTCTCTGCTTCCTCTTGCTTTCTCTTAATGTGTATAGTGTCCATATGTAGGGTAAGGGTTTGCAGCATCTCACTTTTGAAATCCTACAACATATTTCCAATTTCACCCTTGATGGATGAATTGGAAGATAATGGACTGACCAAAGGTTTACTACCCCTACCCTTTTTCTTGGCTACCCTAGAATAGTTTCTAAAGACACTCTTGATATCCTCATAGGGTAACTAGTAGATATCCCCTCCAACTAACAATTTTAGGGTATCTAGAAGATCTTCCCTTACCCCTCTAATCAGGACCAGCTTCAGTGACTCTGGGTCAAGCGTGCACCTGGCCCTTTTGTAGCTAAGCTGAAATCTTTCTTCATAATCCTCTAGGGATTCATCATTTCCTAAGGTCATCCTAAAAATTTCCTCTTTAGTGTCTTTAGACCTAAAGTAGTCCTGACACTTGTTAAAGGCTTGTTTCATCTGAGCCCAAGTTGTGATCCTATCTCCAGGTAAACCCATTAACCAACGCAAAGTTGCATCCCTGAGAGTGGATGGAAATAGTTTCAACTTTTGCTCATCATTTGTATAGTCATAGGTTTGGAATATGATAGCAAACTCAAATAAGAAAGTGTCTGGGTATTCTATGGTCAGGCCATGGAAATGGGAAGGGAAAAGGGCTTATATTTTTCATCTTAATATCCCCATTGGTTTCCCTTATGGGGAAGGAACCCTCAAATCTTTCTCTATTTCCTCTGTCGTTTCTGTTTTCAACCATAGGTTCAGTAGGAATGGGTTCTCCTTCTTCCTCTTCCCTTGTAAGTTCTTCAAATATGTCTGGTTTCTCACCTAAGGGTTCCTCCCGTCCATAGCCATCAAAGAAGAGGGAAGGTTGGTTGTTTGAAGCAATGAGGGTATTTGGCAAAAATTTCCCTAAGTTATCCCTATTCCTACGAGGCATGAAAAAAAATGTTTTTGTTTTGTTTTGCTTTTCTTCAAGCTTGGGAAGTATTTGTAGAATAGAAATTGCAGATTGAATGAAAACTACTAATTGAATGAAAAACTAATTGCTTGATTGAAATCCTACTTGCAGAATGAAAAGGAAAGCAAAGAATGTAGAATGAAAAAGGAAGCAAACTAAATTACTTTTGCAGAAATGAAATTAAGAACAGAATGTTAGAAACAAGAAATAGAAGAAATAAAGAAGTAATCACATATTACTCATACACCTCCCCGGCAATGGCGCCAAAAATTGATGAGCACTAGTATTGCAACAAGAATGTTGCAACTCTTGGGGCTACCAGCTTTACTTGATCAACCCAGGATTCGTACAAACTTGGAGGTGACAGTGTTGTATACACAAGTAAAAGTGATGGTTCTTCCTTTTTTTCACTATTTAGTTGGCGAGAGACCACTAGGGTTTTCAAGCTAGACTTCTATGGATTCGGAAGAAGCTTGATTGCTGATAAAAGAAAGAGAAACCTACTTTAGGAGAAAGCTTGTCTACTGCAATAAGGAAAGTGACAGAAATCATATGCTAGAAACACACCATTCTCTAACTAACTACTGAGAAACTATGCTTTACAAGAATGCCAAGCTAACATGTATGAAATGCTACTATCTAAAGCATGGAAGTTCAAGACATCAAACATCACTATTGTGCATGTAATGGATTGAAATAAATCTGTTTTGTTCTTTTTATTCTTTTTATGGAAAATCGAGTGAAAACCCTAATATCTTTTGGTGATTTGGCAGGTGGCTTGGTGATGCTGGTGGATGGTTGGGAGGTTTAGGAGATGGTTGGAAGGTTTGAGAGATCCTTGGGTGACCTGGTGTGGCTTCCTAGAGGTTTTCCCTCAATTCGGTCTCAAAACAGGCCACTACAGGAAAACCTACAAGACGTACTAGAAACCTACAAGATTCCCTGTATTTCTATAAAATACAGCCGAGAGAAAAAAGATGGTTTCTGGAGGTGATGGAAGGCTTAGGCAAGGTGGTGGATGGGTGGAATGGAGTGAGAAAATTCCTAGGATCACTTAGAACTCAAAACCAAGGTTAGGAGATGGTTGGATTCGCTCAACATGCTTGGAGGAATTTCTATGTAAAATGATGAGATTGGTGAAGGTCTTGGTGAAAGAAAGGAATGATTATGGATGGATGAAGTTGGAAGGTGGTTGTCTGCTATGAGATCTCTTTATATTTTTGAAGCACCTACTCTGCATCAAACATTTATAATTGCCAAAAAGTCATGTAAACAAGAAGAATTCTAACAAGCTAGAAAAGCAGAATTTAATGAACTAGCTGTCTAATTCATGCATGAGGAAAATTGCTGAAAAAAATGGAATCATGGATGAGATCTAATATAAGAATGAAGATGGAGGAGATGGTAATTAAATATTACACTTGTAAAACTGATCAAATGCTGGTTCAAGTACAGTAAACTCTAAATCTTATGAGAAAATGGAAATTTGTTTTTTTGGGGCCGCATAAGGGTCTTTTCCTCAAATCATGATCCCTGAGGGAAGAGGTGAGGCCAAGACACCTACTGATATCTTTTTGGTGCTCCTTTTATTCCTTCTAACCTTCTACTAAAGTAAATAACAAATGGAATCAAACTAATAAACAACTAATCAAATCTACATTACTTGCAATGAAATACTTCTAAAGGAAATTTAACCATGAATCTATGAAACAACGAAGAATACAGATACAAGAAAAGGAACCTTTGCTACTAGGGTTGGGCCCTAACCCAAGAGCTTCAACCCTCTGAGTTAACTCAGTGCTGGATCAAGAAAAAGCTCATTTTCATTATCAAAACAAAAAATTACATCAATGTCTTCCACAAGTCTGGAGCTCGAAAATAACTAGTGTTTTTACAACAAAAATTTGAATGCTAATGAGGCTCTAGGCCTCTCTACTTATACAACTAAAGTCCCCCATGACTTCCTTAAATATAGGAAGGCTTGACTCCCAAAATTGAGATGAACTAACTCTTTGTCTATCACTTCCTCGGCTACCTTTTTATCTTCATGACTTGGTTGATTGCACTCTGAGCTGGTGTGATTAATGGAGGAATATTCGAATGGGGGAGGAGTAAATGAGGAGGATTTACCTCCTACAATCTCTCTTGCTTGTCCCATTCAAGTTTCAAACCTTAGTCTTGCCAAAATTCCTTGATTTTCTCTTCCAAACCTGCATTCGATGCATATTAGTCTACTAGGCATAATATCTCACTTTAACTCATCTCATTAAACAAAATATAATCAAAACATGTAATAAATTGTGAGAAGAGTTGATTTGACTAGCTAGGAGGTGAATTAAGGGCCATATAATTACCCAATGATGAGGCTCATCAATATATAGTGTGTAAATTTTGTATAAGACTTATGTCTCTGATAACATAACTGAGCTACACGTTTTTGGTGATGGTCAATAGATACTACTCTCCATGAACATTGTTGATGCTTTCAAGAACACAACAACACATGAAGATGAGCATGAGTAGCCCTTGCAAACTACAACTGATGGCGAGAAAGGAAACCTCATCCCCAAGGGTGCGGTTTCTCTTAGCAGGCTCTATGATTTGCAGAACTCCTGTCAAGGATCAAGAAACAACAAAACCCATAGTTCCACCATGAAGAACGAACAAAGCAACTTGAGAACAAACCACAACCTAAAGTTAGTTAATATCAGTACGTACTGCACAACGTAGTAGTGGAAAATCCTTGTCTGCTTGTTCAAACAACACCGGTATGTATCTGCCTGGGCATATGATGACCTGAGTACATACAAACCATGAATAATACAACATGTGATTTAAAGCAAAGAAGGAGCCAATCTATTGCAGCAAAATCTGGGTAAACACATATGTCACTTTAACCCCTTATACATAAAGAATTGAATAAGTTGTTGGATGTTTGGATCACCTATAGAGATCGTTATTTCACATGGGTCTCTAATTTAAGTTATGTATGCAAGAAATCTAGGGAAATCCACTCATGCATTGATTTTAGAAACTTCAATTGTTCCCGGAACAAAAACAAATACCCTGTGCCATCATCGAAACCTATGTTACACATAATATCTAAAGCAGTAGTGTCATCTTCACTTAAAGGTATTTCGGGATAACACGACGTTCCAGTAGCGGAATCGGATAGTCTATATATAGTCCATGAGAATTTTTTCCCACACACGTACCATCTGCAATCACTTGACACGGGGATTGAAAATCTTCCTTTCAATAGCCAAGATCTTAAACACTATTTTTGGTAGGCCGGGCCATTCCTCGTGCCATGTACATAGTCTGCTTGGTAATTGTTGTTTTCATTTTGTTTGTCTTGTTTACTTTGTTTGTTTTCTCTTTGTTTTCTTTGCTTACTATTTTTGTTTTCATTTGTTTGGTTTTCTTAATACCTTGTTATTTTTGTTTCCGGAAATAAGAACTGTTATCTACTAAGTTATGGCTTTTGAATGAGTATGTGGCTGAGATATGAAGAGATTTGTGACACTATAGCACTTGTCCAGTCTTATGTCCACCTTCTTTGTGCTTGGTTATAACCTTTGGTAGATGAAGTCTTGATGGAAAATTATAGCTGTCTACAAGGAGAGTTTTGGTCCAACCATGAACCTGTGTCCACATTGGGAAGCCCCATGACTTTACTTGGCCTTCTGTTATGTGTGTTCAAGCTCATCCAACTAGTAGAAATGGAGAAGGGGAAAATTCTAAATGAGCAAACCTATGTTAGAGGTCTTACATGCTTCTTTGAAGGAACAACCTCTTCTACTCTCAATAAGTCAGGATTCCTCTTCTTTCGCAAAAATAAATAAGTGCCTATGCATAGTCCTATTGAAAAAATGCAAAGGGGAAAGAAGAAAAGACTTCCTACGCAGAGAGGTGAAGCATGCAACTCCACCGGGGTACTGACCAGGCTCACTGGCAGTGGAAAAATGCGTGTATTCTTGTGTGACTCCGTTGGGGTACTATCTAGGCCTGCTGGAAGTGGAGCAACACCAAAGATGAAATCTTATACTATGAAAATCTTCAACTCAAGAGCTAAACTACCCTTCCTAATTTTGAAACACTGTGATCAAGATGAACTTGTGTTTTGTTTGAATGAGTTGGAAAAAGGTGAACCATGTCTATTCATTGAGTAAGTGGGGAATTTGAAGTAGCCCGCACAATGATTCAATACTCCCTAAAAGACCAAGGCCCTATGCTATCAATGAAACAAAACAGACAAGCTCTAGTTCTACCAGTGTATCACCAAGTGTTGTAGCGGTTGCAACACCATCCAAAATTTTGGTTTGCATCCAATTTCGGAGCCTCCTTTGAGAGTTTAACTTGATGTTTTCACACACTCGAGTTCACCTCATGAGCTTGTGTGTGTCTTCGCACCCACCTTGCTTGATCATTCAACAGACAACTTTTGCATGTTGATAGGAATGTCATGCTTGCAACCATGTTCTGGTCACAAACAAGGTCTTTGCTTCATGTGTACATGTTGTGCTCACTGTGAAAACATCCGTCGCACTCACACATGGAGTCATATACATTGTCGCGCAAGCGTCATCGTGGTCGTCTAATGATCAATCAAAAGCATCGTGCTTGTCTCTCACACCATTGGTTAGTCGTGTTGTGCATGTTTGTCTGGATGGTTTGAGTCATCTAATCATCAAGTCATGTAAGTGTGTGTTTGCAAGTTCATGTATGCACCTTTACACTGGCTCACACAATTAGATGTTTTGCTGAACTTCTGATGACCAGATTCCCCTTTGACAATTGGACCTTTAGCCCACCATCGACTCAATCGACTGTCACCCAAAACAGTGCAGAAGCACCAAGCAAGCCATTTCAAGTCGTGCTTCCTGCAATCTAATCAATCAACCTTCCTGTTGGTCAACTGGAGAATTTGAATAGAAAGTCACCTCGGGACTAATTCCCCTAAAAAATTGCGTAGAGGCTGTAGACCCTGCCCACTCCACTGACTAAGAAAATTGCATAGACAGTCTAGACAGACACCCAGTGCCCATCCTTGTCTCCTTCAGAAAATTGCACAGTTTTTCTAGACAACCAACTAGTCAGTCGGCCTACTGCTCACATAGAAAATTGCACAAATTTCATGAGAAAGCTCTTTGCTGCCCAATAGTACACTCAACCTAGAAACTACAGAGAGGTGATCAGCAGGCCATCCTTCTAGCATCATTGTAGGTATTCCCGCCAGCAGCTCCCAACAGTTGACTATTAGTTCCCTCAAGGAATTGCATAGGTTTTGCTACCAATCTCCCACAGCTGACTGTCGGTTCCCTCTAGGAATTCCACATTTTTTGCTGCCAAGGTCCCAACAGCCGACTACTGGTTCCCTCCTCGAATTGCACAATTTTTTCTACCAAGGTCCCAGTAGCCGACTACTGGTTCCCTCCAGGAATTCAGTAGTTTTGGCTACGAGGCTCCCGCTCCCCGCTCCTTCCAAAGATTGTGCAAATTTTGTCTTCTCAGCCTTTCCGTAGCCCAGACTGATCCTCCCAAAAATTGTGCAGTTTTGTCCTCTAGCTGAGCCAAACCCTACAGATAGTCACTTTCAATCCGGATTGCTTGTCACCATCTCCTAGTCACTTCTACACAATTTTCGCCAGCAATGCTCGGAGCCTCCATCCCAGCTCAAAGCTCACAACCTCATTTTCTCTCCCAATCACCTGCATCTGAAATGATCATGCACCATGGTAGACTAGGAGGTTTATGGATTTGATGTCATCTCATCATGAGTAATTGCAGATACAGGTACACAAACAAACTTGGCATGACGATAGATGGGATGAACAAAGGGAGTACATGCAGAAGGACATGTTCGCCAACAGACGAACAAACAATGCATGCAAAGAGATGTGCTCTCGAATGAAGATCATGCAAAGATGTGTTCACGGATTGATGGATGAGAGAACATGCAAGGATGCGTTCGTCCACAGACGGATGGAGAAACATGCAATTTTCACAAACGGATGAACCTGTCAAGAATGCCAACATACAACCAAGGAGAAACGTGTGAATGAAACATCATGTGAACCGAACAACCATCGAAGACTCTACGCATATTTCCATGCAGAGGTGAAGCTATGAAACACCATGGGGGCATCCATCACCCAGTAACACTATAGCTCAACATGCACAGCAGCAGCAGCACGAATGTACCAACATTGTCATGTCGAGTTATGTTATGAGTCATGTCATCCACGTCTCTACTATGGGCCATACAGTCAATCAATGTAATGGAACGTGGAAATCCAAGAGACCCACTTGTCATATGAAGAGTCATGTAAAGTTGAAAGGTCATGGAAGTCAAACAATCATGAGAGAAGTCGAACAACCACAAAGGTCAGTTACACCCTTGGCTATAAATACCCCCTCATTTGTACATGCAAGGGAATTTTCACCTAGGCTTCTCCCACATAGCCTTGAGAGTCTATAATCTTTTTTTTGAGGAGTAAGTAATGGCTCTAACGCCCCGCCCATGGGTTTAGTGATGTATGGTGTAATGATGTGTCTTGGAACTTTCGCTTAATTCAGAAGCCTGCTAACAGGCGAGCACATTTTCACACGTGTTGTAACTGTTGTAAGACTAATCTCGAACACTTATAATCCATGTTGCTTTAACCTGTGTTTAACACTTGAACTCATTCAATTTTTTTAATACATATATATTAATGAAAATGTGTTGTATGAGCTATTAATGATGTCTTTCCCGTGTTGCTTACCTCCCCAGACATCAGACAAACCTTTCATGAAAGCTTTCTATAACAACGATCGCACTCGCATGGCATCCTCCACTTTGTGTTATATGTATTATCTTTCTTTGTGTGTTGTGGCTACCGCATCCGTGTGGACTACTCCTCCGGAAGTTGTGCACATCCTGTTGTGTTGTGTGTTCCTAACGGAGTTGGGGCTTCCTCGCATCTGACTTGGGACTCACTGCCACCCTCTCCCCCTGCGGTGAAAGAACCATTGACACAAGTAGCACTAGAAATCACCAGGCACGCAAACCTCACTACTCGAAGAAAAAGCATACCACTATCCTATGCTGACAAGCAAGAGCTGAGGCAAATCTTTAAGATAATGGGAATTGGGCCATCATACTATTGGCATTATGACACAGGTTTGGTGCTATGACACAGGTGTTTTCCTTGATGGCAACTCACTCAAATGACAGATCACTGTTGAGGCTCTCATAATGAAAGAAAAAGAGATATACGCAGTTTCCTCTTAACCAAGTCGCGTATACACGCGGGTTCGATGATCAAAAGGTGTGTATACGTATGCACACACTTTCATGCAAGGAAAAGAGTGTACATGTGGGAAAACTTATTTTTGGTCCATGGTATTTAGTCCTTGGTATTTGGACGTATGGTTTTGAACCATTGTATCTCGTCTCAAGTGTTGAACCCAGGTATTGGGTCCATGGTATTGATTCTCTATGGTTTTTGACCTTGGTATTGAGTAAGGCCTAAGGCTATAAAAGGGGAAGGAGATCATTAGGCAAAGGTATTCACAAAAGTATTGAATATCTGATGAAGAGCAAGATTTAGAATTGGGTTATGGTGCATAGCTGGATATGAACCAAGGAAGAACTTGAGCGCTAGAAGAAGGATAAGTTCTATTGATGGGTCAAGATCTTAAGGCTTGAATAATAGTATCTTTGTGTGATTTTGATCTATTATATTTGGCGCATGACTTGATCTATAAATCTGATAATCTAGGTATAACTGATGTCTGAATACTTGAAAAGGGAAAATTGTCTTTCATAGATTTGTACGCAGGTTCGGCGCAGCAAAGGTGCATACACACGCTGGTTCAGTAATTCAAAGAAGCGTATATGTCGGATTTCTTTAATACAGAAGCATATGCACGCAGGTTCTTCATCTTGAAGTAGCGTATGTCTCATAAAATATGTTTTAGCTACTTCTGTTTGTTGCTGCAGTATTATGGGTTCAAGATTGGTGTTTGGTTACTGTTATTGTTCTCTCGGTATAGCATTCAAAGAAGTGATTGTTTGATTCAGTATTGGTTTGTACAAAGGATATTGGTTTATGCAGATATACTTGATATTTTATTGATGTTATTCATGGATCCAGTCTAAAAATGTATGAAACATGGTCCCTGGAAGAAAAGAGAAGGTTGTAGTCTTCTATAGGTTAGCACCTACGTACTAGTACCTCAACTAGTACAAGAGCTAAGGGGGTTGTAGCTCCCTTCTAGGAGAAGCTAGAGAACGAGAGAAGGTTGTAGCCTTATACAGGTAGCAGCCTGCATACTGGTATAAGACTACACCAGTACAGAAACATTGTAAAAAGAAGTTTTTAATTAAAAGAAGATAGAGACGAATTGCAGCAAGTGGTTTTCACCCACATTGGGTTTCCACCTTATATCTTGTGTTCTTATGTGTGACTGCCTGTTCTGTTTTACTATTCCTGGTTATTGTTTATATGGTTTGATGCACAGATTAATGATCAACATCTGAAGAATAATTTAAATTACAAGTCTGTTGGTTATATGCTGGTTTCCTTAACTACAGTTGCATACATACGCGGTTTTTACTAACTAAATTAGCGTATACAAATCTGATTGTGAAATGAAAAATAATTGACCTGATAATACTGATTCACCCCCCTCTCAGTATTATTTCCAACAATTGGTATCAGAGCAGGTCCTTCAGAAGAAGCTTGATCACTTGAAGGAAGATCTATCATCATGAGCAACTACGAAAAGGAGGCATCTATCAGGCCACCAATCTTTGATGGGAGAAACTTCATCTATTGGAA
The DNA here is from genome assembly GCA_031772625.1 of Pinus tabuliformis. Lineage (NCBI taxonomy): Eukaryota > Viridiplantae > Streptophyta > Pinopsida > Pinales > Pinaceae > Pinus > Pinus tabuliformis. Next base: position 1,950,413,595 of record CM062816.1, read on the forward strand.
GGTAATAATCACAACCTATCTTCAATCTCTTGGTACAGAAGTTTGGGATATCGTGGAAGTAGGATACACATTTCCATCGGCAACTCCTATAGATACGGCTAGTAAGAAGCATTATGAAACAAATGTAAAGGCTGTCAATACTCTATTAGGGAGTTTATCTCAATCAAAATTCATCAAGGTTATGTAGCTCAAAACCACAAAGGAAATATGGGACAAGATCATTCTGAGCTATGAAGGAAATGATCAGGTAAAACATGCAAAACTACAATTTCTCAGAATTCAATATGAAAATCTCAGAATGTACAATGATGAAAGTGTGGTTAATTATTTCTTACGTATAGATGAGATTGTTAATCGTATGAAAAACTTGGGTGAAGAGATAAAAGAAGTTACTTTGGTTGAAAAGGTTCTAAGATCTTTGTCTTCTAAGTTTGAATCAAAAGTTTCTGCCATAGAAGAAAAGCAGAATCTACAGAGCATTACCATGTCACAGCTGCACGGAATCCTAACTGCTTTCAAAATGAGAAAAGGGGGACCATTAGACATGAGAGAATCTGCATTCAAAGCCTCAGGAAAAGGAGAATACAATGAGTTAGGACATATGTCAAAAGGAGAGGAAGAATCAAACTTTGTCAAGAACCTTCAACGGGGTTCTGGAAGATTCAGAGGTAAGCTACCATTTAAATGCTTTGCTTGTGGAAGTGTCAGCCACTATGCAACCAAGTGTCCTCATAAAGATAAGCTTGACAAAGGTAAGGAACCAGTTAGATGGAACATAAAACAGAATGTAAGTAAGAAGAGCTATTATACACATGAAGATAGTGATGGATTTTCAAATAGTGATGAAGATGAAAAATGTAATGATTATAGACTTTTGATGGATTTTGAAGATGATGATTTCTTGGATGCTATAGATGAATAAGGTCTTTATGAAGAAATTTCTAAACTCAAAATTTGTTTAGAAGAAAAGAATATGATTATAGATACTCTGACATTCCAACTTGCTGAAAGGGAAAAACACAGTGAAAAGTTAGAATGTGAAATTGTGGGACTGAGAAAAGATATTGAGAAAACAAAAGCTCTTAATCTTAGATTTGCTAAAGGATCTGAAACTTTAGATGTGATTATCAAAGTTCAGTGTTCTCCTCTAATCAAGACAGGTCTTGGATACACTAAAGAAACATCTCAAGCACAGAAGCCTTCCACCTCCAAAAGTTATCTTGATGCAGCAAGGAGAAGTGAATAGGTTGACAATCCATAGCAAAGGCATAATGCAGATCACCAGGTAAATCAGGGACAATTTACTTCAAGGATGAACAAAGATCACCAAGTAAATCAGGGACAATCTACTTCAAGAATGAACAGACGCTACAACCAACCGCAGGTAAATCATTCTCAATTTGCCTCAAGAATGGATGCCAATAGAAACTACAATCATTTGGTCGGTAGGTTTGATAATTGCAGGAATTTCTTCAATGGCCAATGTTTCTCTTGTCATCACTTTGGACATAAAGCTGCTCAATGTGTTTCCTACAAGACCATCATGACTAGAGAAGCACAAAAACAAAGGAGTATGACTGGGATCATGAAAAGGACCTACAATAACTTTTTAGCTCTTGAAAATGAAATAGAATGTTTTATTTGTAACAACTTCGGTCGTGAAGATTCTGAATGCAGGAGTAGGTTTCGAAAAACAAATCAGAAGGAGCAAGCTTCATTGAGTCCCAAAACATGGAGAAAGAAAGAACCGCAACCAGAAAGATGTGGTATAGCCTTATATGCGGAAGGGCAAGAAAATCAGTGGTACATTGACAGTGGATGCTCGAAACATATGACAGGTGATAAAGAAAAACTTCAGTCATATAGTGCCTTAGTAAAGGAAAGGAAGGTCTCATTTGGAAATGACACCCCTGCACTCATAAAAGGTAAAGGTTCTATTCTTTTGAAAGAAAAGGTCAAAGATGGAAATGTTATGCATGCTGATGGCTTAAAGCATAATCCATTGAGTGTTAGTCAAATGTGTGATCAAGGAAATGAGGTAATATTTTGATCAAATGGATGTATTGTTCGTGAGCTTGATATAGGAGAAACAGTGATCAAAGGCATAAGAACTCCCAGTAATTTATACATACTCAAGGGAGGACAAACACAATGATATCTAAGCAAGAATGATGAACACTGGCTATGGCACAGGAGATTGGGGCATCTAACCTTCTCTCAGATAAGGAAAGCATGAAAATATCAGGCAGTTCATGATCTCCCTGACATCAGAATTCCAAACAATACCATATGCAAATCATGTCAGTTTGGTAAGCAAACCAGAACTAATTTCCCTAAGAAGGAAGGATCAACTAGTAGGCCACTTGAACTTGTCCATACTAATGTATGTGGTCGATCTAGGAAGAGGTCACCTCGAGGTGAAGAATACTTCATATTGTTCATTGACGACTTTTCCAGGATGTGTTGGATAGGACTTCTAGAGCATAAATACGAAGCTTTCGAAAAGTTCAAAGCATTCAAAGCCTTGGTTGAAAACAAATCAGATCGCAGAATCAAATGCCTCAGGTCTGATCGAGGAGGGGAATTTACCTCAGATGAATTTTTCGATTTTTGTGAAGAACATGGAATAAGAAGGGAATTCTCTACTGCAAGGACTCCTCAGCAAAATGGAGTAGTGGAAAGGATGAACAGAACGGTTCAACAAATGGCTTGTGCTATGCTTGATGAGTCTGGAACTCCCGCAACCTTTTGGGGTGAAGCTGCAATTGCTACAGTTACTATTCTCAACAAGACAAATGTCCGGGTAAACAACACTCAAAGTCCTCATGAACTTTGGTATGGTAAGACTCCCATGGTAAAATACTTCAAAATTTTTGGAAGCAAATGTTATATCAAAAGGACTGATGAAAACCTTGGCAAGTTTGAACCTAGAGTATATGAAGGCATTCTCCTTGGTTACTCTCCCCACAGCAAAGGATATAAGTGTTACAATAAAAGACTTAGAAAAATTGTTGAAAGTATTGATGTAATGGTTGATGAAGAAGGAAACATTCCTAGGCAGGTAAAATCCGAAGATTTTGAAGATGATGAGGACTATCCTTCAACATCAAACCAGACTTATGATGAAGAAGAAACCCATGAGGCACCAGAAGAACATATAAGGATAGAAGAAAAGACTCCATCAACGTACGTTCAGAAGAATCATCCAGAAACTCAAATTTTGGGGCAGAAAGAGGCAGGTGTACAAACAAGAAGAACTATCTCAGAAGCTTCAAGCTATCTAGCATTACTTTCCTCCACTGAACCAAGAAATGTAAGTGAAGCATGCAAAGATGAATGTTGGGTCAAGGTCATGAATGAAGAACTTGAGCACATTGAAAAGAATAATACTTGGGAGTTGGTTCCTATACCAAATGATAAGAATGTCATAGGGACAAAATGGATATTCAAAAAAAAGTTGAATGAAAATGGAGATGTTATTAGAAACAAGGCCAGACTTGTTTGTAAAGGGTATGCTCAACAAGAAAGTATACACTTTGAAGAAACTTTTGCACCAGTTGCCAGACTTGAAGCCATAAGAATGTTCCTTGCTCTTTCTAGCTTTCAGAAGTTCAATGTATTTCAAATGGATGTGAAATCTGCCTTTTTAAATGGAGACTTAGAAGAAGAAGTGTATATTGAGCAACCAGATGGATTCATCCTTGGAAATGATCCAAAACTTGTATGCAGACTTAAGAAGGCACTCTATGGTCTTAAACAGGCTCCAAGGGCTTGGTATTATCGTCTGGACAAATACCTCCATCAACAAGGTTTTTCTAAAGGATCAACAGGTAGCAATCTATATATAAAAATTGATAATGATAAATTGCTAATACTTGTTGTGTATGTTGATGATATCATCTTTGGTAGCAATGAAGAAGCCATGAGTCAAAACTTTGCTTTTGTTATTCAGAAAGAATTTGAAATGTCCCTACTTGGTGAGATGACATATTTTCTTGGTTTACAAGTCCAACAAAATAAAGACAGTATCTTTCTATCACAAACCAAGTACCTCAAGCAGATCTTGAAGAAATATGGCATGGAAAAGTCGAAACCAATATGTACCCCTATGGTAACAGGATGCAGTCTCAGCGCAAATGATGAATCAACAGCAGTACATCAACCAACCTATAGATCCATGATTGGTAGTTTGCTCTATCTGACAGGTACCCGACCAGACATCATGCATGCAGTGGGAATAGTTGGAAGATTCCAGGCAAATCCAAAGGAAGCACACCTTCAGGCAGTTAAGAGGATTTTCAAATATCTTCAAGGAACACAAAACTATGGCTTATGGTATCCTAGAGATGCAGATATCACACTTCATACATATACAGATGCAAATTGGGCAGGAAGCATGGATGACAGAAAAAGCACTAGTGGTGGTGCATTCTTTATGGGTTCCAAATTAGTATCTTTGTTCAGAAAGAAACAAAGTTCAATTGCTTTATCTACAGTTGAAGCGGAATCTGTGGCTACTGCATCTTGCTGCACACAACTCCTTTGGATGATGCAAACTTTGCAAGATTTTCAAATCACTTGTACTCCACCTATATCCATTTTATGTGATAATACAAGTGCAATCAGTATTTCCAAGAATCTGGTCATGCATTCAAGACCAAGCACATACCTATCAAATATCATTTTCTCCAGGAACAAGTGCTTGAACAGAAGCTCAAATTGGAGTATGTTCCCTCCAAGGAATAGGTTGCTGATATACTCACCAAACCACTACCTAGGGAGACATTTGAATACCTGAGACAGAAGCTGGGAGTAGTTGATGCATCATCTTGCTATTGAAACTTATCTGTTTCAGAGAAAAGTGGTTGTACGTGAGTTTCATGAGGAGAATCCGTGTATATACGCTAGTTTCTGTGGATACAGTCGTGTATATGTTGGTTTGAAGGAAATCAGTGGGCTAGACTCAGGATGAAAAGAGTCTAATATGTGTCTGACAGAGACCATCTGGCACAAGTTCCGGAGGAGCATATACTTCTAATAATGCATTGTTGGCATTATCTTAGAAGATCTTGGTTCAATTTCATAGTTGTTTTTGGTTTTAGGTGGAACAAGTGATGAGGAAGAACATGGTTGTTGGTCTAAATGATGATTGACAGATGCTTCTAATAATAGTTGTTAATGTCTATCATAGTCGTGTTGTAGATTTTTCGTCTCTATGTCATGTATTTCTTTTCTTGTCAAGGTCATGTAATGGCCTACTTTGGTTTCCCCACTATGCCTGGGATGGATGATGTAATGTTTTTGTTTTATCTTGTGTAAATTTTTGGTGTATCCCCACTTGGTTGGGCGGATGAGTCAATATTGGTATATCGCCACTTGGTTGGGAGATGGATGTATGTATGAGTCTTTGGTGATAGGAAGGTCATTTATGATGTATAAAGTCATGTATCTTCTTGTAGAACATCTTCTTGCAGACCTTGCCTACAGTTAGGGGGAGCATGGACAACACAGCACAACAGAGATTTCAGCATAAACTCAGGGGGAGCATAACCCTTTGCACTTGATGACAAAGGGGGAGAATGACTTTAAGTGACTTGGGGTTGCCATCAAGTCCAAAGGGGGAGATTGTTGCCTAAGGCTATAAAAGGGGAAGGAGATCATTAGGCAAAGGTATTCACAAAAGTATTGAATATCTAATGAAGAGAAAGATTTAGAATTGGGTTATGGTGCATAGCTGGATCTGAACCAAGGAAGAACCTGAGCGCTAGAAGAAGGATAAGTTCTATTGATGGGTCAAGATCTTAAGGCTTGAATAATAGTATCTTTGTGTGATTTTGATCTGTTATATTTAGCTCATGACTTGATCTATAAATCTGATAATTTGGGTATAACTAATGTCTGAATACTTGAAAAGGAAAAATTGTCTTTTATAGATCTGTACGCAGGTTCGACACAACAAAGGAACGTACACACGTTGGTTCAGTAATTCAAAGAAGCGTATATGCTGAATTTCCTTAATACAGAAGTGTATGCACACAGGTTCTTCATCTTGAAGTAGCGTACATCTCATAAAATATGTTTTAGCTACTTCTGTTTGTTGCTGCAATATTCTGGGTTCAGGATTGGTGTCTGGTTACTGTTATTGTTCTCTGGGTACAGCATTCAGAGAAGTGATTGTTTGATTCAGTATTGGTTTGTACAAAGGAGATTGGTTGATGCAGATATACTTGATGTTTGATTGATGTTATTCATGGATCTAGTCTGAAAATGTATGAAACGTGGTCCCTGGAAGAAAAGAGAAGGTTGTAGTCTTCTGTAGATTAGCACCTACATACTAGTACCTCAGCTAGTACAAGAGCTAAGGGGGTTGTAGCTCCCTTCCAGGAGAAGCTGGAGAACGAGAGAAGGTTGTAGCCTTCTGTAGGTAGCAGCCTGCGTACTGGTATAAGACTGCACCAGTACAAAAACATTGTAAAAAGAAGTTTTTAATTAAAAGATGATAGAGATGAATTGTAGCAGGTGGTTTTCACCCACATTGGGTTTCCACCTTATACCTTGTGTTATTATGTGTGACTGCCTATTCTGTTTTACTGTTCCTTGTTACTGTTTATATGGTTTGATGCACAAATTAATGATCAACATCTTAAGAATAATTTAAATTACAAGCCTACTGGTTATACGCTAGTTTCCTTAACTGCAGTTGCGTACATACACGGTTTTTACTAACTGAAGTAGCATCTAAAAATTTGATTGCGAAATGAAAAATAATTGACTTGATAGTACTAATTCAGCCCCCCTCTCAGTATTATTTCCAACACATACTAGATGGGACTCTCACACCAAACGGTGTGAGGTCTAGTTGGGACTTCATATCGGGGTTATCCCCTAAATGTTGGTGAGTCTAACACCATCAACATAGTGTAATGTAATAGCAAGATGGTTGACAACTTATCTAAGGCTATGTTTTAGGTTACCCTGGGGGCTTTCGATATACCCAAGGGTATGTGGAAATGCATTCTGTGCACGATTATGTTTAGTGCACTACTACTCGAAGGGGTACCCACAGGGGTTACAAGGGAGTCCAAAAATCATTACCACCTCTTGTAGTTCTTGCATGCATGCCTCCCAAAATTCATAGGTTTATGTGCTCAACGATAGATTCTATGGTTTAAAGATGTTGAAACATGTCTCTAGCCTAAAAAAATAATATTTTGCAAAAATTGGAAGTACAACTAGCCCTGGAAAGTGCTCTGATACCCCTTGTTATGCACTTGATCTACGAGAAAACTAGAATACTAGAAATACAAAACAATATGGCCCAAAACATAGAAATATCACATGAAATGAGACAAGATGTAAAGATATTTTATTATTCAGAAGTAGAATACAATGTTCACTTACCTCTTCGATGGGGCAACCTCCAATAGAGAAAAGCTCAATTACAAGAAGACTCGATACTTCTTCTCTTGCTATCTAAGACTATTTATAGCTTTATGACATCCAAAATACTAAATACCAGTGTTCCCTTGCATAAGACAGGCTAACCACATTATTTATTAACTATGGCCCATTTATAACTAATTGTGGTCCCTTTTCTATAACGTGGGCCAACCACTTACAATTACTATTAATGCAAATAACCGCTTACAGGTTTTATTGACTCAACTAACTAACAATGACTCTGACGAGGCTTATTACATGAATAAGGGAGTTAGGGTTGAACCCTAACAGAGAACTACTCTCTTAAATCAAATAAAAGGAAGGAAGTTATTTAATGATATTAAAGCCTCTTCAACATTAATAATTAGTATAACACCCTCCTCCCACATCAACCCAAGTAACCATCCAACTAGGGTAAAGATTTGATGAGAGGCTACTATGATTGGATTCAACCTCCTATGTGACCTTAAGGAAATGTAATTGATGGAAACACAACATACAAAACTTCCACATCAGCTAAAGGACTCATGAGAATCATGACAACACTTCAGGTAGCTTGCCCTAGGTCCCACTAAAGTTTTTTATCACTTGGCCTCTCAACACTCTCATGCTATGGGAATGCCAACATCTAGAGACCTCTGGACGCTCTCACAGGCCTGCAAGACAGCATCCAGGGACCATTTTGTCTTGTTCTGTGCTAGCATCCCCAGGATTCGAGCCACTTTTCAGGCCCATAGCCCAGGTCACTGCCCAAAATGGAATGACATCTTCAAATGAGTAAAATAATAGGGCAACAATGATGCAAAATCAATTAGTTGAACAAGCCCTTAACCAAACCCCTACTAGCCATGATAGGAATTTCATCAAAGATATCAAAAACTTGTAATTAAAGTTGATTACAAGGTAAACTTGTAATCTAAAGGTGATTGGCTAAAGAGATATTTGGCTCACACCTCCACCCTCAAAGTAATACCAAGATTCACCTCCTTCCCAGGAAATCCATAATCCACTTCCAAGTCAAATCTACATCCAATGTCTAGCGCTACAATCTAGTGCCACTTTCCCTCTCAGCGGATAGTTACTGGCTCATTGTTCTAGGGTACACTCCCAATGTGCATATGATTCCATCTGGAAATGCTAATGACCAAAAAATATCCATTCTCGGCCTTTCCTTCTCTGCTACACAGTACCTCGAGCAATCTGGTCACCCCATTCCATGCAGTCACACACCTTCCAAGATTCGTTGGCACCATCATCCCGGGGAGTCCATCCCTTGGCAAGGCTTCCTCGCATCGGAAGATACAAAAACCAAGGAATATCCCTGCCTTAAAACTACCATACCGGTCATAGCATGCTCATGGTAATCAATGGACACTATTGGGTACCAATGTCCCACAATGGCCCTACTCCCAAAATTCTTTACTAGCATATTGCTACATGTTCCAATTCCTTTTTTCATTACTGCTAATGCTCGTATTCAATTTCAACCACCCAACCAGGAATTTTCGTGCTTCTTGTACCAAGCACATAACTTCCATTAGATTAAAATAAATTGAAATAAATTCACATCATACCTCATTGGTAGCTCATCAATAAGGTACACTTGCAATCTTGTTTACTTCCTGTCACAAGAAGTCAAACTAGCATCTTTGACCAAATCATCATGTATAAACATATCACATTAGGTTAGCTCAAAACACAATCATCATAGATCAAAATCATAAATCACATGTACCATCATAAACCAGAATCATAAATCACATGTAATCATCATAGACCAAAATCATAAATCACATGCATAATAAAATTGAAATAAAATAGTAATACTTATCCTTAATCCATCCTTAGCTTCTACTTTGTCCTTATTCCATATGCACAACGGATCGGTTGCCACACCAGACAAACACCCATTTCCTTCTCCTCAACTATGTGCACATACACATAGTGTGCATCACACACATACAACCACACATGACATATAACACCATGCAATACATGCACATACACCTGGGATACCACACATACATCTACACTCAGTGTACAACATGACATAATACATTCCCCTACATCTGGTGTACACCACAACAAAATACATACACCTACACTTGATGTACAACACAATACATATACGTATATAGAGTAAAACATAACGAATACACATGTCACGATACCCCGACAACACAATGTGCATACATAATGTCATGTGCCCTTAAAACAACATCTATGACATGCACATAGTACCACACGTACACCAGCACCAGATGTACCACATGTACACCACACCACGTACACAATGTGTGCACAACATCACATGTACATGGCACCACCTACATAATGTGTTTACAACGCCACATGTACACTGCACCACTTGTACAACATGTACACAATACTAGATGTAAACAGTACCACATGTAAGACATGTATACGACACCACATGTACATACCATCACATGCATGACATGTACACAACACCACATGCACATAGTACCACATGTAAAACATGTACACGGTACCACATTCTCACAAAACCACTTGTAAAGTCATGCACACAACACCATATGTACATAGCACCATATGTACAACATGCACACAACACCATATGTACATAGCATCCCATGTACAAAACACTGCATATCCAACATGTGCACAGTTCCATATGCACACAACACTGCATATCCATCATGCGCAAGGTAAAATATGTACACATCACCATAGTGACATATAGTGACATAGATACATAGATACATATAAATAAACATTAGCATAAACAATCATGATCTTGTCACACAATGATATGCATACATACACATATATCCATATAAACATCAACATAAAACAATAATGATCCTATCATACAAAGACATTGTTGGGCAACGGATCCCCCCATAGCATATTTTTGGGGCTTGTAGCCCGAATGTTGGTCAAATGTAATGTAAGACCCCGCAAAATGCGGGCACAGAGTGTGAGAGTCTAGGGTTGTCCGCCCTAAAATATTGTAATTTAATATAGAGTGGGTCGGCCTACTCAAATGTATAAATAGAGCGAGGCTCTAAGTGTAGAAGTAAGCTTTTTGGTAAGAATTGATCTTAAGTGATATGGATTTTTGAATGTGATATTCTCTTTGAGTCTGCAAGTCTGAGTGTTGGGTTGTAGTAGTAGCAAGAGGCTCTGTAGATGTGTGCGCAGAGGCCTAGTAGAGTCCACAATTATGTACACGGACCCCTGTAGCTGAGTGCGTAGGGAGGAGTTGGGATTGTGATGGAACAAAAGTTTAATAAAAGTTAAGTTGATTCTGAAATATTGTGCATCTATTCGTATATCTATATGTTTATGCTTCTGTTATATGTTTATGAATCTCCTTACAGTTTATGATTGTGTGCACTTGTTATGAATGTTGAATGATTGATAAGAATATTGGGCCCACAAAATTAAGTTAAGATCTATAATAATAATGCAGTAAGGTTAAAGGATCTAGACCGCGCCTCTTCGCACTATTTACAGAGCTACGCAAAGGTTAGGTAGCTGCGTGGAGCAGTGCGAGCGCGCAAGATCGGTTTGCAAACTTCCCAGACTTCATCAAGACATCCCTAGGGTGTGGAAACCTAGTTCCAGTACCCTCCCATACTACCTCGGGTGAGACCTCAGTCCGCATACCGTGGACTATTGCCGAAAAGGTCGGTAGTTTTGGGATTTGTTTGGCTAAATCACTTCTAAACCTGGGTCAGGCCCCAACAAGCCAACAAATGGTTCTATTGCCGGGACTGGGATCTGCCTAAGGGATGTCTGATGTTGGAACACTGGAACCCTACAAAGAAGGAAATTGAAGATTGGTTGGATCAGAAGCTTCATGAGTTTGTGACACAGGAAAACAAAACTCCACAGATATCTGAGAAGAGGTGGCTGGATCGCTACGTATATATGGAAATCCACAAGATCTTCTTCACGTCCTTCTCTTCAGAGCTGTATGATTGGATCGCGAGGTTAGCTGATAGCCAGGGAAGGTATAAGCTCGATCAACCGATAGTGTGGACTCTGGAGTTAGTGCACAAGCTAGAGGCGTCAAAAGATAAGATCGTGTGGGCTATAGACCATTGGCTCGACCGGGAAATAGGAGGGTTTATCACTGAATTTGCTATAGACATGACTGTAAGCTACAATGAAGCAAAAAGACGTTTTCTTAAGGGACCGCGAGGTAAGTACATCAAATCTTTGAATACCTGGATTAAGATGCTGTTATTTGAAAAACAAGCAATGCGAATACATTAATGATTGGAACGACATGGAGTGGAAAGGTCTACAAAGGTATCGAAGGGTTAGGAAATAGTCCTTTAATTTCACCTCCGTGAGCGAGCGAGGAAGAGCACCCTCGAGTTTCTCTGAGGAGTGCGGTCAGTTTGATAAGGCAGTGCATTCTGCAGTTACCATCCCCACTCACGCCACCACTTGCATCACCTCCATCACCCCCATCTTCACCCACACCACCTCCACCAAACCAGCAGTTCAGTATGGCGAGCATGATTAAGCTACCTATATTCAGAGGAGTAGGAAATGAGGACCCGGATCAGTTTTGGTTCGTGGTAAGAGCAGTGTGGGAAGGACAAGGGGTTACAGACGATAACATTAAGAAGGCTACATTAGTAAGCACGTTGTAGGATCGTGTGTTGACATGGTATATCAAGCACTCAAATGATCACCCAAATGTAGGAATAGCGCAGATCTAGAATGTGTTGAACAGAGAATTTAGCCAGCCAAAATCAGAGATGCAGTTAATCATCGGATTTAAGGAGATCACGATGCTTCTAGGCAAGACCCCATGGGATTTGGATTAGCGGCTGAAGAGTATGATCCGCAAGGCTAATATGATGCTAACAGATGTGTAGCACCATGTGTGGTTTGTGGTGTCTTTGAAACCCTACCTGAGGATGATGTTGTCACAGCAGAAGCTTTCAACACAGGTTGAAGCATTGGAAATGGCAATGAGCTTGAATGAAACACCAATACGGGATACAGGGCTAGAATCCCAATAGATCCACACGCAACTATAGAACCTATGCCTGGAGATACATAATTTGAAGCAGGATAGGGCGCCATGGCCAGAGGCGCGTGAAGAAGTGTGGTGTATAAAATGCAAAGGCCAGGGCCACGATAAGGATCACTGTCAAGTATTTGTGAACTACTTGGTAGGAGGGGGACCGATGTCATTGAGAACAGAGGCACAGGCAGGGCCAAGTACAACACCCATGCTTTGGTGCGCAATCTGTCAGGTGGGAGGAAAGTACACGACAGATAACTATCATTTGTTTCAGAAGTATACCCAGACTCCGTAGCAGCTATTTTGTAATTTCTATAGATCAGTGGGCCACGATGAGCGTACTTGTCAAGGCTACAAGTTAATGATGGATCATACCCCAACATATAGAATGCAGACAGAGACGTGAGGCCTCGACCCAACCAGGGGGATGGCACGCATTGGATTTCAGGGACAAGGTCAAGGACGAGGAGGAATGGGGCCAGGAAGGGGCTGAGGAAAATTAATCTGTTACAATTGTAGAGGACCAGGGCACTACACTTGTGGTTGTACCAACCCAATGAGAATATCTTGTTCATACTGTTCTCAGTTTGATCATGAAGCAGTAGATTTTCCTATGTTGATCGCATAGATGCATGAGAAAAGGGTACTTCAGCCTACTCCGATGCAGAATATTCAAATGATGAGGTCTGAACCACGTGAAGAAGACCCAAATGTGAATATGGTGCTCAGAAGCCGTGCGGCCACGGGGGAGGATAAGGGGAAGTAGCCCAAGTGAGATGCATGGGTTCACAAGGCTCCTACAAAGGAACCTGAGTTTGACCTAGAACGCGTAAAATAGACATTCATGGAAGCTAAGGAGAGCTTTGCGGAGGCCTCTACTTCAGGTAGTAAGGATCAACCAGAGTCAGGGATGGATCCTTCTAAGCTTCCTACCTTTTCAAAGACATGCATGAAACTGCTGCGCGATAATAAGGCAGTTAAGGGACTAAAAGAGTTGATCACTAGGTGCATGGGATCAGGGGAACCTCACGTAGTCTGGAAATTGGGAAAGCATGCATTATGCACCGGGAGGGAAATGAGATTGACCACGCATATTGGCGAATATGAAATGGACTAGATAATCCTAGACCTAGGGTCCGACGTGAATGTGTTACCAAAACAGACATGGGAAAGTATGAGCAAGCCCGTCTTACAGTGGTCCCCTATTCAATTACGAATGGTGAACGAACAAAATATCTTGCCCATCGGGAGGTTGCAAGGGGTAATAGTTGATATCGAAGGCACGAGCCTGTAGACAGACTTTGAGGTGATAGAGATTGTTGATGACAACAACCCTTACCCCGCATTGCTAGGAATAGACTGGGCCACTGATATGAATGGAGTCATCAACCTGAAGAAGCGGAAGATGATATTTGAGAAAAAGTCTCTACGTGTAGTAGTTCCCCTAGATCCAGCCAAAGGAGTACGCTACACTAAACTTGTGCGTCACAATGACAATGACGAGGAGCTGGATTGCATTTACCAAATAACAGCGCAAGACCAGGATCAGGTGAACCCGACAGCAAATGGGAGAATCTCATGGGAGCACGATAGTTCCTGTACTTCAAATTCAAATGAAGAGATAGAACACTGGCAGAATCGGTTGCACGAAGTGACAACGCTGAATTGTAACATGATGATTAGATCACTGTGGTGTGTGACGACCGAAGCAAGGGAACTGCCAACATATGATGGGGTAACAGGAGTGGATGAATTCTTGGACAAATTTGAAAGTGCAGTACTAGAACAACAGTGGTACGGTGCGATGGAATGGGCATTATGCACGACACCCACACGATGGTGGAAGACACACCAAAAGAATATTGGCAACTAGCGCGAATGTAGAAAATGGATGCACTTACGATTTGGAAGTCCCCAGTGATAAACGCGAGTCAGGCAGCCAGGACGAAGCAGTATGCATGCCCACTTGTGTCGATGGGTGCAGTCGTGTGCTGTGCAAGCACGTCCTAGACAGAGGATCGAACATCAAAACCAGATGCGGTAGCAGCAAAAGCGACAAACATTCCACGTCAGAGCCTTCACAAAGCTATGCAAAGTCATGAACATAATTCACTAAGTGAGATGAACTGACTGGGACCTGTGCATACCAACGGCTCGATGGACCTATAGGACCATAAGAAAAAACCGGAACACGGAAATGACCCCAACACTGACAAGAAGAGATGAAACCAGGAGAGTAGAAAAGAATCCCTAGACCATAGCTCCCACAGTTGGGGCAGGAGGTGAGGACCTGGGTAAAGGAATTACGTAGTTATAGGAAGCCATTTGGTGAGGGAGATTGAAAATTCACGAACTCGATGAAGATTTGGCATGGCTGAGGAAGAAAAGCATTACTTTGGACAAAGAAATCAGCGAACTGGAAACTAAAGTCGCGAAAGCGAGCCGCAAGAAACTAAGCATGAAGGGGCCTAGTCTAGCCAGCCCTACTACTGCATTAGAAGGAGTTGTGACCCTGCTAACATGGCCGCGATCGCACCTTACTAAACAAGGGAGCATACCATACAAAGAAGAACATGACGCACTAATGGACGCAAGGGTATTTGAAGGGTGCCTGCGGCCCGGGCTAGTAGGAAAATTGAAGCCTCGCACCGGGGGTGCGACCACCTGACTATCTATAGGAAGCATAGTCTTAGTGCTCTAAGTAGTTAAAAGAGGGCGCGGGACTATAAACGAGTCTGCAGGAGTGCTGCACAGAAAGTAGGTTCCGCACATGGTCAGTATGTCACAGGGGTTGCAGTTGTGCGTAATGGGATGCGCTGCTACGCGGGTAGGATGGGAGGTGACTGTTGATGTCACTATTCATGATAAGAGGTCCAATTTAAGGCAGAAAGGAGCAGGCGACGGGCCCTAAAGACATAAATTAAGAGCTAGATTCGGGACGATCTGCCACCAAGAAGGTATTAATGACTCAGAAGTGGAGGGAATGGTCGAATTCAAATTCAAACATTACTATAAAATCCCTTGGGGTAGCCTCAAGGCAAAACTTGGTTGTTTGACATTTGAGCCAATACAGAGCATTGAGCACTAAGCTACCTTGCCACCCATGAGTATGCAACTGACCAAATCCAGTGTAGAAATGATGACAACTGCGAGAACCAGAGTGCAATTCACGGAAGTCACCCCAGAACCTCGTGTGACCCAGGAGGAGCCTAGAGAGGCACCAGAGGCACTAGAGGTTCCTAAGTCCCCATGCATGCCATGACCACGGAAAGACAAGCAGATAATGGGGCCAGTCTTGGTATCATCACGGAACCCACGATTTAGTCAATTATCAATGGCAGAGAAGGGAAAAGCTGTTACCATGGAAACCGAAGAGGAGGAGGAAGATTTGCAAGCCGTGATCGCCCAAATTGAAGCACAGGACGACGAGGCAGAGAATGTTTTACAAGTACCTTTAGCAATAAAGTTACCCCCTTACATCTCCCCATGGAAAGCGAGAGCCAAGATACCGAAGGACCTGGGGGCCACAAAGAGTGCGCTCCATACCCCGCTTCTTCCGGATGACCTAAGGTTTGAAGGTCCGCCGCTGGGACAGTTACCTAATATAAAGTTTGAAGACTAGGACCTTACAGATAGTGAGAAGTTCTCATAGCTAGCCGCGGAGCAATTATTGTAGCAGAAATGGTTATGTGGTGTGGAGAAGGTTGGGTTACTATATCTGCGGTAGATACCCCACTACCACCATGCATCCGTCACGATCTTTTTCATTCGGCAGCTATTGTTTTTATTACATGATGGGTATCTCTGGGTGGAGGAGCCGATTCCCATCACGGATGATTTAATCCACCAGATCTCTTAGCTGCCCATTAAAGGAAACAATCTCGCAACCATAGTAGGAAAGAGCAGGCACTTGGCCCTCACGAAAGCTATGAAGGCCAAATAAAAGCTGAAAAAGAGGAAGCGAGGGTATGTAATAGCATGCATCAAGGACAAAGGGGTGCACGTAGCCACCCAGCTGCTGGCCGACCAGCTTATGAGGAAATGTCACATAGACAAGGTGCCAGCATCTATAATTGCATTGCCAGAGCAGTGTGCAGAGGGGGTCCAGTTCAACTGGGCATAATTTCTCTGCAATGAGTTTTTGACAAATTTTTGGGAGGCCCAAGAGCAGGGTAAGACCTTCCACTACGTGTGGTTGCTCTTATCCATCCTGTTGGTTGCTGGGGAGCTACCGCAGGACAGCCCGTTTCCCACCATTGAGAGGAACCTACCTGAAGCTACGAGGTACACCTCACTTTGGGCAATGAAAGACGCGACAAGGGTTCTCGAGATCAAGGTGTTTTGGGCGTTCATGGAGGAGAGCAACCAAACTTGGATCAACCACAGGTCATGCTTGTCCCCAATAGTATACAACAGTTTGCAAAGCGTGGCAGAATTCAAGGCGAATATGCATAATTTGTATATCCGGGCGTGAAAGGATCCAGCCCTAACGTGAGTAAATCTTTTGTTCATTGCAACAGATGATGAAATCTTCGATGTAATGGCGGCATTGTCTCCAGAGTGGCATGCTCCAGACTTGGCAGAGCTGGAAAAGATCTCCCGACAATAGCAGAAGAAGGAAAATAAGTTGTGCATCGCGAAGTTGGCGGAGAGAAAACACTGGGAATAGGAAGCGGTCACATAGCGGAAGGCGGCTGAGGCAGTAGTGATAGTACAGACGGAAAAAACCATAACTGTGCCCACCGAGGAGGCCGAGGAAGGTCAGGAAATGTCCATAGAGTAGGACATATAGGAGGAGGTTGAGGCAGAGGAATGCATGACAAAATCGACCCAATTCAGGAGGCCATGCATCCAGGAGAAGCCAACTGCATGGAAGAAGACAAAGACAATGAAAACCTCTGAGGGAGCCCTTCTTGACAATGGTGAACCAATTCGCAATGTCACTAAGGATGCTCTTGAAGAATTAATGACAGAGCAAAAAAATGTGTTGGGGGTGCTCAGAGCGCAATTACAGGCATTACAGGTGCGACCCCTAGGAGTGATGACACCACACCTTGCGGAAGGTGCATCCGAAGCTAAGTAGATGTTACGCACTCGCACAACAAACACTTTGGTGTTACTAGAAGGTGCCATCTTAGCAGAAGCCGAAGGCGACATGAGGGGCGGGGGGTTGAATTTGGCCACCCTTCCTAGAGAAATCCTTTACCAGCTGCAAGATGGGGTAATTGCTAAGCTTTGCGCCAGAGAGGGCCGCGCTCTCCAAGTCTTGAGCGAGTAGAAGGTGAATTTAGAACAACTCATCCTACAGTGCACAACCTGGTCACACAAAACCAGGGATTAGAATAGGCCATGGAGGAGGCCTGTAGCAGTATTCCAGAGTTGGCTGTGTTGGCAACACTCCCCATAGTGGAAAATATTCACCAATTAAAATCTGGAGTCCGCAAGACCCAGGAGGAGGCCGAAAAGGTTCAGTTGGAGCTGAACTTGCAGATCGCAAAGCTGCAACTGAAGGTGCAACCCTCTACACCCCCAGAAGTCAGAGAGCAACACCACCACACCATTCAATCGGGGTTGGAAGTGATAGAGTATGCTTTGCAGGACTGCACGAGATTGTTGGATCAGTTCCTCTTCATGCTCACTTCACTGTAGGAGAACCCAACGATGTAGCAGGTAGAAACAAAAACATGGGAATTGCAGTAGGCCTATGACAATGTCTGGGGGACCACGCAGATGGTCGCCCTTACTCAGCGACTGGCCAAGTTGAGGGAGGCCTAGGCTCTAAAGGCACAAGTGGACACCACACATCAAAAAGAAGTAGTGCTTAAAGAACGCATCCAGCCTTGGCTCGAGGAAGCATTCACGGTCACCGCCACAATCGATGGAAGCTAGCCCAGATGCAGGATACATATGCGCAAAGGCAAGAGGGTGCCTCTGAAAACGATGCATCCGAGAGTCACACACAATTGATACAACGGATAGCAGAGGAATGTGTGGCAGACGTCCACAAAGTGTAGAAGTTGCTCGATGGACTCCAAGCAAAGATCACCACACCAACTGAGTGGCTCAGGACAAGTCACGTTGATTGTGTTGGGGGCCTATTGGGCAGCGGATTCCCCCATAGCAGATTTTTGGGACTTGTAGCCTGAATGTTGTTCAAATGTAATGTAATACCCTGCAAAATGTGGTCATGGAGCGCGAGAGTCTAGGGTTGTCCACCCTAAAATATTGTAATTTAATATAGAGTGGGTCGGCCTACCCATGGTCCACAGACCATCGGAATGTATAAATAGAGCAAGGCTCCAAGTGTAGAAGCAAGATTTTTGGTAAGAATTGATCTTAAGTGATATGGGTTTTTGAATACGATATTCGCTCTGAGTCTGTAAGTCCGAGTCTTGGGTTGTAGGAGTAGGAAGAGGCTCTGCAGCTGTGTGCGCAGAGGCCTGGTAGAGTCTGTAGCTATGTGCGTGGACCCCTGCAGCTAAGTGCACAAGGCAGAGTTGGGATTGTAACGGAACAGAAGTTTAATAAAAGCTAAGTTGATTCTAAAATATTGTGCATCTATTCGTAGATCTGTATGTTTATGCTTTTGTTATATGTTTATGCATCTCCTTACAATTTATGATTGCACACAATTGTTATGAATGTTGAATGATTGATAAGAATATTGGTCCCACAAAATTAATTTAAGATCTATAATAATAACGCAGTAAGGTTAAAGGATCTAGACCCTGCCTCTTCACACTATTTACAAAGCTATGCGAAGGTTAGGAAGCTGTGCGGAGCAGTGCGAGCACGCAGGATTGCTTCGTAAACTTCCCAGATTTCATCAAGACATCCCTATGGTGCGGAAACCTGGTTCCAGCACCCTCTCATACTACCTCAGGTGAGACCTCAGTCCGCGCACCACGGATTGTTGCCAAAAGGGCTGGTAGTTTTGGGATTTGTTTGGCTAAATCACTTCTGAACCTAGGTCAGGCCCCAACAAGCCAACATACATACATACATACATACATGTATACACAAATAGACATTAGCATAATCATGATCACAACACAATTATTGAATGTCATAATGTCAAGGTTAAGAGAACTCCCTTTATCCATGCACAACCTGCATAACATTGAGAACAATAGTTCCCAATATAGCCAAGGCATATGATGCCTCAATTCCATTTACTTTACCTTTCCTATTACCTTTCTCATGATTGTTCTACCATCGTCCATTTACACCAATGGACCCAAAAAGTCCAATTGGCTATCATACACTTTCCTTAAGCTGCCCTTATACATGCACTAAGCTTCTTCTAGGCCTTACATCACCTGTTGGGTTTTACACAATTCTCCCCGAGCTCCATTAACTTCCTCCTTCCCCAACCAATTCCCAAGACTCTCAAAACATAAAAGGTAATACCAAGAAGGAAACAAGAAGAAAGCCATGGAAAATACGACACCACAAACAAAGTGGCATGTCCATGCACAAGACGCAAACAAAAGAACAATCAAGCACAACAAATCACCAAAATACCAAAATCACAAGACTGACAACAAACGCCATGACTCAATCCCCATGGTTCCCAAAGTCTCCAATGGAAAGCTCAACCCTAGCCTTCTTTAAGATTTTATGGCAACCTCTCTTGCCATGCAACTCCCTGCATCATACTGCCATAACCACATAATTGTCAGTGCATAAGTAAACATAACAATACTCTAGTTACCTTACCTTGTTGTGCCAATCACATTGCTTGCAACTAAACACATCCACACCATCTCTCAAGGGACTCCAATTCCCTTGATAGATCCACCTATAACTAGAGACTAGCTAATATACCTGTCAAGTACAAGTTCATGAATCTAGCACATATCCACATAATGTCAAACAAGAATAAGGTTAATAATACTTCATGTATACAAAGCACTCATTCGTTTGGAATTGGGGTTTCCAAACACAGCCAAAGGAATTCTTGCCCAATTCCTTTCTTTTACCTTTTTACTTTTTTGTAATCGAGGTTTACCATGTGATGTCACACCTAACTACTAGTTATATAAACACATAAACTATTACTTTGTCATTCTAATACCAAGCATGTTTCCTGTAACTCTTCACACATGTCAACCACACGTTCCAAACTTCAAGACAATTATATATATCAATTTGAAATCCACCCTTACCAAGACTAACAATCATGTCATAATCCATAGTCAACTCATAGTCATTAGACATAATGCTACAGCTATCACCTATTACACTCAAGTACGTATCAACTATATCAACGCATATGTATTAGTACAATCATCTTAAAACAAGATCATTGGGACACATATATTATGCAATTCATCAAATATTCAACCAACTTGCAAACATACCATGTTAAATAAATCAACTAGACGACATAATAGACACCAAACACTCAAACCCCAAATAGACGTCATAATCAAATAGTCAAGCACAAAGTAGATGACATAAGAAAGTTCATACCTTAATGTATCTCAGGGAAGGCAATCTTGTTTGCACAATCAATCTAGTTAGAACGATATAACTTCACAACACATTAGCTCAAGCACAAATAAGATCATGATATCCATAGCAGTAACTAACTAACATGCTCACATCATAAGCACATAAACATGTGGTGTTCATGCATAACAATCACATGTGTATGATTAGTCTAGATTAGCACAACACAATGTCACAAATAGTCAACTCATAAATGACTATCATAACCCTAATCATTTGCGTAGGCCAATCCAATTTAGCATGATACATATAACATCAAGATATTAATGTAATAACCCTAATAATAAAGTTACTAGAATATAACAAAAACAAGTTAACCTATAGCATACTCATCAACAACATATAAATCTAACATAAAACAACAAGATCAATGCATACAACCATAAGTTACTACCACTCATGACTATCTGACACATGTGTGTATGATTACACTAATCAACTACCATCTATCATGTATGTAACCATAACATCAATAGACATGTACATAAACATAATTTATATAACTCTAATGCATATAAAAATCCATTAACTAACATACCTGCATGCCCAGCATCCAAACCTCTATGATGACATGTCATTGCCTCGAAGTCCAATGTTGAAACCTCACTTTAATGATCTGAATCTCCTGCTCTGTCTTAGCGAACACATTAGCATCATAACAACCAACAACATGATGATGATCTAATTACATACAATGACCTCACGATGCATGTCTGACCTACCATACACTCATAACTATAACCATGAATATGCATGCATATAGACACTGACATGCATAACAATGCACATACAACCATACACTCATGATGGAACATCCCACAACAACACCATTAACCTTCACATGGAAACATCACTACAACCATGATCAACAACATGCAAATGCAACAAGTACATGGACTATAATCATAAGAAGCACATATGCAACTGACATGAATGCATGACCAACACACAGAGCCCATCTAGTCTGAGGGGTGAACCATGCTCTCACACTGCTCTATAAAACCCTCCTCCCACATCTACCCAAGTAAACAGCCAAGCAGGGTAAACATGTGATCAGGGGCTACTGTGATTGGATTCAACCTCCTATGTGACCTTAAGGAAATGGAATTAATAGAAACACAAGATATAGAACTTCCACATCAGCTACAGGATCCCTAAGAACCATGTCAACACTTCAAGTAGCTTTCCCTTGGGTCCCACTAAATATTTTGACCACTTGACCTATGGATTCTCTCATTTTATGGGCATGCCAGCATCTAGGAACCTCTAAACACTCTCATAGGCCTGCAAGCCAGTGTTCAGGGACCATTTTTTCTAGTTCTATGCCAGTGTCCCCAGGAGTTGAGCCACTTTTTCAGGTCCAGATCCCAGGTCAAGACCCAGAATGGAATGACATCCTTAAAGAAGTAAAATAACCAGGAAACAATGATGCAAAAGCAATTAGTTGAACAAGCCCTTAATGAGACCCCTACTAGCCATGATAGACATTTCGTCAAACATATCGGAAACTTGTAGTCTACATGTGTAAACAACATATTTAAGAATATGGATCTCATACTTATCTGAGAATTGCTAAGAACCGTTTTTTCCTCATGTCATTTGTTGCATTATCATCTATTATGATCTAAATGAAAAATGTCAGCCACCCATGGTATTCATCCACCCATGTTATCCATCCACCCATGGAATTTACCCATGGTATTGTAAGTGGCATGCACCAATCATTTTCATTCACCTATGCTATTCATTCACCCATGGTATTTACCCACCCATGGAATTTACCTGTGGTATTGTAACCAAACAAGGCTATAAGTAGCAAGTCGCATTTTGTAAAAGGACAGATTGTCTGCCGCAATGTAGCTTTTATAGTTATTTTCTATTTTAATAATAAAAAAAATTGTGGTTTTGTTTATTGGGTTTTCTCCACTTTTCTCCTGTAATTTCAAATTTTTAGATCTCGAGGGCCTCCACCCCCAAGATCTATTTCAATTTTTTAGATATTGGGGACCTCCTCCCAAGATCCGGATTAGTGGTATCAAATTCAAGTTACGATTCCATGAGAATGAGGGTTTGATGCATATTTTAGTTTCAAATTTTTGCATCAATATTCAACAAATTTTAGGCACATTCTATGTCCTCCACATAACACTTTCTTGGGCCAAGAGGGGAGAATTTTTCTTTTTTCATTTTTTTGCTAGAAATGTTTTGGGCAAAGAGTTTTCCAGATCAGATCTGAAAATTTTGGTGAAAAGTTTACAAAAAAATAACAAATCTATATTTTTTGACAAAAAGGACCCAAATTCAGAAAAAAATCGGCTGAATCAGAGTCCAGATGAGGGTGATATCGTTGATTTAAAATCAACTATATTGCCGTATTTTTTCTCACGACCATTCGTTGATGGTGGCTCTCCTATCATTTTTTGCAGTTTTTTTGTAGAATTTCAGAAAACTAATTATAGATCTAAGCTCTTCTCTAAAAATTACCCAATTTTAAAAAAAAAAAATTGGTTGAATCAAAGTTCGAAGGAGGGAGATATCACTGATTTAAAATCAGCCATTGTTTCAAAACTTTTGTGATGGTGAAATAGTTGTAGCACGAATCTGAGTTTCCAGAGGGTCTAGATAGGGATTTCGAACACACAAGGAGATGCAGACTAGATATTCTATTTCCCAAAACAGGTTGTAATAAATCTTTTGAGTTATATTGACCGAGTTATGCCCATTTTAAATCTGGAGCAGCGTTTGGAGCCGTTTCCCTTTGGAGACGTGCCCTCACATTCATCAATTTCAGCATAGAAGCATCTAGCTTATGTTCTTTGGAGACATGCCCTCACACCCCAAGCTATGTAGGCACCTACTACTTTATCAACAATCAACATCATGGTTATGGATCAACCGCACAAAATCCTTGTCATCGAAGTCCATTTGCTAGGTCACACATTGTTAGCATCACAATTGGTCACAAGCATTATAGGGTATCTCTATCCTCATGGCTTTGTTTATCATGGTTATGGGTCATCCACAAATCCACACTTCACCAAAGTCCATTTTCTAGGCCGCACATTTTCAGTATCATAGTTGGTCACAAGCATTACAAGGCATCTCTATCCTCGGATCTTTGTTCATCATCGTTATGGGTTAACCACACAAGGCCCTTCTCTTCATTGGCTCTTCATATTCACAAACGCTTCGTAGGAGTGAACTTCACACAATTGGGACCATTACTTCTTAAAGATGGAGGAATTATCCGAATGGAAAATAACATCCACCCATGGAATTTACCCATGGCATTGTAAGTGGCATCCACCCATGGTATTCATCCACCCATGGTATTTATCTACCCATGGTATTCATTCACCCATGGTATTTTCCCATGGTATTGTAAGTGGAATCCACACATGGTATTCATCCACCCATGGTATTTATCCACCCATGTTATTCATTCACCCATGGTATTTACCCACCCATGGAATTTACCTATGGTATTGTAACCAAATAAGGCTATCAGTAACAAGTCGCATTTTGTAAAAGGACATTGTCTGCCACAATGTATCTTTTATAGTTATTCTCTATTTTAATAAAACAGGTTTCTTTGTGGTTTTGTTTATTAGGTGTTCTCCACTTTTCTCCTGGCATTTCAAATTCTCAGATCTTGAGGGCCTCCACCCCCAAGATACATTTCAATTTTTTAGATCTTGGGGGCCTCCTCCCAATATCCGAATCATATTAGGTCATAGATACATTGTCCATTCATTTACAAGGAAAAACATGATGAGAGCCATACACAGCTAATATCAAAAAACATATACATAACCAGCATAGTAACAACAAAAATACCATAAATACATCAGCCATAGAGTCCACATATAAACAATTACATTTACACATGAAAACCAAAGGGATGAATTTCTCATTACTGAATCTAGAAACCAATCGAGGATGGGACAACCACGTTCCACCCAACCATAGATTAGTTGAGCCAAATCTCTCTTTAGCCAATCGCCCCCGTGCCATATTCCAAGCACGAATGCTACCAAACAAAACCAAAGAAGCATGGATGTTACCAGAGTTCTCCACGTACACTGTGAGGAATTTGAGTGCCTCCTAGTCTCTTAGGATTTACTGTAATCCACAGTCTGATCCAGGGATCACTAGGCCCTACTCCAAGACCTATTCTCCACTCTTTACTGTACATCTTGTCCTAGGACTACTAGGCCCAACGGAGAGCAATCCACCTCTTGGCTTTACCATATATCCTGCCATTCACTGACAAGGATTCCTAGGCCCATTGAGGCACACAATCTTGGCTTTACTGCAACCGACATTCTGGCTCAGGGGTTACTAGGCAAATGGCTTTACCGTGATCCGCAGTTTGGTTCATGGACCACTAGACCATGTGTTTTCCATTTTGGAGATCCACCCCACATAGCTTTGAGTCCATCTGGCAATCCACCTCAATCGAAGTATGAAAACCCATCTCATCAAGGCTTCCAAGAAATGGAAAGGCTAGGTTGAAAAACAATGTCACACCTAGCAAAACCCATGCAATGACAGAAAACAACCACATGCAACAACATGCATGCCAAATCTAGCAGGGAAAATAAACATGCAAATCGATACTTGCGAAGAATGCTGTTGTAACTACTTGATATTGCTTTCCCTTGCTTGGTCTTTGCTTTTCCTTTCTTGATCCATTGCCCATGTGCTCCAAGAAAACTCTAAGTGTCCAAGAGTGAGTGAGAGAGAGAGAGAATAATGAGAGAGCTCCAAAACTGAACTAACCAAACATACCCACTGATCCTCAGAAGCCTTTTTATGAATGAGGCCTCTATTTTCTTCAATTTCCATTATTTTCCTTCATTTTCCTCCTCACATGCAACCCGTGACCTTTCACCTTCCTTTTCTACTAATTTCCATTATTTTCATAAATAAAATGGCAATTAATGCCTCATGCCTTTCCAAATCCTTTGACATTTCCTTTGTCAATTTCCTTAGCCATAATAAACCGAAGTGAACACACACCAGGATGTTTTTTCCCACCATTTAGATTGGAGTACGTGTCCCATCATCATGGCCTTATATATTTTTACATGGATTTTTAACCAGGGTTGTTACAATTATATATAAATAAAATAGAAGTCAAAAGGCAATAAAGGAAAAAGGAAAAGTTTATGGGGATAAAAGATCTAAAAAAAACATATATAAATAAGATAATTATATTTATCATTCATAAAGAAACTAAACCAACTCATGTAGTATTTAGTTAATGTAGGTAAAAATTCGATATATATTCTTATAAAAAATCAACCAATATGACCATATAATCTAATAACTTATAGTTTATTTATATGTATGTGTATATGTATATATGTATGAGCATCCTTTCTAATTATAGGATTATTATGATTAGCCCCACTTTATCTAAGATGAATAGAATTATTTTGGAAAACAAGGTTAGATGTTGGCTAAATTTCATTAAAAGAGATGAAGGCCAAGTTAGGCTTACAAGATATTATTCAATGATGGACCACCCAATTACTCTTAGGATCATTGTGGAGTGCCACAATCATAAAATTAATTTGTTTTGTTGCTTTATTAACTTTAGAAAATATTTTGACATATTTCCTATGACAAACCATTGCAAGAGGCTGGAAGAGATAAGGGTTCCTCTTGAGTTAACGGTTTTTGTGATAAGGTTGTATGAGAATGTTATTTCCAAGTTTAGGACCACTAAGGTTTGGTTGGAAGAAATTAACTCCAATATCAAAGTCAAGCAATGGTGTCCCTTGTCCCCTACCCTTTAAGTCATGTATATTGATAAGTTAGAAGAATGTCTAGAAGGAAGTGGGTTGTGCTAGCTCCAATCTCATTGGCATAGGCATAAACCTTATTCTTTATGAGGATGATATTATTCTTGTGGTGAGGAGTACATAAGATCTTCACAAGTATTTAAGAATCCTCCAATATTTATATTCTAAGATGGATATGGCTATTAGCAATGATAAAGTGGAACTTATGATAATTAAATCCATAAAGATCACATATGATACTTTTATACATGAGAACAATACCTTGAAGGAAGTTCCTTCATACAAATATCTTGGAATTGATATCCACCACAAGCTTAATTGGAATTATAGAATTAAGAAATGGAGAAAAGGAGGATGGAAACATTATTATGGATTTCAAAAATAATTGTAAGTTAGCAAATATTTGGATATGTGATTAAAAAGAGTCATGTTTGAAAATATCTTCACCCTTATTATATTATATGGATGTGAGGTTCTGTTGATGGTGCTGGACCCGCCAACATGTCAAGCGGATCTCCCCAATAAGAAGTCCCAATTACACCTCAGACAATTTGGTGTAGGAGTCCCAGTAGTGGGTCGTAAGGTAATGCCTTGATCACGATGTCGTACAGAGGCAAGTAAGATAACTCTGTCAGTAGCAAGGGTGTGACCGCAACAGTGAGTCAAGGAAGGTGAATGAGAGGTTCTAACACATGGGGGGTGAGATGAGTGCGCCCCTTGGAAACCTGTAGCAGTACTCAGCTGAGAAGGGAACACATGAGTGAAGATGCACCACAAGCTGGAAAGGAGGTCAGATGGAAATCTAAAGTGATGGTCAAACCAACAACAAATCTGCAACAAAATTCATATAGTCGCATACGAAGCAATTCATACACAACTACGTACGTTAAAAAACATACGTTTCTAAGCAACCGGAACAGTCCAACTACAATAACAACATATGCATGAAAATGTGTTGGCTCTTATTATATAAATAAGTGTATGTCTCAATCATACAATACATCCATGTAAACCTGCTAGCTACAATAATGGAACGTTACAGCCACATATGCCTACTCTCCCAAAGAGATGAACTAGCTTTGTGCAGTGGAGAAGCCAAGGCACGTTACAATACTGTCCAAGCTTTCTCCAACATAATCTTATCAAAAGCTTGCTGACCAAAAACCCATATAATGAGTTATGAGGGACTATTTATAGAAAAGGGTGGGGTGGCCCTTGACATTCCCTTTTGTGACTGTTCAACTACCTTCATGACTGTTCACCTACTATATGACTGTTACATTCACCATTGACACTTGACTTACACTTGACATGACTCAACATTATGTACCCATGTTAACACAATGGCTTGAGCAAGCCAAACTAGACATCACTCTGACTTAGACAACTACAGAAGTCCAATTGCTTAACATCCTCATGTTGATCAACAGTATCATATTGATGCCAAGATTTGTAGTCTTTGATAGTGTCCATGTGTTCCATGGGTGACATCAACCTAAAACCTGACCTCTGCCTCCATAGCATCCAGCTACACTGCTCGGGCTCCTCTATCCAACTCGTCTGAAAGCATGTGCATCATTGTCTTCAATGTGGTCAGACCAACAACATATTTGTGCATGATGTCTATATTGGTAGGCAAGTCTGGGCTAGTGGCAATGCGCATTAACTCGTCAAAGTATGAGTCAAGCTCTAGTCAGACCTGCTTCCTTGTATTCTCCTGGGTAAAAGTCTCGATTGATGGGATCGCATGCGTGTGCATCACAACATCCATACTTTTGAATACTCGTGCATGGGAATCCTGTATGCTAGTGATGAATTGCGGGAGTTCTTTGAAATTCTAGATCTGACTCCGGATACGTGTTTTCAGCTCGACCACATTGACCCTCATCATCTTAGGCAAGTGAAGTGGGGCTCCCTTGTACTTCATCGTCCACGTTTGTATGTCATCAACAACAACATGCACGTTTGTGAAGATGCGTGCTCTTGTGGCACATCACTACTACCATCCATTGAGATGGACGACTTCCTTATGCATGGTACCAAACTTGGAGTACAATGCTCACATAATTGTGTCAAGGGACAATACTTCATCTAGTATTTCCTTCTTCAGTTCAGCTCGGGCAGACATTCTCACCAAGTCTCCTCCTTGCTTGGTCGTTTGTAGTTCCTTTGCGATTCACTCATTTTCAGCTATTAGAAAACAAACACTTGAGCTAGTGGCTTCGGCATACACTATGGTTGCATCAGCCAAGGTAGTTGGATGTTTGTGCACATCAGTCATGATCACTCATTCTTCAACTTGCGTAGGAGATGTTTGATCCTCTAGAGTTGACACTCTACAAGACTTGACAAATCTATGTTGGGATTCATCGAATGAGATGTTGTGCATCTCTTCTTATGGCTGATCACCAAGGATATCAGTGCCTAATTGGTCAACCAAAACTTTCTCATCATATGGATGCATTGAAGTGGGTGAGTTGACCTCTTTGTGGTGAGGCATGAGGTCAGTGTCCTGTTCCAACTCTTGTTGCTCCATGTCTACATCCAGTTGTTGAGGTGTTGGTTCTATCTCACAAGCAAAGTCTTGCCGCTACGATGGTTCACCTTGTTCACTCAAATGAATCAACTACTTGTACGGGCACTGCTTCATCTGTTTGGACATGTTGCGCTCCCTACTGTATCTACTACTAATGTGCTTCCCTCTCCTATTTGCACATCTCTTTTTCCTTTCAAAGTTGCTCTCTCGGCTCATGCAACTCCTTCTCTACTTCTTCCATTCTCTTCTTATCATTCTGCCTTTGGAAAAATCACTTGTCACAATGCTGCCTCTTTGCCTCTATAGCCATAGTTTCTTTCTCTACAAGTGGATCTGCTTGGAACTTGCAGCTTTGGTCATCCTCCATGAAATCGAAAATCTTCCTCTTCCCTTTGTCGCGCACTGGTATGCTTGGCTCTGCTGCCACTGCTGCTACTGCTGGTGCTCTCCATGATGCTGCTTCATGCTGCTTTTCTAACCACTCCATAGTGAATCTGACCGGTTCATTGGGTCTGGAGAAACTATGGCAATATCTCCATGGGTCCTCCTCAGCCCAATGAAATGCCCTATAGATCTAGTTGAACTGAACTCTCATGCAATGATCCTTCACAATGCAATGTGGGTCATATGGATTGTAGCTTCGAAGGTTGAATGGGTACTTCTTCATCAGTTCTACTTCAACATTCGCTTACTTGATACTCTGGATCTCATATAATCCAATATCCAATGGAAGAGCGGGCCAAGATGCTTTCTTCTTCCGCTGCAATCTATTTGACAATCCTGCCAAGATGTGATATGCTACTTCCTACAGGACAAGTATGTTTAAGGAAAACTTTGGTAGAACATGTGAAGGCTTCTCCGCACTGAACATCCAGATGAAAGAGGTGGATGGTGAGGCATACCAATCTGCAACACCTATCAATGCCTCCATTTCTTCCTTTGACATGCAGGGTGGATCCTGTTCAAATATCATCTTGTACACAGGGACAAAAAAATGATCGGACAATTGTATGATTACTCCTTTGAAGCTACATTCAGATTACAACCTGAAATATGTGTTCACGACAGTCTCCGCTAGTGACTGACGAGCCCCAAAAATGGATGATTATTTGGGCTTATTCAACCACCTAATTCGACTTAATCCACCATTCTCATTAGTTTATTGCATGTTTTTGATTATATTTATGCTAATAGAGTGAATTGGGTTAGTCATTATGCCAACAAGTCTAATGTGTGCTTTGTGTAGCCTTTTTGGTCAATTTGGAGACAAAATTGAAGGTCTTAATGAGCACTTGGCAGCCAAATTCGTGGGAGAACAAGGGAGAGGATTTGTAGGAAGGTGTCCCCTTCATTTATGGGCCCTTACCTCGAATTCTCCACCATCAGCTCGGAGTTCAAAGGCCACCAAATCAATCAGCACAAGGGTAGCCAAGCAAGTCAAGTAGGACTGCTGTTAACTACAAGTCTTGGGCAGCCGAGTCCCTAAAGTTTAGGAGGACTGTTGGGGTCCTCAATTTGTATAAATAAGAGGGTTTAAGGCCTCATTTCAGTTAGTCATTTTTGGTTAGCTAGTGGTTAGTCATTTTGTAGCTGGTAGTTAGTCATTTCATAGCCTTGTTGTAGTCATTTTGTAGTTCGATTTTTCGACAATAGATTAGCTTTACTTTCAGCTCATTCTCAAGCTCTCCTTGTGGACAGTTTTGATGTAACTCTTCATTTCTTGATCAATAAAGATGAATCCAGATTTGCACCAGCTCTAAATCTCTCTTAGGAGGCTGTAGCTCTTGGGGTTGGGCCCATCTCAAGCGCCCAGTACCTCCTTTGTTTATCTTTATAGGTGTTTGATGCGTTCTTAAAATAAAATCTGCTCTTTAAATTTAAGTCTTGCTTTGTTATTTAGGTTGCTCTTGATGGTTAAAGTAGCTTTTTATGTTTAGAATAGATTGGTAGGAGTTAGTCATGCATTCAGATCTTTTGGAATGTTCTTGCTCACGTGTTGTACGTGGTTCTTGTTATAAATAAAGCTGCTATCCATTCTTGTTACTGTTAGCTAGATCATATTAGGGTAGCATAACTAGATCTTTGTTTTCTTGCATGTCTTTGTTTGTTCAGTTTGAAAAACCACTTGCAGAGTACCTGTTATCCTTCTCTATCTACCCATAATCCATCTGATAATCTGCTCCAACCCTTAGTCCATGATTCGTACCCTTCATTTGCCATACTTTCCCCACCTTGCCCTAATTCCTACATTCTTGTGCATCATCGCTTCCTCCATCCTTGAACAAATCCAATCGCTCCTTAGCCTCATCCACCAAGTCCTAGGCCTCTTCACACCCCTATTTCACCTCCATACTCATTCCTCCATCTTTTTCCCTCCATCCATGCTCCAAAATCCCATTTCGAAACATCCTGTAGAAGAATTACAGAACATCCTGTAGAAATCCTGAACATCCTATAGAACCCCTGCAGACTTCCTGTAAAAGCTCATAAACATAGTTTCTTGGCAGCCAAACTTTGTGAGACTCTCTGGAAGGGTGTTAGGGACCCCTTAGACCCTCTCTAAACCTTCCCAACCTCTTCCAAGCATTTCTCCTCCTTGATCCACCTCTGCACAGTCAAAAATAGTTAAAAGCACATGCATGATAATTCCAACAACTTAATCAAAAATACAAAAAGATGTTTTCTTCAGATAGAGGTAGTCTAGACACATGTATTTTACCTTCATAGAAGTAATGGCATCTCTTTCAGTAGTTTGCATGCTCTCCTTTGCGTCAGTAGGACTAGCTGGTAGAATTAGGGTTTGCTAGGGTTTGCGTTTCTTTTTGGCTTTCAGTTTTTTTTTGCAATTAGATTAGCTTCCTTCGAGTTAGCTTTCATCCATCAATTAAAAATCTTCTTCTAAGAGCTCATAGAAGTTGGCTTAAGCTCCTAGTGGACTTGTGCCAGCTGACCAAGTGACAGCTGCGGCAAGAGCTAGTACTTGTGCATACAGCACCGTCGCTTCCAAGTTTGTTACGAACTACCGGGTTGATAAAATTAAAGAAGGGAGTTCCAAGAGTTGTAGCATTATTGCTACAATACTGGAGCCCACCATCTTTTTGGCGTCGTTGTCGGGGAAGCGTCAGAGTATTGGTGATTGCCGCTTTTCTTCTATTTTCCACTACAATCTTCTGCTAAGTAGTTTATTTCATTTCCATTATGCAATTTCGTTTATGAAAAAGTAGATTAGCATTTCCCGCTTTCATAGATTAGCATTTCAATTCTGCAATTTCATTTCTGCAAGCGTAGATTAGCATTTCAATTCCGCAAGCGTAGACTAGCATTTCATTCCTGCAATTTCATTTGAGCAAAATAGATTAGTCCTTTCCTGCTTTCATTTCAATTCCGCATTTTCATTTTAGCAAGATAGTTAGTTGCAGTTCAATCTATTTTAGTTTTGCAGGTAGAAGTAGAAAAAAGAAAAAATCAACCAAAAAGATTTCCTTTCATGCCTAGTAGGAGTAGAGATAAGTTAGAAAAATATTTTCACAACACCCCCCTTTTCTTCACACAGCCAACCTTCTCTCTTCTTCGATGGCTGTGACTAAGAAGAACCCCTAGGTGGACATCAAGACATATCTGAAGAACCTCTAGGGGAGAAGAAGAAGAAAATATTCCTCTGGAGCAAATGGCTACAAGCAGAAATGTTGGGAGCAGTACCTTATCCAAAAATGAATTTGTAAATCAGATCGAAGATTTCAAGAGTGATATGAGGCAGTTTCTTGCCATGCAACTGGATACCTTGAGGATCCAAAAGAAGCAAGAGGAAGCCAAGAGGGCTTTGGTCATCTTCTATCCCAGGTGCACTAGAAAGCATCCTAGGAACGAATGTCCATTGCACTCCATAGAAGTGTGTTTTGTTTGTGAAAGAGAGCATCCTACAAATCAGTGCCCTTCCTTGCCCAGAATCAAAGCTGCCTATCAAAGGGCTAAAGGAGCCACTGAACCACTCTATTATATGAACCAAAGGAGGCCACATGGACCTAGATCTTACCAGCAGGAACTGCAAGGGACATCCGAGACCTATTATGACCCCTATCAAGCCACTTTCATGCCTTCTTGGGGTCCCCCTGCTCATCCTTCCTGGTTCACACCTCCTCCTTGTTCCTTCATTGATCCATATTATGCCCAACCAGCTGCTCATTCGTTTCACTCTTATGCTCAGCCACAACCTCAGTGGAATGCACCTCATCAAGGGTGGAGGCCCCACTACAACTCTCATCCCGCTCATTTTCCTTCACCACCTGCTCATCCACAACCATTGTCTCCTCCTCCACCAAGGCAGCCCAAAATTCCTGCCCAACCACAACCCCATCCACATCCATCTCAAATATACACCCCCACTCAGCTACCCATACCACCATTTCCAAACCCGCACATTGGAATAGCTCAACCTAATTGCAAAGCTGAGGCACAACATGTCAAAACAACTCCTCTTGAGCTCAATGATCTTCACCATAGCTCAGGAAGAGTATTGCAAAAAAGAGACTATATTGCAAGCATTGAAGGACCACATCTAGCAGAAGAAGATTCAAAAGAAAATATCAGAGAACCATGGGTTGCACTTGATGAAGAGAAGGCATCAAAATCAGAGATCGAGAGAGTTCCCTCATGGTTACCGTCAAATCTTCCATGTATTCAAGAGAAATATCAACAAAAAGAGGAAGATGAGGAAGTCATAGTAGAAAGTGACATGAAACATGACCCAGATCAGCAAAAGGACCAAGGATATCAAATCTATATTGAGATATGGTTTCAGAAGGTCACTAAGTTGCAGCAATACTCTCTTCTTCAGCTATGTTTGATCCCTTCAAAGTCAAATCATTTGGTCTCTGAGATTCAGATAGCTATCAAAGCATGCATTTCAAGCCTCCACATCAGTTTATCTCTAATCTCGATGTGCACATGGCTCCATTGGAAGTATTCTTATACTTGAAAATGATTTTGTTTTTCAAAGTAGGGTAGGGTAGAGAAAAAAAAAAAGAGAAAAAATGAAAATAAGAAGAAAATCAAAATCTAAGGTGAAAACCTCCTCGGAGGCGCCTTAAATTGGCTCATTGATTGAAAACCTCCATGAGGCGGTCAATGGGTTGGAAAGAAGAGAAAATAAAAAGGGAATAAGATCCTTGGATGAAAACCTCCCTTGGAGGCGCCCAAGGCAGGCAATTAGGGTGAAAACCTCCATGAGGCGCCCTAGTTGTTTTTCAAAAAAAAAATAAGAGAAAAAGAAAAAGAAAAATAAAACTAATTTCCATTGGCTAATTGCAGGTTGCAAGAAGGACGTTTCATGACAGGAGGAGCACTCAAATCAAGGTTAAAG
Organism: Pinus tabuliformis; assembly: GCA_031772625.1. Classification (NCBI taxonomy): domain Eukaryota; kingdom Viridiplantae; phylum Streptophyta; class Pinopsida; order Pinales; family Pinaceae; genus Pinus; species Pinus tabuliformis. The sequence continues at coordinate 1,950,448,286 of CM062816.1, forward strand.
GAATTTTTCTTGTGCCTTCTACAGGAAGCTCTGTATTTCTACAGGAAACATCCTGTAGAACCTTTGGACGAACCAAATTCAAGTTTAAAATGGAATCTGATGGTGGGAATCTATTGATTAGGCCTACAAGCACTTGTGTGTCCATCCCTTGCCTTTCTCCATCATTTTTTCCACCTCATTGTGCTTCTCATTGTGCTTCTACAGGAACTTCCTGTAGAAATTATGGGAAACTAGACATGGATTTCAAAAAGTGGTTTGGCGAACATGGTAGCTTCCTCAAGGGTTCAGAAGTCCTCATGCAATCTTCCAACTCCTCCTCCATCATCTCCATACCTGCATCAAAACCCAAGCTCAGTTTTTCCTTCCATGCAAAAACTTGCAAAATGCCTTGAAGCAAAAATACCTAGAACAAAATTTGTTTTTGCCATAACTTGAAAACCGTGCATCCATTTGAAAAACCGTTTTATGGGGAATTGTACAAGGGTGATGGCAACATGCCTGAGCAGTTTCAGCCAATTCCGGTGCACGATTTCCAAGAATTCAGCCTCCATCACCATCAGCCATTTTTGCATTTTCTCCATATCCGTGCATCCGTTTCAAAACCTGTTTCATGGGGATATGCATATGAGTGATGGTAACCTACCCAAGCAGTTTCAGTCGATTTCGATGCACGGTTTCCGAGAAATCGATCTCTGAAATCTTCAGCCATTTTCCATTTTTCTCGAAATCCATGCATCCATTGATCACGATTTTGCTATGGGAGGTGCATCATGATGATAGAAACATGCTCAGAAATTTTCAGAATGATCCGATCTATCGTTTGGGAGCAATGGCGAAAACAAGTTCCGGTTCTGTGACAATGCAGCAGCAGCAGCTTGAACGTGCAGGTCTGAACGTGGAAATGAACTCCTGCAGCTTGGATCCGTCCAGAGGACACCTGCACAAGAAAAAACAACCATGAATCATCAATCAAGCCACCATGCAACTACATCAACACATGCATGCAGCAAATGAAGATCAACACATGCATGTAGCAAAGCAACCACGCACGACTTGCAGGTACGTGACTAAACTTGTCCCTCTGTTTGCATGAATCTAATCTAAGCATTGCATGAATGAATGAGATGGTTGGGATTAAAAAAATTGGTGGCCAGCTAACTGGCCACCCTCGTCCAGTCAAACAGCGCTCGGTGGGTGCAATCAACACGTGTGCTCAGCCATCTCAGGAAGAATATTGGAAAACAGGTAGTGATGGACAGTTAAACTTCAGCGTGATTGATGGATGAGATTACAGGCAGAGAACAAACAGTTAAGCACTGCATAGGACCAACAATTTGCATGGGCCAGCACACGTCTCTGCCACCTCGCCACAAATCACGCCTCAATTAAAAATGCTCGGCTGACTCTCACCATCCGCTGATTAATTTTTCCACGTTCTTGACAACAACCAATGCAAAACATACAACCCTGAGACTCTGCAACTCTGATCTTTTTGTTTTGGCTACTTTCTGTGGTGCAGTCATAAACAAGCCTTCCATCATCCAGTCTACTGTCATCATCATATGAAACTGAATATTTGCAAGCTTTAGGATAAGAATTGGTTTTAGTAACAATCTCTTCCACTGTAAACCACCATCTAAAAGGTAATTCAGCTTCTAAAGGTGTCTCTTGTTATCCCAAAAAGACCACCAATTCTCAACTGCTTCAATCCGTGCATGCTGCATTCTCTGTGTGCTTTGACATTTTTTTACAAGTACCTGTGCAACAAAGTGAAAAATGAACAAGTACTCATGGGACATCCTTTAAGTGATGGCATTTTAAAGCTTGCTGCAAGGTATCAAGGTCATTTGCAAAATTTGAGATCAGTGGTGCCTGAAAATTACAAATGGACTAAAGTAAGTTGTAGACTTCAGTCCAAACTTGCAATGTTGGTACCTATCGTTGGCATGTGTTGTGATGGGCATTAGGAAATGTTCAAGATTGCAAGGTGAAGTATGGAGGAGTCATTTTTCACTTTTTTATCTGAGCCTGTAAGATCTTTTCTCAGTTGAAAATGATTGCAAGGTCCTGTGCGCTGCAGTGAAAAATGAACAGATGGACTCAAACAAGGTGTAGCTGTCAGTCGAAAAGTTATGAAGATTGGTACCTGTCTTTGGTGGCAGATGGCTTGGTCTATCATATTCTAAGGGGACATTATCAAAGAGCTGCCTTACTGATTGAGAGTTAATACGGTTGTCTGTGGTCATGCTATTCAGCCCCAAGCATCAAGTTTTGGTGCCAGGGTAAAGGAAAATAGGAGCTACAATGAGAATGCTTATAAGGGTTGGCTCGAAAATTGGTGGAGAGTCATTTCTGAGGTGGAAGCAACAATAGGGACTGTTGCCATTGCTCAAGTTTTAAGCAAGGATTTGAACTTTGTTCATCATCTAATTGACACGAATAACTGGAAAGAGGTTAGGGCCGTCTTTGTTCTTTTGGCAGTCGCAAAGTAGAGGCAGGTGGATGATATGCGATTCTTTGAGGACTCAAAGCCGTTGATGGAATGGATGAGGGGAGGATATACAATAATCAGAACCTACTGCTTCCGGATGCAGTAAGGATGGCTAATGATAGCAGTTCCTCACATATCTACAGAGAAGAAAACACTGAAGCTGACAGTCTTGCAAATAGGGCCGAGGAGTTATAGTATGGGCTGTTGATGGTTTGAAATTGCAGCAGATGAGGTTTTATCGTTCCCCGCTTAACAGATTCTTGAGTAGTTTTGATTGTGGCTATGTGCTCTATCCCAAAATGGTTTGTGCTTTACCCCGGGATGGGATATTACAGGCTTGAGTCTAGGATGGCCACAGCCAAGCTGAAAGGAAAATCACCCATAGCCAAGCAGGATATAGTGGTGCTGTCTGTTTCTACAGGAAGCCAGAACTCAGCTACAGGACTTTCTACAGGAAGTTTGGAAAAAGGGGCAGCAAAAGGAGAAATCGGAGGGATTTTAAGCTTGGCATGACAAGGAGGCCACCAGGGCCATCAAAGATGAGGAGAGAGATTGGTTGCTCAGAGGATGAGCAACACTTTCAGTAGGGGGGTGATGACGAGCCCCAAAAATGGATGATTATTTGGGCTCATTCAACCACCTAATTCGACTTAATCCACCATTCTCATTAGTTTATTGCATGTTTTTTATTATATTTATGCTAATAGAGTGAATTGGGTTAGTCATTATGCCAACAAGTCTAATGTGTGCTTTGTGTAGCCTTTTTGGTCAATTTGGAGACAAAATTGAAGGTCTTAATGAGCACTTGGCAGCCAAATTCGTGGGAGAACAAGGGAGAGGATTTGTAGGAAGGTGTCCCCTTCATTTATGGGCCCTTACCACGAATTCTCCACCATCAGCTCGGAGTTCAAAGGCCACCAAATCAATCAGCACAAGGGCAGCCAAGCAAGTCAAGTAGGACTGCTGTTAACTACAAGTCTTGGGTAGTCGAGTCCCTAAAGTTTAGGAGGACTGTTGGGGTCCTCAATTTGTATAAATAAGAGGGCTTAAGGCCTCATTTCAGTTAGTCATTTTTGGTTAGCTAGTGGTTAGTCATTTTGTAGCTGGTAGTTAGTCATTTCATAGCCTTGTTGTAGTCATTTTGTAGTTCGATTTTTAGACAATAGATTAGCTTTGCTTTCAGCTCATTCTCAAGCTCTCCTTGTGGACAGTTTTGATGTAACTCTTCATTTCTTGATCAATAAAGATGAATCCAGCTTTGCACCAGCTCTAAATCTCTCTTAGGAGGCTGTAGCTCTTGGGGTTGGGCCCATCTCAAGCGCCCAGTACCTCCTTTGTTTATCTTTATGTGTGTTTGCTGCGTTCTTAAAATAAAATCTGCTCTTTAAATTTAAGTCTTGCTTTGTTATTTAGGTTGCTCTTGATGGTTAAAGTAGCTTTTTATGTTTAGAATAGATTGGTAGGAGTTAGTCATGCATTCAGATCTTTTGGAATGTTCTTGCTCACGTGTTGTACGTGGTTCTTGTTATAAATAAAGCTGCTATCCATTCTTGTTACTATTAGCTAGATCATATTAGGGTAGCATAACTAGATCTTTGTTTTCTTGCATGTCTTTGTTTGTTCAGTTTGAAAAACCACTTGCAGAGTACCTGTTATCCTTCTCTATCTACCCATAATCCATCTGATAATCTGCTCCAAACCTTAGTCCATGATTCGTACCCTTCATTTGCCATACTTTCCCCACCTTGCCCTAATTCCTACATTCTTGGGCATCATCGCTTCCTCCATCCTTGAACAAATCCAATCGCTCCTTAGCCTCATCCACCAAGTCCTAGGCCTCTTCACACCCCTATTTCACCTTCATACTCATTCCTCCATCTTTTTCCCTCCATCCATGCTCCAAAATCCCATTTCGAAACATCCTGTAGAAGAATTACAGAACATCCTGTAGAAATCCTGAACATCCTGTAGAACCCCTGCAGACTTCCTGTAGAAGCTCAAAAACATGGTTTCTTGGCAGCCAAACTTTGTGAGACTCTCTGGAAGGGTGTTAGGGACCCCTTAGACCCTCTCTGAACCTTCCCAACCTCTTCCAAGCATTTCTCCTCCTTGATCCACCTCTGCACAGTCAAAAATAGTTAAAAGCACATGCATGATAATTCCAACAACTTAATCAAAAATACAAAAAGATGTTTTCTTCAGATAGAGGTAGTCTAGACACATGTATTTTACCTTCATAGAAGTAATGGCATCTCTTTCAGTAGTTTGCATGCTCTCCTTTGCGTCAGTAGGACTAGCTGGTAGAATTAGGGTTTGCTAGGGTTTGCGTTTCTTTTTGGCTTTTAGTTTTTTTTTGCAATTAGATTAGCTTCCTTCGAGTTAGCTTTCATCCATCAATTAAAAAGCTTCTTCTAAGAGCTCATAGAAGTTGGCTTAAGCTCCTAGTGGACTTGTGCTAGCTGACCAAGTGACAGCTGCGGCAAGAGCTAGTACTTGTGCATACAGCACCGTCGCTTCCAAGTTTGTTACGAACTACCGGGTTGATAAAATTAAAGAAGGGAGTTCCAGGAGTTGTAGCATTATTGCTACAATACTGGAGCCCACCAGTGACCATGCCCACTCCAAGCCCAGGAACTCCTATCGGGCACAGACTGCATCCAAAATGTAGGCAGACATGTAAATCTCTACATGCATACCTCCGGGTGACTGTCAAGCCTTCGTGATTTGTTCCTTCCACTGATGAGCTAGTATGCCAGACTAGTTACATGGTTTTCCTTCTCTAGCCAATTGGTCCAGTGAAACCACCCAACTCTGTGGGAACGTTTTCGTGCTTGCTTTGCCATATAGTTGACAAGAAAATATGATCAGGTACTGGTACGCCTTCCTTAGTGTCTTTGTCTTGTAGACTTGGTTGGGTGTCATCCGGAAACAAGCTAGCTCCTTTACCCAATCCTTTGGAATGTTGTTGGAGTTAACATTGCTGTTGGGTAATATGAATGGAGTCTCCATGAAAGTCATGAGTTTTGACATATGATACATCTCATCATAATCCTGTTCCTAGAAGGTCACAAGCTTCGTCCCACTGACACTTCTCAAGGTCATTGTCTCTGGATCGGTGTGATAGATGATCCAGTGTATCATGTTTGTGCATGGGAACACGGGATATCTACATGAAATCCGGTACAAGACAGACTTTTGAATGCTCACGTACACCTGACGGTCTTCGAGGTGTTCTCCAAACGTTCCTACAAATGTTTCATTGACCTCTTGCCACTTCAGTTTGATGTCCTTGTCTGGATACAACTTTGTATCTTCGTAGATCGGTAGACTAGAGGACACTTGCTCAACTGCTACTCCAGCTGCATTTTCATCAGTGTCCTTTGATCCTGTTCTATTGGAAGCCATTGAGACATATGAACACTTGAAAGATCTGGAGACAAGAAATATGCATGGCAAGAAATCTGCCAGTGAAATCAAAGCAAATTCTGGGGAATGACACAGCACATACGTGTGAAATCGATGAGCAAGATTACGCAGTTTGTTCTGGGAGGTTGGGTGACTGGCTGCCAGAACTACACAAAAGGAAGTTTGGGCTATCGGGAGGTAGGAATCGGTGCTGGATCTGCGCAATGCGTAATCCAGACTGGTTGCTACCTGTTGGGATTGTGTAATGTGCAATTCCAACTAGGAAGGACTGCAAGCCCAGGGACTGCATTGCGCAATTTCCTAGGCCAGCTGTCACTGTCCTCCAGAAATGCAGAAAATAGTCTTGGAGGCTAGTGCTGGTAAAAAATGCACATTTCTGGAGAGGAAGGTAGAGCCTTCCTTCCCCAGATTGTGCAATGCAATCTCATGGAGGCAGAGTCCGGGCCAAGGTTGGCTCGACTCGCCGACGGAAACTAAAAGAAAATAAGGCAGTGAACGCATGGCGACACTAGGTGAAAGCATGAGTGATTGAGAGTGCATGTAAAACATGAATAAAAGATTGAACAAATAGATCAACATGCATGTGGGTGAAGCAGTTCTCTGGTTCGACGAACGTTCGTGCAAAACAATCTCATGCATGTGACACCAGTGAGATAGCAACGAAAACTAAAATAGAGCTAGGATAAGCTAGTATACATGTAAATGATAGCAAGCATTCAAAGAAATCAAGCAAACAACACTCACACAAGTGAATGCACAAAAAGCGATAGAAATGTTGAAAAAGACAAGTTGAGGCCACTTACCCGTGAATAGCTGAGATGGATGTGTCAAAGAGTCCTATATGTTCTATGGGATGTCAGAGATCCAAGATCGATGTGAAAGAATGAGCTCTGATGCATTGAATAAATAAGTTTGGGCTCATGACATGCATGCCACAAATCTAGGAAAAAGCGACACTTGGAGGGAAACTTCTAAAACAACTTTGCATTTAACCTCTGGCTACTAAAAATAGTTGCTTGAATCATGGGATGCCTTTTTCATGTTGTCTTTTGCTATTCCAGGAAGGACAAGTCATGCATGCATGCAAGTCAAGTTTCCTTGGTCCCGAGCAAAACTGGTCAACCAGACTGCTCATGCATGCAGCTGCACAACTTCTTGAGGAAAATGTGCACTTCTGGCTGGGAGATGGGCTGACTGCTAAGGAGTTTTGCACAATTTTTGGCCAGAGAAGCTGACTGCTACCCAGATTTGTGCAAATTCTAGGTTGAGTAGCCCTGCTGGAGAAATTTTCTCAATTTCTGCTGGGAGTGTTGGCTGCCAGAATTTTGCGCAATTTTTGGGCAGAGCAGCTGACTGCTACCCAAATTTGTGCAAATTCTAGGTTGAGTAGCCCTGCTGGGGAAATTTGTGCAATTTCTGCTAGGAGTGTTGGCTGCTAGAATTGTACAATTCTGGAGCCTAGTAGGCTGCCAGGCAGAATTATGCAATTTTTGGAGGGGAGGCTGCTTTCCCTCCAGAAGTGCACAATTTTCTTGGGGAGGTTTCTTAGCCTGTAGCTGGACCAAGTCCAGGTGAATAGCCTCTGAGGGGAATGCATCAAGCTATGCTCGACAAGCCGCCTTTGTGCATGAAAAACATTGAAGCTTGTGTACTTGACGAAGTAAGACAAGGTACTGTGAAAGATTGCTAGGGAGGCTCCAAAATGGGCTAAGGAAAAATTTTGGATGGTGGTTGTAGCCGCTACAACACTTGGCGACAGACTGTTAGAACTCCAACTCTTTGAATGGACCTTTTTCATGAAAAGCAAGTCTAACACCTCCGGAAGTATTCTTCAGTTCTCAACTCATCTTGGTTTCACACTAGCTTGATTGTAAGATGTAGCATATGCCAAAATATTGGTTGATTGACACACATTCCAATCCAAGGCAACACAATTGTTTCGATTAGGGTTGAGGGGTATATTGATGCACAAGTAGTATAGTCGTCAGAGTCTTAGTTTCATCTCTGGTGTTGCTCCACTTCCAGTAGGCCTGGACAGTACCCCGATGGAGTCACATTGGAACACAAGCATGGATCTACTGCCAACAAGCCTGGTCAGTACCTTGGCAGAGTTACTTGCATCAACTCCTTATGCAAGAAGCCTTTCTCTTCTTTCACCTTATTCATTTTTCATTTTGAATTTTTTGACTTATCATTTTTTCATTTTTCATTTTTTCAACTGTGCATAGCACTTATTCATTTCACAGGCGAAAGAGGGGTCCCAACTTATTGAGAGTAGAAGAGGTTGTTCCAGTAGAGAAGTAGTTTATTTGTATCTCTAACATGATAGTTAAGGTTTTACCCCTCACCTTACTCTACTTGACTCAGCTGACAAGGGTTAACCCAAAAACAACTGACTAGAGAAGGTGACACTAATTTGTGTGCAAGCGTTGTGTTTTCACCAAGGTTCACTTTGAATAGTTGTTGGCTTGTTGGGGGCTGACTGAGGTTTGGTGTTAATTAGTGAAACAAATCCCTGTACTACTGGCCCTTTCAGCAACAGTCTGCGGAGAGCGGACTGAGGTCTCACTCGAAGTAGTATGGGGGAGTGCTAGAGCCAAGTTTCCGCACCCTTGAGATGTCTGAGAGGTTCGACTGGTCCAACAGTTTTTCCCTTCGGACAGGTTGCTTTACGCACTTCTCAGGCCTTCTCGCCCTGATATACTTGTCTTCGTGTAGCTATCACCAAGGGCTGTGGAGTTTCCGCACTACTAGAGCAACGCACTGTGATATTCCCTTAAGTCATACCTGAGATCTTACTTATCTTCCTACGCTTAGTCAATTATCTTCACGTAAACAGATATCTTATGTTATATTTATTACAACACATTCATAAGGGTTCGTGCAGCAAATAAAAAGTACACATGCAATTCTAAACCCAATCATACATTAAAACAGGGAAAGATACACAGTAATATGGTAAGCTTCTCTTTATTAATTCTTCCAATGATTACAAACTCGACCTTTCCTACGCACTCAACTGCAAGGGTTTGCGCACTCAGCTGTGGACTACTAGGCCTCTGCGTAGTGAGCTGTAGAGCCTTCTCCTACTCTACGACCCAAGGACACTTTACACTTCGACTCAGTCTCTTAGACTCATCATGCTTTTATGCTATTCTCCATTAGCTATCTCTACACTTAGAGCCTCGCTCTATTTATACAATCCCATGGTCCGTGGACCATGGATAGGTCTATCAAGCCAACATTACATTACAAAACTGAGGGCAGGCAACCCTGTGACTCTATTATAACTTCGCGCTCCGCGCCCATAATTCACGGAGTTTTTCCAAAAGACTTGGTCAAAACTTGGGCTTTAAGCCCCAAAACATGCCTTGGGGGCATTCCATGCCCAACAGGCCCCCAACACAAACATCATGACTTGCCCTTGAGTCACTCTATCGGCGTGGAGATCTTTGTGTAGAGTCCCTCCAGCTCTATCTGAACCAATGCAAGGTTCGTAGCACACTGAGTCACTGCCTACTGGATCTCCTGGATGCGTTGTTCCGAGACCGTGGTGTCGAAACTACTTCCCTGCATTTGTGCCTGTGTCCCCTACATCTATACGAGCTTGCCTTCAATTGTTGCTGTGATGGTGAAGGCCTCGTTGATCCAAGGCTGAATGCATGCCTTTTGGTGAGCTCCAATATTGCAGAAATAATGCTACAACTCCTGAGCTACCTACTTTGCTCTTATCAACTCGGTAGTTCATAACATACTTGGAAGCGATGGTGCTGTATGCATAAGTACTAGTTCTTACTGCAGGTTGTCACTTGGTCAATTGACGCAAGATCACTAGGAGCTCAAGCCAACTTCTATGGATTCTAGAAGAAGCTCTATATGTGATGAAAGGAGAGAAAGACTACTCTACAGATACTACTCTAACTGCAGAAAGGAGAAAGACTGAAATGTAAAGCAAAACAAGTAAATCCTAATTAACCAATGAATCCTAATTTTGCAAAAAGCACTATGAAAACCATGAAAATAATGTGATTACCTACTCAAGGAAGTAAACAACATCTAACTAAGCTATTTCTGGAAGTAAATGAGAAAAAAACATCTTTTCGGATTTTTACGTATTTTTATGTGAATTTGACATGCATGTGATTTATTGTTTGTGAAGGTGGCAGAGAATAGGTGGTGTTGAAGGGCGGTTTTGCGAATTGTGAGGATGTAGGTGTTACACTAAAAAATGTCACCATGACTACTTACAGTTAGTATGGCTCAAATCAACAGTCATACTACCCTTTTTAGGCAAGTCTTATGCCTCTGCTATCCATCTCAAACTCAAAGAAGAGAGAAAGTCTTGTAAAAAATGTGTTTATCTCTGGGGTCGCAGGTTCTCTCAAGCCTTACCTGCAGGGACGCTCATAATGTTCACAAAGTCTGCGTCTTTGGACGCTCTGTATGTCAAAGGACAGGTGCGTCCTTCTGTAAAAGGCAAAATGCGCAAGTTTCATCTTAAAAAAGTTACTTGTGGTTACTTCTAGAACTTTCTAGAGGTCGGTTTGATGAAATGGATGCGCCTCCAGTTGGTTCATGTATCTCTATTAAGGGGGAACTTATCCCATCAATAAGGGAGCTATCCCACCCAAAGAGGAGGATTATCCCATTGATGGTGGACCTGAATAACCTCTTTACAGCACTATAAATAAAGGCATTGAGCCAGAGGGAGGGGAGGTTGAAGCTATACATTTTCTTTGGGTAAATGCTGCAGGAATTAGGACTCCCATTTAGAACCTTGTGAGGAGAGATTGTCTTTGCTTGATTCTACTTGGAAGTGGGTGAGCTTTGTCAAAGTAGAGGAAAACCCTTGATGGACCCTGGGAGGAACTTGCACAACACCAAGGCCAGGTTGTAAGAGTTTCTTTGTTTCGTTATTAATACAAACTGGTTCATTTTTCTCAATAGCTTGTGTTAATGAGTTATTTCATGTGTTCCTTGGTCTGCATGTTGAATATATGTTTTATTATATGAGATGCAAGTGCTTGGTAATTGTTTGATTGTTTGTGGTTGCAGGAATTGATGTGAAGGAGGAGCTCATCCGGATCGGCAAGGACGGACTACAACAACAGCGTTTTGGAATAAGGTAAGCCTAAACACTTGTAGTTTTCATATTTTAAAAGATGTATTTAGAGAAAGATTGCTCCATTTTGTCTTGTTTGTCGCTAGAGAGTTTAGACTCCTAGGGAGGTCAGTTGTGCCCGTACAAACGACTTTTTCCGCCACGACAAATTGGCGACTCCGCTGGGGACTCCATTAATGAGAAAGTCTTTTCCTTTGTGTGAACTTTGCTCTGAGAAAATCATTTTTATTTTTTGGTTTTTGACTGTGAGAATTAGTATTTGGGTGGCTTAGCTTTAGATTTAGTTAGATTTGGTTTTTCTTAACTTTTCCAGAGAGACGCACCCTCTGAGTGCTGCACAGTGCGTCTTTGGACGCGCTTTTGCCGTTTGCACAGAGCGGGCCCGCGCCTGTTCTAACGAGTTGCCTGCGTCTTCCTGTAGAATTTAGGAAAACTCCATTTTTGCTTTAATTGCTTTTAGATTTTGTTTTTTCTCAGTGTTTTCTGCCCAGATCCTTTAGTACCCTGTCAAAAATTTTCACCTGAACTTGTTTTGTGAGCTTTGAGTGTTTTAGTGGATTTCAACGAAGTTTAGGCCTAGGGTTTGATTTTTGAATAGGTCCTGTAGTGACTTTGACGGTAGAAAGTTGTCCAACCTTAGATCTCTCTGGTTTGTCAGCCTTCTTAGAAGTCGGGCCTGTCGTAAAGTCTCCTTGTGTGAGCAGCTTGCCATTTAAGTTGTCTTTTGGGTCAAATTTCGAATTACTTGTTTATAAAGTGTTGATTTCCATTTTACAAAAGAACAAAAAGATTAGAGTTTTGTTTTGACTAGTTTTTGGTTCTGCAATAAGCTAGTCCTTGATTTGATTATGATCAAGTAAAACACCTTAGAATAATCATTGTTGGCTTTGCCTCATTAGGATTAATTAGGGTAATTTCCTTTTGATTTGTTTTGTTTTTTGAGTGAATTTTCATAGATTTCATAGTTTGCAATTGATTTTTATTAAAATAGATTTATGTTTTTCGTTAAATAGGAAAAATACAAAAACATCTTCTTTAAAAGTCTTGTTTCAAGTAGCTTTTTGTTTTTGAAAGAGAAAAAGAGTTTTTTCGTGCAAGTAAAGAGTGGTCATGTTTTTATGCTTGGAAAAGACAAACGAATTGTTTCTTTGATTGTCCTTAATTAAGAAGTTGCTTTTATAAAAAGTGCATTCTCTCAACTTTTTAGTTAAGCAATTCATCGAAAAAGTAAAGTAGTGGGTAAATCATCCTAGGTGCATTTTGTAGTGGTTTCGAGTCGAGTCAACACACCACTGGTTTCACTTCCATCACCTTTTGACTTAAGAAACAACCTTAAAAGTAACGCTTAAATTAAAATCAATCTAGTAATTTTTATTTTTCTAGGGCTCTGAAACACCAACATAGCTTAGGCTAGGGTCTTGGAGTAGGTGAGTACTTAACTCTCCAAGACTACAAAACCAAACAGATAGTTTATCTTGAGTAGAATAAATCCAATTGTTTCAATTGCATTCTGGGAAAGCTCCTCTTAAAGGAGAAGCACGAGCTCGTGTCCGAACCAGTGAGGGGATCATTCCCCCCTCGTTGGGAACGACGCCAGACAGTACGTATTACAAACGGTAAACCTCGGATTAACCATTGTCGAGGAGCCAGGGGTCACTTATCGGTAAACCTTGGATTACTGTCAAGGAGCCGGTAAGGGGATTGAGCTTGTTACTCTGCCCTTGCGTGCTGTCGGAGTTTAGACTGTTCCCCCAGGTGTAATTGTTGTGATTGGTAACTTTAGTGACCATAATCTTTAGGGTTCTACCGAGGTGACGGTGGAGGGAAGGTCCCACTGTACCTGGAGCGGACGTCGGTTATACTCACTTGGATTTTCCGGGGGGTTCACTTCACTTCGAGACGGTTAAAGTGGAGGAACTTGTGCCGGTCTATTCATTAAGCAGGTTGCCGGGGTAACTGTTCCACCCGCCATTTCTGTACTGAATCCAGCGAGGTTGGATTTCATCACCAACTAGCGCTTTTGGTCCGGAAGACTACTGTTTGTGTTTGGTTTGACGCTCTAGATTCTTTAGGCGTGTGCTTCAAATTTGATTGCTTCTTTTGAAGACTTTAGGTGGTTTGATTTGAAATTTTTATTTTGTTTTCGTGTGTTGTAGTTAAAAATCTTTAATTGTGGCGGAATTACCGAGACAGTCCCGTAGACTTCGGGGCCAGTCTCCTGAAGTTGTTTCTGTGGCCGAATTGTTGAGAAGATCCCGTAGACTTAGGGGATCACCTCCTCGAGACGACCCGGGTAATTTAGAAGGTTTAAAGGTCCTTGTAACTCCTCCTAGTGATAGTAGAGTAGGTTCACCTGAAGAAGGAGAATCTTCCTTGGTAGTCCATCCAGATTACCAAAGTTTAGAGACAGGGTATAATCCCGAAGCTGTTACAGTTTCCGAGCTTGCTGGTAGTTTTTCATCTGCCAGTGAAACAGGCGAGGAACCTGAAATTTCCGAACCTGTTACTCCAACTTCTAGTGTTCCAGATTCACCAAGAATAGAAAGAATTATCACCGAAAATCTTCCTACTGGTTTGATTGCTATAGAAGAACTTGCTCCAGAGGAGGATATAGGTGTCTCTAACCTTGAAGGTCAACTTACTATTGATCTAAGGGAGCGTGAATCCATCTTTTACAGTCCTCCTAGAAGTACTACTTGGTACCTTTCGTTAACCAATTATTTGGACAACTCAGGGGTAGGTTTTTCTCCACCTCGTACTCCTTTTCCACCTAGAGGTATTTATACTCCTGTAAATATGACTGGTCAGTCGTCCGTGTTTACTCAAAGTCCTGAATCTTTTTTACACGGCGGTCCTTCTGTTCCCACTGGGTATCAGTCTCTTTCTGGTACCTTTGCGGGGGCATCTCCTCAACCCGTTGATCGTGGGTTATTAATTGGAAACAGTGGTAATGTACCATTGGGTGTAGGAGACATTTATATGATGTCAGGTTCAGTTCCCATTTCTCAACCTCAAGGTGGCCAATTACCGCCTGGGGGGCAACCGCAGTTAACGCCTGGGGGGCAACCTCAAGGTACACAAATCGTGTCTGGGGGGCAACCTCAAAGTCAGTATGCACCTATGGTGCAATACGCGCCTCAAGGTCAACCCCAGCCTCAATATGTACCCCAGGGTCAACCCTAGTATCAATATCAACCTCAAGGATGGCAACCTCAAGGGTGGCAACCTCAAGGGTATCAACCCCAAAGTTATCAACCTCAAGGGTACCAACCTCAAGGTCAAGGTCAACCCCAGTATCAGTATTTACCTCAAGGTTATCAACCTCAAGGTCAATACTCGAGTCAAGGTTATCAACCGCCTCAAGGTCAGTCATATGTTCCAAGTATGGGAACTGCACCTTACAATTATCAATCCTACCCTCAATCCGGTTATGGATCTCAGTATCCTCAACCTGTTACGGGTCAATACCCTGGAATGTTAGTATGGGATCCATCACAGGGTCAGCAGGTGTTGCAGCCAAGTGTACAGATGATTCCTCAAGCTGGACAACCCGTAGTTTCTGGTTCAACCCAGCAACCGCAACCTGTCCAGCCAAATGTTCAAACTTCTGTAACTTCGGTAGTTACTCAGCCGCCAATTGCACCTAGCACTCCATCCCAAACGGCTGCTGCAACTACCGCTGCATCTACCATACTTACTTCTGGAGTATCGACGGCTCCAGTTTCTACTGTCCCTGTTACCACACCTCAGACATCTTTACCGTTGTCTGGATCTACGATTCAAACCACGGTCCAGATGCCTATAGGTCAGCCTGGTATAAGTACGGTTGTTACTACTCAACCTCAATTTGTTCAACCTCCGTACCAGGGACAGTACCAACATGGGCAAGCTGTCCAACAACCGGTTTACCAGTATCAACCGTATCCTGGGTATACTTATCAACAACCCCAGTACGGTCCGGTTAATCCTGGTTTTCCAGGAGGATATAATATCCCAAATGCGACTCCTGTTCCTAGTTATCCTGGATATCCTCCTCCTGGGGCTGGTATTGTGACCCAGAGTTTTAGAGATCCTAACCGGCAGTTACCGTTTATCGCAACTTTGGATTTACCAGACTTGACGCGCCTAACGAACGATCCAATTCAATATCTTCCGTTCTAGCCACCAATGCCAAACAAGTTGCCCAGTGATATACCCAAGTTTGAAGGTAAGTCTGGAGAGGATCCGTCCAATCACGTGATGACTTACCACCTCTGGTGTGCTTCGAATTCTATCTCAGATGATTCCATCCGCTTACGTCTTTTTCAACGTACACTCATTGGTCTCGCGGCCAAGTGGTACATTGAGTTACCACGGGCCTCTTTTTACAACTTTAGTCAGTTAGCTACGTCGTTCTTAACTCACTTTCAGTTGCCGGTCAGATACGATAATGGCACGGAGTTATTAACTTCACTAAAACAATCGACGTCCACGTATATTTCTGATCACATTCATGAGTGGAGACGTCGTAGGAGGTTAGTGAAAGTTTTTATCCCGGACCAAATCTTAGCTGAATGGTTTGTCAAATCATTATTACCGAAGATTACTGAAGATGTAGCTAAGGCCGGAGTAGTTACTGAGGAGCAAGTCATTGCTCAGGCACAATACCTTGACTTAGTTTACACTCAGTCGGGTACATTACACGAGAAGATTCCGGATCTTCCAAAGTCGAATCAAATCGCTGCTGCTCCTTCGGGATCTCATGCCGCTGATGGTATGATTGGTATCGTGACTACGAAGAGTAAGAAGAAGTCTTCCAAGGTTTCGAATACTCCAATTATCACTTTGCCTGATTCTCCGACAGGAGAGTCTTCTCCTCCTGAACTTACCACCGATATTCACGCTGTAGAAACATCTACGGCTAAATCAAAAAACGGTGGAAAGAAGAAAGGAAAGAAGAAGGCTAAAGCAGACAAGGCTCCGAAGGAGAAAACAGAAAAGTCGGAAACCAATGACGAAAAGCGCAAACCTCGATATCCTTGTCTTATTTGTGAAGAGGATCATTTTACGAGAGATTGCCCTCATCGGGCCGAGGTTGTGAAAATAGTCAAAGGTGCTCCCACTCCTGCTGTGTTAAAAAATCCATTTCCGGAGCAGGAGAATAAGATGATAGGTTCTTCTTCGAATGCCAGTGAAGAACCCATTTTGATGATGTCTCATGTGAGGATTGCGACTCGATCGCAAGATTATGGTAGTAAGAATCCTGTTGATGGTAAGGAAGCAGAATCTTCTCACTCTAACCCATCAACCTCAGCTCCTGGTTCCGATCCACTACAGATCGAAAAACCTAACCCAGACTTAGTGATTAAGCCGCCCGCCAAGGGTGTACTTCGAAGGTCTGCTTTCAATCCACATGCGAGAGCAGCCCAGAATTACAACATTGTTGAGGACTTAGCTGTTTCACCCTCAGCAATGTCGGCGTTAGAAGTGCTGCAATCATGCCCAGCACAACGAAAATTGCTTTTGTCGGCTATCGGAGCTGTTGATGTTCAGGATCCAAATCTAATGATCTTCGATCTAGAAAATAGTACACCGCGTCTCCCCCATCAAATGGCTTTCCAAATTCCAGTGATAGTCAAAAACAGACCTATTCATCGGACTGTGATTGATGAGGGAGCTTCTACGTGTATTATGTCGATTCAATGTTGGAGATCCCTTGGTTCTCCTTCGTTGAACCAATCCCCCACCATCCTTAAGGCCTTTGACGGCCGTGGGTTCCGTCCGTTTGGTATTCTACAAGAATTGCCTATAGGGGTAGAAGGTAAAACCGTTAGTCTGGATGTGGAAGTGGTTGATGCCCCTCTAGACTACAACCTTCTTTTGGGTCGAAGTTGGTCATATGCTATGACAGCGGTTGTTTCATCGGTCTTCAGAATAATCAAGTTTCCACATAACGGTAAGATCGTGACTATTGATCAGCTGACATACTTTTCATCCGACCCAGCCTCTTCAGAGAGTATCCAGCATGTTGGTAAGACGACAATCCCTTATAGGGACGTTGGTGTAGGTTTAGTTAAGGATTCCGGTTTACTGGGAACTTTTCCTCTCCCTCCACTCAACGTAGACCCTTCATTTGCGACAATTCATATGATTACATCAGAAAACATTGTTTATGACGATCCTTGGATTGTCCCATCTGACTCTGAGATAGACTCATTCGGTGATGCTATGCCTTTGAGTCCATATGAAATTGCTTATGAAGCTGTCATGTCTTTTACCGACTCGCATTCAACCGAAATCGACCAAATGAATGTGGTCAGTGAAGAATCATTTTTCACCTCAACCTTAGAACGGATAGCGTTTCCCGAAGTCGTGTCATCTGACGAACAACTTCGCGAAATCCTAAGTGTAGATGATCTACCATGGGAGGATCTCCATCACAGATCTTCGTTTTTACCTAAGGATGATGCATTTGCAAATGATTTTTCATCTATCTTTACCGCTGAATATGTCAAAGACGCTCAGGATCCAACGAAACATTCTGATTCAGAGCTGAATTTAGGGAATATTTCTCGTACTATTCCCATTGATATTTCAGTGAAGCCCGGGATTGAGGAGAACATTCATATAGGTGCCGCATGTACTGAAGAAGAAATCCAAATTTACAAGGCCCTATTCCAAGAATTCCGCGATGTGTTTGCCTGGTCTTACGAGGAAATGCCGGGAATCGATCCAGCCATTGTTGTTCATGAAATAAAGACCTACCCGGATGCTAAACCCGTCCGGCAACGGTTGCGTCAGATTCACCCTCGAAAAGCGGCTGCGATTAAAGCAGAAGTCGAAAAGCTGTTGAAAGCAGGTTTCATTTATCCGATCCCGTTAACGGATTGGGTATCGAATATTGTTCCGGTTAACAAGAAACAAGGAACAATAAGAATCTGTATCGACTATAGGGATATAAATCGAGCTTGTCCAAAAGACAACTATCCTACGCCTTATATCGATCAAATTATTGATGATTGTGCCGGAAGTGAAATGTTTTCCTTTATGGATGGTTTTTCGGGCTATAATCAAATCAATATTCTACCTGCCGACCAACCAAAAACGGCATTCATTTGTCCATGGGGGACATTTGCTTATTGCAAATTACCTTTTGGGCTTAAGAATGCCGGGGCTACTTTTCAACGGGCGATGTCTTATGCATTTCACGACATCAAGCACATTGTGCAACCCTATCTCGATGATTTGCCTGCTCATTCTTTACATCGAGCTGATCACCTTGTCCATCTACGAGCAATCTTTATGAGGTGTAGGCATTATCGAATTCGGTTGAATCCCCACAAGTGTGTTTTCTGTATAGAAACAGGTCGATTGCTGGGATTTGTTGTTTCAAAAGCCGGCATTCGCGTCGATCCCTCGAAAGTCGAGGCTATCATCAAATTGCCTCCTCCTTCGAGTTTGCGCCAACTCCAAAGTTTGCAAGGGAAAGCGAACTTTTTACGCCGATTCATCCCAAACTACGCCGAGGTCACTAAAGGTTTTACACGGTTGTTGAAACAGAACGCACAATTCTTTTGGGACGAGATTGCCCAACAATCTTTTGATGCACTTAAACACGCGTTGACCCATGCACCGTTGTTGCATCCTCCCAACTACAACCAAGACTACTTCTTATACCTCGCAGCTTCGCATTCCACCATTGGAATGGTGTTAGTTCAAGAAGATGAATTCGGAGCGGAGCATGTGATATATTATCTTAGTAGGACCTTGAATCCCACTGAGCTAAAATATTCGCATGTGGAGAAATTGGCCCTGGCAGCCGTTCAAGCTGTCCAGCGTTTCCGTCACTACATTCTTCTCCGTAAAACTACAGTTATTTCGGATTGCAACCCTATGATTTATATCTTGACAAAACAATTGCTAGGGGGCAAGTACTCTAAATGGATCGTTATCCTGCAAGAGTTCGACTTGGAGTTCGAGAAGTCCAAGTCTAAGAAATCCTTAGTTTTCGCGGAATTGATGTGTGATTTCCCTAGTGCTGACACAGAGACTGTGGCAGAAGAGTCCATTGCGGATGAATCTTTGTTTCTTATCAGTACTGTAGATCCGTGGTACGGGGATATAATCATCTATCTCCAAACCCAAACCTTTCGGCCTGAAGCTTCCAAAGCGGAACGTCGAAAAATTCGGTTTCAATCCCAGCCATACAGAATTATTGGAGATACACTTTATCGCCGGGGGGCAGACTTGGTTTTTCGACGTTGTTTAACTCACGAAGAGGCTGAGAGGGTTTTGAATGACTGTCACTCTGGAGCATGTGGTGGTCATATGTCTGGGTATGCCACAGCTCAGAAAGTGTTGCGCGCTGGCTATTTCTGGCCGTCTATGTTTAAGGATTGTATCATTGCCGTCAGGAAATGCCACAACTGTCAAGTGTTTGATCACAAGATGCGCGCTCCACCTGCTCCTCTCCACCCTATAATTGCCGCTGGTCCATTCGCCAAATGGGGTATCGACTTTATTACTTGTAACCCTCACTCGGCCGGGGGGCATGCGTATATCATCCTTGCGGTTGATTATTTTACTAAGTGGGCCGAGGCGATGCCTACATTCGACGCAAGCGGCAAAACAGCTGCAGTTTTCGTATTCAATCATATCATAACTAGGTTTGGTGTCCCACAAGCAATCATCACTAACCATGGGAGCCATTTTCGAAACATCATGATGACTGAGCTTACAAGCCAGCTTGGTTTGCGCCACGATAGCTCCACTCCTTATTATCCGCAAGCCAACGGTTTGGTTGAATCCATCAACAAAGTTCTGGTTATCATGATCCGACGAACCATTGGTGTTCATCGGTCGAATTGGCACAACATGTTATTTTCAGCATTATGGGCATACCGGACCTCAGTGAAAAATTCAACAGGGTTCACTCCTTTCCAGCTAGTTTATGGCTTGGAAGCGGTGTTACCCATTGAATGCGAAATCCCATCACTTCAAATGGCTGTCGAATTACTTCCAGCTACTTCCGAAGAGGAGAAACGTTTATTATACTTGGCTAAATTAGATGAGACTCGACGTGACGCTACATTGGCAATCGAGACTCACGCGAAACGAATGAAAGCTCAGTATGATAGAAATGTAACACCTCGAAGTTTTTCAGAAGGAGACCTAGTGCTATTATATGATCAAGCTAACGATAAGCTAGGTGCTGGAAAATTCGTTCCCATGTGGCATGGACCCTACATTGTAAAGCGAAAGCTAGCAAAAGGGGCTTATGAGCTGGTTGATTTTGATGGGGACTCTTTGGGTAAACCCAGAAATGGACTTTACCTAAAGAGGTATTATGCTTAAATGGTGGATGGAGAAATTCTTTAGATAGGTTAGATTTTTTCTTTCTAGCTAGCGTGTTTGTTAGTTTAGTCAGTGTGCTTAGCTTAGAGAGTGTGTTTTTTCGTCGTTATTCTGGCTTATCTTGGTTTTACTCTTGATATTGCAGATGTCGACGCCTCTCCAAACATACATTGGATTTGCTGATGGTGCTTGTCGTAGTACACGGAATATCTCTTCCGCAGCTTGGGTTATCTATTCGCCCTCTGACGAGTTAGTTTCTATGCATGGGGTAAGCCTCGGTCAAACAACGAATAACATTGCAGAATACAGTGCAGTGGTTGAATTATTATCCGAATCTATTTCATTTGGAATTCGGCGTTTAATAGTGAGGTTAGATTCTGAACTTGTTGTATTACAACTTAATAGAGTTTATGCCATTAGAAATCCTGTGTTATTAAGGTTGTTTTTGAGAGTGCGTCTCTTGGAACGTGAATTTGATTACATTGAATATCAGCATATTCCAAGGTCTTTAAATACATTAGCAGATGCAATTGCTTCTCGAATGTTGGACAGACATTTACGATAATCATGCAAGTAAATTTAAAAACATTTCATCACATATGTTAAACAAGATAAGCCGGTAATAGTGATATATATAGATAGGAGTGTGTCAAAAAATATACATCGTCTTCGATCATAGGTTGAAAAACACCTTATGATCGGCAAAAATGATAAGTACAAAAAGTCAAAATGTCACATGTGGCTACAAAAGTGACTAGTCAATCACTGGTGGTGCTCTCTGTATGACACCACTGCACGGGCTACCTTACGCAAAAATCTCCTAAACGGTCCAGGGACCGCGACTACGAAGCGCTGAAGTCTGGTAGGAATGTCGTCCATAGTAGTCTCAGGTATATCTGCCGTGAGACGCTCTAGATCATGCTCCAACTCGGCTAGTACTTCTGTAGCCGCGTCCTGTGGGGCCGGTACCGGTGCAGCTGGATGTAGTCTATCAAAAGGCCGGAGGTTGGCTGGACGCTGTGGACCAACATCTGCATTTTGAAAATTTTACTGTTAGTTTTGAGACGATATATATGAAAAATAAAAAATACATAATTAGAAAACTTGTGAAAAATAAAGTACCTCTGTCATCCCATTGTTCTCCCGGTGGAAGAACCATGTCCGGATCACCTCTAAAATCCACTCCGGCATACGGAAAGTCCTGTATCGAAAAAACCTGGTCCTCTAACTAGTGAAAGTAACTATCTGAGAATCGAACCACCGCCGCGCCCTCGTCAGGATGCCGGGCCATCACCGCAACCCATCGTATCAGCTTTGGCTCCCGAGGACCCAAGATATCAACAGTGAGTTGCTGAGGGATCAGCATTGGAACTCTCTCCAAGGCAAAGCTCACGACTAGAGGCCCATATCCAAAAGTCTTTAGTCGTCCGTTCTTTGCCTTGGTCAGTTGGCTCTTCATATGAGCCGACACAGCTTCACACCAGTTGAAAATGGTGCCTTGGTAACAGTCAATTGCCATCCGCATTTGGGATCCGGAAGCAATGTGTAAAGCGGCCGCGCCGCAAATTCTGGTAACCGTGAACGCTATGACTTTGAGTTCACGCAGAGTGATGTGTTTTATCTCTATGCCTTTCTAATGGTGAGCCCCAGGTGTGCACCACTCGTCGCGGAGACTATCAAGGGATTGGCCACCCGGCCTAGTCCCCGCAAGACTAAGTTGCTCGCCTCTGTTCGGCAAGCCAGTGAGAAAGTATACATCCGAGGGCTCTATCTCGAGCTGGTGCCCTCCTATGTAAAAGCATTGTTCTTGAACGTTCCATCACTCAACCAGCCATTCCAAGAATCTTACCTGGCCCCTCATGCCCGGTATGGTCCAGTATTTGTATAACCCGCATGCTCTTAGGGCATCCAGGGAAGGTTGATGATTTATTGCAACTTCATCATCCTCTACATGCTCTCGTTCTCTCCAATCTAACATGGTTAATACCCTGCACATCAAAAATAGCAATTAGAAATTGATTTGGGAATTTTTGGTAGTTTTTTGAGGGAGTTGGGGTTTTGAAATGCGCACTTCTCGGAAGACGCACCCCGGCTTTGTAGCACAGGGCGCCCGGACGCGGCTGGCCTGAAGGCGGGCCGCGTCTTCCGACCATTTTCCCGTATGAGAAAAAGTCGGGGGACGCGGGTCATCCGAAGGGCACCCGCGTCCGCCGAGAGGCGCATTCCAAAACCAAAACCCCCCCAAAAAATGAAACTAAGACCTAAAAATTGATTCTAAACGGATAGAAATGCAGAGTAGGATGTGTAAAATACCTGGATAAGACGGCGTTCGATTCCGACGGTCGGATTTTCTGCAGCGACCACGGGAAATTTTCTTGTCAAAAGCTCCTTTTTCAACCTCAACAGTGAAACGGTAAAAATGACATGGTAAAAGGTCTTTTTATAGGTTTTTTGGATGAATTAGTTCATTTTTTACCATGAAAAGGTATTTCTCGATGTATTTTTGCCTATTTTAAACAGGTATGAGTAATGTGTTGCTTTTGTGCAGGACAAAGGGATCTCGAGGGAAATTGTAATTTTTCACAAACAAAAACATCAGAGTCATCTTTTAAGCCCTTTTCTGACTCCTAAAACATGAAAAGATCGCCGAGCGTTTCTTTTACACTCGTTAAAACAGAATTAAAAGACGGTCCCCTTTTAGCTCTTTTCTGACCGCAAAATCAGGAAAAGATTGCCGGGTTTTTGTCGTTTCAAACTCGATAAGGAAATAAAACGACGTGTCCTTGATCGCTTTTTACTTTTCAGGTCAACGACACTATTATGAAAGTACTCCTTGGTCGCAAGATCAAGCGGTTCCCCCAGGTATTATTTTATACTTTTTCGGGCTTGAGGGACACAAATGTACGAAAAAGTTCAACGTGGAGTCTCCTTTAGTTTTTTCAGACTCTCTAAAATTGAAAAACGCCGAGTTTCTCCTATACTGGGCTCGTTAAACTTTTACAGTAGAGGACCTGTTCAATTACAAACAGGAACGAACCACTCCTTCCTAGGGTTCGAATTTAAACTAGGTTGGACTCGTCCGAAGGATGAGCTTATAATCAAGCATATGTTATCCTCCTCAAGCTTGTTAAAAATAAAGAGGTACTTGCCAGAAATGGTGGGGGAAAAGAGAGAAGAATGAACCTGTTTGTTACCTTTTGTCTCGAAAGAAACTTTATCACCGCTCTTGAACACGACACTGTCTCATTCACCTGGGTTGGGAAATCTTTTACCTCACAGTTGATCAAACCACTTTGAAAGTCTTTAACCGGGTTCCGGGGATTAACTTTGAGATATTCGTCACCAAGCCATCTGTCGTGTCGTTATGTGTTCAAGAGGTCTGCAAGCAAAACTTTCATCTGCAAAATACTTGTCATCCATTTGACCATCCTTGAGTCAGTCCTTACAGCAACATTTCTTCAACTTGAACAATGATTTCGTGTTGCGGGCTCGCCTGCAACGGGTCGCTTTCTATCGACATCGACACATTATCTAGAAAGATGACTTAGGAATCGACAGTACCTTGAAGTCTGCATGCATCAATGGCAGGTTTCTCGCCTTTGACGTCAGTTTACATCATTGACTTTCGATCAAAGGATTCCGTGAAGTGTTCGACATCAAAACATCTATTCACATTTCACGGGTTGTGCTTGGTACTTTGAGAACCATTGACATTACTGGTGGTCTCTCTCACGCTTGTTAACAGTTTACATCATCGACTGGTAATCAAGTGGTTTCTAACATGTTCGACATCAAATCATTTAAATCACATGGCTAGAATCGTACCAATTCGGGAAGTAGAAGTGAAGACCCTGGATCTAGTTTCTACCATCCAGACTGCGAGGAGTTTTGTATTCATTATCTATGTAGACTAATCATAAACAGATGGCTGCGTCCATACTGTGTCTACAAAAGTCTATAAAAATGATGTACTGCAAGATCATTCCTGTATCAGAGTAGTTAGTCCATTAGTTAAAGTTTTGAATCTGAGTATGGGAATGCCTACCTCAGTGATGATATAATCTTATACATGTATTTTGTGTTGAAAATTGCAGGTTCCAACCAGGTCATCCACAAGACAATCCTTGAAATGATAAAGCGCTTCACCCTTCCTAGATATTACAAAACCCTAATCTATTCCAGGCTTCGCACTTTAGGGGGCAATCTGTTACACTAAAAAATGTCACCATGACTACTTACAGTTAGTATGGCTCAAATCAACAGTCATACTACCCTTTTTAGGCAAGTCTTATGCCTCTGCTATCCATCTCAAACTCAAAGAAGAGAGAAAGTCTTGTAAAAAATGTGTTTATCTCTGGGGTCGTAGGTTCTCTCAAGCCTTACCTGCGGGGACGCTCATAATGTTCACAAAGTCTGCGTCTTTGGACGCTCTGTATGTCAAAGGACAGGTGCGTCCTTCTGTAAAAGGCAAAATGCGCAAGTTTCATCTTAAAAAAGTTACTTGTGGTTACTTCTAGAACTTTCTAGAGGTCGGTTTGATGAAATGGATGCGCCTCCAGTTGGTTCATGTATCTCTATTAAGGGGGAACTTATCCCATCAATAAGGGAGCTATCCCACCCAAAGAGGAGGATTATCCCATTGATGGTGGACCTGAATAACCTCTTTACAGCACTATAAATAAAGGCATTGAGCCAGAGGGAGGGGAGGTTGAAGCTATACATTTTCTTTGGGTAAATGCTGCAGGAATTAGGACTCCCATTTAGAACCTTGTGAGGAGAGATTGTCTTTGCTTGATTCTACTTGGAAGTGGGTGAGCTTTGTCAAAGTAGAGGAAAACCCTTGATGGACCCTGGGAGGAACTTGCACAACACCAAGGCCAGGTTGTAAGAGTTTCTTTGTTTCGTTATTAATACAAACTGGTTCATTTTTCTCAATAGCTTGTGTTAATGAGTTATTTCATGTGTTCCTTGGTCTGCATGTTGAATATATGTTTTATTATATGAGATGCAAGTGCTTGGTAATTGTTTGATTGTTTGTGGTTGCAGGAATTGATGTGAAGGAGGAGCTCATCCGGATCGGCAAGGACGGACTACAACAACAGCGTTTTGGAATAAGGTAAGCCTAAACACTTGTAGTTTTCATATTTTAAAAGATGTATTTGGTGTGGTTGGGTCCTACGAGGTCTCAGGTGGTCTCCTAGAGGCTTTTCCCACACTCGGCCTTCAAAAGAAATCGTACAGGAA
The DNA here is from genome assembly GCA_031772625.1 of Pinus tabuliformis. Lineage (NCBI taxonomy): Eukaryota > Viridiplantae > Streptophyta > Pinopsida > Pinales > Pinaceae > Pinus > Pinus tabuliformis. The sequence continues at coordinate 1,950,473,902 of CM062816.1, forward strand.
AATCTACAGGAGGACATAGGAAATCTATAGGATGAAAAACAACGTTCTACAGGAGGCCTACAAGAGGAGGCCAACAACAGTTTTGGCTGTTTTGAGGGTGTGAGAGTGGGTGGAAAAGGTGGATGAAGGTTGGAATGAAGTGTTAGGGTACCTAGGGTCTACCAAGAATGATTGGGAGAGATAAAGATGATTGGATTTTCTCAAGGAGAGAGGAAGAAATTCTATGGAAAATACAGGAAACTAAGGCAGAATTGAGGGGAGACTTTGGTGACTTGTAGGGCATGGATCAGATGGAGGATGGGATGGTTGATAGGTTGGCCTGCTACTAGAAGATATCTGCTGCATAAACAACTAATAGTCAACCAATGAGATTAAGCAAGCAATGACATAAGTGCATCTAGAAAAAACAGAGTTTTGCATCAAACTAATCTAAACTATGATCTATGAAAGGAAATGCTGATAACTACTGCAAGAAAGGAGTGCATGGAAGAATACTATGGTAAATAAAGAAGTGAGCATGATGGAGAAGTTCTGAAGAAAAGCAAACTAGACTATTAACCAAATAAAAAGCTGTAAACACTAGAAGTACTATGAATGAGGAAAATCTGTGTTTTTGGGGCAGCAAGAGGGTCTTGGCCTCAAATCATGGTCCCAGAGGGAGGAAAAGAGGCCAAGGCATTGTTTCTAGCCTTTTAAATCTTTTCTTTACCACTGCTTAACCTGCTATAGAAAGCACAAATGGAAGAAAACTAATGAATCATTAAAAGCAACCTATTCTTAACCATGAAAGAAATACATCTAACAACAATCTAATATACAAAATGAAATAAAACATACAAATACAAGTAAAGAGGACCTTGGCTACTTGGATTGGGCCCTAACCCAAGAGCTTCAGCCCTCTAAGGTAACTCAGTGCTAACTCAAAAAGGATTCCATCTTTATTTCAAAACAATAACAAGATTACATGGAACTATCAAAATAATAAGCTCGAAGTTGAGCAAAGTTTACATAAGCAAAAGTACAACAAAAATCCAACAAAAATATGACCCTAGTGAGTTCCTAGGCCTCTCTACTTATACAAATGAGGCTACCAATAACTTCCTTAAAATCAGGGAGGCTTTCCTCCCAAAAATCGAGATAGTCATAGGTCATCCTCCACTTGCTCGGCTACCTAGTAATGCATGACTTGGCTACTTGTACTCTGAGCTGAATGAAAGGGAATTCAAAGTGAGGAGTAAAAAATGAGGGGGACTCCCTCCTATAAGTCCTCTCCTTTGTCCACTTAGAGTTATTGCTACCATTTGTACATTGGATCCTTGACTTTGACATCAAAAATCATCAATAATCTGCATTAAATACATGTTAGACCACATGGCATCATAACTAACTCAACTCACTCTATAAGCATAAATATAATTAGAAAATCATACAATAAGTTAAGAGAATGGTTGATTTGACAAGGTTAGGAGGTAAAATGAGCTCATATAATTAACCCATTTATGAGGCTTGTTAGGTTCCTATACCAATAGGTTTCATTTTTCATGATTGACCATGGAAGGGCCAAATATGTTCATCCTTTCATGCTGCAAAGGTTCCATATTTTGTATACAGAAAAAGAAAATTAAAAAATGAAAAGAGGGTATGCCTTAAAAGAATAATCAAAGGGCAAGAAGAATGAATTGGTCAACAAAAAGAAAAGAAAATGAACCCCAAAGAAAGACCAGGAAAGTGGCTAGTCAAAATGCCACTGCTATTCTATTTTGCAAGTTCAGAATGTGCAGATACTGTTGTTTATCACACTTGATGGATGGCCCAACAATTCAATCTGGACCACTCCATATTTAAATTTTCCGTTGTATAATAGAGAATGAAGGTCTGTCCAAACAGTTCAAGCTCGGCAGATGAGTAGATAGGTAGAGAAGTTAAGGGGCCCAACTGCTTAATCTGGGCCCTTGGAAGAGATAAGGGTAGACTTAGATAGGAGGGCAGTCAAAAGAAAAGAGAACAATCAGGGTTTGCTAGTCCAAATGCACCCAATCCGAAGGAAGAAAAAATGCTAGGTGTATTAGGCTGGGTAGGCAGTTTGAGGTTGCAGAAGCAAGTTTATGATCACTTTCGTCTTGTCAAGAAAGACTCATCTCATCAATGACATTGGTACCATGGCAGTTGTTTGGTTGTATAACAATGGAAGCATGACTAATTCCCCTTCATTCCCCCCAAAGATCATTTACTAACATCCCCTCAGGGACCTTGGGATCTGCCCAATAGTCTTGTTTCACTTCATTTTATGAGAAATACTAAGCTAAACTCTGAGTTTAGTTAGTGAAAAGAAGCCACATTTCTTGTGTAAAAATCATTATTCCATACTCCTTTCACTTCCCTATGCCTAAGTTTCTACTCCTTCACTCATGCAGTTTCATTCCACAAGGTCTCATTAAAATTTAACTCTATTATTTAGCTCCCTCAATCATTTTCCCACCCCTATTTTTACAAAAAAAAAAACTATATAAAAACCCAAAAATACTAAATATCCCCACCCCTTGGCACTATAGCCATATAACCCAAGTTCGGGGAATATTAAGTTCATTTGGGATTTGTATTAGCCCTTCCGTGTCCAAAATACTTGGGATTAATTTAACATCTGGTTAAATTAATAACCGTGCTAACCCTCCACCTAAACCATTTCCGCTCCAACGAAACATATAAAAACCCATTTTCCTAAAGTTTAAACTCCCGCCGCATTAACAAGCAATAAAATATTCGGCGGGTCCCGCGTCCAAAACTGCTCACCGTCCATCGTCACCCATCCGCCATCCGATCCAGCGCCCGCAATATCGCATGCCCCGATCTGCCGAAGGTTAGCGTCCGGGGGATGGGCGGTATTGCTGTCGTACCCCCGCCACGCGTCAATTTCCCGGCGTGATCGGAGCCCTCCCTTGCAAAACCACCCTGGGCCAAAGGCGGTGCGGGGAAAACCGCTTACCGCCCGCCACCTGCCCCCTGACATCAGGGCCATGTCACCATATGACGTCGCGTACACATCGGCCCCCCGCTCCTCTGCAGTACTACCACATCACTTGCTGACATCGCCGCCCCGCCAACGTGTCATGCCCACGTCACCATACACGCCAGCTGCCACGTCACCCTCCGTACCCGCTACACGCCAAAATTACGTTAGGATGACGTCATCCCAAAAAGCGCCAAAAAGTGCTAAAATGTCCAAATTTTGTTAAAAAGTCGTGAAAACGACGATTTCGCTTATTTTCTATTGTTGCGCCGGCGAAGAACGTGCATGCGGTTTTATAAACAATTTGCCACCAAACGTGCACAGTCCATCACCCTGTGAATTTGGCTCCATAGCTCAACCCCGCAGCTCGAGTTGTACCTGCTAATTGCCCTCTGCACCATCAAAAACAGGTATTTATCCACTGTTGACCCATAAACCTATTTTTTCAAAATTTCACCATTAAAATTGACTGAGGAGCTAGAATTCATAGAGAATTGCACTCCTACCTGTGCATCACCTCCTGTTAATATACTATGTGAGCCATTGTTCAGAAAACAAACCAGCAAACGTGCCCTCCTCTGCAAACTGGACATTAAAACGGACTTTGAGCCCATTTCCGCCGACAGATTCTCCAAACTACCCATGCATTGAGTCCCTTTGTCAAAATCCTCTGCAAAATTTTGCTCGTTTGGCTAAAAATCAATCCCATTCCCTCTGCAGTTTACTCACAGAGCCTATGAATCCAATGAATTCATTCAAAAAACCTATCTAAATTCCGCAAATTTGCTGTTTTACCATAAACTTTATACAGTGAGGCCATATCTATACCAAAGTCTAGTCTACCAGCTCCCTTACAAAGCTCCAGAGGCAATTTTCACTATTTAGTTGTTACACCAATCCAAATTCCAGATTACACCACAGAGCATTCAAAATGGCCACTCCAGTAGCCTTGAACATCACTCCTCTCAATGCACCTCACAAGGAACTTGAAGAATTACCTTTGGCTGATAGGGACCACCTAATTCAAGATTTGGTTGGTGATAGAAACCACTTGTAGACCTTCTGTCACCTGAGGAACAGTTACCTGAACAACAGTGACATATATGGCATTTGGGAATCAAACTTTGCCATCTACTTCCTCCCTTCTGTCAATGTCTTCCTTGAAATTATTTGCCTTTGCTGTGAAAACTATGACCCAACACAAAGGGCAGTCAAGTCTCCATCTAGGAGCACCCTCTTCCAAATAACTCCTGAGTCAATCAACCAAATGCTAAACTTCAAGCAAACTCAGCTTCTGGTCCCTTTTTCTATGAAATTCCTGCTTGATGAAGGTCCCAAACTCTCCAGCTTAGAGATAGCCCGAATTGCTAAAGTATTCATGAGAGCAGACCACCAGCCTACAGGGTCACCTCCTTTTCTCTATGTGCATTTCAATGAAGTGGGAAAACTACTAGTGGATATGATATCTTATGTGTTGGGCTTCAAAACAAGTGAACATATTGATCATACTATATTGGTCTTGCTGTCTGCATTTACTCCAGGACAGCCCCCTGCTGTCAAATACATTTATGCCAAATTTATTGCCAATAAGATACATGACCAACTGCTGAAACTGGATAGGGAGGTAGTCTTCAAATACTCATCTTACATCTACCATCTATTCATGTATTATCAGCCAGACTGCTTCCAATGCCCCATCAAAAGATTGGACTCTAAAGGAAAAAAAAGGTTTGTGATTTTCTGGACCTCAGTCTTTCATGAAGTCCACAACTCCCCTTATTCTTACTGTGAGTTTGTTGACATGTTTGTCTATCTAGTCTCTTGTCTCCTGATGAGAAATCCTCCTACTAGGCTATCCTATGATATGCAGAAAATATTGCAGCTTTCAAAGAACTACAAAATAGGTGACTGGTACTTTTACCAGAATCACACTGTCATTAGGATATATGGCTGTGAGCTCTGTCCCTACAGGCTCCCAAGATAGGTGCCAATGAGACTGTTTGCCTTGGAGTATTACAGGCAACTCATCAATTCAGATTTAACTCATTTTCATCGTGCCAAGAAAAAGGCTCGCCTGAAATTCAAAGACCAACTAGGCCACTTTGTCATGAACAAGAAAGAAGGTTGGCAAGATGCTGATCAAATATTGGGGGAGAAACTCAAGTTGAAAAGGAGTTTTTGGTGGGTCTCTTATGACCCAGATGGTTTTATCAACGCCAGAAAAATAAAATATAGGCTGTCAACCTATGAACATTGTAAAATCCCACAGATTGAACAATATGCTAATCAAGATGAGTGGGTGCAAGGCACACTAGTTGAAGAGTTCACTCAGGAAGAAATAATGGAGTGAAATGTCAAAGATTTGGAAAAAACTCTTGACTTGGATTCTTTTGAGCAGGTAATATTCAAACTGCCACAACAAGTCGGAGAACGCACACCAACAGCTGCAGCTTCACAAGCTGCCCAAGAAAGATCTACACCAGCAACAGGTACAGCAAAGGGCAAGGAGGTGATGGATGCAGAGCAAGAAACAGTGACAGAACAGCCTACCACCTCAAAGGAGCAGAGTCAAGGGCAAGCCCCTCCACTGCAGACAAAGGCACTACAAGTGCCAGCTTTACAGACTCCTCTTAATGAGGAAAGAGGCAAGAAGCGGGATAGGGAAGAAACTACACCTGCTAGTGTGTCAACCCAGCAACCAGAAGCCAAAAGACAGAGAGTTGATCCTCAAGTTGAGGAAGAAATTAGTGAAGAAGTCCTAGAGAGTCCGAGGAGGGAAAGAGAAACTAGCCAGCAAACACCTACTAGCTCATTCCAGCAAGAGCAAGAGAGGCAGCATGGTATGGAGGTGTCCTCCTCAAGGCAGCAAAGCAAGCAACCGCCCAGTATTAAAGGAACTTTCATGGAAATCAAGGCCCAAAATGAGTTGTTAAGAGTACAGCTGTATGATCAATTCCTCAAGAAAACACCCTCCAAACAGCAGAGATTAATGGCAGCTTATGACTTCAAGGAGGAAAAGATGATTCTAAGTCATTTCAAGCCTAAGATACCACAGCCACAGACAGCTGCAGACTATATAAAGACCAACTTAGAGGTCCTCTCCAAGGACATACACCCCATGGACCAAATTGAGCTACACAAGCAAACAGGTGAAATGGTCTATGCTACACTAGCAGACAAGGTTATGCTGGCCCATCAACTGAAGGAATCATTGAAAAATACAAACACTCAATTGGATTTGGAGAGAATGTCTTCCTCAGCCAAAGATAACAGAATAAAGACATTGGAGGAAATCATTGTGGAACTAGGGCATGATCCTAAGAAGGATTCCAAAGGCATCCAAGCCCTCATAAAGAAAAAAGAGGAAGATATTGCTGCACTCAGAAAACAATTGAGGTTACCTGCAACCATGCATACTCAAACTGCAGAACTTGTGCAAGAGAAAGAAGGGGAAGATACAATGGATTTTCTCATGAGGATGAATCAAAGGATAATTCAAATGGAGGAAGAGTTGGAGAAAGCATTGCAAGGCAAGCAGGGAGAGTCGACCTCCCAGCCACCTCAAACAGCTCCAACTGTTGCCACTGTTCCTCCCACACAAGCAGCAGCAATCCCTCCTGTTATCCCAGCATCCACAACAACTACATCAACTACAGATGCTACAGCAGCAACAACAACAACAGCACCAGAATCTAGCATGAGTATGGAAGAAATGATGAAAGCAGTCAAAGAGCTAGAAGTTCAGGTGACAGAGGTGAAAGAGGCCAAAGAAAAGTTGGCCAAGCTGGAGGCAAGCTATGACAAGTCCAAGATGATAGTGGCTAAGAAACAAAGGGAGATAAAAGCCTTGGACAACAAAATAAAGGCCTTAGAGAAGGAGCTTACTTTAGACAAAACTTTAGTTGAAATCAAGAAGATTTTGTGGGCCAAAATTGGCCAGTCAATCACTGACCAATGGAAATCGATTCAGACCATACATGAACAAATAGAATTGATAGGCTTAGCTCAATTTGAGAATCAAAGGGCCAAAGCATTATTGGGAAATATGCCTGAGCAAGCCAACAGAATGATTCACTTTATAAACACTCATACCAAAGAGGAGTTGGTAGCTCTGGATATCAGTAGCAGGACATATACTATTCTAACAGTAAAATAGGTGCTGACCCTGAGAAATTTTGTGCAGACTCTAGAAAGAAAGTGCCAGGAAATGCAAGCAGAAATAAATGACTTCAAACTAAAGATTGCAGCACTACAAAGCAGAGGGTTACCCAGCTTATTAACCAGTAGTGGCAGACTGCTGACCCATGAACAATATACTACTAGGATGAATAACGATATTTCCAATCAGATTACAGCATCCTCAAGTACCTCAGAAGCAACAGGGCCTCCCTTTGGACAAAATCTTTATGACAAGCTAGAAAATATGTTCTACATTGAACATGAGATAAATCACCTGTTTGAGTTTCAGCCCAACTTTTACAGATATACTGAAGCTAATGAAACACTCATAAAGATACAAAGACATCAGCTGCCTACAGAGGATTGGTGGCAGGCAATGCTGGAAATTCTACCCAGATAATTTGATTTCTGTTCCTTTTTTTTGGTCAGCTACAGATCAGCAACTTCACATACGCAGGCCACTGGTTAAAGCATGAAAACAGTAGACAGAATAAGTCAAATGGTGATGACAGCTCTTTAATGAAAGACCAAGTATGGATGACAAGGCCACGACAGCAAAGCAGTGACGTAGCAAAACAACAAGACAGCAAACACAGGAACCACAGATTAAAGACGCAGGTCCAGCCATCTCACTCAATCTAGAAAGTCAAATATCTTTGACAAATTGGACAGCTAGCACACCAACAATTACTGCAGCATTTATTTCTCTCATTTACTTCTTTTGGAGAGTTGGTGAAGAAAGTTATTGCATGAAGACTTATCTACAAGATATTTTGTATATCATTTTTGTATAAATACCTCCCCATAGAATGTATCTGGGGTTGGTGATTTTCTCTCTGGGATGTGCTATAAATTTTGAGATTGTTTTAATACAAAAGCTGTTGAAGTTCACTGTTGCTGACCGTCTGGATGTGGATTTGATGTTCTGAGACCTGCTACAGAATTCCTGTGTCATTCTATGGAACAATAAGTTATTCTAAACTGTGTTTTATGTTTTCTGTGTTTGCAAATTTCATGTATGTTCCATAATCTTGGTAACAGAGAAGAAGAATAGCCCAGGATTTGTCTAAATGCACCCTGTGTTCAATCTCTGCTATTAATTATGTTTTCTTCAGAATTAGTCATAAATATGAATTCTTAGCTGCTCATGTTTGCACTGATTCTTTCACTTTGAATATTACCTAGGAATTCTTCATTGCTCCTTGATAATATTCATGCACTTTCCCTCTGCCAGCATAATGAAAGATTCTTGATTGCCTTTCATTCCCTGACTTCATTCCATCAATTTCAGATTTGAAAATTGTTCCAAAACTGCCTATCTTGCTCTGTAGCATTACCATTTACCCAAGAAACACTTTCAACGGGACAACATCATCGACTCCATTGTCCAATAGTATAGACTGTTTTGGACTTGCATCCCAGCTCTACCTGAAATCACCATCCAACAAACTTAAAACAAAACCCTGTACATCATAACTAGCCTAAAATATTTCAAAACAAAGCTAAATTACAAAGAGAGAGCCCTCTCTGGTTGCAGGTAGGCTAGAACCTGCAGCTAAAAGGTTGGTTAGTGGTTACCTCAGCCGTATTCCCTTCAGGAGGTAGGGAACAACCTGAGTGATAACATCATTGGCGACTCGACTGGGAAAATCTGAATGACTATTTGTAACTGCTATTTATTTTCTAAAGCTACAGATGGAGCCTGAAGTTAGCCAGCTAGCCTTTGAAACCGTCTTTGCTCTGCATTTACAGGAGTAAATAAAAGCTGCTTCAGTCAATCTCCAGTATAGTTTTAGGCTTCAAACAGCTGTCCAAAGATTTGATCAGTTCCCTCTGTTTCAATATATTCAAAGGAAAGCCCAAAGCCTCATATCTTTCAAACAATTTCCTGTAGAAATATTGTGAAAAACTATGATCTTAAAACATTCCCAGAAAATACCAAAAACAAATTTAGAAGTTGGCTAGAAAGAAGAAAACCCAGTACACCAGGTCAAACCCTGACCCAGATCCTCCAGCTATTTTTGAAAATCCCAACTTGATTCCTAAGACCCTTAGGAAACAAGGAACTCAAGAAAATTCTGTTGATTTAGACCTTCAAACAGTTCAGCAGAGCTATATCCCAACTCCTGCTAAAGCCTCAATCCGTCCTTACATTACTGCTGCTTCTCCTAGTTCTTCATCCACCTCTCAAAGCACCTTCTCCACACCTCCATCCACTGCACATATTTCTACTCCAGTCCCTGCTGTTTCAGCTATCCCATTTTTTCCTGTTGCCCCATTTATCCCTGTAAATATGGTGAACCGTTATGCTCCTCTACAGTTGCCTGGAAATCTAGGGGCTATGCCTCAGGATTATCAGAGTAAAATCACATATTTTGATGGTACTAGCGCTTATACAGCCCAGCAACACACCAAGAAAATGCAGGATTATTTTGAGAAATATGAAATAGATGATGATGATGTGAGAATGAAGATTTTTGTCCAAAGTCTAACTGGTGATGTAAGGATTTGGTTTAGAGCACTTGCTGCAAATTCTATAGCTGATTCAGAAGCTCTTTATCAATCCTTTTTAAACAGATGGGAGAAGAAGAAAGACCCCTTACACATTTTAACAGAATATGACAATTTGAAAAGAGGCCCACAAGAAACTGTCCAAGACTATTGTGCTAGGTTCAACAATGTTTATAATGCTATTCCTCAAAACCTTAGACCTCCACCTGATTTAGCTTTGATCAAATTCCCTGATGGATTTGATTCTAACATGGCATACCAACTGAGGGAAAGAGTCCCTCCAAGTTTAGTAGACATGTAGAATATAGCTGTTAGTGTGGAGGCAAACCTAATTGCTAAACGAAATCGGGCAAGAGCTTAAAGAAGGACAACTTTCAAAGAAGAACCTTCGGCATTTGAACAAAAACTTGATGCAATCATCAAAGGTATGGACAGACTTGGAGATAGGGTGGAAACTATTGAAAGGAAATCATCATGGGAAGGGCAACCAAGTAACACTGCAAGGAACCCAAACTTTAGAAAAAATCAAAATCCAAATGTTGGAAGGGCTGGCCCTGACCAGAACATCAGACCTCCATTTCAAGAGAACTATGCCAAAGCCTCAACCTCTAGTGAGCCAGTAGAGGACACCCAAATCAACTTGATGGGGTTAAACATTGAGCAACAAATTTTTCTAACACAACATGACCAAGAGGCTCACAATTTCAATCAATTCCAAACCAAATCCGGAGAGTCATTTGATTTTAGGGAAGGCTATGATGCAACAGTCTATGAGGTTCATAAACAGTACAAATTAAGAAGTAGAACCATAGATGTGCCTGAAGCTACCAAGCTAAAGGATATCAAGCAGCCAAAGAAAGCAAGAGATAAAGCTGTCCTGATAGAACCCTCCACTAAAGCAGACCCAGACCCAAAGTAATTCACTATGGAAGATATATCAGACTTACAGCCTTCAAGGAACCAATCATTCACATCCCATTCTTCAAAAAAAAATTTGAATCACCCTCTTGAAAATAATTTCAAATCAGATGTACCTCAAAACAACACTCCTGATAAAGAGAAAATCACTGAAAATTCAGCTGAAAAGGAAAAGTCTGTTGTTCATAATACGAAAATTCAGATAGAAAAACCTTTTAACTTAGAAACAGAAATAGGTAAGCTGAAAATAGCTATTCCTCTCTCTGAATTGGCCAAACATGAAGTTTATAGACAGCAAATCAATAGGTCACTGCAGATACCAGAGAACAGGGATGCAGTTAATGTTCTAGATGATCAACTAGAACTGATTTTTGGTCCTGAAGTCATTGGTAAAACGGTAGATGGAGGGGTTCCTCCATTCTATGTGAGCTTAAACATTCATGACAAGGTGCTGCATAATGTTATGTTTGATTTGGGAGCTTCCCATAACCTAATGCATAAATCTGTGATGGAAAGACTAGATCTAGACATCACAAGGCCATACAAAGACTTGTTCTCATTTGATTCCAGCCAGGTCAGGTGTCTAGGCCTAATCAAAGATCTTTTTGTATCCTTGGTCCAATATCCAGCCAAGACAATCTTGATGGATGTGGTAGTAGCTGATATTCCACCTAAGTATGGTATTCTTTTGTCCAGATCCTGGGGTGCAAAACTCCAAGGGTCTTTGCAACTAGACATGTCCTATGCCACTATTTCAGTCTTTGGACAGCCAAAGAGATTATACCGGGAAACACTAATAAAATATGTGGTGAGCAGTCAAGAGAAACCCCAAAACTTCCCCATCTATTCTATGCATTCCGACATGGATTCATTCATCTTATACAATGCTGAGATGTGTCCCAAAACTGATGTCAAACTCCTCATAGCACCACAAACACAAAGCATAGAGGAACAATCCAATGCCCAAGATCATAAAATTATTGATATAATTGATGTAACAAAGGAGAATGACATACCATATGAGTTACAAGAGCCAAATCTGCCCATTGAACAAGCTTCCAAAACTCTTAAGGCTAATCATAACCAAGAGATCTTATGGTACTTAGAGTTTGATGGCTCTGTGAACAAATTAGGAGCAGGGGCAGGGGTTTGGATACACAACATGCAAAATGACCATGCTGAAGGTCATGCATATAGGTTAAATTTCAGATGCACAAACAATATGGCCAAGTATGAAGCCCTTTTGTTAGGTCTCAAGCTCATTAAACGTCTAGGTGAAACCAAGGTTTCAATTCTAGGGGATTCAGATTTGATTATACAGCAGATGAAGGGAAATTTTGTTACAAATGATCTTAGGTTAAGAGCTTACAGAGGGGCAGCCATTGAAATACTTAACACCTTCTCAGAAACTCAGCTCACCAAAATCTCTAGAAAGCACAATTTACATGCACACAGCTTGGCAACTTTTGCCAGCACTTGCAAGCTACCTTTTGAGCCCAACCACCACTTCACTACTGAAATCAAACACAGACCTGCTGTCCCAGATAATGTCAAAAATTAGCAGGTCTTTGAGAATGATACACAGATAAATAATTTTCTCACTTTGAAGGAGGAATTCTCAAGTATAAACATTGATACCAACACCATGGATGACCAACAGCGGATAGACAAAACTGAGCAAACTATCTCAGCTGAAACAACAAATTTGATTTTGCACCCAACAACGTTTGATGACAAAGATTTACAAGAACTGAAGCAAACAGACCTTTATGAATTGGTTGAGGCAGAATCTGAAGTAATTGAACTAGAGGATAATTTTCTGCCTACAGGCTTAACTCCTTTGGAGGACATATTTGATTCAAATGACATTTCTAGAAAGTCAAAGATGCAACCACTGAATGTAGAAATTGAGGACTGTAACATTGGAACCATAGAAAATCCCAAAATGATAAAACTATCCAAAGCATTGCCTGATGATCAAAAGCTAAAATACATTGAGTTGTTTAAAGAGTTCCAAGATGCCTTTGCCTGGAGTTATGAGGACCTCAAGTCCTATGATACTTAGGTCATCCAACATACTATACCCTTGAAAGAGAATCAAAAACCTTTTAAACAAAAGCTTAGAAGGGTGAATCCTATCCTCCTCCCCCTGATTGAAAAGGAAGTTAAACGAATGTATGAAGCTGGAATCATTGCACCTATCAGATTCTCAGAATGGATTTCAAATATAGTGCCTACTAGGAAGAAAACCGTAGAGATAAGACTGTGTGTTGACCTAAGAAATTTGAAAAAAGTCTCTCTCAAAGACCACTACCCCTTACCAAAGATGGATCATATCCTACAAAGGGTAGTAGGAGCTTTTAGGATCTCATTGTTAGATGGATTCTCAGGATTCAATCAGATTTTAGTGCACCCGGATGATCAAGACAAAACCGTCTTCACAACACCTTGGGGAACCTTCAAATATGTGAAAATGCCTTTTGGACTCAAAAATTCAGGCGCCACTTTTCAAAGAGCAATGGACATAGCCTTTGCCAAAGAGATCCATGATTTCTTAGTTATATACCTTGATGATCTCACTGCTTTCTCAAAATCGGACCAAGAACATTTAGAACATTTGATGCAAGTGTTTCTAATTTGCAGAAAACATGGCATATCATTGAACCCAAAGAAATCACTGTTTGGCCTAGAAGAAGGCAAACTCCTAGGTCATATAATTTCAAAAGATGGCATTAGGATTGACCCGGACAAAATTCAAGCTATCCTCCAAGTCCCTCATCCAAGAAACATTAAGGAATTACAAGCTTTTTTAGGGAAGATCAATTTTCTAAGAAGATTCATTCCTAATTTGGCTGAGCTAATAAGACTGTTGAATAATATGCTGAAGAAAGATTCTAAAATAAAATGGACAATGGAAGCTAAACAAGCCTTCGACGACATCAAAGCAGCCCTAACAAAAACACTAGTCCTCACAAGTCCCAAGTTTGATAAAAATTTCATCATCTTTTCCTTTGCATCTGAGCATACTATTGCTGCTGTCCTATTACAAAAGGATGATCAAGGGTGTGAGAAGCCCATTGCTTTCTTCAGCAAAGCCCTTAGAGATGCCCCCTTAAAGTATCAGATCATGGAAAAACAATCTTATGCCCTTGTAAAGGCCACCAAGGATTTCAGAGTCTATATCTTGTATTCACATGTCATTACTTACGTTGCAAATGCTGTGGTCAAGGACATTTTAACTCAAGAAGGAATTGAAGGTAAGAGGGGCAAATGGATAGCCAACATCTTAGAGTATGACATTGAAATCAAGCCTACAAAACTCATAAAAGGACAAGGATTAGCCAAACTGATGACTAAAACCAATTTTCAAGCCCATGACATCAATGAAATGGATAACGAACAGGAGATGGCGACTCCACAGATCAATCAAGCCTTTTTACAATCGCCTTGGTATGCTGACATATGTTTTGTATTGTTAAACCTGCAAGCTCCTCCAGGGTTATCCAGGACAAAAAAGAGATTCTTAAAAATGAAAGCATCAAAGTTTTGTATTATAGACAATGTTTTTATTTGGAAAAATCATGAAGGTATTTTGCTTAATTGCCTAACATTGGATGAAACTGACAATGTACTCAAGGAATTTCATGCAGAAGACTGTGGAGGACACTTGTATTGGAAATCAACAGCTGATAAAATCCTAAGGGCTGGATTTTATTGGCCTTCCCTGTTTCCTGATGTGAAAAAATTTGTAATGTCTTGCCACAAATGCCAGATCTTTGAAGGCAAGAGAAAGCTGTTACCTTTTCCCCTCAAACCTATTTCAACTGAAAGATGATTTCAGCAATGGGGTTTAGACTTCATTGGTGAAATTCATCCTTCCTCTTTTGGCCAACACAAGTGGATTCTGACTGCCACAGACTACTTTACCAAATGGATAGAAGCCATCCCTTGTAGGCAAGCCAATGACTCAATCATCATGCAATTCTTAGAATCCAATATCCTCTCTAGATTTGGCTGCCCAGAAAAGATCATTACAGATAATGCAGCAGCCTTCAAATTTAAAAGAATGATCAGTTTTTGCCATAAATACCACATTACCTTGGGCCACTCCATAGCCTATTACCCTCAAGGTAATGGCCTAGCCGAGTCATCCAACAAAAGCCTCATCAATATCATAAAAAAGGTCTTGGAGGAAAATAAAAAGAATTGGCATAAAAAACTTGTGAATGCACTTTGGGCAGACAGATTGACCACCAAAAGATCCATTGGAACAAGCCCGTATGAATTGGTTTATGGAATGGAGGCAAGATTCCCTTCTTCTGTGGGAATACCAGTGATAAAGTTACTACAATAAATACAAGCAGAACCTAATGATATTGAAAGAAGGATCAATCAAACTATTCACTTGCAGCAAACGAGAGAAGAAGTATATCAGAGAACCCAGGTTCTTCAAGATAAACTCAAGAAGATCTTTGACAAAAGAACAAAAGCTAAAGATTTCTTCATAGGAAACAAAGTGCTGAGGTGGGACTCTAGAAGGGAAGACAAAGGAAAGCATGGCAAATTTGATTTCCTGTGGAATGGACCTTATATCATTCAGGCTGTACAAGGTAACAACACCTATTTTTTGAAGAGTTTGGATGGCACAGATACTGAGGAGGGCCCAGTCAATGGGCGAATGCTCAAGCATTATTTTGATTCCTGTTGATCAACACAACACAACTATATATTGTACATAAATAATTGTATTTCCACCAGTTTTCATTTACAGCAATTGAATAAGGAACAAGATGCAACAGATTTTGAGGAAAAAGTCAAGGAAATACACCACTTTTGGTGTTTATTTTGAATTTACCACAAGAGATCAAGAAGAAGACTTCTGAACAATAAAGATGATGAAAAACACCCAAAAAAACCAGCAAAAGACAGAGCTGTAATTTTGAGCAGATCAGCTCATGAGGAGTGTACACATGCTACAAAGGTGCAGATCATTGGTTCCCAGGAGAAGGAAGTTTTAAATTACAGCAACCAACTATGAATAAGGCCATCTGACTTGTTGTTCTTGGCTTTTCACTAGGAAAAGCCATCCCCAAGTGGAGCCACTGTTAGGTTCCTATACCAATAGGTTTCATTTTTCATGATTGAACATGGAAGGGCCAAATATGTTCATCCTTTCATGCTGCAAAGGTTCCATATTTTGTATACAGAAAAAGAAAATTAAAAAATGAAAAGAGGGTATGCCTTAAAAGAATAATCAAAGGGCAAGAAGAATGAATTGGTCAACAAAAAGAAAAGAAAATGAACCCCAAAGAAAGACCAGGAAAGTGGCCAGTCAAAATCCCACTGCTATTCTATTTTGCAAGTTCAGAATGTGCAGATACTGTTGTTTATCACATTTGATGGATGGCCCAATAGTTCAATCTGGACCACTCCATATTTAAATTTGCAGTTGTAGAATAGAGAATGAAGGTCTGTCCAAACAGTTCAAGCTTGGTAGATGAGTAGATAGGTAGAGAAGTTAAGGGGCCCAACTGCTTAATCTGGGCCCTTGGAAGAGATAAGGGTAGACTTAGATAGGAGGGCAGTCAAAAGAAAAGAGGACAATCAGGGTTTGCTAGTCCAAATGCACCCAATCCAAAGGAAGAAAAAATGCTAGGTGTATTAGGCTGGGTAGGCAGTTTGAGGTTGCAGAAGCAAGTTTATGATCACTTTTGTCTTGTCAAGAAAGACTCATCTCATCAATGACATTGGTACCATGGCAGTTGTTTGGTTGTATAACAATGGAAGCATGACTAATTCCCCTTCATTCCCCCCAAAGATCATTTACTAACATCCCCTCAGGGACCTTGGGATCTGCCCAATAGTCCTGTTTCACTTCATTTTATGAGAAATACTAAGCTAAACTCTGAGTTTAGTTAGTGAAAAGAAGCCACATTTCTTGTGTAAAAATCATTATTCCATACTCCTTTCACTTCCCTATGCCTAAGTTTCTACTCCATCACTCATGCAGTTTCATTCCACAAGGTCATATTAACATTTAACTCTATTATTTAGCTCCCTCAATCATTTTCCCACCCCTATTTTTAGAAAAAAAAAACTATATAAAAACCCAAAAATACTAAATATCCCCACCCCTTGGCACTATAGCCATATAACCCAAGTTCGGGGAATATTAAGTTCATTTGGGATTTGAATTAGCCCTTCCGCGTCCAAAATACTTGGGATTAATTTAACATCTGGTTAAATTAATAACCATGCTAACCCTCCACCTAAACCATTTCTGCTCCAACGAAACATATAAAAACCCATTTTTCTAAAGTTTAAACTCCCGCCGCATTAACAAACAATAAAATATTCGGCGGGTCCCGCGTCCAAAACTGCTCACTGTCCATCGTCGCCCGTCTGCCGTCCGATCCAGCGCCCGCGATCCAACGGCTAGTGGCAATATCGCATGCCCTGATCTGCCGAAGGTTAGCGTCCGGGGGATGGGCGGTATTTCTGCCGTACCCCCGCCACGCGTCAATCTCCCGGTGTGATCGGAGCCCTCCCCTGCAAAACCACCCTGGGCCAAAGGTGGTGTGGGGAAAACTGCTTACTGCCCGCCACCTGCCCCCTAACATTAGGGCCACGTCACCATATGACGTTGCGTACACATCGGCCCCCCGCTCCTCTGCAGTACTGCCACATCACCTGCTGACATCGCCGCCCTGCCAATGTGTCATGCCCACGTCACCATACATGTCAGCTGCCACGTCACCCTCCGTGCCCACTACGCACCAAAATTACGTTAGGATGATGTCATCCCAAAAAGCGCCAAAAAGCACTAAAATGTCCAAATTTCGTTAAAAAGTCGTGAAAACGACCATTTCGCTTATTTTCTATTGTTGCGCCAGTGAAGAACGTGCATGCGGTTTTATAAACAATCTGCCACTAAACATGCACAATCCATCACCCTGAGAATTTGGCTCCATAGCTCAACCCCGTAGCTCGAGTTGTACCTGCTAATTTCCCTCTGCACCATCAAAAACAGGTATTTACCCACTGTTGACCCATAAACCCTGTTTTTTCAAAATTTCACCATTAAAATTGACTGAGGAGCTAGAATTCACAGAGAATTGCACTCCTACCTGTGCATCACCTCCTGTTAATATACTATGTGAGCCATTGTTCAGAAAACAAACCAGCAAATGTGCCCTCCTCTGCAAACTGGCCATTAAAACGGACTTTGAGCCCATTTCCGCCGGCAGATTCTCCAAACTGCCATGCATTGAGTCCCTTTGTCAAAATCCTCTGCAAAATTTCACTCGTTTGGCTAAAAATCAATCCCATTCCCTCTATAGTTTACTCATAGAGCCTATGAATCCAGCGAATTCATTCAAAAAACCTATCTAAATTCCGCAAATTTGCTATTTTACCATAAACTTTACATAGTGAGGCCATATCTATACCAAAGTCTAGTCTACCAGCTCCCTTACAAAGCTCCAGAGGCAATTTTCACTGTTCAATTGTTACACCAATCCAAATTCCAAATTACACCACAGAGCATTCAAAATGGCCACTCCAGCAGCCTTGAACATCACTCCTCTCAATGCACCTCACAAGGAACTTGAAGCATTACCTTTGGCTGATAGGGACCACCTAATTCAAGATTTGGTTGGTGATAGAAACCACTTACAGACCTTCTGTTAGCTGAGGAAAAGTTACCTGAACAACAGTGACATTTATGGCATTTGGGAATAAAACTTTCCCATCTACCTCCTCCCTTCTGTCAATGTCTTCCCTGAAATTATTCGCCTCTGCTGTGAAAACTATGACCCAACACAAAGGGCAGTCAAGTCTCCATTTGGGAGCACCCTCTTCCAAATAACTCCTGACTCAATCAACCAAATGCTAAACTTCAAGCAAACTCAGCTTCTAGTCCCTTTTTCAATGAAATTCCTGCTTGATGAAGGTCCCAAACTCTCCAGCTCAGAGATAGCCCAAATTGCTAAAGTATTCATGAGAGCAGACCATCAGCCTACAGGGTCGCCTCCTTTTCTCTATGTGCATTTCAATGAAGTGGGAAAACTACTAGTGGATATGATATCTTATGTGCTGGGCTTCAAAACAAGTGAACATATTGATCATACTATACTGGTCTTGTTGTCTGCATTTACCCCAGGACAGCTCACTGCTGTCAAATACAATTATGCCAAATTTATTGCCAATAAGATACATGACCAACTGCTGAAACTGGATAGGGAGGGAGTCTTCAAATACTCATCTTACATCTACCATCTATTCATGTATTATCAGCCAGACTACTTCCAATGCCCCATCAAAAGATTGGACTCTAAAGGAGAAAAAAGGTCTGTGATTTTCAGGACCTCAGTCTTTCATGAAGTCCACAACTCCCCTTATTCTTACTGTGAGTTTGTTGACCTGTTTGTCTATCCACTCTCTTGTCTCATGATGAGAACTCCTCCTGCTAGGCTATCCTATGATATGCAGAAAATATTGCAGCGCTCAAAGAACTACAAAATAGGTGACTGGTACTTTTACCAGAATCACACTATCATTAGGATATATGGCTGTGAGCTCTGTCCCTACAGGCTCCCAAGATATGTGCCAATGAGACTGTTTGCCTTGGAGTATTATAGGAAACTCATCAATTCAGATGTAACTCATTTTCATAGTGCCAAGAAAAAGGCTTGCCTGAAATTCAAAGACCAACTAGGCCCCTTTGTCATGAACAAGAAAGAAGGTTGGCAAGATGTTGATCAAATATTGGGGGAGAAACTCAAGTTGAAAAGGAGTTTTTGGTGGGTCCCTTATGACCCAGATGGTTTTATCAACACCAGAAAAATAAAATATAGGCTGTCAGCCTATGGAAATTGTAAAATCCCACAGATTGAACAATATGCTAATCAAGATGAGTGGGTGCAAGGCACACTAGTTGAAGAGTTCACTCAGGAAGAAATAATGGAGCGAAATGTCAAAGATTTGGAAAAAACTCTTGACTTGGATTCTTTTGAGCAGGTAATATTCAAACTACCACAACAAGTCGGAGAAGGCACATCAACCGCTGTAGCTTCACAAGCTGCCCAAGAAAGATCTACACCAGCAACAGGTACAGCAAAGGGAAAGGAGGTGATGGGTGCAGAGCAAGAAACAGTGACAGAACAGCCTACCACCTCAAAGGAGCCGAGTCAAGGGCAAGCCCCTCCACTGCAGATAGAGGCACTACAAGTGCCAGCTTTACAGACTCCTCTTAATGAGGAAAGAGGCAAGAAGCGGGATAGGGAAGAAACTACACCTGCTAGTGTGTCAACCCAGCAACCAGAAGCCAAAAGACAGAGAGTTGATCCTCAAGTTGAGGAAGAAATTAGTGAAGAAGTCCTAGAGAGTCCGAGGAGGGAAAGAGAAACTAGCCAGCAAACACCTACTAGCTCATTCCAGGAAGAGCAAGAGAGGCAGCATGGTATGGAGGTGTCCTCCTCAAGGCAGCAAAGCAAGCAACCACCCGGTATTAAAGGAACTTTCATAGAAATCAAGGCCCAAAATGAGTTGTTAAGAGTACAGCTGTATGATCAATTCCTCAAGACAACACCCTCCAAACAGCAGAGATTAATGGCAGCTTATGACTTCAAGTAGGAAAAGATTATTCTAAGTCATTTCAAGCCTAAAATACCACAGCCACAGACAGCTACAGACTGTATAAAGACCAACTTAGAGGTCCTCTCCAAGGAAATACACCCCATGGACCAAATTGAGTTACACAAGCAAACAGGTGAAATGGTCTATGCTACACTAGCAGACAAGGCTATGCTGGCCCATCAACTGAAGGAATCATTGAAAAATACAAACACTCAATTGGATTTGGAGAGAATGTCTTCCTCGGCCAAAGATAACAGAATAAAGACATTGGAGGAAATCATTGTGAAACTAGGGCATGATCCTAAGTAGGATGCCAAAGGCATCCAGGCCCTCATAAAGAAAAAAGAGGAAGATATTGCTGCACTCAGAAAACAATTGAGGTTACCTGCAACCATGCATCCTCAAACTGCAGAACTTGTGCAAGAGAAAGAAGGGGAAGATACAATGGATTTTCTCATGAGGATGAATCAAAGGATAGTTCAAATGGAGGAAGAGTTGGAGAAAGCACTGCAAGGCAAGCAGGGAGAGTCGACCTCCCAGCCACCTCAAACAGCTCCAACTGTTGCCACTGTTCCTCCGACACAAGCAACAGCAATCCCTCCTGTTATCCCAGCATCCACAACAACTACATCAACTACAGATGCTACAGCAGCAGCAACAACAACAACACCAAAATCTAGCATGAGTATGGAAGAAATGATGAAAGCAGTCAAAGAGCTAGAAGTTCAGGTGACAGAGGTGAAAGAGGCCAAAGAAAAGTTGGCCAAGCTGGAGGCAAGCTATGACAAGTCCAAGATGATAGTGGCTGAGAAACAAAGGGAGATAAAAGCCTTGGACAACAAAATAAAGGCCTTAGAGAAGGAGCTTACTTTAGACAAAGCTTTAGCTGAAATCAAGAAGATTTTGTGGGCCAAAATTGGCCAATCAATCACTGACCAATGGCAATCGATTTAGACCATACATGAACAAATAGAATTGATAGGCTTAGCTCAATTTGAGAATCAAAGGGCCAGAGCATTATTGGGAAATATGCCTGAGCAAGCCAACAAAATGATTCACATTCTAAATACTCATACCAAAGAGGAGTTGGCAGCTTCGGATATTAGTAGCATGACAGATACTATTCTAATAGTAAAAAAGGTGCTGACCCTGAGAAATTTTGTGTAGACTCTAGAAAGAAAGTGCCAGGAAATGCAAGCAGAAATAAATGACTTCAAACTAAAGATTGCAGCACTACAAAGTAGAGGGTTACCCAGCTTATTAACCAGTAGTGGCAAACTGCTGACCCATTAACAGTATACTGCTAGGATGAATAACTATATTTCCAATCAGATTACAGCATCCTCAAGTACCTCAGAAGCAACAGGGCCTCCCTCTGGACAAAATCTTTATGACAAGCTAGAAAATCTATTCTACATTGAACATGAGATAAATCACCTATTTGAGGTTCAGCCCAACTTTTACAGATATACTAAAGCTGATGAAACACTCATAAAGATACAAAGACATTAGCTGCCTACAGAGGATTGGTGGCAGGCAATGCTGGAAATTCTACCCAGATAATTTGATTTATGTTCCTTTTTTTTGGTCAGCTACAGATCAGCAGCTTCACATACGCAGGCCACTAGTTAAAGCATGAAAACAGCAGACAGAATAAGTCAAATGGTGACTACAGCTCTTTAATGAAAGACCAAGTATGGATGACAAGGCCACGACAGCAAAGCAGTGACGCAGCAAAGCAACAAGACAGCAAACGTAGGTACCACAGATTAAAGACACAGGTCCATCCGTCTCACTCAGTCTAGAAATTCAAATATCTCTGACAAATTGGACAACTAGCACACCAACAATTACCGCAGCATTTATTTCTCTCATTTACTTCTTTTGTAGAGTTGGTGAAGAAAGTTATTGCATGAAGACTTATCTACAAGATATTTTGTATATCATTTTTGTATAAATACCTCCCCATAGAATGTATTTGGGGTTGGTGATTTTCTCTCTGGGCTGCGCTGTAAATTTTGAGACTGTTTTAATACAAAAGCTGTTGAAGTTCACTGTTGCTGACCGTCTGGATGTGGATTTGATGTTGTGAGACCTGCTACAGAATTCCTGTGTCATTCTATGGAACAATAAGTTATTCTAAACTGTGTTTTATGTTTTCTGTGTTTGCAAAATTCATGTATGTTCCATAATCTTGGTAACAGAGAAGAAGAACAGCCCAGGATTTGTCTAAATGCACCCTGTGTTCAATCTCTGCTATTAATTATGTTTTCTTCAGAATTAGTCATAAATATAAATTCTTAGCTGCTCATGTTTGCACTGATTCTTTCACTTTGAATATTACCTAGGAATTCTTCATTGCTCCTTGATAATATTCATGCACTTTCCCTCTGCCATCATAATGAAAGATTCTTGATTGCCTTTCATTCCCTGACTTCATTCCACCAATTTCAGATTTGAAAATTGTTCCAAAACTGCCTATCTTGCTCTGTAGCATTACCATTTACCCAAGAAACACTTTCAGCAGTACAACATCATCGACTCCATTGCCCAATAGTATAGACTGTTTTGGACTTGCATCCCAGCTCTGCCTGAAATCACCATCCAACAAACTTAAAAGAAAACCCTGTACATCATAACTAGCCTGAAATATTTCAAAACAAAGATAAATTACAAAGAGAGAGCCCTCTCTGGTTGCAAGTAGTCTAGAACCTGCAGCTAAAAGGTTGGTTAGTGGTTACCTCGGCCGTATTCCCTTCAGGAGGTAGGGAACAACCTGAGTGATAACATCATTGGCGACTCGACTAAGGAAATCTGAATGACTATTTGTAACTGATGTTTATTTTCTAAAGCTACAGATGGAGCCTGAAGTTAGCCAGCTAGCCTTTGAAACCGTCTTTGCTCTCCATTTACAGGAGTAAATAAAAGCTGCTTCAGTCAATCTCCAGTGTAGTTTTAGGCTTCAAACAGCTGTCCAAAGATTTGATCAGTTCCCTCTATTTCGAAGGAAAGCCCAAATCCTCCTATCTTTCAAACAATTTCCTGTAGAAATATTGTGAAAAACTGTGATCTTAAAACATTCGCAGAAAATACCAAAAACAAATTTAGAAGCTGGCTCCAAAGAAGAAAACCCGGTACACTAGGTCAAACCCTGACCCAGATCCTCCAGCTATTTTTGAGAATCCCAACTTGATTCCTAAGACCCTTAGGAAACAAGGAACTCAAGAAAATTTTGCTGATTCAGACCTTCAAATAGTTCAGCAGAGCTATATCCCAACTCCTGCTAAAGCCTCAATCCATCCTTACATTACTGCTGCTTCTCCTAATTCTTCATCCACCTCTCAGAGCACCTTCTCCACACCTCCATCCACTGGACATATTTCTACTCCAGTCCCTGCTGTTTCAGCTCTCCCATTTTTTCCTATTGCCCCATTTATCCCTGTAAATATGGCAAACCGTTATGCTCCTCTACAGTTGCCTGGAAATCCATGGGCTATGCCTCAGGATTATCATAGTAAAATCACATATTTTGATGGTACTGGCGCTTATACAGCCCAGCAACACACCAAGAAAATGCAAGATTATTTTGAGAATTATGAAATAGATGATGATGATGTCAGAATGAAGATTTTTGTCCAAAGTCTAACAGGTGATGTAAGGATTTGGTTTAGAGCACTTGTTGCAAATTCTATAGCTGATTCAGAAGCTCTTTATCAATCCTTTTTAAACATATGGGAGAAGAAGAAAGACCCCTTACACATTTTAACAGAATATGACAATTTGAAAAGATGCCCACAAGAAACTATCCAAGACTATTGTGCTAGGTTCAACAATGTTTATAATGCTATTCCTCAAAACCTTAGACCTCCACCTGATTTAGCTTTGATCAAATTCCCTGATGGATTAGATTCTGACATGGCATACCAACTGAGGGAAACAGCCCCTCCAAGTTTAGCAGACATCCAGAATATAGTTGTTAGTGTGGAGGCAAACCTAATTGCTAAACGAAATCGGGTAAGAGCTTAAAGAAGGAAAACTTTCAAAGAAGAACCTTCAGCATTTGAACAAAAACTTGATGCAATCATCAAAGGTATGGACAGACTTGGAGATAGGGTGGAAACTATTGAAAGGAAATCATCATGGGAAGGGCAACAAGGTAACACTGCAAGGAACCCAAACTTTAGAAAAAATCAAAATCCAAATGTTGGAAGGGCTGGCCCTGACCAGAACATCAGACCTCCATTTCAAGAGAACTATGCCGAAGCCTCAACCTCTAGTGAGCCAGTAGAGGACACCCAAATCAACTTGATGGGGTTAAACAGTGAGCAACAAATTTTTCTAACACAAGATGACCAAGAGGCTCACAATTTCAATCAATTCCAAACCAAATCCAGAGAGTCATTTGATTTTAGGGAAGGCTATGATGCAGCAGTCTATGAGGTTCATAAACAGTACAAATTAAGAAGCAGAACCATAGATGTGCCTGAACCTACCAAGCTGAAGGATATCAAGCAGCCAAAGAAAGCAAAAGATAAAGATGTCCTGACAGAACCCTCCACTAAAGCAGACCCAGACCCAAAGGAATTCACTATGGAAGATATATCAGACTTACAGCTTTCAAGGAACTAGTCATTCACATCCCATTCTTCAAAAGAAAATTTGAATCACCCTCTGGAAAATAATTTCAAATCAGATGTACCTCAAAACAACACTCCTGATAAAGAGAAAATCACTGAAAATTCAGCTGAAAAGGAAAAGTCTGCTGTTCATAATACGAAAATTCAGATAGAAAAACCTTTTAACTTAGAAACAGAAATAGGTAAGCTGAAAATAGCTATTCCTCTCTCTGAATTGGCCAAACATGAAGTTTATAGACAGCAAATCAATAGGTCATTGCAGATACCAGAGAACAGGGATGCAGTTAATGTTCTAGATGATCAACGAGAACTGATTTTTGGTCCTGAAGTCAATGGTAAAATGGTAGATGGAGGGATTACTCCATTCTATGTGAGCTTAAACATTCATGACAAGGTTCTGCATAATGCTATGTTTGATTCGGGAGCTTCCCATAACCTAATGCCTAAATCTGTGATGGAAAGACTGGATCTAGACATCACAAGGCCATACAAAGACTTGTTCTCATTTGATTCCAGCTAGGTCAGGTGTCTAGGCCTAATCAAAGATCTTTGTGTATCCTTGGTCCAATATCCAGCCAAGACAATCTTGATGGATGTGGTAGTAGCTGATATTCCACCTAAGTATAGTATGCTTTTGTCCAGATCCTGGGGTGCAAAACTCCAAGGGTCTTTGCAACTAGACATGTCCTATGCCACTATTTCAGTCTTTGGACAGCCAAAGAGATTATACCAGGAAACACTAATGAAATATGTGGTGAGCAGTCAAGAGAAACCCCAAAACTTCCCCATCTATTCTATGCATTCCGACATGGATTCATTCATCTTATACAATGCTGAGATGTGTCCCAAAACTGATGTCAAACTCCTCATAGCACCACAAACACAAAGCATAGAGGAACAATCCAATTCCCAAGATCATAAAATTGTTGATATAATTGATGTAACAAAGGAGAATGACATACCATATGAGTTACAAGAGTCAAATTTGCCCATTGAACAAGCTTCAAAAACTCTTAAGGCTAATCATAACCAAGAGATCTTATGGTACTTAGAGTTTGATGGCTCTGTGAACAAATTAGGAGCAGGGGCAGGGGTTTGGAGACACAACATGCAAAATGACCATGCTGAAGGTCATGCATATAGGTTAAATTTCAGATGCACAAACAATATGGCCGAGTATGAAACCCTTTTGTTAGGTCTCAAGCTCATTAAACGTCTAGGTGCAACCAAGGTTTCAATTCTAGGGGATTCAGATTTGATTATACAGAAGATGAAGGGAAATTTTGTTACAAATGATCTTAGGTTAAGAGCTTACAGAGGGGCAGCCATTGAAATACTTAACACCTTCTCAGAAACTCAGCTCACCAAAATCTCTAGAAAGCACAATTTACATGCACACAGCTTGGCAACTTTTGCCAACACTCGCAAGCTACCTTTTGAGCCCAATCACCAGTTCACTACTGAAATCAAACACAGACCTGTTGTCCCAGATAATGTCAAAAATTGGCAGGTCTTTGAGAATGATACACAGATAAATAATTTTCTCACTTTGAAAGAGGAATTCTCAAGTATAAACATTGATACCAACACCATGGATGATCAACAGCGGATAGACAAAACTGAGCAAACTATCTCAGCTGAAACAACAAATTTGATTGTGCACCCAACAATGTTTGATGACAAAGATTTACAAGAACTGAAGCAAACAGACCTTGATGAATTGGCTGAGGCAGAATCTGAAGTAATTGGGATTAATTTAACATCTGGTTAAATTAATAATCATGCTAACCCTCCACCTAAACCATTTCCGCTCCAACGAAACATATAAAATCCCATTTTCCTAAAGTTTAAACTCCCGCCGCATTAACAAACAATAAAATATTCAGCGGGTCCCGTGTCCAAAACTGCTCACCGTCCATCGTTGCCCGTCCGCCGTCCGATCCAGCTCCCGCGATCCAATGGCTGGCAGAAATATCGCATGCCTCGATCTGCCGAACGTTAGCGTCTGGGGGATGGGCGGTATTGCTGCCGTACCCCCGCCACGCGTCAATCTCCCGGCGTGATTGGAGCCCTCCCCTGCAAAACCACCCTGGGCCAAAGGTGGTGTGCGGAAAACCGCTTACCGCCCGCCACCTGCCCCCTGAAGTCAGGGCCACGTCACCATATGACGTCGCGTACACATCGGCCCCCCGCTCCTTTGCAGTACTGCCACATCACCTGCTGACATCGCCGCCCCGCCAATGTGTCATGCCCACGTCACCATACATGTCAGCTACCACGTCACCCTCCGTACCCGCTACGCGCCAAAATTACGTCAGGATGATGTCATCCCAGAAAGTGCCAAAAAGCGCTAAAATGTCCAAATTTGGTTAAAAAGTCGTGAAAACGACCATTTCGCTTATTTTCTATTGTTGCGCCAGCGAAGAACGTGCATGCGATTTTATAAACAATCTGCCACCAAACGTACACAGGCCATCACCCTGCGAATTTGGCTCCATAGCTCGACCCCGCAGCTCGAGTTGTACCTGCTAATTGCCCTCTGCACCATCAAAAACAGGTATTTACCCACTGTTGACCCATAAACCCTGTTTTTTCAAAATTTCACCATTAAAATTGACTGAGGAGCTAGAATTCACAGAGAATTGCACTCCTACCTATGCATCACCTCCTGTTAATATACTATGTGAGCCATTGTTCAGAAAACAAACCAGCAAACGTGCCCTCCTCTGTAAATTGGCCATTAAAACGGACTTTGAGCCCATTTCCGCCCGCAGATTCTCCAAACTACCCATGCATTGAGTCCCTTTGTCAAAATCCTTTGCAAAATTTCGCTCGTTTGGCTAAAAATCAATCCCATTCCCTGTGCAGTTTACTCACAGAGCCTATGAATCCAGCGAATTCATTCAAAAAACCTATCTAAATTCCACAAATTTGTTGTTTTAAAATAAACTTTACACAGTGAGGCCATATCTATACCAAAGTCTAGTCTGCCAGCTCCCTTACAAAGCTCCAGAGGCAATTTTCACTGTTTAGTTGTTACACCAATCCAAATTCCAGATTACACCACAGAGCATTCAAAATGGCCACTCCAGCAGCCTTGAACGTCACTCCACTCAATGCACCTCACAAGGAACTTGAAGCATTACCTTTGGCTGATAGGGACCACCTAATTCAAGATTTGGTTGGTGATAGAAACCACTTGCAGACCTTCTGTCAGCTGAGGAACAGTTACCTGAACAACAATGACATTTATGGCATTTGGGAATCAAACTTGCCCATCTACATCCTCCCATCTGTCAATGTCTTCCCTGAAATTATTCGCCTTTGCTGTGAAAACTATGACCCAACACAAAGGGCAGTCAAGTCTCCATCTGGGAGCACCCTCTTCCAAATAACTCCTGACTCAATCAACCAAATGCTAAACTTCAAGCAAACTCAGCTTCTGGTCCCTTTTTCAATGAAATTCTTGCTTGATGAAGGTCCCAAACTCTCCAGCTCAGAGATAGCCTGAATTGCTAAAGTATTCATGAGAGCAGACCACCAGCCTACAGGGTCGCCTCCTTTTCTCTATGTGCATTTCAATGAAGTGGGAAAACTACTAGTGGATATGATATCTTATGTGCTGGTCTTCAAAACAAGTGAACATATTGATCATACTATATTGGTCTTGCTGTCTGCATTTACCCCAGGACAGCCCACTGTTGTCAAATACAATTATGCCAAATTTATTTCCAATAAGATACATGACCAACTGCTGAAACTGGATAGGGAGGTAGCCTTCAAATACTCATCTTACATCTACCATCTATTCATGTATTATCAGCCAGACTGCTTCTAATGCCCCATCAAAAGATTGGACTCTAAAGGAGAAAAAAGGTCTGTGATTTTCTGGACCTCAGTCTTTCATGAAGTCCACAACTCCCCTTATTCTTACTGTGAGTTTGTTGACCTGTTTATCTATCCAGTCTCTTGTCTCCTGATGAGAACTCCTCCTGCTAGGCTATCCTATGATATGCAGAAAATATTGCAGCTTTCAAAGAACTACAAAGTAGGTGACTGGTACTTTTACCAGAATCACACTGTCATTAGGATATATGGATGTGAGCTCTGTCCCTACAGGCTCCCAAGATATGTGCCAATGAGATTGTTTGCCTTGGAGTATTACAGGCAACTCATCAATTCAGATTTAACTCATTTTCATAGTGCCAAGAAAAAGGCTCGCCTGAAATTCAAAGACCAACTAGGCCCCTTTGTCATGAACAAGAAAGAAGGTTGGCAAGATGCTGATCAAATATTGGGGGAGAAACTCAAGTTGAAAAGGAGTTTTTGGTGGGTCCCTTATGACCCAGATGGTTTTATCAATGCCAGAAAAATAAAATATAGGCTGTCAGCGTATGAACATTGTAAAATCCCACAGATTGAACAATATGCTAATCAAGATGAGTGGGTGCAAGGCACACTAGTTGAAGAGTTCACTCGGGAAGAAATAATGGAGCAAAATGTCAAAGATTTGCAAAAAACTCTTGACTTGGATTCTTTTGAGCAGGTAATATTCAAACTACCACAACAAGTCGGAGAAGGCACATCAGCCGCTGCAGCTTCACAAGCTGCCGAAGAAAGATCTACACCAGCAACAGGTATAGCAAAGGGCAAGGAGGTGATGGATGCAGAGCAAGAAACAGTGACAGAACAGCCTACCACCTCAAAGGAGCAGAGTCAAGGGCAAGCCCCTCCACTGCAGACAGAGGCAGCTTTACAGACTCCTCTTAATGAGGAAAGAGGCAAGAAGAGGGATAGGGAAGAAACTACACCTGCTAGTGTGTCAACCCAGCAACCAGAAGCCAAAAGACAGAGAGTTGATCCTCAAGTTGAGGAAGAAATTAGTGAAGAAATCCTAGAGAGTCCGAGGAGGGAAAGAGAAACTAGCCAGCAAACACCTCCTAGCTCATTCCAGCAAGAGCAAGAGAGGCAGCATGGTATGGAGGTGTCCTCCTCAAGGCAGCAAAGCAAGAAACCGCCCGGTATTAAAGGAACTTTCATGGAAATCAAGGCCCAAAATAAGTTGTTAAGAGTACAGCTGTATGATCAATTCCTCAAGACAACACCCTCCAAACAGCAGAGATTAATGGCAGCTTATGACTTCAAGGAGGAAAAGATGATTCTAAGTCATTTCAAGCCTAAGATACCACAGCCACAGACAGCTTCAGACTATATAAAGACCAACTTAGAGGTCCTCTCCAAGGACATACACCCCATGGACCAAATTGAGCTACACAAGCAAACAGGTGAAATGGTCTATGCTACACTAGCAGACAAGGCTATGTTGGCCCATCAACTAAAGGAATCATTGAAAAATACAAACACTCAATTGGATTTGGAGAGAATGTCTTCCTCGGCCAAAGATAACAGAATAAAGACATTGGAGGAAATCATTGTGGAACTAGGGCATGATCCTAAGAAGGATGCCAAAGGCATCCAGGCCCTCATAAAGAAAAAAGAGGAAGATATTGCTGCACTCAGAAAACAATTGAGGTTACCTGCAACCATGCATCCTCAAACTGCAGAACTTGTGCAAGAGAAAGAAGGGGAAGATACAATGGATTTTCTCATGAGGATGAATCAAAGGATAGTTCAAAAGGAGGAAGAGTTGGAGAAAGCCCCGCAAGGCAAGCAGGGAGAGTCGACCTCCCAGCCACCTCAAACAGCTCCAACTGTTGCCACTGTTCCTCCCACACAAGTAGCAACAATCCCTCGTGTTATCCCAGCATCCACAACAACTACATCAACTACAGATGCTACAGCAGTAGCAACAACAACAGCACCAAAATCTAGCATGAGTATGGAAGAAATGATGAAAGCAGTCAAAGAGCTAGAAGTTCAGGTGACAGAGGTGAAAGAGGCCAAAGAAAAGTTGGCCAAGCTGGAGGCAAGCTATGACAAGTCCAAGATGACAGTGGCTGAGAAACAAAGGGAGATAAAAGCCTTGGACAACAAAATAAAGGCGTTAGAGAAGGAGCTTACTTTAGACAAAACTTTAGCTGAAATCAAGAAGATTTTGTGGGCCAAAATTGGCCAGTCAATCACTGACCAATGGCAATCGATTCAGACCATACATGAACAAATAGAATTGATAGGCTTAGCTCAATTTGAGAAACAAAGGGCCAAAGAATTATTGGGAAATATGCCTGCGCAAGCCAACAGAATGATTCACTTTCTAAACACTCATACCAAAGAGGCGTTGGCAGCTCTGGATACCAGTAGCATGACAGATACTATTCTAACAGTAAAAAAGGTGCTGACCCTGAGAAATTTTGTGCAGACTCTAGAAAGAAAGTGCCAGGAAATGCAAGCAGAAATAAATGACTTCAAACTAAAGATTGCAGCACTACAAAGTAGAGGGTTACCCAGCTTATTAACCAGTAGTGGCAGACTGCTGACCCGTGAATAGTATACTACTAGGATGAATAACTATATTTCCAATCAGATTACAGCATCCTCAAGTAC
Source organism: Pinus tabuliformis (assembly GCA_031772625.1). Classification (NCBI taxonomy): domain Eukaryota; kingdom Viridiplantae; phylum Streptophyta; class Pinopsida; order Pinales; family Pinaceae; genus Pinus; species Pinus tabuliformis. Next base: position 1,950,505,294 of record CM062816.1, read on the forward strand.
CTCAGAAGCAACAGGGCTTCCCTCTGGACAAAATCTTTATGACAAGCTAGAAAATCTATTCTACATTGAACATGAGACAAATCACCTGTTTGAGGTTCAGCACAACTTTTACAGATATACTGAAGCTGATGAAACACTCATAAAGATACAAAGACATCAGCTGCCTACAGAGGATTGGTGGCAGGCAATGCTGGAAATTCTACCCAGATAATTTGATTTTTGTTCCTTTTTTTTGGTCAGCTACAGATCAGCAACTTCACATACGCAGGCCACTGGTTAAAGCATGAAAACAGCAGATAGAATAAGTCAAATGGTGACTACAACTCTTTAATGAAAGACCAAGTATGGATGACAAGGCCACGACAGCAAAGCAGTGAAGCAGCAAAACAACAAGACAGCAAACATAGGAACCACAGATTAAAGACGCAGGTCCAGCTATCTCACTCAGTCTAGAAAGTCAAATATCTCTGATGAATTGGACAGCTAGCACACCAACAATTACTGCAGCATTTATTTCTCTCATTTACTTCTTTTGGAGAGTTGGTGAAGAAAGCTATTGTATGAAGACTTATCTACAAGATATTTTGTATATCATTTTATTATAAATACCTCCCCATAGAATGTATTTGGGGTTGGTGGTTTCTCTCTAGGCTGCGCTGTAAATTTTGAGACTATTTTAATACAAAAGCTGTTGAAGTTCATTGTTGCTGACCGTCTAGATGTGGATTTGATGTTCTGAGACCTGCTATAGAATTCCTGTGTCATTCTATGGAACAACAAGTTATTCTAAACTATGTTTTATGTTTTCTGTGTTTGAAAAATTCATGTATGTTCCATAATCTTGGTAACAGAGAAGAAGAATAGCCCAGGATTTGACTAAATGCACACTGTGTTCAATCTCTGCTATTAATGATGTTTTCTTCAGAATTAGTCATAAATATGAATTCTTAGCTGCTCATGTTTTCACTGATTCTTTCACTTTGAATATTACATAGGAATTCTTCATTGCTCCTTGATAATATTCATGCACTTTCCCTCTACCAGCATAATGAAAGATTCTTGATTGCCTTTCATTCCCTGACTTCATTCCACCAATTTTAGATTTGAAAATTGTTCCAAAACTGCCTATCTTGCTCCGTAGCATTACCATTTACCCAAGAAACACTTTCAGCAGTACAACATCATCGACTCCATTGCCCAATAGTATAGACTGTTTTGGACTTGCATCCCAGCTCTGCCTGAAATCACCATCCAACAAACTTAAAACAAAACCCTGTACATCATAACTAGCCTAAAATGTTTCAAAACAAAGCTAAATTACAAAGAGAGAGCCCTCTCTAGTTGCAGGTAGGCTAGAACCTGCAGCTAAAAGGTTGGTTAGTGGTTACCTCGGCTGTATTCCCTTCAGGAGGTAGGGAACAACCTGAGTGATAACATCATTGGCGACTCAGCTGGGGAAATCTGAATGACTATTTGTAACTGTTGTTTATTTTCTAAAGCTACAGATGGAGCCTGAAGTTAGCCAGCTAGCCTTTGAAACTGTCTTTGCTCTGCATTTACAGGAGTAAATAAAAGCTGCTTCAGTCAATCTCCAGTGTAGTTTTAGGCTTCAAACAGCTGTCCAAAGATTTGATCAGTTCCCTCTATTTCAATATATTCAAAGGAAAGCCCAAAGCCTCCTATCTTTCAAACAATTTCCTCTAGAAATATTGTGAAAAACTGTGATCTTAAAACATTCCCAGAAAATACCAAAAACAAATTTAGAAGCTGGCTCCAAAGAAGAAAACCCGGTACACCAGGTCAAACCCTGACCCAGATCCTCCAGCTATTTTTGAGAATCCCAACTTGATTCCTAAGACCCTTAGGAAACAAGGAACTCAAGAAAATTTTGCTGATTCAGACCTTCAAACAGTTCAGCAGAGCTATATCCCAACTCCTGCTAAAGCGTCAATCCGTCCTTACATTACTGCTGCTTCTCCTAATTCTTCATCCACCTCTCAGAGCACCTTCTCCACACCTCCATCCACTGCACATATTTCTACTCCAGTCCCTGCTGTTTCAGCTGTCCCATTTTTTCCTGTTGCCCCATTTATCCCTGTAAATATGGCGAACTATTATGCTCCTCCACAGTTGCCTGGAAATCCATGGGCTATGCCTCAGGATTATTAGAGTAAAATCACATATTATGATGGTACTGGCGCTTATACAGCCCAGCAACACACCAAGAAAATGCAAGATTATTTTGAGAATTATGAAATAGATGATGATGATGTGAGAATGAAGATTTTTGTCCAAAGTCTAACTGGTGATGTAAGGATTTGGTTTAGAGCACTTGCTGCAAATTCTATAGCTGATTCAGAAGATCTTTATCAATCCTTTTTAAACAGATGGGAGAAGAAGAAAGACCCCTTACACATTTTAACAGAATATGACAATTTGAAAAGAGGCCCACAAGAAACTGTCCAAGACTATTGTGCTAGGTTCGACAATGTTTATAATGCTATTCCTCAAAACCTTAGACCTCCACCTGATTTAGCTTTGATCAAATTCCCTGATGGATTTGATTCTGACATGGCATACCAACTGAGGGAAAGAGCCCCTCCAAGTTTAGCAGACATGCAGAATATAGCTGTTAGTGTGGAGGCAAACCTAATTGCTAAACGAAATCGGGCAAGAGCTTAAAGAAGGACAAATTTCAAAGAAGAAGCTTCAGCATTTGAACAAAAACTTGATACAATCATCAAAGGTATGGACAGACTTGGAGATAGGCTGGAAACTATTGAAAGGAAATCATCATCGGAAGGGCAACCAAGTAACACTGCAAGGAACCCAAACTTTAGAAAAAATCAAAATCCAAATGTTGGAAGGGCTAGTCCCGACCAGAACATCAGACCTCCATTTCAAGAGAACTATGCCGACGCCTCAACCTCTAGTGAGACCGTAGAGGACACCCAAATCAACTTGATGGGGTTAAACAGTGAGCAACAAATTTTTATAACACAAGATGACCAAGAGGCTCACAATTTCAATCAATTCCAAACCAAATCCAGAGAGTCATTTGATTTTAGGGAAGGCTATGATGCAGTGGTCTATGAGGTTCATAAACAGTACAAATTAAGAAGCAGAACCATAGATGTGCTTGAACCTACCAAGCTGAAGGATATCAAGCAGCCAAAGAAAGCAAAAGATAAAGCTGTCCTGATAGAACCCTCCACTAAAGCAGACCCAGACCCAAAGGAATTCACTGTGGAAGATATATCAGACTTACAGCCTTCAAGGAACCAGTCATTCACATCCCATTATTCAAAAGAAAATTTGAATCACCCTCTTGAAAAATTTCAAATCAGATGTACCTCAAAACAACACTCCTGATAAAGAGAAAATCACTAAAAATTCAGCTGAAAAGGAAAAGTCTGTTGTTCATAATACGAAAATTCAGATAGAAAAACCTTTTAACTTAGAAACAGAAATAGGTAAGCTGAAAATAGCTATTCCTCTCTCTGAATTGGCCAAACATGAAGTTTATAGACAGCAAATCAATAGGTCACTGCAGATACCAGAGAACAGGGATGCAGTTAATGTTCCAGATGATAAACCAGAACTGATTTTTGGTCCTGAAGTCAATGGTAAAACGGTAGATGGAGGGGTTACTCCATTCTATGTGAGCTTAAACATTCATGACAAGGTGCTGCATAATACTATGTTTGATTCGGGAGCTTCCCATAAATTAATGCCTAGATCTATGATGGAAAGATTGGATCTAGACATCACAAGGCCATACAAAGACTTGTTCTCATTTGATTCTAGCCAGGTCAGGTGTCTAGGCCTAATCAAAGATCTTTGTGTATCCTTGGTCCAATATCCAGCCAAGACAATCTTGATGGATGTGGTAGTAGCTGATATTCCACCTAAGTATGGTATGCTTTTGTCCAGATCCTGGGGTGCAAAACTCCAAGGGTCTTTGCAACTAGACATGTCCTATGCCACTATTTCAGTCTTTGGACAGTCAAAGAGATTATACTGGGAAACACTAATGAAATATGTGGTGAGCATTCAAGAGAAACCCCAAAACTTCCCCATCTATTCTATGCATTCCGACATGGATTCATTCATCTTATACAATGCTGAGATGTGTCCCAAAACTAATGTCAAACTCCTCATAGCACCACAAACACAAAGCATAGAGGAACAATCCAATGCCCAAGATCGTAAAATTGTTGATATAATTGATGTAACAAAGGAGAATGACATACCATATGAGTTACAAGAGCCAAATCTGCCCATTGAACAAGCCTCAAAAACTCTTAAGACTAATCATAACCAAGAGATCTTATGGTACTTAGAGTTTGATGGCTCTGTGAACAAATTAGGAGCAGGGGCAGGGGTTTGGATACACAACATGCAAAATGACCATGCTGAAGGTCATGCATATAGGTTAAATTTCAGATGCACAAACAATATGGCCAAGTATGAAGCCCTTTTGTTAGGTCTCAAGCTCATTAAACGTCTAGGTGCAACCAAGGTTTCAATTCTAGGGGATTCAGATTTGATTATACAGCAGATGAAGGGAAATTTTGTTACAAATGATCTTAGGTTAAGAGCTTATAGAGGGGCAGCCATTGAAATACTTAACACCTTCTCAGAAACTCAGCTCACCAAAATCTCTAGAAAGCACAATTTACATGAACACAGCTTGGCAACTTTTGCCAGCACTTGCAAGCTACCTTTTGAGCCCAACCACCACTTCACTGTTGAAATAAAACACAGACCTCCTATCCCAGATAATGTCAAAAGTTGGCAGGTCTTTGAGAATGATACACAGATAAATAATTTTCTCACTTTGAAAGAGGAATTCTCAAGTATAAACATTGATACCAACACCATGGATGATCAACAGCGGATAGACAAAACTGAGCAAACTATCTCAGCTGAAACAGCAAATCTGATTTTGCACCCAACAACATTTGATGACAAAGATTTACAAGAACTGAAGCAAATAGACCTTGATGAATTGGCTGAGGCAGAATCTGAAGTAATTGAACTAAAGGATAATTTTCTGCCTATAGGCTTAACTCCTTTAGAGGACATATTTGATTCAAATGACATTTCTAGAAAGCCATAGATGCAACCACTGAATGCAGAAATTGAGGACTGTAACATTGGAACCACAGAAAATCCCAAAATGATAAAACTATCCAAAGCGTTGCCTGCTGATCAAAAGATAAAATACATTGAGTTGTTTAAAGAGTTCCAAGATGTCTTTGCCTGGAGTTATGAGGACCTCAAGTCCTATGATACTTCGGTCATCCAACATACTATACCCTTGAAAGAGAATCAAAAACCTTTTAAACAAAAGTTTAGAAGGGTGAATCCTGTCCTCCTCCCTCTGATTGAAAAGGAAGATAAACGAATGTATGAAGCTGGAATCATTGCACCTATCAGATTCTCAGAATGGATTTCAAATATAGTGCCTACTAGGAAGAAAACCAGAGAGATAAGACTGTGTGTTGACCTAAGAAATTTGAAAAAAGTCTCTCTCAAAGACCACTACCCCTTACCAAAGATGGATCATATCCTACAAAGGGTAGTAGGAGCTTCTAGGATCTCATTGTTAGATGGATTCTCAGGATTCAATCAGATTTTAGTGCACCCGGATGATCAAGACAAAACCGCCTTCACAACACCTTGGGGAACCTTCAAATATGTGAAAATGCCTTTTGGACTCAAAAATGCAGGCGCCACTTTTCAAATAGCAATGGACATAGCCTTTGCCAAAGAGATCCATGATTTCTTAGTTATATACCTTGATGATCTTACTGCTTTCTCAAAATCAGACCAAGAACATTTAGAACATTTGAGGCAAGTGTTTCTAATTTGCAGAAAATATGGCATATCATTGAACCCAAAGAAATCACTGTTTGGCCTAGAAGAAGGCAAACTCCTAGGTCATATAATTTCAAAAGATGGCATTAGGATTGACCCGGACAAAATTCAAGCTATCCTCCAAGTCCCTCATCCAAGAAACATTAAGGAATCAAAAGAAAAGAGGACAATCAGGGTTTGCTAGTCCAAATGCACCCAATCCAAAGGAAGAAAAAATGCTAGGTGTATTAGGCTGGGTAGGCAGTTTGAGGTTGTAGAAGCAAGTTTATGATCACTTTTGTCGTGTCAAGAAAGACTCATCTCATCAATGACATTGGTACCATGGCAGTTGTTTGGTTGTATAACAATGGAAGCATGACTAATTCCCCTTCATTCCCCCCAAAGATCATTTACTAACATCCCCTCAGGGACCTTGGGATCTGCCCAATAGTCCTGTTTCACTTCATTTTATGAGAAATACTAAGCTAAAATATGAGTTTAGTTAGTGAAAAGACTCCACATTTCTTGTGTAAAAATCATTATTCCATACTCCTTTCACTTCCCTATGCCTAAGTTTCTACTCCTTCACTCATGCAGTTTCATTCCACAAGGTCATGTTAACATTTAACTCTATTATTTAGCTCCCTCAATCATTTTCCCACCCCTATTTTTACAAAAAAAAACTATATAAAAACCCAAAAATACTAAATATCCCCACCCCTTGGCACTATAGCCATATAACCCAAGTTCGGGGAATATTAAGTTCATTCGGGATTTGTATTAGCCCTTCCGCGTCCAAAATACTTGGGATTAATTTAACATCTGGTTAAATTAATAACCATGCTAACCCTCCACCTAAATCATTTCCGCTCCAACAAAACATATAAAAACCCATTTTCCTAAAGTTTAAACTCACGCCGCATTAACAAACAATAAAATATTCGGCGGGTCCCGCGTCCAAAATTGTTCACCATCCATCGTCGCCCGTCCATCGTCCGATCCAGCGCCTGCGATCCAACGGCTGGCGGCAATATCGCATGCCCCGATCTACCGAAGGTTAGCGTCCGGGGGATGGGTGGTATTGCTGCAGTACCCCCGCCACGCGTCAATCTCCCGGCGTGATCGGAGCCCTCCCCTGCAAAACCACCCTGGGGCAAAGGTGGTGTGGGGAAAACCGCTTACCGCCCGCCACCTACCCCCTGAAGTCAGGGCCACGTCACCATATGACGTCGCGTACACATCGGCCCCCCGCTCCTCTGCAGTACTGCCACATCACCTGCTGACATCGCCGCCCCACCAATGTGTCATGCCCACGTCACCATACATGTTAGCTGCCATGTCACCCTCCGTACCCGCTACGTGCCAAAATTACGTCAGGATGATGTCATCCCAAAAAGTGCCAAAAAGCGCTAAAATGTCCAAATTTGGTTAAAAAGTCATGAAAACGACCATTTTGCTTATTTTCTATTGTTGCGCTGGCGAAGAACGTGCATGTGGTTTTATAAACAATCTTCCACCAAACGTGCACAGTCCATCACCCTGCGAATTTGGCTCCATAGCTCAACCCCGCAGCTCGAGTTGTACCTGCTAATTGCCCTCTGTACCATCAAAAACAGGTATTTACCCACTGTTGACCCATAAACCCTGTTTTTTCAAAATTTCACTATTAAAATTGACTGAGGAGCTAGAATTCACAGAGAATTGCACTCCTACCTGTACATCACCTCCTGTTAATATAGTATGTGAGCCATTGTTCAGAAAACAAACCAGCAAACGTGCCCTCCTCTGCAAACTGGCCATTAAAACGGACTTTGAGCCCATTTCCGCCGGCAAATTCTCCAAACTGCCCATGCATTGAGTCCCTTTGTCAAAATCCTCTACAAAATTTCGCTCGTTTGGCTAAAAATCAATCCCATTCCCTCTGCAGTTTACTCACAGAACCTATGAATCCAGTGAATTCATTCAAAAAACCTATCTAAATTCTGCAAATTTTCTATTTTAAAATAAACTTTACACAGTGAGGCCATATCTATACCAAAGTCTAGTCTGCGAGCTCCCTTACAAAGCTCCAGAGGAAATTTTCACTGTTCAGTTGTTACACCAATCCAAATTCCAGATTACACCACAGAGCATTCAAAATGGCCACTCCAGCAGCCTTGAACATCACTCCTCTCAATGCACCTCACAAGGAACTTGAAGCATTACCTTTGGCTGATAGGGACCACCTAATTCAAGATTTGGTTGGTGATAGAAACCACTTGCAGACCTTCTGTCAGCTGAGGAACAGTTACCTGAAAAACAGTGACATTTATGGCATTTGGGAATCAAACTTGCCCATCTACTTCCTCCCTTCTGTCAATGTCTTCCCTGAAATTATTCTCCTCTGCTGTGAAAACTATGACACAACACAAAGGGCAGTCAATTCTCGATCTGGGAGCACCCTCTTCCAAATAACTCCTGACTCAATCAACCAAATGCTAAACTTCAAGCAAACTCAACTTCTGGTCCCTTTTTCTATGAAATTCTTGCTTGATGAAGGTCCCAAACTCTCCAGCTCAGAGATAGCCTGAATTGCTAAAGTATTCATGAGAGCAGACCACCAGCCTACAGGGTCGCCTCCTTTTCTCTATGTGCATTTCAATGAAGTGAGAAAACTACTAGTGGATATGATATCTTATGTGCTGGGCTTCAAAACAAGTGAACATATTGATCATACTATATTGGCCTTGCTATCTGTATTTACCCCGGGATAACCCCCTGCTGTCAAATACAATTATGCCAAATTTATTGCCAATAAGATACATGACCAACTGCTGAAACTGGATAGGGAGGGAGTCTTCAGATACTCATCTTACATCTACCATCTATTCATGTATTATCAGCCAGACTGCTTCCAATGCCCCATCAAAAGATTGGACTCTAAAGGAGAAGAAAGGTCTGTGATTTTCTAGACCTCATTCTTTCATGAAGTCCACAACTCCCCTTATTCTTACTGTGAGTTTGTTGACTTGTTTGTCTATCCAGCCTCTTGTCTCCTGATGAGAACTCCTCCTGTTAGGCTATCCTATGATATGCAAAAAATATTGCAGCTTTCAAAGAACTACAAAATAGGTGACTGGTACTTTTACCAGAATCACACTGTCATTAGGATATATGGCTGTGAGCTCTGTCCCTACAGGCTCCCAAGATATGTGCCAATGAGACTGTTTGCCTTGGAGTATTACAGGCAACTCATCAATTCAGATTTAACTCATTTTCATAGTGCCAAGAAAAAGGCTCGCCTGAAATTCAAAGACCAACTAGGCCCCTTTGTCATGAACAAGAAAGAAGGTTGGCAAGATGCTAATCAAATATTGGGGGAGAAACTCAAGTTGAAAAGGAGTTTTTGGTGGGTCCCTTATGACCCAGATGGTTTTATCAACGCCAGAAAAATAAAATATAGGCTGTCAGCGTATGAACATTGTAAAATCCCACAGATTGAACAATATGCTAATCAGGATGAGTGGGTGCAAGGCACACTAGTTGAAGAGTTCACTCAGGAAGAAATAATGGAGCGAAATGTCAAAGATTTGGAAAAAACTCTTGACTTGGATTCTTTTGATCAGGTAATATTCAAACTACCACAACAAGTCGGAGAAGGCACATCAACCGCTGCAGCTTCACAAGCTGCCCAAGAAAGATCTACACCAGCAACAGGTATAGCAAAGGGCAAGGAGGTGATGGATGCAGAGCAAGAAATAGTGACAGAACAGCCTACCACCTCAAAGGAGCAGAGTCAAGGGCAAGCCCCTCCACTGCAGACAGAGGCACTACAAGTGCCAGCTTTACAGACTCCTCTTAATGAGGAATGAGGCAAGAAGCGGGATAGGGAAGAAACTACACCTGCTAGTGTGTCAACCCAGCAACCAGAAGCCAAAAGACAGAGAGTTGATCCTCAAGTTGAGGAAGAAATTACTGAAGAAGTCCTAGAGAGTCCGAGGAGGGAAAGAGAAACTAACCAGCAAACACCTACTAGCTCATTCCAGCAAGAGCAAGAGAGGCAGCATGGTATAGAGGTGTCCTCCTCAAGGCAGCAAAGCAAGCAACCTCCCGGTATTAAAGGAACTTTCATGGAAATCAAGGCCCAAAATGAGTTGTTAAGAGTACATCTGTATGATCAATTCCTGAAGACAACACCCTCCAAACAGCAGAGATTAATGGAAGCTTATGACTTCAAGGAGGAAAAGATGATTCTAAGTCATTTCAAGCCTAAGATACCACAGCCACAGACAGCTGCAGACTATATAAAGACCAACTTAGAGGTCCTCTCCAAGGACATACACCCCATGGACCAAATTGAGCTACACAAGAAAACAGGTGAAATGGTCTATGTTACACTAGCAGAGAAGGCTATGCTGGCCCATCAACTGAAGGAATCATTGAAAAATACAAACACTCAATTGGATCTGGAGAGAATGTCTTCCTCGGCCAAAGATAACAGAATAAAGACATTGGAGGAAATCATTGTGGAACTAGGGCATGATCCTAAGAAGGATGCCAAAGGCATCCAGGCCCTCATAAAAAAAAAAGAGGAAGATATTGCTGCACTCAGAAAACAATTGAGGTTACCTGCAACCATGCATCCTCAAACTGCAGAACTTGTGCAAGAGAAAGAAGGGGAAGATACAATGGATTTTCTCATGAGGATGAATCAAAGGATATTTCAAATGGAGGAAGAGTTGGAGAAAGCACTGCAAGGCAAGTAGGGAGAGTCGACCTCCCAGCCACCTCAAACAGCTCTAACTGTTGCCACTGTTCCTCCCACACAAGCAGCAGCAATCCCTCCTGTTATCCTAGCATCCACAACAACTACATCAACTACAGATGCTACAGCAGCAGCAACAACAACAGCACCAGAATCTAGCATGAGTATAGAAGAAATGATGAAAGCAGTCAAAGAGCTAGAAGTTCAGGTGACAGAGGTGAAAGAGGCCAAAGAAAAGTTGGCCAAGCTGGAGGCAGGCTATGACAAGTCCAAGATGACAGTGGCTGAGAAACAAAGGGAGATAAAAGCCTTGGACAACAAAATAAAGGCCTTAGAGAAGGAGCTTACTTTAGACAAAACTTTAGCTGAAATCAAGAAGATTTTGTGGGCCAAAATTGGCCAGTCAATCACTGACCAATGGCAATCGATTCAGACCATACATGAACAAATAGAATTCATAGGCTTAGCTCAATTTGAGAATCAAAGGGCCAGAGCATTATTGGGAAATATGCCTGAGCAAGCCAACAGAATGATTCACTTTCTAAACACTCATACCAAAGAGGAGTAGTCAGCTCTGGATATCAGTAGCATGACAGATACTATTCTAACAGTAAAAAAGGTGCTGACCCTGAGAAATTTTTTGCAGACACTAGAAAAAAAGTGCCAGGAAATACAAGCAGAAATAAATGACTTCAAACTAAAGATTGCAGCACTACAAAGCAGAGGGTTACCCAGCTTATTAACCGGTAGTGGCAGACTGCTAACCCGTGAACAGTATACTACTAGGATGAATAACTATATTTCCAATCAGATTACAGCATCCTCAAGTACCTCAGAAGCAACAGGGCCTCCCTCTAGACAAAATCTTTATGACAAGCTAGAAAATCTGTTCTACATTGAACATGAGATAAATCACCTGTTTGAGGTTCAGCCCAACTTTTATAGATATACTGAAGCTGATGAAACACTCATAAAGATACAAAGACATCAGCTGCCTACAGAGGATTGGTGGCAGGCAATGCTGGAAATTCTACCCAGATAATTTGATTTTTGTTCCTTTTTTTTGGTCAGCTACATATCAGCAACTTCACATACGCAGGCCACTGGTTAAAGCATGAAAACAGCAGACATAATAAGTCAAATGGTGACTACAGCTCTTTAACAAAAGACCAAGTATGGATGACAAGGCCACGACAGCAAAGCAGTGACGCAGCAAAACAACAAGACAACAAACATAGGAACCACAGATTAAAGACGCAGGTCCAGTCATCTCACTCAGTCTAGAAAGTCAAATATCTGTGATGGGTTGGACAGCTAGCACACCAACAATTATTGCAGCATTTATTTCTCTCATTTACTTCTTTTGGAGAGTTGGTGAAGAAAGTTATTGCATGAAGACTTATCTACAAGATATTTTGTATATCATTTTTGTATAAATACCTCCCCATAGAATGTATTTGGGGTTGGTGATTTTCTCTCTGGGCTGCGCTGTAAATTTTGAGACTGTTTTAATACAAAAGTTGTTGAAGTTCACTGTTGCTGACCGTCTGGATGTGGATTTGATGTTCTGAGACCTGCTACAGAATTCCTGTGTCATTCTATGGAACAATAAGTTATTCTAAACTGTGTTTTATGTTTTCTGTGTTTGCAAAATTCATGTATGTTCCATAATCTTGGTAACAGAGAAGAAGAATAGCCCAGGATTTGTCTAAATGCACCTTGTGTTCAATCTCTGCTATTAATTATGTTTTCTTCAGAATTAGTCATAAATATGAATTCTTGGCTGCTCATGTTTGCACTGATTCTTTCACTTTGAATATTACCTAGGAATTCTTCATTGCTCCTTGATAATATTCATGCACTTTCCCTCTGCCAACATAATGAAAGATTCTTGATTGCCTTTCATTCCCTGACTTCATTCCACCAATTTCAGATTTGAAAATTGTTCCAAAACTGCCTATCTTGCTTTGTAGCATTACCTTTTACCCAAGAAACACTTTCAGCAGTACAACATCATCGACTCCATTGCCCAATAGTATAGACTGTTTTGGACTTGCATCCCAGCTCTGCCTAAAATCACCATCCAACAAACTTAAAACAAAACCTTGCACATCATAACTAGCCTAAAATATTTCAAAACAAAGCTAAATTACAAAGAGAGAGCCCTCTCTGGTTGCAGGTAGGCTAGAACCTGCAGCTAAAAGGTTGGTTAGTGGTTACCTCGGCCGTATTCCCTTCATGAGGAAGGGAACAACCTGAGTGATAACAAGGCTCATCATCACCCCCTACTGAAAGTGTTACTCATCCTCTGAGCAACTTAGTCCATCTCCTCATGTTTTATGGCCCTGGTGGCCTCCCTAGCATCCCATGCTTCCAATGTGGTCTCCTCTTCCTTTTCATAGAATCCTGCCTTCCTGTCTATCTCTTGCCAAGTAACCTTTCCATATCCTCAAAATGTGTAATGGCTTGTTCCTGATCACTTATATGTATTGGGGCAATCTGAGGATTATTGGCAAGAAGGTTATGTGTGTTGATGGTGCCATGGGGTCTGATGGCTCAGCTCTGATCATTAATGGCTCATTCTGCTCCTTTATCATCAACCTTCTTATTTCTACTACCCTTAACTCTTCATGGTTCATCCGTGAGGCCATGGCCATTAGTTGCAGGGCCCCTAACCTGACATTGGGATCCCACACATTCATGTCTATGAGGGCCATGTTATGTAGGTAGAATTCTGCCATCTTTGCCTTATCTTCTGATGTGCTTTGGTCACACAGGTCCATAAATTTCTTGTAATCTTGGAAAGGCATTGTGCCTCTTTGTGCCAAAGTATTTATCTGAAATTTCAACCATTGGTCCTTGAGATACAAGCCATAGGATTTTGCTGGTCTCCTACATTGCAATGCCTCCATGGACTAGCTGGCCATGCATGCCAGTTGGGTCTCTTTCTCTTGCAACTGTCTTCTTAGCAATTCATTTTAAGTTTCAAGGTGGCTTCTTGTAATTGCTTCTCTGTGTCTGATGACACTTAACTATCTGCCCATTTCTCTGAGTTTGTTCTCCATATGGCCAATATCCTCAACCCCTTTGGATTTGGCTATTTGCATCCACCTATGGGTCCTTATCCTTTCTTTCTCTAATTCAAAGAATAGTGGAATTGCAAATTTTTGTGGAATTATTCTTCCCCCCTCAAGAAGACTGTAGTAGGAGCCAAGACTGGGCTAGGGATCAGGTTCTTGTAGCTCTGTTTCTTCCTCCTTTCCCTTTGGCTATCCTTCTATCCTTTTCTCAAGCTTTTGGGTCTCCTGTAGTTTTGACAGTGTCTCCTATAGAATTGTCTGTGCCTCTTGTAGGACTGTTTTTAGGTCCTGTAGTTCTACCTTTTCTTTCCATGTGGGAGATCTAGGATTCCCCCTTTCATATGTGATAGATGCCTTAGGAGGGGATTCTTTTCCTTGGGCAGAGGGTGAATCTTCAATTATAATTGGCACTTTTGAGGAAGGTTAGGGTTTCCCTATTTTGATTCTTGTGCTCTTCCTAGCCCTGAAATACATTGAGGTCTACCTCTTCCTCTTCTGTTTTGGCTTAATTGGTGTGCTGAGGGCAGTGAGAGCAGCTGTTGCCTCTCTTTCTAGAGTCTCCAGGGACACTTCTTCTTGTTCTGTCTCTTCTGCCCCTTTTTCTCCTCCTGTTTCTCTTTCTGTCTCTATTTGCTTTGTTTCTTCCTGCTATGTTTCTTTAGCTTTCTCCTCCTCTATCGTAGTTTCTTCCTCCTTCCTTTTTTGTTCTGCTAAGTCACCAATTTCCTCAACTTCTCCCCCTTACTACTCTTCCTCCTCACTGCCAGTAGGACTGATATCATAGGTTAGGGCTTTTATGTCATCTTCTGCTGTCATGTTTCGGAAGATTTCCCATGCTATAGGGAGTGTAAATGTATGGAGGGATTCTTCCACTAAAATCTTTATTAACCCATGGTGAGCGAGCTACTATAAATTCCTTACTTGAACTTTAGTGCTACAGTCAATGAGAGACTGCAGGAGCAAGTAGGGGATGCTGAGCTTTTGAGGGGCTGGAGTGTCCATGCCATATCGTAATTCATGAAGCATTATAAAATGGTAACCATAGACAATGTTGTACCTCCCCTCACAGGAACAATATTTGATTATTTGGTAGCTAAACTCATCCCAAGGATATGGTATGCTAGCCCTTCTAATGCCATTTTTATCCTCTACGGGGGTTTCATTGTTTTCAAAAAAGTTTTTCTTAACAGCTTGGCCAATTGGTTTCTCATCCTTACTCCAAGGTAATCCAAGAGGAAGGGTAGTGAACCTACTAATAAATTTAGGGGTTATCTCCATGAAAAGGCCTCTAAAGGTGACAGTGGCATGTGTTCTGGTGTGAGGGACCAAAGAGTGGGCAAATTCTTGAGCAATTTCCTCATCAAACCCTCGGAATTTCTCAAAAAAGTTCATCCAATTTGCTCTTGTGAATATGTCCACTACTTAGGGATGTGCATGGAGCCTGGAGGAGTTGGTAGGTTCCTTCCTCATAAAACCTCATGTCATTTTGTTTATTCTTCTTTGGGAACTAGATGTGGAGATGGAGACAACAATTTTTGAAGAAAAACAGAGAAACAGAGACACTGTGTTTTTTTTAAGAAATAAGAAGAAATTCTTTGATGTATTTCCTCCACCTAAAGGCTTTATTTCCTCCTCAAAATTAAACCACTGCTTGTATATTTTGATATTCAATGGGGGTATGCATAGAATCTACCTCCTCAGCCCAAGAATTGTGCTAAAACCCATTTTTTCTCCCTTCAAAACCACTCACTGGCCCTCCTGTAGAATTCCTGTAGGTTCTCCTGTAGAACCTATAAGTGCTCCTATAGAAAACGCCGAGAGCATGAATATGGGAGAGATTAATGGAGAATGATGGTCACAATGTTGTGGGGGGCCAAGGAGATTGTAGGAGCGGAGTTTCGTGGAGAGAATGAAGGAAAAGGTGGTGAGAGTGCTCGGGGAGGAGTACTTATTGCTTTTTATGGATATTCCTGGTGATGGAGGGTGAGCTGGCCAAGTGTATGTTGGCCATATTCAGACTATTGGTTCCCACCTGCCTTGTCATCATGGCCCTTTCCTCATAATCATCCCTCATGATTGCATCGGAGTTCACACTTCCTCCACCACTTGTCCTTGACAACTTTCTTGAGTTGACTATGCGCACGTGTGGGTGACATCTTCTGATGAGTGGAGTCAACTAGATGAAGGTGTCCAAGTTAACTAGCCACCTTTCCCTCATTCAACCTCAACCATATCATTACTTTTGCATGCCTTCTAATTACACAAATGCAAACGAAGGAGCACGTTAGTTACTTACCTGAGATCCGAATATATTTGTTGTGAGGTGTTGTGGTTCCTTCTCTCTGCTGCATGCCCTTGTTTCTTTTGATGCATGATGTCTTCTTACTGATGTGTGGTTGTGCCTTGCGTAGGTTTTTCCCTGGCTGGATTTGAGCTTCAGGTGTCTTCTTCAACCTTCATATTTGCACCCTCTTGCTGCTGATGCTAGATTTTAATGGGATCAGCTACTACAGAAATTCCTACAGGAGCTCTTGTAGCTGCTTCTCACCTTCAAACTTTAGCTTCTTTCTATGCTTGGATCTTAGAGGGTGATGCCAGAGATGTATATAGAGATGGAGAGGTAATAGATAGGCTTCAGGTGAGGTGGATGGTGCTTCCTACTCTCTTATTTTTTGTTTTTCTTCTTTTTTCTGAAAACTGTTCTTTTTATTTGTGTTTTTCTTGGACAGGAAGAAGAATTCTTCTTGGGGTTGTGATGTAGGCTTGGACATGGTGGAAAGGAGGTTTTAAGACTGCAGGAGGACTTATATATTTTTTATGAAGCTTCCCTATCCCTCAAACTACGTTTTATATCCATTTTTGGCTCTCTGTAATTCCTACAAGAGCCTCCTGTAGAAAACACAGTTTTTGAAAAATAAGCACAGTGAGGTGAAAAAAATGCCAAGAATGATGGAGAAAGGTGTGGGAAGGTAGGATAGGTGTTGGTGTTGGTTTTAGGGCTCCCTTGGCACCTTCTGCTACTTTCTGTAGTCCTCCTGCAAACCTACAATGCAAATGAAAATTCATTTTTCTTTTTCTCTTTTTCTTTTTTGAAAACAACTAGGGCACCTCAGGGAGGTTTTCACCCTACTTGCCTACCTTGGGCACCTCCAAGGGAGGTTTTCACCTAGGGATCTTATTTTTCTCTCTTCCTTTTTTTTTTGACATTACTGGGCTGCCTCAGAAGAGGTTTTCAACCCAATGATGGGACTCAAGCGCCTCATGGAGGTTTTCACTTGAGTCCTTATTTTTTTTATTTTTTTCCTTTTCTTCAGTGAGTGGGTGAAGTGGAGGCTAAGACATGCTC
This sequence comes from Pinus tabuliformis, assembly GCA_031772625.1. Taxonomy (NCBI): domain Eukaryota; kingdom Viridiplantae; phylum Streptophyta; class Pinopsida; order Pinales; family Pinaceae; genus Pinus; species Pinus tabuliformis. Next base: position 1,950,522,326 of record CM062816.1, read on the forward strand.
CACTACCATCACTGTCTTATTCAAATCTTCAATGAACTCTTGCTTGGAGAGGGGTTTCTTGTATACTTTCAACTGATGTCCATTGACAAGCATGGGGATGGCTTCATCATCAATGGTTCTGATTAGAACTAAACCATTGTCATTGCATTTTTCCATAGTGTAGGGTCCCAGCCATCTTGTCCTTAGCTTGCCCTTGAAATCTTTATATCTTGAATCATAGAGTAGTGCCCAATCACCCTCTTGGAATTGCGTCTCCTTGATGTTTTTTTCATGCCATATCTTTCTATGAAGCTGAACTACCTCTGTATGGAGAAGGGCCTGCATTCTATGTTCATCCAAACCATTAAGCTGAAGTAATCTTTCTTTCTGTGCATGGCTGAGGTCTAGGTCCAACTGAGCTGCCAACCTCAGGGTATTGAATTCAAATTCTGTTGACAGCAAAGCCTTCTTCCCATAGACCAACTCGTAGTGTGTGAACCCTGTAGTGGTCTTCCATGTTGTGTTGTTGGCCCAAGTGGCCTCAACTAATCTATCTGCCCAGTCTTTTATGTTGCTGCTCACTACCTTTGTCATGATCCCTTCCAATGCTCTTTTAGTGACCTCCACCTACCCATTGGCATGTAGATGGTAAGGGGTCGAATTTCTGTGCTTGATTCTATAATGTGTGAGTAGGTCTTCAGTTAAATTGGAAGTAAACTGACTACCTTGAACTGTGACCAATTCTCTTGGATACCCAAACTTGTAGAATATGTTCTCTCTCTCAAAAATTCAGCTACTTTTTCCTCTGTCACTGCTTTGATTGCTTTTATCTCTTCCCACTTTGTCAGGTAATTAGTGCACACAATGTTGTATTGCTTCTACTTTGAAGGAGGGATAATAGGACCCACAAAGTCCATGCCCCACTTCTTAAATAACTCAAAGGTCACTTGAGGTTGCATGGGAATTTCATTCTTTGGAGTAGGTTTCCCCATCCTCTGACACTGATCACACTGGCTGCTATATCTCCTCACATCCTAATGAAGAGTGTGCCAGTAGTAGCCTGCTTGCAGTATCTTGAAGGTAGTTCTTTTTACTGCAAAATGACCTCCACAAGGCCCATCATGACAGGTCGAGAGGATGTCAAAGACTTCCTCCTCCCTGACACATCTTCTCAAGATCTGATATGGGCCAAGTTTGAAGAGATTGCCCCCAATCCAGGTGAAAGGGGCACTTTTCCTCACTATCTTGCTCTTCTCTTTTGAGGACAGATGTGGTGGAAACTATGCTAAAACCAAGTAGTTTGCTATATCAACAAACCATGTAGAGAGTACTGAAATAATAAACAGGTGTTCATCTGGCATTTGGTCATCCACTATTCCTTCTTCACCTGCAGGAAAATTTACTCTAGATAAAAAGTCAACAATAACATTTTCTTTACCAGGCTTATCAATAATGGTCAAATCAAACTACTGCAGTAAGAGAAACCATCTAATAATGTGAGCATTCACATCCGGTTTGTTCATTAAATATCTAATTGCAGCATGATCAGTGTGCACAAAAGTTTGATAGCTTGTGATATAATGTTTGAATTTGTTTAAAGAATGCACGACAACTAGGAGTTCCTTCTCGGTCACCATATAGTTTAACTCTGCCTTTGACAAGTTTTCGCTTATAAAGTATATGGCATAAGGTAACTTTTCATCAATTTGTCCCAAGGCTGCTCCTATTGCTTTGTTCAAGGCATCTTTATGAATGTGGAAAGGTAGGGCCCATTTTGGGCCTCTCAGAATTGGGACAGTCACGAGCTTGCTCTTCAAGGTATCTAGGGCTTCTTGACAGTTTTCCAACCATATAAACTCGACATCTTTACCTAAAAGGCCAAACAAAGGAGAGGCTAGCTTGCTAAAATCTTTAATGAATCTTCAGTAATACCCCGCTAAGCCTAAGAAACTTCTGACATCTCTCACCTTTTGAGGAGGTGGGACCCTTTGGATGATGACAATTTTGTTGGGGTCCACCTGCAATCCCTGTTGAGATATTGCATGACCTAGCACGATCCCTTCAATCATAAAAAATTCATATTTTTCCAGACTGAGGGACAGGTTCATCTCAATACACTTGTCTAGAAATTTTCCTAGATTAGATAAGGCTTCCTAAAAGTCAGATCCATAAGGAGTAAAGTCATCCATGTATATCTCTACTACATCATGAACTAGTTCAGAGAATATATTCAATACCACTCTTTGGCAAGTGGCAAGAGTGTTACAAAAACCTAAAGGAAGGACCCGATATGCAAAGGTACCCCAAGGACAAGTGAAAGTGGTCTTATCTTGGTCTTCCGAGTTGTTTTGAATCTGATTGTACCCGCTAAACCCATCTAGGAAAGAGAAAAACTTTTTCCCTACCATACCATCTAACACTTGATCTATGAAAGGTAAAGGAAAATGGTCCATTTTAGTGGCTTTGTTCAATTTCCGATAATCGACACAAATTCTCCACTTACCATTTTTCTTTGGCACTAGCACTAAAGGAGAGACCCATTCACTATCAGAGATGGGGTAGATGAATCCTGCATCAAGCAATTTCTGCAATTCTTCCTTAACAATATCTTTAAGTGCTGGATTCATCCTCCTTTGAGGCTGCCTGACTGGCTTGCAATCCTCCTTGATGTATATATGATGAGTACATACTGAAGGGTGCACTCCCTTCATATCCTTATAACTCCAGGTGAAGGCATCTAGGTGTTTTCTCAGCAAGCTACACAGTTCCTTCTCCTGGGAAGTGGATAGGGATGGATTGATTTTCAAGGTTGTTTCTCGGCCGAACTTTATATTCTTAACACAGAGAGATGTGGAGTTGGCTGCGCAGAGATCAATTGAGGGGTTGTTTTGGGTTTCTCTTACTATTTCCTCTAATGGTGATACACTAGGAGGTGGATTCTGAATCAGATTTTCGATCATATCATCCTCATCTTGCAGTTTCCCCCCATGGAAATTTCTAATGCACAAAGCATTGCAGAATAGACTTCATCCTCATCTTCCTCCTCCAACCATAGAGGTAGATCATGTTCTAGCAAGGGTTGGGTAGGAGGATATAGGATTAATTGCTTGGACATATGCCCTTTCTTTATGGTCATGTTCCTAGCTCGACAGCTGATGTAGGCATCGATGGTAGCCAACCAGGGTCTTCCTAGAATGAGAGGATACCCAGTGAGATTTTCCTTTGGCTAGAGAACTAAGAAATCAGCAGGGTACTCCCAAGAATCAATGGAGACCATCACATCTTCCACAATCCCCTCAGGGGTCATGGTGGAGTAGTCTGCAAGATGTAGCACATTCGTGGTCTTCCTCAAGGAGCCATGGAGGTTGATTTTGTGCATCGTGTCCTTTGTCATCACATTAATGGCAGCTCCTAGATCAATCAAGGTGTGTGGGATCATGGTGCGATTGATGTGGACATTGACTACTAGGCTTCCAAGGTCCAGATATTTTGGACAGATGACCTGCCCCAACATCAAGTACGATAGTTGCTCTATGACATTGATGGTTGGAGCATCCCTCTTGCACCTTCCTGGATGCCTAAAGCACTTCTATTTGATCAACCTATTGTAGATAGGAACATCTTTTATGGATTGGAGAAGTGGTATCTTCACACATAAATGTTTCAATTCTCCTAGGAGTTCAGTTCTTCTGGGGTAGGCTAGACTATTGTGGATAGTCTCTCAGGAAATGGTGGATTTTCTTTAGGTTTGCTTTCCTCCTTATCTTCCTCAACCTCCCTGGGTGGAGGCTGGCTATCTGGGAGAAATTTCCCAGATCACAAGTTAATTTCCTGAATCTCCATAGCATAAGTCAGGCATGATGGTTCCCCACTATACACTTGTTGAGCCTGTCTATTGTTCGGGTTCAGATTTGGCTGGGTAGGCATCTGGGGTTGCTTTGGTGGAGCAAGAGGTAACGATTGTGGTTGGGCAGGTGGTGGAGGCAAAAGAGTGGGAGGAGAGTTGTATTGGGGCCTCCACCCCTGATGAGATGCATTCCACTGAGGCTGCGGCTGAGCATAGGATTGAAATGAATGGGTGGCTGGTTGGGCATGATATGGAGATGTGAAGGACCAAGGAGGAGGTGTGGACCAGGAAGGATGAGCAGGGGGGCCCCAAGAAGGTATGGAAGTGACTTGGTTGGGGTTGTAGTATGCCTGAGATGTCCCTTGAATCCCCTGCTGATATGGTCTAGGTCCATGCGGCCTCCTTTAGTTTATGTAATAGAGCTATTCAGTGACTCCCTCGGCCCCTTGATATACAGCTTTAAGTCTGGGTAAGGAAGAGCACTTGTCTGTAGAATGATTTTCTTTACAGACTAAACAAACTTCTATAGAGTTCAATGGGCATTCATTCCTAGGATGCCTCCTGGTGCATCTAGGGCAAAAAATGGCCAAAGCCCTCTCTGCTTCCTCTTATCTCCTTTTGATATGTAAGGTATCCATTTGCATGGCAAGATTCTGTAGCATCTCACTCTTGAAATCTTCCAGCATGTTTCCAATTTCTCCTTTAATGGATGAGCTATAGGAAGAGGTACTTGCTATGGGTTGACTCCCCCTACCTTTCTTTCTGGCTGCTCTAGAATGGTTTCTAAAAATAGTCTTTATGTCCTCATAGGATAGTTGGTAGATGTCTCCCCCATCCAGTAGATGGAGGGTGTCTAAAAGATCTTCCCGAATTCCCCTAAGCAAGACCAGCTTCAGAGACTCAGGGTCAAGTGTACACCCGACCCTTTTGTAACTGAGCTGGAACCTCTCTTCATAGTCCTCCAGGGACTCATCACTTCCTATGGTCATTCGGAAAATTTCTTCTTTAGTATCTTTTGACCTACAATAGTCTCGATACTTGTTGTTAAAGGCTTGCTGCATCTGAGCCCAAGTTGTGACACTATTGACAGGTATTCCCATCAACCAGCGCAAGGCTGCATCCTTGAGAGTAGAAGGGAACAATTTCAAATTTTTCTCATCTTCCACATATTCATAGGTTCAATAGATAACAACAAAATCAAACAAAAAGGTGTCAGGATCTTTTGTAGTTAGACCATGGAAATTAGGTAGGGTGGAAGGGCTTATATTCTTCATTTTGGTGTCCCCATTGGTCTCCCGAATGGGAAAGGTATCTTCTATTCTCTCTCCATTCCCCCTAGCATTTCTGTGTTCAGCCATTGGCTCCATAGGAATGTTTTCTTCTTCTTATTCCCTAATAGATTATTCAAATATGTTTGGCTATTCACCTAAGGGTTCTTCTTGATCGCAGCCACCGAAGAAGAGAGAAGATTGGCTGTGTGAAGCAGTGGGGCTGTTGGGCAAAAATTTTCCTGAATTATCTCTATTCCTACGAGGCATGAAAGGAAATCTTTTTGGTTGGTTTTGGTTTCTTTTTGCCCACACTGATAGTACCTGCAAAACTGAAATTGATTGAAAAAAACAAATTGCAACTAACTGAAATGAACTTGCTAAAATGAAATTTGCAGAATTGAAAAGGAAAGCAAGGAAATGCAGAACTTGAAAGGAAAGGAATTGACTAGTCTACTCTTGCTGAAATAAACTATTAGCAGAATGTTGCAATAGAAAATAGAAGAAAGTAGTAATCATAGAATACTTTGATGCTTCCTTGGAAATGACGCCAAAATGTATGGTGAGTGCCAGTATTGCAGCAATAATGCTGCAACTCCTGGGCTACCTACTTTACTCTTATCAACCCAGTAGTTCGTAACAAACTTGGAAGCGACGATGCTGTATGCACAGGTACTAGTTCTTACTGCAGGTTTTCACTTGGTCAGCCGACACAAGATCACTAGGAGCTCAAGACAACTTCTATGGATTCCAAAAGAAGCTCTATATGTGATGAAAGGAGAGAAAGACTACTCTACAGATACTACTCTAACTGCAAAAAGGAGAAAGACTGAAATGTAAAGCAAACAAAGTAAATCCTAATTAACCAATGAATCCTACTTAATTGCAGAAAGCACTATGAAAACCATGAAAAGAATGCCATTACCTACTCAAGGAAGTAAACATCATGTAACTAAGCTATTTGTGGAATTAAATGAGCAAAAAACATCCTTTTGGATTTTTATGTATTTTTATGTGAATTTGACATGCATGTGAATTATTGTTTGTGAAGGTGGCAGCGAATAGGTGGTGTTGAAGGGTAGTTTTGGGACTTGTGAGGATATAGGATGGTGTAATTGGGTCCTATGAGGTCTCAAGTGGCCTTCTGGAGGATTTTCCCACACTCGGCCTTCAAAAGAAAGCCTACAGGAAAAGCTATAGGAGGTCACAGGAAATCTACAGGAGGAAAAACAACATTCTACAGAAGGCCTACAGGAGGAGGCTGAGAGTAGTTTTGGCTGTTTTTAGGGTGTTAGAGTGGGTGGAAAAGGTTGATGAAGGTTGGAATGAAGTGCTAGGGTGCCTAAAGTCTACCAAGAATCATTAGGAGAGAGAAATATGATTGGATTTGCTCAAGGAGAGAGGAAGATATTATATGGAAAATGCAGGAAACTAAGGCAGAGTTGAGGGGAGACTTGGGTGAATTGTAGGGAATGGATCAGATGGAGGATGGGATGGTTGATAGGCTGGCCTACTACTAGAATATCTCTACTGCATAAAAAACTGACAGTCAACCAATGAGATTAAGCAAGCAATGACATAAGTGCATCTAGAAAAAACAAAGTTTTGCATCAAACTAATCTAAACTGTGATCTATGAAAGGAAATGCTGATAATTGCTACAAGAAAGGAAAGCATGGAAGAAGACTATGGTAAATAAAGAAGTGAGCATGATGGAGAAGTTCTGAAGTAAAGTAAAATATACTATTAACCAACTAAAAAGCTATAAACACTAGAAGTCCTATTAATGAGGAAAATCTATGTTTTGGGGCAGCAAGAGGGTCTTGGCCTGAAATCATGGTCCCAGAGAGAGGAAGAGAGGCCAAGGCACTCTTGCTAGCCTTTTGAATCTTTTCTTTACCACTGCTTAACCTGCTATATAAAGCACAAATGGAAGCAAAATACTGAATCATCAAAAGCAACCTATTCTTAACCATGAAAGAAATACATCTAACAACAATCTAATCTACAAACTGAAATAAAACATAGAAATACAAGTAAAGAGGAGCTTGGCTAGTTGGATTAGGCCCTAAACCAAGATCTTTAGCCCTCTGAGGTAACTTCGTACTAACTCAAAAAGGATTCCATCTTTATTTCAAAACAATAACAAGATTACATGGAACTGTCAAAATAATAAGCTCGAAGTTGAGCAGAGTTTACTTAAGAAAAAGTACAACAAAAATCCAACAAAAATCTGACCCTAGTGAGGCCCTAGGCCTCTCTACTTATAAAAATGAAGCTACCAACAGCTTCCTTAAAATCAGGGAGGCTTGGCTCCCAAAACTCGAGATAGTCATTAGTCATCCTCCACTTGCTCGGCTGCCTACTAATGCATGACTTGGTTTCTTGTACTCTGAGCTGAATGAAAGGGAATTCGAAGTGAGGAATAATAAATGAGGGGGACTCCCTCCTATAAGTCCTCTCCTTTGTCCACTTTGAGTTATTGCTACCACTTGTCCACTGGATCCTTGACTTTGACCTCAAAAATCATCAATAATCTGCATTAAACACATGTTAGACCACATGGCATCATAACTAACTCAACTCACTCTATATGCATAAATATAATCAGACAATCATACAATAAGCTAACAGAATGGTTGATTTGACTAGGTTAGGAGGTAAAAGGATCCCATATAATTACCCATTTATGAGGCTCATCACCTTCATGACCGCTTCTTTGTGTTGTGCCGCGTCCAGCTGTTCTTTCAGCGCTTTGGCCTGTTGCATCCGCGCGAGCCCTTGAGTGAGGGCCACCATTTGCGCAGTTCCTTTCATGCTGTCATACTACTACTGGAGTTCTCATGCCTCTATATCTAAGTGCTAGATGTTGGGGTCCTCCTGCAAATTCATGAGGACCTCAAAGGACTCCTCCAACTCTGGTGCAATCTCACTCTGCACTGCCGATTTCGTTCAGTCCCGCTGTAATAGCGTTGGCACACTGTTCTCTAACTTTTGGAGGGGTAGATGGTTGTGCCTTTAATCGCAGTTCGGTGATCTGAAGGTTCAACTCCAGCTGAACCTTTGTCATTTCCTCCCATGCCTCGTGCACCATTACTGCTAGCCTGTGGATGCATGCCTCTGTTGGTGTGTCTGTTGGGATGGCCAGCTTAGGGACACTTTAACAAGCTTCATCCAGTACCTATACCAGCTGTCGATTCTATGACACCACTTCATCGTGTTGCAAGCTCAACTATTTCATGTTGATTTCTAAGGACTTGCAGCGCACATCTCTCCCTAGCCCGCAGTTCTACATTAATCCCATCCTGTAGAGCGTATAATGTCTCTCGCAGGAGTGCAACCATGTTGATGACGATACCCTTCAACGTGCTAACCGTAGGCCTGTTGGCCTCATTTTTTGTCACTAGTGCCCCTTCTAGAAGCACTATGGTATTTGTCACCCAAGTGCACAACATCTGTTCTATTGCCGCTGTCCTAACTGCAAGGTTGGTTGAAAGGGTACCAGCCTGAGGAGTGCACACCTGTAACTCCTGTAGCTGTGCTTTGAGGGCCCTCAACACAATTTGGTTCTCCTACATAAAATTTTGGAGGGCCTCAGAGGTGACATCATGCACTGTTGCCCTCAGTAAGGGTGATTGGGTCAATTGACAACTTCGATGCCTTGACCTTCTTGTGCGGCCCTATCCACTTGGTCGAGTGCTGGCACTTCAACTGTGTTGACACAGTTTGTGGGTCTGCGCCTCCTTCTTCCTCTGCTTCTTGCCCATGCAAAGGTGACTTTTGGCCCTCACGCGCCTTCACGGCTGCCTCCTACTCTGCTGCTGCTGCTGCTACCTTTTTCTATTCAGTTGTTGTTTGTGCGGCGTCCCACACCTCCTGCGCTTCTGCTACCGCTGCCTCCTTCCTTCTCTTTTCTGCCAACTGCGCCATGCACAGTTTGGCCTCCTCTTTCTTCCTTTGCACCGCAGACTTCTCTATCATCGCAATGTCTGGAGCACACCACTCTAGCGGCCATGTCTCCAGTACATTAAAATTTACGTCGTCCGTGGCCATAAAGGGTAACTCTATCCATTTCTTGGCAGGGTCCTTGCACACTCTGATGTATATGTTGTGGAGATCTGCCTTAAACTCTGCAAAACTTTGCAGGTTGTTGTAGACAGTGGGTGACAACTACAGCTTGCGGTTGATACCCATTCTGAGGTTCATCTCCATGAACACCCATAATATCTTACTGTCGCGGATCCTATTAGCATCCTTTGTGGCCAAGCGTGAAGCATACTTCGCAGCCTCTGACAGATCCCTGTCAATTATGGGGAATTGACTGTCTTTTGGTAATTCCCCTTCCACAAGCACTATGGACATCAGAAGCCATGCATAGTGGAACATTTTTCCTTGCTCCTGAGCTTTGCGACAATTCTCCAAGAATTTCTTGGAGAGGAACTCGACGAGTTAAATTGGACCCCCTCCGCGCACTGCTCAGCAAGTGCTACCACCGGTGCGGGTACTTCGTCTGTGCAGCACTTGCACATAACCTTACTTGCCAGAATTTAGGTCACCACCCTTACTACTTTGTCGTTGATGCTAGATATGGCACAACCCTTCTTCTTCTTTTCTAGTTTATACTTCTTCTTCATGGCCTCTGCGATGGCCAAATCACTGCCTTTCCTCTCCGAGATATTAGTGGGGTCCTCTCCTTTGCATGGCAGTCGGGTGATGTAGTGAATCAAATGCTCTGTGATGGGGATGGGCTCATCCAACCACAAACACCCACCATGCACCAAGTAGAGTAGCTACCTGATGACGAAAATTGTTATTGGGGCATGGTGGAAATGCAGCACCCAAAGCAGGTTGTGTAGCCCTTCCTTTTCCACTCCGTGCAACCACTTCCACAGCTATAATTCAGTAACCCCCACCGTGGTGTCCTCCTTACGCTTCATAAGCTACAAGGTATCTAGGTGAGGGAACTTCTCGTGGTCAGCGAGGTCCCAATCTTCAAATTTTAAACTAGGCACTCGTCCAAGGTGCGGGCCCTTGAAAATGACATTATCTCGGAGGAGCGGGGTCTAGAGAGAGCTCTTGCTCTCGTCAAGACCTTTGGGCACTTTAGCCTTCCCCTTCCATAAGGGGATATAGGCGGGCAACTTTTTTGAAGGGTGCACAGTCTTAGTTTCCTCCTCCATTCCTTCATCCTCATCTTCTTCGATGATTAGGTCCTCCTCGTCGGTTTCTATGTTAAAAACTTTCCCCTTCTCCTCCATCGCCAGCCTGGTGCATAGTGGGTTTCGCAGGGACACACATATGTGAACCATCGCCTGTTTGTCCTTATTTGGTATTGGCATGCACAGTGACTTCAGGATTTCTACCAAAATCCCAGCACCTTCAGGGGCATCCCCCACAGTTAGGGCCTACACGGCCTCTTCGACAATCATCTCTGTGATATCCATAACTTCCTCAGATGTTGTCATCATGTACGACCAGAAATCTATCATTCACGTATTCAGGGGATCAATGAATGCTCAACACAAGTCAAACAGGGCCTACTCAGGCTAGGTAGGGTATACAACTACTCAATTTGCAAATGGCCAAGTGTTGTTTACTGGGCAACCCTTTGTAATTTATAGCACCTTTTGAATTTGAATTCAATCGTGCCCCCCAAATCTAGATCATTAACGCTCCCTTAGTGGCAGATTTTCCCAAATCTTGCCCATAAATCGCATCTTAAATGCCTGCCGCCTACTCCATTTGGTCTCAAGTCAAGCATCCCATCGTGAATAGTGACTCCAATGGTCACTTTTTGGTCAACCCGTGTGGTAGCGTAGCCCCCCTTGCGTAGTTGCGGACCTTGTGACTCTTTGCTTCTGCGTGTAGCTCCAACATCGCGTAGCTCCTGGGTAGAGTAGTTTATAGTCCCACACATCCTTTCAACTGCCTGGAGCTCTAAGACTGTACTTCCCTTGGCTAGTCAGGTGGCTGTGCCACTTGTATAGGGTTTTTTCCTACCCTCCATCACTCTTCTTGGAAATTACCCATCATTTATTGTTTCTTGTGGCATTGTGCACTTTATCATCTGCAACATGCTACCCTGGTTGATTTGCTTGGTAATGTGTGGTCCAAGCCAAGGCATCAGACTGCACGATTCGCAGCGATAGTCCTCAAACTCGTCAGCGTGATCGTGCATATCCTGTCTTATCACCTTGGTCTTCTTATCAAGAAAATCTTCCTTTATCTCGTCCTCCAGCTTCTTGACTTCCGCTTCTACCAGAGCACTCTTCTTCCTTAATCGAACCCTTTCTTTCTCAATTTCTTAGAGCCTAAAATTTCCCTGTTGGAGTTCTTCTTCTAGGGTTTCATGAACCATCATATCTACTGGTGTTTCCATCTGTGAACTAGGCTTTTCATGCTCTATGGGGCTTACAACATTCACTTCATATTCCAACCTTGGTGGTGCCTGCACGGTCAGGTTCTTGCACGCAGTCCTATAAGCCCATAGAACTGCTGGTACGCATAGGTCCCAGTCAGTCTGCTTTGCATTGTGGACCTTGTTCAGCACTTCGTACACTTTGTTAAAGGCTTTTGCATGGATAACCTTCTGTGCACTTTGTCTTTCCATAATTCATGGTTCCAACTGGAGGGGCTGTTCATGCCATTGCCTTGCCCGTTCTTGCTTACTGACTCTATATACTAACATGAAGACTGTGTGATTCCGCACAGGTTTCACACCATATGCTTGCATCCATTGGGACAAGTGGGTGCGCGGACTATTTCATCTGGCAATCTTGTCCGTCAATCACATCTGAGGCTACCCAAATCGAATGCACATCATCCTTCTACATTCACGCCAATCTTCAGAACTTCTTTGGTGCATACCCCACCACTTTGCAGGCGTAGCACGTAGTACCCATTTCAAAGCTTCGAAACATTGCATGTAATGCAGCGATCTAATCATCATGTTACAGTTCAGTGTGGTTACCTCGTGTAACCAGTTCTACCATCATTCTATTTCCTCATCTGAATCTGATTTGCATGAGCTTTCATGCTCCCATGAGATTTGTCCATCCGCAGTCGGATTCACCCAATCTTGCTCTCGTGCGGTTATCTTGTATATGCATTCCAAGTCATCATCGCTATCATAGTCGTGCATCGGCTCTATGTAGAGTGATCCCTCTGCAGGGTCTAAAGGTACAACTATGCGCAGAGAATTTTTCTCAAAAATCATCTTGCGCTTCTTTAGATTTATCACTCCATTCATGTTAGTGGCCCAATCTATGCCGAATAGCGTGTGGTAGGGATTGCTATTATCAACAATCTCTATCACTTCAAAATCTGCTATCGCGCTTGCTCCTTCGATATCTACTGTGATTCCCCGTAATCACCCCATAGGTAGGATCTTTTGCGGGTTCGCCATTCGTAGTTGGATAGGAGATCATTGCAGTGTAGGCCTCCCCATACGCTCCCATGTCTGTTTCGGCAAGACATTTACGTCCGATCATAGATCTAGAATCACTTGGTCCATCTCATATTCTCGAATCTGCGTGGTCAATCTCATCTCCCTTCCCATTCACGTTGTGTGCTTTCCGAGCTTCCATACTGCGCGGGGTTCTACTTGCACGGTCCCAACACATCTATTTATGAGTTCTTGCAGCCCCTTTACAGCCTTGTTGTCGCGCAGCAGCTTCACACATGTTTCCAGGAATGTAGTGAGCATCAATGGGTCCATTTCCAACTCCAGTCTGTCTTTACTTCCTAAAGTGGAGGCATCAGTGAAGCTCCTCTTGGCTTCCATGAAGGTCTCCTTAGCACGCTCCAAATCAAATTCTGGTTTCTTCATTGGAGCTTTGCGAACCCAAGTAATTTCTTCAGGCTACTTGCCTTTGTCATCCCCTGTCATAATTCCACTTTAGAGCACGATATTTACGTTAGGGTCTTCCTCGCACGGCTCAGACCTCATCATTTGCAGGTTCTGAGTCGGGGGAGGTTGCAGTGATCCTTTATTGCGCAACCTCGCTATCAGTGTGGGACAATCCTCCATCTCATGATCAAACAACATACAATACAAGCATGATGGTCGCATTGGATTCTTACAGTCGTGAGCATAATGCTCTAGCCCTCTACAATTGTAACATATCAGCTATCCGTGATCTCTTCCTGGTCCCCCTCCACCTCGACCTTGTCTGCACCCTTGAAATCCGGTGCGCGCCATCCCTGCGTTCTAATCGAGGGGCCACATTTTGGCCTGAACTCTATAAGTAGGAGTTCGATCCATCATCATCTCATAACTTCTATAGGTGCATTCATCATGCCCCACTGACCTACAGAAATTATAGAACAATTGCTGTGAATTCTGCGTATACTTCTGTAATAAATGGTAGCTAATTGTAGCATGATTTCCTCCTATATGAAAAATTGTGCACCATAGTGCAAGCGCCGTGCTCAGTCCTACTTATGCCTCAAGTCTCAATGGCATTGGCCCTCCTCCTACGAGGTAATTCGTGAACACCAGGTAGTGCTCCTTGTCATGCCCCTGTCCCTTGTACTTTATCCACCATACCTCATTGCGCACCTCTAGGTGGGCTGTCCTATCTTGTTTCAAACTTTTCATCTCAAGGAACAAGTTTTTCAACTGCGCATGAAACTGCTGAACTCCGAGGTTGGGATCTTGTATCGGGGTTGTTATCACTCAGGTTGTCCTTAAGCTCTGGAAAAGGATACGGCCGAGGTAACCATAGACCAACTTTGGACTACAGGTTCTAGCCAACTTGCAATCAGAGAGGGCTCTCTCTTTAAGGATTTAGCTTTGTTGAAAAGGATTTTAGGCTAGGTCTCGAGTTCAGAGGGTTTTTGTTTTGTTTTTGGTGGGAAAATTGATGTTTTTAGATAGAGAGGCAAGGCATAGTCTAGAAGTTTCAAACCATTGTGCGTGGAGTCGAGGAGTGTGACTGCTGGTGCTTTCACTTGGTCACAATAGAGGGAAAATGGAGCAAGACAGCTGCGCAGGAAACAATACTTCAGGTCTAAGTGATGGAAAGAAATGCTAAGCGATGAGAGGCAGTTAAGAATCTCTCAATCAACTTAGCAGTGGGAAGTAACAGAGCGCTACCTAGGGGCAGTTAAGAATCCCTAGATAATTGGCAAACACAGGTGAATCGGGGTAAACATGAGCCAGAAGGAATTCATATTCATAACCAATTCATTCAGAGGAAAACATAAAGAAACAACAGAAATTGAGCATAGAGAGTATTTAAACTAATTCTAAGCTATTCTTTCTTTCTGCCATTTAGATAGTGATAACAATAAAACAGAGATAAGATGCACTTATTGTTTCAGGCTGCAGCACAAGAATTCCATCTTCAGTCTCCAAAGCATTCATTTACAACAAACAATTTTCTCTCCAAGCTTTCTGCAATCTTTGATTATAGAAATAGTCAGGTATACAGTGCGGGTCTCTAGTGAAAATTCTCAATTGACCAACCCTTAAAACTATACAGACGGTGGTATATATAGGGCAAGACTATCTACAGAGTTCCTTTATTACATCTTGACCTAATCAGGTCATAAAAAATAATTAATTGACCTACTCCTATCTGAAATAAATGCATGAAAATATCTCAGGCTGCGCTGGGGGCGGCCGTATCAAAACTGAATAACTTATGTAGTCCTTGGTGGCTTGGTGCAGGTGCTTCTGAAATAAATGCGTATGGGTTTCTGCTTCTTTGTTGTCCTGTGGCTTTAAATGCCTTAATTGTGATTTGAGGGCAAGGATGGGCTTACGCCTCTTGATTTGACTTTCTGGGGGGCTCATCAATGTTCAGGTGCTTCGAGGCCCTAAAAAATCTTCAACTGATACTCTTTGGCTTTTCTTATTCCTTTGATACTCTTTGGCAATAAATCGATGCTGTTCTGATGTGCTGTGGGTCTAAATCATCATTTAATGGCCGTTGTTCGGCCTCTGTATCCTCTAGAATTGTTTTCTGCTCCTTTCGGTATGCTCTGTATCATTTTTACGCTTTTCGGGCTTCCTGGGGGCTGCAAAACGAAAAGATTCCCTAAAGATTCCCTAAAGATTCTCCATTTCGACCTAAAAAATCCTGCGATTGCGCTAGGCGCAAATCGCTCATCAAAAACTGCCTCAGAATCGGATTCCGGGGCTCCGAAGTGCGATTTTCGTGCCTTTGCGCCCAAAAAGTGCTGATGACGTCAGCATGATGTGACATTGTACGGCGGGTGACGTCAGCAGGACGAGGTGGCGGGATGACGTCAGCATGACGTCATCATGTACGGATGGTGACGTGGCAGGAATACGTGGCAGTGACGTGGCAGGAGGCCACGCAGGCAGGTGACTCGACATGGTGACTGGACAGGGGGGTGACGTGGGATGTGACGTCACGGGCGGTAAGCGGTTTTGTGGCGTACCGCTTATGGACAAAGGTGGTTTCGGGGGAGAGGGCTCCGCCACAGCCCAACGCCTGACACGCGGCGGAAGTACGGCGGGCAATACCGCCCATCTCCCGGACGCTAAAGCTCGGGCGGTTTGGAGATGGGACGGCCCGCCTACCGTTGATCTGTGGGGCAGGCGATCCAATGGCTAGCAGGGAGTGTGACATGACGGAGGGATAAGGGGCGGCATATGCGCAGGAATATTCCTTCAATATTTGCGCAAGTGGGTTCAAACTTAGGGAATGGGGTTTTTATGTGTAAAAAAAGGCGCGGGTTAATATATTTACATTCGGACTTAGGGACAAGGGTGGAATATGGGTTTTTTGACAAGCGGGGTTAATATTTTATGCACGAAACGTAGGAAACAGGTGCAAAAATGGGTTTTTTAAGGTTTTTGAGGGGTTTTTGGGCTAGGGAAGAGGTTACTAGCTGACCAGATGTCAAACTAGCCCCTTAATGACTCGGATGGGCTAAAGACAGCCCCAGACGGACTGTGATTTCCCAGACTTATAGGAAATATGGCTATATTGCCAGGGAGGGGGTATTTACATAGGGGAGCTACATTTACAAAGCTTTAGTAGGGGAATGGAAAAACTGATAGGGAGTTATATAATACTATTAGTAGTTAATATGAAGGTGACCAGCAAGTGCTAAGGTCAGGGACCTTAGGCTAGAAATGGGGAAAATAACTTGTAGAGAACTGAGATCCTTGAGTGAAGTAGATCTTCACCAAGGCAACTGCTATGGAGTATGATGAAACTAAGAGGAATCAAGCAGATCTTGACCTCTTTGGGAAGTTAGTAAGGGACTTGGGGATTAGAAGAAGGGGGAAATTAGTGATGTCCAGCTCTGAGCTCTTTTGAAATAAAACTGCCTGATAACTGTGATCTGAAAAGATAAGACATTGCGAGACACAAAATTTATCATCAGTCATCATTCTGCCACCAAACAGCTACCTAGCCGGCCTACTATCCTAACATTTTTTCTTCTTTTCTGTTTAGGGTGCACTTAGACTTGCAGACCCATATTTACAATTTTTCTTTTGAATGTTTCCTATCTAAATCTGCACTTATTTCTGCCAGGGCCCAGATTAAACAGTTGGGTCCCTTTGATTCTCTACCTATCTACAAATCTGCCAAGATTAAACTGTTTGGACAGATATCATTCTCTATATTCTAAAGCAAGAAATTGAAACCTAGGGAGACCAAGATTAGACTGTTTGGACCTCCCTTAAATGAAAACTCTCCAAAACTGGGACAACTCATCAAAATGGAATCTCAGCAGTGGCATTTGGACTAGCACACTCTCATGGTATCTTCTGGAAATATGGAATACTGCAGCTTGCCAAGTATGACATATTTGGCATGTAAAAATGTCAATCATGAAAAATGAAACCCTGTTCCGACAGGAGGCTAACAGTAGCTCCACTTGGGGATGGCTTTTCCTTGTGAAAAGTCAAGAACAGCAGGTCAGACTGCCTTGATCTTTTGTTTGTTGCTGTGGACTGGGAAATTCTTCTTTGTTCTGGCTGTTGAAAAAACATAAAACTTTGAACTATAGACAACCTCCTCCCCAACTGAGTTACTGTGAATTGTACAGCATCGCCTGCTTTCTTCTGCGTGCTTGATCTCTTATGTATAATGCTGCTGGAACATGCCTTTTAAAACAGTTTAGGGACACGGATCAAACTGCTGTGTTTGCCTTGCTTTTGCTTAGAGCAAGGTGCTGGTATGAACTGAAAATTTTGCTCTGTTTTGATACTCTTGAGACTGGAAAATTTGCATTGGCTGCGTCCTCACCGAATTTACTGTTATTCCTCAAACAATCGGCCGGTTTATACAAAATAAAAACTGAGTGCTGGTATTTACAAATAATATTGTACAAAGATATTTACAGAATTTGCATTGTTTCAACAGCAAGGATCATGATAATGTTTCAACATCCTGCCATTCACAGGGCCTTCTTCAACAGTGTTGTCCTCCATAGATATGAGAAAATAAGTGTTGTTTCCCTGAACAGTAGAAATTACAAATGGACCTTTCCATAGAAAATCAAACTTGGCATGTTTGCCCTTGTCTTCTCTTCTTGAGTCCCACTTCAGAACTTTGTCACCAATACTGAAATCTTCAGCTTTAGCCCTCTTATCAAACATCTTTTTGAGCTTTTCTTGCAAAATTTGAGCTCTATCATAAACTTGTTCTCTGGTTTGCTGAAGGTGAATTGTCTGATTAATCCTGCTTTGAATGTCATTTGGTTCAGCCTGCATCTCTTGTAACAGCTTGATAGTAGGAATGCCCAGGGATGAAGGAAATCTAGCCTCCATGCCATATACTAGCTCATAAGGGCTCATCCCAATTGATCTTTTGCTTGAAAGTCTGTCTGCCCATAGGGCATTTACCAGCTTTTTGTGCTAGTTCTTCTTGTTTTCTTCTAGCACCTTCTTTATGATGTTAATGAGGCTCTTGTTTGAAGATTCTGCCAATCCATTACCTTGAGGGTAATAAGCTGTGGAGTGGCCCAAGGTAATATGAAATCTGTGGCAAAAATTGATCATCTTTTTGGATTTAAAGGCAGCGGCATTGTCAGTGATGATTTTCTCAGGGCAGCCAAATCTGGAAAGGATATTGCACTCAAGGAATTGGATAATGATGGTGTCATTGGCTTGTCTACAGGGAATGGCTTCAACCCACTTAGTGAAATAGTCGGTGGCTGTTAGGAACCATTTGTGTTGGCCTGAGGAAGAGGGATGGATTTCTCCAATGAAGTCAAGACCCCATTGTTGAAAAGGTTTTTCGGTGGAGATTGGTTTAAGGGGTAGGGGCAACAATTTTCTCTTGCCTTCAAAAATTTGGCATTTGTGACATGATATGGAAAACTTTTTTACATCTGCAAAAAGAGTGGGCCAATAGAAACCAGCCCTTAAAATCTTGTCAGTCGTGGACTTCCAGTAGAGATGTCCTCCACAGTCACATGCATGGAATTCTTTCATGACATTGTTAGTTTCATTCATGGTTAAACAATTAAGTAATATACCTTCATGATTTCTCCAAAATAAAGCACCATCTATAACACAAAACTTTAAAGCCTTCATTTTCAAAAATCTTTTCTTGGTTCTGGACAATCCTGGGGGAGCACACAGGTTTGACAATACAAAGCATATATCAGTGTACCATGGGGATTGTAAAAAGATTTCACTGATCTGTGGAGTCGCCAGCTCTGGTTCATTGTCCAGCTGGTTTATGTCTAAGGCCTGAAAGTTTGTTTCGGACATCAGTTTAGCTAAACCTTGTCCCTTTATCAGCTTGGTTGGTTTTATTTCTATGTCATATTCAAGGATGTTTGCAATCCACTTACCTCTTTTGCCTTCTAGTCCGTCTTGGGTCAATATGTCTTTTACAGCAGCGTGTGGGACATAGGCAATCACGTGTGAATATAAAATGTACACTCTGAAATCCTTGATGGCCTTAACAAGTGCGTAGGCTTGTTTTTCCATGATTGGGTATTTCAACGGGGCGTCTCTTAAAGCTCTGCTGAAAAAAGCGATTGGTTTTTCAACTCCCTGTTCATCCTTTTGCAACAGGACAGCGGCTATTGTATGCTCTGATGCAAACGAAAATATGATAAAATCTTTGTCAAATTGTGGACTAGTTAGGACAGGGGTTTGGGTTAAGGCGGATTTGATACTCTCAAATGCTTGCTTGGCTTCCAGGGACCATCTTACCTTGGCATCCTTCTTTAACATGTTGCTTAACAGTCTTATTAATTCAGCCAGATTTGGAATGAATCTTCTCAAAAAGTTGATTTTCCCAAGGAATGCTTGTAGCTCTTTTATGTTTCTGGGGTATGGAATTTGGAGGATGGCCTGTATTCTCTCAGGATCAATTCTGATCCCATCCTTTGATATAATGTGGCCAAGTAATTTTCCTTCTTCAAGGCCAAATAAGGACTTCTTGGGGTTCAAGGAAATGCCATATTTCCTGCATGTTATGAAAATTTGCCTGAGGTGCTTGAGGTGTTCTTCATCAGATTTGGAAAATGGGGTTAAGTCATCCAGGTAGACAACTAGGAAGTCATGTATTTCTTTGGCGAAAGCAATATCCATTGCTCGTTGAAAAGTAGCACCAACGATTTTAAATCCGAATGGCATCTTTACATACTTAAATGTTCCCCAGGGTGTGGTAAAAGCTGTTTTGTCTTGGTCATCTGGGTGAACAAGTATTTGGTTGAAACCTGAAAAACCATCTAGTAAAGAGATTCTAGATGATCCCACTACTCTCTGCAATATGTGGTCCATTTTGGGCAAAGGATAGTGGTCTTTTAAGGAGACTTGGTTTAAGTTTCTGAGGTCTACACAAAGTCTGATTTCACCTGTCTTTTTTCTTATAGGAACAAGATTGGATACCCATTCGGAGAATCTGATGGGTGCTATAATGCCTGCTTCAAATATCCTCTTTACTTCTTTCTCAATCGGGGGAAGAAGCATGGGGTCAATTATTCTAAGTTTCTGCTTGAAGGGTTTCTGGTTTGGTTTTAAAGGAATGGTGTGCTGGATCACCGAGGTATCATAGGATTTCAGATCCTCATAGCTCCAAGCAAATACATCTTGGAATTCCTTGAATAAATCAATGTACTTGGGCTTTTGATCAGGTGGTAGATTTTTGGACAGTTTGATCATTTTCGGATTTTCTGGTGTCCCGATGTTGTGTTCTTCTATTTCAGTGTTTATGGGTTGCAATTTTGGTTTTCTGGGAACGTCATTAGAGTCAAACATGTCTTCTAGCGGGGTTAGACCAGCAGGCAAAAAATTGTCTTTTAGCTCAATGATTTCTGCCTCTGTTTTGTCTATTTCTTCCACTTGTGTTTGTTTCAGTTGTTCTATGTTTTGTTTGTCAAAAACAATTGGTTTTAGAATCTATCTAGCTGTTGCAATTGTTACAGCCTGCTGATTTTCATATGTTTGTTGTTCTGGATCTGTCATGGCATCCATGTCAATGTCGATACTTGAAAACTCATGCTCAAGGGTGAGGAAATTATTAATCTGGGCATCATTTTCGAATACTTGCCAGTCTTTAACGTTATTTGGGACTGTGGGCCTATGTTTTATTTCAGCTGTGAAGTGATGGTTTGGGTCAAAGGGAAGCTTGTATGTACTAGCAAAAGTGGCTAGGATGTGTGCATGAATGTTGTGATTTCTGGAAATCTTGTCAAGCTTGAATTCAGTGAATGACTAGAGTATGTCAGTAGCAGCAGTAATAGGCTCTCATTCTATTGTCATTGGTAACAAAATTACCTTTCATCTGTTGTATAACTAGGTTAGAGTCACCTAAGATAGACACTTTTACAACTCCTAGAGTTTTTAGCAGCTTAAGGCCTAAAAGCAGAGCCTCATACTCTGCCATGTTATTTCTGCATTTGAAGTTCAGTCTGTAGGCATGTCCTTCTGCATGGTTGTTATATGTGTTGTGAATCCAAACACCTGCCCCTGCTCCTAACTTGTTGACAGAGCCATCAAACTCTAGGTACCATGTGATTTCTTGTTTATGGTCAGTATCAAGAGTTTGAGCTGTTTCAGGATTGGGCAGATTTAAAATTTCTGTTTGGGGAACTTCTTTTGGTAGGCTGGTTGCATCAGCTGCTGTGACAGTTTCGTGGGTATGTGCAACCGACTCTTTGTTGATGTGTGCTTGTTTCTCTAGAGTGAAGGACTCATTATCAATTGAAACATTTGTATCATCATTAAACAAAATAAATGAATCCATATCAGAGTGGATTGAGTAAATGGGAAAATTTTCAGGCTTACTTTCACTACTCACTACATACTTCATGAGCGTTTCTTTGTACAGTCTCTTTGGTTGCCCAAAGACTGAAATAGTAGCATAGGAAAGGTCTAATTGAAGGGATCCTTGGAGCTTTGCTCCCCATGATCTTGACAGGAGCATACCGTACTTTGGTGGAATGTCAGCAACCACTACATCCATGAGGATGGTCTTGTTGGGATATTGGACTAAAGAGACACACAATTCTTTGATGAGGCCTAAACATTTCACTTGACTTGAGTCAAATGAGTACAGATCTTTGTAAGGTCTTGTAACATCAAGATTCAGTTTTTCCATAACTACTTTGGGTATAAGATTATGCGATGCCCCTGAGTCAAACATAGCATTGTGTAAAACTTTATCATGTATATGCAAGCTGAGATAAAAGGGTGGGACAGGTCCATGGGTTGATTTTCCGTTAACTTCTGGGCCAAATAGCAGCTCTGGGGTGTCGTCTAAAACATTTACATCATCCTTATTTTCTGGGGTTTGAAGTGACCTTTGAATTTGTTGCCTATATACATCGTGTTTTGCAAGTTCAGATAGAGGGATGGCTATCTTGAGTTTTCCTATCTCTGCCTCTAAGTTAAAGGGCTTTTCTAGTGGATTTTTGCTGTTGATAATGGCAGTTTTTTCTTTTTCATTTGCATTCTCGGCAATCTGGTCTCGCTCATCAGTGTTACGGGGAATTTCTGCTTGCGGTTTTACAATTTCAGGAGTGCCTTTTGGGATGCTGTTTGAATTTTATTTTGAGGAGGGAGGTGGCAGAGGCTGCTCAACAGAAGGCTGAGTGTCTGTTATATCTTCTACAGTCACTTGATGTGGGTTTGGGACAGTTATATCAGCTGGTTCTGTTACAACAGCTTTGTTTTTAATCTTGTTGGGTTGTTTGCCTTCCTTTGTCTTGCTAGGCTCAGAGATGTCAATGGTCCTAGTTCTGAGCTTATACTGTTTGTGTACTTCATACACAACAGTATCATAACCCCGTTTGAAATCAAAAGACTCACCAGGTTTAGTCTGAAATTGATTATAGTCATGTTCGTTTTGGTCTTCTTGTGTCAGGAAAGTTTGATGCTCACCCTTTAGATCCATTAAGTTCATGTGAGATCATCTCTAGGTTCACCTGAAGTGGAACCTTCAACATAGTTGTCTTGAAACGGGGGTCTTATATCATGGTCTTGGTTAGGCCTACCAGCATTTGTGTTCTATGTCTTCTTGAAATTTGGGTTTTTTATAGTGTTGGACTGCTGTCCTTCCCATGATGCTTTTCTCTCAACATTTTCTACTCTTTCTCCTAGTCTTTGCAGGCCATTGATAATAGCATCAAGCTTCTGGTCAAAGGCTGAGGGTTCTTCTTTGAAGGTGGTTCTTCTTTCCATTCTCGCTCTGTTTCTCTTGGAAATTAAGTTAGCCTCTACGGTAACAGCAACCTTTTGCGCGTCTTCAAGAGTTGCAGGGGCTCTTTCTTTCAACTGATATGCCATATCAGGGTCAAAACCATCCGGAAATTTATACAAAGCAAGGTCAGGTGGAGGTCTTAAATTCTGTGGTATTGCGTTATATACGTTATTGAATCTTGCACAGTACTCCAAAACAGTCTCTTGAGGGCCTCTTTTGATTGTATCGTATTTGGCTAGTACGTGCAAGGGGTCTTTCTTTTTCTCCCATCTATTGGTAAAGGATTGATAAATCTCATCTGGGGTGGTTATGGAATTTGCGGCAAGTGATCGGAACCAAGTTCTAACATCACCTGTCAGACTCTGAACAAAAATTCTCATTCTTACACTATCATCATCTATTTCATAGTTTTCGAAATAATCTTGCATCTTTTTGGTATGCTGAATGGCTGTGAAAGGACCGGTGCTGTCAAAATATGTGATTTTAGATTGGTACTCTTGAGGTAAAGCCCCAACATTGGCAGGTAATTGCAGGGGTGCATATCTATTAGCCATATTGGTAAGTATAAGTGGAACAACGGGGATAAGTGGAACAACTGGAGTAACAGGGATAACAGGAGTAACTGGAACGCTGGAAACAACAGTAGTGTTAGCATGTGCAGTGGATGAAGGTGTGGAAGGAGTACCACAGGATGTAGATGATGAACTGATGGAAATAGGGGATGAATGGAACAAAACCTTGACAGGAGTCGGAAAACAGCTAGGGTACGTTGTTTCAGGGCTCAAGTCAGCAAAAGTTTCCTGTTTTTCTTGCTTCCTAATGATTTTTGGGATTATGTTAGGGTTTTCAAAAACAGTTGGAGGGTTGGGATCTGGATTTGACCTTGTATATCGTGGATTTTTCCTGGGAGCCAGCTTCCGAATTGTTTTTTGGGTATTTTTCCTGGGAATATTTTTGTAATCGACAAGGGACTAATTAAAATATGGGACAGCTTGTTTGTAACTTAAAACTAGCATGAAGAATGACTGAAGCAGCATTTATTTACTCATGTTAATGCAAAGCAAGAAACAGTCTCAAAGGCTTCCTGGCTGACATTCAGGCTTCATCTGTAGTTTTAAGAGATAAACAGCAGTTGGAAAGTTTGATTTATGGTCTCGGTAGAGCTTTCTTACCTTCTTTGTGAAACTATCTGAGGAAGTTCCCCGGTGGAGTCGCCATTATGTTATCACTCAGGTTGTCCTTAAGCTCTGGAAAAGGATACGGCCGACGTAACCACAGACAAACTTTGGACTGCAGGTTCTAGCCAACCTGCAATCAGAGAGGGCTCTCTCTTTAAGGATTTAGCTTTGTTGAAAAGGATTTTAGGCTAGGTCTCGAGTTCAGAGGTTTTTTGTTTTGTTTTTGGTGGGAAAATTGATGTTTTCAGACAGAGAGGCAAGGCATAGTCTGGAAGTTTCAAACCATTGGGCGTGGAGTCGAGGGAAAATGGAGCAAGACAGCTGTGCAGGAAACAATACTTCAGGTCTAAGTGATGGAAAGAAATGCTAAGCGATGAGAGGCAGTTAAGAATCTCTCAATCAACTTAGCAGTGGGAAGTAACAGAGCGCTACCTAGGGGCAGTTAAGAATCCCTAGATAATTGGCAAACACAGGTGAATCGGGGTAAACATGAGCCAGAAGGAATTCATATTCATAACCAATTCATTCAGAGGAAAACATAAAGAAACAACAAAAATTGAGCATAGAGAGTATTTAAACTAATTCTAAGCTATTCTTTCTTTCTGCCATTTAGATAGTGATAACAATAAAACAGAGATAAGATGCACTTATTGTTTCAAGCTGCAGCACAAGAATTCCATCTTCAGTCTCCAAAGCATTCATTTACAACAAACAGTTTTCTCTCCAAGCTTTCTGCAATCTTTGATTATAGAAACAGTCAGGTATACAGTGCGGGTCTCTAGTGAAAATTCTCAATTGACCAACCCTTAAAACTATACAGAGGGTGGTATATATAGGGCAAAACTATCTACAGAGTTCCTTTATTACATCTTGACCTAATCAGGTCATAAAAAGTAATTAATTGACCTACTCCTATTTGAAATAAATGCATGAAAATATCTCAGGCTGCGCTGGGGGCGGCCGTATCAAAACTGAATAACTTATGTAGTCCTTGGTGGCTTGGTGCAGGTGCTTCTGAAATAAATGCGTATGGGTTTCTGCTTCTTTGCTGTCCTGTGGCTTTGAATGCCTTAATTTTGATTTGAGGGCAAGGATGGGCTTACGCCTCTTGATTTGACTTTCTGGGGGGCTCATCAATGTTCAGGTGCTTCGAGCCCCTAAAAAATCTTCGGCTGATACTCTTTGGCTTTTCTTATTCCTCTGATACTCTTTGGCAATAAACCGATGCTGTTCTGACGTGTTGTGGGTCTAAATCATCATTTAATGGCCGTTGTTCGGCCTCTGTATCCTCTGGAATTGTTTTCTGCTCCTTTCGGTATGCTCTGTGAAGAAAACGGATCATTTTTGCGCCTTTCGGGCTTCCTGGGGGCTGCAAAACGAAAAGATTCCCTAAAGATTCTCCATTTCGGCCTAAAAAATCCTGCGATGAGCGATTTGCGCAAATCGCTCATCAAAAACTGCCTCAGAATCAGATTCCGGGGCTCCGAAGTGCGATTTTCGCGCCTTTGCGCCCAAAAAGTGCTGATGACGTCAGCATGATGTGACATTGTACGGTGGGTGACGTCAGCAGGACGAGGTGGCGGGATGACGTCAGCATGATGTCATCATGTACGGATGGTGATGTGGCAGGTACAGTGGCAGGAATACGTGGCAGTGACGTGGTAGGAGGCCACGCAGGCAGGTGACTCGACATGGTGACTGGGCAGGGGGGTGACGTGGGATGTGACGTCACCGGCGGTAAGCGATTTTGTGGCACACCGCTTATGGACAAAGGTGGTTTCGGGGGAGAGGGCTCCGCCACAACCCAACGCCTGACGCGTGGCGGAAGTACGGCAGGCAATACCGCCCATCTCCCGGATGCTAAAGCTCGGGCGCTTTGGAGATGGGACGGCCCGCCTACCGTTGATCTGTGGGGCGGGCGATCCAACGACTGGTGGGGAGTGTGACATGACGGAGGGATAAGGGGCGGCATATGCGCAGGAATATTCCTTCAATATTTGCGCGGGTGGGTTCAAACTTAGGGAATGGGGTTTTTATGTGTAAAAAAAGGCGCGGGTTAAGATATTTACATTCGGACTTAGGGACAAGGGTGGAATATGGGTTTTTTTGACAAGCGGGGTTAATATTTTATGCACGAAACGTAGGAAACAGGTGCAAAAATGGGTTTTTTAAGGTTTTTGAGGGGTTTTTGGGCTAGGGAAGAGGTTACTAGCTGACCAGATGTCAAACTAGCCCCTTAATGACTCAGATGGGCTAAAGACAGCCCCAGACAGACTGTGATTTCCCGGACTTATAGGAAATATGGCTATATTGCCAGGGAGGGGGTATTTACATAGGGGAGCTACATGTACAAAGCTTTAGTAGGGGAATGGAAAAACTGATAGGGAGTTATATAATACTGTTAGTAGTTAATATGAAGGTGACCAGCAAGCACTAAGGTCAGGGACCTTAGGCTAGAATTGGGGAAAATAACTTGTAGAGAACTGAGATCTTTGAGTGAAGCAGATCTTCACCAAGGCAACTGCTATGGAGTATGATGAAACTAAGAGGAATCAAGCAGATCTTGACCTCTTTGGGAAGTTAGTAAGGGACTTGGGGGATTAGAAGAAGGGGGAAATTAGTGATGTCCAGCTCTGAGCTCTTTTGAAATAAAACTGCCTGATAACTGTGATCTGAAAAGATAAGACATTGCGAGACACAAAATTTATCATCAGTCATCATTCTGCCACCAAACAGCTACCTACCCGGCCTACTATCCTAACATTTTTTCTTCTTTTCTGTTTAGGGTGCACTTAGACTTGGAGACCCAGATTTACATTTTTTCTTTTGAATGTTTCCTATCTAAATCTGCACTTATTTCTGCCAGGGCCCAGATTAAACAGTTGGGTCCCTTTGATTCTCTACCTATCTACAAATCTGCCAAGATTAAACTGTTTGGACAAATATCATTCTCTATATTCTAAAGCAAGAAATTGAAACCTAGGGAGACCAAGATTAGACTGTTTGGACCTCCCTTAAATGAAAACTCTCCAAAACTGGGACAACTCATCAAAATGGAATCTCAGCAGTGGCATTTGGACTAGCACACTCTCATGGTATCTTCTGGAAGTATGGAATACTGCAGCTTGCCAAGTATGACATATTTGGCATGTAAAAATGTCAATCATGAAAAATGAAACCCTGTTGCAACAGGAGGCTAACAGGGGTCTCGTGCAATCTCATTGCGACCTCCAAGGCCTCGGCCTGAGTGGTTAGCCTCTGTTGTGACAACACATTCTGTAGATGTGGCGTTAACGATGGTACAAACCATTCGCGGTGTTGTCCATCTGTTAACATCATATTAGCTTCGTGAATTATGCACTTCAGTCTTTGATCGAATTCCCAAGGGGTCTCGCTTGGTAGCACTGTGATTTCGTTGAACCCAATGATCGACTGCGCCTCTAATTTTGGCCTGCTAAATTCTTTGTTTAGTGTAGCTTGTATATCCACGATCCCCACATTCAGATTGTCATTGGAATGCTTAATGTACCAAGTCAGCACCCAATCCTGCAGAGCATTGACCAATGTTGCCTTCTTTATATTGTCATCAATGACTCCCTGCACTTCCCATACAACTTTTATCATGAACCAAAACTAGTATGGATCTTCATTCCCTACGCCCTTGAACACTGGTAGCTTTATCGTGCTTTCCATATTGTTTCGCGGTGGTGGCAAAGGTGGTATGGGAAAAGACGGGGGTGAAGACGGTGAAACGAGCAGTGGTGTGGGTGGGGGTGGTATGCACGGAATTCTATGCCTTATCAAATTGAGCGCACTTCTTGGTGAGACCTTTGCAAACTCTTCTTCACCCCCTTGCAGAGGTGAATCAAGGGGTTAGTTTCTAGTTCTGTGCTACCTTTGTGTTTGTAGATTCTCCCACTTCATGTAGCCCCAAACATCAGTTTATTCACATAACCCATTTTTCACGTAGTATAATTTTAATCCAAGTGTTCAAATATTTAACATACTTACCTCACGGTCCTCTGAGGAAGTGTCGTTCTACCTCGCTATAGCTGACTGAAGTATCTACAACAAACTCGGTGATGAATCCTCCTATGATTCGATCAAGCTAGTGATCAACAGCGTGCAAGATCTTATCCTCCGATGCTTCCAATCTGCGTACCAATTCTGGAGTCCACACAATAGGTCTTTCTAGTTTACACCTTCTTTGGTTATCTGCTAGCTTCACGATCCACTAGTATAGCTCAGTAGGAAAAGACGAGAATAAAATTTCGTGGATCTCTATATATAAGTAGCAGTTTAACCACTCTTCCTTTGATAGTCAAGGATTCCTGTTTTCCTGTGCCAAGAACTCGTGAAGCTTTCTGTCCAACCAATCTTCAAGTCCTTTGTTTGTTGGATTCCAATGATATAGCATCAGACATCTCTATGCAGATCCCGGTCCTGGCAGTGGAACCATTTGTTGGATTGTTGGGGCCTGACCCAAGTTCGGAGTTAATTAGCCAAACAAATCCTTGTACCACTGGCCCTTTCGGCAACAGTCCACGGAGCCCGCACTGAGGTCTCACCCGAAGTAGTATGGGGGGGTGCTGGAACCAGGTTTCCGCACCCTTGAGATGTCTGAGAGGTTCAATTGGTCCAACAATTCATCCCTTGGCGCAGGTTGCTTTGCACACTTCTCAGAACTTTGCGCCTTGATATACTTTTCTTTGCATAGCCCTCACCAGGGGCTGTGGAGTTTCCGCTCTACTGGAGCAGCACACTGCTCTATTCCCTTAATTCGTACCTGAGATCTTACTTATCTTCCTACACTTAGTCAATGATCTTCGCGTAAACGGATATCTTATGTTATATTTATTACAACACATTCATAAGGGTTCACGCAGCAAATAAACAATACACATGAAATTCTAAACCCAATCATACATTAAAACAAGGAAAGATACACAATAATATGGTAAAATTCTCTTTGTTAATTCTTCCAATAATTACAGACTCGACCTATCCTGCGCACTCAGCTGCAGGGGTCTGCACACTAAGCTACGAACTACTAGGCCTTTGCGCACTCAGCTGCAAAACCTTCTCCTACTCTACAACCCAAGGACACATTACACTTCAACTCAGTCTCTTAGACTTATCATTGTTTTATGCTATTCTCCATTAGCTATCTCTACACTTAGAGCCTCACTCTATTTATACAATCCCATGGTCCGCGGACCATGGGTAGGTCTATCAAGCCGACATTACATTAAAAAACTGAGGGTAGACAACCCTGTGACTCTATTATAACTTCACACTTTGTGCCCATAATTCGGGAGTTTTTACAAAAGACTTGGTCAAAACTTTGGATTTAAGCCCCAAAACATGCCTTGGGGGGATTCCATGCCCAACAACAGTACGTATTTTCCTTCGACGTATCATGGACTAAAAGTAACAAGCTCTTCATACAAAGGCAAGATGATAGATAACCAAGTAGCGATAGTTGTAGAGGTCCTCTTGTACTTCACCCAGCTCGTTTCAAGAGTCATACATGGTTTCATGCAAAACTAAACTACAAACGAAATAAGCAAACTATACGAAACAAGCGAACTAACAAATAACAAAGAAAAGAAAGAGCAGAAGCAAAGTGAAAGAAAATAAATTAAGAAAACAAGCAAGCAAGAAAACAAGAAAACAAAGAGAATAAGTAAAGAAGCATGCAAGTAGATTGACTGAAAGAAAACACTACTCCTATTCCTACACTAACAGTGCATGGGCCTGATCACACGAAGTGATATTTCCAATGTAGCCACTGCCGCATTGGTAGACCCATGTTGGTGGAGGCCTAGTTCGTGAGCAACCCAGTTGTGAGAACCAATGAGAAAGAAAGATAAACAATGAAGACAACCACACTTTTTTCCCACAGGACATAAGTGAGTGCGAGTGCATGACGAGCAATCTGTGGACTTATCATAGTGTTGTGTGACATTGCGTGCAACTTTGAAGCACAAGCACACTCTTAACTGAGACATGCAAGAAAATGAAAGAAACAAATATAAATTTCATTGTACATGTGTGCTTGCAATGTAAGATTCCTCCAATGCATGAGCGATGGGATCGTGCAGTTCTAGTGGAGGAGATGTGATCTATGTGTGAGATGGATCTTCAACGTATATGGATGTGTGATGAGGAGCCTTGGGTGATTGAATAGTTTCATGATCAGAAGTGAGACTAACCCCAAGAGAGCAAGGGTCTAACATAACCATCAACCTAGGCTGAAGTTCCTCAATAATCATGGGTGTTTCAACTTCGTCATCATAAATCGGTGGCTTCAAAAGATCAACTGTGATAGAGTCATGATTGTGATCAAATATGGAAAAAAATGGATCATGACCACCACGATCAGAAAAATCAATGATTTCATCGGAATCTTCATGATCAAATGAATCAAATAGAGGGGTAGATGAAAATCGAACAAAATCATCCTCTATGTTTCCAGAAAAGACAAATGAAAAATCAAGTGGATTTTCAATGAATAGCTTATCCTCTGCATTGTCGAATGATGGTGTTATCAGGAAATCTAGTGTCTATGCAGAGCTGCCAGTCCCACTAAGACAGGTAGCTATCTTAGAAACAAACAGATTAAAGTTACTTTCGCTTTCCTTTATGAGAAGTAGATAGGAGAAGATCAAAGAATACCAACCTCAATCCTTCGCTCAGTTCTTTGCTTGTTCCTTCTGTTAGGCCCCTATACTACTAGTGTAACCCCTTATTGTTATTAGTATAACCCACTTATTATATTGATGTACCCATGTAGTTCCCATATTGTTACTATTGTGCCCCATAGAAGCCCACTATTGTTATTATTGTGCCCTTACATTATTATTGTTATGTCGGCTCTGATTATGTTATGGCCCCTTAGACTCCTATATATAGAAAGGAGGTCTTTTCATTTGTATCATCCAAGAATTGTTCATTTATGTAATGTAAAGGAGGTTGCCCCCTCGAAGAGGCTGAATTCTAAGGAGTTGATCTATCTTTTCTATCTTTTCTTGAGCTGGTTTCATAACATTTGGTATCAGAGCTTTGGATTCTAGGGTTTCGCTGCTCCAAACAGGTCATCGTGGCATTTTCGCTATAACTTTTTTTCTGTGACGTTTCAGAAGTCGCAAAAAAAAAACCCATTTGAGAAGAAATCGCGCTGAACCTTGGGTCCGAATTTCAGAGCTTTTCGCGCGATATTTGCAGAGATATGATCTGAGGAAGTTGGTATTTTTCCAGACTCCTGAATTACATTCAAAAAAGGTGACCTGGGGAAAATTGTCATAACTTTCTCTCTGGGGATCAGATTGAAATTTCGTAAGAAGGTACAGAAAGAGGACGGACTGTAGTTTTTTGTATGCATGTTTCAAATCCAAAGGTCGAAACATTGACACGTGGCACTTCATACAAGTTCACTCTTCTGGAAAGGTCTATAATCAGGTCATCTTGGGAGATTGTACATAACTCTTTCTTAGAGAATCCAATTTGTATCAGACTGGTGGCATTGGAAAGAGAACACAGAGGGCTACTATAGATCTCAATTTCAGAACTTAAAGATCTGAAAGTACAGAGTTACAGTCGTTTAAAGGTCGAGCTCCTAAAATCAAGAAAAAGCAAGATGAGGAAGTTTGATGGCAAGGATCTGGTAAATTGGATACTTCAGATGGAGCAATATTTTGATCTACATGGTGTACAACTGTTACAAAAGGTATGTATTGCATCTTCATATTTAGATCCAGATCAATTTTTATGGTACGAAGGGCTTTGTTCTCGTAAACAACTTGTTACATGGTCAATTTTCACGGAGGAAATGATAGCACATTATGAGGATACAAAGAGCAACACCTTCTTTGGAGCAACACCACAACAATTGGAAAGAGTAAAAGGGATTTGTGACATAGTGGAAAGAAAAATTATGGAAACCAGGAAGCGTACCCCTCATAACTATAAAGATGGAAGTGTTTTTTCTCCTAGCCTTCCACAACCTACAAGGGTTACACCACAACAATTGGAAGAAAAAAGAGAAAAAGGGCTTTGTTACAGTTATGATAGCAAATGCACTAAAGGTCATAAGTGTGCTGAGAAGAAATTATTTTACATAGAATATGAAGAGGAGGAAGAAAAGGATCAAGAAACATCAAAAGAAGAAGATATACACCAAGACCCCACCCCAGAGAAAGAAGAAATGAATCAGACCATATCTTGTAAAGCATTGGGAGGAATTACCACTCCTCAAACTCTCAAGATAGAAGGACATATCAAGAAGAAAAGTGTGCAAGAAGTGAAAGATCACATCGAGAAAGAAGAAATGAATCCAACCATATCTTGTAATTCATTGTTCGAAATTACCACTCCTCAAACTATCAAGATAGAAGGACATATCAAGAAGAAAAATGTTCAAGAAGTGAAATATCACATCGAGAATCAAGAAATGAATCCGACCATATCTTGTAAAGGATTGGAAGAAATTACCACTCCTCAAACTCTAGAGATAGAAGGACATATCAAGAAGAAAAAGGTTCAAGCAGTGAAAGATCACCTCGAGCATCAACAAGTTCTCCAACTTTTAAAGGATAACGCCACTTCGGTGCAAAATCAAACG
This sequence comes from Pinus tabuliformis, assembly GCA_031772625.1. Taxonomy (NCBI): domain Eukaryota; kingdom Viridiplantae; phylum Streptophyta; class Pinopsida; order Pinales; family Pinaceae; genus Pinus; species Pinus tabuliformis. The sequence continues at coordinate 1,950,554,868 of CM062816.1, forward strand.
AAACAACAGGTAGATAAACATCGTAGTGAAAAATGTTTTGATGTAGGTGATTGGGTATTTTTATTGCTACATCTCAAGCAAGCTATTTATGAGAAGGAAATGTTGGCAATACTATATGCACTTAAAAACTGGCGACCTTGCCGAATGGGAAGACTCTTCAAGGATGAGGATGTGGAAGCATTGTTTTGTGCTATTTATATTATCCAACCAGATTGGATAAATGAAGCAAGGGATGAATGGAAGAAGGACGAAGAAGTATGGCCACTTATTCAAAAGTTGCAAAAGATCCCAATTCAAACAATATTGCCAGAAATTGAAGAGGAAGGAAAAATCATATTGGAACCTGGAGCGGTCACAGAAACAAGAACCCGACAACTACGAAATCGATCAATTTCAGAGTATCTCATCAAGTGGAAGAACTTACCCCCTAAAGATTCCACATGGGAGGACAAGAATTTTATACAAAAGCATCAAGAACTACTCAAGCGTTGAGGACAATGCTTTTTGAAGGAGAGGGGCATGTTAGGCCCCTATACTACTAGTGTAACCCCTTATTATTATTAGTATAACCCACTTATTATATGGATGTACCCATGTAGTTCCCATATTGTTACTATTGTGCCCCATAGAAGCCCACTATTGTTATTATTGTGCCCTTACATTATTATTGTTATTTCGGCTCTGATTATGTTATGACCCCTTAGACTCCTATATATAGAAAGGAGGTCTTTTCATTTGTATCATCCAAGAATTGTTCATTTATGTAATGTAAAGGAGGTTTCCCCCTCGAAGAGGCTGAATTCTAAGGCGTTGATCTATCTTTTCTATCTTTTCTTGAGCTGGTTTCATAACACCTTCTCCTCACTGACAAGTCTTTGCCACTTCTCCCTTGACCACTATGCTTCAAAGAGTGCCTGTAAAGTCAAAGCAGCATAATACCTTCAAAGTGCAGAGATCTACAATCATAAACAATATAGGACCAAATATATATTGACCACACAAATGCATATACTATCAAACATACAAGAATGTGGAGGAAAACTTGAATAGCTTTATTAATATGAAGATTAGAAGAGAGGATTACAACCCATTGTTCTGACCCAGCGTCATCCTCCTAGCATGAAAGCCCTTCTTCACCTCATGAAAAGCTTAGATCACCCAACACTATGATATTCCACCAGGAAACCAACAGCACTTCCTTACAAGATACAAAATTCCAACCTTTGGATCTCTAGGATGAGGGATCCATATATATATGATTGCAGGGAGGTGAGTCAGCTTCTAGGATTTTGATTAGTGTTTTCTCTCTGATAGTTCTTGATTCCACTTGGAGATTGATGATCTCTTACTCATCCCTGGGTGAATTCAGAGAGGCAAGTGTCATAGGAGAAGTTTCTGGAATATTCCATGATCCTCCACCTCGCAAACTATCTCTGCCATTTGTCCATTCTCACCCATCGCACCCTACAGAAGGGCTTTCTAGTATGCATTGCACCTTTTACACTGGGCAGGTGAGATGCATCACACCCTTAGCACTGAGCAACCTGTATGGTCCAGTTTTGACCAGTTCTGAGCAGTTTCCTGTGGAGAACTTCTGGGAGATGATGTAATCAGCTGACCTTGTTCCTTTAGGGCATGAAACAACACTTTTAGGGACTTAGGATCCATTGCTTTATGGACATATATGATTGGGGTTACAGTGCCCAGAAATGTCTATAACAGTTGCCCCCTAAAACATGAGGTCGTTAATCTTTTGATGTCGGGAGAAATGCTTTATCATGAGGATCCGAGGTTTTTCGAACTGGAAGGCGACCTGTAATAAGATACAATACAATACATTATCTTCATAATATTTTCATGATATAACTGAGGCGGGCATTCCCATGCTCAACTTTATAAATTCATTTTCATGTACATAAGACAGATAACCGTCTGTGTGGCAGACTGATGATTCTGATAGAGCCATCATCCTTTGATTCGGATGATCATCTGTGCAGCAATGATGTACATTTGATGTCTTTATTTTCCTAAATATATCGCAGCCCAGATGGATGAAACTAGATCTGGGGTCTTCAAACTCATCCAATCTTCGCCCAAAGTACAAGTCGATCCATGTGAAAAATGTTCTGGAGTCGAACATGGAAAGACATCGCCTGATTACCAGCCAATGATGTAAGTTGTTAACAGGCGCAAGAGGAATCACCGATAATGATGATGACCCTCAAGGTACAATAGTACAATTCACGTGGTGTGAAAATGGGACTTGGCGTCGAACACCACGCAAAATCTCTCGGTCGAAGGCCATTGATGTAAACCTGTCGCCGAAAGTGGGAAACTTGCCATTGAGGCACGCAGGCTTCAAAGTATTGAAAGGGTTGTTCCTAGGTCGACTTCTTGGATAATGAGCTGATGTCGACAAGAAGTGACCCGTCGTAGGAGGGATTTAATGAATCCCAAATCTATGACACAGAATGGAGCAAATGACTTTTGGAGGTGAAAACGATTTGATGATACAGGGTTCAAGGTGGCGGTCATGAAAGAATGAAGCGTAAAGGTATTGCAGTGGATGAGACACAAGATGGGTTGGTGAATTCTCTGATCGACTTCTCTTGAACATATCGGCGACACTTGAAATGGATTGGTAGCGTTAACCCCAAAGATGGATGGTACGATGGACCAATGGTAATATGACCGGTGAACAGAATAACCCAACCCGACTCAGACATGGAGTGAAAGTGTCATGTTTAAGAGTGACTTTGCTACCAATAAATTTTATTCAAGTTTTCTTCCCAATTTTTCCCCAGTCATTGCTGACCAGTACCTCTTTATTTTTATCAAGCTTGAGGAGGATAACATATGCTTGTTCTATAATTTTCCCTACGGGCAAACCCATCGCTATGTTTTAATGAGCCTAGCGATAGTGAAACTCATTCTTGTCTATATGGACAAGTTTGTCGCTATTGGTTTTAACGAGTTTAACGACAAATATAACTCGGTCCTTTTCAATTTTAGAGAGTCTGAAAGGGATGTAAAGGAAACTCCAATAATCCTTTTTCGTCATATAATCCCTGAAGTCTGAAAAAGTATAAAATGATACGAAAGGGATGAATTTTCGATAATTTTAATGAGCCGAACAAAACAAGCGCTCGATCTTTTTGTGTAATAATCCCCCAGGTCCAAAAAGATTAAAATCTAGAGGAGGGATAGCACTCCCAGTAGCTTTAACGAGCTAGAGAGGCCAACTACTTGGCAATCTTTTCATATTTTACGAGTCAAACAAAAAGAGCTTAAAGGAGACTCGTTTTTTGAGGAACGAGTGATAATTTTAGGTAGCAGCTGATTCCAGGTACGGTTTGGAATTTTCCAATCACGGCAGTGTCACAAGGATGGCTAACAGAATCACTCTTCGTAGTTGTTCCTCAAAAAGGGTAAACAATCAAATGGAGGCATATGATCGGCTAAAATAGAGTGGAGGTGATGATGAGAACACGACCAAGGCTCAAAAGCTGAGGATAATGCATTCACAATGGTTATTTACTAGAAATTGGTTCATTTTTTAATGAGCTTAAACTCTGGGGGAAACATTTGCTCATTGCTTAGGTTTAATTTTTAACGAGCTTGAACTTCACATAAAAACTGCTCGTGATAATGGTCATTGATTATTTGATTTCGTTGCTAACACTTTGTTCCTTCGACGGTTGTACTGCCTGTTCAATTTCTTCATCAAGCCGATTAGAAATGAAAAATATATGCTTGAAAAATGTGAAAAAACACTAATACTTTACTCGAATTACGTGAAAAGTAATTTAAAAGTGGTTTTTACCCCTCATTTTACCATTTCATTTGAACTTTGGTTTGTTGGAGCTCTGGAGGTGCCTTCCCCCCTTTGATTTTCACTAGATGATTCTAGGAGATTCTGTGGATGATTCTCGACACCGTCTGGAATAGGTAGGAGCTAAACCTGAGCTCTTCAGTTGCATTCCTTCCTTTTTGAATTCTGAGAATGTTTCCCTGTTTTTCTGAGCCCCTGGGGTTTGAAAAATTTGCCCTCGCTCCATCGCACCCTACCTGTATCGAAAGGTGCGATGCATACTGGCCTGGCCATTGGCTAGTCAGTATACATCTCACCCAGTGCACTGCTGGGGTGCGATGGGCACGAGAAGGGAAATTTTTGCACTGTTTTCTCAAGGAATTTTTGCCTGTTTTTTTCCAAATCAAGATCCTGACTCTTCTCTTGTTTGTTTTACAGAGATTCATCAGAGCAAAATGGTTGTTACATGGCGAGAATGCGATCATGAAGAAGAGGACGTGGTTGCTTTACATGATCTGGGTACGGTAACTGCATTGCGGAACTATGGCCTACTCAAGTTTTTCCGCATCTCTAGCATGAGGCAACAAATCAACTTGTTGCAATATTTCCTCGATGCATGGGATCCTACCAACCAGGTGTTTCAGATCAGAGGAAAATCCATCCCCTTGACTATCGTGGACATCTATTTTTTGACCGGTTTATCAAGGTGTGGTGCTCCTCTCTCATTATCAGGTTCCGCCTGTGGGGGCGAATCCGTGAGAGATTACATTCGCTAGTACTGCAGAGAGGGATCTCAGCCGAGTAGGGATGGCAAGATCAACATCCGAGATGTCATTGACTGGTCATTGAGGACCATTCTATTTACTTTTGCTAGACTAGTTGGTAGTGCGACTCTTCACATGGCTAACAGGTCCTATATGCAGTACGCCTTGGAATGCCTAGAACCAAAGGTGTTCAACTGGTGTGACGCAGTACTTCTTGTGATGAAAGAACAACTAACCAAGGTAAAAACTGGAAGATCCAAAAATTTCGGCTATGGTTCTATTTTGACCGCTTTCGCCTTAGAAAATATCCCACTGATGCAACCGCAGTACATTTCACTTAGTTTACCTCCACCGATTGAGCCATGGATGTAGAGATGGGTTGACCTTATGGCCTGACATGCTGGTCAATCCCAGGTTTCCTTCTCTGATACCTTCTTCGAGTGGTTCAACCGTCAGGAGATGGCTTTTGTTAAGTGTCCATATGCTGGTATGGATTTCCGGGGTGATCCGGATTTGGTGCTACCGGTTGGTGAGCAGTGGGGTGCTATAGGTAAAATCTCTGACCATATCTCTGTTTATCATTTTTTATAATGTTCTCGTGCTTTCTTATATCAAGACTAATCAAAACTCATGTGCTCATGCAGATATTAGACCAATTCAGCCAGCAATACGTTTGAGAGCACCAGCTGCCATTCCAGCAGGAGAGGCTGTGGGGAGGGCTATCCTTCGCGACCTTGATGTGGCCGAGACTCTTTCAGCATTGGAAGATCAGGTCGCGGGTCTCACTCTTGGTATTCCAGACGTGAGGACCAACGAGCTGCCTCTGACGTTGCAGCAAAATACTGCTGGCATGCCGAGTCAATGGACTAGGCTTCTACGCATGATTGCACAGGCAGTGACTTGTTATCACCAGCATCATTAGACTAGGATGCCCCCTAGCATTTTGAGTTTTGGGTCATTTGACCGATTTTGTCTTGGTTACAGAATATTATGTATAAACCATAAACAATTATATATGTATATTTTTGATTTTCGGAGCTTTATTTTGGTTAAGTTACATGATCTTGATGCAAATATTGATGAAATGCTTCTTTTATAGATGTTGCAAATGTCTATCTAACACATAATTTGCCAATGGGTCCATTAATGTGTTTAAGTTTATGGAAATATGCTGATATTGAATAGAATCAAACTGCCTTTCCAAAATCTTGACCCTTAGGAACATGCGATAAATAGCTGGATTCCGTACGGAGTAGATACCGATGAGCTGTAGAATGATGAGTTGTGAGTCTAGCTTGACAATAAGTCGGCGTATGCCACATGTGATGGCATCAGAGAGGAGTTCTATCAACGCACTGTATTTAGCAATATTGTTCATCGACCGACCAATACATACCCCTCTGAAACTCACTAACTCGTTGCTTGGATCGAAGATGGCCCAGGCTGCAGAAGATAGGTTCCACAAACTACAACTCACTCCGTCGGCATATCCAACAAATGATTCCAATAGGTTTGACATCTGCAACAAATGTAAAAGCGGATCACTTAACCAAAACAATTACCCTTAGCGAAAACAAAAATGTAACAAAAGCATAGGGGTTACTATCTTGAGTCAAGCATAGTAACGCTTAAGGTACAACCCGTTGCAGGGTTGCGCCAGTGGAATCCCATCATAATCCACTAACTCATAGGCTCCTTTTGCTAATACATGCTTAACAATATAGGGGCCCATCCATAAAGACTTGAACTTACCTGCTCCCAATTTATCGGACTCCTGGTCGTAAAGTAAGACCAGGTCACCTTCTGAGAAGACACGGGGTTTGACATTCTTGTCAAACTGTGCCTTGACTCATTTCTTATGGGCTTCGTTAGCCAAAGCAGCATCATAATGAGTTTCATCCAATTGGATTAGTTCCAAGAAAAGAGCCTCCTCTTCTGAAGTTCCGGGTAGAAGGTCGACTGCGAGTTTGAGGGATGAGATTTCACACTGAACTGGTAAGATCGCTTCTAGGACATACACCAGTTGAAAAGGTGTAAACCCAGTTGCATTCCTCACCGATGTTCAATATGCCCACAAGGCCGAGTACAGGATCAGGTGCCAACTCCTTTTATGGACTCCAATCATCCTTTGCAGCATCCGCTTCAGGACCTTGTTGATTGCCTCAACTTGTACGTTAGCTTGCGGATAATACGGAGTAGAGCTGTTGTGGGATAGCCCTAATTTGGCAGCCAACTCAACCATCATGTGATTGTGAAAATGTGATCCATGATCTATGACTATGGCCTGTGGAACGCCAAATCTAGAGACTACATGATTGAAAAAGAAGAGGGTAACCGTTTCGCCACTGTTGTTTAATGTAGGCATCGCCTCGGCCCATTTGGTAAAATAGTCTACTGCGACTATGATATACCCATGCCCCCCGGCCGAGGTGGGGTTACATGTCATGAAATCTATGCCCCATTTAGCGAATGGACCAACAACAACTACTAGTTGCAGAGGTGCGGGTGGTATTCTATTTTTGCGATCGAAGATTTGACCGGCATGGCAACTTCTAACTGCGGTTATGCAATCTTTGAACATTGTTGGCTAGAAGTATCCTACTCGTAAAATCTTTTGCATCGTAGTGTAACCAGATTGATGCCCCCCACATGCGCCTGAATGGAAATCATTCAGGACTTTTTTGGCCTCCTCGTGGGTGAGGCACCTCCGCAGAACTGTATCGACACCACGACGGTAAAGCGTATCACCGACGATCATGTAGTCTTTTGCTTGGTATTGAATGTGTCATTGTTCCGAGCGAGAGGTATTAGACCTATATGTGTTTGGAGATAGATTATTATGTCTCCATACCATGGATTACTTGAAGATATGAGAAACAAAGATTCGTCCACGATCGCTTCTTCTGATGTGGCATCGTTGGACGACGATGGGAGATCGCATAGTAACTCCACGAAAACCAGGGATTTCTTCGATTTGGATTTTATGAATTCCAGATCAAACTCTTGTAAAATTTCTATCCATTTTGAATACTTGCCCCCCAGCAACTGTCATGACAATATATAAGTCATGGGGTTGCAATCTGACAAAATGGTAGTTTTTCGAAAGAGGACATAGTGTCGAAATCTCTGTATCGCTTGAATAGATGTGAGAGCTAGCTTTTCAACGTAGGAGTACTTGCTTTCTGTATCATTTAAGTTTCTACTTAAATAATATATAGGATGTTCAATTCCATTGTCTTCTTGAACTAAAACCATTGCGATGGTCGTATCCGCTGCTACGAATGATCGGTCCGCTTTCGTGAATGAGCTGGAAGGTCGTCGAGATATGGTTGAATGATGTTCTTTATGTCATGGAAGGGATAATTCATTGCCCTCTGAAATGTTTCCCCTGCATTCTTTAAACCAAAGGGTAGCTTGCGATATGCGAATGTGCCCCACGGACAAATAAATGTAGTCTTTGACTGGTCCTCTGGGTGGATGTTAATTTGAATATACCCAGAAAATCCATTTATAAATGAAAAGATTTCACATCCAGCGCATTCATCAATTATCTAGTCAATGAAGGGTGTAGGGTAGTTGTGTTTCAGACAAGCTTGGTTTACATCCCTATAATCGACGCTCACTCTAATCGTTCCTTGTTTTTTCATTACAGGAACAATATTCGATACCCAATCAGTTAGAGGAACCGGGTAAATAAAACCAGCATGGAGAAGTTTTTCAACTTCTGCCTTGATGGCAGTGGCTTTCTTGGGGTGCACCTGCCATAGCCGTTGTCGTACTGGTTTGAAATTTGGATACATCTTAATTTCATGTTCAACTATGCTCGAGTCAATGCCTGGCATTTCATCATACGACCAAGCAAAGACATCTCTGAACTCGTGAAAAAGAGCATAATATATTTCCAGTTCTGAAGAAGAACAAGATTTTCCGACATGAATATTCTCTACAACATCTGTTTTGGTCGAGATATTTATGGCAATAGTCTCTTCAATATTGGACAAGTTTCGTTTGGAATCCACCGTGTTTACAGTATTTGATAGAAAATCAAAAACTGAGGGATGATGAAGGTCACTAGGAGTATCTTCCTTGTAATCCGGAAGATGGGAACGATGGTGGTAATCTTCCCATGGTGCCCCATCAATCATCATTGACTGAACAATTCCTTTGTCTGTAGAATGTACTTGCGACCAAGGATCTGAAGGGGTGCCATATTCCTTAGACCTATCTATCCAAATGCTTGATGAGCATTGATTTGGGTTTGCCTCCCATGCCGAAAACATTGATTGCTACAATATTTCTATTGGGATTGGAGACAATACCCGGAGATGATCCATGTTAATATCAATTTTGGACATCTTTTGAATAGAAGATATCATATTGTAGGTTCCCACTATTGCCACTTCCGCCAGATTGATTGGAGGCGGTAGGGCAAAAGTCCCCATTAATATAGGGTCTTTTAGTAGGCCTACTTTGATATTTTGAAGCGAATGAGGGCTTCCATGGATCGTCGGAATGCTTCCCGTAACTTGTGAACAGTTGGGGAGAAATGTTTGCTGGTCGACGATTGTAATACTTCCTTGGAAGGGAAATGCAATCTTCCTGAAGTAGGTCGACACAACGGCAGCCATAGCATATATCTAGGGCCTTCCCAGTAGGATGTTGTAATCGAGGTTTCCGTCGATCACTTCAACATCAATTTCTATTATTTTCCCCCCCAGTTCGACTTGCAAGTTACTTAAAATCCCATATGGGGTGTATGTTTGTCCATCAAATGCTTTTAATGTCGTCGAAGATCGCGAAAAGGGTGAAGATCCTAAAGTTTTCCAGCAACTCATCGACATAATACATGTAGATGCCCCCTCATCAATAATTGTTCGATGAACAGTTTTGTTGAGGGCTTTCACTTGAATAAGGAAAGCTAGTTGTGCTGGTAACTGAGGGTCATATCCTTTGTGATTAAAGGACACAAGATTTGAATCCGTTGGGTCAATCCAACCTATTGCTAATAATAAAGCCTGCTTTTGGGAGGGGCAACGTTGTAGTACCTCAAGTGTCGACATAGCGGACGGCGATTGGGCTAGATCCTCCACTATATTATAATGTTGTGCTGCTCTAGCACGAGGATTAAATGTCGACTTGTGTACTACTCCCTTTGGTGGCTTTATCGTTAGTTCAGGAATGATGGGTGGCACAACTTCGGTCGAAGTTGTTGTTGAACTACTAGGTTTATCATTAGCCTTGTTGTTCGATAGCTGTGGATTCCCGTAATATTTATTCCTTGTCGATATCAAAGCATCATTTTGCTGCTTCAAAACCGACAACATGAGCACTTGGGACAGGGAAGCATTATCACTAGCAACCAGATTTGTTCCTGGATTTGGAAACGGATCAGTCAATACCGCCAAGGTTTTTGAATTCTTAAGGAATTTTCTAAGCTCGGCTTTATGTGGACAATCTTTCATCCAATGATCCTCATCACATATGAAGCATGGATGACTTGGTTTCCTATCTCCAGAAGGGTTTGCAGAAGATTTTTCAGGAGACGACTCCTCCTGTTTTTTCTTCTTCCCTTTCTTTTTCTTCTTGCCCCCTGGTTGCTTTGGTTCTTTGCCCTTGTCAGTTGACACGGCATTTACCTCTGAGGCGAGAAGTTCCTCATTTGCATTTTGACTTGGAACCGTACGAGCCTTCTTTGATGTAGCTTTTACGGTTTTCATGCTAGTCGAACCTATCACGCCATCACCGGCATGAGAGTCTTTGCTGGATTTAGGAGGGGGAGGAATAGAGAATTCCGGTCTAGGAGCATCAAGGATTTTATCATAGAACGTGCTAGACTAAGTATATATCAAGTCTAGATATTGTGCACGAGAAATTACTTGCTCTTTAGTGACGACTCCTCCCTTTGCCACATCTTCTGTAATAGAAGGTAATAATGACTTAATAAACCATCCAGCTAGCAGCTGATCAGGAACATATGTTTTCACCATTCTACGATGACGTTGCCACTCATGAATATGATCAGATATGTGAGTGGCCGTTGTCTATTTGAAATTGGTAAGAAGCTCTGTTCCTGTTTCGTACCTTATGGGTAACTGAAAATGGGTTAAAAAGGTTGTGGCTAGGGTGCTGAAGTTATCGAATGAAGCTATAGGTAATTTGATATACCATTTTGCTGCCAGACCAATTAACGTTCGCTGAAAAAGGCGAAGCCTGATTGAATCATCGTTTAGAGTGTTAGATGAACACCACAGATGAAAGGTCATCACATGATTCGACGGGTCTTCACCCGGATTTCCATTAAATTTAGGAATATCTGACGGAAGTTTATGAGGGATCGCTGGCCACCAAGGGGCATAAGCAATTGGATCATTTGTCAGCCGATTTAGATCTGGTAACTCTAAAGTTTCCACGAAGGGCAACTATTGATTCAAGTTCGGCGAAGCATACCCAGGATAAGATGGGATTGCCTGAGCAGTGGGTCTTTGCATACCAGCATAGTGCATTTGATGCTGATAACTTTGGTAAGGTTGATGGGCATAACCATTATGAAATGGTTGATGTTGACCATTTTGAATATACGGCTGCCCATTACTTGCAAAGATTTGGTGCTCAGATCCTTGGTAAACTTGTTGGAATTGTGGTTATTGATATTGCACCAGCCATGGTTGTGAAACCATTTGTTGTTGTCCAATACTCGCTATTTGACCAAGATGAGGGGTGATGGTACCCGTTTGAGCTTGGGTCACTCTAGTTAAGGAGCCACTAATCGATGATTGTGGTGGCATCGTAGAGACAAGAGGTTGTTGAATTGCGACCTGAGAGACTTGAGGTTGGCATACAACAGGCAACGCTTGTACTTGCGACACTGTCATAATAGCCGGTGTAGTGGGGATATTTGACATAGGCAGACTTTGTTACATTGAGTATACAACTCTTGGTTGTTGAGGCAGTATCGACACCCAACCGCTAGATGTAATTCCAGCATAACTTGAATTCTGTTGTGAACTCTCGTATGTTTGTTCTCCTGGAGGAGACAATGAAAGGGTATATTGCCCACCATAAGGCAGTAATCCAGTGCTCAAAGGAATGATTTTCCTTTGAGGACCGGACTGCCCAAATTGACACTACGAAGGATCAATTTGCTGAGACTCAACATAAGAGATTCCAGATATTATTCTGGACGAACAAAAAAGAATAGACCATACTATCGAAAGAGCCCCTGGATGGATTCCACCCAGTGCTTGAGAGCTAGTTGCGACAGGCGGTACACCGGCAAACATTTTTGGAGTGACAACAGGAAGTTTTGCCACTGCTATGTCAGATGACACAATCCTAGATGTCAACGGTTGTTCAGACTTATCTAGTCTATCCAAAAGATTTCCTAGCGATTCTACAGGAACTTCTGATAATGGTAGACTAATTTCTGACAAAGAAGGATATAGGGTGATCCCAACTCCAAAATGCGATGGAGTACTAGATGGGGGATCCTCCACAATCTCTTCTATAGCAATCAATCCAGGTGGAAGAGGTAGACTGTCAGGTCCGTAAAATATTTCCGGTGCCGAAGAAGGTATAGATTCTGTAGCGATAGATGTTTGGGGAATAACACCTTCTGAATCAGCTGTAGATGAAGCTGGTTCAGGAATAGAAGTGTTTACCTTCACACTAGGATCAGTTCTACTATCCCCTGGTGGCTGCGAAACTTCTTCTATAGAGGTAGGGATACCAAAAATGTTTGGAGTAACCGGAGTCTCTGAAGGTGCCAGAACACTTGTTCCAACCAAACTAGGGGACTTTGATCTGGTTAAACGAGTTCGCTTTGTCCGAAGTAGTTTTGTTTCTGGAGACAAAGACGGTTGACTCATAAGCCTCCGCGGACGACGGGGTTTCGATTGAATTTCCTCCACGATTGCGGATTACTTGATCAACTAAAAATAAAGGGGAAAATGATTCGGAATTAAATGAATTTTAGACGCTTTGACACAACTTGTTTTTTCAATTTTTAAGAGTCGAGAAAAAACAAAAGATGACTCTAGTTGCCTTCGATTTTTAATGAGCCTGAAGTGACAAGTGCTCAGATGGACCTTTTCCTTTAAGGAGTCTGAAAAGGAATGAAATAGACTACTCTGGAAATCTAGATAGAGGGATTACCAAACCAATCGCAAAACTGCAGAATACTTTTTACGGTACGGTAGTCAATCTTCCTGAATGCTGTGTTCAGTGCATTGCGATCGATAGGGTGGCAGACACGGCTTCCTATGGATAAAGGATATAGCCTATTGTGGTCTCCCAATATATACTCGACGGTACGTTGGAGCACAAGTCCGTACTGGCACTTGTCATCTCAAAGAGGAGGAATCACCCAACCTACGATGAAAATGGTAGTTACCAGGCTTTACGACATCGGAATACGTCTCTAGCCTAGATTTCTAAATGTTGTGCATTAGGTTCCAAAGCATTTTTATGTTCATTGAATTTATTTTACTGTTGATCTTTCTTAAGAAATTTTCCTTTCAGGTTCACCGCGTGATGTAGATATGTAATTCCTAAAATGCAATCTAAGATGATAAACAATCGTTTAATCTTCTTTTTGTAATGAAAACCCTAGCTACTAAAGAAAGAGAGATGATATTCTTTCAACATAGAGCAAAGAGCACACACTAGATGCACTATCCTAAATCAAACCAACAAGCAGTCTAAATGCAAATGCACATGCATGTTTTTGTTTTCCGCTTTCTTAATGTGTGAATGACATAAAGAATGCTGAGTACAAATCTGAATTATCTTTTCAAAGCGACAGTACTAACAAATTTCTTTTCAAAAACGAAAGGAAGATAATGACAACACTTTGCGACTTTGAATTGAAAACTATTTTCGACACTTGAAAAACTACTAATTCAAATCAAATACAAGAGTAACTGTATAACCGACCATCAAGAACAATAAAATTCTTTTCTTTGACTGAAAATGACACTTGCGACACTTCCAAATCAAAAGACGACAGTTTGATTACGCTACGTTTTGTAAAAGAGAACTGTAAATGGTGCACAATACATAAAAACATTCACAATTCTTTGTACTATGGAGGTGGAATCATGCAAAGGAAGGGAGTTTCCACAGTGGTATACTGATCACAGGCAGCAAAACTCCTGAATAAAGCTGAAAAGAGTGAACACAGAAACCAAAATCTGGAAGTAGAAGAGGTCTTGTCTGATCAGCGCACCTGCAACACAGGGAAAGTGCGATGCAGCACACCGACTGCACACAGGAGGTGCGATGCATCTAGATTCCCAAGAGGAAAAAGTGCGATGGTCCAGGGACGAGACTTCAACTTGGTTCTTGGTCACAGTTTGTAGGTTAGTTCAGGGATTTAGGCCAAGCTAATGATAGTCAGTAAATAGAAATCACAGGGGCTGATCTAATGAGGTTACTAGAGCCACCACTAGGGCAATTAGGATGTTTGCAAATTGATTGTTCAATTTATAAACAAAACCCAGAGATAGACTGAAGCATCATTGATCTACTTTGCACTCACATAGCAAATGCAGTTCAAAGGCTAGCTGGCTTAACTTCAGGCTCCGTCTGTAAGTTTATAAAGAAAACAAATATAGATAAGAAAACAAGCTATTCGCTCCCCAGTATGGTCGCCATTTTGTTATCGGGAAATCCAGTGTCTATGCAGAGCTGCTAGTCCCACTAAGATGGGTAGCTATCTGTTACACTAAAAAATGTCACCATGGCTATTTACAGTTAGTATGGCTCAATCAATAGTCATGCTACCCTCTTAGGCAAGTCTTATGCCTCTGCTATCCATCTCAAACTCAAAGAAGAGAGAAAGTCTTGTAAAAAATGTGTTTATCTCTCGGGACGCAGGTTCTCTCAAGCCTTAGCTGCGGGGACGCTCACAATGTTCACAAAGACTGCGTCTTTGGACGCTCTGTATATTAAGGGACAGGTGCGTACTTCTGTAAAAGGCAAAATGCGCAAGTTTCATCTTAAAAAAGTTACTTGTGGTTACTTCTAGAACTTTCTAGAGGTCGGTTTGATGAAATGGATGCGCCTCCAGTTGGTTCATGTATCCCTATTAAGGAGGAACTTATCCCATCAATAAGGGAGCTATCCCACCCAAAGAGGGGATTATCCCATTGATGGTGGACCTGAATAACCTCTTTACAGCACTATAAATAAAGGCATTGAGCCAGAGGGAGGAGAGGTTGGAGCTATACATTTTCTTTGGGTAAATGCTGCAGGAATTAGGACTCCCATTTAGAACCTTGTGAGGAGAGATTGTCTTTGCTTGATTCTACTTGGAAGTGGGTGAGCTTTGTCAAAGTAGAGGAAAACCCCTGATGGACCCTGGGAGGAACTTGCACAACACCAAGGCCAGGTTGTAAGAGTTTATTTGTTTCGTTATTAATACAAACTGGTTCATTTTTCTCAATAGCTTGTGTTAATGAGTTATTTCATGTGTTCCTTGGTCTGCATGTTGAATATATGTTTTATTATATGAGATGCAAGTGCTCGGTAATTGTTTGATTGTTTGTGGTTACAGGAATTGATGTGAAGGAGGAGCTCATCCGGATCGGCAAGGACGGACTACAACAACAGTGTTTTGGAATAAGGTAAGCCTAAACACTTGTAGTTTTCATATTTTAAAAGATATTTTTAGAGAAAGATTGCTCCATTTTGTCTTGTTTGTCGCTAGAGAGTTTAGACTCCTAGGGAGGTCAGTTGTGTCCGCACAAACGACTTTTTCCGCCACGACAAATTGGTGACTCCACTGGGGAATCCATTAATGCGAAAGTCTTTTCCTTTGTGTGAACTTTGCTCTGAGAAAATCATTTTTATTTTCTGGTTTTTGACTGTGAGAATTAGTATTTGGGTGGCTTAGCTTTAGATTTAGTTAGATTTGGTTTTTCTTAATTTTTCCAGAAAGATGCACCCTCTGAGTACTGCACAGTGCGTCTTTGGACGCGCTGTTGCCGTTTGCACAGAGCGGGCCCGCGCCTGTTCTGACGGGTTGCCTGCGTCTTCCTATAAAAATTTAGGAAAACTCCATTTTTGCTTTAATTGCTTTTAGATTTTGTTTTTTCTTAGTGTTTTCTGCCCAGATCCTTTAGTACCCTGTCAAAACTTTTCACCTGAACTTGTTTCATTAGCATTCCTGCTTTTAGCTTTCATCAATTGGGTGTTTTGAGTCTCTTTTTTGAGAAATTCTTAATTTGATTTCCTTTGGTCATTACTTGGAGATTTCTCTCAGTCTTTTCACAATTTTGCATCTTTTTGCTTTTGTTTTTGCAAAAAAATTTCCCCCTCATTCGCCGGGGGGGGGGCTAAATTTGTTAGGATATTCCGACACATAGGATATAGTTAAGTTCAACTTGGTCTAGCATAGAGTTAGGTTAGAGTTAGGTAAAGTGTGTTTCTTTACCGTTGTACATTTTGTAACTTACAATCCGACGGTCACGATATGTAGTGATCCGACGGTTCACTCTCACCTCGGTATTACCGACACTTGATCCGTGGCTTGACACCCGATTGGTCCATGAGTTCTATTTAAAGCGCATGGAGGGTCATTGTTCGGGTAATCCGTGCATGAGAGAAGCTTATGTAAATTTTCATTCTTTGATTAATAAATTGTCTGTACCCACGTTGGGACAGGCCGTGGACTGTTTCCCTCCTTGCACTCTGAGGGTTTTAACCACGTCAAAAATACTGGTGTATTGATTTGAGATCTGGTTGTGAGCGGTGTCCTTTTGGTATTCTTTCTGAGGAACTTACCCTGTAAATTCCTACATGGTATCAGAGCTATTTGAGGGCCGCGTCCGTTGGTGATCCAAATCTGAAGCCGGTAGAACTGCATGCGGCTGTCGTTTCCTAGATCTGCTGTTTCTGACTGCTTTCGGGCCGAGAGGACTGCTCTGTTGCGTTCGGAGCATCTGTTTCAGTGAGGAACCCCTTTCGTTTCACGCGAAAAGGTTTCCGGTAGCCCTAGCTGCGTCATTTTTCAGATCGGGAGGTATACAGTGTTTTTTTTGCAGTTTACTGTCATTTTCTCTCTGCTTATTTCGGTTTCGGTTTATTTAGCCTTTTTTTTCCCGGATCTATACCTTTCATTTCTGCGTATGCTCTTTGCCCTGCGACTCTGTGCGATCTGGGCAAATCAGAAACAGAAAGAAAGGATTTTTCTCATGCGTATGCTCTTTTCCCCGCACCTTAGTGTGATCTTGGAAAATCAGAAACATTGAGAAAAATATTTAGTTTTTCGGTTAAAAGCTAACTTTGAGATTTTTTTTAAAAATTCTAGTTTTTTGGCTAAAGCTAACTTTGAGCCGTAAGGTTCGTTTTTCTTTGCATATTCGTGTTGGGTTTTGTGTTTTGTGTTTTGTAGGGGAAAAGAGCCTTCCCAAGGCAAGCACGCTCTGTATATTAAGGGACAGGTGCGTCCTTCTGTAAAAGGCAAAATGCGCAAGTTTCATCTTAAAAAAGTTACTTGTGGTTACTTCTAGAACTTTCTAGAGGTCGGTTTGATGAAATGGATGCGCCTCCAGTTGGTTCATGTATCCCTATTAAGGAGGAACTTATCCCATCAATAAGGGAGCTATCCCACCCAAAGAGGGGGATTATCCCATTGATGGTGGACCTGAATAACCTCTTTACAGCACTATAAATAAAGGCATTGAGCCAGAGGGAGGAGAGGTTGGAGCTATACATTTTCTTTGGGTAAATGCTGCAGGAATTAGGACTCCCATTTAGAACCTTGTGAGGAGAGATTGTCTTTGCTTGATTCTACTTGGAAGTGGGTGAGCTTTGTCAAAGTAGAGGAAAACCCCTGATGGACCCTGGGAGGAACTTGCACAACACCAAGGCCAGGTTGTAAGAGTTTATTTGTTTCGTTATTAATACAAACTGGTTCATTTTTCTCAATAGCTTGTGTTAATGAGTTATTTCATGTGTTCCTTGGTCTGCATGTTGAATATATGTTTTATTATATGAGATGCAAGTGCTCGGTAATTGTTTGATTGTTTGTGGTTACAGGAATTGATGTGAAGGAGGAGCTCATCCGGATCGGCAAGGACGGACTACAACAACAGCGTTTTGGAATAAGGTAAGCCTAAACACTTGTAGTTTTCATATTTTAAAAGATATTTTTAGAGAAAGATTGCTCCATTTTGTCTTGTTTGTCGCTAGAGAGTTTAGACTCCTAGGGAGGTCAGTTGTGTCCGCACAAACGACTTTTTCCGCCACGACAAATTGGCGACTCCACTGGGGAATCCATTAATGCGAAAGTCTTTTCCTTTGTGTGAACTTTGCTCTGAGAAAATCATTTTTATTTTCTGGTTTTTGACTGTGAGAATTAGTATTTGGGTGGCTTAGCTTTAGATTTAGTTAGATTTGGTTTTTCTTAATTTTTCCAGAAAGATGCACCCTCTGAGTACTGCACAGTGCGTCTTTGGACGCGCTGTTGCCGTTTGCACAGAGCGGGCCCGCGCCTGTTCTGACGGGTTGCCTGCGTCTTCCTATAAAAATTTAGGAAAACTCCATTTTTGCTTTAATTGCTTTTAGATTTTGTTTTTTCTTAGTGTTTTCTGCCCAGATCCTTTAGTACCCTGTCAAAACTTTTCACCTGAACTTGTTTCATTAGCATTCCTGCTTTTAGCTTTCATCAATTGGGTGTTTTGAGTCTCTTTTTTGAGAAATTCTTAATTTGATTTCCTTTGGTCATTACTTGGAGATTTCTCTCAGTCTTTTCACAATTTTGCATCTTTTTGCTTTTGTTTTTGCAAAAAAATTTCCCCCTCATTTGCCGGGGGGGGCTAAATTTGTTAGGATATTCCGACACATAGGATATAGTTAAGTTCAACTTGGTCTAGCATAGAGTTAGGTTAGAGTTAGGTAAAGTGTGTTTCTTTACCGTTGTACATTTTGTAACTTACAATCCGACGGTCACGATATGTAGTGATCCGACGGTTCACTCTCACCTCGGTATTACCGACACTTGATCCGTGGCTTGACACCCGATTGGTCCATGAGTTCTATTTAAAGCGCATGGAGGGTCATTGTTCGGGTAATCCGTGCATGAGAGAAGCTTATGTAAATTTTCATTCTTTGATTAATAAATTGTCTGTACCCACGTTGGGACAGCCCGTGGACTGTTTCCCTCCTTGCACTCTGAGGGTTTTAACCACGTCAAAAATACTGGTGTATTGATTTGAGATCTGGTTGTGAGCGGTGTCCTTTTGGTATTCTTTCTGAGGAACTTACCCTGTAAATTCCTACATGGTATCAGAGCTATTTGAGGGCCGCGTCCGTTGGTGATCCAAATCTGAAGCCGGTAGAACTGCATGCGGCTGTCGTTTCCTAGATCTGCTGTTTCTGACTGCTTTCGGGCCGAGAGGACAGCTCTGTTGCGTTCGGAGCATCTGTTTCAGTGAGGAACCCCTTTCGTTTCACGCGAAAAGGTTTCCGGTAGCCCTAGCTGCGTCATTTTTCAGATCGGGAGGTATACAGTGTTTTTTTTGCAGTTTACTGTCATTTTCTCTCTGCTTATTTCGGTTTCGGTTTATTTAGCCTTTTTTTCCCCGGATCTATACCTTTCATTTCTGCGTATGCTCTTTGCCCTGCGACTCTGTGCGATCTGGGCAAATCAGAAACAGAAAGAAAGGATTTTTCTCATGCGTATGCTCTTTTCCCTGCACCTTAGTGTGATCTTGGAAAATCAGAAACATTGAGAAAAATATTTAGTTTTTCGGTTAAAGCTAACTTTGAGATTTTTTTTAAAAATTCTAGTTTTTTGGCTAAAGCTAACTTTGAGCCGTAAGGTTCGTTTTTCTTTGCATATTCGTGTTGGGTTTTGTGTTTTGTGTTTTGTAGGGGAAAAGAGCCTTCCCAAGGCAAGCACGCAAATCGAGGCCCCCCCCCCCCTCCTCTCTCTCTCTCTCTCTCTCTCTCTCTCTCTCTCTCTCTCAAATATTTTGTATAGATCAATTGGTTCAAAGACTTTTTAAGAGAGTAGAGGTCTTGGGTTCAAGTCTCCATTTTGTGGGGGCGGATTTTTTCATTCCCGCACATTCGCGCACTTTGCCGGCAACGTCAACAATTTTTTTTCAAAAAGCCATAACTTCTTCATCCGGAAGCCTTTTTCAGAGCCGTTTTTTTTAAAACCGCCTATTTTTTCGAGATCTATCCATTGGACCACTTACTTTCAGCATCTTCAGCTTCAGTTTTTTTTTCAAAAAATGGAAAGTCCATGCCAAGTCATTCTTGACAGCACTAACTACTTCCAATGGGTAGCCTACATGGGAGATTTACTTAGAAGTAAAGGTCTCTTCAGAATAGCCACAGACCAAGAGAAGAAACCCAAAGATGAAGACAAGGCCGAAAAATGGGAAAATAGACAAGATCAAGCACGTGGTTTGATAGGAATGTCTGTTTCTCCTGATCTTAGATTCCACATTGCAGAAATTGAAACTCCTCATGAAGCATTAGAAAAACTTGCTAAAGTTTTTGGGATTAAAAATGAAATTAGAGCCCATCAACTTGAGAATGAGTTGCTTACTTTGGATCCTAATAATTTTTCTTGCATTGAAGATTTCTTGTCCAAATTCAAGACCCTTAGATATCTCTTGGAAGGTGTTAAAGTTAAGAAAGAAGATGGTAACCTTATTTATTCCATCCTTACTAAGTTGGGACCAGCCTACTCTGTATTTGTTTCCACTTTCCATTCTACAAGGGAAGCTTTCATTTGTCAAGGCAAAGACTACAAACCCCCTTCCTTTGACTCCTTTTGTGATTCCTTAATAAGAGAACAAGAAAAACTCTTACACCTTGGTCTTCTTAATCTTGGAAACTCTTCCTCGAAAGCGTTAGCCGCCCAGCAGCAACCAAATTCAAAGAATCCTAAGAAGTCTTATCCTCAAAGGAATGGTCCTAAACCAACTCAGCCTCAAGATGAAAGATCATTTCAGCAAAATGACAAGACCAATAAAAACAAATGGAAGAAGACTGACAGACATTGTAACTTTTGTAATCGAGATGGCCACTTAGAATCTAAATGCTTTAAGAAGATGGAAGCCTTGGAAGCCGCAATGAAGAAACATAACATCCATCTGGAGCCTACTTCAACTTCAACTTCCGGAACGGCACTTTCTGCATGTCATCGTCAATCATCTCAGTCTGGTTATGCATTAAATGTATCTTCTTCTTCTTCTCATTCTCATGAGTGGCTCATTGATTCTGGAGCCTCTTGTCACATGGCCAAAAACCAAGCCATGTTTTCTTCTTTAAATGATTGTAACACCAAAAATATATATGTTGGTGATGATAGATCTCTTAATGTTGTAGGGACTGGAACTGTTCATCTAGACAATGGTCAGTTCAATGATGTATTATGTGTTCCAAACTTATCCTGCAACCTTCTATCTGTCTATCAGATAACTCATTCAGGTGAAGGTAAAATTGTTGAATTTTCACCTCATGATGTTGTAATCAAGGATCTAAAAGATCCTAAACAGATTCTAGCTACTGGTCTTGCTGATGATTCCAAAAGGTTGTATAAGTTTCACAACTTTGGGTCATCCCATCTTCCCTCAGTATTTGTTGCTCATAATGATGAAGTGAGCAAACTTTGGCATGAGCGGTTTGGTCACTTAAACTATCGCTCCCTTCAGCATCTATGTAAAGAAAATATGGTGACAGGTCTTCCTATGGTATCTTGCAAAGATGGTGTTTGTTCCGGATGTGTACTCGGAAAACATCATCGGGACAGTTTTGACAAACGTGCCTCTTGGCACGCCTCAGCCCCTTTACAGCTTGTGCACAGTGATTTATGTGGTCCTCTTCCTGTTGCTTCATTCTCTGGCTGCAAGTACTTCTTAACTTTCATTGATGATTTCTCTAGACGCACTTGGGTATACTTCTTAAAACTCAAGAGCGAAGTATTTAGCACTTTTTTGGCCTTCAAAGCATTTGTTGAAAAACAATCTGGACATCAAATTCTTAAGCTAAGAACTGATAATGGTGGAGAATATGTTAAAAACGCATTCATCAACTTTTGCACCGAAAATGGAATTCAAATGCAACATACTGTTCCATACACTCCACAACAAAATGGTGTAGCTGAAAGGAAAAATCGCACCTTAAAGGAAATGGCTAATTGTATGCTGCAATCTAAAGGACTCAGTCTTAGTTTTTGGGCCGAAGCAATTAATTGTGCAAATTATATAATCAATCGCACTCCTACTAAGGTTCTAGAGAATATCACTCCAAAAGAAGCTTGGAGTTCCATTAAACCAGATGTAAGTCACTTTCGTGTGTTTGGAAGTGAAGCATGGGCCCATATTCCAGATGAAAAGCATAAAGCTTTAGAACCTAAGAGTGAGAAATGTACTTTTGTTGGATATTCTGAAGATGTAAAAGGTTATAGACTTATTCCATTTAAGTCCAAAAATGTTATCATTAGAAGAGATGTAAAATTTGATGAAAATAAATCGGCCTGCGAGCCTAGTCCGGCGGATGTGCCACCTCTTCCTATCTCTTCTATCTTTGAAAACATTTCTTCTTCTGATGATGAAAGCGAGGATGATAATCCTCCCCCACCTTCTCAGGATCCTCAACTTCCAAGATGGGTCCGTGCTACTCGGGATGCAGCAGGTGATCTTGCCGGTGATCCTACAGATCAGCGACGTACACGTTCTCAGTTTGAAAGAGCCTCTTCTTTACTGGCTCAAGCTCCAGTAAATCATGATCCTGACACTTTTGCAGAAGCTTCAGGCCATCCACATTGGGAAGCAGCTATGAATGAAGAATATCATTCATTGATGACAAATGATACATGGGATCTTGTTCCTCTACCAAAGGGACGCAAACTTGTTAGATGCAAATGGGTTTACAGAACCAAGTATGGACCAGATGGGAAAGTTGATAAACATAAAGCTCGTCTAGTTGCTAAGGGCTTTTCACAGGTTGAAGGCATTGACTACACTGAAACCTTCTCTCCAGTTGCCAAAATGAACTCTATCCGCCTTGTTCTTTCCCTTGCTGCCTCTTTAAAATGGGAAGTCCATCAAATGGATGTTAAATCTGCCTTCTTGCATGGGGACTTGCAGGAAGAAATCTATATGGAACAACCCATTGGCTTCATACAAACAGACTCCAGCCTCGTTTGTCGACTTAAGAAATCCCTTTATGGCCTCAAGCAAGCTCCTCGGGCTTGGTATGCCAAAATGGATAGCTTTCTTTTAGAATCTGGCTTTTCTAGGTGTCATTCTGACAATACTGTCTACACCAAGAAAGTGGGCAACTCTCTTATCATCCTTGTTCTTTATGTTGATGATCTTATTCTTACTGGTAGTGATCCCAACCTTATAAACCATGTGAAGTCCAGCCTTAAAAAGAAATTTGAAATGACAGACTTAGGACACTTACACTATTTTCTCGGTCTTCAAGTCTTGCAATCCCAAGAAGGTATTTTCCTTTCCCAGTCCAAGTATGCTTGTGATATTCTTCGTCATTTTCACATGGAAGACTGTAAGCCAGCCCCTTCTCCCTTTCAGTCTGGAGTCAAACTTTCAGTCTCTTGTACTTCTCCTGAAGTTGATGCTACCTTATACCGTCAACTTGTCGGAAAACTCTTGTATTTAACCCATACTCGTCCTGATCTTTCCTTTGTTGTTGGCCTTGTTGCTCGTTTTATGCAAAACCCCGTGAAAGTCATTGGAAAGCAGCTAAAAGAATACTTCGTTATGTTCGAGGTACAGTACAGTTTGGGATTCATTACAGTGCCAAAGCAGCTCCTCTGTTAGTTGGTTTCACTGATTCTGATTGGGCTGGTGACCTTGATGATCGGAAGTCTACTGCCGGTTATGTCTTCACTCTTGGTTCAGGACCTATTACATGGGCTTGTAAGAAACAGGCTGCCATTTCTCTTTCGTCAGCAGAAGCAGAGTATCGTGGTGCCGTGGAAGCTAGTAAGGAAGCCTTGTGGCTTCGTCAGATCCTATCAGAGTTTGGCTTTGAGCAGCAGCATCCAACCACACTTTGGTGTGATAATCAAAGTGCCATTCAGCTATGCAAAGATCCAGTCCAGCATCAGCGCAGCAAACACATTGAACTACACATGCACTTCATCAGAAAGCTCATTCATGACCATGTTCTTGAAGTGCAATATTGTCCAACAGATGATCAGGTTGCAGACATCTTCACAAAGGCTCTCACAGAGGCGAAGTTCACTAAACTTCGATATATGCTTGGAGTTCAGGAAGTTGTCACTAAAGGGGGATAGGCTCTAGTGCCTCCTTCCTTCTCCTATTGTGTCATATTTGTAAATCCTTCAATCCTATCCCAAGTTGTTCTTAAGGGGGGATGTTAGGATATTCCGACACATAGGATATAGTTAAGTTCAACTTGGTCTAGCATAGAGTTAGGTTAGAGTTAGGTAAAGTGTGTTTCTTTACCGTTGTACATTTTGTAACTTACAATCCGACGGTCACGATATGTAGTGATCCGACGGTTCACTCTCACCTCGGTATTACCGACACTTGATCCGTGGCTTGACACCCGATTGGTCCATGAGTTCTATTTAAAGCGCATGGAGGGTCATTGTTCGGGTAATCCGTGCATGAGAGAAGCTTATGTAAATTTTCATTCTTTGATTAATAAATTGTCTGTACCCACGTTGGGACAGGCCGTGGACTGTTTCCCTCCTTGCACTCTGAGGGTTTTAACCACGTCAAAAATACTGGTGTATTGATTTGAGATCTGGTTGTGAGCGGTGTCCTTTTGGTATTCTTTCTGAGGAACTTACCCTGTAAATTCCTACAAAATTGTGTATGAGTGTTAATCGCCTTTGAGTGTTTTTATGTTTTGATCTTTGGAACTCTCACCCAATTTTCTCGACTTGCACTTGATTGGTTCTTAGATCACATTAGAATCGTCTTGTGTTTGAGAATTCTTTTGCATAGATCACATTTGCGCAATTAGAATTCTCATTTTCAGAATATTATTGAAAAATGTGCATAGATTACATTTGCATACTTTTCGAGTGAATTGTGCTTAGATTACAATTGCATAGTTTACATTCTGAAAAATCAATCGTAGATTTAGATCAGCTTTATTTGATTTGAATTTACACAAAAATAAAAATAAAAAATGGTTTGGAATTGATTTGCATTAGTTTTTCTTGATGAAATTAGTGCATTAGAGAATTTGTTATATTTTCTCTTAGTGATCAATTTTTTGCATTGTTGGAAGTGAATGGAAACTCTCTCCTTACTTTAGTTAGGATTCATCGAATTGAAAAGATTACATTATCATATTCGATTGCATTCAGTTGAGTCGGGTCATAACACCATTGGTTTCGTATCCATTTACCCATTTGAGTAATAACAGCCTTAATAACACAGTGCTTAATTAAAATTCATCTAGTAATTTTTACATTTCTAGGGCTCTGAAGCACCAACATAGCTTAGGCTAGTGTCTTGGAGTATGTGAGTACTTAACTCTCCAAGACAGTAAAACCAAACAAGTAGCTGATCTTGTGATAGAATCAAATCCAATTGTTACATTTACACTCTGGGAAAGCTCCTCTTAAAGGAGAAGCACGAGCTCGTGTCCGAACCAGTGAGGGGATCCATCCTCCCTCGTTGGGAACGACGCCAGACAGTACGTATTACAAACGGTAAACCTCGGATTAACCATTGTCGAGGAGCCAGGGGTCACTTATCGGTAAACCTTGGATTACTGTCAAGGAGCCGGTAAGGGGATTGAGCTTGCTACTCTGCCCTTGCGTGCTGTCGGAGTTTAGACTGTTCCCCCAAGTGTACTTGTGGCCATTGGTAACCTTAGTGACCATAATCTTTAGGATTCTACCCAAGGTGACGGTGGAGGGAAGGTCCCACTGTACCTGGAGCAGACGTCGGTTATACTCACTTGGATTTTCCGGGGGGTTTGCTTCACTTCGAGACGGTTAAAGTGGAGGAACTTGGTCCGGTCTATTCATTAAGCAGGTTGTCGGGGTAACTGTTCCACCCACCACTTCTGTACTGAATTCGGCGATGTTGGGCTTCATCACCAACTAGTGTTTTCGGTCCAGAAGGCTACTGTTTGTGTATGGTTTGACTCCTAGTTTTGATAGCGCGTGTTAATTTGTTTGTTTTTACTTTTAGAGACCATAGGTGTGAATTGTGAATTTTAATTGTTAGGTGTGAATTGTTAATTTTAGTTTTAAATTGTTAATAAAATTCACTGAAGTTGAATATAATGGCAAATGTTCCGGAATTTATCAACCTAGGAACCCCTCCTAATGAGAATCCTAGTACTTTTCCTTACTTTGGAAATGTTGGTCCTCCTTATATGGCTACTTTGTCATTACCTAGATTTACAATAGGTTTACCGATATGGTTATTTTCAACTTCGTTGACCCAAAATACTCTAATTGTTCCATCTCAACCGGATGCTTCACCTCAACAGAGTTCACCATCTCAACATCCCCAACCTTCTGTTGACCCTTTACCTTCTTCGCCTAATTTTTCTTCCTCCATTTCTTCCTCTTCGCCTGGTAAAAGCCTTGATGCTAGTAACCAAGAGGCTAAGAAGAAGAAGAAAGGGAAGAAGAAGAAGAAGAAGAAGAAGCAAGATAAGAAAGAAGTCAACCAACCAACCATGGCTGTAAGTGTTAGTTGTGTTGAGGAAAATTCTGACATGCACCGTAAACCCAAATACCCTTGCAGGCTTTGTAAGGGTGACCACTTCCTTGTCAATTGTCCTGGTATTCCAAAGGTCCTGGAAGTATGGTCAGAAAAATCCCATCAACTTTCCATTGATCCATCAACCAGTGATAGTCAGGTTCCTGGGAAAAAGGGTAAAGTTAGGTTTCCTTGTAAGTTATGCAAAGGGAGTCATCAAACTCACATTTGCCCTCACATGGATGAAGCCTCAACATTGTTGGAAAGCCTTACTGTTCCACAGCAAGAATTTCCAACTGGTTACCGTAAACTTTCTCCCAACCTACTGTCAACTGACGGAGTGATTGATCTAAATTCAAGTACGGTCGATCACACTCTTCCATTGGAGAGTGAAACTCATGTTACTCAGGTTGATGATCAATTAGTTGATCAAGTGGTCGATTCAATTTCACATTTGGTCGATCACACTCTCCCTTTCGAGAGTCAATTTCATACCGCTGATGTTCTTCTTGTTACATCAAATTCTTCTATGCCGGGGGGCATTTCACCTGTTTCTACAAAACCCCCTCCAAGCACTGAGGTCTTTTCCTTTGATTGGAATAGACTGACAGAACCTCGTCTTCCTTCCTCCATCCCTTTCCAAATCGTTGTCAAGGCTGGTGGTAGGGACATACATCATACTCAGGTAGATGAAGGTGCTTCTGTTAGTATTTTATCCTCAACTGTTTGGAAAGCTTTGGGTTCCCCTCAGCTTGCACCTATTACGCAGAATCTGAAAGCTTTTAATAGAACCATTAGTGAACCTTTAGGGATCCTTCCTAAGTTTTCTATTACCTTGGAAGGTAAAACTGTCTGTATTGATCTTATGGTAGTTCGAGGTCCCTTGGATTTCAATTTACTCCTTGGGCGAGACTATGTTTATGCAATGAAAGTTGTCATATCGACACTCTTTCGCGTGATGTCTTTCCCTCACAATGGCAGTATTGTGACTGTAGAGCAGCTTTCGTTCCCTAGTCTTGTCTCAACTACCAATAATATGACACCCCTAAATGTTCTTGATTCTAAAGTGGTATCTACCCTGCCACGGGTTAATTATGTGGCAACTGGTCCCATGTTTTCAGTTACCGATGTAAGTGAGCCTCTCATTGATTGCTCATCTTCCTTTGATTTAGATCCGGTAATTGACATGGAAAACTCTATGGGATTACTTGAACACGATGTTTTCATCCCTTTTGAGTCCCTTGACATGCGTTCCTTCCAAAGAACTATTCTTCCTTCTGATGAAGACCTCTTGGAAGCCATGATCAAGGTGTGTCCATTGACATGTCTTTCTTCCAGTTGGAAGCCATGATCAATGGGTGCGAGGATAGTTTTTTCCTGTATCAACCTCGTTAAAAAATGAAATAGGAGGTCGCGAGGACAGTTCCTTTTCCTGTGCCAACCTCGTTAAAAAATGAAACAGGTGTCCACGAGGATAGTTCTTTTCCTGTGCCAACCTCGTTAAAAAATGAAACAGGTGTCCGTGAGGATAGTTTCTGCTAGTCTCAACCTCGTTAAAAAATGAAACTGGAAGTCATGAGCATAGTTCCTTGTCTTGTGTCAAGCTCATTAAAAAATGAAACGAGGAGGTACAAGGATAGTTTATTCCTCTCTCAACCTCGTTAAAAAATGAAATTGGATAGTACGAGGAAAGTTCCTTTTACTGTGTCGACCTCGTTAAAAAATGAATCAGTGTGGACGAGGATAGTTTGTTCCTCTCTCAACCTCGTTAAAAAATGAAACTGGATGGTGCGAGGATAGTTCTTTTTCCTGTGCCAACCTCGTTAAAAAATGAAACTGGATGTTACGAGGATAGTTTTTTCCTGTATCAACCTCGTTAAAAAATGAAATAGGTTAGTATGAGGATAGTTCTTTTACTGAGTCAACCTCATTAAAAAATGAATCAGCTAGATTTTAGGATATGTAGATAGATTGTAGAAAGTAGGATTTTGAGGACAGTTCCTGTCACTGAGTCAACCTCGTTAAAAAATGAATCAGGTTTGAGGATAGTTCCTGTTACTGAGTCAACCTCGTTAAAAAATGAATCAGGTATGAGGATAGTTCTTTTCTTGTGTCAACCTCTTTAAAAATGAAACAACTCCCTTTTCAAGTTAAATATTGAAAGTAAACCTTCATTTCATCCAGCCGGTTGAATGCAATGAAGCCTGGGGGGCATGTACCTCATTTTGCATCATTAAACTGGGGGCATGCGAAATTTTTGAGCATAGTTCCTTGTCTTGTGTCAAGCTCGTTAACAAATGAAACAAGGGTAGGTTAAGTAGGTAGATTCTAGATAGTAGTCATGAGCATAGTTCCTTGTCTTGTGTCAAGCTCATTAAAAAAAATGAATCAAGGTTTTTAGAGCATAGTTCCTTGTCTTGTGTCAAGCTCATTAAAAAATGAATCAAGGTTTTTAGAGTAAAGTTTTTGTTAGGTAGATTGTAGAGAGTAGTTATGAGCATAGTTCCTTATCTTGTGTCAAGCTCGTTTAAAAAATGAAACAAGAGTTATGAGCAAAGTTCCTTGTCTTGTGTCAAGCTTGTTAAAAAATGAAACAACTCCCACAAGTCTTTCCAAGATCTTGAAAGTAAAGCTTCATTCCATCCACCTCATTGAATGCAATGAAGCTTGGGGGGCATGTACCTTAATTTGCATCATTATGTTGGGGTCATGCGAATTTATAACAAGCATAGTTTTTCGTTTCAAGCTTGCGTAAACATGAAACCGAATCCGAGCATAGTTCTTTTCCTGTGTCAAGCTCGTTAAAAAATGAAACAAATCCTCCTCTACTTGAGTCGAGAGTTTGACTAGACCTCATAGATGTTAGGTTGTATGTTTAGGTTAGTTATTTCAGTTTTTACAGTTTTAGATCGAGTCTTTCAAATGATCTCGTAACTCAAACCTCATTTCATCCAACTGGTTGAATGAAATGAAGCTGGGGGGCATGCGCTCTAGCAATTATGCTTAGGGGGCATCAAGCACAGTTTTATCTCTGTTTCAAGCTTGTGTAAAAATGAAACTACTTTGAAGCATAGTTTTCCTCTGTTTCAAGCTTTTGTAAAAATGAAACCTATCTCGAGTCAATTTCAGATATTTTCAAGACTCGTTAAACTCATGAAAATCCCGAGATTATTTTGCTATTTTTCATTCTCGTAAAACAAATGAAAATGTCGAGTTCTTTCCGTCTTTTCCTGCTCGTAAATTAAATTGAAAGTCGGCCACGTGAGTACATTTTTATCATTTTTTTTTTCGAACTCGTTAAAACTTATGAAAAAGTGAAACCTCAGAGTCATCTTTTAAGCCCTTTTCTGACTCCTAAAACATGAAAAGATCGCCGAGCGTTTCTTTTACACTCGTTAAAATGGAATTAAAAGACGGTCCCCTTTTAGCTCTTTTCTGACCGCAAAATCAGGAAAAGATTGCCGGGTTTTTGTCGTTTCAAACTCGATAAGGAAATAAAACGACGTGTCCTTGATCGCTTTTTACTTTTCAGGTCAACGACACTATTATGAAAGTACTCCTTGGTCGCAAGATCAAGCGGTTCCCCCAGGTATTATTTTATACTTTTTCGGGCTTGAGGGACACAAATGTACGAAAAAGTTCAAAGTGGAGTCTCCTTTAGTTTTTTCAGACTCTCTAAAATTGAAAAATGCCGAGTTTCTCCTATACTGGACTCGTTAAACTTTTACAGTAGAGGACCTGTTCAATTACAAACAGGAACGAACCACTCCTTCCTAGGGTTCGAATCAAAACTAGGTTGGACTCATCCGAAGGATGAGCTTATAATCAAGCATATGTTATCCTCCTCAAGCTTGTTAAAAATAAAGAGGTACTTGCCAGAAATGGTGGGGGAAAAGAGAGAAGAATGAACCTGTTTGTTACCTTTTGTCTCAAAAGAAACTTTATTACCACTCTTGAACACGACACTTTTCATTCACCTGGGTTGGGAAATCTTTTACCTCACAGTTGATCAACCACTTTGAAAGTCTTTAACCGGGTTCCGGGGATTAACTTTGAGTTATTCGTCACCAAGCCATCTGTCGTGTCGTTATGTGTTCAAGAGGTCTGCAAGCAAAACTTTCATCTGCAAAATACTTGTCATCCATTTGACCATCCCTGAGTCAGTCCTTACAGCAACATTTCTTCAATTTGAACAATGATTTCGTGTTGCGGGCTTGCCTGCAACGGGTCGCTTTCTATCGACATCGACACATTATCTAGAAAGATGACTTAGGAATCGACAGTACCTTGAAGTCTGCATGCATCAATGGCAGGTTTCTCGCCTTTGACGTCAGTTTACATCATTGACTTTCGATCAAAGGATTCCGTGAAGTGTTCGACATCAAAACATCTATTCACATTTCACGGGTTGTGCTTGGTACTTTGAGAACCATTGACATTACTGGTGGTCTCTCTCACGCTTGTTAACAGTTTACATCATCGACTGGTAATCAAGTGGTTTCTAACATGTTCGACATCAAATCATTTAATCACATGGCTAGAATCGTACCAATTCGGGAAGTAGAAGTGAAGACCCTGGATCTAGTTTCTACCATCCAGGCTGCGAGGAGTTTTGTATTCATTATCTATGTAGACTAATTATAAACAGATGGCTGCGTCCATACTGTGTCTACAAAAGTCTATAAAAATGATGTACTGCAAGATCATTCCTGTATCAGAGTAGTTAGTCCATTAGTTAAAGTTTTGAATCTGAGTATGGGAATGCCTACCTCAGTGATGATATAATCTTATACATGTATTTTGTGTTGAAAATTGCAGGTTCCAACCAGGTCATCCACAAGACAATCCTTGAAATGATAAAGCGCTTCACCCTTCCTAGAATTACAAAACCCTAATCTATTCCAGGCTTCGCACTTTAGGGGGCAATCTGTTACACTAAAAAATGTCACCATGGCTATTTACAGTTAGTATGGCTCAATCAACAGTCATGCTACCCTCTTAGGCAAGTCTTATGCCTCTGCTATCCATCTCAAACTCAAAGAAGAGAGAAAGTCTTGTAAAAAATGTGTTTATCTCTGGGGACGCAGGTTCTCTCAAGCCTTAGCTGCGGGGACGCTCACAATGTTCACAAAGACTGCGTCTTTGGACGCTCTGTATATTAAGGGACAGGTGCGTCCTTCTGTAAAAGGAAAAATGCGTAACTTTCATCTTAAAAAAGTTACTTGTGGTTACTTCTAGAACTTTCTAGAGGTCGGTTTGATGAAATGGATGCGCCTCCAGTTGGTTCATGTATCCCTATTAAGGAGGAACTTATCCCATCAATAAGGGAGCTATCCCACCCAAAGAGGGGGATTATCCCATTGATGGTGGACCTGAATAACCTCTTTACAGCACTATAAATAAAGGCATTGAGCCAGAGGGAGGAGAGGTTGGAGCTATACATTTTCTTTGGGTAAATGCTGCAGGAATTAGGACTCCCATTTAGAACCTTGTGAGGAGAGATTGTCTTTGCTTGATTCTACTTGGAAGTGGGTGAGCTTTGTCAAAGTAGAGGAAAACCCTTGATGGACCCTGGGAGGAACTTGCACAACACCAAGGCCAGGTTGTAAGAGTTTCTTTGTTTCGTTATTAATACAAACTGGTTCATTTTTCTCAATAGCTTGTGTTAATGAGTTATTTCATGTGTTCCTTGGTCTGCATGTTGAATATATGTTTTATTATATGAGATGCAAGTGCTCGGTAATTGTTTGATTGTTTGTGGTTGCAGGAATTGATGTGAAGGAGGAGCTCATCCGGATCGGCAAGGACGGACTACAAAAACAGCGTTTTGGAATAAGGTAAGCCTAAACACTTGTAGTTTTCATATTTTAAAAGATATATTTAGAGAAAGATTGCTCCATTTTGTCTTGTTTGTCGCTAGAGAGTTTAGACTCCTAGGGAGGTCAGTTGTGTCTGCACAAACGACTTTTTCCGCCACGACACTATCTTAGAAAAAAACAGATTAAAGTTACTTTCACTTTCCTTTATGAGAAGTAGATAGGAGAAGATCAAAGAATACCAACCTCAATCCTTCTCTCGGTTCTTTGCTTATTCCTTCTCCTCACTGACGGGTCTTTGCCGCTTCTCCCTTGACCACTCCACTTCAAAGAGTGCCTGTAAAGTCAAAGCGGCATAATACCTTCAAAGTGTAGAGATCTACAATCATAAACAATATAGGACCAGATATATATTGACCACACAAATGCATATACTATCAAACATACAAGAATGTGGAGGAAAAATTGAATAGATTTATTAATATGAAGATTAGAAGAGAGGATTACAACCCATTATTATGACCCAGCATGAAAGCCCTTCTTCACCTCATGAAAAGCTTAGATCACCCAACACTATGATATTCCACCAGGAAACCAACAACACTTCCTTACAAGATACAAAATTTCAGCCTCTAGATCTCTAGGATGAGGGATCCATATATAGATGATTGCAGGGAGGTGAGTTAGCTTCTGGGATTTTGATTAGTGTCTTCTCTCTAATAGTTCTTGATTCAACTTGGAGATTGATGATCTCTTACTCATCCCTGGGCGAATTCAGAGAGGCAAGTGTCATAGGAGAAGTTTCTGGAAGATTCCATGATCCTCCACCTCGAAAACTGTCTCTGCCATTTGTCCATTCTCGCCCATCACACCCTACAGAAGGGATTTCCAATATGCATCGCACCTTTTACACTGGGCAGGTGAGATGCATCGCACCCTTAGCACTGAGCAACCTGTATGGTCTAGTTTTGACCAGTTCTGAGCAATTTCCTGTGGAGAACTTATGGGAGATGATGTAATCAGCTGGCCTTGTTCCTTTAGGGCATGAAACAACACTTTTAGGGACTTAGGATCCGTTGGTTTATGGACATATATGATTGGGGTTGCAGTGCCCAAAAATGTCTATAACAGATGGACCAACATCTGGTGAGTGCTGTGAATGAGCAACAATGGGTGCATCCGTGGATGAAGACATGCATACGAAATCATGGTCGGCAAGTTCACCAAAGATGTTAGGAAAGAATGGAGGGGGCTCAGATGGAAGGGAGTCCTCCTTCACTGAGTGTTCATGCTCAATCTCCCACTCATACTCTTCATGAATGACAACGCATGTTAGTTGTGCAACACCAACTCCATCAATGTGTTGTTCCTCATTCACAATAAGTGAAGAGTCCGGAATGGATGAACACAAGATAGCATCATCTGGAGGAACACCCGAGTGCCAAGACAAAGGTCATAAAATAGAATGCATATGAGAAATCGAAGGACTCAGAACAAAATTTGCTCGAAAATTGACTGAAGTGATGTTGGGAGAATGTGAAAGATGAACAGGTGTGTGATCTTCAACATCACTTGGCAGTGGTGGAGTTGTTGAATGAGAGGAAGGCAGATAGTGAGTCGAGACAGTGACCACATCCACACAAGATTTTGCAGCTCCATCAATGAAGAATTTTGAGTGAGGCTTGATCTCAAGCTTCTTCTTGGGACTGGTAGATTTATCAAGGTAATACTCGAACTGGTCCCAAAGATAAGAAAATTTCATCTAGCTCCTTGGAGCTTGAAACTGCAAGTCACGAAAGTACTGCCAAAACTCAATAACTGATTCACGTGGAGCCTTCCATTGCTGTAACAGTTTCCGATCAAGATGGTCTGGATCAAAATGATAGAAAGTATCTTCAATAAGATCACATAAGTGCTCATTGCACGTTGTTAGCTGGTAGTCTGAGCAGCCATCTACATGGAGATTCACGAAGTGTGTGTGCAAGCAGCAAACTGGCATGTTCTTCAGAACACCCATCTTCATCATGAAGCATGGAAAGGAAGTCATGTATGTACTCAAGCTAGGCGACTTCATCTTCACCATCATACGTGAAAGTGGAGAAGAGATCGAAAAACTCCCCCGTGATGGAGACATCTTCATGATTTGAAAAACATCACAGAGGGAGAAGAGTGCAAGAATCCATGAAAGGCATGCAAAGGTTTAAAACTAGATGTGAGGACATAACTTGTCATCTAGCCCTCCTTCTAGTGCCAGAAATGTTGATGGTGCTAGACCGGCCAGCATGTCAAGGGGATCTCCCCGGTAAGAAGTCCCAATTAGACCTTAGATCGCTTGGTGTAGGAGTCCCAGAAATGGGTCGTAAGGTAATACCTTGACCGTGATGTCGCACAAAGCAAAGTAAGATAACTCTGTTAGTAGCAAGGGTGTGACCACTGCAGTGAGTTAAGGAATGTGAATGAGAGGTTCTAACACATGGGAGATGAGATGAGTGCACCCCTTGGCAACCTATAGCAATACTCAGCTGAGAAGGGAAAACATGAGTGAAGATGCATCACAAGCTAGAAAGCAAGTCAGCCGACAATCCAAATTCATGGTTAAACCAACAGCACATCTGCAACAAGATTCATATAGTCACATATGAAGTAGTTCATACACAACTACGTAATAACATATGCATGAAAATGTGTTGGCTCTTATTATATTAACAAGGGTAAGTCCCAATCATACAATGCATCCATGTAAACTGGCTAGCCCCAACAGTGGAATGTTATAGCCACATCCGCCTGCTCCTCCAAAGAGATGAACTAGCTCCATGCAGTGGAGAAGCCAAGGCGCGTTACAATGCTATCCAAGCTTTCTCCAAGATAGTCTTATCAGAATCTTGGCTGACCAAAAGCCCATACAATGAGTTATGAGGGACTATTTATAGCAAAGGGTGGGGTATCCCTTGACATTTCCCTTTGTG
This sequence comes from Pinus tabuliformis, assembly GCA_031772625.1. Taxonomy (NCBI): domain Eukaryota; kingdom Viridiplantae; phylum Streptophyta; class Pinopsida; order Pinales; family Pinaceae; genus Pinus; species Pinus tabuliformis. The sequence continues at coordinate 1,950,589,908 of CM062816.1, forward strand.
ACTATTCAACTACCCTCATGACTCTTCACCTACTCTATGACTGTCACATTCACTATTGACACTTGAATTACACTTGACATGACTCAACATTACAATACACATGTACCCATGTGAACACAATGGCTTGAGCATGCCAAACTAGACATCACTATGACTTAGACAACTGTAGAAGTCCAACTGCACAACATCCTCATGCTAATCAATAGTAACATATTGATGCCAAGCTTTGTAGTCTATGATAGTGTTTGTGTGTTCCATGGTGGCATTAGTCTAAAACTTGATCTTTGCCTCCATCACATCCGAGTACACTGCTTGGGATCCTCTGTCCAACTTGTCTAAAAGCATGTGCATCATTGTCTTCAATGTAGACAAACCAGGAACATACTTGTGCATGATGTCTGCACTCATAGACAATTTTGGGTTGGTGGCAATGCGCATCAACTCATCGAAGTATGTGTCAAGATCTAGTCAGACCTGCTTCTTTGTCTTCACCTCAGTGAGAGTCCTGATTGATGGGATCCCATGCATGCGCACCACAATATCCATACTTTTGAATACTCATGCAAGGGAATCATGTATGCTAGTGATGAACTGCGGTAGTTCTTCATAATTCCAAATCTGACTCCGAATACATGATTTCAGCTCGACCGCATTGACCCTCATCATCTTATGCAAGTGAAGTGGGGCTCTATTGCACTTCATCGTCCATGTTTGCATGTCATTAACAACAACATGCATGTCTGTCAAGATGCGTGCTCTTCTGGCGCATCGCTGCTGCCATCCGTTGAGATGGACAACTGCCTTCTGCACGATACCAAACTTGGAGTACAATGATGGCATAACTATGTCAAGGGATAATACTTCATCTAGTATTGCCTTCTTCGGTTCAGATCAAGTAGACATTGTCACCAAGTCTCCTCCTTGCTTCGCCATTTGTAGTTCCTTTTCCATTCGCTCATTTTTAGCTATTAAGAAATGAGCACTTGAGCTAGTGGCTTCGACATACACTCTAGTTGCATCAGCCAAGGTAGCTGGATGTTTGTGCACATCAGTCACGATCACTCGTTCTTCAACTTGCATAGGATATGTTTGATCCTCCGAAGTTGACACTCTGCGAGACTGCACAACTCTATGTTGGGATTCATTAAATGAGATATTGTGCATCTCTTCTTTTGGTTGATCACCAAGGATCTTAGTGCCTCCTTGGTCATCCAAGACTTGCTCATCATCTAGATGCATTGAAGTGGGTGAGTCGACCTCTTTGTGGTGAGGCATGAGGTCGATATCCTGTTCCAACTCCTGCTGCTCCATATCTGCATCCAAATGTTGAAGTGCATGTTCTATCTCATGAGAAAAGTCTTCCCCTACGATGGTTCACCCTATTTGCTTGATGCCAGCTGTTCAGATGAATCAACTACTTGTATGGGCATTGTTCCATTTGTTTATACATGTTGCACCCCTGTTGTATCTTCTGTTGTTGTGCTTCCCTCTCCTATTTGCATAGCTCTTGTTCCTTTTGGAGTTCCTCTCTCATCTCATGCAACTCCTTCTCTTCTTCTTTCATTCTCTTCTTATCCTTTTACCTTTGTGTGATTCTCTTGTCTTGCTGCTGCCTCCTTGCCTCTATAGAAATAGTTACTTTCTCTACAAGTGGATCCACTCGAAACTTGTAGCTTTCCTCCTCCTCCATGTGATCGATAATATTCCTCTTCCCTTTGTCGCGCACTGGTATGCTTGGATTTGTTGTCACTACTGCTACTACTGGTGCTCTCCATGATGCTGCTTCACACTGATTTACTAACCACTCCACAAAGAATTCGACCCATTCATTGGGTCTGGAGAAACTGTAGCAATATCTCCATGGGTCCTCCTCGGCCCAATGAAATGCCCCATAGATCCAGTTGAACTAAAATCTCATGCAGTGATCCTTCAAAATGCAATGTGGGTCATACGGATTGTAGCCTCGGAGGTCGAATCTGTACTTCTTCATTAGTTCTCCTTCGACATTCGCTTGCTTGATACTCTGGATCTCATATAACCCAATCTGCAATGGAAGAGCGGGCCAACGTTCTTTCTTCTTCTGCTACGGTCTAGCTGTCAATCCTACCGAGACGTGATATGCTACTTCCTTAATGACAAGTACGTCCAAGGAAAACTTTCACAGAACATGCGGAGGCTTCTCTGCACTGAACATTCAGATGAAAGTGTCAAACGGTGAGGCATACCAATCCACAGTACCTATCAATTCCTCCATTGCTTTCTTTGACATGTAGGGTGGATCTTGTTTGAATATCATCTTGTACACAGGGACGACAAAATGATTGGACAACCATGTGATTACTCCTTTGAAGTTGTATTTGGACAACAACTTGAAATATTTGTTCACAACAGTCTCCGCCAGTGACCATGACCACTCCAAGCTTGGGAACTCCTGTCGGGCAGAGACTGCATCCAAGATGTAGGCGGACATGTAAGTCTCTGCATGCATACCTTCGGGTGACTGTCGAGCCTTCATGATTTGTTCCTTCAGCTGATAAGCCAGTGTGCTAGACCAGTTACATGGTTTTCTTTCTCTAGCCAATTGGTCCAATGTAGCCATCCAACTTTGTGGGATGGTTTCTGTGCTTAATTGGCCATACAGTCGATAAGAAAATATGATCAAGTATTGGTACACCTTCCTCACTATCTTTGTCTTGTACACCTGGTTGTGTGTCATTCTGAAACGAGCTGGCTCCTTTACCCAATCCTTTAGAATGTCTCCAAAGTTAGCATTGCTATTGGGTAATATGAATGGAGTCTCCATGATATTCATGGGTTTTGACATCTGATACATCTCATCATAATCTTGTTCCCAGAAGGTTGCAAGCTTCGTCCCACTGACACTGCTGGAGGTCATCATTGAGATCAATGTGAGAGACAATCTAGTGTATCATGTCTGCACATGGGAACACGGGATATCTGCATGCAATATGGTACAAGCTGGACTTGTGAATGTTCATGTACACCTGGTGGTCTTTGAGGTGTTCTCCAAATGTGCCTACAAATGTTTCATTGACCTCTTGCCAATTCAGTTTGATGTCCTTGTCTAGATATAGCTTTGTATCTGTGTAAATCAACAAACTAGAGGATAGTTGCTCAACTGCTACTCCAGCTGCATTTCCATTAGTGTCCTAAGATCTTGTTCTTTTGGAAGCCATTGAGACAGATGAACACCTGAAAGATTTGGAGACAAGAAACATGCATTGCAAGATATCTGTCACCGAAAACAAAGCAAATTTTGGGGAATGGCACAGCACATACCTGGGAAATGACTGAGCAAGATTACATAATTTCTTCTGGGAGGCTGGGTGATTGGCTACCAGAACTGTACAAAAGGAAGTCTGGGCTATTTGGGAGGTAGGAATATCTATTGGATCAGCACAATGTGCAATCTTGACTGGCTGTTGGCTGCTAGGATTGTGCAATGTGTAATTCCAGCTAGGAAGGACTGCAGGCCCAGGGACTGCATTGTGCAATTTCCTGGGCCACCAGTCACTGTCTTCCAGAAATGCACAAAACAGTCCTAGAAACCAGTCTTGGGAAAAAATGTGTAGTTCTAGAGAGGAAGGCAAAGCCTTCCTTCCCCATATTGTGTAATGCAGTCTCAGTGAGGCAGAGTCTGGGCCAAGGTTGGCCCGACTCGCCGATGAGAAACTAAAAGCAAATAAGACACTGAATGCATGGTGAAAATAAGTGAAAGTAGAAGTGATTGACAGTGCATGAAAAACATGAATGAAATATTTAGCAAATAGATCAACATGCATGTGGGTGAAGCAGTTCTCCAGTTCGGCAAACATTCGTGCAAAACCGTCTCATACATGTGACAGCAGTGAGATAGCAACGAAAACTGAAACAGAACTAGGATAATCTAGTGTACATGTAAATGATAGCAAGCATTCAATGAAATCAAGCAAACGTCACTCACACAAGTGAATACATAAAAAGCGATAGAAATGCTGAAAAAGACAAGTTGAGGCCACTTACCCATGAATAGCTGAGCCGGATGTGTCAAAGAGTCCTGGATGTTCTATGGGATGTCAGACCTCTAAGATCGATGTCAAAGAATGAGCTTTGATGCATCGAATAAATATTTTTGGGCTCATGATGCACATGCCACAAATCTAGGAAAAAGGGACACTTGGAGGGAAACTTTTAAAACAACTTTGCATGTAACCTCTGTTTGCTAAAAATAGCTCCCTGAATCATTGGATTCCTTTTGCATGTCACCTTTTTCTATTTCGGGAAGAACAAGTCATGCATGCATGCAAGTTAAGTTTCTTTGGTCTCAGGTGGAACTGGTCAACCAGACTGCTCATGCGTGCAACTGCTCAACTGCTTGAGGAAAGTGCACATTTTTGGCTGGGAGCTGGGCTAACTGCCCAGGGGGTTTGAGAAATTTTTGGGTAGAGAAGCTAGCTGCTACCCAAATTTACGCAAATTCTCGGTTGAGAAGCCCTACTGGGGAAATTTGCGCAATTTCTACTGGGAGTGTTGGCTGGCAGAATTGTGCAATTCTGGAGCCCAGTAGGCTTCCAGATAGAATTTCGCAATTTCTAGAGAGAAGGTTGGTTTTCCTCCAGAAATGCACAATTTTCTTGGGGAAGTTGCTCAGCCTGTAGCTGGACCAAGTCTGAGTGAAGCCTGTGAGGGGAATGCATCAAGTTGTTCTCGATAGGCTTCCTTTGTGCATGAAAAATAGTGAAGCTTGTGTACTTGATGAAGCAAGACAAGGTGTTGTGAAAGGTTGGTAGGGAGGCTCCAAAATGGGCTAAGGCAAAATTTTGGAGGGTAGTTGTAGCCACTATAACAGGTTCTTAGATGTAGTATCTCCAAGAGTCATTGAGGAATATAGAATAGATCTAAAAGTATTTATAACCTATAATCTCAATATTAAAGGCAATACACACTATCCTATTATCCTCATCAAAGAACACCTTCCCCTCATCGAAATCATGGCCATGATAATGTATCTTATGTATAAAAGGAGGTTAAACAACATGGATCACAAGATGTTGCAGCATAGAATATACAACTACCAATATTTGTTTCTCCATAATCCTTGCCCAAGGATCACGAGAGAGAGAAGTGTGTGTATGAAGTGAAACAAGAAATTCTTTAGCTATGCAAATAAGATTTGGAAAAGAATAGGGACAGGAGTTACTGGATTTATCGCAAAATCCTAGTATTTGTTGTTGTAGCTAGCTTGAGTGTCAGTAGAGATTTTCTAGCTCCCAAATGTCAACCTAGATACTTGCACAAAACAACCAATGTAACTACCCAACAAGCTTCCTACAAATTATGTCAACATAGTAATAATCAATGATCTATAAACAACATCAATAATATGAATAGTATAACAATAGCATAAGAACATTAATGATAGAATGGAATAGAATCACTTTGTATTATATAAAAATGGAGATACATAACTCATATACCTCCAACATAAGAATCACCTCTCCTTCAACCTAGAAGCATGATCTTCTTAGCCTCCCACTCAGACTAAAATAATGATAGCAAAACTTAGATGCTCACTCCAAAACTAGCCTGGCCCTTTAATGAGACAAGTATATATAGGCCTTTAGGTCTCCATGGGAGAATGAATTTTGATGCTTAGGGGGAAGAAAAGTTAGGAAAATTCCACAATAATTTTTCCATCGCCAATTCATAAAGGTAATCCATCCATCTAATATCCTATGGAATGAAAAATTCTAGAGGAACCTCAATGGATGCTGGTTGTGAAGGGGTAATTTGACACTCACAACCCATATTATACACTAAGAATTAGGGGAGGTAGCAGATTTCATGTGTATAATCAACATCCATGCAAAAACATTCTTAGAAAGAAGGCTACAAGCTATGCAAAAGGGTCAATAGTATAAGGATGAATACAACTGACTCAAATGTGGGAAAATAGGTTTATAATAGATGCCCCCTAATTCATGAGATGAGAAGGGTAACTGATGTCTGAAATGCATTACAACAAAACTCAGAGCTCAAAATGGGAGGAATGATCCATGTCCATAAATCTGAAGTAGAGGAACTCAATTGTTGAAGTCTCAACCTTGTTGGTGACATCATTGAGTTAGGCATACCCATGCTTGGTCATAAAGAAAAATTAAACATGGCCACCAACTATACACTATTGATCCATGACATGAAATTCTAGGACATGGCTATAGATAAGAGATAATGGATCCATGTGACCAATTAAAAATATCATACCCACCAAAAAATACAATGTGGATCTATGTCACAATATACATCAGTAGAATATGGACAAATAAATGGATAGGTTCCCTAGAATAGTGCTCAAAGTACATACATGATATATAACTCCAATGCAACCTGGGAGGGGTTCCATATAAGAGTGAAATTTCCCTAACCCGGGCTCTTCTACACAACCCTGATGGTACGAATCTACAACATGCAAATAGATTTGTTGATGTCAAGCATGTTAGAAACCATATGATTATTAGTTAATGAGGTGTACCATTAACAAATGTTAGGGGACCCACCAATGATTAAAATGGACCCCAACATACCAAGCATAGCATGCTAAGTGTGAATGAATGAGATGAAGTTGAACAGTCGTGGACTTGACTAGTCAGGAGTCAATGATCTAACCCATTGTTGATCATGAGGAAGTCTTCCACTGAGGCTTGCAAGATCCAAGGTACTACTAGTTCCTAGATCAAGCTCCTAGATAATGAGAATAATTTGACAAGAGAAGATCCATCGAAGGAGGCCCTTGATGTATCCCCCATTAATTGACATAGAATATAAGAGACGATGTAAATGGATGAAGTCATTAAATGTTGAAGTAAAATTGACTTACGGATGGCCGACACAAAAGGTCAATGAGAATTGTAGTTGGATGACTCAAGTTGTGACTTCCCTTGAACACATAATGGAATGACACAAAAGTGACTTTGTAGCATGACTAATGAGCACCAGTGATATCATGTAACAACACAAGAGGTAGTGAATCACACTCCACAGTGATGGGAGGAGTAACCAATTAGAAGATTAAATAGACATATGTATGGTATGACTCATAGGAAAGCTAAAACCTAGTTGTGAGGAAATGAATAAAACAGTTGTCGTTTTGAAGGTTGACGTCACTATTGCTACCATTTTGACTGATGACAAAAGTAAATGACTCCCCTTCCCTTTTATCTTTTTAGTTTCCTTCATAGTTTAATGAGCATGAAAGAGAAGATAAGTAAGCCCAATAGTTCCTTTTTTTTTTAGGTTTAACAAGCCTGAAAAAGAGACAAAACAATACTCCGTGTCTTTCAAGGTTTAATGAGAAAAATAAGACCAAAAAAGAAGCTCATCTTGGAGGAACAAGTGACATAAAGGGTAGAAACTAGTTCTGAGTGGATAAAATTGCCTTAAGCTTAAGGAGGGAAAAGAGGCTGGAAAATAAAACCACTCATCATAGGGGTCCTTCCAACGAAGGGTAACAACACCAAGCGAAAGAAAGAAATAGGCCAAGCAGAGGATGACAGGCATGGCAAAGTGAAACCAAGTCTTATTAGTGTGCATAATATTTTCTAAAATGACGTAGAAATCACAAGGTGTATAAAGTTTGGAATCCTCCAATGGTAAGGCCAAAAGATGACGAAGAAGAGAAAGTGAGGCTCAAATTCCAAGTCATGGTTGGTCAAAAGGAGGATTTTTCAAAAGGAAATAAATAAATGTTGCATGGATGCCAACACGGAGCAAAGGTGATAATCTAGGGCATACATGTATAAGTAAGCTATACTGCCAAGTTACAACATGCATATGAGAGACAAGCTAATATTGCAACTTGACAAGATCAGACTTAAGGAATAATGAAGATTGCAATGACGATCAATAATGAAATGTAGATGGAAACGAGAGACATTTCCATATATGCTAGGTCAAAAAGAAATTCACCTAAGGTCCAGCTGATCTCATAACAAAAGTACCCCCCTATCCTATAAAAACCATCCAGAAGGACTAGACCCATGGTTAAATCACACAATAAAATAAATAAAACATGGTTGATGTAAAAATAAGAGCATATATATATATTTATTTTGGTCTTATCATTTTTTTTGGATTTTTTGGCATATACGATGTACTATAAAAGATCTCACATCACACACCAGACCAAAAAAGAGAAACAACTCACACACACTCCTGTACAATATGTATAAAGTGTAACATAGTCTAATAGGTCACATCAAGGTGTGCCCATTGTTGGGCACAGGCCAAGGTTTTCCCATACATGAACTCATGGAGTGGAGATACCATATGCCACACCATGATGGGGGCATGCCATGAAAAGTTAATTTATCGATTCCTAAAGGTTAATGATACCAAGGAAAACCTACAACCATAACATTATCAGGAATGACCCAAGGACATAAAAGGTGGGTGGTCTTGTGAGATAGTGCAACTCCTTGACAAGGAATATCAAGCCATGAAGGAGGTGCAATTAACTCATAAATAGAAGGATATGGGTTGGATAATTCATTAGAAGGTTCAGCATTAGAACCCAAGAATTGACTTGATCCATGAGTGAAACTTCTAGGGATGGCTAAGATAATTCCCCCTAGGTCAATTCAAGATTTTGTTTGTCAATCTCTACCTTTTGTGAATCTAGGATATTGGATGCATCAAGAGGCATAATCTCCCTTAGATCATCAATCAAATCCATGACATCCAAGATGAATTTCCAAGAAGGAGACTCATCATCAAAGGAGTCATGTGATAGGCAGAGTGACAACCCATGTCGGCAAAGAATCCTAGTCATATTCCTTATTGGGATGGATTTTCTAACCATCATGAGGAGGTGCTAACATGACTACCAAAGAGGAAATATATTTCTCTAAATGCAATGTATTCTCACCATATTGATCTACATTCAAAAGAGAAGGAACCTCCCAAGGGTCGGGAGATATGGGTCCATAGGTGTTAGAAGAGACCATGTGCATAGGGGCAACAAAAGAAGAATGAATGTCAGGCAGGGGTAAAGGAAAGACACTAATAAGAGATGGGATTTTAAACAGTCCCACACCAATACTCTCATAATCGACAGGGTTATCTCCAACATATGGCATAGAAATTCCCATTGTGGTAGTTTTGGTCGGTGGTATTCAATAGTCCAATTGATTGATCATAACAATCTTTCCTTCATGGGGAAAGAGAAGCATGCGAAACACTAAATACATAATAACACACATGAAATAAAACCAACTATGACTAAGGACCATATTATAGTCTAAGGGAGCATCTACAACTTTAACATCATTGTAGGCATCCTTGCCCCCTAGTTCAATGGAAAACTTTGGAAGAATTCCCTAAGCCACAAAATGATGTCCTTTAAAGGCATGTAAGGTAGTACTTGAATTAGTGAGTGATATAGCAATAATAGTTTTCTGGCATGATGCAGACATCACACAGGTGGAAGACCCTTCATCCACAAGAGTTTGGTATATGTCGTGATTAAAGGTACGCATCAAGATCTAAAAAGAAACCCAATGAGAGAGTCTAAAATGAGGGGCATCGACATCAAACATTATAAAACTAGACTTTGAGGGATCCACCTCTCTAATAGTGGTCAACAAGGCTTTGCATTGTTAGAATATTATATATTACGAAGCAATGGAACACATACAATATTGTAGAAATATAAACATAGAAAATGCATAAAACAAGAGAGACACAAATATATGTGGTTCACCCAGTTTGGGCTACATCCACCCCGAACAGCCAGTCCTTACTTTCTATTATCCAACAAAATGAGGAGACACAACCTACACCAGATCTGCTGTATTATCCTCTGTTTTCTCTCACAGTCTCACCTCTTTGTTTCTTGCTTGGAGAATACACATCTATTACACAACCTCAATACAATGCCCTCATACAAAGAGAGGGGTTGCCTTCTAGGGAAAAAAACCCTAAACTAAACATAAGTTCTACTGTCAGATCATCCGCCTAATGAACGACCCAAATTGACTAGAAATTACTATACTTTTATAAGGCAATTTTACATTTGTTTTTAGCTTCAATGGCACTACCCCCGAAACCCCCACCGGGGGACCACTAGCCCCCGGACCCCCCAGCTGGGGGGGATTAGCCCTCCCAGACCCCCGCAGGGGGGACAAGTCCCCCCCCACACCCCCCCCGCGTGGAGGGGTGTACAAACTTCCTGGGGTTTACATCCAGCTGAAACAAAGACCTCTAAATAATCATGCTCCACACCCAACATGCATTGCATAGGAAATCTCTTTAGAACCTCCAAGTCATACATGGCACATGGTGCTTAGGCTAAGTCCTCAAAAATACTATACTGTTGGTAGGCCACATATTTAGGTTGTGTGTTGACTTACGCAGAACACCCTTAGGTGGTTGATATATTGGTTCCATAGCCTTACCTAGCGTGAGAGGTCTAGTGGAAGTAGCAAGGGCGGTCGAGTCCTCCTTAGCAGTGGAACTTGACATAGGAGGGTCATAGGATTTCACTATCATAGCCAATTTGACTTGTTCATTCAACATATAAATAGGTTCATTGTTGGTAGTCGAAGTCGAATGGTGTTCCCCCCATTTCCCCTAGCTATAGGTTGAGGAGCTTGCACAAGAATTTGTTGTTGTAGTTGGGTAGGAAATGGATGAGTTGAAACAGTTGGTTTCTAGGTGATTATCGGTGGAGGAAGGAGACAATGAAATTCATCCATAGGAGGGCACTCATGAGTGAAGTGTTCTCCCTAACAAATATTACATAGATACTTAATACTTTAAAAATGCTCACTTGTGCCCCTGCCCTAATTAGGTTGGATTTGGTTGTTCCCCTAAGAAGTTTTATTCTTTTGTTTGTTCCATTTCTTTTTACCATGAGTTTGTTGAGTATTCCTAGGTGACGTGGACCTTACCATAATAACTTTGATGGAATTATCATAGGAAGATGGTTCTTTTTGAGAACTATATGCACTTGTTGGAGCTTGAGAAGTGACAAGCATTTTCCCTAGCTGAGTAGTTAGCTGGCTCATAGTATCAGAAGAAATGAAACCAATAACACCATCAAAGTGTGGTCATGGCTTGGGTCATTGTGGTTATCTGGAAGGTCAAGGAGAATTTGGAATGACATCATATAAGTTCCCAACTGAGAGTAAATCATATCAAGATGTTCAGTACATAAAAGCGCTTTCTCCTCAGTTGTAGCCCCAATCATAGTGACATCCCTTGCTATAGGTGAAAAAAGGGATCGGGTGAACTAGTCTATAAGAACTTCATCAGGAATCCTAGTTCATCGTAACCTCTTACATTGACACCACTCATGAATATCGTCAAAGATATGAGTAGCATTATCTTGTTTGAAATTTTACAAAAGGTCAGTCCCAATATCCTACCTAATTGGTAATTGAAAGTGGTATAGGAAAGTATGATCCAAGGAAGCATTCACTATAGGATGCTTGATCGAGTTTGATATACCATTTGGAGGTATCCCCCATTAGGGTTTGTTGAAAGAGTCTCAACCTCACAAAATCATCCACCAATGAGTTAGATTAACAACATAGATGATAGGTGGTGATGTGCGTGGAAGGAATCTCCCCTGGCTTCCCTTCAAATTTAGGAATATTGGAAGGTATCTTGGCTGGAATAGGTGGCCACTTAGGATTATGAGAGATGGGGTCATTTTTCAGTTTTTCCAAACCCAGTAAATCGATAGGTGTTAGAAAATGAATTTGTTTTTTACTAAGTCAATCATAAGGGAAGTAACCGCTAACAAACCATATTGTCCCCACATACTATAGTTAAAGGTAGAAGAGTTTGAACCAAATTTATAATTCATCCCAGTATAATGATATCCTATTCCGGCAGATGAGGTGAAGGATTATTCCCCCTCAGGTAAGTTCCCCCATAGAACAAAGGAATCTTAAAGGCTTGGATACCAACAGTATTGTACCCAACACCAGAGGAAAATCCTCTATGTGCAGAAGCACCATTGTAAGCATGAGATCTCATAGGCATAGTGGTAGTAATGGGGACATTTCTCCTAGGTATAATATCCCCCTAAATGAAAAGGAACCTCCAGAGTAAGGCATCCCTCAAAACATAAAACTGGACCAAGGTTGATAATTATTGCTAAAAATAAAGTTACCCCCATCCTAGTTAAAAGCAATAGATGACCCCCCAAACATGTTTCCACAGTAAAAATGCATGTTATAACCATAGGAATCATAGGTTGAGATGAGCTAGGATGAATCCCCCAAATCCCATAGATTGAGAAGGGTTTTCCCCCAATCCAAACAAAAAACTAGAGGGAGGCATAGACACAAAAAATGGTGAAAAATGTATCGCGGTTACCAACATAACTGGTGGAATGTCCCAAGAAGAAGTAAGAGGTGTAAAAGGAGGTATGGATCTCGCCACACTGAGTGATGCTAAAGATGGAATGGTAGCATATACTAGCATTGCAGAAGATAAAGAGGGACCCATCTTCCCCATAGAAGAAGTAATTCTTTCACTAGACATGTTATAAGAAAACAAGGAAATGAGATCACTAGGAAACACTATCAATTATACAAAAACCAAGTCGAGAGGGTTGGTCAAAGTTGGGTTGACATGTGGTAAGTAAGGACTAGTGTGAAACTCCTTAATAGTACTAACAAGATCTCCCCCCCTAGGACCAAGGTTATCCTCCCCAACCTGAGTATGGTTTAAGTTTTCCATTACTAGAGTTAACCTATGTCTACGAGGTGGTGGACCTTCCTCTTTTGGAGAAAGGCCTAAAAATCTACAATAATGTCAGTGATTTTGTTTAGACATGGTGAATATATTATTTATATCAAATTAAGACAATTAAGACACCCCTAGAGCTAAACTATGACTCAGACCAAGCAACACTCTCTAAAAGAGACCTATGAGATAAGCACATTGTACAAACCAAAGAGATAGAGAAGGGATCTTCCCACTATCAAATCCTAGTTAATGAGGGTTTAGGTTAATAGTGAAGATATGATAAGGACAGTTACACTAAAAACCTTCTTAACAATCCTTTTACACCTAGCACAAGTACCCTCACATGAAATGAAACACTCCCCATGAGGACCGAGTGAGTATGACCAATTTTTTCCCTGAGTATGTTAAGGATTACCCCCTCACCATCACCCATGTAAGATTCCTAGGAAAGGCCACTAAGGATACCACCTATATTAAATGCTCTAGGGGAACATTCTTGAGTCATATTCACATGCAAGGAAAGGGAAACTAAGCTTGAAACCCCCTCAGAGATTCCTCAAATCGAGGTTTACTCCTCCTAGTCGGTTTGTCAGTGATACAAATAACATGCTAATAACATAATTTGTAATATATGTAAACCATGCCACCAAGGCCAGCGAAGTGGGTCATGTCACTCTTTTGGCCTTAATCTAACCTCGTGCATGACCTCTCATTGAAAAGGATTCCCAAGAAATGAAAAACAACAAGTGGATTTTTCCCTTCTTAATGCAAGATACTAGGTTTGTTTTTGTGGTCTTGGAGTAGTTAACCTCACTCCCTATTCCAAGATCCTATCTTAAGCTACTCTTGGTGTGCTACTAGTGAAAAAGAAAAATTCTTGAATACATTTTATTAAGCATTAAGTGAAACAAGAGATTCCTTAGCTATGCAAACAAGATTTGGAAAAGAACAAGGATAGGAGTTACTGTCTTTATCATAAAATCCTAGTCTCTGTTGTTGTAGCTAGCTTGAGGGTCACTAGATATTTTCTAGCTCCCAAATCTCAACTTGGATAACTGCACAAAACAACCAATGCAACTAACCAAAAAAAATCCTGCAAATTATGTCAGGATAGTAATCATCGATGATCTATAAACAACATGAATAATATGAATAACATATCAATAATATAAGAACATCAATGATATACTAAAAGGGAATCACTTTGAATTATATCAAAAAGGAGATACATAACTCGTATACCTCCAACACAAGAATCACCTCTCCTTCAGCCTACCATCATGATCTCCTTAGCCTCCCACACTGACTAAAATAATGATAGCAAAACTCAGATGCTCACTCCAAAATTGGCCTAACCCTTTGATGAGATAAGTATATATATTCCTTCAGACCTCCCTTGGAGAATGAATTTGGATGCTTCAGGGGAAGAGAATTTTGGAAAAAATCACAATAATTCACCCCTAGCCAAGTCATAAAGGTAATCCATCGATCTGATCTCCTACGGAACATGCAATTATAGAGGAAACATAATGGACAATGGTTGTAAAGGGCTAATATGACACTTGCAATCCATATTATGCACTAAAAACTAGGGGAGGTAATAGATTCCCTGTGTAATTAGCGTTCATGCCAAAAAATGCTCAAAAACAAGGGTACAAGCTATGCAAAAGGGTCAAGGGTATGAGGATGACTACAACTAACTCAAAGGTGGGAAAATAGGCTAATAGCATAAGAGGATTACTAAAATTGCTTCTAACTCTAGCTAAGAACCACCTTTAGCTTAAGCAGAAATGGCATAAGGATCCCTACTCTTGACTAGACAGTTAGGGGATAAAGGGGGGTATCTTGTCATAAAATAAGGACAATATTCAACATATTATTACGTCAAAATTTAAGGAGAAATTGTGAGGTGATAAAGAGTTAGAGGGAAAAAGGAAACTACGATATTATTAAGAGGTGATCGCCCCAAGTCTTGAAAATCAAAAGTATATCTCTGTCTTGACTAAGGTAAAGACGAAAATAAGATTCCTAAAATAAGAAAAAATTCTCATGAGTTCCAAAGTGAAATTGGGCATTGGTTAATTTCCAAACCACCATGAGATGAAATTTGTCACCTTTGTGACATAAAGAGTGTTGAAGATGAAATTTGTTTTTTAAGTTGTCCAACTTTTACTCTCATTAGATCTATATTTCATAATATTTATCACACTACCAACATTCTTGACCATTTAACTCACTAAAACTATAATGATCTTGGAATGCTTCTCTTAATGGTTTTTGAACATATAAATAAAATGGTAAAAAAACCAAGTAATCTTCTACTTTCTTAAAAGCCTAATATACCACATTTGATGTGAGTGGATGTTAATCTTCTCTTCTAAAATAACTACGTACATCCTAGATAAAGTGAGGTTAATTATAATAGTCTTATAAATGTAGAAAACGTTTATATCTATATATATATATAATAATTTATTATGTTATATGGTTATATTAGTTGATTTTTTAAAAGACTATATATCACCTTTTTATCTACATTAAATCAATAATACATGAATTGGTTTAGTTTCTTTATGAATTATAAATATAAATATCTTATTTATTTATGATCTTTTTAGACATTTTATACTAATAAGATTTTCCTATGATTCTTTCCTTTTGACTTCTATTTATTTCTATATATTTAATGTTGAAGAGGCGTTAATATCATTAAATACCTTTCTTCTCTTTAGTTAATTTAAGAGACTATCTCTCTTTATTTATTGCTCTCAATTAATGGATATATGTTACCTCTTCATCCCTCTTGTAGGTATTTTAGATGTGATAACCTATGGTAGAGTTGATGGGTACTTTGACATGATCGAATCCATATCCATGTTGCTTATCTCAAAAGGAGGGAAAAGGGTTCTTATTTTATATTCTTCAATGTTTGATCACTATGTACTATGACCATCCCTTCTGCATATATTATGGAATTGTTGTCATTTCCATTATTTCTTTGGTTTAGGTTCATCTCATAATACTTTAATCCGGAATTCCAATTCTTTATCAATTTCTGATTATCTAATACAAGACAGGGAGATTCAATGACATAACTCAAGATGGGGTAGTTGAAATATGCTTTGTGGCCATGTTGAAATCTAGGAACCATGGTTTGAATAAATTACCATCTTTAAGCGAATATGATGGTTTGTCGTACATGACCTTTCTACATTATTTTGGATTATTTAAAAAAATGATATAGAAACTCTTCAAGAAAAATTATTACTAAGTGTGATGTTGATCAATAGGAATTAACCATCCAATTAGAGATCGAAATCATATATGAAACCCATTAAATCATAAATTAGAGCATTGTTTTTGTGGGTGTGGAAGTCTTTTGCATTCTCCATAGTGAAGTCTCATAACTAAGGTGTCATAAATTCTAAAGACGAAGATAATATATTTTTAAAATGCATTTTGAAAAAATGAGTATTCAAATATAGATAAATAGAATTCAAAATCCATCTTAATTTCAAATCAATCTTATTTGAAAAGGTTTTAATGTCTTCAAGGAAAACATTTTTAGAGGGATCAATGAGTTGACACATGGTGCATATATAAACACATAGATAAAATTGACAAATAGTGCATCTATAAAAACATAGATGTATAAATGTATAGATAAATAGAATTTAAATTCCATCTTAATTTCAAATCTAACGTTTATAAAAAAAAACATCAACACCTTTAAGTTAAAAAAAAATTATATTAAAAAAAATTACATTTCAAAACTTTAATCCTTTCACTATATAATGAATTTAAAATTAAAATATTTAACATAACCTTAATATCATCATATTTCAAAATATATATATTTCAAAGCTGGATAAAGATAAAAATGAATCCGTTTTCTATTTTAGTATTGTTTTTCTAAAAACAAAGACAAAAGTTGATTCGGTTTCTCATGAGAACGATGTTCGACTTACGTGTTGGTCACATGACAAAAAGAATAAAACTAAAGAATATTTAATGTATATTCTTGTTTGGTGCCATATGAGACCGCATCAACCATAGGGCCACAACGAATAAGAATGAGACTAGGAATGGAAATTACAACTATTTCAAAACTGCTCTGCCTTTATGAAAAATTGTCGCTAGCATAGTGATATTGAAATCCCTACCTACTTTTCGCATATTTTGCATAATCGAAAATGGATAACACTTGTAAGGTATATGTTATTAGATGAAGTGGGCGAGGTTTCTCTACCTTCTTTAGTTTACCATGTGTTTATTTATGGTTGGAAACTTCTTTTAAGTTTAATCTATAGTTGTTTTTAATTTGCAATAGTGGATTTAACAAGGTGTCATTTTCTTAACGTGTGTTTATTTATGGTTGGAAACTTCTTTTAATTTATACTTGGTTTTAATTTGTAATGGTGGATTTAATAAGGTGTCATCTTTTTTAAAAAGGTTATGGGATCTAAGTTTGGATAATGGTGGATTTAATAAGGTGTCATTTTTTAAAAAAAGGTTATGGGATCTAAGTTGGGATAATAGAGTATATATAGATGAATGTAAATTTTAATAATTAAATTGAGGTGGGTTTTGGGTCTCATTCAATAATTTGGTGTTTTGTTGACTTTAAATTATTATAATATTATTAAATGGAGAATCTGGATTCGATATCAATAATGTTTCTATATTATAAAAATTGTAAGACTTTTACTTCGTTCAACAATTTATTTTAAAACTGATTCTAAACCAAAGGGCTACTTTTGTCATGTATTTTACACAATTTTAGTATAAAAGAAAAAGATGTATCACATTATGAAGTTTACCCAAGAAAAGAAAAATTCTCATCTTTAAAAGTGCCATTAATAATTTTTTTTTAAAAGGTACAAGTTTATATTATTTAAATATATAGATGTTTATAGGGGTGGCAAGTGTGGTGAGATCATCATTAATCCTAAAGGAAAAACAAATAACTTATACTTGGCTATTAGGGAATTCCACCAACAATAAATCCAAGGCATATGCCCTCTTATAGGGTTTGTGCACTGCAATTGAATATAGAATACATTATTTCGTTATCATAGGACATTCAAGCACTCTAAAATCTATCCTAGCTAAATCTATCCATCGTTAATTTCTCTGAAAAGGAGGTGTGTTTGTTTTAGAAGATTTCATTTTATTGAATGTTGAAGGAGCATAAGTTCCAAGTGGATTTGCTTGCCATCGGACCATTGTTATAAAATCAGGGATCATAAGATTGAAGTTATAGAGTCATTCCTTAAACTTATGTCCTTGCACTCAAGGGCATGTGCCACCATATTAATTCAACATGTTATGCCTCCCTTGTCCTAAGTCACATGGTAAAGAAACTAAATTGATGAGATTAACACACCCACTTTGCATGCTCAAATTTATGGAGAAGCGGACACTTAAATCATTAGTTGGAAGAAATCGTTTTCATTGTAGGATAATGTAGTAACAAAAGGAAAAGAGAAGTAACAAACATGGGAGCTTAGATCATTGTCTAATAATCACCTACTAAGAGACATAGCCATTATTTGCATGGTTCATTGGACTTCTTGTTTGGTGGATTTTGTTTTTGGAGAATCCCTTAGCGTTGTAGCTCGTAGCTCTCATTTTAGACTCCCTATATGCATTGGATTTTCTATATTTAAGACTATATTTGTTAAAATTTGGTTACATTCACTCTAATGATGTGGATCATTGTTATAGTGAGTATCTATTCTCTCGAGGTGTGGATTTATTCTCTCATGGGTTTAACCTTTTAGTCCTATCATGTCTAGGCTTAGTTGATTTTTAGTGGTATTTTATTACCTCGTGAATCATGAATTTGGTGGTATTGTGGTTTGTGGATTTCTAGGGATACTTATTTATTTCAAGTGTTTGGGTGAGATTTTGCTTTGCATTGGTTCCAATTTTAGTGCATTTTCTTTATGGATTACATGTAATTATATACAGGAATTTTGGATAGTTCTATGAAACCAAAGATAATATATCTAATGAAACATGATTTCTCTTGTTTTTAGTAACCACAAAGATTCGTGAAAATTATCATCAATCTATCTCCTAATTTTCCATAATCATAGACACATTTGGTTAGAAAAAGCAACAAACTACCACTCTAGAAGCTTAATACAGTTTACTGAGAAATATGGTTGTTAAGCAAAGGAACTTGTTTAGAGGCCTCCAATAAATAGATGTCAATCGGCTTGGCTCAAGGAGATTTCAAGGACAAGGAATATTACATAAGTTGATAGATGATATGTAGATTGGTATTCAAGGCTCTATTCTCTCCAACATCCTATAGAATAGGCTATTAACCACCATTTTTTTCGGTATGTTTAATATTTTTCAAAGTTTTTTTTGTCGATCGAAGGCTTCTATTAATTCTTCATAATATTACACTGTGCTTGACCAAAATTCATTGTTCTTCCAACCTCACTCCTACCAGATTTTTTTCCATAAGAACAAGACAAAAGCTAATTACAAAATGTCAAGACCTACTTAGAACCAAGAAACAAAAAGACCAATATGCCCAAAAGACCCCTACGATAAAGACACAACTCACAGGAACCAATGAATAGGAGGATTATCCAATCATTAGCTAGAGGATATGGAAGCCTCAGTTCCCCATGAAGATAAAATTGTAGGTTTTAACCCCGTACAAATATTACTTGCATACGAATTCTAAAAAAACAAAAAATAAACAATGGTAAGAGCATAAAACATAAAACATATATACACAGATATTTTTCCCTAGATCCCAAAACCTGGACTACCATATTGGTTTTTCATTATATTCCTTTTAATGTTACAATACATATATATACATGCCCAAGCATCCATAAACCCCAATCCATCAACCCTGGATTAGAACATCACTATAGTTTCCTTGACCAGATCTACAAAATACCATGAACAAAAAACCATCATCCTCGAAACCATGTGTGAAATCCATGTTGAAAACCATAGGCAGGTCTGCCCACCTAATATAGGGTCCAAAAAAAATTTCTTGGGGAGTGTGGTGAAGTAAAATTATAAGTGTAGACACAAACAAATTCCTCTAGCTCGATAATGGGTCTAGTCACAACAAGTACATTCTATGGAAGATTTCCTTAGGGTAGAACCAATCAAGAGGGCCTACCTCTTGGTACGCTTATCCCATTTGATGATGTCCTTGCTTGCTCACTCCAACTATCTCTCGCTTCCTTCTTCAAGCACCTGAAACAAGTAAACAACAGCGAACAACAACCATGAAAATAGACAAATTCTAATTCAACCTACTTAACAAGTCAAGAAACATTAAGCCATGAATGTATAAGATGACAAAACATGTAGGAAATCAATCAATAGTTGCATATATATTGACATGAAAGAGAGATTACAACCATTGTCTTGAGATTGTAGTTCTCCTCTGACAAGACCAGGTTCCCACACACTTCTACTAGCATTCCATGATGGCCTCAATCAACAATAGTTTTAAGGCTCTCCCCTTTAGGCTCACTCCAAACCAAAATGCACTTCTCCCTCACACAACTAGATAGCTACAAACATGAATAGCTTGGTGTTTACTCTAAACCAAAATAGCACTAGCACACCAACATCAACACTAACTTGTGCTTGGGAAGAAGGGAGGTTTATATAGGATGAATGGATGGGAGATGGATCCTCTTCTCATGGGAGAAGGTCTTATCCCTTGAGGTAGTTCCATCATTATAGGGGAAAGGATCCCAAACTGACATCCTTGACCCCATCTGGCCAAACCATTTACCAGACTTCCGTTACGAAGCTTCTAGAGGTGGAAGCTTCGGCTCCTAATTTAAAAAACTTTCCATAACAAGACCAGCATAATTGGAACACAACTTAGTCGCTCTATTCGGCGCATAGTGCTCATCTATGCACATAGGCATGGGGGAGACAAAGTTCATTAGCGTCAGTCTTGTAAACTAGGAAAAACAGAAGCTTCAGGGGAAATGGTGCAAAAGGGAATTGATCTGCTCATGAAGAGGGACACAATGGGAGCTTCTTCATGAACACAAAGCATGTGGGGTTCACTGTAGAGGTCCTCTAGGATCAAGGAATGAAGAGTATAGGGACAGTGACAAAATGTTATGTAATAGATGCCCCCTAAAGTGTGAAGGTCAAGCTAGAGTGAGGGCTGAAATGATTTATAAATCAGTGCGGGGAACCATAATCTGTCATTGGAAAACCTGCAAGCAAGTATAGATACATAGACATAACTGAGAACTCTATCAAATGATACATGAATCGTGGCATGGACGTAGCCATCTAGAGAATGATCATGTAAATGGATCCAGGTATGGGCACAACCATCCATCAAAGAGGATCAAAATGAAACCAAGGTATGGTCGCAACCATCCAATAATGAGAAGGATCACATATGATAAATCATGCTATAGTCGCATCCATTTATCTGAAAGAGACATGTATATCATCATAACCATGTCACATCACTTCGCAACCTAGACTTTTGTGATTTGAATCCAGGGTCTTTCACTCCAACACGACCCGATTAAAGTACAAATTCTAACATGTGAATAGATGTGTTGACGTCGAACATGCTAGAAAATCGCTTGATTACCAGTCAATGATGTAAATTGTTAACAAGCACGAGAGAAACCACCAATAATGACAATGGTCCTCAAGGTACTATCAGCACAATCCACTGAATGTGAATAGAGGAACTAAAGTCGAACACCCATGAAATCACTTGATCGAAAGCCAATGATGTGAACTTGTCATTGAGTACAAAGAAATTCCCATTAGGGCATGCAAGCTCTAAGGTACTGGAAAGGAGTCTCTCAGCCAACTTCCCAGATAATGAGCTGAAGTCGATGGAAAAAAATCATTGTCGAAGGAGGGCCATAATGTTTCCCACATCATCAACACAAGACGAAAGGATGCAAAATGATTTTGGATGATACAGAGAAACAAAGGTAAGTGTAACTACAGAAGGACAAATCTTGAACATATCGGCGACACAATTAGAAGTTTGGAAGCTTTTGGATCCATGGGATCGGTGTTCATGATGGCATGGCAGAGATCAAATGGAAGGAAAAAATGAATGGCCCAACCCAGGAAGGTCAACGATACAAAGGAGGATATCCCAACCCGACACGAAATAGAAAGTGTCATGCTCAAGAGTGAGCTGCTGACACAACTGATTAGATTTCCAAATTTCCCCCCACCATTTCTGGCAGGTACCCCAATTATTTTTTAATCGCAAGATTGAAGGCGATATCACATTCTTGCATTGTAAGTTCATCCTTCAGACGACTCTGACCTAGTAAGTTTAACAAGCCTTAGGAAGGAGAAGCTCATGTTCGTCATGGTGATGAATCCGATGTCATTTAATATTTTAATAAGTCCATAAAGTTGTAACTCGGTATCTTTTTCATGTTTAGAGAGTTTGAAAAAGACACAGAAAAGAGAACTCCACATGGTCCCTTTTCGTACATTTGTGTCTCTCAAGCCCGAAAAGGTAGAAAACAATACTTGAGAGAACTGCTTGACCATTTTAGTCGAGGAGTACCTTTTTCGTAAATAGTGCATCCCAACTCGAAAAAGGGGTAAACTTATACTGGGCGCATGACGTTTCGCATCTGTTAACGAGTTTGAAGTGATAAGGGCTCGACCATATTTTTGTTTTTAAAGGGTCGGAAAAGAGCTGGAAAGCGGACCCCCCATTTTATTTTCTTTTACGAGAAAAAAGGGAAAAACACTCGGCAATATTTTCATATGAGTTTTACAAGTCGAGAAAAGAGTTGAAATGTCACTTGTCATCATTGTGGAACATCCATCACCTGTCCCTGTGCAAAAAGGTAAAGTGTATTATCCAGTTCTTTAGGCAAAATAGGTTAAAATATTTACAAAAACTTGATATTTTCATGAACAAAATGAATAAAAAGGAGAAAAGTAAATATATTTTTACCATTTACCATTTTACCTTGTTGTGAAAACTTTTTACTCACTTTTTCCCTAATTGTTCCGGAGCATATTGCGGGAGATCCGGGAGGTCAACCGCCGAGTCGTCAGTTACAGGTAAAAGCAAAAGCCCTGAGCTCCATTTTCGTGTCCTTTATTTTTGTGTTTTAACCATTTTTTAGATTTTTGAGGGGGTTTTTGAAAAACTTTTTCACCCTCGTTCAGTGCGACTTCTAGGCACAGAATCACATCGGTCGAGGGTGATTAACAAATCCAGTTTCGTAGTTCAGTGCAACTGTTTTTAAAACGGTCGCCCCGACACCATGAATAGGGCAAAACCATATTTCCTCAAAAAATCACCGTTTAAACTCAAATTATATGGGCCAAGCATGATTGTTGACTCAATTTAATGGCTTTTGTAGGAAATAATCACCGAAAATGGTGGACTGGAAAGAACGGGAACATGAGGATGTTGACACCCAGGCAATGAATGACCCAAATTGCCTGGAAGATTTGAGGGCTTGTGGGCTCCTCAAATTCTTTCTCACACCAGGGATGCGGGCCCAGCCCGAGTTGCTTCTAATGAGCCCCATAAATGGGTAATTATATGGGCTCATTTTTCCTCCTAACATAGCTTAATCAACCATTCTCTTAGCTTATTGCATGTTCTTTAATTATATTTATGCTTATGGAGTGAGTTGGGTTGGTTATGATGCCACGAAGTCTAATATGTGTTTAATGCATATTTTTGTTGAATTTTGAAGATAAAGTCAAAGATTTAATGGAAATTTGGCAGCAATAATTCGAAGTGGACAAAGGAGAGGATTTATAGGATGGAATCCCCCTCATTTATTACTCCCCCACTTTGAATTCTCCTTCATGCAGCTCGGAGCACAAACAGCCAAATCAATGCACTAGGAGGCAGCCGAGCAAGTGGAGGATAACTTCTGTTTATCTCGAGTTTTGGGAGCCAAGCCTCCCTGATTTTAAGGAAGCTATTGGGAGCTTCAGTTGTATAAGTAGAAAGGCCTAGGGCCTCATTAGGGAATTAGTCAAATTTTCGAATTTTTGTTGTAGCATTGGCCTACTCAACTTCAAGCTTACTCTTGTTGACAGTTTCATGTAATCCTATTATTATTTTGATAATACAAATGAGATCCTTTTTGAGCTAGCATTGAGTTACCTAAGAGGGCTGAAGCTCTTGGTTTAGGGCCCAATCCAAGCAGCCAAGCTCCTCTTGTTTGTATTTGTATGCTTTGTTTCAGTTTATGGATTAGTTGATGTTAGATAAATTTCTTTCTTGGTTAAGAATAGGTTGCTTTTGGTAATTTAGAAGGTTGTTTCCATTTGATTTTCCTATAGCAGGTTGAACAGTGATAGAAAGAAGATACAAAAAGGCCATCAATAGAGCCTTAGCCTCTTTTCCTCCCTTTGGGACCATGAACAGAGGTCAAGACCCTCGTGCTACTACAAGAAGCACAGATTTGCCTCTCCATAGGATTTCTAGTGTTGCAGTTTGTTAGAAGGTTAATGCTTTGCTTTAGATCTCTTTCACCATGCTCATTTTTGTCTTGCAATAAGTTTCCTTCCATGCTTTCTCTCATTATAGTATTTGTTAGCATTTCTTTCCATAGCTCATAATCTACATTAGCTTGATGCATTTTTATTTTTTTTCATGTACTTGGTTTCTTTGCTTGCTTGATCTCCTTGTTTGATTTTCAGGTCATTTTGCAACAAATCCCTTCTCACAAAAATTCAATCTACCAACCATCATATTCTCTCCCTGATCTATGCCCTATAGGTCGCCCAAAGTTCACCTCAAATCTGCCCTAATTTTCTGCATTTTCCCTTAGGATTTCTTCCTCTCTCCCGACCATCTTTTCCTCTCCTAGCAATCCTTGGTGGACCCTAGGTCCCTTAACACATCTTCCCAGCCTTCAACTACCCTTTCCACCCAGTCTTACGCCTTCAAAACCTCCAAAACTACTCTCAGCATCCTCTTGTAGACCTCCCGTAGACCTCCTGTAGATCCCCTGCAGCCTCCTGTAGATTTTCCTGTAGGCTTCTTTTTGAAGTTTGATTGCAGAAAAAGCCTCTAGAAGGCCACCTAAGACCTTCCAGGACCCATCCACACCATCATACATCTTCTCAAGTCCCAAAACTACCCTCCATCGCCACCTAATCGCTCCCACATCCACAATCAAATAAATTACATGCATGAAATTTTCACATAAAAATACATAAAAATCCAAAAAGATGTTTTTAGCTCATTTACTTCTAGAAATAGCTTGAGTAGATGTTGTTTACTTCCTAAGTAGGTAACGGCATTCATTTCATGGTTTTTCATCTCTCTTTCTGTAAAAGTAGGATTAATTGGTTAAGTAGGGTTTGCTAGGTTTACTTTACATTTCAGTCTTCTTTTCCTTTCTGCAAGTAGAGTAGCCTCTGTAGAGTAAGCTTTCCTTTCTTTCATCACATATAGAGCTTCTTCTAGAATCCATAGAAGTTGGCTTGAGCTCCTAGTGATCTTGCACCAGCTGACCAAGTGATAGCCTGTAGTAAGAAATAGTACTTCTGCATACAACACTGTTGCTTCCAAGTTTGTTACGAACTATCGGGTTGATAAAAGTAAAGTAGGAAGCCCAAGAGTTGCAGCATTATTGCTGCAATACTGGTGCTCACCACTTTTTGGCGTCGTTGCCGAGGAAGTGTCAGAGTATTTTGTGATTACTACTTTCTATCGCAACATTTTGCCAAGTAGTTTATTTCAGCAAACATAGAATAGTTGTTTCTTTCAGTTTCTGTGTTTCCTTGCTTTCTTTTTTAATTCTGCAATTTCCATTTCAACAATTTCCCTGCTTTCATTTTCAATTCTGCAGTTTCCATTTCAACAAAAGTAGATTAGTCATTTCCTTGCTTTCAGTTTTGCATTTCATTTTTCTTTCCTCTTCAATTCTGCAATTTCACTTCAGCAAGTTCATTTCAGTTAGTTGCAATTTTCAATCAATTTCAGTTTTGCAGGTACAATTAGTGAAAAGAAACAACAAAAACCAACCAAAAAGATTTCCTTTCATGCCTCATAGAAATAGAGATAATTCAGGAAAATTCTTGCCCAACACCCCCACTACATCACATAGCCAACCTTCTCTCTTCTTTGGTGGCAGTGATCAAGAAGAACCTTTAGGTGAACAACCAGAGATATTTGAAGAACCTATAGCTGAAGAAGAAGAAGAAAACATCCCTCCTAAACCAATGGCTAAAAGCAAAAATTCTAGGGGGAATGGAGAAAGGATAGAGGGTACCTTTCCCATCCGAGAAACCAATGGGGACACCAAAATGAAGAATATAAGCCCTTCAACCCTACCTCACTTCCATGGTTTGACTACAGAAGATCCTGACACCTTCTTGTTTGAGTTTTCTGTTATCTATCGAACCTATGACTATGCAGAAGATGAGCAAAAATTGAAACTATTCCCTTCTACTCTCAAGGATGCAGCGTTGCGCTGGTTCATGGGGTTACCTGGCAATAGTATCACCACCTAGGCTTAGATGCAGCAAGCCTTTAACAACAAATACCAAGACTACTGTAGGTCAAAAGATACCAAAGAAGAAATCTTCTGAATGACCATGGGAAGTGATGAATCCTTGGAAGATTATGAAGAAAGGTTCCAGCTCAGTTACAAAAGGGATAGGAGCACACTTGACCCTGAATCTTTGAAGTTGGTCTTGCTCAGGGGAATTCCTGAAGACCTTCTAGACACCCTCCATCTACTGTCTGGCAGAGACATCTACCAACTATTTTATAAGGACATAAAGACTGTCTTTAGAAACCATTCTAGAGCAACCAGAAAGAGAGGCAGGGGGAGTCAACCCATAGCGAATACCTTCTTATCCAATTCATCCACAAAAGGTGAACTCAGAAACATGCTAGCAGACTTCAAGAGTGAGATGCTGCAAACTCTTGCCATGCAAATGGATACCTTGCATATCAAAAGGAAACAAGAGGAAGCAGAGAAGGCTTTGGCCATCTTCTGCCCTAAATGCATCAAGAGGCATCCTAGGAACGAATGTCCATTGAACTCTATAGAGGTTTGTTCAGTCTATGAAGAATATCATTCTACAGATAAGTGCCCTTCCTTGCCCGAACTTAAAGCTGTATACCAAGGGGCCAAAGGAGCCACTGAATCACTCTATTTCCTAAACCAAAGGAGACCGCATGGACCTAGACCATACTAGCAGGGGATGCAAGGGATACCTTAGGCATATTACACCCCCAACCATGTCACTCCCATACCTTCTTGGGACCCTCCTGTTCATCCTTCCTGGTCCACACCTCCTCCTTGGTCCTTTCCATCTCAATATCATGCCAAACTAGCTGCTCATTCGTTTCAATCCTATGCTCAGCCACAACCTCAGTGGAATGCATCTCATCAAGGGTGGAGGCCCCAATACCACTCTCTTCCCACTCTTCTACCTCCACCACCTACCCAACCACAACCCCATCCACATCCATCTCAAATATACACTCCCACTCAACTACCTGTACCACCATTTCCAAACCCACACATTGAGGTAGCTCAACTCATTTATAATGCTGAGGTACAACACTTCCAAACAACTCCTCTTGAGCTCAATGGTATTCACCATAGCTCAGGAAGAGTATTGCAAAAAAGAGATTATATTGATATCATTGAAGGACCACATCCAAAAGAAGAATATTCAAAAGAGAAGATTAAAGAACCATGGGCTGCACTTGATGAAGAGAAGACATCAAAATCAAAGATTGAGAGAGCTCCCTCATCGTTACCAACAAGTCCTCCATGTATTCAAGAGAAAAATCAACAAAAAGAGGAAGATGTGAAGATCATGGTAGAAGAAGACATGAAGAATGATCCAGATCAGAAAAAGGACCAAGGACATCACAGCTATACTGAAATATGGTTCTAGACAGTCACTAAGTTGCAGCATCACTCTCTTCCTCAACTATGCTTGATCCCTTCAAAGTCAAATCATTTGGTCTCTAGAATCTAGTTACATGTCGAAGCATACATTTCAAGCCTCCACATCATTCTGTCTATCATCTTGATGTGCACATGGCTCCATTGTAAGTATTCTTATACTTGAAAGTGATTTTGTTTTTCAAGTAGGGTAGGGTAAGAGAAAAAAAAAATGAAAAATGAAAAATAAGAGAAAAAAATAAAAATCTAAGGTGAAAACCTCCTTGGAGGTGCCCCAAATTGGCTCATTGATTGAAAACCTCCATGAGGCGATCAATGGGTTGGAAAGAAGAAAAAAGAGAGAAAAAAAGTTCCCTAAGTGAAAACCTCCCTTGGAGGTGCCCAGGGCAGGAAATTAGGGTGAAAACTTCCCTGAGGCGCCCTAGTTGTTTTCAAAAAAAAAGGGGGGGGGGGGGGAAAAAAAGAATTTTCATTTGCATTGCAGGTTTGTAGGAGGACTACAGGAAGCAGAAAAAGGTGCCAAGGGAACCCTGACATCCACACTAGCACCTATCCTACCTTCTCCACACTTTTCTCCTTCATTTTTGGCATTTCTTTCACCCCATTATGCTTCTTTTTCAAAAATTATGTTTTCTACAGGAGGCTCTGTGTTTTCTACAAGAGGCTCCTGTAGGAATTAAAGAGAGTCGGAAATGAATATAAAAGGTAGTTTGAGGGAAAAGGAAGCTTCATGAAGAACCTATAAACCCTCCTATAGTATTCAAACCTCCTTGCCATCATTTCCAAGCTTGCATCACACCCCAAGCATCATTTTCCTTGCTGTCCAAAAAAAAACTATAGAAATACATAGAGCAGAAATTTGTTTTTTCCCATAACTTGAAAACCATGCATCCATTTGCCAAGTTATTTCAGGGGGAGATGCATATGGATGATGGAAACATGCTCAAGCAAATTCAGCAAATTCCAGTGCATGGTTACGAAGAAACTGGCCTCCATCACCTTCAGCCATTTTTGCATTTCTCAATATCTGTGCATCCATTTAAAAAAATGTTTCATGGGGAGATGCATATGGATGATGGTAACATGCCCAAGCAATTTCAACAAATTCTAGTTCACGTTTTCCAAGAAATCAGCCTCCATCACCTTTAGCCATTTTTAGTTTTTCTCAAGATCCGTGCATCCATTGACCAAATTTTTTCTATGGGTAGGTGCATAATGATGATAGAAACATGCTCAAAAAGTTTTCATTCAATCCAGTCTACCATTTGGGAGCTATGGAAAAAAAAAGTAATTGTCCTGCAAAAGTCCAGCACCAGCAGCAATGGACAACACATCTGAAGGATGGAAAGGCACGTGCAGCTTAGATCCAGCTAGAGAAGAACCTACAAAAGTAAACAACCAAACATCAGTAAGCATAGAAAACATGCATCAAAAGAAATAAAGGTATGTAGCAGAGAGAGAGCCACAACACCTCACAGCAACACATTTGACTCACAGGTAAGTGACTAACCTGCTCCTTTGTTTGCATTTGTGTAATTGAAAGATATGCATGAGTAATGAGATGGTTGAGGTTGAACAAGGAAAGGTGGTCAGTTAACTTGGACACCTTCATCTAGTTGACTGCAATCATCCGAAGATGTCACCCACATGTGCGCATAGTCAACTCAGAGAAAGATACTTGGGACAGGTAGTGGAGGGTATGCAAACTCCGATGCAATAATGAGAGGTGATTGCGGGAAGAAACCATGATGATAAGGCAGGTGGGGACCAACGGTCCAAATATGGCAATGTACATTTTTTTCCAGCTCACCCCCTCACCGGAAATATCTAAAAGAAGAAATAAGTACTC
Source organism: Pinus tabuliformis (assembly GCA_031772625.1). NCBI lineage: Eukaryota > Viridiplantae > Streptophyta > Pinopsida > Pinales > Pinaceae > Pinus > Pinus tabuliformis. The sequence continues at coordinate 1,950,619,431 of CM062816.1, forward strand.
CTCCTCGAAACTGCTTCACCACCTTTTCTTTCATTTCATCCTTGTCCACTTAGTTGCAGCAAGATCCTTGTCACCCCCATAGCCTTGAAACCATCGTTCTCCATCATTTTCATCAATCCTCCTACTATCGACATTCTACAGGAGCACTTATAGGTTCTACAGGAGCACCTACAGGGAGTTCTATAGGAGGGCCAGTAAGTTGTTTTTAAGGAGAAAACACAGGGTTTTTGCTCGATTTCTGGCTTGAGGAGGTAGGTTCTATGCATACCCACCTTAATTTATCATTATGTGCAAGTAATGATATAATTTTAAGGAGGAATTGAGTCCATAGAAGAAGAGGAATTCCATAAAAAAAAATTGCCTGTTTTCTTTTAAAAAAAACATAGTTTTCTCCATTTTTATTGTTTTCTTCAAAATTCTTGTCTCCATATCTACCTTGGGTGTTCAAAAGGGGTACAAGCACAGTGACAAGGGGATTTATGAGGAAGAATCCCAAAAATTCAAGTAGGCTCCATGACCACCCCCAAGTAGTAGCCATATTCACCAGAGCAAATTGGATGCCATTTTTTGAGAAATTCTGAGGGTTTGATGAAGAAGTGGCTCAGGAGTTTGCCCTCTCTTTAGTCCCTCACTCAAGGACACATGCCACTATTAATTTTAGAGGTCTCTCCATGGAAATCATCCCAGAATTTATCAGTAAGGTTACCACCCTTCCTCTTGGATTACCCTGGAGCAAAGATGAAAAACCAATTGGACAAGCTGCTAAGAAAAACTTCTTCCAAAACAATGAACATCTTGTAGAAAACAAAAATGACATTAGAAGGACAAGCATACCCTACCCAGGGGTGCTGAATCATGAGGAGTTAAGGGCAGTAGAAATAAGAAAGTTGATGATAAAGAAGCAAAATGAGCCCTTAACGATCAAAGATGAGCCATCAGATCCCATGGCTCTCATCAGCACACACCAATTTCTTGCAAATAATCCCCAAATTGCCCCTAAGTATATCAATGATCAGGCTCAAGCCATTGCACATTTTGAGGATATGGAAAGATTACTTGGAGATGACTGTATTCATGCTTGTATGAGGAGATGGAACACCCTACCACACAGTTTGTAGATCAGGGAGTATCACTCTCCAACAAGGATGAAATAAGCCTTAAGGAGAGTGCCATCGTATAAGTGCTCCATGCAGAGTTTGAAGGTCAATTAGATTGGCCTCAAACTGAGTCCCCCACTGCTGCTAGGCATGCTAGAAGACATAACAAAGGAAGAAGAGCAACAGCAGTGGGAAGAGGTAGACAGAAAGGCAGGATTCCATGACAGAGAAGAGGAGCTCACGTCAGAAGAATGGGATGTCAGGGAGGCCATCAAGGCCATCAAAGATGAGGAGATGGACTAAGTTGCTCATAGGATGAGCAACACCTTCAGTAGGGGGGTGATGATGTGCCCCATAAATGGGTAATTATATGGGCTCATTTTTCCTCCTAACATAGTTTAATCAACCATTCTCTTAGCTTATTGTATGTTCTTTGATTATATTTATGCTTATGGAGTGAGTTGGGTTGGTTATGATGCCATGGAGTCTAATATGTGTTTAATGCATATTTTTGTTGAATTTTGAAGACAAAGTCAAAGATTTAATGGACATTTGGCAGCAATAATTCAAAGTGGACAAAGGAGAGGATTTATAGGAGGGAATCCCCCTCATTTATTACTCCCCCACTTTGAATTCTACTTCATGCAGCTCGGAGCACAAACAGCCAAATCAATGCACTAGGAGGCAGCCGAGCAAGTGGAGGATAACTTATGTTTATCTCAAGTTTTGGGAGCCAAGCCTCCCTGATTTTAAGGAAGCTATTGGGAGCTTTAGTTGTATAAGTAGAAAGGCCTAGGGCATCATTAGGGAGTTAGTCAAAATTTTGAATTTTTGTTGCAGCATTGCTCTGCTCAACTTTGAGCTTACTCTTGTTGACATTTTCATGTAATCCTATTATTATTTTGATAATAAAGATGATATCTTTTTTGAGCTAGCACTGAGTTACCTTAGAGGGCTAAAGCTCTTGGGTGAGGGACCAATCCAAGTAGCCAATCTCCTCTTGTTTGTATTTGTATGCTTTGTTTCTGTTTATGTATTAGTTGATATTAGATAAATTTCTTTCTTGGTTAAGAATAGGTTGCTTTTGGCAATTTAGAAGCTTGTTTCCATTTGATTTTTCTATAGCAGGTTGAATAGTGATAGAAAGAAGATACAAAAAGGCCATCAACAGAGCCATGACCTCTTTTCCTCCCTTTGGGACCATGAACCGAGGCCAAGACCCTCTTGCTGCCACAAAAAACACAGATTTGCCTTCTCCATAGGATTTCTAGTGTTGCAATTTGTTAGAAGGTTAATGCTTTGCTTTAGATCTCTTTCACCATGCTCATTTATGTCTTGCAATAAGTTTCCTTCCATGCTTTCTCTCATTATAGCATTTGTTAGCATTTCTTTCCATAGCTCATAATCTAGATTAGCTTGATGCAAAATTATATTTTTTTATGTACTTAGTTTCTTTGCTTGCTTGATCTCCTTGTTTGATTTTCAAGGCCTTTTGTAGAAAATATCTTCTCACAGCAAGTCAACCTACCAGCTGATGAGCCCCAAATTTGGTAACATTTTGGGCTTATTTGGCCTAACTACCCTTGCTCAACCCTTCATTTTTCATAACTTATGCATCATTTTTTAGTATATTTATGTCATTTGTACGAATAAGGGCAGTTACTATTCCTAGGTGGCTAACACGTGCTTATTTCAGGTTTTTTGACATTTAATGGAGCAAAACCACGCAGATGAGGGCTAGGAGACAGCCAAGATGGGGTTGAGGATTCGTAGGAGGGTTGTCCACAGCATTAAATGGCCTTCCTCGGGATTTTCACCCCCAACTCCGAGCTCTGACAGCCACCACAACCGGATCTAGAAGGCATCCAAACGGATTTTGAGGAAGCAGCAGTTCACTCCTAGTTTGGTCAACCAAGTCCCACTGATTTAGGAGGCTAGCTTGGGGCCTCGTGATGTATAAATGATGAGGCTTTAGCCTTCGAAAAGGACTTTTGAAACCTTGTTTCACATTCTGGGCTACGAGATGCTAGCTCTGTTTTGCTCTTTTGTAGCCATTATTGGCATGTTATTTGACTTATGATTATTATCTTTTAATGGAAAGCAGGCAGATTTGAGTTCAGTTCTGAGTTCTTAAAGGAGCCATAGCTCTCGGGGTTGGGCCCAACCTGAGAGCCTAAGGCCTCCTTCCTTTGTATTGTTATCTTTCTTTCAGCATTATGTTTTTTTTTCCTTTACATGCAATTGAAACGCAGTTTGCTGAGTTAGATTTCTTGGTGTGGTTCAGTAGGTCAGTTTTATAAGACAGAGTTGCTTCAGCTGTTTAGAATAGAGTGACCCGATTAGAGTTAATAAAAGTTCCAAAGAAGGGTTGACTGCACACTCATTTTCACCTCTTTCTAGGGGCTGGAATTGCAGACAGCGCTACCCACCCAAAAACATTGGTTTACGTGTTCATGCAATCTTTGATGCAATATTTTTGTTTGTAGAAGTGTCCATGCGTTCAGATCTCTTGGAATGTTTCTTTGTTTCAGTACCATGCATGATTCTCCTTAGAAATAACGTTGCTGTTCATTGGTTTTATTAAACAGTTAGAATAGGTTAATAATATTTCGGTTATGTGCAGGACGTGGATGATTTGTTTCGTTTACACTGTGCAGCGCTACTCCCTCACTCTCTTGTCCTTCTAAGCCGTGCCCAGGCCAACTACTCATCTCCCAATTAGACCCCTTGTCTCTCAACTATTCTATTACCCTCGTTATTCTACCTTCTTCGGCCTTCCATTCCCTCTGCCCTCTTTAAGACAACCTAGCTTTGCACACCCCCTCTTCATCTCATCTCTCTGTCGCTGAGTCATTACAAACTCCTCTCCTACCTCCCTATCCATCCATGCAGCCTCTTCCACTCACCCACCACCTAAAATCCGATTATCTGTAGGAATTACTGAACTTCCTGTAGAAATTCTGAACATCCTGTAGAACCCCTGCAGACTTCCTGTAGAAGCTCATAAACACGGTTGCTTGGCATCCAAACTTTGTGAAACTCTCTGAAAGGATGTTAGGGACTCCTTAGACCCTCTCTGAGCCTTCCTAACCTCTTCCAAGCATTTCCCCCCTTGATCTACCCCTGCACAGTAAAGATCCAGTTAGAAGCACATGCATAATAATTCCAACAACTTGAACAAAAATACAAAAATATGTTCTCTTCAGATCAAAGTAGTCTAGACACATGCATCTCACCTTCCTAGAAGTAATGGCATCTCTTTCAGTAGTTTGCATTCCCACCTTTGCATCAGTAGGACTAGCTGGTAGAATTAGGGTTTGCTAGGGTTTGTGTTTCTTGTTGGCTTTCAGTTCCTTTCTGCAGTAGGTTAATTTCCTTTGAGTTAGCTTTCGTTCATCAGTTAAAAAGATTCTTCTAAGAGCTCATAGAAGTTGGCTTGAGCCCTAGCGGACTTGTGCCAGCTGACCAAGTGACAGCTGCGGCAAGAGCTAGTACTTGTGCATACAGCACCGTCGCTTCCAAGTTTGTTACGAACTGCCGGGTTGATAAAATTAGAGAAGGAAGCTCCAGGAGTTGTAGCATTATTGCTACAATACTGGAGCCCACCATCTTTTTGGCGCCATTGCCGGGGAAGCGTCAGAGTATTAGTGATTGTTGCTTTTCTTCTATTTTCCTACTCTCGCCTTCTGCTAAGTAGTTTATTTCATTTCCATTTTGCAAAAGTAGCATAGACATTTCCTGCTTTCATAGATTAACATTTCAATTCCGCAAGCGTAGACTAGCATTTCAATTCCTGCAATTTCATTTGAGCAAAATAGATTAGTTCTTTCCTGCTTTCATTTCAATTCCGCATTTTCATTTCAGCAAGATAGTTAGTTGCAGTTCAATCTGTTTCAGTTTTGCAGGTACCAGGAAAAAAAACAAAAGCAATCAAAAGTATTTCCATTTCATGCCTCGTAGAAATCGAGATAAAACAGGCAAATTCTTACCCAACACCCGCACCACATCACTGAGTCACCCTTCTCGCTTCTTTGGTAACAGTGATCCAGAAGAACCTATAGGCGAACCTCCTGAGATATACGAAGATCCTATAGCAGAAGAAGAGTTAGAAAACACTCCATCTGAAGCCATGGCTGACCATAGGGGAGAAGATGAGAGAATAGAAGGTGCCTTCCCCATCCGAGAGACCAATGGAGACATGAAAATGAAGAACATAAGCCCTTCTGCTTTACCTCACTTCCATGGACTGACTACTGAGGACCCTGATACCTTCCTGTTTGAGTTTGTTGTCCTTTGTCGAACCTATGACTATACTGAAGATGAGCAGAAACTGAAACTCTTCCCCTCAACCCTTAAGGATGCAGCATTACGCTGGTTCATGGGCTTACCTGGGAACAGTATCACCACTTGGGCTCAGATGCAGCAAGCTTTCAATACCAAATACCGGGACTACTGTAGGTCCAAGGAAACCAAGGGAGAAATCTTTCGGATGACCATGGGGAATGATGAGTCCTTAGAGGATTACGAGGAAAGGTTCCAACTTAGCTATAAACGGGCCAGGTGCACACTTGACCCTGAATCCCTCAAGTTGGTTCTGCTCCGAGGAGTCCCTGAAGACATCTTAGATACCCTTCACATGCTAGCTGGAGGAGATATTTACCAACTACCTTATGAGGACATAAAGACTGTGTTTAGAAACCACTCTAGGGCAGCCCAGAAAAGAGGTAGAGGAAACCTCCTCTCAGCTGGCATTCCTTTCTCCAAACATGAGTTTGCAAATCAATTAGAGGACCTCAAGAGTGAGGTGAGACAGACCATTGCCATGCAACTTGATACATTCCGAATCCAGCAGAAGAAAGAGGAAGCTGAGAGGGCTTTGGCTATCTTCTGCCCTAGGTGTACAAGGAAACACCCTAAGAACGAATGCCCATTACATTCGGTTGAAGTATGTTTTGTTTGTGAGGAGGACCACCCCACAAACCAATGTCCAACCTTACCTGGGCTTAAAGCCATGTATCAAGGGACAGAAGCACCCACTGAACCTCTCTATTTCCTCAACCAAAGGAGGCCACAAGGACCTAGACCTTACCAACAGGGGATGCAAGGGACACCCCAAGCTTATTACAGCCCCAACCAATCCGCTCCTATGCCTTCCTGGGGACCCCCTGTTCATTCTTCCTGGTCTATACCTCCTCCATGGTCTTACCCACCTCAGTACCATACTCAGCCCACTACTCATTCGTTTCACTCACATGCCCAGCCACAGCCTCAGTGGAATGCACCTCAATCGGGGTGGAGGCCCCAGTACAATACTCCTCCCGCCATTTTGCCTCCACCACCAGCTCAACCACAACCATTACCTCCTGCTCCTCCAAGGCAGCCCCAAATGCCTGCTCAACCGAACCCGAACCCCAACAACAGACAGGCCCAACAGGTATATACTGGGGAAACATCATGCCCTACCTATGCCGTGGAGATCCAGGAGATCAATCTGCGATCTGGGAAGACTCTTCCGGATCGCCAACCTCCTCCCCCAGAGGACGAGGAAGATAAACAGGAAAGTGAACCAAAGGCCATTCCACCCTTTCCTGAGAGACTAACAGCCACCACACAACCCAACCCAGAGGAGGATGAGCTTCTGGGAGAGCTCAAACAGTTGTGTGTGAAAATACCACTTCTCCAAGCCATCAAAGATGTACCGATATACAACAAACTGGTTAAGGAAAAGTGTTTTAGACACCCAGGCAGGCGAAAAAGAGATGCTTCAACCATCAATGTCATAGGACAACTGTCTGATCTTATGTTGGGACAAGTCATCTGCCCAAAGTATTTGGATCCTGGGAGTCCTGTAGTGGATGTCCACATCAATGGCACCATCATACCTCACACGTTGATTGATTTGGGGGCTGCCATTAATGTGATGACCAGAGATACCATGCTCAAACTCAACCTTCAGGGTTCCTTGAGAAAGACCTCGACAGTCCTACAACTAGCAGATCGCTCCACCGTGACTCCCGAAGGGATTGTAGAGGATGTATTGGTCTCTGTTGACTCTTGGGAGTACCCTGCAGATTTCCTGGTTCTGCAACCAAAGGCAAAGCTTACCGGATACCCTCTTATTTTGGGAAGGCCTTGGTTAGCCACTGCAGATGCTTACATAAGCTGCCGTGCAGGAAACATGACCATCAAAAATGGTCCTATGTCCAAGCAGCTAGTCCTGTACCCTCCTACCCAACCCTCATTAGAGCATGACTTACCGCTTTGGTTGGAGGAAGGAGAAGAGGATGAGGTGTACTCAGCACCTTTGTGCACCCTAGACACCACTAGGGGAGGCCTCCCAACCGAGGATGATTTGATTGAGACCTTGATCCAGACTCCACCTCCCAGTGCATTGTCCTTAGAGGAATTGGTGGAGGATGCCCAAGCCAGCACCTTAGTGGACCTTTGTGCGACCAACCCTGTCACTCCCAGAGGCAAAAATGTGGAGTTCCGCCCTGAGAGAATGTTAAAGATCAGCTCCTCCCTATCTCCTTCCCAGGAAAAGGAGCTGTGTAGTCTGTTGGCCAGTCATCTAGATGCTTTTGCTTGGAGCTATAAGGAGATGAAAGGAGTCCATCCTTCGATCTGTACCCATCACATCTACATCAAGGAAGATTGTAAACCGGTTAGGCAACCCCAGAGGAGAATGAACCCAGCCCTCAAGGACATCGTCAAAGAGGAATTACAAAAGTTGTTGGATGCCAGATTCATTTACCCCATCTCGGATAGCGAATGGGTGTCCCCTCTGGTGTTGGTTCCCAAGAAAAATGGGAAGTGGAGAATCTGTGTGGACTACCGAGAACTGAACAAAGCTACCAAGAAAGACCATTTTCCTCTACCTTTCATAGATCAAGTGTTGGATGGACTGGCAGGAAAGAAGTTTTTCTCTTTCTTGGATGGGTTTAGCGGGTATAACCAGATCCAAATCAGCCCGGAAGACCAAGATAAGACCACCTTCACTTGTCCTTGGGGTACCTTTGCTTACCGAGTTCTTCCCTTTGGACTATGCAATGCTCCTGCCACCTTCCAGAGAGCCGTCTTGAGCATCTTTTCTGAGCTGGTCCATGATTTGGTGGAAATCTATATGGATGACTTCACTCCTTATGGGTCCAACTTCCAGGAAGCGTTGTCCAATCTGGGAAAAGTCCTAACTAAGTGCATTGAGATGAACCTGTCCCTTAGTCCCGAAAAGTGTGAATTCCTGATGACTGAAGGGACCGTGCTAGGCCATACCATTTCTTGCCAAGGGTTACAAGTGGATCCTAACAAAATTGCTCTCATCAAAAAGGTTCCACCTCCTCAGAAGGTAAGGGATGTTCGAAGTTTCTTAGGATTAGCAGGGTACTATAGGAGATTCATTAAAGACTTCAGCAAGCTAGCCTCGCCATTGTTTAGCCTCTTGGCAAAAGATGTTGAGTTCAAATGGACTGACGATTGTCAGAAGGCTCTGAATGAATTAAAGGACAAGTTGGTGTCTGCCCCAATCTTGAGAGGTCCAAACTGGGCCCTACCTTTCCACATCCACACTGATGCCTCGAACAAAGCCATAGGGGCAGCCTTAGGACAAGTTGAACGAAAACTTTCATATGCCATCTACTTTGTCAGCAAAAACTTATCCAAGGCAGAACTGAATTACACTGTAACTGAGAAAGAATTATTGGCCGTGGTCCATGCACTGAACAAGTTCTGACATTATATCACTGGCTATCAAACATTTGTACATACTGATCATGCTGCAATTAGATATTTAATGAATAAACCAGATGTGAATGCTCGTATTATTAGATGGTTACTTTTGTTGTAGCAATTTGATTTGACTATCGTTGACAAACCAGGTAAAGAAAATGTTGTTGCTGACTTTTTGTCTAGATTGGATTTACCTGCAGATGAGGATGGAACAGTGGATGACCAGATGCCCGATGAACATCTGTTTGCTATTTCAGTACTCTCTCCATGGTTTGCTGATATAGCAAACTACCTTGTTTCAGCACTGTTCCCTCCGCAATTATCCTCAAGAGAAAAGAGCAGAATCGTCAGAAAGAGTGCCTCATTCACTTGGATCGGGGGCAACCTGTTCAAGCTTGGCCCTGATCAGATCTTAAGGCGTTGTGTAAGGGAGGAGGAAGTCTTTGATATCCTCCTCACCTGTCATGACGGGCCTTGTGGAGGACATTTTGCAGCAAAGAGGACTGCCTTCAAAATCCTGCAGGCAGGCTACTATTGGCCCACGCTTCATCAAGATGTCAGAAGGTATATCAGCCAGTGTGACCGATGCCAAAGGATGGGGAAACCGACTCCAAGGGATGAAATGCCTCTCCAACCTCAAGTGACTCTTGAGCCATTTGAGAAGTGGGGTATGGATTTTGTGGGTCCAATCAATCCTCCTTCGAGGTAGAGGTCTTACATCATTGTGTGCATAGACTACTTGACAAAGTGGGCAGAAACCAAGCCAATCAAAGTAGCGACAGAAGAAAAGGTGGCCGAGTTCTTAAGAGAAAACATCTTCTACAAATTTGGCTACCCAAGAGAGCTAGTCACCGATCAAGGAAGCTAGTTCACCTCCAACTTAATTGAAGACCTACTAGCTCATCACAAAATCAAGCATAGGACTTCCACCCCCTATCATCCTCAAGTAAATGGGCAGGTGGAAGTCACCAATAGAGCATTGGAAGGGATCTTGACTAAGGTGGTGAGCAGCAGTAGAAAAGATTGGGCAGATCGCCTGGTTGAGGCCACGTGGGCTTACAACACCACTTGAAAGACCACAACCGGCTTCACACCTTATGAGCTGGTCTATGGGAAGAGAGCTCTACTATCAATTGAATTCGAGTACAACACGTTGAGGATGGCAGCTCAGCTGGACCTAGATCTCAGCCATGCCCAACAAGAAAGGTTATTGCAACTGAATGGATTGGACGAGCACCGAATGCAGGCCCTTCTTCACTCAGAAGTGGTTCAACTTCAGAGGAAGGTGTGGCATGACCAACACCTCAAAGACAAGCAATTTCAGCCGGGAGATTGGGCACTGTTGTATGATTCCAGGCATAAAGATTTCAAGGGGAAGCTGAGAACCAGATGGCTGGGACCATATGCAGTGGAAAAATGTAATGACAATGGATCTGTTCTTATTCGGACCATTGATGAGGAGGCCATCCCTATGCTTGTCAATGGGCATCAGTTGAAGATCTACAGGAAGCCTCTGTCAAGGCAAGAATTCATCAAAACTGTGGAAAAATCAGTGTTGGTCATCGAGAAGGGTTCTGCCTCTGTTTTGGGCATACCCTGAAGTCAAAGAAAAAAAAAATAATAATAATAAAGATCCTTGGGTGAAAACCTTTCTGAGGCTCCCAAGGCAGATGGTAGGGGTGAAAACCTCATTGAGGCGCCCCTGCTGTCTTTCAAAAAAGGTTTGAAAAAGACCCTTGAGTGAAAACCTCTCTGAGGCGCTCAAGGCAGATGGTAAGGGTGAAAACCTCATGGAGGCGCCCCTGCTGTCTTTCAAAAAAAAAAAAAAAAAAAACAGGTAAAGCAAGTTCACAATGTGGCAATGCATGCAGGTTACAGGTATTCCATGCAGGAAAGGAGGCCCTCAACCCAAAGACAAGGGTCCCTACTATGTTACCAGGTGACCTCACCAGCACTCCCTCCAGAAACACTCATCTCTTCCAAGATCTGGGCATGATTTGATCGCAGTTTAGCCTCCTGCAGGAAGCTATAGGACTTTCTACAGGAAGTTCTGTATTTCTACAGGAAACTTCCTGTAGAAGCTTTGGACGGCCCAGAACTGACTGTGTGGGGAGATCTAACGACCGAGGTCTGGCATGGAGACATGCAAGCTACTATTTTCTCCATCACACACTGTTGTCGCCTCCTTCTACCACCCCAGTTGCCATGCAATGGAAATACCTGCACAGTCAAATCAGAACACTGAATTATCGGAGGAAGCAATTCTCAAATGGGAAAAAAGATGCAGAGATACCATGCAATACTTATCAAAGCCATCCGAGGGCCCTGCGATCATGACCGTGATGCCACCGTCTACACCGTTCAGCATGCACCTGAGGAGGAAAAACTGCTATAGGACATCCTACAGGAATCCCGTAGCAGTTCAGCCAGCTAGAGTGTACAACATCAAGACGCCTGCAACACATAGAGCGGGCACATGCACCATCTGCAGCCAGGTAATAAGCTTTGTAACCATCAGCAGTCTGTGAAGAGGAACCCCCGTGCCTGTGCATGAAGCAGCAATGAGCAAATCTAATCACCATCGTCCTGAAACCTGAAAATCATGTCGCGGCCACACAGGTAAGTGCCTCACCCTTTTTTCATCAAATTACATGAATAATACTGTGAAATGTTTGCAAGTGTGGAAATGAATGGGTTGAGCAGTCGAATGGCCATTCAACTAGCCACGACGACCAGTCAGATGGTCTAGTCGGATTTGGAAAGTGGTGGTCGTGGCAAGCAAAACGGGTAATAGACACGTGAGGAATGTCCAGTCGGGGAGAAGCGGCGATTTAACGGAAATGGCGGCGGCAGAGCTGCAGGGAATGATGCGGCAGTCAGGGAGACTTGTAGTGAAATGAGTAGGTGACGTCGTCCAACGGTCCGGCAGGGACAGCTCACCCCCGCGCCACGAATTCCGCAGGGATTCAAATCCACCGGCTAGATCGCCACTCCACTCATTTATCATCAGCCGTTTTGAAGTCGAGTGAGCGTCCGAATTTCTCTGAAGCTCGTTACTCCAAGTCTTCGGCTTGTTCGAATGTCTGGTAGCGGCACAGAAGGCGCAGAACCACTGTCGTGCTCTCCAGAACCCGTGCGCTACTTCTACAGGAAAGCTACGCTACAGGAAGCTCACTGCCACGAGGAAAATTGGTCCCTTCACGTCAAAGGTGGCGAATTGGAAAAGGTAAGCCTGAACCTGTTCCTCCCATGCAATTGGTTTAAAGGGTGGCGAAGTCGACGTCTTCAAAAATGTAAAACTACAGTCTGAGCATAAAATTGCAAGCATCGTCTTCCTTTTGCATGAATTGTCGTCGAAGTATATGTGGGGTTTCTACAGGATGTGATTTATAATTGAGCCCCTGTCAAGGCTCATCTGTAGATAATCTTCACGAATTGTGTACATGACAGAGGCGTAGTTCTACGCTCTGTCCCAAAGAAATCTGAAAGGCCATCTTTTGATACGCACCCGCCACTTCCAGTTAACATAGCAGGCTTTCACCATGCCGGGTGGATTCATCAGAAAGGAACCGACAGACTCAAAGAAACTAAGGGAGAACCCTGAGGTGGTGGAACTGTTCACTCGTGTGCGATGGATGTCGTTCTGCGACAAACTTCAAGGTTATGATGATGAGGTGGCAGAGGAGTTCTTGCGAGCTCTGAAGCCAAAATAAAAAACGCTAGCCACTATCAATTTCAGGGGTTTGAGTCTCAGACTCACCCCACAGTTCATCAGCAGAGTCACTGAGCTCCCAATGGGGGTACCGTGGGACAAGGAGGAGAGGAAATTAGGCCAGAAGGCTAAAAAGGAGTTCTTTCCACCGGAGGAGAAATTCTCAGAGGATAAGAACAAGGTTCGCAGAGCTAGCCTACAGCCGGTTTGGAGTGAGGTCAGCCTCCAAATTATGAAATATATCACGTGCGAAGGACGGTTTAGCATTGTATATGGGTACCATTTCCGACTACTCACAGAATTGAGGCATCAGATGGACCTACCTGCAGAAAGCAAACTAAGTATTCCCTACTTGCTCCTGCAGTCTGTTATCACAAAATCACTACTAAGGGCTGCAGCCAAGCAAGATTTCATGTAACTCTTTCAACCAGACTTTAGACCAAGGATTAGCCTCCTTGATCAGAGAGGGCTCTCTCACAGACTTTTGATAAAAATCAATCACAACAACAGATGGCTAACTCTTTACAAATTCATGAAAACAAAGCTGGTTGAACACATATCAAATTGGTCTTCATTGGGCTATGGAGTCTTACACATTTAATAAACAAAAGCACAGTCATTTCATGGAAGTCAAGGCTCTTTGCATTAGATGTTCAAACATATCTCACACAAACCACAGCTTGCCAAACATACAGGAAGTCAGAGCATTAGAAATGAATTCTGAGTGATTATGTTATAACAAGGCTGTAAAAGAACATATAAGAGAAAACACCACCATCATATTTGAACAAAATAATCCATTGAGAATCTTGAGAAGAAACAACCACTGTTTTACTATTACTGTAACAAGTCTTTACATTGGCCCAAATAACTCTGTTTTTGTATAAAATGTCCAACCCTTTCTACATCCAACATTGATCCATATATAGGCAAACAAACTTAACCACCTCGAGCTTCCTCCTCCAGCATGAGGGGAGCCTCGAAGGTGGCTATTGACTATCCTTATCTAGTGCATAACTAATTTATTAATTACATAATGGCTAAACTGAAATTACAAATGGTTTTCATTTAATCAAAATCCAAAATCTTTGCTCCTCGTAGCATGATGCTTTTCTGGCTCTTGACACATGTCCTTTTGCTGCTTGGGTTGAGATGGCTGAGCTACAGATGCAATGAATGTTGACTTTGGATGCTTGAAAGCGCTGATGGCTCATTAATTGACCAAAAGATGTGCTCCTATTTTAACGGTCTCTGTCTCCCAACATTCTCCGAAAGTTCAGCAACATGTCTCAGCTCTTTTAATAACCCCAAGTATGGAATGCTGCCATGTTTTTGATGTGCTGTAAGTGATATTGATAGACAGGTGTTTCTCTTCCTCAACTCCCGCTCACAGTATCACAATAGCTGCTCTGCGCTAAAATCATCACCTACAGCAGTTTCGTAGCGCGCTACGAAACTGCTGTGTGATTTAAAAAACACAGTCTTCTTCCCTGCCTTTAAAAATTCACTATGCCTAATTGATGCTTTGGACAAGGTTATGAGGACAACTTGTAAATAAGCATGATTAATAGCCTCAACCTTTCTGCACAGTGTTTAACACATTTACAGTTAGTGCAAGGGCAGCTGGTGAAGTTTTTTGCTTGATTTGCTCTGTCATGATGATGGTACTGCTTAAAACATTTCACCTGCTACCCTACCTTTAGAGTTCATCTATTCTTCTTTTATGCCTTACGGTAGAATCTAGTGGTTCATTACCACTACCTGAAGCCATTGGATCCTGCATCACCATCTCTTGATGTATATTTTTGAAGGGCATATACATTATCTCTGAATAGATTCTAAATTTACATAACCTTTTGCTCAAGATACTCCTCACATCTGAAGGAGATAGATTTGTCACATACCACAAATAAATTAAGCATTCATAAGAAAATCATGAAGCACACTGTTCTAGCCATGAAGCACACTGTTCTTAGCTATCAACGATGGTGATCTTATGAGAACAATCCAATATCCAGTCAAATTATCTTAGCATAAATCTTTGGAGTCCGAGTGCACAAAATGAGATTGAATATTGCTCAAACCGCGCATCAAACATCCAAGTTGCATCTAGTTAGAAATTAAAGTGTTGAAATTGGAAGGCTGGTTCTGTAAGATCTCAGTTTTGCTTCAACAGATATGAAAACATGCATGAAGTTCAGCCACCCCAACTTTACACTTTTTATCTAGCAGACTATCTCCTCTTTGGCTGGCAATTGGGATTCTGTTGAAACTAAAACCAATTGATATCCTTCTGCTTCGAACCCTCCTATCCTTCAAAACGCTGTCTCGTTCAGCAAAATTTTCATCTTCCACACAAAGCAAGTCTTCTAGCTCTGCCATGGTATAACGATACGGAAAACACTACTGATCTGGATTGCATTCGCAAAGCCGTTCTTGCATGTTGTAGACAGACAAAAGCACCTGGTCGACAACTGCACACAATAGCAGAAAGATGTAGAAAATATCGACATATAATACATTCTGGATCCTCTTCAGTGCCGCCAACATGTTCAGGATACTTTAGAGAAGTCATTCGAGAGGCTCTCACAACACCCTTTCTCCAAAGTTGTTCTCTATGATTGCGCTCAGTATTGATTACACGAACTTTCTTCAAAAAGGGCAGTGCCTCTTTACTACAACCACTCTTTGCCACAGCATATAACAACTCATCATGCGACAAAACTGCAGACTTGTGATACAACCGATACAATTCCACCGCAAATCCACCATGTGGTAACCAATCTGCAAGATCAAAATTCACAACTTCTGCACAATTCAATCCACAATTGAAACCGCCAAAAACGGGCCTCATTTTTCCATATCTGAAAGAACTCTAACCAGAAGCATTTCAAGAGATCGAAGGACCTGAACAAAAACCCTCTGATCTGATTAACTTCCACAGAATGGAATGTAGAGCGCGCACCTGAGCAACATGACGACAGCAGCAATTGTATGATACTCTCTTATCTGTAAAATATTCCTCAAGATCAACAAGTTGCCCGAAAGACGGATTCTGGAATGCCCTAAACTAATTCTTGCATACTAGAAAAGCGCCATTCTATCTCTCCTCCAAATCCAACCCTCCTTTTGTGTTTATTCAATGCGCACTCATCTTTTAACGACATCAGTCAACATCATTCCAGCCCTTGTGCCACATCTCTATCCCGGTGTCACTAATCATGGCGGCCTTGTGGCAATCAAATCCTTATAAAAACCACTTGACATTTGGCATTTAATCACTGCATTGCATAAGAGAAAATTCTAATGCTGATATTGTCAAACAGTTAATGCGCATTCTCCATGCTAGTTCACGGACATGGCAATATAGAGCATCCATAAGCGCCTCATGATCAAATGTGCAGCCTTCCAAGAGGCCACGAATTCTGTGGTTCTGAATATTAAGATAATGCCAAACTGGATTTGACTCGGGCTCCAACTCCAATAACAGTCTTATGGTGTTCTCAAACTAAGTGGATAAGTTACATCAGATGCAACAGGCAGGGTATTTACTAATTTCATCCATTTCAGAGACCGACATTTCACCAAAGGATAGAGGCAAAGAAGAAATAGCCAACGCTGGTCCACTGCGTTCAAAAATAAATACTGGCACCCAATATTCATCATTGACAATATCTGATGTAATCGTTTTCATCCAAGAGCAGAGCCTCAATATAAACACCTTCATAACTCTGGTTTATAATGCAAACAATGTTTGCACTGCATTCAAGGGTGCGTAATCCTTCCCTTAGTTTCATAAACAGATATAATGTCCTGTACCATTCCAGCAACTTCCTCCAAGAAATGATTTGAATCCTTTATGTCACCAAAGCCGTCTTCAAAGGAGTTTTGTCTAGCAGTCTTTTCATGTTTTACTGAACCAGGAGCGCCATTTGTTGAACCTACCTTAGCAAACTTCCCATTGAATATCAAAAGAGCTAATCTCCAAAATGTTGGTACATGATGCACAATGACAGATGTAAGCCTACGAATGAGTTTCCCTCTGAAAACATCTGCTTCTTCACCAGTCACTTCTTTAATATGAGACTCCCCTCCTATATCATTATCACCCAACAGAAGGGAATAATTTGTTGAAGACTGTACAAACTCTTATTTGATTTACCCAGAAGATTGGCCACTAAACCATAGACACTGTTTTGCAACTGCTAATGAGAATATTAAACCAATACAAGTATACTTCAATTCAACCATCAACTTTACATACAATCAATCCACTCAAATTATTTTCTCGGTGCAGGGAAGAACAAAGGATCTGGATTTCTCTTTGAGGTTCATAACAACCGACATTTTCCTTTGTTTGCCAATTACAAAAGCTTCACGCTGGCTTGTCATTTGGGTGTAAAGTACAGGAGTAATCGAGGAGAATATTGCCACATGCCATGCTGTGTCCAGAGCCCATTCTAATAGCTTATGCATTACCACTGCATTCCCTTTTTGGCCTTTACATCACTCTACTCATCATCTAAATTTAGTATATGAACCTTCTACTGAAAACCTGAGCAAATCCCTAATTTCGTAGCGCAGCCAGTGCAAGGTCAGTGTTTTTGCTACGAAATCACTAAAACAGATGGCGCTGCGAAACTGCTAACGGATTTATGTGCTGCGAAAACACCCTGTCTTTAAGCTAGGCAACAAATTTTTGGCAACAGAATTATCAGTGATAACACAGTCTATGACTGAATGTGCCACCAAATTACGAGAGGGCACGCCAGACCAGGTAGCTCATCATGGGCTCATTAAGCTCCTCATGGAGGATGCACTCCACACATACAAAGTCCCTCTCTCGTGGGAAGCCTTCCGGAATCTGACTGAGGATGGCGATATCAAAATGTTGACCGAGGAGCTCACCTCGTCCAGCAGCGAGGAAAAGGAGTCATTACGCACAGAGAAGAAAGGGAAAGGCCAAGAACCCACGGCCAAAGCACCAAAGAAAGAGCAAAAATGGAAACAAGAGAAAAAGGTTGCCGAAGAGAAGGATGACAAATCCACATTGACACCCAGGGAGAAAAGGTTACAAAGTAGGGTGGACAGGACTGAGCAAGTCCACGTCAGTAAAGGCACCTCGACAGCAGCCTCAACCAAGTCAAAAAGCAAAACACCCTCAGCCAAACAGGCTAAAACGGTGCCACCTGTTTCTACAGGAAAACCAAAACCGGCTTCTACAGGAAGCCAGAAATCATCTGATACAGGGCCTTCTACAGGAAGCCCTGAGAAAGGAAAACCAAAGGAGAAGAGAGCCGAAATTCTTGAAAGGGAGGCAGCCGCCGTGCTGGCCGCCCTTAGTACACCTCCTAAGCCGAAGGAAAAGTGAAAGAGGGAGATCCCTCTGTATTTTAAAGCCCGGAGAAGTGTGAGAATCAAAACAGGTAGGCCACAGCCTCCATCCAACAGCCCAATTACTATAGAGGATGCCCCTACTTCGCCCAGGGAGAGGTCCCCCTCAAAAATATCAGTCACTTATGAGCGGGGGAGCCCGAAGACAACTACTTGGAAAGAGAGAATGGACAGGTTGGCTTCACAAGGCCGGCTACAGGATGCTGAGGCCGCTCTACAGGAAACCTTAGCCCGGCTTAAGGAGACAGAGAGAATGGAGGGAGAGGCACCCTCATCACCACCTAGGGAAGACGAAGTAGAGCCACCAAGAGAAGAAGAGAAAGAGCATATTCCGGAGCCTAGTCCCCAGCCAAGTTTGAGCTCATATTATAACTTCTTAGAAGCTGGAAAAATTATACCACAGAAATTCACTGTGCCACTTTTCTTCGCGTTGGAGGAAGAAAGAGTGAGAACTCACACGTGGATGAAAATAGCTAAATCAAAAGGAGTGGCTGATATAGGCCCCTTGGAGGAACAACTCAAGGAGGCACGAAAAGAATTAGCTATGGCCAAACACGTGGCAAACTGCCAGCGGGTGTTCCTACAGGAAGAGAATGAGAAATTGAAACTGCAGCTACAGGAACTGAAGAAAGAAAAGGGCACATCCTCAGGGGACATCACAGCAGAACATCAAGGCAGAGAAGGACTGCAAGTCGGTCTTGGGGAGCCAACCTCGCATCTACAGGAAAGGGAACTGCAATCACAAATCGAGGTACAAGCTCTCAAACAGCAGTTGCAGCAAAAAGAGGCACAACTGGCTTGCATGGCCAGTTGGGCCATGGATGCTATACAATGCAGACAGCCGGCCAAATCCTATGGCCTGTACCTACGAGACCAGTGGCTGCAATTTCAAATCAACGCATTAGCGCAGAGGGGTATCTCCCAACTCCAAGACCCGTAGCAGTTCTCAGAATTATGCAATAACAGTTCATCAGAGGACAAGGCCAAACTATCGGAGTTTTATCTCCATAATTTGGCCCTTCCTAATGTGACTTCATGGGATCCCAACACGGTCTTAGGGGATATGCAGTTGATGGCATTTGCCTCATGGTTGAACCATGAAGACAAGAGAGCAGCAGAAGTCAAAGAGGTCATGAACCGAGAGCTGCATGAGCCACTACTAATTAGAGCAGAGCCAGGGGATCCAACTGCATTAATATCGGCACACCAACACTTATCCACCAACCCTCAAGCTTCATCGAAATACATGGATCAGCAGGCCCAGGCTATAGCGTATTTCGAGGATATGGAGCGACTGTTAGGGGACAACTGTGTTCAAGCTTGCACCCGCCGATGGAACACATTGGCCCACAGTCTAAAAATCAGGGAATATCACACTCCAACTCGAATGAGGGAAGCTCTAGTACGGGTGCCCCTCTATAAGAAGTCCATGCAAAACCTCCAGGCCAGCTGGATTGGCCTCAAGCTAAGCCCACCTCTGCTGTTAGGATTGATGGAAGGCAGCACAGAGAAAGATGAGCATGAACAGTGGGAAGAGGTGGAAAGAAAGGCTGGGTTCCATGTCAGTGAGGAGGATACTACTGCAGAAGCCTGGGATGTGAGGGTGGCAGTGAAAGCAATGAAGGACGAGGAGCTGGATTAGTTGCTCAAGGATGAGCAATCATTTTAGCTGGGGGGTGATGATGAGCCCCAAATTTGGTAACATTTTGGGCTCATTTGGCCTAACTACCCTTGCTCAACCCTTCATTTTTCATAACTTATGCATCATTTTTTAGTATATTTATGTCATTTGTACGAATAAGGGCAGTCACTACTCCTAGGTGGCTAACACGTGCTTATTTCAGGTTTTTTGACATTTAATGGAGCAAAACCACACAGATGAGGGCTAGGAGACAGCCAAGATGGGGTTGAGTATTCGTAGGAGGGTTGTCCACAACATTAAATGGCCTTCCTCGGGATTTTCACCCCCAACTCCGAGCTCTGACAGCCACCACAACCGGATCTAGAAGGCAGCCAAACGGATTTTGAGGAAGCAGCAGTTCACTCCTAGTTTGGTCAGCCAAGTCCCACTGATTTAGGAGGCCAGCTTGGGGCCTCATGATGTATAAATGATGAGGCTTTAGCCTTCGAAAAGGACTTTTGAAACCTTGTTGCACATTCTGGACTACGATCTGCTAACTCTGTTTTGCTCTTTTGTAGCCATTATTGGCATGTTATTTGACTTATGATTATTATCTTTTAATGGAAAGCAGGCAGATTTGAGTTCAGTTCTGAGTTCTTAAAGGAGCCATAGCTCTCGGGGTTGGGCCCAACCTGAGAGCCTAAGGCCTCCTTCCTTTGTATTGTTATCTTTCTTTCAGCATTATGTTTTTTTTCCTTTACATGCAATTGAAACGCAGTTTGCTGAGTTAGATTTCTTGGTGTGGTTCAGTAGGTCAGTTTTATAAGACAGAGTTTCTTCAGCTGTTTAGAATAGAGTGACCCAATTAGAGTTAATAAAAGTTCCAAAGAAGGGTTGACTGCACACTCATTTTCACCTCTTTCTAGGGGCTGGAATTGCAGACAGCGCTACCCTCCCAAAAACATTGGTTTACGTGTTTATGCAATCTTTGATGCAATATTTTTGTTTGTAGAAGTGTCCATGCGTTCAGATCTCTTGGAATGTTTCTTTGTTTCAGTACCATGCATGATTCTCCTTAGAAATAACGTTGTTGTTCATTGGTTTTATTAAACAATTAGAAGAGGTTAATAATATTTCGGTTATGTGCAGGACGTGTATGATTTGTTTCGTTTACACTGTGCAGCGCTACTCCCTCACTCTCTTGTCCTTCTAAGCCGTGCCCAGGCGAACTACTCATCTCCCAATTAGACCCCTTGTCTCTCAACTATTCTATTACCCTCGTTATTCTACCTTCTTCAGCCTTCCATTCCCTCTGCCCTCTTTAAGACAACCTAGCTTTGCACAACCCCTCTTCATCTCATCTCTCTGTCACTGAGTCATTACAAACTCCTCTCCTACCTCCCTATCCATCCATGCAGCCTCTTCCACTCACCCACCACCTAAAATCCAATTATAGAACATCCTGTAGGAATTACTGAACTTCCTGTAGAAATTCTGAACATCCTGTAGAACCCCTGCAGACTTCCTGTAGAAGCTCATAAACACGGTTGCTTGGCATCCAAACTTTGTGAAACTCTCTGAAAGGATGTTAGGGACTCCTTAGACCCTCTCTGAGCCTTCCTGACCTCTTCCAAGCATTTCCCCCCTTGATCTACCCCTGCACAGTAAAGATCCAGTTAGAAGCACATGCATAATAATTCCAACAACTTGAACAAAAATACAAAAATATGTTCTCTTCAGATCAAAGTAGTCTAGACACATGCATCTCACCTTCCTAGAAGTAATGGCATCTCTTTCAGTAGTTTGCATTCCCACCTTTGCATCAGTAGGACTAGTTGGTAGAATTAGGGTTTGCTAGGGTTTGTGTTTCTTGTTGGCTTTCAGTTCCTTTCTGCAGTAGGTTAATTTCCTTTGAGTTAGCTTTCGTTCATCAGTTAAAAAGATTCTTCTAAGAGCTCATAGAAGTTGGCTTGAGCCCTAGCGGACTTGTGCCAGCTGACCAAGTGACAGCTGCGGCAAGAGCTAGTACTTGTGCATACAGCACCGTCGCTTCCAAGTTTGTTACGAACTACCGGGTTGATAAAATTAGAGAAGGAAGCTCCAGGAGTTGTAGCATTATTGCTACAATACTGGAGCCCACCACCAGCCATCATATTCTCTCCCTGATCTATGCCCTACAGGTTGCCCAAAGTTTACCTCAAATCTGCCTAGTTTTGTGCATTTTCCCTTAGGATTTCTTCCTCTCTCCCGACCATGTTTTCCTCTCCTAGCAATCCTTGGTGGACCCTAGGTCCCTTAACACATCTTCCCGGCCTTTAACTACCCTTTCCACCCACTCTCACACCTTCAAAACCTCCAAAACTACTCTCGGCATCCTCTTGTAGACCTCTTGTAGATCCCATGCAGTCTCCTGTAGATTTTCCTGTAGGCTTCTTTTTGAATTCTGATTGCAGGAAAAGCATCTAGAAGGCCACCTAAGACCTTCCAGGACCCATCCACACCATCCTACATCTTCTCAAGTCCCAAAACCACCCTCCATCGCCACCTAATCACTTCCACATCCACAATCAAATAAATTACATGCATGACAATTTCACATAAAAATCCAAAAATATGTTTTTAGCTCATTTACTTCTAGAAATAGCTTGAGTATTCATGCATCTGTCAATGTATTCATGTATCTAGGAATATGATGATATGTAATATAGTCAAAATGTCTTTCCAATAGATGGATACAGCGATACATCCTCAATATTTGAGGGTTTCTGATGGAATATTGCCCGTTGAGTTGAAGGACAACAAGCTGTGAATCCAGGTTGACAACCAACTCTCTTATGTCAAGAGCAATGGCTTCTGACAACATTTCGCTGACCGCATTGTATTCAGCAATGTTGTTAGTTGTGTGACCTAGATAGATACCTTGAAGGTCAATCAAATCACCGTTAGGGTTATAAATAACCCATGTCTTGGATGATAGGTTTTGGGTACTACGGAAATCACCATAAACAAAACCAATGTGGGGAGTCACAGACATCCGCAAAACAAGAAAAGCATAGTAAACAGGAAAGCTGTTTAAAAACTAACACACAAAACCACACTGCACAAAAATGAATGACACACTAATGTACACAAGTAACCATGCAAGATGACCTAAGCACAGTACTTCCTGAGGTAAAGCCCATTTAGGGGCTTATTGAGAGGATTTTCTTCATAATCAATAAGCTCATAGGCCCCTTTCTGCAAAACACATTTCACAATGTAGGGCCCATGCCACATGGGTTCAAACTTGCCTGCCCCCAGATTATCGTTAGCTTAGTCATATAGTAAGACCAAATCACGCTCAGAGAATGCGCGAGGGGAGACCGATTGATCGAAATGGGATTTGACTTGTTTATTTCATGCTTTGGTGACCAAGGTGGCGAGATGGCAAGTCTCGTCTAGCCGTTCCAAATATAAGAGGCGTTCCTCTTGATGTGACGTTTCAGCGAGGAGTTCCACAACTAATTTGAGTGAAGGAATCTCGCATATGATTGGAAATGTTGCTTCCAGACCATAGACCAACTGGAATGTTGTGAAACCAGTTGCATATTTAGTTGAGGTTTGGTAGGCCCACAAGGCTGAAAAGAGCATGAGATGCCAACTTGACTTGTGCATCCCAATAGTATGTTGAAGAATTGTGACCAAGACTTTGTTCACGGCTTCAACTTGGTCGTTGGCCTGACGGTAATATGGGGTCGAGCCATCGTGGCACAAGCCCAATGCAGATGTCAACTCAGCCATCATGTAATCTCGGAAATGGGAGCCATGGTCGGTGACAATGGCTTGAGGTACGCCAAATTTGGAAATAACATGGTTAAAAGGGAATTGAGCTGTTGTCTTACCATTTGCAGAGTATGTAGGCATCGCTTAGGCCCATTTGGTGAAATACTCTATAGCGACGATAATATATGCATGACCCTCAGCCGAACGAGGGTTACATGTCATATAATCGATGCCCCATTTGGCAAAAGGACCAACGGTAATGACAGGGTGTAGGTGAATGGGTGGGGCACGCATCTTGCGTTGGTAAATTTGGCATTCATGGCACTTGCAAATAGCAAGAATGTAGTCCTTAAAGATAGACGGCCAGAAATAACCAACATGAAGGATTTTTTGAGTTGTAGCATAACCAGACATATTCCCACCACATGCCCTGGAGTGGCAATGATTGATAACTCTTTTAGCTTCCTCAATCGTAAGGCGTCGGTGAAGAACTCAATCAACATAGACACGGTATAAAGTATCGCCAATGATATGGTAGGGTTGGGAGTGATGTCGAATCCTTCGGTGATCATCTTTAGTCAACATGGACCAGAATGTGGATGTCTGGAGATACATGATGATATCACCATACTAGGGATCAAGGGTGTTAATCAGGAAAAGAATCTTGTTTGGAAGTTATTCATCTGCACCAACAGGAAGAGACTTAGAGGGAATGTAACAAATCAATTTGGTGAGAATGATTGACTTCTTAGATTTTATAGTGGTAAATACCAAATTGACTTCTTGCAGGATCTTAATCCATTTAGAATAATTCCCCCCCAACAATTGACGAGTCAGGATATAGGTCATGGGGTTGCATTTAGAAATCACTGTAGTTGTACGCAGAAGGATATAGTGTTGAAAGCATTGAAAATCCTAGACAACAACCAAAGCCAACATCTCGACATGTGCATAACGCGTTTCAATGTTGAGGAGATTCCAACTAATGTAGTATATCACATGTTCGTTGCCTTCGTCGTCGTCTTGAACCAAGACCATAGAAATGGTGCTAGGGGTCATGGCTAGGTAAAGGGAATAATCTCGATAATAATCTGGCAGGTGCAATATAGGAGCATTTACGAGGACGACCTTGAGATCATCAAAAAAAATTTGGGCCACCTCATCCCATACTATTACAGATCCATTTGGGCACATCAGAAACAACTTACAGATCAGTACTATTAGGGCCCATCAAACCCTCATTCAGTTGCTACATTCCCTAAATGAATTCAACCATCAGAATGCCTCCTTCCCAAGAGATTCCATGACTAAAATCATCCAAAAAAATGCCTCTAAGAAGATCAGCACAGGCAGGCCTTCATCACGGTGCCCTACAGTGTAGTCCAATACACTATATGGGTGTTATGTAGTGCACTTAAGACCTCTTTGGCCTACGTTGGGTGAAGTTGAGAAAAATTTCATTGGGGTATTCTTATCCATTAGATGCATCTTGAAGCTTCCCTAGTTTATCTACTCCTTCGAGCTTGAATTTGGATGAGGTAGGGAGTTAAGGAACATCAATCCCTTTATCCCTTCCTCCATGGAACTAAATTCTAAGTTTGGGAGGGCATTCATTATCACCATTTATGGCATAGCTTCCTTCATTCAACTATAAAAATACCACTCATCTAAGTGATCAGGGGCTGGAAATCATTGAATTATAGGGAGATGTTATTGGTATGAGAGTTGAGTTGGTTTCAAGTATTGTAATGATGTCAAAATGTCTTGCTTGTTATGAGGAGAGGATGGGA
The DNA here is from genome assembly GCA_031772625.1 of Pinus tabuliformis. Lineage (NCBI taxonomy): Eukaryota > Viridiplantae > Streptophyta > Pinopsida > Pinales > Pinaceae > Pinus > Pinus tabuliformis. The sequence goes on from CM062816.1 coordinate 1,950,644,532, forward strand.
TTGAACTGGAGGAGTGATAATGAATCAAGCAAATTGGGTTGTAACTCTTCCTTTTACTAATAAAGTGTTCAAAGCTTTTTCCTTATGTTTGTATTGTCCATTGATGCTTTCATATGTGTATTATGAACTTCATTCCATTCTATGTTTAATCAATAGATCATTATCATATGCTTTGATCATTTTTTGTCTTCTGTCGATGTGCAGGTACTTTTCAAGTGGATTAAGTACAGAAAGGAGGGATAGAATTGGTCAAGGGAGATAAGGAGTAAGCAAAAGCTACAAGTAGGCTTCTTTACTGTCTTATTTAATCTATTTGTTATAGAAAAGGTAGAGAATGCTTTGAACTGTTGTTCTAGACTTAGCTACTAGTATAGGGGTTTAAGCATTTATCCGTAGACATTAAAACTTCCCAAAACAAATTGGCGACTCTGCTGGGGAGCGATCATCCATCTTAGTAGCATATCAGCCTCTTAAGACATTTCTACATACTATACCTGTGGTTGTTGATTGAATTTCAATCTGATTTCATAGAAAATTGAGTCAAAATTGTGCCAAATTGCATTTAGAAATGGCATACTGTCACCAGCGCAACCCAATGAAGGGCACAGTGTGCTACAATTCACTTCCCGCATAGAGACACTACACTGAAGTGCACTGTCTCTCACTACAGCCTATGCTTATCGCTTGAGGGTCAGTTTCCCATCTAGGAGTTGAAGTTTTGTGCCAATTTTCTCCTGTTTGAATGATTTGCTAAATGTCAATGATGTCTTGTCTCTGAAAATAGTTTTTCATCTCCTTACTTGGCCCTACCTAGACTAGGATTGATAAATGTTTCTTATGTATTTACTTTTTCATTTTCAATCTATAGTCAAAAGTTAGTTTTTGGTTGATTTATCTTTGTCAAAAGGAAGTGTCGTAAAATTGTCTTTTTCTTCGAAACTTGAATTATCGTAAATTCCTCATTCATGAAAGATTGATTGATTGATGTATGCATATGATTAGTATTTTCGTTGAAAGTGTTATAATTCCTCATTTCTTTGAAAACGAAAGTGTCGTAAAGTCTTCCTTTCCTTGAAATAAATTGTCACAAAATCGTAATTTTTATGCAAAGAGTTTATTGATCGATTGTGCATTAGTTTTCCTTTTTGTTCACTCACATTAAGGGAAATCGAAAAGAAATACATGCATGTTGCATTTAAAAGGTTTGTGTGTGCTGATAGGAATAGTGTAGGGAATTTGCATTTAGATTGTGCTCTTTACTCTTTGATCAAAAGAAATCTGATTGCTCTATCCCTAAGTAGCTAGGATTTTCATTGTTAAATTGAATGGAAAGAATGCTTATCATGATAGTTGCATTCCTAGCAATTTCAGAATACATCATGTGGTGAAATTGAAAGGAAAATTCCTAAAGAAGATCAACTTAAAATTTATCTGAATTTACCTAATGGAGCATTGTCACTTAACGAAAAACATTTAGAGGTCTAAGCTAGAGACCTGTTCCGGTGTCGTAAAAAAAAGCAGTTGTCACTAACTTGTCTACAATATGTCCCGAGTGTGATATATCATTCCACGTACATGAGTATATCATAGCTCATCCACGTACCTTCGGGTATATAAGGCAGTGTTACAGTACGTAAAGTATATGGGAATGCTCTCACTGTGCAGTTTTGCATTAGACAATGCTTATACAGACTGGGCCTCCACGTACCTTCAAGTATATATGGGAGGACAACTCTAGGTTGCTATCCATCATTAAGAAAACGATTCGACTGCCTTGTAAACTTTGATACACCAAACACATCATTCGGGTAGATTGCTTGCCCATACTTCTTGTTCGCCAGGAGGTATTCTGCAGTTTAGAGTTGCTTGGTAAACCTTTTTTCTAGTATACCCATTTTTTTATTTCTTTTTTGATAATAAAATTAATCAACAATCATGGAGGAACATCAACCCATACCCCGTCATTCGTGGAGAACAGCGAGAAAACCGCCTTTGCCTCTCGAAGCAACACCAATTCGAGTAAAGAGTTCTCGCTTAATTGAGTCTAGTACATCAAGAACTCCTAGTTCTTAATCTGAGTTACCTGAATCATCTATTTCAGTAAGTACAGAGACTCCAGTTACTCCAACTATTTCTGGCACAGCCATTCCTGAAGAGGAAGTTTCAAAATTACTTGAGGACATTAGCATTGATCCTAGTGAAACAGTAACCGAAGTTGTTCAACCAGAAGTTAATCTAGAATCTATCCCAGTTCAAACAAAAGTTACATCTGAACTTGAAGTTGCTCAAGAGCCTCTTACTGAAACTGTTGTTCATTTACCCGAACATCTGGACTTTGAATTTGAACATTCAGAAGTTGTTACTTTACCAGAAGACGATCGACCAACTACCCCTCAAACATCAATAACTATTGAAACTTCAACTTCATCAACACTAGAAATATTTTACAGACCTATCAATGAAGTTCTTCCACTAGGTTTAATTTCTATAGAGGAGGAATTGGAAGAAGATTCCACACCAGGAACCCCATTTCACTTTGGAACTGGGCTTTATCTTTACCCTAATACTCTTGATTTTTTTGCTTCATTTGATCTTGCTTCTTTTAAAGTACCCGTTGAATCTTTAGGACAACTATTAGGTCAGTTAACTATGGCTGAACAATCGTCAACATCTCAGACTGTATCATCTAATGCAGCTGCAGCAGAATCTTTTGTTGTAACCTCTTTGATGTTTTCTACCACACTTGAGTCATAATTATATGGTGAATCGTCCATCCCGGTTGGTTACTAATCAATATCTGGAACCAACGTAGGGGTTGCTTCTATACCATGGTCATCACCCATGTCCTTAACTGGAATTTTACCTGGTTCTTCTCTAATGGGAACTCAACAGTTTGATCATGCATATCAGTATCAAGTTGGGAAATCTGGTCAACAAATACCTATGTATCCATTAAATACTGGATTGCCACCATATGGAGAGCAATATGCTTATTCACCGTATCCTCCTTATTCCGGGGTACTACCATATGGTAATATCCCATAGTATTCAGGTCAATCTGGAATTTTAGTTTGTCAATGGAAACCAACAATGCCAGTTCAACCAGGGCTTGTGTATCCAACACAACCAATGCAAACTATGTCAGCTATTCCTACTACACCTGTTGTTACTACTGTACCACAGTCACAAGTTCAAACTGTTGTATCTCAACCTGTACAAACTGATCCTTCTACCTTGCAATCACAAGTTTCAAGTCAAGAAGTTCAAGTTCCTCAAGTTGTTGTACAACAACCACCTGTTTCTGGAGTTGAGCAACAACCTCAGGTTAGTGTACCCTTATTTGGACTAACCCAGGCTTGCACTGGTATAGTTTATTCACAACCTAGCCAACCTTTCATTATTAGACAACAACAACCATTAAATCCACAACAGTTGTACCAACAACAACAATAATTGATTCAACGACCGTGGCAGCCTCAATTTCAACAACCCCAATTCCAGCAATTCCAACCCCAGTTTGGACTTCTTCCATAGGCTCAACCTAGTTTTGGTCAATTTCAAGCTTACCAAGGTCCTGGTCAACAAGGCTTTGCAGGTTATGGACAACCACACATTCAACCTGGTTATCAACAACCACCTTATACTGGTTTTGTTCAACAACCATACCAAGGTTACCAAATGCAGATGCCCTATGTCGGTATGCAAAGACCTATTGCTTAGGCAATTCCATCATATCTCGGGTATGCTCAACCTGACTTGAATTGACAGTTGCCGTTTGTAGCAACTTTAGAATTATCATATTTAAATCAGCTCACTAATGATCCAATCTTATATGCACCTTAGTGGCTAGTAATTCTGCATAACTTACCATCTGACATTTCGAAATTTAACGGAAATCCTAGAGAAGACCCATTAAATCATGTTATGACCTTTCATTTGTGGTGTTCATCAAACTCATTAAATGATGATTCGGTCAGACTTCATCTTTTCCAAAGAACACTTACTGGTCCAGCTGCTAAATGGTACATTGAATTACCAGGAGCTTCTTTCGATAATTTCACCACTTTAGCCACTACTTTTTTGACCCACTTCCAGTTACCTATCAGATACGAGACTGAAACGGAATTCCTAACCAACTTTAAATAGAGATTGTTACCCATATATCAGATCATATTCATGAGTGGCAACGTCATCATCGAATGGTTAAGACATATGTTCCTGATCAGCTTTTAGCTGAGTGGTTCATAAAATCCTTGTTGATATCAATCATTGAGGATGTGGAAAAAGGTGGAGTTGTCACTGGAGTTGTCACAGAAGACCAAGTCATTGCTCATGCCCAGTACTTGGATTTGATTTACACACAATTCGGCATGATTTATGATAAAATTCCCAATGCACCTTGACCAGCTTTCACTGTTCCACCTCCTCCACAATCTAGTAAGGAATCTCATGCTAGTGACGGTGTGATTGGCTCTTCAAGCACACAATCAACAGGAAGACCATCTGGTCAAACTCTTGTTGTTTCCAATCAAACTACCAATGCATCAAAAAATACTCTTGCCTCCAAGATTAATGCCATGTCATCTGACAAAGGCAAAAATCCAAAGCAACCAGTAGGCAAGAAAAAGGGGAAAAACAAAAAGAAACAAGAAAATTCCCCTCCAGAGAAATCATCTGATTCCTCTACCTCAGCAAGGAAACCTTGTTATCCATGTCTGATATGTAATGATGAGCATTTTACAAGAGATTGTCCACATCGCTCTGAGGTCTCTAAACTTTTAAAGACTTCAAACACATCAGTAGTGTTGACAGATCTGTTTCCAACCCCGGAGACACATTTGGTTGCAACAAACCATGATTCCACATCCCAAGTACTCATGTTATCCATCACAAAGCAACAAAACGAAGTTTTGGTGTCAACAAGAAACAAAGACTATGGAAATCCATCATTTTCAAATAATCAAGCCACTGATGAACCTAATCCTTCTACTTCGACTTCATTTGAAGTTATTCCACCCATTGTACCTGAATTGACAATAAAACCATGGAAGGGAGTTGTGCACAAATCGACATTCAACCCTCGGGCTCAAGCAGCTCAAAATTATAACATAGTGGAGGATCTTGCTCAATCACCTTTTTCTATGTCGACACTAGAGGTGTTGCAAAAATGTCCCTCCCAAAAATAGGTTTTATTGTTAGAAATAGGCGGAATAGATCATACGGATTCGAATCTTGTGGTTTTTAACCATGCGGGATATTCACCACAATTACCAACGCAATTAGCTTTCATAATCCAAGTAAAAGCTCTCAATAAGAATGTTCACCGAACTATTATTGATGAGGGGGCATCTACTTGCGTTATGTCCATGAGCTACTGGAAAACACTTGGTTCACCGTTGTTGTCATGATCACCAACCATGTTGAAATATTTTGATGGAAGAACATATACTCCATGTGGGATTTTGAGTAACCTATAAATCGAACTTAGGGAAAAAACGGTTACTGTTGAAGTTGAGGTAGTTGATGGACCCCTCGATTAAAAGATTTTACTGGGAAGGCCTTGGGTATATGGTATGATTGTTGTGGTTTCCACATACTTTCGTACTATTGCATTCCCTTTTAAGGGTGGAATCACAGTCATTGATCAGCTAGCCTTCTTTACCAATAATTCACAGGCTACGGGAAGCATTCTATTGGTACACGGATCCTCGTTGTCACTTCAAAGTGTTGGAGTAGGTCTCTTTAAAGATCCTTCCCTAATGGGGACTTTTAACCTCCCATCACCATCTGATTTGGTGAAAGTGGCAAGGGTAGAGACTTGTAACATGATTTCCTCCACCTCATCTGATTTAAGGAGGATTTCCAGCGAAGTGGAAGTTGATAGTAATATGGAAGTGTTGTCGTTAAGCCCGATTGAACCATCATAGCAATCAATCTTTCGGGCTTGTGTGGCAAACGCAAATCCACACTCAACATTTGTATGGGTAGATAGGTTGTTAGAATATGGTACCTCTTCAGATCCTTTTTCACGTATACATTCTATGGATGAAGGAATCATCCAATCAATGATGATATGACAGGAACTGTGGGAAGATTATCATCATCGTTCCTATCTTCCAGATGACATCGAAGATTATTCAAATGAACTAAACCACCCATCAATCGTTGATTTCCTGTTGAATTTTGTTAGAGTAGATACTGTGGATTCTAAGCGTAATTTGTCAAACATAGAAGAAGCGATTTCTATAAACATTTCGACCAAGCCTAACATTCTAGAAAACATTCATGTTAGCAAATCTAGTTCTCCACTGGAACTTGATAATTACAGTGCTCTCTTTCATGAATTTAGAGATATTTTTGCATGGTCTTATGATGAGATGCCATGAATTGACACAAGCATTATTGAACATGAGATTAAAATGTACCCTGATGTCAAACCAATACAACAGCAGCTTCAACCTGTTCATCCTAAGAAAGTTGTTGCCATTAAAGCAGAGGTTCAAAAAATTTTGTGTGCTGGCTTCATTTTCCATGTACCTCTTATCGACTGGGTATCCAACATTGTTCCAGTTATGAAAAAACAAGGGACAATTCGAGTGTGTGTCGATTGTAGGGATGTAAATCAAGGATGTCCAAAAGACAATTATCCTACACCCTTTATCGACCAGATTATTGATGAATGTGCCGGATGTGAAATCTTATCATTCATGCAAGGATTTTCTGGCTACAATCAAATCAATATCCACCCACAGAATCAATCGAAAACAACTTTTATTTGTTCGTGGGGCACATTCGCCTATCGAAAGTTACCTTTTGGTTTGCAGAATGTAGGGGCTACATTTCAGAGGGAAATGAATTATTCCTTCCAAGACATCAAGCACATTGTTCAACCTTATCTTGATGATTTGCTTTCTCATTCACGAAAGCGGATTCATCACCTGCAACATTTGACAGCAATATTGTTACGGTGCCGACACTACAAGATACGACTCAATCCGAACAAGTGTGTGTTTTGTGTCAGCTTTGGTCAATTGCTTAGATTTGTGGTCTCAAAAGATGGAATTCAACTAGATCCAATTAAGGTTCATGCAATTCTTGACTTGCCTCCACCTTTAAACTTGTTACAGTTACAGAGACTTCAAGGGAAGGCAAACTTTTTGAGGGGGTTCATTCCAAACTATGCTGAGTTGGCTAAAGGTTTCACTCATCTATTGAGGAAAGGGGTACCCTTCCATTGGGATCAGGTTGCGCAAGCTTCCTTTGATGCTCTTAAAGATTCCCTGATTACAGCATCATTAATGTATGCCCCAAACTATCAAAAAGACTATAACCTATATCTTGCCGCTGCAGATACAACCATTGGCATGGTTTTAGTCCAAAAAGAAAGTGGAATTGGACATCCTATTTATTACTTGAGTTGTAATCTCAACAATACAGAAAGTAAGTATTCTTATGTCAAAAAGTTAGTTTTGGTAGCCATTCAAGCTGTGCAGAGATTTCGTCATTACATCCTCCTCCGAAAAACTACTATTATATTGGATTGCAACCCTATGACATACATTTTGTCACGTCAATTTCTGGGGGGAAAATATTCAAAATGGATAGTTATTTTGCAGGAGTTTGATTTTGAATTCATCAAATCTAAATCAAAGAAATCTCTTGTTTTCGCCGAGTTACTTTGTGACCTTCCGTCATCCTCCAATGATTTAACATCAGAAGCATCAATCTTGGATGAGTCTCTGTTTCTTATCGTGTCAAGTGATCAGTGGTATGGAGATATACTAGTCTATCTCTAGACCCAAGGTTTCCGGCCTAAAACCTCTCACTCTGAACAGTGACGTACTCGATACCAAGCCAAAGATTATCTGATGATTGGTGATATAATTTATCGTGATGGTGTCGATACGATTTTACATAGGTGCCTCACTCATCAGGAAGCCGAGAAAGCTTTGAATGAATGTCGTTCAGGTGCTTCTGGTGGACACTTATCTGGGTATGCTACCGCACAGGAAATTCTCCACGCTGGTTACTTCTGGCCAACCATATTCAAAGATTTCACTATTGTTGTCATAAGTTGTCATGCATGCCAGATATATGACCAAAAAACCAAGATTACCACCTGCACCATTGCATCCAGTCGTTGCTGTTGGACCATTCACCAAATGGGGCACTGACTCTATGACATGTAACCCCACCTCGGCCGGGGGGCATGGGTATATTATAGTCGTTGTTGACTATTTTACCAAATGGGCCAAGGCGATGCCAACATTGAACAATAGTGGCGAAATGGCTACTTTATTCTTCTTCAACCATGTGGTTTCCAGGTTTGGTGTACCGCAAGCCATAGTTACAGATCATGGATCACATTTTCACAATCACATGATGGTTGAGTTGATTGCCAAGTTAGGAGTGTCACATGATAGTTCTACTCCATACTACCCGCAAGATAATGGACAAGTTGAGGCCATCAACAAAGTCCTTAAGCGCATGTTGCAAAAAATGATTGGAGTTCATAATGAAATTGGAATTTAATCCTGTACTTGGCTTTGTGGGCATATCGAACCTCGGTGAGAAATGCGACTGGATTCACACCCTTTCAGTTGGTGTATGGTTTGGAAGCAGTCTTACCAATTCAATGTGAAATATCGTCTCTCAAACTCGTAATTGACCTGCTACCTGACACTTATGAAGAGGAAGCACGTTTCTTGGAGTTAATCCATTTGGATGAAACCCGTCATGATGCCACATTGGCTAATGAAGCGCATAAGAAATGTATTAAGGCGTAATATGATAACAATGTTGAGCCTCGTGTCTTCTCAGAAGGTGACCTGGCCTTGCTTTACGATCAGGAATCTGATAAACTTGGAGCAGGAAAATTTGAACCATTATGGATCGTCCCTTATATTGTTAAGCGTGTTTTGATGAAAGGTGCCTACGAGTTAGTGGACTATGATGGGATTCCATTGTCGCAGACCCAAAACGCGTTGTACCTTAAACGTTACTATGCTTAGTTAAGTGTAGTAAAACTCACTGTATATATGCTTTGATTGCATGTGTGTGTGTTTCTTTTAGAGTTTTTATTTGGTTAAGTAATCCACTTTGCATTTGTTTCAGATGTCGAACTTTTCAAAACCATTTGTTGGTTATGCCGATGGGGCTAGTCATAGTACGTAGAATCTATCCTCTGTAGCATGGGCCATTTTCACTCCATGCAGCGAGTTAGTGAGTGTTAGAGGGATTTGTATTGGTCGATCGACGAACAATATCGCTGAGTATAGCGCATTGATTGAAATTCTCTTTGATGTGATTTCACTTGGAATATGCCAAATCATCATTAGGCTAGACTCACAAATCATTGCACTACAACTTACTGGCATTTATACTGTCTGAATCCCAGCAATTCATCGCATGTTCCTTAGAGTTCGTATTTTGGAAAGGTATTTTGAGTTTATTCAATATCAGCGTATTTCTAGAAATATAAACACATTAACTGATTCTCTAGCGAATTATGTGTTAAATAGACATTTGTGACATATGTAAAGTAAATATTTTCAATTCACATCATCAGTTGAATAGGATTGCATCACATAACCATATTAAAACTCTGAAAGTAAAATAGATAGTTGTTTTAAAAAGTTTTTACGAACAGTTTGTGTCCAAGACAAAAATTGGTCATCTGAGCCAAAAACTAAAATGTATGCAAAAAACATCTGAGTAAACTAGTGGTGCTCATGATAATAGGTCACAGCCTATGTTGTCATGCATAAAAGTCTCATCTAATGAATTAGCACACCAATGGTGTGGTGCTACAGTCTTATAGGCAACTCCTCAATTTGAACATCCGAAATGCCTTGGGTCAAACCCTCGATGTGGTCCTGTAGCTCATCCAGTGTCTTGGCTAAATCTAAGTCTCGAAGAACTACTCTCCCAACAGGTCTCTCTGCTAGCCCACCTACCACTAGTTGGTGCCCCATAGGTCGAACAAGTCCAATGTCTACATACATAAAAAATGATTTTGTTTAGTCTTGGAGTTAATAAAAAAACACAAAAAATGTAGAAACTTTAAAATCAAAAAACACTTTGGTCAAACAATCTACCTATAGCACCCCACTGTGCTCCCACTGGTAACATCAAGTTTGGATCTCCGCAGAAATCCATCCCTGAATATGGATACTCTGTGATGGCCATATCCTATCGATCAAGCCACTCAAAGAATGCAGGGGTAAATGAGATCAATGACTGACCAGCATGCCTAGCCATAAGATCTACCCATCTCTGCATCCGTGGATCCCTACGTCTAGATACACCCAGTGAAACATGTTGTGGTTGCATAAGTGGAATGGAATTCTCTCCAAGGAGAAAGAAATTAGGATCGACCATAGCTAAAGTTCTTTGTCCTTCCGCTTTTCACCTTGGTCAGTTGTTCTCTCAAGGATGAAAGTACTGCCTCACACCAGTTGAACACTTTTAGCTCTAAACACTCTAATGCATACTACATGTATGATCTGTTTGCCAAATGTAGTGTCGTGCCGCCAGCCAATTTGGCAATGGTAAAGAGGATCGTCCTCAATGGTAAATCACTAACATCCCTTATATTAATCTTTTCGTCCCTGCTAGGCTGTGCACCTGGTTGGAAAAACTGTCGTATGTAATCTCTCACTGATTCACCACCTTTGGCAAATCCAGAAAGTGAGATGGGGGCACCTTGCCTTGATAGTCCTGTAAGAAAATATATGTTATCGATGGTAATTGAGACCACTTTGTCCCTAATGTGAAATGACTGATCAATAGGATCCCATGAATGAACAAGGAATTGCAAAAGCTCCATTTGTTGTCTCATACCAAGTAATTGAAAATATTTGAGTAACCAGTAATTCCTTAGGGCCTCAACCGTGCACTGGTTATTTAGAGCAATCATATCTTGTTCTTCATGCTCTCATTCTCTCCATGTAATCATCATTCTGATCCGATGAATACCTGAAAATACAACCATCAGACAAATTAGGATCTATTTCTTGCAAAAAACAGAGAAATTTTTGGGTAAAAACAGTTGAATGAAATTGGGTTTTGCACTCAGCGCAGCCCAGCCTTAGGGACAGTGCACTACAATATAGGTAGCCTTCTAGGTAAGTGCACTACAGCACACCTTTCGATGATGAAAGGGTGCGCTGATCCCAGATTGGAAAATTGAAACCCTAGGGGCCCCAAAAACTCAAAATTTTTGCCTGAAACTAAAAATGAATGATATGAAATGAAAGAGAATAGAGATAACTCCTACCTGGTCTGGACGACATGAGGAATGGTCCACTGAATCCTCCACAATCAACTGGTGAACTTCAATGTAAAAACTGCTCCAAAGCACCAAAATCAAAGGGTAAATGTGAAATGGTAAAAATGAATGGTAAAACTTGTTTTTATGTTTATTTCTTGCACATTAATCGAGTAAACATTAGTTTTTATTCATTTTATCCATGAAACAGGTATTTTTAATCTATTTTGATGGTGTTTTGAGCAGGATTGACATCTGACATGCAGAATTTGATGTGCTCAAATGTAAACTGAACATCTTTGACCACAAAGAAAAATTTTATCTCTTTTTCGAGCTTTGATAAAAACGAAAAAGGAGCCCCCTTAGAGTCCTCTTTAAGCTCTTTTCAGACTCTCTAAACATGAAAATATTGCCGGTCACTTGTTCTTTCCAGCTCATTAAAGGATTGGAAATGATATCTCTCTTGTATTATTTTACGCTTTTTTCGGACTTGAGAGATTAATATATGAAAAAGAACTTTTGGAGTTTCCTTTTCGTCCCTTTTCAAACTCTCTAAAAATGAAAGGGACCAAGTTATATTTATCATTAAACTCATTAAAAACATCAAATAGCGACAAACTTGTCCATCTAGACAAGACCGAGTTTCACCTTTGCTAGACTCGTTAAAGTATCAAATAACGATGGATTCACCCGAAGGGTAGAATTATACAGAAAGCATATGTTATCCTCGTCAAGTTTGATAAAAATAAATAGGTACTGGTCAGCAATGACTGGGGAAAATTGGAAAAAGGGGAAAACACTTTATGGTGGCAAGTCGCTCTTGAATGTGACACTTTCGTCTCATCACTGTGACTATGTGGGTTGGGTCATTCAGCTTGATGGCTATCACACTATTGGTCTATCATACCATCCATTACTTTATTGTGGGTCAATGCTACCAATTCATTTTAGTGTCACTGACATGTTCAAGAGAAGTAATTCAGTTCAAACTTCATCCTTTGCAATACCATAAACCTTCATTTTCATGACCGCCATTCCTAAACCTTCTGTCATCAGTCGATTTTTCATCTCCAAAATCATTTACCTCATTTCATGTCATTGATGTTGGATACATCAAGGCCCTTCTGCAACAAGTCGCTTCGTGTCGACATCAGCACATCATCCAAGAAGTTGACTTAGAAACACCCCTTTAGTACCTTGAGGCTTGCATACATCAATGGCAGGTTTCTCGCTTCTGGCGATAGGTTGACATCACTGGCCTTCGACCGAAAGACTTTGTATGGTGTTCGACATCAAATAATTTATTCACACCATGCGAAATGTATTGTAGTACCTTGAGGGTCATCATCATTATCAGTGATTCCTCTTGCGTTTGTTAATGACTTACATCATTGGCTAGTAATCAGATGATGTCTTCCCATATTTGAATTCAGATCATCTATTCACATGGTTAGACTTGTACTTGAGCGAAAGATTGAACGAGATTGAAGACCCCGGATCTAGTTTCACCCATCTGAGCTGTGATATTTTCAAGAGTACTAAATCAAATGTACAATGGCCTTACATTCATGGTCATCCATTCATGGGTCTATATCTGTAGACGACTATATTGGTACATGTAATGAAAGTTTATAAGTTGAGCATGGGTATGCCTTCCCTCAACAAGTTCATGAGAAAAAATCAAATTATCATGATATATGTATTGTAATTGATGCAGGCCACCTTCCACTTCGAAACCTCCTCTCCACATGATAAAGCATTTCACTCGACATACATATTTATGACTTCATGCTTTAGTGGGCAACTATTACAGACCCATTTGGGCACATCAACACCAACTTACATATCAGTACTATTAGGGCCCATCAAACCCTAATTCAGTTGTTACATGCCCTAAATGAAGTCAACCATTAGAAGGCCTCCTTCCCAAGAGATTCCATGACTGAAATCATCCAAAAAACTGCCTCTAAGAAAATCAGCGCAGGCAGGGCTTCATCAGGGTGCACTGTAGTGTAGTCCAGTACACTGTCTGGGTGCTATGCAGTGCACTTGAGCCCTCTTTGTCATGCGTTGGGCGAATTTGAGCAATATTTCATTGGGGTATTCTTATCCATTGGATGCATCTAGAAGCTTCCCAAGTTTATCTACTCCTTTGAGCTTGAATTTGGATGAGGTAGGGAGTTACACAATATCAGTCCCTTTATCCCTTCCTCCATGGAACTAAATTCTAAGTTTGGGAGGGCATTCATTATCACCATTTATGGCATAACTTCCATCATTCACCTATAAAAAGACCACTCATCTAAGTGATCAGGGGCTGGAAATCATTGAATTATAGGGAGATGATGTTAGTATGAGAGTTGAGTTGGTTTCAAGTATTGTAATGATGTCAAAATGTCTTGCTTGTTATGAGGAGAGGATGGGATTGAAATGGAGTAGTGATATGAATCAAGAAAATTGGGCTGTAACTCTTCCTTTTACTAATAAAGTGTTCAAAGCTTTTTCCATATGTTTATATTGTCCATTGATGCTTTCATATGTGTATTATGAACTTGATTCCATTCTATGTTTAAACAATAGATCATTATCATATGCTTTGATCGGTTTTTGTCTTTTGTCTATGTGCAGATACTTTTCAAGAGGATTAAGTATGGAAAGAAGCGACATAATTGGTCAAGGGAGATAAGGAGTAAGCGAAAGCTACAGGTAGGCTTCTTTATTGTCTCATTTAATCTATTGGTTATAGAAATGGTAGAGAATGCTTTGTACTGTTGTTCTAGACTTAGCTACTAGTCTAGGGGTTTAAGCGTTTATCCATAGACACTAAAACTTCCCAAAACACATACAAAGGGTGTTCCTTGTTTTAGAAACTAGGTAAATCCTATGGGTAGCCCAGCATAATTGGGTATAAAACGACCAAGAAAGTTGGCCTTTCCTTGCAGGCTCTGGAATTGGTGCAGTGAAGATGGAGGGCATAGATTTACAATGGCCTCGACTTTTAGTGGATCCAGGAAAATACCATCCTTGGAAATGATGAAGCCGAGGAGTTTTCTGGATTCTACGCAGAAAACACATTTGTGCGGGTTTAACCGAATGCTATAGTGTCTGCAACACAGAAAAATTTGCCGAATATGGTCTGGGTGATCATGGTGCTTATGAGAATGAGCGGGAAGGTCATCCAAGTAAGGCTGGACAATGTTGTGAATATCATGAAATGCATAGGACATTATCCACTGAAAGGTAGCCCCAACATTTTTTAGGCCGAAAGGGAGCTTTTTGTACACTAACGTACCCCATGGATAGATAAAAGCTGTCTTTTCTTGGTCGGCTAGTGCGATGTTGATCTGGTTGTAACCAGAAAAATCGTCCATGAAGGAAAAGATCTCACTCCCGACACATTCATCAATGATTTCATCAATGTAGGGAGTAGGATAGTTATCTTTAGGACAGGCACGATTGAGGTCTCGATAATCAACGCAAACATGGATCGTGCCCTATTTTTTCATCACTGGGAGAATATTGGACACCCAATCTGTAAGGGGGATGGGATAGATAAACCCAAGTTTGAGAAGCTTTTCAACTTCACCCTTAATAGTGGCGGCCTTCCTAGGGTGCACCGGGCGGAGCCGTTGGTGAAACGGCTTCACATGCGGATAAGTTGGTATCTCGTGCACTACAATGCTAGCATCAATTTCGAGCATTTCTTCGTAAGACCATGCAAAAACATCACAGAATTCCTAAAATAGACGAGTATATGTCTTGATCTCATCAGGAGAACAAGAAACCCCAATATGAACGTATTCAATGATACCGGGTTTGATAGAAATATCAATTGGCATTGTTTTGGTAATATTACCCATATTTCCTTCCGAACATATTTCGTGAGTGACGATCGATGGCAGAAATAGAGAAGAGGACTCTTCGAAAGTGGTAGACATAACCATCCGGCAAGGCAGGAACAAGGAGCGATGATGAGTATCGATCCAAAGTGGTTCCTCAAGAGACATGAATTCCATGATACCTTCATCATCTAGGAAGGTCCCAGTGAAGGGATCGGGTGATTCCAAAGTACCAAGCCATGGGGATTGAGAGTACGTATCGAGAGAGGTCTTCAAAATAAAAGAATCAGAGGATGCAAAACTTGAAACTCAAACAATTTGCACGTAATTGACTTTGGTGGGACTAAGCGGCATAACCTCGCCCCGGGTATCAACAAGATCTGGTGAAGGTATGACCCAAGGATTAGATTTGACCGAGATCATGTTGATAGAGGAAACATGAGGAGGTGGTAGTGGAAAAATTCCCATTAAGGCAGAATATTTGAAAAGACCTACCCCCACACTCTCATAGGGAGAACCAGTGTGCCTGACGTACGGAACATTGCCATCTGAGGAGGAAGAGGCGAAGAAAGATAGTTGGTCGACAGTGACAATCTTCCCTTGATGGGGAAAATGAATCATGTGAAATAAAGAGGAGGCCACGACATGCATGGCATGGGTCCAGTTGCGGCCAAGTAGAAAATTATAATTGAGATTGACGTCAACAATTTCTACCTCGACTTGCACTATTGCCTTCCAGAGTGATGGAAAGGTTAGGTAAGAACCGAAGGGTCTGTTATCACCTGGATTGAACCTCAAGCTACAGGGAGGCAAGCCAGGGTAACCACAAACCACACTTAGTCAAGTAGCTAGCCCTACTAGGCTGGGAGAGGGCTCTCTCTGTAAGGATCTCAGCCAAAATGACTGGATCGAGTAAAGGATTTTAGGCTAGGTATATTAGCACAAAATTTTGATTGGATTTTGTTGGTGTTTTGCCGGATCAGGAGGAGCTGGGCATTTTAGGTCTGGGAAATTAGGTCAGAAATGCAGGGTGTTCTATGGGGAAAGGTAGGCATAGGCTTTAGCAATTCAGGCTTAATGGTGTGAGGTGTTCAAGACTGATGAGGAGCTGAGGAGGGCATGTGACAATCATGGGTCCTTCTCAAACAATACAAAACATAAAATATTGAATGATTTCCCAAGGTAGAGCACTGTAACAATGGATTCTACCTATCTAGCTTGATAACATTAAAAAAGAAGCAATGAAATGGATGCTAGCATACATAAAACATGTAAACAAATGACTACAAAAGAATAAACTATGCTAAAACTCCATACCATAGGGATCCCATAAAAATAGCTGCAAATCCTATTAATTTCCTTGCCAAACTGCTTACAATGATGTACAATCAAGAACTAAGCATCCAAGTGAGTCCAAACTCAACAAATGACTAAGAAAACACATGATATAGGCATCAAAATAATTCATCCTAACCATCAAGGGTTGAATCCATGAAAAGAGGAGTTGTTTCAACCATTTCTAAACAAGGAACTAGAATCTAGGCAACCAAGCAACTTGCCTCTAAAGGAGGGGAAATTGATTCATTGCCCTCAAAACCACTTTTAATCTAATGAATCTAGCATCTACAATTGTTTAACCATCATATTTACAAACCATGGTGTTAATTACATTAGTAAATCATCCACCATGAGAGAGAAATCATGACCATAGTCAAAAACTGGTAAAATAGGCATCCTGGGTAAAATTTTCTCTACGCGCAACACCACTGGTCCTATGCGTAGCGCCACTTTCAGGCCTCTTTTGAAGGCCTTCCCAGCATCCAAATTGACCCCATGATATCTAATTGGAAAGGAATTCAAGTCTAGTTTCTGAAACACCTGGAATTTCTGCGTTTTGATCTCACTAACCCCTCAAAACTTGATTCGCCCAAGGCTTCTTCTGTGTGTCCAAAAACTAGCAGAAAGGTCAATTTTGAAGTGTTTTTGGACCTTCTGGTGGACTAACTTTTCTCCAAAAATTCTAAAAATTGCTAGGGTGCATGTCCTCACTACCTTGAATCACTGCCTTGAATCCAAAAATGTAAGCCATTCCTCCATTGGATGCTCCTAGGAAAAGCGCAGCGCCGCTTCTGGGCAGTTTTCCTGTGTATTAAAATTCAAAATTTACAAATGACAAAATTTGCCCAAAACTTGCCCAAAATTTGTGTGAAGCACCACCATCATGTTATTTAATGAGACAAGGAAGCCTCAGCCAACATTCCAAGTCTATCCTCCTCTTTCTTTCCTTTCAAGGCCCACCTTAACCTAGCTTTCAACTTCTTGATTCTTATGTTGCAAATCCTATTGCGAGTCCTGTAATGATAGGCCATGTGTCTTAGCATCTGATTGTCTCTGTTAGCCTTCTGTGGTAGCTTCTCAAGGTGCAGATTGACTCTCTCAAGCCAAGTCTCCCTATCGTTTTCAATCTCCTGCTCAATAGGATTCAATGTGACTTGTGTTTCTTTGCCACTTTGCCTTTTATCTTTGAGCACTTCCAGGTCCATGAGGACTTGTTTGTCACTCAATTGTTTTTTTTCCTACTCTAAGTATGTGATGACATACTTGGCCCTCTCTAGGTTATCCATCAAAGCTTGTATTTGAGCTTCCCTTTCCTGTATGATGATGTCTTTGATGGTTTATTGATCCTGAGTCTCTAAATCAATAGTCTGAGTATCATGCTGCTCAAACTCATCATGCTCTGCTAGATCAAAGTCTCTTTCCTCCTCATCACCAAGGTCTTCCTCCTGCACCTTTTCCTTCCCTTTGTGTAGTTGTTGTACTTGTACCTGCTCTGTCGATGAAGAAGGAAAAGCCCCTTCCACATCCTGTGGAGCTAGCATTTGCCTATGGGCTGATGAAGAAGGAAAGGTCCCTTCCACATCCTGTGGAGCAAAAAATTTCCTAGCAGCTGCAAGCAATCTCCTTGTGCCTGTATGATATGTCAAGTAAACTGGCACCTCAAAAGTTCTTGTCTCCTTGATCTCTTTTCCTATTTCCACATGACTAGAAGGCCCATCTGTTTCTTGAACCATTGATGGAGGAATTTGGGGTCCCCTAAACATGTCATGAACAATGAATGTCTCCCAAGGGATGTTAAGGAGACTGAGATGATGAAGAACAATAATTTTGATCAAGGAGTAATGGTAGATGTTGTCCATCTATTGAGGGTATGACCTCTTCTACATAAGGTAAGCCATCTTATCAATGTTTCTAAACAAAAAGTATGGGAGGTTCAACATTTTCACCCTTGTAAAGTGCATGAGGAGCTTGATGTGGTAAGTGTACAACCTAGAAAATCTGCCCTCACAAGTGAAATATTTGATGATGATCCTCATCAAGGGGACATACCTGTTCTCAAGAAATTTGAAAGGGAAAAGCCTCTTCACCTGACTTCTGTGCTGAGGTTTAATGTAAGGCTCATAATAATGCTCATCAAGATCTTGAGCCTTATACCACTTCTCACCAACATTTGGAATCCTGGTGGCATCTGAAATAATAGATGGTGACACTGTGAAAGTCACCCCAGCAAGAGTCACTTCATTGTTTTGCAGGTGAGCTACAAAAAGTCTAGCAAGTTCATGGTGAAATTGGACTCTCTCCACTAGTTCACAAAATTCATAGCATCCAAGGTGTCTAAAACATGAAACTGCCAATGGAGAAGCCTGCAATTCTCTTAGGTTAGTTGGCTCTTCTCTTGTGATCTTGCCTCCCTTATGAGGTTTTCTGTGCTGCCTGGTTCTCTCTGCTGAACTGTCACTAGCTGTATTTTCCTCATCATATTCATAATCTCCTCTATCCATGTTTAGAAGCTTTTTTAGTTGCACACTTTTTAGACAAAAATGAAGGGAATGAGTGGGATTTCTTTAGGGTTTGTAGGGATGTGTTTAGGATGGATTTATACACTTATGGGTAAAGCATGAATCATGAG
Source organism: Pinus tabuliformis (assembly GCA_031772625.1). NCBI lineage: Eukaryota > Viridiplantae > Streptophyta > Pinopsida > Pinales > Pinaceae > Pinus > Pinus tabuliformis. The sequence goes on from CM062816.1 coordinate 1,950,663,607, forward strand.
AGTGAGGGAGAGGGTTTCTCAAATGAGGGATATATGAGGGAATATAGATGAGGGGAGAGGGAGTGATATAAAATGATTTTGGCTGTAGTGATAGGTGATGGGGAAAACAAACCGGTTAGGGTTTTATAAGGGAAAACTAGGGTTTGATACTACGTCTGAAGGAAATGTCTAAAACAATCACTGTGCAAGCTAAACATCAAGTGGAGTAGGGAAACTTACTTGTAGAAGAGGAAATTGCAAAAGATTTTGTGAAATTTTAGTGTTTGAGGTAATTTTGAAGCTCACTGCCCTACGCGCAGCGCCTTCACCCAGAAGCGTAGCACCTGCTCCTACGCGCAACGCCTACTCCTACACGCAGTGCCTATGTATCTTTTCAATGGAGAAATTCGCCAGGAGCATAGCGCACTGATCTACACGCAGTGCCTCCTTCCCTACGCACAACGCCGTACATATTTCTTCAGAAGCGCAGCACCTTGTTCCCTACACGCAGCGCCTCCTTTCTTCTGCTAAAACTCACTTGGAGTTATTCTCTTCTTTCTCTCCTTTGAACTCATTTCTTACAAGATGAGCATAATGATTTAGAAAATAGAATGAGAGGGTTTATGTATGGGTACAAATTTGATTTTTCACTATGGAAAAACCCGCTTTTCAAATGTTCCTTGTCTTTTTCAGAACTCTGTTTTTTTTAATGCTTGTTCTGATTTTGCCTTTGCAGGTGGATCAATGCTCATGCTAACTTGATTTTTGCAGTTCTTTTTGTTAGGCAGTAGTGATAGATACTTAGGATTAGCCGGGAATCATTATTACATATAGAAACATAAAATTACGTAAGAAATATAAATAAAATCTAAATACTCTGTTTTCAACTCAAAACATGTTTTGAGGTGAAAATTACATTAAGCTGCTATGCTTGATTTATTAACCATCCTCATGTCTTTACTGATCATTATTTTCATTTAATATCAAATTTTGACTTTCGTGAAACCCTAAAACCTAATGAAACCAAACCCTATGACCTAATGAAATGGAATGCAGAGTGAGTATGAACCATGACTGAAGACAATAGAGAAGAGGATCAGCAAGTATAGATCATGAGGGAAAATTGAAGTGAACACAACCATCATTGGATCCATGAACTAATGGGATTATGCAAACTTATCAGTATGGGACTCTTACTATGACAATGTAAAAGAGAAAATTTTGATCATTGATGGCAGTATGAAAAGACTGACACTAACATTGGCTCCAATGGGGATGGTAGCTCCTTAGAGGTGCCAAGAACACCATAGACCAAGTAACCTTATCCATTTGGCATGGAGTAAAAAAAAACTCAATCTGAAATACATGACTGAATACTGACAACTCAAAGACACAAACTGACTTTTGCTCAACTAAAAACTGTCTCAATACTAAAACACAACTGATAAACTAGAAAATATGCTCAAAATGGAGCTTAGTCAATAAAACCTACTCTAATTGTTCCATTCATCACCCGATCAAGTGAAATGAAACAACCAATGCAACCAAGTAAGAATTTTGGCTGTTATTTGAATTCTCCACAAGTGCTTGCTTATGAACAACAAGAGAGAACTACTAAAAGAAAACTCCCATGAAAACTTGTAAACAGATCCAAATTTTCCCAGATTGAATAATATGGATGCTCTATTTGACTCCATAAATACTGCATAAGGATATTGAAATTCATGTGCGCTGGGACTTAACTCATCGAATGGATTATTTTGCTTCTCCTCATACTATGAATGCAAACTTTCATCTGAGCTTTGTGACGAGACTCCTACTAAAAACGACAAAGAAACTGGCTGTCAGACCAAGTTTGTATCAATACTTTTTTCAAGCTCACATTTAGCTAATGGAGAAGGGCTTTGACTGTAGAAATCATCCAAAACATCAGTTATTGGATCGTGAAAAACTTGAAAAGACTGTTGCCACCCATTTCTATTGGTTCCAATGAGATTGCATGATTTTCTACAGGCTGCTCATTTGAAGAGATACTATGCAAAATTCCCTTCAAAAACTGAAATGATTCAAAACATAATGGTATGGAATCATCTTGCATCATTTGATCATATGTTCTAGTTTCCAAGTCTTCATCTACAACCTGACATTCAATGGCATTCGGGGGCTACAAATCTAGATATGAGAAGTCTTGAACAAGGATTTCGTTGCCCTCTAGATGGTCAAGATAAAAACATATCGATGGTTGATTTCTGATTGCACGAAAGTTGTCTTTGATGAACTGATATGAATCAAAACAAAGAGGCAAAGATCCCTCACTTACTTCAACATTTTCTGCACTTTCCTCCTCACTTCAATAGCTGCTATGCATCGGATGATCACTATATTCGAGTTGCTGAAAGTGAACTTCCTCCTTCCACAAACCAGCTGCTGATTCATCTACAAGACTAGCTTCTGTTTGGAGAACATAATCATCATCATACTGATCAAACTTAGGCAAATCATCGGTATAAAATACATCATCAAGCATATATGTCAGATCAACAGATCTCTCTTCTGCAAGCTGATCTATAAAACAATCATTATCAGATCTATGACAGTTGGGATAAGAAAGAAATTTTTTTGGATCAACAACTTGTTTTTCTTCAATCAGCAAGCCATGGTCTTGAACATCATACTCTTTCCTTGTGGTGATCTTTTGCATCATCTCTTCCACTGCACTTACCAAAATGTCGATCTTTACCTCAAAAGATGTCGATTCCTTTGGATCTATGTTCTTCATCTTTTCTTCCTTCAACTTTGCCCTTCTGATCAGCAAATTAGGCTCTACATCTACTGCATTGTTTTGCATCTCTTCAAGTGTTGGAAGGCTCCTTTCTCTTAGCTAAAATTCCATTTCCAGATCAAAGGCATCTGGGTAGTGCAAGAGAGAAGATCTAGGAGGAGGCCTTATATTAATAGGCATCAAACAATAAACTTGGTTAAATTTGGCAGAAAATTGTTGTACTGTCTCCCCTGGTTGTCTTTTCAGTTGGTTATACTCTTCTAGAATTAGGAAAGTGTTCTGTCTGATCGTCCACTTATCGAGGAAAACTTTGACAAACTGCTGGAAATCTGAGATGCTAGCATCAAGCAAGGTTTTGAACCAACTCTTGACTTTGCCTTGCAAAGAAAGAGAAAAAAACATAATACTGACATCCTCTTCATCAACTTCAAAAAGGTTAAGAAAAGACTCAAAATTCAGTACATGTCTCTCAGCAGTGACGTTGTCACATTCACCATCAAATCTTGGTAGATATAGGTAATGATTTTTAGGGAAAGCATGGGATATAGGAGGTAAAATTAGAGGCTTGTATCTATTCAAAATTTTACAAGGTATAGGAGCATATATGAAAGCTGTAGAATCAGTCTTGGTCTCTTTAGGCTTATCAGTTTGAAGATGGTCATCATAAGATTTAGAAGAAGGGTCTTGATCAAGATCAAAGGCATTCGAATATTTTGTATTCAAAATCTTCAAAGGGAAAGAATCAAATGCAGGTCTAGGATCTTTTCTCTAATACAATATACTTTGTAAAGGCTTCTTGACATTCTCAGGAAAAGAGAAGAAATAATTTATAACAAAGAACATAATGTATTGGATGAAATTCCAACTTGAATACTTGATCTTTCCATATTGTCGCTTCATGTTTCTGTTGGTCAGGTTCATCCTCCAGTGGAGTCCTTGGATTTGATCTCGAAACTAATTTAGAGTTTCCAGGTGAATGATTTCAGCCTTCCCGTGTCTGATCCTTGTCCACCATCAACAATCAGATCTAAACTTGAGATATTTTGCTGAAGAACATAAAACTATGTTCCTCAGTATGGTCGCCACTATATTATCACTTGGATTGAACCTTGAGCTGAAGGGAGGCAAGCCAAAGTAACCACAAACCATGCTTAGCCAAGTAGCTAGCCCTACTAGGCTAGGAGAGGGCTCTCTCTGTAAGGATCTCAACCAAAATGACTGGATCAGGTAAAGGATTTTAGGCTAGGTATAGTAGCACAAAAGTTTGATTGGATTTTGTTGGTGTTTTGCCGAATCAGGAGGAGCTGGGCAGTTTAGGTCTGGGAAATTAGGTCAGAAATGCAGGGTGTTCTATGGGGCAAGGTAGGCATAGGATTTAGCACTTCAGGCTTAATGGTGTGAGGTGTTCAAGACTGATGAAGAGCTGAGGAGGGCATGTGACAATCATGGATCCTTCTTAAACAGTAGAAAACATAAAATATTGAATGATTTCGCAAGGTAGAGCACTGTAACAATGGATTCTACCTATCTATCTTGATAAAATTCAATGAGAAGCAATGAAATGGATGTTGGCATACATAAAACATGCAAAAAAATGATTACAAAAGAAGAAACTATGCTAAAAATCCATACCATAGGGATCCCATAAAAATAGCTACAAATCCTATTAATTTCATTGCCAAACTACTTACAATGATGTACAATCAAGCACTGAGCATCCAAGTGAGTCCAACCTCAACAAATGACTAAGAAATCACATGATATATGCATCAAAACAACTCATCCTAGCCATCAGGAGTTGAATCCATGAAAAGAGGAGATGTTTCAACCATTTCTAAACAAGGAACTGGAATTTAGGCAACCAAACAACTTGCCTCTAAAAGAGGGGAAACTGATTCATTGCCCTCAAAACCACTTTTAATCCAATGAATCGACCATCTACAATTGTTTAACCATCATATTTACAATCCATGACATTAATTGCATCAGTAAATCATCCACCATGAGAGAGAAATCATGATGATAGTCGAAAACTAGCAAAATAGGCATCCTGAGCAAAATTTGCTCTACGCGTAGCGCCACTGGTCCTACGCACAGCGCCACTTTCAGGACACTTTTGAAGGCCTTCCTGGCATCCAAATTGAGCCCATGATAGCTCATTGGAAAGGTACTCAAGTCTGGTTTTGGAAATACCTAGAATTTCTATATTTTGAGCTCATATGACTCCTCAAAACTTGATTCTACCAAGGCTTCTTCTGTGTGTCCAAAAAATGGCAAAAAGGTCAATTTTGGAGTGTTTTTGGACCTTATGGTGGACTAATTTTGCTCCAAAAATTCTGAAAATCACTAGGGTGCATGTCCTCACTGCCTTGAATCCAAAAATGTAAGCCATTACTCCATTGGATGTTCCTAGGAAAAGCACAGCACCGGTGGCATTGCGCTTCTGGGCAGTTTTCCTGTGTATTAAAATTCAAAATTTGCAAATGACAAAATTTACCCAAAACTTGCCCAAAATTTGTGTGAAGCACCACCATAATGTGCTTTGATGAGCCAAGGAAGCCTCAGCCAACATTCCAAATCTATCCTCCTCTTTCTTGCCTTTCAAGGCCCGCCTTAACCTAGCTTTCAACTTCTTGATTCTTATGTTGCAAATCCTATTGCGAGTGCTATAATGATAGACCATGTGTCTTAGCATATGATTGTCTCTGTTAGCCTTCTGTGCCAACTTCTCAAGGTGTAGATTGACTCTCTCAAGCCAAGTCTCCATATCATTTTCAATCTCCTGCTCAATAGGAGTCAATGTGACTTCTGTTTCTTTGCCACTTTGCCTTTTTGCTTTGAGCACTTCCAGGTCCATGAGGACTTGTTTGTCACTCAACTGTCTGATTTCCTACTCTAAGTATGTGATGACATACTTGGCCTCTCTAGGTTGTCCATCAAAGCTTATATTTGAGCTTCCCTTTCCTGTATGATGATGTCTTTGATGGTTTCTTAATCCTGAGTCTTTAAATCAATGGTCTGAGTATCATGCTACTCAAACTCATCATGCTCCGCTAGATCAAAGTCTCTTTCCTCCTCATCACCAAGGTCTTTCTCCTGCACCTTTTCCTTCCCTTTTTGCAGCTGTTTTACCTGTACCTGTTGTGTCAATGAAGAAGGTAAAACCCCTTCCACGTCATGTGGAGCTAGAATTTGCCTATGGGCTGATGAAGAAGGTAAGGTCCCTTCTACATATCGTGGAGCAAACACTTGCCTAGCAGCTGCAAACAATCTCCTTGTGCCTCTCTGATTTGTCAAGTAAACTGGCACATCAGCAGTTCATGTCTCCTTGATCTCTTTTCCTGTTTCCACATGACTAGAAGGCCCACCTATTTCTTGAACCATTGATGGAGGAATTTGGGGTCCCCTAAACATGTCATGAGCCATGAATGTCTCCCAGGGGATGTTGAGGAGACTGAGATGATGAAGAAAAATAATTTTGATCAAGGAGTAATGGTATATGTTGTTCATCTGCTGAGGGTATGACTTCTTCTACACAAGGTAAGCCATCTTATCAATGTTTCTAAGCAAAAAGTATGGGAGGTTCAACATTTTCACCCTTGTAAAGTGCATGAGGAGCCTCATGTGGTAAGTGTACAACCTGGAAAATCTACCCTCACAAGTGAAATATTTGATGATGATCCTCATCAAGGGGACATACCTTTTCTCAAGAAATTTAAAAGCGAAAAACCTCTTCACCTGACTTCTGTGTTGAGGTTTAATGTAAGGCTCATAATAATGCTCATCAAGATCTTGAGTCTTATACCACTTCTCACCAACATTTGGAATCCTGGTGGGATCTGAAATAATAGATGGTGACACTGTGAAAGTCACCCTAGCAAGATTCACTTCATTGTTTTGCAGGTGAGCTACAAAAAGTCTAGTAAGTTCATGGTGAAATTGGATTCTCTCCACTAGTTCACAAAATTCATAGCATCCAAAGTGTCTAAAACATGAAACTGCTAATGGAGAAGCATGCAATTCTCTTAGGTTAGTTGGCTCTTCTCTTGTGATCTTGCCTCCCTTATGAGGTTTTATGTGCTACTTGGTTCTCTCTACTGAACTATCACTAGTTGTATTTTCCTCATCATATTCATAATCTCCTCTATCCATGTTTAGAAGCTTTTTTGGTTGCACACTCTTTAGACAAAAATGAAGGGAATGAGTGGGATTTATTTAGTGTTTGTAGGGATGTGTTTAGGATGGATTTATACACTTATGGCAAAGCATGAGTCATGAGAGTGAGAGAGAGGGTTTCTCAAATGAGGGATATATGAGGGAATATAGATGAGGGGAGAGGGAGTGATATAAAAGGATTTTAGTTCTAGTGATAGGTGATGGGGAAAACAAACCAGTTAGGGTTTTATAAAGGAAAACTAGGGTTTGATACTAAGTGTGAAGGAAATGTCTAAAACAATCATTGTGCAAGCTAAACATCAAGTGAAGTAGGGAAACTTACTTGTAGAAGAGGAAATTGCAAATTTTTTTGTGAAATTTTGGTGTTTGAGGTGATTTTGATGCTCACTGCCCTATGCGCAGCGCCTTCACCTAGAAGCATAGTGCCTTCTCCTACGTGTAGCGCCTATGTATTTTTTCACTGGAGAAATTTTCCAGGAGCGCAGCGCATTGCTCTACGTGCAGCGCCTCCTTCCCTACGTGAAATGCTAGCGAGATTTCTTCAGAAGCACAGCGCCTTGTTCCCTACACACAGTGCCTCCTTTCCTCTACTCAAAATCACTTGGATTTCTTCTTTTATTTCTCTCCTTTGAACTCTTTGCTTCCAAGATGAGAGTAATGATTTAGAAAATAGAATGAGAGGGTTTATGTATGGGTACAAATTTTATTTTTCACTTTTGAAAAACCCACTTTTCAAATGTTCCTTGTCTTTTTTAGAACTTTGTTTTTTTTAATGCTTGTTCTCATTTTGCCTTTTCAGGTGGATCAGTGCTCATGCTAACTTCATTTTTGCAGTGCTTTTTGTTAGGCAGTAGGGATATATACTTAGGAGCAGCTGGGAATCATTATTACATATAGAAACATAAAATTACATAAGAAATATAAATAAAATCTAAATACTCTTTTTTTTCACCTTAAAACATGTTTTGAGGTGAAAATTACATTAAGCTACTATGCTTGATTTATTAACCATCCTCATGTCTTTGCTGATCATTATTGTCATTTAATATCAAATTTGACTTTGGTGAAACCCTAAAACCTAATGAAACGAAACCCTATGACCTAATGAAATGGAACGCAGAATGAGTATGAACCATGACTGAAGACAATAGAGAAGAGGATCAACAAGTACAGATCATGAGGGAAAACTGAAGTGAACACAACCATCAGTGGATCCATGACCTAATATGATTATGCAAACTTATCAGTATGGGACTCTTACTATGAAAATGTAAAAGAGAAAAGTTTGATCACTGATGGAAGTATGAAAATACTGACACTAACAGGGTCGCGAATCACACCCATCAAAATATTCCAAAGTTTTTGGAGATTGGTTTAGAGCAGGAGAACCAATAGCCTTCCAACATGTAGTCGACATGATGCAGGTGGAAGCACCTTCATCGATGACAGTTTGGTGGATGGTATTCTCATTGATGATTACCTAAATGAGAAAGGCAATCTGATGAGGAAGACATGGAACATGGTTCTCTAGATCAAGACATATCAAATTGGAATCGGTGGGATCGATGCCTCCGATAGCTGACAACAAAGATTTCCGCTATGATGGGAAACTTTGGAGCACCTCGAGAGCTGACATGGCTAACGGTGCCTGAGCTAAATCCTCAACAATATTGTAGTGCTAAGCAGCTCAGGCGTTGGGATTATAAGAGGATTTCTACAGCACACCTCAAGAGGGTGGCCGTATAGTAGAATTAGTGTTATGGCGCTCAATATGAAGAGGGCCAGAACTTGGGGTAGAAGAAGAAGGCGTGACCTCTTTCTCTTTCCGAGCTGTTGAAAAAGGATTTTGACAATATTTTGATATAGTAGCCACATTAATAGGCATACTCATCATGAAAACTTGAGATCCCAAGGAAGAAGATTGGGGTTGTCTACCGTTTAGGTTCGTTGAGATGAAAACGGCTCTTTGAGGATAGCAGGGGTCCCTTTGGGCAAGAGACTAACTTTAGATCATCGCAGACAATCCTTCATGTAGTGATCTTCCTCGCAAATAAGGAAAGGATATTTAGGTCTCCGTTGCAAAGATTCGCAAGCAGATGATTTGGGAGGACCCTCCTTCATGGCATCAGCTGTACCCTTGCCTTTGCCTTTCTTTTTTCCTTTCAAGGATTTTTCCACTGCGGTAGACTGGACAACGTGGACATATGAGGTTTTACCAGGGCCAGGTGGATTCTGGGATGAATTGTTAGGAACAACATTTGAGACCGACTTCTGTTTGGAAGAAGATTTAGCAGGGGTCTGGGAGACTGAACTAATGACTCCATCAATAGGAGGTGCAACTTGTGAATTTGATGTTGTGGGATCAGATGATGGTTGTGGAGCATTAGGTAGTAACTCATACAAAGTGCTAGACTGAGAGTAAACTAGATCCAAGTACTGGTCACAAGCGATGGCTTACTCTTCAGTAACTGTTATAGCTCCAAATCTCACTCTTATGGTTTGTGATGCTGCACTCATGGCCTAGGGCAACCCCTCCTTCCAGACCTGGTCCTAAAATTTAAAAAACAGTGTTTTATTCCCTATACGCGACATTGCCCTGAGTTAAACGCGTGTACACGCGGGTCTGTGTATACCCAACCTGCGTGTATGTATTAAAACACTTAAAAAAAAAAAATAATTCCTTATTTTTGGGCGGAGATCGCGGGTTTTACCTACTGATCACCTGTTAGTGCCCGTGGCCCAACTGTTCCCAACTAACTCCTAACTAAAAAACTACTTTGGAGATGGTATAAAAAGACATCAAAGGGAAGGCCTAAGGGAGAGAGAGGAGAGAGAAAAGAGAGCAAGATTATTATGCTGAGTTTTTCCCCTTAGACCAGGTCTGAAGTCCTTGGTGCATTCTGCACTTCCCCCATTTTGCATAGGAAACCCTTGTTTCCATGTGTATTGGTGATCATTCATCCTTTATATCACCATTGAGTAAGACTTGGAAGGAGCTCTTGTTGGAGGCTTGAGGCTGGAACGAATCCGGGAGGAAGCTTTGCTTGGAGCCTGCTGAAGGTGTTTCAGGTGAAATCTTTCCGTTATATGTACTTTATTTGCCTTTATATAAAGAAACACGTCTTGGTTCCCGAAACAATCTTTCTTTATGCTTATGAGATTCTTGTCTTGAATTCTTATGCAAGTAGTCACTTAAAGATTTTTATAACTAACTTTATAGCATGAAGATGGTTTTCATATAAGTATTTGTCCATGTACTGTTGTGTTCTTTGATTTGTTTGTTTTACAGGTCAAAGGAGAAGAAGGGAACTCCAAGAAGGGTTTGGACCCTAAAGGCCTTCTCGAACGTAGGACCTTAGGTACGTACCCTAAACATTAGAATTTGCTTACAGTAAAGATAATGGCTGTGTGTGTGTTTCTTTGAATAAGCAATTTTCAGTCTGGTAGAGTCTTAACCCAAAGGACCCTCGGGGTACTTTCCCCTCAACTAGAATTGGTGACTACACTGGGGAACAACACTCTTGTTGTTCCTAGTTTGGGTAGCCTTCAAGCCAATCAAGGCTCAGCCTCTCTGTTTGCTGGCTCTGACTGTCTGATCTGTTCTTGAACTCTAAGCTTTTCCAGTTTTTTCAGTATATATTTTTTTATTTTTCTTGAAAATCCCAGATACGCCATTTTTCTGGATTATAGAAGCGTATATACGCAAGTTGTGCTAAGTGAACACACGTATACGCAGGTTTCCTCAGTTACAGTCACGTGTACACGCACTCTGCACATCACTGCAGGCACGTATATTATCTAATTTTCAAGATTTATAAATTTTCTTTTTGCTGAATGTCTGTCTGGTGGTTTGGGTCAGTTTGAAGCAGTCATTTTCCAGTAACAGTCCTCTGTTTAACAGGGGGCATCTTGTTCCGAACTCTTTCTAGTTATAAGGAGTATCAGTCTTGTTTTCGTTGATTGCAAGCGTCATTGTTTTTTGACACACAAGATTTCTGGTTAAGAATCTTGACTACTCTGTTTTGGCAGAGTAGGAAGATTGGATTCAATCTTTGTGTTCATTTTGTTTTGGTGACCTTTTGTTTGCTTAACGAAACCATTTTTGTGACCATTTTCTCCTTCGTTTCGGGAAAGTTGTTTGTTATCACTTTCTTGAGACTTGTCTTTTGATCTTTGGACTTTCATTGCTGCTTTTGATTGTCAAGAGCGATTTCAAACACATTTATTTTTGTTGGTTTTTCATCATTTGAAAGGTGTCAATTCGCAAAAGTGTTTGGTTGCCTATTCTTCAATCATTAGTGTCAGTATTTTTGAGAGCATTCCTTGAAAAAGACTTCTTTGCTTGTTGTTTGAAAGAAAATCTTTTGAAATTTTTGAGTTTCGCTTTCTTAAACTTGCTTTTCATTTGATTTCCTTTTTTGCGAAGTGAAAGTGCTTTGTGTTTATCTTAGAACTTGTTTTTATTGTTTGGACGAAATGATTGGTAGCACATCATATTCTATCTAAGCATTTTAGTGGCAAGACAAATTTGATAAGTGAGCAACTTTCCTTCTTTGTTTGCAGAGTAGTCTTAAAATCTTGCATTCACATATAGTTGTTGCATTAGGATAGATTTGCATCCCTTTTTATGCATACATAGCTTTGTTAGCTTTTGTGAGTGTGGAGTCTGAAAAGAAAGCAAAAAACTTTGTTTTATTTTTCCTCTGAACCCTGTAGAGATTACTTTTCATCGAAAAACGAAAAGTGCATGTGCATGTAGTTAAGTTTTGTTTAACTTCTTTTGCGTCAAAAAACACCACTAGTTTCACTTCCGTTACCTTGTGACTTAAAGAACAGCCTAATAAAATCAAGCGCTAACTAAAATTCACTAGAACTTTTTGTTTTAGTCGGTTACACCAACAAGTTTAGGATTTTAGGGCCTTGGATTAGGCGAGTGGAGAGTTAACTCTCCAAGGCCACATAAAATGTCAAACATAAGAGTCTGAATAACGAGAGAAAATCCAATAGCGTTAGGAAGACCAGGAAAGCTCCGGATCTGGGAGTTAAGCACGAGGGTCTGTGAAGACAGGGAAGAGAGATACCCCCTCTCCTACTTGTCCGAACTTACCTCACGACTGTTCCGCCTGGCTTCTGCGACGAGTTGGTACCCATAGTTGCCTCTCCTAGGGATCTACACAGGTGGCTGCGGAGGGGAATCCCGTGGCACCTGAGGTTGACGTTGTATCACTCTCGACAGTACTACTGGAGGGCACCCTTGCGAAGCTTGGGGGCTTGCACCGGCGCAGGCTGTTGTTAGGAGGTCAGCGTAACTTCCTCTGTTACCTTCGCTGATAGGACTGGGCCGTCATTATCCCAGACTATCTTCGAAAGGCCCCTGACTCCACTTTCTTGTATTTTGGTGTCCGGTCCTCATCACCCGGAGCGGAAATACTTGGAAGTTGTTTGACTGGCTGTGTCTTTAGGGACTTTATAGTGTGTGCTCTTTGCTCCTTATATATAGTTGGCTTTAGGTATTTTTGTCTAGTCGCGTTTGGACTTTGTGTTCTGAGTGACTGGCTTACCACTCTACCAATCTTGAAAGGCTTTTGGTCGTTCTTTCAGAAGTTGTAGAGTTGCCTCCTCAAGGGCAAAGGTTTTGATTGCTTATCCATATTCCTTGAAGAGTTATTTCTATATTCCCTTAGGGGAAGGGTCTTTGGAACAGTTAGATATGGCCAATATTCCTGTGGAAACCAACCAAGGTGCCCTCCCAAAAGGGGATCCTTGTGCTTTTCCTTTCTTTGGAAACGTTGGTACTCCCTTGATGGCCACTTTGAATATTCCTGGATTGAATGTTGGACTACCCGTTTGGCTGTGGTCCACTCTGAATATTCCGAATGCTCTTGAAGCTTTTCAGTTGAATGCTTTATTTCAAGGGCATCACATGGGTGCTCATTGTTCATCTTCTCTCAAAGAGAAATCTGGGGTTCCTTCTTCTCCTCCTTCTTGTCACAAGAAATCTAAAAAGAGGAGAAAAAGGAAGTCAAAGAAGAAGAATAATTCTAGCACTTCATCTTCAACCTCTGCAAGTCATGTTGGGGATGAGTCTTCAGCCGCTGCAAGTCATGCTGGGGGCACAAGTCTAGTCACTGCAAGTCATACTAGCATTTCATCTTCAACCTCTGCAAGTCATGTTGGAGATGAATCTTCAGCCGTTGCAAGTCATGCTGGGGGCATAAGTCTAGTCACTGCAAGTCACACTAGCATTTCATCTTCAACCTCTGCAAGTCATGTTGGAGATGAATCTTCAGCCGCTGCAAGTCATGCTGGGGGCACAAGTCTAGTCACTGCAAGTCACACTAGCATTTCATCTTCAACCTCTGCAAATCATGTTGGAGATGAATCTTTAGCCGCTGCAAGTCATGCTGGGGGCATGAGTCTAGTCACTGCGAGTCATACTAGCAAAGAGTCACCGACCTCTGCAAGTCATGTTCAGGACTCTCCGCAAACCACTGCTAGTCATGTTGGCGGAATGGAGGTTGATAAGAAACCTGGACGTAGAAGTTTTAAACCTAAGTTCCCTTGTAAGATATGCAAGGGAGACCATCTTACTCATTTATGCCCTGGTATTCCAGAGGTTCAAAAGATATGGTCCGAGTCTGAAAGTACTTCTGCTCCTAGATCTGATATGGTTTTTCATCAATCCCATCAACCATTGGTTGATAATGTGGTAGAGCCAGTGCAATCGCTGGCCGATTACACTCCTCTTTTGGGGGGTGAAGTGCCTAACAAAAGAGTCTGTTTGATCTCTAGTACAGAGTCTTCTAGTATAGGGGGCATTCCGGTTTCTTCAAATGTTCCCCCTCCAAGTTCTAAGAGTGTTTCCTTTGATTGGGATAGTCTTGTTGAGCCTCGTCTTCCTTCCGCTGCACCTTTCCAAATAAAGGTTAGAGTTAATTCCACAAATGTCTATCGATGTATGGTGGATGAAGGATCCTCTACAAGTATTATATCCTCTTTGACTTGGAAAGCTTTGGGTTCCCCAAAGTTGTTGACAGCTCAGAGTCAGTGATTAGCCTATGATAGAAGGCCTGGTGAATCTATGGGTGTTCTTCCTCAATTGCCTATCACTTTAGGTGGGAAGACTATCTTAATCGATATGATGGTGGTTGATAGCCCTTTAGACTTTAATATGCTACTTGGGCGTGATTATGTCTATGCTATGAATGTTGTGGTGTCTTCACTCTTTCGAGTAATGTGCTTTCCTCATAACGGGAATATTGTCACTATTGATCAGCTTGCATCTGATAATCACCACCCTAATTCGACTTTACTGCAGAATACCCCTTGGTTTGTTCCAAGTGTTCAAGTAGACTCTACCCCGCCACGGGTCAATTATGTGGCATTGAATCCTCAATGTTCAATCGCTTCTAGGAAGGATCCTTTGACCTATTATTCTCCTTCTTGGGACTTGGTCCCGGCAGTTGACCGAGAGATTCTTCCTATAGGGACATGGGACCCTTTAATTCCCTCTTTTGATCCTTGTAGTTCTCATGATTTCTCAGAACTTGTTTTGCCTTCACAGGAGGAACTCTTTGAAGCCATGAGTTATGACTACCAAAGGAGCCCTTGGCCTGAGCCTTGCAAGGGGTTTGTTCAGCAGAACTATTATACATAAGCCGCAAGGCTGCGTGGTCCCTTGTACCATATTGTATATATGAGGTATGCATTTTCAAGTTTCGTATTCTATAACACAAAGATCTTATATGAAGTTTATATGTGGGATGTATTAACTTCGTGTCTAGTGTTCCTATTTATGTTTACAGAACTTGGAAGATTTCTCCTTTGGAAGTTTATGGTTGGTCCGTTCGGACAAGTATTGGTTCTCGAAACTGGCATATAGGTTAGGTTTTTCCGCCTGCATTGTGCATTTATCAGTTTCCTTTCCCATTGTGCCTTAGGATCGACCCCACCAAGTTATGGTGCGGAACCTTCTCATTGCTTAGAAGTATCATGACTTGTGTGGTAGAACCTACCTTATCATGGGTGCCCTAGTTAGTACCTTTTTGTCGCTTGGCACTCATGCAGATTTTTGTCCTTAGGCTCGGGAGCCCTCTGTAGTCCCACCATGACTTATGCGTTGAAGACTCATTCCTCTTTGCTTCTTCGCTTCGTTCTGGCCTTATACCCTAGAGGCTCCTATGTGTGTTGAGTTGTACTTTTGCATTGCATGTTGACCATTTGCACCTTTTGGCCTAGAGCCGGCTTCACTTGGACTCGTGTTTAAGCCAACTTTTGACCATGACGTCTACAAAATCAATCTTGCATACCTTTGACTTCTGCAGCTTGACATACCCTGATCCGTGGAAGGAACATACCTCTGAGTGTCACTGACCAATTTTCACCTCCCTGCATTGAGCATAGGAACGTTCCTTTCCCAGGAACTAGATCATCTGTTTCACCGACACTCGTTCTTTCCACTGTACCATAGCATTCTTTTATTCTTTTTCCGGCTTAACAGAAAAAGACAAAAAAATTAAATATTCCAAAAAAGAGCAGGAACAGGGACATTATTTCCATTTATTGTTGGAAGCTAGAGTCAGTTGTGTCGCCCTTGAACAAAGCACTCAAAACAAAGTCTCCTTCGCATGGGTGGGATTTAGTTTGACTTAGGTATGCCATAACCTTGTTATTGAGTCAGTTCTCCTCCGATTGGTTATCTCTTCCAATCATATGGAGGGTTCGTTCGTGCCTCCTGCATGACGAACTTATACAGATTCATCAGATGCTGCCACATAGTCACATTGAGTCGTGCTTGTGTTCAAGGGAAGTTAGCCTGAGTCGGCCTTTCTGCGGTGTCTCTTGACTCATTTTTCAGTCGGCCATCCCTGGTTGTTAGTGTCATGTCTATCATCACATCAGTTATATTGGTCCTTTACTCGTGCCGGTTTGAGAAGGTCCCCATTGACTTCTTGCTGGTGGGTCTTGTCCTTATCGACGACGACACCTTGCTTTGAGGACAGGCCTAGAGCCGCACCCTGGCCCTATTTTCATTATTGATAGGTCACCTTGTGCTCAGCATCGATCAGTATCATGGGTCTTTGACTGAGTGGTTTCCCTTGTGTTCGACATCAGCATACATTATCACACATTGGGATTCGTGCAGTACCTTGGTTTCCATTTGACCCTATTGGTGGATACCTCGCCTCTGTGTCAGCTTTCATTATTGGTTGGTTCAGAGGGTTTCTGCCGTGCGCTAGCCACATCTTGTGTATGCCGGAAATGTACTTCGGTTGGGTTACTACATCTTTTTCGTCCGATTCCTTCCACATTATTGGCCTACGGGTTACACTCGCGCTAGATTGATGGAGGATGCCTTAATGCCTTCCTTCTAGCGGATCTTTCCCTATCGACTCCGTCTCATTGCTCTGGGGCAAAGATCTAGAGTCCATTTGGTAGTACCTTGGGGTTTGCAGTCATTAGTGGTAGATCCTTCGCTATCGACAGTGGGAAACCATCATTGTCTCCTGATTGATAGATTCTTACAGGTGTTCGACTTCAGCTCATCTATTCACACTTGTTAGATTGTACTAGGTACCTTGACACTCATTATCATTATCGGTGAGTAGTCTCGCGCTTGTTAACGGTATACATCAATGACCGGTAATCAAATGATTTCTCACATGGTCGACTTCAGATCATTTATTCCCATGGTGTAGAAATGTACCACGGCGGTCGGTGAAGACCTCAAGTTGTATCAGCATTCATTGGTTCACTTGACAGTTGCTCCTGTTGCTGCTAGTTGATACCACTCCACTTTATATGTTGCAGTCAGTCATGGCGAAATTCTATATGTTGGCACCTGAGTTTGCAGTGTAGTACCATCCTATTCCATCATGTTCAGTTGGTACCTTTTGGGATCAGTCTTTGATATCAGTGATCCGTTGCATCTTTCAGCATCATTGACAGTCTTATATGTGATATTCAGACATGTACTTGCTCCTTATGATCAGATGATCCATTATGTGTCTTCCAGTCATTTATACTTGTATACTTAGTGGATCCGCTTGTACTTGATATGTGGACATGCTTTACTTTTTCTGAGCATGGGTATGCCCACCTCAGACAGTGTTTCTTTCTGATCTCCTTTTGGTGGCTTGGCAGGCCGAATTCTGGTGCAGTCCTCCTCGGTTTTTCGACAGAGTCCCTTTCCATGTACTTACATAATATATTTCGGCCATCATGTTCCCCTTCTGACCTCATATATTAGGGGGCATCTGTTATAGCTCCAAATCTCACTCTTATGGTTTGTGATGCTGCACTCATGGCCTAGGGCAACCCCTCCTTCCAGACCTGGTCCTAAAATTTAAAAAACAGTGTTTTATTCCCTATACGTGACATTTCCCTGAGTTAAACGCGTGTACACGCGGGTCTGTGTATACCCAACCCGCATGTATGTATTAAAACACTTAAAAAAAAAAAAAAATTCCTTATTTTCGGGCGGAGATCGCGGGTTTTACCTGCTGATCACCTGTTAGTGCCCGTGGCCCAACTGTTCCCAACCAACTCCTAACTAAAAAACTACTTTGGAGATGGTATAAAAAGACATCAAAGGGAAGGCCTAAGGGAGAGAGAGGAGAGAGAAAAGAGAGCAAGATTATTATGCTCAGTTTTTCCCCTTAGACCAGGTCTGAAGTGCTTGGTGCATTCTGCACTTCCCCCATTTTGCATAGGAAACCCTTGTTTCCATGTGTATTGGTGATCATTCATCCTTTATATCACCATTGAGTAAGACTTGGAAGGAGCTCTTGTTGGAGGCTTGAGGCTGGAACGAATCCGGGAGGAAGCTTTGCTTGGAGCCTGCTGAAGGTGTTTCAGGTGAAATCTTTCCGTTATATGTACTTTATTTGCCTTTATATAAAGAAACACGTCTTGGTTCCCGAAACAGTCTTTCTTTATGTTTATGAGATTCTTGTCTTGAATTCTTATGCAAGTAGTCACTTAAAGATTTTTATAACTAACTTTATAGCATGAAGATGGTTTTCATATAAGTATTTGTCCATGTACTTTTGTGTTCTTTGATTTGTTTGTTTTACAGGTCAAAGGAGAAGAAGGGAACTCCAAGAAGGGTTTGGACCCTAAAGGCCTTCTCGAACGTAGGACCTTAGGTACATACCCTAAACATTAGAATTTGCTTACAGTAAAGATAATGGCTGTGTGTGTGTTTCTTTGAATAAGCAATTTTCAGTCTGGTAGAGTCTTAACCCAAAGGACCCTCGGGGTACTTTCCCCTCAACCAGTAACACATCCACCCATAGTTATATTTCGAGCAATGGGGGCCACAAATGATTTGGTGAACCATTCAGTGAGCAACTGATCAACAATCTCAAATTTGATCAGGTGACATCTACGTCTCCATTCATGAATGTGATTAGAGATGTGTGTCGCAGTATCTTTCTTAAGTGATGTGAGCAAATAGGTGCTAGTTTCATAGCGAACCAACAACTGAAAATGCGCGAGGAAAGCCATGGCTAAAGAGTTAAAGTCATGGTAAGTACTTCGAGGAAACTCGATGTACCACTTGGTTGCAGCACCCGTGAGGGTTAGTTGGAAAAGAAGGAGACAAATGGAATCATCAATGTACGAGTTCGATGAGCACCAGAGGTGATATGTCATCACATGGGTTTGAGGATATTCTTTAGCTTTTCCATTGAATTTTGGAAAATCACTTGGTATCTTGGATGACACGGGAGGCCAGTATGGCGAATGAAGAATTGGATCATTCGTAAGGTGAGATACATCTGGCAACTCAAGTGTAGCCAAGAATGGAAATTGGGTGTTAAAAGGCATGGGAGGTCGATAAGTGGGTCCGAACGGAGGAGCCCATCCCTGCTGGTAAGGATTTTGACCCCACAGTGGGGGATTTTGGCCATATGGCATCTGAGGTTGCCCCCATGGTAGATTACTTTGACCATATGGAGGATTCTGACCTTGAATACCTTGGAACTGTCCGGCCATAGGTTGTTGATAAGCAATGTACGAGTTAAAAGGTTGTTGAGCCTATTTACCTTGGACATATGGATATTGGACCTGTTGTCATTGAACATAGGGGTGATGAACCTGTTGCCCCTGAATAAGAGAATTTTCAACCTGTTGTCCTTGTGCATAAGGTTGATACACTTGTTTCCCTTGGACATAGGGGTTTTGTAGCTGCTGCCCTTGGCCAATAGGATTTTGGACCTGTTGACTTGCAACAATAGGATTTCGTGCATGCTACTGTAGGACTTGACCTTGACCCTACCCTTGCAAGGGTTGACCCTGCTCATATGTATACAAGGGTTGTTGCTGCCCTAGTTGGTTTTGCTGTTGCAAGGGTTGACCTTGCGGTTGCAAAATTTGTCCCTAACGGTGCAGAGGTTAGCCCTGTGAGGACATGGGCTAGGAGGTGTGTGGAGCATATTGCATCTGCTGCTACATAGTTTGCTGCAATTGTTGCAAGGGTTGACCTTGCGGTTGTTGCAGTTGACCTTGTTGCAGAATCATTTTCCCTTGCAGTTGCCTAGAGAGCCCTTGTTGCAACAAAGATTTCCCTTGCGATAACAAAGGCTACCCTTGTGGTTGTAGAGGCTATCATTGCTGTTGCAAGGGCATTTGAACAGTGCCCGGTAAATTTCCGAACTGAATCTGGCCATAGCCAGGTTGAATGTACTGCCCAAATTGGAGGGTGTAAGGTTGATTAACCATTCCTTGACAACCATATGGAATTTAACGAGTGTGGTATTGGACTAGAGCCCCATAGGGATGTTGATACTGAGCATTGCTTGATCCAAATGGACCAACGAGATTCTGAACCTATTGGTATTAGACATTGCTTGATTTAATAGGATTAGCAGGGTTATGAATAATACCAGAAAAAGGTTGGTTCATACCAAGCATGTGATCTTTTGAGCCACTCATGTTGGTGGCACCTGACACCATAGAAACATTCAGTTTTTTCTCCCCAGGTGGTGGCACAACCTGGCCACTGACTAGAGGGATGGAGGAAGTGACAAAGACATTCTTTGAAATTACTGGTTGTGCCTGATGAGTAATTGGGATTGACAATACAAGGGTATTCAGAATGGTGGGCTGCATCGAGACTGAGGTAACGGCTTGTTGGGAGGTCGTGTTTGTAATGAACGGACCTGACGTAGGCATGGAACTTGACACCCAAACATGGTTATGGTAAAGTGATGAGGCACTAGGTGTACCTGAAACCAACTGTGCCAGAGACACATAGTTGGGTGGAAAATTGGTGGGAATACCGCCTGAATAGGGGAAACCCTCAGGAGGAAAAGGAAACTCTTCCCACTCAACAATGTGTGGGGTAGAAACTTTGGACTCTTCCGGAGAGGTGACTGGAGCATCACCTTTGGGTTCCATGTCTGAAAACAAACGCCGATGAATAGTCGGAGAAGTACGAGGGGATAGTTATAAATAAACACCCGGCTGGTTATACGAACTGTAAGGATGTTGCAGTGATATCACAACAGGGTCAAACAGAGGATTCAAAGGACAGATACCCATTCCAAGTTGACCGTCAGTGGTCGGTGAGTCCTCAGGAGTTTGAACGAGATTTTCCATAGATTCTGAGCCAAGATCAGCAGATGAGCTAGTATCGAAAGTAGGCGGAGGACGAGATGACAAAGTTTGAATACTCAGAACAAATCCGAGTTCAACACCTTTGTCCTTGAGTGACTCTGGTAAGTCAGGAAATAGCTCCTCAGACAATCTTTCAGATGGAGGGGAGGAAGAGGAACTGGGTGAACCAGATGGTTCAATTACAATGACCTTGTCTTAGTCGATAGAAAAGTTAACTTCAAGGATTTAAAATGTTCTTTAAGGGAAACTCATGATTTGGTCTCAAAAGTCTAACAAGGTGTTTTTGGATCATGGGCAATCAATTATTAAGATGCATAAAATACCAGTGCTCTTTCATTTTTTAAGAGTTGAGAATGAAACAAAGATGACTCTATCACTTTCGATTGGAAACGAGCTCGAAAGGACAAGTGCTCGAATGATATTTTAAGTTTAATGAGTCAAAAATATCAAATGACTACTGTGGATGATCTAGGTAAATAGGATTACCAGGCAATCTTGAACTACAAAATACCTCTCGACAAACCGAGAATTACAAGCAGGGAATCTCCCCGAATGTTGTGTTCGGTGTATCACGTTTGCAAGGTGGCTAACTCAACTTCCTAAGGATAAAGGATTGAAACCTAGATGGGTCTCCCATTATATACTCGATGGTACGGGGACCAAAAATCTGTACTAGCACTATCTAATGCCAAAGCTAACGACAGCTGCTAGGTTTAAATATGCCAGAACATGTCTCTTGCCTAGACCTTCTAGATATGATCGTTAAATGTCAAATGCACCTTAGGTTAATTGAATTCATTTTAAATTTTATCTTAGAGTTATGTTTCATTTTTCAGGTCTTAGTGATTCGATTTGAAAAACCTTAAAAGCAACTAAATGAGACAAGACCCTTTCAATTTGATGAAATGCCTACACAAGAGAGGGTAGAAACTACTCAATCAAATGAAAACAATCAAGCAACTGAAAGTGAAATGATATTTCACTACCTTACTTTTTTGAAAAAATAAACTAATGAAAAATGCATTCCAATTCCTAATTTCTTGACAAGTACATATCTAACAGTCCTTCAAAAGAAAAAGAGTTCTTTTCTTTTTCCAAATGCCAATGCAATTCTAGTCTTTTAATGATGCAAGCTATCGTAGCACAATGATGCAACAAACTAAATTTCATATTTTTCATGAAACAATGAAAATAAAATTTTCACATACAATTCTTCAATGAAAAAGTTTTCGAGACAATAAGCCCTTCAATCAGATGAAAACATGAAAAGAGAACCTCATTTAGATTAATGAAACACCGAGTTTTCCAACAACAAGCCAAGCAATGTAATCCATACCGGAAAAGAAACATTTAGACAAGCAAACAAAAGCCTTCCACACTTGTCTAATAGAGGTCAAAGTCGTAAAAGGACCAAAAATGAAATGCAAGGAGTAAGTACACCTACAGCTTGACTTACTAAGTTCACAAAAAAATGAATGGACGACTAACTAGATGCCATAGTGTCACTAACCACCCAATAACTCAAGAAATCAAGCAAGAAGATGATAAGCCAACAAGCAAACAAAACCAAATGAAAGACATCTTTCTAGTCAGGGAGAAAACGGTCCAAAAGGCTTACAGGGTCAAAATCATAAGAGCAGAACACACTGGCCAAGATTGGGGTCAAACCCTAACCTTCACTTATAGGCATCAGTGTGACTACCTAACTGACAACAAGTGCTAAAGGCTAGTCGGGGCGATTGTTCCTCAGTATATTGCACTGATCGGCGCGACGGTCAGCGAATTAAGCACACTCATCAAGGAAGTTAAGAAAAAAATTAAAAAAATTTGAAACAGAGACCAGATCTACTACCATGAAATTTAAACTCAAGCCAGTAAGCAGGGGAAAAGAAACATAACCAAAAGGAAAAAATGGAGCTAGAAAAGTTCTCACGAAATCATGAAATCCAAGACAAACAAAAGATGGGCTCTCCCCAATAGAGTCGTCAATTTGTGGTGAAGTAAAATTATATGTGCGGACACAAACAAATTCCTCTAGCCCGATAATGGATTTGGCCACAACAAGTACATTCTATGGAATATTTGCTTAGGTTAGAACCAGTCAAGAGGGTCTACCTCTTAGTACCCTTATCCCATTTGATGATGTCCATGCTTGCTCGCTCTAGCTATCTCTCACTTCCTTCTTCAAGCACCTGAAGCAAGTAAACAACAACGAACAAAAACCATGACAATAGACAAATTGTAATTCAAACTACTTAACATGTTAAGAAACATTAAGCCATGAATGTATAAGATGACAAAACATGTAGGAAATCAATCGATAGTTGCATATATATTGATATCAAAGAGAGATTAAAACCATTGTCTTGACGTTTAAGTTCTCCTCTGACAAGACTAGGTTCCCACACACTTCTGCTAGCATTCCATGATGGCCTCAATCAACAATAGTTTTAAGTCTCTCCCCTTTAGGCTTCACTCCAAACCAAAATAAACTTCTCCCTCACACAACTAGATAGCTACAAACATGAATAGCTTGTTGTTTACTCTAAACCGAAATAGCACTAGCACACCAACATCAACACTAGCTTGTGCTTGCGAAGAAGGGAGGTTTATATAGGATGAGTGGATGGGAGATGGATCCTCTTCTCATGGGAGAAGGTCTTATCCCTTGAAGCAGTTACATAATTATAGGGGAAAGGAGCCCAAACTGACATCCTCGATGCCATCCAGCCAAACCATTTATTAGAATTCTGTTACGAAGCTTCTAGACCTGGAAGCTTCAGCTCTTAATTTAAAAAACTTTCCATAATAGGAATGGCACGACTGGAGTACAGCTCAATCGACAAAGGTCATTAAAACCGGTCTTGTAAACTAGGAAAAATAGAAGTTTCAGGGGAAATGGTGCAAAAGGGAATTGATCTACTCATGAAGGGGGACACAACGGGAGTTTCTTCATGAAGGCAAAGCATGTGGGGTTTACTGTATAGGTCCTCCAGGATAAAGGAATGGGGAATACAGGGACAGTGACAAAATTTTGTATAACAGGGAGCTGCCCCAGACCCCGTGCAGAGGGGCTACTGCCCACTGTGACCCCCCTGCTGTGCCCGACGCAATGTACAGTGGGGCTACCACCCCCCTTATGACCCACCTATGCATGGGGTAGTCTTGGAAAGAATATAACACACACCCAACTTTCTCCCACTTGTGGTTTCCTTTCCACATGAGAGCTTAGTCATTGATCCAACCCTGCAACACCCATTATTTCTCTACACCAAGTGAACTTCTTAATGCTCACACACTTTGTCAATGCATCTACAGTATTCTTTAAAGTGTCCACCTTTACTAGCAACACCTTTTATCCTCAACCATATCCCTCACAAAGTGATACTAAACATTAATGTGCTTTGTATTTGAATGATAAGCAGGGTTCTTTGCCAAGAAAATTGCACTTTGGCTATCACAGTCTATCATTATAGCTCCCTATACTAACCCCATACTTGAACAAAATATATGCAACCAAACTACTTCCTTTCTTGCATGAGTGGCTTCCATGTATTCTACCTCTATAGTTGAAATTTCCACTACAGACTATCTCTTACTCATCCAACTGACTGCACCTCCAAATAGGTTAAACACATACCCTTTTGTAGATCTTCTCTGATCTAGATCTCCAACACAGTCTGCATCAACAAAGCCATGTATGTCCAAAACTCTGTCCAATTCTGGTCTTCCTTGGTAGTACAAACAATAATCACTAGTGCCACACAAATACCTGAAAACCCGCTTCACTGTTGTCCAATGCTCCTTCCCTGGTTTTGACATAAACCTACTCAATACTCTCACTGCATGTGCAATGTTTGGTCTAGTACAAACCATTGCATACATTAGGATACCGACTACACTTGCATATGGAACACGGGACATGTTCTCTTCCTCTTCTTATGTCTTGGGACATTGTTCAACAGATAACTTTACACCTACAGGAATAGGAACCTTCACCGGTTTACTATCGTGCATATTAAACCTCTGCAATATTGTCTCAACATACTTCCTCTAGTTTAACCAGAGCTTCCTCTTTTGCCGATCTCATTTAATTTCCATGCCCAAAATATAGTTTGCAGCACCAATATCTTTCATGTCAAATTTGAAGGACAATTGGATCTTCAAATCTTGGATAATTTTTTTTTCATTTCCAACCAGCAACATATCATCCACATACAAGACCAGATAAATAAAGCGGTCACCAATTAATTTAAAATACACACATGATCTACTTCTCTTTTGGTGAAGCCAAGTCCCCGTATAAATGTATCAAATTTCTGATGCCACATCCTTGGTGATTGTTTTAACCCACACAGAGATTTTTTTAACTTTCATACCAATTATTTCTTACCATTCACCGCAAAGCCTTCAGGTTGCTTCATGTAGATCACTTCTTCCAGATCCCCGTGAATAAATTTTTTCTTCACATCCATCTATTCTAACTTAAAATCAAAAGCAACAACAACAGATAAAAGTAATCTAGTAGAAGCTACCTTGGCAACAGGAGAAAATATATCACCAAAATCAATTCCTAACACTTGGGAATAACCTTTTGCTACCAATCAAGCTATTTATTTCTCCACCTTTCCTTCATCATTCATATTCTTCTTAAACATCCATTTTCTGCCAATGGGTTTCCTTCCATTCGACAACTCCAACAGATCCCATGCCTCGCTTTTGTGCAAAGATGCCATTTCATCAACATTGGCCTCTTTCCATAGTTTGTCGTCTTTTGAATCTACTACTTCCCTCATAGTTATGGGATCACTATCAGTGATAGTTAAAGAAAAAATTGAATAGAAAGTATACGGACGATACCTTTCTGGCTGCCTTCTTTCTCGAACTGATCTTCTCACAGCTAGAGTTTGTGCCTCTTCATCTTCTGATTCATCTTCCACTGTAGAGTCTGATTCTTCCTCCTTTATCTCAAACTCTATCTTCTCAGGTTCCTTTGGTAGGACTTCATGTTTAATAACATATTTCACCTCTCTAAACACCACATTTTGGATGTACACAATCTTCCTTGTTTCTAGGTTGCAAAGTTTATAACATTTTAAACCATCCTTATATCCAATAAAGAAGTACCTTTCAAATTTACTATCCAACTTGGTTATTTTCTCCTTTGGAACATGCACATATCCATCACATCCAAATACCCTTAGATGTGAAAGAGAGGGTTTGTTACCAGTCTATACCCCTTGTGGAGTCTTATCCTCCAACATTGATGAAGGTGATATGTTGACCAGGAAACATGCAGCCTCCACCGCCTCTGCCTAGAATTTTTTTCCTAACCCGACACCACTAAGCATGCTTCTTGCCTTTCCCACAAAGTTCTTGTTCATTCTTTCTACAACTCCATTTTGTTGAGTTGTTTATGGAGTATTCTTCTACCATGCTATACGACACTTCTTACAGATTTCTTCAAATTACTTCTTGCAAAATTCTCCACTATTATCCGCACTTGGCACCTTTATCTTCTTCTTTGTCTGGTTTTCTACCATAGCCTTAAATTCTTTAAACTTTTCAAAGACTCCATATTTCCTCCTGAGGAAATATATCCATGTATTCATTGAGAATTCATCTACAAATGATAAATAATACACAAAATTACCAAGTGATGGAATGGACATAGGTCCAAACACATCATTGTGCACAATCTCTAATATCTATTTTGCCCTCTTAGCACTACAGGGGAAACTCACCCGATTCTGCTTCCCATATACACAATTTTCACAAAAATTAAAAATGCAGAGAAAAATTAGACATACCTTCTACCATATCATTACCATGAAGTATTCTAAGGCCCTTCTCTCTAATATGTTCAAGCATTTGATTCCATAGCATGGTCTGTTATCACTCAGGTTGTCCCTTGGCTCCTTAACGGATACGGCAGAGGTAACCACAAACCAATCTTTGGGCTGCAGGTCCTAGCCTACCTGCAGTCAGAGAGGGCTCTCTCTTTAAAATTTAACTTTGTTTTGGGTTGATTTTAGGCTAGTTATGGTGTGCATGGGTTTTGTTTTGATTTTGGTGGGAAGGAGATGTTTTCAAACAGAGTTGAGATGCATAGTGTGAGAAGTTAAAACCATTGGGCATGGCGTCATGGATTAGGTCTTGCTGTTGCGTTTTCTTGGTCACAAGAGAAATATAGAGCAGGATAGCTACACATAGAACAATATCAGGCTGTAATAAAGATGGAATGAAGGTCAGAAATGAAAGGCAACTAAGAATCTTTCATTAGCTAACAGAGAGGGAAGGTGGATGAAAGTTTGTCTAGGAGCAGTCAAGAATTCCTAAATAACAGTCATATGTGAAAGAAATAGGGTAAACATGATCATTTAAGTATGCATATTCATAACCATTTTTGAAGAAAACATATAGAAATAACAAGAACTGAGCATAGGGTGCAGTCAAGCAAAACCTAAGCTATTCTTCTTTCTTGCTATTTAGATGGTAACAAAATTGTGCATAAACATATGTAAACTGTAAACAGGGATAGGAAAACACTTATTGAGCCATGTAGTAGCACAGGAATTCCACAGTCACTCTTTGGCCATTAAATAACACAACAGTCAATTCTTCATCCAAAGCATTCCAGCAGTCTTTGATTACAGAGCTTCTCAAAAATACAGCGCAATTCCAGAATGAGGATTATCAACCAACCAACCCTTTAAACAATGAATTAGGGTGGTTTATATAGGGAAAATATCTAAAAATATCTATTACAGCAGACCTTAAACAGGTCTAAGGGAAATGAGTTCTTTAACCTAATCTTTTCCTGAAATTAATGTAAGAAAATATCTTTGAGCTGCGCTGGAGGTAGCTGTATCAAAATGAGTTAATATCTATCCTTATGACTCTGTGCTGTTCATTTAGCCATAACTATGCTTTGGGCTTTGATCCCCTGCTCTTGAGTGGTTTTGATGTGCATTAACTGTGATCTGAGAGCCTTAAATGGCTTCACTGCTTTTTTTGACTTTGCTTGGGGGCCTTTAATGTTCACCTGCTTTAATATTGCCGATCTGATACTCTTTGCCGCTTCACTGATACTCTTTGATTTAATCTGGGCTTTATCTTTCCTCTGATACTCTTTCACAGTTGAATCGGGCCACTTTTTCTCCCTTGATATGCTTGAAACTGTCAAATCGCCCTCTTTCTGCCCTTTCAAGGCAAAAATAACTACTGCAAATGCTTTTCGTGGCATCTAGAATGCTATCGGCGCTAGCCGATTAAATATGAACCTTTATGAAGAAATCCTATCAAATTGCAATTTTTTGGGTCTTGCAGGTAGTCGAGCCATAGGCAGCCTTCCATTTTGATCATTTTTTCTTAGTAATGCGCGATTAGTGCTAAGCGCTAATCGTGCATTGAAAACTGCCTCAGTTTTTCATTCAGGGCATCCTTCGTTGCGATTTTCGCGCTTCGCGCCCTTTTTGGTGATGACATCAGCATGATGTCAGTGGTGGGTCCCAGTACGGCAAGGTGACGTGGCAAAGTGACGTCAGCAGGGTGACGTGGCAGTACGGCAGGGTGACGACGTGGCACAGGACACGGTGGCGGGGTAGGGACGGAGGCAGATGCGGTGGAAGCGACACGTAGCAGTGGGGGGTCGACGCAGAGGTGACGTGAGCGGCTGACTTGGCGCTGACATCAGGGGCAGAGAGATAGAAGGCGGTTTGCGGTTTCATCAGACCGCCTTTTGTATGAGAGCGGTATGTGTCAGAGGGGCTCTGACACCATAAAAGGCGGACACGCGTCCTTCTGTACGACGACAAAACCGTCGTGCCATCGGACGCTAACTGTCGAGTGACGGGGCGGCTCCGAAATCACCGAGGGTCGTTGGATCTGGGAGGGTGGATCAGAGGGCTGTCGGAGCGCGGAGCTGGCGGCAGGTTTATGTGCGGGGGCCTGCCCGGATATTAAATTAATATTTATATGGCGGGGGTTAAAAAACTTTGGGTTTGTGGGTTTTTTGTGCCGGAAGTAAAAATGATGAAATGTTATGGGTAAAGGGGTGAGGAAAGAGGTTATTAACTTAACCAAATGTTGAGTTAATCCCAGGGTTAGGACGCAGATGGGTCAATAGTAGCCCCAGGTGGACTATCATTTCCCAAAACCATATATACATAGCTATAATGCTATAAGGTGGGGTATGTATTATTTTTGGAATTTTATATAGTTTTTGTATAATAAGGGATAAGGAAATGATCTAGGGAGCTAGATAATAGAGTTAGGAGTTAATATGAATTTGTGAGGTGAAGTGTAGGGGAGAGGCTAAGTTTGTGAACTGAAACTTAGACATAGGAAATGAATGGACTGTGGAGAAATGATTTTTACACAAGAAATGTGGCTTCTTTTCACTGAAGAAAGTCAAAGATTGACTTAGTATTTTACAAAAAATGAAGTGATAACAGGACTGGTTGGGCAGATCCCAAGGTCCTCAAGGGGATGTTAGTGAGTGATTTGGGGAATAATAAGAAGGGGGGGTTAGACATGCCTCGCTTGATCTCCTCGAAATGAAAAAGTGCCTCACAACTGTGATCTGAATAGATATAACACTTGAAAACATGAAATGGATCACATAGCTTGATTTTGCAACCACAAAACTACTTACCCAGCCTACTTACCTAGCATTTTTTCTTCTTTTTGCATGGGTGCACTTGGACTTGCAGACCCTGATTATCTTCTTTTCTTTTAACTGCCCTCCTATCTAAGTGTACCCTTATCTCTTCCAAGGGCCCAGATTAAGCAGTTAGGCTCCTTCATTTCTCTACCTAGCTACTGATCTGCCAAGCTTAAGCTATTTGGACAGATATTCGTTCTCTATCTTCTAAAACAAGCAATTTAAACCTAGGGAAGCCAAGATTAAGCTGTTTGGCTTTCCCTTACCTGTAAAATTCTTCAAAAATGGTATGATTCTTCAAAAATGGAACTTCTTGGAAATATGGAACCTTGCAGCATGAAAAGATGACATATTTGGCATGTAAAACAATCAATCATGAAATATGAAACCTATTGCAATAGGAGGCTAACAGTGGCTCCACTTGGGAATGGTTTTTCAGGATGAAAAGCCAAGAACAGCAGGTCAGAATGCCTTGATCTTCACTTGTTGTTTTAAACTAAAATTCTCCTTCTTGTCAATGCCTTTGACTGAATTCTTATAAGCTGATATGCAGTATCCTTTTGAGCTGAATTGCAGAAACATTACCGCTCTGCTTCTTGCCTTTTGGGTGCTTGTAAACATATTGAAATCTGCTTGAGCACTTCTTTGGAATTATTTCAAAAACAGAGACCTGAAATAGAGCTTTCTCTGATCTTTCCTTCAAAATTTGCTGCATAGTTCCCTCTTATTGGCCTGCTATAAGAAAAAGTGCTGAAAATACAAATATTAATGTACAGATAGTATACAGAGCTGTGTTGCATTCAACAAAAGGGATCATGATAGTTCTTTAACATTCGGCCATTAATAGGGCCTTCTTCAGCTGTGCTGCTATCCAAACTTTTCAGAAAATATGTGTTGTTGCTTTGAACAACAGAAATAATAAAGGGGCCTTTCCACAGGAAATCAAACTTTCCATGCTTTCCTTTGTCTTCTCTTCTTGAATCCCACCTTAAGACTTTGTTGCCTATGCAGAAATCTTCAGCCT
Organism: Pinus tabuliformis; assembly: GCA_031772625.1. Lineage (NCBI taxonomy): Eukaryota > Viridiplantae > Streptophyta > Pinopsida > Pinales > Pinaceae > Pinus > Pinus tabuliformis. The sequence goes on from CM062816.1 coordinate 1,950,693,853, forward strand.
TGGTTCTTTTGTCAAACATTTTCTTGAGCTTCTCTTGTACGATCTGAGCTCTGTCGTACACTTTCTCTCTTGTTTTCTGCAAATGGATGGTTTGGTTTATTCTTCTTTGGATATCATTTGGCTCTGCCTGGATCTCTTGCAGTAATTTGATAAGAGGGATTCCCAAAGAAGAAGGGAACTTGGCCTCCATGCCATAAACTAACTCATATGGACTCATCCCTATGGACCTCTTGGTTGCCAATCTGTCTGCCCATAGGGCATTTACAAGCTTTTTGTGCCAGTTCTTCTTGTTCTCCTCCAAGACTTTCTTAATGATGTTAATCAGACTCTTGTTGGATGATTCGGCCAAGCCATTCCCTTGAGGGTAATAGGCTGTGGAGTGACCTAAGGTAATGTGGAATTTGTTGCAAAAACTGATCATTTTCTTGGATTTGAAGGCAGCAGCGTTATCTGTAATGATCTTCTCAGGATAGCCAAATCTGGACAAAATGTTGGTTTCAAGGAATTGGATGATAGTGGAGTCATTGGCTTGCCTACATGGGATGGCTTCAATCCATTTGGTAAAGTAATCTGTGGCTGTTAGAATCCACTTATGCTGGCCAGAAGAGGATGGATGGATTTCTCCAATGAATTCAAGACCCCATTGTTGAAAAGGCTTCTCGGTTGAAATTGGTTTAAGGGGCAAAGGCAGAAGCTTTCTTTTGCCTTCAAAGATTTGGCATTTGTGGCATGAAACATCAAACTTTCTCACATCAGCAAATAGAGAGGGCCAATAGAAAATAGCCCTTAGTATCTTATCAGCAGTGGACTTCCAATATAAGTGCCCTCCACAGTGCCCTGCATGGAATTCTTTCATGACACTGTCAGTTTCATTCATAGTTAGACAATTCAGCAATATTCCTTCATGATTTTTCCAAAACAGGGCACTATCTAAGACACAAAACTTTGATGCTTTCATCTTTAAAAATCTCTTTTTGGTTCTGGACAACCCTGGAGGAGCACATAGGTTTAACAATATAAAACATATATCAGCATACCATGGGGATTGCAAAAAAGCTTGACTGATCTGTGGAGTCGCCAGCTCTTGTTCATTGTCCAGTTGATTAATGTCTAAGGCTTGAAAATTGGTTTCGGACATCAGTTTGGCTAAACCTTATCCCTTTATCAGCTTGGTGGGTTTTATCTCTATGTCATACTCAAGGATATTGGCAATCCATTTGCCTCTTTTGCCTTCTATGCCCTCTTGAGTTAATATGTCTTTTACAACAACATTTGGCACATAAGCAATCGCATGTGAATATAAAATGTAAATTCTGAAATCTTTGATTGCTTTAACAAGGGCATATGCTTGCTTCTCCATGATTTGGTACTTCAAGGGTGCATCTCTAAGGGCTCGGCTGAAAAATGCAATTGGCTTTTCATTTCCCTGATCATCTTTCTACAAAAGGACAGTAGCAATGGTGTGTTCAGATGCAAATGAAAAAATGATGAAATCCTTATCAAATTGAGGACTTGTGAGGACTCGGGCTTGGGTTAAGGCAGATTTTATGCCCTCAAAGGCTTGCTTGGCCTCTAAAGTCCATTTTACCTTGGAATCCTTCTTTAAAATTTTATTTAGCATTCTTATCAGCTCGACCAAGTTTGGGATAAATCTCCTTAGGAAATTGATCTTTCCTAGGAATGCTTGCAATTCTTTGATGTTTCTTGGATAAGGGATTTGAAGGATGGCTTGAATTCTTTCAGGATCAATTCTAATCCCATCTTTTGAAATGATATGGCCTAATAATTTGCCTTCTTCAAGGCCAAATAAAGACTTCTTGGGGTTCAAGGAAATGCCATATTTGCTACATGTTAGGAACACTTGTCTCAAATGTTTTAGGTGCTCTTGATCAGATTTTGAGAAAGGAGTAAAGTCATCAAGGTAAACCACTAGGAAATCATGGATTTACTTGGCAAATGCAATGTCCATGGCCCTTTGAAAGGTAGCACCTACATTCTTTAGTCCGAAAGGCATCTTCACATACTTAAATGTTCCCCACGGTGTTGTAAAGGCTGTCTTGTCTTGGTCATCCGGGTGAACAAGTATTTGATTAAACCCTGAAAAGCCATCTAGCAAAGAAATTCTTGAAGACCCCACTACTCTTTGTAGAATGTGGTCCATTTTTGGAAGTGGGTAGTGATCTTTAAGGGAGACCCAGTTCAGATTTCTTAAGTCCACACATAGTCTAATCTCCCCTGTTTTCTTCCTTGTGGGAACAAGATTGGATACCCATTCTAAAAATCTAATGGGTGCTATGATACCAGCCTCAAACATTCTTTTCACTTCTTTCTCAATCAAAGGGAGAAGCACAAGATTGATTCTCCTTAGTTTCTATTTGAAGGGCTTTTGATTTGGCTTTAAGGGAATGGTATGTTGAATAACAGAGGTGTCATAGGACTTAAGGTCCTCATAACTCCAGGCGAATACATCTTGAAACTCTTTAAATAAATCAACATATTTTGGTTTTTGATCGGGAGGCAAAGACTTGGATAGTTTAATCATTTTGGGCTTCTCTGCTGTCCCAATATTATAGTTTTCCACCGCAGCATTTAAGGGTTTCATCTTTGGCTTTTTGGGGACATCGTTTGAATCAAATATGTCTTCTAATGGAGTGAGGCCAGCAGGTAGAAAATTGTCTTTTAAATCAATCACTTCGGCATCTGCTTTAGCTATTTCATCTAAATGCATTTGCTTCAGCTCTTGCAAGTTTTTCTCATAAAAAATGGTTGGGTGCAACATTTTATTTGCTTCTTCAGCTATTATAGTTTGCTCATTTTGGCTCGTTTGCAGTTGTGGGTCATCCATTGCATCTTCATCAATGTTTGATCTTGAGAATTCTTGCTGTAAGGTAAGAAAATTGTTGATTTGAGCATCATCCTCAAACACTTGCCAATCTTTGATATTGTTAGGGAAAGCAGGCCTGTACTTTATCTCAGCAGTAAAGTGGTAATTGGGCTCAAAGGGCAGCTTGCAAGTGCTAGCAAAAGTAGCTAGACTATGAGCATGCATGTTATGGTTTCTAGAAATCTTAGCAAGCTTGGATTCGGTGAAGGAATTGAGTATTTCTGTGGTAGCAGACCTATAAGCTTTTAGCCTATTGTCATTAGTAACAAAGTTACCTTTCATCTGTTGAATGATGAAATCAGAGTCACCTAGAATGGACACTTTTGCAGCTCCTAGAGCTTTGAGCAGTTTAAGGCCTAAAAGGAGAGCCTCATACTCTGCCATGTTGTTCGTGCATTTGAAGTTTAGTCTGTAAGTGTTATAGACATTTTTGTGCCTCACAGCATGGAGCATGAAATGTCGATAATTACAAGGATCCAAAGTCCCTAAACATGTTGTTCTTACCCCTAGAGGAACAAGGTCAGCAAACCACAGCACTTCCCATCAGTTCTCCACCTGAAAACACTTAAAAACAGGCTATTTTTGGATCATGTCAGCTGCTCCACTGAGCATCTGCGCTGAATGTCAACTGCTCCTCCTTGTACCTGTGCTGAAAGTCAACTCTAATGAAGGCTACCTGCGCTGGGCGAGATTGGCCAAGTGGCACAGTCATTCTGCAAGGTGTCAATTGCCCAGGAAGCTTCCAAACTGACACTTGGTTCAAGGAATTCGCCCTGTGATGAGTAAGAGGTACTTGATCTCCATGTGTAAGCAAGGATCTCCAAGTGGACTTAAGAACTGAAGATTAACTGAAGAGGGAGAGGACACAAGGCAGCTTTATGTCAGTCTCAAGCTGACTCATCCTTTCTCCTTCTACCCTATATATAGAGCTCTTCTATGAGGTCTAGGGAGGCTGGAATTTTGTGCAAAGCAAGGAAGTGCTGTTGGTTTACAGTTAGAGCTATTGGGTGATTGCTTTTATAGAGGGGAAGAGGAGATTTCTTGCTGCTGGGGAGGTGCTGCTGGATTGGAGCCATTTATGGTTGTAACCTTCTCAAAACCTTTTTCTTCTATCAATAAAGCTTTGATGTTCTCCTATATACTTGTATTGCAATGATGTATTGTTTTTATCTGTATATTTGATTCATTCTAATCCATGCATCAGTTATGAGTACATGTTTCTTGTAGTTTCCCTCTCTTGTTTTTGCAGGATCTTTGTGTAGCTGGGCCGGCAAAAGAAGTAAGGAGCTGGGAACAAGAGGCAAAGAGAGAAGACAGGATCGACAAAAGCGAAAGACATCGGTTGGTCAATCTTTTCTTCTTTCTCTGTACTTTCATAAAGGAAAAATATCAAGGCTTTACTTTCAGTTGTTGCTAAGGAACTATCACCCTTAGAGTAGGGATAGGGTCATTCCGAGTCGGATACTTTTCCCCACAACAAACTGGCGACTCCGCTGGGGAGCCTAGTATCTTGTTGGTGTTTGTAGTATCTTTGCTATTCATTTCCTGAACAAAAGAGTACCAAATCGAAAAGCTTTTGACTATATCAAAAGCGAAGTAGAGGGGCTGCTACTCTTGCTCATTTTCTGAGCAGATTCATGATTTGAAGAGCTGATCTACAAAAGACTCTTGTGCTCTTTGTGATAGCTTTTCGTCCTCTTGATCATCCCTTAGCTTGTACTTGACCTATAGCTTTTTATTTCAGCAAAAACAGTGAATTTTTGAGCTTTTTATGACCCGGAAATCCTTGTAAACGCAACTCTCGTGTCTCAGTGCAGGCTGTCCAAAGGCAGTCTGCATTTCAGCGCAGGTACTCCCTTCGGGAACTGCGCTGAGAGTCAATTTGACAGACCAGAGCCTGCGCTGAACCAGTTAGGCTATGTCTTCCTGAGGTTTCCCACTGAGTCTTGGCCCTGTTTTCACTGTTATTTTATTGCTGATTGCTTGTCATTTGTACTTGCTGTAAACCAACTTTCCTTGACATTATTCCGCCTCAGTTGTGTGATGAAACTGTGATTGTTCTTTCAGTATTTCTTGTTTCAGTTACAGTTTCCCATTGTGAAAAGCAAACCAGTATAGCTGTGGCCTCTTAGATCCTGAACTGTAAAAGTGTCTTTGAGATCTTAAGAGCTAGTTTTGTTACTGTTCATGGCCGTTTGAGTTTATTTGTTTTTCATTTTTGTGGTTTGAATCTATACATTTCCAGTGTCTAAACAAGTCGATCTTAAGGTGTCTTTTGATTTTGAACAAGCTTGTTTACTTTCGCTTGAAATTAGATTCAAAGTTATACAACGGTTTCCTTTTTGTCTTACATCAACATTAAGGAAAAAGAAAAGAAATATCTGCATTGTGCATGTGCATTATTGACAGTTTGCATGTGATTTAGGAAAAAAAAATGCATTTAGTGTGTGTTCTATGATCTGTGAGAAAAGTTGATGTCTTTCTTTTCCCTCAGTAGATTAAGGTTTTCAAAGTTGAAAGATTGAAAAGTTTTCCTTCTCATCTTAGATTGCATTTAGGAAGTTGTATACATACATCTCGTGGTGATCCTTAAAGGCAAACTGCTAAGCAAGATCAACATTAAAATAAATCCAATTTACATAACAACGCTTTGTAACATAACGCAAACATCTAGAGGTCTAGGTAGAGACGTGTTCCGGCGTCGTTAAACATAGTGACTGTCGATCTCTACGAAGGTGGGTGATTCCTCCTGAGAGTCGGTAGCACTAATACGGACTTGTGCTCCCACGTACCGTCGCGTATATATTGGGAGACCCCTATAGGCAATTATCCTTTATCCATAGGAAGCCGTGTCAGCCGCCCTACTGATCGCGATGCAGTGAACACAGCATTCACGAAGATTGACCACCCGTACCGTAAAACGTATTCTGTGGTTTCGCGAAAAGTTTGGCACACCCTCTGCCTAGAACTCCAGAGCAGTTTCTTTTGGCCTTTTTCAAACTCTATAACTGAAAAAGTCCAACCGAGCATTTGTCACTTCGGGCTCGTTAATACATCGAAGGCGACTAGAGTCATCTTTAGCTTTTTCTCGACTCTTAAAACATGAAAAAGCAAGTTTGTGTCTAAAAGCGTCGTTAATAAAATTTATTTTAAGCGGAACAAAATCACCTGTTATTCCCACGTTGATCTTTCAGTTGAAAAGTATGGAGCCCACCAACCAAGGAGGCAACCTTGGCGGAAGTCCAAATCCCTTCTCCTCTTGGGGAGATGTTGGTGCGCCTCATATGGCGACATTGTCACTTCCAGGATTGACAATTGGCCTACCTATATGGCTCTTTTCAACTAATGTAGTCCAGATCGCCATTAATCCTGAACAGTCGAATCAACAGTCAGAACAGTCTAGAACTACCCACCAGCCTTCCACTTCTTACAATACTTCCTCTGATCCTTCATCTTCGCAAGGTAGAGCTGGCAAAAGTCAACCTCCCAAGGAGAAGAAGGAAAAGAAGAAGAAAGAAAAGAAGCAAAAGGAGCCTATGGCGAAGGCGACTGGGGGCAAGCAGAAGACAGCTGACAAAAACTCACACACTGCACCGACCGGGCCTAAATCGCCATGTGTCATATGTAGAGGAGACCACTTCCACAGAGATTGTCCCTGTATTCCTCGGATACTAAGGGACTGGTCCCCTCGTTTGCACAATTCGGGGGCATCAACCTCTGACAATCAAGTTGATTGCTTTCCGTCAACCAGCGAAAGTGAAGGATCAAGACAAAAAGGGGGAGTAAGATTCCCCTGTATGTTGTGTGAAGGCAGTCATGCCATCCACCGTTGTCCCTTCTTAGACGAAGCGAAGAGAGTTTTGGAAGATCGTCCGGTTTCACCGGTAAAATTTCCTCCTGGATACAAAAAACTCGTGCCAAGTCCTTCGTTGGTTGAAAATACAGCTGGCCCGCTCAAGTGGTCGGCTGAAGCGTCAGTCACTGAAAATGAACCTACTGAATCCAGACCGGACGAAAGTCCAAAGGTCGATAAGGCAGTTGACCCGGTTCTACCTTCAGAAGTTTCATCTTCAAATGACACCGTCGCCGAAGAGTCATCTTCATGCGACACCCTCACTGAAGAGAATAAGGATGACACCATCCAGGTTCTTTTCATTAGCACCGACTCTGATGAGCGTCAGGGCAATGCGCCCATTCCTTTATCGCAGGAAGGAACATCATCAGGGTCATACCCGGCCGTATATTCGGTCCCACCACCAAGCAACCTGGTTGTATCCTTTGATTGGAATCAACTAGGCAGACCCCGGTTACCAGCCAGTATACCATTCAGAATCATTGTCCAGATCTATAGAATGATTATGGCTGGTACTATCATTGATGAGGGGGCGTCTGTGAGTATCCTTTCCTCTGTTGCTTGGAAAGCACTGGGTTCCCCGGCGCTTTTACCTGAGTTAAGAAATCTCTCAGGTTTTGATAAAGGAACCAGTCGACCATTAGGAATCCTCCCCAATGTGCCTGTTACATTGAAAGGGAAGACCGTCAATTTGAACGTGATGGTCGTCCAGGGACCCTTGGATTATAACCTACTCCTTGGACGTGACTATATTTATTGCATGGGAGCGATAGTCTCCTCACTCTTTAGAGTAATGTGTTTTCCACACGAAGGAAGGATGGTCAAGCTCGTAGACCAACTTTCGTTTCTGGGATCTCGCATCGCAAATAGTCAAATACCATTCCTAAATGGTCTGTTCACTCAAGATTCGCCTCCACCCCCAGTCCTACTTCCCGATGAGTGCGAGTGATTCGGAAAGAAAGACTGGAACCCAGGGGGCATGCACCCTGGTCTGCTTCGGGCAGAAGAAACCCCGGGTATAAGGCAAAATTTCCGCAGAAGAATGGACTAGTCCGTACCCCGTCCGGCAGTGGAAAGGAGGGTTGTTCTAGGATAAAATTCTTTTGTCAAAGTTATGTGAGCGAAGCGGTCACTCCATTTGTCTAAAGAGGTGGGCTCTACTAAGGAGGGGGTCCATTTGTGACAGCAAGAAGTAATCATCTTTGGGGAAAAGCAAGCCTCACCCATTAAAACAAATGTTTTGAAGGATAAGTAGGGGCAGCCTCCAAAGAAGGAGACTCTGTTGTTGTGACAGAGGGTAACCATCTTTGAGTAACCCAATGATAGACATCGCCGAAGAAAGAGATTGATTTGCGGCAGCAAATAGAACCCTCTTCGGATAATAAGAAAGAGACAAGCCTCCCTCAATAATACCAATGTTTTGTCTTTGAGTAGTGTTCTTCTCCTGTCACAAATAGCTGTTCGTTAAAAGTTGGGCCGACGGGAAGACTGAGTACCGCGTAAGACCCCTTAAAATAACGAGAAGACTAGTATCGTTAACATTAGATTGGCAAGATGACAAGTAGCTGTGAACACCCAAAGAAAAACAGAGGTAGGGGAGAGGAGGGGCAGCCTCGAAATTCTATCCTATGTCTGGGGGCATGCAAACTTTTGGAATGTGAGCGAGGGACGACTATTTATTTTTTTAAATTTTTAGGTCCTCCCTTTAAACCTATAGGTCTAACCCTTTAAACTCGTAGGATTAGCCGATTCCGACCTTGCATGAAGAAAGTCTGTGGGGCAAAGGTAAAAACTTGCCAAAAAATTGGAGCATAGCTTCGTGAGATAAAGCTCCTTAAAAAATAGCTATCTCACAGGAGGCGTTCTTATTCTATGACTGGTATATCGAGCAGTTTTAGCACATAGTTCATGCTCGTTAAAAAATAAACGCAAGATCGAGCAGTTTTAGCACATAGTTCATGCTCGTTAAAAAATAAACGCAAGATCCGAGCAGTTTTAGCGCATAGTTCATGCTCGTTAAAAAATAAACATAAGTTTATGAGCAGGCTTTCCTTTAGAGTTCAAGCTCATTCAGAAAAAATGAACCGGTAAATACCCTTTTGAGATCGTAAATTCATCAGCCATAAAAGCCTTGGTCGTGTTTGTGCACCGTCACCTCCACTTTTCATTTGGCCGATCATTCACCTCCATTTGTGTGTTTACCTCTTTTGAGAAACAGCTGCGAAGAGTGATTTCACCTAGCCATCCTTGTGACACTGCCGTGATTGGAATATTACAACTTGTACCTGGAATCTGCTGCTATCCCTGTTTATCACTCGTTCCTCAAAAGACGAGTCTTCTTTGAGCTCTTTTCACTGACTCGTAAAATATGAAAAGTTTGCCGAGTTTTGGCCTTCCAGCTCGTTAAAGCGACCGGAAGAGCTATCCCTCCTCTAGATTTTAATCTTTTTGGACCTGAGGGATTATTGCACAAAAAGATCGAGCGCTTGTTTTGTTCGGCTCGTTAAAGCAATCGAAAATTCATCCCTTCTGTATTGTTTTATACTTTTTCGGACTTAAGGGATTAGATGACGAAAAAGGAATTATGGAGTTAACTTTCTGTACCTTTTCAGACTCTCTAAAAATGAAAAGGACCGAGTTTTCCTTGTCGTTAGACTCGTTAAAATGATTAAATAGCGACAAACTTGTCTTTAGACGAGAACGAGTTTCCCTATCGCTAAGCTCGTTAAATCATAGCGATGGGCTTGCCCGAAGGGCAGGTTATAGAACAAGCATATGTTATCCTCCTCAAGCTTGACAAAAATAAAGAGGTACTGGTCAGAAATGACTGGGGAAAAATTGGGAGAACATCAAAGCTTAATGGTAGCAAATCGCTCTTGAACATGACACTTTTCTTCCGTACCACATCGGGTTGGGTTGTCTCATTCACCGGTCTCATCACCATGGTCTTCGCCAAACCATCCACATTTTGGGGTAATGCTACCGATCCATCGCATCAGTGTCGTTATATGTTCAAGAGAGGTCATTCTGAAAGTGTCAACCGTGTCCCATCCACTGCCATACATTATCCTTCATCCATTCATGATCGCCACCCTGAATCATATGTCACAGTTTGTTTTCACCTCCACTAAAATCATTAGCTCCGTTCCGTGTCATTGATGTGGGATTCATTAAGGCCCTCCTTTGACGGATCGCTTCTTGTCGACTTCAGCTCATTATCCAAGAAGTTGATCTAGGAACACCCCCATCAGTACTTTGAAGCTTGCATGCCTCAATGGCAAGTTTCTCACTTCCGGCGACAGGTATACATCAATGACCTTCGACCAGAAGATTTTGCGTGGCGTTCGACGCCAAGTCCTTTATTCACGCCACGTGAATTGTGCTGCAGTACCTTGAGGGTCATTATCATTATCGGTGATTCCTCTCGCGCTTGTTAACGGTTTTCATCATTGACCGGTAATCAAGCGATGTCTTTCCATGTTCGACTTCAGCGAAATTCTCACATGGATCAACTTGTACTTAGAGTGAAGATCGAATGAGTCTGAAGACCCCGGATCTAGTTTCATCCATCCGGGCTGCGATATATATTCAGGAAATATAAAAGCATTTATCATGTACATCATTGCAGCAGATGATCATCCTATTCAAAGGATGATAATTTCAGCAGAAAATTATCATTCTACCATCAGACGATCGTCTGTTCTATGTACCAAAATGTATTTATAAAGCTGAGCATGGGAATGCCCGCCTCAGCTAGATCATGAAAACAGAATGAAAAATAATGTATTGTATTGTATTGTATTACAGGGCACCTCTCAGCACTTGAATGAACTTCGGACCCTCTGGATAAAGCATTTCACCCGATAAACGGCCTCATACTTTAGGGGGCAACTGTTATAGACATTTTTGTGCCTCACAGCATGGAGCATGAAATGTCGATAATTACAAGGATCCAAAGTCCCTAAACATGTTGTTCTTACCCCTAGAGGAACAAGGTCAGCAAACCACAGCACTTCCCATCAGTTCTCCACCTGAAAACACTTAAAAACAGGCTATTTTTGGATCATGTCAGCTGCTCCACTGAGCATCTGCGCTGAATGTCAACTGCTCCTCCTTGTACCTGCGCTGAAAGTCAACTCTAATGAAGGCTACCTGCGCTGGGCGAGATTGGCCAAGTGGCACAGTCATTCTGCAAGGTGTCAATTGCCCAGGAAGCTTCCAAACTGACACTTGGTTCAAGGAATTCGCCCTGTGATGAGTAAGAGGTACTTGATCTCCATGTGTAAGCAAGGATCTCCAAGTGGACTTAAGAACTGAAGATTAACTGAAGAGGGAGAGGACACAAGGCAGCTTTATGTCAGTCTCAAGCTGACTCATCCTTTCTCCTTCTACCCTATATATAGAGCTCTTCTATGAGGTCTAGGGAGGCTGGAATTTTGTGCAAAGCAAGGAAGTGCTGTTGGTTTACAGTTAGAGCTATTGGGTGATTGCTTTTATAGAGGGGAAGAGGAGATTTCTTGCTGCTGGGGAGGTGCTGCTAGATTGGAGCCATTTATGGTTGTAACCTTCTCAGAACCTTTTTCTTCTATCAATAAAGCTTTGATGTTCTCCTATATACTTGTATTGCAATGATGTATTGTTTTTATCTGTATATTTGATTCATTCTAATCCATGCATCAGTTATGAGTACATGTTTCTTGTAGTTTCCCTCTCTTGTTTTTGCAGGATCTTTGTGTAGCTGGGCCGGCAAAAGAAGTAAGGAGCTGGGAACAAGAGGCAAAGAGAGAAGACAGGATCGACAAAAGCGAAAGACATCGGTTGGTCAATCTTTTCTTCTTTCTTTGTACTTTCATAAAGGAAAAATATCAAGGCTTTACTTTCAGTTGTTGCTAAGGAACTATCACCCTTAGAGTAGGGATAGGGTCATTCCGAGTCGGATACTTTTCCCCACAACAGTAAGCATGACCCTCTACATGGCTGTTATGTGTATTGTGAATCCATATTCCTGCCCCTGCTCCTAGTTTATTAATAGAACCATCAAACTCTAAATACCATGTGATTTCTTGCTTGTGGTTAGTATTAAGAGTTTCAACCATTTTAGGAGTGGGCAGATGTGAGTATTCTATTTCATTGAGTTCCTCTTGTATGCTGGTTGCTTTGGCGGTTTTGACAGTTTCTTGGGTATGGGCAACCGATTCTTCATTTATGCATGTTTCTTGTTCTAAAGGCAAAGGCTTCTCATCAGTGGGAGGGCAGCTATCATTATTGAACAATATAAAGGTATCCATATCAGAATGGATTGAGTAAATGGGAAAGTTTTGGGGTTTTTCCTCCCTACTTACCACATACTTCATCAGTGTTTCTCTATACAGTCTCTTTGGTTGCCCAAAGACTGAAATAGTGGCATAGGAGAGGTCTAGCTGGAGAGATCCTTGGAGTTTTGCTCCCCAAGATCTTGATAAGAGCATGCCATACTTTGGTGGAATGTCAGCAACCACCACGTCCATTAGGATCGTTTTGTTGGGAAATTGGACTAAAGACACACAAAGGTCTTTGATTAAGCCTAAACACTCGACCTGACTAGAATCAAATGAGAATAAGTTTTTGTAGGGTCTAGTGACATCAAGGTTTAGCTTCTCCATTACAGCTTTGGGCATTAGATTGTGTGAGGCACCTGAATCAAACATAGCATTGTGCAACACTTTATCATGAATGTGAAAACTCACATAAAAGGGTAGAACAGCTCCATGTCCTGATTTACCATTGACTTCAGGACCAAAAAGTAATTCAGGCTGATTATCTAAGACATTAACATCATCCCTGTTCTCTGGTATTTGCAGTGATCTTTTGATTTGTTGTCTGTACACATCATGTTTGGCAAGCTCAGAGAGAGGAATAGATATCTTTAATTTACCAATTTCTGCTTCTAAATCAAAATGTTTTTCTGACTGTGTTTTAGTATTGTGACTAGCAGATTTCCCCTTTTCAATTGTATCTTCAGTGATCTTCTCTGGGTTAACAGTGATTTCTTGAGATTGTTCTATTTTGGGAAGGCTTTGAGAAGTGCTATTTACATTGTCTTTTGAGGGAAAGGATACAAAAGGTAGGTTATTAGAGGGCTGCATGTCAGATACATCCTCTATGGTCACTTATTTTAATTTTGGGTCTATTTTATCAGCAGGTTCTGTGATAGCGGCCTTGTCTTTTACTTTCTTAGGCTACTTGGCATCCTTTGGCTTGATGGGAGCAGACACATCGATGGTTCTTGTTCTCAATTTGTATTGTTTATGGACTTCGTAGACAGCTGAATCATAGCCTTGTTTGAAGTCAAATGACTCTCCAGACTTGGTTTGAAATTGATTTATATCATGGTCATCTTGGTCTTCTTGGGTTAGGAATACTTGTTGTTCACTCTTCAAACCCATCAAGTTTATGTGAGTGTCCTCTATCTTCTCACTAGATGTGGATGCTTTAGCATAGTTTTCATGAAAAGGAGGTCTTATATCATGGTCAAGACTTGCCCTTCCAACATTTGGGTTCTGATTTTTTCTAAAGTTTGGATTTCTGATAGGATTGTTTTGCTATCCTTCCCATGAGGCTTTTCTTTCAATAGTTCCCATTCTATTTTCAAAGCTTTCCATGCCTTTGATGATTGTGTCCAATTTTTTCTCAAAGGCTGAAGGTTCATCTTTGAAAGTGGTTCTTCTCTCAGCTCTTGCTCTATTTCGCTTGGCAATCAGATTTGCCTCCACACTAACAGCTACATTCTGCATGTCTGCTAAGGTTTGAGGGGCTCTTTCTCTTAACTGATAAGCCATATCTAAATCAAATCCATCAGGGAATTTGTATAAAGCAATATCAGGTGGAGGTCTAAGGTTTTGTGGAATAGCGTTGTAAACATTGTTAAACCGGGCACAATAGTCTAAGACAGCTTCTTGAGGGCCTCTTTTGATAGTGTCATACTCGGATAATATGTGCAGAGGGTCCTTCTTCTTTTCCCATTTGTTAAGAAATGCTTGGTAAAGGGCCTCTGGGTCAGCTATGGAATTTGCAGCAAGAGCTCTAAACCAGGGCCTTACATCTCCTGTTAAACTTTGGACAAAAATTTTCATTCTTACACTATCATCATCTATTTCATAACTCTCAAAATAGTCCTGCATTTTCTTGGTATGTTGCAGGGCTGTGCCAGAACCAGTAGCATCAAAGTATGTGATTTTAGTTTGATAGTCCTGAGGCATAGCCCCTGGATTTGCAGGTAACTGTAAAGGTGCATATTTGTTAGCCATATTTACAGGGATAAGTGGAAGGGCTGGAACAGCTGGAAGAGCTGTAATAACAGTGGTGGTAGTGGTAGTATGCGCAGTGAATGGAGGTGTGGAAAAGGTGCTTGGAGAGGTGGATGATGAACAAGGGGAAGTAGGGGTTGAACGAAACAAAACTTTAACAGGGGTTGGAAAACAGCTTGGCTGAACTATTTCAGGACTAGAATCAGCAAACACTTCTTGTTTTTGTTTGCTAAGGCTTCTAGAGATTAAATTGGAATTTTCAAAAACAGCTGGTGGATTTGGGTCTGCATTTGACCTAGTATTATATGTTTTCTTCTTGGGAGCCAGCTTCTAACTTGTTTTTTGGAATTTTCTGAATAAGTTCCCCAGTGGAGTCGCCAATGATGTTATCACTCAGGTTGTCCCTTGGATCCTTAAGGGATACGGCCGAGGTAACCACAAACCAATCTTTGGGCTACAGGTCCTAGCCTACCTGCAGTCAGAGATGGCTCTCTCTTTAAAATTTAACTTTGTTTTGGGTTGATTTTAGGCTAGTTATGGTGTGCATGGGTTTTGTTTTGATTTTGGTGGGAAGGAGATGTTTTCAAACAGAGTTGAGATGCATAGCGTGAGAAGTTCAAACCATTGGGCATGGAGTCATGGATTAGGGCTTGCTATTGCGTTTTCTTGGTCACAAGAGAAATATAGAGCAGGATAGCTACACATAGAACAATATCAGGCTGGAATAAAGATGGAATGAAGGTCAAAAATGAAAGGCAACTAAGAATCTTTCATTAGCTAACAGAGAGGGAAGGTGGATGAAAGTTTGTCTAGGAGCAGTCAAGAATTCCTAAATAATAGTCATATGTGAAAGAAACAGGGTAAACATGATCATTTAAGTATGCATATTCATAACCATTTCTGAAGAAAACATATAGAAATAACAAGAACTGAGCATAGGGTGTAGTCAAGCAAAACCTAAGCTATTCTTCTTTCTTGCTATTTAGATGGTAACAAAATTGTGCATAAACATATGTAAACTGTAAACATGGATAGGAAAACACTTATTGAGCCATGTAGTAGCACAGGAATTCCACAGTCACTCTTTGGCCATTAAATAACACAACAGTCAATTCTTCATCCAAAGCATTCCAGCAGTCTTTGATTACAGAGCTTCTCAAAAATACAGCGTAAGTCCAGAATGAGGATTATCAACCAACCAACCCTTTAAACAATGAATTAGGGTGGTTTATATAGGGAAAATATCTAAAAATATCTATTACAGCAGACCTTAAACAGGTTTAAGGGAAATGAGTTCTTTAACCTAATCTTGTCCTGAAATTAATGCAAGAAAATATCTTTGAGCTACGCTATAGGCAGCTGTATCAAAATGAGTTAATATCTGTCCTTATGGCTCTGTTCTACTCATTTAGCCATAACTGTGCTTTGGGCTTTGATCCCCTGCTCTTGAGTGGTTTGGATGCGCATTAACTATGATCTGAGAGCCTTAAATGGCTTCACCGCTTTTTTTGACTTTGCTTGGGGGCCTTTAATGTTCACCTGCTTTGATATTGCCGATCTGATACTCTTTGCCGCTTCACTGATACTCTTTGATTTAATCTGGGCTTTATCTTTCCTCTGATACTCTTTCACAGTTGAATCGGGCCACTTTTTCTCCCTTGATATGCTTGAAACTGTCAAATCGCCCTCTTTCTGCCCTTTCAAGGCAAAAATAGCTGCTGCAAATGCTTTTCATGGCATCTAGAATGCTATCGGCGCTGGCCGATTAAATATGAACCTTTATGAAGAAATCCTGTCAAATTGCGAATTTTTGGGTCTTGTAGGTAGCCGAGCCATAGGCAGCCTTCCATTTTGATCATTTTTTCTTAGCGATGCGCGATTAGTGCTAAGCACTAATCGCGCATCGAAAACTGCCTCAGTTTTTCATTCCGGGCATCCTTCGCTGTGATTTTCGCGCTTCGCGCCCTTTTTGGTGATGATGTCAGCATGACGTCAGCGGTGGGTCCTGGTACAGTAGGGTGACGTGGCAGGGTGACGTTAGCATGGTGACGTGGCAGTACGGCAGGTGACGACGTGGCACAGGACACGGTGGCGGGGTAGGGATGGAGGCAGATGCAGTGGAAGCGACACGTAGTAGTGGGGGGTCGACGCAGAGGTGACGTGAGCAGCTGACTTGGCGCTGACGTCAGGGGCGGAGAGACAGAAGGCGGTCTGCGGTTTCATCGGACCGCCTTCTGTACGAGAGTTGTATGTGTCAGAGGGGCTCCGATACAATAAAAGGCGGACACACGTCCTTCTGTACGACGGCAAAACTGTCGTGCCATCGGATGCTAACTGTCGAGTGACGGGGCGGCTCCGAAATCACCGAGGGCCATTGGATCTGGGAGGGCGGATCGGAGGGCTGTCGGAGCGTGGAGCTAGCGGCAGGTTTATGTGCGGGGGCCCGCCCGAATATTAAATTAATATTTATATGGCGGGGGTTAAAAAACTTTAGGTTTGTGGGTTTTTTGCGCCGGAAGTAAAAATGATGAAATTTTATGGGTAAAGGGGTGAGGAAAGAGGTTATTAACTTAACCAAATGTTGAGTTAATCCCAGGGTTAGGACGCGGATGGGTCAATAGTAGCCCCAGGTGGACTATCATTTCCCAAAACCATATATGCATAGCTATAATGCTATAAGGTGGGGTATGTATTATTTTTGGAATTTTATATAGTTTTTGTATAATAGGGGATAAGGAAATGATCTAGGGAGCTAGATAATAGAGTTAGGAGTTAATATGAATTTTTGAGGTGAAGTGTAGGGGAGAGGCTAAGTTTGTGAACTGAAACTTAGACATAGGAAATGAATGGACTGCGGAGAAATGATTTTTACACAAGAAATGTGGCTTCTTTTCACTGAATAAAGTCAAAGCTTGACTTAGTTTTTGACAAAAAATGAAGTGATAACAGGACTGATTGGGCAGATCCCAAGGTCCTCAAGGGGATGTTAGTGAGTGATTTTGGGAATAATAATAAGGGGGGGTTATACATGCCTTGCTTGAGCTCCTCCAAATGAAAAAGTGCCTCACAACTGTGATCTGAATAGATATAACACTTGAAAACATGAAATGGATCACATAGCTTGATTCTGCAACCACAAAACTACTTACCCAGCCTACTTACCTAGCATTTTTTCTTCTTTTTGCATGGGTGCACTTGGACTTGTAGACCCTGATTATCTTCTTTTCTTTTAACTGCCCTCCTATCTAAGTGTACCCTTATCTCTTCCAAGGGCCCAGATTAAGCAGTTGGGCTCCTTCATTTCTCTACCTAGCTACTAATCTGCCAAGCTTAAGCTATTTGGACAGATATTCATTCTCTATCTTCTAAAACAAGTAATTTAAACCTAGGGAAGCCAAGATTAAGTTGTTTGGCTTTCCCTTACCTGTAAAACTCTTCAAAAATGGTATGATTCTTCAAAAATGGAACTTCTTGGAAATATGGAACCTTGCAGCATGAAAAGATGACATATTTGGCATGTAAAACAGTCAATCATGAATATGAAACCTATTGCAATAGGAGGCTAACATGGTCTTTTCTCCAGAGACCGCTAGCTTTTCTACTCCATTTTCAAGAACCACAGAAGTTTTGAACCCATCAATAAAAGTGCTACCTTGAAGCTTGTATAGATTTCCAATCCGAACTCCCTGCATCAATACCAGTGCTCCCATAACCATATTGCAGGTATCTTTTTTGAACACTGTTTTTACACCTGCATCATCCAACTTGCTTATAGAAATCAGATTTCTGGCCAATGCAGGAATATGAAAAACACCTAGAAGTGTTCTAATCCTTCCACCTTGCAACTTCAACTTGACTTTTCCACGACCAATGATTCTATCCTTTTTGTCATCCCCTAAGAATACATCACCACCATCATATTTCTTGTACTCAGACCCACTCTCTATGGGGAGTGAAGTGAAAGGATGCAACTAAGTCAATCAACCATGCCTCATGATTTACATGTGTACCTGAAGAAGAAGCCAAGTACACATCCCCAACTTCATCTAAGGTGGTTTTTGCCTATGAAGAAGGAGTATCATCAAATCCCTTTCCTTTCTCAGGAGCTTTATATTCACAGTCCCTTTTCAAGTTCCCTTCCTTTCTGCATTTCCAACACACCTTTACATGTTTTCTTGGAGATTTATATCTCCCTCTAGATTTAGATCTCCCACTCGAGGACTTATTTTTTTTTCTACTCTGGGACTATCCTCATCTAGACAAGGCATCACCATTCTGGCCCTCCATATTTTTCCATCTCGTCTCCTCCAATAGCAAGGATGAGACTATTTCATCAAATTGCAAGGTAGTTCCATTGCTACCTATTGGAACAACCAGACTATCCCACGAATCTGGTAGAGAACGCAACAAACTGGTGCACTTATCTTCATCTAAAATTTTAATATCAACATATAATAACTGGCTTACCACAATATTAAAGGCATTCAGATGCTCTGTCACCGAGTCTCCATCTTTCATCCTCAGGTTATATAACTTTTTCCATAGGAACAATTTATTCACTAGATACTTATATTGGTACAAAGTCCCTAACTTGTCCCACAAAGCCTTCACTGTAGCTTCCCCTGATATATTGAGTAATACTAAATCTGAGACACACAATCGTATTGTGCTCTTTGCCTTTTGATCAAACTTTGCCCAGTCTTCCACTGACATTATTGTTGGTTTATTACTCGAATCTACTGTGATCCACTAATATTTGTCCACCAATAGATCCTCCATCTTGAGTTTCCACAACTCAAAACTCTAACCATTAAATTTCTCGATCTCTATCTTTCCACTGCTCACCATCTTCTTTCACCACAAGAATCGATCCCGCAGATCTCCCACTGAACAGGGTCTACTACACGCCCGAGCAAAACTCCTCAGTAGAAAAGGTGTCCCCTTGAAGCCAAAAAACCTATGATACCAAATGTTGGTTTTAACCCCGTACAAAAATTACCTGCATAAGAGTTCTAAAAAAAACAAAAAATAAACAATGGTGAGAGAACAAAACATAAAATAGATATACACAAATATTTTCCCCTGAATCACAAAACTGGGACTACTAGATTGATTTTTCATTATATTCCTTTCAATGTTACAATACATATATATAAATTCCAAAGCATCCATAAACCCCAATCCATTAACCCTGTATTAGAACATAACCATAGTTCCCTTGACCGAATCTACAAAATTCCATGGACAGAAAACCATCATGCCCAAAACCTTGTGTGAAATCCATGAACAAAACCATAGGTAGGTCTGCCCACCTAATATAGGGTCCAAAAAAAATTTCCTGGGGCGCTTCCCAGGACCCCATAATCCCCTTGATGTGCATGGAACAACCTACAGGGGGGCTACCGTGCCCCCTATGATCCCCCCCATGTGTGTGTTAGTTGTGGAAAGAATATAACACACACCCAACATAAATACTAATTGATCTAGACATATTTGTTCCATATGCTCAGCAAGTCGCCTTTAGCATCATTGGGGTGATCATCATGGCAATTTTGACCTAGTTTTTCCGAGAGCATGGTCACTTGCTGCAATTGTGCTTCGAAGGTATCAAATGGGGCAAGAAGAAATAAAATAATAGGGGACCACCTTCTTCCTCCAATGTTATGGCTTCCCTTCTATGTTTTTCCCCCTTCCCTCATGGTCCTATCCCTCTCTTTGCTCTACCTCTCTAGCTAAACATCTTCATCGCAACCCCAACCCACTAATACTAATTCCTAGCTTCCTTTGATGCACTATGAGCCAATGAAACAACCAATCCCTAGCAACTAGCTAAAGAATTCTAGTGCTGCAAGAGCCACACTTATTTTAGGGGAGCCCAAACCTAGTAAAATTTGCCTCCAATTTTTTTCAAGGTGCTTTCACCAAAGGGTCGTTGTTGCTCTGCTCCAACAATTTTTCCACCATCCCCAATAGCTCGACACCAAATATGGAGTTGAAGTTACTAGAACTTTGAATACACATCAAAATCCCCAATTTTTCTATACTAGAGGGGGATACCCCATCCACCATCCTAGTTCTAAGCAAACCCACTCACAACAACATCCCTTGAATAGAAATGTGCCACTAGGAAAACATTAAAATCATTGCACCTTCTATTTTTTTTTCAATGAGATGGCCTTGAAATCTCATGCTAACATCCCATTCAAATGTCTCTAACCTTGAAATCCAAGCAAAATCAACTAACCCACAAACACCACCACTATAGGTATGGGATTCTCTTGTGCCCATACTACCATTACAAGAGAATTGTAAATCTTATAAACCAACACTTACGAATAAATTCCTCTGCTATTTATGAGGCAAAATTACACTATAAAATTTGAGGAAACCATTACGAGAACTTACCAGAGTGACTGAGGTTGGCCATTGGGTTAATAAATCCACTCTCATAAACCAATTTTATGAGAATCTCTCTCACTTCTCTGTACCCAATCCCTAATGTAGTCTCCAGTTAAGTGTCTCTCCAGGATCCAAGATATGGCACAGATGGCCTCTAGTAGTGCGCTAAGGAAATCCCCACTTACAGACAATAATCATTATCACTAAGTGCCATGAATGAAGAAGCTTGCACAGGTTGGTGACCTGCAAAAATGCTTCATTATGCTTGCCACATTTATGACCACCCATACCCAAACTTACAAAAACTAGTAATTTTCCCATCCACTCACATATAAGCTTTTTATGCACCATATCCAAACTTCTTTGTTGTGTATGCATGCGTTGCACATGCCACATGTACGAAGGTTCAAATTTCGAGAGGGAGCTAAGGCATATTGTGATCCCCATCATAACTTCGATCATCCACCCCTATCGGGCCTCTTTATCCCTCTCCATGATGCTACTAAATTGCTAACTCAAGTTATTGGTATTTTGTGGTGGCCAATTTTACATAATTTCCAGGCTAAGATCCTACTATCAGAGCGAGGTTGAAAGTATTTCCACTTTCTTCCTATTGTTAGAAAGTTTTGGTTATGGATAATTTTTCTCCAACACGAAGTTCTCTTCATGAGTTTAGTGATAAAATTTTTGATGAAATTCTTAGAGAAGAAGAAGAAAGAGAATGTAATGAAAAAATACAATCTGGTTTTCACATTGTCATCCATGATAAATCTATTACATTATTAAATGAACATAGTAAGTCTGGTTCTTGGTCTTTACCAAAAGTAGACCCCAAAGATGTCTATACAAATCTGGGATTATTAGACACTATACAATACTGGAGATATAAGGTTAAAGAAGAGATTCTACAAACCTCTAGTAATAATCGTCTGCTTCAAACAATGAACATTTTCAAGCAATCTAAGTTTACAGCTACACTAAAAGATGGTCTCAATTTTTCTCATTTTGGTCATATCCAAATTGGAATTTAGCCACTACATAGAAAAGGTCAAGACGTCACTGTCTTCTCTTGTGTTTTTGATCGCCAATGGAAAACTTTTCATAAAGCTTTAATTGGAGGATGTCAAGGAACATTAGCCTACGGTCCAATTTCTTGGTCCTGTGTTCCTAATTTTTCTATTTCCTTAGATGATCCTAATGCCATCAATGCTCTAATGCTCGGCATCCAAACACATGGATATGATGATTTTGAAGATAATAGCAATAATGTTGCTATTCATTGGCGATGTGTCGTCAAATTTTATAAGAAGACCACTCTTTCTGTTGTCCAACAAGTTTCTGAAACCTCTGAGTTAACTACTCTAATCACTCATGACTATGGCTTAAATCTTGTTGCTCCTCAAATGATATCTTATCGAGATCTTAAACCACCAATAGAATGGGTCACAAATTGGGATTCTATTCATACTTCTCCCTATCCATAGCCTATTACTGCTCAAACTTCTATTCGAGAAGATTACAACCTTGTTCGAACTCGTTTCCTTCCCCAATCAGAGTATGCACAATCTGAGCATGGTGGACCTCCTCCTCCTCTTGTTATACAAAACCCTGTAAAAACTGAAGTCACAGTAAAACCACAAACATCCTCTATTGCATCTATTCCTGAAGGATCACTAAGTCATTCATATGATCTTACTTTTGATTCGAACTTCATGCATATGCTATCAAATATGATTGCACAAACTCTTCAGTGTCTGCATTCAAATATTGTTCCTCCTAGAACAATTAATATGCAATCAGCATTCCAAATTCCACAATTTCCACAACCATCTGTATGTAATCATCCTCATTGTTCTCCTATCTTTTGTCAACAAACTCCTAGTCTTCCAAAACCCCATGAAAAACAAGAACAAGATAAAGACAGAAGAAGAATAAACATGATTCGTTTTGTTCGAAGTTCTGGAAATCAAACACAGGAATATACAAAGTGTACTCCTTTTTCAGCTCATGAATAAATTTTGCTTCAATCAGTAGGAAAATCTGCTACAAAAGGTTTAGGATATCCAGAAGAAATCCCCAGCTATAGATTGGATCCTAGGAATAAGATTCCTAGTAAAATATAGCTTCCTTCTGATGAGGAAATCATTCAATTTCTTAGGATATACAAAGGAATAAGTCCTTATGATCCCTCAAATGAATGGTATAAGAAAATATTTAACTGGGATCTGTATACTCATCAACAAGAGTATAGATACTGTGAAGAAATGAAAACCTATTCAAAGAAAGATAGGTCAACAATCAACAAAGTCAACAATAAAAATTGGAAAGCTTGGATGGAACAGAATAACCAATGGATTTATTTTTATGAATTCTATTATCCAAGTACAAATGAAGTAGAAATGGCTTTGGTCAAAAATTTCAAGAATCTATCTTGTGAAGATATAAAAACAAAGAATAAGGAAAATCCAGTTGAAATTCCTGGACCTCTTATCATCCCTCACATAAATGATAAATATAAAAATATGTTGCAAAAATCAAATGTTCTGAAACATTTACAGTCTGTTAAGATGAAAGGGAAACTTTTGTTAGAACACATCTGTCAAAGCCTTAGAGTGAATATGATGCAAGGGTTAGCCTTAGAGACAGAAGTTCCACAACACAAATGGGAATTAATAGATGGCACTATTCGTAGCACTGAGACAGCAATTCCTCCTTGGAAAAATATTGTTATCAGACAAGATGATAACATTTTTAAGTGACTTCCACTTCAGTCTAACCAGTCTCATCTTTCAGATAGGGAATCAGTTGCAGAAACAAACTAGACAAATCTTGCTCTAGATAGTTTGATTAAACATCTAGAAAGAAATCATCAATATGCAGCTAGAGAAAATAAAATGCTCCAAGAAATAATTGATAAAATTCTTCAAAAGGTAGATTTTACCAGAGATCAATTACTAGATGGAATAAAAACTCTTGGATCAAATGATTTGCATATTGCTAAAACTATTGATGTTTTAGAAACAGGGATTAATGATAATTCCAAATGGATTGGAAAAGTACATTCAGTAGCAGATAAGAATCAAGATATGATGACAAGCTTAAAAACATCACTTGAAGTAGTAAAGAAACAAGTTTGGGTTGTCTCTGCTTCTGTTGAAAGTTTGAAAATGAAAAACACTCCTAATCCTACTTTTAAAACTACTACTTATTTCTCAGATCCTCAAGATCAATTGCCTTTCCATGTTGTTCCTACTACTCTTCAATAAAAAATGAAGAATCCTGGTGATATCATTTCTCCTAAACTAGAAACTGCCTTTGTCTATGCTCCTATGGCTAATCTTAGCATGTTTTCCAGTCTAAACTTTTCAAGCCCTGGACATAAAATGACAGTTTCTGAGTGGTTGAAATCAGGAGATGATCCTGATAAGCCTTCAAGTTCTGATACAGTACTCAACAAATTTGAAGCAGCACCCTCTGCTCCTCCTACTCTAGAAGATTTAGAGTTTCTTGTGAATAATTTTTCTCCTCCTAATAAAGAAACCTTTCAGATAGCAAGAGACATTCCTAATCTGATTTCATTTTCTGATGAAGAAGAACCCAAAGATACAACTGTACATAAAGTTACTGATAGAAGCTCTTGGAATTCTTCTTGGTCACCTGCTCCTGATAAAAGAGATTTCATGAAATCAGAATATCATAAAGATTGGTCTGCTTCTTCCACATATTCATGGAACATTGATAATTGTTCTGAAGCAAAAATATTGTCTACATTGAGTTCCATGCTGGTTTTCTACCGCACATATTTAGCAGATGACATTTCTCCAATAAATGCAACCAGGAAAATCATCAGTGGATTCGAAGGATTCCTTGATTCTTGGTGTTATAGACATTTTTGGGCACTGGAACCCCAATCATAAATGTCCATAAACCAAGGGCTCTTAAGTCCCTAAAAGTGTTGTTCCAACCCCTAAAAGAACAAGGTCAGCTGATTACATCATCTCCCAGAAGTTCTCCATGAAAAACTGCTTAGAACTAGTCAAAACTGGACCATCTCACCTGCTCCATGGTCAAAGTGCGCTGCATCCCACCTAAATGCACACGGGAGGTGCGATGCGTACTGAAAATCCCTTCTATGGGGTGCGATGGGCGAGAGTGGACAAATGGCAGGGTCAATCTGCAATGTGGAGGATCATGGAATCTTCCAGAAACTTCTCCTATGACACTTACCTATTTGCATTCGAGCAGGGATGAGTAAGAGATCATCAATCTCCAAGTGGAATCAAGAACTATCAGAGAGAGGACACTAATCAAATCTCAAAAGGTGACTCACCCCCCTTGAAAACATCTATATATGGATCCCTCATCCCAGAGATCTAGAGGCTGGAATTTTGTATCTTGTAAGGAAGTGTTGCTGGTTTCTTGGTGCAACATCATAGTGTTGGGTGATCTAAGCTTTTCATGAGGTGAAGAAGGGCTTTCTTGCTGAGAGGATGACGCTGGGTCAGAACAATTGGTTGTAATCCTCTTTTCTATTCTTGATTATTAATAAAGCTATTCAAGTTTTCCTCCATATTCTTGTATGATTGATGATATATGCATTTGTGTGGTCAATATATATCTGGTCCTATATTTTTTATGATAGTAGATCTCTGTTCTAGGATAGTGTTATGCTGCTTTGATTCCACAGGTGCTCTTTGAAGCTGGGTAGACGAGGAAGCGAGTGGAAAAGATCTATCAGAAGGGAGAGGAATCAAGCAAGGAACCAAGCACAAGACAGAGGTTGGTCTCCTTTATTCCCCTCTTATCTACTTCTCATAAATGAAAACGAAAGTGGTTTTAGTTTGTTTGTTTCTAAGGTAGCTACCGGCCTTAGTGGGACTAGCAGCTCTGCATAGACACTAGATTTCCCGATAAAAAAATGGCGACTCCACTGGGGATCGAATAGATTGTTTGTTTGTCTATATTTGTTTGCTTTATAAACTTACAGACGGAGCCTGAAGTCAAGCCAGCTAGCCTTCGAACTGCATTTGCTATGCAAGTGCAAAGTAGATCAATGTTGCTTCAGTCTATCTCCGGGTTTTGTTTATGAACTGAACAATCGATTTACGAACTCTCTAATTGCCCTTGTGGTGGATCTAGTAACCTCCTTAGATCTACCCCTGTGATTTATTTACTGATTACCACTTGCTCGGCCTAAATCCATGAACTGTGCTGCAAACTGTGATCAAGAACTAGATCAAAAGTCTCGCGCTGTACCATCGCACCCTCTCTTCAAGGATATCAGTATGCATCGCACTTCCCGTGTGCTATAGGTGGGATGCATACTGGAATCCCTGTGTAAAAGGTGCACTGATCAGAAAGGGCTAATTTTGCCTCCATACTTTGGTTTTTTTACTCTTTTCAGCTCTATTCAGGAGTTTTACTGTCTGTAGTCAGTATACCTCTGTGGAAAACTCCCTTCCTTGCCATTATTTTGCCTCCATTTTGCAAAGAACTGTAAATGTTTTTATGTATTGTGAGCCATTTTCAGTTCTCTTTTACAAAGAAGTAGCGTAATTGAACTGTCATTTCTTGATCTGGAAGTGTCGCAAGTGTCGTTTTCAGTCATAGAAGGGAATCTGATTGTTCTTGATAGTCGATTACACTATTACTCTTGTATTTGATTTGGATTAGTAGTTTTTCAAGTGTCAAAAGCAAGTTTTCAATTCCAAATAACAAAGTGTCGTCATTGTCTTCATTTTGTCTTGAAAAGAAACTTGTTAGTAATTTTGCTTTGAAAAATAATTCAGATTTGTGCTTAGCTTTCTTTTTATCATTCACACATTAAGAAGGATGAAAACAAATACATGCATGTGCATTTGCATTTAGACTGTTTGTTGGTTTGATTTAGGACAATGCATATAGTGTGTGCTCTCTGCTCTATGTTGAAAGAATATCGTCTCTCTTTCCTTAGTAGCTAGGATTTTCATTGCAAAAAGAAGATTAAACGATTGTTTATCATCTTAGATTGCATTTTAGGAATTGTATATCTACATCACACGGTGAACTTGAAAGGAAAATTTCTTAAGCAAGATCAACTGTAAAATAAATTTAATGAATCTAAAAATGCTTTGGAACCTAACACACAACATTTAGAAGTCTAGGCTAGAGACGTATTCCGGCGTCGTAAAGCCTGGTAACTGTTGTTTTCATTGCTGGTTGGGTGATTCCTCCACTTTGAGATGATAAGTGCCAGTACGGACTTGTGCTCCCACGTACCATCGAGTATATATTGGGAGACCACAATAAGCTTTATCCTTTATCCATAGGAATCCATGTCTGCCACCCTATTGATCGCAATGCACTGAACACAGCATTTGGGAAGATTGACTTCCGTACCATAAAAAGTATTCTGCAGTTTTGCGATTGGTTTGGTAATCCCTCTATCTAGATTTCCAAAGTAGTCCCTTTCGTTCCTTTTCAGACTCCTTAAAGGAAAAGGTCCATCTGAGCACTTGTCACTTCAAGCTCATTAAAAATCGAAGGCGACTAGAGTCATCTTTTGTTTTTTCTCGACTCTTAAAAATTGAAAAAAAAGGTTGTGTCAAAGCGTCTAAAATTTATTTTAATCAGAATAAACATCACCTTTCCTACATTGGTCTTAGGTTGAGAAAAATGGAGCCCACCAACCAAGGATTTCCCCTTGGAGGAAATCCTAGTCCTTTCTCCTCTTGGGGAGATGTTGGTGCACCCCATATGGCCACATTGTCACTTCCAGGATTGACAATCAGCTTGCCCGTATGGCTCTTCTCGACCTCTGTTGTTCAGAACACCGTGATTCCAGAACAATCAAGTCAACAACTAAATGATACCAGAGTTACCCCCAAACCTTCTACTTCGTCCAATTCTCCCTCTCCTCCTTCCTCTTTGCTTGATGAAGCTGGTAAAGCCAAAAATCAAGTAACTGAGAAGAAGAAGGAGAAGAAGAAGAAAGAGAAGAAGAAGAAGGAGCCAAAGGCGAAAAGGGGCAACCAGGCATCATCTAGAGAAAATCCACACACTGCACCGTCCAGGCATAAATCGCCATGTGTCATTTGCAAAGGAGACCACTATCATCGAGATTGTCCTTGCATCCCTCGGATCTTAAGGGACTGGTCTCCTCGTTTACACAATCCGGTGTCATCAACCTCTGACGATCATGTTGAAAATACACCGTCAACTAGTGAATGTGAAGCCCTTGGACAAAAAGGAAAATGTAAATTTCCTTCTAAACTGTGTGAAGGCGATCACGCCGTCCACTGTTGTCCCTTATTAGACGAGGCTAAAAGAGTTTTGGATGACCATCTAGTTTCACCATTACGGCTTCCTCCTAGATATAAGAAACTCTTGCTGAGTCCGTCACTAGTTGAAAATCTGGCTGACACGCCATTGTGGTCGGCTGAAGCGTCTATCATTGAAGATGAACCCTCTGAATCCACACCAGACGAAAGTCAAAAGGTCGAGGTGACAGTTGACCCAGTCTTGCCTTCAGAAGGTCCATCTTCAGATGATACAGTCACTGGAGAGAACAAGAACGACACCGTTCAAATTCTCTTCGTAAGCATAGACTCCGATGAACATGGGGGCAGTCTACCCGTTCCTTTACCATAGGAAGGAAGTTCGTCAAAGTCATATCCGGCCGTCTATTCGGTCCCACCTCCAAGCAACCTAGTTGTTTCCTTCAATTGGAATCTACTAGGCAAACCCCGCTTACCAGCTAGTGTACCATTTCGAATCATTGCTCAAATATATAGAATGGTCATGGCCGGTACCATCATAGATGAAGGGGCTTCTGTGAGTATCCTTTCCTCAACTACTTGGAAAGCGCTTGGTTCGCCATCGCTTTTGCCTGAAATGAGAAATCTAATAGGCTTTGACAAAGGAACTAGTCGACCGTTAGGGATTCTTCCTAATGTGCCGATAACATTGAGAAGGAAAACTGTTCACATGAACGTAATGGTAGTCCAAGGACCCCTGGATTATAATCTACTCTTTGGACGTGACTATATTTATTGCATGGGAGCCATTGTCTCCTCACTCTTTAGAGTAATGTGTTTTCCGCATGAAGGAAGAGTGGTCAAGCTCATAGACTAGCTTTCATTCCCCAGTTCACACATAGAAAATAGTCAAATACCATCCCTGAATGGTCTTTTCATGCAAGGAATGTCACATGAATCCCCAATCTGTCCACCAGATGAGCGCGAGTGATTCGGAGGACATGACTGAAACCGAGGGGGCATGCACCCTTGTCTGTTTCGACAGGAAAACCTTGGGTATAGGGTAGGTTTCCACGAAGGATATATGACTGGTTTATGGGATTAGACTGGAATAAGATTCCTTCGTCAAAGTTATGTGAGTGGAGCCAGTTGCGCCACTCACCTTTGTTTATTTCGGTAGACATCGCTGAAGAAGTGTTTTGTCCACAGTACGGATAGAACAATCTTTGGTAACTTGGAAATTTTTCGCTATACCTGGGGGCATGCAAACATTTTGGTGTGAAAGCGAAGAGCGACCATTTATTTTTTAAATTTGTAGGTCCTCTAACCCTTTAAACTCGTAGGATTGGTCGTTTCCTAACTTGCATAAAGAAAGGATGCGAGGCAAAGATTTGAAAAATGCCATTTTAAATGAGACATCCTTATTATACAACTGGATCGTGCAGTTTTAACGTGGAATTCAAGCTCGTTAAAAAATAAACATAAGCAATGAGCAAACATTCCCCCAGAGTTTAAGCTCATTAAAAAATGAACCAATTTTCGGTAAATAACCATCGTGAATGTATTATCATCAGCCTTTGAAACCTTGGTCGTGTTCTCATCATCACCTCCACTCTATTTTGGCCGATCATTCACCTCCATTTGATTGTTTACCCTTTGTTAGGAACAGCTGCGAAGAGTGATCCTGTTAGCCATCCTTGTGACACTGCCGTGATAGGAAAATTCCAAACCTTACCTGGAATTAGCTGCTACCCAAATTTATCACTCGTTCCTCAAAAAACGAGTCTCCTTTAAGCTCTTTTAACTGACTCGTAAAATATGAAAAGATTGCCGAGTAATTGGCCTCTCCAGCTCATTAAAGTGAATAGAAGTGCTATCCCTCCTTTAGATTTTAATCTTTTTGGACTTGAGGGATTATTACACAAAAAGATCGAGCGCTTGTTTTGTTCGACTCGTTAAAATTACCGAAAATTCATCCCTTTTGTATTATTTTATACTTTTTCAGACTCAAGGGATTATATGACGAAAAAGGATTATTTGAGTTTTCTTTACATCCCTTTTCAGACTCTCTAAAATTGAAAAGGACCGAGTTATCTTTGTCGTTAAACTCGTTAAAACCGAATAGCGACAAACTTGTCCATACAGACAAGAACGAGTTTCACTATCGCTAGGCTCGTTAAAACATAGCGATGGGTTTGCTCGAAGGGAAAATTATAGAACAAGAATATGTTATCCTCCTCAAGCTTGACAAAAATAAAGAGGTACTGGTTAGCAATGACTGGGGAGAAATTGGGAAGAAAACTTAAAGAAACTTTGTTGGTAGCAAGTCGCTCTTGAACATGACACTTTCACTCCGCATCTAAGTCGAGTTGGGTTGTTCCGTTCACCGGTCATATCACCATTGGTCCATCACACCATCCACATTTGGGGTTAACGCTACCAATCCATCATGTCAGTGTCACCGATATGTTCAAGAGAAGTCGCTCAGAGAATTCACCTGTGTCTCATCGCCACCCTGAACCTTATATCATCAGATCGTTTTCACCTCCATTAAAATCATTTGCTCCGTTCCATGTCATTGATGTGGGATTCACTATGGCCCTCCTATGATGGATCGCTTCTTGTCGACATCAGCTGATTATCCAGGAAGTCGATCTAGGAACAACCCCTTCAGTACTTTGAAGCTTGCATGCCTCAATGGCAAGTTTCTCACTTCCGGCGACAGGTTTACATCAATGGCCTTCGACCGAAAGATTTTGTGTGGTGTTCGAGGCCAAGTCCCTTATTCACACCACGTGAATTGTACTATAGTACCTTGAGGGTCATCATCATTATCGGTGATTCCTCTCGCGCCTGTTAACAGCTTACATCATTGGCTGGTAATCAGGCGATGTCTTTCCATGTTCGACTCCAGAACATATATCACATGGATCGACTTGTACTTTGAGTGAAGATCAAACGAGATTGAAGACCCCGGATCTAGTTTCATCCATCCGAGCTGCGATATATATTCAGGAAAATAAAGACATTAGATGTACATCATTGTTGCACAGATAATCATCCAATCTAAGGGATGATGGCTCTACCAGAATCATCAGTCTGCACACAGACGATTGTCTGTCTTATGTACATGAAAATGAATTTATAGAGCTAAGCATGGGAATGCCCACCTCGGGTAGATCATGAAAATATTATGAAGATAATGTATTGTATTGTATCTTATTACAGGTTGCCTTCTAGCTTGAAAAAACTTCGGATCCTCATGATAAAGAATTTCACCCGACATCAAAAACGATTAACGACCTCATGCTTTAGGGGGCAACTATTATATACATTTTTGTGCACTGCAACCCCAATCATAAATGTCCATAAACCAAGGGCTCTTAAGTCCCTAAAAGTGTTGTTCCAACCCCTAAAAGAACAAGGTCAGCTGATTACATCATCTCCCAGAAGTTCTCCATGAAAAACTGCTCAGAACTAGTCAAAACTGGACCATCTCACCTGCTCCATGGTCAAAGTGCACTGCATCCCACCTAAATGTACACGGGAGGTGTGATGCGTACTGAAAATCCCTTCTATTGGGTGTGATGGGCGAGAGTGGACAAATGGCAGGGTCAATCTGCAAGGTGGAGGATCATGGAATCTTCCAGAAACTTCTCCTGTGACACTTGCCTCTCTGCATTCGACCAGGGATGAGTAAGAGATCATCAATCTCCAAGTGGAATCAAGAACTATCAGAGAGAGGAAACTAATCAAATCTCAAAAGGTGACTCACCCCCCTTGCAAACATCTATATATGGATCCCTCATCCTAGAGATCCAGAGGCTGGAATTTTGTATCTTGTAAGGAAGTGCTGCTGGTTTCTTGGTGCAACATCATAGTGTTGGGTGATCTAAGCTTTTCATGAGGTGAAGAAGGGCTTTCTTGCTAAGAGGATGACACTGGGTCAGAACAATTGGTTGTAATCCTCTTTGCTATTCTTGATTATTAATAAAGCTATTCAAGTTTTCCTCCATATTCTTGTATGATTGATGATATATGCATTTGTGTGGTCAATATATATCTGGTCCTATATTGTTTATGATAGTAGATCTCTGTTCTAGGATAGTGTTATGCTGCTTTGATTCCACAGGTGCTCTTTGAAGCTAGGTAGATGAGGAAGCGAGTGGTAAAGATCTATCAGAAGGGAGAGGAATCAAGAAAGGAACCAAGTGCAAGACAGAGGTTGGTCTCCTTTATTCCCCTCTTATCTACTTCTCATAAAGGAAAACGAAAGTGGTTTTAGTTTGTTTGTTTCTAAGGTAGTTACCAGCCTTAGTGGGACTAGCAGCTTTGCATAGACACTAGATTTCTCGATAACACTTGGCATAAAGTAGAAATTCATTATGATCCTCTCCTCATTCCTTCTTGGGAAACATCTGTGGTAATGAACCCAGATAATACTACATATATGGATCCACAGACTTCATTACCTGTGAATAACATGATTGGTTGTCTAATGGATGGCATTCTTGTCAATTTTTGTGGTTATCCTCAAATCAGTAATGAACTTGTTGCAGTCACACTTACATCCATGAAGCTTACTAATATGCATAATTTTGATGAATATTTTATGGAATATCTCCATCGTCTGCATACTCTTTCTTTTGACATGATTCTAGATCCAAAATGGAAAGAAATCTTCATGCTTCTTTACCAAATTGGGTAATTACTACCATTTTAAATAAGCTTCCTGGAAAGATTGGTGCCTATAAATTTCGTGTTATAAGACAAGCTATTAAGGCTGTCACTTTTGAACTCTGCTCTCAGATGAAAGTTGCTCAAGGTGCCACCAGCTGCACTAAACCACATGGCTATCAACAACTATGTAAACAATGGCATTTACATGGCTCTAAAAGTTTAGAAGGATATGATCGTCGTCGCTCTAAAAGGAAAGCTTACTCTAAGAAAACATTTAGATCCGCAGAAAAAAAAAAGACCATTCATAGAAGGCCTCCCAGAGAATACAAAAAAACACGCCATTTTCATCAAAGGCCAAAACAGAAGAAAATATTTTGCTTCCATTGCAATGAAAAAGGACATATTGCTCCAAATTGTACAAAACTAAAAAAAGACAAACAATAATATGGGAAGAAGAAACAATTTAGCTATAAGAATAAATTTGGCAAGGTAAATATTATTGATCTCCCTTCCAGCTGTGAAGAATTAATAGATTCAGAAAATTATTATGATCTAAATGACTAGATACATGTTGTTTATGAAGAAGAAGATTCTGAAGTTGAATATTGCAAAGATCCACACTGTAATGAATGTTTCCAAGAACTTTGTGAATGCAGTGATCCTGAAATTTTCAAATGTAATGCAGTCAGGATGTTCAGAACACTATCAAATGAAATCTTAGATCATGATGAGCTTTCTAGAAATTATTTTACACAAATGGTTAATGCTAATGATCCAAAACTCAAAGAAATGTATAAAGGATTTCTGATGACCCATCTTCAACAGTCCAAGTCACAGCAATATCAAGAACAACAAAAGTCATAGGTAAATCATCAACATAGCTATATTCCTTCTACTGCCTTATTTTCAGTTGATGGTCTAACAAGACAATTCATACAACAAACAATTGAAGATGATCTTCCTCAAACACTTCTTGCAATTAGTCAAGCTATCAACGATCTCAGAAAAGAAGTCAGAGAGAATAGAAGGCTATGCATTGAAGCACATCAGGGGCACAATATACATTCTTTATATGCACAACCCACAAAAGGAGAATCTTCACAGACAGAACAGAAAGAACCTGTTATAGACAATTTTGTACCTTGCAGCATTAGGCATGAAATGTCAATAATCCAAGGGATCCAAAGTCCCTAAACATGATGTTCCTACCCCTAGAGGAACAAGGTCAGCAAACCAACAGCTCTCAGATCAGTTCTCCACCTGAAAACACTCAAAAACAAGCAATCCTGAAATCAAAGCAGGTGCTCCACTAGGCTTCTGCGCTGAAACTCAACTCCTCCATGGTGTACCTGCGTTGCAAAGCAGGTAGAACAAAGGCCACCTGCACTGAGCGAGATGGGACAAGTGGCACACTGAGTCATTGCTCTGGAATCTTCCAAAAATGACACTTGGATCAAGGATTTTGCCTTGTGATGAGTCAGAGGCTCTGTTTCTCCAAGTGGAAGCAAGGTTCTCCAAGTGGACTCAAGAACTGAAGATCAACTGAAGAGAGAGAGGACACAAGGCAGCTACACATCAGTTGCAAGCTGACTCATCCTTTCTCAATTCATCTATATATTGAGCTCTCTCCTATGAGCTCAGGAGGCTGGAATTTTGTGCAAAGTAACGATATGCTGTTGGTTTCACTATAGAACTATTGGGTGATTGCTTGAAGGAGGTGAAGAGGAGAAATTCTTTCTGCTGGGAGGTGTTGCTGGATTGGGGCCTTCAATGGTTGTAACCTTCTCAGCACTTTACTTCTTCCATTAATAAAAGCTATTGAGGTTCTTCTATATGCATTTGTTTCAATGATGTATTGTGATGATTGTATATTTGATTTATGCTAATCCTTGAATCAGTTATGGATGCATGCTTCTTGTAGTTTCCTTCTTTGTTATTTTGCAGGATCTCATTGTAGCTGGGCCAGCAAAAGAGCAAAGAGCTAGGAGCAAGCAGTAAAGAGAAGAGATTGGAGCAAATATTAAGCGCAAGGCAACGGTTAGTGCATTTCTTCATTCTCTCTTGCTTTCATAAAGAAGTAAACCTTAAGAATTTTTGTTTACAGTTGTTGCTGAGGTACTATCACCCTTAGAGTGGGATAGGGTCATCCGAATTGAATACTTTTCCCTACAACAAACTGGCGACTCCACTGGGGACCGTATCTGTTTGATTGTTTGTAGTATTTTGCTATTCATTTCCTAAACAAAGGGAGTACCGAATCGAAAAGCATTTGAATCTATCAAATGCGAAGTAGAGGGCAGCTACTCTAGCTCAGTTCTGGGCATGTTTATGATTTGAAGAGCTGGTCTACAAGGACTCTTGTAAGCTCTTAGTGATAGCTTTTCATCCTCCTTGTCATGCCTTAGTGTGTACTTGACTGACAGCTTCTGATTTGGCCAAAAACTGTGAATTTTTGAGAAATCTGTGACCCGGAAACTGAGAAAACGTAAGTCTCGTTTTCCAAAGCAGGCTGTACACAGGCTACCTGCTTTGCAACGTAGGTAGCCCCTTCGGGACCTGCGCTGAATGTCAAACAGGCAGTGTACTACCTGCTTTGATCCAGTTTTGCCTAGTGCTACTGGGGTTTCCTCCTGTTTCTTGCCCTGTTTTCACCATTGATTTGCAGCCAGTTACCAGTCCATGTACCTATCTGAAACCAACTTTACTTGCCATTATTCCACCTCAGTTATATAAAGAAACTGTAATTGTTCTTTTGTATTTCTTACATCATTTACAGTTTCCCATAACGAAAAGTGAACTAGTCTTGCTGTGGCCTCTTAGATCCAAACCTGTGTTAGGCATTTTTGCTGATCTTAAGAGTTAGTTTGTTTGCTGTCCATAGCTGATTGGTCTTTTGCTTTCGTCATATGGTTTGATTTCATATATTTCTAGTGTCGAAACAAGTGAATCTTAAGGTGTCTTTTGATTTTGGACAAGCTTGTTTGTTTTCACTTGAAATTGATCTCAAAGTTATATAACAGCTTTCTTTTTGTAATACATCAACATTAAGAAAGAGAAAAGAAATACTTGCATTGTGCATTTTGCATCTGAAAAGTTTGCATGTGATTTAGGAGAAAGTGCATTAGTTTGTGCTGTATGATCTGTGTGAAAAGATATGTCTTTCTTTTCCCTCAGTAGTTAAGATTTTCATCAGTCAAAAAGATTTGAAAAAGCTTGCTTCTCATCTGAGGCTGCATTTAGGAATTTGTCATATACATCTCGTGGTGAACCTTGAAAGGAAAACTTTAAAAAGATCAACTTAAAATATACTGAATGAACCTAACAATGCTTTGAAACATAACGCAAACACATAGAGGTCTAAGCTAGAGACGTGTTCCGGCGTCGTTAAACATAGTGACTGTCGATCTCGAAGAAGGTGGGTGATTCCTCCTGAGAGTCGGTGGCACTAATACGGACTTGTGCTCCCACGTACCGTCGAGTATATATTGGGAGACCCCTATAGGCATATATCCTTTATCCTTAGGAAGCCGTGTCGGCCGCCCTACTGATCGCAATGCAGTGAACACAGCATTCACGAAGATCGACCACCCGTACCGTAAAACGTATTCTGTGGTTTTGTGAAAGGTTTGGCACACCCTCTGCCTAGATCTCCAGAGCAGTTTCTTTTGGCCTTTTTCAAACTCTATAACTGAAAAAGTCCAATCGAGCATTTGTCACTTCGGGCTCGTTAATACATCGAAGGAGACTAGAGTCATCTTTAGCTTTTTCTCGACTCTTAAAAAATGAAAAAGCAAGTTGTGTCTAAAGCGTCGTTAATAAATTTATTTTAAGCAGAATAATCATCACCTTTCCCTCGTTGATCTTCGAAGTTAGTCTACCACAAGTGTAAGTTCTTGTAGAGTCACGGAAAATCTCTTGGATAGACTAGATATGTTTGAACAACCGTCGACATCCAGGACTGTGTCATCCGACACAGTAGCGGCAGAGCCTCCTGCTGCTATCCCAACAATGTTCGATGGTATACCATCTGTCCCGGCAAGTTATCAACAACAAGCCGGAGTCCCATCAGGGACGATGACATGGTTAGTTCCTATTTCTTCGTCCGGATTATCATCTGGTATTTCTTATGTTGAAACTCAACAAATCAATCCAACGTGTCTTCAAAGGCCAATCTGCCCTTTAAGTACTGGATTGCCACCATATGGAGGACAGTATGCCTTTTCATTGTTCCCTCCAAGAGAACAACCATATGGGAGTTTACAACAAAGTTCAGGTCAAACTAGAATTACAGCCAGCGGTTGGGTACCGATACTGCCTCAACAACCAGGAGTTGTATATTCAACGCAACCAGTACACCCTGTGTCGAATATTCCCACCATACCTGCTATAGTGAATGCGTCGCAAGTACAAACTCTACCTGTTGTATGTCAACCCCAAGTTTCTCAGGTTGCAATACAACAGCATCTTGTCTCAATGACTCAATCACAACCTCAGGTCAGTGCCTCCTTATCTGGAGCAACTCAGGATCAAACAAGTACTGTGACTCCTCATCTTGGTCAATCATCTAGTATTGGGCATCAGCAAATGGTCCAACAACCAGAGCTGGTTCGAACTCAACAACCGCAATTCCAGCAATCATATCAAGGACCTGAGCAACAAGTCTTTGTAAGTAATGGGCAACCATACTATAATGGTTATGCCCATCAACCTTGTCAAAGTTGCCAACATTATGCTGGTATGCAAAGACCCACTGCTCAGGCGATTCCATCTTATCCTGGATATGCTTCACCTAACCTGAATCAACAGTTGCCCTTTGTAGCAACTCTAGAATTACCAGATCTAAACCGGCTGACGAATGATCCAATTGCTTATGCCCCTTGGTGGCCAGCGATTCCGCATAAACTTCCATCAGACATTCCTAAATTTAATGGAAATCCAGGTGAAGACCCGTCGAATCATGTGATGACATTCCATCTATGGTGTTCATCAAACACCCTGAATGATGATTCGATAAGACTTCGCCTTTTTCAGAGGACGTTAACGGGTCCAGCGGCAAAATGGTACATTGAATTGCCTAGAGCTTCGTTCGACAACTTCAGTGCCTTAGCTACAACCTTTTTAACCCATTTTCAATTACCGATAAGGTATGAAACGGGAACAGAACTCCTTACCAACTTCAAACAGACAACGGCCACTCATATATCTGATCATATACATGAATGGCGACGTCGTCGTAGGATGGTAAAAACATATGTTCCCGATCAGCTATTAGCTGAATGGTTTATAAAGTCATTACTTCCGGCCATAACGGAAGATGTGGCCAAGGGGGGAGTCGTAACAGAAGAGCAAGTTATAGCTCGTGCGCAATATCTAGACTTGGTTTATACTCAGTCTGGCACGCTCTACGACAAAATACCTGATGCCCCTAGACCGGAATTCTCAATTCCTCCTCCTCCTAAATCAAACAATGACTCTCACGCCGCAAATAAAAAACTTCTTGCCTCAGAAGTAAATTCCATGTCGACCGACAAGGGAAAACAACTGAAACAACCAGGGGCCAAGAAGAAAAAGACAGGGAGAAAAAGGAAACCCCCGGCAGGGTGTCATATATGCGATGAGGATCATTGGACGAAATATTGTCCACATATAGCTGAAGTTAAGAAACTCTTCAAGAGTTCAAAAACCCCAGCAGTATTGACTGATCCGTTTCCTAATCCAGGTCAAAATCTGGTTGCTAATCAAAATGCTTGCGGATCCCAAGTGCTTATGTTGTCTACCTCAAAGCAACAGAATAATGCTTTGACAAGGAATAAAGATTACGGGAATCCAAAACTGTCGAACAACAAGGTTAATGAACGACCTAGTAGTTCAACAACAACTTTGACCGAAGTTGTGCCACCCATCGTTCCTGAGCCAATGATAAAGTCACCAAAGGGAGTAGTACACAAATCGACATTTAATCCTCGTG
This sequence comes from Pinus tabuliformis, assembly GCA_031772625.1. Classification (NCBI taxonomy): domain Eukaryota; kingdom Viridiplantae; phylum Streptophyta; class Pinopsida; order Pinales; family Pinaceae; genus Pinus; species Pinus tabuliformis. The sequence goes on from CM062816.1 coordinate 1,950,732,158, forward strand.
CCAAAGGAGCACAGAATTATAATATAGTAAAGGACCTGGCCCAATCGCCGTCCACTATGTCGACACTTGAGGTACCACAAAATTGCCCCTCCCAAGAGCAAGCTTTATTATCAGCAATAGGTGGGATTGGCCCAATGGATTCCAATCTTGTGGCCTTTGATCATAAAGGATATGACCCTCAGTTACCAGCTCAACTAGCTTTCCTTATTCAAGTGAAAGCCCTCAACAAAACTGTTCATCGAACAATTATTGATGAGGGGGCATCTACATGTCTTATGTCGATGAGTTGTTGGGAAGATTTAGGCTCACCACCCTTGTCGAAATCGTCAACGACGTTAAAAGCATTTGATGGACGATCATACACTCCATACGGGATTTTAAGTAACTTGCAAGTTGAACTGGGGGGCAAAACAGTAGGAATTGATGTTGAAGTAATTGATGGAAACCTCGATTACAACATCCTACTTGGAAGACCATGGATCTATGCCATGGCCGCCGTTGTGTCGACCTACTTCAGGAAGATTGCATTTCCCTTCCAAGGAGGAATTACAATCGTCGACCAACAAACTTTTCTCCACAACAGTTCACAAGTTACAGGAAGCTTTCCAATGATCCATGGAAGGAATCATTTGCTCCAAAATATCGGAGTAGGTCTCCTAAAAGACCCTGCCTTAATGGGTACTTTCGCCCTACCGCCTCCAAGTAATCTGGCGGGAGTGGCCACGGTGGAAACCTACAAAATGAAATCTAATCCAATCTTCTGGTTGGATTCGGAAGATTCCTAAATATTTTGTCGGCATGGAGCATCGCCCTAATAGAAATACTACAATGGGCACCGAGGACGGTTCTTATCTTGTGTCAACCTCGTTAAAAAATGAAACAAGGAGTCGAGGACAGTTCCTATCTTGTGTCAACCTCATTAAAAAATGAAACAAATCCCAGAGGTAAACCTTCATTCCAACCACCGAGTTGGATGCAATGAAGCTTGGGGGGCATACACCTCGATTTGCATTATTATGCTGGGGGCATGCAAACTTATCTCCGAGCAGTTTTAGCACATAGTTCATGGTCGTTAAAAAAAATAAACATAAGTTTGAGCAGTGTTCAAGCTCGTTAAAAAACGAACCCATCCCGGTAAATAACCTTGGTAAATGTAACCTTTGACAGCCATATAAAAACCATTGGTCGTGTTTGTGTACCGTCACCTCCATCCGTTCATTTGGCCAATCGTTCATCTCCATATGATTGTTTACCCATTTTGAGGAACAGTTGCGAAGAGTGATTTCACTAAGCCATCCTTATGACACTGTCGTGATTGGAATATTCCAACCTGTACCTGGAATCTGCTGCTGCCCTGTTCATCACTCGTTCCTCAAAAGACGAGTCTTCTTTGAGCTCTTTTCACTGACTCGTAAAATATGAAAAGTTTGCCGAGTTTTGGCCTTCCAGCTCGTTAAAGCGACCGGAAAGCTATCCCTCCTCTAGATTTTAATCTTTTTGGATTTGAGGGATTATTACACAAAAAGATCGGGCGCTTGTTTTATTCGGCTCGTTAAAATGATCGAAATTCCATCCCTTCTGTATTGTTTTATACTTTTTCGGACTTAAGGGATTAGATGACGAAAAAGGAATTTTGGAGTTGACTTTATGTACCTTTTCAGACTCTCTAAAAATGAAAAGGACCAAGTTATCCTTGTCGTTAGACTCGTTAAATTCATTAAATAGCGACAAACTTGTCTTTAGACGAGAACGAGTTTCCCTATCGCTAGGCTCGTTAAAACATAGCGATGGGCTTGCCCGAAGGGCAGGTTATAGAACAAGCATATGTTATCCTCCTCAAGCTTGACAAAAATAAAGAGGTACTGGTCAGAAATGACTGGGGAAAAATTGGGAGAACCTCACAGCTTTAATGGTAGCAAGTCGCTCTTGAACATGACACTTTGACCTCCGTATCACATCGGGTTGGGTTGTTCCATTCACCGGTCTCATCACCATGGTCCTCGCCACACCATCCACATTTGGGGTAATGCTACCGATCCATCACATCAGTGTCGTTATATGTTCAAGAGATGTTGTTCTGCAAAGAGTCAACTGTGTCCCATCCACTGCCATACATTGTCCTTCATCCATTTCATGACCGCCACCCTGAATCATACATCACAGTTTGTTTTCACCTCATCACAATCATTAGCTCCGTTCCGTGTCACTGATGTGGGATTCATTAAGGCCCTCCTTTGAAAGATCACTCCTTGTCGACATCAGCTCATTATCCAAGGAGTTGATCTAGGAACAACCCCTTCAGTACTTTGAAGCTTGCATGCCTCAATGGCAAGTTTCTCACTTCCAGCGACAGGTATACATCAATGACCTTCGACGAGAAGATTTTGCATGGTGGTCGACGCCAAGTCCTTTATTCCCACCGTGTGAATTGTACTGCCGTACCTTGAGGGTCATCATCCTTATCGGTGATTCCTCTCGTGCTTGTTAACGGTTTACATCATTGACCGGTAATCAAGCGATGTCTTTCCATGTTCGACTTCAAGAAATTCTCACATGGATCGACTTGTACATCGAGTGAAGATCGGAAGAGATTGAAGACCCCGGATCTAGTTTCATCCATCCGGGCTGCGATATATATTCAGGATATAAAGACATTTGATATGTACATCATTGCAGCAGATGATCATCCTTCTCAAAGGATGATAATTTCAGCAGAGAATTATCAGTCTACCATCAGACGATCGTCTGTTCTATGTACCAAAATGGATTTATAAAGCTGAGCATGGGAATGCCCGCCTCAACTAGATCATGAAAAAGAATGAAAAATAATGTATTGTATTGTATCTTATTACAGGACATTTCTCAGCAGATTGAATGAACTTCGGATCCTCCTAATAAAGCATTTCACCCGATAAACGACCTCATACTTTAGGGGGCATCTGTTATAGACAATTTTGTACCTTGCAGCATTAGGCATGAAATGTCAATAATCCAAGGGATCCAAAGTCCCTAAACATGATGTTCCTACCCCTAGAGGAACAAGGTCAGCAAACCAACAGCTCTCAGATCAGTTCTCCACCTGAAAACACTCAAAAACAAGCAATCCTGAAATCAAAGCAGGTGCTCCACTAGGCTTCTGCGCTGAAACTCAACTCCTCCATGGTGTACCTGCGTTGCAAAGCAGGTAGAACAAAGGCCACCTGCGTTGAGCGAGATGGGACAAGTGGCACACTGAGTCATTGCTCTGGAATCTTCCAAAAATGACACTTGGATCAGGGATTTCGCCTTGTGATGAGTCAGAGGCTCTGTTTCTCCAAGTGGAAGCAAGGTTCTCCAAGTGGACTCAAGAACTGAAGATCAACTGAAGAGAGAGAGGACACAAGGCAGCTACACATCAGTTGCAAGCTGACTCATCCTTTCTCAATTCATCTATATATTGAGCTCTCTCCTATGAGCTCAGGAGGCTGGAATTTTGTGCAAAGTAACGATATGCTGTTGGTTTCACTATAGAACTATTGGGTGATTGCTTGAAGGAGGTGAAGAGGAGAAATTCTTTCTGCTGGGAGGTGTTGCTGGATTGGGGCCTTCAATGGTTGTAACCTTCTCAGAACTTTACTTCTTCCATTAATAAAAGCTATTGAGGTTCTTCTATATGCATTTGTTTCAATGATGTATTGTGATGATTGTATATTTGATTTATGCTAATCCTTGAATCAGTTATGGATGCATGCTTCTTGTAGTTTCCTTCTTTGTTATTTTGCAGGATCTCATTGTAGCTGGGCCAGCAAAAGAGCAAAGAGCTAGGAGCAAGCAGTAAAGAGAAGAGATTGGAGCAAAAATTAAGTGCAAGGCAACAGTTAGTGCATTTCTTCATTCTCTCTTGCTTTCATAAAGAAGTAAACCTTAAGAAGTTTTGTTTACAGTTGTTGCTGAGGTACTATCACCCTTAGAGTGGGATAGGGTCATCCGAATCGGATACTTTTCCCTACAACAGAACCAGAAAGACAGCTTGATCCATATCATGATCCAATGAAAGGGATTTTCAAATCTGAAGAATTTGAAATTCCAGATGAAGAATTTGAAGATCCTAGTTCTAGATTAGGAATGAATGCAATGAACATAGATGTAATGTACTATGTAAAAATGAAAATCTGAATTGGTTCTTCCATAGAATGGTGGAAGGTTCTAATTGATACATGTTCAATATTAAACATAGTAAGCAACACTGTAATTCCCTATCCTCAAAGACAAAAGAAAAAGTGTCGAGGAGTTGTTACTGCAAGTGGAGAGATCAAGACAACAGAAGAAGCTATAATAGATGTCTTCATTTCTCAATCCGAAGGAATTCAATTTCATGCTCCATTAGTCATAGGGCTTGATTGTGCTATGTACTTAGGAATGCCTTTCCTGAGCAATTTTAGAAGACATGGAAGCACTTATGATGAAAAATCACAGAAATGGGGATATTTTCTTCTCTTGAAAGGTATAGATTATTTCTATCCATTTATTCATTCCAATTCTCCTAATAGATTGAGCAGAATTCACAGGTTATAGAATACCTTGGCAAAGATGGAGAAGAAGAAAGAAATGCTCAAGATTGATGAAAATCTTTTGAAAGGCAAATTTGAAAAAGAAATAAGTGAGATCTCTCAGAAACTAAAATCTTGTTGTTCTAAAGATCCAAATGCCCTTTGGCATATTCATAAACATGAAGTAGAATTGCCTTTGAAAAGGAATTTCATGGAAAACTCAGAAGATCAAAAGCAATACCAATGAATTCTGAACAACTCAGGTATTGTAAAGAAGAAATAAAATCCTTACTGCAAAAAGGTTTGATCAGAAAATCTCATAGCCCTATTGCTTGTTTTGGATTTTATGTCAACAAACATTCAGAGATTATCAGAGGAAAACCAAGATTGGTAGTAAAATACAAGCCTCTGAATAATATTCTTGATTATGATGCTTATCCCTTGCCAACACCCTCAGTGATTTTGTCTCAGATATCACAGTCAAAAATCTTTTCCAAGTTTGATTTAAAGTCTGGTTTCTGGCAAGTAGGGATAAAAGAAGAAGATAAGTGGAAAACAACTTTTTCAGTACCAAAAGGACATTTTGAATGGAATATTATGCCCTTTGGACTAGTAAATGCTCCATCCACCTTCCAGAGGATTATGGATGAAACTTTTGAAGGTATGGATGATTTCTTGAAGAAATATATTGATGATGTTCTAATTCATTCTACAGATATTCCCTCTCATATAAAGCATCTTAATATATTCTACAAGAGAGTCAAAGAAAAAGGTATAGTTTTATTAGATTCAAAAATGAAGTTATTTCAGACTATGGTAGATTTCTTGGGATATGCGATTTAATATGGATCATATTACATTATGCAACATAGTCTTGATTTCATAGATAAATTTCCAGACAGAATCACTGATAAAACTCAACTACAAAGATTCTTGGGTAGTTTGAATTACATCTCCAAATTTGTCAGACATTGTGCCCAAGAGAGAGTCTTATTGAATAAAAGATTGCAAAAAGATCCAATTCCATGGACAGAGGATTTAATAGAGGCAGTCAGAAGAATTAAAGGGAAAATTAGGAATATTTCTCCTTTAAGCACAATCAATGAAGAATGGCCTAAAACCATCATTACAGATGCCAGTGATATCGAATGAGGTGGAATTTTCTGCCAACATGATCCTAATAAAAAGAAAATGGAATATGAAATTTGCCAGTTTGCCTCTGGAATCTGGTCAACTAAACAAAAAAATTGGTCCAGCCTAAAGAAAGAACTTAGAGCTGTCTCCCTTGGCATTGCCAAATTCAAAGATTTTGTGATCTATAAAAATTTTATAGTCAAAACAGATTGCCAAGCTCTTAAGTTTGCTATCCATAAATGTGACTTTCAAGATGCAGCAATGGTTAGATGGATAATGACATTGGCCCAGTATCGTTCGTATGTAGAGTTCATTTCTGGAGTTAAGAATTCCTTCGCAGATTTTCTCAACCGGGAATTTTTACAGAGAAATGATGTAAATAATCTCAGATGTAATGTCATAAGAATATTAGAAAATGAGATTCACATTGAATGTGCTGATGGTTCTCACAATTTGAATCTGCAGAAACCTCTACTCGATTATCAAGCAGATTGGTTTCCAATGAAAGAAATCAAATATCGGCATGGAACTGGACAACATTATTTCTCATGGGATGATCAAATGCAAAGAAATGATGAAGCTTTTGAAGCTTTAAGCTTTCTTCAAGATTTGGGAAATCTTGATTTCACATTACACAGAGATGTAGATGAAAACCTAATCTGCTGTGAAATCTACATTGATCGCTTCCTATTGCCACCCAACCTTCAGAACTCTGAAGATCATGAACGCCAAGAGAAAGCCTGGTATACAAGTATGTGTTTTGAAAATAAAACTAACTCATTTTTCTATAATGTGCAGTTTTCTTTTAGATATCATGGGATGCAAGTTACACAAATCGAAGAACAAGACCCCACACCTGAATGGTTTAAAGAATGGTGGAACATTTATGGTATCAGTCCTCTATGTTTTTACCCATTCTCTCTCCGGTTATTACAACTTCCTGGATTTACAGAACCACGGGAAAATCAATCAGGAATTTTATACAAAAGGATTTTTGATATCAGCAACATCACCAATTATCACATGCTTGCAGCACTTCATGCCAGTGGATTCTTTCATTGGTTTATTACACGAAATATTTTCTTCAGAAGATTCAGGGGAAATATGAATGGCTCTTCACATGACTATGAGTCATTTCATGCCATGACAGATCCAGATTTAAATCCTTTTGGCCTACTACATTTTCAGGACGAAGTACCAGAATATGCTGAAGTACCAATTTGGGAATGTGAGGAAGAAATTTACTCACAGTATTTTAATAATGACTTCTTGCCTAGGTTCAGAGAACCTCATTATTCTCATGAACAACTAGAACATTTTGTCATTTTGTAATGTCTTTCTGTCTGACTTTGGTGACAAACAGGTTTTTCGTAAGGTTCCCTAAAAAATAATCCCTTATAGTGTAATCAATCTGACATATATAATTAAATAAAGGGATAAGAATAAGTATAAAATATTTTATGATTGAATTACTATGTGGATGTCCTTCGGGTTACCCGAAATCAGGATTCTATCATATCTAATAAGAATAAGTATAAAATATTTTATGATTGAATTACTGTGCGGATATCCTCTGGGTTACTTGAAAGCAGGATTCTCTCATATCTAATGCAAGGATTTGATTTTGATGTAAAGTAAGATACTGTGTGGATGTCCTCCAGGCTACCCGAAAGCAAGATTCTCTCATATCTAATGTAAGGATTTGATTTTGATGTAAACTAAGATTCTCTCATATCCGATATGGAGGTATCACCAAACCCAAAACTGGGAGGATCTGTAAATAGATGAAGACTAGGGAAGAGAGGAATTCAGGTTAGGAGAAATTTAGAGAGCCTTTCTGCTGGAGAAGTAACTTGGTATTTCTTGAGAAGCAACTTTGTAATACTTGAGTTTTGAAGTTCATGAATAAAGATTCCTCAATTTCTCTAAATCTATGTCTCCTTTGTAGATTGTTTTGGATTATATTCTCAAACTTGTATGAGCCTTGTTAAGGTTGAAGAAGTCGCAAAGACGCAAAAGTAGACCGTTGGGCCAGAGTTCGTGTTTTGGCACGAGGATATTGTTCAGAAGAATTGTCAGATATTGGAGCGATTAAGCAGACCTGGTATTTATTATGAACTAATACTCTTGTTGGCATTCGTATTCAAATATATTCAAAAACATATTCGTGATGCTAGATTGCACAGTAGAGGGGTCTCTTTCCTCTCTATGATTAAAGTATCAGTCATGCATCTTGTTTATTTCCACATTTCCGCATTCTCACTTTCGCTGTGTGCGCTTTGTAGTTGGTATCAGAGTGAGGTTGAAAGTATTTTCGCTTTCTTCCTATTGTTAGAAAGTTTTGGTTATCCTCGCCAACAATACTCTCTATGCAATCCCTCATACTAAAATAAGAGAATGTAATGAAAAAATACAATCTGGTTTTCACACTGTCGTCCATGATAAATCTATTACATTATTAAATGAACAGAGTAAGTCTGGTTCTTGGTCCTTACTGAAAATAGACCCTAAAGATGTCTATTCAAATATGGGATTATTAGACACTATACAATACTGGAGATATAAGGTTAAAGAAGAGATTCTACAAACCTCTAGTAATAATCATCTGCTTCAAACAATGAAAATTTTGAAGCAATCTGTGTTTACAGCTGCACTAAAAGTTGGTCTCAATTTTGCTCATTTTGGTCATATCCAAATTGGAATTCAGCCACTACATAGAAAAGGTCAAGACGTCGCTGTCTTCTCTTGTGTTTTTGATCGCTGATGGAAAACTTTTCATAAAGCTTTAATTGGAGGATGTCAAGGAACATTAGCCTACGGTCCAATTTCTTGGTCCTGTGTTCCTGATTTTCCTATTTCCTTAGATGATCCTAATGCCATCAATGCTCTAATGCTCGGCATCGAAACACATAGATATGATGATTTTGAAGATAATAGCAATAACGTTGCTATTCATTGGTGATGTGTCGTCAGATTTTATAAGAAGACCACTCCTTCTATTTTCCAACAAGTTTCTGAAACATCTGAGTTCACTACTCTAATCACTCATGACTATGGCTTAAATCTTGTTGCTCCTCAAATGATATCTCGTTGAGATCTTAAACTGCCAACATAATGGGTCACAAATTGGGCTTCTATTCATACTTCTTCCTGTCCACAACCTATCACTACTCAAACTTCTATTCGAGAAGATAATGGCCTTGTTCAAACTCGTTTCTTTCCCTAATCAGAGTATGCATAGTCTAAGCATAGTGGACCTCCTCCTCCTCTTGTTATACAAAACCTTGTAAAAACTAAAGACGCAGTAAAACCACAAATGTCCTTTATTGCATCTATTCTTGAAGGATCACCAAGTCATTCATATGATCTTACTTCTGATCCAAACTTCATGCATATGTTATCAAATATGATTGCACAAACTCTTTAGTCTTCGCACTCAAATATTGTTCCTCCTAGAACAATTAATATGCAATCACCATTCCAAATTCCACAATTTCCACAACCATATGTATGTAATCATCCTCATTGTTCTCCTATCTTTTGTCAACAAAGTCCTAGTCTTCCAAAACCCCATGAAAAACAAGAACAAGATAAAGAAAGAAGAAGAATAAACATGATTCATTTTGTTCCAAGTTCTGGAAATCAAACACAGGAATATACAAAGTGTACTCCTTTTTCAGCTCATGAAGAAATTTTGTTTCAATCAGTAGGAAAATCTACTACAAAAGGTTTAGGATATCCATAAGAAATCCCCAGCTATAGATTGGATCCTAGGAATAAGATTCCTAGTAAAATACAGTTTCCTTCTGATGAAGAAAACATTCAATTTCTTAAGATATACAAAGGAATAAGTCCTTATGATCCCTCAAATGAATGGTATAAGAAAATGTTTAACTAGGATCTGTATACTCATCAGCAAGAGTATAGATACTGTGAAGAAATGAAAACCTATTCAAAGAAAGATAGGTCAACAATCAACAAAGTCAACAATAAAAATTGGAAAGCTTGGATGGAACAGAATAACCAATGGATTTCCTTTTATGAATTCTATTATCCAAGTACAAATGAAGTAGAAATGGCTTTGGCCAAAAAGTTCAAGAATCTATCTTGTGAAGATATAAAAACAAAGATTAAGGAAAACCCAGTTGAAATTCCTGGACCTCTTATCATCCCTCACATAGATGATAAATATAAAAATATGTTTCAAAAATCAAATGTTCTGAAACATTTACAGTCTATTAAGATGAAAGGAAAGATTTTGTTAGAACACATCTGTCAAACCCTTAGAGTGAATATGATGCAAGGGTCAGCCTTAGAGACAGAAGTGCCACAACACAAATGGGAATTAATAGATGGCACTATTCTTAGCACTGAGACAACAATTCCTCCTTGGAAAAATATTGTTATCAGACAAGATGATAACATTTTAAAGTTACTTCCACTTCAATCTGACCAGTCTCATCTTTTAGATAGGGAATTGGTTGTAGAAGTAAATTGGACAAATCTTGCTCTAGATACTTTGATTAAACATCTAGAAAGAAATCATCAATATGTAGCCAGAGAAAATAAAATGCTCCAAGAAATAATTGATAAAATTCTTCAAAAGGTAGATTTTAGCAGAGATCAATTACTAGATGGAATGAAAACTCTTGGATCAAATGATTTGCATATTGCTAAAACTATTGATGTTTTAGAAACAGGGATTAATGATAATTCCAAATGGATTGGCAAAGTACATTCAGTATCAGATAAGAATCAGGATATGATGACAAGCTTAAAAACATCACTTGAAGTAGTAAAGAAACAAGTTTGGGTTGTCTCTACTTCTGTTGAAAGTCTGAAAAAGAAAAACACTCCTGATCCTACTTTTAAAGCTACTACTTATTTCTCAGATCCTCAAGATCAATTTCCTTTCCATGTTGTTCCTACTACTCCTCAATCAAAAATGAAGAATCCTGGTGATATCATTTTTCCTAAACCAAAAAATACCTTTGTCTATGCTCCTATGGCTAATCCTGGCATGTTTTCTAGTCTAAACTCTTCAAGCCCTGGACATAAAATGACAGTTTCTGAGTGGTTGAAATCAAGAGATGATCCTGATAAGCCTTCCATTTCTGATACAGTACTCAACAAATTTGAAGCAACGCCCTCTGCTCCTCCTACTCTAGAAGATTTATAGTTTCTTGTGAATAAGAAAATTTCGAGAGGGAGCTAAGGCATATTGTCATCCCCATCATAACTTCGATCATCCACCCCTATCGGGCCTCTTTATCCCTCTCCATGATGCTACTAAATTGCTAACTCAAGTTATTGGTATTTTGTGGTGGCCAATTTTACATAATTTCCAGGCTAAGATCCTAATATCAGAGCGAGGTTGAAAGTATTTCCGCTTTCTTCCTATTGTTAGAAAGTTTTGGTTATGGATCATTTTTCTCCAACACGAAGTTCTCTTCATGAGTTTAGTGATAAAATTTTTGATGAAATTCTTAGAGAAGAAGAAGAAAGAGAATGTAATGAAAAAATACAATCTGGTTTTCACACTGTCATCCATGATAAATCTATTACATTATTAAATGAACAGAGTAAGTCTGGTTCTTGGTCTTTACCAAAAGTAGACCCCAAAGATGTCTATACAAATCTAGGATTATTAGACACTATACAATACTGGAGATATAAGGTTAAAGAAGAGATTCTACAAACCTCTAGTAATAATCGTCTGCTTCAAACAATGAACATTTTCAAGCAATCTAAGTTTACAGCTACACTAAAAGATGGTCTCAATTTTTCTCATTTTGGTCATATCCAAATTGGAATTTAGCCACTACATAGAAAAGGTCAAGACGTCATTGTCTTCTCTTGTGTTTTTGATCGCCAATGGAAAACTTTTCATAAAGCTTTAATTGGAGGATGTCAAGGAACATTAGCCTACGATCCAATTTCTTGGTCCTCTGTTCCTAATTTTTCTATTTCCTTAGATGATCCTAATGCCATCAATGCTCTAATGCTCGGCATCCAAACACATGGATATGATGATTTTGAAGATAATAGCAATAATGTTGCTATTCATTGGCGATGTGTCGTCAAATTTTATAAGAAGACCACTCCTTCTGTTGTCCAACAAGTTTCTGAAACCTCTGAGTTCACTACTCTAATCACTCATGACTATGGCTTAAATCTTGTTGCTCCTCAAATGATATCTTATCGAGATCTTAAACCACCAACAGAATGGGTCACAAATTGGGATTTTATTCGTACTTCTCCCTATCCATAGCCTATTACTGCTCAAACTTCTATTCGAGAAGATTACAACCTTGTTCGAACTCGTTTCCTTCCCCAATCAGAGTATGCACAGTCTGAGCATGGTGGACCTCCTCCTCCTCTTGTTATACAAAACCCTGTAAAAACTAAAGTCACAGTAAAACCACAAACATCCTCTATTGCATCTATTCCTGAAGGATCACCAAGTCATTCATATGATCTTACTTTTGATTCGAACTTCATGCATATGTTATCAAATATGATTGCACAAACTCTTCAGTGTCTGCATTCAAATATTGTTCCTCCTAGAACAATTAATATGCAATCAGCATTCCAAATTCCACAATTTCCACAACCATCTGTATGTAATCATCCTCATTGTTCTCCTATCTTTTGTCAGCAAACTCCTAGTCTTCCAAAACCCCATGAAAAACAAGAACAAGATAAAGACAGAAGAAGAATAAACATGATTCGTTTTGTTCGAAGTTCTGGAAATCAAACACAGGAATATACAAAGTGTACTCCTTTTTCAGCTCATGAATAAATTTTGCTTCAATCAGTAGGAAAATCTGCTACAAAAGGTTTAGGATATCCAGAAGAAATCCCCAGCTATAGATTGGATCCTAGGAATAAGATTCCTAGTAAAATATAGCTTCCTTCTGATGAGGAAATCATTCAATTTCTTAGGATATACAAAGGAATAAGTCCTTATGATCCCTCAAATGAATGGTATAAGAAAATGTTTAACTGGGATCTGTATACTCATCAACAAGAGTATAGATACTGTGAAGAAATGAAAACCTATTCAAAGAAAGATAGGTCAACAATCAACAAAGTCAACAATAAAAATTGGAAAGCTTGGATGGAACAGAATAACCAATGGATTTATTTTTATGAATTCTATTATCCAAGTACAAATGAAGTAGAAATGGCTTTGGTCAAAAATTTCAAGAATCTATCTTGTGAAGATATAAAAACAAAGAATAAGGAAAATCTAGTTGAAATTCCTGGACCTCTTATCATCCCTCACATAAATGATAAATATAAAAATATGTTGCAAAAATCAAATGTTCTGAAACATTTACAGTCTGTTAAGATGAAAGGGAAACTTTTGTTAGAACACATCTGTCAAAGCCTTAGAGTGAATATGATGCAAGGGTTAGCCTTAGAGACAGAAGTTCCACAACACAAATGGGAATTAATAGATGGCACTATTCGTAGCACTGAGACAGCAATTCCTCCTTGGAAAAATATTGTTATCAGACAAGATGATAACATTTTTAAGTGACTTCCACTTCAGTCTGACCAGTCTCATCTTTTAGATAGGGAATCAGTTGCAGCAACAAACTAGACAAATCTTGCTCTAGATAGTTTGATTAAACATCTAGAAAGAAATCATCAATATGCAGCTAGAGAAAATAAAATGCTCCAAGAAATAATTGATAAAATTCTTCAAAAGGTAGATTTTACCAGAGATCAATTACTAGATGGAATAAAAACTCTTGGATCAAATGATTTGCATATTGCTAAAACTATTGATGTTTTAGAAACAGGGATTAATGATAATTCCAAATGGATTGGAAAAGTACATTCAGTAGCAGATAAGAATCAGGATATGATGACAAGCTTAAAAACATCACTTGAAGTAGTAAAGAAACAAGTTTGGGTTGTCTCTGCTTCTGTTGAAAGTTTGAAAATGAAAAACACTCCTAATCCTACTTTTAAAACTACTACTTATTTCTCAGATCCTCAAGATCAATTGCCTTTCCATGTTGTTCCTACTACTCTTCAATCAAAAATGAAGAATCCTGGTGATATCATTTCTCCTAAACCAGAAACTACCTTTGTCTATGCTCCTATGGCTAATCTTAGCATGTTTTCCAGTCTAAACTTTTGAAGCCCTGGACATAAAATGACAGTTTCTGAGTGGTTGAAATCAGGAGATGATCCTGATAAGCCTTCAAGTTCTGATACAGTACTCAACAAATTTGAAGCAGCACCCTCTGCTCCTCCTACTCTAGAAGATTTAGAGTTTCTTGTGAATAATTTTTCTCCTCCTAATAAAGAAACCTTTCAGATAGCAAGAGACATTCCTAATCTGATTTCATTTTCTGATGAAGAAGAACCCAAAGATACAACTGTACATAAAGTTACTGATAGAAGCTCTTGGAATTCTTCTTGGTCACCTGCTCCTGATAAAAGAGATTTCATGAAATCAGAATATCATAAAGATTGGTCTGCTTCTTCCACATATTCATGGAACATTGATAATTGTTCTGAAGCAAAAATATTGTCTACATTGAGTTCCATGCTGGTTTGCTACCGCACATATTTAGCAGATGACATTTCTCCAATAAATGCAACCAGGAAAATCATCAGTGGATTCGAAGGATTCCTTGATTCTTGGTGTTATAGACATTTTTGGGCACTGGAACCCCAATCATAAATGTCCATAAACCAAGGGCTCTTAAGTCCCTAAAAGTGTTGTTCCAACCCCTAAAAGAACAAGGTCAGCTGATTACATCATCTCCCAGAAGTTCTCCATGAAAAACTGCTTAGAACTAGTCAAAACTGGACCATCTCACCTGCTCCATGGTCAAAGTGCGCTGCATCCCACCTAAATGCACACGGGAGGTGCGATGCGTACTGAAAATCCATTCTATGGGGTGCGATGGGCGAGAGTGGACAAATGGCAGGGTCAATCTGCAATGTGAAGGATCATGGAATCTTCCAGAAACTTCTCCTATGACACTTGCCTATCTGCATTCGAGCAGGGATGAGTAAGAGATCATCAATCTCCAAGTGGAATAAAAAACTATCAGAGAGAGGACACTAATCAAATCTCAAAAGGTGACTCACCCCCCTTGAAAACATCTATATATGGATCCCTCATCCCAGAGATCTAGAGGCTGGAATTTTGTATCTTGTAAGGAAGTGCTGCTGGTTTCTTGGTGCAACATCATAGTGTTGGGTGATCTAAGCTTTTCATGAGGTGAAGAAGGGCTTTCTTGCTAAGAGGATGACGCTGGGTCAGAACAATTTGTTGTAATCCTCTTTTCTATTCTTGATTATTAATAAAGCTATTCAAGTTTTCCTCCATATTCTTGTATGATTGATGATATATGCATTTGTGTGGTCAATATATATCTGGTCCTATATTGTTTATGATAGTAGATCTCTGTTCTAGGAGAGTGTTATGCTGCTTTGATTCCACAGGTGCTCTTTGAAGCTGGGTAGACGAGGAAGCGAGTGGCAAAGATCTATCAGAAGGGAGAGGAATCAAGCAAGGAACCAAGCACAAGACAGAGGTTGGTCTCCTTTATTCCCCTCTTATCTACTTCTCATAAAGGAAAACGAAAGTGGTTTTAGTTTGTTTGTTTCTAAGGTAGCTACCGGCCTTGGTGGGACTAGCAGCTCTGCATAGACACTAGATTTCCCGATAAAAAAATGGCGACTCCACTGGGGATCGAATAGATTGTTTGTTTGTCTATATTTGTTTGCTTTATAAACTTACAGACGAAGCCTGAAGTCAAGCTAGCTAGCCTTCGAACTGCATTTGCTATGCAAGTGAAAAGTAGATCAATGTTGCTTCAGTCTATCTCCGGGTTTTGTTTATGAACTGAACAATCGATTTACGAACTCTCTAATTGCCCTTGTGGTGGCTCTAGTAACCTCCTTAGATCTACCCCTGTGATTTATTTACTGATTACCACTTTCTCGGCCTAAATCCATGAACTGTGCTGCAAACTGTGATCAAGAACTGGATCAAAAGTCTCGCGCTATACCATCGCACCCTCTCTTCAAGGATATCAGTATGCATCGCACTTCCCATGTGCTATAGGTGGGATGCATACTGGAATCCCTGTGTAACAGGTGCGCTGATCAAAAAGGGCTAATTTTGCCTCCAGACTTTGGTTTTTTTACTCTTTTCAGCTCTATTCAGGAGTTTTACTGTCTGTAGTCAGTATACCTCTGTGGAAAACTCCCTTCCTTGCCATTATTTTGCCTCCATTTTGCAAAGAAATGTAAATGTTTTTATGTATTGTGAGCCATTTTCAGTTCTCTTTTACAAAGAAGTAGCGTAATTGAACTGTCGTTTCTTGATCTGGAAGTGTCGCAAGTGTCGTTTTCAGTCATAGAAGGGAATCCGATTGTTCTTGATAGTCGATTACACTATTACTCTTGTATTTGATTTGGATTAGTAGTTTTTCAAGTGTCAAAAGCAAGTTTTCAATTCCAAATAACAAAGTGTCGTCATTGTCTTCATTTTGTCTTGAAAAGAAACTTGTTAGTAATTTTGCTTTGAAAAATAATTCAGATTTGTGCTTAGCTTTCTTTTTATCATTCACACATTAAGAAGGATGAAAAAAAATACATGCATGTGCATTTGCATTTAGACTGTTTGTTGGTTTGATTTAGGACAATGCATATAGTGTGTGCTCTCTGCTCTATGTTGAAAGAATATCATCTCTCTTTCCTTAGTAGCTAGGATTTTCATTGCAAAAAGAATATTAAACGATTGTTTATCATCTTAGATTGCATTTTAGGAATTGTATATCTACATCACGCGGTGAACTTGAAAGGAAAATTTCTTAAGCAAGATCAACTGTAAAATAAATTTAATGAATCTAAAAATGCTTTGGAACCTAACACACAACATTTAGAAGTCTAGGCTAGAGACGTATTCCAGCGTCGTAAAGCCTGGTAACTGTCGTTTTCATTGCTGGTTGGGTGATTCCTCCACTTTGAGATGATAAGTGCCAGTACGGACTTGTGCTCCCACGTACCATCGAGTATATATTGGGAGACCACAATAAGCTTTATCCTTTATCCATAGGAATCTGTGTCTGCCACCCTATTGATCGCAATGCACTGAACACAGCATTTGGGAAGATTGACTTCCGTACCATAAAAAGTATTCTGCAGTTTTGCGATTGGTTTGGTAATCCCTCTGTCTAGATTTCCAGAGTAGTCCCTTTCGTTCCTTTTCAGACTCCTTAAAGGAAAAGGTCCATCTGAGCACTTGTCACTTCAAGCTCATTAAAAATCGAAGGCGACTAGAGTCATCTTTTGTTTTTTCTCGACTCTTAAAAATTGAAAAAAAAGGTTGTGTCAAAGCGTCTAAAATTTATTTTAATCGGAATAAACATCACCTTTCCTACGTTGGTCTTAGGTTGAGAAAAATGGAGCCCACCAACCAAGGATTTCCCCTTGGAGGAAATCCTAGTCCTTTCTCCTCTTGGGGGGATGTTGGTGCACCCCATATGGCCACATTGTCGCTTCCAGGATTGACAATCGGCTTGCCCGTATGGCTCTTCTCGATCCTCTGTTGTTCAGAACGCCGTGATTCCTAAACAATCAAGTCAACAACTAAATGATACCAGAGTTACCCCCAAACCTTCTACTTCGTCCAATTCTCCCTCTCCTCCTTCCTCTTCGCTTGATGAAGCTGGTAAAGCCAAAAATCAAGTAACTGAGAAGAAGAAGGAGAAGAAGAAGAAGGAGCCAAAGGAAAAAAGGGGCAACCAGGCATCGTCTAGCGAAAATCCACACACTGCACCGTCCAGGCATAAATCGCCATGTGTCATTTGCAAAGGAGACCACTATCATCGAGATTGTCCTTGCATCCCTCGGATCTTAAGGGACTGGTCTCCTCGTTTACACAATCCGGTGTCATCAACCTCTGACGATCATGTTGAAAATACACCGTCAACTAGTGAATGTGAAGCCCTTGGACAAAAAGGAAAATGTAAATTTCCTTCTAAACTGTGTGAAGGCGATCACGCCGTCCACTATTGTCCCTTATTAGACGAGGCTAAAAGAGTTTTGGATGACCATCTGGTTTCACCATTACGGCTTCCTCCTGGATATAAGAAACTCTTGCTGAGTCCGTCACTAGTTGAAAATCTGGCTGACACGCCATTGTGGTCGGCTGAAGCATCTATCATTGAAGATGAACCCTCTGAATCCACACCAGACGAAAGTCAAAAGGTCGAGGTGGCAGTTGACCCAGTCTTGCCTTCAGAAGGTCCATCTTCAGATGATACAGTCACCGGAGAGAACAAGAACGACACCGTTCAAATTCTCTTCGTAAGCATAGACTCCGATGAACATGGGGGCAGTCTACCCGTTCCTTTACCATAGGAAGGAAGTTCGTCAGAGTCATATCCGGCCGTCTATTCGGTCCCACCTCCAAGCAACCTAGTTGTTTCCTTCAATTGGAATCTACTAGGCAAACCCCGCTTACCAGCTAGTGTACCATTTCGAATCATTGCTCAAATATATAGAATGGTCATGGCCGGTACCATCATAGATGAAGGGGCTTCTGTGAGTATCCTTTCCTCAACTGCTTGGAAAGCGCTTGGTTCACCATCGCTTTTGCCTAAAATGAGAAATCTAACAGGCTTTGACAAAGGAACCAATCGACCGTTAGGGATTCTTCCTAATGTGCCGATAACATTGAGAAGGAAAACTGTTCACATGAACGTAATGGTAGTCCAAGGACCCCTGGATTATAATCTACTCTTTGGACGTGACTATATTTATTGCATGGGAGCCATTGTCTCCTCACTCTTTAGAGTAATGTGTTTTCCGCATGAAGGAAGAGTGGTCAAGCTCATAGACTAGCTTTCATTCCCCAGTTCACACATAGAAAATAGTCAAATACCATCCCTGAATGGTCTTTTCATGCAAGGAATGTCTCATGAATCCCCAGTATGTCCACTAGATGAGCGCGAGTGATTCGGAGGACATGACTGAAACCCAGGGGGCATGCACCCTGGTCTGTTTCGACAGGAAAACCTTGGGTATAGGGTAGGTTTCCGCGAAGGATATATGACTGGTTTATGGGATTAGACTGGAATAAGATTCCTTCGTCAAAGTTATGTGAGTGGAGCCAGTTGCGCCACTCACCTTTGTTTATTTTGGTAGACATCGCTGTAGAAGTGTTTTGTCCGCAGTACAGATAGAACAATCTTTGGTAACTCGGAAATTTTTCACTATACCCGGGGGCATGCAAACCTTTTGGCGTGAAAGCGAAGAGCGACCATTTATTTTTTAAATTTGTAGGTCCTCTAACCCTTTAAACTCATAGGATTGGTCGTTTCCTAACTTGCATAAAGAAAGGATGCGAGGAAAGCTTTGAAAAATGCCATTTTAAATGAGACATCCTTATTATACAACTGGATCGAGCAGTTTTAACGTGGAATTCAAGCTCATTAAAAAATAAACATAAGCAATGAGCAAACGTTCCCCCAGAGTTTAAGCTCATTAAAAAATGAACCAATTTTCGGTAAATAACCATCGTGAATGTATTATCATCAGCCTTTGAAACCTTGGTCGTGTTCTCATCATCACCTCCACTCTATTTTGGCCGATCATTCACCTCCATTTGATTGTTTACCCTTTGTTAGGAACAGCTGCGAAGAGTGATCCTGTTAGCCATCCTTGTGACACTGCCGTGATTGGAAAATTCCAAACCTTACCTGGAATTAGCTGCTACCCAAATTTATCACTCGTTCCTCAAAAAACGAGTCTCCTTTAAGCTCTTTTCAACTGACTCGTAAAATATGAAAAGATTGCCGAGTAATTGGCCTCTCCAGCTCGTTAAAGTGAATAGAAGTGCTATCCCTCCTTTAGATTTTAATCTTTTTGGACTTGAGGGATTATTACACAAAACAATCGAGCGCTTGTTTTGTTCTACTCGTTAAAATTACCGAAAATTCATCCCTTTTGTATTATTTTATACTTTTTCAGACTCAAGGGATTATATGACGAAAAAGGATTATTGGAGTTTTCTTTACATCCCTTTTCAGACTCTCTAAAATTGAAAAGGAGCGAGTTATCTTTGTCGTTAAACTCATTAAAACCGAATAGCGACAAACTTGTCCATATAGACAAGAACGAGTTTCACTATCGCTAGGCTCGTTAAAACATAGCGATGGGTTTGGTCGAAGGGAAAATTATAGAACAAGAATATGTTATCCTCCTCAAGCTTGAAAAAATAAAGAGGTACTGGTTAGCAATGACTGGGGAGAAATTGGGAAGAAAACTTGAAGAAACTTTGTTGGTAGCAAGTCGCTCTTGAACATGACACTTTCACTCCGCATCTAAGTCGAGTTGGGTTGTTCCGTTCACCGGTCATATCACCATTGGTCCATCACACCATCCACATTTGGGGTTAACGCTACCAATCCATCATGTCAGTGTCACCGATATGTTCAAGAGAAGTCGCTCAGAGAATTCACCTGTGTCTCATCACCACCCTGAACCTTATATCATCAGATCGTTTTCACCTCCATTAAAATCATTTGCTCCGTTCCATGTCATTGATGTGGGATTCACTAAGGCCCTCCTATGATGGATCGCTTCTTGTCGACATCAGTTGATTATCCAGGAAGTTGATCTAGGAACAACCCCTTCAGTACTTTGAAGCTTGCATGCCTCAATGGCAAGTTTCTCACTTCCAGCGACAGGTTTACATCAATGGCCTTCGACCGAAAGATTTTGTGTGGTGTTCGACGCCAAGTCCCTTATTCACACCACGAGAATTGTACTATAGTACCTTGAGGGTCATCATCATTATCGGTGATTCCTCTCGCGCCTGTTAACAGCTTACATCATTGGCTGGTAATCAGGCGATGTCTTTCCATGTTCGACTCCAGAACATATATCACATGGATCGACTTGTACTTTGAGTGAAGATCAAACGAGATTGAAGACCCCGGATCTAGTTTCATCCATCCGAGCTGCGATATATATTCAGGAAAATAAAGACATTATATGTACATCATTGTTGCACAGATAATCATCCAATCTAAGGGATGATGGCTCTACCAGAATCATCAGTCTGCACACAGACGATTGTCTGTCTTATGTACATGAAAATGAATTTATAGAGCTAAGCATGGGAATGCCCGCCTCGGGTAGATCATGAAAATATTATGAAGATAATGTATTGTATTGTATCTTATTACAGGTTTCCTTCCAGCTCGAAAAAACTTCGGATCCTCATGATAAAGAATTTCACCCGACATCAAAAAAGATTAACGACCTCATGCTTTAGGGGGCAACTATTATATACATTTTTGGGCACTGCAACCCTAATCATAAATGTCCATAAACCAAGGGCTCTTAAGTCCCTAAAAGTGTTTGTTCCAACCCCTAAAAGAACAAGGTCAGCTGATTACATCATCTGCCAGAAGTTCTCCATGAAAAACTGCTCAGAACTAGTCAAAACTGGACCATCTCACCTGCTCCATGGTCAAAGTGCACTGCATCCCACCTAAATGTACACAGGAGGTGCGATGCGTACTGAAAATCCCTTCTATTAGGTGCGATGGGCGAGAGTGGACAAATGGCAGGGTCAATCTGCAAGGTGGAGGATCATGGAATCTTCCAGAAACTTCTCCTGTGACACTTGCCTCTCTGCATTCGACCAGGGATGAGTAAGAGATCATCAATCTCCAAGTGGAATCAAGAACTATCAGAGAGAGGACACTAATCAAATCTCAAAAGGTGACTCACCCCCCTTGCAAACATCTATATATGGATCCCTCATCCCAGAGATCCAGAGGTTGGAATTTTGTATCTTGTAAGGAAGTGCTGCTGGTTTCTTGGTGCAACATCATAGTGTTGGGTGATCTAAGCTTTTCATGAGGTGAAGAAGGGCTTTCTTGCTAAGAGGATGACGTTGGGTCAGAACAATTGGTTGTAATCCTCTTTGCTATTCTTGATTATTAATAAAGCTATTCAAGTTTTCCTCCATATTCTTGTATGATTGATGATATATGCATTTGTGTGGTCAATATATATCTGGTCCTATATTGTTTATGATAGTAGATCTCTGTTCTAGGATAGTGTTATGCTGCTTTGATTCCACAGGTGCTCTTTGAAGCTAGGTAGATGAGGAAGCGAGTGGTAAAGATCTATCAGAAGGGAGAGGAATCAAGCAAGGAACCAAGTGCAAGACAGAGATTGGTCTCCTTTATTCCCCTCTTATCTACTTCTCATAAAGGAAAACAAAATTGGTTTTAGTTTGTTTGTTTCTAAGGTAGTTACCAGCCTTAGTGGGACTAGAAGCTTTGCATAGACACTAGATTTCTCGATAACACTTGGCATAAAGTAGAAATTCATTATGATCCTCTCCTCATTCCTTCTTGGGAAACATCTGTGGTAATGAACCCAGATAATACTACATATATGGATCCACAGACTTCATTACCTGTGAATAACATGATTGGTTGTCTAATGGATGGCATTCTTGTCAATTTTTGTGGTTATCCTCAAATCAGTAATGAACTTGCTGCAGTCACACTTACATCTATGAAGCTTACTAATATGCAGCATTTTGATGAATATTTTATGGAATATCTCCATCGTCTGCATACTCTTTCTTTTGACATGATTCTAGATCCAAAATGGAAAGAAATCTTCATGCTTCTTTACCAAATTGGGTAACTACTATCATTTTGTATAAGCTTCCTGGAAAGATTGGTGCCTATAAATTTGGTGTTATAAGACAAGCTATTAAGGCTGTCACTTTTGAACTCTGCTCTCAGATGAAAGTTGCTCGAGGTGCCACCAGCTGCACTAAACCACATGGCTATCAACAACTATGTAAACAATGGCATTTACATGGCTCTAAAAGTTTAGAGGGATATGATCATCGTCGCTCTAAAAGGAAAGCTTACTCTAAGAAAACCTTTAGATCCGCAGAAAACAAAAAGACCATTCATAGAAGGCCTCCCAGAGAATACAAAAAAACACGCCATTTTCATCAAAGGCCAAAACAGAAGAAAATATTTTTCTTCCATTACAATGAAAAAGGACATATTGCTCCAAATTGTACAAAACTAAAAAAAGACAAACAATAATCTGGGAAGAAGAAACAATTTAGCTATAAGAATAAATTTGGCAAGGTAAATATTATTGATCTCCCTTCCATCTGTGAAGAATTAATAGATTCAGAAAATTATTATGATCTAAATGACTATATACATGTTGTTTATGAAGAAGAAGATTCTGAAGTTGAATATTGCAAAGATCCACACTGTAATGAATGTTTCCAAGAACTTTGTGAATGCAGTGATCCTGAAATTTTCAAATGTAATGAAGTCTGGATGTTCAGAACACTATCAAATGAAATCTTAGATCATGATGAGCTTTCTAGAAATTATTTTACACAAATGGTTAATGCTAATGATCCAAAACTCAAAGAAATGTATAAAGGATTTCTGATGACCCATCTTCAACAGTCCAAGTCACAGCAATATCAAGAACAACAAAAGTCATAGGTAAATCATCAACATAGCTATATTCCTTCTACTGCCTTATTTTCAGTTGATGGTCTAACAAGACAATTCATACAACAAACAATTGAAGATGATCTTCCTCAAACACTTCTTGCAATTAGTCAAGCTATCAACGATCTCAGAAAAGAAGTCAAAGAGAATAGAAGGCTATGCATTGAAGCACATCAGGGGCACAATATACATTCTTTATATGCACAACCCACAAAAGGAGAATCTTCACAGACAGAACAGAAAGAACCAGAAAGACAGCTTGATCCATATCATGATCCAATGAAAGGGATTTTCAAATCTGAAGAATTTGAAATTCCAGATGAATAATTTGAAGATCCTAGTTCTAGATTAGGAATGAATGCAATGAACATAGATGTAATGTACTATGTAAAAATGAAAATCTGAATTGGTTCTTCCATAGAATGGTGGAAGGTTCTAATTGATACATGTTCAATATTAAACATAGTAAGCGACACTGTAATTCCCTATCCTCAAAGACAAAAGAAAAAGTGTCGAGGAGTTGTTACTGCAAGTGGAGAGATCAAGACAACGGAAGAAGCTATAATAGATGTCTTCATTTCTCAATCCGAAGGAATTTAATTTCATGCTCCATTAGTCATAGGGTTTGATTGTGCTATGTACTTAGGAATGCCTTTCCTAAGCAATTTTAGAAGACATGGAAGCACTTATGATGAAAAATCACAGAAATGGGGATATTTTCTTCTCTTGAAAGGTATAGATTATTTCTATCCATTTATTCATTCCAATTATCCTAATAGATTGAGCAGAATTGACAGGTTATAGAATACCTTGGCAAAGATGGAGAAGAAGAAAGAAATGCTCAAGATTGATGAAAATCTTTTGAAAGGAAAATTTGAAAAAGAAATAAGTGACATCTCTCAGAAACTAAAATCTTGTTGTTCTAAAGATCCAAATGCCCTTTGGCATATTCATAAACATGAAGTAGAATTGCCTTTGAAAAGGAATTTCATGGAAAACTCAGAAGATCAAAAGCAATACCAATGAATTCTGAACAACTCAGGTATTGTAAAGAAGAAATAAAATCCTTACTGCAAAAAGGTTTGATCAGAAAATCTCATAGCCCTATTGCTTGTTTTGGATTTTTTGTCAACAAACATTCAGAGATTATCAGAGGAAAACCAAGATTGGTAGTAAAATACAAGCCTCTGAATAATATTCTTGATTATGATGCTTATCCCTTGCCAACACCCTCAGTGCTTTTGTCTCAGATATCACAGTCAAAAATCTTTTCCAAGTTTGATTTAAAGTCTGGTTTCTAGCAAGTAGGGATAAAAGAAGAAGATAAGTGGAAAACAGCTTTTTCAGTACCAGAAGGACATTTTGAATGGAATATTATGCCCTTTGGACTAGTAAATGCTCCATCCACCTTCCAGAGGATTATGGATGAAACTTTTGAAGATATGGATGATTTCTTGAAGAAATATATTGATGATGTTCTAATTCATTCTACAGATATTCCCTCTCATATAAAGCATCTTAATATATTCTACAAGAGAGTCAAAGAAAAAGGTATAGTTTTATTAGATTCAAAAATGAAGTTATTTCAGACTATGGTAGATTTCTTGGGATATGCGATTTAATATGGATCATATTACATTATGCAACATAGTCTTGATTTCATAGATAAATTTCCAGACAGAATCACTGATAAAACTCAACTACAAAGATTCTTGGGTAGTTTGAATTACATCTCCAAATTTGTCAGACATTGTGCCCAAGAGAGAGTCTTATTGAATAAAAGATTGCAAAAAGATCCAATTCCATGGAGAGAGGATTTAACAGAGGCAGTCAGAAGAATTAAAGGGAAAATTAGGAATATTTCTCCTTTAAGCACAATCAATGAAGAATGGCCTAAAACCATCATTACAGATGCCAGTGATATCGAATGAAGTGGAATTTTCTGCCAACATGATCCTAATAAAAAGAAAATGGAATATGAAATTTGCCAGTTTGCCTCTGGAATCTGGTCAACTACACAAAAAAATTGGTCCAGCCTAAAGAAAGAACTTAGAGCTGTCTCCCTTGGCATTGCCAAATTCAAAGATTTTGTGATCTATAAAAATTTTATAGTCAAAACAGATTGCCAAGCTCTTAATTTTGCTATCCATAAATGTGACTTTCAAGATGCAGCAATGGTTAGATGGATAATGACATTGGCCCAGTATCGTTTTTATTTAGAGTTCATTTCTGGAGTTAAGAATTCCTTCGCAGATTTTCTCAACCAGGAATTTTTACAGAGAAATGATGTAAATAATCTCAGATGTAATGTCATAAGAATATTAGAAAATGAGATTCACATTGAATGTGCTGATGGTTCTCACACTTTGAATCTGCAGAAACCTCTACTCGATTATCAAGCAGATTGGTTTCCAATGAAAGAAATCAAATATCAGCATGGAACTGGACAACATTATTTCTCATGGGATGATCAAATGCAAAGAAATGATGAAGCTTTTGAAGCTTTAAGCTTTCTTCAAGATTTGGGAAATCTTGATTTCACATTACACAGAGATGTAGATGAAAACCTAATTTGTTGTGAAATCTACATTGATCGCTTCCTATTGCCACCCAACCTTCAGAACTCTGAAGATCATGAACGCCAAGAGAAAGCCTGGTATACAAGTATGTGTTTTGAAAATAAAACTAACTCATTTTTCTATAATGTCCAGTTTTCTTTTAGATATCATGGGATGCAAGTTACACAAATCGAAGAACAAGACCCCACACCTGAATGGTTTAAAGAATGGTGGAACATTTATGGTATCAGTCCTATATGTTTTTACCCATTCTCTCTCCGGTTATTACAACTTCCTGGATTTACAGAACCACTTGAAAATCAATCAGGAATTTTATACAAAAGGATTTTTGATATCAGCAAAATCACCAATTATCACATGCTTGCAGCACTTCGTGCCAGTGGATCCTTTCATTGGTTTATTACACGAAATCTTTTCTTCAGAAGATTCAGGGGAAATATGAATGGCTCTTCACATGACTATGAGTCATTTCATGCCATGGCAGATCCAGATTTAAATCCTTTTGGCCTACTACATTTTCAGGACGAAGTACCAGAATATGCCGAAGTACCAATTTGGGAATGTGAGGAAGAAATTTACTCACAGTATTTTAATAATGACTTCTTGACTAGGTTCAGAGAACCTCATTATTCTCGTGAACAACTAGAACATTTTGTCATTTTGTAATGTCTTTCTGTCTGACTTTGGTGACAAACAAGTTTTTCGTAAGGTTCCCTCAAAAATAATCCCTTATAGTGTAATCAATCTGACATATATAATTAAATAAAGGGATAAGAATAAGTATAAAATATTTTATGATTGAATTACTATGTGGATGTCCTCCGGGTTACCCGAAATCAGGATTCTATCATATCTAATAAGAATAAGTATAAAATATTTTATGATTGAATTACTGTGCGGATATCCTCTGGGTTACCTGAAAGCAGTATTCTCTCATATCTAATGCAAGGATTTGATTTTGATGTAAAGTAAGATACTGTGCGGATGTCCTCCAGGCTACCTGAAAGCAAGATTCTCTCATATCTAATGTAAGGATTTGATTTTGATGTAAAGTAAGATTCTCTCATATCCGATATGGAGGTATCACCAAACCCAAAACTGGGAGGATCTATAAATAGATGAAGACTAGGGAAGAGAAGAATTTGGGTTAGGAGAAATTTAGAGAGCCTTTCTGCTGGAGAAGTAACTTGGTATTTCTTGAGAAGCAACTTTGTAATACTTGAGTTTTGAAGTTCATGAATAAAGATTCCTCAATTTCTCTAAATCTATGTCTCCTTTGTAGATTGTTTTGGATTCTATTCTCAAACTTGTATGAGCCTTGTTAAGGTTGAAGAAGTCGCAAAGACGCAAAAGTAGACCGTTGGGCCAGAGTTCGTGTTTTGGCACGAGGATATTGTTCAGAAGAATTGTCAGATATTGGAGCGATTAAGCAGACCTGGTATTTATTATGAACTAATACTCTTGTTGGCATTCGTATTCAAATATATTCAAAAACAGATTCGTGATGCTAGATTGCACAGTAGAGGGGTCTCTTCCCTCTCTATGATTAAAGTATCAGTCATGCATCTTGTTTATTTCCACATTTCCGCATTCTCACTTTCGCTGTGTGCGCTTTGTAGTTGGTATCAGAGTGAGGTTGAAAGTATTTTCGCTTTCTTCCTGTTGTTAGAAAGTTTTGGTTATCCTCGCCAACAATACTCTCTATGCAATCCCTCATACTAAAATAAGAGAATGTAATGAAAAAATACAATCTGGTTTTCACACTGTCGTCCATGATAAATCTATTACATTATTAAATGAACAGAGTAAGTCTGGTTCTTGGTCCTTACCGAAAATAGACCCTAAAGATGTCTATTCAAATCTGGGATTATTAGACACTATACAATACTGGAGATATAAGGTTAAAGAAGAGATTCTACAAACCTCCAGTAATAATCATCTGCTTCAAACAATGAACATTTTGAAGCAATCTGTGTTTACAACTGCACTAAAAGTTGGTCTCAATTTTGCTCATTTTGGTCATATCCAAATTGGAATTCAGCCACTACATAGAAAAGGTCAAGACGTCGCTGTCTTCTCTTGTGTTTTTGATCGCTGATGGAAAACTTTTCATAAAGCTTTAATTGGAGGATGTCAAGGAACATTAGCCTACGGTCCAATTTCTTGGTCCTGTGTTCCTGATTTTCCTATTTCCTTAGATGATCCTAATGCCATCAATGCTCTAATGCTCAGCATCAAAACACATAGATATGATGATTTTGAAGATAATAGCAATAATGTTGCTATTCATTGGTGATGTGTCGTCAGATTTTATAAGAAGACCACTCCTTCTATTTTCCAACAAGTTTCTGAAACATCTGAGTTCACTACTCTAATCACTCATGACTATGGCTTAAATCTTGTTGCTCCTCAAATGATATCTCGTTGAGATCTTAAACTGCCAACATAATGGGTCACAAATTGGGCTTCTATTCATACTTCTTCCTGTCCACAACCTATCACTACTCAAACTTCTATTCGAGAAGATAATGGCCTTGTTCAAACACTTTTCTTTCCCTAATCAGAGTATGCAGAGTCTAAGCATAGTGGACCTCCTCCTCCTCTTGTTATACAAAACCTTGTAAAAACTAAAGTCGCAGTAAAACCACAAATGTCCTTTATTGCATCTATTCTTGAAGGATCACCAAGTCATTCATATGATCTTACTTCTGATCCAAACTTCATGCATATGTTATCAAATATGATTGCACAAACTCTTTAGTCTTCGCATTCAAATATTGTTCCTCCTAGAACAATTAATATGCAATCACCATTCCAAATTCCACAATTTCCACAACCATATGTATGTAATCATCCTCATTGTTCTCCTATCTTTCGTCAACAAAGTCCTAGTCTTCCAAAACCCCATGAAAAACAAGAACAAGATAAAGACAGAAGAAGAATAAACATGATTCATTTTGTTCCAAGTTCTGGAAATCAAACACAGGAATATACAAAGTGTACTCCTTTTTCAGCTCATGAAGAAATTTTGTTTCAATCAGTAGGAAAATCTACTACAAAAGGTTTAGGATATCCATAAGAAATCCCCAGCTATAGATTGGATCCTAGGAATAAGATTCCTAGTAAAATACAGTTTCCTTCTGATGAAGAAATCATTCAATTTCTTAAGATATACAAAGGAATAAGTCCTTATGATCCCTCAAATGAATGGTATAAGAAAATGTTTAACTAGGATCTGTATACTCATCAGCAAGAGTATAGATACTGTGAAGAAATGAAAACCTATTCAAAGAAAGATAGGTCAACAATCAACAAAGTCAACAATAAAAATTGGAAAGCTTGGATGGAACAGAATAACCAATGGATTTCCTTTTATGAATTCTATTATCCAAGTACAAATGAAGTAGAAATGGCTTTGGCCAAAAATTTCAAGAATCTATCTTGTGAAGATATAAAAACAAAGATTAAGGAAAACCCAGTTGAAATTCCCGGACCTCTTATCATCCCTCACATAGATGATAAATATAAAAATATGTTTCAAAAATCAAATGTTCTGAAACATTTACAGTCTATTAAGATGAAAGGAAAGATTTTGTTAGAACACATCTGTCAAACCCTTAGAGTGAATATGATGCAAGGGTCAGCCTTAGAGACAGAAGTGCCACAACACAAATGGGAATTAATAGATGGCACTATTCTTAGCACTGAGACAACAATTCCTCCTTGGAAAAATATTGTTATCAGACAAGATGATAACATTTTAAAGTTACTTCCACTTCAATCTGACCAGTCTCATCTTTCAGATAGGGAATTGGTTGTAGAAGCAAACTGGACAAATCTTGCTCTAGATGGTTTGATTAAACATCTAGAAAGAAATCATCAATATGTAGCTAGAGAAAATAAAATGCTCCAAGAAATAATTGATAAAATTCTTCAAAAGGTAGATTTTAGCAGAGATCAATTACTAGATGGAATGAAAACTCTTGGATCAAATGATTTGCATATTGCTAAAACTATTGATGTTTTAGAAACAAGGATTAATGATAATTCCAAATGGATTGGCAAAGTACATTCAGTAGCAGATAAGAATCAGGATATGATGACAACCTTAAAAACACCACTTGAAGTAGTAAAGAAACAAGTTTGGGTTGTCTCTACTTCTGTTGAAAGTCTGAAAAAGAAAAACACTCCTGATCCTACTTTTAAAGCTACTACTTATTTCTCAGATCCTCAAGATCAATTTCCTTTCCATGTTGTTCCTACTACTCTTCAATCAAAAATGAAGAATCCTGGTGATATCATTTTTCCTAAACCAAAAACTACCTTTGTCTATGCTCCTATGGCTAATCCTGGCATGTTTTCCAGTCTAAACTCTTCAAGCCCTGGACATAAAATGACAGTTTCTGAGTGGTTGAAATCAGGAGATGATCCTGATAAGCCTTCCAGTTCTGATACAGTACTCAACAAATTTGAAGCAGTGCCCTCTGCTCCTCCTACTCTAGAAGATTTATAGTTTCTTGTGAATAAGAAAATTTTCAGAAAACAAAAGACATTCCTGATCTGATTTCATTTTCTGATGAAGAAGAACCCAAAGATACAACTATAAATAAAGTTACTCAAAGAAGTTCTTGGAATTCTTCTTGGTCACCTGCTTCTGATAAAAGAGATGTCAAGAAATCAGAATATCATAAAGATTGGTCTGCTTCTTCCACATATTCATGGAAAATTGACAATTGTTCTGAAGCAGAAATATTGTCTACATTGAGTTCCATGCCAGTTTGCTACCACACATATTTAGCAGATGACATTTCTCCAATAAATGCAACCAGGAAAATCATCCGTGGATTCGAAGGACTCCTTGATTCTTGGCTTAAAGAAGAAATTCATTATGATCCTCTCCTCATTCCTTCTTGGGAAACATCTGTGGTAATGAACCCAGATAATACTACATATATGGATCCACAGACTTCATTACCTATGAATAACATGATTGGTTGCCTAATGCATGGCATTCTTGTCAATTTTTGTGGTTATCCTCAGATCAATAATGAACTTGCTGCAGTCACACTTACATCCATGAAGCTTACTAATATGCAGCATTTTGATGAATATTTTATGGAATATCTCCATCATCTGCATACTCTTTCTTCTAACTTGATTCTAGATCCAAAATGGAAAGAAATCTTCATTGCTTCTTTACCAAATTGGGTAACTATTGCCATTTTGAATAAGCTTCCTAGAAAGATTGGTGCCTATAAATTTGGTGTTATAAGACAAGCTATTAAGGCTGTCATTGTTGAACTCTGCTCTCAGATGAAAGTTTCTCGAGCTGCCACCAGCTCCACTAAACCACATGGCTATCAACAACTATGTAAACAATGGCATTTACATGGCTCTAAAAGTTTAGGGGGATATGATCGTCGTCGCTCTAAAAAGAAAGCTTACTCTAAGAAAACTTTTAGATCCGCAGAAAACAAAAAGATCATTCATAGAAGGCCTCCCAGAGAATACAAAAAAACATGCCAGTTTCATCAAAGGCCAAAACAAAAGAAAATATTTTGCTTCCATTGCAATGAAAAAGGACATATTGCTCCAAATTGTCCAAAACTGAAAAAAGACAAACAACAATCTGGGAAGAAGAAACAATTTAGCTATAAGAATAAATCTGGCAAGGTAAATATTATTGATCTCCCTTCCAGCTGTGAAAAATTAACAGATTCAGAAAATTATTATGATCTAAATGACTAGATACAAGCTGTTTATGAAGAAGAAGATTCTGAAGTTGAATATTGCAAAGATCCACACTATAATGAATGTTTTCAAGAACTCTATGAATGCAGTGATCTTGACATTTGCAAATGTAATGTAGTCAGGATGTTCAGACCACTATCAAATGAAAGCTTAGATCATGATGAGCTTTCTAGAAATTATTTTACACAAATGGTTAATGTTGATGATCCAAAACTCAAAGAAATGTATAAAGGATTGCTGATGACCCATCTTCAATAGTCCAAGTCACAGCAATATCAAGAATAGCAAAAGTCACAGGTAAATCATCAACATAGCTATATTCCTTCTGCAGCCTTATTTTCAGTTGATGGTCTAACAAGACAATTTAGACAACAAACAATTGAAGATGATCTTCCTCAAACACTTCCTGCAATTAGTCAAGCTATCAAAGATCTCAGAAAAGAAGTCAGAGAGAATAGAAGGCTATGCATTGAAGCACATCAGGGGCACAATATACATTCTTTACATGCACAACCCACAAAAGGATAATCTTCACCGATAGAATAGAAAGAACTAGAAAGATAGCCTGATCCATATCATGATCCAATGAAAGGGATTTTCAAATCTGAAGACTTTGAAATTCCAGATGAAGAATTTGAAGATCCTAGATCTAGATTAGGAATGAATGCAATGAACGCAGATGTAATGTACTGTGTAAAAATGAAAATCAGAATTGGTTCTTCCATAGAATGGTGGAAAGTTCTAATTGATACAGGTTCAAGATTGAACATGGTAAGCGGCACTGTAATTCCCTATCCTCAAAGACAAAGGACAAAGTGTCCAGGAGTTGTTGCTGCAAGTGGAGAAATCAAGACAACGGAAGAAGCTATAATAGATGTCTTCGTTTCTCAATCCGAAGGAATTCAAGTTCATGCTCCATTAGTCATAGGGCTTGATTGTGCTATGTACTTAGGAACTCCTTTCTTGAGCAATTTCAGAAGACATGGAAGCACTTATGATGAAAAATCATAGAAATGGGGATATTTTCTTCTCTTCAAAGGTATAGATTATTTCTATCCATTTATTCATTCCAATTCTCCTAATAGATTGAGCAGATTTGACAGGTTATATAATAACTTGGCAAAGATGGAGAAGAAGAAAGAAATGCTCAAGATTGATGAAAATCTACTGAAAGGCAAATTTGAAAAAGAAATAAGTGAGATCTCTCAGAAACTAAAATGAATTTCATGGAAAAATCAGAAGATCAAAAGCAATACCGATGAATTCTGAACAACTCAGGTATTGTAAAGAAGAAATAAAATCCTTACTGCAAAAAGGTTTGATCAGAAAATCTCATAGCCCTATTTCTTGTTTTGGATTTTATGTCAACAAACATTCAGAGATTATCAGAGGAAAACCAAGATTGGTAGTAAACTACAAGCCTCTGAATAATATTCTTGATTATGATGCTTATCCCTTGCCAAAGCCCTCATTGCTTTTGTCTCAGATATCACAGTAAAAAATATTTTCCAAGTTTGATTTAAAGTCTGATATCTGGCAAGTAGGGATAAAAGAAGAAGATAAGTGGAAAACAACTTTTTCAGTACCAGAAGGACATTTTGAATGGAATATTATGCCCTTTGGACTAGTAAATGCTCCATCCACCTTCCAGAGGATTATGGATGAAACTTTTGAAGGTATGGATGATTTCTTGAAGAAATATATTGTGATGTTCTAATTCATTCTGCAAATATTCCCTCTCATATAAAGCATCTTAATATATTCTACAAGAGAGTCAAAGAAAAAGGTATAGTTTTATTAGATTCAAAAATGAAGTTATTTCAGACTATGGTAGATTTCTTGGGATATGCGATTTAATATGGATCATATTACATTATGCAACATAGTCTTGATTTCATAGATAAATTTCCAGACAGAATCACTGATAAAACTCAACTACAAAGATTCTTGGGTAGTTTGAATTACACCTCCAAATTTGTCAGACATTGTGCGCAAGACAAAGTCTTATTGAATAAAAGATTGGAAAAAGATCCAATTCCACGGACAGAGGATTTAATAGAGGCAGTCAGAAGAATTAAAAGGAAAATTAGGAATATTTCTCCTTTAAGCACAATCAATGAAGAATGGCCTAAAACCATCATTACAGATGCTAGTGATATCGGATGGGGTGGAATTTTTTGCCAACATGATCCTAATAAAAAGAAAATGGAATATGAAATTTGCCAGTATGCCTCTGGAATCTGGACAACTACACAAAAATATTGGTCCAGCCTAAAGAAAGAACTTAGAGCTATCTACCTTGGCATTGCCAAATTCAAAGATTTTGTGATCTATAAAAATTTTACAGTCAAAACAGATTGCCAAGCTCTTAAGTTTGCTATCCATAAATGTGACTTTCAAGATGCAGCAATGGTTAGATGGATAATGACAATGGCCCAATATCATTTTGATGTAGAGTTCATTTCTGGAGTTAAGAATTCCTTCACAGATCTTCTCAGCCGGGAATTTTTACAGAGAAATGATGTAAATAATCTCAGATGTAACGTCATAAGAAGATTAGAAAATGAGATTCACATTGAATGTGCTGATGGTTCTCACACTTTGAATCTGCAGAAACCTCTACTCGATTATCAAGCAAATTGGTTTCCAATGAAAGAAATCAAATATCGGCATGGAACTGGACAACATTATTTCTCATGGGATGATCAAATGCAAAGAAAATATGAAGCTTTAAGCTTTCTTCAAGATTTGGGAAATCTTGATTTCACATTACACAGAGATGTAGATGAAAACCTAATCTACTGTGAAATCTACATTGATTGCTTCCTATTGCCACCCAACCTTTAGAACTCTGAAGATCATGAACGCCAAGAGAAAGCCTGGTATACAGGTATGTGTTTTGAAAATAAAACTAATTCGTTTTTCTATAATGTGCAGTTTTCTTTTAGATATCATCGGATGCAAGTTACACAAATCGAAGAACAAGGCCCCACACCAGAATGGTTTAAAGAATGGTGGAACATTTATGGTATCAGTCCTCTATGTTTTTACGCATTGTATCTCCGGTTATTACAACTTCCTAGATTTATAGAACCATGGGCACGTCAATCATGAATTTTAAACAAAAGGATTTTGGATATCACCAATTATCACATGCTTGCAGCACTCCGCGCCAATGGATCCTTTCATTGGTTTATTACATGAAATCTTTTCTTCAAAAGATTCGGGTTAGGAGAAATTTAGAGAGCCTTTCTGCTGGAGAAGCAGCTTTGTAATACTTCAGTTTTGAAGTTCATGAATAAAGATTCCTCAATCTCTATAAATCTATGTCTCCTTTGTAGATTGTTTTGGATTCTATTCTCGAACTTGTATGATCCTTGTTATGGTTGAAGAAGTCACAAAGATGCAGAAGTAGACCGTTGGGCTAGAGTTCGTGTTTCGGCACGAGGATATTGTTCAGAAGAATTGTCAGATATTGGAGCGATTAAGCAGACCTGGTATTTATTATGAACTAATACTCTTGTTGGCATTCGTATTCAAATATATTCAAAAATAGATTTGTGATGCTAGATTGTGCAGTAGAGGAGTCTCTTCCCTCTATGTGATTAAAGTATCAGTCACGGATCTTGTTTATTTCCGCATTTCCGCATTCTCACTTTCGTTGTGTGTGCTTTGTAGTTGGTATCAGAGCGAGGTTGAAAGTATTTCCGCTTTCTTCCTGTTGTTAGAAAGTTTTGGTTATGGATAATTTTTCTCTAGCACGAAGTTCTCTTCATGAGTTTAGTGATAAAAGTTTTGATGAAATTCTTAGAGAAGAAGAAGAAAGAGAATGTAATGACTTGGTGATCCTTCAGGAATAGATGCAATAGAGGAAAATTGTGGTTTTACTGCGACTTCATTTTAAACAGGGTTTTGTATAACAAGAGGAGGAGGAGGTCAAGAGGATATTGCTAAGAACTCAATTTCTTTAGGCATGACTAATACTCTCCTAAGGGATTAGTATCAGGAACTACAGGTGTCTTGGTCTGAACTGTGATGCCTCTGTGTGCACTTTGTCATCTTGACCTGGTCTTGACAGCATCCAAGAAACTTGTTGGACAACAGAAGGAGTGGTCTTCTTATAAAATTTGACGACGATCATATCCCCCTAAACTTTTAGAGCCTTGTAAATGCCATTGTTTACATAGTTCTTGCTAGCCATGTGGTTTAGTGGAGCTGGTGGTAGCTCGAGCTACTTTCATTTGAGAGCAAAGTTCAACAATGATAGCCTTAATAGCTTGTCTTATAACACCAAATTTATAGGCACCAATCTTTCCAGGAAGCTTATTCAAAATGGCAGTAGTTACCCAATTTGGTAAAGAAGCAATGAATATTTCTTTCCATTTTGGATCTAGAATCATGTCAGAAGAAAGAGTATGTAGACGATGGAGATATTCCATAAAATATTCATCAAAATGCTGCATATTAGTAAGCTTCATGGATGTAAGTGTGACTGCAACAAGTTCATTATTGATCCGAGGATAACCACAAAAATTGACAAGAATGCGATGCATTAAGCAACAAATAATGTTATTCACAGGTAATGAAGTTTGTGGATCCATATATGTAGTATTATCTTGGTTCACTACCACAGATGTTTCCCAAGAAGGAATGAGGAGAGGATCATAATGAATTTCTGCTTTAAGCCAAGAATCAAGGAGTCCTTCGAATCCACTGATGATTTTCCTGGTTGCATTTATTGGAGAAATGTCATCTACTAAATATGTGCGGTAGAAAACCAGCATGGAACTCAATGTAG
Organism: Pinus tabuliformis; assembly: GCA_031772625.1. Taxonomy (NCBI): domain Eukaryota; kingdom Viridiplantae; phylum Streptophyta; class Pinopsida; order Pinales; family Pinaceae; genus Pinus; species Pinus tabuliformis. The sequence goes on from CM062816.1 coordinate 1,950,768,510, forward strand.
ACAATATTTCTGCTTCAGAACAATTGTCAATATTCCATGAATATGTGGAAGAAGTAGACCAATCTTTATGATATTTTGATTTCATGACATCTCTTTTATCAGGAGAAGGTGACCAAGAAGAATTCCAAGAACTTCTATCAGTAACTTTATGTACAGTTGCATCTTTGGTTTCTTCTTCATCAGAAAATGAAATTAGATCAGAAATGTCTTTTGCTATCTGAAAAGTTTCTTTATCAAGAGGAGAAAAAATATTCACAAGAAACTCTAAATCTTCTAGAGTAGGAGGAGCAGAGGGCGCTGCTTCAAATTTGTTGAGTACTGTATCAGAACTTGAAGGCTTATCAGGATCATCTCCTGATTTCAACCACTCAGAAACTGTCATTTTATGTCTAGGGCTTAAAGAGTTTAGACTGGAAAATATGCCAGGATTAGCCATAGGAGCATAGACAAAGGTAGTTGCTGGTTTAGGAAAAATGATATCACTAGGATTCTCCATTTATTATTGAAGAGTAGTAGGAACAACATGGAAAGGCAATTGATCTTGAGGATCTGAGAAATAAGTAGTAGCTTTAAAAGTAGGATCAAGAGTCTTTTTCTTTTTCAAACTTTCAACATAAGTAGAGACAACCCAAACTTGTTTCTTTACTACTTCAAGTGATGTTTTTAAGCTTGTCATCATATCCTGATTCTTATCTACTACTGAATGTACTTTGCCAATCCATTTGGAATTATCATTAATCACTTTTTCTAAAACATAAATATTTTTAGCAATATGCAAATCATTTGATCCAAGAGTTTTGTTCCATCTAGTAATTGATCTCTGGTAAAATCTACGTTTTGAAGAATTTTATCAATTATTTCTTGGATCAATTTATTTTCTCTGGCTGCATATTGATGATTTCTTTATAGATGTTTAATCAAACTATCTAGAGAAAGATTTGTCCAGTTTGGTGCTGTAACAGATTCCCTATTTGGAAGATGAGACTGGTCAGACTGAAGTGGAAGTATCTTAAAAATGTTATCATCTTGTCTGATAACAATATTTTTCCAAGGAGGAATTGTTGTCTCAGTGCTAAGAATAGTGCCATCTATTAATTCCCATTTGTGTTGTGGCACTTTTGTCTCTAAGGTTAACCCTTGCATCATATTCACTCTAAGGGTTTGACAGATGTGTTCTAACAAAAGCTGCCCTTTCATCTTAACAGACTGTAAATGTTTCGGAACCTTTGATTTTTGCAACATATTTTTATATTTATCATCTATGTGAGGGATGATAAGAGGTCTAGGAATTTCAACTGGATTTTCCTTAATCTTTGTTTTTATATCTTCACAAGATAGATCCTTGAACTTTTTGACCAAAGCCATTTCTACTTCATTTGTACTTGGATAATAGAATTCATAAAAAGAAATCCATTGGTTATTCTGTTCCATCCAAGCTTTCCAATTTTTATTGTTGACTTTGTTGATTGTTGACCTATCTTTCTTTGAATAGATTTTCATTTCTTCATAGTATCTATACTCTTGCTGATGAGTATACAGATACCGGTTAAGCATTTTGTTATACCATTCATTTGAGGGATCATAAGGACTTATTCCTTTGTATATCTTAAGAAATTGAATGATTTCTTCATCAGAAGGAAGCTATATTTTACTAGGAATCTTATTCCTAGGATCCAATCTATAGCTGGGGATTTCTTCTGGATATCCTAAACCTTTTGTAGCAGATTTTCCTACTAATTGAAGAAAAATTTCTTCATGAGCTGAAAAAGGAGTACACTTTGTATATTCCTGTGTTTGATTTCCAGAACTTGTAACAAAACGAATCATGTTTATTCTTCTTCTGTCTTTATCTTGTTCTTGTTTTTCATGGGGTTTTGGAAGACTAGGAGTTTGCTGACAAAAGCTAGGAGACAAATGAGGATGATTACATACAGATGGTTGTGGAAATTATGGAATTTGGAATGCTGGTTGCATATTAATTGTTCTAGGAGGAACAATATTTGAATACGGAGACTGAAGAGTTTGTGCAATCATATTTGATAACATATGCATGAAGTTTGGATTAGAAGTAAGATCATATGAATGACTTGGTGATCCTTCAGGAATAGATGCAATAGAGGAAATTTGTGGTTTTACTATGAGTTTAGTTTTTACAAGGTTTTGTATAACTAGAGGAGGAGGAGGTCTACCATGCTCATACTGTGCATACTCTGATTGGGGAAAGAAACGAGTTCGAACAAGGCCATTATCTTCTCAAATAGAAGTTTGAGCAGTGATAGGCTCTAGATAGGCAGAAGTACGAATAGAAGCCCAATTTGTGACCCATTCTGTTGGCGGTTTAAGATCTCGACGAGATATCATTTGAGGAGCAACAAGATTTAAGCCATAGTCATGACTGATTAGAGTAGTGAACTCAGAGGTTTCAAAAACTTGTTGGACAATCGAAGGAGTGGTATTCTTATAAAATTTGACGACACATCGCCAATGAATAGCAACATTATTGCTATTATCTTCAAAATCATCATATCCATGTGTTTGGATGCCGAGCATTAGAGCATTGATGGCATTAGGATCATCTAAGGAAATAGAACAATTAGGAACACAGGACCAAGAAATTGGACTGTAGGCTAATGTTCCTTGACATCCTCCAATTAAAGCTTTATGAAAAGTTTTCCATCGGTGATCAAAAACAGAAGAGAAGACAACAACGTCTTGACCTTTTCTATTTTGTGGTTGAATTCTAATTTGGATATGACCAAAATGAGCAAAATTGAGACCAGCTTTTAGTGCAGCTGTAAACTCAGATTGCTTCAAAATGTTCATTGTTTGAAGCAGACGATTATTACTGGAGGTTTGTAGAATCTCTTCTTTAACCTTATATCTCCAGTATTGTATAGTGTCTAATAATCCCAGATTTGTATAGACATCTTTGGGGTCTATTTTTGGTAAAGACCAAGAACTAGACTTACTCTGTTCATTTAATAATGTAATAGATTTATCATGGACGAGAGTGTGAAAACTAGATTGTATTTTTTCATTACATTCTATTTCTTCTTCTTCTCTAAGAATTTCATCAAAACTTTTATCACTAAACTCATGAAGAGAACTTCGTGCTGGAGAAAAATTATCCATAACCAAAACTTTCTAACAACAAGAAGAAAGCGGAAATACTTTAAACCTCCCTCTAATACCAACTACACTAGAATATTTAGAGTTTCTTGTGAATAATTTTTCTCCTCCTGATAAAGAAACATTTCAGATAACAAAAGACATTCCTGATCTGATTTCATTTTCTGATGAAGAAGAACCCAAAGATACAACTGTACATAAAGTTACTGATAGAAGTTCTTGGAATTCTTCTTGGTCACCTGCTCCTGATAAAATAGATGTCATGAAATCAGAATATCATAAAGATTGGTCTGCTTCTTCCACATATTCATGGAATATTGACAATTGTTCTGAAGCAGAAATATTGTCTACATTGAGTTCCATGCTGGTTTTCTATCTCACATATTTAGCAGAAGACATTTCTCCAATAAATGCAACCAGGAAAATCATCAGTGGATTTGAAGGACTCCTTGATTCTTGGCTTAAAGTAGATCCAAGAATATTTCCAGGAAACAAGATCTAGTTCTTACAAAGATCATATAGGCACCAACGGATGAAAGGATGCAGAAACTCTCATATCTAATAAGAATGGGATACCTTATTGCCTTTGTGTGCACAGGATTCTCTGGATACCTTATGACACCAACTACCTAACCTGAATTGCTAGTTAGACCAATTGAGTCCAGAGAATCCTTAGTGACTGATCATATTCACTAAGACACAGGTATACCAAAGAGAATCAGGTTAGGTAGATGTAAACAATGATAGTATGAGGGATTGCATAGATGAGCAATACTTCAATCACATTAGTATTGTTGGTGATGACGATCATATCCCCCTAAAATTTTAGAGCCATGTAAATGCCATTGTTTACATAGTTGGTAGAAAGGTTAAGAGGATATGGATATTTACTAAGACACCATTCTTACTAAGAAACTCTAAATATTCTAGAGTAGGAGGAGCAGAGGGTGCTTACAAATCTTTTTTGGCCTGATCATCAGCACTAATCCTCGAGTAGGCAACAGTTACCAAGTCTGCCATCAGGTATTAGATATGGCAATGCGGAAATAAACAACATCCGTGATTGATACTTTAATCACAAAGAGGGAAGAGACTCCTCTACTACGAAATCTAGCATCACGAATCTGTTTTTGAATATATTTGAATACGAATGCCAACAAGAGTATTAGTTCATAATAAATACCAGGTTTTCTTAATCGCTCCAAAATCTGACAATTCTTCGGAAAAATATCCTCGTGCCGAAAAACGAACTCTGGCCCAATGGTCTACTTCTACGTCTTTGCGACTTCTTCAACCTTAACAAGGCTCATACAAGTTCGAGAACAAAATCCAAAACAATCTACAAAGGAGACATAGATTTACAGAAATTGAGGAATCTTTATTCATGAACTTCAAAACTCAAGTATTACAAAGTTTCTTCTCAAGCAATACCAAGTTACTTCTCCAGTAGAAAGGCTCTCTAAATTTCTCCTAACCCGAATGCCTCTCTTCCCTAGTCTTCATCTATTTATAGATCCTCCCAGTTCTGGGTTTGGTGATACCTCCATATCGGATATCAGAGAATCTTTGATAGCTTGACTAATTGCAGGAAGTGTTTGAGGAAGATCATCTTCAATTGTTTGTTGTCTGAATTGTCTTGTTAGACCATCAACTGAAAATAAGGCTACAAAAGGAACATAGCTATGTTGATGATTTACCTGTGACTTTTGCTGTTCGTGATATTGTTGTGACTTGGACTGTTGAAGATGGGTCATCAGCAATCCTTTATACATTTCTTTGAGTTTTCGATCATCAACATTAACCATTTGTGCAAAATAATTTCTAGAAAGCTCATCATGATCTAAGTTTTCATTTGATAGTGGTCTCAACATCCTGACTGCATTACATTTGCAAATGTCAGGATCACTGCATTCACAGAGTTCTTGAAAACATTCATTACAGCGTGGATATTTGCAATATTCAACTTCAGAATCTTCTTCTTCATAAACAATATGTATCTGGTCATTTAGATCATAATTATTTTCTAAATTTGTTAATTCTTCACAGCTGGAAGGGAGATCAATAATATTTACCTTGCCAGATTTATTCTTATAGCTCATTGTTTCTTCTTCCTAGATTGTTGTTTGCCTTTTTTCAGTTTTGGACAATTTGGAGAAATATGTCCTTTTTCATTGCAATGGAAGCAAAATATTTGCTTCTGTTTTGGCCTTTGATGAAACTGTCGTGTTTTTTTGTATTCTATGGGAGGCCTTCTATGAATGATCTTCTTCTTCTTCTTTTTTTTTTTTTCTTTTTCTACGGATCTAAAGGTTTGCTTAGAGTAGGCTTTCCTTTTAGAGCGACAATGATCATATCACATTAGTAATAGGTATGACATATGGAATTTTTACGCATATGGAATATGGCATATCTATATGGGAAATGATGTGCCATATGAAATGACGAGTTCTTAGCAAGATCATGTGGGCACCAATTCATTCTCCATTTGTGGGTTGTGCATGTAAAGAATGTATATTGTGCCCCTGATGTGCTTCAATGCATAGGAATGTTCTGGCATGTTTTTTTGTTTCAAAGATGCAGTAGTAGACCTTCGGGACAGAGTACTAGAATATTTACATGCACAACTCACAAAAGGAGAATCTTCACAGAGAGAACAAAAAGAACCAGAAAGTTAGCCTGATCCATATCATGATTCAATGAAAGGGATTTTCAAATCTGAAGACTTTGAAATTCCAGATGAAGAATTTGAAGATCTTAGATCTAGATTAGGAATGAATGCAATGAACGCAGATGTAATGTACTGTGAATATTCTCATTTTGTGGTTTGTGCATGTAAAGAATGTATATTGTGCCCCTGATACCAACTACAAAACGCACACAGCGAAAGCGAGAATGCAGAAATGTGGAAATAAACAAGATCTGTGACTGATACTTTAATCACAGAGAGGGAAGAGATGCCTCTACTACGCAATCTAGCATCATGAATCTATTTTTGAATATATTTGAATACGAATGCCAACAAGAGTATTAGTTCATAATAAATACCAGGTCTGCTTATTCGCTCCAATATCCAACAATTCTTCTGAACAATATCCTCGTGCGGAAACACGAACTCTAGCCCAACAGTCTACTTCTACATCTTTGCAACTTCTTCAACCTTAACAAGGCTCATACAAGTCCAAGAATAGAATCCAAAACAATCTACAAAGGAAACATAGATATACAAAAATTGAGGAATCTTTATTCATGAACTTCAAAACTCAAGTATTACAAAGTTGCTTCTCAAGCAATACCAAGTTACTCCTCTAGCAGAAAGGCTCTCTAAATTTTTCCTAACCTGAATGCCTCTCTTCCCTAGTCTTCATCTATTTATAGATCCTCCCAGTTTTGGGTTTGGTGATACCTCCATATCGGATATGAGAGAATCTTACTTTACATCAAAATCAAATCCTTATATCAGATATGAGAGAATCATGCTTTCGGGTAACCCGGAGGACATCCACACAGTATCTTACTTTACATCAAAATCAAATCCTTGCATTAGATATGAGAGAATCCTGCTTTTGGGTAACCCAGAGGACATCCGCATGGTAATTCAATCATAAAATATTTTATACTTATTCTTATTAGATATGAGAGAATCGTTCTTTCGGGTAACCCGGAGGACATCTGCATAGTAATTCAATCATAAAATATTTTATACTTATTCTTATCCCTTTATTTAATTATATATGTCAAATTGATTACACTGTAACAGATTTCTTTTCAGGGAACCTTACAAAAAAACTGGCTGTCACCAAAGTCGGATAGAAAAACATTACAAAATGACAAAATGTTCTAGTTGTTCATGAGAATAGTGATGTTCTCTAAACCTAGTCAAGGAGTCATTATTAAAATACTGTGAGTAAATTTCTTCCTCACATTCCCAAATTGGTACTTCAGCATATTGTGGTACTTCATCCTGAAAAAGTAGTAGGCCAAAAGGATTTAAATCTGGATCTGTCATGACATGAAATGACTCATAGTCATGTGAAGAGCCATTCATATTTCCCCCAAATCTTCTGAAGGAAATATTTTGTGTAATAAACCAATGAAAGGATCCGTTCGCATGGAGTGTTGCAAGCATGTGATAATTGGTGATATTTCTGATATCCAAAATCCTTTTGTATAAAATTCCTAATTGATGTGCTCGTGGTTTTGTAAATCTAGGAAGTTGTAATAACCGGAGAGAGAATGGGTAAAAACATAGAGGAATGATACCATAAATGTTCCACCATTCTTTAAACCATTTAGGTGTGGGGTCTTGTTCTTCGATTTGTGTAACTTGCATCCCATGATATCTAACAGAAAACTGCACATTATAGAAAAACAAGTTAGTTTTATTTTCAAAACACATACCTGTATACCAGGCTTTCTCTTGGTGTTCATGATTTTCAGAGTTCTGAAGGTTGGGTGGCAATAGGAAGCGATCAATGTAGATTTCACAGTAGATTAGGTTTTCATCTACATCTCTGTGTAATGTGAAATAAAGATTTCCCAAATCTTGAAGAAAGCTTAAAGCTTCAAAAGCTTCATCATTTCTTTGCATTTGATCATCCCATGAGAAATAATGTTGTCCAGTTCCATGCCGATATTTGATTTCTTTCATTGGAAACCAATCTTCTTGATAATCGAGTAGAGGTTTTCCAGAAATGAACTCTACATCAAAACGATACTGGGCCAATGTCATTATCCATCTAACCATTGCTTCATCTTCAAAGTCACATTTATGGATAGCAAACTTAAGAGCTTGGCAATCTGTTTTGACTGTAAAATTCTTATAGATCACAAAATCTTTGAATTTGGCAATGCCAAGGTAGACAACTCTAAGTTCTTTCTTTAGGCTGAACCAATTTTTTTGTGTAGTTGACTAGATTCCAGAGGCATACTAGAAAATTTCATATTCCATTTTCTTTTTATTAGGATCATGTTGGTAGAAAATTCCACCCCATTCGATATCACTGGCATCTGTAATGATGGTTTTAGGCCATTCTTCATTGATTGTGCTTAAAGGAGAAATATTCCTAATTTTCCCTTTAATTCTTATGACTGCCTCTGTTAAATCCTCTGTCCATGGAATTGGATCTTTTTGCAATCTTTTATTCAATAAGACTCTGTCGTGGGCACAATGTCTGACAAATTTGGAGATGTAATTCAAACTACCCAAGAATCTTTGTAGTTGAGTTTTATCAGTGATTTTGTCTGGGAAATTTATCTATGAAATCAAGACTATGTTTCATAATGTAATATGATCCATATTGAATCACATATCCCAATAAATCTACCATAGTCTGAAATAACTTCATTTTTGAATCTGATAAAACTATACCTTTTTCTTTGACTCTCTTGTAGAATATATTAAGATGCTTTATATGAGAAGAAATATCTGCAGAATGAATTAGAACATCATAAATATATTTCTTCAAGAAACCATCCATACCTTCAAAAGTTTCATCCATATTACTCTGGAAGGTGGATGGAGCATTTACTAGTCCAAAGGGCATAATATTCCATTCAAAATGTCCTTCTGGTACTGAAAAAGATGTTTTCCACTTATCTTCTTCTTTTATCCCTACTTGCTAGAAACCAAACTTTAAATCAAACTTGGAAAAGATTTTTGACTATGGTATTTGAGACAAAAGCACTGAGGGCTTTGGCAAGGGATAAGCATCATAATCAAGAATATTATTCAGAGGCTTGTAGTTTACTACCAATCTTGGTTTTCCTCTAATAATCTCTCAATTTTTGTTGACATAAAATCCAAACCAGGCAATAGGGCTATGAGATTTTCTGATCAAACCTTTTTGCAGTAAGGATTTTATTTCTTCTTTAGAATACCTGAGCTTTTCAGAATTCATCGGTATTGCTTTTGAACTTCTGAGTTTTCCATGAAATTCCTTTTTCATAGGTAATTCTACTTCATGTTTATGAATATGCCAAAAGGCATTTGGATCTTCAGAAGAACAAGATTTTAGTTTCTGAGAGATCTCACTTATTTCTTTTTCAAATTTGCCTTTTAGAAGATTTTCATCAATCTTGAGCATTTCTTCTTTCTCCTCCATCTTTGCCAAGGTATTCTGTAACCGGTCAATTCTGCTCAATCTATTAGGAGAATTGGAATGAATAAATGGATAGAAATAATCTATACCTTTGAAGAGAAGAAAATATCCCCATTTCTGTGATTTTTCATCATTAGTGCTTCCATGTCTTTTGAAATTGCTCAGGAAAGGAGTTCCTAAGTACATAGCACAATCAAGCCCTGTGACTAATGGAGCATGAACTTGAATTCCTTTGGATTGAGAAACGAAGACATCTATTATAGCTTCTTCCATTGTCTTGATTTCTCCACTTGCAGTAACAACTCTTGGACACTTTGTCTTTTGTCTTTGAGGATAGGGAATTACAGTGCTGCTTACTATGTTCAATCTTGAATCTGTATCAATTAGAACCTTCCACCACTCTATGGAAGAACCAATTCTGATTTTCATTTTTACACAGTACATTACATCTGTGTTCATTGAATTCATTCCTAATCCAGATATAAGATCTTCAAATTCTTCATCTGGAATTTCAAAGTCTTCAGATTTGAAAATCCCTTTCATTGGATCATGATATGGATTAGGCTGTCTTTCTGGTTCTTTCTGTTCTATCCGTGAAGATTCTCCTCTTGTGGGTTGTGCATGTAAAGAATGTATATTGTGCCCTTGATGTGCTTCAATGCATAGCCTTCTATTCTCTCTTACTTCTTTTCTGAGATCTTTGATAGCTTGACTAATTGCAGGAAGTGTTTGAGGAAGATCATCTTCAATTGTTTGTTGTCTGAATTGTCTTGTTAGACCATCAACTGAAAATAAGGCTGCAAAAGGAACATAGCTATGTTGATGATTTACCTGTGACTTTTGTTGTTCGTGATATTGCTGTGACTTAGACTGTTGAAGATGGGTCATCAACAATCCTTTATACATTTCTTTGAGTTTTGGATCATCAGCATTAACCACTTGTGTAAAATAATTTCTAGAAAGCTCATCATGATCTAAGCTTTCATTTGATAGTGGTCTGAACATCCTGACTGCATTACATTTGCAAATGTTAGGATCACTGCATTCACAGAGTTCTTGAAAACATTCATTACAGTGTGGATCTTTGCAATATTCAACTTCAGAATCTTCTTCTTCATAAACAACATGTATCTGGTCATTTAGATCATAATTATTTTCTAAATCTATTAATTCTTCACAGCTGGAAGGGAGATCAATAATATTTACCTTGCTAGATTTATTCTTATAGCTAATTGTTTCTTCTTCCCAGATTGTTGTTTGCCTTTTTTCAGTTTTGGACAATTTGGAGAAATATGTCCTTTTTCATTGCAATGGAAGCAAAATATTTGCTTATGTTTTGGCCTTTGATGAAATTGTCATGTTTTTTTGTATTCTCTAGGAGGCCTTCTATGAATGATCTTTTTGTTTTCTGCGGATCTAAAGGTTTGCTTAGAGTAGGCTTTCTTTTTAGAGCGACGACGATCATATCCCATTAGGTAATAGGTATGGCATATGGAATCTCATTTAGGCATATGGAATATGGCATATCTATATGGGAAATGATGTGCCATATGAAATGACGAGTTCTTAGCAAGATCATATGGGCACCAATTCATTCTCCTTTTGTGGGTTGTACATGTAAAGAATGTATATTGTACCCATGTTCTGCTTCAATGCATAGGAATGTTCTGGCATGTTTTTTTGTTTCAAAGACGCAGTAGTAGACCTTTGGGACAGAGTACTAGAATATTTACATGCACAACTCACAAAAGGAGAATCTTCACAGAGAGAACAAAAAGAACCAGAAAGACAGCCTGATCCATATCATGATCCAATGAAAGGGATTTTCAAAGCTGAAGACTTTGAAATTCCGGATGAAGAATTTGAAGATCCTAGATCTGGATTAGGAATGAATGCAATGAACACAGATGTAATGTACTGTGAAGATTCTCCTTTTGTGGTTTGTGCATGTAAAGAATGTATATTGTGCCCCTGATACCAACTACAAAATGCACACAGCGAAAGCGAGAATGCGGAAATGCGGAAATAAACAAGATCTGTGACTGATACTTTAATCACAGAGAGGGAAGAGACTCCTCTACTACGTAATCTAGCATCACGAATCTATTTTTTAATATATTTTAATACGAATGCCAACAAGAGTATTAGTTCATAATAAATACCAGGTCTGCTTATTCGCTCCAATATCTGACAATTCTTCTGAACAATATCCTCGTACTGAAACATGAACTCTAGCCCAACAGTCTACTTCTGCATATTTGCCACTTCTTCAACCTTAACAAGGCTCATACAAGTTCGAGAATAGAATCCAAAACAGTCTATAAAGGAGACATAGATTTACAGAAATTGAGGAATCTTTATTCATGAACTTCAAAACTCAAGTATTACAAAGTTGCTTCTCAAGAAATACCAAGTTACTTCTCTAGCAAAAAGGCTCTCTAAATTCCTCCTAACCCGAATGCCTCTCTTCCCTAGTCTTCATCTATTTATAGATCCTCCCAGTTCTGGGTTTGGTGATAACTCCATATCGGATACGAGAGAATCTTACTTTACATCAAAATCAAATCCTTACATCAGATATGAGAGAATCTTACTTTCGGGTAACTCGGAGGACATCCGCACAGTATGTTAATTTACATCAAAATCAAATCCGTGCATTAGATATAAGAGAATCCTTCTTTCAGATAACCTGGAGGACATCCGCACAGTAATTCAATCATAAAATATTTTATACTTATTCTTATTAGATATGAGAGAATCATGCTTTCGGGTAACCCAAAGGACATCCGCATAGTAATTCAATCATAAAATATTTTATACTTATTCTTATCCCTTTATTTAATTATAGATGTCAGATTGATTACACTGTAAGAGATTCTTTTTCAGGGAACCTTATGAAAAACCTGTATGTCACCAAAGTTAGACAGAAAGACATTACAAAATGACAAAATGTTCTAGTTGTTCATGAGAATAATAATATTCTCTAAACCTAGTCAAGGAGTCATTATTAAAATACTTTGAGTAAATTTCTTCCTCACATTCCCAAATTGGTACTTCAGCATATACTGGTACTTCCTCCTGAAAAATTAGTAGGCCAAAAGGATTTAAATCTGGATCTGTCATGGCATGAAATGACTCATAGTCAAGTGAAGAGCCATTCATATTTCCCCCAAATCTTCTGAAGGAAACATTTCGTGTAATAAATCAATGAAAGGATCCATTGGCATGGAGTGCTGCAAGCATGTGATAATTGGTGATATTGCCGATATCCAAAATCCTTTTGTATAAAATTCCTGATTGATGTGCTCGTGGTTCTGTAAATCCAGGAAGTTGTAATAACCGAAGAGAGAATGGGTAAAAACATAGAGGACTGATACCATAAATGTTCAACCATTCTTTAAACCATTCAGTTGTGGGGTCTTGTTCTTCGATTTGTGTAACTTGCATCCCATGATATCTAAAAGAAAATTGCACATTATAGAAAAATGAGTTAGTTTTATTTTCAAAACACATACCTGTATACCAGGCTTTCTCTTGGCGTTCATGATCTTCAGAGTTCTGAAGGTTGGGTGGCAATAGGAAGTGATCAATGTATATTTCACAACAGATTAGGTTTTCATCTACATCTCTGTGTAATGTTAAATCAAGATTTCCCAAATCTTGAGGAAAGCTTAAAGCTTCAAAAGCTTCATCATTTCTTTACATTTGATCATCCCATGAGAAATAATGTTGTACAATTCCATGCCGATATTTGATTTCTTTCATTGGAAACCAATCTGCTTGATAATCGAGTAGAGGTTTTCCAGAAATGAACTCTACATCAAAACGATACTGGGCCAATGTCATTATCCATCTAACCATTGCTACATCTTCAAAGTCACATTTATGGATAGCAAACTTAAGAGCTTGGAAATCTGTTTTGACTGTAAAAATTTTATAGATCACAAAATCTTTGAATTTGGCAATGCCAAGGCAGACAGCTCTAAGTTCTTTCTTTAGGCTGAACCAATTTTTTTGTGTAGTTGACCAGATTCCAGAGGCATACTAGAAAATTTCATATTCCATTTTCTTTTTATTAGGATCATGTTGGCAGAAAATTCCACTCCATCCGATATCACTGGCATCTGTAATGATGGTTTTAGGCCATTCTTCATTGATTGTGCTTAAAGGAGAAATATTCATAATTTTCCCTTTAATTCTTTTGACTACCTCTGCTAAATCCTTTGTCCATGGAATTGGATATTTTTGCAATCTTTTATTCAATAATACTCTGTCTTGGGCACAATGTCTGACAAATTTGGATATGTAATTCAAACTACCCAAGAATCTTTGTAGTTGAGTTTTATCAGTGATTCTTTCTGGAAATTTATCTATGAAATCAAGACTATGTTGCATAATGTAATATGATCCATATTGAATCACATATCCCAAGAAATCTACCATAGTCTGAAATAACTTCATTTTTGAATTTGATAAAACTATACCTTTTTCTTTGACTATATTGTAGAATATATTAAGATGCTTTATATGAGAGGGAATATCTGCAGAATGAATTAGAACATCATCAATATATTTCTTCAAGAAATCATCCATACCTTCAAAAGTTTCATCCATAATCCTCTGGAAGGTGGATGGAGCATTTACTAGTCCAAAGGGCATAATATTCCATTTAAAATGTCCTTCTCATTCTGAAAAAGTTGTTTTCCGCTTATCTTCTTGTTTTATCCCTACTTGCCAGAAACCAAACTTTAAATCAAACTTGGAAAATATTTTTGACTGTGATATCTGAGATAAAAGCACTGAGGGCTTTGGCAAGGGATAAGCATCATAATCAAGAATATTATTCAGAGGCTTGTAACAATCTATACATTTGAAGAGAAGAAAATATCCCCATTTCTGTGATTTTTCATCATAGTGCTTCCATGTCTTCTAAAATTGCTCAGGAAAGGAGTTCCTAAGTACATAGCACAATCAAGCCCTGTGACTAATGGAGCATGAACTTGAATTCCTTCGGATTGAGAAACAAAGACATCTATTATAGCTTCCTCTGTTGTCTTGATTTCTCCACTGGAAGTAACAACTCCTGGACACTTTGTCTTTTGTCTTTGAGGATAGGGAATTATAGTGCTACTTACTATGTTCAATCGTGAACCTGTATCAATTAGAACCTTCCACCATTCTATGGAAGAACCAAATCTGATTTTCATTTTTACACAGTACATTATATCTACGCTAATTGCATTCATTCCTAATCCAGATCTAGGATCTTCAAATTCTTCATCTGGAATTTCAAAGTCTTCAGATTCAAAAATCGCTTTCATTGGATCATGATATGGATCAGGCTGTCTTTCTGGTTCTTTCTGTTCTGTCTGTGAAGATTCTCCTTTTGTGGGTTGTGCATGTAAAGAATGTATATTGTGCCCCTGATGTGCTTCAATGCATAGCCTTCTATTCTCTCTGAATTCTTTTCTGAGATCCTTGATAGCTTGACTAATTGCAGGAAATGTTTGAGGAAGATCATCTTCAATTGTTTGTTGTTTGAGTTGTCTTGTTAGACCATCAACTGAAAATAAGGCTGCAGAAGGAATATAGCTATGTTGATGATTTACCTCTGACTTTTGCTGTTCTTGATATTGTTGTGACTTGGACTGTTGAAGATGGGTCATCAGCAATCCTTTATACATTTCTTTGAGTTTTGGATCATCAGCATTAACCATTTGTGTAAAATAATTTCTAGAAAGCTCATCATGATCTAAGCTTTCATTTGATAGTGGTCTGCACATCCTGACTGCATTACAGTTGCAAATGTCAGGATCACTGCATTCACAAAGTTATTGAAAACATTCATTACAGTGTGGATCTTTGCAATATTCAACTTCAGAATCTTCTTCTTCATAAACAACATGTATCTGGTCATTTAGATCATAATAATTTTCTGAATCTGTTAATTCTTCACAGCTGGAAGGGAGATCAATAATATTTACCTTGCCAGATTTATTCTTATAGCTAAATTGTTTCTTCTTCCCAGATTGTTGTTTGTCTTTTTTCAGTTTTGGACAATTTGGAGCAATATGTCCTTTTTCATTGCAATGGAAGCAAAATATTTGCTTCTGTTTTGGCCTTTAATGAAACTAGCGTGTTTTTTTGTATTCTCTGGGAGGCCTTCTATGAATGATCCTTTTTTTTCTGCGGATCTAAAAGTTTCTTAGAGTAAGCTTTCTTTTTAGAACTTTTAGAGCCATGTAAATGCCATTGTTTACATAGTTGTTGATAGCCATGTGGTTTAGTGGAGCTGGTGGCAGCTCGAGCAACTTTCATCTAAGAGCAGAGTTCAATAATGACAGCCTTAGTAGCTTGTCTTATAACACCAAATTTATAGGCACCAATCTTTCAAGGAAGCTTATTCAAAATGGCAGTAGTTACCCAATTTGGTAAAGAAGCAATGAAGATTTCTTTCCATTTTGGATCTAGAATCATGTCAGAAGAAAGAGTATGCAGATGATGGAGATATTCCATAAAATATTCATCAAAATTCTGTGTATTAGTAAGCTTCATGGATGTAAGTGTGACTGCAGCAAGTTCGTTACTAAATTGAGGATAACCACAAAAATTGACAAGAATGCCATGCATCAGCCAACCAATCATGTTATTCATAGGTAATGAAGTCTGTGGATCCATATATGTAGTATTATCTGGGTTCATTACCACAAATTTTTCCCAAGAAGGAATGAGGAGAGGATCATAATGAATTTCTGCTTTAAGCCAAGAATCAAGGAGTCCTTTGAATCCATTGATGATTTTCCTGGTTGCATTTATTGGAGAAATGTCATCTGCTAAATATGTGCGGTAGCAAACCAGCATGGAACTCAATGTAGACAATATTTCTGCTTCTGAACAATTGTCAATATTCCATGAATATGTGGAAGAAGTAGACCAATCTTTATGAAATTCTGATTTAGTGACATCTCTTTTATCAGGAGCAGGTGACCAAGAAGAATTCCAAGAACTTTAATCAGTAACTTTATGTACAGTTGTATCTTTGGGTTCTTCTTCATTAGAAAATGATATCAGATCAGGAATGTCTTTTGCTATCTGAAAAGTTTCTTTATCAGGAGGAGAAAAATTATTCACAAGAAAATCTAAATCTTCTAGAGTAGGAGGAGCAGAGGGCGCTGCTTCAAATTTGTTGAGTATTGTATCAGAAGTAGAAGGCTTATCAGGATCGTCTCCTGATTTCAACCACTCAGAAACTGTCATTTTATGTCCAGGGCTTGAAGAGTTTAGACAGGAAAACATGCCAGGATTAGCCATAGGAGCATAAACAAAGGTAGTTTCTGGTTTAGGAAAAATGATATCACCAGGATTCTTCATTTTTGATTGAAGAGTAGTAGGAACAACATGGAAAGGAAATTGATCTTGAGGATCTGAGAAATAAGTAGTAGCTTTAAAAGTAGGATCAGGAGTGTTTTTCTTTTTCAGACTTTCAACAAAAGAAGAGACAACCAAAACTTGTTTCTTTACTACTTCAAGTGATGTTTTTAAGCTTGTCATCATATCCTGATTCTTATCTTCTACTGAATGTACTTTGCCAATCCATTTGGAATTATCATTAATCCATTTTTCTAAAACATCAATTGTTTTAGCAATATGCAAATTGTTTGATCCAAGAGTTTTTATTCCATCTATTAATTGATCTCTGGTAAAATCTACCTTTTGAAGAATTTTATCAATTATTTCTTGGAGCATTTTATTTTCTCTGGCTGCATATTGATGATTTCTTTCTAGATGTTTAATCAAACTATCTAGAGCAAGATTTATCCATTTTGTTGCTGCAAATGATTCCCTGTCTGAAAGATGAGACTAGTGAGACTGAAGTGGAAGTAACTTAAAAATGTTATCATCTTCTCTGATAACATTATTTTTCCAAGGAGGAATTGTTGTCTCAGTGCTAAGAATAGCGCAATCTATTAATTCCCATTTGTGTTGTGGCACGTCTGTCTCTAAGGTTGACCCTTGCATCATATTCACTCTAAGGGTTTGACAGATGTGTTCTAACAAAAGCTGCCCTTTCATCTTAACAGATTGTAAATGTTTCGGAACATTTGATTTTTGCAACATATTTTTATATTTATCATCTATGTGAGGGATGATAAGAGGTCCAGGAATTTCAACTAGATTTTCCTTAATCTTTGTTTTTATATCTTTACAAGATAGATTCTTGAACTTTTTGACCAAAGCCATTTCTACTTCATTTGTACTTGGATAATAGAATTCATAAAAATAAATCCATTGGTTATTCTGTTCCATCCAAGCTTTCCAATTTTTATTGTTGACTTTCTTGATTGTTGACCTATCTTTCTTTGAATAGGTTTTCATTTCTTCATAGTATCTATACTCTTGCTGATGAGTATACAGATCCCAATTAACCATTTTCTTATACCATTCATTTGAGGGATCATAAGGACTTATTCCTTTGTCTATATTAACAAATTGATTGATTTCTTCATCAGAAGGAAGCTGTATTTTACTAGGAATCTTATTCCTAGGATCCAATCTGTAGCTGGGGATTTCTTCTGGATATCCTAAACCTTTTGTATCAGATTTTCCTACTGATTGAAGTAAAATTTCTTCATGAGCTGAAAAAGGAGTACACTTTGTATATTCCTGTGTTTGATTTCCAAAACTTGGAACAAAATGAATCATGTTTATTCTTCTTATGTCTTTATCTTGTTCTTCTTTTTCATGGGGTTTTGGAAGGCTAGGAGTTTGCTAACAAAAATCTAGGAGAACAATGAGGATGATTACATACAGATGGTTGTGGAAATTGTGGAATTTGGAATGCTGATTGCATATTAATTGTTCTAGGAGGAACAATATTTGAATGCGGAGACTGAAGAGTTTGTGCAATCATATTTGATAATATATGCATGAAGTTTGTATTAGAAGTAAGATCATATGAATGTCTTGGTGACCCTTCAGGAATAGATGCAATAGAGGACATTTGTGGTTTTACTGCGACTTCAGTTTTTACAGGGTTTTGTATAACAAGAGGAGGAGGAGGTCCACCATGCTCAGACTATGCATACTCTGATTGGGGAAAGAAACGAGTTCGAACAAGGCCATTATCTTCTCGAATAGAAGTTTGAGCAATGATAGGCTGTGGATAGGGAGAAGTATGAATAGAAGCCCAATTTGTGACCCATTCTGTTGGCAGTTTAAGATCTCGACGAGATATCATTTGAGGAGCAACAAGATTTAAGCCATAGTCATGAGTGATTAGAGTAGTGAACTCAGAGGTTTCAGAAACTTGTTGGACAACAGAAGGAGTGGTCTTCTTATAAAATTTGACAACACATCGCCCTTGAATAGCAACATTATTGCTATTATATTCAAAATCATCATATCCATGTGTTTGGATGCCGAGCATTAGAGCATTGATGGCATTAGGATCATCTAAGGAAATAGAAAAATCAGGAACACAGGACTAAGAAATTGGACCTTAGGCTAATGTTCCTTGACATCCTCCAATTAAAGCTTAATGAAATGTTTTCCATCAGCGATCAAAACAAAGCGAGAATGCGGAACTAAACAAGAGCCAATCATTCATAGTGACTGAAATATGTGAAAGCGAGAATGCGGAAATGTGGAAATAAACAAGATCTGTGACTGATACTTTAATCGCAGTAGAGGAGTCTCTTCCCTCTCTGTGATTAAAGTATCAGTCACAGATCTTGTTTATTTCCGCATTTCCGCATTCTCGCTTTCGCTATGTGCACTTTGTAGTTGGTATCAGAGCGAGGTTGAAACTATTTCTGCTTTCTTCCTGTTGTTAGAAAGTTATGGTTATGGATAATTTTTCTCCAGCACGAAGTTCTCCTCATGAGTCTAGTGATAAAAGTTTTGATGAAATTCTTGGAGAAGAAGAAGAAAGAGAATGTAATGAAAAAATACAATCTAGTTTTCACACTGTCATCCATGATAAATCTATTACATTATTAAATGAAAAGAGTAAGTCTGGTTCTTGGTCTTTACCAAAAATAGACCCCAAAGATGTCTATACAAATATGGGATTATTAGACACTATACAATACTAGAGATATAAGGTTAAAGAAGAGATTCTACAAACCTCCAGTAATAATCGTTTGCTTCAAACAATGAACATTTTGAAGCAATCTGAGTTTATAGCTGCAATAAAAGCTGGTCTCAATTTTTCTCATTTTGGTCATATCCAAATTGGAATTCAGCCACTACATAGAAAAGGTCAAGACGTCACTGTCCTCTCCTGTGTTTTTGATCACCAATGGAAAACTTTTCATAAAGCTATAATTGGAGGATGTCAAGGAACATTAGCCTACGGTCCAATTTCTTCTATTTCCTTAGATGATCCTAATGGCATCAATGCTCTAATGCTCAACATCCAAACACATGGATATGATGATTTTGAAGATAATAGCAATAATTTTGCTATTCATTGGCGACGTGTCATCAAATTTTATAAGAAGACCACTCCTTTTGTTGTCCAACAAGTTTTTGAAACCTCTGAGTTCACCACTCTAATCACTCATGACTATGGCTTAAATATTGTTGCTCCTCAAATGATATCTTGTCGAGATCTTAAACCGCCAACAGAATGGGTCATAGATTGGGCTTCTATTCTTACTTCTTCCTCTCCATAGCCTATCACTGATCAAACTTCTATTCGAGAAGATAATGGCCTTGTTTGAACTTGTTTCTTTCTCCAATCAGAGTATGCACAGTTTGCGCATGGTGGACCTCCTCCTCCTCTTGTTATACAAAACCCTGTAAAAACTGAAGTCACAATAAAACCACAAATGTCCTCTATTGCATCTATTCTTGAAGGATCACCAAGTCATTCATATGATCTTACTTCTGATCCAAACTTCATGCATATGTTATCAAATATGATTGCACAAACTCTTCAGTCTCCGCATTCAAATATTGTTCCTCCTAGAACAATTAATATGCAATCAACATTCCAAATTCCACAATTTCCACAACCATCTGTATGTAATCATCCTCATTGTTCTCCTAGCTTTTGTCAGCAAACTCCTAGTCTTCCAAAACCCCATGAAAAACAAGAACAAGAAATAGACAGAAGAAGAATAAACATGATTCATTTTGTTCCAAGTTCTGGAAATCAAACACAGGAATATACAAAGTGTACTCCTTTTTCAGATCATGAATAAATTTTGCTTCAATCAGTAGGAAAATTTGTGACAAAAGGTTTAGGATATCTAGAAGAAATCCCCAGCTATAGATTGGATCCTAGGAATAAGATTCCTAGTAAAATGCAGCTTCCTTCTGATGAAGAAATCATTCAATTTCTTAAGATATACAAAGGAATAAGTCCTTATGATCCCTCAAATGAATGGTATAAGAAAATGTTCAACTAGGATCTGTATACTCATCAACAAGAGTATAGATACTGTGAAGAAATGAAAACCTATTCAAAGAAAGATAGGTCAACAATCAACAAAGTCAACAATAAAAACTGGAAAGCTTGGATGGAACAGAATAACCAATGGATTTCTTTTTATGAATTATATTATCCAAGTACAAATGAAGTAGAAATGGATTTGGTCAAAAATTTCAAGAATCTATCTTGTGAAGATATAAAAACAAAGATTAAGGAAAATCCAGTTGAAATTCTTGGACCTCTTATCATCCCTCACATAGATGATAAATATAAAAATAAGTTTCAAAAATCAAATGTTCTGAAACATTTATAGTTTGTTAAGATGAAAGGACAGCTTTTGTTAGAACACATCTGTCAAACCCTTAGAGTGAATATGATGCAAGGGTCAGCTTTAGAGACAGAAGTGCCACAACACAAATGGGAATTAATAGATGGCATTATTCTTAGCACTAAGACAACAATTTCTCCTTGGAAAAATATTGTTATCAGACAAGATGATAACATTTTTAAGTTACTTCCACTTTAGTCTGACCAGTCTCATCTTTCAGACAGGGAATTAGTTGCAGCAACAAACTAGACAAATCTTGCTCTAGATAGTTTGATTAAACATCTAGAAAGAAATCATCAATATGCAGCTAGAGAAAATAAAATACTCCAAGAAATAATTGATAAAATTCTTCAAAAGGTAGATTTTACTAGAGATCAATTACTAGATGGAATAAAAACTCTTGGATCAAATGATTTGCATATTGCTAAAACTATTGATGTTTTAGAAAAAGGGATTAATGATAATTCCAAATGGATTGGCAAAGTACATTCAGTAGCAGATAAGAATCAAGATATGATGACAAGCTTAAAAACATCACTTGAAGTAGTAAAGAAACAAGTTTGGGTTATCTCTACTTCTGTTGAAAGTCTGAAAAAGAAAAACACTTATGATCCTACTTTTAAAGCTACTACTTATTTCTCAGATCCTCAAGATCAATTTCCTTTCCATATTGTTCCTACTACTCTTCAATAAAAAATGAAGAATCCTAGTGATATCATTTTTCCTAAACCAGAAACTACCTTTGTCTATGCTCCTATGGCTAATCCTGGCATGTTTTCCATTCTAAACTCTTCAAGACCTAGACATAAAATGACAGTTTCTGAGTGGTTGAAATTAGGAGATGATCTTGATAAGCCTTCCAGTTCTGATACAGTACTCAACAAATTTGAAGCAGCGCTCTCTGCTCCTCCTACTCTAGAAGATTTAGAGTTTCTTGTGAATAATTTTTCTCCTCATGATAAAGAAACTTTTCAGATAGCAAAAGACATTCTTGATCTGATTTCATTTTTTGATGAAGAAGAACCCAAAGATACAACTATACATAAAGTTACTGATACAAATTCTTGGAATTCTTCTTGGTTACCTGCTCCTAATAAAAGAGATGTCATGAAATTAGAATATCATAAAGATTGGTCTACTTTTTCCACATATTCATGGAATATTGACAATTGTTCTGAAGTAGAAATATTGTCTACATTGAGTTCCATGCTGGTTTGCTACCGCACATATTTAGCAGATGATATTTCTCCAATAAATGCAACCAGGAAAATCATCAATGGATTCGAAGGACTCCTTGATTCTTAGCTTAAAGAAGAAATTCATTATGATCCTCTCCTCATTCCTTCTTGGGAAATAGCTGTGGTAATGAACCCAGATAATACTACATATATGGATCCACAGACTTCATTACCTGTGAATAACATGATTGGTTGCCTAATGCATGGCATTCTTGTCAATTTTTGTGGTTATCCTCAGATCAATAATGAACTTGCTGCAGTCACACTTACATCCATGAAGCTTACTAATATGCAACATTTTGATGAATATTTTATGGAATATCTCCATCGTCTGCATACTCTTTCTTCTAACATGATTCTAGATCCAAAATGGAAAGAAATCTTCATTGCTTCTTTACCAAATTGGATAACTACTGCCATTTTGAATAAGCTTCCTGGAAAGATTGGTGCCTATAAATTTGGTGTTATAAGACAATCTATTAAGGCTATCATTGTTGAACTCTGCTCTCAGATGAAAGTTGCTCGAGCTACCACCAACTCCAATAAACCACATGGCTATCAACAACTATGTAAACAATGGCATTTACATGTCTCTAAAAGTTTAGGGGGATATGATCGTCGTTTCTCTAAAAAGAAACAACTACAAAGCACACACAGCGAAAGCGAGAATTCGGAAATGAGGAAATAAACAAGATCTGTGACTGATACTTTAATCACAGAGAGGGAAGAGACTCCTTTTCTGCGCAATCTAGCATCACGAATCTGTTTTTGAATATATTTGAATACGAATGCCAACAAGAATATTAGTTCATAATAAATACCAGGTCTGCTTAATCGCTCCAATATCTGACAATTTTTCTTAACAATATCCTCGTCCCGAAACACGAACTCTGGCCCAACGGTCTACTTCTGCGTCTTTGCGACTTCTTCAACCTTAACAAGGCTCATACAAGTTTGAGAATAGAATCCAAAACAATCTACAAAGGAGACATAGATTTACAGAAATTGAGGAATCTTTATTCATGAACTTCAAAACTCAAGTATTACAAAGTTTCTTCTCAAGCAATACCAAGTTATTTTTCAAGCAGAAAGGCTCTCTAAATTTCTCCTAACCCAAATGCCTCTCTTCCCTAGTCTTCATCTATTTATAGATCCTCCCAGTTCTGGGTTTGGTGATACCTCCATATTGGATATGAGATAATATTACTTTACATCAAAATCAAATCCTTACATCAGATATGAGAGAATCCTGCTTTCAGGTAACCCGGAGGACATCCGCATAGTATCTTACTTTACATCAAAATCAAATCCTTGCATTGGATATGAGAGAATCCTGCTTTCGGGTAACCCGGAGGACATCCGCACAGTAATTCAATCATAAAATATTTTATAGTTATTCTTATTAGATATGAGAGAATCTTGCTTTCGGGTAACCCAGAGGAAATTCGCACAGTAATTCAATCATAAAATAGTTTATACTTATTCTTATCCCTTTATTCAATTATATATGTCAGATTGATTACACTGTAAGAGATTCTTTTTCAGGGAACCTTACGAAAAACCTGTCTGTCACCAAATTCGGACAGAAAGACATTACAAAATCACAACATGTTCTAGTTGTTCACGAGAATAATGATGTTCTCTGAACCTAGTCAAGGAGTCATTATTAAAATACTGTGAGTAAATTTCTTCCTCACATTCCCAAATTGGTACTTCAGCATATTCTGGTACTTCATCCTAAAAATGTAGTAGGCCAAAAGGATTTAAATCTGGATCTGTCATGGCATGAAATGACTCATAGTCATGTGAAGATCCATTCATATTTCCCCCGAATCTTCTGAAGGAAAGATTTCATGTAATAAACCAATGAAAGGATCCATTGGTGTGGAGTGCTGCAAGCATGTGATAATTGGTATATTGCTGATATCCAAAATCCTTAAATTGTATAAAATTCCTAATTGATGTGCCCGTGGTTCCGTAAATCCAGGAAGTTGTAATAACTGTAGAGAGAATGGGTAAAAACATAGAGGACTGATACCATAAATGTTCCACCATTCTTTAAACCATTTAGGTGTGGGGTCTTGTTCTTTGATTTGTGTAACTTGCATCCCATGATATCTAAAAGAAAACTACACATTATAGAAAAACGAGTTAGTTTTATTTTCAAAACACATACCTGTATACCAGGCTTTCTCTTGGCGTTCATGATCTTTAGAGTTCTGAAGGTTGGGTGGCAATAGGAAGCGATCAATATAGATTTCACAACAGATTAGGTTTTCATCTACATCTCTATGTAGTGTGAAATCAAGATTTCCCAAATCTTGAAGAAAGATTAAAGCTTCAAAAGCTTCATCATTTCTTTGCATTTGATCATCCCATGAGAAATAATGTTGTCCAGTTCCATGCCGATATTTGATTTCTTTCATTGGAAACCAATCTGCTTGATAATCGAGTAGAGGTTTCTGCAGATTCAAAGTGTGAGAACCATCAGCACATTCAATGTGAATCTCATTCTCTAATCTTCTTATGACGTTACATCTGAGATTATTTACATCATTTCTCTGTAACAATTTCCAGCTGAGAAGATCTGTGAAAGAATTCTTAACTCCAGAAATGAACTCTACATCAAAATGATACTGGGCCAATGTCATTATCCATCTAACCATTGTTGCATCTTCAAAGTCACATTTATGGATAGCAAACTTAAGAGCTTGGCAATCTGTTTTGACTGTAAAATTCTTATAGATCACAAAATCTTTGAATTTGGCAATGCCAAGGAAGACAGCTCTAAGTTCTTTCTTTAGGCTGGACTAATTTTTTTGTGTAGTTGACCATATTCCAAAGGCATACTGGCAAATTTCATATTCCATTTTCTTTTTATTAGGATCATGTTGGCCAAAAATTCCACCCCATCCGATATCACTAGCATCTGTAATGCTGGTTTTAGGCCATTCTTCATTGATTGTGCTTAAAGGAGAAATATTCCTAATTTTTCCTTTAATTCTTCTGACTGCCTCTGTTAAATCCTCTATCCATGGAATTGGATCTTTTTGCAATCTTTTATTCAATAAGACTCTGTCTTGGGCACAATGTCTGACAAATTTGGAGATGTAATTCAAACTACCCAAGAATATTTGTAGTTGAGTTTTATCAGTGATTATGTCTGGAAATTTATCTATGAAATCAAGACTATGTTGCATAATGTAATATGATCCATATTGAATCACATATCCCAAGAAATCTACCATAGTCTGAAATAACTTCATTTTTGAATCTAATAAAACTATACCTTTTTCTTTGACTCTCTTGTAGAGTATATTAAGATGCTTTATATGAGAGGGAATATCTGCAGAATGAATTAGAACATCATCAATATATTTCTTCAAGAAATCATCGATACCTTCAAAAGTTTCATCCATAATCCTTTGGAAGGCGGATGGAGCATTTACTAGTCCAAAGGGCATAATATTCCATTCAAAATGTCCTTCTGGTACTGAAAAAGTTGTTTTCCACTTATCTTCTTCTTTTACCCCTACTTGCTAGAAACCAAACTTTAAATCAAACTTGGAAAAGATTTTTGACTGTGATATCTGAGACAAAAGCACTGAGGGCTTTGGCAAGGGATAAACATCATAATCAAGAATATTATTCAGAGGCTTGTAGTTTACTACCAATCTTGGTTTCCCTCTGATAATCTCTGAATGTTTGTTGACATAAAATCCAAAATAAGCAATAGGGCTATGAGATTTTCTGATCAAACCTTTTTGCAGTAAGGATTTTATTTCTTCTTTACAATACCTGAGTTGTTCAGAATTCATCGGTATTGCTTTTGATCTTCTGAGTTTTCCATGAAATTCCTTTTTCAAATGCAATTCTACTTCATGTTTATGAATATGCCAAAATGCATTTGGATCTTTAGAACAACGAGATTTTAGTTTCTGAGAGATCTCACTTATTTCTTTTTCAATTTTTCCTTTCAGAAGATTTTCATCAATCTTGAGCATTTCTTTCTTCTTCTCCATATTTTCCAAGGTATTCTGTAACCTGTTAATTCTGCTCAATCTATTAGGAGAATTGGAATGAATAAATCGATAGAAATAATCTATACCTTTGAAGAGAAGAAAATATCCCCATTTTTGTGATTTTTCATCATAAGTGCTTCCACGTCTTCTGTAATTGCTCAGGAAAGGAGTTCCTAAGTACATAGCACAATCAAGCCCTGTGACTAATGGAGCATGAACTTGAATTCCTTCGGATTGAGAAACGAAGACATCTATTATAGCTTCTTCCGTTGTCTTGATTTCTCCACTTGCAGTAACAACTCCTGGACACTTTGTCTTTTGACTTTGAGGATAGGGAATTACAGTGTCGTTTACTATGTTCAATCTTGAACCTGTATCAATTAGAACCTTCCACCATTCTATGGAAGAACCAATTCTGATTTTCATTTTTACACAGTACATTACATCTGCGTTCATTGCATTCATTCCTAATCTAGATCTAGGATCTTCAAATTCTTCATCTGGATTTTCAAAGTTTTTAGATTTGAAAATCCCTTTCATTGGATCATGATATGGATCAGGCTGTCTTTCTCATTCTTTCTATTCTGTCTATGAAGATTCTCCTTTTTTGGGTTGTGCATGTAAAGAATGTATATTGTGCCCCTGATGTGCTTCAATGCATAGCCTTCTATTCTCTCTAACTTCTTTTCTGAGATCTTTGATAGCTTGACTAATTGCAGGAAGTGTTTGAGGAAGATCATCTTCAATTGTTTGTTGTTTGAATTGTCTTGTTAGACCATCAACTGAAAATAAGGCTATAGAAGGAATATAGCTATGTTGATGATTTACCTCTGACTTTTGTTGTTCTTGATATTGCTGTGACTTGGACTGTTGAAGATGGGTCATCAGCAATCCTTTATACATTTCCTTGAGTTTTGGATCATCATCATTAACCATTTGTGTAAAATAATTTCTAGAAAGCTCATCATGATCTAAGATTTCATTTGATAGTGGTTTGGACATCCTGACTGCATTACATTTGCAAATGTCAGGATCACTACATTCACAGAGTTCTTGAAAACATTCATTACAGTTTGGATCTTTGCAATATTCAACTTCAGAATCTTCTTCTTCATAAACAGCATTTTTCTGGTCATTTAGATCATAGTAATTTTTTGAATCTGTTAATTCTTCACAGCTGGAAGGGAGATCAATAATATTTACCTTGCCAGATTTATTCTTATAGCTAAATTGTTTCTTCTTCCCAGATTGTTGTTTGCCTTTTTTCAGTTTTGGACAATTTGGAGAAATATGTCCTTTTTCATTGCAATGGAAGCAAAATATTTGCTTCTGTTTTGGCCTTTGATGAAACTGGCGTGTTTTTTTGTATTCTCTGGGAGGCCTTCTATGAATGATCTTTTTGTTTTCTGCAGATCTAAAAGTTTGCTTAGAGTAAGCTTTCTTTTTAGAGCGACGACGATCATATCCCATTAGGTAATAGGTATGGCATATGGCATATCATTTAGGCATATGGGATATGGCATATCTATATGGGAAATGATATGCCATATGAAATGACGAGTTCTTATCAAGATCATATAGGCACCAATTCATTCTCCTTTTGTGGGTTGTGCATGTAAAGAATGTATATTGTGCCGCTGATGTGCTTCAATGCATAGGAATCTTCTGTCATGTTTTTTTGTTTCAAAGATGCAGAAGTAGAACTTTGGGCTAGAGTACGAGAATATTTACATGCACAACCCACAAAAGGAGAATCTTCATAGACAGAACAAAAAGAACCAGAAAGACAGCCTGATCCATATCATTATCCAATCCAAGGGATTTTCAAATCTGAAGACTTTGAAATTCCAGATGAAGAATTTGAAGATCCTAGATCTGGATTAGGAATGAATGCAATGAACGCAGATGTAATGTACTATGAAGATTATCCTTTTGTGGGTTGTGCATGTAAAGAATGTATATTGTGCCCTTGATACCAACTACAAAGCACACACAACGAAAGCAAGAATGAGGAAATGCAGAAATAAACAAGATCCGTGACGGATACTTTAATCACAGAGAGGGAAGAGACTTCTCTATTGCGCAATCTAGCATCACGAATCTGTTTATGAATATATTTGAATACGAATGCCAACAAGAGTATTAGTTCATAATAAATACCAGGTCTACTTAATCGCTCCAATATCTGACAATTCTTCTGAACAATATCCTCGTGCCGAAACATGAACTCTGGCCCAACGGTCTACTTCTGCATCTTTGCGACTTCTTCAACCTTAACAAGGCTCATACAAGTTTGAGAATAGAATCCAAAACAATCTACAAAGGAGACATAGATTTACAGAAATTGAGGAATCTTTATTCATGAACTTCAAAACTCAAGTATTACAAAGTTGCTTCTCAAGCAATACCAAGTTACTTCTCCAGCAGAAAGGCTCTCTAAATTTCTCCAAACCCGAATGCCTCTCTTCCCTAGTCTTCATCTATTTATAGATCCTCCCAGTTCTGGGTTTGGTGATACCTCCATATCGGATATGAGAGAATCTTACTTTACATCAAAATCAAATCCTTACATCAGATATGAGAGAATCCTGCTTTCGGGTAACCCGGAGGACATCTGCACAGTATCTTACTTTACATCAAAATCAAATCCTTGCATTATATATGAGAGAATCCTACTTTTGGGTAACCCAAAGGACATCCACACAGTAATTCAATCATAAAATATTTTATACTTATGCTTCTCCCTTTATTTAATTATATATGTCGGATTGATTACACTGTAAGGGATTCTTTTTCAAGGAACCTTATGAAAAACCTGTCTGTCACCAAAGTCAGACAGAAAGACATTACAAAATGACAAAATGTTCTAGTTGTTCACGAGAATAATGAGGTTCTCTGAACCTAGTCAAGGAGTGATTATTAAAATACTGTGAGTAAATTTCTTCCTCTAATTCCCAAATTGGTACTTCAACATATTCTGATACTTCATCCTAAAAAAGTATTACGCCAAAAGGATTTAAATCTGGATATATCATGGCATGAAATGACTCATAGTCATGTGAAGATCCATTCATATTTCCCCCAAATCTTCTGAAGAAAATATTTCGTGTAATAAACCAATGAAAGGATCCATTGGCGCGGAGTGCTGCAAGCATGTGATAATTGGTGATATTGCTGATATCCAAAATCCTTTTGTATAAAATTCCTGATTGATGTGCTCGTGGTTCTGTAAATCCAGGAAGTTGTAATAACTAGAGAGAGAATGGGTAAAAACATAGAGGATTGATACCATAAATGTTCCACCATTCTTTAAACCATTCAGGTGTGGGGTCTTGTTCTTCAATTTGTGTAACTTGCATCCCATGATATCTAAAAGAAAACTACACATTATAGAAAAACGAGTTAGTTTTATTTTCAAAACACATACCTGTATACCAGGCTTTCTCTTGGCGTTCATGATCTTCAGAGTTCTGAAGGTTGGGTGGTAATAAGAAGCGATCAATGTAGATTTCACAGCAGATTAGGTTTTCATCTACATCTCTATGTAATGTGAAATCAAGATTTCCCAAATCTTGAAGAAAGCTTAAAGCTTCAAAAGCTTCATCATTTCTTTGCATTTGATCATCCCATGAGAAATAATGTTGTCCAGTTCCATGGCGATATTTGATTTCTTTCATTGGAAACCAATCTGCTTGATAATTGAGTAGAGGTTTTCCAGAAATGAACTCTACATCAAAACGATACTGGGCCAATGTCATTATCCATCTAACCATTGTTGCATCTTCAAAGTCACATTTATGGATGGCAAACGTAAGATCTTGGCAATCTGTTTTGACTGTAAAATTTTTATAGATCACAAAATCTTTGAATTTGGCAATGCCAAGGCAGACAGCTCTAAGTTCTTTCTTTAGGTTGGACCAATTTTTTTGTGTAGTTGACCAGATTCCAGAGGCATACTGGAAAATTTCATATTCCATTTTCTTTTTATTAGGATCATGTTGGCAGAAAATTCCACCCCATCCGATATCACTGGCATCTGTAATGATGGTTTTAGGCCATTCTTTATTGATTGTGATTAAAGGAGAAATATTGCTAATTTTCCCTTTAATTCTTCTAACTGCCTCTGTTAAATCCTCTGTCCATGGAATTGGATCTTTTTGCAATCTTTTATTCAATAAGACTCTGTCTTGGGCACAACGTCTGACAAATTTGGAGATGTAATTCAAACTACCCAAGAATATTTGTAGTTGAGTTCTATCAGTGATTCTGTCTGGAAATTTATCTATGAAATCAAGACTATGTTGCATAATGTAATATGATCCATATTGAATCACATATCCCAAGAAATCTACCATAGTCTGAAATAACTTCATTTTTGAATCTGATAAAACTATACCTTTTTCTTTGAATCTCTTGTAGAATATATTAAGATTCTTTATATGAGATGGAATATCTGAAGAATGAATTAGAACATCATAAATATATTTCTTCAAGAAATCATCCATACCTTCAAAAGTTTACCCTAATTGGCCAACAGATCTTCAAACCTAATGCCCAATTGTTTAGAGTGTATCATGATGATGTAAGAAAAGAAGAGCAGCAAGGAATGGATTATATTTATCAATAGGTCAAGGCACAAGCTCTTAATTACTTTGTGAACTAGAGATACTTTTATTTGGTTATGAACCAAATTTATAACCAACTGTGAATATCCATCCAACTGTAACCTAGTGTATCATGTTTTGTGTACCAAGGATAAACCTCTTTCGAGAGCCTTAAATTTTGGCACATTGTTATTATTATGTTCACAATATCTAGCATAGAATGAGAGAAGGTTACGACGATCATCTCAGAAAAGAACCCCATACTCGGTAGGTCGAGGGTTTCCTTTTGGAGGCCTTGTTAAAATTCAGCTTGATGAATCCTTGGGGGGGAAGAGATGAAGGCTTTCAGAGATATGTTAGGATTACTAAACCACCATGATTTATCCAATATAATCATATTATGGGAAAGCTCCAAATCCTAAAAAATGTAAGATTCCTTACCTTTTGCTTTCCAATCATCTTCTACCCATTTCTTTGCTAGGATCTTTTATTTTATACTAAGCTTTCTACACTTCCAAATAAAATCCCCTACGTACTTTATATCTTTGAATATTCTTCTATTATGTTATTTCCAGAAGTTCTATATAAGGAAGCCCAAAACTAACTCCAAGCCCTATTCATAATCGAATTTTTGAAATGGGATGGGCACCAAGATTCAATAGTCTTCCCACACTAATAGGAGATTGGTCCAAGTGACCAAAACGACTATGGATCCTAGTCCAAAAATCTCCATTGTTTCGGAAGTGTTAAGCATATGGTCATAACTTTCATCCTACTGCTAACAAATGGGGAACCAGGATGGGCCAACATAACCTTTTTTTCTTATGAGGTCTTAGGTTAGTATTCGTCATCATCAAATTAACCATAGGAACCTTTCCACCTTCAGCTTCCAAACCCTACTCCAAAGAGGCTCCTTATGGAGGTCTATATGATTCACCATAATGTTATAAGCCTCTTTTGTAGTGATTATACCCTATGATTGATGTTTCTTACGTCCCTATAATACTAGTGTATCCCCCTCATTTTTATTGTTGTGCCCATGTAACTGCCATATTTTTATTGCTATGCCCCATAGAAGCCCACTATCGTTATTGTTATGCCCTTACATTATTATTGTTATGTAGCCTCTGATTGTATTGTGACCCCTTAGACGCCTATATATAAAAAGGAGGTATTCTCATTTGAATCATCTAAGAATTGATAATTTATGTAATGTAACTGAGGTTTCTCCTTTCAAGAGGATAATTTTTAAGTCATTGATCTGTCTATTCTTGAGATCGTTGCATAACATTTGGTATCAGAGCTTTGGATTCTAGGGTTGCGTTGCTTCGAATAGGTCATCATGGAATTTTCACTATAAATTATTTTATATGAAGCTTCAAAAGAAAAAATTACAACCATGTGGATCCTAAATCTTGATGAACTTTGTGTATGAATTTCAGATCTTGTCTCTCTATATTTTCAGAGATATGATCCAAGGAACTCACAGTTTTTGTAGGGTCTAGAATTCCATCTCAAACAGGTTCCTAGCGAAATAGTCATAACTTTCTCTCTAAGCATTGGATTTGAATTGCATGAAGAGTGATAGAAACAGAACAAACTATAGTTTTTTGGGTATCATTTTCAGGGTTGAAGGTCGAAACAGTGAAATGTGGCACTCCATACAAGTTCGCACTATTGAACCATTCTATAGTCAGGTCATTGTGGGAGATTGGGCATCACTCTTTATTGAATAATCCAATACTATATTAACTTGTTGGGTTGGGAACAAGACTTAGATAGCTACTATAGGATGAAATTTTATATCTTGGAGATTTTCAATTACATAGATACAACAACTTCAATATCAAACGCCTAAAAATCAAGAAAAATGTGTGTATTTTTCTAAAAACATTTGCACAAATTTTGTTTAAAAAATCAGTTTGAAGTTATTCAAGGGGCATATTGAAGCACATATATCATTTTTTTATTCCAAAATGCTTCAAAACAAAAAAATGGACACACCTAGTAAGCAACCAGAAAGCTCTTCTATGATGCTTGAAGAAGAGGGAGAAATGCAACATGATATATCAAACACAAAACCAAGTGCAACAAATTTCCCTCTCACAAAATGTAACACAAAATGAATTGGAAGCCATGATGAATGTTAATATAGATGGTATAAAAAGGGATGTAGGAGTTTTGAATGATGGTTTAAAATCAGACATGGAAGTAATGATGAATGTCAAGATAGAGGGGTTGAAGGAAGGTTTAGAAAACTTGTTAGAATAAAGGCTTCCTAGTGGTGACAAGGCAATCCATGAAGATCATGATATGAATTATGATTTTAGAGACTCCAATGTGAGGTTTAAGAAACACCACATTCCAAATATAGATATGAGGAAGTTTTATGGCAAGGATCCGGTAAATTGGATACTACAAATGGAACAGTGTTTTGATCTACGGGATGTGCAACCCTCACAAAACGTACATATTGCATATTTATATTTAGAACCCAATTAATTTGTATGGATATACGGATTTGTTCTCTTAAACGATTTGTCACCCGCTCAAAATTTACGAAGGAAATGATAGCACATTATGAAGATACAATGAGAAACACCTTCTTTAGCCAATTGATAAATCTCAAACGAAAGGGTTCAATGGTGTAGCACATTGAAAAATTCCAAAAATTGAATATTAGGGTAACTAATATTCCATAGGAGCATAGGATTGATCTCTTTGTAGGGACTTTCAAAGATAACATCCAACATGAGGTTTGCCTTTAGGAACCTGATTCATTGGAGAAGGCATTTAGGGTGGCCAGAAAAATTGAAAGAAAAATTATGGCAAGAAGTCTACAACTCACAACTATAAATATGGAAGTGTTGTTTCTCCTAGTCTTCCACAACCTACAAGGTTTACACCACAACAATTGGAGGAAAAAGGAGCAAAATGGCTTTGTTACAGTTGCGATAACAAATATACTAAAGGTCATAAGTGTTTTGAGAATAAGTTATTCTACATAGATTGTGAAGAGGAGGCATAAAAGTAACAAGAAACATAAAAAGAGAAGGATATGCACTAGGAACCAACCCCAGAGAAAGAAGAAATGATATGACAATATCTTGGAATGCATTGGTAGAAATTACCACTCCTCAAACTCTCAAGATAGAAGGATATATCAAGAAGAAAAAGGTAATAGTGTTGATTGATTTGGGTAGTACCCATAATTTTATTCATCGTAATATAGTCAAGGAATTGAATTGCTTCCTATATCCAGCACTATAGTGTCAAGTAATGGTTGCAAATGGAGGAACTATTAATTTATCTAGAAACTGCCATAATATAAAGATAACCATGGGGGAATATGTATTAAAACATCCAATGCTTTCCATTCCAATGGGTGGTTTTGACATCGTACTAGGAGTCCAATGGTTACGAACGTTGGGGATGATGACTTTAAATTTTCAATAACTTTTCTTGAATTTGTTTTGGGAAGGAAAGGAAGTTGAATTAAAGGGTATTCTAGGGAAACCAAGAAACATAATAATATATAATGGCATTGAAAAGCTTCTGAAGAAAGAAAAATGGGGTGTAATTGCACAATTATGCTCACTAGGGGTTCAAACATTGAAATCACCTATTGCTCCAGATCTCCAGAAAGTCTTGGACAATCATTCCAAGGTGTTTGAGACTCCAAAATTCCTCCCACCTATTCATTGTCATGATCATGTGATTCACTTGATTCCAAGAAGTGTTCCTCCAAACATCAGACCTTACAAATATCCTTATGCCCAAAAGAGTGAAATTGAACGTATGGTTGCAAAAATACTAGACGTTAGTATAATTCAACCTAGTCAAAGTTGTTTCTCTACTCTAGTAGTATTGGTGCACAAGACAGATGGATCATGGTGTATGTGTCTAGATTATAGGGAGCTCAACAAGTTCACTATTAAAAATAAATTTCCCATTCCTGTCATTGATGAATTGTTGGATGAACTACACGGAGAAATTTACTTCATTAAGCTTGATCATTGTTCAGGATATCATCAAATTAGAATTATTACTGAATACATTCTGAAAACAAAATTCAGATCTCGTGAGGGTCATTATGAATTTTTGGTCATGCCTTTTGGACTTACTAATGCACCTTCCATATTTCAAGGTTTTATGAATTCCATTTTCAAACACTTCCTTAGAAAATTTTTCGTTAGAATTTTTTGATGTTATACTAATCTACAACAAGTCTTGGAAGGACATGTTCAACATGTTGACAGGGTGCTCAAACTATTGGCGGAGAAACAATTATATGCAAAAACCTCCAAATGTTTATTTGGAGTATAGCAGGTGGAATATGTGGGTCATATTGTATCTCATGAGGGAGTTAAGGTAGACCCTAACAAAATTACAGCCATTAAGGAATGGAAAATCCCCACAACCATAAAGCATCTTCAAGGATATCTCAGGTTGACATGGTATTATCGCAAGTTTGTTAATAATTATGGGAGAATAGCAAGATGTCTAACATCATTACTGAACTAAAATGCATTTTCTTGGACTCCAAAAGAAATGAAGGCCTTTGAACATCTTAAAGAGGCAATGTTCCAAGAACCGATCTTAGCTACGCTAGAATTCACAAAAAAAATTTATGGATTGTGATGCTTAACGAAATGGAATTGGTGTTGTTTTAATGCGAGAAGTAAGACCCATTTCTTTTGAAAGTCTTCCAATCAAGGTAAAGTATTTAAACAAACCTATTTATGAGAAGGAAATGTTGATAATTTTACATGCACTAACAAAATGGTGACCTTACCTAATGGGAATACACTTCAAGATAAACACAGATCATGATAGTCTTAAATACTTTTTGGAACAAATATTATCTTTAGAAGAGAAACAAAAATGGGTGAAAAATATGTTGGGTTATGACTTTGAAATCATCTACAGAAAAGGGAAGAAAAATGTTGTTGCAGATGCATTCTCAAGAAAGGATGAGGATGTGGAAGCATTGCTTTATTCCATTTCTATTATCCAACCTGAATGGATAACCAAAGAAATGGATGAATGGACGAATGAAGAAGAGGTGTGGTCACTCATTCAAAAGTTGCAGCAAGATCTGAGTACATTTGATACATTTAGCTGGAAAAATGATTCATTATGGTACAAAGATCACTTATACATTTGTAAGAATTCCCAACTCAAACAAAATATTATTTTGGAATTGCACACATCTCCCTCAGGAGGGCACTCAAGATTTCTAAAAACTTACCATAGGGTCAAGAATTATTTGTTTTGGATGGCCTTAAATATGATATTTAGAAATTTGTGGTAGAATTTTTGGTTTTCCAACAAAATAAAGTTGTGATAGTTAAGACCCTAGGTCTGCTACAACCTTTAGCCATTCCAAGTTAGCGTTGGGAGGAGGTATCAATGGTTTTATAACAGGTTTACCCAATTTTGAAGTAAAGAGTGTCATCATGGTGGTAGTTGATAGACTTACTAAGTATGCACACTTGTGTGAATTATCTCATCCTTTTAAAGCCATCACAATTGCTACTAAATTTATGGAAACAATTCGAAAGATTCATGGAAATCCAAAGATTATAGTAAGTGACAGAGATCCCATTTTCATTGGAAATTTTTGGATGGAATTTTTTTCTTCTCTTGTTAATTAATTAGTTCATATCTCATCTTATCATCCTCAATTTGATGGGAAAAATCAGATAGTGAACAAACGTTTGGAAGGATATCTTCATTACTTTGTATCTGACAAACAAACATAATGGGTCAAGTAGTTACCTCTAGCTGAATGATGGTATAACACTTACTTCCATACTATAGCAAAAATGACCCCATTTATCACACTTTATGGATATCATCCACCATCCATCACATCATATTTAATAGAAAATTCTAAGTTTCAAGAAGTGGAAGATCACATCGATAATCAACAACAAGTTCTCCAACTCTTAAAGGATAACA
This sequence comes from Pinus tabuliformis, assembly GCA_031772625.1. Lineage (NCBI taxonomy): Eukaryota > Viridiplantae > Streptophyta > Pinopsida > Pinales > Pinaceae > Pinus > Pinus tabuliformis. Next base: position 1,950,805,330 of record CM062816.1, read on the forward strand.
TCACTCTAGCGCGGAATCGAATGAAACATTAGGTAGATTATCATCACAGTGAAATAAGTTTTGATATAGGTTACTAGGTATTTTTATGGCTACAACCATACAAAAAAATTTCTCTCAAGCACGTTAAGAAGGATAATAAATTATAACCCAAGTAATAAGGTCCTTACAAGTTGTTGAAAAATATTGGTACTATGGCATACAAATTGGAGTTGATTGCATCTTGTGCACCCAGTTTTCCATGTTTCGTGCTTAAACAAGGATATAGATGACAAGCTTCTAGTTCAAACAGTGTTTCCATAACTTGACGAAGAAGGAAAAATCATATTTGAGCCTGAAGCAGTCATGGAAACAAGAACCCAACAACTACAGAATAGATCAATTTTAGCATATCTCATTAAGTGGAAGAACTTACTAGCGGACGATTCCATATCGAAGGTGGATACTTTTATATAGAAGAATCCATAACTACTCAAGAATTGAGGACAACACTTTTTTGAAGGAGAGGGGCATGTTAGGTCCCTATAATACTAGCGCATCCCCCTTATTGTTATTTATGTGCCCATGTAATCCCCATATTGTTATTGTTGTGCCCCATAGAATCCCATTATCATTATTGTTGTGCCCTTACATTATTATTTCTATGTAGGGTATGATTATATTGTGACCCCTTAGACTCCTATATATACAAAGGAGGTCTTGTCATCTAAATCATCCAAGAATTGTTCATTTATGTAATGTAAAGGAGGTTTCCCCTTTGAAGGGAATAATTTTTAAGTCATTGATTTATCTATTTGTGAGATGGTTTCATAACAATGTCCCCATCTCAACTTATCTCCCCCTCTTACTACCAGAATCTTTCTTTCCTTTAGTTATGTATTTAAGATCTTCCATTCTTGAGAAAATCGATCCTCATCCCAATGCTTTTGCATCTTCCACTCTTAGCACGAGTTGTGAACTGGTATATCTTTCCCAAAATCAACAACCATTAATGGTATTTTCCCCATGGTCTACTCTTTGAGAGGCATTATCTCTTCACTTATTTCCAATTGTGGTAATTTTTTCCAGGACTACTCCCAAAATTTAGTTGTTTCCCCATCTCTAATATCTTAGAACAGGTGTGTAGAAATTATTGTGTAGATTTACAACTTCTCATGAATTTTTAATCAAAATCACAAGACACAAACATACTCTAGTGCTTTGTGGAATTCAATTCACAATTTAGAAAATCAATCACAAGCATTCAATGAGAAATAACACACATGCACACAGTATTTTTCCTGGGGAAAGAAATATCCTAAAAACCCCTTTGCCTACTTGCATTAATATGATGAATAGATATGTATTACAATTTCTTTGCTTAACTAAGAACAACATGAAAGTGAATAACCTATCTCTTTGTTCACTGAGGAGCTCTCACCTAGACTTAGTCAAGTTCTTCCTCTACTTTAGCCCATATTTCCTTGCGCAATTCCTTGAGAAATTAGGCCCCTATTATTTAGGAATTTCTCCAAAATGGGTTGCGTAATTCCCAAGGTTGATCATTTGACGGCATGCAAAACTTGTACACTCAATACTATTCTACAACTGATGTTACACTACCTTGGAATGTACACTACAACTAGGGAACTTGAATTATCTGTATGCACTAACTATTTTGGGTTGATTGATCAGTAAAGTGGATGATCACTGAGTTAGACTAAAGCCCCACTAAACAAATGACTTTCCACTAGTTCCTCCAATAGTTGGAACTAGTTTAACTAAACAAAACATGAAATAACTAACCTTGATTGCTATAGATTAGCAATCACACATGCTTAATTGAACTCTAACTTGCCCAACTAGAATTTACTGAGTAAATTGGGTGACACAAGCCATTTTACACTAGTTAATTCCATCGAATTTATCTGTTGATATGGAAGTTCAATTTTTCTCAATTTAATCAAGGCAAAAGTAAATTGATAATTTCTTGCTACACTTTTCAATACTCCCTCTTAGTAAGAAAGGGATTACCAACCACTCCTATCTTGCACCTATGGAACTTGAACTTCCCTATTGACAAATCCTTTGTAAAAATGTCAGCATCTTGTTCCTCTATCGGAATGTATTGTAGTAGCATTATCCACCTCTGCAAACAACCCCATAAATGGTGATACTAGATATCTATATACTTGGATTAATCATGAAATAAAGAATTCTCAAATATCTTGATGCAACTCTAATTATCATAGTAGATCACAGTTGGATCCATCATCTGACCAAATAATCCAACAAGTATCTTTCTCATCCATATCTCCTCACATGTTTCTTAACTTAAAGCAATGTATTCTGCTTCTACCGAGTTGAGCACCACAGATCTTTCCTTCTTGTTGTACTAGGAAAACACTGCATACCCAACACTTAAAATTCCACCTAATTTACTCTTTCGGTCAGATGGAATCCCTACCCAATTTGCATTTGTGAAGCCACAAAACTTCACTCCCTTTATCTATTTGTACCATAGTCCAAACTGAGTAGTGCCTCTGAGGTACTGTAAAACATGCTTAGTTGCATTCCAAAGTAATTTGGTTGGCCTAACCATAGTTTGGCTTAGTTGGTTGATTGCATAACACATATCTGGTCATGTGTTCAAAAGGTACATCAGTGAACCTACTGGCTGCCGATAAATGGTAGCATCCACTTCCTCACCTGAAGTGGCATCCTCCTTCCTCAAGTTGGTCACTAGAGGTGTCTCCATGGGTTTTCAACTCTCCATGCTGAACTTTTGTAGTATCTCATTTTCATACTTTCCTTGAGAGACAAACAGTTCCCCATCACCTTTCCATACTTTCAACTCGAGGAAGTAGTGCATGAGACCCATGTCCTTCATATCAAATTCCCTTGCAAGGTCCTCCTTACAAGATCTAATTAGATCCTCATCACCAATCAAAATCAAATAATCAAAATATAAGACAATAATAAGAAATTTACCTATTACCAACATGTGATAGAGGTTTGCATCCGCTTAACTTTTGGTGAAGTCCAAACCAGTGAGATAGTTATCGATCCTAATGTACCAAGCATAGGGTGCTTCTTTGAGACCGTACAATGCTCGCTTGAGTCTACACACATGAGACTCTCGATCAAATGTCTCAAAGCCTTCAGTTTGCTTGATGTACACCTCCTCCTCAATAAATCCATTGATAAATGTTTCTTTTACATCCATCTGGTGGTTCTTCCACCCCATCTGAACAACTAGTGCAAGAATTGATCTAATGGACAAGTACCTTTCTATAGGTGTTGGCTTAGTGGGGCCTAATCCAGGTTCAGAGGTGATTTAGCCAAACAAATCCCAGTTCTACTGGCTCTTTCGGCAACAGTCCGCAGAGTGCGAACTAAGGTCTCACCCGAAGTAGTATGGGAGGGTGCTAGAACCAGGTTTCTGCACCTTGGAGATGTCTGATGGTATCAAGTGGTCCGCGGTTCGACCCTGCACGTACATCTCTACGTGCGCTTACCCGTGCCTCGCAGCTTAAGATTTGCCTTTGTGCAGCCCTATTCGGGGACCGAACAGTGTTATTATACAAGTCCTTACTCGCAACCCGATATTAGGTGATTAACTGAACTTATTTATACCCTTTTAGTTATACTTAACAATTTTCATAATTCATATAAGTGTGCGAAGTAAATAAATAGTATAATTGAAAGTAATATCAAACATGTAATAACTCAGAACAGATACACAGGATTTAGATAAAACTTCTCTTTATTATTTTCTTCCTTCTGTTACAGACTCAACCTTACCCTGTGCACTCAGTTGTAGGGGTCCACGCACTCAGCTGTGGACTCTACTAGGCCTCTGTACACTCAGCTATAGAGCCTCTTCCTACTACTATGATCCAAGACACTTAGACTCTTGCTCTATGCTCTGATATCATATTCTATCCCTTCTGATTTCATTTATTAGTTACTTTACAACTTAGAGCCTCGCCCTATTTATACAATCCCATGGTCCGCGGATGATGGGTAGGCTGACATTACATTCAAAACTTAAGGTAGACAACCTATGACTCAACATATAATTCACGCTCCATGCCCACAATTCGCGGAGTTTTTACAACAATATCACTCAAAACTTGGGCTTTGAGCCCCAAAACATGCTATGGGGGGATTCCATGCCCATCAGGCCCCCAACACAAACATCATGACTCGTCCTTGAGTCACTTTGTCGGTGCAGCGATCTTGGCGTGGAGTCCCTCCAACTGATCCTGAATGGTCTTGATGTCTTCAGTGCACTGAGCTATTGCTTGTTGAACCTGTTGCATTATATCTTCGGAGACCTCTATTTTTGGCGTGATGCACTACATCTGTGCATGCATCCCCTGAATCTGCACGAGCTTTCTTTCAATATCTGCTGTGATTGTCAAGGCTTCGTCGATCCATGGTTAGACGCGTGCTTTGAGAACGACTTCCTTATGGCGCGTTGTGTCCACCTGCTCTTTTAATGCCTTGGCTTGCTACATCCTTGCAAGCCGTTGAGTGAGGGCTACTGTCTGCATAGTCCCTCTGATTTTGTCGCATTGTTGCTATAGTTCACATGCCTCTATCTCTAGTCGTTGGATATTGGGATCCTCCTGCAAAGTCGTGAGGACCTCCAGTGCTTATTCCAACATATTTGTACAGTCACGCACTACACCTCCAATATCATCCAACCCTACTGTAATAGCATTGGCGCACTGTTCTTTGATCTCTAGGGGAGTGGAAGGTTGTGCCTTCAACCACAGCCCAACAATCTAAAGGTTCAGCTCTAGCTGAACCTTTGTTGTCTCTTCTCTCACATCGTGAACTCCACTTGCCAAATTGTGGATCCGCACTTCTACCAGTAGATCTGCTATGATAGCCATCTCTGGGACGCGTCAGCAAGCGTCATCTACCGTATGCACCAACCTTTGGTTCTATGACACTAACTCGTCACACTACAAGCTGAGCCACTCCATATTGATCTTTTTTTCACTAAGAACTTGGATCGCGCGGTTCTCCCTAGCGCACAGCCCTGTTGTTATTCCATCTTGTAGTTGATAGAGCGTTTCCCGGGGAAGGGCTGATAGATTAAGGCCAAGGCCTTTCATCATGCTAATTTTCATTCGGTCCATCACATCTGATGATACTAACACTCCCTCTGGAAACACTATTGTGTTGGCCATCCTCGCGCACAGCATCTACTCTGTTGCTAAAGTGCCTATTGTGACATGGGTAGATAGGGTACCTTCCTGAGGGGGCCGCACCTATAACTCCTGTAGTTGTGCCCTGAGCACCCCCAACACACTCTGGTGCTCCGTCATAAACTCTTGGAGCACTTCACTGGTGACATCACGGACCGTCTCGCCGATGTCATGGAGATCACCTTCGGTTAAGGTGATTAGGTCAATGGCCAACTTCGAAGCCTTGACCTTCTTCCTTGGACCTGATCTCTCTATGATGCATGGCCGTTTGAGTTGTGTGGACACGATCCCTGGGTCTGCGTTGCCTTCTACTATTTTGACATCCTCTGCCTCCTATCGTGAGGACGTTGCTTGGCCCTCCTCAACCTATGCCATTGTTGCCTCTGCTATCTGCATTGTTGTTGTTGCTTTTGTAGCATTCTTCTGCTCTGCGGCTTACTTCCCTTCCCTCGATTGCCGTATTTTCGTTCCGCTTTCTCTTGGCTAGCTGGGTGGCACGCGAATTGGCATCATCCTTCTTTTTCTGTGCTACCGCCTTCTCCAGTTCCGCCAAATTTGGGCCGCGCCACTCGGGAGGCCATGTCTCCAATACAGTAAAGATGGCATCGTCACTAGCTATAAGTAGTAGCTTTGTCCACTGCTACGTCTGATCCTTTCGTGCCCTGATGTATATGTTGTGCATACATGCCTTGAAGTCTGTAAAACTTTGTAGACTATTGTGCACCATGGGTGACAGGTGCGACCTCCTATTGATCCACATTCGGATGCTCGCCTCCATGAGCACCTAGAAAATTTTTGTATTGCGAATCCATTTCACGTCCTTAGTGGCCCAGAGCAAAACGTACTTTGCAGCCTCTGGTATGTCTTGGTCAATGTTCAGGAACTGACTATCCTTTGACAATTCTCTCGCTACCAGCAATATGGATAAGAGAAACTACGCGTAGTGGAAGATCTTACCCTGCTCCTGGGCCATGCAACAGTTTAACAAAAACTCGTTGTAGAGGAACTCGGCCCAGTTGAACTGGACCCCCTCCGTGCACTGTTCGGCCAACGCGACCACCGGCACTGGTGCCTCATGGACGTGACATTTTCTCATCACTTTACCAGCCAAGAGTTGAGTTGCTACACGCACCCCCTTATCCTTGATGCTCGAGATGGCGTAGCCCCTCTTATTTTTCTCCAACTTATACTTTTCCTTCATGGCTTCCACGAGAGCCAAATCGCTCCCTTTTCTGGCTATAGTCGCGGGGTCCTTTCCCTTACAGGGAAGCTGAGAAATATGGTGGATGAGGTCTTCCATGATGGGAATAGGCTCCTCCAGCCATAGATACCCATCATGCACCAGGAAAAGCGGTTGCCTGATGATAAAAATGGTGATGGGCACGTGGTGGAAATGTGGTATCCATGACAAATGCAACAACCCAACCTTTTCCACACCACGCAACCATTTTCGCAGCTCTAACATTATCACCGACCCCTCAATATTCTACTTCATCAGATTTCTCATTTCTAGCTGCGGAAACTTCTCGCTGTCCACAAGGTCCCAGTCTTCAAATTTCGTGGTGGGCACGCGGCCTAGGTGCGAGCCCTCAAATATAATGCCATTGGGGGGGAGCCGGGTCTGGAGTGAAGTTTTTGTTGCATCTAGATCCTTCGGTACTTTGGTTTTCCCTTTCCGCAGGGGGACATATGCAGGTAGTTTCGCTGCAGAGCGCAACGGTTGGATGTCCTCCTCCACGTCTTCTTCTTCTTCTGTGGTGGCAATCAGGGCCTATAAATCTTCTTCCTCCTCATATGTTTCAATCGTGGTTGCCTTCCCTTTTTCCTCCATTGATAACTTTTTGTGTTGCGGATTCCTCGAGGAGATATGTACTAGTCCCATTGCCTACTTATCCTTCTTCGGCCTCGACATCTGCGGTGATTTGGGGAATTCTGTCACAACCCCAGCACCTTCGGGAACATCCTATACCATGGGGGTCTCCACAACCTCGTTGATGGTTCCTTCTTTAGTTCCCAACCCATCCTTAGTGGTCGTCATCATCTCTACATAGTATTTTGTATCTCATGTACTTAGGGGCTTAATTATCGCTCAGCTCTCAACACTTTGTGCTCTGCTCAAGGGCTCAATTCTTAAATTACTAAGTGTTTTTCGCTAGCCAACCCTTTAAGTTTTATAACACCTTTTGAATTCAAATTTGACCATTACCCCCAATTTCGGGCCATCATTGCTTCCTTGGAAGTAGATTTTTCCAAATCTTGCCCATAACTCATGTCTTAAATGCCCACTGCCCACTCCATTTGGCCTCAAATTGGACATCTCGTCATGAACAATGGCACCAACGGTCACTTCCCAGCCAACCCACACGGCAGTGTAGCCCTCCATGCGGGGTCGCGAACCCTATGACATTCTGCTCCTGCATGTACCTCTTAGAGTGTGCAGCTCCCAGGAAGAATAATTTATAGTCCCATGCTCCCTTTCAACTGCTTGGAGCACTAAGACTGTCCTTCCTATGGCTAGTCAGGTGGTCGCACCACCTATGCGGGTACATTCCTTTTTCGCGGTTTGTGGAGAATCCTTATCTTCCATTGTGGTGATCAGAACTGCACGCTCTACTATTTGCAATGCACTACCCTCGTTACTGGGTTTGGTGATATGCAGTCCCAGCCACGGCAGTAGACTAACCAATTCTCAACAATAGTCCTCCAATTCGTTAGTATGATTGTACGCACCTTGCCTTGCCATTCTGGTTTGTCGATGAGAAATTCTTCCTTTATTTTATTTTCCAGCCTCTTAACCTTGGCGTTCATTAAAGCACTTTTCTCCCTTAGCCATACCTAGTCTTTTTCAAGTTCGCGAATTCTATAGTTTCCCCGTCGAATTTCTTCCTGAAGTCGTATATGTTCAGTTTCTTGTGGCTACGTGATTTCTTCGTTTCTAGCTTCGCACACTGTCGAATCTATGGGTGCTGTTACGTGTAGATTCATCTTTGCATGCTCCTCAGAGATTACAGTCCCTGCTTCATTCCGTAGCTTTGGAATTTCTCTCGCAGTCAGGGTTTTGCACATGGTCCTATAGGCCCATCGAACCGCTGGTACCCGCAGGTCCTAGTCAGTGCGTTTCACATGGTGGACCCTGTTTAGTACTTCATACACCCTGTCAAATGCTTTTCCACGAATAATCTTTGGCATGCTTCATCTTTCCTGCTGCTGCATTTTGTTCCTGTTTTCTATCCTGGGAGTGGTGTGCGTTTGTGCGAGCTGCGTGCCATACGTTTGTACCCATCTGGAAAGGTGGGTGCACAACCTTTTTTTCCCCTCATAACTAGCTCTCATCCATAGCTGAGGTTTTCTAAATCATAGGTGCATCATCCTTCTGCATTTGTGCCAATCCCTGAAACTCTGTTGGTGCATACCCCACAACCCTGCGGGCATGGCACGCAGTGCCCATTTCAGAGCATTGAATCGTTGTTGTTCTGGCACTTCGCTTTCAAATTTGTTTAGGAATTCATCCACCACTGTCAACCCATCATACCTAAGCAGATCCCTTATCTTTGTTGTCACACAGCACAGTGATCTTACCATCATGTTGCAATTGAGCATGGTTACTTCATGTAACCGATTCTGCCATCACTCTATTTCTTTGTTTGAATCCAAAGTGCAGGAGATTTACCACTCCCACAAAATCCTACCATCTGTTGTTGGATTCACCCAATCCTACTCTCGAGTGGTTATCTTGTAGATACAGTCGAGATCGTCATCACTATCATCGTAACACACTGATTTTGTGTAGCGCGCTCCTTCCGCAGGGTCTAATGGAACCACTACGCGTAGTGACTTTTTCTCAAAAATCATTTTGCGCTTCTTTAGATTTATTACTCTATTCATATCAGTGGCCCAATCTATTCCTAGTAGCATGGGATAGTGATTGTTGTCATCGACAATCTTTATCACTTCGAAATCTGCTAGCGTGCTAGCACCTTCAATATCTATTGTTATCCCTGCAATCTTGCCATCGGTAGGATCCTTTGCTGGTTCGCTATTCAGAATTGAATAGGAGATCATTGTAGCATGGGTCTACCCATGCATTCCATGTTTGTTTTTGCAGTACATTCACGTATAATCTGAGATCCAAAATTACTTGATGCATTTCGTACTCTCCGATTTGCGCAGTCAATCTCATTTCCCTTCCTATTCGCAATGCATGCTTTCCAAGTTTCCAGACTACACGTGGTTCTCATGACCCTGCGAACCTAGTGATAAGTTCCTGCAGTCCTTTTACAGCCTTGCTGTCGTGTAGCAGTTTCATGCATGTCTCTACAAAGATAGTGAGCATTGAAGGATCCATCCTTGGTTCTAGTTGATCCTTACTACCTGAAGTGGAGGTCTCCATGAAGCTCTTCTTAGCTTCCATGAATGTCTCCTTTGCGTTCTCCAAATCAAATTTAGGTTCCTTTGTAGGAGCCTTGCCAACCCATGCACTTTCTTCTAGCTACTTACCTTTGTCATCTCCAGTTGTGATACCACTTCGAAGCACTATGTTTACATTCGAGTCCTCTTCGCGCGGCTCAAACCTCATCATTTGTAGGTTCTGAGTCGGGGGAGGCTGGAGTACTCCTTTGTCGCACAACCTCTATGTCAGTGTAGGGTAGTCCTCCATCTCATGATCAAATTAGGTATAGTATAAACATGATGCTCTTGTCAGATTCATACAATCGCGGGCATAGTGCCCTGGCCCTTCGCAATTGTAACAAATTAGTTGTCTGTGACCCCTTCCTAGTCCCATTCCACCTCGACCTCGGCTGCACCCATGAAATCCAACATGCGCCATCCCTACATTTAGATCGAGGGCTCACATTTCAATCTACACTCTATAAGTAGGTGTCTGATCCATCATCAACTCGTAACTTCTGCAGGTGTGCTCATCATGGCCTACTAACCTGTAGAAATTACAGAACAATTGTTGGGACATTTGCGTATACATCTGCAATAGGTGACAGTTATCTGTAGTGTGTTTTCCTCCTATCTAAAAAATCGTGCACCATAATGCAAGCGTCATGCTCGGTCCTGCTTGTTCCTCTGGTCTTAATGGCATCGGCCCTCCTCCCACCAAGTAATTTGTGAAAACTGGACAGTGGTCCTTGTCATGCCCCTGGCCTTTGCATTTTATTCACCATACCTCCTTGCACGCCTCTAGCCGAGTTGTCCTGTCTTGTTTTAACTCTGCATTTCCAGACAGGAATTTTGTAGTTACGCGTGGATTTGTTGGACTCCCAGACCAGGATCTTGTATAGGGGTCTCGTGCAATCTCATTGCAATCTCCAAAGCTTCAGCCTAGGTGGATAGCTTTTGTTGTGACAACATTGTCCTTAAATGCGGTGTTAGTGATGCTACAAACCATGCGTGATGTTGTCGATCCGTCAAGGTCATGTTGGCTTCACGAATCATACTCTTCAGTCTCTGGTCCAGATCCCATGGGCTCTTGCTTGGAAGCATCACGATTTCCTTAAACCCGATAATCGATTATGTCTCTAATTTTGGCCTGCTAAATTCCCTGTACAGTGCGGCCTGGATATCTATGATTCTTGCATTTGGATGGTCATTAGAATTCTTAATGTACCACGTTAGTGTGCGATCTTGCAACATGCTTACCAGTGTTGCCTTCTTTATATTGTCATCCATGACTCCTTGTGCTTCCCATACAGCCCTTACTACGAACCAAAATTGGTCCAGATCTTCATTCCCTACTCCTCTAAATACCGGGAGTTTAATCGCGCTTGCCATATTGAACTATGGTGGTGGTGGAGGTGGTGTGGGTGGAGATGGGAGTGATGATGGTGAAACTAGTGGTGGTGTAGGTGGGGGTGGTATGCATGGAATTCACTACCTTATCAGACTAATCGCTCTTGTCAAAGAAACTTTTGCGACCTCCTCCTCACTTTCCTGTGAGGGTGAAATCAAGGGAATAGTTTCTAATTCTTCGCTACTTTCATTTCAGTAGATCTTCCCACTTTTCGTAGTCCCAAACATTAATTTATATGCATAACAGACTTTTCACACAGTAGCATTTTAATCTAGGTATTCAAAGATTTAATGTACTTACCTCGCGGTCCCTTGAGGAAGCGACGTTCTGCCTCACTGTAGCTAACAGTCATATCTACAATGAACTCGGTGATAAATCCCCCTACAATTCGATTAAGCCAATGGTCCACAGCGCGCATGATCTTATCTTCTTACGCTTCTAGTCTGCGCACCAATTCCGGAGTCCACACAATTGATTTGTTGAGCCTACACCTTCCCTAACTGTTTGCTAGCTTTGTGAACCACTCGTACAGCTCAGAGGGTAAGGACGCAAAGAAAATTTCATGGATTTCCATATATAAGTAGCGCTCTAACCACTGTTCCTTTGATATTCGTGGATTCCTGTTTTCCTATTCCGTGAACTCATGAATCTTCCTGTCCAACCACCCTTCAATTTCCTTCTTTGTTGGATTCCAGTGACACGACATCAGACATCCCTTATGCAGATCCTGATCCCGGCAATGGAACCATTTATTGGCTTAGTGGGGCCTAACCCAGGTTCAGAGGTGATTTACCTAAACAAATCTCGGTACTACTGGCCCTTTTGGCAACAGTCTACGGAGCGTAGATTGAGGTCTCACCGGAGGTACTATGGGAGGGTGTTAGAACCAGGTTTCTGCACCTTGGATATGTCTGATGGTATCAAGGGGTCTGTGGTTCGACCCTGCGCCATGTTTCTATGTGTTCTTACCTGTACCTCGCAGCCTAAGATGCTACCTCCGTGTAGCCCTATTCGGGGACCGAATAGTGTTATTATCCAAGTCCTTACTCGCAACCCGATATTAGGTGATTAACTAAAATTATTTATACCCTTTTAGTTATACTTAACAATGTTGACAATTCATATAAGTGTTATAGGACAAATTGACCTCCTAATTAACTCAGAGGTGAAAGACAAGATGACTGAAGCGATGACCAAAATTGCAGGCCTAGAATCCACACTAACACTCTCTATACACTGACAACCTGCTTTATAAAGCTTGTTACCAAGCATAAAGGAGCGTTAGTCACCCTGCTAACTCTTGTTGTTAGATCACGGGGAGAGTTAGTGAACTTAAGTGATGTTTAGAAGGTCATGCCAATGAATCTGCTCATAAATATCTAGATATTAAATCCCTAAATTTGTGCAAGAAAAGCAAGGAAACTCCAAAAATAAAGATATTTGGAGAAATTATATTATGAGAATGAAGGCAAATGGGAAAAAGCTTGTAAACAGGGCAGGTTCATGGTTTTTTCCCTAATGAAATCTAGATGGAGCTTGGTAGCCCTACTTCGATTGCTACATAAGCAACGAGAGGTCAATTACAAAAGGGGTCAGAGCATTTGGAAGGATACCCACAGAGCTATTGTGAACTATCATATTCTTGAAGGAGCTAGCTGAAAGAAGGAGAGAGAGAGAGGAAGAAGGGGTAAGGAAGGTTGATACAATGGATTGTTGTAATCACTCTTCCATTCTAAAAATAGAACTGTTGTTGTGTCCCCTACTCCAAAGTGTTGGTGATATTGTGCATTTATTTGTTCATTCTGATGCTTGTCGAGTTGAGTAGTTAAGTTATACATTTATACATGTTTGTTATGGATTCTTACATTAGTTTTCAGAAGTGTATGTTGTGATTGGTTTACCTCATCCTTTGTGCAGGAATTTTCTTGGAGCCAGCTTAGAAGGAGTTCTTCTTGCCGCACGGAGATCCCAAAGCGAATCTAGAAGGAACCGAAGGTGATCCTCTTTCCATACCCTATAAATTTATGTTTGATAGATGAACATGTGTGTAACTGGTAGCTTTTGCAGATAATCTTATAGTCTATCGAAGGTCCCGGGAAGGCCTTTGAGGGTAGTTTTCATCCCGTGCATTTTATCCCATAGCAGAATTGGCGACTCCGCTGGGGACTATACATCTAGTTCCCGGTTACCCAGACTCCTCTTAGATCCTCTCTTTCTTCTATGAGCTTCCCGCTTCTTCAAATCCTTTTCTGATCCACCATCTATCTTGTTACATTCTGCAAAGTTGCATTCTGCAAAGTTGCATTCTCCTCAGAAACTGATCCTAAAAGCCCTCTTTTTGAGCTATTTCCCTCACTAACGTAGGTTGCCAGTCTACACAGAGCTTTATAAAGCTCTTTGAATGTGCACGGGGAGTTTTAGTGGCCAAAATAACTCTCTGTTTACAAAGAAACAGAGCGTTAGTCTCCCATTTCCATGTTTTTCAGATGATTTTGTGGACCAAAAGGTGGGGAAACTTGTCTCAGGGGCTAAAGTAAGATCTGCAACGGTATCTTGTTAACAAATTTGGTGTCTTGAAAATTTATTTTTAAGAAAATGTTTTAGTTTTTCTCTCTTAAAAGACTTTTTTTGAAAGAAAATCTTATAAACTGTATATCTCCTTCTGTCGAAATAGTTGTAGGCTGCTTCATTTTGGTTTTCAGTAGTTGTTAGGGAATATTGAGAAAAGAAACTTTCGGTTATGCAAGTGTTGAATGGCTTTAGATGCACTGACAAATCCATGAATATGTGAAATGATACATGTGTAGAATAAGACTTGTTTGCATAAGAAATTGAAAAAAAAATCAAAGCATTGTTCTGCATGGTTTATTGAGTCGAGAGTCTCACCATATTCATACATCAACACCCCTACTGAAGACAAATAAGAAAGTACACTAAAATTTACATTAAAATCAATTAGTTACTCTTTTTTGAGCAAACCAACATTAGCTAGATTAGGACCTTGGGATAAGCATGTGAGTGAACTGCCCAAGGTTGAAAATCAAAACTAGTGTTGTTAATGAGTGAAAAATCCTTCTGCACTCATATTACCAGGACCACTCCACTAACAACGGAGCGAAATACGAGACAACATCGGACTGTAATTGAAGGTAGCCCGCCTTCTCTTACAACTCCTTTGGGCATTCTGTGTATTGGGGGTCCCTTCGGGGATTTCGGAACTGAGTCGGGGACTCAGGTATCCTGCCCACACAGCATGCTGTCTACAACTATGTCCCCCCTGGTAATGTCTATGATTTGAGGTATCTCTAGTGGCCAAAAATTCTAGGTACTTACCTAAGGTGATTGGGACGAGCTGTCCTGGTACCTAAAATGGACAGATCTACTTTGTCTTCAGTTTTTGGGAGGGTGCTCGTCTTCACGAGAGTACTTGGCCCCTCAATTTGAGGTTCAGGTGAAGCTCAAAAGTAATCATAACCATACATTTGGCCATCCTTCTCTGTTATTCATTGAGAGACTGGGTTTCATCTCCAGTAATTGGTGCTTATCAGATGAGGTATTTTCCCTCTATTTGTTGATTGACATATTTAGTGTATTTTTTCCTTTTAGGTCCTGAGTGCTATCGTTTTTGAGACTTTAAAGCATATCACACTAAAATCTATTTGATAAAAATTATCAGTCATTATGGCTACATCCAGCCCTCATCGTCAATCCAGATGATTGTTAGGACTTCCTCCACTCATTGTGGAGGATCTGCCGAGTTCCATTGACTCAGATTCCTCATCTTCGAGGAATCAGTCTCCTAAATCACACACGGTATCTGTGTGGATGATCAACAATTCTAGTTTGCCGGAGGATTTCTTCACGGAAGGATTTCTTCCTCATTTTAACACTCTGCTTACAGATCTGTCGGAGCTTATCATTACTTCCGCAGTACCTGTACTTCCTTCTTCATTAGGTGGAACTTTCCCATCTATCTAGTTGACGCCTCAAGGGTTGTGGAATTATAGAGACACTATTGGTCCTCTACCACTTCCCCAGTTGACAGTCATTACAACAACAGTAATGTGAAATTCCACTATCCCGTTCGTCCCAGGTACTGCAACTCACATAACACCCTCTATAAATGGAACCCAACAAATGCCAGGTTCCACTCCTATGGTGCCACAAAGCATACCTTCGACTAGTGCCACATATATTGCTCCATATAACACTCAATGCGGCACTATGGGTGCTATTCTAGTTTACCAACAACAAGGTCAGCCGCCAATGTACAGTTCCAACCCCAAATTCAAATATCTGGGGCAGTTCCCAATATGCACATGCTGGCGGGGAATGTCACAGTTCCCCTGCCATTCTCAGGCATGGATGGACAGTCATTCATTGAGTGTTCCCTCTATCAATCAAAGCCATATGGTTAGTTCTATGTTGGTTGGGAATCCACAAGGGATTCCCACCCAATCCATGGGGGCACCCTACTCACAAGCTCAGATGAGTCAAGGGGGCACCACTTATACTGGGGGCAACTTCATACCCCAGTATTAAAATCCTCATGGAAATCCACTCCACAACATCGTACCACAAAGCAACTGCTACACCACGCAGCCCATGTACACCATGGGGAACCAAACGATGGGAGGAGCACAAAGCTCCTCGGGTCATCCGTCATCACCATGGTTTGAGTCGGGGGCACCCAACAATTTGCCTTTTTTGGAAATATTGGATATTCCCGACTTATACAAGTTGACAAATGACCCCATCTACCACAACTTACAATGGCCACCGATCCCACATAAAATATTGATGGACATTCCTAAGTTCGATGGAAAACAAGGGGAGGATTTGGGCACTCATGTCACGACCTACCATCTTTGGTGTGTATCTAACTCTATGGTGGATGATAGTGTCAAGTTACATCTTTTTCCCTGCACCCTCACTGGCCATGTAGCAAAGTGTTATATTGAGTTACCACACGCGTCAGTGAATACCTTTGACGCTTTAGCGATGGAGTCCCTAAAGAACTTTCAGTTACCTATCCGTTATGAGATAGGGATAGAGCTCCTTACTTTGTTTTGTCAGGATACCATCACCCAGATCTCCAATCATATCCATGAATGGAGACATAGGCAGAGGTTAGTCAAAGCTCCCATCCCTAATTTTATCTTAACAGACTAGTTCAAGGATAATTTTAGGGGCGAATGTTCGCCCTTTGGCGAAATTAAGGGGTTCTAAATTTTTAGTGGGCGAATATTTTGTATCATAGTACATTTTTACAAATCACCTCAAATAGCCCACCTTATTTTAAGGGAGAGGGTAAAAAAGGTAAATTTAGCCCTTGAAATTAGGACTTACAACCTTCCATTCGCCCATTTTCAAGAATAGGTTTTATTTAAGTGAATCCATTCGTCCATTTTCAAAAATAGGTTTTATTTAAGTGAATCCTATGGGCCAAATACCATATTTATAAAAGAGGTATGGTAAATTAATAAAAATATAAATAAATGAGAGGTATGGTAAATAAATAAAACATTTTTTATATTTACTCCATAAGTCACCTTATATACATGTAAGGGTGTAAACAAATAAAAATATAAGTAAAGTGGAGGTATGGTAAATAAATAAAACGTCTTTTTATACTTACTCAAAAGGTATGGTAAATAAATAAAAATATAAATAAACTAGAGGTATCGTAAATAAATAAAACCTCTTTTTATATTTAGTCCATAACCCTCCTTCTATTTATGAAGGCTCAAGAAAGAGGCTTTATTTAAGTGAATCCTATGGGCCAAATACCATATTTGTAAAAGAGGTATGGTAAATTAATAAAAATATAAATAAACGAGAGGTATGGTAAACAAATAAAACATTTTTTTATATTTACTCCATAAGTCACCTTATATTTACGAACACTCAAAAAATGGGTTATATTTAGGTGAAACCTATGGCCAAAATACTATGGGACAAATACCATGGATTAGATTGTTATTAATACCATGCAAAAAACCATTATTAACCCTAATATTAGAATTAATAAAAATAAAAATGGCACATGGTATTGACCCATGGTATTCACCAAAATGACACATGGTATTGACCCATGGTATCACCTGGAATGTAGCCTATTTAAATGGGGGAATTAAACTAGCATGTAGCCTATGCTAAGATTCACTAGGACTTTACAAAGTTTTATTATTTAGTGAAAGACTCGCCAAGATCTTACAAGATTTTATAATTGAGTAAAATATTCGCCATGCCTAGTGAGAGATTCGACAAAAAGTTATATATACATATTATATTATTGATAAAATCGCCTTCCATTTTTCCTATATACCATGGAGATTCGCCCATTTATTATATTTATAAATTTAGGGGGGGTTCTTAAAATTTTCCCTGGACTAGTTTTGTAAGTCGTTACTCCCACAAATCGCTAGAGATGTCACTCTAGGTGGTGCAGTCACAGAGGACCAATCCATACGTCTTGCCCAGCACTTACATTTTATTTATTCATAATCTGGCACTCTCTATGACATTATCCTCTATGCTCCCGGTAACCCCAATCCTCCCACCACTCAGCACCTTGGAGCGCACGCCGATGGGATTTTCGGCGCAACCTCCGGGGTCACTGTAAAACAACTCAGTAGTTCCATTACCAAGTTGGCAGTGGACCCCTCTACCAAAGCGACTGCTCTTCCTGCCACCGTGGTTAATTCTGTGCAGTCTACACAAAAATCTGGTAGCAAGAACAAGAAGAATAAGAACAAGACCGCTCCGTATGAGGAGTTGTCATCTAAGCAGCCTAACCCAAAACAGAAGGCCACTGTGCCTACTGATGCAGAAAAGGATAAAGGCACAAACTATTTGTGCAAACTCTGTCTTGAAGAACATGTAACCTGGCATTTTCCACATCTTCAAGAATGCATGGATAACCTTGCCAAGAAAGATTCTGGTAAGGCACCTGCTGTCCTTAGAAATCCTTTTCCTACTCAGCAGCAGCAAAATATCGTTGCCAACCAACCACAACCCACATTAGGGGGCAGCGACGGTTCGCAACATCCTTCAGCTGGTGAAGGAAGTTCTACCATTTACACATTTAAAATGATAGAACTAGCCACAAGAGCCAAATCTTATGGAGCTCCTATCGCTCCGGCAGCAGAACCATCCACAGGTCAAAATCCATTGCCACCCAATGATTTGCATATCGAAGGGCCAGATGAGGACTTCGTAATTCGACCCCCCAAGGGGGCACTTCGACGCACAAGGCACAACACATATGCATGTGCCACCCAACACTACAACATCGTAGTGGATTTGGCGTAAGTGCCATCGGCTATGTCGGCACTTGAAGTCTTACAAACATGCCCCAGCTAAAGGAAAGCTTTGCTTTTGGCTATCGGGGGTATTGACCCTACGGATTCCATGCTTGCTATTTTCAACATGGACAAGTGTAAACCTCCCCTTTCCCACCAGCTTGCATTTCAAGTGCATATCACTTCGAAAGGTAAAGGTATACACCGAACTGTCATCGATGAAGGTGCTTCAACCTGCGTCATGTCGGCTTCATGTTGGCTTGCCCTAAGTTCCCCAAACCTCTCCCCACCATCAAACTCCCTTAAAGCTTTCGACGACCACACCTTTGTCCCAAAAGGATACTTAGCCAGTTTTCCCATCACTTTGGCTGGGAAAACAGTAACAGTGGATGTAGAAGTCGTGGACAAGAGACTCGACTATAATCTGTTGCTGGGTCACAGTTGGACATATGCCATGATGGCCGTCATATCCACTATCTTTCGTATCATCCTATTTCCATTGGATGGAAAGGTCATTACAGTGGATCAGTTGTCTTTTTGCACCCCTGATTATTCACCATTACCAAATGGCTCCGTACCCCTAGTAGGAGGTGTAACTGATAATTTTGTCAGTATAGGTACTAGTCTGTTGAAGGCTTCCTCCTTGATGGGTTGTTTTCCTCTTCCATTGCTACAAGTTCCACAATTGGTCAACATACTTTCATCAATTCCTCATGAACTGACCAATCCCTAGACCCTAACGGCGCCTTCAGACCTTGACATAGTCGGAGACCAGATGCCGCTGTCACTAGCTGAATCGGCCTACCAAGGCATTCAATCAACATCCACATCTCCGGTAATGTTGGCTATCACTAAAGGTACCACCCCCTTCCCATAACCTCTCCTCCTTTAGATCCATGCAATCAACTCCCATTAACGGAGGAAGCCGTTCAAGAAATCATGAGTTTTGGACAACAACATTGGGAGGATTGGCATATTTGGGGTCTGACATCTGACTCGGACATGATGCCTCTTCAAGTCCTGTCCTCTGACACAAATGAAATCATTCCCCACCCTATACAAGCATTCAAACTCTTGGAGTGGATGAAAATATGGACGACACTTTCAGGTCATTGCCTATAGATATTTCAATCACAACAGGCACCATGGAAGACACCCAGATGAGAGCAGATTGCAGTCCTGAGGAAATTGCAAGCTCCACCTGCCTACATGAGGAATTCCATGAAGAATTTGTTTGGTCTCATGAGGAAATTCCTGACTTTAATCTGTCATTTGTCGCGCATGAGATCCAACTTTACGACGAGGCAAAACGAAATGGGTGGCCAATTCCTTCCCTCAAAATAGTCGTTGAACCCATGCTCGGCCCCACTGCCGAAGAAGAATGCCTACTATACCTCAAACAGCTAGATAAAACCCGTTGAGATGTCGATTTGGCACTCACAGCTCACAAGGAGCGGGTACAAACCCAATTTGCAAAAGAGGTTAGGTTTTGTTCTTTCCAAGAGGGAAATTTCGTATCGCTATATCATCCAAAAGATAATCTCTTGGAGGCATGCATGCTTTGACCCATATGGCTAGGTCCCTATGTCATAACGAAAGTCCTCCCCTCGGGGGCATATGAACTACAGGACTGGGACGGAATCCCACTCAAGGAGCCCACATACGGGCTCTATTTGAAAAAGTATTGTGCCTAGTGTCGTGCTAGGCATGTGCTTTGTAATTTTATGTATTCATAAGTTTTGCTTACCTTTTTGATGTGATTGGATTGTTTTGTTATTTAGTGGAGTACTTGTCTCATACATTCTTCTCGTAATGCAGATGTTGTCATTGCCCTTATCATACATAGGATATGCGGATGGTGCCAGTCATCACACACGACACATTGCATCAGCTACTTGGGTCATCTATACACCGGAGTCAGAACTATTTTTCTCTGGGGGAGTCTTTCTTGGTACTGCCACCAACAATATTGCCGAGTACATGTCCATCGTTTTGATTCTCACAGAAGCGTCATCAAAGGGCATCTCCAATCTGGTGGTCAGGTTAGACTCCTAGCTGGTCATTATGGAATTGACAAACCATTATCACATCCGTAATCTAGCCTTGTTACGTAATTATCTAAGGGTGAGACTCCTGGAACGTCGATTTGAAATAATCACATATGAACATGTTCCTCGAGAATTTAATACAGTTGCTGATTCATTAGCTAACTATGTATTGGATTGGCATTTGTCTCATTTGTTATAGCAGCATGCATGAGAAGTACAACATTTACTAAAGTTAAAAATTTGTTACAAAAGACATTTAAAAACACATTTACACCACCAAAATACCAAAAATATATGTATATATATATATATAGATCAAAATCTAGTTTTTTACATCAAAATATTCCAAAACTTGGATGATTTAAGTACAAAATAGCTCAAATCCCAGCTACAAACACTCATATGGCTATGCCAGAACACCTGCTAAAATGAGCCTATTGCTCCAAAAAAGCTAAAATAGCTCTAGCTACCCTTCGAAGAGGAACCAGAAACCGCTCAGGTACACCAACGGTGTGTCACTACATATGAGCGGGAATCTCCCTCATAGGAAGGGGGAGGACACCCATAGTCAAACCCTCTAGGTTCCTCAAAACCTCGCGGAGACTGTCGGCATCACCCCCTCCAACATGTAGTTGGTCGCCTCGTCGCACATAGCGAGGTTCACCTGCAGGTCGTACTGGCGCCACATCTCTGTTAAGCATAAAAGTTTCATGTCAGTTCTTATCTCATCATTAAAAAACATTACATATACATTGAAAAGTGCAAAGATACTTAAGTACTATCAAAATCATTCTCACCTTGAGGACCCCAGTTGGTCCCGGCCAGTAACATCAAGTCTGGGTCACCGGTAAAATCCATGCCTTCATAGGCATAGTCATCAACAATCACAATCTGGCTGCGAAGCCACTGGAAGAAGTCTTCGTCAAAAAAGTGCCAGAGTGGTCCTCCTCCTGTGCGAGGATCAAGTGATGACCAGTGACCCTGCCTTGGCTCCCTCGGATCAAAGGGACCTAAGCTCACCCGTGGGCACATGACAGGTATCCTCTTAAGGAAAAATGAGACTATGATAGCATCATACCCAAAACTGTGTTGGGTACGTGTCTTGCATGCTGTCAATTCTGCCTTCAACTAGCGAAGCACTGCTTCACACCAGTTGAACATCTGGGGTTGGACACAGTCAATGGCAAGCAATAGTTGGGCCTTTGTCGCTATGTGGGGCCTTTTTGACCCTGCCAAACACACAATAAACCATAAAACTACCCTCATAGACTAAGATCGAATCCTCTCTATCAGTACTCTGTTGCTGACTAGCCCACTCCCAAGGATGTAGTAGATCTGTACCAGCTCTGAAGTAGATCGTGGATCTGGCCTACCACTGGTGAGGTTTGCTTGTGCCCCACGACACGAAAAACCAGTCAAAAAGTAAATATCATCCTAGTCAATCGCCAGCTCTTGATCTTCAATTCGGAACACCTGCTCGTGTTCATCCAGCGTTGTATGATCCATCTTAGTAAATCCTCCTGTCCTTTCATCAGCTCTAGCCTTGCATACTTCAACAAACCGCAGTGGCGCAATGCAAGTATGCAAGCTGGATCATTGTGCATCAGCAATTCCTCATTATCATGGGTCTGTTCTCTCCATAGGTGAGTCATTTCAGCCTAAAACCTGCATAAAATAACCCTAAAAACAGTTAAAATGGGGCAAAAATCACTTAAGGAATCCATGCATGAGGGTTTCAAATGTGCCCTACAGCCCTAACGCCCCTCCCAGTGCTACACAGGGAGGATTAACACCCTCCAGTGGCTCGTACAGAGCATTTAACACTCTCTACTGGCCATCTGGAGGGCATTAGTGCGCAAAAATGGCTCTAGGGCACCTCAGATCTGCAAATTTCCACCCATAAAACTGTTAAAAAAGGTTTAATAAAGAATAGAGCAAGCTTTTAGCTCTCACTTGGGACTGATAGCACGTCAAATGGTTGCTCGGATCTCCTACAATGGTCCACGGAAAACCTGCTCCTCTTTAGCTCCAACAAGCTCTCACAAACCTCAAAATAGTGAAAATGATGCATGTGAAAGCTCAAAGCATCTCCTTATATAACTTTGAGAGACATGATTTTTTTAAAATCATTAAAGAGGAAGTAGTCCATTCTACATTATTTTTGATCATGCATGAACCTAGATAATAGGAATTGCTGCTTTTTTATACTTTTTACTACTTTTGATGAAAGTACTTTCAGGAATGAAAAGTAGTAAAAGCTGCATGCAATCCTTTATAGAGCACTGTTAGGGATATTTCATTGCTCTTTAAAAAATATAAACATCCCCGAGCTTTCATTGTTAAGCTCGTTAAAATCTATCTAACAATGGTACAGAACTTTTGGAGACATTTTATTGCTCTTTAAAAAATATAAACATCTCCAAGTTTTTGTAGTAGGGCTAGTTAAACATCCATACCACAATCAGTAAAGCACTTTTAGGGATATTTTATCTCTCTTTAAACCATATAAGCATCCCCACATTTTTCATCATTTGCACTCATTAAATATATGCAAACGATGCTCTGAGCACCTCTTTTTTGATCTTGTTCCAGCTCATAAATTGAAAAAGACCAACGGAGCATCCTTTTTAGGGACTTTTTTCTCGCTCTTTAAACTGAAAAAATCCCGAACTGTGTCTTGCTGCTCGTTAAACATGCTAAAGATGACGCAAGCATTCTTTCAGGTACTTTTTATTACTCGTTAAAAAATGAAAAATCTTGAGTTTTTGTTACTGAGCTCGTTAAAGTGTCACAACAAAACATGAGTTTAGTCCGTCGCCTCATACTTGTAACAAAATGAGGTCGACATCTATTGGAAAAAGGTTTCTCTTTATCTGGGTTCAATAGATTAAAATATGGAAAAGTAACCAATCTGGGTATACTATTAACCTTTTGTCACCCCCGATTAACAACTATGACAAAGGGACCACCATGGAGTCTCTCTTTACGATCTTTTTAGACTCTCTAAATATGAAAAGACCACTGAGTTGTCTAGTCTGGACTCTTTAAATACACAGACAAGATATAGAGTCGTTCTTTTTACGATACTTTTCAGACTCTTAAAAGATGAAAAAATCAACGAGTTTGCCTATTTGGACTCATTAAGCTAATCAAATAGAGCAAAGAGTTGTTCCTTTTGCGATCATTTTCAGACTCTTTAAACATGAAAAGATCGATGAGTTTACCCATCTTGACTCATTAAAAAATCAGACAGGGAAAGTGGACAATACAACTATATCTTGTATTCGAAAGCATGGTTTGGCAACATTCGTTCACTTGAACATGGCGCTTCCTCAGATAAACCTTCATTTTGATAGCTTCTCAGTATGAACCCTACCAAGCTATGAGTTTTTAGCCTATATACCTTGATGTAATTGCATCTCTGTATCTTAAACACTCTGTAGTGTTCATGAGTCTAGTGATGTCTAGTTAAAATCGTTGTCGTGCCTTCCATTGTTCAAGGGTTCCCATTTGTTTCCTCTATCAACTGATCTTACATATCCTTTCATCATGCCCACCGTTGTTTAGACCCAAAAGCTCAAAAGATTCTTCAAAAAACAAAATCATCCTTGTTTGGTTTCGTGTCGACTGATGTAGGACACATCATTGCCTACCTTTCGATAGGTTTCTTCCAATCAACTTCAACACTTATATAGGAAGATAACCTAGAAACACATTCAGTGGCTTGGTGCTTGCAGACATTAGTGGCAGGTTACCTTGTGTTTGATCACAGGTTTTCATTATTGGCTCCTAGTTAAGTGATTCTATTAGTGTTCGACGACAAAAAATCTTTCACACTCGTTAGTTTGCACTGTGCATCTTGGAGACTGTCACCATTATCGGTGGCCTTCCTTGCATCTGTTAATAGTCTCCATTATTGGCTGGTAATCAGATGATTTCATGCATGTTCGATGTCAACACATATTATCACATGTACCGATCTATGCTGTTCGGTGAAGCGGGAATCAAGACCTTGGGTAGAGGCTTGCATCATTCAGCCTTGTTTCCTCTCCCAAGCTGCGATATTGTTCTTTGGAGACAGCTATTTCAGGATGATCTATTATGACACTGGATCCGCCTTGTGCCATATTGGCAGCCAGCATTGTTATATCTCTGAGGAGAAAATTACTCTGACATAGCTACTAAGCATGGGAATGCCCGACTCAGGACATGATTTTAGCAGTTTATATATATGTATCTTTGTTGTATCAGGTTTTCCTTGCCGCCAGAAACTTCTCTCTCTCTCTACAAAGATTTTGACAGTAAATTACAGTGTTTTTTCATAAAGTATTTCGGCCATCGTCTCTGCCTCTGATCTCATACTTTAGGGGGCATCTGTTATAGGACAAATTGACCTCCTAATCAACTCAGAGGTGAAACACAAGATGACTGAAGCAATGACCACAATTGCAGGCCTAGAATCCACACTAACGCTCTCTATACATTGACAACCTACTTTATAAAGCTTGTTACCAAGCATAAAGGAGCGTTAGTCACCTTTCTAACTCTTGTTGTTAGACTAGGGGGAGTGTTAGTGAACTTAAGTGATGTTTAGAAGGTCATGCCAATGAATCTACTCAAAATATCTAGATATTAAATCCCTAAATTTGCGCAAGAAAAGCAAGGAAACTCCAAAAATCAAGATATTTGGAGAAATTCTATTCTGAGAATGAAGGAAAATGGGAAAAATCTTGTAAATAGGGCAGGTTCATGGTTTTTGCCCTAATGAACTCTAGATGGAGCTTGGCATCCCTAATTCGATTGCTACATAAGCAACGAGAGGGCCATTGCAAAAGGCGTTAGAGCATTTGGAAGGATAGCCCATAGAGCTGTTGTGAACTGTCATATTCTTGAAGGAGCTAGCTGAAAGAAGGAGAGAGAGAGAGAGGAAGAAGGGGTAAGGAAGGCTAATACAATGGATTGTTGTAATCACTCTTCCATTCTGAATATAGAACTGCAGTTGTGTTCCCTACTCCAAAGTGTCGGTGATATTGTGCATTTATTTGTTCATTCTGATGCTTGTCAAGTTGAGTAGTTAAGTTATACATTTATACATGTTTGTTATAGATTCTTACATTAGTTTTTAGAAGTGTATGCTGTGATTGGTTTGCCTTGTCCTTTGTGCAGGAATTGTCTTGGAGCCAGCTTAGAAGGAGTTCTTCTTGCCACACGGAGATCCCCAAGCGAATCTAGAAGGAACCGAAGGTGATCCTCTTTCCATACCCTGTCAATTTATGTTTGATAGATGAACATGTGTGTAACTGGTAGCTTTTGCAGATAATCTTACAGTCTGTTGAAGGTCCCGGGAAGGCCTTTGAGGGTAGTTTTCATCTCGTGCATTTTACCCCATAGCAATAAGTGTGCGCAGTAAATAAATAGTATAATTCCAAGTAATATCAAACATGTAATAACTTAGAACAGATACACATGATTCAAACAAAAGTTCCCTTTATTATTTTCTTCCTTCTGTTATAGACTCAACCT
Organism: Pinus tabuliformis; assembly: GCA_031772625.1. NCBI lineage: Eukaryota > Viridiplantae > Streptophyta > Pinopsida > Pinales > Pinaceae > Pinus > Pinus tabuliformis. The sequence goes on from CM062816.1 coordinate 1,950,831,203, forward strand.
TACCCTAAACACTCAGCTGCAAGGGTCCGCGCACTCAGTATGGAATCTACTAGGCCTCTGCGCACTCAGATGTGGAGCCTCTTCCTACTACTACGACCCAAGACACTTAGACTCTTGCTCTATGCTCTAATATTGTATTCTATCCCTTCTAATTCCATTTATTAGTTACTTTACAACTTAGAGCATCTCCCTATTTATACAATCCCATGGTCCACGTAACATGTGTAGGCTGACACGACATTCAAAACTTAGGGTAGACAACCCTATGACTCTAACATATAATTCACACTCTGCACCCACAATTCGCGGAGTTTTTAGAACAATATTACTCAAAACTTGGGCTTTGAGCCCCAAAACATGTCATGGGGGGATTCCATGCCCAACAATAGGAGAAAAGGTATTCTCATAGTCAATTCCCTCAACTTGGGAGCACCTCTTGGCCACAAGTCAGGTCTTATACTTCCTTATGCTTCCGTCTTCTACATGCTTAACCTTAAAGATCCATTTCAAACCCACTACAGATTTATCTGCTAGTCTTGGGACCACTTCCCAAACACTTTTCTTGACAATGGATTTGTATTCCTCCATCATTGCATCAATCCATACAGGTTGCTCAACTGCTTCCTCAAAAGAGGATGGCTTAGTCTCTATAAGCTCAATCATTAGAGCCATGTAGCCGGTGTACCAATCAAATGACCTTTTCTACCTACGAAAATTTGAAGGAGCTCCTGTATTCACCTTCGCATCATGCACAAGTATATCAACTTCCCTAGTCCTTTTCCTACCTTCTCTGGATGGTTCTTCTTGAGTGTATGTCTCCACTCTCTACTTCTATACTTTTGGCTAATCCACAACTTCCTAAGGCTCCTCCTCAGGAGCTAAAATCTCCTCTTCTGTAGGGATTTCAAGCTCCCTCTCAAGAGATCACTGCATAGCTTTCTCCTCATTAAATTTTACATCCCTTCACACAACTGTCATTTTGAGGGATGGAAAGTACATGCAGTAGTTGTGAGGATTTTTTATGTAACCCAAAAATACCCCCAACTTTGATGTTGACTCAAGCTTCTTCCTTGATTCTTCCAAGACATGGCAGTAAACAAAGGCTCCAAAAATCCTAAAGTGCAACACATCTAGTTTTCTCCCTGAGTAAACCTCTTCCGGTGTAATCATGCCAAGAATATGATGAGGACTCCAGTTCTACAAATAGACTGCTATGTTGCATGCCTCATTCCATGAATGTAGAGGTAGGCCTTGGTCATGCAACATTGCCCTCAATTCTCCTACAATGCTATGATTCTTTCTTTCAGCCACCCCATTCTGTTGTGGGTTTTGGGGTCCTATCAAATCTCATTGAATGCCTTCTTTCACACATAAATTTATGAATTCAGTCAACATGTACTCACCTCCATTATGGCTCCTAAGAGCCTTCACCTTCTTGCTGATTTCTTTCTCAACCAGTGACTTGAATTCTAAGAACTTGGAAAATGTCTCATATTTCTTCTGAATGAAGAAGATACAACACTTCCATCAGATTTCATCAATATAAATGAAAAAATATTTGTCTCTGACAGCGGAGGTTGTTGAGAGAGGTTCAGAAACATCAGAGTGGATTCGTTCCAAGGCTTCATGTGCTTTGTTGTCCCAATTATGGAATTTGGATTTTGTGTGCTTCCCCAAGGTACATCCTTTGTATACATCATGCTACTCAAATGCCGCTTTAGGGATGCCAGTGGTTATTTGCTTCATAATATTCATGGCGTCATGATACAAATGGCTAAGTATTTCTATGCCGAATTTCACTGACATTACAACCCTGCACTTTCTCCACCTTAGTGCTTAATGCAACAAAGTATTCCACATCTAGGTTATAGAGGTTCTTCACACGAACCTCGACCTACTTCATCTATCCCTTGGCTATGTGTCTCAGGAATTCTTTTCCTTTGCTGAAGATCACATCATGACCATGATCTTCCAAAACTACAACAAAGATGAGATTTTTCTTTAGTCCTGGAATGAACATGACATCCTTGAGTCTGAGAGGGGAGCCTGACTCCCTCTGAAAGGTGATTGTACCAATCCGGGTTGTGCTATACCTTTCATCGTCCCCCAACTCGATGTGCATCTGGAGATATTTATCGTCCAGGTCACTGAATAAGTCTCTACACTTTTCATGTGGCACGATGCACCTGAGTCCAAGTACCACACCCTCCCTATCATTGTCTTGGTCATGCATGCGATAAGAATGAATTCAAGCTCGAACTGTGAAGCCAAGGATTCACCTGCTGCTCCTCTTAAGGCCTCATTACTTTCTTTTTTGCGTCGATACTTCATGGAATATTTCTTGAATTCATGACAATTGAAGCATTTAATTTTAGACAAATCTTTTTTCTTGCCCCCTTTCCTGAATTCTGGTTTGGTTTGAGATTTCTTCCCTTTGCCTTTCTTTCCCTTCCCAACCAATGCAATTTTTTCTTCATCCTCGCCCTTGGATGAAGTCCCATATTTGGTATTTTTCCTTATTTTCCACTGTACCAAATCATACCATAAGTGTTCCTAATTCGATAGTTTCACCCTCCCATTCATCAAATCTTAGTATCTATGCCAACTCTTGGGAAGGCCTACAAGGGCTAAGCTTACCAAATCATCGTTTGAAATAGTAACACCAACTCCTGTAAGCTCATCACAAACTTGTGTGAACCTGCTCATATACCACTGAATAGTGTCATTCTTCTCCATCTTGATATTTTGAAGTTTATCTTTGAGTGCCAATTTCCTATGGTCACTACTATTCTAGAACAGATCTATCAATACCTACCACATTCCATAAGGAGTTTCTTTCCCTTGGATATTTGTGACTATTTGATCTCACACTCCCTCCAAGATTATTCTCCTCGCCTTGACTATATATTCTTCCATTAGGCTAGGTTTTGTGCATCAGATGCCTATGTTTTTGCAACATCCGTCTTGATGTATTCTAGCAATTCATTTCCATCCAATATCGCCTCTATACTACCCTTCCATGCAATGAAATTATAGCTTCCTTCTAAGGCATACTCTAGCCTCAACTCATTGAAGGTCATTTTCTCAACTCTGAAGAGATCCTGCTACACTGAATTGGAAATTCAAGCCTCCTAAGAAACAAATTTGAAATTCCTACTCTAATGTGAATCCTTCTCTAATACCATGTAGAAAGTATGGTATAGATTTGTAACTTCTCATGAAGTTTTAAGAAAAATCACAAGACACAAACTTACTCTACTTACCTATGGAATTTAATTCAAAATTTAGAAGATCAATCACAGCACATGCAATGAGAAATAACACACATGCACACAATATTTTTCCTAGGGAATGAAACCTTCTAGAAACCCCTTTGCCTTCTTACATTAATCTGATGAATAGAGATGTATTACAATTTCTTTGCTCAACTGAGCACAACCTGCAAGTGAATAACCTATCTCTTTGCTCATTGAGAATATCTGACCTAGACTTAGTCAATTTATTCCTATGCTTGAGCCTGCTATTTCCTTGCACAATTCCTTACGAAATTAGGCCCCTATTATTTAGGAATTTCTCCAAAATAGATTGTGAAATTCCTAGGGTTGATCATCTAATAGCATGCAACACCTGTATGCTCAAGACTAGTCTACAACTGATGTTACACTTCCCTAGAATCATCACAAAGCTTAGGAACTTGAATTCTTTGCATGCACTAGTTATTTTGGGTTGATTGATCAATTAACTAGATGATCACTGAGTTAGATTGAAGTTCCACTAGAAAAATGACCTTCCACTAGTTCCTCCAACAATTGGAACTATTTTAACTGGAAACAACTTGAAATAATTAACCTAGATTGCTACAAATTAGTAATCACACATGGTTAACTGAACTCTAACTCCTCCAACTTGAATTTACTGAGTAAACTGGGTGAAAAAGGACACGTCACACAATTTAACTGCGTCCAAGTTGTCTCCTAATGTGGAAATTCTAATTTTCTCAATTTAATCAAGGCAAAATCAAATTGAAAATTTCTTGCTGCATTTCTCAACAAGGTTATCTTATATAAGGGTCTTTTTTTTCCATTGTTAGATTCTATACTGATGATCCCAATGGAAATTCTAACTCTCGCACCTTATTAACTTGAGCCATAATTTGGTTGTATTTCCTAGTCCATAAGTGTTTCCATAACTCTTGACCTCCCTAGATCCATCTCCACCATAACTTGGATCCAATAGTTTTATTAAGAATTTTAAGATCCCTCAAACCATGGCCACCTCCCAATTCTGACAGAAATGCATTCTCCCAAGAGACAAAGGTCCATTTTCAGGCTTGTTGTACCCCATGCCAGAAGAATTTGTGGAAACAAGAGATGATGTGCTTTTATACTCCTTTCACCACGGGTAGCACTGATAATTCATCAATCAAAAGTGCTTGTAGAACATCCTTGAGTAACGTAATAGACTAGGGAGGTTCAGTTCTCTAAATGTCTAATTTTCCATCCTTCTAGAACTCTTTTCTTTGATCTTTGAGCAATAGGAAACCTGCACTGAGTTAGCCACAAGAGGGATACCAAGGTATTTGGCTAGCATAGTACCTATTTGGAAACCAATATTTCTCACCAGATTCCTTTGCACCAACTTTTATGTTTTAAAAAGTACACGCTATATTTCTCCCCATTGATCTTCATGCCAAAGGCCACTTGAAATTTGGAAATGATCTGGTCTAAATAATTGATCCCTTCAACAGTCAGCTCAGTAAATAACATAATGTCATCCACAAACTATTGGTGGGTGATAGGAAGGTCTATACCCCATAATCTCAACCCTTCAATAAGTCCTTGATCTATTGCTACTTTGATGTATCTACCTAGACTTTCTATGGAAAGAATGAAAAGGAAAGGGGAGAGGGGATCCCCCTTATGAAGACCCCTAGACAATCTAAAGGTGTGAGAGGGTGGGCCACGTGGTAATTAAAGAGTTGTTCCACTAGATCTAATTGGATGAAAAATAGAAATTGGCCAAGATTATAAGAACATATTTGTATTTCATCCTATCATAAGCCTTGGATAGATCAAATTTGTTGACCACCCCTAGTTTCCTACTCTTATTGAGTGAGTGAACAACCTCATGGGTCCTGATATTCCCATCCAAAATTTGTGTACCCTCAACAAACCTAGTTTTCTATGGTTATATGAGGTTTTTTAACAATGGCTTTGTTGGGCCATGCAACAGGTATAAATTTACCCTTGATTACATTATCTTTTTCCTCCTTTTTATGCATTTGTGCCATGATGTAATAAGGTTTTGATAGAATTTTGATAGAAAGTGAACTAAACTGCTTTTGACATGATTTGGCTATCAAAACTAACTTTCGTTGCTTTTTATGCAGAGATTAGCAAATGGGACAATTGTTGTTCAATCTATTGAACAACAAAGGCTAAACAAGGAGAAAAGAGTGTGTCTCATGCGGTCAAGTTGAGAAGAGAATCAGGAGGATCAATGCAAGACAGAAGACTATTCTAATAATAGTATTTGGTTGTGAATTCCTCAAGGTCTCCTGATCCTGAGGAATTGCAGTGATGTCTTTTCCTCTTTAACTATGAGAGGGGAAAAACAAATAGAATAGAACAACTTTTTCCCTTTTACTTTGGCTGTAATTTTAAGATATAGAGCATTATTATGAAGGATACATCGTTACTATAATGACATTTGGAATTAATGAGTAATATATAATTCATGTTTATGTTTGCTCATGATATTCTGAGTAACTAAGCAGTAATCATTGGTAGCTTGGGCTTGGTCACTGGTGGATTTCACTACTTTTCCCTGTCTTATATCTTTACCTTTTTACTGCAAGTCTAATTACTTTGTTTTTATAATCTTACGATTGATCTATTTTATATATAAATAACTGATGTTGAGTTTGTGCATTCCAAACATTATTTATTATTTTTGTTGATTGGTTTCATTTATTTATGTCGTAGATTGATTCAATCATTAGATAAGAATTATTTCTTGTTAATTGAGAGCTAGAGTATTATTGTTAGATTAGGTAAATTACTATTTCTATTCAGATGAAAGAGCTCTGTTACCACTACAGTGCACTCAGTCGATGTGCTTATGGCTTGTAATTACAATTAGAGCTTTTTGATTAACATTGAGTTTTGGTGCCTAAATAGGTTAATTTCTTTGAAGTTACAAGTTTGGAGGTTTATGGTTTGATCCGTTTATTGTTGTATTGAAAGGAATTATATCTCTTAAAGCATAACTCTCTATAGATACAACGATTTCCATCATCTGCACATACGGTGTACACTCTTGAAACAAAAATAATTACCCAGGTCGATAATTAATGTGAGGCATTTAGGAGTTCTAAAAGACATCTTATATGCGCCCGACATTTTGGCGCCATTTCCGGAGAGAGCGTTTCTATTTCACAGAAGGTGATGTATGTTTGATATTTGTTTGCTATGAAAGAATTGGGTATTAAAAACAAAAGGTAAGAACCTGCGTACGAGCAAGTAAAGTGCTTGTTCCTTTGCCCTCTTTTCAGCACAATTGCATAGGAATTGAAGTAGAAATAGATGTTTGATGTTCATTTGTTGTGAAAGAATTGGGTATTAAAAACGGAAGGTAAGAACTTGCGTACAAGCAAGTAAAGTGCTTGCTCCTTTGCATGCTTTTCAGCAAACTTTTGTAGGAATTGAAGTAGAAATAAATGTTTGTATTTTTGTATGAATGACTAAGAAGAAAAGAGTAGAAAAAGATATAATTTCTTTGCCAAGATCTGAAAAACCCAAGGGATTGGTGACCCTTGGACAATCAACCTTCATTGAAAAAATCATAAGAAAAGCTGAGTCTTAGTCATTAGTAGGACCCCGAACCGTTTCTACAAGAAATCTTACTGTAACCCTTCAGGCCGCAGGATCACCATCTGTAGCTAACGCTGAGATTCATAGCAAGATTGAAGGGTATGAACAGAGTTTTCAGAACACTAAAAATTCATAGCCTAGCCCTTTACAAGAAGGGAATTCTTGCAAACTCCATGAAGGAGAAGGAGAAATAGGTAGTGTTAAAAAGATTAAATCATTAGAACCCAAATCTCCTGAAGTAGTGGTTGAACAGAGGACACCCAGTATTCCAGACCAAGGTAGTGCTATTAGAATCATTCTAAAAGTCTCTTCTAAACTCCCCAAGAACAAATCTCCAGCTCTTGAAATCCCTGAAGAATATTGGCACATTTTTTACCAAATGGCTAATAATCAGCAACAACCTCAGGCCTCTACATTACAATACCCTATTGTTGATACAGCTATCAATGCTCCCATGAAAGTTATTCCATTACAAAATATTCCTACCTTCATGGGCTAACTTTAGAGGATTCTGATGCATTCCTTTTCGAATTTGATGTTTTATGTAGGGGATATGATTACACTACCGACCCCTAGAAGCTAAAGTTGTTCCCCTCTACTCTGAAGGGAGCAGCTCTGTGATGGTTTATGGGGCTAGGTGGAGGTACCATCACTGATTGGGACCAAATGAAAACAACCTTTCTAAAAAAATACCAAGATTATTGCTAAACTAGAGAACTAAAGGATGAAATCTTTCAAATGGTAGCTAATACTAACAAGACTCTTGAAGAATATGTAGAACATTTTCAATATAATCTGCAAAGATCTCCTTATGAAAATTTGCCTCCTGAAGTTCTTAAAACTATGATGATCAAAGGTATGAAAGAACAATGGGTAGAAACACTAAATTTAATGGGGAAGGGTGATATTTATCAAGAGGATTATGACAATATTATACAATTGTGCATCAGATGTTCCAGAGGTAATACAAGGCTAAAACCAAATGGACGTGATGCGATCACCAGAGATAGCAAAGCCTCAGGAGGGAGCATTACACGAGTTGAAATCAGTAATATGCTGGAAGATTTCAAGACTGATATCTTGGGGACCCTGACGACACAATTGGATATCATGCAAGCCAAACAAAAGCAGGCTGAAGCAGAACATAATTTGGCTATTTTTTGTCCACGTTGCAGAAAGAAACACAATCATAGAGAATGTCTGTTAGATATGATACAAACATGTGCCATTTGCACTAAGGATCATGCTATGGAAAGTTGTCCATGGCTTATTGGATTAAAAGCAGTTTTCAAGGAAGCAGAAGAGGAAGTGGAAGGAGTATATCTGCTGAACCAACACCGTCAATGGCAAGAACGTCCGACAGGTATGCCTACAGAACCATCTCCGTTCTTTCCTTCTTCAAAATTTAATTCTCAACAGTATTCAGGGGCAACATGGCAGAACCAGTCCCCTTTCTCTACTTGGCCACCTCAAGCATTTTCTATGACACCATGGCCCAACCAATCAAATCCAAACAATAATTGGCCAAATTCCTCTTACCCTCCATCATTCTAGTAGAACACCCCCTATTCCTCTCAATGGTCTCCTTCTACCTCACAAAATCATAACTGGCAACCAAATTGGCAACGATCCACAAACCAGCCTATGGGAACAGTTCCTCTGCCTCAACCAAGCTTACTAGCACCTTACACGTTACAACAAAATCCTCAACCTAATATACGACTGCAACTCCTAGCTCAACCCAACCCAAATCCTAACAACAGACCGATCCAGTCAGTACAAATTATTGAGAGTCTAGATGCTGAAGTTGAGTCGGGAGAATGTAATGAACTTAAGTTAATATCTGGACGTGTAATTGCTCCAGATGAGGGAAAAAATTTGCAACCTAAAGTTAAAGAAATGCATCTGAATAAGCTCTCGACTATAGATAACCAGCAAACAAAATAGGGAGACGATATAGTTAGGCAGAAAGACCCCGAACAAATCATAATTACTTCTCCCCCGTTCCCAGAAAGATTGATAATACCTCGACCGATTGAATATCCTAACTTTGATCTTCTAGGTGAACTCAAAAATCTCTGTATAAAAATACCCCTCCTCGAGGCCATTCAAGATATTCTGATATATACTAAAACCATTAAAGAGTTGTGTGCGAAGAATTCTGTGAGGAAAACAAAAATAACACCAACTATCCATGTCATCTGAACTTTGTCTGATTTATTACTAGGCAAAGAGATGCCTGTAAAATATGAATACCCAGGGAATCCCATTGTCATAGTCTAAATAAATGGCTGCTCTTTTTCCAATGCTTTAGTTGACTTAGGGGTAGCCATTAACATTCTTACAATAGAAACTTGCAAAGTACTTGGCATCACAGCCTTAGAACCAACCACTACCTTGCTGGAACTTGCTGACCATTCAGTCATTAAGGCAGAAGGAACTTTACAAGATGTGATGGTTTCTGTGGACTCTTGGGAATATCCGATAGATTTTATGATTATCAACCCTAGAAATCAGATAGATGGACATCCCTTAATACTGGGAAGGCCTTGGCTAGCAATGGCTAATGCTTATATAGGCTGGAGAATAGGTAGTATGACCATAACCAAAGGAAATGTTGTTAAGAATCTGGCTTTATACCCTCCTTCTCAGCCAAGCCTGACCGTCGTAAAAACTTGGAAGCAACCAGCAGGATATTTAAAAGAAAATATTCGTTCACCGTTGACTGTGGCAGATGTGCTTGAATTCAAAAATCAAACAGAAGATGATGTCATTAACACCTTTATCAATAACCCTGCTGCAGTGTCTAATTTGAGATGTCACATGATTAAAGTAGTCCTTGACAAAAGATTGAAGAAGTTCCATGAGAGACATCAATGACCAATTGATACCAACAACCATTGTCTATAATAGCAATCCTATTGAAATCGAGTAAGGGAAAATCCTGAACATTAATAGTAATCTAAGTAATGACTAGCAACAAAAACTTATCCAAGTCCTTTGGAAATATAAAGGAGCTTTTGCATGGGGCTGCCCAGACATGAAAGGGATTGACCCTCAGTTATGCATGCACCACATCTACACTAAAAAAGATGTAAGACCCATTCAATAGCCACAACGTAGATTAAATCCTCATCTAAACGATATTGTGAAAGAAGAACTTCAAAAATTGTTAGATGTGAATTTTATTTATCCTATATCTGACAATAAATGGGTTTCTCCATTAGTAGTTGTCCCCAAAAAGAATGGAGAATGGAGGATATGCGTTGACTATAGAGAACTCAACAAAGCAACACAAAAAGACCATTTTCCCCTTCCATTTATCGACCAGGTCCTTGATACACTAGCAGGAAATAAATTCTTCTCTTTCCTGGGTGGCTTCAATGGCTACAACCAAATTCAAATTTCCCTTGAAGATCAAGATAAAACTACTCTCACCTGCTCCTGGGGAACATTCACGTATAGAGTATTTCCTTTCAGATTGTGCAATGCACCTGCTACATTCCAAAGAGCCATACTCAGTATTTTTGTAGACTTGATAAATGAAGGATTGAAGGTGTACATGGATGATTTCACACCCTATGAGGATGACTTTGATCAGGCATTACAAACATTGGAGAAAGTCCTATAACGATGTATTGCTACTAGGCTATGCTTAAGTCATGAGACGTGTCATATGATGATGACAGAGGGCCTAATTCTGGGTCATTACATTTCAGCAACTGGAATTCAAGTAGATCCAGCAAAGATACAGGTAATCCTCTTATTAGCTACTCCCCGGACTCAAACAGAGGTACATAGATTTTTGGGATTTGCTGGATATTATCGTAGATTTATAAATAACTTTTCATGAATTGCTACACCTTTATATGCCTTGACAAGAAATGTTGATTTTATATGGACTGATAAATGTGACACTGCCTTCACAGATCTGAAACGGTTAGTATTGAGAACACCAGTATTATGAGGCCCGAATTGGGATATACCTTCTCAGATTTCATTAGATGCATCAGATACAACCTTTGGATTTGTTCTTGGCCAAGAATAAGACAAGAAACCTTACGTTATATATTACATCAGCAAAAACCTTACTCCTGCTGAGTTGAATTATACAGTAACAGAAAAGGAGTTTCTAGTTGTTATTTATGCTATAAACAAATTTAGACACTATATAATTGGATATCCTATATTTCTGTATATTGATCACTCTCCCATTAAATATTTAGCCAAAAAACAAATTACAAATGGAAGAGTGACTCGTTGGTTAATACTTTTGCAGGAATTTGACATAACTATATGGGATTGACCAGGGAAGGAGAACCTCGTAGCAGACTTCCTCTCCTGAGTGCCAAGGACATATGATACAGTGGCAGTGGATGATCAGTTCCCGGATGAACATTTGTTTTTTGTGGCCATAAAAACACCATGGTATGTGTTAACACCCAGGTTGTTCCCTATGACTCCCAAGGGAATACGGCCGGGGTAACCACTAACCAATCTTTTGATCACTGTTTCTAGCCAAACTGTGATCAGAGAGGGCTCTCTCTTTATGATTTGTATCTGTTTATGATAGGGTTTTAGGCTAGCTATTATGCACAGGTTTTGTTTATGTTTTGGTTGAAGAGTTTCTTTTAGGTCTTATGATGTAGTATTCAAAAAGTCACATATCATTGGGCAATGGAGTCTATGGCTGTATAGGTGTCTAGAAACTCTGAGATGAATTAGTGCAACTTACAGGGCCATTTGGATACTTCATAGAACAAAATTTTGATTTATAACACAAACAGGTGAAAAAACCAGTGAAAGCAATTAAGAATTTTCACTAAAGTATTCAAGTATTTCCACCAAACTAGGTATGAGAAACAGATAGATGCCTCAGGAGCAAAACTTGAATCCCTGGGGATGTCTATCACTGTAGAAGATATAGTTATAAAGTGCAGCAATTAAGAATTACACTTCATTCACTGTATCTGAAGAAAACATGGATAATAGCTCAGATTGAGTTCAGGGTAATCAGTGATTAAATCCTGTAACTATTCTTTTACTTTGCTATTAAGTGTAAAAACATTCAAACAATGAAAGAGAACAAAAGACTCGAAAAAACATGTAACACAGAGATTTAAGAAAGACTTATTGTTTTATGAAACACCCTGGAATCCTGCAACATCCACCATTCATCACAATGCATCAAGGTACACCAAGCTTCGGAAATTCCATTCACCCTTTGTATTATTTCTCTGAGAGTTTTTACAGCAAATGAGATGCCCAAAATGAAAATAACAACAACCCCTTCAGCTTCTGCGAGGGGTGAATATATACTTGCGTTTGTTTACAAAATATCTGAGTTCTAAGTTATCTCAGACTTAATGTTCTCACCAACTTTTGAGATATTATTATCAGAAATTTATTACAGCATTGAATACAAGATAAAGGCGTCTTGACGTTCTGTCAGAAGATATTTTGGCCCTTTGGGAGCTGCTAAGTCGGTCAGAATACTTTGATTAACTGCTGGAGAACCCGACTTTATGGCTCGCGCGCTGTATTTTGGGTCTGCCACCTGTGATTGTGATTGCTGCTGTGGTGAGTAAATAGCCTTGCTGAGTTGGCTCAGCATCTGTCTCTTCCTTGTAGATTTTATCCACCAAAATTCTGCCTGTGCATGACTGTTCATAAACTGGAGAAAAACTATCGCTACAGGTTCGGGCCTGATAAGATTACCTGTGTCAAATTCCTCCATTCTTCCTGTGTGGGCAATTGATGATTTATGATTGCCCCCATAGTCTCATCTGCTTCTGTATACTTAAAGAAATTTGGTGGTGTATCAAACAGGTGATCAATTTCATTCATGATAAAAAACAGGTTATCCACCCTATCATACAAATTTTTCCCTGATGCTGGCCCTGTTTCTGCTGAGGTACTGGGCTGTTTTGCTATTTGTGCTGCAGCATGTGCATCAACCCTTTTGATGTAATTTTCCAGGGTAAGCAGCCTTCCTACACTGCTTAATATGCTGGGGAGGCCTCTGTTTTGTAATGCCACAAATCTGTCCAGGAATTTGTTGATCTCGGTCTGCATATCCTGTGTTCTTCTTTCCAGCGTTCCAACTAGGTTTCTTAGTGTCAGGACTCTTTTAACTACTGAGATTGTTTCAATCCTGTTAGTAATTCCCATGGTAGCTAGTTGAGAGCTAGTTTTGTTATTCAAAATAGTGATCATTCTGCTGGCAGCATCTGGCATGTGGCCCAAGCTTGCTCTAGCTCTCTGTACTTCCCTGTTTGCCTTGGTAATGAGTACTATTTGCTCATCCATAGTCTCAATATACTGCCACTGATTGGTGATGGACCGCCCAATGTTACTCCAGAGGACTGCTTTTAGTTCTGCTGTTACTTTTTCTAGTGCAAGCTCTTTTTCTAGTTCAGCTATTCTCTTTTTTAGAGCTTTTATTTCTCTTTCCTTTGCTGCCTCATTCTGCTTGCTTTTATCAAATCTTTCATTCACCTTAGTCAAAGACTTTTTGACTTCATCAAGCTCTTTCATTTGGGATTCAAGAACTCGGATCTCAGCTTGCAACTTCTGCATATCCAGACTAGGAGTCTGCTCTGTTGTTGGCGTAGTTGTGGCTGTAGATGGTGCTGTAGTTCCCGTCTGCTGAGGAGGAAGAGTAGTTATTGGAGTAGCTTCTTCAAGATTGATTACTTCCGGAGGGGGCTGGGAAGTTTGGCCTTCTTCTCTTTGCTTTAATGCTGCTTGTAGTGCTGCCTTTGCAGCTTCTGATTCTCCTAGCTTGTCTTGACTCCGAACTAGCTCCTTGTACAGGGATATCATTAGGTCTGTAGCATCCTTTTCCTGCCTTTGCTGGGCAACCTCGTTTGTTTGTGGATGGATGGTAGCTGGGAGCTTGATTTTCTTTCTTAAGGCCGCCATGTCTGCATCCCTTAGCTTCAAGAGTTCTTGGATACCTTTAACATCTTTAGGATCATGTCCTATTTCTATAATTACATCTTCCAAGGACTTGATCCTGTTGTCCTTGGCTTGTGATGATGCTCTTTCCAATTCCAACTGAGAGGCTGTGTTATCAAGGCTACTCTTCAATTTGTAGTTCTCCAATGTTTCATCTGCCAAGGAGGCATACACCATTTCACCGGTTTGTTTATGCAGTTCGATCTTATCCATAGGGTGTATGTCTTTAGCCATAACCTCCATGTTGGTTCTTAGATAATCCGAGGTAGATTGAGGATGCAGCGTTGTGGGCATGAAGTGACTCATGATCATCTTGCCTTCACTTACATCAAAGGCAGACATGAGTCTTTGCTGATTGGTAGGAGCCAGGTTCAGCAAATGATTGTACAGCTGTACTTTAATAGGATCACTTCTCCTCTTAATGTCAATAAATTGATGTTTGATGCTTGACTGTCCTTCTCTGTGCTGGCTGGAGGAGCTGACCTCTCCTCCTATAGCTCTATCATGTTCATGCTGGAATGAACTGGCTGAAACTTCTCCACTGGGTGGGCCCATGCCCATTGCTTGCCTTACTGCTATGTCATCCTCTGGAAAGTCATTTAGTCTTTGTCTTTTCTCTCCCCGATTGATGGATGAAGTCAGGGGAGTCTCTCTATCTCTTTTCCTGGTTAAGTCCTCCTTTTGTGGGGTTTGGAGGACCGAGGTATCAACAGTAGTCTCTGCCCTAGGAGGCACTTTTGTCTGAGCCTGTTGCTCTGTGGAGCTTGGAGCATCAATCACTTTTTCTTGCTGCAACGGCTGCTGTTCACTATATTGTACCTCTTCTTGTTGCTGCCCTTGTTCCTGCTGCTCCATTTCTTCTTGCTGCTGTAGCAATGTATCCACTTGTTCTTCTGTCAATGGAGGTGGCTGCTCCACCTGCTTCCCTTTATCTTTGCTTGCTGTCTGCGGTGCCTTCTCGGCAGTTTGCTGCTGGGTTGTTGATGATGTAGTAGCTGCTCCCAGCTGTCTTCTGTATGAATGAGGAACCTGTCCACAATTTTCCAAGTCAGCTTGCTTTTGTATATTTCTAGCTTCTCTTTCTAGAAGCTCTTCAGCAGTTATTTCTTCTTCTAAGGTACCCTCTTCCCAGCTTAAGGCATTGGCATACTGTTCAATCTCAGGTTGTCTCTTGTGTGCATAACCACCCAATTTGTATCTTATCCTCCTGAGGGAGATAGAATGATTGGGGTCATAGGGTACCCATTCAAAACTAGTTTGCAGTCTGAGGCCTTCCAGGATAGTGTTTGCCTCTTTCCATCCCTCCTCTTTTCTGTTATATAGGAAAGGACCCAGCTGGCTCCTTACCTTTAGCTGTGACTTCTTGTTCTTGCTCTGAAAATGTAGGTAGTCTGAGTTGCCAAACTGTCTGAAATATTCCAAGGCAAAAAGCCTCATGGGGACATACCTTGGCAATCTAAAAGGTGTCAACTCACAGCCATATATTCTGATGACTGTATGGTTTTGGTAGAAGTACCAATTCCCAATGCTGTAGGACTTATTCAAATGGAGAATTCTCCTCATGTCATCGGTTAGTCTAGGAGGAGGAGTACCCTGCAGTACTGTCATGGCTGGATAAATGAATAAGTCAATGATCTCATTGTATGTATAAGGTGACACAGAGGTATGATGAAAAACAGAGGTCCAGAACACAACTGACCTTGGACTTCCTTGGGCATTGAGTGGCTTTAAAGGAAAAGAGAAGGTGGCTGGTTGATAAAACAAGAAGAGGTGGTATATGTATGAGGTATACCTGAATAGTCTTTCTCTCTTTAAGTTCATAAACTGGTCATGGATTTTATCTGCAATGTATGTAGCATAATCATAATGCACAGCTGGGGGCTTACCAGGAGAGAATAGAGACAGCATTGCTATTATGGTTTCATCCACATCCTCCATTCCCTTGAATCCTAGGGCATAGCTGATTAAATCCACTAACATCCTGCCCAATTCATTCAAATATTGATACCCAATAGGAGGGGTTCTGATGGTGTCAGAGCCTGGTCTTACAAACAGCTGATTAATCTTAATGATTTGGTCACCTGACAGCTTGCTCCCTTTGTTTACCAAATTCTGCATATAGAGGGGGGTCAATTGCTTGGCAGTATGGAAGTGCAGCATTCCATTTATACTTTCTGGGGTAATCTGGAACAGGACTGAGCCTGTGGGGCTGATGACAGCTCTTTGGTTTGGGTCATAGCATTCCTGGCAGCTGTAGACCAATTCTGGCATAGGATTTACTTGGGGGAGGTTGTAGATGGGCAAGTTAGAGTCCCAAATCCCCAAGATATCTGCCCCGCTCAGGTGCTGGGCCTTCAACTCATTCATCATCTGGATATTGTATTTGGAGCCCATAGGGAACCAGTCTAGCATCTGATAATCCATGTCTCCTAGGGCTTTCCATGCTAATTCCTGGTGAGGAGCATTGAGGGGCTTGATATTCAGAGCAATAGGAGTCTCCATGGCCTTCTTCAAAGTTCAACAATTGTAGGTGGATGGTTTAATGGAAGCAACACAGAATAGAAGTGATTTTCTGTAAAAACAGTTTGTATCTCAGAGACCAGAGGAGGAAATTACACAACAGCAATTGAAATACTGTTTGTTTCAGGAGCAGGGCTTCTCTATGGTCTCACTATGTCCTCTTTTAGCGGGTGAATTGAGTTTAACCAGACATTTGCCGGGAATACGCAGTGAATGTTTTTTTGAGTGAAATTACAGGTATTAAGGCTCGGCTGGTGTCTTTGGACTTCACAATTGCAAATGTGGATGTGCAGAGGGAAATGGCCGGTGAAAATATAATTTTTATGGTGTCCTTAGCTCCCTGAGTAACTTTTATTTCAATAACAGGCGTATGGAGGGCAGCAAGCGGTAAATACCTGTTAATTGACGAAGAGAGGTCGCATGGGCGGGCACAGTTGGAGCTGTGGAGGTCGCCTCGGTCAATCGAGCAGGTTGGCGAAAATTTGGACGTAAACGCTCATGCAGAAAAACAGTAGAGAAGCGCACAAACAATGGAAAAATAGACGTTTTTTGGCTTAATATGGGCTTTTTATGATTTTGGCGCTTTTAGTGATGACGTCAGCATGACGTCATTGGTGGGTCAAGGTGAGGTGACGTCAGCTGACGTCATCGGGTGACGTGTCAATACACTGTTGGTCCATGGGGGCGATGAGGTGGCAGCCATGTCAGCGGCCAGGTGGACGAATAACAGGGGCGAGGACAAGCGGATATGACGTGGCGAAGCATTAGTGGAAGACAGATGGCGGTTAGGACCGTAGCGGTTACGGTTAAGGCTAACCGCTACGGTCTCTCGGGGCGGTTTTGGTACGACGCTGAATGTGTCAGGCTTTGCTCCGAGAGACTTTAGCGCTTGACGCGTGGAGAGGCCCTGACGTGACGCAACGTCACCTTCTCGGGCGGTAAAGGACGGCTGCGGGGGCTGCTCCGATATCATTGTGGATCGTCGGATCTTCGGGCCTTGATCCGACGGTGGGCGGAGCAACAACATGCGCGGGTGATATGTGTGCGGAAAACTTTGGGTTGCGGGTTTTTTTAATGGTTTTTCCAATGTTTTTCATAAAATCAAACTGCGCGCTAACCCTTTGGAAATGCGCCAGAGGCGGGTTTTTTGACTTTGGGTAATTCTTGCAAAGGTTTTAAGGGGTAAAAGAGGGTTTACGAAGGTTTTTCAATGCAAATGGTGGTTTGAGGAGCGAGTTGGCTTGTAGCAAGGGGGAATGGGATGTGATAGGTTCACCAAGGTGACCAGAGGTCTCTTTGGTTCCTTTTGCAGAGCATATGGCTATAATGCCAAGGGGAGGAGTATTTATAAGATTTTGGGGCTTTATACACCATAGTGTTAGTATTATTAGGGGAGGGGTAAGATAAGGGAGCTATATAGTAGAATTAGAGGTTAATATGAATGAGGGGAGCAAATGAAGGGGATTTTACTGAGTTTATGTAAAGTTGATTTAGTTTTGAGAGTAGATCAAAATGAAAAGATCTTAGACAAGAAATGTGGCTTCTGAAAGAACAAGAGCCATCATAAAACCATGATCTCTCTTCATAAATCTCAGCTAAAGAAAGGGAATGTTAGTAATGGAATGAAGGGGGAGAGGGAGGTTAGTCATGCTCCTTGCTGTAATTTGATGGAGTTCACCACTTTGTCCATTGATAGATTTTTTCCTTGGCAAAACACCTCTTGACATGTGTGAAATGGTGAAAATACCTTTTCTGCAACCACAACTGCTTACCCAGCTACTTTCCTAACATTTTTTGTTTCTCCTTGGAGGGTGCATTTAGGCTTGCAAACCCTTACTTGCCTTTTCTTTTCTTTGGCTTTTTCTTTATTCTTTTCTATCTACTTCTACCCTTATCTCTTCCAAGGTCCCAGATTAAGCTGTTGGGAACCTTTACTTCTCTACCTAAACTACTTGTCTGCCAAGATTAAACAGTTTGGACAGACTTCTTTCTCTATTCTATAACTCAAAATTGAAACATGGCATGATCCAGGTTAAACTGTTGAATCATCCACAAAATTGAAATAAGGTCCTCAATATTTGAAACAGATTACACACCTCTTGTTCTCTAGGAAATATGGGATCTTTGTTATACCAAAGCAGAGCATATTTGGACTTTCCTTGGCCAATCATGAAATATGAAACCTATTAGTATAGGTATCCAACAGTATGCAGATGTAGAAAATTACTTAGCAGTGGGAAAATTTCCCAAACATTTGACACCCAGAGAAAGGAAATTGATTGTTCAGTGTGGCACTCATTTCTCCTGGATTGGAGGATACCTTTTCCACACGAGATCTGATATGCACATCCGTGGGTGCATCAAGGAGGATGAAATTTATGGTACCCTAAAATCCTGCCATGATGGACCTTGTAGTGGACACTTTGGAGACTGCAGAACTGGACATAAAATTCTACATATGGGCTACTACTGGCCCACTATTTTTAAAGATGCTAAGAAATTTGTACAGGCATGTGATAGTTGCCAAAGGATGGGCTGCCCTAGCCAATCTTATGAAATTCCCCTGCATCCACAGCTAGTGATAAAACCCTTTGAGCATTGGGCATTAGATTTGATTGGGTCGTTCAAACCACCATCCAACTAGAAATCATATATATTGGTTGCAACATATTATGTAACTAAGTGGGTGGAAGCAGTAGCATTACCAAGAGCAACAGAGGAAACCGTTATTAATTTTCTTTTTGAAATTTTTGTGCGGTATGGTTTATCCAGAGAAGTAATTACTGATGGGGGGCCACAATTCGTGGGTCATAAGATTGCTGCTACATTAAGAAATCATCATATCGCACACAGAATTACTTCTCTGTATCACCCGCAAGCAAACGGGCAAGTGGAGAGCACCAACAAAGTTATCGAAGCTATTCTAACAAAATTAGTTTCATCACATCAACAAGATTAGGCTGCTCAACTACCAAAGGCCTTATGGGCGTATCACACAACTTGGAGAAACACTACTGGATACTCCCTGTATCAACTGGTATTAGGTAAAGAACCCATTTTTCCCATAGAATTTGGAATACAAACACTAAGGACAACCCAAAAAGTGGGACTGGATTTAACTGAAGCCTAGGTTAACAGGTTACAACAGATGAATGAATTATATGAATCTTGGCTACTGGCTCTACAACGTATGACACTTATTCAACAACAAAGATCCAAATCACATGATGCCCTGATTAAGAAAAAGACATTTCATGAGGGCAACTGGGCACTCCTTTATGATTCTAGGTTTCAAGACTTTCCTGAAAAACTGCAAACTAGGTGGTTAGGCCCCTATGTAATAAAGCAATTACACGACAATGGCACTCTTGTGCTGGCCAACATTGATGGGTCTAGTTCTTCTTTTAAATCAAACGGGCATCGGGTGCGCCTCTACTAAAAACCACTTACCAGAGAATCTTTCTACCAGCAGATACCTGAGGACCCCACCATGCAAGTTTTAGCTACAGAAGGCAATCCTTCGGCAGCTTCATCTTTATAAAATTTATTTCTTCTTTGTAAATTATGTAAATATGATTGCTGATTTTATTTTATTTTCTTTTTCTTTTTCTCTGCTTGTTTTGTTGTTCAGTTAATTGAACAATTGTTGTTCAATCTATTGAAGAGTCGTTGTTCGATCCAATTGAACAAAACTTTTTTTTTTTTGCGTTGTTTTGTTATTCAATTAATTGAACAGCTGTTGTTCAATCTATTGAACAACCGTTGTTCAATCCAATTGAACAACACTTTCTTTTTTTTGTGTTGTTTTGCTGTTCAGTTAATTGAACAGCTGTTGTTCAATCTATTGAACAGCTATTGTTAAATCTACTCAACAGCCGCTGTTCAATCTAATTGAACAACACTTTCTTTTTTTTGCGTTGTTTTTTTGTTCAGTTAATTGAACAGCTATTGTTCAGTTAATTGAACAGCTGTTGTTTAGTTAATTGAATAGTTGTTGTTCAATCTATTGAACAACTGTTGTTTAATCTATTGAACAGCCGTTGTTCAATCCAATTGAACAACACTTTCTTTTTTTTGTGTTGTTTTGTTGTTCAGTTAATTGAATAGTTGTTGTCCAATCTACTGAACAATTATTGTTCAGTCTATTGAACAACTGCTGTTCAATCCAATTGAACAACACTTTTCTTTTTGTGTTGTTTTGTTGTTCAATCTATTGGACAACTGCTATTCAATCTATTGAACAGCCGATGTTCAATCCAATTGAATAGCACTTTCTTTTTTTGCATTATTTTGTTGTTCAATCTATTGAACAACTGCTGTTCAATCTATTGAATAGCCGTTGTTCAATCCAATTGAACAACACTTTCTTTTTTTTTTGCATTGTTTTGTTGTTCAATCTATTGAACAACCACTGTTCAATCCAATTTAACAACACTTTTTTTTTGGCATTGTTTTTCGATTCAGTTAATTGAACAGCTGTTGTTCAATATATTGAACAACCACTATTTAATCCAATTAAACAACACTTTTTTGGCGTATTTTTTTTGTTCATTCAATTGAACAACTGTTGTTCAAACAATTGAACAACACTTTTTTCGTATCTCTGCTGTTCAATTCATTGAACAGCTACTGTTCAATTCATTGAATAGCTACCATTCAATTCATTGAACAACTATTGTTCAATTCCAATTGAACAACAAAATGTTTCTTTTGTGTGATTTCTCTTCGCTTGTCTGAATGATTGATGTTCATTCAAACGCTCAGCCACATTTTTCTTTTGTTTTTCATTTTGTTTTCTTTTCATGACATGAACTACACTACTTTTATGAGGACAAGAATTTATGGATTCTATTGAAGGGATTTAATACCATTAACGTTATGGTCTTTAACAGGACAACTTCTTGATGATAGATTATTTTCAAGAAAGGGACATAGTTATTTATACACTACTTTACTGCATAGCTTTCTGTTGTACTTGATACTGATTGATCATCTTAATACCATGCTGGTTTCACCCTTCCTGGTTATAATATTCTCTATCTTTAATAAATAATACTATGAGTATACTTTTTTATTGACATGTTAAACTTCTTCCACCATCCCTACTCTTAAGGAGTATTGAGCCTCCCTCTATTTATCATAAAAATGTGTAATAACAACAAAACTTTGTTTTCAGATGGAGGATAAGGGGTCTTATTATGAGCCAGCCTACCATGGTCATAAGGCTATAGCAAAGTGACATTCCCACTATGGCCACCACACCAAGGTTATGATCCATTGGATATCCTTGGAACAGGAGGTCTCATCACGAGCCAACCTGATCACTTTTGCTACATCCCAGTGAATGGAAGTGTGAACATCTGGTTACCACGCTAGCACACTGATCACTTTTGTAGAATAGCACTGGAACTCTCCATTTATAAATTGAGGATCCTAGCTCATATGGGTTAAAAAGCAACCCTGCCGAGGCTATGGATGCCTACTAGTAGCAGAGGCTCTGCTTATGGTATTGAAGTTATATCTTATCGTCAATTATTACTATAATACCCTCTTATTATTCTTTATTTTTATCAGAGAAATTATTTCCTTAATTTTCCCCCGTTTGGAACCTTTATGCATGAGATATTGTTTTTTTATCAATCGCATCATTCCTGGCTAGAATACCATCAACAGAGCATCTTTTTGGCATATTGTTGTCCTTTTCTTTCTCCCATAACTTATCATCAATCCAAAGCGTCCTATATTTTATTCATAACTATCTTTACACACTCCACTCTCATTATAACCATACTTATTTCCATCCTATCATTTATATGTGTACTATGTTTCATTTAATGTTGTACTATTCTCCCCCTTGTCTTGCCATCAGAACAGCCCTTTCCTTGTCTACTCGGTCATATGCAACCTCTCTTTTTAAGGAGGGGGAGGATTCCCATTACACCTTTGCATGCGCTATATTTATTCCACTTACTAGACTTGATATGTTGCTATGATATCCCATGATCAAATGGCATGTGGTAGTATAATAGTCCTAGAGTTAATATTATTAATTATCATGGAAATTCCGCTTGACATTATGGAATTTAGTTGTTACGTCTACTTGCTATTCCATTTTACCAAATCAATTGTTGTTCTCTGCTGCATTTTTTTGCTATGTTAATCTTTGAAAATTGTAGGGTGAATATTGGAAGAATTCGAGCATTATGGGTGGAAAATTGGTTCGTCGAGAACCCTTGGTGTTGGAAATTTCTGACAGAGCCAGGGAAATTCTGGTGCGCACGGGATGGATTTCATATTTCACCAGGCTTCAGGCCCCTAGTAGTGAAATCGCTCTTGAATTTTTACAACACTTATAGAATGGGCAGTCCACAGTAAAAGGTGTAAGAATAACAGTATCAGAAGTTGTGATAGCTGAGGTTTCTGGGCTATCAGTAGAAGGAGCAGCATGGCCTGAAAAGCATGTAATGTTGCATGACGTAGTGGAGATTTTCAAAGACGAAGGTGAAAAGCTAACCTGAAAAGGCAAGGGAATTCAACCATCCTCTCTGGGAGAACCATGGTGCGAATTGGCGAGTGTCGTCCAATAGTACATTACTTGTGATGGTTGGTGGGATGTGGTAAAACCACGGCAACTTAAACTTTTAGCTGTTTTAAGGAAAAATCTTACTATCAATTTGCCATTTTTCTTAAATTCATTGTTGCATGATATAGCTGATAGAGTAAGACGGGCTAAACATCTTGATACTGTAGTCAATCATCATGGGTTGATCAGACTGATTGTTAGTCATAGTCTTTCTCAGCAAGATTTAATGTCAGATAATTTTATAGCTCCACTAGAGATTAGGCCGAAACCTTTAATCTAAAATTTTGCAACCTTGGAAATTGAACAGCAGAACCCTGTTCCGAAGCGGAAAAGAACTGCTCATATAGTAACAAGACCTACTAAATGCAGGTGTTTTGTGAAGTTGAATCCATTTTTGGGAACTTTTGTAGATCCTCAAGGTAGTGCTGAGTGCCCGCAGAGCCATCTAGCCCAAATGTTGTACAGGACCATGACCTGAACAAGAGGAAGAACACAATTCTGAACCTGAACAAGAGGAAGAACATGATTCTGAACCAGAACAAGAGGAGGAACATGATTCTGACCTAGAACAAAGGGAAGTGTAATACTTTTCTCAAGATGATGGTGAACCAAAAAATGAAGCAGGGCCTTTTGAAACACCACCTATGAGCCCCCGAGATGATTTCTTGCAGGAATTTGAGGAAGGGATGGCCCAGGTTCTTGCAAATTTGGACACATATATACAACCTGAAGGGTCACTCGACCAGAGCCTGAACAGGTCTCAATCCACAAAGGATTCTAGTCACACAAAAAATTTTCCTTCCCCAAAAGTTGCAAACTGGGCCAAGGAAGTGGACATATAAATAATTCATGAATCTGATAACCAGTCAGGTGACATGATTATAGTGGAACATAATCAAGATGAGCACCAAGATCCCTCATACACAAAGCCTATTGATAAACCTATTCCTACAAAGGATGCTTCTCAAAAGAAGCAAGTGGATGAAATAAAGTTAAGAAAGTTGAAGAAGAAATATCGGAAGCTTTAGAGGATGGTTAAGCGGTTGCGTTGGAAATTAAAAGAAGTTGCAAATAGGGAAGCTTCGAGCATCATTCTTGAGTTAGTCACTGTGGCCGTACAGATAGAAGTATGTGAAAGTAAGGCAATAGGAACCTAGACCGAATCTATTTCTACTCAGACGATCACCACACAAACAAGCTCTCATATATATTTGGTAGATATGGCTATTTAGACGAAGGGTTTATCCTCTCACAATAAAAGCACCAAGACAGAATAAATATTCAATGACACTCCATCAAGTAGTGATTGTATTCTTCTAGAGTTATAGGAGGAGCTGGTACATTCCCAACTTGCTTTAGTGCAATGTAAGAAGGAGACGGTTCCCCTGCAAAAGTATCAAGAGCTGTAGAAGCAATTCAACGATTTGACCATAACTGAGAGTGAAACTTTTGATAAGTCAAGGCAGGAGGAAGAAAAGCTGAGGAAAGTAAAAGATAATATAGATAAGGTCGTGGGACAGATTGATGCTATTTTCTCTTTATATTCTGATGTATTATCTTGCAGATCTCCTGCTACAAACTATGCTCTGTTTTTGTTGGAAAGATATTTACCATTGAAGATTAAAGTTGTTAAGGCCGACAATTCAATTGAATTGAAGACAACCGAAGAATTTATAAAACGCTGTAAGGAGCATGGGATAAAAGTCCAACGTCTTCTCTGTGAACTTTATTTGCATAATTTTTTATTAGAAGGGGAGGTGGATAACAATCCTAGTGCTTTTGTTGGGGACATTCAGTTCCAGGCCTTCATTTCTTTTGCAGCGAACCAAATTAAGTGGTCCAAGGCTTATAACACCTTTCAAAGGAAAGAACATGGGTTGGATTTGTGGGTAAGGGGTGAGCCTACTCAACCTTTCCATCTTTTCGTTAGACACAACAAGTTCATGAAACAAGAGGGACTAATTAATAATCTGGGGCCTATACATAAAGAAATTGTGCAAGCAGGAAGGGCGTATTTCTTATCCATACAGGAAAGGTCCTTAATTGCATCCAAATAGAGATGGATAGTCTCCACCAATAGTGTCAGGAATAGAGAACCGTTTGGCCACAGGAATTTTAAATCTACCGCAGGTCGTTTTCTCACATACAGTAATATCATCTTGAAGGAAGGACCACATTAGCTAGGACGACGATTTAGGAGCCCTGTTATTTGGTACCCTCCTGAAGGATATCGTTTTGATTACAAGTTACCTGAAGGTCATGAAGGGATAGCCTTTGCAAATTTAATACAAAAGAACGGTTTTAGGTTGTATAAAGAAAAAGTCTTTCATGCTTACTCTTTAACTTCATTACATAATAACTACTTACTTTCATGAGGACATGAAACAAGGTAAGAAGGGGAGTATGTTGGGTCTTGCAAAAGGTATAAACTTACCCTTGATTACATTAACTTTTTCCTCCTTTTTATGCATTTGTGCCATGATGTAATAAGGTTTTGATAGAATTTTGATAGAAAGTGAACGAAACTGCTTTTGACACGATTTGGCTATCAAAACTAACTTTCGTTGCTTTTTATGCAGAGATTAGTGAATGGGATAATTGCTATTCAATCTATTGAACAACAAAGGCTAAAGAAGGAGAAAAAAGCGCATCTCATGCAGTCAAGTTGAGAAGAGAATCAGGAGGATCAGCGCAAGATGGAAGACTGTTCTAATAATAGTATTTGGTTGTGAATTCCTCAGGATCTCCTAATCCTGAGGAATCGCAGTGATCTCTTTTCCTCTTTGACTATAAGAGGGGAAAAAGGAATAGAATAGAACAACTTTTGCCTCTTTACTTTGGCTGTAATTTTAAGATACAAAGCGTTATTCTGAAGGATACATCGTTACTGTAATGACATTTGGAATTAATGAGTAATATATAATTCATGTTTATGTTTTCTCATGATATTCTGAGTAACTAAGTAGTAATCTCTGTGTTATATCTTTATCTTTTTACTACAAGTCTAATTACTTTGTTTTTATAATCTTACGATTGATCTATTTGATATATAAATCATTGGTGTTGAGTTTGTTCATTCCGTGCATTATTTCTTATTTATGTTGATTGGTTTCATTTATTTATGTCGTAGATTGATTTAATCATTAGATAAGAATTATTTCATGTTAATTGAGAGCCAGAGTATTATTGGTTAGATCAGGTGCATCATTGTTTCTATTCAGCTGAAAGAGCTCTATTACCACTATAGTGCACTCGATTGGTGTGCTTATGGCTTGTAATTACAATGAGAGATTTTTTATTAAGATTGAGTTTTGGTGCTTGAATAGGTTAATTTCTTTGGAGTTACAAGTTTGGAAGTTTATGGTTTGATCCATTTACTCTTGTATTGAAATCAATAAGATATCTTAAAGCATTACTCTCTATAGATACAATGATTTCCATCATCTGCACATACTGTCTACACGCTTGAAACAAAAAGACTTACCCAGGTCGATAATTAATGTGAGGCATTTAGGATTTCTAAAAGACATCTTATATGCACCCAACAGGCTTGAACCTTCTCATGATGAACAAGGAAATAATCTTATAGAATACATTACATAAAGTGATGAGTATAAAACCATTAGTAGTACAAGAGTTATTGGTCTTGGGGATCAAAGTTAGGAAGGTAGCATTTAGGCCAAGCTATACCTAATGAATGCATCTTAATTCCTCTACCACTATATGTACTTATTTGTTGAGGAATGGCCAATAAGCCTTCAAGAAGTTTGAAGTGAAACCATCTTGTCCCGATGCTTTATTTCTGGCCACTTCCTTTACCACTTCTTTCACCTTGCTGAAGGATATTTCTCACATTAATGTTGCATTTTTGTTCAAGACTGATCAATTTTGGAATGTGCTTTGTGATCCTTGATATGGCATCCTCTCTATCTAACCCATCCTCTGAAAGAATATCTTTGTAATAAGATACCAAGTCTTCCTTTATATCCTCATGCTTGATTAACCTAGATCTATCTCTCAAAGAAAGAGAAGATTCTGTTGAGATTGCAAAAAGATGATGGAGCTTAGTGAAAAGAGTCGCCTTCACTAAGTGGGCCCGCAAGCTATTTTTGGTGCAAGTCTATTTTTAGACTATGTCTATTTTTAGACATATGGATCATGTCTATGGATTGCAGGTTGCTGTTTATGGAGGATTGATCTAGTTGGAAAAAATTAGATGGACTTCTATTTTTGATGAAAGTGTGAGTGATCACAGTGTGAGTGATCAAAGTCTATTTTTAGAATGGCTGTCAAAAATAGAAAAGTCAAATATTATTATCTCACAATAATATTTGGACTATAAACTTAATCTTATTCTCTTGGAGCACTTCAGTTTGAGCTACAGAGGTGGCACATGCAGCTGTCAGAAGGAAATACGCTTTTCTTATGAGTCAGTTGAGTTGTTGCATGCATGACTTCAGTTAGAACTCAATCAGTTGAGTTGGTGGAGTTGATTGTGGAGTTGATGGAGTTGTGTTCAGTTTAGCTTTGTTAAACTAGTTGTATTTAGTCTAACTGGCAAATAGACTAGAGATGAGTTGGGTGAATTAGTTATTAATTAATTGACAAGTTATTAAATCATAATACAACTAATGAATACATCAGTTAACTCAGTTGCATGTCAGTGCATATTCAGTTCAACAGGGACAGGTGGTAGAGAATCAGATTGCTATCAGTTGTGACTATAGTTGTGCACGAGATCTTGCACAATCAAGGGATTGAGTATGCCAATGAGTTTTCCCACGTATTTGCCCACATTATAGCTTGTGCTCACGTCCAACAAAGTGTGAGTGACTATTTTGCAGGTGAAAAACGAGTTTGGTAAGCCATTCTCATAAGTTCTTGAGCAGGTATTGAGCAGTGGAGGCAGGCAAGCAGTGGAAGAGATTTGGAGATCAGATCTGAGCTGTATTGTGTGTAACAGAGGTGGAGATACTTGTGAGAAGTATTATGCTGTGTAATGTTACATGACTCAATCATTAATATACAGATAGTTGGGGTTTTTAGCGAGATGCTTTCCCCGGGATACATACTGTGTTAATGTGTGAATGCTCTTGATGTTTTATTGTTATTGATGCTGCTATATTGATGATCAACGTAGAGGAGCTTATGTATTGTGTATGTTTTCTGCAATAGTACATGATCAGGATAATCTCCATTGAATATGTGTTAAATTATTCAAAATTTCTACATGGTATCAGAGCTTTTGATCATCAGATCTACTATTCAAGAAGTGTTTACATTCTATTTCTCTAGGCAGAGCCTGTAATCGGGCCAGGTAGCCTCTGGATTCATCCTTCTTTTGGAAGGTGAAATATCCAGTAAAAGCCCATACAGTCAATCTCTGTACGAGAAATATTTTGTTCTCACGAATCTTAGATCGGAAGCGGTTGAGTTGGTAGCTGGTGGAATTCGAATTTGCAGCAGTGTCGTTGAAATGTCTTTCAACGGATTGCAAATGTTATTCCAAAGCAAGAGCGACCTGGCGCTCAAGGATAAACTCAGTAACAATAAAGGTGAGAATGGATCTTCATCAAAGGTATCTGATGAAGAGAATTGTGCTTTGGATGCCAAAGGAAAGAAAGGGAAGAGCAAGAAAGCTTCTCAGTCTGGTGCCAAAGGCAAGAAGCAGGATATGTCCAAGGTGAAGTGTTTTCACTATCACCAGCACGGACACTATGCCACAAATTGTCCGCAGAAGAAGAAGAACAAGCAAGCTACTGGATCTGCAGGGGGAGAGGCCTTAGCTTCTCAGTTTGAGCTTGATTTTTCATTGATCGCATGCTTGGTTTCAAGTGTGATGGGATCAGTGTGGTTCTTGGATAGTGGTGCGTCTTTTCACATGACGGGAGATAGAGATTTGTTCTCTGATCTGGAGGACAAGGATCTTGGAGTGCACATCGAGATGGGCGATGATGGTAGATACAGTGCGATCGGTATCGGTACCATTTCCTTTGAGAGGGAGTTTGGTAAACCCTTTGTATTGAAGGAAGTCATGCATGTTCCAGGATTGAAGAAGAATCTCATCTCAGTGGCGATGTTAGAAGACAAGGGGTATGATGTTGTTTTCAGTGAGGGAAAGGCCTTCCTGTGCAGCAAGACAACTGGTGAGACCCGGAAGATAGGGGTTCGAGTGAGGAACCTTTATCAGTTGCATGTAGATGGATGCGCAGCAATGGTAGGCAAGGCAGAAGGATTGGTGAGCCGGGATGATGGCGAGTTGTGGCACAGGAGATTGGGTCACCTTCACCATGGAGCCTTGAAGATACTGCAGTAGATCACTACAGGGCTTCCTAAAGGCACACTTGCGCAGTCAGATCAGTGCAAGGGGTGTACTTTGGGGAAGTTTGTGAAAGCCACCTTTCACAAGAAGGATAGTCGCGCCACGACGATCCTTGAGAGAATTCACACAGACGTGTGTGGACCTTTCTCAGTTGCTTCGACAGCAAAACACAAGTATTATGTGATTTTTGTTGATGATTTCTCTCGTAAGTGCTGGATCTTCTTCATGCAGAAGAAGAGCAAGACATATTCAAAGTTCTGTGAATTCAAAGCACTGGTCGAGAAGGAGTCGGGGAAGAAGGTGAAGGCTCTTAGGAGCGATAATGGTGGTGAATACATCTCAGACGAGTTCAAGGATTTCTGCAAGACAGAAGGGATTCGTAAAGAGCTCATAGCTCCCCATAACCCACAGCAGAACGGGGTAGCTGAGCGGAAGAACAGAACGATTGTGGGTGCTGCATGGGAAATGTTGCATGATCAGGGCCTACCCCTTCACTTGTGGGCGGAAGCATGCAATACAGCAGTTTATGTGCAGAACCGTTGTCCTCATAGGATACTTGGCATGAGTACACCCGAGGAGGCTTATTCTGGTAAGAAGCCTGATCTTTCTCATTTGAGGATTTTTGGTGCTAACGTTTACATGCATGTGACGAAGGATGCTAGAAAGAAGTTGGAGCTGACCGCAGAGGTTGGGATATTTGTGGGGTACACTGATACGCCCCACAACTATCGTGTGTATTTGCCAGACAGTGGTAAAACTGTTGTGCGACGGGATATAAAATTTCAGGAGGAGAAAGCCATGAAGTGTTCGCTTGAGAGGGAGCTACACTTGCATGCAGATGAGGAGCTATTAGTTCCTAAGGATGAGCTTCAGGACGTGGATCAGCCACAGGACGAGGTTCATGGAGTGGAAGAGACCACTCATGCAGCGCCAACCATCAGAGGGCGAAAGCGCTTGACAGAAGTTGAGCGACTGGCTCAAGATGCAGAGAAAGTTGTAGGACCACCTATAGCCCAATGTAGGCAGAGACAGTCACCTGATCGGTACACTGGATACATGGCTCTTATGAGCAAGTGTGTTGTGACTGAGCCATCCTCTTTCGAGGAAGCTGTGGAGGATCCCACATGGGTAGACACCATGGTGGAAGAGTATGATTCTATTGTCAGAAACAATGCATGGGAGATTGTTCCTAGACCGGAAGGGAAATCAGTGGTGGGTTCGAGATGGATCTACAAAGTTAAGTAGGCAGCTGACGGGAGTGTGGAGAAGTATAAGGCAAGATTTGTTGCCCGAGGCTTTTCACAGATTGAGGGGATCGATTATGAGGAGACGTTTGCACCTGTCGCAAGGTATTCTTCCATACGGACGATTCTTGCTCTCTCAGCGCAGATGGGATGGCACATTCATCAGATGGATGTGAAGACTGCATTCCTCAATGGAGTCATTGAGGAGGAGGTGTACATTGAGCAACCCGAAGGCTTTGAAGTCTTCAGTAGCGAGTCGCATGTGTGCAGGCTCAAGAGAGCGTTGTATGGGTTGAAGCAAGCACCACGTGCTTGGTACACACAGATAGACAGCTATTTCACAGGACTTGGATTCTCCAAGAGCGAGGCGGATCCTAACCTATACCAGATTGTGGTGGAGGGTAAGTTGCTTATCATTGTACTGTATGTTGATGATTTGATTCTAACAGGTGATGAGCTGTTGATATTGTCATTCAAGAAGGATCTTGCTACAGAGTTTGAGATGAAGGATTTGGGCCTCCTTCACTATTTCCTGGGATTGGAAATATGGCAGCGCAGTGGTGGACTATTTGTTTCTCAGGGCAAGTATGCTCGGGAGATACTAGAGAAGTTCAACATGCATGGCTGCAAACCTGTTGATACTCCTCTTCCTGGAGGTTGGAGGAAGGAGGATGCCACTTCGGGAGAAGAAGTGGATGCCATTGTTTATCGACAGTTGGTGGGGTCGCTGATGTATTTGGTCAATACACGACCTGATATATGCTATGCAGTTAACCAGCTTTCACAAGCTATGGTTAAGCCTACCAAGCTCTTCTGGAAGGCGGGCAAGCATGTATTGAGCCACTTGAGAGGCACGTCGGGATATGGATCTTGGTACAGACAGGAGGATGAAAATTGGGCAGGGAGCTCAATGGATGACATCAGGTACCATCATATCAGAGATTGTGTGCAGCGGAGGATCATGTTACTTTCGTACATTCCAACGGAGGATCAGGATGCTGATATTCTGACGAAGGCTCTCACCAGGAGCAAATTCAAGTACCACCGAGGCAGGATAGGGGTTGTTGATAATCCATATCTTGTCGAGAGGGAGTGTTGAGATTGCAACAAGATGATGGAGCTTAGTGAAAAGAGTCGCCTTCACTAAGTGGGCCCGCAGGTTATTTTTGGCGCAAGTCTATTTTTAGACTATGTCTATTTTTAGACATATGGATCATGTCTATGGATTGCAGGTTGTCGCTTATGGAGGATTGATCTAGTTGGAAAAAAATAGATGGACTTCTAATTTTGATGAAAGTGTGAGTGATCACAGTGTGAGTGATCAAAGTCTATTTTTAGACTGGCTGTCAAAAATAGAAAAGTCAAATATTATTATCTCACAATAATATTTGGACTATAAACTTAATCTTATTCTCTTGGAGCACTTCAGTTTGAGCTACAGAGGTGGAACATGCAGCTGTCAGAAGGAAATACGCTTTTCTTATGAGTCAGTTGAGTTGTTGCATGCATGACTTCAGTTAGAACTCAATCAGTTGAGTTGGTGGAGTTGATTGTGGAGTTGATGGAGTTGTGTTCAGTTTAGCTTTGTTAAACTAGTCGTATTTAGTCTAACTGGAAAATAGACTAGAGATGAGTTGGGTGAATTAGTTATTAATTAATTCACAAGTTATTAAATCATAATACAACTAATGAATACATCAGTTAACTCAGTTGCATGTCAGTGCATGTTCAGTTCAACAGGGACAGGTGGTAGAGAATCAGATTGCTATCAGTTGTGACTATAGTTGTGCACCAGATCTTGCACAATCAAGGGATTGAGTATGCCAATGAGTTTGCCCACGTATTTGCCCACATTATAGCTTGTGCTCACGTCCAAAAAAGTGTGAGTGACTATTTTGCAGGTGAAAAACGAGTTTGGTAAGCCATTCTCATCAGTTCTTGAGCAGGTATTGAGCAGTGGAGGCAGGCAAGCAGTGGAAGAGATTTGGAGATCAGATCTGAGCTGTATTGTGTGTAACAGAGGTGGAGATACTTGTGAGAAGTATTATGATGTGTAATGTTACATGACTCAATCATTAATATACAGATAGTTGGGGTTTTTAGTGAGATGCTTTCCCCGGGATACATACTGTGTTAATGTGTGAATGCTCTTGATGTTTTATTGTTATTGATGCTGCTATATTGATGATCAACGTAGAGGAGCTTATGTATTGTGTATGTTTTCCACAATAGTACATGATCAGGATAATCTCCATTGAATATGTGTTAAATTATTCAAAATTTCTACAGATTCAACTATGATGCTTGTGCTTGAACAAAGCTTTATGGAAGAATACGGTTCTTTTATCACCCTCCCACAACCATTGTATTCCTAACTTTTGGTGCCAAAGTATTTCCTACTATTTCTTTATTGATTCAAGGGAATGAATCAATTTACCTTCCTCCTCAATGAGATGGTCTGACATGCCTTCCTTGATAATGGTGGTCTGAAGTTCTTCCATGTGTTCCTCTAGTTTCCACTTCTCCTAAAAGGTACTATCAAATTCTTCTCAGTTCTAATGTTTAATTCTGATTTTTAATTCCTTCAACTTAAGCTAGAATATCTGCATCCGACTATCCCTTTATACTAAGATCTCCTACCACCACTCCAACTTCGACAAAAAATATTATTTTTGAATCCAGAAGTTCTCAAGTCATAATGGCCTATTATGGGGAACCATTTTCAAGTCTATTTCTAACCTAATAGGCTAGCGATCAGACCCTAGGATTGCTAAAATTTCTTCTTCCATAAATAAATCTCTAGCCATTGATGCTTCAAAGAGGAAAAATCAGTCTAAATGACAGGCCACCTGACGTTATCCTTTATGGTGGTTGTTTAATGTGTACAATCCATTGACCATGTCCACATCGAATAACATTGACTCTTGGATTTGTTCCTAGAATAAAAGTGTCATCAATTATAGTCTTTGGATCCCACCTTTGTTTTCCTCTAGGAACCTATTGACAATGTTGGACCCACCAAAATTCAAGGGATCTCCCTGATATGAAGTCCCAACTAGACCTCACACGTTTGGAGGAGGAGTCCCAACAGTGGGTGGTAATGTTATGCCTTGACTGTCAAAATGCATAGAATGAAGTATGGTAACTTTGGGCGACAATAAGTGTGTGACCCTATGAAAGGCCAAGTGTGATGCATGAAGGTCCCATCACATGAAGGGAAAAGGAGGTGTGCCCCTTGGAAGCCTGTAATAGTAGGCAACTTGAAAGGAACACACGAGCATAAAAACATCACAAGATAAGATGCAGGATAGTCCACAAGTTAAAGTGATGAATTAATACAACAACATGCATTCAACAAGATTCATACAAATGCAAACGAAATAGTTTAAATAATAAGCATAAGTTAAATAAAATACATTGCAAATACAACAAGAATAGTCCTACTATATTCACAACATATGCATGAAAGCGTGTTTGCTCTCATTTTATTATAAGTGAAAGTTCCATTCATACAAACACCATTGACAGACCACTAGCCCCAATAGTGGAACTTTAAAGTCAAGAACACCTGCTTCTCCAAAGAAGTATACTCACTCTACACTATGGAGAAGCTAAGGCTCTTCACAATACTCCCAAGCTCCTTCTAAGCTTAAGCCTAGCCAAAATATTGGCTCCCAAAATCCCTTTACATGAGTTATGAGGTTCTATTTATAATAAGAGGGTGACTCTTCAACTTCCTTTTGTAACCTTTTGAATACCCTCATGACTCTTCAACTTCTTTACAGAATGACTCATTACATTACATTGTGACTCTTTATATTCCAATATTGACACTTGGAATTTCACTTACAATATATTTATAAATAATATTACAATTTACACTTGTACCCATATAAGAAAAAATAGGGTAGAGAAAACTTGACAACCTAACAAGACAAACCACTATGATGCTTGAGTTTGGGGAAACTCTAGCTCAACAACTTCCATTTGATGCTTCTCAGTCACATATTGGTGCCAAGCTCAGTATTGTGCGATGACATCCCCAAACCGTGTAATGGTGTCTGGCTAAAAGAGAACTCTAGCCTCCATAGAATCTGGTTACAATGAGTTGGAGCCAGTTTTAACATCCCTCTCGGGAAAGAGAAACATTGTTCTAATATAGACAGGACTAATGATGTGCTTTTGCATGTTTTGTCTGCTCATCTCCAAATCCTCCTTGGTGGAAATCTGTGTCATCTGCTCCAAGTACTCTTCAAATAGCTGCTTGAATTGATGTTTGCATTTGAATTTGGTGAGCAATCCAATTGATGGTATCTTGTGTGTTTTCACAATGAAATCCAAATTGTTGTATAACCGTACATATGAGGCCTAAATACTTCCAATGAGTGAGGCAATATGCTTCTTGTTTTGAAACAATATTTGAAATATTTCTTTCTCCATATCTGCTTTTGGCTTCATTGTCTTTGGTTAGTTAAGTGGTGCCCCTTTGTATCACATTGTCCATTCTTGTATGATGACAATGGAAGCTTGTACATTCCTTTTGACAAAGTCTCTGCTTTGTTGCTGCAACCATGAAAGTGAATAAATGCCTTATGTATGGTTATGAGCTCCTCATAGAGGTCTCACATGTTCTCACCAAGTGTCGATTCTTCACCAAGTATCGCTCCTCTCATTTCCTCCAAGTAGACCTCTGTAAAGAGTCCATTCTATGCTACTACGTGGAGATTTTCTATCTCTTGCTGGAAAACCTGTAAGTTCTATGCCAATTGCTTATTCTTGGCCATCAAATACCAAGTGCTTGATCTTACTGCACCTACAAAGGCCAAGTTGGCTTCGGAAATAATATTTGGATTCTTATTGGAGTCTACCAATATCACCCTCTCTCTACTAAATGTAGGTGATGCATGATCATCCAGAAAATCCTATCTCCATGCTTGTGCAATTTTCTTTGGGAATTCATCATAAGACATATTGTACAAGTCCATTATCGGATCATCATCAAGAGGAACAACATCCCCTTCTTCGCTAGGAGCTAACTCTACTGCTGTAGGTGATGGAGACTGAAAATGACCTATGGTGCACTCGGCATCAGGTCAACATCCTCATTTTGCGGCTCTAATTCCAACTCCATATATGCAACTTCAACCAAGTCTTCAATCTACTAAGAATTTTCTTGATCCTACATCTATTCACCCTCCTCCTTTGCTGCTGGCTAGTTGTATTTTTGTTCTTCAACCTACATTGTTGTTGTTTCTTCTGCTATGGCACCTTGCCTTTCTTCTTCATCCCACTTCTACTTCTCTTCTTCTTCTTTCCTCCTCAACTCTTGTTCTTCCTTTAGTTGTTGTTCTTCTTGCTTCAATCTCATTTCTGCTTTATGCAAGCTTTGCTTTGCTCTCTTCCTCTACTCCTCTCTTTGCATCGTCCACTTCCTCTTCGCTTTTACAGCTAAATTTGCTTTCATAAGGATTCAATTCACTTTTATCTTGTAGCTTTGTTCTCCCCCTAGACTATCAACAACCTTTCTCTTTCCCTTATCTTGTACAAAATTGTTGCTTTCTACTGGTGCTACTTCTAAAGTTATCCTCTAGATCTGCCATGTTATTGTTGACCCATTTTCTATAAACAACTGAGTGTCTGCATACACTGGAAATTCTACCGATGTTTGCTCAACTACTTCCCCAGTACTTATTTTAGTGGTCTCTTTTGATGCAGATATCTTTGGTGCCATGGTAACAATGACTACTAAAGAGAAGTGCTTCACAAGTGTAGTACCCATGGGACAGAAAGGACACTCATGACAAGAAAACATTAGCTTCAACAAATCTACCTTCAAAGCATGATTAAGCGAAATTCCAGACAACTGGAGAGAAGGATTGCACATTTTTTATCTACAAGGGAGATTGGTTGACTATGAAAACTACACACTCTATAGTGCCAACAGCCAAGGATGAAGCTTGAGGCTTAGGAATGGGAGAGACTGTGCATTGCGCAGTCTCATTGGCCAAGGTGACATGATGACCCTTAAAACTACGCAATGCACAGTTAGGGTCAACATGTACTACGTATTGTGTAGTTCCAGAGGCCAAGCTTGTGTCTTGAGCCTTAGGATTGCCTAGTGCCCAACTGGGCAAGGAAATATATGGACAAAGCAAGTGTAGATCTACTGAGTGGAAGTGTAAAAAAAATGAGCAGAAGTGAATGATGATGTGAGCTTGAGTGGAAAACTTACTAAGTATGAGTGAATCAATATAGATGAAGTGCAGAAACTGATCAAACAGAAGAAAAATAAAGTATGTGAGGAGAGTTTCCACAACGATGACCATCAGTGCAAAAAAAAGGAAAACCAATGCGACACTTGTGAATGGAAAACAAAAAAATAAAAAAACACTTCTACAATTTAAAATAATTTGGAATGATTGCAACCATGAAGAGAAATAAGTAAATAAACATTGTTGGGTTGTATTATATTCTTTCCATGACTAGCCCATGTAGTTAATCGAGGGGTTAGAGAGGGGACAACAGCCCCCCTGTGTAGGGAGTTTGAGGGGGCTAGGTTGCCCAGGGGAAAAAACATTTTGGACCCTATATTAGGTTGGGTGAACCTACCTATGGTTTTGGACGCAATGGTTTTCGGTCCATGGTTTTGGATGCTATGGTTTTCAGTGCATGGTATTGGATGCTTCAACATGTATAAATATGTATTGTAACATTGAAAGGAACATAATGAAAAATAAAGCTGGTAGTCCCGGTTTTGGGATCCAGGGGAAAATCTCTGTGTATATGTGTTTTATTTGTTATGCTCTCACATTATTTATTTTCTGTGTTTTAGAATTTGTATGTAGGTAATTTCTGTACGGAGTTAAAACCTACAAACACTCACGCAAGCGAAATGACAAAAAGTGACAAAAAACGTGACAAAATATGACAAAAGAGAAACTCACCTGGAAAAGTGACGAAGACTGGACTGAAGGTTCCTTGATCTCCTCAGGAATGATAGAGATCTAGGATCATATGTGCAAATGATCTCTAAAGGCATTGATTAACTAGATTTGAGCGAATGATGGTTTATGATGTACATGCCTAAAATCAAGGAAAAGTGACACTTAGCGGAAACTTTAAAAATAGAAATTTGTTACCTTTGAGAAACTAATAATAGATCCCTATTTCCTATGGATACTTTTTCCACTTTAGTTTTCTTGATTTTCCAAGGAAACTTTCCATGCACACTGTCAGGAAAG
The DNA here is from genome assembly GCA_031772625.1 of Pinus tabuliformis. NCBI lineage: Eukaryota > Viridiplantae > Streptophyta > Pinopsida > Pinales > Pinaceae > Pinus > Pinus tabuliformis. The sequence goes on from CM062816.1 coordinate 1,950,868,945, forward strand.
AATGCAAAATTCTGGGTAACTAGGAAACTTTCCAACTCAATGCACTACGCATTTTCCAGGTTCAATGAGGGATTTTGTAGTTTCTAGGCTCAGGTTTGGGCTTCCTTCCATGAATGCATAGTTTCTGATCTCAAGGCTAACTGCCATTCTGAACCATGCAATTCTAATCAGCAAGGCTGACTACCTTCAATGATTACACAGTTTCTAGAGGCAAGGCCATAATTTTTGTGTGACCATGTCAAGAGGTTAACTTGTGACTTGAAAAGATTAGCTACTTGTAAAAATGAGCAAACACAAGCACAAATGAAAAATATTAATCTCATTCAAATCACACGTACTTTAGAACAATACAAGATAAGCTCATGTGGATAAGAAGGAAGTCTCTAAAACCAAATCATAAGTGAAAGTTTGGAGGGTGGTTGTAGCTGCTACATCATTGGCGACACACTGGTAGAAATCCAAGTCTTTTTATGGATCTTGTCTAATGTAAAATAGGTATAACTCTTCCGGAAATATTACTTGCTTCATTAATTGTCACAACTTCTGCACTTAACTTGAGTTAAAGATATAGTCCCTATCATTCTCTTTATCGGTAGCACACATACCAAGGCAAGTCAAACTGAGTTGTTTCGATTGGGGATGAGGAGTATATAAATGCACAAGTTAAGGATATTGTTAGAGTCTTAGTTTTCATCTTTGGTGTTTCTCTGCTACTAAGAGGCCTGGACAGTACCCCAGCGGAGTCACTTCAGGAACACAAACATTGCTTCGCTGCAAGCAAACCTGGAGAATACCCTGACAAAGTTGGTTGCTTCACCTCTCTGCATAGGAATCCTTTCTCTTCTTTCACCCTTTATTTCTCTTTTCATTTTGCTTTGTTCAAAGAACTGTGCATAGGCACTTATTTATTTCATGGGGGTGGAAGAGGGATACAAGGTTGTCCCTCGAGAGAAGGATATTTATATACACACTATGACATACTTGTTAAGGTTTTCTTCCCCTCCTTACTCTACTCGACTTAGTTGACAAGGATTAACCGAAAATAGAAGACCAATCAAAGTAGTGGTACTAGTTAAAAGTGCAAGCATCGTGATTTCACTATGACTCTCTCCGAAAGGAATGTATTTTCCATTAGAGTATCATCAACTAAAAGAAATGAAAAATTCACATAAAGGGAAGGAATAAACAAATAACCAAGCATTGATAGAAGTATAACTTCCTCTTGGACTTCACTTTGGTTATCTGAGAAGCCAAACACGGTCTCATGTCTGAAAAGAAAGCAAACAAAAGGAAAGAAGCAGAATGGAATGTAAAAGAAAGAAATTCAAAGAAATAAACAAGAAAAGAAAACAATTACTCCTACTCCTAACCTAACAATGAATAGGCTAGACTCAGGTGAAATGATACTTCTAATGTAGCCAATGACATGCGAAGGAATGCATGTCAAGAAATATATACAAGCATAACAACAAACAAAGAAGATAAGGTAGTAAAAACCAAAATGTTTGAAGTTTGAAATAATGTGCAAAAAATAAAGAAAGAAATGTGAATGGGAGACATTCTTTGCGTGTATGGTGGTGCGTAGATACACTATGACCTGAAGACATGTAAGTAAAAAATTTCAAACTGTGATTATGGGTGATGATGATCCTCATCATTGGGTAATTATATGGGCCTTAATTCACCTCCTAGCTTCATCAAACCAATTTTTCTCATAACTTAGTACATGTTTTTTATTATATTTTGTTCATGAGATGAGCTGGAGTTGGATATTATGCTTTGTGAACTAATATGCATTGAATGCTGGATTAAAGGAGAAAATCAAGGAATTTTTGCAAAGACTAAGGTCAAAACTCGAATGGTACAAAGGAGAGGGATTGTAGGAGGTAAATCCTCCTCATTTACTACTCATCCATTCAAATATTCCTCCATTCATCACATCAGCTTGGTGTGCAAACAACCAAATCATGAGGACTAGAAGGTAGCCGAGCAGGTGAGAGACAAAGCACCAGTTTATCTCGAGTTTGGGAGCCGAGCCTCCCTAATTTTAAGGAATTCATTGGGGATTTTAGATGTATAAGTAGAGAGGCCTAGGACCTCAGTAGGATTCGGATTTTGATTGTAAAACTCTAAGCTATTTTTGAGCTGCAATACTTGTAAAAGTTTTATTGATGTAATTTTCTATTTTGGTAATAAGAATGAGTTTTGTTTTGAGCCAGCACTGATTTAACTCAGAGGGTTGAAGCTCTTGGGTTAGGGCCCAACCCTAGTAGCCAAGGCTCCTCTTTATTGTACATGTATGTTTAGTGTAGTTTCATAGCTTCATTGTTAATTTGCTCTTAGATGTATTTCCATTGCAAGTAGTGTAGATTAGATTGGTTGTTTATTAGTTTGCTTCCATTTGTGCCTTACTTCAAGTATCAGGTTAGCAAGGAGGAAAAGGATCACCACAAGGTTGTTAGCAGGTGTCTCAGTCTCACTTCCTCCCTCTGGGATCATGACTTGAGGAAGGGACCCTTAAGCAGCCCCAAAAACACAGATTTCAGCGCTTTTATGAGCTTTGGAGTTTATTGTCTTTAAATTAGTATTTTGTTAGTTTTGAAAGGTATATCTCCATTGTCATATTTTTCATCTCCATTTATGCAATAGATCTCATTCATTCTTTTATTCCTTTCAGCAACTTTCCTCATGCATAGTGTAGGCAGTTAATTCATTAATTCTGTGTTTCTAGTTTATGAAAATGTATCTTGTTGCATAGCTTTTTGGAAGACACACATGTTTTATGTAGAGCAAGTGCTTCAGGAGGAGGCTAAGACTTCATAGCCAGCAGCCACCTTCCACTCCATCCACCTTAACCATCCCTTATTTTCACCATCACCTTCACTAGTTTTCCATCATTTTTGATAGAAATTCTTCCAAGCACATTGAGCGAATCCGGCCATCTAATATCTTGGATATTGACTCCTGAGTGATCCTAGACGTTCTCCCACTCCATTCCACCCATCACACATCTTTCCTAAGCCTCCCATTACCCCCAACACCTAAAATTTAGCTCTTGGTTGTATCCTATAGGTTTCTTGTAATTCCTACAAGATCATCCTGTAGGTTTCTAGTACATCTTGTAGGTTTTCCTGAAACGGCCTGTTTTGAGGCCGAATTAATGGAAAACCTCTAGGAAGTCACTAAAAGCCTCCCAGGGCTCCTCCAGACCATCCAACCATCTCATATCCCTTCCATCCATCCTCAGACATCCTTAATTCACCTGCCACATCCACAAAAGCAATTAGTCACATACTTGATTTTGCATAAAAAGACAAAAAAACAAAAATAGATTTAGTTCAATCTCTTTACTTGCACATTAGTGTTGTTTGATGCTTCTTACTTCTACAACTTAGATAGTAGCATTTATTTCTTGTTGATTTAGCATTTATGCCTAAGCATAGCTTCTTAAATGGTTAATTAGGGAATGGTGTGATTTAGCATTACATGTCGAGCTTCTCCATTATTGCAGTAGAGTAACTCTCTCTTAGAGTAGATTTACCTTTCTTCCATTAAAGAATAAAGCTTCTTCTGACTCCATAGAAGTCTGGCTTAGAACTCCAATGGTATCTCGTGCAGTTGAATAGTGACAATAGGCAGAACCATCACTTTTACTTGTGCATAGAACACTATCACCTCCAAGTTTGTACGAACCCCGGGTTGATAAGTAAAGCTGGTAGCCCAAGAGTTGCATCATCCTTGCTGTGATACTAGTGATCATCACTTTTTGGTGCCATTGCCAGGGAGGTGTCTGAGTAGAATGTGATTACTGATTTCTTTTCTTCTATTTCTTGTCCTTAATATTCTGCCATTGGTTTATTTCTGCAAAAGTAATCTAGTTGTTTCCTCTCTTCCATTTTGAATTTTTTGTTTTCCTTTCCATTTTGCAAGAAAAATGTTAATTCAGCAAGTAGCTTTTTCATTCTGTCAGAAATTTTCATTCAATCAGCAATTTCAATTCTGCAAGTACTTTCCAAGTTTGAAAAAATACAAAACCAAACAAAAAATATTTCCTTTCATGCCTCGTAGGGATAGGGACAACTTAGGGAAATTTTTGCCAAATACCCCCAATGCATCAAACAACCAACCTTACCTCTTCTTTGGTGGCTGTGAATTGGAGGAACCCTTAGGTGAGAAACCTGACATATTTGAAGAACCTACAGAGGAAGAAGAAGAAGAAGAACCCATTCCTACAGAACTAATGGCTGAAAACGGAAATGAGAGAGGGAATAGAGAGAGAGTTGAGGGTGCCCTCCCCATCAGGGAAACCAATGGGGACACTAAGATGAAAAATATAAGTCCCTTTGCCCTACCTCATTACCATGGCCTGACCACAAAGGACCCCGACACTTTCTTATTTGAGTTTGTTGTTATATGCTGAACCTATGACTATATAGATGATGAGAAAAAGTTAAAACTATTTCCATATACCCTCAATGATGCAGCATTGCACTGGTTCATGGGTTTACCTAGAGATAGCATCACAACTTGGGCTTACATGTAGCCGGCCTTTAACAACAAATATTGAGACTACTATCGATCAAAGGATACTAAATAAGAAATCATAGGCAATGATGAATCCCTAGAGGATTACAAAGAAAGATTCCAGCTTAGTTACAAAAGGGCCAGATGCACACTTGACCCTGAGTCACTAAAGTTGGTCCTTCTTAGGGGAGTAAGGGAAGATCTTCTGGATACCCTACATTTGTTAGCAAGAGGAGATATCTCCAATTACCCTATGAGGATATCAAGACTATCTTCAGAAACCATTCTAGGGTAGCTAGGAAAAATGGTAGGGGTAGTCAACCTATGGTTAGTAGATCAGTTTCCAACTCATCCATCAAGGGTGAAATTGGAAACATGCTAGAAGATTTCAAAAGTGAGATGTTGCAAACCCTTGCCTTACAAATGGACACCATGCACATCAAGAGGAAGCATGAGGAAGCAGAGAGATCCTTGGCCATTTTTGTCCTGGATGCATGAGGAGGCATCCTAGGAATGAATGTCCATTGAACTCTATTGAAATTTGCTCAGTCTATGAAGAACAACACTCCATAGACAAGTTCCCTTCTTTGGAATCAAAGCTGTATATCAAGGAGCTGAAGGGGTCACTGAGAAGCTTTGCTACATTAACCAAAGGAGACCTCAAGGGCCTAGACCATACTAGCAAGGCATGCAAGGCTCATCCCATGCATATTACAACCCCAACCAAACCACAGCCATAGCTTCTTGGGGACCCCCCGCTCATCCTTCCTGGTATACATCCCCTCCTTGGTCCTTTGCATCTCAGTATCATTCCCAGCCAGCTAGCCAGTCATTGTAACCTCATGCTCTGCCACAACCTTAGTGGAATGCACCACCTCAGGGGTGGAGGCCCTAATACAACAATGCTTCAACTCTATTGCCTCCACTACCTGCCCTACCACAACTCCTACACTCTGCTCCACCCAAGCAACATGAGATGCCTGCCCAGCCAAATCCAAACCTAATCAACAGGCAGGCTCAACAAGTATACGATGGAGTGACATCATATCTAGCTTATCCTATGGAAATCCAAGAGATTAACCTGAGATCTGGGAGAGTTCTCCTGGATAACCAACCTCCACCTCCACCTAGGGAGGTTGAGGGAGAAAGAGAGGAAAGAAATAAAAAAGTAAATCCACCATTAACTGAGAGATTAGCCCAACCACTCCAGCCTACCCGAGAAGAGACTGAACTTCTGGGAGAAATGAGAAATCTATGTTTAAGGATTCCACTTCTCCAAGCAACAAAATATGTTCCTATTTACAATAAGTTGATTAAGGAGAAGTGCGTTAAGCATCCAGGGAGGTGAAAAAGGGATGCCCCTACCATTAATGTCATTGGGCAGCTATCCGACTTAATGTTGGGGCAGGTAATCTATCCAAAATATATGGACCCTAGAAGCCCTATAGTAGATGTGCACATCAATGGAACCATTGTCCCACACACTTTGATCAATCTTGGGGCTGCCATTAATTTGATTACCAAGGACACTATACTCAAGCTCAAGCTCTAAGGTTTATTGAGGAAGACTACAACAATTCTGCAACTTGCAGACCATTCCACAGTAACCCCTGAGGGAATTGTGGAGGATGTGATGGTCTCCATTGACTCTTGGGAGTACCCTATAGATTTCCTAGTTTTCCAGCCTAAGGCTAAGCTTACTGGTTACCCTCTTATCCTTGGGAGACCATGGTTTGCCACTGTCGATGCTTACATTAGCTGCAAAGCTAGGAATATGACCATTAAGAATGGGCATATGTCCAAGCAGTTAGTCCTATACCCTCCTACTCAACCTTCTCTAGAGCATGACTTACCTTTATGGTTGGAGGAGGAGGAAGAAGATGAATTTTCTTTCGCCAAACTTTATACTTTAGAAGCAACCATGGGAGGAGGACAACAGGATGAGGATGACTTGATTGAACACCTACTCCTAAGTCCAACTCCCAGCTCATTGCCCTTAGAAGAAGCACTAAGGGAAACCCAGAACAATCATCCAATCGGCTTATGCTTGGCTGATTCCAAACCACTTTGTGTCAAAACCATATAATTCGGCCTAGAGAGAACTTTGAAAATCAATCCATCTCTTTCTTCTCTCCAAGAAGAGAAGTTATATAACATGCTAAAGGAAAATCTAGAAGCCTTCACTTCGAGTTACAAAGAAATGAAGGCAGTACACCCCTTAGTGTTTACTCACCACATATACATCAAAGAAGGTTGCAAGTCGGTCCAACAACCACAAAGGAGGATGAATCCAGCTCTTAAAGACATAGTTAAAGAAGAACTGCAAAAATTGCTAGATGTAGGATTCATTTAACCTATCTCCGGTAGTGAGTGGGTCTCTCCTTTGGTGTTAGTTCCCAAGAAAAATGTTAAGTGGAGAATTTGTGTGGATTAGAGAGAGTTGAACAAAGCCACAAAGAAGGATCATTTTCCTCTACCCTTCATTGACCAAGTGCTAGATGGCCTGGTAGGGAAAAGGTTTTTCTCCTTCCTAGATGGATTCAGTGGGTACAACCAAATCTAGATCTGCCCGGAATACTAGGATAAGACCACATTAACTTGTCCTTGGGGTACTTCTTCCTATAAGGTCCTTCCTTTTGGCATATGCAATGCTCCTACCACTTTCCAGAGAGAAGTCTTGAGTATTTTCATCGAATTAGTCCATGATGTGGTGGAGATTTGTATGGATGATTTTACACCTTATGGCTATGATTTTCAAGAAGCCCTATCTAACCTAGGCAAAGTACTGCACAAATGCATTGAAATGAACCTATCTCTCAGTCCCAAAAAATGTAAATTCTTGATGACTACAGGGACCATGCTAGGTCATTCAATATCTCATCAAGGACTACAGGTGGACCCAAACAAAATAGCTATCATCCAAAGGGTCCCACCTCCTCAAAAGCAGATAGATTTCAGAAGTTTCCTAGGGTTAGTTGGATACTACCGAAGGTTCATAAAGGACTTCATCAAGTTGGCCTCTCCTTTATTTGGTTTGTTGGCCAAAGGCTATGAGTTTATATAGTCAAAAAGCTGTCAAGAGGCCTTAGAAATCCTAAAGGATAAGTTAACCACTCCACCGATTCTCTAAGGCCCAAACTGGGCCCTCCCCTTTCATGTTCATGTTGATGCCTCACACAAAGCCATAGGAGTAGCCCTAGGTCAGATAGATGAAAAACTGCCTTATGTTATCTATTTTATTAGTAAGAATTTATCAAAGGCTGAACTAAATTATACAATGACTGAAAAGGAACTCTTGGCTGTTGTGCATTCATTGAACAAATTCAGGCATTATATTATAGGCTATCAAACATTTGTGCATACTGACCATGCTGCAATCAAATATTTAATGAACAAACCAGATGTGAATGCTTGAATTATAAGATGGTTACTTTTATTACAACAGTTTGATCTAACCATTGTTGATAAGCCTGGTAAGGAAAATGTTGTTGCAGACTTTTTGTCTAGAGTAAATTTTCCTGCAGGTGAAGAAGGAATGGTTGATGACCAGTTACCAAACGAGCACTTATTTTCTATTTCAGTTCTCTCTCCATGGTTTGCTGATATATAAAACTATTTGGTATCAGCATAGTTCCCACCAAGCTTGTCCTCCAAAGAAAAGAGAAAGATAGTTAGGAAAATCGCCCCCTTAACTTGGATTGGGGGAAATCTCTTCAAAATTGGCCTAGATAAAATCTTGAGAAGGTGTGTCAGGGAGGAGGAAGTCTTTGAAATCCTTTTGACCTGTCATGATGGGCCTTGTGGAGGTCACTTTGCAGCAAAGAGGACAACATTCAAAGTGTTACAATTAGGCTATTATTGACCCACTCTTCATCAGGATGTGAGAAAATATACTAGTCAATGTGATCGGTGCCAAAGGATGGGAAGGCCTACTCCAAGAGATGAAATGCATCTATAGTCTCAAGTGACTTTTGAGCCATTTGACAAGTGGGGCATGGACTTCATTGGGCCTATTGACCCTCCTTCCGATAAAAAACAATATATTATTGTTTGCACTGATTATTTGACTAAGTGGTCTGAAACCAAGGAAATTAAGGAAACAACAGAGGAGAAGGTGGTTGAGTTCCTAAGGGAGAATGTATTCTACAAATTTGGGTACCCTAGAGAGTTGGTCACAAACCAAGGCAACCATTTTACCTCCAAGATGATTGAAGACATGCTCAGCCATCACAAGATCAAGCATATGACCTCCACTCCCTATCATCCACAAGCTAATGATAAGTGGAGGTGACCAACAGAGCTCTGGAGGACATCTTGACCAAGGTGATAAGCAGCAGCAGGAAGGATTTGGTAGATAGACTAGTTGAGGCCACCTAGGCCTATAATACCACATGGAAGACCACCACTGGATTCACACCCTATGATATGGTCTATGGGAAAAAGGCCTTGTTGTCCATTGAATTTGAGTATAACACATTAAGGATTGTAGCCCAACTAGATCTAGATCTCAGTAGTGCATAGAAAGAGAGATTATTCCTATTGAATGGTTTAGATGAATTCAGAATGCAGGCCCTCCTACATATAGAGGTAGTTCAACTTTAGAGGAAGATCTGGCATGATAAAAACATCAAGGAAAAGAAATTTTAGGAAGGCGATTAGGTGTTTCTATATGATTTGAGGTATAAAGACTTCAAGGGTAAGTTAAGGACAAGATGGCTAGGACCTTATGTTGTGGAAAGATGCCATGATAATGGTTCAGTCCAAATCAAAACCATAGATGAAGAGGCCATTCCTTTGCTTGTTAATGGACATCGATTGAAAATTTACAAGAGACCTTTATCAAAACAAGAGTTCTTTGATGATATCAATAAAAAAGTGATGATATTGAAGCAAGTTCCAGCTCCTCCCCCATCAAATCACTAAGAAAAAGAAAAAAGAATAAGAACTCAGGTGAAAACCTCCATGAGGCGCCTGAGTCCCATCATTGGGTTGAAAACCTCTTGAGGTAGCTCAATGGTGTCAAAACAAAAAGAGAGAGAGAGAGAGAGAGAGAGAGAGAATAAGAAAGATCCCTAGGTGAAAACCTCTCTTGAGGAGACCAAGGAAAACAACTAGGGTGAAAACCTCTCAGAGGCAGCCTAGTTGTTTTTCAAAAAAAAAAATAGATTTTTTTTTTAAAATCATAAGATTTCCATTTGCAGGTCAGTAAGAAGGATGGTCAAGGAGAAAAGGAGGATCACCAAGATACCCTTGTGACTCACATATTTATTTTCCACTCATTACCATTCATTCCTCCACCATTTCTGTCATTTTTTCCACTCCATTGCTTTAGTTTATGAAGGGACTGTGTTTTCTACAGGATCCCCTGAAAACCTATAGGATGATCCTATAGGAATTATAGTGACCCAAAAATCCTACAGGAAGTGGTCCTAAGGCAAATGAATGACTTTCTAGGAAAATAAAATTCACCCTCTTCATCATTCAATCACCATACCTTGTCCACCATCATCACCCCTGCACTCACCCTTTAAAAAGAAAAATCAGTTTCAAGAGTATTTCTTTTCCAGTGTTCGAAGAAAGGGAAACAAAGAGGAATAAAGAGCATCACCTGAATATTCCTTGCTCTCCACACTCCCATTCTTTCTCTCCATCCATGTCACCATCTTCACAACCCCAGCAAAAAGAATGATCAAGAGTTCTGAGGGAGAAGCAGCTATAGGACATCCTCTAGGAAATCCTGTAGCAACCTATCCCACAGAATACCAATCATACTAGTAACAAGCCTCCAACATGATGATCTAGGAGCTCTAAAATAGCAACATCACCATCTTCAACCACAGGTACCTGCATAAACAAAGAAGTCATTAGCAAACAACAAGAGGAGGAAGGAGAATAGCATGCAGCGAATACACACAACAAAACCTCTAGTCTTCGACAACTGTAGCATAGCATTGGAACCACAGGTAAGTATCCCGCTCGCTCTCTCATATGCATCATGTAGTCAAAAAAATGTAAGGGTTACGAGATAGTTGGTTTATAAGTGAAAAGGTGGCCAGTTAACTTGGCCACCTTCGTTCAGTCAACACATACACAACAGGGTGTCCTCTCACACGTGGTTGCAGTCAACTCAAAGACAGAGAAGGAGTAGGACAAAAGCGGTTAAAACTATGGATGCATAAGATAGGAGTTGATTACAAGAAGTGGGGAATGATGAGGTGGTAGTGGGGACCAATGGTCCAAAAATGGAAACGTACCTTTGCTGCTAGCACACCACCTCACCCTGAATCACCATAAGAGGAAATAAACATCATTCCCATGCATTCATGCATTTCACTTCCTCGAAACTCACTCTCTTAGGTCACTCTCATACCCAGGCAACCCATCGGAAGCAAATCTCCATTGTTTTACTGCACAGGAATTCATACAGGATTGCACAGGAATTCCTATAGGATCATGCACAGGAATTCCTACAGGATACATAGAGACTATCTATAGGATTGGTAGAGAAGAGTTCAGAAGGGATAACATGGGAGTTGACCACTCCAAACAATCTAAAGAGGTAGCCTCTATAATTACATTCCTCTTTACAAGCAATTGAACCATAAATCCTTTAAGTTTGAGTGAATTTAGCAACTATGTAAGGGAATTACATACATAGTCATTTTTGTTTTGGTTTTGCATTTGAAAATTGTTTCAACCCTCTCATCTCCTCAAACTTCACCAACAAGATGATAGGAGGGTTTAATAGGAGGGATCCCACCAACACTGTGAGAATCCAACAACACCTCCAAGTGCTTGAAATCTTCACAAGACATAATTGGATGGGGTTTTTCGAAAAATTCAGAGGATATGATGATGAGGTGCCTCAAGAATTTTCTCTCTCCCTCACTCCACTCACCAGAATCCATGCCATTGTTGTAATAAGGGACCTCTCTATATAACTCACCCCTAAGATCATCATCAGAGTCACCACACTTCCCTAGGAATACCATGGAGGAAAGAAGACAAAGGAGATAGCCAGGTTACCAAAAGGAAATTCTTTTTAGAAGGTGAGGAACCCACTGAGGACAAAAATGGAGTAAGGAGGAAAAGTCTGCCATATACATGGAATGAGGTAAGCTACCAAATGATCAAATACATTTCATGTGAGGTTAGGTATAGTGTGGTCTATGGCTATCATTTTAGGATCCTTGAATAATTGATATTTGGAGTAGAAACACCCCCTCACCAAAGGCTCAACATACCATACTTCCTCCTTCAATCACTAATAGAATCAAGCATCAAAGTGAAGGAGGGAAATTCCCAATAGTTAGCTCACCATGAGTTAATTAGGATACTTATAGAAGATTCCCTCCAGAACCTCAGAACTATTATAACATGGTCAGTTTTCAAAGACATGCTAGCAGAGGATGACATCAAAGCTCTCACATATGATGTTAGTCCTATTGTGAGTGAAGAGGAAGTAAAGCAGGAAGAGGAAGATATAGAAGGAGATGAGGATGAGATGGATGAAGAAGGAGATGACATAGAAGAAAATGATGAAGATGAAGAATAAGAGGGAGAAGATAAGGAGGATGGTGAAGAAACAAAGGAGGATGTTAAGGAGGAAACTGATAGAAATGATGAAGATCTACAAGAAGAAGAGGATAGGAAGGAAATAAAGGAAGAAGACAATGGAAAAGAGGGGACAGAAAACAAGGAGGAGTCACCTAGGGTGTCTCCAAAAGCCACTGAGAGAGAGGCAGCAGCTGCCCTCACTGCTCTTAGCACCCCCATCAAGAAAAAAGGAAAAAGACAGAGGCAGACCCCATTATATTTTAGGACAAGAAAAAGCACAAGAATAAAACAGGGGAAACCCCAAGCAGCAACCAAAATTCCTATTGTGATTGAAGACTCCCCTACACAAAAGGAGAAAATGCCTTCCCCTAAGTCCCCTATCACCTATGTGAGAAGGCCTACTACTAGATCAACTTCCTCCAAGGGAAAGGCAATCCTACAGGATACACAACAAAATCTACAGGAAGCAAAAACAGTCCTACAGGATACTCTGTTGAACCTACAAGAGGCACAGAAATTGGAAAGGAAGGTAGGGGAGAAGCAAGAAACTAAATAAGAGGATCCAGAGACAAAAGAACCCAGCCCCCAACCTAACCTAGACTTCTATTACTGGTTTATTGAAGGAGGCAGGGTCATACCTCAAAAATTTCCCATCCCACTGTTCTTCAAGCTTGAGAAGGAGAGGGACAGAACTCATCGATGGATGCAGATTGCCAAATCAAAAGGGGTGGAATATATTGGGCACATGGAAGCGAAACTCAAGGAGATAGGTAGAGAGCTAAGTGGCTTGAGGGATAGAGAAGCCATAATGAGAAATCAACTAGAGACAGAAAATGCATGGTTGAGGGGACAACTACAGGAGAGAGAGAATCAATTGGCATGTATGGCCTATCTCTCTTTGGAAGCAATCCAGTTTAGGATGCCAGCCAAATAATTTGCTCTATACCTCAAAGAACAGTGGCTGCAATTTCAGATTAAGACCCTAGCACAGAGAGGCACCATGCCATTTTAGGACTACATGCAGTTCATTGATCTTTGTGATCAAAGTACACTAGAAGATACGGCCAAAATGGATACGTTTTATTTGCACAACATGGCCCTAACAAACATGAATGTATGGGATCCTAATACCAAACTAGGAGGTTTACAATTAATGGCTTTGGCATCATGGATGAGCCATGAGGAGTCAAGGGCTATAGAGGTGAAAAGGATATTGGCAAGAGAGAAAACTGAACCTCTTGTCATCAGAGCTGAACAATCAAATCCCATGGCCCTCATCAGTACCCATAATTTGATTGCAAATGATCCTTAGCTGGCACCTAGATATCTTGCTTCCCAAGAGCAAGAAATTTCACATTTTTAGGACATGTTTAGGTTGCTAGGAGATGATATCATACATGCTTGCCTGAGGAGATGGAAAACACTGCCATACAGGTTAAAGATAAGAGAATATCACTCTCCTCAAAGGTTGAGAGAGGCACTCAATAGGACACCTATGTATAAGAAATCTATGAAAAGGTTGAAAGTCAATTGGATTGGCCTAAAACTCAGTCCACCACTACTCTTAGGGATGATAGAAGGGAGAAAGGAAGAAGAAGAAAAGAGGCGATGGGAGGAGGTAGAAGAGAAAGCATGCTTCTATGAACAAGAAGAGGAGACCACAATAGAGGCATGGGATGTCAGAGAGGCCACTAGAGCCATGCAGGACATGGATATTGATTACATTACTCACAGGATGAGCAACACTTTCAGTAGGGGGTGATGATGAGCCTCATCATTGGGTGATTATATGGGCCTTAATTCACCTCCTAGCTTAGTCAAACCAACTTTTCTCATAAATTATTACATGTTTTTTATTATATTTTGTTTATGAGGCGAGTTAGAGTTGGATATTATGCTTTGTGGACTAATATGGATCAAATGCAGGATTAAAGGAGAAAATCAAGGAATTTTGGCAAAGACTAAGGTCAAAACTCGAATGGGACAAGGGAGAGGGATTGTAGGAGGTAAATCCTCCTCATTTACTACTCCTCCATTCAAAGATTCCTCCATTCATCACATCAGCTCAGAGTGCAAAGAGCCAAATCATGAGGACTAGAACATAGCCGAGCAAGTGAGAGACAAAGCACCAGTTTATCTCGATTTTGGGAGCCAAGCCTCCCTAATTTTAAGGAAGTCGTTGGGGACTTTAGATGTATAAGTAGAGAGGCCTAGGACCTCAATAGGATTTGGATTTTGATTGTAAAACTCTAACCTATTTTCGAGCTGCAATACTCGTGAAAGTTCTATTGATGTAATTTGTTGTTTTGGTAATAAGAATGAGTTTTGTTTTGAGCTAGCACTAAGTTAACTCAGAGGCATGAAGCTCTTGGGTAAGGGCCCAACGCTAGCAGCCAAGGCTCCTCTTTATTGTACATGTATTTTTAGTTTAGTTTCATAGCTTCATTGTTAATTTTCTCTTAGATGTATTTCCATTTGCAAATAGTGTAGATTAGATTCGTTGTTTATTAGTTTTCTTCCATTTGTGCCTTACTTCAAGTAGTGGGTTAGCAAGGAGAAAAAGGATTACCAAAATGTTTTTAGCAGGTGTCTCGGCCTCACTTCCTCCCTCTGGGATCATGACTTGAGCAAGGGACCCTTAAGCAACCCCAAAAACATAGATTTCTAGTTCTTTGATGAGCTTTGGAGTTTGCTGTCTTTAAATTAGTATTTGGTTAGTTTTGCAAGGTAGATTTCAATTTTCATATTTTTCATCTCCATTTCTACAATAGATCTGATTCATTCTTTCATTCCTTTCAACAACTTTCCTCATGCATAGTATAGGCAGCTAATTCATTAATTCCACTTTTCTAGTTTACGAAAATGTATCTTGGTGCATAGATTTTTGGAAGACACACATGTTTTATGTAGACCAGGTGCTTCGGGAGGAGACTAAGACTTCATAGCCAGCAACCACCTTCCACTCCATCCACCTTAGCCATCCCTTGTTTTCACCATCACCTTCACTAGTTTTCCATCACTTTTCATATAAATTCTTCCAAGCACATTGAGCAAATCGAGCCATCTACTATCTTGGATATCGACTCCTAAGTGATCCTAGACCTTTTCCCCCTATATTCCACCCATCACAAACGTTTCCTAAGCCTCCCATCACCCCCAACACCTCACATTTAGCTCTCAGTTGTATCCTATAGGTTTCTTGTAATTCCTACAGGATCATCGTGTAGGTCTAGTACATCCTGTAGGTTTTCCTGAAATGACATATTTTGAGGTCGAATTGATGGAAAACCTCTAGGAAGTCACCAAAAGCCTCCCAGGGGTCCTCCACACCATCCAACCATCTCATATCCCTTTAAGCCATCCTCAAACATCCTTAATTCACCTGCCACATCCACAAAAGCAATTAGTTGCATACTTGATTTTACATAAAAAGACAAAAAAACAAAAATAGATTTAGTTCAGTCTCTTTACTTGCACATTAGTGTTTTTTTATGCTTCTTACTTCTCAACTTAGATAGTAGCATTTATTTCATGTTGAATTAGCGTTTCTGCCTAAGCATAGCTTCTTAAATGGTTAATTAGGCAATTGTGTGATTTAGCATTACATGTAGGCCTTCTCCATTATTGCAGTAGAGTAACTCTCTCTTAGAGTAGATTTACCTTTCTTCAATCAAAGAATCAAGCTTCTTCTGATTCCATAGAAGTCTAGCTTCGAACCCTAGTGGTATCTCGCCAGTTGAACAGTGACAATAGGCAAAACCATCACTTTTACTTGTGCATACAACACCATCACCTCCAAGTTTGTACAAACCCCGATTGATAAGTAAAGCTGGTAGCCCAGGAGTTGCAACATCCTTGCTGCAATACTGGCACTCATCAGGTGAACATAAAGAAAGAAGAGAATTTTCTTTTTGCAATCATGCTCACGATGTATGACTCCTACAATGATTGAGTGATAGGATCATGTGGCACAGATGGAGGATGAGAAAATTGTAAAATATATTGATTTTCAATGTGTGAAATAGAGTGATGAGGAGCCTCAAAATATTTGACACATTTTTGATCGGAAGTGGAACTGACCTCAAGACTATGAGAACCTGACATAACCATCAACTTGAGCTTGGGGAAGTTCCAACACCTTAGAATATGGATCACCAAATATCGATGGCTTGGAAACATCAAGAGGAGAAGAATTAGGATCGTGACCAAATGAATCAATGAAATGGTCATGAAAACCATGATTAGAAAGTTCAATATCACAAATAGAGGCATTCTTATGATCCGACGAATCTCAAAGAGGGAAAGATGGAGAACAAGAAGTTTCACCCTCTATATTTTTAGAAATATAATATGAGAGATTGGGAGGATCAGGTAGAAAATATTTGTCCACTCCGCATTCAGACGAAAAAATGACATTCCACATGTTCTCAGAATGATCATAAGTAGTAACATAAATAGAAACTAAATTTTCACAAGATTCAACATGAATGACATAATCGTAGAAAATGTCAAGATGATGAGGGAGAGGCGCGGAAGGAATAAAATCATCCTTCATTACAAATTCTTGTTCATCTATGGGCTCCCACACATGATCGTTGTAAATGATATCATAGGTTGGTTGTTCAACACCAATTCCATCAAAAACTTAATCCTCGTGAACATTAAAAGGGAGATTCAAAACAGGTGAACGCAACAAATCATAATTCGGAGGACCAGAGGGGCCAAAGGATGGATGACGATGAGATATTTCTTCATTTTAACCATCAGACTCGCAGTCCAAACCTATGGTGAAAGTTTGAGTATGTGGGGTGGGAGAAGATGGTGGTATATCATCAGTCGAATTCTCAATCTCTCCCACCTCAACCTGCAGAACCAGAGTTGTTTGATGAGAAGGGGATAGAAGGTCACTTGGAACAACAACCTTGTCCATCGTAAATTTAAAAGCTCTAACACCGAGGTATGTTGGGAGAAGCTCAAAGGATTCAAGCTCGTGTGGATTTTCTAAAATGTGAACAAGATATTGAAATATCTTTGATAAAAAAGGATAATCAACTTCATATTTAGGAAATTCAAAACAAAAATGCATGAAACGATTTTGAAAATGATGAAGTGATTCATCAAGGTGATTTTAGCAATTGCAGAATTTTCTTGCATGGACATTTATGATCATACATATAAAAAGTGCGAAAGAGTGTATGGAGGCATTAGGTAATGTGTGACACCATTCCCTTATGCACCCTTCAAACATGAGAATGAGCAACCTAAAATAAACATACTCACAGTGGATGTTGTGTTCTATGCATAATTAAAGAAAATGAGAAGTATACTCAAATAACGATGTTTCACCCTTGCCATCGAATTTTAGAGTTGACAAGTCATTTATGATACTCCTTGACACTTGAAGACTTACGTTTTTGGAAAAACATGTTGGGGTTAGGATTGCGGAAGAACTCATTAGATGAGTGCGGAAATTCAAAACATACTTCAAGGGATCAGTGTGTCATCTGGCCCTCCTAGCACCAGAAATGTTGACGGTGTTGGACCTACCAACATTCAGGGGATCTCCCTGATATGAAGTCCCAACTATACCTCACACCGTTTGGAGTAGGAGTCCCAGCAGTGGGTGGTAATGTTATACCTTAACTGTGAAAACATGCATAGTGATGTATGGTAAGTTTGGGTGAGAGCAAGTCTATGACCCTGAAGAAAGGCAAGTGTGATGCATGAAGGTCCCAACACATGAAGGGAAAAGGAGGTGTGCCCCTTGGAAGCTTGTAATAATATGTAGCTTGAAATGAACACATGAGCATAATGACATCACAAGCTAAGATGCATAATAGACCACAAGTTAAAGTGATGAATTAATACAACAACACACTTTCAAAAAGATTCATACAAATGCAAATGAAATATTTCATAAGCATAAGCATAAGTTAAATAACATACATTTAAATATAACAAGAATAGTCCTACTATATTCACAACATATTCTTGAAAGCATGTTGGCTATGATTTTTTTTAAGGGTGGTTCATGGACACTGAGTGGCCACTACATCCACGCTAAAATTGAGGTAGATCAACCCGAAGGGATCTACCCATAGGCCAAACTAGCAAGGCCTAACCGCAAGGGTGTCGAGGAGATTTGACCCTGTGACCTCCCGATAAGTGAGGTACTTAACAACATAAACTCAACCGACTGAGATATCCCTTAGGGATTTTTTGGCTCTAATTTTATTATAAGTGAAAGTTCCATTCATACATAAACCATTAACGAACCACTAGACCCAATATTGGAACATTAAAGTCTAGAACACCTGCTCCTCCAAAGAAGTATACTCTCTCTATCCTATAGAGAAGCCAAGGTTCTTCACAATACTCCCAAGCTCCTTCTAAGCCTAGGCCTAGCCAAAATGTTGGTTGCCAAAAACCTTTTACATGAGTTATGAGGTTCGATTTATAACAATAGGGGTGTCTCTTCAACTCCCCTTTGTAACATTTGGATGACCCTCGTGACTCTTAAATTTATTTACCGAATGACTCATTACATTACATCATGACTCTTCATATTCCAATATTAACACTTGGAATTTCACATACAACATAATTACAAATAATATTACAATTTACACTTGTACCCATATAAGACAAAATAGGGTAGAGACAACTTAAAAACCTAACAAGACAAAAGACTATGATGCTTGAGTTTGGGGAAACTCTAGCTCAACAACTTCCACTTGATGCTTCTCAGTCACATATTGGTGCCAAGCTCGGTATTGTACAATGACATCCCCAAACTGCATAATGGTGTCTCGCTGGAAGCTAAATCTAGCCTCCATAGCATCCAGGTACAATGACTTGGATCCAGTTTTAACATCCCTCTCAAGAAAGATAAACATTGTTATAATCTCGATAGGATCATCGATGTAATTTTGAATGTACTTTCTTCTCATCGCCAAATCCTCCTTGGTGACAATCTGTCTCAGCTTCTCCAAGTACTATTCAATCTCCTGCCTGAATTGGTGTCTGTATTTGGCTTAAGTGAGCAAGGCAACTGATGGTATATTGTGTGTTTTCACCATGAAATCCAAATTGTTGTATAACCATACATATGAGGCATGAGTACTTCCATTGAATGAGGTGAGCTACTTGTTGTTCTGAATCAATACTTGAAATATTTCTTTCTCTAGCTCTGCCTATGGCTTCGTTTCCTTTGGCAAGTTAAGTGGTGCCCCTTTGTATCGCATTGTCCATTCCTGTACAGTGATAATGGTAGCTTGTACATTGCTTTTGAAAAATTCTCTGCTATGCTGCTATAACCATGAAAGTCAACAACTACCTTATGTATGGTTATGAGCTCCTCATAGAGGTCTTGCATGGTCTCACCAAGTGTCAATATTCCACAAACTATCATTGCTCTCATTTCCTCTGAGTAGACCTGTAAGGAGACTATGTTTTGTGCTACTACACAGAGATGTTCTATCTCTTACCGGGTATCTTATAAGTTCTCTTCCAATTTCTTATTCTTGGCCATCAAATATTGAGTGTTTGATTTTGTTGCACCTGCAAAGGACAAGTTGGCTTAGACAATGGAATTTGTATTCTTGCTAGTGTCTGCCACTATCACCCTCTCTCTAGTGAATGTAGATGATGCATGATCATTAAAAAAATTCTTTCTCCATGATTGTACATTTTTCTTTTGGAATTCATCATAAGATATATTGTACAAGTCCATTACTAGATCATCATCAAGAGGAACACCATCCCCTTCTTCGCTTGGAGCTAACTCTGCTGCTAGAGGTGATGGAGACTAAATAGTGACTTGTGGTGCACTCGACATTAGGTCAACATCCTCATTCTGCAACTATAATTCCAACTCCATATATGCAACTTCAATCAAGTCTTCAATTCGTTGAGAAAGATCCTAATCCTCCATCTATTCACCCTCCTTCTATGTTGCTGGTTGGTTATGTTCTTGCTCTTCAACATGTATTGGCATTTTTTCTTCTACTATGGTGCCTTTCCTTTCTTGTTCTTCTTGCTTCTTCTTCTCTTCTTATTCTTTCCTCCTCAGCTCTCGTTCTTTCTTCAGTTCTTGTTTTGCTTGCTTTAATCTCAATTTTCTAGCCCTCCTACAAGCTATGCTTTTCTCTCTTCCTCCGCTCTTCTCTCTGTGTCCTCTGCTTCCTCTTTGCTTCTGCTGCTAAAGATGATTTTATAAGGATTGGATCCACTTTCATATTGCAAATTTTTTCTCCCCCTGGACTATCAACAATCTTTCTCTTTCCCTTGTCTTGTATAAGATTTCTTCTTTCAGCTAGTGCTACTTCTAGAGTTGTCCTCTAGATCTACCTCAAGGCTCTTTACTGAAAGAGCTTCATTAAATTTCTACCATGATAGTGTTGACCCATTTTCTATAAACAAGTGAGTGTACGTATACACTGGAAAGTCTACTAATGTTTTCTCAATTGCTTCCCCAATACTTATTTCGGTGGTCTCTTTTGAATCAACTCTATTTGGTGCCATGGTAACAATGAATGCTAAATATAAGTGCTTCGGAAGTGTGGTACCTATGGGATAGAAAGGACAGTCATGGTAAGCAAACATTAGCTTCAACAAATCTAGCTTCAAAGCATGATCAAGCAGCAAGCCGGGCAACAAGAGAGAAGGATTGCACAATTTTTATCAATAAGGGAGACTGGATGATTGTGGGAACTATGAACTAGGAGAGACTGCGCATTGCCAAGGGATCAGTGGAGTTATGATCAAGCATTGCCTCTGGAACTGCACTGTGCACAGTACAGGCTGGCCACAACTGCACACTACATAGTTCTAAGGGTCATCATGTCACCTTGGCCACTAACATTGTGCAATGCGCAGTCTCTCCTAGTCTCTTCCCAGGCTGGGACTATGAATTGTGCAGTCCCAAGCCTCAAGCTTCATCCTTGGCTGCTGGGACTGCACAATTCATAGTCCCAGCCTGGGAAGAAACTAGGAGAGACTGCGCATTGCACAATGTTAGTGGCCAAGGTGACATGATGACCCTTAGAACTATGTAGTGTGCAGTTGTGGCCAGCCTGTACTGTGCACAGTGCAGTTCCAGAGGCCAAGCTTGTGGCTTGACCCTTAGGATTGTGCAATGCCCGACCGGGAAAGCAAAGATTTGGACAAATCAAGTGCAGATATGCTCGGTGGAAGTGTGAAAAAAAACAAGCATAAGTGAATGATGATGTGAGCTTGAGTGAAAAACATACTAAGTGTGAGTGAATTAATGTAGGTCAAGTGCAAAAACTGATCAAATAGAAGGAAAATCAAGTACGTGAGGAGAGTTGTTGCAACAGTGACCATCAGTACAAAAACAAGAAAACCAATGTGACACTTGTGAAAGGAAAAAAAAACTTAGAACAACATTCATACAAGTTAAAACAAGTTGAAACGCCAACAACCATGAAGAGAAATAAGTAAAACAACACTCACACAAGAAAAACGACAAAAAGTGACTGAAAAAGTGGTAAAATATAACAAAAGTGAAACTCACCCAAAAAAGTGATGACGACCGTACCAAAGGTTCCTTGATCTCCTTGGGAATGTTAGAGATCCAAGATCATATGTGCAAATGAGCTCTAGAGGTGTCGATTAACTAGATTTGAGCAAATGAGGGTTTATGATGTGCATGCCTAAAATCAAGGAAAAGAGACACTTAGTGGAAAATCCTAAAAATAGCAATGTGCCACCTTTGGGAAACCAATAAGAGATCCAGGGATTCTTTTTTCCCTTTAGTTTCCTTACTTTCCCAGGGAAAATTTCCATGCACGCTGCTAGGAAAGACTGCACAATTTTGGGAAAGTGGGCAACTTTCCGACTCATGTGCACTATTCAGTTTTTTAGTTTAGTGAGGGATTTTATAGTTTCTAGGATCAGTGTTGAGCTGCCTTGCATGACTGTTCACAATTTAATCTCAAGGCTGGCTGCTAGTCTAAACTACGTAATTCTAATCATCAAGGTTGATTGCCTTCAAGGATTGTGCAGTTTCTGGAGTCAAACCCAGAACTGTTGTGTGACCAAGTCAAGAGGTTAGCTTGTGACTTAGAAGGATCATATACATGTAAAAATGAGCAAACACAAGCACAAATGAAAAATATAAGACTCAGTCAAATCACGAGTACTTGACAACATTACAGATAAGCTCATGTGGATAGGAAGGAAGGCTCCAAAATGAAAGCATAAGCAAAATTTTGGAGGGTGGTTGTAGCCACTACAACAAAACCATATCAAATTAAAATCTCCTCTTAGGGTATAGTAATCCCCCTAGAGATACCTTGTATGTCCCTCAATTCATTAAGAAAACCTTCTTTTCTCCTTCGTACTGGGGGTCTACAAATTGTCGATAACCACACCACTTCCTTAGATCCTAAGCATTGAAAAAAACCCAAACAAGATGTTAGTATTGGAAAACCAATCCTAGAATGTAATTCAATGATGATCCCAAATCGCTGTGATACCCCATGCATTGCCTCTCATGTCTATTTTCATAACTTTGCTTATCTTCCAACATCTACCCATAATCTCTTCTAGCATCAAACTTAAGACTTTTGTCTCTTGAAGTAATAATATATCTCGTTTTTTTCTCAATCCTATATCTCAAATATCCTTGTCTACCATTACCATTTAACCCTTTGATATTCCAGGGGACTATTTTCATGGTGCTCTAGTGGAGGATTGGAAAAGATACTTTGTAATATTATTAATCTGACCTAAATTCAACAAGAATTCCCCACCTTCATGTAGAACTTCTCTTGTTGTTTTATGCCCCTTCTTGCTCCAATCATTTGTGGTTCTCTCCTTGGGTTTATGCAATTGAGATGACCCCTTCTTCCTTGCATGCGAGAATGGGGGGGCTTTGTCCGTTTGGACATCACTCTTCTACCATTGGCCATATAAGTGGAGGAAGTTTTGAAGTTGTTCAACCAAGATTTCTTTTTCCTTTATTTGTGTCCATGAAGAAACTTGAGCATTGTCTTTTCATCTGCATTTAGATTGTCTTGTCGATCTTCTGCCCCCATGATTGAGGCCTTGTTAGCCAATAATTATTTGAGTTCACAGTTATATATGTATGTGGGCTTTTGCTTCGAGGGTTTATCCCCTTTCCACATAACTTGCTCCTCGATGTCCCTTGATTGTTCCACTGTTTTATCTCCCTCTTCCTACACAACTTCACTAGCTTGATCCTCCTGATTCAAAACTGTGAATGGATTTTCATTGGAATCCACTTTGTTTAATGCACCCCCTTTATCTTGTGAGAGTTTGACCTACTAGGGACGATTTGATTTCCCTTTCCTATATGAGACCTCTTGAAAGAATTTTGTTGTTTCCTGTGCTTTGGATGCTTACAACTTGGAAATTATCAACAAGAAATCTTTTATCAAGTTTCCATAGTCATGGCAGCGGTGTCATTTAAAAGGGACATATTCATAGTCCAAATATTTGGTCTAGATCTTACCATAGTATTCCAGATCTATTGATTATGGGAGAGGATTTGAAAATTATCAATGGGAAATATTTTATCAAGTTTCCATAGTCATGGCAACAGTGACATTTAAAAGGGACATATTCGTAGTCCAAATATTGGGTCAAGATCTCACCATAATATTCCAGATCTATTGATTATCGGAGAGGATTTGAAATATTCGTGTATGCACATATCCTGACATAAGAAGCATGCCTTCTTCTCTTCATAATCTCCGATATTTTTACAAAATTCCCAATGACATTACCGATTCTTTCCAAAATATCTGGTTCCCAGAAATCATCTTGAAGAGAAAATTGTTGAACCCAAACTAGACTAGCGAGAAACTGCTCTTTTTCTAGATTATAACATTCCTCCCATAATCTCAAAAAAGGCTCATATTATTCATGAAGTAGGGGCCATTTTCAAAGACCCTCTTCCTATCATCCAGATCGTTGAAGATAATAGTAAGAAAACCCTTGGCCCTCAGTCATAACTCCACTGATCCCTTCGACTTCCATTTTGATTACATTCATTTCACAATATTATGTTCATTGGGCCAAATTCCACGAACTTACAGATCAACACATGATCCTTCATGAACTACTTGGATTCCTCTAGCCTATGTTTTGGAATGAAAAGTTTCAGATTTGAGGTTGCCTTTGGGAGACATGTCTCTCTCTAGTGAGCTTTCCATTAAGCCCCCAATACTAGGTTTTCCTCTTTTCCATCGATTCTTCCGAATGAGCTTGCAATGCCATCTCACTTCCTTGATGTTCCAACAACTATGTTATGATAGGAGGAGGTCCCCCCCCCCCCACCCAACCCCCAAGGGGCCACTCATGAGGTTCAAGTTAATTTGAAATTACCTAAATTTGGCAAGTCAACGTTGAATGCTCCTAGTAAATCCTACATATTATGATTGCAGCATTCAGAAACCCTGAAACCCTAGCAGAGCCATATTTTCCTCTTGACAATACACTGATATCCTATTGTCTCCATTAATATTTTTCAAAGTTACTCAAATAGAATGTGTTTAATTCTATGGGAAGGTTATTATTTTTTTATATTGACATCATTGCTATATGGAAAGGTCATTATTTTTTGTCATAATTTTATTTTAGATATTCACAATATTCCACTATTTGTTATTTTTAAAATATATTTAGATATACTTTTTTTTCTTCTTCTTTTTCTTCTGTTTTTGATATTAAAGGGAAAATCAATAATGCCAACAAGTAATAATTGCAGATCACTGAGTATTACATAGGGATGTTATCAAGAAAAAACCTCTGCCCTAACATTATAGTCTACAAACTATACAAAACTAACCCAAATTCTAAATAAAGTAAAAACTGTTATCAATACAAAAAATAATATATATTAATGTGTTTATATTTTTAAAAATATCATATTTTTATTGTAGAAAATATTTTTAAGATGAATTCTTTTAAGGCTTTCACTAATTAAAAACATAAAGTTATCATTAAGAACATAGAGTTCTCATCTCATATTTTATTGTAAAATCAAATCTTACACCTACTTTATAATATACTTTTAAAATTAAAAATTACTTTTATTTTTTAAGTACTATATAATTATTTTCTTAGATTTTATACTGGTATATTATAATGGCATATTGTTTATATAAATATTTATTTTACCTTAAAAATTTATCATTTTTCACAAAACAATTATCATCAAAATATTTAAATTTATTAAGATTTAATTTTTTTTATCTTAATTTATATAATAATATATTTTAAAAAATTAAATATTCTCTATATAATTTACCACATTATTAAGTTAATCATATTAATATATTTTCCTTTTCATTAAATAATTAATTAAATTCTAATATAAGTTATTACATATCTCAATCTCACATATTGTAACAATTGATTTAATTTTTATTAATCTCACATATTGTAACAATTGGTTTAATTTTTATTATTGAAATAAATAAAAGGAAATTTTAATATCATAAAATAAAGAATATTTATATATATTTAAAATAAATTTTTATTTATTTATTATTTAAGTTATCAAATATATATAGGTTGTATAGGTTTTTTGGTCAACTGTACTTGCTCTGAAATTTTATAAATATTATTTTATAAAATTGGTTAGTATAAACCTTTTTTCATATTTTTAATATACTTATTGTTTTCCAAACCATTTTTCCAATTGAAAATTTTGATGCGCGGTAATATACTTTTTATGCGAGTGTTTGTCACATAAATTTTAATGAATTCCGTTTAATATATCTTGATTCTAGCACAGATCCACCATTAGTAATTATGGGAAATATTCAATATCATAAATAATTGTGAGGCGACAAGAGTAAGATTTCAGTCTGTCATTATTTTATGGATTTCTCAGATTTTAAGACTCTTATGATCAAGAAAAGATGGAGATTTATAGTTAAGAGAACATTCGCTTTGCTCCAATGCCATGACAATATTGAAGCGCACATATGGATAAGCATGTGGGTCGGCAGAGAGAATCGAGTAGATAATGCATCTGACAGTTGGCGGTTAATTGCCAGTGCCGTTACTATGCAGGATGCATTTTGTATGATTTTAAAGCTGGAGAATCATTATCAAGATAGGTTCGTTTATTATCTTTTATAAATACCCATCTATCTGCTATTTATTTTAATGCAACCATACTCGCTTTCCCAATACCAGAACACAAAATAATAATTAGGTATCAGAGACTGGATGGAAAGAAAGAATGGCGAATTAACAATAAAGGAAAGAATACCCAAACGTACAGATTCACTATAGTTCTATACTGTGGCTTGAATGATTGATCTATTCCCTAGCTTCATCTCTGCAGATCTATCTGTCTATATATATAGATTAGTGTTTATATTGAGAGTGTTAGAAGTCACTAGGGCGGCAATATGTTTTGACTCCTCTTTCTGCATTGATTAGAGTTCTTGTGCTGTTCACTTGATTCAGGTTACAATATTAAATGCTACTGACAATGAGGTTATAGTGGATAGAGCCTGAAACTTTAGAGCCTATAGAGAGCGTTGTGCTGTTTACTTTGTTTCAGATTGGAACATTAAATGCTACAGGTGCTGAATTTATAGTGGATAGAGCCTGCAACTTCAATCCCAGTGGCTAGAGAGTGGGTAGAGGTAATTATTTTCGGAGGCTTTTGAAGTTTTGGTGTTTGGAATTGATTTGTAAGTACTTTCACTGGTGTGATTCTGTTGTGTTGTGTCTATATCAAGAAGATTATAGAGCCTTACAGAAAGGAAGAGAGATCATAAACCAGCATAGAGTAGGGATTTTTTTTTCTGTAGGGATTTTTTTTGTGTCAATAGGCATGGATGATAATAGCAAAGGTGAGGGTCAGAACAAGGAGATGGGTTCTAGTTTTTCTGGATGGGCAAGTTATTCTAGTGCATTGGCTCAGACTCCAAAGAGATTGAAGGAAAGAGTGGGAGCAACATGGACACCTGCAGAGGAAATGTCACAAATCAGACAACGTTCAGGGGCATATATGCAGAGGAAGTTGGAGTGGTATGATTTGGTAGGGATGGGAATAGGAGGGATGCTGGGAGCAGGAGTTTTTGTGACTACTGGTCCTGTAGCCCGTGAAACTTCAGGGCCTGCAGTAGTTTTGGCATACGTCGTAGCTGGTGTTTCTGCACTGCTCTCAGCTTTTTGTTACACAGAGTTCGCAGTAGAGATGCCAGTAGCAGGGGGGGCCTTCAGTTATCTCCGTATCACTTTTGGTACCATGGTTACTTACTCATTAATGCTTAATTTTTGTTTATATTTTATTATACATGTGTTGTAGATAGGACACTAGAAGCCATGCTAACGATTTGAAAGGGTCCGGGTGCGATATTTTTAGGGTGTTGGGCTGACATGAGAAAAATTATGGGGAACAGGTGAATTTGCAGGATATTTTGCTGGATCCAATCTGCTCATGGAGTATGTCCTCTCTAATGCTGCGGTGGCTCGCAGTTTTACATCATATGTTCCAAGCGTATTTGGGATCGTTCATAAAGATGCGTGGCGGGTAGAAGCCAGTGGCCTGGCAGAAGGGTACAACATGCTAGACTTTCCTGCCCTTGCTCTCGTGATTTTTCTCACCGTATGCCTCTGTCACAGGTGACCTGAATTTGATTTTTCCGAGTCCTTGTGTGAGTTACTGGTAATTTGCCTATTGGTTTGACCAGAATAATGAAATTTATTAACTTGTTGCAGCACAAAAGAGAGTTCCATACTGAACATAGCTGTGACGTCCTTCCACCTCCTCTTTTTCACATTCATCATCGTTGCCGGCTTCGCTAACGGGGATGCGAAAAATCTGACAAAGCCTGCAAATGTTTCACACCGAGGTGGATTTGCCCCGTTTGGAGTTAGAGGCATTTTCAATGGAGCTGCCATTGTTTATTTCAGTTATATAGGCTATGATTCAGTCTCAACTTTGGCCGAGGAAATCAAGAACCCCTCCAAGAGCCTTCCAATTGGAGTCTCGGGATCTGTCGTCGTTGTTTCGCTTCTCTATTGTCTTGTCTCTGTTGCTCTCTGCTTTCTCACGCCCTACGATGAGGCATGTGGCTAATCTTGCTCAATGAAGAAATTTAAATGTTATTTTTCCTCAAAACTTCTTTCGTAATACCAGCAACTCTTGGCTTTGGAAAAAATTAATGGGTAATACTCATGTGATGTTGTGAAAAAATTGCAGATTAATGCTTCGGCCGCCTTCACAGGAGAGGCATTCAGGAAATTGGGAGGATGGAGATGGATGCCAAACGTGGTGGGGCTGGGGGCTAGTCTGGGAATCGTAACGTCACTTCTAGTGGCAATGCTTGGGCAAGCTCGGTACTTGTGCGTGATTGGGAGAGCTCGTTTAATCCCTTATTGGTTTTCACGAGTCCATCCCAGTACAGGCACTCCCATGAATGCCACTTTGTTCTTAGGTAAACACTTTTTTCTACACTTTGTTCTCTTTTCACTACAAATTTCACTGTTTGCTGGGGTCAATATTGTCTGTTAGGTATTATAGTCAGTTCAGTTTAATCGAATTTCACTGGAGTTATTTATGATTAATGTCACTGATTTTGAATATTGAAAAGTGTAATTAGCTACATTCCAAATTTGTGTTCATTCTTTGTTTATTTTGCCCATGCATTTTTTGTCAACAATTAAATGATCTTGGCCATTATAATTAGAAAGTCAAAGTGGCGCAGCAGATTCACAAGAAATCATGATTTCTTAAGGACAATTATCTAATTCTTCAAGGTCTCTCCCAATCAGAGCGGGCCATTATGCTACGCTATTCCATCTGGCAACAGAACTAAGTGTGGCCATGGAAATTTCTATGTTGAGATTAAAGCTGTCTGCTGTTTTGTTGTGTCACATACTACAGTAGAATATAACGAATATTCTAAAAACTCAGGCAAATTCTTTAAACAGAGGAAAAATATAATTGCAGAGAAGATAAAATTACTTACAACCCTTTTATTACATCACGAATAGCTAAACCTACAGTAACAGCTCCAAAGGAATAGCTAAACCTACAGTAACAGCTCCAAAGGAATAGCTAAACCTACCGTAAGAGCTCCAAAGGAATAATATTCTATTATTATTGCGCTGTCTTTTGGAGTGTTTCAGCCATTAAAAACAGTTTAGTGGTTAGAAGTTAAAAAAATAATAAAGCTTTTATAACAAACTTTATGTGAACTGAAACTAAATAAAAATTATTAAAAAGTATCTACTTTATACTAAACAGTATCAAAAAGTAATTGCTATTTTATACTAAATTGTCATGCATCAATTACCACAATATAATTGTTTTCTGATGGTTTACTTTCAATGGGTTTATCATGGCTATGCAGGCATTTGCACAGCAGTCATTTCTTTGTTTTCTGACGGTTTACTTTCAATGGGTTTATCATGGCTATGCAGGCATTTGCACGGCAGTCATTTCTTTGTTCACTGAGCTGAAGATAGTGCTGAACATGATATCCATTGGAACCCTTGTGGTGTTCTATATTGTTGCAAATGCTCTTATATACCATCGGCATGTGAAGATTGGAGAGACAAAGTCATTGGCAACAATTGTTTTCCTATTGCTTTTTTCAGTCAGCGCCACTGGTTTTGCTCTTTTCTGGCATCTCCATGAAGGTGGGTGCTGGGGTTTAGTCGTCTTTGGAGCCATTTCAATTGCATTAACCGCTGGATTTCAGATGTGGGTACCCATTGCACATCACCCCAAGGAATGGGGAGTCCCTCTAATGCCATGGTTCCCCGCAGCTTCTATATTTCTCAACGTCTTCTTATTGAGTAGTCTGGATAAAAAATCCTATGAAAGATTCGGTGTATGGAGTCTGATATCTATCATATTTTATGTTTTCTATGGTGTGCATTCTAGCTATGATGCCGAGGCAAGGTTATCACAGCAATTGGTAGATGGAGGGACAGAAGCAGTACGAGCTACTCAGACCAAAGGGTTAGAATCGATTAAAACCGTTGGAGGTCAATTTCAAATAGAAATAATACAACTGTAATAGCCATGGTGTATGTCTGTAACTGAACCCTACAAAAGGGCTGCTCAGAAAAAAAAAAACTCCACATTTTGCTTCTTATCAATGTTCCACAAACCAACCCAGCTCTTATCTGAAAAATATCTTATCTGCTTTGGGAACTGTTCAAGAACACTAAATACAAAAGGTAATGTGACAGGAACCCCATAATTTATGAAGCCGGAGACGTGTCAATGGTGGATTTTTTTTGCCCGCACAAACAGACCAGATAAAATCTGAGAACACGGGAATATGGAAACGTAGCAATGACCCTACAAAATAAATATCCTAGCAAAGCTTAATTTTCGATGCGGTACTGTTATAACTTACGTCACGGGCTCAATTCTGGTGGAATCACAAGTCCTGTGCTTCCTCTGTGTTTTCTGGACCTGGAATAGATTATAGTCTCGAACTCGCACACGATAAATAATGTCGATTCACGTCTGCATACGCGCTTCACAGTACCCGAGCCTAAACCCTTGACATTACAGCATGACAGCTGTCCCCGTTGATTTAAAAGTTGATTGAAACGATTTAACCTAATTCTGATTGCAGCTATACGTCATAAGAGGAATTGTTAACTTCTGGTTCAAATTTGGCCAAATAAGAAGCTAAAATAGCAATTGATGTAGACCTAAATTCAAAAACCTTTTTGCCATCAATTCAATTTTACTATTGTCATAATAAAACATGTATAAGACTAATTGGCCAAAGAAGGGGTTGTCCAATTTAGCAGGGAAGAGAATACATGGGTGTGTAAATATTTTGGTTTAAGAATAAAATAAAATAATATTTAAAATAAAATTGAGGTAAAGTAGTTAATTTATTATTATTTTAATATATATAAAATTAGTAGTTAAGTTCTGGTAGCACAACACAACCAGTTGAGGATGGACTTTTTTAGCAAGAGCGATCCAGAATCAAACTTCAAAAAAGATGTTGAATCAATCTTAAAAAGAAAAATATGCTAAAAATCCAATCAACTTAAGACTGGGGCGACCTAATCAAAAAATCACAAACAACCTAACAAACAATATACTGGTCAAACTAGATTTCGGATTTACTGAATTAAAAGCCCAACAGATATGATTCCGTAGAATCTAATGCTAATGAATTTTTTATTATTTTTTACCCTAAATTTATACCCATTTGTGCATCAGGGTGACGACACGGTCATTAATAGAAAGACTACAGACTTGCGCTTAGTCCATAACTGTGCATCGGTCGACGCCACAGTCGTTGACAGAGGGACTTCAGAGTTGTGTCGAGGAAGAAACAAATCAGATGTCACAATTCACATCATCTTCACGTCATCTCTTCCACAGCATCACAGAGACCCAGACTATCATCAACTTCATTTTTGTGTGAACTCTTTCAGCCAAACAGAATAAATATAGTTATTATTATTTGTCAAATCATATGGGAAGTGTGAGAATAGATATAATGCGACAATCAACTACATGGCAAGCTAAAATTTGATGGCAATTGAACTGTATTTGGAGATTGAAAAAGCATAAGTTGAACATGAACCTAGCATTATCAGGGTGTTTAGTTATTAAAATTAAAATGGCATGTTATTCTGTAACAATCTATTTATATCTTAAAAACAATTCCTCAGGAAATGAAATGTACAATGAATTTTGTACCTTTTTCCAGCCAGCCTCAATAAATATGGTTATTCCTAGTCAAATCATATGGAATTCATATTTTCTTTTAGTTAAATCATATGAGATGTGTCCAGAAAAAATATAATGCTTACTGGGTTTAAATCTCATCTTCCTCTCAAATAAGATGTGTCTGGAATAAATGTAATGCTATTAGGTTTAAATTTCATCTTCCTATCAAATGAAAATTTGGTAAGAGACTTATGTGTTCTCATCTGCTTTTCAAACGAATTTTTTTTGGGAGGTAATGTATTTTTTCTGTTTTAAGATTTTTTTGGGCAGTGTTTTTCATTTATAAATGTAATTTTTTTTTAATTTGTTCATAATGGAATAGATGTTATCATTCTAACTTTGTTAATATAAGATTAACTATTATTAATAATTAATGAATTTGCTATTTATATTTAGTATTTATTTCTTTTGTTAAAGATTTATTAATAAATTATAATTCAAAATAAATTCACAGTTTAATCACAATGTTTAATGGAATTGTCTATACTAATTATTTATAATAAAAAAATTATATTTGGCTACTCAAAATTATGATTAACTACTCACATGACAAAAAGTTAATATGATTGATTTATAATTGTTAATATGATTGATTTATAATTTTTATACACCGAAAAATAGCTAAATTTATAATGAACCGTCAAATAAAACATGGTTGAATTATTTACATTGAACTTGTTGTTTATATTACAAATTCAATTATTTTATTAATAATTTATCAATAAAATATAATCAAATCAAATTCATAATTCAAAACATATTATCTAATGTATTATTTCATCTTATCTATATTACAAGTTCAATTATTTAAATCCAAATCAGGTTTATAATTCAATCATTAATGTCTAACTTATTATGATATAAAGAATCTATGCTAATTACTTGTAAAAATCATGACTAACGTATTATTCTAGATTCCAGCCTTTGGTTTTGGGAAAACTCAGGCCTATTCATGAAGCTATGGAATCCAACAATAGTCATAACCTCAACAACAGTGATAACCTCAGCACTAGTTTGAGTGAGATTGCCAAACCTACCCTTGCATCTGAAATTTCTCCTCACTAAAAGCCATCGGAAATGCAATTATAAATTTTACTGCAGGTGCCCAAAAACAAAGGAATATGTCAGAACCACCTATGCACGCATCTGTGTGGAAATAGACTTCAGCGCAGGATTCCCACCAGAAATAAACCTAACAAGTAAAGACTATGTGTGGAACTAGAAACTTGATTATGAAAGTGTCATCTTTAGATGTGGATCCTACTTTGAGATGGGCCATCTAGCCAAAAAATTCCCAAAAGTCTCCCACAAAAATTCTACTAGAAAGAATCACCAAAGATCTACATGGTGGAAAGGAGCATAAAAAGAACAATACACTATCATCAAGGAAGAATACTCTCCAAAAAAACTCTGAATCCCAAGAAATCGGGCAAGAAATAAACAACTCTTAAGACAAGCAGGGGAAAGCCCCACCCAACAGCGAAAAAATGAACTTGACAACCCCTCAAGCATCAACAGTTATGAGTTCGAATACCACACAAAATAAATCTTCATTTAACAACAAAGCAAATCTCATAGACCAAACTTCTTCTTCGACTATCTTCAAAAGGACGAACACAATAGATCGCGAAGCTAAGACACCAATGTCCCAAGAACCAGAATAGATCGCGAAGCTAAGACACCAATGTCCAAGAACCATAAGAGATGAAGGAGATGCAAGATGAAGTTGGAAGACATTAGAGAAAATAAAAAAGAAGCTACAACACCAATCTCACCAAGAAAGCCAGAAGCAAGACAATTAAGAACTATGAAAATTATAGGTCAAATAGACTAATTTGGTCACAATGGACCTTAACCGCCATCATCATCATCATGATATAAATAATTCATACTAATTACTTGTAAAAATTTTGACAAGTTCCACAAATAATGAAAAAATAAAAAATTGACTCATAATTTTTTATGCATATAACATTTGACTAAGTAAATTTA
This sequence comes from Pinus tabuliformis, assembly GCA_031772625.1. Classification (NCBI taxonomy): domain Eukaryota; kingdom Viridiplantae; phylum Streptophyta; class Pinopsida; order Pinales; family Pinaceae; genus Pinus; species Pinus tabuliformis. The sequence continues at coordinate 1,950,902,750 of CM062816.1, forward strand.
CAACGACTTTGTCCAATACTTTTTGAAAATAACTCTCTCTAGCATCTCCCATTCAAATAAAATTGATTCATAATTTTTATGCCTATAACATTTGACTGGCTAAATTTATGATGACCTGTCCTATACTTTTTGCAAAAAATTTAAAGAGAACGTGAAACTCCAGGCCTGACTGCAACAATCAACTGCATGTCAAGTTAAAATTGAACAGCGATTGAAACTCCATTTGGAGATTGAACTAGCATAAATGTGAGCCCAGCAATACCGGAATGTTTAATTATTAAGGTGGTTAAGAATAAAACAATGTATGTCAAGTTAAAATTGAACAGCGATTGAAACTCCATTTGGAGATTGAACTAGCATAAATGTGAGCCCAGCAATACCGGAATGTTTAATTATTAAGGTGGTTAAGAGTAAAACAATGGACAAGTCTATAGAGGTGGAGAAATTGTTTGGGCGGTTAGTTTTGGTTTGAATTTGGGTAAATTTTTTTGGAAAAAAAATGTTTAAATTGTGTTTTGAAAATTGCCCTAGATTCATTATTTTAAAAAAAGAAACATTTTTTAATCTAGATTTATAAAAATCTCTAAAATTTTCATAATTTAAAAAAAAAAAAAGTACCTGAGAAAACTAAATGTACTTGGGCATTGTACAAAATAGCAAAATTTGATTCAAATTCAAGACCAACATAGTTATGGAACCACCATGATGAATGTACCTTTACCGCACTCAAATTATTCATTAGTACAGCGTTTGTAATGGGAACTGAAAGTAGCGATTAAAGAAATGGCTGAAGTCAAAGGGATGATCAAAGTGGGAACTTTTATGTTCTCAACTTATTCATTTGTTAGTACGGCATTTGGAATGGGAACTCAAAGTATAGATTAAAGGAAGACCTAAATTCAATGTAGGATAAAAGTGGGAATCTATGAGAAATCGAATTGGTTTGAATAACCTTTGTTATTATAGTTTTATGCTTCAAGTTGGTCATTATTAATACAGCTCCTGTGATGGGAATTCAAAGTATTAAAGAACGACTTAAAGTCAAGGTATGAGAATTGTGGGAATCTAAGAAAATTATAATTGCCTTCACTAACCTCGTTGGATGGCACTTGCCTTTTTGTGTTAGGACCATATATTATTAGTTTATGTCCTTTTAAATTAAAATATGCATGGTGTTTAAGATTTATCTTAGGGAATAGATTGAATAATATAAGTATTTCTTAGTAGTCTCATTTGATTTGATTGGGGTGTGGATATGTCCTGTTCTCTCAATATGACTTGAATTAAAATATTTTAAAGTTATGAAACTAGATTAATAGTATTACATAATAAGAATAGAGTCAAATAGTTAAATTTGAAATAGATATATTTTATTAAATAAAATTTTTGTATAACAAAAAAATAATTATTTTCAAGTAATTTTAAATTAAAGTATAGTATAAATTTTTATTATATATATATATATATATATATATATATATTTAATTTTCAATTTTTTTTTTATAAATATAATTAAATATTTATTTGTTACCTATGTTTATATTTATTTATAATTTTATATTTTTAAAATGTTTTTTGTCATTAATTATTATTATTATTATTATTATCATCATTTAATTTTAAATTTTTTAGCGCCACGATTTTACTGTTAAGTCTATAAAAACATACATATTCTACCTTTCTGGTTTTGACCCTGTAACTTAAAAAAACACATATTCTTAATCATTAAACCCACTCAAACTATATATAAATAAACTTTATTAAATACCTACACATCTTTCTTTTATTCACTTAATTAATTAATTATTAATTATTAATTTATATTTTTTTAATTTATAAAGTTAATAAAAAATACTTTTCCTTTCCTATATATATTATAATAATAAACACTTTATAAAATACCAACCCATCTTTTCCTTTCACATATATTATGATAATAAAAACTTTATAAAATACCCACACATCTTTCCTCAGTGTTATATTCAAAGTTATTTTATATATTGTTTCACTTTAGGAATTTTCCCCAATTTATTAAATTAGGAAAACCATAATTTGATAATCAATTAATTATTCATTTAAAAAAAATGCAATTAATCACCATATTATAATCCATTATAATTTTATATATTAAATCAAATCGTTAAATTATTAAATTTACATAATAGTGGGTTAACAACGTGTTTCCAATCCTTACTAATTTTTAATACTATTTTCAATACGTTTGCACATATATAAGAATGATATGTCAATCTTTGTGGTGAACAAAGTAATATATATGTAATTTAATGTTATATATACATGGGGAAAACTGATTAACATGACTTCACTTAATATTTAGCCTATGCTCTTCGCTTTAAAAGAAAGATTTCATTTATGCCCTTTATATTTTTAGACCAATGTGATTTTCGTAGTAAGATACTTTACCAAAAAAAATTATATCCCGTATGTTCTTAAAATTAAAAAATAGATTTCGTTTATGTTATGGGTTCCAAAGTATTTATTTATATAAATGAGAATTTTGGAATTTTTTTAATTACTTTTTTCCCCAAAATTTGTAAGGTCTATGTATTCAATTTATAAGACAGTTTTGTTTATGGAATAAAATATTTGTTTATTAATAAAAATTTTATTTTTAGAGTAAAGGAGGTCTACGTATTTATTTTTTTATTTGAAATTGTAATTTCCCAAAAAAAATACATGTTTTTAATTTAGATGATTGGAAGGAATGATTGTTATTTTTCTCACCTAAGTTCAATTCCCACATATAAACATGATAATTTTTGTTATAGTAGCTTCTAAACTTCATTGTTAAATTTGATTAGTTCCTATAGTATGTAAAAATGAAACAAATAGTTAATGTTATAAACACTTGTTTAAGAAATTGAAATATTTAATTATGACTCTTTATAATTAAATTTTTTTATTATAAAAATAATAATGGCCAATAATTTAAAAGTCTATGATTATAAATACTTATAATATGTTTAATTTAAAAGTGTGATTATAAATACTTATAATATGTTTAATCTATATATAATTTAAATGGAAGTATTTTTTAATTATATTTTTTAGGTTTATTTAATATTTTTATATGAAATTGGGGCGATTATTATGGTGGTATGCTAGGGTTCTGAAAACCCTACGATGGCACAGACTGCGCAGCCTGCACATTCCCTGCTCTCTGCTGCACGATCGCCTGGCACAAAGTAACAACCCTTCCTGGTCTACCAGCGCAGCAATGGAGTTTTCCCAGGGGGGCCTCAAAGCCCTCCCCTACGCCCAACCGCGAGCCTCCAGCGCAACCAAGCTCTCTGTTCTCAGAGCCAGTACAAGAAGATGAGGTCCACGAAGGCTCTCCGCGGCACAACAAGACAAATACGACCACGCACCAGACAGAAGAAAACGAAGAGAAACCAGAGGAGAAATCAGAAACAGAGGAACAACGCAGGGTCACATCGAAGACCTGCAAACCAGTGGCTGCTGAAAGGCCCAGAATAGAACTTCCCAGCCATAAGACCAAGGCATGGCCAGGATGTAACTCGATAGTGGTAGATGCCTCTGGGGCCTCAGGTGGTTTGGCCATTGCATGGAACACTCAAGCGATTGGGCTGATAGACATCCATGCGACGCAACACATTATTCAAGCCACCTTTCATATTCTGGGTACCAACATCCATGGTCATCTAACCAACGTTTATTTTCCTCAGATAGCTAGCACCAAAACAGCTGTTCTAAAGACAATTGCAGAGCTCAATGTCAACAGAATCCACCCTCTCTGGATCATGGGGGGTGACTATAACATGATAACCAAGCTAGAAGAAAAGAAAGGTGGGCGAGCTAAGCTGGAACAGGCAGATGCCCACTTCAAAGAATTCATCCTAAATAACTCTCTAATTGACATGCAGTTTTGCAATGGCATGCATACGTGGAGCAATCGAAGAACAGGAAAACAACAAATCGCATCCAAACTTGACAGATTCCTGATCTCTGACAACATGGTACATCTTGGGGGAGATATTTCTTCATCAATTCTCCCTTACTCAGGATCGGATCACTGGCCTATTGCCCTCCAATGGCAAAGACCAGGTGATGTCACAAGGCGACCTTTTCGCTTTGAAGCCTTCTGGCTTTCACACCCCGCTTTCAAAGACTTCATCAGATCTACTTGGATCTCTTTCCCTCAGCCAGATGGTTCCAAAATGTATCAGTTTCAGCAAAAACTCAAATTCCTCAAAGGCCAAATCAAGCGCTGGAACAAGGAGACATTCAGCAACATCTTTCAAGCGCAGCAGGAGTTAAACAAGGAAATGAAAGATCTCCAGCAACGCGTCATCTCAGGGGGACATAATGAAGAAACCCTTGCTCAGGAACAACGCATACATAACCAATGGGAGGAGAGAAGAAAGCAGGAGGAAATTTTATGGAAGCAAAAATCAAGGATCAGATGGCTGAAAGAGGGAGAGAGGAACACCAAATTCTTCCATCGAACCACAATTCAGCGAAGAATGCACAATACCATCTCGTTCATTCAGAATCCAGAAGGGGAGAGAGTGGAAAATCATGCGGAGATTGAGCAGGAGTTTCTTAGACACTTCCAGCAGGTTCATCTAGAGCCCCAAGTGGATAGGAGGCCAGCTATAGACAAAATCATTTCAAATGTGCCTAAAATCATCACAGCAGAGCATAACGAACTCCTTCTATGCCCTATCACGCAACAGGAGGTGGACATAGCCATGCACCAACTCAAGGAAGGCAAGGCCCCCAGCCCAGATGGTTTCACTACAACATTCTTCCACTCCTTCTGGGAATTGATAAAAGAAGAAGTCTGGCTTGTGGTGGAGGAATCGCGCACCCTTCATTGGCTTTTACCCTCACTCAACTCAACTTTCATTGCGCTAGTACCCAAAGAAGAGAGCACCAGAACTCCGGACAAATTTCGTCCAATTGCGCTCTGCAATGTAATATATAAAGTGATTTCCAAGGTTATCGCCAACAGGTTAAAGCCCTTACTGCCCTTGCTCATCTCGCCGGAGCAGTCGGGTTATGTGGAAGGCAGACAGATTCTGGATGGCATCATTCTCTCTCATGAAATCATACACTCTCTCAAGCATTCCAAACAAGCAGGTATGATTCTCAAGCTCGACCTCTCAAAAGCTTTCGATAAGCTCAACTGGACTTATATACAAAAAATGCTAAATGCTTTTGGTTTCTCGCCTATGTGGGTGCGGTGGGTTATGAGCCTTATCTCTTCCACTTTCTTCTCCATCCTCATAAATGGTATCCCTTCCCATCCTTTCAGCCCTTCTAGAGGAATCAGGCAAGGCGATCCTCTATCCCCTTTCCTTTTCGTGCTCATGGCAGAAGGCCTGGGTCGCCACATCAAGCAAGCCCTTCTCTCTCAGCATCTCAAAGGCTTATCCATTCACAATCTGCCAGCTATATCCCACCAACAATTTGTGGATGATAACATGCTCTTTGGGTACCCCTCTGTTCAGGAAGCTGCTCAGTTCAAAACCCTGCTGGAAGATTTTTCAGAAGCCTCAGGCACCAATATCAATAAGGCTAAATCGCATATTTACTTCTTCCATACCCTCCCTATTACCCAATTTGCTATCGCTCGAATCCTGGGCTTCACCATTGGCTCTCTTCCCTCTAAATACCTGGGAGCCCCCCTCATTGCCTCTGCCCTAAAGCACGCATCCTGGCGTGAGCTCCTTGAGAAGCTTGAATCCCGCCTAAGTCTCTGGACTCATAGAGCCCTGAACATTGCTAGCCGTTTGGTGCTAATCAAAGCGGTCCTTCAGGCAATGCCTCTTTACCTTTTCTCTATATTAGCAGCACCCAAGTGGGTAATAAAAAAGATAAGAGCTCTTCAGCGCAACTTCCTCTGGGGCGCTTCAGGAACAAATCGCAAATGGGCTTTGGTAAGGTGGACCACTGTCTGTAAGCCAAAAGAACAAGGGGGCATAGGTATAAGGGATCCCAGTCACAGCAACACAATCATGTGTGCAAAGATTTGGTGGCAATGGTTAACTGCACCCAACAAGCCTTGGGCGAACATCTGGACTGCCAAATATGCCAACCTCAGACCGCAGGAAGACCTGATCAGATATATCCCCACAGCTAAAGGCTCTCTCATTTGGACAGCGGCTAAACAACATTACTTAATGATCCAGCAACATAGTTTCTGGGAAGTGAGAAATGGTCGAACGGCGCGGTTCTGGATGGATGCGTGGAACTAGCTACCGAAGCTCTACAGCACACTTGATCAGACTCCAAACCATTACAGGGAAGGGCAGCTACAAGAAGAGGTATGGCAGAATTGGACCCAGGAAACTGAACAGGGATACAGACAATGGAAGCACAACAATCATATAATTGAGAACGTAGATCAGCACACTCAACAGCTTCTGGAGAAGGAGCTTCAAAATCGACGGATCAGATACTCGGAGGACAAGGACATTCTGAGATGGGGCTACTCACCCAGGGGAACCTTTACTACAAAAGAGGCTTACAAAATCATATGCTGGAACCTAGAGCCCCTAGATCCCTTTTGGAGCAGATTATGGGCCATAGGCATTTGGCCCAAAGTCTCCCTCTTTCTCTGGTTGGTTGGGCACCGGAAAATCCTCACTTAGGACAATCGCAGACGAAGAAACTTTCATGGACCCTCTATGTGCATCAATTGCAAATCCTAGGAGGAAACCTTTCAACACCTCCTAAGCTCATGCTCTCTTGCCAATCAATTATGGGAGAAGGCTAGCTTTCGGTGTCAGAGAAATTGCCGAGGGATGGGAGACATTCTTGACTGACCGTGCCAATGGAAACAAAACCCCTACAAAAGTGGAGTTCTCAATCACTTATGGAGGATAATTCCTGGTCTCCTCATCTAGACTATCTGGAAAGAGAGGAATAAGTGCATATTTAAGGATCAGAGCACTCCGGGTGAAATTCTATGGGGAAACTTTTGCCATAACCTCAAGGAGACCCTGGCGCTTCGCAATTGGGCACAGGATGACTTCCCCTCCACAGCAAATGAGATAACCATCTAGGCTAATTGGAATCTGCAACTCCCACAGGGCACTCACTCTCCTCCTCCGTCTGTGCGCAACAACAGTAGAAAGGACTCCTGGACACCTCCCCCAAAGAACACCATCAAGCTCAATTTTGATGGCACTTCTAAGGGAAATCCAGGGAATGCAGGATTTGGGGGTATTTTCAGAAATCATAAAGGTTCCCCCATCCATATTTACTTTGGAAAGTTAGGCTGGGACACTAACAACTCAGCAGAACTGGAGGGGCTTTGGCAAGGGCTTCTCCTTTCTAGGTGTCTCAACTTACAACCCCTGGAAGTAGAAGGTGATACCCAAATTCTCATCAACATGGCAAAACAACTGCAACATGGGACTCAGGCGAGGAAATTAGCCAAGAGCTAGAGGCTTGAGGCTAGGCTGGAGGCCCTAGAACAGTTTCTCCACAACAATCAAGCCATTGTCTTCAATCATGTTAAACGGGATGGTAACAAGGTTGCTGACCTCCTAGCTAATTGGGGAGTGGAGGCGGAGCACACTATACTCTCTGGTCCCATAAATATTATTCATAATTATGATCAAGCCCAGGAATGCTATGCTCTGGTTCAGAAGGACGCAGCTCCCCCGGATGCGGGTGACTGAAGCGGTTTTAAACTTGACAGGACTAGGGTGGGGTGAGGCGGCTTGAAACCTGGCCACCCAGTACAAGGTGTTAAATATTGGCGATAGGAGTAACGCATGGCATGCATTCGAGCAGGTGTATTACATCCCCCCGTCAGGTGCTTCAGGCTCATTCTCTCTGCCCACTGCAACGAATTCTCCCTCCACACGCTGCTACTTGCAAGGGATGACGGCGTTAATCAATGCTGAAGTTATGAATGTGGTTTTGCATGACAGGTTTGGCAAGTTTAAGGGGTGGCAATGCCCTGCACTCAAGCTCACTCCTTGCGAATTGTTTGTTTGGGATCATCCCATCGCCTCTGTTCGAACTCCGGTTCTTTCAGAAGTTTCTGAGCCCTTGATAAGGAAGCTCGGTTTGGCCTTCCAAGAGCAGCTCCTTTGGCACATTTCTTTCCATGGGAGGGCTTTGGGTCTAAGTCTGAAGATTATCGGGTTGGTTTATTATCTTGTTTTCTCTGTCCCAGCCGCTAGCTCCTCTGGAATGCGTCTGAGTATTCCGTCTACAGTTCGCGTCCCCCTATTCCACAATTTCATCTTCCACCCAGTCTTCAAGTTGGGAGGGAGGGAGATTGGTCCAGGCAATCTTTTTGGTATTCTTAGGCATTCTCCAGGGTCCCCGAACATTTGTTGTTCTGAGCACCAGGCGGACTGCAACCTTCCCATTACCCCTTCTTCAATGGCTCGTCTTTGTCAGAGAATGGGATGTCGTAGAGGGCAACCTCGGTGCACTCCAACTGGTTCTTCCTTGGACTCGCCCGCCCCCACCAGTGAACTCTTCTCTGGTCGTTATCCTGGAACCCGAAGTGGGCACGGGAGACGGCAGGCTTCCAGCCATTATCGTGGGCCTCCATCCTCGAAAGGCTCTACCATCTTCACATTCAACAGCTCTTTACATCTGTTATCGGGAAAACTAGTGTCTATGCAGAGCTGCTAGTCCCACTAAGGCTGGTAGCTACCTTAGAAACAAACAAACTAAAAACTACTTTCGTTTTCCTTTATGAGAAATATATAAGAGGGGAATAAGGAGACCAACCTCTATCTTGCGCTTGGTTCCTTGCTCAATTCCTCTCCCTTCTGATAGGTCGTCGCCACTCGCTTCCTCGTCTACCTAGATTCAAAGAGCACCTGTAGAATCAAAGCAGCATGACACTATCCAAGAACATAGATCTATTATCTTAAACAATATAGAACCAGATATATATTGACCACACAAAAGCATATAACATCAATCATACAAGAATGTGGAGGAAAACTTGAATAGCTGTATTGATAATCAAGAAAGAGCAAAGAGGATTACAACCAATTGTTCTAACCCAGCATCATCCTCTCAGCAAGAAAGCCCTTCTTCACCTCATGAAAAGCTTAGATCACCCAACACTATGATATTGCACCAAGAGACCAACAACACTTCCTTACAAGATACAAAATTCCAGCCTCTGGATCTCTGGGATGAGGGATCCATATATAGATGTTTGCAAGGGGGGTGAGTCAGCTTTTGAGATTTGATTAGTGTCCTCTCTCTGATAGTTCTTGATTCCACATGGAGATTGATGATCTCTTACTCATCCCTCGGCGAATGTAGAGAGGCAAGTGTCACAGGAGAAGTTTCTGAAAGATTCCATGGTCCTCCACCTTGCGGATTGACCTTGCCATTTGTCCACTCTAGCCCATCGCACCCCATAGAAGGGCTTTTCAACATGCATCGCACCTACTGTGTGTATTCAGGTGGGATGCAATGCACTTTGACCATGGAGCAAGTGAAATGGTCCAGTTTTGACTAGTTCTGAGTAGTTTTTTCATGGAGAACTTCTGGGAGATGTTGTAATCAGTTGACCTTTTTTTGCTAGGGGTTGGAACAACACCTTTAGGGACTTAGGAGCCCTTGGTTTATGGACATTTATGATTGGGTTTGTAGTGCCCAAAAATGTCTATAACAGTTGCCCCCTAAAGCATGAGGTCGTTAGTCTTTTGATGTCGGGTGAAATGATTTATCATGAGGATCCGAAGTTTTTCAAGCTGGAAGGCGACCTGTAATAAGATACAACGAAATACATTATCTTCATAAGATTTTCATGATCTAGCTGAGGCGGGCATTCCCATGCTCAACTTTATAAATTCATTTTCATGTACATGAGACAGACAATCGTCTGAGTGTAGACTGATGATTCTAGTAGAGCCATCATCCCTTAGATTGGATGATTATCTGTGCAGCAATGGTGTACATTTGATGTCTTTATTTTCTTGAATATATATCGCAGCCCGGATGGATGAAACTAGATCTGGGGTCTTCAATCTTGTTCGATCTTCACTCAAAGTACAAGTCGATCCATGTGAGAGATGTTCTGGAGTCGAACATGGAAAGACATCGCCTGATTACCAGCCAGTGGTGTAAGCTGTTAACAGGCGTGAGAGGAATCACTGATAATGATGATGACCCTCAAGGTACTACAGTACAATTCACGTGGTGTGAATAAGGGACTTGGCGTCGAACACAACGCAAAATATTTCGGTCGAAGGCCATTGATGTAAACCTGTCGCCGTATGTGAGAAACTTGCCGTTGAGGCATGCAAGCTTCAAAGTACTAAAAGGGTTGTTCCTAGATCGACTTCCTAGATAATGAGATGATGTCGACAAGAAGTGATCCGTCATAGGAGGGCCTTAGTGAATCCCACATTATTGACACGGAATGGAGCAAATGATTTTAATAGAGGTGAAAACGATCTGATGATATAAGGTTCAGGGTGGCGGTCATGAAAGAATGGAGCGTAAATGTATTGCAGTGGACGAGACACAGGTGAATTCTCTGAGCGACTTCTCTTGAACATATCGGCGACACTGACATGATGGATTGGTAGCGTTAACCCCAAATATGGATGGTGTGATGGACCAATGGTGATATGACCAGTGAACGGAACAACCCAACCTGACTCGAATGTGGAGTGAAAGTGTCATGTTCAAGAGCGACTTGCTACCAATAAAGTTTCTTCAAGTTTTCTTCCCAATTTTTCCCCAGTCATTGCTGACCAGTAGCTCTTTATTTTTGTCAAGCTTGAGGAGGATAACATATGCGTGTTCTATAATTTTCCCTTCGGGCAAAACCATCGCTATGTTTTAACGAGCCTAGTGATAGTGAAACTCATTCTTGTGTATATGGACAAGTTTGTCGCTATTCAGTTTTAACGACAAAGATAACTCGGTCCTTTTCAATTTTAGAGAGTTTGAAAAGGGACGTAAAAAAAAATTCCAATAATCCTTTTTCGTCATATAATCCCTTGAGTCTGAAAAAGTATAAAATAATACAAAAGGGATGATTTTTCGGTATTTTTAACGAGCCGAACTGAACAAGCGCTCAATCTTTTTGTGTAATAATCCCTCAAGTCCAAAAAGATTAAAATCCAAAGGAGGGATAGCACTTCCGGTCACTTTAACGAGATGGAGAGGCCAATTGCTCGGAAATCTTTTCATATTTTACGAGTCAGTTGAAAAGAGCTTAAAGGAGACTCATTTTTTGAGGAACGAGTGATAAATTCGGGTAGCAGCTAATTCTAGGTAAGGTTTGGAATTTTCCAATCACGGCAGTGTCGCAAGGATGGCTAACAGGATCACTCTTCGCAGCTGTTCCTCAAAAGGGTAAACAATCAAATGGAGGTGAATGATCGGCCAATACAGAGTGGAGGTGATGATGAGAACACGACCAAGGCTACAAAGGCTGATGATAATGCATTCACAATGGTTATTTACCGGAAATTGGTTCATTTTTTAATGAGCTTAAACTCTGGGAGAACATTTTCTCATTTTTTAAGTTTATTTTTTAACGAGCTTGAATTCTGAGTTAAAACTGCTCGAGGCAGGTTTATTTTTTAACGAGCTTGAACCCTACAGTAACACTACTCGTGATAAGTTTGCATGCCCCCAGCATAATAACGCAAATCGAGGTGCATGCCCCCCAAGCTTCATTAAATTCATCTCGGTGGTTGGAATGAAGGTTTACCTTTGAGATTTAATGAGGTCGACACGAGATAAGAACCATCCTTGGAATCCACCATATTTATAGTATTTGATAGAAAATCAAAAACAGAAGGATGATTAAGGTTGCTGGAATAATCTTCGTGGTAATCCGGAAGATGGGAGTGATGGTGGTAATCTTCCCATGGTGCCTCTACTATCATCATTGATTGAATGATTCCTTTGTCTGTAGAATGTACATGCGACCAAGGATCTGAAGAGGTGCCATATTCCTTAGACCTATCTATCCAAACGCTTGATGAGCATTGATTTGGGTTTGCCCCCAGGCCAAGAAAATTGATTGCTACAATATTTCTAAAATGGTGATGATCCATGCTGACAAAATTTTTAGGAATCTTCTGAATCCATTAGATATACAAGATTTCATATTGCAGGTTTCCACTGTGGCCACTTCCGCCAGATTACTCGGAGGCAGTAGGGCAAAAGTACCCATTAAGGCAGGGTCTTTTAGGAGGCCTACTCCAATATTTTGAAGCAAATGATTGCTTCCATATATCATTGGAATGCTTCCCGTAACTTGTGAACTGTTGGGGAGAAATGTTTGTTGGTCGACGATTGTAATTCTTCCTTGGAAGGGAAATGCAATCTTCCTGAAGTAGGTGGACACAACTGTAGCCATGGCATATATCCACGACCTTCCCAGTAGGATTTTGTAATCGAGGTTTCCATTGATTACCTCAACATCAATTTCTACTATTTTGCCCCCCAGTTCAACTTGCAAGTTACTTAAAATCCCGTATGGAGTGTATGATCGTCCATCAAATGCTTTTAACATCATTGACAATCGTGACAAGGGTGGTGAGCCTAAATTTTTCCAGCAACTCATCGACATAATACATGTAGATGCCCCCTCATCAATAATTGTTCGATGAACAGTTTTGTTGAGGGCTTTCACTTGAATAAGGAAAGCTAGTTGAGCTGGTAACTGAGGGTCATATCCTTTGTGATTAAAGGATACAAGATTGGAATCTCTTGGGTCAATCCCACCTATTACTGATAATAGAGCCTTCTTTTGGGAGGGGCAATTTTGCGGTACCTCAAGTGTCGACATAGCGGACGACGATTGGGCCAGGTCCTCTACTATATTATAATTCTGTGCTACTTTGGCATGAGGATTAAATGTCAATTTGTGTACTGCTCCCTTTGGCAGCTTTATCGTTAGCTTAGGAATGATAGGTGGCACAACTTCGGTTGAAGTTGTCGTCGAACTACTCAGTTGATCAGTAGCCTTGTTGTTCGACAGCTGTGGATTCCCGTAATCTTTATTCCTTGTCAAAGCATCATTTTGCTGATTTGAGATAGACAACATAAGCACTTGGGATCGGGAAGCATTGTCACTAGCAACCAGATTTGTTCCTGGATTTGGAAATGTATCAGTCAATACCACCGAGGTTTTTGAATTCTTGAAGAATTTTCTAAGCTCAACTTTATATGGACAATCTCTTGTCCAATGATCCTCATCACATATAAGACATGGACGATTTGGTTTCTTATCTCCAGAAGGATTTGCAGAATATTTTTCAGGTGACGATTCCTCCTGTTTCTTCTTCTTCCGTTTGTTTTTCTTCTTGCCTCCTAGTTGCTTGGTTTCTTTGCCTTTGTTAGTTGAGACGACATTTACTTCCGAGGCGAGAAGTTCTTCTTTTGAATTTTGACTAGAAATCTTACGGGCTTTTTTAGATGTAGCCTTTGTTGATTTCGTGTCTGTCGTACCAATCATGCCATCGCTAGCATGAGAGTCATTGTTCGATTTAGGAGGAGGAGGAACGGAAAATTCCTGTCTGGGAGCGTCAGGGATTTTATCCCCAGCGGAGTCGCCATTTTGTTATCAGGAAAACTAGTGTCTATGTAGAGCTGCTAGTCCCACTAAGGCTGGTAGCTACCTTAGAAACAAACAAACTAAAAACTACTTTCATTTTCCTTTATGAGAAATAGATAAGAGGGGAATAAGGAGACCAACCTCTGTCTTGCGCTTGGTTCCTTGCTCAATTCCTCTCCCTTCTGATAGTTCCTCGCCACTCGCTTCCTCGTCTACCCAGCTTCAAAGAGCACCTGAGAATCAAAGCAGCATAACACTATCCAAGAACATAGATATATTATCATAAAAAATATAGGACCAGATATATATTGACCACACAAATGCATATAACATCAATCATACAAGAATGTGGAGGAAAACCTGAATAGCTTTATTGATAATCAAGAAAGAGCAAAGAGGATTACAACCAATTGTTCTGACCCAACATCATCCTCTCAGCAAGAAAGCCCTTCTTCACCTCATGAAAATCTTAGATCACCCAACACTATGATATTGCACCAAGAAACCAACAAAACTTCCTTACAAGATACAAAATTCCAGCCTCTGGATCTCTGGAATGAGGGATCCATATATAGATGTTTGCAAGGGGGGTGAGTCAGCTTTTGAGATTTGATTAGTATCCTCTCTCTGATAGTTCTTGATTCCACATGGAGATTGATGATCTCTTAGTCATCCCTGGGCGAATGCAGAGAGGCAAGTGTCACAAGAGAAGTTTCTGGAAGATTCCATGGTCCTCCACCTTGCGGATTGACCCTGTCATTTATCCACTCTCGCCCATCGCACCCCGTAGAAAGGCTTTTCAACATGCATCACACCTATTGTGTGTATTCAGGTGGGATGCAACACACTTTGACCATGGTGCAGGTGAAATGGTCCAATTTTGACCAGTTCTGAGTAGTTTTTTCATGGAGAACTTCTGGGAGATGCTGTAATCAGTTGACCTTGTTCTTCTAGGGGTTGGAGCAACACCTTTAGGGACTTAGGAGCCCTTGGTTTATGGACATTTATGATTGGGGTTGCAGTGCCCAAAAATGTCTATAGCATCAGCCCCGGATAACTGCCCACACATCCGTGTTTTTCTATGAAACAACTCAGCTGGAAGGTTCAAATTCTCATCCAGGGGGCTTGGGAGTAGTTGCTGGTCCTTCCTCTGCAACTCAATTCGGCATTGGAGTGGCGCCGCTGCAGGTTCAGGAAGCCCGAGGAGGCAGCACTCAGGATGCTAAGATGGTGCCAGTGGATCCCGGGCCCTCCAATCAGATCGCTGCTCCTGTTGATGATGTGCCAGAGTTCGGTTGGTGCCAGATCATGGAAGAACCGCCTGCTGACTAGTTTGTTCTCGCTGACGTGGGTTTGTCTTTTGGTTTTGTAATGGTTTATTTTGAACATGTCTACTATAGTTCTGTTGTAGAAAGGCGATGGTCTGCCTATGTTTTTGTTGTTTGGGTTCATGTGGTTCTCCAGAAAAGCTTCATACCGATCCCCTGCGTGGGGTCTGCTACTGGTTTCACATCTGCTTTCTTGGGAATTTTGGCTCTTTTCAGAGCAATGCACTGACTTCAGTCCTTATGTTAATATTTTTCCTCTTTTTTAATAGATTTAACCTTACTCAGCAAAAAAATAAAAATAAAAAATAAAATAAAAAAATAAAAAATAAAAAATAAAAAATAATATTTTTATATGAAATTTTAATTATTATTTAATATTTAGGTTGTGATTAAAAAATGTTTTCTTGTATAAATTTATTTTAATTTTAAAACATAATAAGTATTAATAAGGATGGACAAATCAAAGTAAGAATTTATATATATTTATTGAGGTTAAGATGGATTTATGTTGGTTTGTGTCATCATTTTATTATAATTATTATTATTATTAAAAAGCTAATATTGTTATGTACAAAAAATCTATTAAATGACAAAAATAAAATTAATCATTTCTTAAAACATTTAAATAACAAACTAAATCTCCACAATGTTGAATAATTTTATAATAATTTTACAACTTTTTCTATTTCCATTAACAAAATCTTTATCCAAGTGTTATGTAAAAAAAAAAAAAAACTAGGATAGGCAACCCTTATATGACAAGAAGTATAAAATTCCTAGAAAATCATTAGGGATGCCTCCAATGAATCCTTAGAAATCCAAGGAAACAAAAATATGCAAAACCTTAATTAAAAGGAAAAGAAATGCACTACATAAAGAGAAAGAATGAGAAGCTTCTACACTTATCAAATCTAGATCTTAGGAGATTGTAGAGGTAACTTTTGAATCATAAAACTAATGAAAATAATATGGTTCCCTTAAATGATTAGAAATCCTACCTCAAATATATTTATGAATCTTCTACATTTCAAAGGTTTTTACAGAGGATGAAGTGTTTTATATAGAACACATACAATTTCGAGTTAAACAACTTGTAAAAAGGAAATATAAGGAGATTAAAGGGTATGATGTTAGGATCTTAAAAACTAAAGGCCCTATCCTTATGCCCCACATACACAAGCTCTTCAGTTTAATAGTTAAGGATGGCTTCCTTAAACCCTACTACCTAGACTCAAAAATTTTTGTTCCTATCTTCATAATTAGGTATAAAGTAATCCCTCTAATTATGGAACCATTATGATTAACCCTAACTCATCCATCCCATGTACAAGTATTTCAGAAAATAAGATTAACAAATGTCTCGATATCCATGGACAAAGAGCTAAAGGTCAAGCTCGCTTTAGAAACTACCATTTAACTATGGACCAACGTATTATGTTGGGAATCATTATGGAGGAGTATCGTAATAAAAACCCAGTCTTCCTTGTTGTTTCATTTATTTTAGATAATATTTTCACACAATACGAAAGAGAAATTTTTGTAATAGGTTAGAAGAGATAAACAATTCTTTTGAGTTGAAAGTAATTGTAGTAAGGAAATATGAGAGTATTGTTGCCAAGTTTAGGAACGCTGAGGGATGGTCAAAATAATTGACCATAATATAGGAGTCAAGAAAGTTTGTCCCCTATCTCCTACCCTCTTTGGCACATGAATTATTAAGTTGGAATATTTGTTGGAAGATGTTGGTTGAACTAATTCAACTCTTGTTGGTATAGTTGCCATCTTTCTTCTTTATGATAACAATATTGTTCATTGATCTAGATTTGATCATTGTATTGATTTTCATCCATACCAATTCTTTTAAACTAGAGAAAGTGGAGGAATCAACTCACAAGACCATTTTTAAAGGTGTTTTAGTGTTTTCTTCTCAATGATGTACGAAAAGAACCCACTTAAGATTGTGGATGACAAACAATCTCAACAATATAAATGGTTGTTAAACATTGTAGATTTGCAACAACTAATAGAAGCAAAACATACCAAAGTCTGGATCTATGCTACAATCATAGTTAAACAGAGAAAAGAAAGAGTAATAACTCCAAACATACAATGGAAACCAGATATGTAAAGAATACTTTTATAATAACACCTGTGAAGAGAACAGATAAATGTTATAGTCCCTCTCTATGCGATGGGTTCTTGGCTATCCTCAAACGTTTCTAGCTTTTGTAGAGTCTCTCTCCTCTATAATGCATAAACTCAACGAAAATATGGTGTAAGACAATGAAAATAATCAGAGTTACAACAATGAGTGCAACAATGAAATTAATCAAAAGTAAATAATGAATGGAAAACCCTTCTATTTATAACAAAATATTGAGTTATCCTCAAATAATGAGCAATAATAAAATATTATTGATCTCATTCTTGGAATAACCACCTAGAATATTTTATTATATTTGTTTAGGAGGGAAAAATTATTTAAACTTTTATTTAGAAATAATAAATAAATAAATGATTTATTTATTATATCAAGGAATTAGTTAAGGAATAATAAACAAATAATGATTTATTTAATTATTCCTAAGGGATTTAGTCAAACTTAACAAATAATAGTAATTAATTAATGATTATTTAGTTATTCTTGGAGAAAAATAAGATAAATAATGATTTATCTGTTTATTTTTCATGATTGGGTCAAATGTGACAAAGAATAATAATAAAACAATGATTTAATTAATTATTCCTAGAAGAAAATCAAATAAATAGTGATTTATTTAATTATTCTTCATGGGTTTAACTCTAAATTACATAATAAAGGTGGTTTATTAGGTAATTTCTCAGAGTGAAAGCAATTTTACAAGGGTAAAATTGGCTTTACATGGTATACTTCGATCCATCTAGTAACTTAGGCTAGATGATCACTTTTTGGTGATAACAGATTGGCCCCCGATGTACGAGTGTTAGGATAAAAAAGTATGACTGGAGTATGTTGTAAAGACACAATCACTTAGACAACACAAGGGAGTCAAGGGGGAGAGAGAGAGAGAGAGAGAGAGAGAGAGACCAATGAAGCTGAATTGAAAGAGGATAGGGACAGAGGGGGCGAGACTAATGAAAGTCTCCTTTTACGTTTGCAGTACCAAACCTCAATGAGGTGGGGGAGGCATACCCATACCTACCGAGATAACTTAGTAAAAAAATAATGGTTCGCCCAGAAATATGAAACTGAGCAATAAAGTACATGATGAATGGTATATGACATGCATGCATAACAGAGCCAAAAAATAATACAATCTGTCCCATATACATAATGCACCTGGTTAAAACATGAGCTAGGAATCAATACAATAATATCTAAGTATATGAGATACAATGCCCCTTCCCTCAAGAAGTGGTTGGGAGGGAGGGTAGAACAACCAAAGAATCCCTACTGAACAGGGAAGGGCTCTGCAAAACTGAATGGATCATTTGAAGGAGACGTGTATGTTATGGACATTGCAATCGGTAGGGATTGAACACATCAACTCTGTGGAACTACATCTAAGGCTGTAGCATAATGGATATGAATCCGAGCATGTGGGGGGCTACTTGAAGGGACACCCCCTCATGAGGTCTGAAACATCTCACACACACTTGGGAATCACTAGTATAATCTGTTGCATCACTGGACCATCAAATGTATGGATCACGAACATGAAACGACCAATTCAAAGGGAAATAATGAGACCCTCTACTTGATCTAAGGTGTCGAACAAGAATGGAAGATGGAATCGAGATACACCACCCTCTATGCCAATGTTCTAGAATAAATGAGCTGATGTTGACATAATAAGGCCCGCGATGGATGAGGCAATGAGGATCCTCAACTAAAGCATGAGGTAAAATAGTATGGATTGACACCAAGGATAATGGGGAAATGGGACTAAGGGACAAACAGATGAATACCCTTGTCAGAGCATAAAGTGCATGGTTGACCTGGCAACAACTGACTCAACTCCATAGGGCATGGGGATAGTATGAATGGAGGCCAAAATGGGCAACATAGGATGGAAGATATGAAAATATGGATGGAATACTATGACATGAGATGATGGGACATGAAATATACTCCAAGAATGAAAGGGTGACTCATCACGTATGCTCTGAACAAGGGTGACTTGATGACGTTGCCGCACAGACGAAGCCCAATGGGGATCATGAAAAAATGAGTGAATAATGGTTATTGACGACGAAATTTGACATATGGTACAAAAAGTATTAAGAGGAGGTGGACCTCAAAGTACAAGTGTCGCTTTATGACGAAATTTGATTTTGAAAAACAACGAAGCGACCTTGGAAAAATGGTTTCCAGGTGAAGTGTCGAATCATCAAAAAATAAGGAAGACACATTTTAGAGCTCAGTGAGAGCTTTCCAGCAGTGCTGATGGTTTGTCAAACTAAGCTACGTTCTAGTCACAATGGGCGATAAAAAAGTTAGGAATTTTTCTATAAAAGGGTGTCTTCACTCCAATTTGGGAGGAGGAGAAGGCCCTAAATCTTGTGGAGATCACAGCAGAAAATCGACCATCGGAATCGAGATATGAAACTTTTAGGAAAGTGGTCTTACTTGTCTAAAGATGGCCTTAATGCTTCTTGGAACGATGGTTCCTATTGAAGAATTAAGGGAAGAGGAAAACGAGAATGAACTACTAGAAGAGGTCTAGAATCATTCTCACCCACTAGGTCAAACATGGGGACTAGGTGGTATTGGAGTAGAACATTTGAAGACATGGTATCAAATGTCTATGATATGAGATGTGCATATGGCTTGCCGAAGAGGTCGGTAGGACAAACAATCCAAGCAACACATCCCTTTGATTTGCCTGTCTTTATTTCTGCCATGTATTTTAGGTAGATCACATTATCTCATCTGTTGTCTTTTGTACCTTTCATATGGATCCATAATCCACAACGTATATCGGTCATGCCGACGATGCAAGTCGCTTCTCCTGGAATCTAGTCTTGGAAACCTGGGCCATTTTTACCCCCTTGCATACATTAGTCCTTTCAAACAGTGTGTACATTGGATCTGCCACCAATAATCAAGTCGAATATGATGTAGTGATAGGTTTGTTAGTCGATTCCCTTACTCATCGCAACCTTCATCTTCATGTCCATTTAGATTCCTTGCTACTTATCATATAATTGAATGGTGTGTATCATATGCATAACTAAGTCCTATTTAGAAAATATCTATGAGTGAATCTATTGGTACATGAGTTTGAAACCATTCCTTTCAGCCATGTGGCTAGAGCCCAAAATCACTATGCATATACCATTGCATACAACATTCTAGATTGGCATTTATCACATGTATACCACAGAAGAAAACCATAAACAAAAAAAATGGAGAACCATAATCGTCATATAAAATGCATAATCATATTATGTATCATATAAGTGTTTGGAGCCCTTAACTCAATATACTTCCAGTACGCCCATAGAATATTGGGGGGCACATAGGCCGCTATATCTCCTCTGGAGGACCTCGTGCCAATTTGGGCTGAGATGCTTGAATCCCTTTTTCAAGCCCTCGAAACAAAAAGGCTCTCCACAAACTCCTCCTGCTAGGGGCATCATTCCTACCTTTGCATACCAGATCAGTATCCCATGCTTGGGGGCATGATGGTTTTCCCTTGGCCATCTTCTCAATTGATTAACATAAGTCTTGGCCTAAATCACACTGGATGTAGGTATGGTTGATTATCCTCCCATTGCTTGGATAGTTTGTCCTACCGGCCTCTCCGACAAGCCATATGCACATCTCATTTCATAGACACTTGATACCATATCTTCAAATGTTCTACTCCAATACCACCTAGTCCCCATGTTTGACTTAGTGGGCGAGAATGATTCTAGACCTCCTCTAGTAGTTCATTCTCGTTTTCCTCTTCCCTTAATTCTTCAACAGGAACCATCGTTCCAAGAAGAATTAAGGCCATCTTTAGACAAGTAAGACCACTTGCCTGAAAGTTTCATATCTTGATTTCGATGGTTGATTTTTCTGCTACGATCTCCACAAGATTTAGGGCCTTCTTCTCCTCCCAAATTGGAGTGAAAACACCCTTTTATAGAAAAATTCCTAATTTTTTTATTTCCCATGGGAATAGTGACCATGAAGGTCATAGAAGGAAAAAGGGTGGTTTTCACGAAGCGCCTTGACTTTCTTAGGTGGGACCGATAAGTTAAAATGGACTTCCAGAATATTCGACTCAAGGAGTGCTTCATGAACCAAAGGTTTGAGTTGAGGGAGTTCAAGAAAATTATCGGTGGCGTGCCCAACAACTGAACACAAAGCGCATGGGGGTGTCCGCTTTGGGGCCTTAGGGGCTAGAGGAGCTTAGGGAGCCTTGTCCTTAGGTTCATTCCTCTTATATTTCCCCCCATGTCTGGATGATTGCACAACAGGAGTGGGTTCCTGTTGAGGTTCCAGTGGAACTGGAGCAGTGACAGGGATTGTAAGGACTAGTTGAACAGGGGTCAAAGAATGATATGGTCGTAGCTGACCAGGCGGAGTGCTTGCTAAGGGATCAATGTACCATACTGAGATCCCTAAAGTCATGTTAGGAAGGACTAGTGAAGCCATGATAGGTACAAAAAAAACTCCGTAGGGGGAATAAAAAAAGTATCTGGCCAGCAGGATAATGTCCCAGTGGAATAGCTCCTAGATGGTTGAGACTTGGAGGAATAGTTCGTGGTTGGAACATAGGAGAGGCACCAACAAATGGAGGAGGTCCTGGGGGAGTGGGTCCAAATGGTTTTGCTGGAATAACAACAACAAGATGCTGAGGAGTTGGTTGTTGATCAATTGTACCAGACTATTTAAGGGCAGCCCGTGACGCTTGTAACATGCAAACACTCATGGAAGTAGGTTCAGAAATGGGAGGGGGGGTCTGGGGAAAGAACCCAACAAGGAGGAGTCTTTATAGAATCCAGGTAAAATACTGGTGGTAGGAGTTGAAGGCCGTTTGCCAGACATTGACGAGATAATGGACTCGGGGGAGGTCATGGATGTCGGCTCATAGTAAGTCAGCTGATTGATGGTAACGATCTTCCCTTCATGGGGGAAGCACATCTTGCAGAACACCACATACATGACAGTTGGCATGGAATATGTGTAACTATGACCTAAGAGAATGTTGTAATCCAACAGGGCATCAATGACTTCAATGTCAACCTATATAGTCTTGCTCGCAAGGGTCACTGGACAATTGTGGTACATGCCGAGGGGCTGAGAGGAGTGTCCATCCCAAGCACATAGAGTGATGGTGGAGGGGGAGAACTCATGTGAATTTAGCTATTTCCAAATAGCAGCAAACATCACATAGGTGGATGCGCCTTCATTAATAATGCATCAGGAGATGATGACATTACAGATTCTAACTGTAATCTAGAAAGCAACCTATAAAGGTAATGTGGGGTGCTCTGATGTATCAACCAGTAAGACAATCAAATGATCGTTGGAAGGATCCATTGCACCCAAGGCAGTTATTATAGATTTCTTTTGGGAAGGGCACAAATAGAGGACTTTTAGTGTTGACATGGCAGCAGGTTATTGTGCCAAGTTGTCTACTATATTGTATGTATGGGAAGTGTTGTGGGGAAAAATGCCTATGCAAGACGATCCTATCCACCTAAGGTGTGACAGTGCCTTAGCAACAAACAGATACAGCTATTCTGGTTTCTTCCTTTATGAAATGTGAAAGAAGAGAGATGAATGGACTTACCGGTGTCTTCCGTTTATCCCTCGATCTGGTCTCTCTTCTCTTTGGGAGTTCACAGCTACTTGCCTTCTCACTCGCCCAGCTTCAACAGGTTAATGCAAGATCACAAGAGAACAACTACTTTCTTTCTCGCTTGTCCAGCTCCACCGGGTTCCTGCAAGATCACAAGAGAACAGCTACTTGCGACAAGAGAAGAACACTACACAAAGACAGATAATCACATTCATAACTAGTTTAGGATTAGAAATAAACCAAATACACTAATGCAATCATACATCAAGAATACATCAGCATATAGGAGAAACCAAGATAGCTTTATTGATGAATAACAAGTTTTAGGAAGAGATACAACCCAGAGGGCTCCAATCCAGTATCTCCTTC
This sequence comes from Pinus tabuliformis, assembly GCA_031772625.1. NCBI lineage: Eukaryota > Viridiplantae > Streptophyta > Pinopsida > Pinales > Pinaceae > Pinus > Pinus tabuliformis. The sequence goes on from CM062816.1 coordinate 1,950,925,783, forward strand.
CCAGCAAATGGAATTCCTATCTTCACCCCCTTTCAAAGCATTAAGCACCCAATGATTCCAATCTCAAACCAACAACAATTCTTTGCAATAACAAAATTCCAGCCTCTAGATCTCATGGAGGAGAGATCCATATATAGATGTTTGGAGAGAGGATGAGTCAGCTTGAGATCTGACTAGCGTCCTCTCCCTCTGTCAGTTCTTGATTCCACTTGGAGGTTCTTGCTTCCACTTGGAGATTTGGAACCTCTTACTCATCACCAGTCGAATTCCCTGAGGCAAGTGTCATTTTGGAAGCTTCCTGGGTTTTGACACCTTGAGAAATGAGCCTGCCACATGTCCACTCTCGTTCAGCGCAGGTAGCCAGTGTTCCATTTGACATTCAACGCAGGTAGCCAGTGTTGGCTTTGACATTCAATGCAAACAGCTAGTGTAGCCACTAAAATGATCCTGATTTGACTTGTTTTGAGCAGTTTTTGGTGGAGAACTTTTGTGAATTGCTGTGGTTTGTTAGCCTTATTCCTCTAGGGGTAGGAACAACATGTTTAGGGACTTTGGATCCCTTAGATTATGGACATTTCATGCTCAATGCTGTAAGGTACAAAAATGTCTATAACAGTTGCCCCATAAAGTATGAGGCTGTTTATCGGGCGAAATGCTTTATCAGGGGGATCCGAAGTTCATCCAATGCTGGGAGGAGACCTGTAATAAGATACAATACAATACATTATTTTTCATACTGCTTTCATGATCTAGCTGAGGCGGGCATTCCCATGCTCATCTTTATAAATTCATTTTTCTGTACATAGAACAGACAATCGTCTGGTGGTAGACTGATAATTTTTGATGAAATTATCATCCTTTGAGTAGGATGATTATCTGCTGCAACGATGTACATGTCAATGTCTTTATCTTTCCTGAATATATATCGCAGCCCGGATGGATGAAACTAGATCCGGGGTCTTCAAACTCGTTCGATCTTCACTCTAGGTACAAGTTGATCCATGTGAGAAATGTTCTGAAGTCGAATATGGAAAGACATCGCTTGATTACCGGTCAATGATGTAAACCGTTAACAAGCGCGAGAGGAATCACCGATAATGATAATGACCCTCAAGGTACTGCAGTACAATTCACGTGGTGTGAATAAAGGACTTGGCGTCGAACACCACGCAAAATCTTTCGGTCGAAGGTCATTGATTTATACCTGTCGCCGGAAGTGAGAAACTTGCCATTGAGGCATGCAAGCTTCAAAGTACTGAAGGGGTTGTTCCTAGATCAACTTCTTGGATAATGAGCTGATGTCGACAAGAAGCGATCCGTTAAAGGAGGGCCTTAATGAATCCCACATCAGTGACACGGAACGGAGCTAATGATTTTAATGGAGGTGAAAACGATCTGTGACATATGATTCAGGGTGGCGGTCATGAAAGGATGAAGGATAATGTATGGCAGTGGATGGGACACGGTTGACTTTTCTGAACGACTTCTCTTGAACATATGGCGACACTGATGCAATGGATTGGTAGCATTACCCCAAATGTGGATGGTATGGCGAGACCATGGATGTGACCGGTGAATGGAACAACCCAACCCGACTGTGGTACGGAGGAAAAGTGTCATGTTCAAGAGCGACTTACTACCATCAAAGTTTTCTTTAGTTTCTCCCAATTTTTCCCCAGTCATTGCTGACCAATACCTCTTTATTTTTGTCAAGCTTGAGGAGGATAACATATGCTTGTTCTATAACCTGCCCTTCGGGCAAGCCCATCGCTATGTTTTAACGAGCCTAGCGATAGTGAAACTCGTTCTCGTCTAAAGACAAGTTTGTCGCTATTTAATGATTTTAACGAGTCTAACGACAAGGATAACTCAGTCCTTTTCATTTTTAGAGAGTCTGAAAAGGTACATAAAGTTAACTCCAAAAGTCCTTTTTCGTCATCTAATCCCTTAAGTCCGAAAAAGTATAAAACAATACAGAAGGGATGAGTTTTCGATAGTTTTGACGAGCTGAATAAAACAAGTGCTCGATCTTTTTGTGCAATAATCCCTCAGGTCCAAAAAGATTAAAATCTAGAGGAGGGATAGCACTTCCGGTCGCTTTAACGAGCTGGAAGGCCAAAACTCGGAAATCTTTTCATATTTTACGAGTCAGATGAAAAGAGCTTAAAGAAGACTCGTCTTTTGAGGAACGAGTGATGAACAGGGTTAGCAGCTGATTCCAGGTACAAGTTGGAATTTTCCAATCACGACAGTGTCACAAGGATGGCTAGGTGAAATCACTCTTCGCAGTTGTTCCTCAAAATGGGTAAACAAACATATGGAGGTGAATGATCGGCCAATGGAAAAGTGGAGGTGATGGTGCAAACACGACCAAGGCTTTAATGGCTGATGATATTACATTCACAGTGGTTATTTACCGGGATAGTTCATTTTTTAACGAGCTTAAACGCGGGTGGAAACATTTGCTCGATCTTATGTTTATTTTTTAACGAGCATGAACTATGTGCTAAAACTGCTCGGATCTTGCGTTTATTTTTTAACGAGCATGAACTGTGTGCTAAAACTGCTCGAATACCCAGTCTTATGATAAGAATGTCTCATGTAAGATTCCATTTTTTATGGAGCTTGCGCCTTACCAAAGCTATGCCCCGCATCCTTTCGTTATGCAAGTTAGGAAACGGCTAACCCAAAAAACAGATAAATAACCGCTCTTTGCTTGCACTCCAAAAGGTTTGCATGCCCCCAGGTATAAAGTATGATTTCAAGGTTACCCCTCAATTTGCAGATAAAACCTTTTTTTTACCGGGAGAGGCCTACCTCTTTCAGGCTACCCAAAGATTGTTCTGTTATTCTTTCAACAAAACACTTCTTCGGCGATGTCTACCGAGATAAACAAAGGTGAGTGACGAGACCTGCCCTCTCACATAACTTTGACAAGAGAATCTTATTCCAGAACAACCCCTCTTCCAACCATGGACGGGGTACAGACTAGTCATATTTTCTCGCGGAAACCTACCCTATACCCAAAGTTTTCCTGCCGAAGCAGACCAGGACGCATGCCCCCTAGGTTCCGATCATACCCTCCCAGATTACTCGCGCTCATCAGGAGGACGGACCATGGGTTGACACATTTCTTGAGTGAAGAGACCATTTAGGGATGGAATCTGACTATTTGCGATGCGTGATCCGGGAAATGAAAGTTGGTCCACGAGCTTGACCACTCTTCCTTCATGCGGAAAACACATTACTCTAAAGAGTGAGGAGACTATAGCTCCCATGCAATATATATAGTCTCGTCCAAGGAGTAGGTTATAATCCAAGGGTCCTTGAACAACCATCACGTTCATTTGAATGGTCTTCCCTTTCAATGTTATGGGCACATTGGGGAGGATCCCTAAAGGTCCACTGGTTCCTTTATCAAAGCCTGATAGATTCCTTATTTCAGGCAAAAGCGCCGGCGAACCAAGCGCTTTCCAAGCAATAGAGGAAAGGATACTCACAGATGCCCCTCATCAATGATAGTGCCAGCCATTACCATTCTGTATATTTGAACGATAATTCTGAATGATATGTTTGCTGGCAACCGGGGTCTGCCTAGTTGGTTCCAGTCGAACAAGACAACTAGGTTGCTTGGTGGTGGGACCGAATAGACGGCCGGATATCGCTCTGACGAACTTCCTTCCTGCGATAAAGGAATGGGTGCATTTCCCCCGTGTTCGTCGGAGTCTGTGTTGATGAAGAGAATTTGGACGCTGTCGTCTTTATTCTCCTCTGTGATGGTATCATTCGAAGATAGAGCCTCTGAAGGCAAAACCGGGTCAACTGCCGCCTCAACCTTTTGACTTTCGTCAGGTATGGATTCAGATGGTTCATCTTCAATGATAGGTGCTTCGGCTGACCACCTGGGCGGGCTAGCTGGGTTCTCAACTAGTGAAGGACTTGGCAGGAGTTTTTGATATCCAGGAGGAAGTTGCGCTCGTAAAATCGGGCGATCTTCCAGAACTCTTTTAGCCTCGTCTAAGAAGGGACAACGGTGGATGGCATGGTCGCCTTCACACAGTTTGCAGGGAAATCTAGCTTTCCCTCTCTGTCATGTGGCTTCACTTTCACTAGTTGATGGTGAGCAGTCAACATGGCTATCAGAGGTTGATGCTACCGAATTGTGAAAACGGGGAGACCAGTCCCTTAGTATCCGAGGGATGCAGGGACAATCTCTGTGGAAGTGGTCTCCCTTGCATATGACACATGGCGATATAGGCCTTGTCAGTGCTGTGTGTGGATTTTTGTCAGATGACACTTGTTTGCCCCCAGTCACTTTTGGCTCCTTCTTCTTCTTCTCTTTCTTCTTCTTTTCCTTCTTCTCCTTAGGAACTTGGTTTTTTGTTTTACCAGTTCCGTCAAGCGAAGAGGAAGGAGGAGAGGAAGAGTTGGATGAAGTAGAAGGCTGGTTGGCAACTCTGGTCTGGTCTAACTGTTGACTTGACTGTTCAGGAATAGTGGTGGTTTGAACGACATTGGTTGAAAAGAGCCAGACCGGCAGGCCAATTGTCAGTCCTGGAAGCGACAATGTGGCCATATGGGGCGCACCAACATCTCCCCAAGAGGAGAAGGGACTAGGATTTCCACCAAGGGGAATTCCTTGGTTGGTGTGCTCCATTTTTTCAACCTAAAGATCAACGCAGGAATAAGGGTTGATTGTTCCATTTAAAATAAATTTTTAACGACGCTTTAGACACAACTTGCTTTTTCAGTTTTAAAGAGTCGAGAAAAAGCTAAAGATGACTCTAGTCTCCTTCGATGTTTTAACGAGCCCGAAGTGACAAATGCTCGGATGGACTTTTTCTGTTATAGAGTCTGAAAAAGGCCAAAAGGAACTGCTTTGGAGTTCTAGGCAGAGGGTGTGCCAAACTTTTCGCAAAACCGCAGAATAGTTTTTAGGGTACGGGCGGTCGATCTTCCTGAATGCTGTGTTCAGTGCATTGCGATCAATAGGGCGGCCGACACGACTTCCTAAGGATAAAGGTTTTATGCCTATAGGGGTCTCCCAATATATACGCGACGGTACGTGGGTGCACAATCCGTACTTGCGCTATCGTCCCTCAGGAGGAATCACCCACCATCCACGAGATCGACAGTCACCAGGCTTAACGACGCCGGAACACGTCTCTAGCCTAGACCTCTATGTTGTGCGTTATGTTACAAAGCGTTGTTAAGTTCATTCAATTTATTTTAGGTTGATCTTTTTAGAATTTTGCCTTTCAAGGTTCACCACGAGATGTATGATACAAATTCCTAAATGCAGTCTAAAAATGATAAGCAAGCTTTATATCTTTTCAACTTTGAAAATCCTAGCTACTAAGGGAAAAGAAAGACACCATCTTTCCTCAAAGAGAAATCAGCACACTCTAATGCACTTTTCCTAAATCAATCATGCAAACTATCAAAAGGCAAATGCACAATGCAGGTGTTTGTTTTCTGCTTTCTTAGTATTGATGCCTACAAAGGAAAGATTTTTGTACAACTTTGAATTTGTTTTTAAATGACAAATACAAACAAGTTTACTTTTTCGAAATCAGAGAGGGTAGAAGAGATTACAACACTTAACGATTTTCGAAATGAATACTTGTTTCGACACTTAAAAGAGACAAACTCAAACCAATAAGCAAAAGCAAATGTATAATCAAATGCAAACAGCCAATGAACTCTCTTCTAAGATCACAGTCAACAGATCTGAATCAAGGGCTACAGGATGACTATTTCACTCATGCAAAGGAAAACTGTAAATGACGCCACAAACACATAAAAACACTCATAGTCTTTTTGTACAAAAGGAGGCGGAATCTAAGCAGAGAAAAGGAGTTATTAGACTGGTACCTATGCTGGTTACAGGCTGCAAAAATCAGAGATCAAAACATAACAAAACAGAGCAGAGAACCCCAGCTGCACAAGAGCAAACTGGTTCAGCGCAACCTCAACATAGGGGTTTTGACATTCAGCGCAGGTAGCCTTCACGGGACCTGCGTTGAAATGCAGAATCCCTTCACTAGGTCTGTGCTGAAGGAGAAACTCTCGTTTCCCACAGGTTCTGGGCCACAGATTGCTATTTAATTCACTGTTTCAGGCCAAATAAAAGCAACAAGCAAGGTGTAATCAAAGGGATGCTTTGAGGGGTACTAAAATCTATCACAAGGATCATCAAATCATTTGTGAGTCCATTGTTCAGATCATAGACAAGTCCAGTGATTGGATCAAGGCAGCAACTGTCTACTTTGCATCCGGGAATAGCAGATGCAATTCGATTATTGCTGTCAAGTCTATGAAACAAACAATGATAGAAACACAAATAAAATGACTAAACAGATCTCCCCAGCAGAGTCGCCAATTTGTTGTGGGGAAAAATGCCTATGCAGGACGATCCTATCCACCTAAGGTGTGACAGTGCCTTAGCAACAAACAGATACAACTATTCTGGTTTCTTCCTTTATGAAATGTGAAAGAAGAGAGATGAATGGACTTACCGGTGTCTTCCGTTTGTCCCTCGATCCGGTCTCTCTTCTCTTTGGGAGTTCACAGCTACTTGCCTTCTCACTCGCCCAGCTTCAACAGGTTCATGCAAGATCACAAGAGAACAGCTACTTGCTTTCTCGCTTGTCCAGCTCCACCGGGTTCCTGCAAGATCACAAGAGAACAGCTACTTGTGACAAGAGAAGAACACTACACAAAGACAGATATTCACATTCATAACTAGTTTAGGATTAGAAATAAACCAAATACACTAATGCAATCATACATCAAGAATACATCAGCATATAGGAGAAACCAAGATAGCTTTATTGATGAATAACAAGGTTCAGGAAGAGATACAACCCAGAGGGCTCCAATCCATCATCTCCTTCCCAGCAAATGGAATTCCTATCTTCACCCCATTTCAAAGCATTAAGCACCCAATGATTCCAATCTCAAACCAACAGCAATTCTTTGCAATAACAAAATTCCAGCCTCTAGATCTCATGGAGGAGAGATCCATATATAGATGTTTGGAGAGAGGATGAGTCAGCTTGAGATCTGACTAGTGTCCTCTCCCTCTGTCAGTTCTAGATTCCACTTGGAGGTTCTTGCTTCCACTTGGAGATTTGGAACCTCTTACTCATCACCAGTTGAATTCCCTGAGGCAAGTGTCATTTTGGAAGCTTCCTGGGTTTTGACACCTTGAGAAATGAGCCTGCCACATGTCCACTCTCATTCAGCGCAGGTAGCCAGTGTTCCATTTGACATTCAACGCAGGTAGCCAGTGTTGGCTTTGACATTCAGCGCAAACAGCTAGTGTAGCCACTGAAATGATCCTGATTTGACTTGTTTTGAGCATTTTTTGGTGGAGAACTTTTGTGAATTGCTGTGGTTTGTTAGCCTTGTTCCTCTAGGGCTAGGAACAACATGTTTAGGGACTTTGGATCCCTTAGATTATGGACATTTCATGCTCAATGCTGTAAGGCACAAAAATGTCTATAACAGGAAGCTCTATTAGAAGCCACAATACGACATAATGGTCCCTTTGAGATCTTAGGAATGGCCTCAAATTTAGGTTGAGGGATCTGTAAAGGAACATTTTTTGCCGTAAGAGGCTCAGCGAATACTTTGGTTTTGGACTCGGCAGTTGACGAAGTAGAGGGTTTGTCATATTGATGCGATCGAGTTTGTAGGTTGATATTGGAGGGGTTAATCTCATCAGATTTCATCATAAGGATCTAGTAGTCACCGGGACCAAAAGGTTGGGGGAGGTGGGCTACTTGACCTGGCTGAGGTTGAGCAGCAATAAATCCTTGCTAAGGGAAAGGATTTGTTTTTATAGACATTTTTGTGCCTTACAGCATTGAGCATGAAATGTCCATAATCTAAGGGATCCAAAGTGCCTAAACATGTTGTTCCTACCCCTAGAGGAACAAGGCTAACAAACCACAACAATTCACAGAAGTTCTCCACCAGAAACTGCTCAAAAAACAAGTCAATTCAGGATCATTTCAGTGGCTACACTAGCTGTTTGCGCTGAATGTCAAAGCCAACACTGGCTACCTGTGTTGAATGTCAACTGGAACACTGGCTACCTGCGCTGAACGAGAGTGGACAAGTGGCAGGCTCATTTCTCAAGGTGTCAAAACCCAGGAAGCTTCCAAAATGACACTTGCCTCAGGGAATTCGACTGGTGATGAGTAATAGGTTCCAAATCTCCAAGTGGAAGCAAGAACCTCCAAGTGGACTCAAGAACTGACAGAGGGAGAGGACACTAGTCAGATCTCAAGCTGACTCATCCTCTCTCCAAACATCTATATATGGATCTCTCCTCCATGAGATCTAAGAGGCTGGAATTTTGTTATTGCAAAGAATTGTTGTTGGTTTGAGATTGGAATCATTGGGTGCTTAATGCTTTGAAGGGGGTGAAGATAGGAATTCCATTTGCTGGGAAGGAGATGCTGGATTCTGGGTTGTATCTCTTCCTGAACCTTGTTATTCATCAATAAAGCTATCTTGGTTTCTCCTATATGCTGATGTATTTTTGATGTATGAATGCATTAGTGTATTTAGTTTATTTCTAATCCTAAACTAGTTATGAATGTGAATATCTGTCTTTGTGTAATGTTCTTCTCTTGTCGCAAGTAGCTGTTCTCTTGTCGCAAGTAGCTGTTCTCTTGTGATCTTGCAGGAACTCGTTGAAGCTGGGCGAGTGAGAAGGCAAGTAGCTGTGAACACCCAAAGAGGAGAGAGACCGGATCGAGGGACAAACGGAAGACACCGGTAAGTCCATTCATCTCTCTTCTTTCACATTTCATAAAGGAAGAAATCAGAATAGCTGTAATCGTTTGTTGCTAAGGCACTGTCACACCTTAGGTGGATAGGATCGTCCTGCATAGGCATTTTTCCCCACAACAAATTGGCGACTCCACTGGGGACATTTGTTTAGTCATTTTATTCGTGTTTCTATCATTGTTTGCTTCATAGACTTGACAGCAACAATCGAACTGCATCTTTCCAGGATGCAAAGTAGACAGTTGCTGCTTTGATCCAATTACTGGACTTGTCTATGATCTGAACAATGGATTCACAAATGATTTGATGATCCTTGTGATAGATCTTAGTACTCTTCAAAGCATCCCTTTGATTACACCTTGCTTGTTGCTTTTATTTGGCCTAAAACAGTGAATTAAATAGCAATCTGTGACCCAGAACCTGTGGGAAATGAGAGTTTCTCCTTCAGCGCAGACCCAGTGAAGGGATTCTGCATTTCAACACAGTTCCCGTGAAGGCTACCTGCGTTGAATGTCAAAACCCCTGTGTTGAGGTTGCGCTGAACCAGTTTGTCCTTGTGCAGCTAGGGTTCTCTGCTCTGTTTTGCCTTGTTTTGATCTCTGATTTTTGCAGCCTGTAACCAGCATAGGTACCAGTCTGATAACTCCTTTTCTCTGCTTAGATTCTGCCTCCTTTTGTACAAAAAGACTGTGAGTGTTTTTATGTGTTTGTGGCGTCATTTACAGTTTTCCTTTGCATGAGTGAAATAGTCATCCTGTAGCCCTTGATTCAGATCTGTTGATTGGGATCTTAGAAGAGAGTTCATTGGCTGTTTGCAGATTGATTATACATTTACTTTTGCTTATTGGTTTGGATTTGTCTCTTTTAAGTGTCGAAACAAGTCTTCATTTCGAAAATCGTTAAGTGTTGTAATCTCTTCTACCCTCTCTGATTTCGAAAAAGTAAACTTGTTTGTGTTGGTCATTTAAAAAGAATTCAAAGTTGTACAAAAAGCTTTCTTTGTAGGCATCAATACTAAGAAAGCGGAAAACAAACACCTGCATTGTGCATTTGCATTTGATAGTTTGCATGTTGGATTTAGGAAAATTGCATTAGAGTGTGCCGATTGCTCTTTGAGAAAAGATGGTGTCTTTCTTTTCCCTTAGTAGCTAGGATTTTCAAAGTTGAAAAGATATAAAGCTTGCTTATCATCTTTATACTGCATTTAGGAATTTGTATCATACATCTCGTGGTGAACCTTGAAAGGAAATCTTCTAAAAAGATCAACCTAAAATAAATTGAATGAACTTAACAACGCTTTGCAACATAACGCACAACATAGAGGTCTAGGCTAGAGACGTGTTCCGGCGTCGTTAAGCCTGGTGACTGTCGATCTCGTGGATGGTGGGTGATTCCTCCTGAGGGACGATAGCGCCAGTACGGATTGTGCTCCCACGTACCGTCGCGTATATATTGGGAGACCCCTATAGGCATAAAACCTTTATCCTTAGGAAGCCATGTCGGCCGCCCTACTGATCGCAATGCACTGAACACAACATTCAGGAAGATCGACCGCCCGTACCCTAAAAACTATTCTGCGGTTTTGCGAAAAGTTTGGCACACCCTCTGCCTAGAACTCCAGAGCAGTTCCTTTTGGCCTTTTTCAGACTCTATAACGGAAAATGTCCATCCGAGCATTTGTCACTTCGGGCTCGTTAAAACATCGAAGGAGACTAGAGTCATCTTTAGCTTTTTATCGACTCTTTAAAACTGAAAAAGCAAGTTGTGTCTAAGCGTCGTTAAAAATTTATTTTAAACTGAACAATCACCCTTTAATTCCTGCGTTGATCTTTAGGTTGAAAAAATGGAGCACACCAACCAATGAATTCCCCTTGGTGGAAATCCTAGTCCCTTCTCCTCTTGGGGAGATGTTGGTGCGCCCCATATGGCCACATTGTCGCTTCCAGGACTGATAATTGGCCTGCCAGTCTGGCTCTTTTCAACCAATGTCGTTCAGAACACCACCATTCCTGAACAGTCGAGTCAACAGTTAGACCAGACCAGAGTTGCCAACCAGCCTTCTACCTCATCTAATTCTTCCTCTCCTCCTTCCTCTTCGCTTGACGGAACTGGTAAAACAAAAAACCAAGTTCCTAAGGAGAAGAAGGAAAAGAAGAAGAAAGAGAAGAAGAAGAAGGAGCCAAAAGTGACTGGGGGCAAACAAGTGTCGTCTGACAAAAATCCACACACAGCACTGACAAGGCCTAAATCGCCATGTGTCATATGCAAGGGAGACCACTTCCACAGAGATTGTCCCTGCATCCCTCGGATACTAAGGGACTGGTCTCCCCGTTTGCACAATTCGGTAGCGTCGACCTCTGATAGCCATGTTGACTGCTCACCGTCAACTAGTGAAAGTGAAGCCACAGGACAGAGAGGGAAAGCTAGATTTCCCTGCAAACTGTGTGAAGGCGACCACGCCATCCACCGTTGTCCCTTCTTAGATGAGGCTAAAAGAGTTCTGGAAGATCGCCCGATTTTACGAGCGCAACTTCCTCCTGGATATCAAAAACTCCTGCCAAGTCCTTCACTAGTTGAGAACCCGGCTGACCCGCCCAGGTGGTCAGCCGAAGCACCTATCATTGAAGATGAACCGTCTGGATCCATGCCTGACGAAAGTCAACATGTTGATACGGCAGTTGACCCGGTTTTTCCTTCAGAGGCTCTATCTTCGAATGATACCATCACAGAGGAGAATAAAGACGACACCGTCCAAATTCTCTTCATCAACACTGACTCTGATGAACATGGGGGCAATGCCCCCATTCCTTTATCGCAGGAAGGAAGTTCGTCAGAGCGATATCCGGCCGTTTATTCGGTCCCACCACCAAGCAACCTGGTTGTGTCCTTTGACTGGAACCAACTAGGCAGACCCCGGTTGCCAGCAAGCATACCATTCAGAATTATCGTTCAAATATATAGAATGGTAATGGCTGGCACTATCATTGATGAGGGGGCATCTGTGAGTATCCTTTCCTCTATTGCTTGGAAAGTGCTTGGTTCGCCAGCGCTTTTGCCTGAAATGAGAAATCTATCAGGCTTTGATAAAGGAACCAGTCGACCTTTAGGGATCCTCCCCAATGTGCCTATAACATTGAAAGGGAAGACCGTTCAAATGAACATGATGGTCGTTCAAGGACCCTTGGATTATAACCTACTCCTTGGACGAGACTATATATATTGCATGGGAGCTATTGTCTCCTCACTCTTTAGAGTAATGTGTTTTCCGCATGAAGGAAGAATGGTCAAGCTCGTGGACCAACTTTCATTTCCCGGATCACGCATCGCAAATAGTCATGTACCAGCCCTAAATGGTCTATTCACGCAAGAAGTGTCTCAACCCACGGTCCGTCCTCCTGATGAGCGCGAGTAATCCGGGAGGATATGACTGGAACCCAGGGGGCATGCGTCCTGGTCTGCTTCGGCAGAAAAACTTTGGGTATAGGGTAGGTTTCCGCGGGAGAATATGACTAGTCCGTACCCCGTCTGTAGAGGAAGAGGGGTTGTTCTAGAATAAGATTCTTTTGTCAAAGTTATGTGAGTGGCGGGCATTGTCACTCACCTTTGTCTATTTCGGTAGACATTGCTGAGGAAGTGTTTTGTTTGAAATATTAACAAGACAATCTTTGGGTAACCTGAAAGAGGTAAGCCTCTCTCTTTAAAACAATTGTTTTGAAGGAAAAGAAGTAGAGGTAACCTTGAAATCGTACTTTATACCTGGGGGCATGCAAACCTTTTTGGAGTGCAAGCAAAGAGCGGTTATTTATCTGCTTTTTGGGTTAGCCGTTTCCTAACTTGCATAAAGAAAGGGTGCGGGGCATAGCTTTGTGAGATGAAGCTCCATAAAAAATAGAATCTCAATGAGACACTCTTATCTTATGACTGGGTAATCGAGCAGTTTTAGCACAAAGTTCATGCTCGTTAAAAGATAAACGCAAGATCCGAGCAGTTTTAGCACATAGTTCATGCTCGTTAAAAAATAAACATAAGATTGAGCAAATGTTTCCACCCGCGTTTAAGCTCGTTAAAAAATGAACTATCCCGGTAAATAACCACAGTGAATGTAATATCATCAGCCATTAAAGCCTTGGTCGTGTTTGCACCGTCACCTCCACTTTTCATTTGGCCGATCGTTCACCTCCATATTATTGTTTACCCATTTTGAGGAACAGTTGCGAAGAGTGATTTCACCTAGCCATCCTTGTGACACTGCCGTGATTGGAAAATTCCAACCTGTACCTGGAATCAGCTGCTAACCCTGTTTATCACTCGTTCCTCAAAAGACGAGTCTTCTTTAAGCTCTTTTCATCTGACTCGTAAAATATGAAAAGATTGCCGAGTCCTTGGCCTTCCAGCTCGTTAAAGGAGAGGAAGAGCCATCCCTCCTCTAGATTTTACTCTTTTTGGACCTGAGGGATTATTGCACAAAAAGATCGAGCGCTTGTTTTGTTCAGCTCGTTAAAACTATCGAAAACTCATCCCTTCTGTATTGTTTTATACTTTTTCGGACTTAAGGGATTAAATGACGAAAAAGGAATTTCGGAGTTAACTTTATGTATCTTTTCAGACTCTCTAAAAATGAAAAGAAACGAGTTATCCTTGTCGTTAGACTCGTTAAAATCATTAAATAGCGACAAACTTGTCTTTAGACGAGAACGAGTTTCACTATCGCTAAGCTCGTTAAAACATAGCGATGGGCTTGCCCGAAGGGCAGGTTATAGAACAAGCATATGTTATCCTCCTCAAGATTGACAAAAATAAAGAGGTACTGGTCAGCAATGACTGGGGAAAAATTGGGAGAAACTAAAGAAAACTTTGATGGTAGCAAGTCGCTCTTGAACATGACACTTTTCCTCCGTACCACAATCGGGTTGGGTTGTTTCATTCACCGGTCACATCCATGGTCTCGACATACCATCCATATTTGGGGTAATGCTACCGATCCATCGTATCAGTGTCACCATATGTTCAAGAGAAGTCGTTCAGAAAAGTCAACCGTGTCCCATCCACTGCCATACATTATCCTTCATCCTTTCATGACCGCCACCCTGAATCATATGTCACAGATTGTTTTCACCTCCATTAAAATCATTAGCTCCGTTCCGTGTCACTGATGTGGGATTCATCAAGGCCCTCCTTTGACGGATCGCTTCTTGTCGACATCAGCTCATTATCCAAGAAGTTGATCTAGGAACAACCCCTTCAGTACTTTGAAGCTTGCATGCCACAATGGCAAGTTTCTCACTTCCGGCGACAGGTATACATCAATGACCTTCGACCGAAAGATTTTGCGTGGTGTTCGACGCCAAGTCCTTTATTCACACCACGTGAATTGTACTGCAGTACCTTGAGGGTCATTATCATTATCGGTGATTCCTCTCGCGCTTGTTAACGGTTTACATCATTGACCGGTAATCAAGCGATGTCTTTCCATGTTCGACTTCAGAACATTTCTCACATGGATCGACTTGTACTTAGAGTGAAGATCGAACGAGTTTGAAGACCCCGGATCTAGTTTCATCCATCCGGGCTGCGATATATATTCAAGAAAAATAAAGACATTGACATGTACATCATTGCAGCAGATAATAATCCTACTCAAAGGATGATAATTTCATCAAAATTATCAGTCTACCATCAGACGATTGTCTGTTCTATGTACAGAAAAATGAATTTATAAAGCTGAGCATGGGAATGCCCGCCTCAGCTAGATCATGAAAGCAGTATGAAAAATAATGTATTGTATTGTATCTTATTACAGGTCTCCTCTCAGCATTGGATGAACTTCGGATCCCCCTGATAAAGCATTTCGCTCGATAAACAGCCTCATACTTTAGGGGGCAACTGTTATAGACATTTTTGTGCCTTACAACATTGAGCATGAAATGTCCATAATCTAAGGGATCCAAAGTCCCTAAACATGTTGTTCCTACCCCTAGAGGAACAAGGCTAACAAACCACATCAATTCACAGAAGTTCTCCACCAGAAACTGCTCAAAAAACAATTCAATCAGGATCATTTCAGTGGCTACACTAGCTGTTTGCGCTGAATGTCAAAGCCAACACTGGCTACCTGCGTTGAATGTCAACTGGAACACTGGCTACCTGCGCTGAACGAGAGTGGACAAGTGGCAGGCTCATTTCTCAAGGTGTCAAAACCCAGGAAGCTTCCAAAATGACACTTGCCTCAGGGAATTCGACTGGTGATGAGTAAGAGGTTCCAAATCTCCAAGTGGAAGCAAGAACCTCCAAGTGGACTCAAGAACTGACAGAGGGAGAGGACACTAGTCAGATCTCAAGCTGACTCATCCTCTCTCCAAACATCTATATATGGATCTCTCCTCCATGAGATCTAAGAGGCTGGAATTTTGTTATTGCAAAGAATTGTTGTTGTTTTGAGATTGGAATCATTGGGTGCTTAATGCTTTGAAGGGGGTGAAGATAGGAATTCCATTTGCTGGGAAGGAGATGCTGGATTGGAGCCCTCTGGGTTGTATCTCTTCCTGAACCTTGTTATTCATCAATAAAGCTATCTTGGTTTCTCCTATATGCTGATGTATTTTTGATGTATGAATGCATTAGTGTATTTAGTTTATTTCTAATCCTAAACTAGTTATGAATGTGAATATCTGTCTTTGTGTAGTGTTCTTCTCTTGTCGCAAGTAGCTGTTCTCTTGTCGCAAGTAGCTGTTCTCTTGTGATCTTGCAGGAACCCGTTGAAGCTGGGCGAGTGAGAAGGCAAGTAGCTGTGAACACCCAAAGAGGAGAGAGACCAGATCGAGGGACAAACGGAAGACACCGGTAAGTCCATTCATCTCTCTTCTTTCACATTTCATAAAGGAAGAAATCAGAATAGCTGTACTCGTTTGTTGCTAAGGCACTGTCACACCTTAGGTGGATAGGATCGTCCTGCATAGGCATTTTTCCCCACAACATTTGTGAGCACGACTGATTGAGGTGGTACAGGATTCTAAGGTGATTGTTGACCTGGAGAAGATGCTTGAGCTTCCCACATTTGGCACATCTGGGGTAAAAGAGGACACTCATGTGTATAGTGGCCATGTACACCACAACATGCACAAGGCTTATTCATGTGAATAGCCTTGTACTGCTTGGGTTGGACGCCCTGTTGTTGGTTGCTGGTGTTAGGCCGCTTCCCCTGGGGTTCACTAGGCTGGTTACCTTGGTTACCCTGGTTACCCTTGTTACCCTTCCCCTTATTCTTTTTCTTCGAATTTTTGGGGATTGGTATCACTTTGTTGCGAAAAAACTTAGCCCTAAGGGGGCGGTGGCTGCTAGGGTTGAGGATGCATGGGATGTTGTGGTGCTAATTCTTGAGGGGTTGGAGTGCCTAGCTATGCATAAGAAGGAGCAATAGTTTGGTAGATGGGTTGGGACCTGAGAAACATGAATATTGAAGGAGGGGCATAAATGTTGGAGGAACTAGTTCCCCCCTGCGAATAGCCATAACTCTGTTGAGAATATGGTGAAGAGTGTGAAAGGGATCCAACAATACCATCGACAACATGAGTTTCCCCCGATGCATTGGCACTTCCAGGACGAGGGAGGTATGGAATGACAGTATAGACATAACCAAATTGTTCATAAATTAGATCATATATTAAAGTGGTCTAGAGAGCTTCTTCCTTAGTTTGAAGAAAATGCGATGGGACATCTTTCCTGATGGGGGATAAAAGTCTCTTAAGAAACCAATCTAGATAGACACGGTCTTTGAAAGTTGGGGCACGACATGTGCTCCTCCTTTGATGCCACTCTTGAGAATTGTCAGAAAGGCGAGTGGTGGAGGACTGATGGAATGTGGTCAATAGCTCCATACTAGTGTCGTACCAAGAGGTAACTGGAAATATGAAAGGAACACTTTAGAAAGTGTCATGAAAATGAAATGAGAGGTGGAGGGCTAGTCTACACACCATTTTGCAGCATCTCCAATGAGCGTGTGTTGGAAGAGCCGAAGATGATGGAGTAATCCGTTATGGAGTTGGATGAACACCACATGTGGAAGGATCGAACATGGTTGGTAGGATCCTCTCCATCAATACCCTTGAACTTTGGGATGTCTGAGGGAAGCTTAGTCAGCATAGAGGGCCACCCAACATCATGATGTATGGGATCATTTATCAACTCATTAAGGTCCAGTAGCCTTAACCTAGCCATAAAGGGGAGCATAGGGGCTGCCAGAATGGTTCGTGAGAGTGTTCCGCCTGATGTGACCACCGATATAGAACCAGAGCCACCACTATTTTGGGTTCCTACACTAGATGTGGGTCCAGAAATGGTGATGATATGTAGTGAAGGAGGCTCGGAATCAAATGAGGAATCAGAAGGACGAGGAGAAGATTCGATATGCAGACTCGGAGGGCTCTGAACTTAGATCCAATGGGGAGGAGTAATACACCCAAATGGAAACTGAGGGTGAAGGCCTAATAGTCTCCGCGACACATGCCTTGGTGGCGTAATGATGGAAGGACACACAGGACATGGAAATGGTGAAGGGAGATCAATAATATATCTTTTGTCCCTGATTTGGTGAGATAAATTTATTATGTTAAGCCTTGTCTTGGAAATGTAAAAAAAGCACCCTTCGCTTAAGGTGTGCTTGTGTGTGCAAGTGTATTAATTGATTAAGCCCAAATCATGTTTGTAAAATAGAAAAAATCCTGCTGAAAATAAACTAAAATAAATAACAGAAAATGAACAACAAAACAATTAACTAAACCCCACCCAAACTAGGTTTCCAAACACTGTACTTCTTGGTGGCTAAACCAATGGGAAATACACTAAAACGATCAAGATATCTAAATGTTGGTGTGACTGGGATCAAGTGACACTAAGCTGCTAGAAAGTGGTGCAACAACAACAAAAAAACAAAGAGGAAGATTGATGCAAAAAGATAGGGAGATGGGTGAAACACTTAGGGCAACTGATGTGACCCTAAGGGAATAACCAAACAAGTTTAAATGTGAAACAATGGATGCTAGAAACCTATATTAATAGATATGAAATGAAATATTACAAATCTGGAAAATGTGGTTGAAAACGTTACAGAAACTCAGACTTCTCACTCAGCTAAATTCCTCCTAGATTGGTGGAAGTGTACTAGAAGCCCTAGGGGAGGCTAAATTTGACTTCGACGAGTAAAAAAGAGTGGATCAAGGCCTAATTAGGATGAGATAGAGGTCAGACACCCAATAGATAACTCTCTACAAAACCCAGAAAAAGATTTGAGAAAAACCCTAAAACCTAGAAATCACAAGTTCTGACTTGTTTTCTACTGAAATCGTACTCTTTGGGCTGAAAAGTGTGTTCTAAAGCCTAGATGGCACCGTTTGGGCCGAAAATTGTGATTTCTGTTCCGAGGATCTCGATTTACAAATTTCGGAAAAAAAGTGTCACCTTTTTTGTGACTAGTTCCTATGACCTATGGAAACGACCAGAAAGCTTGCGGAAGTCAGAAATTTATCAGATCTAGGGTTAAAAAAGTAGGATACATTAAGAGAATTGAAAAAATAAGAAACCCTAAGCTAAAAACTAGAGGTCACCCAGGTTTCTGGATCTGAAGTATAAAACCCAGTGGAGTAGCCAATTTGTTGTAGTGTTTTCTTCTCAATGATGTATGAAAAGAACCTGCTTAACAGTAATAAATTTATTATGTTATGTATGAAAAGAACCCAATTTGTTGTAGTGTTTTCTTCTGAATGATGTATGAAAACAATATCAACAATATAAATGATTGTTAAACATTGTAGATCTGTAGCAACTAATAGAAACAAAGCCTGCCAATGTTTGGATCTATGCTACAATCATAGCTAAACAACAAAAAGAAAGAGTAACAACTCCAAACATCCAATGGAAACCAGATATGTAAATAATAATTTTATAATAACACCTGTGAAGAGAAGAGATAAATGTTACTATTCCCCCTATATGGGACGGGTTCTTGTCTATCCTCAAACGTTTTCATCTTCTATAGAGTCTCTCTCCTCTATAATGCATAAACCCAACAAAAATATGGTGTTTGACAATGAAACTAATTAGAGTTACAACAGTGAGTGCAACAATGAAAATAATCAAAAGCGAATAATGAATGGAAAACCCTTCTATTTATAACAAAATATTGATTTATCCTCGAATAATGAGCAATAATAAAATATTATTGATCCCATTCTTGGAATAACCACCTGGAATATTTTATTATATTTGTTTAGGAGGGAAACCGTGTTTGACATTTTATTTAGAAATAATAAATAAATAAATGATTTATTTATCACCTCAAGGAATTAGTTAAGGAATAATAAACAAATAATGATTTATTTAATTATTCCTAAGGGATTTAGTCAAATTTAACAAAGAATAGTAACTAATTAATTATTAATTAGTTATTCTTAGAGAAAAATAATGATTTATATTTTTATTTTTCATGATTGTGTCAAATTTGACAAGGAATAATAATAAAACAATGGTTTAATTAATTATTGCTAGAATAAAACAAATAAATAGTGATTTATTTAATTATTCTTCATGGGTTTAACTACAAATTACTTAATAAAGGTGGTTTATTATGTAATTTCTCACAGTGAAAGAAATTTTACTATGATAAAATTGGCTTCATATGGCATACTTCGACCCATCTAGTAAATTAGGCTAGATGATCAATTTTTTGGTGATAACAAAAGGCATGACCTAGTTTGGAAAATTGGGGTTTGAAACCTTCTAGAGGATTTTTAGGTATAAAATAAAAAATATTGGGGTAAGACTTTGTCGTTTTAGTTTTGCACCTTATTTTCCTATTCTACACATGCATACCTTTCCAATGGTGCAAGAATCTCCTCAATTAGAGTCAGCATGAAAAATTTATGCAACTCGGAAGTTGACCTTCCTGTTTTCACAACCATAGTTCAAGATGATTCCACATCAACCCTCATTAGTCATGGAAAAGGGGCTAGCCAAGTGATCATGATGAAGAAGACTCTAGAAGATTCCATATTGTAACTTTGGTTAAGATTTGAGTGGTCAAACCTAACTACTAGTAGGTTATTGGTATGTTTTATAATCGAGATTCTAGGAGGAAAAGGGGTTCCATGATTTTCAAGTGCATTTTGTTCCATAGATGAAAATACTAGCTGAGAGAGATAGGGAGATAGCACATAGATAGGATTTGTGCATCGTAGTAGCCCACATGCCACACACTTCTTTGTACTCACAACAATTTTCTATTCATAGAAAGAGAGAATAGGAACCTCACCTTCCAGTTTGGTTGATCCAAATTTAAACAAGAACGCAACAAATTACAGAGATAACCACAAACACAAAGATGCAGTGGAAATAATACTTCATTTCATTAATGTAAAACACTGAAATATGCTTACAAACAGAAATAGAAATACACCAGCTAGGGCAATGGTAGCTTATCTCTAAGAAGAGATGTGGCGGCTACATGCCTCTAAACTGTGTTACAATGAGGCTCGAAGGCCTATTTATTGTTGAGAAACAATGGAAAACCCTTAACATCCCAAAACCTAACCCTAGAAGATGAAATGCCAAATTGTGGACCCCGTTTTGGGTAATTTTGTACATCAACTTCCCGAGGTCGTAACTTTGGCACTCGATCTTCGTTTGACATGTACAATAGCTCGTTAGAAAGATCTATCCGAGCACTACAACTTTGGGAAGAGAAACATCAATTCATGGGCCCATGATACTCCCAGATTTCCCAAAAAACATCATTTACGGCCTCAAAACAGCTCCAGAAGTTTAGGACCCGAAAAACTACTAAAAATAGTAAATTGTGCTACAATTACGGAAACTGAAAAACTGAAAGAGACAATTGTGGGGTTCCAAATGGGATAGGTGGGTAGCCACCAACATCCACTTGAATCATTCCTCCCCCCTTAGGAATCCATGGTCCCCATTGCGTTGATTTCCTCCATCTGCTGAGCTTGGTCCCTAGTGAGTTGTTCTGCAATCTCTGATGTGTCCAGTAATGGTGGGAAGCATGGTCGAGGACGTTCCAAATTGAACACTTGGTGCAAGCGAAGGAATGGAGGAATGTTGTGCTCCAAAGAATTGTTTCCCACAGCCTTGGTAATGCTGTAAGGACCATGTCGAAGTGGTCTGAGCTTCTGATGGGCTCTTGTCAGACATTCTTTCTGTAGATGCAACCAGACTTTGTCACCCACCTGAAACTTCTGTGGTATCCCTGTGGGTGAGAAGAAGTTGTTCCTCTATTCTTTCATGACCGTATCCCTCTTCTGCTATTGTTGTGTGGAGGAAACCTTCACGAGCATCATGGATGTGGTGATGATCTTCCCCTTACTTTAGGAGCGAATCAGATAAAAAACGAATTTCCTAGTCTGGGAGATGAGCTTGCTGCCTTTCTTAACAATGATGAAAGAGGTGGCAATAGGTGGGGCTACCTCTAGTATCATGTATAAGGAATTACACAAAGAAATAATGACAGTGCGAGTCCTTGACTCATACACAGCATGTCGCCTCCACAAGTATGGCTAGCCTAATAATACATCACAAACATCCAGAGGTGTAACATCACACAATACCTCCTCTATGAAGGGTTCGATGCTGTAGGGCAGGAGGCACTGTTGTCTAACTCGAAGATCTCGTCCTTGGTGAAGCCACCCGATACTGTATGGCTGCGGGTGTGGTGTAGTCGGTAGGCCCAACTACTTCACAACCTCTGCTAAAATGAGTTTCTTTTGGCTGCCACTATTGACAATGAATTGCAATGGTGAACCCTTCACCCACATCTGTGAGTGGAAAAGACGTTCCCCCTCCTCTGGATCTTCAGGTTCATTCTTCTATATCTTGGCAATGGAAACAATGACACTGGGCTTTGCATCAATGATCTACTTCCCTTTGCCATTCCCCTTGTCGGGTTCTGACTCAAGGTCAGAAAATGCATCTGATTATGAAGCCTTCAACTTGGCCACCAGTGACTGCTTGGTCCGACACTCACTTGTGTTGTGAGTGGGGATCTTCTGGAATTCACACCACTTTCCTATGTCCTTCTTCGACTTCGTGGTGTTTTTCTTTTCTTACGACTTCGACAGGTTGTCTTGGGGCACCCCGCCTTGGCTTTGTCATTTTGTCTTCGGATTCATAGATCCAAAATCTCGCTTCTTCTGTTTGAACTTTTGCTCAATTTTGATAGTGTATCGGTACACTGTGCCAAGCGAGGAGATGTTCAGGAACTCCATCTCTTCCTGGATGTATCTGTGTAGGCAGTCGTTGTATTTGATTACTAGATGCAGCTCAAAATCTTTGATACCCAACTGTGTGCGAAGGGTATGAAAAATGTTTGTCAAATCTGGCACATCTTGGTTCCCTCCCTACCGTATCATGGTCCACTTTATGTATTTGTCCTCATAGCTTTTGAGAGGGTAGTGCTGCTTCTTGATGGCATCCTGGAAGGAATTCCAAGTGGGTGTGGCTGAGAACAATGAGTCCGTACTTTCATCCTTCTACTCACAGTAGGCTTCTTCGAGCAAAATTTTGATAAGATCTCCTACCCCCTCATCTTTCTTTTCATCCACCATGGGAGGCCGTATGGATTTGTGAGGTTGCTTTTGCAAAGGTACAACCAGTTCAAGCCCTAACTCCTTATATCGTGACCTCGTTGGGGCATGCAAAGAAAAATAGAGAAAAAGCAAACCGCCCTGATACCACTGATCTGGATTTAAACAGGAACACAACAAATTATAGAGATAACCATAAACACAGAGATGCAGTGGAAATAATACTTCATTTCATTAATGTAAAATACTGAAATATGCTTGCAAACAGAAATGGATATACACTAGCTAGGGCGATGGTAGCTTATCTTTGAGAAGAGATGTGGCGGCTACACGCCTCTGAACTATGCTACAATGAGGCTCGAAGGCCTATTTATTGTTGAGAAACAATGGAAAGCCCTTAACATCCCAAAACCTAACCCTAGAAGATGAAACGCCAAATTGTGGGCCCCGTTTTGGATAAGTTGGTACATCAACTTCCAGGGTCGTAACTTTGGCACTCGATCTTCGTTTGACGTGTACAGTAGCTTATTAGAAATATAAATCCGAGCACTGCAACTTTGGGAAGAGCAACATAGGTCCATGGACCCATGTTTCTCCCATATTTCTCCAAAATCATCGTTTAGGGCTTCAAAACGGCTCCGAAAGTTCAGGACTGCTAAAAATAGTAAATTGTGCTACAATTACAGAAACTAAAATCCTAAAGGAGACAGTTGTGGGGGTCCAAATGGGTAGGTGGGTGGCCACCAACATCCACCTGGATCATTGGTTTTCTCCCAAAAGGGTTTCTTAGGTTATATCTTGTGTCAAATCATGATTTGCAAGTTTTTTTTCCTTTTCTATATTTTCTGCATAATTTTAATTTGCGTACATACACAATAAAGAACGATTTATAGATCTATAAATCTAAATAAAAATAAATCACCAGTGTAGATTCATATTTTTAAGTATAATTTATCAGATCTATTGTGAGAATTATCCAGTGGAATACCTGTGGTAGTTTATGGATCATATTGGTATCATAGTAGGTTTCTTTGGGTATGTTGTGGATATTTGCAAGGGATCTATATCTTCAAATCCAAAAATCCCATAAAACCCTAGTCATGGCCCACGAACCTATGAATAATCATTGTTCTCTTATAGAGGAGACATTTTCATTGTTGGAAGCACAAGTTTCAAATATAAATGATAACATGAATCTCATCATGGTGGCCATGACCAATAAGCTCATGATTTTTGAAGAAGATGGGATTCTAACACATAGGTTCGATTAAAGAGGAGATCAAGTGATCAATGTAATGCCCCACCCCACATTTACCCACTTTTACAAGTTGCTCAGGGTAAACATGATAACTTTTAACTTTCTAGAACCATAAATAACATGATAAAAAGGCTAGTTATTCAAAACTTGAACAAGAATGACTAGAACATGCCTAGTACATGATAAACATTTTGTCAAACATATGATAAACATGTAAGATATAGGTCATTAATTCATATTTGATCATAAAATTTTGAACCTCATCTTGGAATCACCAAGAAGGATTAATTCCTTCTCTAGCTAGTTGCAACAACACTTGTTAGCCCATGCATTCATCAACCATTCAATGACTTATCAAATCATGAACAAGAGCCATAGCTAGAGCACGTCATAGAACCATGCTTATAAACAAAACATAACCATAATAGAAACCATGATAAATCAACCATAAAATCACTTAATAACCAATAAATGTGCTCATAAATCATAATGAGGAAAATATCTTGTATTAACATATGCAAAAGCAAACCAAGTTAGGGACTTCCATGTACCACCGACCATAGATTGGGCTGAACCAAATATTTCTTTCAGTGAATCACCCTTGTGCCATATTCCAAGCATGAATACGTGATCTCATATGATAAAACATGATAATGAAAACAGAGAATCCAAAGGTTAAAACACCTCCACCCTCAAGCTATTATGATCTCACCTAAACTGATCCTGAGACCACAAAACCAAACCAAGCTTGGATGCCTCATAATTTCTTCACCATACCTTGAGGAATTTTGCTATCTCCACCGACCTATTGAGGGCCTCCCATAGAAAACCATATCCACCCCCAACCCTTGGGATTTTCCAGAGACCAACTCACCTAGTTCCAAAAATTTCCAACAATTCAAAGCTCAACAAAGAATGAATCCCACCACACCATGGTTATCCAAGAAATGGCAAGGCAATGATGAAACCACTGTCAAACCAGGAAAAACCCATGCTAATGACAACAAATGAACCAAATAAACAAATGCATGTACCATGCATTCACATCTCTACAATGAATTCACACATGCAACCTGTTACCTACAAAATCTTCCTGCTAAAGCTGCTGATCCAATCTTCTCCTTGCTTTGCTTCACTTTCCTTTGATTTTCCTTTTCCTTCCTTTGCTTGATTGCTTTCTTTTCTCCAAATCAAAGTGAATGCTAAAGTGTTCCACGAATGTTCTTAGTGTGCAAGAGTGTAAGAGAGTGTAAGGAGAGAACCAAGAATGAACTAACAAAATTTATGTATTATTTCTCTCATGCCTTTTTATCATTGATGTCTCATTTTTCCTTCATTTTCCTTCATTTTTCCTCTAATTTATCTTGCATGAAAATTTGTGTCTCTTTATCTTCTTGTTCTCCTATTTTCCTTTTCTTCATAATTAAATGGCCATTCCTAATGCCTCTTTTCATTTTCTAATGCCTTTTCAAATTTCCCTAGCCCTTATTAAACCATGAGTGATGCCCACTACAATGTTTTCCCAACATTTAGCTTGGAATACATGCCCCATGACCTTGGTCTTATTTTTCCTTTATTATCCTTTATTACATGAAACTTTAACTTGAGGTTGTTATAGACAAGTCTCCCTTGGGGGAACATCATCCTTGATGTTCTATGACACCTATGACCAGCGAACCACTGAAAACAAAAAAAAATACCACTTATTGTAGCTTTATAACATAGCTCATTGCGGTATTTACAACCTTATATCTATATATATATATATATATATATACACACGCACACTAAAATCTCATTTTCTTGAACCAACAAATAATGAAGGATACAAATCTTGCATCACATCAACCATCTTCCATGTAGCTTCATCAAGTTCAAAGTGGTTCCATTGCACTTTAACCTACTCTATTGTTCAATTTTGGAGCATGAGTTGTTTTCTCTATAGGATGTACTGAGGCTCTGGATGGAACTCTCCCTCCGGTTCCACCTATAATACAAACCAATCAATCACATGATCAGTATCCTACACATATCTCTTAAGTAATGAAACATGGAAAGCATCATGGACTTGCACTATTGGTGACAGTGCAAGTAAGTAGACCACTGGTTCAATCCTCTCAAGGATCTCAAAAGGCCCAAAATACCAAAGTTCCAACTTGGCACATGACAAAATCCTCAAGGAGCTCCTCTTGGGCTTGATGTATAACTACACATGCTCCCCAACCTGAAAATCCTTGGATTCTTTGTGTTGATTTTCATTACTCTTATGTTTGTCCTGTGTTGCCTTTAAATTCCTCTTGATAACCTGTATCTCCTGCTCCATCTTAGCCAACATGTCCAACCCAATCAACACCATGTTCACTGGTTCACTTCATGTGATAGAAGTATTACAACTTTTCCCATAAAGAGCCTTAAATGGACTCATCCTCAAGGATTCCTGATACCCATTATTATATGCAAACTCCACTAGTGGAAGATACTCCTCACACCTCCTCTGTTGATGCTGCTGGAAATAATACTGAGAGGGGGGTGAATCAGTATTATCATATCAATAATTTTATTTCCCAAACTGATTTATATACGCTACTTCAGTGAAGTGAAATAGCATGTACACACAACTGTGATTAGAGAAACCAACGTATATCAAGAGAACTTGTGATTTAGACAATTTATCATGTGTTGATCTTAAATTAGTGCATCAGTAACTTATTAAATAGTGCAATAAAATAGAATAAAGCATCACACATAAGAAACATGCATGAACACCAAGATTTAAGGTGGAAACCCAATGTGGGTGAAAACCACCTGCTGTTGTCATCTATATCTTCTTTTAATAATAAGAAAATTTGTTTACAATCTTGTATTGGTGTAGACTCATGCTAGTACACAGGCACCCACCTGTAGAAGGCTACAATCTTCTCTCGTTTCCCAGCTTCCACTTGAAGGGAGCTGCAACCCCCTAGCTCTTGTACTAGCTAATGTGATTACTAGTACGTAGGCTCCAACCTACAAAAGGCTATGACCTTCTCTCTTCCTCCAAGGACCACGTTTCATAAATTTTTAGACTAGATGCTCCTGGTACACAACAATACACATGAAGGCCTCGTTTCATCAAATTTTCATAATGGACCCATTAGAAACTTTGAAACTCAAACTGCATCAACCAACAACCAATTAATTTGAAAAATCATATCATTGTCACCAGAACATTGTGCTAAACCCAGGAATCAGCTGCAACCTCAAAAATCATGCATCAGAATGTACACACTACTTTACTGAACCCAACCTGCATGTATACTCTACTTCCTGTAATTAAACCTGGGTATACCTTCAAAACTACTGAAAACATAAAGCTTATGAATCAAGTCTGTACCATCCAACAATATATTGGACATCTACTATTAACTTATAGAGCTTTACACAGGCAGCAATAGAGATCATTTTTTCTCACTTATACAATCAATCAATAAAATACCAACATCCTTATGCACTCAATTTTATATTTAGATATAAGAATACTTCATTGACAGACAACAGTAAAACAACATAATTGATCAAATAGATCAGATAGATCTGAAGAAGAGGATTTTCTTCTGTATATGCTATTTTTGAAGAGTATAACCTGCGTGTACACATGCTTTTGAAGAGATGAACTAGTGTACATATTTGCAAATATTAACTCATAACTTCACTGCACTTTCGGACTTCAGGCAAACCCAAATCATGCCATTTAAGAATAAAATAGGTGTATATGATTAGATCTAGCCCAACCAATCTCAGATCATCCAATAATAAGTCATTTTAGGTCTCATGATCCTGATCCAACATTGAATTCAAGGTGCACAAAGTATTTCCGATCAAATCATGAACATAGCCCCTGCAACATAAAATATACTTCAGATGGAAGTATTACTTAGAAACCCATACACTTGCATGTAACACTTCATAAGATATGCATTCCTTGTGTGTTTAGCCCTTTGATCTTCTCCTCCTTATATACTTAGATCCTTTATCAATACCTCAGACCAAAACCACTTAGGACCAATACCTTGGACCAAATACCTAGGGTCAATACCTCAGACCAAATACCCTGGACCAAATACCTTGGACCAAAACCTTGGTTTTCCAACATGTACATGCTTTTCCTCCTGTGGGAGTGCATGTATGTATATGCTCTCTTTATTTTTTGAACCATCATGTATACACTTTTTTGACTAAGTGGACCTGTATATACTTCTTCAAACTGCTTTACATCAACCTTATCCTTTACCTTCTTTATTCTGATCAGTAGACCTTAGTTCCATCTTCCTATTCTTTTGTACCAATGCCCTATTAGCTCTGAATATACCTATGGTACTGTGAGATGTTGAGTTTCCTTTTACTAAAACTGAATTGACCTATGAGTGAGTTGCCATCGAGGACAACACTTGTATCATAATGCCAACAATCTCCCCCTTTGGACTTGATGGCAACCATGATGGCGTTGATTATGCAAGTTGTAGAAACTATTATAGATAACATGCAACACAAATATACTAACACCAAAATACTCTCCCCCTTTGACATCATGGGAAAAGGGCAGACCAAGAAACTTTCCTCCTTTGATATACATTATGTTGTCCATGCTCCCCCTAAGTACATGCCGAGTCTGCAAAGATATGATTCAAAAGAATAACATGACTCTATAACTCAACTAAGTGAGTATGACCTCCTTATGACCAATGACTCATACATACATCAATCACCCAACCAAGTGGGGATACACCACATTTGACTCAATCACCCAACCAAGTGGGGATATACCAATTGTTTATAGATGACAGAAATACAATAAATATTACATCATCCATCCCATGCAAAGTGGAGATAAAAATTACATCATTTGTCCAATAGGACTCATTCAAATGTATGAGAAGTCATATCACACCCTAGACCTTTACATGACTTAAGCAAGAAATGGTATAAATGTATGAAGCCATAGCTGGACTTAACAACCATAATGCCAACAATGCAGAATGTGTGTGAAGGCTAATGCTCCCCTTGAACTTGTGGTACCTTGTGTTTTTCGATCAGAAAAACATATATGCTCCTTCAGCCACAGAAACCTGCATGTATATGTGACTATACTTCATGAAACCCGCGTATAATAACCTTCCTCTGAAAAATTGGATTTAACAGCGGGATGATGCAACAACTACTCCCAACTGTTGTCTTAGATATTCAAATGTTTCTTTGGGAAGTGGTTTAGTGAATATATCAATAACTTGTTCTTTGGAGGGAACGTACTCCAATTTGACCTCTTGTTCAAGCACTTGTTCTCATAGAAAATGGTACTTGATGGGTATGTGCTTAGTATTGGAGTGCATGACAAGATTTTTTGAAATATTGATGGCACTTGTATTATCACATAAAATGGATATGGGTGGAGTACATGTGATCTTAATGTCTTGCAAAGTTTGCATCATCCAAAGTAGTTGTGTGCAACAAGATGCACTGGCCACATATTTTGCTTCAGCTATAGATAAAGAAATCAAACTTTGTTTCTTGTTGAACCAAGACACTAACCCATAACCCATATAGAATGAACCTCCACTAGTTCTCTTTCAATCATTAACACTTCCTGCCCAATATGCATCTATATATGCATGAAGAGTAAGGTTTATATATTTAGGATACCATAGTCCAAAGTCCTGAGTTCCTTGAAGATATTTGAAAATTCTTTTGACTTCCTGGAGATGTGATTCCTTTGGATTTTCTTGGAACCTTTGAACAATTCCCACTGCATGCATGATGTCAGGTCTGGTACCTGTTAGATAAAGTAGACTTCCAATCATAGATCTGTAAGTTGGTTGGTTTACTGTTGGTGATTCATCATTAGAGCTAAGACTACATCCTATTACCATTGGAGTACATACTGGTTTAGAATATTCCATTCCGTACTTCTTCAAGTTATGCTTGAGATATTTGGTTTGTAAAATAAAGATACCATATTTTGTTTGATTAACTTGAAGACGAAGAAAATAAGTAAGTTCACCAAGTAAGGACATTTCAAATTCTTGCTGTATTACTCAAGCAAAATTCTGACTCATGGATTCTTCATTGCTACCAAAAATTATATCATCAACATAAACAACAATAATTAACAATTTATCATTTTCAATCTTTGTGTATAAATTGTTATTTGCATAACCTTTTTTAAAACCTTGTTGTTGCAGATATTTGTCAAGGCAGTAATACCAAGCCCTTGGAGCCTATTTTAGACCATAGAGAGACTTTTTGAGCTTGGTTATGAACTTTGCATCATTTTCAAGAATGAATCCTTCTAGTTATTCAATATAAACTTCTTCTTCTAAATCTCCATTAAGGAAGGTTGATTTTACATCCATTTGATATACTTTGAATTTCCAAAAACTAGAAAGAGTAAGAAACATCCTTATGGCTTCAAGTCTAGCAACAAGTGTAAAAGTTTCTTCAAAATCTATACCTTCTTCTTGAGCATACCCTTTACAAACAAGTTTGGCCTTGTTTCTAATAACTTCTCCATTTTCATTCAACTTTCTCTTAAATATCCATTTTTTTCCTACAATATTTTTATCATGAGTTCTAGGAACTAATTCCCAAGTATCATTCTTTTCAATTTCCTCAAGTTCTCCATCCATGGCCTTGACCCAACATTCATATTTGTAGGTTTTAATTTAAATTTTGAGGTTTGGTGGAGGATAGTAATGCTAGATATCTTGAGGTCCCTGTAAGAGTTCTTCTTGGCTGTACACCAACCCCTTTTTCTCCTAGAATTTGAGATTCTGGATGATTCTTCTAAACATACCTGGATGGAGTCTTTTCCCTGTTTGGTGTATCATCTTTTGATGCTTCATTGGTTTTTTCTTCAATATCATTTTGATTTGAAGAGGGAAAGAATTCCCCATCATCCTCATTAACATATTCCTCCGTTGATTTCATTTGTTCCAGATTTCTGCATACTTCATCAACTACAACATCAATGCTTTCAACAATTTTTCAAAGTCTTTTATTATAACATTTATATCCTTTAATTATGGAAGAATAACCAAGAAGAATACCTTTGTCTACTCTGGGTTCAAACTTACCAAGTTTTTCATCAGTCGTTTTGATAAAGCATTTGCTTCCAAAAACTTTAAAGTGTTTTACAGTGTGAGGCTTACCATACCAAAGTTCATGTGGATTTTGATTGTTATTTACCCGAACATTCGCTTTGTTGAGAATAGTTACAGCATCAAATGGAGCTTCACCCCAGAAGGTTGTAGGAGTTCCAGATTCATCTAGCATAGCTCGAGCCATTTGTTGAACTATTCTGTTCATCCTTTCTACCACCATTTTGCTAAGGAGTTATTACGGTGGATAATTTCCTTTTTTTTCCATGTTGTTCACAAAAGTCAAAGAATTCATCTGATATGAATTCCCCCCCCCCTCGATCAGATCTGAGACATTTGATTTTTTGATTTGATTCATTTCCAAACAAAGCTTTGAAGGCTTTAAACTTTACAAATGCTTCATCTTTATGCTTTAGAAGACCAATCCAACAAATTCTAGAAAAATCATCAATAAACAAAATAAAGTATTCTTCTCCATGAGGTGACTTTTTCCTTGTTGGTCCACATAAATCAGTATGGATGAGTTCAAGAGGCTTACTTGCTGACCCTTCCTTTTCAATGAAGTGAACCCTGGTTTTCTTACCGATTTGACATGGTTTTCTTATGGTATTTTATGGGATGCTGATATCTGGAAGATCACAAACTACCTTTAGCCTGCATGCTTTTCTTATTTGAGAAAAGCTTAGATGTCCCAATCTTCTATGCCACAACCATTTTTCATCTGTTTTTCTTAGATAGCATTGTTGTTATCCTCCTTTGAGTATGTATAATTTTTTTAGAGTTCTTGTACCTTTGATCACAGTCTTTCCTGTATCAAGCTCACGAACGACACATCAGTTTGATCGAAACACTACTTCATTTCCTTGATCACACATTTGACTGACACTCAACAAGTTATGGTTTAAAACCATCTACATACATGACATTTCTAGCTTTAACCTTTTCTTTCAAGAAAACAGAACCTTTACCTTTAATGAAAGCTATAGTGTCATTTCCAAATGAGACATTCTTTTCCTTTTCTAAGGAATTATATGAATGAAGTTTCTCTTTATCACCTGTCATGTGTTTGGAGCATCCACTGTAGATGTACCACTGATTTTCTTGTCCTTCTTCATACAAAGCTATGCCAAATATTTCTGATTGAAATTCCTTCCTTCTCCATATCTTGGGATTAAATGGCATTTTCTCCTTTTGAAGTGTTGGCTGAAAGTTTCTCCTGCATTCAGATTCTTCATGACCAAATTTGTTACAAATCGAGCATTCTATTTCATTTTCAAGAGGAGAAAAGTTATTATAGGAACTTTTGTTGATTCTTGTTACACTCCTTTGATCCTTTGATTTCGTGCTTCTCTATTTATGATGGTTTTGTAAGCAACACATTAAGCAGCGTTGTGCCCAAAGTTATGACATGGAAAACACTGCCCATTAAAGAATTTTCTGTGATCATAGAATCTTTTGACATTGTTTACCTATTGGTTGTAGCTTCTACTGATATTTATTCTTGGAGTGAATTGAGTATGATTTACCTGATGAGTAGTTGTAGGCCTTTCTTGATGATTGACATATTGTTCACTAGTCTTTTTTGCATCAAGATAGCTTCTGGTGGAAGTTGATGACTTCTGTGATTGAGATGATTCTTCAGTATATCCAAGACCTGTCTTTATCGGAGGAGAACATTGAACCTTGATAATTTCATCTAAAGTTTCTGATCCTTTAGAAAATCTAAGATTGAGAGATTTTGTCTTCTCAAGATCTTTTCTTAGACCCACAATTTCACATTCTAGATTTTCATTGTGATTTTCTCTTTCAGCAAGTTGGCGTGTCAAAGTATCTATGGTCATGTTCTTTTCTTCTAAATAGACTTTGAGTTTAGTGATTTCTTCAAGAAAGTCTTCCTCTTCTTCTAATGCATCCAAAAAATCATTAGTGTCATAAGCCATGAGTATTCTATAATCTTGTTCAGTTTCATATTTATCACTATTAGATAAACCATCACTATCTTCATGTGTATAGTAACTCCTCCTATTCACTACCTGTTTTCTATTGCCTTTTTCATATTCCTTCCCTTTTTCATATTTATCTTTATGAGGACATTTGGTAGCATAGTGAATGACTCTACCACAAGGAAAGAATTTGAAAGGTATCTTACCTCTGAACCTTCTAGAACCCCGTTGAAGCTTCTTGACAAAATTTACCTCATCTTCTTCTTCTGAAATGTGTCCTGATTCATTGTTCTCTTCCTTTTCTTTTCCCTTTACTAATGCTTTAAATGTGGCTTCTCTCATATCTAATGGACCTCCTTTTCTCATTTCAAAAGAAGTTAAGATTTTGTGAAGTTGAGTCATAGTGATAGTTTGAAGATCCTGTTTTTCTTCTATGGTAGACAATTTTGACTCAAATTTGGCAGACAAATATCTCCTAATTTTCTCAACTAAAGTAACTTCCTTTATCTCTTCACCCAGATTCTTCATACAGTTAAAAATCTCATCTACACGTAAAAAGTAATTAGCTATACTCTAATCACTATGCATCTTAAGAGTTTCATATTGAATTATGAGAGTTTGAAGCTTAGCAAATTTTACCTAAGAGTCTACTTCATAGCTCTGAATGATTTTGTCCCATATTTCTTTGGATGTGTTGAGCTACGTGACCTTGGAAAAATCTAATTCTAACAGGCTTGCTAATAATGTATTGACAGCTTTGGCATTGGTTTCATATAACTTCTTACCTGTAGAGTATGTAGGAATTGCTACTGGAGATTGATATCCTCCTTCCACAATTTCCCAAACATCGGCTCCAAGCGATTGTAGATAGGCTCTGGTGCTTATTTTCCAATATACTAAGTTTCTTGCATTGAAGATTGGTGGTCTAATGAATCCCATGCCTTCGTGATTATTCATCTTGAAAGGTCTACCTTCAAGCGATCAAGCTTCTTCTGAAGGACCTGCTCTGATACCAATTGTTGGAAATAATATTGAGAGGGGGGGGGGGGTGAATCAATATTATCAGATCAATAATTTTATTTCCCAAACTGATTTATATACGCTACTTCAATGAAGTGAACTAGTGTGTACACACAAATGTGATTAGAGAAACTAGCGTATATCCAGAGAACTTGTGATTTAGACAATTTATCATGTGTTGATCTTATACCAGTGCATCAGTAACTTATTAAATAGTCTAGTAAAAATGAATAAAGCATCACACATAAGCAACACACATGAACACCAATATTTAACGTGGAAACCTAATGAGGGTGAAAACCACCTGTTGCTGTCATCTCTATCTTCTTTTAATAATAATAAAATCTGTTTACAATCTTGTACTGGTGCAAACTCATGCCAGTACGTAGGCACCAACCTGCAAAAGGCTACAACTTTCTCTCATTTTCCAGCTTCTACTGGAAGGGAGCTGCAACCCCCTAGCTCTTGTACTAGCCAATGTGATTACTAGTACATAGGCGCTGGCCTACAAAAGGCTACGACCTTCTCTCTTCCTCTAGGGACCACATTTCATAAATTTTCAGACTAGATTCTCCTAGTACACAAAAATACACATGAAGGCCTCGTTTCATCAAATTTTCATACTGGACCCATCAAAAACTTTGAAACTCAAACTGCATCAGCCAATAATTAGTTAATCTGAATAATCATATCATTGTCACCAAAACACTGTGCTAAACCCAGGAATTGGCTGCAACCTCAAAAATCATGCATCAGAATGTACACGCCACTTTACTGAACCCAACCTACATGTATACGCTACTTCTTATAATTAAACCTATGTATACCTTCAAAACTACTGAAAACATAAAACTTGTTAATCAAGTCTTTACCATCTAGCAATATACTAAACATCTATAGTTAACTTACAGAGATTTACACAAGCAACAATAGAGATCAATCAAATACCAACCTCCTTGTGCACTCAGTTTTACATTCAGATCTAAGAAGACTTCAATGACAAACATTAGTAAAACAACCTAATTGATGAGATATATCAGACAGATCTGAAGAAGAGGCTTTTCCATTGTATACACTATTTTGAAGAGTATAACCTGTGTGTACACGCACTTTTGAAGAGATGAACCAGCGTACAAATATGCAAATATTAGCTCATAACTTCGTTGTACTTTTGGACTTCAGACAAACCCAAATCATGACATTTAAGGATAAGATAGGTGCACATGATTAGATCTAGCCCAACCAATATCAGATCATCCAATAATAAGTCATTTAAGGTCTCATGGTCCTGATCCAACATTGAATTCAAGGTGCACAAAGTATTTCCGATCAAATCACAAACATAGGCCCTGCAACATAAAATATACTTCAGATAGAAGTATTCCTTAGAAACCCATACACTTGCACATAACACTTCATAAGATATTCATTCCTTGTGTGTTTAGCCCTTTGATCTTCTCCTCCTTATTGTGGAGCGATAAAAAGGTGTCTTTTAAACTCCTAATTACCTCACATTAATTGTCAACCCAGGGACGACTTTTTATTTCAAGAGTGTACTCAGTCTGAGGCGGCTATTTACTCAAGAGTAATGTTTAGTAGTACAGCGTTCAGAGAACACAAGAGTAGACAGATGCTAAACTATGACTAAATTACTTCAAAAGGACAAAATCACACAAGACAGCTTATCAGTCAAGGGTGCGGAAGCGATAACCCATCCCTCTAGAAACTGATGGAAAAGAAATTAGAGCATGGACCAAAGTTCTGGGAGCTAGGCAGCGATTGCTGAGGCTCACGACAGCCTTAGACCTTCTCTCTCACTAAAACAGCAAATGCAAGTAAATGGAACAGCAGAAAATAAATGGAACATCAATCCAATAAACTAAATCATTCACTCAAACAACCATCAATTGAGGATACAGTAGCAATAACTCATTCCTCTGGATATTGATGCAATTGAAATCAAACACACAACATTAAATAACCAATTGGAAAGTGCAAAGAATTAAATCAATCGTATTACTACAACTCGGTGAAAATGAAACAATTGTGCTAATTAAAAGAATGCTGAAAGGTAAACTTAAATAATTGCAGAAAGTAAATAAATAACAACGCTAAGTATTAGAACTGAATAGCCAAACTTATATAACTGTAATGAACAGAAAATTGTTAAATTACTGGAGTGATCAGCGCAGCTTTGAAGATGAAATGAACAGCGCAACAACATGCTGACAAAAAGCAGTGAGCTCTGTTAAGAAGGAAATGAACAGCAACGCAATTTAAGTACAATATATAAAACATATCAGTTCATTCATTCTGGCAATACCAATCAGTAAAAGTACATGATTACGATAAGTAGAAATAAAATCAAACCATCACACAATAAAGATCATGAAATAATGGTACAAGAACGGCAAGTGAATCCACTGGGGTTGGGCCCGTAACCACCAGCGATCACTGCCGGTAGTGCTTCAGAAGATGCGAAGGAATAATAACTCTGCTTATATATTGATCATCAAATTGAACAACATTATATTGAGTGGTGCCTTCTCAGCAGTGAGAGTCTGCAAATAAAATTACAGTTCAACATAATACTCGTTCCATCTCTCCCCCTATCCTATCACTCTTGAATCTCTAATTCTACATCCTCAATTCCATCATTCGAATCCCAAAAGTCCTTCTGAAGTCATCCTGAAGCCATCCTCTCTCTGATCTTTGTTTTCATTTAAATAGAGAAAGATCAGAGAGCAGTTACAACATACATAAGTACAACATGATTTCTTTTACAAAATTGGGTTGATTCTAACCAGATGATCAACAAGAAAATATATTTCCTTTCATCTCTCAACAAAAGCAAGACGAATTTGGGTTTGCAGCTAAAGTTGGAGGACGGCCGCAACTGCAAATCTGAGAAAATCGTGCTCAAAGAATCCTATGTTTCTCTTTGTACAAGCCGAATTTGGGCAAACAGTTCTTTACCAAAGTTAATTGGGCCCGTTCTGGACAAAACCCATGTTCCGGATTTCTCAAATTCGTCTTCATTTGCTCAGAATCTCACCCGTAAAACTGTCACTCCTTAAACCAGCGAATTTCTGAGTTGGCAGATTTAAAAATCAAATCTTCAATCTGGAAGTTACCTTGGAGGCTAAAAATGGTGAATAATGTTATAACCAACATATTAGAACTATAATTGATAAAATAATGCATAATCATCAATTTATTAGAAATAAAGGAGAATAAATAATATAAGAGCATAAATCATCATAAAATGGATTTATATAATAAATTATAATAAATGACATGATGAAGAATGGTAGAAATGGGTGGAATAAATGTTCACAAGTGACAATAATAATGGCATATTAACGACCCAACACTTATATACTTAGATCCTTTATAAATACCTCGGACCAAAACCTTGGTTTTCCAGCATGTACACGCTTTTCCTCCCATGGGAGTGTGTGTATACATATATGCTCTTTTTGTTCTGTGGACTAACGTGTATATGATGTTTTGACTAAGTAGACCTGCATATACTTCTTTAAACTGCTTTACATCAACCTTTTCCTTTACCTTCTTTATTCTGATCAATAGAGCTTAGTTCCACCTTCCTGTTCTTTTGTACCACTGCCTTGTTACCTCTAAATATCCCTGTTGTACTGTGAGATGTTGAGTTGACTTTTACCAAAATTGAATTGACCTGTGAGTGAGTTTCCATCAAGGACACCGCTTGTATCATAATGCCAACAGATGCATTACATACATCCTCAACATATCGTCAAGAATCTTGTTGACTCTATCTGTCCATTTGTGTACGAATGATAAGTTATACTCGAAGGAAACTTTGTCCCTAATCCTACAAATAACTCCTTCCAAAAAATGAAATTCAACTTGGAATCTCTGTTTGATATGATCTTCTTGGGAACACCATGCAACCTCACTATCTCCCTGATGAATATATGAGATACCTCAATAGTTGAATTCGTAGACTTAACTACAATGAATTGAGCTACCTTTCTTAACCTGTCAACCACAACCATGATGGAATCATGTTTTCTTGGTGTCCTTGACAAACCTATACTAAAGTCCATGAAAATGAAGTCACATTTCCATTCTGGAATCATAATAGGATGTAATAGACTAGTTGGGTGCTTACACTCAACTTTCACCTATGGATAATTAGAACATCTAGCAACAAACCCATCCATCTCTTTCTTTAAGTTTGGCCAATGTATAAATTAACAATTGTTAATGTCTTCTGATACGCTGGGTGGCCTGAACATGGCTTGAAATGGAACTCCCTCAAGATAAGATTCTTCAAATCACTATTATCTGACACATAGATCTTGTTCTCAAATCTCACCAGGTCAGATTCCATGAGGTGATACTCCTCATCTCTATCACCTTCACCCTACTTATGCAACATCTACTTTAGTTGTTGGTACCTCTCATCATTTTTTCCTGCATGTAATATCTTCTCTTGTAAATATCTCCCATAAGAGCTCACAACTGAAATGTGATTCACCTACACTCTCCTATTGAGAGCATCTAAAACCCTGTTCTCCTTTCCCTTAATATACCTTATCTCTAAGTCAAACTCAATAAGGGTAGCCAACCATATAGCTTTCCTAGCACTCAAATTAGTTTGATCAAACAAGTACCTCAGTCCACTAGGATCACTCATTAGAATAAACCTCCTTCCAAGAAGATAATGCCTCCACATATTCAAGGCATGAATGATAGCTTCCAACTCAAGATCGTGAATCACAAAATTCTGCCCATGCTCATTCAACTTTCTTGACTTATAAAACTACCTATCCTTCCTTCATCATGACTCCACCAAGTCCTTTCTTGCAAGCATTTGTACAAACTAAAAAATCATTATCAGGATCTATAATCTTCAAAACTCAAGTATTTGTAAGAAAATTATTCAACTACTCAAAAATACATGCACACTCCTTAGTCCATTCAAACCTATTTCATTTTTGCTACATAGATATAATAGGATAGGAAAGCCATGAGAAGTTCCTAATGAACCTCCTACAATAACCTGCTAGTCCCATGAATGATATGAACTCATCCACATTCCTAGGAGCTAGCCACTCCAAGATAGATCTAATATTTTTTGGGTCCACTTCTATTCCTTCCTTCGAAACAACATGCCCCAAGTAATGAATCTGAGACTAAAAGAAACTACACTTGTTGATATTGGCATACAATTTATTCTCTCTCAATAATCTTAATACTACTACCGGGTGCTCTGCATGCTCCTCCTCATTCTTAGAGTATATCATTATATCATCGATAAAAACTATCAAAAACTTGTCCAAATAAGGATGCACCACATTATTCATCAAACACATGAAAGAAGATATAGCATTATGTTTTTGGTGTGACAAAACAACCTCCAAAATTTTACCTACACTTAAATTTTGGAGCATACTGTGGATCTTGCAATTGGTTGTCCTGTCGTCACTTCTTGATCGATTGAAATCACTTGATCACACATGCTTAGTTCACAAGAAGTTCATGAGAATTTTATTTTATGTAATATTGAACAAGCATACCCACGATGCATCAAGACAGTGTATGTGCAATGTCCAACCCATGTCGAGAGTTAGTGCGCACTATCATTGACA
This sequence comes from Pinus tabuliformis, assembly GCA_031772625.1. NCBI lineage: Eukaryota > Viridiplantae > Streptophyta > Pinopsida > Pinales > Pinaceae > Pinus > Pinus tabuliformis. The sequence goes on from CM062816.1 coordinate 1,950,965,161, forward strand.
ATCCCTCACTTTTGGTTGCGTTTGTAGTTCTATTTCGGTGAGTTTTTCAAACTGTCACTTTTAAGCACCTTTTATTTTGCAAGTGTCATTTTCATGTTTTAAAACATTTATTTTTCTTTCTTTTACTTTAATAAGTACTAATTTCATGTTATCTTAGCTCTCACATGTTTCACTTTCATCATCGTTAGCATATTTCAAGGGTCGTTCACACTTTTCCTACTCATATAGCAAATGTCGTCTTTTAGCATGTTAAGTGTCACACATTGTATAAAGATAGTTTTGGTGTGCTTCAAGGGGTAATATTTTCAATAATGAGTTATTCTCACCATGTAAACATATATCATACTCATTTCCAAATTTTCAAGCAATGTAGCACAAGTGTTGTCCATGGCATCGCAAAGTGTATGTTTAGTGTCGCACTTGGAGTGAGTTGTTGCAATGTTGTCACATTGAGGAAAGTAGGTTTTTCATGTGTTCTGAGTGTCATGTGTTGTGTCTTCAAGTGATATAAGTGTGTGGTTATGCTCAAGTCTTGTTCTTGTTAAACTTCATCTCACTAATCCCACACTTAATCAAAATTGGAAAAACTCCCTGACTGAGCCTCTTAGCCTCAGTTAGACTTCCTAGACTGTAACAATCTCAGTTCTCAAGTAGCAGCCATTCCTCTTTGCACTTTGCAATGTGTAGTCTATACCTCCCAGAACTACCCACTATGCAATCTCACTGCTCAAGCCCAACCCCTGAGCTCTAGAACTGCGCAATCCTTGCCTCCATCCAGCCTTCTCTGTGCACTGCGTAGTCTCAAGCATCCAACCTCACCTTATATGTCTTGAATTATGCAACTATGCAATCACGTTTCCTCTCTCCCTCCAAAATTGTGCATTGGGAAACTTCAAGCCTCAAACCTCAAACTTGAAGTCTTGAACCCCTCAACTATGAAATCCTTTGACCTTGGCCATCCTGAACTAGGAATTACATTATCTCAAGCCTTACTCACAGACCTTGGCCTCTAGAACTACGCAATGCCTGAGTCAGTCACTCAACCAGTCATTATGTCCAACCCTAACAAGTGATTCCATGAAGAATTTTAGGCTAGGGTTTTATTGGACTCATGTTGTCTTATGATGGGTGGATTGTAGTTGCATATATTCTATTGTGTCATGACAAGATGATGATGAAGGAGATGGTTAAGAAGACCATGCTAGAAGAAACCTAAGGAGTTGAGGAGATAAGATGATCATCAGGCAAGAAAACAAAGGAAAACTAGATTATAATAGAAGATGAAAGTTCAAGACCACATTGAAGACTCCTTATCTTCAAGTCATAAGAAGGATGAAGAAGAAGAACATGCACCATATTTTCAAGAATACACAAAGAAAGCAACAACAAAAAGTGACTTGACATTTCCATTTCATCATTTGGTCCATGTCATGTCATGTCATAAGCCATAATGTTCCACCTTATTCGTGGATTATGTAATTCTATATTGCAAAATATAATGTAAAGTGGAAGTCCAAAAGTCATCTGTGCAATGTGAAAAGTCATGAGAAGTCAAACAACCATGAGGGTAGTCCAAGAGTCATAAGGGAGGTGAAGGATCACCTCATTTTTTATATATACACCCTTGTTGTTCATGTAAAATACTTTTCACATTGGTGTCTCCCATAAGGGATCAAAGAGACAGAGTCATTACTTTTGGGGAGCAAGTCGTGGCTCCATCGCTCCACTATTGGAGCTAGTGATGTTCATTGTATTCATGTATCTTGGAAGTTTTACTGAATACTTGAAGCTTGATGGCCAACATGTTTTCATGCATGGATTGTGAATATTTGTAAGACTATTCTATGTATTTTTATGATTCATCTCTTCTTTCACCTGTACTAAAGTAGTTGAACTATTTCAATTAGTTTAGTGTTTATCTTATTAAAAATGTGTTGTAATGGTTGTAACAATCATCGCATCTATGTGGACTAATATGTTTGATGTTAGGAAATTCTCTTTTCATTTGTATGCACCTCTACTAGGGTGGTACTATTACCTCTCTCTTAGAGGCTCACTTTTACTCCCTGTACAATAGAAGAATCTTGATATGGCTGCAACTGAACCTTGACTAGGCACAATTACATACTTTTTAGAAAGGTACATACATGCTTCTCTTTCTTACTAATAACTAAATCCAAGGAAATCTATAAGAATATATGGAAACCAAATCGATACTCCAGATGTGGCTCTTATTCCAAATGGTGTGAGGTCTAATTGGGACTTCACATCAGGAAGACCCCCTTGGTTGACGGATTTCCAGCACCCATAAAAAAATGTCGCTAGAAGGAGGGCCAAATGATAGGTTGTGCCCATTGAGTTTGATTTAATTCTCTTATCCAAAATGGCTCTTCCCAAAGTCATAACCCTGAGATATTTTTCTAAAGAACTTAATCTTACCATCCATGTGGAAGTTTTCCATAACTTGTCCCAATTTAAGTTTGATGGAAAGGGTGAATTAACTCTTCATGAGAATTTGTTTCAAAGTATCCATTTTTTCCTTTCTAATGGAATACATTGCAAGGATGTCATGGCTATATTGATCACCCTCACATTTGACGGTCATGTTAAGAGATGGTATCATACATTACTTGCTACTTCTATTCATTCATTCAAGTAACTTGCGAAGGAGCTTCATAAAGCATTTAATAGTTATGGTCACTAGGATGTTCTTAAAAGAATTAATCAACTGAGAATGAAGCCTAATGAATAAATTGAGGAATTTTCTTATCAATTCCTTCACCTTTGTTATGAATTTCCGGGAGAAGACACGAATTGGGATTTCTTTAAACAAAAGTTTAAGAATTTGTTTCATATCTCTTTGCATGGTGAATTTGAACCCCTTGATGTTTTCACTTCCCCAACTCTTGTAAATCATGATACACCTTGAGTTTTAGAGGAGAAACCTATTATTCCTTGTGTTCCCTTTCCTACTCCTTTTCTAGTACCTGTAAGGGTGCCTCCTCACAATGATAATGAAGTTTGGAAATACATGCACCAAGTTCCTAGTCCATCTTCTAATTTCCCTTATAATTTTCATCATTTGGAGCCAATGGAGGAATCCCGAAATGGCTCATGAAGCCTATGGTGAAGACTAAATTCTTGTCCTCCTCTATCATGATTTTTTCATGATCCCTTGCCCCATGGTTTTCTTTATCAACATATTCCAAATCCAAGTAGTGGACAGGTGCAAGGTAGTCACATTTCGTAGTTAAAGGAGTAGTAAGGTAAAGATTATTTCTATATTTCTTCTCTTTTGAAAAATCCTTTGTGCGAAGATGATACTTCCTCATTCTTGCTTGATTTTAAATCCACTAATATAGTAGTGAATCAAATGAAATATGTTCACTTAATCAATCTCAAATATTAAAAAAAAAATCTAATGATGACGACTCTGTCAATGTATGCGATAATGAATGTTTGAGTGTACATGTTGATATTTCGGTGTCTAATCCAAAATCTGATTCGGTCAAGGAAAATGTTCTTATTGAAACTTCCTCCTCATCTCACTATCCCTTGTGTCTGCCGTTTGAGATGCATATACAAGAGATGAAGATACTCTATGCTCTTCAAGTTCTTCATCCGAGGAGTTTGGCACAAGGTGGTGAGGATATCCATGATGAAAGAGAAAATAATAAAATCATTGAGTATCCTTTCCATCCCTCATCATATCTTGTTTTGAATAAATGCAATTCCTCAAATCATCTTGCTCGGGAAACTTCTATTCAAGTCACTAACAGAGATGGATGCCATCCAAATAGTAGTGGTCTTATTGAAATCAATGGTAGTAGTTATCCTCACACCATGCATGATCTGGTTCAATCCTCAAAATTTTCGGGACTTGTCAGGGATTTGAGGCACTTCAACTTTCATTGATGGTTATGACAAGATCTCGCAACTTTGGTAAGGTCCCCGAACTAAGTCAGATTTGGTTTCTCTCATGAAATATTTCTCTTTGCATGGTTTCACTGGATGTAAATTCCTTCTTGAAAGATGTTTGGTATTTCATATGTAGTCTTTCGAGCTTTCAATATTTTATTTCTGATCAGATTCATGAATCTTCTTTAGTTGATTCATCTTCATGCAAATATCTTGTATCAAACTCGGGTTTGGAATGTGTATCTCTCATAGAATCATGGAACTATGAAGTTAATCATTTCAAAAATAATCTTTGGCTGAAGCAATCATGTCTATCAAATTCATTTCAGAATAGTCAGCTCCTAGTTTTTCTTGTTAATGTTATATCATAAATCTTGTTCTTCATCACAACTGAAATCCTCTTGAGTTTTAATATGGATGAGTTATTTTATGAATCAAATTCTTCTTCATGGAAAAGAATATTATCCATTTGTTCAAGGCATTCATAAATATGTTCAAATCAATCTATCTTTGTTATCTTCTAACAAAGAATCTCATGCCACAAATGGTCCATCTGATCATAATATTAACTATCACTAGTTTTATCATTTTCCCATTAGCTTATCTGACTACAGTTTTTTCACATCGATTATTCTGTATGGTTTATCTCTCTTTTTAGATTCTTATCAAGCAATTGAGACACTTCAGACTTCCCTGATGATTTTTCCAATTCCACACTATCTTGGCATGTCTACCAAATATGACCGGATCCATTTTCCCTCATAATATTCTTATCTTGATCCTACACTTTTAATTGAAAATTCATTGTTTCAAAGTTCTCATGGTTTTCAAGAGGATTGTTTCAAATTTCATGATCCAATCATCAAATGGTTGGAGCAACCTTACTTGTAAAGCTCCATTGCAAATAACAGGTTCTAGCCTTTTCTCATGCATGCTAAGGATTACAGTGCAAATGAAGATACATTTGCAGGAATCCCCCGAGGTTTGTCTTCTTATAGTTTTCAGAAAAATGTAAGAGTGCAAAATGGTTAGAAGTAGCGGTTATGCCATATATTTTTTTTTATAGGAAAGATCCTCAATTTGTTGTGCAGAATATTCCAGGTCTTATCTTTTTTGTTACACATTGTTTTATTTCAGTTTTAAACGATCATATCTTTGTGATTGTAGGTCGAGAACAACTATGATGGCTACATTGGAATTTTCATTATATGTGACCCCGACCTTCTAACTGGTCAGGTTAGGAGTAGGTTTAGTTGCATGTTGGTTTCCTTTGAAAAATCATCCCGTACTCCTTTTCTATAGTTTCTCTTGTGTTTTCTAATTTTTCTCTTTCATTCTCTTTTCAGTTAGCCCCCTTTTGTTTTTTTCCTCCTAGTTTGTTTTCCTTGTTGTGTTTTTGTATTTTTTATTTTGTTTAGCATGAAGGGTGTCTTATTTGGGATCGAAAGACAATGTGGAAAAATATAAAATGAATTTTTGACACCGCAACATTTTTCCAACTCTCTATCCTTATTCCTTGTCTTGGTTACACCTTTTGTTCGATTATGTTCTGATGAAAAATGCAATCATTGCATAAGGAAAGGCTTATGTCAAACCATGATCTCCATGTCTATTCTGGAAACCTCATGCCTACACTCGATTCTCTATGTTTTGGTGTTTTTAGGCTAATCCAATCCAGTAGAGAAGGAAAAGGGAAAAATATAAACAATTAAACCAATCTTAGAGGTCTTATATAAGTCAGGATACCTCTTTCTCCAATGAAATAAATAAGTTTCGATGCATAGTCCCATATAAAATAAATAAACAAAGGTGAAAGAAGAGGAAGGATTCCTGCATATAGAGGTGAATCAAGAAACTCCATTGAGTTATTGTCCATACCTGCTGGAAACAGAGCAATGTTTATGTCCTTGAATTTAATCTATTAGGGTACTATCCAGGTCTAGTGGTGGGGGAGCAACACCAGAGATGAAAAACTATACTCTAAAAATATAAATTTGGTGAACCTCATTATCCTTTCCTGATTCAAAACATTGTGTGATTGTTAATCTTATGTTTATGTTTAGCCAAGTAAAGGAATGAAGGGGACTATGTTTATGCATGGGGTAAGTGGGGAACCCATGGTAATTTCAACAATGAAAAAATACTCCCTGAAGAACTAGACCCTGAACGAAAGAATTGAGTAAGGAAGAGAAGTTGGAGTTCTACCAATATGTTGCAAAGTATTTTTGCTACAACAAACAACATCCAAAATTTTACCTGCACTTTAATTTTGGAGCCTATTGTGTATCTTTTGATCGGTCTTTGTGTGGTCATGATGGCAGGTTCCGATCACCAAAGAAACGTCCCTCCATATACAAGAAACTATCGGACCCAGACCTTGTGGTTATGCCACAATCACCTATTAGAAGCATTTATGTGTGTATTTACATTAAAAACCCAAACCATACAAAAAATGAGAATACAAAGGAATACACGGGAAACCCACTGCGAACACATAAGCCGGACTTCAAATGCCTTAAAACCGCATATACAAATCTCTCGAGTCTACTAATACCAAAACTTATCAGATTAATTCTCTGTCGTTGATCTCTTCTCTGATCCAATGGTTTAAACTTCACCTGATCTGACCAAATAGTTCGCTCGATCTCAACTGTTCAATCAACCCCACTTGATCTGATGGTTGATATTGATATCAGGTGGTAACTTGCAAGAGGAATAACCGCCTGATAAAGCGGTTTTCTCTCTCTAGTCTCCTGCCACACGTCAGTCGATGAATGGTATCGGGTGACCAACCCTAAATACCACTTACCATTTTTTGGCTACCCGATAATCTGTTTACTACTTATGGAAACTAACTTCCGTCGATTAACACCTACGCTCCTATGTCATGCGATGACTGTAGATCTCCTTCAATCAACGATCACAACATTCTCACGATTGTAGACTTGTGACGTGTTGATCGATTTACTATGCTATCGGTAGTTAATCTGAGCCATCCATCCTCCAGTTCAAATGATACAATTTAATCCTCACCATTCTTTCACCCTTCACAGTTTCTTTACCATCCTTTTGGAATTTGGGAAAAGTCTGTGTTCTCCGTTATAGAAGATATTCTCAATCTTCCTCTGTCTACTGTAAAACTCAATTACGCTCACTTCCGATTGATCCTTCTGTCAATTCAACATGGAATCTCGATTTCTACATGCCTTTACATAGGGTTTATTAAACAATTAAATACAAATTCTGTAAAGGAAAATTCCATCAGACATTCATGCTATTCAACGAAACAATATTTCTCAGGTTCACAGTCAATACACCATAAGGTTATTAAAACACATACATATACAAATTCTCACACATAATACACACAAATTCACACTATTTGGTATTATAATATTTATAAGGGAATAGTCACATTCGATTGTTTCAGTTCTCCCTACGCTTATCCATCCAATCTTTCCATTTGAATCTAACCTAGCTAACCTCCTGAATTATGCAAAAAGATCATAATTTATACAGGAATGGATTCATGAACCTATTTTAGTTCAGATCCAGAAATCTCTAACTCTCTCTTAAAGAATCTCTTCAAATCCACTTTTTTCTAAAAGAAATGCTAATTTAAGCTTTCAAATCCCTCATATCCTATTCAAACCAGATAATCAAACTGCTTGGCCTGATCTCCACGCAGGGAGGATCAATCAGCCACTTATACCCTTTTCTCATATTTGACAACAAGTAAAACACTCTCATACATTTAAATAAGAAAATTAACTAATCTCTTGTCTTCCAACCCTTTGTTAGTCACAACATGTGATCATACCATCACATTGCTAACTAGGTCTAAATGCTCCTGCATTAGGTCACTTCTTGATCAATTGAAGTAACTTGCTCACACATGTTCAGTTCGCAACACGTTCATGAGCGCATTCTTTTACACAAGCTTGAACAAGCATAACACAACCCATCAAGAAAATACTGGTGCAATGTTCAACCCATTTCAATAGTCAGTGTGCACTATTATTGACATCCCCTCACTTTTGGCTGCATTTGTACTTCTATTTCAATGAGTTTTTCAAATTGTCACTTTTGCACACCTTCGTTTTCACAAGTTTCGTGTTCATGTTTTCGAATGTCACGTTTTCTTGATTTCACTTTGATTAGTATTTCTTTCATGTTATCTTCACTCTGGCATGTGTTTCTTTCACCGTCATTTGCATATTATAAGTGTCGTTCTCACTTTTCCTGCTCATATAGAAAATGTCGTCTTTTAGCATGTTACATGTCACACATTCTATAAAAGCTAGTTCTAGTGTGTTTCAAAGGGTAATATTTGTGATAATGAGTTGTTATCATCATGTAAAAATGTATCATACTCATTTCCAAAGTTTGAAGCACTATCACACAAGTTTCGTCATTATCATCGCAAGATGTGTCTTTAGTGTCGCACTTGGAGTGAGTTGTTGTAATGTTGATGCATTTAGGAGAGTATATTGTTCATGTGTTCTGAGTGTCCTATGTTATGTCTTTATGTTATCTAGGTGTGTGGTCATGCTCAAGTATTGTTCTTGTTCAAATTCATCTCACTAATCCCACACTTAGTCAAAACTGGGAAAACTCCCTAACCAGGCCTCTCAGCCTCATTCAACCCTTCTAGACTACACACTGTGTAGTCATATTCCTCAAGAAACAACCTTTCCTCTTGGCACTGCATAATTTGTAGTCTATGCCTTTGAAAAAATCGCAATGCACAACCTTAGCACTCAAGCCCAACCCCTAATCTCTAGAAATGTGTGATCCTTACCTCCAACCAGCCTTCTATGAACACTACATAGTCTCAAGCATCAAGCCTCAGACTTGAGCTCTTGAATTGCAGAAATGCACAATCACTTTGCCTCTCTCCCTCCATAACTGTGCATTGGGAAACTTCAAACCTCAAAAATCAATATTGTGACCTTAAACCCCTAAACTACACAATATCCCAACCTCTTCTCCTATCTGAACTTTGCATTGGGCAACTTCAAGCCTCAAGCTCGACCTCTTGGGTTCCTCAACTACATAATCACTCAACCCGAGCCTTCATAGCTGTACACTGCATAGTATCAAGCCTCAACCCTCCATATTGAGCCCTTGAGTCCCTCAACTGTGGAGTCCCTCTACCTAGGCCTCCAAAATTGTGCATTACACAGTCTCAAGGCTCAAGCCTAAAGCTCGAGTCCTTGAGTCCCTCAACTACTTAATCCTTTGACCCTGGTCGTCCTGAACTTGGCATTGCATAGTCTCAAGCCTCAGACCCAGACCTTGGCCTCTGGAACTATGAAATCCTTGAGTTATTCACTCAACCAATGACTAGTTGAAGCCCTAATAAGTGATTTCATGAAGCATCTTGGGCTAGGGTTTTATCATACCAATGTCTTCTTGTCATGGGTGGATTGTATTCACAAGTATTCTATCATGTCATGACAGGATGACGATGAAGGAGATGGAGAAGGAGACCATGCTAGAAGACACCCAAAGAGTTGAGGAGATAAGATGATCATCAGGGAAGAAGAAGAACAAACATTGGATTATAACAAAATATGGAAGATCAAGATCACATTAAAGACTCCTTCTATTCAAGTCATAAGGAGGAGGAAGACGAAGAACATGCCCCATCTTTTCAATAAGACATAAATAAAGAAAAAGATAAAGGTGACTTGACATTTCCATGTCATCATGTTGTCCATGTCATCAGTGTCATTTCATGTTGTGTCATGAGCCATCATATTCCACCGCATTAGTGGATTATGTAATTCTATATTTGGGAATGTAATGTAAAGTGGAAGTCCAGGAGTCATATGTGTAACGTGAAAAGTCATGTAGGAATTCGAAAAGTCATGAGAAGTCAAATAGTCATGAGGGTAGTCCAAGATTGATAAGGGAGGTGAAGGATCGCCCCATTTTTTTTATATACACCCTCATTATTCATGCAAAATACTTTTCACCTTGACTTCTCCCATAAGGCATCGAGAGATAGAGTCAGTATGTTTGGGGAGTAATTCTTGGCTCCAGCGCTCCACTATTGGAGCTAGTGATGTCCATTGTATACATGTATCTTGGTACTTTTACTTAATACTTGAAGCTTTATGGCCAACACAGTTTCATGCATGGATTGTGAAAATTTATAAGACTATTTTTTGAATGTTTATGATTCATGTTTGATTTCACCTATACTAAAGTAGTTGAACTATTCTAGTTATGTTAGTGCTTATATTATTGAAAATGTATTGTAATGGTTGTAACAATCACCACATCTATGTGGACTATTATACTTCATGTTAGGAAATTCTGTTTTCGGTTGTGTGTGCCAATAGTAAGGTGGTAGTATTACCTCTCTCTTAGAGGCTCACTTTTCCTCCCTATGTAGTAGAAGAACCTTGATACACTCGCAACCAAACATTCACTAGGCACACTTATTTTTCACAAAGGAACATACATGTTTCTCTCTCTTGCTGACAATTAAATCCAAGGAAAATCTATAAGAATATATGGTAAGTAGGCCACTATTCTGGATGGGGCTCCTATTCCAAACAGTGTGAGGTCTAATTGGGAATTCACATCGAGGAGACCTCTTTGGTTAATGGATTTCTAGCACTCGTCAGCACATTATTAAGACCAAACAGAACCACCACAAACTTATAATGTACATACCTCAAACAAGATGTTGTCTTGTATATATCTTCTTCTTTGATGTGCACCTAGTGATATCTTCATCTCAAATCAATATTTGAAAAAATTATTGCTCCCTTCAAATGATTGAACAAATCATCAATCCACAACAATGGATAAATGTTCTTGACAGTCACCTTATTCAGCTACTAGTAATCAATGCACAATATGAGAGTACCATCTTTCTTCTTTACAAACAACAATGGTGCACCTCAAGGAAACACACTTAACCTTATGTATCCCTTATCAAGCATTTCCTTAAGCTATAACTTTAATTCAACCAACTCGAGAGTTCTCTTGCTATAAGGTGCCTTTTATGTTGGTGATTCTCCTCATAGAAACTCAATAGAGAAATCCACTTCCCTATGAGGCGGTAACTCTGATATGTCTACAAGAAATACATCTTGAAACTGCTACAAAATAGGGTACCTCTTCAAGAATTCATCATCCTCAACATCTTTCCCTTTGTCACTAGAAACATGCACTGCAAACAATAACCCCCTTTCCTGTAACTGTGCTTAGTTTTCATGGTTGTAACCATTCTCACTAATGTATGCTTCTTCTTTCCATACAATATTATCTTCTCTCCATCATCATCGAGGCACTCAATAACCTTCTCATAGTAGTCTACCTTGGTCTTATGAGTAAATAAATAATCCACGCCAAAAAGCATACTATATGAACCCAAAGGAAGCACATTTAGATGTGTTAATGTATGCATACCATTTAGATCAAATGCACAATCTCTCACCCAATGATGAACTCTTTTTTCGTCCTTGTAGCCAACTACACCAACCAAGATTTTGCATGCATTTCTTTACTCAAATGACATTGATCCACCTAGTCAAGACTAACATAACTATAATTAGATCCATGATCAATCAAAATGGAAACAACTCAATTGCAAATCTTACCTTCCATCTTAATAATGGGCATCTAATCATATGCCTTCCTATTATCAAGTGTTTCATTGATCTGAGGAATGCTCAAACCAACATCCCCAATTGTCTTTATTCTCCTGAGAACTATAGATCTATGGCATGCCACCCTAGTACAATGAACAATCCTTCTTGTGATGGTATTGGCCATAAATCCAACACAACAATGGTTCTCTACCATTACCTTTATTCTACTACTTTATAGGATGAGGTCCATGTCCCTTCTCATTCGCATTAAACTTCTTTTAAGGAGCCAAATTTCCCTTCCCACTTTCATTCTAAAGTCTTCCTCACTTTTGAGGCCATTTTCCATTAGATTTCTCATTCCCTTTCTAGTCACACCTGTTCTCAATCTTGCACTTTGACTGATCATAACAATGCTTCAATTTCCCAATGACTTCCTCCAATGACCGAGGCGCACCATACACAATCTGATCCTTGATTGCTAACGGTAGTCAATTGATGAAAATTTGGACCTTTGTCTTCTCATCCTTGAGATAAGACACATACCTCAACAATTCCATAAATTTGTTCATGTACTTTTCATCTGTCATGGAACCCATCTTCAACTCATAGAATTCCTTGGCCTTTCTGTCATAATACCTCTTAGATAGGTACTTCTTTCTAAAGAGTCTTTTAAACTTGTGCCAACTTAAATCTTCTATCTTGATGCCTCTAACATGCTTCACATCTTCCCTCCATATATCTTCCTTTCCTTTCAGATTGAAGATTTCTATCTTGGATTTCATATTCTCTGAGTAATCATGCAATACAAAGAACTTTTTCATCCCAAGCAACCATGCTTCTGCATCCTCTAGTTTCTTCGTCTCTCCATCAAAAGAAGGAGTCTTGATTTTCTTGAACTCCTCTGGAAACTACTTCTTCTCACTCCTCCTATAACAATGATGGTGGTGATGATGATGATGTCTCTATGAACAAGAATGAGAATAACATGCATAAGCACTACCTCTCCTATCAGTTGTATCCAGCCATCTGCCACCTCTGACTATATCATATTTTTCCAACCTATATACTGATTAATACCTACTACCATATGCCCCATTAGTCATTTCCTCTTCTCCATGACTAATTTCTAGCTATCCCTGTTAGTGTCCAATAGTCACAATGATCAAAAGTATTATTTTCATATTGTGGATAGGATCTTAGGGTCAAATTATTATATTTTCAAATAAAATTTGACATCTCTCCTAGTTGGAAAAGGTTCTTGAGTCAATGTATAAATGTATAATATATATTCTACTCTCATCACAAGCCTCAGGTCATGGTCATCAAAAGTATCATCAGAAAATCTCATGGATCTTTTGAGGTCATTTGCTGCACAGAGGGACAATTTTACTTCAAAATTAGTTTCTAAAGTAATGGACATGAATTTTACAAAAGTGAACGAGGGTTTTTTCAATAAAAGACCAAGGAACAAAAACCTTCTTCATTTTATGCACAAGTGTTATGATTTTGGAGATATGTAGCAAGATTTGAGATTTATGTTCAAAAAATCAAATTTTGAATTTTTTTTATTGTTTTAGTAAAAAAAAATTTGCATGCTTTTTTAATAGTTGGAAAGGAATTTTGAGAAACCCAAGGAGTTTTTAGTCAAGAACGAGCCAAATATAAAAAAAATCTTTCCGTTTCTTCATACGTATCATGGATTGGAATATTTGACTGGATCGTTACAACCTAGTTTTATAGATTTAAACATTTAATGATTTCATGCTTTAGTCATTATCATGCAGCACATATTTCGAGGAGATGGAGATGAATCTGTGAAAAATGAGAAAAGTTTCTATACAAAACAAGCTAATATACAAAATTATCATTCCGTTTTGTAATAGATGTCATGATAAAAGTTAATCTTTGACCCATATTTTCAGAAATTCAGTCCTTATTCCTAGCAAGGAGTGCCAAATTTAATGCAACTGTTTCTATCTTTAGGGAGATGGTTGAGCTAGACTCCCTTAGTCTAGGGATGAGCTAATTGTATATATTTCATGAATTTCAGAGTGCAAAATGTTGGAAATTAGAGGAGAGAACTATTGTAGCTTGTACTTGGACATTTTTTGGAAATCAAAGGATACAGTTTGTAACTTTGTAGCTATTATCTAGGAATTCATGTGCAGTAAGTCTGTGATGATTTTTTTTTTGTTATAGTTTTATATGAAAAGTATTCATCTTCTCTTTCCATTCATCAATTCTTCAATGATTTTTCCTTAAAGTTTATAAGCAGGATTCTTTTCATAAAGCTCTGTTTTTATGGGAATATTATTATGTGTTAATTTCCTTCCTATTTAATGAATTCATGTGCTCATGATCATTAAGACCCTTTTGCATCTTCCAAACACTACACTATACCAACGAACCATAATTCCATCATTGAATTATTGCTTCCTTTCTCCTCCATATCTTTGTTGTTGTAACCCTTTTATCCTTTAACCTAGCTACCTAGTTTTTCTCCCTTATCCAGCATCAAACCCTAGAAACTTTCAAACCCTATCTGAGCCTAGTATACCTAGCCTAATATTTATTCCTTTTCTAGTCAATTCATTGGTTGTGATCATAGAGAGAGACCTCCCTGGTTTGGTAAGGCTAGCTACCAAACTGAATTCTTGGTCTGTGGTTACCTTTGTCGATCTCCTATTAGCCTGGGACATTGTGGAGGAGAACATTTTGGCATTGTTTCCAAGGAGCGAACTATTTCATATTCCCCGGGAAAGATCATCAAAGTTTAGATCTGATTTGCTGATGGTGGATAGTGGTCGAACACATATGAAGGCTGAGACATTGAAACATTCACTTGACAACTCTAACCTAATTCAAAGACTCCACTGGCAACAGGATCCAAAAATCAAAATGAGTTCTCAATCCAGAAGGTATGCTCCTAAGCATTGAGATCATGTTCCAGGCTTTCCAAATCGTATGCTCAAGTAGATTGGAAAACACACTTGCCAAATTTTAGAGATGGAAAAGGTGATAATGCTACACTTCATTTAATAAGATTTCATATGCATGTGCGTAAGCTGAGGATTGATTTTCATGAATACTGTTTAATGAAGATTTTCATGATCACATTAGAAGAAAGAGAATGGTTTTGGTAGGAAAGCTTGCCTCCTACTTGTATTTATTCTCTCAAATATTTTCACTCAATATTTTTTGAGAAGTATAGAGAAGCCTATCCTTATTTTATTTTGATTGAGGATTGTTGTGATCACTTTGAGAATTTTATTCAAGAGCTGGAAAGTGCTTATGGCGATGAAGAGTTTATGGATGATGAACTCTTGGATGATTTGAATGAAAACCCTTTTCACCACCATGATAAGTTCATGGATTCTACCCTGGATGACAATGAACTTTAGTATCATTTTCAAAAGAAGACACTGATCTTCCATCATACAAAGTTGATAATAATTTTCTGCAGCCTTGCCAATCTTCAAGTGATCAAGATATATATAAAGATGTTCTTTCTAGCTGGAATTCATTCCTTTCCTCTTCTGAGTTTTTAATTCAGGAAGAAATATGTGCATATCAGGATTTTGAATTTTCTTGTATAGAAACTCTAGAGAGTCATAATTTATCCATTGAGGTCAAAAACAATGTACAATAGTTTTGTTGTCTTGAATTTGATGAACATGTTTAGTAGCCTTCAAATGATCAAGATATAGAATTTTTTCAAACCCTAGACATTCATTTTTCTGATATACATGAAAAGCCACTTGTAGATATTCGTGTTGATGTTGATTTGGCTACCTGAATTGAAGATTTGCAAGAACATACAAATCTTGTCTATGATATAGATGGTATGGAAGATCACATTGTTGCATTTACATTTAAGAAGGATCAACCAAATGAAGAAGAACAATCAGCCATTATATTTGAAAGAATTTCCCTTCTTTTTTCTGATCAACAAAAGGTAATGTTTCATGATTTTCAAGACCCCTTGGGCAATCTTTTGCAAGCATTAGAAAAGGTGGAGATTTTTTTTTTCACCAACATAGGTTTTGAACTCAGGTTTCATTTTGAGTTTCCATTTACTCAATCTTTCTTTATGCCTGGTGGAGTTGAATGCAAGCATCAATCAAGTAGTCACGTACTTGATTGGTTACACTGGATCTTCGACTTCACTTGATCAAATTGCTTATGGATCAGTTAGAGTAGTTAAGGTGTGATGAATAAGCTCAACATTCTGAACATCTTTTTTAGTGTCATTTCCTAGTAGAGTTTGCAGTTGATGTTATAGTTTAGTTTTCAGTTTAATTTGAGTCAGTTTCAAGATTGTAGCTGTAGTGACTCCATTTCCCAATGAATAATGCTACCTAGTCTACGGTGTTCTTGATACCTCCTAAGGAGCTTCCATCCCTAGTTGGATCCAATGTTAGTGTCCAATAGTCGCAATGATCAAAAGTACTCTTTTCATATTGTGGATATGGTCTTAGGGTAAAATTATTATATTTTCAAATAAAATTTGACATCTCTCTTGGTTGGAAAAGGGTCTTGAGTAAATGTATAAACGTATAATGTATATGCTACTCTCATAACAAGCCTAAGGTCATGGTCATCATCAAAAGTATCATAAAAAAATATCATGGGTTTTTTGAGGTCATTTTCTGCACACAAGGATATGTTTACTACAAAATCTATTTCTGAAGTAATAGACATGAATTTTACAAAAGTGAAAGAGGTTTTTGTCAACAACAAACCAAATACCAAAAAAGTCCTTCACTTTATGTAGAGGTGTTATTATTTGGGAGATATGCAGCGAGATTTGAGGCTTATGTTCAAAAAATCAAATTTTGAATTTGTTTTATTGTTTTAGTAATTGTTTTTTGGCACGCTTTTCTAACAACTGGAAAGGAAGTTTGAGAAATACAAGGAGGTTTTTTTCAAGAAAGATTCTAGTATCAAAAACCTCTTTCATTTTCTTCATAGGTGTCGTGGATCAAAATATTTGACTGGGGCTTTACAACCTAGTTTTACAGGTTTAAACATTTAATGATTTCCTGTTTTAGTCATTATTTTGCGGCACCTATTCTGAGGAGATGGAGATGAATCTGTGAGAATTGAGAGAAGCTTATCTCAAAAAATAGCTAATATAAAAAAACACTCCATTTTTGTAATAGATGTCATGATTCAAGAGATACAAGTTAAAATTCGACCAAACTTTTCAGAAATCTGGTCCCTATTCCTAGGAGGGGGTGCCAAATGTAATGCAATTGATTCTATCTTTATGGAGATGGTTGAGCTCTAATCCCTTAGTCCAGGTGTCAACAGTGCTAGACCCGCCAACATGTAAGGGGATATCTCCCGTAAGAAGTCCCAATTAGACCTTCGACCATTTGGTATAGGAGTCCTTACAGTGGGTCATATGGTAATGCCTTGATCGTGATTTCGCACAGAGGCAAGTAAGATGTCCCCGTTGGTAGCAAGGGTGTGACAACTACAATAAGTCAAGGAAGGTGTATGAGATTTTCTAACAAACTGAGGGTGAAGTTATTTCACCCCTTGGAAACCTGTAATAGTACACAGCTTGGAAGGGAACAAATGAGCAAAGATGCATCACAAGCTGGAAAGAAAGTTAGTGAGGAATCCAAAGTGATGGTTAAACCAACAACACATTTCATAAAGATTCATACTTACTTATACAGAATACTCCATACATGCATGCATAAGAAAAAAAATGCATATATCATTTAGAGTAAACCAGATACCATAGAATACAATACAACATATGCATGAAACATGTAGGCTCTGTTATATTAAGAAGAGTAAGTTCCAGTCATACAATACATCCATGTCCAACCACTAATTCCAACAACGGAATGTTATAGCCAAAACCGCCTGCTCCTCCAAAGAGATGTACTAGCTCTACGCAATGGAGAAGCCAAGGCTCATTACAATATTGTCCAAGCTTTCACTAAGATAGTCCTATTGGAAGCTTAGCTGACCAAAAGCCTTTACAATGAGTTATGAGGTACTATTTATAGTAAAGGGTGGGGTGACCCTTGACATTCCCCTTTGTGATAGTTCATCTACCCTCATGAATATTCATCTACTCTATGACTACTACATCCAACTATCGACACTTGAACTTCCACTTGACAAGATGTTACATTACGATGAACATGTGTCCATGTGAGACAAAATGGCTTGAGCAAGCCATGAAAAACATAACCGACACTTGTTCCTATGATAAAGGAAAGTGTTCCCTCTACGGACAGAGGCAACCCCTCTAGCCCTAGAGTGGGTCTAGTCACAATAAAGGCAAAACAACAATCGATTCCCTTAAATAGTCATCATTTGAGGCCTACCTCAAACCAGTGGTTGATGAAGTTCCATTGCGCTACTCCAACTTCCGTTTCCTTCTTCTCAATGAGCAATCAACCTGAAACACCACAAGAAAACAACAAAGCATGTAACTGAGAACAACAATGATCTATTTACTTATAAAGTCAAGAAATCATAAACTATCAAGTAAATTATGCACAAGATATAGGAAACAATCATTGATTGTATTAAAATGAATCAAAAGCACGGCTTACAACCAAGTCTTGACATTGCAAGCCTTCTCAAAGGGTCTAGCCAATATGTTTCTTCAAGCATTCACTCTCAAGGATGGGTCTCAAAAATAGATGGTATCTTTCTCTCTCACACAAGATCTAATACAAGGTTAAGGCACTCCACAACCTCTTATCAAACAATTAGCAATCCCACACTTGTCACACTCACACTAAAGCTTCTACCAAACTCAAAAGAACTAGCCAGCATTGCAGAACTAAAGAACTAAAAAACTAGCAGATCATAGCAATGGTGAGTGATTTTATAGGAGAAGGAGTCTCCATGAAATGAGGGAGAGGGAGCTTATCTTCAGGGGAGGTTGCACAAGAGGTAGAACCACCATCCTTGAGGAGGAAAAGTGACCCAAACTAACCCAACAACTAGCTCTAGAGACATCTAGAAGGCCAACTGTTTGAACAAATTCGCCAAATTTGGATCGTTGCAGGTCATGAATTGGGGACTAGCGACGATGTCACGATGATACAGTGCATGACAGAGAACGGTCGCGCATTTTAAGGGTTTACTAGTGACGATGCAAGAACTTAGTCAAAAAGGGTCAATCTTTAGCACTAGAGAGCATTTGCTTAATATTCTTGCATGAGTGGGAAGATATGGACATGTTTATTTGATACATGACATAACAAAGGGACTGAGATGAGGATAGTGACAAATTACTATGTAACAGATGCCCCCTAAAGCATGAATCTCGAGAGAGTGGGAGGGGTGAAATGCTTTACGAAACCATGACCGAATTGGAACAACACCTTGAAGAACCTGTAGGCGCAAGTACAATTGATATCTATGATAGTGAAATACATGTAGTCTAGGCATGGGTGCAACCATCCAAAAGACATATGAAACTTGGTCTGTGGTATGGACGCAGCCACCCAGTTGAGAAGACCATATATAATGATACATGTATGGTCACATCCATCCATGAAGACTCAGGTATGGTCATAGCCATCCAATCAAAGAGTCATATATGTAATCACAAACCAATCCACGCAGCCCGTACATATGTAATCTTAGTTCGGGGTCTTGAAACCCTAACCGATCATACTACAAATTCTAGCATGCGAACAGATGTTATGAAGTCGGGCATGATAGAAAGTCGCCTGATTACCAGTCAATGATGAAAACTGTTAACAAGCTCGAGAGAAACCACCAATAATGCCAATGGCTCTCAAGGTACTACCAGTGCAATCTACTAAGTGTGAAAAAATGAGCTAAAGTTGAATGCTTGTGGAATCCCCTAATCGAAGACTAATGATGAAAGTCTATCGTTAGGCGTGAGTAACTTTCCATTGAGGCATGCAAGCTCTAAGGTACTGAAAGGGGTCTCTAGATCAATCTCCTGGATAATGAGCTGGTGTCGACAAGAGACGATTCATCATAGGAGGGCCATAATGTTTCCCCCATCAACGATGTGAGATAAGGAACAACTGGTAGATGGTGAAACAGAGCATCAGAGGTGGAGGTGTTATAGACATATTTGCACACTTCAACCCCAAACCT
The DNA here is from genome assembly GCA_031772625.1 of Pinus tabuliformis. NCBI lineage: Eukaryota > Viridiplantae > Streptophyta > Pinopsida > Pinales > Pinaceae > Pinus > Pinus tabuliformis. The sequence goes on from CM062816.1 coordinate 1,950,984,801, forward strand.
ATATGTCAATAAAATGAGGCTCATAAACCCCTAAAAGAGTTGTTTCATACCCTAAAAGAACATAGTCATCTGATTACATCATTCCCCAAAAGTTCCAACTAAAAAACCATCCAGAACTGGCCTAAACTAGACCATACTGACTGCTCCACTGTCAGGGTGCGATGCATATTGACTTCTACACTAGCCAGGTGCGATGCATACTAATGAGACCTTCTATAGGGTGTGATGAGCGAGGATGGAAAAATGTCCGAGATAGTTTGCTAAGTGGAGGCTCATGGAATCTTCTAGAAACTTCTCCTATGACACTTGCCTCTCTGAATTCGCCCAAAGATGAGTAAGAGATCTAAACTTCAGTTATCTCTTCTCTTGTGGAACCAAATGTAACAAGTGAAATGACACTAATCAAAACCCAGAGATGACTCACACCCTTGCACTCATCTATAAATGGATCCCTCATCTAAGAGATCCAGAGGCTGGAATATTGTGAATTGCAAGGAAGTGCTGATTGTTTGTATTTGAGAAAGGGCATTGTATTGTTGGGTGATCTTGTTATTTCATGAGGTGAAGAGGGCTCTGATGCTGGGAGGATGATGCTGGATCAAAAAACTGGGTTGTAATTCTCTCTCCTATTTAATAAAGTTCTTTGAGTTTTCTTCCATATAACTGTGCAATTGTGAATGTTATTATTTGTGAATGCCATTGCATGTTCATTATTTTTTTGATTCCATAATGATTATGATATAATAGATCAAGATGCTTTGACGGTTCTATGTTATTGTGTTTCTACAGGTAATCTCCAAGTAGGATAAGTACGAAGAGGAGTTGCAAGCTCTGTCAAGGGGGAGAGAGATCAAGCAAGGAGTTAAGCGGAAGATCCAGGTTGGTTCCTTTATCTTTCTCTTATCTATTATACATAGAAGAAATCATCAATTGCTTTAAATTATTGTTTCTAGGGTAGCTGCCAAACCTAGATGTTAACGGGAAAAGTGTCTATTCAGAACGACCCTATCCCACTAAGGTGTGACAGTGACCTTAGAAACAAACAGAGAAAACTACTTTCGTGTTCTTCTTTATGAACTATAAACGAAGAGGAATAGGATGAACCAACCTGTGTCTTGCGCTAGTCCTTTGATCCAATCCCTCTCCTCTTTGACAGCTTCCAGCCACCTGCTCCCTTACTTGCCCAGCTTCACCAAGTTCCTGTAAGATCACAGAAGAAGAAAACTACATAAAGACATGGATTTATATTCATAAATAGCTTAGGATCAGATTTAAGCTAAACATACAAATGTAACAAACATCAATGATACACAAGCATGTAGGAGAAACTCAAATAGTTTTATTGATATAACAAGAAGATCCAGGAGGAGTTACAACCGATGATTCCTTATCCAGCATCAACCTCCCAGCAAAGAAGCCCCTCTTCACCTCCCACAAAGCATAAATCACCCAATACTCTGATATCTATCTCAAAACCAACAGCAATTCTCTGCAATGTACAAAATTCCAGCCTCTGGATCTCTAGGATGAGGGATCCATATATAGATGTATGCAAGGAGGATGAGTCAGCTTATGATTTGACTAGTGGCTTCTCTCTATCAGTTCTTGCTTCCACTTGGAGACTGAGAGCCTCTTAATCATCCTTGGTCGAATTCAGTGAGGCAAGTGTCATTGGGGAAGATTCTGGAAGCTTCCATTGTCTCTCCACCTCGCGGAATGACACTGCCATTTGTCATTTCCCGCTCAATGCACCCTGGTAGTGCATTTAGGTGGTTGCAACGCACCTAGCTAGTGTATTTGGGTGCTATGCAACGCAGCTAGCCAGTGGAGCAACTGAAATGATCCTGATTTGACTGATTCTGAGCAGTTTCTGGTTGAGAACTTCTGGGAGAAGCTGTAATTTGTTGACCTTGTTCCTTTAGGGGTCGGAACAACACTTTTAGGGACTTAGGATCCCTTGGTTTATGGACATTTCATGCTTGGAGCTGCAAGGCACAAAAATGTCTATAACAGTTTCCCCCTAAAGTATGAGGCCGTTTATCGGGTGAAATGCTTTATTAGGAGGATCCGAAGTTCTTTCAATGCTGGGAGGAGACCTATAATAAGATACAATACAATACATTATCTTCATACTGTTTTCATGATCTAGCTGAGGCGGGCATTCCCATGTTCAGGTTTATAAATTCATTTTCATGTACATAGGACAGACAATCGTCTGATGGTAGACTAATGATTCTGATGGAGCCATCATCCTTTTGGTAGGATGATTATTTGTGCTGCAATGCTGTACATTTCAATGTCTTTATTTTCCTGAATATATATCACAGCGCGGATGGATGAAACTAGATCCGGGGTCTTCAATCTCGTCCGATCTTCACTCGAAGTACAAGTCGATCCATGTGAGAAATGTTTTGAATTCGAACATGGAAAGACATCGCTTGATTACCAGTCAATGATGTAAATTGTTAACAAGCGCGAGAGGAATCACCGATAATGATGATGACCCTCAAGGTACTGCAGTACAATTCACGTGGTGTGAATAAAGGACTTGGCGTCGAGCACCACGCAAAATATTTCGGTCGAAGGTCATTGATGTATACGTGTCGCCGGAAGTGAGAAACTTGCCATTGAGGCATGCAAGCTTCAAAGTACTGAATGGGGTGTTCCTAGATCAACTTCTTGGATAATGAGCTGATGTCGACAAGAAGCGATCCATCAAAGGAGGGCCTTAATGAATCCCACATCAATGACACGGAACGGAGCAAATGATTTTGATGGAGGTGAAAACGATCTGATGATATATGGTTCAGGATGGCCATCATGAAAGAATGAAGTATAATGTATGGTAGTGGATGGGACACAGGTGACTTCTCTGGATGACTTCTCTTGAACATGTCGGTGACACTTATGTGATGGATTGGTAGCATTTACCCCAGATGTGGATGGTATGGCGTGACCATGGTGATGTGACCGGTGAATGAAACAACCCAACCCGACTCGGGCACGGAGTGGAAGTGTCATGTTCAAGAGCGACTTGCTACCAATAAAGATTTTTTTTTTAGTTTTCTTCCCAATTTTTCCCCAGTCATTGCTGACCAATACCTCTTTATTTTTGTCAAGCTTAAGGAGGATAACATATGCTTGTTCTATAATTTGCCCTTCGGGCAAACCCATCGCTATGTTTTAACGAGCCTAGCGATAGTGAAACTCGTTCTCGTCTAAAGACAAGTTTGTCGCTATTAATATTTTTAACGAGTTTAACGAAAAAGATAACTCGGTCCTTTTCATTTTTAGAGAGTCTGAAAAGGTACGTAAAGGTAACTCCAAACTTCCTTTTTCGTCGTCTAATCCCTTAAGTCCGAAAAAGTATAAAACAATACAGAAGGGATGAATTTTCGATAGTTTTAACGAGCCGAACAAAAAAAGCGCTCGATCTTTTTGTGCAATAATCCCTCAGGTCCAAAAAGATTAAAATCTAGAGGAGGGATAGCACTTCCCGTCGCTTTAACGAGCTGGAAGGCCAAAACTTGGCAATCTTTTCATATTTTACGAGTCAGTTGAAAAGAGCTTAAAGAAGACTCGTCTTTTGAGGAACGAGTGATAAAATGGGTAGCAGCTGATTCCAGGTAAGGTTTGGAATTTTCCAATCACGGCAGTGTCACAAGGATGGATAGTGAAATCACTCTTCGCAGCTGTTCCTCAAAATGGGTAAACAATCAAATGGAGGTGAATGATCGGCCAAATGAAAAGTGGAGGTGACGGTGCAAACATGACCAAGGCTTTAATCGCTGAAGTACTACATTCACGGTGGTTATTTACCGGGGAATAGTTCATTTTTTAACGAGCTTAAACGCGGGTGGAAACATTTGCTCATGTCTTATGTTTATTTTTTAACGAGCTTGAACTATGTGCTAAAACTGCTCGATTAATCCAGTCGTATGATAAGAATGACTCATATAAAAATGGCAACTTTTAGATTTTTGCCCCACATCCTTTCTTTATGCAAGTTAGGTGACGACTAATCCTACGAGTTTAAAGAGTTAGAGGTCCTAAAAATTTAAAAAATAAATAGTCGCCCCTCGCTTGCACTCCAAAAGGTTTGCATGCCCCCAGGTATAAAACAGAGTTTCGAGGTCTCCCTCTATTCGAGCTGACAAAACATTTGTTTAATCAGGAAGGGTCACCCTTTATTCGAGCTGACAAAACATTTGTTTTATCAGGAAGGGTACTACCTCTTATAGGTTACCCAAAGATTGTTCTATTTACGGCGTAAACAAAACACTTCTTTGGCGATGTCTACCGAGATAAACAAAGGTGAACGGATGATATAGTGAGACCATCCCTGACATAACTTTGACAAGAGAATCCTGTACTAGAATAACCCCCTCTTCCACTCACGGACGGGGGTACAGACTAGGCATATTCTCCCGCGGAAACCTACCCTATACCCAAAGTTTTCTTGCCGAAGCAGGCCAGGATGCATGCCCCCTGGGTTTCAGTCATATCCCTCCGAATTACTCGCGCTCATCGGGAGGACGGATTGGGGATTGAGACATTTCTTGCGTGAAGAGACCATTTAGGGATGGTATATGACTATTTGCTATCCGTGATCCGGGAAATGAAAGCTGGTCCACGAGCTTGACCACTCTTCCTTCGTGCGGAAAACACATTACTCTAAAGAGTGAGGAGACGATGGCTCCCATGCAATAAATATAGTCTCGTCTAAGGAGTAGGTTATAATCCAAGGGTCCTTGAACTACCATTACGTTCATGTGAACTGTCTTCCCTCTCAATGTTATGGGCACATCGGGAAGGATCCCTAAAGGTCGACTGGTTCCCTTATCAAAGCCTGTCAGATTTCTCGTCTCAGGCAAAAGCGATCGCGAACCAAGTGCTTTCCAAGCAGTAGAGGAAAGAATACTCACAGAAGCCCCCTCATCTATGATGGTACCATCCATGACCATTCTATATATTTGAATGATAATTTGGAATGGTACACTTGCTGGTAAGCGGGGTCTGCTTAGTTGATTCCAGTTGAAGGAAACAACTAGCTTGCTTGGAGGTGGGACCGAGTAGACGGCCGGGTATGGCTCTGACAAACTTCCTTCCTACGGTAAAGGAATGGGTAGATTGCCCCCATGTTCGTCGGAGTCTGTGTTGATGAAGAGAATTTGGACGGTGTCATCCTTGTTCTCTTCAGTGACTGTATCATCCAAAGATAAAACCTCTGAAGGCAAGACCGGGTCAACTGCCGCCTCGACCTTTTGACTTTCGTCTGGTATGGATTCAGTTGGTTTATCTTCAATGATAGGCACTTCAGCCGACCACCTGAGTGGGCCAGCTGGATTCTCAACTAGCGACGGACTCGGCAAGAGTTTTTTATATCCAGGAGGAAGTCGTAACAGTGAAACCGGACGATCATCCAAAACTCTTTTAGCTTCGTCTAAGAAGGGACAATGGTGGACGGCATGATTGCCTTCGCACAGTTTACAAGGAAATCTAGCTTTCCCTTTTTGTCTTGGGGCTTCACTTTTGCTAGTTGACGGTGTGCTTTCAACATGATCATCAGAGGTTGATGACACCGGATTGTGCAAACGAGGAGACCAGTCCCTTAGTATCCGAGGGATGCAAGGACAATCTCTGTGATGGTGGTCTCCTTTGCAAATGACACATGGCGATTTAGGCCTGGTCAGTGCATTGTGTGGATTTTCATTAGACGACACTCGTTTTCCCCCATTCGCCTTTGGCTCCTTCTGTTGAGATTGCAACAAGATGATGGAGCTTAGTGAAAAGAGTCGCCTTCACTAAGTGGGCCCGCAGGCTATTTTTGGCGCAAGTCTATTTTTAGACTATGTCTATTTTTAGACATATGGATCATGTCTATGTTTATGGATGATTGATCAAGTTGGGAAAAATAGATGGACTTCTATTTTTGATGAAAGTGTGAGTGATCACAGTGTGAGTGATCAAGTCTATTTTTAGACTGGCTGTCAAAAATAGAAAAGTCAAATATTATTATCTCACAATAATATTGGGACTATAAACTTAATCTTATTCTCTTGGAGCACTTCAGTTTGAGCTACGGAAGTGGCACATGCAGCTGTCAGAAGGAAATTCGTTTTTCTTATGAGTCAGTTGATTTGTTGCATGCATGACTTCAGTTAGAACTCAAGTGAGTTGAGTTTAGTGGACTGGAGGTACAGTTGATGGAGTTGTGTTCAGTTTAACTTAGTTAAACTGGTTGTAGTTATTCTAACTGCAGATAGACTAATGATGAGTTGTTAAACTAATTATTAACTCATAATACAACTAAAGAATACATCAGTTAACTCAGTTTCATGTCAGTGCATGTTCAGTTCAACAGGGACAGGTGGTAGAGAATCAGATTGCTATCAGTTGTGACTATAGTTGTGCACCAGATCTTGCACAATCAAAGGATTGAGTATGCCAATGAGTTTGCTCACGTATTTGGCCTGCATTTTAGCCTTTTCTCACGTCCACAAAGAGTGAGTGACTATTTTGCAGGTGAAAATCGAGTTTGGGAAGCAATTCTCATCAGTTCTTGAGCAGGTATTGAGCAGTGGAGGCAGGCAAGCAGTGGAGGCAGGCAAGCAGTGGAAGAGATTTGGAGATCAGATCTGAGCTGTATTGTGTGTAACAGAGGTGGAGATACTTGTGAGAAGTATTATGCTGTGTAATGTTACATGACTCAATCATTAATATACAGATAGTGTGGGGTTTTTAGCGAGATGCTTTCCCCGTGATACATACTGTGTTAATGTGTGAATGCTCTTGATGTTTTATTGTTATTGATGCTGCTATATTCTTGATCAACGTAGAGGAGCTTATGTATTGTGTATGTTTTCTGCATTAGTACATGATCAGGATAATCTCCATTGAATATGTGTTAAATTATTCAAAATTTCTACATGGTATCAGAGCTAGATAATTGTAGAAAAAGTTTCTACATGGTATCGGAGCAGCTTGATTTGTAGAAGAGATTTTTACAGGATATCAAGCGAGGGTTGATCGGAAGCAGTTGAGTTGGTTGCTGGTGGAAAATCGAATTTGCAGCAGTGTTGTTGAAATGTCTTTCAACGGATTGCAAATGTTATTCCAAAGCAAGAGCGACCTGGCGCTCAAGGATAAACTCAGTAACAATAAAGGTGAGAATGGATCTTCATCAAAGGTATCTGATGAAGAGAATTGTGCTTTGGCTGCCAAAGCAAAGAAAGGGAAGAGCAAGAAGGCTTCTCATTCTGGTGCGAAAGGCAAGAAGCAGGATATGTCCAAAGTGAAGTGTTTTCACTGTCACCAGCATGGACACTATGCCACAAATTGTCCGCAGAAGAAGAAGAACAAGCAAGCTGCTGGATCTGCAGGGGGAGAGGCTTTAGCTTCTCAGTTTGAGCTTGATTTTTCATTGATCGCATGCTTGGTTTCAAGTGTGATGGGATCAGTGTGGTTCTTGGACAGTGGTGCATCTTTTCACATGACGGGAGATAGAGATTTGTTCTCTGATCTGGAGGACAAAGATCTTGGAGTGCACATCGAGATGGGCGATGATGGTAGATACAGTGCGACCGGTATCGGTACCATTTCCTTTGAGAGGGAGTCTGGTAAACCCTTTGTATTGAAGGAAGTCATGCACGTTCTAGGATTGAAGAAGAATCTCATCTCAGTGGTGATGTTAGAAGACAAGGGGTATGATGTTGTTTTCAGCGAGGGAAAGGCCTTCCTGCGCAGCAAGACAACTGGTGAGACCCGGAAGATAGGGGTTCGAGTGAGGAACCTTTATCAGTTGCATGTAGATGGATGCGCAGCAATGGCAGGCAAGGCAAAAGGATTGGTGAGCCGGGATGATGGCGAGTTGTGGCACAGGAGATTGGGTCACCTTCACCATGGAGCCTTGAAGATACTGCAGCAGATCACTACAGGGCTTCCTAAAGGCACACTTGCGCAGTCAGATCAATGCAAGGGGTGTACTTTGGGGAAGTTTGTGAAAGCCACCTTTCACGAGAAGGATAGTCGCGCCACGACGATCCTTGAGAGAATTCACACAGACGTGTGTGGACCTTTCTTAGTTGCTTCGACAGCAAAACACAGGTATTATGTGATTTTTGTTGATGATTTCTCTCGTAAGTGCTGGATCTTCTTCATGCAGAAGAAGAGCGAGACATATTCTAAGTTCTGTGAATTCAAAGCACTGGTCGAGAAGGAGTCGGGGAAGAAGGTGAAGGCTCTTAGGAGCGATAATGGTGGTGAATACATCTCGGACGAGTTCAAGGATTTCTGCAAGGCAGAAGGGATTCGTAGAGAGCTCATAGCTCCTCATAACCCACAGCAGAACGGGGTAGCTGAGCGGAAGAACAGAATGATTGTGGGTGCTGCACGGGCAATGTTGCATGATCAGGGCCTACCCCTTCACTTGTGGGCGGAAGCATGCAATACAGCAGTTTATGTGCAGAACCGTTGTCCTCATAGGATACTTGGCATGAGTACACCCGAGGAGGCTTATTCTGGTAAGAAGCCTGATCTTTCTCATTTGAGGATTTTTGGTGCTAACGTTTACATGCATGTGACGAAGGATGCCAGAAAGAAGTTGGAACCGACTGTAGAGGTTGGGATATTTGTGGGGTACACTGATACGCCCCACAACTATCGTGTGTATTTGCCAGACAGTGGTAAAACTGTTGTGCGACGGGATATAAAATTTCAGGAGGAGAAAGCCATGAAGTGTTCGCTTGAGAGGGAGCTACACTTGCATGCAGATGAGGAGCTATTAGTTCCTAAAGATGAGCTTCAGGACGTGGATCAGCCACACGACGAGGTTCATGGAGTGGAAGAGACCACTCATGCAGCGCCAACCATCAGAGGGCGAAAGCGCTTGACAGAAGCTGAGCGACTGGCTCAAGATGCAGAGAAAGTTGTAGGACCACCTACAGCCCAACGCAGGCAGAGACAGTCACCTGATCGGTACACTGGATACATGGCTCTTATGAGCAAGTGTGTTGTGACTGAGCCATCCTCTTTCGAGGAAGCTGTGGAGGATCCCGCATGGGTAGACGCCATGGTGGAAGAGTATGATTATATTGTCAGAAACAGTGCATGGGAGATTGTTCCTAGACCGGAAGGGAAATCAGTGGTAGGTTCGAGATGGATCTACAAAGTTAAGCAGGCAGCTGACGGGAGTGTGGAGAAGTACAAGGCAAGATTTGTTGCCCGAGGCTTTTCACAGATTGAGGGGATCGATTATGAGGAGACCTTTGCACCTGTCGCAAGGTATTCTTCCATACGGACGATTCTTGCTCTCTCAGCGCAGATGGGATGGCACATTCATCAGATGGATGTGAAGACTGCGTTCCTCAACGGAGTCATTGAGGAGGAGGTGTACATTGAGCAACCCGAAGGCTTTGAAGTCTTCAGCAGCGAGTCGCATGTGTGCAGGCTCAAGAGAGCGCTGTATGGGTTGAAGCAAGCACCACGTGCTTGGTACACACGGATAGACAGCTATTTCACAGGACTTGGATTCTCCAAGAGCGAGGCGGATCCGAACCTATACCAGATTGTGGTGGAGGGTAAGTTGCTTATCATTGTACTGTATGTTGATGATTTGATTCTAACAGGTGATGAGCTGTTGATACTGTCATTCAATAAGGATCTTGCTACAGAGTTTGAGATGAAGGACTTGGGCCTCCTTCACTATTTCCTAGGATTGGAAATATGGCAGCGCAGTGGTGGACTGTTTGTTTCTCAGGGCAAGTATGCTCGGGAGATACTGGAGAAGTTCAACATGCATGGCTGCAAGCCTGTTGATACTCCTCTTCCTGGAGGTTGGAGGAAGGAGGATGCCACTTCGGGAGAAGAAGTGGATGCCACTGTTTATCGACAGTTGGTGGGGTCGCTGATGTATTTGGTCAATACACGACCTGATATATGCTATGCAGTTAACCAGCTTTCACAAGCTATGGTTAAGCCTACCAAGCTCTTCTGGAAGGCGGGCAAGCATGTATTGTGCTACTTGAGAGGCACATCGGGATATGGTTTGTGGTACAGACAGGAGGATGAGGTGAAGCTATGTGGCTTCACGGATGCAGATTGGGCAGGGAGCCCAACGGACAGAAAGAGCACATCAGGAGGGGTCTTCAGTATTGGATCGACAGTAGTTTCTTGGTACAGTAGGAAGTAGAGATCTGTGTGGATGAGGATGATCCTGGTCGGGTTTTTCGGGTCCAAGCACATCAGGTACCATCATATCAGAGATTGTGTGCAGTGGAGGATCATGTTACTTTCGTACATTCCAACGGAGGATCAGGATGCTGATATTCTGACGAAGGCTCTAACCAGGAGCAAATTCGAGTACCACCGAGGCAGGATAGGGGTTGCTGATAATCCATATCTTGTCGAGAGGGAGTGTTGAGATTGCAACAAGATGATGGAGCTTAGTTAAAAGAGTCGCCTTCACTAAGTGGGCCCGCAGGCTATTTTTGGCGCAAGTCTATTTTTAGACTATGTCTATTTTTAGACATATGGATCATGTCTATGTTTATGGATGATTGATCAAGTTGGGAAAAATAGATGGACTTCTATTTTTGATGAAAGTGTGAGTGATCACAGTGTGAGTGATCAAGTCTATTTTTAGACTGGCTGTCAAAAATAGAAAAGTCAAATATTATTATCTCACAATAATATTGGGACTATAAACTTAATCTTATTCTCTTGGAGCACTTCAGTTTGAGCTACGGAAGTGGCACATGCAGCTGTCAGAAGGAAATTCGTTTTTCTTATGAGTCAGTTGAGTTGTTGCATGCATGACTTCAGTTAGAACTCAAGTGAGTTGAGTTTAGTGGACTGGAGGTACAGTTGATGGAGTTGTGTTCAGTTTAACTTAGTTAAACTGGTTGTAGTTAGTCTAACTGCAGATAGACTAATGATGAGTTGTTAAACTAATTATTAACTCATAATACAACTAAAGAATACATCAGTTAACTCAGTTGCATGTCAGTGCATGTTCAGTTCAACAGGGACAGGTGGTAGAGAATCAGATTGCTATCAGTTGTGACTATAGTTGTGCACCAGATCTTGCACAATCAAAGGATTGAGTATGCCAATGAGTTTGCTCACGTATTTGGCCTGCATTTTAGCCTTTGCTCACGTCCACAAAGAGTGAGTGACTATTTTGCAGGTGAAAATCGAGTTTGGGAAGCAATTCTCATCAGTTCTTGAGCAGGTATTGAGCAGTGGAGGCAGGCAAGCAGTGGAAGAGATTTGGAGATCAGATCTGAGCTGTATTGTGTGTAACAGAGGTGGAGATACTTGTGAGAAGTATTATGCTGTGTAATGTTACATGACTCAATCATTAATATACAGATAGTGTGGGGTTTTTAGCGAGATGCTTTCCCCGTGATACATACTGTGTTAATGTGTGAATGCTCTTGATGTTTTATTGTTATTGATGCTGCTATATTCTTGATCAACGTAGAGGAGCTTATGTATTGTGTATGTTTTCCGCATTAGTACATGATCAGGATAATCTCCATTGAATATGTGTTAAATTATTCAAAATTTCTACACCTTCTTCTTCTTCTCTTTCTTCTTCTTTTCCTTCTTCTCCTTAGGAACTTGGCTTTTAGCTTTACCAGCTCCATCAAGCGAAGAGGAAGGAGGAGAGGAAGAATTAGAGGAAGTAGAAGGTTGGTGCGCAACTCTGGACTCATCTAATTGCTGATTCGATTGCTCAGGAATAGTGGTGTTCTGAACGACATTGGTTGAGAAGAGCCATACCGGCAAGCCAATTGTCAGTCCTGGAAGCGACAATGTGGCCATATGGGGTGCACCAACATCTCCCCAAGAGGAGAAGGGACTAGGATTTCCACCAAGGGGAATTCCTTGGTTGGTAGACTCCATTTTCTCAACCTGAGATCAACATAGGAAAGGGGTAATGAATATTCCGTTTAAAATAAATTTTTAGACGCTTTGACACAACTTATTTTTTCAGTTTTTAAGAGTCGAGAAAAAACAAAATATGACTCTAGTCTCCTTCGATTTTTAATGAGCCTGAAGTGACAAGTGCTCAGATGGACCTTTTCCGTTAAGGAGTCTGAAAAGGAACGAAAGGGACTGCTCTGGAGATCTAGGTAGAGGGAGTACCAAACCAATCGCAAAACTGCAGAATACTTTTTACGGTACGATAGTCAATCTTCCCAAATGCTGTGTTCGGTGCATTGCGATCAGTAGGGCGACCGACACGGCTTCCTATGGATAAAAGGATTTAAGCCTATAGGGGTCTCCCAATATATACTCGACGGTACGTGGGAGCACAAGTCCGTACTGGCACTTATCGTCTCAAAGTGGAGGAATCACCCAACCATCAGTGAGGACAACAGTTACCAGGCTTTACGACGCCGGAATACGTATCTAGCCTAGACCTCTAAATGTTGTGCGTTAAGTTCCAAAGCGTCGTTAGATTCATTCAATTTATTTTAAGTTGATCTTTCTTATGAAGTTTTCCTTTTGGGTTCACCACGAGATGTAGATGTAATTCCTAAAATGCAATCTAAAGATGATAAGCAAACTTTTATCTCTTTTCAGCAATGAAAATCCTAGCTACAAGGGGAAAAGAAAGACACAATCTTTTCTCAAAGAGCAAAGAGCACACTGTTAAATGCACTTTCCTAAATCAAGCCAAACAGACTGTCAATATGCAAATGCACATGTGCATGTATTTGTTTTTCACTTTCTTAATATTGATGCCTAAAAAGAAAGTTGATGTACAAATCTGAATTTGCTTTCAAGTGATAAACACAAACAAGCTTCTTTTCGAAATCAAAAGGTAGAGATGATTACGACACTTTATGATTGTGAAATAAATACTCGTTTCGACACTAGAAAGTCACAAATTCAAACCAAAGGCAAAAGTAAAATCATAATCGACTGTCAACAGCAAATAAACTTTCTCCTATGATCAAAATCGACACTTGCGACAGATCTGAATCAAAAGATAACAGTATGACTATTCTACTTTTGCAATGGAAAACTGTAAATGACGTAACAAACACACAAAAACATCTACAGTCTTTTTGTACAAATGAGGCGGAATTACGGCAAAGAAAAGGGGTTTTTAAACAGACACATACACTGATCACAGGCTGCAAAAATCAGAGTTAAAACTGAAAAAATGAAGCAAAGAACCTCAGCTGCATAGGGCTAGGCTGATCAGCGCACCTGTTACACAGAGAAACTGGATTGCAGCATAGGCTGCCCTCTCGAGAACTGCGCTTAAATGCAGAACCTCTTCACAGAGCCTGCGCTGGGGCAGAAACGAGAATTCTATCCGGGTTCTGGGTCACGGTTTGCAGTTTAATCTATGGTTTTTGGCCGAGTAAAAGCAATCAGTAATGCACAATCAGAGGGTAGATTTATAGGAGGTCTAAGAGCTATCACAAAGGGAAATCAGGTCATTTGTGAATCAGCTGTTCAGATCATAAACAGATCCAGTGAATGGATTGAAGCAGCAGATGTCTACTTTGCATTTGTTAATGGCAAATGCAGTTCGATTCGCTACTTCTAAGTTTATGAAACAAACAACAAGAGAAACACAAACAAACTAATTAGACAATCGTCCCCAGCGGAGTCACCATTTTGTTAATGGGAAAAGTGTCTATTCAGAACGACCCTATCCCACTAAGGTGTGACAGTGACCTTAGAAACAAACAGAGAAAACTACTTTCGTGTTCTTCTTTATGAACTATAAACGAAGAGGAATAGGATGAACCAATCTGTGTCTTGCGCTAGTCCTTTGATCCAATCCCTCTCCTCTTTGACAACTTCTAGCCACCTGCTCCCTTACTTGCCCAGCTTCACCAAGTTCCTGTAAGATCACAGAAGAAGAAAACTACACAAAGACATATATTTATATTCATAAATAGCTTAGGATCAGATTTAAGCTAAACATACAAATGTAACAAACATCAATGATACACAAGCATGTAGGAGAAACTCAAATAGTTTTATTGATATAAAAAGAAGATCCAGGAGGAGTTACAACCGATGATTCCTGATCCAGCATCAACCTCTCAGCAAAGAAGCCCCTCTTCACCTCCCACAAAGCATAAATCACCCAATACTCTGATATCTATCTCAAAACCAACAACAATTCTCTGCAATGTACAAAATTCCAGCCTCTGGATCTCTGGGATGAGGGATCCATATATAGATGTATGCAAGGAGGATGAGTCAACTTATGATTTGACTAGTGGCTTCTCTCTGTCATTTCTTGCTTCCACTTGGAGACTGAGAGCCTCTTACTCATCCTTGGTCGAATTCAGTGAGGCAAGTGTCATTGGGGAAGATTCTGGAAGCTTCCATTGTCTCTCCACCTCGCGGAATGACACTGCCATTTGTCATTTCCCGCTCAACGCACCCTGGTAGTGCATTTAGGTGCGTTGCAATGCACCTAGCTAGTGTATTTGGGTGCTATGCAACGCAGCTAGCCAGTGGAGCAGCTGAAATGATCCTGATTTGACTGATTCTGAGCAGTTTCTGGTGGAGAACTTCTAGGAGAAGCTGTAAATTGTTGACCTTGTTCCTTTAGGGGTTGGAACAACACTTTTAGGGACTTAGGATCCCTTGGTTTATGGACATTTCATGCTTGGAGATGCAAGGCACAAAAATGTCTATAACACTAGAGGGCTAGTCGATCGAAAAGGCACTAGTTTTCCCAGAAACAAATTGGTGACTCCACTGGGGATAGAATAGATGTTTGTTTGTTGTTATTGTTTGTTTTATAAACTATAGACATAGCCTAACATTGGCCAGGTAGCCTTTGAACTGCTCTTGCTATGCAATTGCATAGTAGATGAATGTTACTTCAGTCAATCTCTGGTTTAGTTTATGAATTAAACATTTGACATACAAGCATGCTAGATGTCCTTTTGGTAGCTCAGTAACCCCTCAAGACATTCCTCTGTACTTTTCTCTTTACTGTCCATCATAGCTCAGCTTTACTCACTGAAAACAGCTACCAATTTGAAACCCACTTCAATTGCTTTCCCTGGCCCATCGCACTGTCTGTCACTGTCAACCAGCATGCATCGCACCTCCCAAGTCTTAAAAGTGTGATGCATCCATGTTTCTATGAAGCCCAGGTGCGATGACTGACTGAACCTATTTCCATTCTTGAAATTTGGGGTTTTTGTCCTTGTTTTCAACTCTATTTAGTTGTTTTTTTCTTCTTATTAACAGTACCTCGTTGTTGAAGCCTACTTGCATCACATAGATCAGCCTCCATTGATTAGGATTAGTAAATGTTTTTATGTATTTGTCCATCATTTACAATCCTTTGTCGAAAAGTTGCTTAAATCGATCTGTCATTTTGGTACAAAAAGTGTCGTAACTGTCGTTTTGTGTCAAAAAGAGAAGTGTCGTGGAGTCTTCCTTCCCTGGATAGTCGATTGAACTTTTTGTCATGTATTTGATTTGATTTGTTGATATTTGAAGTGTCAAAAGAATTTTCTATTCGAAATTGAAAAATGTCGTTTCGTCTTCCTTTCTATTTTGAAAAAAGAAATTGTCAAAAATGTCACTTTAAAAGAAATATTTCAGATCTCTGATGCATTTAGTTTTCTTTTTTGGAATTTTTTTGCATTAAAGAGAATGAAAACAAATACATGCATTTTCATTTTCATTTAGTTTGTGTGCAAAAAATGATTTAGGAAAATGCACTAGTGTTTGCTCTTTGCTCTTTGTTTGAAAGAATTGTAATCTTCTTTCCCTAGTAGCTAGGATTTTCATTGATTGAAATAAACAAAGATTGTTTATCATTATAGATTGAATTTTAGGAATTTCAAATCATCATCATGCGGTGAACCATTGAAAGGAAAACTTTAAACAAGATCAACTTTAAAATAGATATTAATGAACTTAACAACGCTTTGGAACTTAACGCAACATATCTAGAGGTCTAGGCTAGAGATGTGTTCCGGCATCGTAAAATCTAGTAATTATCATTTTCATTGAAGGTTGGGTGATTCCTCCTCCTTGATATGACAAGTGCTAGCCCTGACTCGTGCTCCCTGTACCGTCGCGTATATATTGGGAGACCACAATAGGTTTATATCCTTTATCCATAGGAAGTTGAGTCTGCTGCCTTATTGATCACAATGTACTAAACACAGCATTCGGGAAGATTGACTGTCATACATAAGTCCTTGGTAATTTCTCTTTAATTTATCACCAAGGTGTATTTTGCAATTTTGCGATTGGTTTGGTAATCCCTCTATCTAGATTTCCAGAGTATTCACTTTCGTTCCTTTTTTACTCTTTAAAAGAAAAGGTCCATCTGAGCACTTGTCACTTCAGGCTCATTAAAATTCGAAGGGGACTAGAGTCATCTTTAGCTTTTTCTCGACTCTTAAAAACTAAAAAAGCAAAGTTGTGTCAAAGCATCATTAAAATTAATTGAATTTGGAATAACATCCCTATTCCTTAGATGATCTTAGATTGAGATATATGGAGTCCACCAATCAAGGAATCCCTCTCGAGTGGAATCCTAGTCATTTTACTTCTTGGGGAAATATTGGTGCTCCTCATATGGCCACATTGTCCCTTTCAGGACTTACCATTGGCCTACCAGTGTGGCTAGTCTCAACCTCTGTGGTTCAAAATACCATGATTCCTCAGCAATCAAATCAGCATCTAGTTGATACTAAAGTTGACCCTTCGCCTTCTTCTTCATTTGTTTCTCCCTCCCCTTCTTCCTCTTCGCTTGGTGAAAGTAGTGATGCTAGTAACCAGGTGGTTGAGAAGAACACGAAAGGGAATGAGAAGAAGAAGAAGCCAATTCAGCAAGGGGGCAACCATGAATCATCTGGTGAAAATCTGCACATTAAATCTCTTAAACCCAGATTTCCATGCATAATTTGTAGAGGAGACCATTTTCATAGAGATTGTTCATGCCTCCCTCAGATCTTGAGAGAATGGTCCCCCCGTTTGCACAACTAGGTGTCATCAACCTCTGGTGATCATGTTGACATCACATCATCAACTAGTAATAGTGAAGTTCATGGACAAAAAGGAAAAGTCAAAGTTCCATGTAGTTTACATGAAGGGAACCATACCCTTCACCATTGTCCTTTTCTGGATGAAGCCAAAAGAGTTTTTGATAACCGTCCTACTTCACCGCAGCAACTTCCATCTGGGTACAAGAGACTCTCCCCAAGTCCTTTACTAGTTGAAAAACTAATTGATTTGACTCAACCGTCGGTCGAAACACCTAACAATGAAAGTGAATCTTTTGAGTCTATACCCGATGAAAGTCAATAGGTTGAGGTGACAGCTGACCCAGTTCTACCTTTAGAAGATCATACCCTTCCCCCTTCCCGAATAGGGTAAGAATGATATCATTCAAATTATTTTTGTTACTTCAGAGTCTGATGAACTTGGGGGCAATCTACCCATTCCTTCACAATAGGAGGAAAATCCCCCAATTCCCGCTACTCAAGGGGTTAATCCACCCGTTTATTTGGTACCCCCTCCAAGCAGTCTAGTCACTTCCTTTGATTGGAATCTACTAGCAGGATCCCGCCTTTCTTCTTATGTACCATTCTGGATCATATTACAAGTTTACAAAATGATCATGTCTGGCACTATCATAGATGAAGGGACATCAGTGAGTATCCTTTCCTCAACTACTTGGAAAGCACTTGGTTCGCCATCGCTTATGCCTGTTACATAGAATTTGTCAAGCTTTAACAAAGGAACTAGTCGATCGTTAGGGATCCTTCCTAAGTTACCTATAACTTTGGGAAAGAAAACCATTCACCTGAACGTGATGGTAGTCCAAGGACCGTTAGATTACAATCTACTCCTTGGACGTGACTATGTTTACAAAATGGAAGCTATTGTTTCAACAATCTTTCGAGTGATGTGTTTCCCACATGAAGGCAACATTGTCATTACTGACCAACTTTCATTTCCTGATTCAAGCACAACTCCAAGTCAAATATCATCCCTAAATGTTCTTTTTGTATCAAAAGTGTCTCTCCAACCTTCATTCCATCTACCTGATTGCCACAAGTAGTCTGGTGAATGCAACAAAGCTTAGGCGACATGCACCCTTGTCTATTCTGCGGATGAACCCAACTAAAAAGATACATTTCCTTGTAGGTTATGTGATTGGTATGAGACACCTTTCACCTTTGTCTATTTGGTGGACGAAGCCCAGGAAGTGTTTTTTCTATTATGTGGATGAAACCATCCTACCATATGAGCTTCCCTGTAGGTTGCGTGATTGGTTTGAGACACCATTCACCTTTGTTTATTCTATGGACGAAGCCTAGGAAGTGTTTTGTCTATTCTACGGATGAAACCATCCTACCTAACCACAGTGATTTCCATATGGTTACTAGAGACTCTCCTTTTCATCATGCTGGGGGCATGCAAACTTTTTTCTTTCTCTAGCTTTTTTAGCTTTGTTGTTTCTAGCTTTCTAGTTTTGATCTTGGGTAGAAATAGAAACTAGACCGAGCATATGTTATCACATGGTTCAAGCTCGGTAAAAAATAAACCTACCACCGAGCATATGCTATCGCATGGTTCAAGCTCATTAAAAAATGAACCTACCATTGAGCATATGTTATCGCATGGTTCAAGCTCGTTAAAAAATAAACCTACCACCGAGCATATGTTATCGCAATGTTCAAGCTCATTAAAAAATGAACCTACCACTGAGCATATGTTATCGCATGGTTGAAACTCATTAAAAAATGAACCTACCATTGAGCATAGTTCCCCCAGGATTCAAGCTCATTAAAAAATGAACCTTCGAGTAAATACCTTCGTGATTACCATTCTATCAGCCTTTTGAGCCTTGGTTGTGTACCTACCATCACCTCCATTCTTTTGGCTGATCATATGCTTCCACCTGGTTGTTTACCTTTTTGAGGAACAGTCGTGACGAGTGGTGTTATTAGTCAACCTCTTCACATTAGCATGTTTTGAGAAGTTCCAAACTTACCCGGAACTAGTTGCTACCCTAGACACCACTTGTTCCTAAAAAACGAGCCTTCTTTAAACCCTTTTCAGACTCATTAAATATAAAATATTGACGAGCCTTCTTTAAACCCTTTTCAAACTCGTTAAATATGAAAAGATTGTCGAGTCCCCATTAAACACTTTTCAGGCTCGTTAAATAAGAAAAGTTCGAGCCTTCTTTAAAACCTTTTTAGACTCGTTAAATATGAAAAGATTTTCGAGAAATTGGCCTTTCTAGCTCGTTAAAGTGATTGGAAATACCATCCCTCCTGTAGATTTTAATCTTTTTCGAACCTGAGGGATTATCCCACAAAAAGTTCGAGCGCTTGTCTTTTTCGGCTCATTAAAGTGATGGAAAAGTCATTCCTTTTGTATTATTTTAATCTTTTTCAGACCTAAGGGATTATGCTATGAAAAATAACTTCTAGAGTTTCCTTTTCCTCCCCTTTCAAACTCTCTAAACATGAAAAGGACCAAGTTATCCTTGTCGTTAAACTTGTTAAAACAATAGCGACGAACTCGTCCATTCCTGGATGAGACAAAGTTTCCTTTTTGTCCTTTTTCAAACTCTTTAAACTTGAAAAAGAACGAGTTATCCTTGTCGTTAAACTCGGTAAAAAAATAGCAACAAACTTTTCCACCCAGACAAGAACAAGTTTCACTGTCGCTAGACTCGCTAAAACATATCGACAAGTTTGCCCGAAGGGAAAATTATAGAACAAGCATATGTTATCCTCCTCAAGATTGACAAAAATAAAGAGGTACTGGTCAGCAATGACTGGGGAAAAATGGAAGAAAACTTGAAAACTTTATGGTGGCAGGTCGCTCTTGAACATGACACTTTCACTTCATCTCCATGATTGAGTTGGGTTAGGTTATTCCGTTCACTGGTCCTCTTACCATTGGTCTTCCACACCATCCATTTTTGGGGTTAACGCTACCAATTCATATCAGTGTCACTGATATGTTCAAGAGAAGTCATTCAGTCGAGAATTCACCATCTAGTTAATGTCTCATCCACTGCAATACCTTCAACCTACATTTTTCATGTCCGCCATTCTTGAACCTTGTGTCATCAATCATTTTTCACCTCCAGAAAATCATTTGCTTCGTTTCGTGTTGTAGATGTGGGATACATTAAGGCCCTCCTACGATGAGTCACTTCTTGTCGACATCAGCTCATTATCCAAGAAGTTGACTTAGAAACAACCCTTTCAGTACTTTGAAGCTTGCATGCCTCAATGGCAAGTTTCTCACTTCCGGCGACAGGTTGACATCAATGGCCTTCGACCGAAAGATTTTGCATGGTGTTCGACATCGGATCATATATTCACACCACGTGAATTGTACTATAGTACCTTGAGGGTCATTATCATTATCAATGATTCCTCTCGCATCTGTTAATAGCTCACATTATTGGTTGGTAATCAGGCAATGTCTTTCCATGTTCGACTTTAGAACATCTCTTCACATGGATCAACTTGTACACCAAGCAAAGATTGAATGAGTTTGAAGACCCCGAATCTAGTTTCATCCATCCGGGCTGCGATATATTCAGGGATATAAAGACATCAAATGTACGAAGAAGCTACATAGATGGTCATCCGAGCCAGGGATGATGACTCTACATATGAAGAATCACCAGTCTGCAACTGCAGACAACTATCTGTTCTATGTACGTGAAGTGAATTTATAAATTTGAGCATGGGAATGCCCACCTCAGCTAGATCATGAAAATTATACTATGATGATGTATTGTATTGTATCTTATAGAGGTCACCTTCCAGTTTCGAAACCTCGGATCCTCATGATAAAGCATTTCACCTAACATCAAGATTTACGACTTCATGCTTTCGGGGGAATCTGTTATAGACATATTTGGGAACTTAAATCCCAAACCTATATGTTGATAAACTGAGGCTCATAAACCCCTAAAAGATTTGTTTAATACCCTAAAATAACATAGTCATCTGATTACATCATTCCCCAAAAGTTCCACCTGAAAAACCATCCAGAACTGGCCTAAACTGGACCATACTGACTGCTCCACTATCAGGGTGTGATGCATACTGACGTCTACACTAGCCAAGTGCAATGCATACTAATTAGGCCTTATGTATGGTGTGATGAGCGAGGATGGACAAATGTCCAAGATAGTTTGCTAAGTGGAGGCTCATGGAATCTTCTAGAAACTTATCCTATGACACTTACCTCTCTGAATTCGCCCAAAGATGAGTAAGAGATCTAAACTTCAGTTATCTCTTCTATTGTGGAACCAAATGTAACAAGTGGAATGACACTAATCAAAACCCAGAGATGACTCACACCCTTGCACTTATCTATAAATGGATCCCTCATCTAAGAGATCCAGAGGCTAGAATATTGTGAATTGCAAGGAAGTGCTGATAGTTTGTATTTGAGAAAGGGCATTGTATTGCTGGGTGATCTTGCTATTTCATGAGGTGAAGGGGGCTTTGATGCTGTGAGGATGATGCTGGATCAGACAACTGGGTTGTAATTCTCCCTTCTATTTAATAAAGTTCTTCGAGTTTTCTTCCATATAAATGTGCAATTGTGAATGTTATTATTTGTGAATGCCATTGTATGTTCATTATATTTCTGATTCCATAATGATTGTGATATAATAGATCAAGATGCTTTGACGGTTCTTTGTTACTGTGTTTCTACAGGTACTCTTCAAGCAGGATAAGTACAGAGAGGAGTTGCAAGCTCTGTCAAGGGGGAGAGAGATCAAGCAAGGAGTTAAGCGGAAGATCCAGGTTGGTTCCTTTGTCTTTCTCTTATCTATTATACATAGAAGAAATCATGAATTACTTTAAACTGTTGTTTCTATGGTAGCTTCCAAACCTAGAGGGCTAGTTAATCGAAAAGACACTAGTTTTCCTAGAAACAGGAGGTAGGGATGTGAACTACAGAAGGATTATACAGTTTGAACATATCGACGACACGACTCTGGAATGTGGTAGAAATTTGGCACCAAGGGATCGGAGGTCTGACGGAGATAACATGGATCAGATGGAATGGAGCAAAATGGCAACCCAAAACCCCAGAAGGCCAATGACGATGTGAGGATATCCCAACCCGACAAGAGGCAAAAGTTTCGATGTTCAAGAGTGACTAGCTACCGTAGGTAACCAATGATGACTTCGAAATTTTCCCCCACCATTTCTAGCGAGTACCCCAGTTATTTTTGAAAAACAAGCTTGAAGGGGATAGCATATGCTTGTGATATAAGTTCGACCTTCGGATGAATCCAACCTAGTAATAATTTAACGAGCCTTAGGGAGGAGAAGCTCGAGTCTCATCATGGTGATGAGTCTAATTTCGTCAGGGTTTAATGAGTATGACATAGGTAAAACTCAGAGTCTTTTTCATGTTTAGAGAGTTTGAAAAAGACACGGGAAAAAAAACTCCAGGGGGGTCATTTTTCGTAAATTTGTGTCCCTCGAGCCCGAAAAGTAGAAAACAATACCTGAGAGAACCGCTTGACCTATTACGATCAAGGAGTACTTTTTGTAATTAGTGTTCCTGACCCAAAAATGCAAAAAAGCGATTAGAGACACGACGTTTCATAACCAAAATCGAACTTGAAATGACAAAGGCCCGGCCATCTTTTCACATTTATACGGTCGGAAAAGAGCTAAAAGTGGACAGCCTTTTTATTCCATTTAATGAGTCAAAAAGGAAAAACTCGGCAATCTTTTCATATTTTACGAGTCAAAAAATAGCTTAAAGGTGACTCGTCCGAGAGGAATGAGTGGTATGAAGGGTAGCAACTGGTTCTGACAATGGTGGAACTGCTCAAAAGATGTAATGGTCAAGAGGCTGGCAAATAAAACCACTCATCACTGCGGCCTCTTAGGAAAGGAAAAACAATCAAGTGAAAGCATATGATTGGCCAAAGAGATGGTGATGATGGAACAAAACAACCAAGGATCATCTAGTAGAATTTAGCGGATAAAAACGACAATCACGAGGTGTAAATCGGGTATGGGTTCATTTTTTACACAAGCTTGAACCATGGAGAACTCTACTTGGATTCTGTTTCATGTTTACACAAGTTTGAAACAAAAAACTATGCTTGTTATAAGTTCACATGCCCCCAGCATAATGACGTAAATTGAGGTACATACCCCCCAAGCTTCATTGCATTCAACAAGGTGAATGGAATGAAGGTTCACTTTCGAGATCTAGGAAAGACTCGACTGAGATTTTATGAGATCTTAATCAAAAACTCGATGTGGAAAAGGAAGTTGTTTCATTTTTTTTGTAAGGAGGTTGACATAGTAAAAGAACTATCCTCATGATATTTGATTCATTTTTTAACGAGGTTGACACATGATCAAGAAATTTCCTCAAGATTCCTTGTTTCATTTTTTAACGACCTTGACACAAGACAAGGAACTATGCTCAAGAACCTTGTTTTCATTTTTTAATGAGGTTGACAGAAGAACAAGAACTCTCCACGAACTCCTTGTTTCATTTTTTAATGAGGTTGACACAAGATAAGAACCATCCTTGGACACCATGTTTCATTCTTTAACAAGGTCGACACAAGATAAGAACCAGCCTTGGACACCTTGTTTCATTTTTTAACGAGGTCGACACAAGAAAAGAACTATCCTTGGGCCCTTGCTTCATTTTTTAACGAGGTTGACACAAATCAGAACTATCCTCAGACACCTTGTTTCGTTTTTTAACGAGGTTGACACAAGAAAATAACTATCCTCAGACACCTTGTTTCACTTTTTAATGAGGCCGACACAAGAAAAGAACTATCCTCGGACACCTTGTTTCATCTTTTAACAAGGTTGACACAAGAAAAGAACTATCCTTAGGCCCTTGCTTCATTTTTTAACGAGTTTGACACAAGATCATAACTATCCTCGGACACCTGTTCATAGGCCGTATGTAAACATGGCTCCCAAGAGATCTTCACGGGATGGAAGAAGCATGCTATGGGAGGAACACATGTCATTAGACACCAGTGACAGATCGAGTTCCAATGCCCCCAATACATGATGTATGAGACCATCTGCATGATCATCAGCAAAGGCGGAGACAGAATGGGTAGCCACATAATTGACCTGTGGCAAGGAAGGTACTGCTTGTGGATAACAACCAATGGGCGATGATGGTGGTATAGGAGGCACTGGGTGACTAAAGAATAACAATTGATCAATAGTCACCATTCTTCCATCATATGAAAAAAAAACCACATGGAAAAGTGAAGAAACAAGAGCTCCCATGGCATAAATATAATCATGGCCAAGGAGAATATTGAAATCTAAAGCACCTTGGACAACCATCACATCTATATAGACGGTTTTGCCTCCCAAAGTAACAAGAAACTTCAGAAGCATCCCCAAAGGTTGACTGGTTCCTCTGTCAAACGCCAACAGATTTTGTGTGACCGACACAAGCTGCAGGGAGCCCAAAGCTTGCCAAGTAGCAAAAGGCATAAGGCTAACCGACGCATCCTCATCCAAGATAGTGCTAGGTACTACCTTATCATAGGCATGTACTGTAATTTGGAAATGCACGTAGGATGGAAGGCGGAATGCAGTCAAATGATTCTAGTCGAAGGAAAATACTGAACTGCTTGGTGGAGGTATCACATTATTGCCCCCATGCTCAACGGGAACCGAAGAAGGACCCTCTTGCTATCAGGAAATCTAGTGTCTATGCAGAGCTACTAGTTCCACTAAGATGGGTAGTATCTTAGAAACAAATAGATTAAAGTCACTTGTTTTTCCTTTATGAGAGAGAGATGAGAAAGAAGCAGAGAGTACCAACCTCAGTCTTCCACTTGGCTCCTTACTTGTTTCCTTTCCCCTTTGATAGAATCTTGCCACTGCTTCCTTACTCGTCCTGCTTCAAAGAGCACCTATAGATTCATAGTAGCATAATACCATCAAAGCATAGAGATCTTTCACTGTAAACAATATAGGATCAGATATATATTGACCATACAAATGCATATATCAACACAATATTCAGAGATACACAAGAAAATGGAGGAAAACTCAAGCATCTTTATTAGTAAAAGTAGTAGAAGAGAGGATTACAACCACTTGGTTTGACCTAGTGCCATCCTCCCAGCTTGAAAGCCCTCTTCACCTCTTACAAAGCAAGATCACCCAACAATGTCCTCAAAGAGAAACCAACAACACTTCCTTGCAAATTACAAAATTCTAGCCTTTGGATCTCTTAGATGAGGGATCCATATATAGATGTTTTCAGGGGAGTGAGTCAGCTTCTGGGATTTTTATTAGTGTCATTTCACTGATAGTTCTTGGTTCCACATGGAGATTTTAGATCCCTTACTCATCCCTAGGTGAACTCAGAGAGGCAAGTGTCAAATGAGCAGTTTCTAGAAGATTCTCTAGGTTTCCACCTAGCAAACTTCTTGTGCCATTTGTCTGCTCTCGCTCATCGCACCCTATAGAAGGGCTTTCCAGTATGCATCACACTTTTTGCATGTGGTAGGTGAGATGCATTGCACCTTTAGCACTGGGCAGTCTGTATGGTCCTGCTTTGACCAATTCTGAGTAGTTTTTCATAGAGAACTTCTGGGAGATGATGTAATCAGCTGACCTTGCTCCTTTAGGGTATGAAACAACACTTTTAGGGACTTAGAAGCCCTTGGTTTATGGACATGTATGATTGGGGTTGTAGTGCCCAAATATGTCTATAACAGTTGCCCCCTAAAGCATGAGGTCGTAAATCCTTTTGATGTCGGGTGAAATGCTTTATAATGAGGATCCGAGGTTTTTTCGAACTGGAAGGTGACCTGTAATAAGATATAATACAATACATTATCTTCATAATGTTTTTCATGATCTAGCTGAGGCAGGAATTCCCATGATAATTATTATATTAGCTGTAAATATTAAGCATTTATAATAAGATTTAATCATATTAATTTAATTAATAATTATTATTTTAATATTTTAATTTAATAATAATTAATTAATAATAATTTATTATTATCATATTTATATTACATTAATTAATGTATGAGTTATTATATTAATTTATTTTAAATGTTAATTATTAATAATATTTAATGAAATAAAAAATAATAATATAATAAATAAAATAAATAATAATAATAAAATTAAGGATTCTAGCCGACAGTTGATTCTTCCTTGAAAATTTCTTCCTCCTTAGTATTTATTCTGCCCGTTTGCTCTTCTTTTATCATCATTCTTCAACCCTGATGATGGATCCCACTTGGGATTCGAAACGTTGGTACAAAAATGTTTATACTGTGGATTCTCCGATCAATTCAAAAAAATTTGATAAATTCATTTTCATGTACATAGGACAGACAACCGTCTGTGTGAAAATTAATGATTCTGGTAGAGGCATCATCTCTTAGTTTGGATGATTATCTATGCAGCAATGATTTACATTTGATGTCTTTATTCTCCTGAATATATCGCAGCCCGGATGGATGAAACTAGATCTAGGGTCTTCAAAACTCAATCAATCTTCGCCCGAAGTACAAGTCGATCCATGTGAATAGATGTTCTGATGTCGAACATGGAAAGACATCGCCTGATTACCAGCCAATGATGTAAGTTGTTAATAGGTGCGAGAAGAATCACTGATGATGATGATGACCCTCAAGGTACTATAGTACAATTCATGTGGTGTGAATACATGAGTTGATTTCGAACACCACGCAAAGTCTTTCGGTCGAAGGCCATTAATGTAAACCTGTCACTAGAAGTGAGAAACTTGCCATTGAGGCATGCAAGCTTCAAAGTACTGAAAGGGTTGTTCCTAGGTCGGCTTCTTGGATAATGAGATGATGTCGACAAGAAGTGACCCGTCGTAGGAGGGCATTGATGGATCCCACATCTACGACAAGAAATGGAGAAAATGATTTTTTAGAGGTGAAAACGATCTAATGATACAAGGTTCAGGGTGGCAGTCATGAAAGAATGAAGCGTGAAGGTATTGTAGCAGATGAGACACAAGTTGGGTAGGTGAATTCTCTAAACGACTTCTCTTGAACATATCGGCGACACTGAAATGGATTGGTAGCATTAACCCCAAAAGTGGATTGTACGGTGGACCAATGGTGATATGACCGGTGAACGGAATAGCCCAACCCGACTCAATCATGGTGATGGAGTGAAAGTGTCATGTTCAAGAGCGACCTGCTACCAATAAAGTTTCTTCAAGTTTTCTTCCCAATTTTCCCCAGTAGTTTCTGACCAGTACCTCTTTATTTTTGTCAAGCTTGAGGAGGATAACATATGTTTGTTCTATAATTTTCCCTTCGGGCAAACCTGTCACTATGTTTTAACGAGCCTAGCGACAATGAAACTTTCTCTTGTCTGAATGGACAAGTTTGTCACTATTGTTTTAACGAGTTTAATGACAAGGATAACTCGGTTCTTTTCAATTTTAGAGAGTCTGAAAAGAGACGGGAAGAAGACTCCAATATTCCTTTTTCTTAATATAATCCCTTAAGTCCAAAAAAGTATAAAACAATGCGAAAGGATGACTTTTCGATAGTTTTAACGAGCCGAACAAGACAAACGCTCGATATTTTTGTGTAATAATCCCTCAGGTCCAAAAAGATTAAAATCTAGAGGAGGGATAGAACTTCCAATCACTTTAACGAGCTGGAGAGGCCAATTACTTGGCAATATTTTCATATTTTACGAGTCAGATGAAAAGAGCTTAAAGGAGACTCGTTTTTTGAGGAACGAGTGATGTTTTCAGATAGCGGTTGGTTCCAGGTAAGGTTTGGAACTTTTCAATCATGGCAGTGTAAAGAAGGTGGCTAATAGGATCACTCGTCGTAGTTGTTCCTCAAAAGGGGTAAACAATCAAATGGATGTGAATGATTGGCTAAAATAGAGTGGACGTGATAGTAAGAACACAACCAAGGCTCGAAAGCTGATGATAATGCGTTCGCAATGGTTATTTACCAGAGGTGGGTTCGTTTTTTAACGAGCTTAAACTCTGGTGGAACATATGCTCATTGATAGGTTTATTTTTTAACGAGCTTGAACTTTGCTTAAAACTTCTCATTGCTAGGTTTATTTTTTAACGAGCTTGAACTTCATGTAAAACTGCTCATGGCCTGGTTCATTTTTTAATGAGCTTGAACCATGTGACAACATATGCTCAGATTTGGTTTCATGTTTACACAAGCTTGAAACAAGAAACTATGATTGTTATAAGTTCGCATGCCCCCAGCATAATGATGTAAATTTAGGTGCATGCCCCCCGAGCTTCATTGCATTCAATGCAGTGGTTGGAATGAAGGTTTACCTTTGAAATCTTTGAAAGAGTCAACTTGGATTTTACGAGATCGTAATCAAAGACTCGATTTGGAAAGGGAGTTATTTCATTTTTTAATGAGGTTGACACAGTAAAAGAACTATCCTCATAATCCATCGTATTTACAGTATTTGATAGAAAATAAAAAACTGAAGGATGATTAAGGTTGCTGGAATAATCTTCGTGGTGATCCGGAAGATGGGAACGATGGTGGTAATCTTCCCATGGTGCCTCTCCTATCATCATTGACTGAATGATTCCTTCTTCTGTAGAATGTACATGCGACCAAGGGTCTAAAGAGGTGCCATATTCCTTGGACCTATCTATCCAAACACTCGATGAGCATTGATTTGGGTTTGCCCCCCAGGCCAAGAAAATTGATTACTACAATATTTCTAAAATGGTGATGATCCATGCTGACAAAATGTTTGGAAATCTTCTGAATCTTTTAGATATAGAAGATATCATATTGCAGTTTTCCACCGTGGCCACTTCCACCAGATTACTCTGAGGTGGTAGGGCAAAAGTACCCATCAATGTAGGGTATTTTAGCAGGCCTACTCCGATATTTTGAAGTGAATGAGAGCTTCCATGGATCATCGGGATGCTTCTCGTAACTTGTGAACTGTTGGGGAGAAAGGTTTTCTAGTCAATGAGTGTAATTCCTCCTTTTAAAGGAAATGAAATCTTTCTGAAGTATGTTGACATAACAGCAGCCATAGCGTAAATCCAAGGCCTTCCCAGTAGGATGTTATAATCGAGATTTCCATCGATAACTTCAACATCAATTTCTACTGTTTTTCCCCCAGTTCAACTTGTAAGTTACTCAAAATACCGTATGGAGTGTATGTTCATCCATCAAATGCTTTTAACGTTGTTGACAATCACGACAAGGGTGGTGATCCTAAAGTTTTCCAGCAACTCATTGACATAATACATGTAGATGCCCCCTCATCAATAATTGTTCGATGAACAATTTTGTTGGGGGCTTTCACTTGAATGAGGAAAGCGAGTTGAGCTGGTAACTGAGTTCATATCCTTTATGATTAAAGGCCACAAGATTGGATTCCGCTGGGTCAATCACACCTATCACTGATAATAGAGCCTACTTTTGGGAGGGGAAATTTTGCAGTACTTCAAGTGTCGACATAGCAGATGGCGATTGGGCCAGGTCCTCTACTAAATTATAATTATGTGCTACTTTGGCATGAGGATTAAATTTCGATTTGTGTACTACTCCATTTGGTTGCTTTATCGTTAGCTCAGGAATGATGGGTGGCATAACTTCGGTTGAAGTTGTTGTCGAACTACTAGGTTGATCAGTAGCCTTGTTGTTCGACAGCTGTGGATTCTCGTAATATTTATTCCTTGTCGGTATCAAAGCATCATTTTGCTATTTTGAAATGGACAACATAAGCACTTGGGATGGGGAAGCATTGTCGCTAGCAACCAGATTGGTTCCTGGGTTTGGAAATGGGTCAGTCAATACTGCTGAAGTTCTTGCATTCTTAAAGATTTTCTTAACTTTAGCTCTATATGGACAATCTCTTGTCTAATGGTCCTCATCATATATGAGGCATGGCTGACTAGGTTTCTTTTGCCTAGAAGGGTTTGCAGAATATTTTTCATGAGACGAATCATCCTATTTCTTCTTTTTTCTTTTCCCTTTCTTCTTGCCCCCATGGATGCTTCGATTCTTTGCCTTTGTCGGTCAACACAGTACTAACCTCCAAGGCTAGAAGTTCTTCATTTGCATTTCGACCAGAAACCTTACGGGCTTTCTTAGATGTAGCCTTTGTGGATTTCGTGCTGATCTTCTTATCATGCCATTGCTGGCATGAGAGTCTTTGTTTGACTTAGGAGGAGGAGGAATGAAAAATTTTGGTATGGGAGAATCAGGGATTTTGTCATAGAGCATGCCAGACTAAGTATAGATCAAGTCTAGATATTGCGCACGAGCAATGACTTGCTCTTCAGTGACAACTCCCCCCTTAGCCACATCTTTTGTAATAGAAGGTAACAATGACTTAATAAACCATTCAGCTAGCAGCTAATCAGTAACATATGTTTTTACCATTCGACGATGACGTCGCCACTCATGAATATGATTAGATATGTGAGTGGTTGTCGTTTGCTTAAAATTGGTAAGAAGCTCTATTCCTGTTTCATACCTTATTGATAATTGAAAATGGGTTAAAAAGGTTGTGGCAAGGGTGCTGAAGTTATCGAATGAAGCTCTAGGCAATTTGATGTACCATTTTGCTACTGGACCAGTTAAACTTCGCTGAAAAAGGCGAAGTCGATTCGAATCATCATTGAGAGTGTTGGACGAACACCACAGATGAAAGGTCATCACATGATTCGACCGGTCTTCACCTGGATTTCCATTGAATTTAAAAATATCTAGCGAAAGTTTATGAGGAATCACTGGCAACCAAGGGGCGTAAGTGATTGAATCGTTTGTTAGCTGATTTAGATCTGGTAACTCTAGAGTCATCACGAAGGGCAACCGTTGATTCAGGTTTGGCAAAGCATACCCATAATAAGATGAGATCGCCTGAGCAGTGGGTCTTTGCATACCAGCATAATGTATTTGATGCTGATAACTTTGATAAGGTGGTTGGGCATAACCAATTTGAGATGATTGGTGATAACCATTTTGAATATACAGTTATCCATTACTTGCAAAGTTTCATTGCTCAAGTCCTTGGTAAGCTTGTTGGAATTGTGGTTGTTGATGTTGCACCAACCATGGTTGTGAAGCCATTTGCTGTCACCCAATATTGGAAATTTGACCAAGATGAGGGGTAATAGTACCCATTTGAGCCTGAGTTGCTCCAGTTAAGGAGCCACTAATTGGTGATTGTTGTTGTGTCGCGGAGACAAGAGGCTGTTGTACAACGACCTGAGAAACTTGAGGTTGGCATACAACAGGCAATGTTTGTACTTGTGACACTGTCACAATAGCTGGTGTAGTGGGGATATTTGACACAGGTAGACTCGGTTGCATTGAGTATACAACTCTTGGTTGTTGAGGCAGTATTGGCACCCAACCACTGGATGTGATTCCAATTTGACCTGAATTCAGTTGTGAACTCTCATATGGTTGTTCTCCCAGAGGGAACAATGAAAGGGTGTAGTGCCCCCCATATGGCAGCAATCCAGTGCTCAAAGGAATGATTGGCCTTTAGGGACTAGACTGCCCAAATTGATATTGTTGTGAACGATCAATTTGTTGAGATTCAACATAAGAGATTCCAGATACTATTGCGGATGAACAAATGGGAACAGACCATACTATCGAAACAGTCCCTAGGTGGACTCCTTCTAGCAGTTAAGAGCTAGTTGGGACAGATGGTATACCAGCGAACATCGTCGGAGTGGTTATAGGAGGTTCTGCTATCGATGTATTGGACAAGACAGTCCTAGATGTCGATGGTTGTCTAGACATATCGAGTCTATCCAAAAGACTCCCCAGCGCTTCTACAGGAACTTGTGATGAAGGGGTATTAACTTCTGAAGTAGAAGGATATAGGTGGATCCCAGTCCCAAAATGCGATGGAATACTGGATGGGAGATCCTCCGTAATCTCTTCTATAGCAATTAATCCGGGTGGAAGAGGCAGACCGTCAGGTCCGTAAAATATTTTTGGTGCCGAAGAAGGTATAGATTCTGTAGCGACAGATGCCGGAGGGGTAACACCTTCTGAATCAATTCTAGATGGAGCTGGTTCAGGAATCGAAGTGTTTACTGTTACACTAGGATCAGTCCCAATGTCCTCTTGTAACTACAAAACTTCTTCTGTAGAGGCAGGGATACCAGAAATGGTTGGAGTAACCGAAGTCTCAAAGGATGTTGAAACACAAGTTTCAAACAAACCAGGAGACTTTGACCCAGTTAAACGAGTTTGCTTGGACCGAAATGGTTTCATTTTTGGAGTGAAATATGGTTGACTCGTCAGTCTCTGGGAACGAAGAGGTTTTGATTGACTTTCTTCCATGATTGCGGATTATTTGATCAACTCAAAATAAAGGGGGGAAAATGTTATTCTGAATTAAATGAATTTTAGACGCTTTGACACAACTTGCTTTTTCAAATTTTAAGAGTCGAGAAAAAACTAAAGATGGCTCTAGTCACCTTCGATTTTTAATGAGCCTAAAGTGACAAGTGCTCAGATGGACCTTTTCCTTTAAGGAGTTTGAAAAGGAATGAAATAGACTACTCTGGAAATCTAGACAAAGGGATTACCAAACCAATTGCAAAACTACAGAATAATTTTTATGGTACGGCAGTCAATCTTCCTGAATGTTGTGTTCAGTGCATTGCGATCGATAGGGCTGCAGACACAGCTTCCTAAGGATAACGGATATAGTCTATTGTGGTCTCCCAACATATACTTGACGGTACGTGGGAGCACAAGTCCATACTGGCACTTGTCGTCTCAAAGAGGATGAATCACCCAACCTACGATGAAAGTGACAGTTACCAGGCTTTACAATGCCGGAATACGTCTCTAGCCTAGACTTCTAGATGTTGTGTGTTAGGTTCCAAAGCACTTTTATGTTCATTGAATTTATTTTACAGCTGATCTTTCTTAAGAAATTTGCCTTTTAGGTTCACCGCGTGATGTAGATATACAGTTCCTAAAATGCAATCTAAGGTGATAAACAGTTGTTTAACCTTCTTTTTGCAATGAAAATCGTAGCTACTAAGGAAAGAGAAATGAAATCCTTTCAACATAGAGCAGAGAGCACACACTAGATGCACTGTCCTAAATCAAAATCAACAAGCAGTCTAAATGCAAATGCATGTGCATGTATTTGTTTTCCACTTTCTTAATGTGTGAATGACAAAAAGAATGCTAAATACAAATCTGAATTATCTCTTCTTTCAAAGCGACAATACTAACAATTTTCTTTTCAAAAAATGACAGGAAGGCAATACGACACTTTGCGATTTTGAATTGAAAACTACTTTCGACACTTGAAATTCTTATAAATTCAAATCAAACACAAGAGTAACAGTGTAATCGACTATAAAAAAGAGAAGTATTCTTTTCTTTG
Source organism: Pinus tabuliformis (assembly GCA_031772625.1). Taxonomy (NCBI): domain Eukaryota; kingdom Viridiplantae; phylum Streptophyta; class Pinopsida; order Pinales; family Pinaceae; genus Pinus; species Pinus tabuliformis. Next base: position 1,951,018,223 of record CM062816.1, read on the forward strand.
ACTGAAAACGACACTTGCAACACTTTCAAATCAAAAGATGACAGTTCGATTAAGCTACTATTTTCTAAATGAGAACTGTGAATGGCGAAAAATGCATAAAACAATTCATAAATATTTGTACAATAGAGGCTGAATGATGCAAAGGAATGGGTTTTCTACAGTGGTCTACTGATCATAGATAGAAAAACTCCTGAATAAAACTGAAGACAGTGAAGAAAAAACCAAAATCTGGAGGCAGATCTAGTATTGTCTGATCATCGCACCTATAACACAGGGAAACAGGGATGCATCTCACGTACTACACATGGGAGGTGCGATGCATCCAGATTGCCAAGAAGACAAGGTGTGATGGTCCAGGGACGAGACTTCTACTTGGTTTTTGGTCATAGTTTGCAATTTAGTTCAGGGATTTAGGCTGAGCAAATGATAGTCAATAACTGCAAAGTACAGGGGCTGATATAATGAGGTTACTCAATCTACCTCTAGGGCACTTAAGATGTTTGCAAGTTAATTTTTCAGTTCATAAAAATACTCAGATATTGACTGAAGCAGCGTTGATCTACTTTGCATTTGCATAGCAAAAGCAGTTCGAAGGCTAGCTGGCTTGACTTCAGGCTCCGTCTATGGTTTATGAGTCAAACAAATAGAGACAAGAAATCAAATAATCGCTCCCTAGTGGAGTTACCATTTTGTTATTGGGAAATCTAGTGCCTATGCAGAGCTACTAGTCCCACTAAGATGGGTAGCTATCTTAGAAACAAACAGATTAAAGTCACTTGTTTTTCCTTTACGAGAGAGATATGAGAACGAAGCAGAGAGTACCAACCTCAGTCTTCCGCTTGGCTCCTTGCTTGTTTCCTTTCCCCTTTGACAGAATCTCGCCACTGCTTCCTTACTCATCCCACTTCAAAGATCACCTGTAGATTCACAACAGCATAATACCATCAAAGCATAGAGATCTTTCACTGTAAACAATATAGAATCAGATATATATTGACCATACAAATGCATATATCAACACAATATTCAGAGATACACAAGAATATGGAGGAAAACTCAAGTAGCTTTATTAGTAAAAGTAGTAGAAGAGAGGATTACAACCACTTGGTCTGACCCAGCACTATCCTCCCAGCTTGAAAGCCCTCTTCACCTCATACAAAGCAAGATCACCCAACAATGTCCTCAAAGAGAAACCAACAACACTTCCTTGCAAATTACAAAATTCCATCCTCTGGATCTCTTGGATGAGGGATCCATATATAGATGTTTACAGGGGAGTGAGTTAGCTTCTAGGATTTTGATTAGTGTCATTTCACTGATAGTTCTTGGTTCCACATGGAGATTTTAGATCCCTTACTCATCCCTGGGCAAACTCAGAGAGGCAAGTGTCAAATGAGCAGTTTCTAGAAAATTCTCTGGGTTTCCACCTTGCAAACTGCTTGTACCATTTGTCTGCTCTCACTCATCGCACCCAATAGAAGGGATTTCCAGTATGCATCACACTTTTTGCATGTGGCAGGTGAGATGCATCACACCTTTAGCACTAGGCAGTCTGTATGGTTCTACTTTGACTAGTTCTGAGTAGTTTTTCATGGAGAACATCTACGAGATGATGTAATCAGCTGACCTTGCTCCTTTAGGGTATGAAACAACACTTTTGGGACTTAGAAGCCCTTGTTTTATGGACATGTATGATTCGGGTTGCAGTGCCCAAATATGTCTATAACACCTCTGAATCAGCTGAGATAGGAGGGTCATTCTCGGACTCAGGAGAATCTGATGAGACGAGAAGAACATGAATAGTATAATCATGATGTTCTTCGGGAACAGAGTGGACCACTAGTGTTGAATCCAAGTCGACACTCTCTCCGACCAATGGTTGGTCAGGAACAAGTTGAGGATAGCCAAGTTTGGGAAAAGGAGGATGGACAAGAGAAGAATCTAAGTTAATCTCTTTGTCAACCAGGAGAGGGTCTGAAGAGAGCCTCTGATAACCAACTGGAAGTGGAGACGAAGAAGCTGTAAGACTTTCCAAAACATCTGAAGCTTTATCCATGAGCAGACAAAGGTGAAGGGTTGGTTGCCTTCACATAGCCTACAGGGGAATCAATCTTCCCTTTCTTCTTACCACTGCCAATTGAGGATTGAACATCGACATGAGCTTCAGAGGACAATGAGGGATGAGCTAGATCATGAGACTATACTTCTAAGATGCTAGGAATGCCAGGATAATCACAAAGAAGATGGTCACCCTTGCATAATTTACAAGGAAACTTAACCTTCCGCGGAGGAGCAGGAGGTGTTCTGTCCTAAGATGTACTCAGAGCAATAGCTGCATAGGTGGCCTCGCACTTATCAGACTTCTTCTTCTTCTTCTTCTTAGTCTCCAAGTTACTAGATGTTGAACTTTCACCAGGTGAAGTAGGAGATGAAGATGAAGAAACAGGGTAAGAAGGTGTAGGGTCAACTTTGGAATCATCCTATCATGATTCAAATGAAGGAGACGGTGGAATAGGAGTCATGACGCTCAGGACCACCGAGGTTGAAAACAACCAAACGGGCAAACCGATGGTTAACCCAGGCAAGGACAATGTTGCCATATATGGAGCACTGGCATTTCCAAAAGGTGGAAGCGAACCAGGATTTCCATTTGGGGGAAGACCTTGGCCGGTAGAATCGGGGGATGTTGCCATCAGGAACGATCCTGAAAAACACTCGTACTATAACCAAGAACTCAAACTATTACCAGGAACATTTCATGGGTAGTAAATTTATGACACAGGAACAAAACTTGACCTTTTCATTTTTTAAGAGTCGAGAAAAGGACGAAAAGGTGACTCTATCTCTTTCGAGTTTTAATGAGCCCGAAAGGACAAGTGCTCAGATGGACCATTTCTTTTAAGGAGTCGAAAAGGAATGAAATTGACTACTTTGGAGAACTAGGCAAAATGTTAACCAGACAAACTGTAAAACTGCATATACACCTTGGTGATCAAATGGAAGAGAAATGACCAAGGACTTTCCGTATGGCAGTCAATCTTCGAAAATGTTGTGTTCAGTGAGTTACAGTTCTCTAGGTGACAGACATGGCTTCCTATGGATGTAGCATGATAACCTAGTGTGGTCTCCCGATATATACTCAATGGTACTGGGAGCACAAGTCTGTACCAGCAGCTATTGAGTCACAGAAGGAGGAATCACCCAACCTTAAGCGAAAACAATAGTGAATAGGTTTAACGATGCCAGAGAACATCTCTAGCCTAGACCTCTAAATAATGTGCGTTAAGTTTCAATGCGTTGTTAAGTTCATTCAATTGATTTTAGAGTTTATCTTGAATTAAGTTTCAATTTTCAGGCCCTACTATATATATATCAAAAACCCTAGGATGCAACTAGAATGAGTAAATAATCTTTCATTTCAATGAACACCTACTTAAAGGAGGGTAGAAAGTTCATTCCCAAGAAAACATAAGCGAATGAAAACACTAAGAAACACAATGCATCAATACACTAATCCCACGATGCATCGATACTACTAGTGAAAGATTTAGAGTTCGCTTTTCAATTTCTCAAAGATGAAAATTTGAAATGCACATATACTTTCACTTTCGTATATCAAATGAATGCAATCCCTTAATTTTGATTTTTTGTTTTGAATTTAAAGAGACAAACAAGAAAGTTTGAACTGATCGATCCAAACAATTGTGATCTATGATTGGTATTGAAGAAATCGAATCAATATAAAAAACTAGTTCAATAATCGACATTAAAAATCAACCAGCAAGAAGACAAGCAACGAAAAAGCCTCAAGCAAATCAATAAGACAGTCGCAGATGAATCTTGGATAGACAAGTAACCCAAGCAAATGGTTTCTCGTCGTAACCTTTAAAGAACTAGGTCATACGATCTAAAAACACAAGACTCACTCAATGAAACCAAAGAGATAGTACCTTAACCAAAAGAAATCAAAACAAGCTAATGGGATAGAGGAAACAGCAGGGGATAAACAATACTAGTGGATTCAGGAGGTAAAGTTGTAAAAACAACTTTACAGGAATCGTCGCCGGTGTTACACTGACAACTAGAGACATTGTCGCAAGTGTCACACTAACAACTAGATACATTGTCGTAGGTGTTACATTTACAACTAGATACTAGTCACTAAAGTACACCTATTTTCAGAGACGGTCTGATTTCAAGAGTCGTCGTGGGAATTAAACTAGCAACCCGAGACAGAAGCCAAATAGTCGCGGGTACAAAGCTAGAACATCAGCGACATCGTCGCGACTGTTAGGCTATCTTCAGCAACAATCTTACTTAAGCAAAAGACAAAGTAAAATAACCTAAATGACACTAGATAATCTTTCCAAGCAGTAAGGGGAATTCCCAGATTGACCCAGGTAACCCAAAAAACTAATGGTTTAACCCCAAAATTCAAGAGACACTAAATCAAAACCAAACAAAATTAAACAATAGAAAAAACATACAAAGGACATCCCCAGTGGAGTCACCAACTTGTGATAAAGGAAAGTGTTCCCTCTGTGGACAGAGGCAACTCCTCTAGCCCTAGAGTGGGTCTAGTCTCAGCAAAGACAAAACAACAATTGATTCCCTTAAATAGTCATCGTTGGAGGCCTACCTCAAACCGGTGGTTAATGAAGTTTCGTCGCGCTGCTCCAACTTTCGTTTCCTTCTTCTCAATGAACAATCAACCTAAAACACCACAAGAAAACAACAAAGCACGTAACCGAGAACAACAACGATCTATTTACTTATAAAGTCGAGAAATCATAAGCTATCAAGTAAATTGTGCACAAGATATAGGAAATCATCATTGATTGTATTAAAATGAATCAAAAGCAAGGCTTACAACCAAGTCTTGACATCGTAAGCCTTCTCAGAGGGTCCAACCAGTATGTTTCTTCAAGCATTCACTCTCAAGAATGGGTCTCACAAATATATGATATCTCTCTCTCTCTCTCACACAAGCTCTAATACAAGGTTAAGGCAGTCCACAGCCTCTTATCAAACTATTAGAAATCCCACACTTGTCACACTCACACTAAAGCGATCTAACAAACTCAAAAGAACTAGCCAACACTACAGAATTAAAGAACTAAAAAACTAGTAGATCATAGCAATGGTGAGTGATTTTATAAGAGAAGGAGTCTCCATGAAATGAGGGAGAGGGAGCTTATCTTCAAGGGAGGTTGCACAAGAGGTGGAACCACCATCCCAGAGGAGGAAAAGTGACCCAAACTGACCCAACAACTAGCTCTAGAGGCATCCAAAAGGCCGATTGTTTGAACAAATTTGCCAAATCTAGATCGTCACAGGTCCTGAACTGGGGACTAGCGACGACGTCGCAACGATACAGTTCATGACAGAGAACCATCGTGCATTTTAATGGTTTACTAGCAACGATGTAGGAACTTAGTCAAAAAGGGTCAATATTCAGTATTAGAGAGAATTTGCTTAATCTTCTTGCACGAGTGGGAAGATATGGACATGTTTATTTGATACATGACATAGAAGAGGGACTGAGATGAGGACAGTGACAAATTACTATGTAACAGGTCCATTTTGGTAATACCAACTCTTTGACATGCTTGTGATGGTGAAGGTGGTGAGCTGATGCCAAGCTTGGTCATCCATGATGGTGTGCATGTGCTCCATGGTGACATCTTGTTGAAGCGAACTCTTGTCTCCATTGCATCCAGGTGCATTGGTGTGGCTCCTCCATCCAACTCCTTTGCTACCATGGGCATGGTATTCTTAGGTGCGGCCGAACTGGAGACACACTGATGAATAGTGTGCATTCTGATATTCCAATCTATGCTAGTGGTCATGCACATCAACTGTCAACTACATGTTCAGCTCCAGTCGGACTTGATTCTTGTCTTTGCCTTACTGAGTGTGTTGAATGGGTGGGATCACATGCATGTGCACAATGACATGCATGTTGCTGAATTCCCTTGCATGCGATCAACAAAAGTGCTCACCATGTCTGCTTTGTGCTAGCTACTGGGATGGATCTATAACTTGTACGGATGCAGTTTCATCTATAAGTGCATGTTGCACCCGCTATTGTACATGTTCTTGCAGCAACTCATTCTCTCGTCTATACAACTGATGTTCTTCCTTGAGTTGCTACTTCAGAAGATGAAACTCCTTCTATGTTTCATTCTCTATATTCACGTGATCTTCATGTCGCGCTGTCACCTAATAGCCTAAGTCTCAAAAGTTGATTTCATTGCAAGTGGATCTTCTTGAGTGTGAAACTTTGTTTTGCCTCTGTGTTGTCAACAGCCTTCCTCTTGCGTTCGTTGCATCTGGTGTTCTTCCTTCAACTGTTGTTCATGGTGCTTCTTGATATGATGATGTTGTTGTCATATCTTGATGTCCTTGTCTACGAACAACTTTATGTATTTGTGGGTGGGCAAGTTCATAGACACTTGATCGACTGCATCCCTAAGTGTGCTCTAAACGGTGTCTTCAACTCTGCTCTCCTGGAAACCATTGTGCCTATGCTTCTGAGAGGCAGATGAACACCTGCGATACTTGGTGACATGGAAACACTCATTCCAAGCAATTTGTCAGTCGAAAACCAAAACGAACTTGACTTGCAACATACCTGTGTGACTAATCATGAAGGTCGTACGATTTCCGCTAGCAGGTCGGGCGACTGACTGCCAAAACTATGCAAGGCATAATATAGGTTGTGGGGAAGCTGACTAACTATTGGCACTACGTAATGCATAGTCCATCCTAGCTTGCTAAGGACTGAAACTACACAATATGCAATTTTAGTCAGCAGTGACATGCAACCAGCAAACTGCATTGCACAGTTTTTGGGGCCAACAAGACACTTCCTACAAGAATTATGAAATGCATGTATGGAGGTCTGTGCCAGGCTAGACTTGTGAAATTTATGGAGGGAAGACATAGTCTTCACTTCTGAAAATGCACAGTGCTAGCCATGCAAGGCATGGTCCAGGCCAAGGCAACCCAGTCGGGCTGACAGGCGACTGAAACATGAGAAGTATGAATGCATGATGAGATAAGTGCAAACAAGAGTGAATTATCATACATGAAAACCACAAGTGTAGGATTCAAGAAACGGGAAAGCATGCATGTGTGTGAAGCGAGTCACCGCAACAATGACCGTCCATGCAAAAACAATTTCATGCATGCGACAATAGTGAGATGTTAACGAAAACTGAAACGGTGTTAGTACAAGCTAGTATTATTAAAAATATATCAAGCACTCTCTGAAATCAATAAGACAACATTCATATGAAGTGAAACAAAAAGAGTGCCAGAAATGCAACGCGAGACATGAAAAGTGGGCTTACCCCAAAATAGCTGAGCTGAATGTGCTGACGAATCCTACATGCAATGCATGATGTTAGAGCTACACGATTGATGTTAGGAATGAGATTTGCAACATCCAGTTGATGAGTTTCAACAAACAACTTGATGTCTTCGTGGGTGGGAAAGTTCATAGACACTTGATCGAATGCATCCCCAAGTGTGCCCTAAACGGTGTCTTCGAGTCTACTCTCCTGGAAACCATTATACCTATGCTGCTGAGAGATAGATGAACACCTACAATGCCTGGAGACATGGAAATCCTCATGGAAAGAAATATGTCAGTCAAAAACAAAAATGAACTTGAGAACTAACTTGCAACATACCTGTGTGATTGATCATGAAGGTCACTTAATTTCCATCAGGAGGTCGGGAGACTGATTGCCAAAACTACGCAAGGCATAGTATAGGCTATCAGGAGGCTAAATGACTACTGGAACTATGCAATGCATAGTCCACCCTAGCCTGCTGAGGACTAAAACTGTGCAATGCAATTTCAGTCAGGGGTGACATGCAACCAGTAAATTGCATTGCGCAATTTCTAGGGCCAACAGGACACCTCCTCCAAGAATTGTGTAATTCAAGCCTAGAGGTCAGTGCCTGGCTAGACTTGTGCAATTTCTAGAGAGAAGGCATAGTCTTCACTTCCGGAAATGCGCAGTGCTATTCAGGTAAGGCACGATCCAGGCCAAGGCAGCACACTCCGGACGACGGGCGAGTAAAACATGAGAAGTATGAATGCATGATGAGATGAGTGCAAACAAGAGTGAATGATCATACATGGAAACCATAAGTCTAGTATTCAGGAAATGGGAAAGCATGAATGCGTGTGAATCGAGTCATCACAATGGCGACCGTCTGTGTAAAAATAGTTTCATGCATGCGACAACAGTGAGATGTTAACGAAAACTAAAATGGTGTTAATACAAGCTAGTATGCATCAAAACAATAGCAAGAACTCACTCAAATCAAGTAGACAACATTCATATGAAGCAAAACAAAAAAAAGCACCAAAAATGTAGTGCGAGACATGAAAAGCGGGATTACCCCAAAACAATTGAGCTGAATGTGTCAATGACTCCTAGATGTAATGTGAGATGGTAGAGTTGCAAGATCGATGTGATGATGAGATTTGCAGTGTCCGGTTGATGAGTTTCGATAAGATTGAGGTTGTGACATGCATGACACAAATCTAGGAAAAGCGACACTTGGTGGGAGGTTTCTAAAATGATCGTTGCATGTAACCTCCAAATGCTAAAAATAGATCTCTGAAACAAGGGATGCCTTTGCATGATGACTTGGGAGGAGCATCCCATGCATGCAAATCAGTTTTACTCAGTCCCTGAGGGAACCAATCAACTCAACTGCACGTGCAACAGTCTATTGAGATGGGAGGAAACAATGCACATTTCTAAGAGGGAGTTGGGTTGGCTTCCCAAGGGGATTGTACAATTTCTGGGCAGAGTAGCTAACTGCTGCCCAGGATTGCATAATTTCTGGGCTGAGCAGTCCTGTTGGGAGCAATTGCGCAATTTTTCCAGTGAACCGTGATAGGAAGATTTTTCGAATTCTAAAGCCCAGTTGGCTGCCAGAAAGAATTGCACAATTTCTAGAGGGAAGGATGATTGCCCTCCAGAATTGTGCAATTTCTTAAGGGAGATGCTCAACCTCTAGCTGGACCAAATCTGGTGAAACAACCTATGAGGGGGTTGCAACAACCTTTGATGGATAGGTTGTCCTTCTACAAGAAAATCACTGAAGCTTTTGTACTTGAGAAGGAAAGACATGCTACTATGAAAGGTTGGTAGGGAGGCTACAAAATGAAGCTAAGGAAAAATTTTGGAGGGTGGTTGTAGCTGCTACAACACTTGGCGACACACTAGTAGAACTCCTATCTGAATGGACCTTGTTTATGAAAATCAAGTCTAACACATCCAAAAGTATTTTTGAGTTCTCTGTTTGTCTTGGTTTCACACTAGATTGATTGTAAGATGTAGCATCTACCAAGCTCTTGGTCGATTTAACACACATTCCAAGCCAAGGGAACATAATTGTTTTGATTGGGGTTGGGGGGTATATTGGTGCACAAGTAGTATAGTCGTCAGAGTCTTAGTTTCATCTTTGGTGTTGCTCCACTACCAACAGGCCTAGATAATACCCCGATGGAGTCACACAGTAACACAAGCATTTCTCCACTGCTAGTGAGCCTAGTCAGTACCTAGGTGGAGTTACTTGCATCACCTCTCGGCACAAGAATCCTTTTTCTTCTTTTGCCTTATTCATTTTCATTTTTTCATTTTTCATCTTCATAACTATGCATAACACTTATTCGTTTCAGAGGCGAAAGAGGGATACCAACTTATTGAGAGCAGAAGAGGTTGTTCCTTTAGAGAAGTAGTTTATATATACCTCTGATGTGCTTGTTAAGGTTTTCCCCCTCACCTTACTCTACTTGATTGAGCTCACAAGGATTAACCCAAAAACAACCGACTAGAGTAGGTGATACTAGTTAGTGCGCAAGCATTGTGTTTTCACCAAGCTTCAATTCGAACAATACATATTTTCCATTGTTGTATCATCGACTGAAGACAAAAAGTTCTTACATAAGAGAGCAGAAAACAAGTAACCAAATGTTGATAGTTGTACAATTCCTCTTGTACTTTACCCAGCTCATTTAAAGAGTCACACATGGTCCATGTGAAACTAACCTACAATAATAACAAGAAAACAAACCAAAAAGCAAAGCAAGAAGAAGAAGAAGAAAATGTGGAAGACAAGCGAGTAAGAAATCAAACAAGAAATCAAACAAACACACAAAGAAAGAAGCAAACATGCATGCAAGGAAAGAACCCAAAAGCAAACACTACTCCTACTCCTAAGCTAATTGTGCATGGGTCATCTCATGTGAAGTGATACTTCCAATGTAGCCACCAACACATCGGTTGACCCATATTAGTGAAGGCATGGTCTACAAAAATCGCAGTTGTGCAAACCAGCAAGCATGAAAGATATAACGATGAAGATGGACACACTCCGAGCTTACAAGTGACCACAGAACAAAGATGAGTGAAAGGCATGACATGCACTCTATAGAGCTGCCATGGTGTTGCACTACGCTACATGCAAATGTCAAGTGTGTGCATTCTCTTGACTGTGACATGCAAGCAAACATGAGAAAGGCAAACCACTTACATTGTGCATGTGTTCTTGCTGTGTAGGATTCATCCAATGCATGAGCAATGGGATCATGTAGTTTTGAGTGGAGGAAGTGAAATCCAGGTGTTTATTTGATCTTCAATGCAAAGCAGAGAGTGATGAGGAGCCTTGAGTGTTTTAATGATTTCCTGACCGGAAGTGAAACCAACCTCAAGACAGCGAGGGCCTGACATAACCATCAGCTCAAGCTGAAGTGCCTCGATAGTCTGTGGGGTTTCTAATTTGTTGATAGATAGATCATCATAGACTAGTGTCTTAGACATATGAACAACAATTGAATCAACATTGTGATGAGATGAAGAAGTAGAGAGTTCACGACAACTAAGATCAAAAAATTTAGGATGTTTGTTGACTTCCTCATGATTTGATGAATCAGGCAGAGGGGTAGATGAGAAGCAAAGATGCTCACCCTCTGTGTTTTTAGAAATGACAGATGACAGATTGGATGGATTTTTTGAGGAAGATGTGTCCTCTCCATAATATGATGATAGAATTACATCTGACATGTGCTTTGAATGATCGTAAGTAGAAACATCCAGAAATGGGTTTTCACAAGGAAAATCAGCAGTGGCAGAATCACAAGGGATGTCAGGATAAAGCGGATGAGGTGTGGCTGGAAGGGAGTCATCCTTCACTGTAGGTTATTATTTAGATTCCCGCACACACTCATCATGAATGATGGTGTAGTTTGGTTGCATAACATCAACTTAGTTGAAAACTTGATCCTTGTTCACAATAGGTGTGAACTATGGAATAGAAGAACATAAGACAATACAATTCAGAGGATCAATAGAATGGGGGGACAGAGGTTGAGGGAACAAATACATGTGACAACCAACACACTTGCAAGACAAATCTACGTAGATATCAAGTAAAGGTGGGGTGGGAGGACGTGAAATTTCAACAAATGTGTCTGCATGATCTCCCACATCACTCCGCGGTGGTGGAGTTGTTTGATGAGGTGAAGGCAGACAGTCACTTGTGACAGCAACTGTGCCTGTCTCTGATTGCACGACTCCATCACTGAAGTGTGCTGAGTGGGGTTCGGATATGTGAAGAAGATACTCAAATCTTCTATAAAGAAATTCGCAATCAATTTCATCTTCAGTAAACCGGTATACGAGATTACAAAAGCGTGTGTAAAACTAATCAACGGATTCATTGGGTTCTTTTCGTAATTTCATAATTTCTTGATTGATTGGTTTATGGTTAAAGTGATTGAAAGTATAGTCTATCTCTATGACTAGATGAGAAAGAGAATGAATATATTTTTCGAGTGGCGTGGAACACCAATGCATTGGGTGCCCTCGAAGCATATAGACGAATAACACGTAGGTCATGTATTCTTCAAATATTCCATGTCTTTTGCATAAGCCTACAACACCAAACACATGCCTAACCAAGGTTACATGGCCTCCACCATCATATGTTTTATGTGACAAGTTATCCGAGAGCTCCTCTGAGATAATGAAGTTTTTCACATAAGACACACTCTGGAAGAGCAACTCGGTAGTTAGTCATGATAGATATGTAGAGATTCAAAACAGACGTGAGGACTCAGCTTGTCATATGGCTCTCCTTCTAGCGCCAAAATTTTGACGGTGCTGGACCCGCCAACATGTAACCGGATCTCCCCAGTAAGAAGTCCCAATTAGACATTAGACTGTTTTTTATAGGAGTCCTAGCAGTGGGTCGTATGGTAATGCCTTGACCGTGATTTCACACAGAGGCAAGTAAGATGTCTTTGTTGGTAGTAAGGGTGTGACAGTTGCAGTAAGTCAAGGAAGGTGCATGAGAGGTTCTAACACACTGAGGGTGAACAAAGTGCACCCCTTGGAAACCTGTAATGGTACACGACTTGGAAGAGAACACACGAGTGAAGATGCATCAAAATCTAGAAAGAAAGTTAGCGAGCAATCCAAAATGATGGTTAAACCAACATCAAATTTCCGAAAGATTCATACATACTTATATAGAATAGTCCATACATGCATGCGTAAGAAAACAAATACATATATCATTTAGAGTAAACCAGATAGAATAGAATAAATACAACATATGCATGAAACATGTTGGCTTTGTTATATTAAGAAATGTAAGTTCCAGTCATACAATACATCCATGTCCAACTACTAGTTCCGACAGCCCTATGTTACAGCCACAACCTCCTGCTCCTCTAGAGAGATGTACTAGCTCTGCACAATGGAGAAGCCAAGGCTCACTACAATACTATCCAAGCTTTCTCTAAGATAGTCCTATCAGAAACTTGGCTGAACAAAAGCCTTTACAATGAGTTACGAGGTTCTATTTATAGCAAAGGGTGGGGTGACCCTTGACATTCCCCTTTGTGATAGTTCATCTACCCTCATGACTCTTCATCTATTCTATGACCATTACAACCAACTATCGACAGTTGAACTTCCACTTAATGAGACATTACATTACAATGCACATGTGCCCATGTGAGACAAAATGGCTTGAGCAAGCAATGCAAGACATCACTGAAACTCAATCCATTGTGGTGAGACCAACTCTTTGACATGTTTGGGATGGTGAAGGTGGTGAGCCGATGCCAAGCTTAGCCATCCATGATGATGTGCATGTGCTCCATGGTCACATCTTGCTGAAGCAAACTCTTGCTTCTGTTGCATCCGGTTGCAGTGGTGTGGCTCCTCCATCCAACTCAAATACTGGCATGTTAATGGTATTCTTAGGTGCGGTGGAATAGACAACATACTGATGCATAGTGTCCATGCTAATATTCCAATGTGTGCTGGTGGTCATACACATCAACTGTCAACTGCATGTTTAGCTCTAGTCAGACTTGCTTCTTGTTTTTTCCTCAGTGAGTGTGCTAAATGGGTGGGATCACATGCATGCTGTTGAATTCCCTTGCATGCGCTCAATAACACTTCTCACCATGTCTACTCCATATCAGCTGTTGGGATGGATCTGTAACTTGTACAAGTGAAGTTTCATCCGTGAGTGCATGTTGCACCTGATGTTGTACCTGTTCCTATAGCAACTCATTCTCTCGTCTATGCAACTCTTATTCTTCCTTAAGTTGCTACTTCAGCACATGCAACTCCTTCTCTTTTCCGTTCTTTGTCTTTGCGCAATCTTCATGTCATGCCACCACCTCATAGCCTGAATCTCCAAAGTTTCTTCCATCATGAGTGGATCTACTTGAGCTTGCAACTTTTTTTTGACTTTGTGTTGTCAACAACCTTCCTCTTACATTCGTTACATCCGGTGTGCTAAATACAGTTGTTTTTCATGTTGCTTCTTGTTATGATGTTGCTACAATCATACCTTGATGTCCTTGTCTACAAACAACTTCATGTCTTCATGGGTAGGCTAGTTCATAGACACTTGATCTACTGCATCCCCAAGTGTGCTCTAAATGGTGTCTTCGACTTTGCTCTTCTGGAAACCATTGTACCTGTGCTTAGAGGAAAATGAACACCTTCGATACCTGGGGACATGAAAACATTCATGGCAAGCAATCTATCAGTGGAAACCAAAACGAACTTAAGAACTGACTTGCAACATACCTGTGTGACTAATCATGAACGTCGCGTAATTTCTGCCAGAAGGTCGGGAGACTAACTGCCAAAAATGCACAAGGCATAGTATGGGCTATTAGGAGGCTGATTGACTGCTGGAACTGCACAATGTATTGTCCAGCGTGGCCTGCTGAGGACTGAAACTGTGCAATGCACAATTTCAATCAGAAGTGACATACAACTAGCAAACTGCATTGCGCAGTTTCTGGGGCCAATAGGACACTGCCTCTAAGAATTATGCAATGCAAGCCTGGAGGTCATTTTTTTTTTGTTGATAAGTGGGTGAATCCTGAAAATCACTCTTGCCCTGTGGCTGAGAGGCCACGACTCAGGGGCATCTAAGCCGTTAAAGTCACCCAGGGATCACACCCGGCCTGAGCCGCACCAGCGGAAACCATGCTGGATTTTTTGGTATCAGTGAGACTAGAACCGATGACCTTTGCATACGGAGTGCCTTAACAGCGCGCTCCTTCACCAACTGTTCTATATCTCTTTGATTAAGCCTGGAGGTCATTTCTTGGTTAGACTTGCACAATTTCTAGAGGGAAGGAAGAGTCTTCACTTCTGGAAATGCACAGTGCTAGCCGGGCAAGACACGATCCGGGCCAAGGCAGCCCAATACGACCGATGGGAGACTGAAACATGAGAAGTACGAACATTGCATGATGAGATGAGTGCAAACAAGAGTGAATGATCATATATGCAAACAACAAGTGCAGGATTCAGGAAACGGGAAAGCATGCATGTGTGTGAAGCGAGTCGCCACAACAACGACCGTCCGTGCAAATAGTTTCATGCATGCGACAAAAGTGAGATGTTAATGAAAATTGAAACAGTGTTAGTACAAGCAAGTATGTAATGTAGTTATCGATCAAACGAGCAAGTGAACTGGTACCCATTTTCTTGAGGTAGCAAAAAATCACCTGATTTTGAAAATTGGTGATGCCAAAATACACCTTTTTTTTAGCATATTTTTGGCACTTTACATTTTCTCATGTATCAAGTGTGAATATTTTTTTTTCAATGTTAGTAATTTTCATGCTAATTTTGAAAAGTGTTGATGTAGCATCAACACATTTTTTTAAATGTTAGCGATTTTCATGTTGATTTTGAAAAGTGTTGATGCAGCATCAACACATTTTTTTAGAGGGCTTATTTTTGACAATTTAAATTTTTTTATGTATCAAGTGTGAACAATTTTATTTTTTGTTAGTGATTTTCATCTTGATTTTGAAAAGTGCTGATGAGCGTCAACCCCCTTTGTTTAAAGGGCTTAATTTTTACACTTTAAATTTTCTAATGAATTAAGTGTGAATAATTTTTTTTAAATGTTGGTGATTTTCATGTTAGCAATAAAACATAAAAATAAAAATAAGAAAACATGACAAAAAAATCAAATACAAAAAAATATATAAAAAAAAGGAAAAAAAAAACAAAAACCAAAAAACCTATAAAAATGTAAAAAAAAAACATAAAACATAAAAATAAAACATAAAACAAGACAAAAATAAAAATAATAAAAACATGTTAGTAATAAAACATAAAAATATATAACAAAATAAAAAAACATAACAAAAATAGAAAAGCATAAAACATAAACATAAAAATAAAAAAACATGGCAAAAAGAAACATAAAACATGTTAGTAATAAAACATAAAAATAAAAATAGAAAAACATGACAAAAAAGTCAAATACAAAAAAAAAAAAAAAAAAATAAAACAAAAAAACTATAAAAATGTAAAAAAAAACCAAAATTAACTCGTAAAAGTAAAAAAAAATGAATAAAAAATTAACAAAAAAACAAAAGATAAATAAAAAAATGAAAATTTTTAAATATATATATATATATATATATATAATTTAAAGAAAAATAAATTGAACCACAAAAAAAATCTATTTTTTTTTTTGCTAAATTCAAAAACCAAATAAAAAAGAAAAACCTCATTAGAAAAAAAAAAAAAAAAAAACTAAACTTAAAATATTTACCAATAAGGAAAAAAAATTAAAAGTAAAAAAAAAGAAAATTATTTAAAATAAAAAATAAAAAATAAAAAAATATTTAAATTAAATAATTTAGGTAAACAAAATAAAAAGTAAAATAAAAATTTAAGAATTTTCTTTTTTTTTTAATAAAAGTATAAAAATAAGAAAAATTAGAAAAGAAAATTTAAAAAAAAAAATTAAAAAAAAAAAAAAAACAAAACAAAATTAAAAAAGGAAAAAAACTAAAAAAAAAAATAGATTTCAAAACATATTACAAAACAAAAATCAAAACAAATAAAAGTTAAAATTAAAAATCAAAGCAAATTAAAAAAATTAAATTAAAAAAAAATGATTAAAAAAACATTTAAAAAAGCATTAAAAAAAAGAATTAAAAAAAAAACATTAATTTTCTTTTTAAATAAAACAATTAAAAGATAAAGTTGAAAAAACAATCCCCACTCCCCACCCTCTGTTGTTCCCTCTGACCCATCCCCTCTCCCCTCCCCACTCGGCACGCTCCCTCACCACCCTCGCCTCCCCATCCCTCCCCTCTCCGCTGACCCTCCCCTCTCCCCTCTCCTCTCCCCTCCCCCCTCAACCCTCCATCAATCCCCTCACCCCCCACCTCCCCACTCTCAGCCCTCCCCCTTGACTCCTCCCCCTCCCCTCCCCCCTCGGCCCTCCCTCACCACCCTCCCCTCCCCACCCTCAACCCTCCCCCTCCCTCGCGCCACCTGACCCATCCCCTGCCCTCCCCTCTTCCCTCCCCCGACACCTGCTCACCACCCTCCCCTGCCCGCTCGTGCCCCCAGTCAACGACCAAGAAGCTACAGGCCGATTCCCGGAATTGACCTATAGCCTCTTGGTCATTGGCTAGGGGCACGGGCGAGGAGGGGAGGGTGGTGAGCAATGTTGTGGGAGGGGAGAGGGGGGGTGAGGGATGTTTAGGGTTTGAGGGATGTTTAGGGTGGGAGTGGGGGAAGCGAGAGGGGAGGGAGGGGGAGGGCCGAGGGTGGGGAGGGGTGGGGGGTGAGGGAGAGCTGAGGGGGAAGGGGTTAGGAGGGAGGGCTGAGGGTGAGGAGGGGGGTGAGGGGTCAGGTGGGAGGGCCAAGGGTGAGGAGGGGAGGAGGAGGCGAGGGAGGGATGAGTTGGGAGGGGAGAGGGGACGGGTCGGAGGAGAGGGGAGGGAGGGGCAGGCGAAGGGGGTGAGGGAGGGCCAAGGGGAAGGCGAGAGGTGAGGGGCTGGGGGAGGTGAGAGGGGAGGGGTGTTTTTTTTTATAATTGTGTTTTTATAAATAAAAAAATTCTAATTGTTTTTTCTTATTTGTTTTTTAATTTTTTTTTTTTTTAATTGTATCCTTTTTAATTTTATTTTTTTAATTGTTTTTTCTTTCTATTTTTTTTTTTTAATTTTAATTTTTTAATTTGTTTTTATTTTTATTTTTTTTTAAATTGTTTTGAATTTTTTTTTTATGTTATTTCTTTATTTTTATAATTTTAATTAAAAATAATAATTCTTAAATTTTTATTTTATTTTATATTCTATTTTTAATTTTTCTTATTTAAATTACTTAATATATATATATATATATATATATATATATATATATATATATATATTATATATATATATATATATATTAAATTTTTCTAATTTTTTTTTTTCTAATTTTAAATTTTCTTGGTAATAATTATAATTATTATTATTATTATTATTATTTATTTTAGTGAGGTTTTTCTTTTTTAATTGTTTTTTTTTTATCTTACAAAAAATTGTTTTTAGATTTGTTTTTGTGGTTCAATTTGTTTTTCTTTAAATTATGTCTTTTTGAAAAAAATTCATTTTTTTAATTTATTTTTTCGTTTTTTATTTATTTTTTTGTTTTTTCATTAAGTTCTTATTTTTTATTTTAAGTTAATTTTGGTTTTTTTCCTACATTTTTATAGTTTTTTTTTCTAATATATTTTTTTGTATTTGGTTTTTTTTGGTCAAATTTTTTTATTTTTATTTTTATGTTTTATTACTAACATGTTTTATGTTTTTTTTGTCATGTTTTTTTATTTTTATTTTTATTTTTATGTTTTATGTATTTTTTTACATTTTTATAGGTTTTCTGTTTTTTTGTTTTTCTTTAAGTTTTTTATTTTTTTGATGTTGTATATATATATATATATATATATATACACTTTTTTTTTTAAACTTGACATGTTATGGTTATTATTTTTTACATTTTATAGTTTTTTTTTTTTTCATTACTATACATTTTTTATATTTGATTTTTTAGTCATGTTTTTATTATGTTTTATTACTTATTACTTATTTTTTTTCAATATTTGGATTTTTGTTTCTTATGTATCTCTTATATATATATATGGTCCGTGTCGATGCTTGTCTAGCATCCCGATCCCATTATGTGGAATTTGATACTTGATTTTAAATTTTTCGTTATAATGAATCAATTCTGCCCCACAATGTGTTAATTTCATGGTTGGTCTTTAAGTTTTCATTACAATGGGTTGAGCTCACCTACACTTCGTGTCAATTTGATAGTTGATTTTTAAATGTTTTTTGCAATGTATCAAGTTGTCTTAGGCTAAGATTTTAATATCGCTATACATTTAACATTTAAAAAAAGCATACTCTTGGTATAATAACTCTTTCATTCAAGTGTTCATTTTTAAAGTTTTTTAATCATAAAATTTTTCCATAATGTCATGCTTGAAATACTTTGAAAACTCGAGATTTTTTTTGTAGTCATAATCTTTGGTTTTAATTGCATGGTTGAAAAATTGTCAAGATTTTAATGTTTTTCTAAGCCATGATATTTTATTTTTAATGCTACGGTCAACAACAATTACAATTTCAAGGTGTTTTAGAGTCCAGATATTTTATCTTTAACAACATGGATGAAAATAGTTGGAATTATCAAACATGATATTTTATCTTTACCATCATGTCGGAGAATTGTTGGAATTTTATAGTTTTTCAAAGTTTGAATATTTTCTCTTTAACTCCATTGCTAAAAAATGTCAAAATTGTAACCCAATTTTTTTTTGTTATTATAGAATATACAAATTTTTTTAAGGGTGTTATTTTCATCCATTTAAAAAAAAATGGTTTTTACTTCCATTTAAAAAACATGTTGAAAATTTACCCTAAAAAAAAAACATCGTTCTGGAATAAACAATTTTCATTTGTGGGTTGTTTTTTCATGTGCTTTTTTTGGTTTTTGGGCTCGAGTACCTATTTTGAGGTAATAGTTCCCATTTCATCCGTAACTATGTTATGTATCAAAACGACAACAAGCGCTCACTGAAATTAGGCAGACAACATTCATACGAAGCAAAACACAAAAAGCGCCACAAACACAACGCGAGACATGAAAAGCGGGCTTACCCCAAAACAGTTGATCTGAATGTGCCAATGACTCTTAGATGCAATGTGGGATGTCAGAGCTACAAGATCGATGTGATGAATTATCTCTGTAGCGTCTAGTTGATGAGTTTCTATAAGATCGAGGTTGTGACATGCATGCCACAAATCTAGGAAAAGTGACACTTGGTGGGAGGTTTCTGAAATGATCCTTGCATGTGACCTCCAACTGCTAAAAATAGATCCCTGAAACAAGGGATTCCTTTGCATGCTGCCTTGGAAGGATAAACCCATGCATGAAAATAAGATTTGCTTGGTCCCGGAGGGAACCAGTGAACTCAACTGCACATACAATAGTCTGCTCAGCTCGGAGGAAAAAATGCACATTTCCGGGAGGGATCTGGGCTGGCTACCCAGGGGGATTATGCAATTTTTGGGAAGAGCAGCTAATTACTACCCAACATTGCACAATTTCTAGGCTGAGCAGTCCTGTTGGGAGGAATTGTGCAATTTTTCCAGTGAACAATGACAGGCAGATTTGCGCAATTCTAGACCCCAACAGGGTGCCAGACAGAATTGAGCAATTTCTGGAGGGAAGGTTGGTTTCCCTCTAGAATTGCACAATTTCTTGAGGGAGCTGCTCAGCATGCAACTAGACCAAGTCTGGTGAAACAACCTATGAGGGGGATGCAACAAGCTTTGATGGACAGATTCTGCAAAAAATCACTGAAGCTTGTGTACTTGACAAGGAAATACATGTTGCTGTGAAAGGTTGGTAGAGAGGCTCCAAAACGAAGCTAAGGAAAAATATTGGAGGGTGGTTGTAGTTGCTATAACACCAGTGATGAGATAATTGTATATATTTCATGAATTTTAGAGTGAAAAAGGTTGGACATTAGAGGAGAGAACTATTGTAGCTTGTACTTGGAAATTTTCTGGAAATCAAAGGATACAGTTTACAACTATTATCTAGGAATTCATGTCTAGTAAGTTTTTGATGTTGTTTTTTCTCTATTATATCTTTATATGAAAAATATTCATCTTCTCTTTCCATTCATTAGTTCTTTAGTGGTTTTCCTTAAAGTTTATAAACATAATTCTTTGCATAAATATCTATTATTATGGGAATATCATTATTTGTTAATTTCCTTCATGTTTAATGAATTCATGTGCTCATGCTCATTAACACCCTTTTGTATCTTCCAAACACTATGCTACACCAACGAACCCTAAATCCATCACAGAGGTATTGCTACCTTACTCCTCCATATCTTTGTTTTTGTAACCTTTGATGCTTTCACATAGCTACTTGGTTTTTCTCCCTTATTGTTGGGCAACGGATCCCCCCATAGTGGATTTTTGGGGCTTGTAGCCCGAAGTTTTGGGTCAATGTAATGTAAAGACCCAGCAAAATGCGGGCGCGAAGCGCGAGAGTCTAGGGTAGTCCGCCCTAAATATTGTAATTTAATATAGAATGTGTCAGCCTACCCATGGTCTGTGGACATTGGAATGAATAAATAGAGCGAGGCTCTAAGTGTAGAAGTCAATTTTTGGCAAGTTTTGATCTTAAGTGCTATGGGTTTCTGATTAAGGAATACGCTATGAGTCTGTAAGTCTGAGTTGTTGTTGGTAGTAGTAAGAGTAGGCTCTGCAGCTGTGTTCGTAGAGGCCTAGTAGAGTCCGCAATTGTGTGCGCGGACCCCTGCAGCTGAGTGCGCAGGTAGAGTTGAGATTGTAACTGAACATAGGTTTAATAAAAGATAAGTGATTTTGAAATATTGTGCATCTACTCGTAGATCTGTGTGTTTATACTTCTACTATGGTTTTATGCATCTATTTACAGTTTATGGTTGCGCACGCTTATTATGAATATTGAATGATTGATAAAGACTCCTGGGACGACAAAATTAAGTCAGATCTATAATAATAACATACTAAGGGTAAGGGATCTAGACAGAGCCTCTTCGCACTCAGTACAAGAGCTATGCGAAGGTCAGACAGCTGCGTGGAATAGTATAAGTGCACGAGATCGGTTCGCAAACTTCCCAAACCTCATCAAGGCATTCCTAGGGTGGGGAAACTTGGTTCCAACACCCTCCCATACTACCTCGGGTGAGACCTCAGTCCACGCTCCACGGACTATTGCCGAAAGGGCTGGCGGTGCGGGATTTGTTTGTTTAAATCACTTTTGAACCTGGGTCGGGCCTCAATAAGCCAACAAATGGTTCTGTTTCTGGGACCGGGATTTGCCTAAGGGATTTATGATGTCAGAAAATTGGAACCCCATAGAGAAGGAAATTGAAGAGTGGTTGGATCAAAAGCTTCACGAGTTCTTGGTAAAGGAAAATAGAACTCTGCAAATATTTGAGAAGAGGTGGTTGGATCGCTACGTATATATGGAGATTCTTCGCGTCCTTACCTTCTGAACTATATGATTGGATCGCGAGGTTAGCCGACAGTTAGGGAAGATATAAGCTCGATCAACTGATAGTGTGGAATCCGGAGTTAGTGCGCAAACTAGAGGCATTAGAAGATAAGATCACACGAGCTATGGACCATTGGCTCAACTAGATAATAGGAGGATTTATCACTGAGTTTG
The DNA here is from genome assembly GCA_031772625.1 of Pinus tabuliformis. NCBI lineage: Eukaryota > Viridiplantae > Streptophyta > Pinopsida > Pinales > Pinaceae > Pinus > Pinus tabuliformis. Next base: position 1,951,040,332 of record CM062816.1, read on the forward strand.
TGATAGACACGACCATAAGCTATAGCAAAGTAGAACGACTTTTTCTCAAGGGACCATGAGGTAGGTACATTAAATCTCTGAATAGCTGGAATAATATGTTGTTATATGAAAAGTGGTTTATGCGAATACGTTAATGTTTGGAACTATGCGAAGCGAAAGGATCTACCAAGGTATCGAAGGATTCGGGAACAATCCCTTAATTTCACCTTCATGAGAGAGCGAGGAGGAGCGCGCTTGGGTTTCTTCAAGAAGTGTGGTCAATTTGATAAGGTAGTGCATTCCGTAGTTATCACCTCCACTTACACCATCACCCACTTCACCTACTTCACCTCCATCTTCAACCACCCCACCTCCACCAAACCTGCAATTTAGCATAGCGAGCACGATCAAGCTACCCATATTTAGAGGAGTAGGGAATGAGGATCTGAATCAGTTTTGGTTCATGGTAAGAGCAGTGTGAGAAGCACACGGGGTTACGGATGACAACATTAAGAAGGCCACATTGGTAAGTGCAATGCAGGATCGCGCGTTGACATGGTACATCAAGCACTCGAATGATCACCCAAATGCAAGGATAACAAAGATCCAGAATGCATTGAACAGAGAATTTAGTCGGCCGAAATCAGAGACACAGTTAATCATCGGGTTTAAAGAAACCGTGATGCTTCCAGGCAAGACCCCTTGGGATCTGGATTAGAGGCTGAAGAGTACGATGTGTGAGGCTAATATGACACTAATAGATGCACAACACCACGCGTGGTTCATGGCATATTTGACACCACACCTGAGGATGGCACTGTCATAGCAGAATATTTCAACCCAGGCAGAAGCATTGGAAATGGCAATGAGGTTGCATGAAACACTGATACATGATTCGAGATTGGGAGTCCAACAAATCCACGTGAAACTACAAAATTGATGCTTGGAGATGTAGAGTTTGAAGCAGGATAGGGCGCCATGGCCAGAGGCACACGAAGAAGTATGGTGCATAAAATGAAAATTCCAGGGCCACGACAAGGATCACTATCTAATATTCGCGAACTACTTGGCAGGAGGGGGACCAATGCCATTGATACCAGAGGCACAGACAGGGCCAAGTGCGGCACCCGTGCTCTGGTGTGCGATCTATCAGGTGGGAGGAAAGCACGCGATAGACAACTGTCATGTGTTGCAGAAGTATACACAGACCCCCCAGTGGTTGTTTTGTAATTTTTGTAGATCAGTGGGCCACGACGAGTGTACTTGTCGAAGCTACGAGTTAATGATGGATCGAACCCCAGCCTATCAGATGCAGACAGAAACACAAGCCATTGACCCAGCAGCAAGGATGGCGCGCGGGGGATTTCAAGGGCAAGTTCAAGGATGAGGGGGAATGGGGCTAGGAAGGGGCCGTGGACAGTTAATCTATTACAATTGTAGAGGACCAAGGCACTACTCTTGCGATTGTACCAAACCAATGGGACTATCTTGTTCATATTGTGCTCAATTCGACCATGAGGTAGTAGATTGTCCTACATTGATCGCACAAATACGTGAGAAAGGGGTACTCCAGCCTACTCTGACACAGAATATTCAAATGATGAGGTCTAAACTACGTGAAGAAGACCCAAATGTGAATATGATTCTTCAAAGTGGTACAACCACAGGGGAAGATAAGGGGAAGCGGCCTGAGGAAGATACATGGGTTTGCAAGGCTCCTATAAAGGAACCTAAGTTTGACTTGGAATGCGCAAAGGAGACATTTATAGAAGCTAAGAAGAGCTTCACGGAGGCCTCTACTTTAGGTAGTAAGGATCAACCAGAGCCGGGAATGGATCCTTCTATGCTTACTACCTTTTTAGGGACATGCATGAAGTTGCTGCGTGACAATAAGGCAGTTAAAGGACTACAAGAGCTGATCACTAGGTGCATAGGGTCGGGTGAACCGCTCGTAGTTCGGAAACTGGGAAAGCATACATTATGCACCAGGAGGGAAATGAGATTGATAGCACAGATTGGCGAGTATGAAATGGATCAAGTAATCCTGGACCTAGGTTGGATGTGAATGTGCTGCCAAAGCAAACATGGAAACACATGGGTAGGCCCATGCTATAATGGTCTCCTATTCAATTACGGATGGCAAACCAACAAAATATCTTACCCATGGGGAGATTGCAAGGCGTAACAGTGGATATCAAAGGCACGAGCACACAAACGGACTTTGAAGTAATAGAGATTGTTGATGACAACAATCCTTATCCCGCATTGCTAGGAATAGACTAGGCAAATAATATGAATGGAGTCATCAACCTGAAGAAGCAAGAGATGGTATTCAACAAAAAGTCTCTATGTGTAGTAGTTCCGCTGGATCCAGCCAAAGGAGCGCACTACACTAAACCTGTGCGCAATGATGAATTGGATTACATTTACCAGATAACGACGCAATACTAGGATCGAGTGAACCTGATAGTGGATGGGAGAATGTCATGGGAGCGTGACAGTTCTTGTACTTCAGATTCAGATGAAGAAATAGAGCGCTGGTAGAACCGGTTGCACGAAGTAACAATGCTAAATTGCAACATGATGATTAGATCAGTGCGGTGCATGACGACTGAAGCAAGGGAACTACCAACATATGATGGGGTAACAAAAGTGGATGAATTATTAGACAAATCTGAAAGCATAGTCCCGGAACAGCAACAATGCGGTGTGCTAGAATGGGTGTTGTGCGTGACACCCGCATGATGGGGGAACATACATCAAATGACTATGAGGAACTGACGCGAATGTAGAAGATGGATACTCTTATAGTGTGGAAGTCCCCAACATCAAACGTGAGCTGCATAGTTAGGACAAAATAGTTTTCACACTCACCTGCGTTGATGGGTGCAGAAGTGTGTTGTGCAAGCATACCCCAGATTAAGGATCGAAAATCAAAACCCAACGCAGCAGTAGGGGACATGATGCATATTCCACGATAGGGCATTCAAAAAGCTATGGAGAATCATGAATAGTGTTCACCAGGTGGGGCAAACTAACTGGGACCTGCGCGTACCAGCGGTTCGATGGGTCTATAGGGCCATAAGCAAAAACCAGAACATGGAAATGACCCCAACACCAATGAGAAGAAAGGAGACCAGGAGAGCAGAGAAGAATCACTAGACCATAGCTCCCGCAGTTGGGACAGGATGCGAGGACCTGGGTAAAGGAATTAGGCAATTGCAGGAAGCCATTCTACGAGGGAGCTTGAAACTTCATGAACTTGACAAAGCTTGGGCATGGCCGTGGAAGAAAAGCATGACATTGGATGAAAAAAATTAGCGAATTGGAAATCGAAATCGTGCAAGTGAGCCGCGAGAAACTAAAAATTATGGGACCAAGTCTAGTTAACCCTACTACTAACTTAGAAGTAATTGTGACCCTACTACCATGGCTGCAACCACACCTTACTAAACAAGGTTGCATACCCTACAAAGAAGAACGCAACGAACTAAGGGATGCAAGGGTGTTTGAAGGGTGCCCGTGGCCTAGGGTAGCAGGAAAATTGAAGCCTCGCACCAAGGGTGTGACCACCTGACTATCTGTAGGAAGCACAGTCTCAGCACTCCAAGTAGTTGAAAGAAGGCGCTGGACTATAAACAAGTCTGCAGGAGAGCTACATTGGAATGAGGTTCCGCACAAGGCCAGTATGTCCCAAGGGACGCGGTCGCGCGTAAGGGGTTGCACTGCTGTGTGGGTAGGCTGGGAGGTGATGGTTGATGTCACTATTCATGACAAGAGGTCCAATTTAAGGTAGAAAGGAGTCGGCGGCTGGCCATTAAGACATGAATTGAGAGTTAGTTTCGGGATGAGCTGTCGCCAAAAAGGTATTAATGACTCAGAAGTGGAGGGAATGGTCGAATTCATATTCAAATGTGACTATAAAAACCCTTGGGGTAGCCTCGAGGAAACACTTGGTTGTTTAAGATTTGAGCCAGTATAGAGCATTGAGCACCAAGCTACCTTGCCACCCATGAGTACGTGACCGAGCGAATCTAGTGTAGAAATGATGACGGCTGCAAGAACCAGAGTAAGTTTCACTGACGTTATCCCAGAACCTCGTATGACCCAGGAGGAGCCTGGAGAGGCGACAACAATACAAGAGGTTCCAAAGTCCCCATGCACACGACGACCCCAAAAGAAAAGTAGACAATGGGGCTAGTCTGGGTATCACCACGGAACCCACGATTCGGTAAAGTATCAATGGCAGAGAAGGGAAAAGTTGTCACCATTGATACTGAGGAGGAGGAGGAAGATTTGCAGCCCTGATTACCCAAATTGAAGCACAGGATGATGAGGCAAAGAATGTTTCCCAAGTACCTTCGGTGATAAAGTTACCCTCCTACATCTCCCCATGGAAAGGGACAACTAAGATACCGAAGGACATGGAGGCCATGAAGAGTGCACTCTAGATCCTGCTTCTTCCAGATGAAATAAGGTTTGATGGTTCGCTGCTGGGATATGTACCAAATATAAAGTTCGAAGACTAGGACCTCGCCAATAGTGAGAAGTTCCCATGGCTGGCCGCAAAGAAATTACTGTAGCAGAAATGGTTACAGGGTGTGGAGAAGGATGGGTTACTCCATCTATAGTGGATACCCCACTACCACCACGTGCCCATCACAATTTTCCTCATCGGTAGCTACTATGCCTAGTACATGATGGATATCTCTGGCTGGAGGAGACAATTCCCATCACAACCAATTTAATTCACCGAATTTCTCGGTTGCCCATCAAAGCAAACAATCCCGCAACCATCAAAGGAAAGAGCAGCGACTTGGGCCTCACAGATGCTATGAAGGCCAAATATAAGCTGGAAAAGAGGAAGTGAGGGTATGTAATAACAAGCATCAAGGACCAAGTGGTGTGCATCACCACCCAGCTACTGGCCGCCAAGCTCATGAGGAAATGCCACATAGACGAGGTGCCAACATATGTAATTAAGTTGGCAGAGTAGTGTGCAAAGGGGGTCCAGTTCAATTGGGCTCAATTTCTCTATGATGAATTTTTGAAAAATTGTAGGAAGGCCCGAGAGCAGGGTAATACCTTCCACTACACGTGGTTTCTCTTATCCATCCTGTTGGTTGACAGGGAGCTGTTGAAGGACAGCCAGCTTCCCACCATTGAGAGGAACCTACCTGAAGCCGCATGGTATAGATCGCTCTGGGTGACAAAAGACACGACGAGGGTTCGTGAGATCAAGGTGTTTTGGGTGTTCATGGAGGCAATGTTTTTGGGAAAACTAGTGTCTTTTTGATCGACTAGCCCTCTAGGTTTGGCAGCTACCCTAGAAAAAACAGTTTAAAGCAATTCATGATTTCTTCTATGTATAATAGATAAGAGAAAGACAAAGGAACCAACCTGGATCTTCCACTTAACTCCTTGCTTGATCTCTCTCCCCCTTGACAGAGCTTGCAACTCCTCTCCATACTTATCCCGCTTGAAGAGTACCTGTAAAAAAATAGTAACAAAGAACCATCAAAGCATCTTGATCTATTATATCACAATCATTACAGAATCAGAAATATAATGAACATACAATGGCATTCACAAATAATAACATTCACAATTGCACAATTATATGGAATAAAACTTGAAGAACTTTATTAAATAAAAGGGAAAATTACAACCCAGTTGTTTGATCCAGCATCACCCTCCCAGCATCAAAGCCCTCTTCACCTTATGAAATAGCAAGATCACCCAACAATACAATGCCCTTTCTCAAATACAAACTATCAACACTTCCTTACAATTCACAATATTCCAAACCCTGGATCTCTTAGATGAGGGATCCATTTATAGATGTGTGCAAGGGAGTGAGTCATCTCTGGGTTTTTGATTATTTTCATCCCACTTGTTACATTTGGTTCCACAAGAGAAGAGATAACTGAAGTTTAGATCTCTTACTCATCTTTGGGCAAATTCAGAGAGGCAAGTGTCATATGAGAAGTTTCTAGAAGATTCCATGAGCCTCCACTTAGCAAACTGTCTCAGAAATTTGTCCATCCTCACCCATCACACCCTGTAGAAGGCCTAATCAGTATGCATCACACCTGGCTAGTGTAGAAGTCAGTATGCATCACACCCTGACAGTGGAGCAGTCAGTATGGTCCAATTTAGGCCAATTCTGGATGGTTTTTCAGGTGGAACTTTTGGGGAATGATGTAATGAGATGACCATGATATTTTAGGGTATGAAACAACTCTTTTAGGGGTTTATAAGCCTCAATTTATTGACATATAGGTTTGGGGTTGAAGTGCCCAAATATGTCTATAACAAATTCCCCCTAAAGCATGAAGTCATAAATCTTGATGTCGGGTGAAATGCTTTATCATGAGGATCCAAGGTTTCGAAACTGGAAGGTGACTTGTATAAGATACAATACAATACATCATCATAATATAATTTTCATGATCCATCTGAGGCGATCATTCCCATGCTCAGCTTTATAAATTCACTTCATGTACATAGAACAGATAGTCGACTGTAGTTGCAGCCTGGTGATTCTTCATATGTAGAGTCATCATCCCTGGCTCAGATGACCATCTGTGTAGCTTCTTTGTACATTTGATGTCTTTATATCCCTGAATATATCAAAGCCCAGATGGATGAAACTAGATCTGGGGTCTTCACACTTGTTCAATCTTTGCCCGATGTACAAGTCGATCCATGTGAGGAGAGGTTCTGAAGTCAAACATGGAAAGACATCACCTGATTACCAGCCAATAATGTGTGCTATTAACAGATGCGAGAGGAATCACCGATAATGATAATGACCCTCAAGGTACTATAGTACAATTCATGTGGTGTGAATATATGATCCAATGTCGAACACCACACAAAATCTTTCGGTCGACGGCCATTGATGTCAACCTGTCACCTAAAGTGAGAAACTTGCCATTGAGGCATGCAAGCTTCAAAGTACTAAAAGGGTTGTTTCTAAGTCAAATTCTTGGATAATGAGCTGATGTCGACAAGAAGTGACTCATCTTAGGAGGGCCTTAATGTATCCCACATCTATGACACAAAACGAAGCAAATGATTTTCTGGAGGTGAAAAATGATTGACAACACAAGGTTCATGAATGGTGGTCATGAAAAATGGAAGTTGAATCTATTGCAATGGATGAGACACTAACTAGATGGTGAATTCTTGAATGAATGAATTCTCTTGAACATGTCAACGACACTGAGATGAATTGGTAGCGTTAACCCCAAAAATGGATGGTGTGGAAGACCAATTGTGAGATGATCGGTGAACAGAATAACCCAAGCCAACTCAATCACAAAGATGAATTGAAAGTGTCATGTTCAAGAGTGACCTGCTACCATAAAGTTTTCAAGTTTTCTTCCCTTTTTCCCTAGTCATTGCAGACCAGTACCTCTTTATTTTTGTCAAGCTTGAGGAGGACAACATATGCTTGTTCTATAATTTTCCCTTCGGGCAAACCTATCGCTATGTTTTAGTGAGTCTAGCGATAGTGAAACCCATTCTTGTCTGGGTGGACAAGTTTGTTGCTATTGTTTTAATGAGTTTAACGACAAATATAACTTGATCTTTTTGATGTTTAAAGAGTTTGAAAAAGGACAGAAAGGAAACTTTGTCTCGTCTAGGACAAGTTTGTCTCTATTGTTTTAATGAGTTTAACGACAAAGATAACTTGGTCCTTTCCATGTTTAGAGAGTTTGAAAAGGGATGAAAATGAAACTCGAGAGCTTCTTTTTCATATAATAATCCCTTAGGTCCGAAAAAGATTAAAATAATACAAAAGGGATGACTGTTCGATCACTTTAATGAGCTGAGAAAGACAAGCGCTCGAACTCTTTCGTGAGATAATCCCTCAGGTCCTAAAAACATTAAAATATACAGGAGGGATGGCACTTCCAATCACTTTAATGAGATGGAAAGGCCAATTTCTCGACAGTCTTTTCATATTTAACGAGTCTGAAAAGGGTTTAAAGCAGGTTCGTTTTTTAGGAACGAGTGGTGTCTAGGGTAGCAACTGGTTCCGGGTAAGTTTGGAACTTCTCAAAACATGGTGATGTGAAGAGGTTGGCTAACAAGACTACTCATCGCAATTGTTCCTCAAAATGGTCAACAACCAAGTGGAAGCATATGATCGGCCAAAAGGATGGAGGTGATGGGCAGTACACAACCAAGGCTCAAAAGGCTGATAACATGGCAATCACAAAGGTTATTTACTGGAGGCATGTTCATTTTTTAACGAGCTTGAACCTTGCGGGAACTATGCTCGGTGGTAGGTTCATTTTTTACTGAGCTTGAACCATGCGATAACATGTGCTTAGTGGTAGGTTTATTTTTTAACAAGCTTGAACCATGCGATAGCATATGCTCAGTGGTAGGTTTATTTTTTAACGAGCTTGAACCATGTGATAACATATGCTCAGTCTAGTTTCTATTTCTACGCAAGCTCAAAACTAAAATGCTAGAAACAATAAAGCTAGTAAAGCTAGAGAAAGAAAAAGCTAAAAAGCTAGAAACAACAAAGCTAAAAAATCTAGAGAAAGAATAAAGTTTACATGCCCCCAGTATGATGAAAAGGAGAGTCTCCAGTAACCATATGGAAATCACTGCGGTTAGGAAGGATGGTTTTGTCCGCATAATAGATAAAACACTTCCTAGGCTTTTTCCACAGAACAGAAAAAGGTGAATGGTGTCTCAGACCAATCACGTAACCTATAGGGAAGCTCATATGGTAGGATGGTTTTATCTGCAGAATAGGAAAAACACTTCCCTGGCTTCATTTGGAAAATAGACAAAGGTGAAAGGTGTCTCAAACAAATCACATAACCTACAGGGAAACTTATCTTTTTAGTTGGGTTCGTCTGTAGAATAGACAAGGGTGCAAGCCCCAAAGCTTCGTTGCATTCACCAGACTACTCGTGGCAATCAGGTGGATGGAATGAAGGTTGGAGATACAATTTCGATACAAAAGGACCATCTAGGGATGATGTTTGACTTGGATCTGTGCTTGAATCGGGAAATGAAAGCTAGTCAATAGTGACAATTTTGCCTTCATGTAGGAAACACATCACTCGAAATATTGTTGAAACAATAGCTTCCATGTTGTAAACACAGTCACGTCTAAGGAGTAGATTGTAATCTAATGGTCCTTGGACTACCAACATGTTCAGGTAAACAATTTTCTTTCCCAAAGTTATAGGTAACTTAGGAAGGATCCCTAATAGTCGATTGGTTCCTTTATTAAAGCCTGACAAATTCTGTGTAACAGGCATAAGCGATGGCGAACCAAGCACTTTCCAATAAGTTGAGGAAAGGATACTCACTGATGCCCCTTCATCTATGATAGTGCTAGACATGATCATTTTGTAAACTTGTACTATGATCTAGAATGGTACATAAGAAGGAAGGCAGGATCTTGATAGTCGATTCCAATCAAAGGAAGTGACTAGACTGCTTGGAGGGGGTACTGAATAAACGGGTGGACTCCAATCATTCAAAACTTTTTCGGCCTCCTCATGCATGAGGCACCTTCATAGGACTATATCGACACTAGGACGGTAAAGCGTATCGCCAATGATCAGGTAGTCTTTGGCTTGGTATCGTGTACGTCGTTGTTCAAAGCAAGAGGTGTTAGGCCTAAAAGTTTGGGTTTGGAGATAGAATAGTATATCCCCATACCATGGATTGCTTGACGATATCAGAAACATAGTCTCATCCATAATTGATGCTTTGGATGTTAAATCGTTGGATGACGAGGGAAGGTCACAAAGTAACTTTGCAAAGATGAGAGATTTCTTTGATTTGGATTTGGTGAATTCCAGATCAAACTCTTGCAAAGTGGCTATCCATTTTGAATATTTTCCCCCTAGCAATTGACATGACAGAATGTAGGTCATAGGTTTGCAATCCGACATGATGGTAGTTTTGTGAAAGAGAATGTAGTGTTGGAATCTTTGTACTTCTTGAACAGCTCGTAAAGCCAATTTTTCAACATAAGAGTACCTGCTTTCTATATCATTAAGATTTCAACTTAAATAATATATAGGATGTTCAGTTCCATTATCTTCTTGCACTAAAACAATGGTGATGGTCATATCTGCAGCGGCGAGATACAGGTTAAAATCTTTTTGATAGTTAGGAGCATACATTAATGATGCTTTTATCAGGGAATATTTTAAAGCATCAAAGGAAACATGCGCAACCTGATCCCAGTGGAAGGGTACTCCTTTTCTCAAAATACACATATAACCTTTAGCAAGTTTAGCATAATTTGGAATGGACCTCCTCATAAAGTTAGCTTTTCCTTGGAGTCTCTAAATCTGAAGTAAATTTGAAGGTGGAGGCATGTCAAGGATTGCCTGAACCTTAAATGGGTCGAGTTGAATTTCGTCCTTAGAAACTACGAAACCAAGTAGTCGACCAGAACCAACACATAACACACACTTGTTGTTATAGACATTTTTGTGCCCTACAACCCTAATCATGAAATGTCCATAAACCAAGGGCTCCTAAGTCCCTAAAAGTGTTGTTCTAACCCCTAAAGGAACAAGGTCAACAGATTACAGCTTCTCCCAGAAGTTCTCCATGAGAAACTGCTCAGAATTGGTCAAAACAGGATCATTGTAGCTGCTCCACTGGCTAAGTGCGTTGCATCTCACCTAAATACACTGTGAGGGTGCGTTGCATTTCAAAAATCCCTTCTGTGGGGTGCGATGGGTGAGAAATGACAAATGGCAGTGTCATTCCACGAGGTGGAGAGACAATGGAAGCTTCCAGAATCTTCTCCTGTGACACTTGCCTCACTGAATTTGACCAAGGATGAGTAAGAGGCCTTCAGTCTCCAAGTGGAAGCAAGAACTATCAGAGAGAAGACACTAATCAAATCACAGGCTGACTCATCCCCCTTACAGATATCTATATATGGATCCCTCATCCCAGAGACCCAAAGGTTGGAATTTTGCATATTGTAAGGAATTTCTGTTGGTTTCTAGAGACAAACATCAGATTGTTGGGTGATCTAAGCTTTGTTTGAGGTGAAGAGGGGCTTCTTTGCTGGGAGGTTGATGCTGGGTCGGAACAACTGGTTGTAACTCCTCTTGTATCTTTTCTTGTTTATCAATAAAAACTATTTGAGTTTTCCTCCATGCTTTTGTATCATTGATGCTTGTTACATTTGTATGGTCAATTTACATCTGATCCTAGATTGTTTATGAATATAGATCCATGTCTTTGTATAGTGCTATGCTTCTGTGATCTTACAGGTACTTTGTGAAGCTGGGCGTGCAAGGGAGCAGGTAGCTGAGGACTAACAAAGAAGAGAGGGATCGAATCGAAGGATTAGTGCAAGACAGAGGTTGGTCTTTCTGTTCCTCTCTATCTATAATTCATAAAGGAAAAACAAAAGTAGTTTTTCTCTGTTTGTTTCTAAGGCAGCTGTCACACCTTAGTGGGATAGAGCAGTTCTATATAGACACTTTTCCCTGTAACACTTGTGCAGATTGAGTCATATCTTGTAGTGTTGGAAACGTAGAAATATGGCTCTCAAATGCTGTGGATGATCAGTCCGCTTTTGCGAATGAGCCGGTAGATTGTCGAGATACGTTTGAACGATGTGTTTGATGTCGTGGAAGGCGTAATTCATTGCCCCCTACGTTCTTCAAACCGAAAGGTAATTTACGATATGCGAATGTGCCCCATGGACATATCAATGCAGTCTTCGATTGGTCCTATGGGCAGATATTGATTTGAATGTATCCGAAAAATCTATCCATGAATGAAAAGATTTCACATCTGGCACGTTCATCAATTATCTAGTTGATGAAGGGTGTAGGATAGTTGTCCTTTGGACACGCTTGATTTACATCCCTATAATCGATGCACACTCTAATTTTTCTTTGTTTTTCATTTCAGGAATAATGTTTGATACCCAATCAGTGAGAGGAACAGGGTAAATGAAACCAGCATGCAAAAGTTTTTCAACTTTTGCCTTAATGGCAGCGGCTTTCATCAGATGGACAAGTCGAAGCCGTTGTCGTATTGGTTTGACATCTGAATACATCTTTATTTCTTGTTCAACAATTCTTGAGTCAATGCCTGGCATTTCCTCATATGACCATGCAAAGACATCTCTGAATTCACGAAAGAGAGCACAGTAGATTTCTAGTTCTGATGGAGAACAAGATTTTCCAATGTGAATATTCTCTACAACATTAGGTTTGGTCGAGATATTAATGGCGATAGTTTCTTCAATATTGGATAGATTTCACTTGGAATCCACTGTATTTACAATATTTGATAAAAAATCAAAAACTGAAGGATGATTGAGGTCACTTGAATAATCTTCGTTTTTATCCTGAAGGTGGGAACGATGGTGGTAATCTTCCCATGGCGTCTCTCCTGTAACCATTGACTAGATGATTCCTTCGTCTATAGAATGTATACGAGACCAAGGATAGGAAGAGGTACCATACTCTAGAGACCTATCTATCCAAACACTCATTGAGTGCTGATTTGGGTTTGCCGCCCAGGCCCAGAAAATTGATTGCTACAAAGATTCTATGGGGCTTGGGGGCAATACCTCGTGGTGATCCACACTATCAAAATGGTCAGAGTTCTTCTTAATCTTAGATGATGTAGAAGATATCATATGATAGGTTTACACTGTGGCCACCTCCACAAGTCCAGTTGGAGGCGGGAGGGCAAAAGTACCCATTAAGGAAGGGTATTTTAGGAGACCTACTCCGACATTTTGAAGTGATTAAGAAGTTCCATGGATCAATGGAATGCTTCTAGTAGCTTGTGAACTATTAGGAAAAAAGGCTAGTTGGTCAACGATTGTAATTTCGACTTAGAAGGGAAATGCAATCTTTCTAAAATATGTAGACACGACGGTAGCCGTAGCATAAATCAAGGGCCTTCCTAGTAAAATATTGTAATCAAGGCTTCCATCAATGACCTCGACTTCAATTTCTACCATCTTGCCCTCTAATTCAACTTGCAAGCCACTTAAATTCCCATATGGAGTGTATGTCCTTCCATCAAATGATTTTAATGTTGTAGATGATCACGACAAGGGTGGTGAACCAAGAGTTTTCCAACAACTCATTGACATAATATAGGTAGATGCCCCCTCATCAATGATAGTTCAATGAACAGTTTTATTGAGGGATTTTACCTGTATAAGGAAAGTGAATTGTGCCGGTAACTGAGGTGTGTGCCCTTTATGATTAAAGGCCACAAGATTGGAATCTGTTGGATCAATCCCACCTATTGTTGATAACAAAGCCTACTTTTGGGAGGGGAAATTCTACAATACCTCAAGTTTCAACATAGCAGATGGCGATTGAGCTAGATATTCCACTATATTATAATTCTATGCAGCTCGAGCACGAGGATTAAATGTCGATTTATGTACGACTCCCTCTGGTGGCTTTATAGTTAATTCAGGAATAATGGGTGGAACAACTTCTAGCGAAGTTGTTGTCGAACCACCAAGTTGATCTGTAGCCTAGTTGTTTGACGATGATGGATTCCCATAATCTTTATTCCTTGTCGATATCAAAGCATCATTTTGCTGCTTTGAGATGGATAACATGAATACTTGGGATGTGGAAGCATTATCGATAGAAACCAGATTAGTTTCTGGGTTTGGAAATGGATCAGTCAACACCACTGAGGTATTTGAAGTCTTTAAAAATTTCGCAACCTCAGCTCAATGTTGACAATATCTCGTTGAATGCTCCTCATTGCATATGTAACATGGAAAACGAGGAGGTTTCTTCGGCCCAGTTGGGTTTTCAGAAGATTTTGCAGGAGTTGAATTCTCTTGTTTCTTCTTATTATTTTTCCCTTTCTTTTTGTCCCCTGGTTGCTTTGGATTTTTGCCCTTGTCAGATGATACAACATTAATCTCTGAGGAAAGAGGTTTCTCATTTTATTTTTGACTAGAAACTACAAGGGCTTTACTAGATGGAGCCTTTGCGGTTTGCGTGCTTGAGGCACCGATCACACCATCATGGGTGTGAGAGTCCCTGTTTGATTTAGGAGGGGGTGGAATGGAAAATTCTGGTCTAGGAGCCTCAGGAATTTTTTCGTAGAGTGTGCCAGACAATCAAGTATAAATATTGGGCATGAGCAATGACTTTCTCTTCGGTGACAACTCCTCCTTTCGCCACATCCTCAATTATAGAAGGAAATAAGGACCTAATAAACCACTCAGCTAAAAGCTAATTAGGAACATACGTTTTTACCATTCGATGGCGACGTCGCCACTCATGAATATGATCATATATGTGAGTGGCCGTGGTCTGTTTAAAGTTGGTAAGGAGTTCTGTTCCCATTTCATGCCTTATGGGTAACTGAAAGTAGGTTAGAAAAGTAGTGGCAAGGGCACTGAAGTTATCGAACGAAGCTCTAGGCAATTCAATATACCACTTTGCTGCCAGACCAGTGAGCATTCTCTGAAAAAGGAAAAGCCTAATCGAATCATAATTCAGGGTGTTATATGAGCACCACAAATGAAAAGTCATTACATGATTCGATGCATCTTCACCTGGATTTTCATTGAATTTAGGAATATCAAAGGGAAGTTTATGAGGAATCGCTGGCCACCAAGGGGCGTATGCAATTGGATCATTAGTCAGCAGGTTCAAATTCAGTTATTCTAGAGTTGCTACAAAATGCAACTGTTGATTCAGGTTAGGTGACGCATACCCCGGATAAGATGGAATCACCTGAGCAGTAGGTCTTTTCATACCAGCATAATGTATCTGATGTTGGTAACTTTTATAAGGTCGTTGGACATAACCAGCATAGTGTGGTTGTTGATAACCATTTTGAAAATACGGTTGTCCATTACCTACAAAGCCTTGTTACTCAGGTCCTCGGTAGGTTTGATATTGACCAAGCCCAAGCTGAGGTTGGGTTTGTTGGAATTGCATTGTTGGTATTGTACTAGCCATGGCTGTTGGACCATTTGTTGTTTCCCAATACTGGAAGATTGACCAAGATGCGGAGTGATAATACCTGTTTGAGCCTGAGTCATTCCAGGTAAGGAAGCACTAACCTGAGGTTGTGATTAAGCCATAGAGACAAGAGGCTATTGTATTGCAACCTGAGAGACTTGAGGTTGAGACACAACAGGCAATGCTTGTACTTGCGACACAATCACAATAGCAAGTGTAGTGGAAATATTCAACACAGGTTGGATAGATTGCATTAAATGTACAACCCTTGATTACTGTGGCAGTATTGGTACCCAACCACTAGATGTAATTCCAGTTTGACCTGAATTTTGTTGTAAACTCTCATATGGTTGTTCTCCAAGAGGGAACAATGAAAAAGCATACTGCCCTCCATACGAAGGCAGTCCAATGTTCAAAGGATATATCGGTCTTTGAAGATTGGTCTACCCAAATTGATACTGGTATGCAGGATCAATTTATTGAGTTTCAACATAAGAAATACCAAATGGGACTCCGGATGAACAAATAGGAACAAACCATGTCACAGCCCCTGAGTGGACTCCAACATAGGAACAGACGGTATACTAGCAAACATTATAGGAATGGCAGCAGAAAGTTCTGTTATAGCTGTATCAGATGACACAGTCTTAGATGTTGATGGTTGTTCAGACATCTTTAGTCTATCCAAAATATCTCGTAGCGATTCGACAGGAACTTGCGATGAAGGATGATTAAAAGTACCAACTTCAAGAGTAGAAGGATACAGATGAATCCCAGTTCCAAAATGTAACGGGGTACTGTATGGAGGATCCTCTACTATCTCCTCTATAGCAATCAGTCCAAGTGGAAGAGGTAGATCGTTAGGTTCGTAAAATATTTCTAGAGCCAAAGAAGGTATAGCTTCTGTAGTGACAAATATTGGAGGAGTGACACCTTCTGAACTTTGAAACTCAACTTCTAGATGTTCAGGTAAGTGAACTTCAGTCTCTGAATCAACTCTAGATGGAGTTGTTTCAGGTATAGAAGTGTCTACCGTTACACTAGGATCAGTTCTAATGTCCTCTTGTAACTGCGGAACTTCTTCTCTAAAGGTAGATGTACCAGAAATAATCGAAGTAACTGTAGTCTCTGACGATGTTGAAACAAAAGTTTCAAATAAACCAGATGAATTGGACTTAGTTAAATGAGACCATTTTGCCTGGAATGGCTTCGTTTCCGAAGTCAAATATGGTTGAATCGCTAGTCTCCGCGAATGACGGGGTTTTGATTGACTTTCTTCCACGATTAAAGATTACTTGATCAACTCAAAATTAAGGGGGAAAATAATGTTATTCTGAATTCAATTAATTTTAATGATGCTTTGACACAACTTTTCTTTTTCAGTTTTTAAGAGTCGAGAAAAAGCTAAAGATGACTCTAGTCACCTTCGAGTTTTAATGAGCCTAAAGTAACAAGTGCTCAGATGGACCTTTTCTTTTAAAGAGTCGAAAATGAATGAAAGTGACTACTCTGGAAATCTAGACAAAGGGATTACCAAACTAATCGCAAAACTGCAAAATACACCTTGGTGACAAATTAAGGAGAAATTACCAAGGACTTATGTATGGCAGTCAATCTTCTCAAATGTTGTGTTCAGTGCATTACGATCAATAAGGCGGTAGACTCGACTTCCCATGGATAAAGGATATAAGCCTATTGTGGTCTCCCAATATATACACGATGGTACGGGGAGCACGAGTCCGTGCTAGCACTTGTCATATCAAGGAGGAGGAATCACCAAACCTTCAATGAAAATGATAGTTACTAGATTTTATGACACCGAAACACGTCTCTAGCTTAGACCTCTAGATATGTTGCGTTAAGTTCCAAAGCGTTGTTAAGTTAATTGAGATTTATTTTAAAGTTGATCTTGTTTAAAGTTTTCCTTTCAATGGTTCCCCACATGATGCTGATTTGAAATTCCTAAAATGCAATCTATAATGATAAATAATTTTTGTTTATTTCAATCAATGAAAATCCTAGCTACTAACAATTCTTTCAAACAAAGAGCAAAGAGCACACACTAGTGCATTTTCATAAATCATTTTTCACACACAAACTAAATGAAAATGCAAATGCATGTATTTTCTTTCATTCTCTTTAATGTAAAAAATGCCAAAAAAGAAAAGTAAATGCATAAAAGATCTGAAATATTTCTTTTAAAGCGAAATTTTCGACAATTTCGTTTTTCAAAATAGAAAGGAAGACTAAACGACACTTTTAAATTTCGAATAGAAAGTGCTTTCGACACTTCAAATATCAGCAAATCAAATCAAATACATGAAAAAAGGTTCAATCGACTATCTAGGGAAGGAAGACTCCATGACACTTCTCTTTTTGACACAAAACGACAGTTACAACACTTTTTGTACCAAAACGACGGATCGATTTAAGCAACTTTTCGATAAAGGATTGTAAATGATGAACAAATACATAAAAACATTTATTAATCCTAATCAATGGAGGCTGATCTATGTGATGCAAGCAGGCTTTAGTAATGAGGTACTATTCATAAGCAGCAAAAACAACTAAACAGAGCTGAAAACAAGGACAAAAACCCCAAATTTCAAGAGTGGAAATAGGTTCAGTCAGTCATCGCACCTGGGCTTCATAGAAACAAGGATGCATCACACTTTTTAGACTCAGGAGGTGTGATTCATACTGGTTGACAGTGACGGACAGTACGATGGGCCAGGGAGCCCAACTAAAGTGGGTTTTGGTTCAAATTTGCAGCTGCTTTCAGTGAGTAAAGCTGAGCTATGATGGATAGTAAAGAGAAAAGTACAGAGGAATGTCTTGAGAGGTTATTGAGCTACCAAAAGGGCATCTAGAATGCTTGTAAGTCAAATGTTTAATTCATAAACTAAACCAGATATTGACTGAAGCAACATTCATCTACTATGCAATTGCAAAGCAAGAGAAATTCGAAGGCTACCTGGTTGACTTCAGGCTCTGTCTATAGTTTATAAAACAAACAATAACAACAAACAAACATCTATTTGATCCCTAGTGGAGTCACCAATTTGTTTCTGGGAAAACTAGTGTCTTTTCGATCGACTAGCCCTCTAGGTTTGGCAGCTACCCTAGAAACAATAGTTTAAAGAAATTCGTGATTTCTTCTATGTATAATAGATAAGAGAAAGGCAAAGGAACCAACCTGGATCTTTTGCTTAACTCCTTGCTTGATCTCTCTCCCCCTTAATAGAGCTTGCAACTCCTCTCTGTACTTATCTTGCTTGGAGAGTACCTGTAAAAGCACAGTAACAAAGAACCATCAAAGCATCTTGATCTATTATATATCATAATCATTACAAAATCAGAAATATAATGAACACACAATGGCATTCACAAATAATAATATTCACAATTGCATAGTTATATGGAAGAAAACTCGAAGAACTTTATTAAATAGAAGGGAGAATTACAACCCAGTTGTCTGATCCAGCATCACCCTCCCAAGATCAAAGCCCTCTTCACCTCATGAAATAGAAATATCACAAAAAAATACAATGCCCTTTCTCAAATACAAACTATCAACACTTCCTTGCAATTCACAATATTCCAACCCCTAGATCTCTTAGATGAGGGATCCATTTATAGATGTGTGCAAGGGAGTGAGTCATCTTTGGGTTTTTGATTAGTGTCATTCCACTTGTTACATTTGGTTCCACAAGAGAAGAGATAACTGAAGTTTAGATCTCTTACTCATCTTTGGGCGAATTCAGAGTGGCAAGTGTCATAGGAGAAGTTTCTAGAAGATTCCATGAGCCTCCACTTAGCAAACTATCTCGGACATTTGTCCATCCTCACCCATCGCACCCTATAGAAGGCCTAATCAGTATGCATCACACCTGGCTAGTGTAGAATTCTGTATGCATCGTACTCTAACAGTGGAGTAGTCAGTATGGTCCAGTTTAGGCCAATTCTAGATGGTTTTTTAGGTGGAATTTTTTGGGAATGATGTAATTAGTTGACCGTGATCTTTTAAGGTATGAAACAACTCTTTTAGGGGTTTTTGAACCTTAGTTTATCAACATATAGGTTTGGGGTTGATGTGCCCAAATATGTCTATAACAGGTGAGCATCCAAACATGGATCAATCGCAGGCCGCGCTTGTCCTTGACAGTATACAATAGTTTGCAAATCGTGACCAAATTCAAGGAGGATATGCATAATCTGTATATTTAGGCATGAAAGAGTCCAGCCCAAATGTGGGTTAAGATTCCGTCCATTGCAACGGACAATGCAATCTTTGATGTAATGGCGGCATGGTCTCCAGAGTGGCGCGCTTCGAAATTGGTAGAACTAGAAAAGATTGCAGCACAATAGTGGAAGAAGGAAGCCAAGCTACACATTGTGAAGTTTGCAGAGAGAGCGTGAGGAACAGGAAGTGGCCACGCAAGGGTAGGAGGCTGAGGCAGTAGCGACAGTGCAAATGGCACAAACCAAAACTGAGACCACTGAAGAGACCGAGGAAGGCAGGGAAGTATCCATGGAGTAGGACATACAAGGGGAGATTGAGGCAGAGGAACACACGAACCCTACACCAACATCGACCCAACTCAAGAGGCCACGTGTCTAGGAGAGGCCAACTGCACGAAAAAAGAAAAAGGCATCGTAGACCTCTAGGGAAGACCTTCTTGATAGTGGCGAACCAGTTCACGATGTCACTAAGGATGATCTTGAAGAATTAATGACAGAGTAGACAACTGTGTTGGGGATGCTCAGAGTGTAGTTGCAGGCATTATAGGTGTGACACCCAGGAATGATGATGTCGCACCTTACAAAGGTGCATCCAAAGCTAAATAGATGTTGCGTGCCCACATAGCAAACACCTTGGTGCTACTAGAAGGCACAGTCCTAGCAGAAGCTGAGGGTGACATGAGGGGCTGGGGGTTGAATTTGGCCACCCTTCATAGAGAAACCCTATACCAGCTGCAAGATGGGGTAACTATAGAGCTTCGTGCCAGGGAGGGCCGCACCGTCCAAGTCTTGAGCAAGCAAAATTTAAATGTAGAATAGCTTAGCCTACACCATGACAACCTGGTTTCACAAAACCAGGGATTGAAACAAGCCATGGAGGAGGCCTGTAGCAGTATACCAGAGTTGGCTGTGCCAACGACACTCTCCGCCACTGATAGAATTCACCACTTAGTAGCTATGGTCCAAAAAACCCAGGAGGATGCTGCGAAGGTTCAGTTGGAGCTGAACTTTTGGATCGTGGAGCTAAGGTTGAAGGTGCAGCCCTATACACCCCTGGAAGTCAGAGAGCAGTGCCACCGTGCCATTCAATCAGGGATGGAAATGATAGAGTGCATTGTACATGACTGCATGAGATTGTTGGATCAGTCCCTCATTATGCTTACTTCACTGCAAGAAGACCCAATGCTACAGCAGTTAGAGACAGAAGCGTGAGAGTTGCAGCAGGCCTATGACAATGTCTAAGTGACCGCGTAGATGGTCACCCTCACTCAGCGATTGGCTAAGATGAGGGAGGCCCAGGCTCTGAAGGAACAGGTGGACATCGCACGCTAGAGAGAAGCAGGGCTTAAAGCACACATCCAACCTTAGCTCGAGGAAGCATTCATGGTCACTGCCACGATCAAGGGAAAGTTGGCCTAGATGCAGGATACATATGCGATAAGGCAAGAGGGTGCCTATGAGAACAATGCATCAGAAAGTTTCACACAATTGATATAGTGGACAGCGGAGGAATGTGAGATAGATGTCAGTGAAGCACATAAGTTGCTGGATGGCCTCTGACCGAAGATCACCGCACTACCCAAGTGACTCAGGACGAGTCACGATGATTGTGTTGGGGGCCTGTTGGGCAACGGATCCCCCCATAGCGGATTTTTGGGGCTTGTAGCCCGAAGTTTTCGGTCAATGTATTGTAAAGACCCCACCAAATGTGGCCAAAGAGCGCGAGAGTCTCAGGTAGTCTGCCCTAAATATTGTAATTTAATATAGAATGTGTCAGCCTACCCATGTTCTGTGGACCATGGGAATGTATAAATAGAGCAAGGCTCTAACTGTAGAAGTCAGTTTTTGGAAAGTTTTGATCTTAAGTGTTATGGGTTTCTGATTAAGGAATTCACTCTGAGTCTATAAGTATGAGTTGTGTTTGGTAGTAGTAAAAGTAGGCTCTGCAACTGTGTGCTAGAGGCTTGGTAGAGTCCGCAGCTATGTGCATATACCCCTGCAGCTGAGTGCGCAGGCAGAGTTGGGATTGTAACTGAACAGAGGTTTAATAAAACATAAGTGATTATGAAATATTGTGCATCTGCTCGTAGATCTATGTGTTTATACTTCTGTTATGGTTTTATGCATCTATTTACAATTTATGGTTGCGTGCACTTGTTATGAATATTGAATGATTGATAAAGACTCTTGGGACCACAAAATTAAGTTAGATCTATAATAATAACATACTAAGGGTAAGGGATCTAGACAGTGCCTCTTCACGCTCGGTACAAGAGCTACGTAAAGGTCAGACAACTGCGCGGAACAATATAAGTGCATGATATCGGTTCGCAAACTTCCCAAACCTCATCAAGATATCCCTAGGGTGTGGAAACCTGGTTCCAACACCCTCCCATACTACCTAGTGTTGGCATTTTGGCACAGGTGTGGCGTTACGGTACAGGTGTTGTCCTTGATGGCAACTCTCTTTGAAGACAGATCTTAGTCCAGACTACAAGAATGAAGAGAAATTTATTATACACAGGTTCATTAAGCCCAAGTTGCATATACACGCCGGTACGCTATATACTAAGTCGCGGATACGCAGGCTCGCTATATACGAAGTCGCGTATACACGCAGTTTCATGAACAGAAAAGTGCGTACATGTCAAGAAGCTTTCTTTTGGTCCGTGGTAGTTAGTCCTTGGTACTTGAGCCTATGTTTTTGGACCAAGGTATCTCAACAGTCGTGTTGATCCTGAGTTTTGAAGTTGATGGTATTGTGTTACTATGGTTTTGGACCGTGGTATTGTGAAGGGCCTAAGGCTATATAAGGAGAAGAAGATCATTAGGCAATTGTATCAAAAAGTCTTGAATATCTAATGAAGAAAGAGATCTAGTATGCAGGTTCTGGGTTGATGATACATTGCTTGATCTGAGCTAAGGAGAGATCACACTGGTTGATGGAAGACTAGATCTAAGGATAGATCAGGATCAAATTGTTTGAAATGAACTATCTTTATATGGTTGATTATGCGTATTTTTAGATCTGCACACTGACGCAATGTTATGTTCTGGGTATGACTGATGTCTGGTACAGCTGCGAAGTTTTAATAAAATATTTTTAGATCTGTACGCATGTTGGCTTCAGTAAAAGCGCGTGTATACGCAGTTTTGTTTCATTGAAGTGGCGTATATCTTTTGAAGCTTAATTTTTGGGGTTGCAGTTGGGTCTGACTATTATTGCAGAGTTCGGTAGTCTGCTCTGTGTTCTGGTGACTGGGTGTTGACAAGGTTTCAGTGGTTCAGTGATTCATAGATTGATGATGCTAGTATTGGTTGTTTTGTGCTTCAATGATTTGTGAATGAATCGTGGTCTTCAGATTGTAATGTTGTGCTTCAGGAGTATCCAGTCTGAAAATTGATGAAAAGTGGTACCTGAAGGAAAGAAGATTGTAGGCCAGCACCTGCGTACTAGTATCTTAGCTAGTACAAGAGCAAAGGGGGTTGGAGCTCCCTTCCAGGAGAGTCTGGAAAAACGAGAGAAGGTTGTAGCCTTCTGCAGGTTGTAGCCTACGTACTGGTATAAGGCTGCACCAGTACAAAATATTGTAAACTGAAGTTTCTGATTAAAGAAAGATAGAGACGACTTGCAGCAGGTGGTTTTCACCCACATTGGGTTTCCACCTTATATCTTGGTGTTCATGTGTGTGGCTTTTGTGTGATGATCTGTTCTGTTATACTGCACCTGTTTACTGTTAAAATGGTTAATAATGTTCTGATGCATTTACTGAAGATAAACTAACTGAATCATAAGATTTCTGGATATACGCTAGTTGCTTTAGACACAGCAACGTGTACACGCGGGTTCACTTAACTGAAGTAGCGTATATGTTTCTGAGTATGAAATTGAAAAAGTTTTATTGATCTGATAATACTGATTCACCCCCCCTCTCAGTATTATTTCCAACAATTGGTATCAGAGCAAGTCCTTCAGAGAAGCTTGATCGCTTGAAGGTAGATCGTTCATCATGAGCAACTACGAGAAAGAAGCATCAATCAGGCCACCGATTTTTGATGGGACAAACTTCAATTATTGGAAGGTAAGAGTTACTGCCTATCTTCAATCTCTTGGTACAGAATTTTGGGACATCGTAGAGACAGGCTACACTTTTCCTTCAGCTACTCCTACAGATTCGGCCGAGAAAAAGAAATATGAAACAAATGCGAAAGCAGTCAGTACTCTATTGGGATGTATATCCCAATCGGAATTCATGAAGGTAATGCACTATAAATCCGCAAAAGAAATATGGGACAAAATTGTCACAAGCTATGAAGGAGACGAACAGGTAAAGCGTGCTAAACTTCAAACTCTCAGGTTTAAGTATGAGACTCTCAGAATGTATAATGATGAAAGTGTGGCTAACTATTCCCTTAGGGTGGATGAGATTGTTAATTGCATGAAAAACTTGGGTGAAGAAATAAAAGAGGCTATTGTGGTTGAAAAGGTTCTAAGATCATTGTCCCCCAAATTTGAATCTAAAGTGTCTGCAATAGAAGAAAAGGAAAATCTACGAACTCTTACTATGTCTCAGCTTCACGGAATTCTAACTGCTTATGAAATGAGAAAGGGAGGTCCATCAGACAGAAGAGAAGCTTCTTTCAAGGCTTCAGGCAAAGAAGATTATTATGAAGCAAGTCACGTGCCAGAAGATGAAGAAGAAGAATCAAATTTTGTCAGAAATATTCAGAGGGGTTCTGGAAGGTTTAGAGGTAAGTTACCTTTTAAATGCTTTGCTTGTGGAAGAGTAGGTCATTATGCTGCCAAATGTATTCACAAAGATAAGGGAAAGGAACCTGTCAAATGGAACAAGAAACAGAATGAAAAGAAGAAAAGCTATTACACTCATGAAGATAGTGATGGTCTTTCAAATAGTGACGAAGATGAACAAGGTAATAGATATAAACTTTTAATGGCTTTTGAAGATGATGACTACATGGATGCTATAGATATAGAAGGCTTTTGTGAAGAAATGAATAATCTCAAAGTTTGCTTAGAAGAGAAAAGTGCTATTATTGATTCTCTACAATGCCAACTGGCTGAAAAGGAAAAACATCTTGAAAAATTGGAATGTGAGATTGTTTGTCTTAGAAAGGAGATTGAGAAAACAAAAGCGATTAATCTTAAATTTGTTAAAGGATCTGAAACCTTGGATGAGATTATCAATGTGCAGCGTTCTCCTCTGATCAAGATAGGTCTAGGATATAATGGAGAAACATCTCAAGCTTCTACCTCTAAAAGTTATCTTGATGCAGCAAGGAGGAGCGAGCAAAGGCCAAATAAAAGTCATCAGGTGAATCAGGGACAGTTTACCTCAAGAACAAATAAAGACAATCAAGAAATTCGGGGACAAGCTGCCTTAAGGACAAACAGAAGCTACAATTAGCCACAGGTAAAATATTCCCAATTTGCCCCAAGAATGGATGTCAATAGAAGCTACAATCGGTTGGATGATAGATCTGATTATCACAGAAGTTTCTTTAATGGCCAATGTTTTTCTTGCCATAACTTCGGTCACAAAGCAGCTCAATGTGTTGCCTACAAGACAATCATGACTAGAGAAGCTCAAAAGCAAAGAAGTATGACTGGAACCATGAAAAGGACTTATAACAACTTTTCGGTTCTTGAAAATGAAGTTGAATGCTCTATTTGTAATAACTTTGGTCATGAAGACTCTGAATGCAGGAGCAAGTTCAGAAAGACAACTCAGAAGGAACAAACCTCAAATGTCAGAACATGGAGAATAAAGGAACCGCAACCAGAAAGATGTGGGATAGCCTTTTATGCAGAAGGTCAAGAAAGTCTATGGTACATTGACAGTGGATGTTCGAAGCATATGACAGGGGACAAAGAAAAACTTGAATCATATACCGCATTAGAAAAGGGAAAGAAAGTTTCTTTTGGAAACGATATCTCTGCAGCCATAAAAGGAAAAGGCGTTGCTCCGTTGAAAGAGAAGGTCAAAGCTGGAAATGTTTTGTATGTTGATGGATTGAAGCATAATCTTCTGAGTGTCAGTCAGATGTGCGATCAAGGAACAGAGGTAATATTTAGATCAAATGGATGTTGTGTTCGTGATCTTGATACAGGTGAAACAGTGATCAAAGGAAGAAGGACTCCAAATAATCTATACATATTTGAAGAAAGACAACAATAATGCTATTTGAGCAAGGATGATGAACACTGGCTATGGCATCGGAGGCTGGGGCATCTAAGCTTTTCACAAATAAGGAAAGCATGCAGATATCAGGCAGTTCATGATCTTCCAGATATCAAAATTCCAGACAACACCATATGCAAATCATGTCAGTTTGGAAAGAAAACCAGAACTAATTTTCCTGAGAAGGAAGGATCAGCTAGCATGCCTCTTGAGCTAGTACATACAGATACATGTGGTCCATTTAGAAAAATAACACCTCGAGGAGAAGAATATTTGATATTATTCATTGACGATTTCTCCAGGTTTGTCTGGTTAGGACTTATGAAGCACAAAGATGAAGCATTCGAAAAATTCAAATCCTTCAAGGCCTTGGTTGAAAATGAATCAAGACACAAAATTAAGTGCCTCAGATTTGACAGAGGTGGGGAGTTTACCTCGAATGAATTTTTCGATTTCTGTGAAGAACATGGGATAAGAAGAGAATTCTCTACAGCTAGAACTCCTCAGCAAAATGGAGTTGTGGAAAGAATGAACAGAACAGTCCAACAAATGGCTCGTGCTATGCTTGATGAATCAGGTACTCCCAAAACTTTCTGGGGTGAAGCTGCACATGTTGTGGTTATTATTCTCAACAAAACAAATGTCCGAGTAAACAACACTCAAACCCCTCATGAGCTCTGGTGTGGTGAGACTCCTTCGGTGAAGCACTTCAAAATCTTTGGGAGCAAATGTTATATTAAGAATACTGATGAGCAACTTGGAAAACTTGAACCTAGAGCAGATGAAGGCATTCTTCTTGGTTATTCTCCACATAGCAAAGCATACAAGTGCTACAATAAAAGACTTGGCAGAATTGTTGACAACATTGATGTTGTGGTTGATGAGAAGGGATACATTCCTAGGCAAGTTCATCATGAAGACATCGAAGAAGATGAAGGCTACCCTCAAAGACAGAATGATGAAGAAGAAGAACCTCAAGAAGAACCTCAAGAGAGCAGACAAGAATAGAAGAGAAGACTCCATCCAGATATGTTCAGAAGAATCATCCAGAATCTTAGATTGTGGGGCAGAAAGAAGCAGGAGTACAAACAAGAAGAACAATTGCAGAAGCTTCAAGCTACTTGGCATTACTCTCTTCCACTGAACCACAAAATGTGAAAGAGGCATGCAAAGATGAATGTTGGATCAAAGCAATGGATGAAGAACTTGAGTAGATCGAAAAGAACAACACTTGGGAATTGGTTCCTAGACCAAAAGATAAGAATGTCATAGGGACAAAATGGGTCTTCAAAAATAAATTGAATGAAAATGGAGAAGTAATTAGAAACAAGGCCAGACTTGTTTGTAAAGGATATGTGCAGCAAGAAGGAATAGATTTTGAAGAGACCTTTGCTCCTGTTGCAAGACTTGAGGCCATCCGAATGTTCCTTGCTCTCTCAAGCTTTCAAAACTTCAAAGTATTTCAAATGGACGTGAAATCAGCCTTTCTAAATGGAGACTTAGAAGAAGAAATATATATTGAGCAGCCAGATCGTTTCATTCTTAGGAATGATCCAAACTTGTATGCAGATTGAAAAAGGCTCTCTATGGTCTCAAACAAGCTCCAAGGGCTTGGTACTATCGGTTGGACAAATATCTTCACCAACAAGGTTTTTCAAAAGGATCAGCAGATAGCAATCTCTATATAAAAGTTGAAAATAACAAATTGCTAATACTTGTTGTGTATGTAGATGATATTATCTTTGGCAGCAATGAAGAGGCTATGAGTCAAAACTTTGCCTTGGTTATGCAGAAAGAATTCGAAATGTCATTACTTGGAGAATTGACATACTTTCTTGGATTGCAAATCCAACAAAATGAAGGAGGTATTTTCTTGTCTCAAACCAAGTACCTCAAGCAGATCTTGAAGAAGTATGGCATGGAAGATTCAAAGCCAGT
Source organism: Pinus tabuliformis (assembly GCA_031772625.1). Lineage (NCBI taxonomy): Eukaryota > Viridiplantae > Streptophyta > Pinopsida > Pinales > Pinaceae > Pinus > Pinus tabuliformis. Next base: position 1,951,067,678 of record CM062816.1, read on the forward strand.
TTGTACCCCCATGGTTACAGGATGCAGCCTCAGTGCAAATGATGAATCAGCAGCAGTTCACCAACCAACTTATAGATCCATGATTGGGAGTTTTCTTTATTTGACAGGTACCCGACCAGATATTATGCATGCAATAGGAATTGTTGGAAGATTTCAAGCCAACCCAAAGGAAACTCATCTTCAGGCAGTCAAAAGAATCTTCAAGTATCTTCAAGGGACTCAAAACTATGGCTTATGGTATCCTAGAGATACATATCTCACTCTTCATGCTTACACAGATGCAGATTGGGCCGGAAGTGTGGATGACAGGAAAAGCACAAGTGGTGGTGCTTTCTTCATGGGTTCCAGATTAGTATCTTGGTTCAGAAAGAAACAGAGTTCGGTTGCTTTATCTACAGCTGAAGCAGAATATGTGGCTGCAGCATCTTGTTGCACAGAACTTCTTTGGATGATGCAGACCTTGCAGGATTTTCAAATCACTTGCACTCCACCAGTCTCTATCTTATGTGATAATAGAAGTGCAATCAGCATTTCAAGGAATCCAGTCATGCATTCAAAGACCAAGCACATACCAATCAAGTATCACTTCCTCCGGGAACAAGTGCTTGAACAAAAGGTCAAGTTGGAGTATGTTTCTTCTAAAGAACAAGTTGCTGATATTCTCACAAAACCACTGCCCAGGGAGACTTTTGAATATCTCAGACAAAAGCTGGGAGTAGTTGATGCTTCATCCTGCTGTTGAAGCTTGTATGTTCTAAAGAAAAGTTGGTATACACGAGTTGTGTAAGGGATATCCGCGTACATACGTTGATTTATGCAGGTGAAATCGCATATATGGAGTTCTGAACAACAAGGGCAGATTCTGGTTGGAGAAGGTCTGAGATGGGTATGCCAGAATCCTTCAGGCACAGTTTCAGGGGGAGCAGCTTAAAGCATTGTCGGCATTTAGATGATTTTGGTTCTAGTTCACAACTGTTGTTGGTTTCAGGAGAAGGAAATCTTGGTTGCTGATCTAAAAGATGATTATCAGATGCTGCTGGTGACTTTCATAAGTCTTGGTCTATATTTTTCGTCTCTATGTCATGTATCTCTTTTGTGATATCTCTTCTATGGTGTCAAGGTCATGTAACGGCCTATGTTGGTTTCCCCACTATGCCTGGGATGAATTATGTAATGTAATTGGTTGTTATATGTAAATTTATGATGTATCCCCTCTTGGTTGGGAGTATGGATGTATATATTGAGTCTTTTGGTGATAGGAAGGTCCTTTATGATGTATAAGTCTTGGTTCTTTTTGAAGAACATCTTTTGCAGATCTTGCCTACAGTCAGGGGGAGCATGTTCAGCATAGCAGAGCAAAGATATCAGCATGTACTTAGGGGGAGCACAGCCCTTTGCCCTTGATGACAAAGGGGGAGAATGATTCTAAGGATCTTGGGGTTGCCATCAAGTCCAAAGGGGGAGATTGTTGGCATTTTGGCACAGGTGTGGCGTTATGGTACAGGTGTTGTCCTTGATGGCAACTCTCTTTGAAGACAGATCTCATTCCAGACTACAAGAATGATCACACCGGTTGATGGAAGACTAGATCTAAGGATAGATCGGGATCAAATTGTTTGAAATGAACTATCTTTATATGGTTGATTATGTGTATTTTTAGATCTGCACACTGACGCAATGTTATGTTCTGGGTATGACTGATGTCTGGTACAGCTGCAAAGTTTTAAGAAAATATTTTTAGATCTGTACGCATGTTGGCTTCGGTAAAAGCGCGTGTATACGCGGTTTTGTTTCATTGAAGTGGCGTATATCTTTTGAAGCTTAATTTTTGGGGTTGCAGTTGGGTCTGACTGTTATTGCAGAGTTCGGTAGTCTGCTCTGTGTTCTGGTGACTGGGTGTTGACAAGGTTTCAGTGGTTCAGTGATTCAAAGATTGATGATGCTAGTATTGGTTGTTTTGTGCTTCAATGATTTGTGAATGAATCGTGGTCTTCAGATTGTAATGTTGTGCTTCAGGAGTATCCAGTCTGAAAATTGATGAAAAGTGGTACCTGAAGGAAAGAAGATTGTAGGCCAGCACCTACGTACTAGTATCTTAGCTAGTACAAGAGCAAAGGGGGTTGGAGCTCCCTTCCAGGATTGTCTGGAAAAACGAGAGAAGGTTGTAGCCTTCTGCAGGTTGTAGCCTGCGTACTGGTATAAGGCTGCACCAGTACAAAAGATTGTAAACTAAATTTTCTGATTAAAGAAAGATAGAGACGACTTGCAGCAGGTGGTTTTCACCCACATTGGGTTTCCACCTTATATCTTGGTGTTCATGTGTGTGGCTTTTGTGTGATGATCTGTTCTGTTATACTACACCTGTTTACTGTTAAAATGGTTAATAATGTTCTGATGCATTTACTGAAGATAAGCTAACTGAATCATAAGATTTCTGGATATACGCTAGTTGCTTTAGACACAATAGCGTGTACACACGGGTTCACTTAACTGAAGTAGCGTATATGTTTCTGAGTATGAAATTGAAAAAGTTTTATTGATCTGATACTACTGATTCACCCCCCCTCTCAGTATTATTTCCAACACCTAGGGTGAGACCTCAGTCCACTGTTTCAGGGAAAACTAGTGTAGATTCGAACTGCTAGTACCACTAAGATGGGTAGCTATCTTAGAAACAAACAATGAAAGATTTTCAAGAGTTCCTTTAAGTCTGATAGATGGAAGAGAAGAAAAGAGGTCCAACCTGGACCTTCCGCTTTGATCCTAGCTTGATTTCTTCTTTCCTTGATAGAATTTTCCACTCCTCTCCTACTTGTCCCACTTCAAAGAGTACTTGTAGAGTCAAAGTAACAACAAACTATCAAAGAATCTCTATCTAAAACATCATGAACAATGTGGAATCAGAAACACATTGACCATACAATTGCATTCATAAACAATAATATTCACAAATACAAGATCATATGGAGGAAAACTCAAAGAACTTTATTAATAGTAATGTAAGAGAGGATTACAACCCAGCTGTCTGATCCAGCATCATCCACCCAGTTGTAGAATCCCTCTTCACCTCATGAACAAGCAAATCACCCAACAATGCAATGTCTCTTCTCAGCAACCAACATCACTTCCTTACAAAATACAAAATTCCAGCCTCCAGATCTCTCAGATGGGGGATCCATTTATAGATGTCTTGCAAGGGTGTGAGTTAGCTCTGGGTTTTTTGATTAGTGTCATTCCACTGATAGTTCTTGGTTCCACTTAGAGATTTCATGATCTCTTACTCATCCCTAGGTGAATTCAGAGAGGCAAGTGTCACAGGAGAAATTTCTGGAAGATTCCATGATCATCCACCTTCCAAACTGTCTCTGCCATTTTTCTATTCTCACTCATCTCACCCCACAGAAGGCCATTTGAGTATGCATCACACCTGGCCAGTTAGGCAATCAGTATGCATCGCACCCTACCCATGGAGTAGTCTGTATGGTCCTGTTTTGGCTAGTTCTGAGTAGTTTTTCAGGTGGAACTTCTGGGAAATGATGTAATCAGTTGACCATGATCCTTTAGGGTGTGAAGCAACACATTTAGGGACTTAAGGAGCCCTTATTTTATGGACATATGAGTTTGGGGTTGAAGTGCCCAAATATGTCTATAACAACTGCCCCCTAAAGCATGAGGTCGTAAATCTCCTGATGTTGGGTGAAATGCTTTATTCATGAGGATTTGAGGTATTCGAGCTGGAAGGTGACCTGTATAAGATACAATACAATACATCATCATCATATAATTTTCGTGACCTAGCTAAGGTGGGCATTCCCATGCTCAACTTTATAAATTCATTTTCATGTACATAGGACAGACAATCGTCTGCTGTTGTAGACTTGTGATTCTTCGCATGAAGAGTCATCTTCCCTGGCTAGATGACTATCCATGTAGCTTCTGTGTACAATTGATGTCTTTATTTCCTTGAATATATCATAGCCCGGATGGATGAAACTAGATCCAGGGTCTTCAAAACTCATGCAATCTTTGCCCGATGTACAAGTCGATCCATGTGAAAAGATGTTCTGAAGTCGAACATGGAAACACATCGCCTGACTACCAGCCAATGATGTAAGCTGTTAACAGACGCGATAGGAATCACCGATAATGATGATGACCCTCAAGGTACTACAGTACAATTCACGTGGTGTGAATATATGAGCTGATGTCGAACCCCACGCAAAGTCTTTCGGTCGAAGGTCATTGATGTAACCTTGTCGCCAGAAGTGAGAAACTTGCCATTGAGGCATGCAAGCTTCAAAGTACTGAAAGGGTTGTTTGTAAATCAACTTCTTGGATAATGAGTTGATGTTGACAAGAAGTGACTTGTCATAGGAGGGCCTTGATGTATCCCACATCTACAACACGAAACAGAGCAAATGATTTTTGTGGAGGTGAAAACGATCTGATGATATGAGGTTCAGGAATGGCAGTCATGAAAAATGAAGCATGGATGTAATGTAGTGGATGAGGCGTTTTCTAGATGGTGAATTATCTAAATGACTTCTCTTGAACATATTGGTGACACTGATATGGACTAGTAGTGTTAACCCCATGGATGGCACGGCGGACCAATGGTGGCAGTGAAATGAAACCCAACCCAACTCAATCACGGTGGAGTGAAAGTGTCATGTTCAAGAGTGACTTGCTACCAATAGAGTTCTTCAAGTTTTCTTCCCATTTTTCCCCAGTCATTGCTGACCAGTACCTCTTTATTTTTGACAATCTTGAGGAGGATAACATATGCTTGGTCTATAATTTGCCCTTCGGGCAAACCTATCGCTTTTTGTTTAGCGAGCCTAGTGTCAATGAGACTCGTTCTTGTCTAGGTGGACAAGTTTGTCGCTATTGTTTTAACGAGTTTAACGATAAAGATAACTCGGTCCTTTTCTTGTTTAGAGAGTCTAAAAATGGATGAAAAGGAGACTCCAATAGCCCTTTTTTGTGGCATAATCCCTTAAGTTTGAAAAAGTGTAAAATAATACGAAAGGGATGACTTTTCGATAGTTTTAATGAGCCGACAAAGACAAGTGCTCGATCTTTTTGTTTAATAATTCCTCAAGTCCAGAAAAGATTAAAATATATGAGAGGGATAGCGTTCCCCTTATTTTAACGAGCTTGGAAGGCTAATAGCTCGACGATCTTTTTATATTTAACAAGTCTAAAAAGAGTTTAAAAGAGGCTCATTTTTTAGGAACGAGTGATATTTCTAGGTAGCAGCTGGTTCCAGGTAAGTTTGGAACTTCTCAAAACATGGCAGTGTAAAGAGGGTGGCAATTAGAATCACTCGTCACAGATGTTCCTCAAAAGGGTAAACAATCAAGTGGAAGCGTATGGTCGGCCGTATGAAATGGAGGTGACGGAAGGAACATAACCAAAGTTCAAATGGGCAGATAGCAAAGTGATCACAAAAGGTTATTTACCAGAGGCAGGTTTATTTTTTAATGAGCTTGAACCTTGTGCCAACATGTGCTCAGTGTGGGTTGATTTTTTAATGAGCTTGAACTTTGTGGGAACATTACTCTTACCAGTGTTTTGATAATGTCTCTTGGTAGATTTATTTTTTAATGAGCTTGATCACTACTATAACATGTGCTCATGACCTTTTTATGTAAGATAGAAATGACCGAGCTATGAGGTTAACGGGTTGAGAACCTACAAACTAAGAAAATCAAGGGTCGTTTTTCACTTGCATGCACAGGTTTGCATGCCCCCAGGTCTTTCAGTAAAAGGAGAGTTTCCAGGTTATCAAATGGAAGTCCTTGCGGTTAGGCACGTTCGTTTCTGTTGGGAGACAAAAGACTCTTCCTTTGGGATGTCCATCAAAATAGACAAAGGTGATTGCTGTAAGCCCCAATCACATAATGTATGAAGGTGAATGTTGTGAGCTTCACAATTGTACAAAGGAAATAATCATGTCAGACTGATCACATAACCTATACAGGAATGTTTTCTATTCCAAGTATTATGACCTTTCAAGAAAATCTCTCTTTTCCTCTGGGTTCGCCTTCCGAAGCAGGCTAGGGTGCATGCCCCCTAATATTCATCACACTTACCGAGCTACTCGTAGTAATTAGGTGGATGGGATGAATATGGAAGAGACATTGTTGATGCGAAGAGACCATTTAGGGATGATGGTTGATTTATAGCTGTGTTTGAACCAGGAAATGAAAGCTGGTCGACAAGTTGTACTAGTCTGCCTTCATGTGCAAAACACATCACTCGAAAGAATGTGGAGACAATGGCTTCCATTCTATATATATAATCACGCCAAAGGAGTAGATTGTAGTCTAGTGGACCTTGGACTACCATCACATTCACATAAACAGTTTTCTTTCTCAAAGTTATTAGTAACTTTGGAAGTATCCCTAATGGTCGACTAGCTCCTTTGTTGAAGCCTGACAAATTTTGTTTTTCAGGTAAAAGCGATGGTGAACCAAGCACTTTCCAATCAGTTGAGGAAAGGATACTCATCGAAGCCCCTTCATCTATGATCATGCCGAACACGATCATTTTGTAAACTTGTACTATGATTCGGAACGGTACATTAGATGGAAGGTGAGGTTTCGCTAGTTGATTCCAATCAAAGAAAATGACTAGACTGCTCGGAGGAGGTACCAGATAAATGTCCAGATAAGTTTCATGAACTGGGGGGGTCTCTTCCTGTGGTGAAGGAATGGGTGGATTGCCCCCAAGCTCATTAGACTCTATATCGACAAAAATAATTTGAACAATGTCATTCTCCCTCTTTGGAAACTATATCATCTAAAGGTGGATTTTCTGAAGGCAAGACTGGGTTGACTGCCATCTCGACCAGTTGACTTTGATCCAATATGGACTCAGAAGGTTCACTTTCAATGATAGGTGATTCGATCGACAATTGAGTTATGTCAATCAGGTTTTCAACTAGCGAAGGACTTGGCAAGAGTTTCTTGTATCCAGGTGGAAACTGCTATGGTGAAGCAGGATGGTTATCAAAAATGCTTTTGCCTTCATCCAGAAAAGGACAACAATGAAGAGTATGATCACCCTCATATAACCTACATGGAACTCTAGCTTTTCCTTTCTATCGATTAACTTCTTTTTCACTAGTTGATGGTGCGCTGTCAACTTGACTGTCAGGGGTTGATGACATCAAACGGTGCAACTAGGGAGACCATTCTCTCAAGATCCATGGGATGCAAGGGAAATCTTGATGGTAATGGTTCTCCTTGCAAATTGCACATGGGGTTTTTGGTTTGGAAACTTTAGTGTGTGGATTTTCGCCAGATGATGCTTTGGTGCTCCCTTGTTTAGCTGGCTTGTCCTTCTTCTCCTTCCCCTTCTTTTTCTTCTCAGTTACTTGGTTTTTAGTGTCACTAGTTTCACCAAGTGAAGAGGAAGAAGGGGAAGGAGAAATAAATGAAGTAGAAGGCGAAGGGGTAACTTCAGTATCATCTGGTTGCTGATTAGATTGTTGAGAAATTGTGGTGTTTTGAACGACAGAGGTCGAGAAAAGCCATACTAAAAGGCCGATTGTGATTCCTGGAAGGGAAAATGTAGCCATATATGGAGAACCAATATCTCCCCAAGAGGAGAAAGGACTAGATTGTTAGACTCCATTATCTCAACCTCAGACCAACGTAGGAATAGGGATGTTATTCCGTTTAAAATAAATTTTAAAGAAACTTGGACGCAACTTTATTTTTCAATTTTTAAGAGTCAAGAAAAATCTAAAGGTGACTCTATTCGCCTTCGATTTTTAATGAGCCTGAAGTGACAAGTGCTCAGATGGACCTTTTCTTTTAAGGAGTCGAAAAGGAACGAAAGTGACTGCTCTGGAAATCTAGACAGAGGGTTTACCAAATCGATCGTAAAACTAAAAAATACACCTTGGTGATAAATGATAGAGAAATTGCCAAGGACTTATGTACGACAGTCAATCTTCCCAAATGCTATGTTTAGTGCATTACGATCGATAGGGCAGTAGACATGACTTCCTAAGGATAAAGGATATCAGCTTATTGTGGTCTCCCAATATATACCCAATGGTACGGGGAGCACAAGTCTGTACTGGCACTTGTCGTATCAAAGAGGAGGAATCATCCAACCTTCAATGAAAATGATAGTTACCAGGTTTTACGATGTCAGAACACGTCTCTAGCCTAGACTTCTAGATGTGTTGTGTTAGATTCCAAAGCGTTTTTATGTCCATTGAGGTTTATTTTAGAATTGATCTTGCTTAGAAGCTTTTCTTTCAAGGTTCATCGCATGATGTAGATGCGAAATTCCTAAATATGAAATCTAAAATGATAAACAGTCATTTATGTTCTTTTAGCAATGAAAATCCTAGCTACAAAGGAAAGATAACATTTTTTTTCTTTCAGCAGAGAGCATAGAGCAGACACTAAATGCACTTTCCTAAATCAAATTTCGTAAGCACTCAAAATGCAGATGCACATGCATGTATTTATTTTCCATTTCCTTAATGTGTGAATGAAAAAAGGAAAGCTAAGTACAGATCTAAACTATTTTATTTCAAAGCGACAGTACTAACAATTTTCTCTTTTCAAAACGAAAGGAAGACTAAGACGACACTTTTCGATTTCGAATTTAAAACTATTTTCGATGCTTGAAATACTAATAATTTCAAAATCAAGTACAATGACAAAAGTACAATCAACTATCTAGAAGAGGAAGACTTTACGACACTCTTCTTTTGATTCAGAATGACAATTACGACACTTGCATCAAAAATGATAGTTCGATTAGGCTACTTTTGACAAAGGAGGATTGCAAATGGTCGACAAATACACAAAAACATTTACAATTCCTAAGTGATGGAGGCTGAAATAATGTGAAGGAAGATGGTTACAGCAAGAAGGTACTGATCATGAACAACGAAACTACTGAATAAAGCTAAAAACAAAGAGAAAAAACCAAATTTTAGAGAAGAAAACGCATTTTACTCAATCATCGCACCTACAACATGTTGAGATTGCAACAAGATGATGGAGCTTAGTGAAAAAAGTCGCCTTCACTAAGTGGGCCCGCAGGCAAATTATGGCGCAAGTTCTATTTTTGATCACAGTGTGGATGATCACAGTGTGAGTGATCATAATGTGGGTGACCAAAGTGTGGGTGACCAAAGTGTGGGTGATCAAAGTCTATTTTTAGACTGGCTGTCAAAAATAGAAAAGTCAAATATTATTGTCTCATAATAATATTTGGACTATAAACTTGATCTTATTCTCTTGGAGCACTTCAGTTTGAGCTACAGATGTGGCCCATGCAGCTGTCAGAAGGAAGTACGCTTTTCTTATGAGTCAGTTGAGTTGTTGCATGCATGACTTCAGTTAGAACTCAATCAGTTGAGTTGTTGCATGCATGACTTCAGTTAGAACTCAATCAGTTGAGTTTGGTGGAGTTGATTGTGGAGTTGATGGAGTTGTGTTCAGTTTGACTTGGTTAAACTAGTTGTAGTTAGTCTAACTGCAGAGAGAGTAATGATGAGTTGTTAAAATAATTATGAAATCATAATACAACTATATAATACATCAGTTAACTCAGTTGCATGTCAGTGCATGTTCCGTTCAGCAGGGACAGGTGTTAGAGAATCATATTGCTATCAGTTGTGACTATAGTTGTGCATCAGATCTTGCACAATCAAAGGATTGAGTATGCCAATGAGTTTTCTCATGTATTTGCCCAGTTTGTAGCTTTTGCTCACATCTTACACATTGTGAGTGATTCTTTGGAGGTGAAATACGAGTTTGGTAGACCATTCTCATTCATTCTTGAGCAGGTATTGAGCAGTGGAGGCAGGCAAGCAGTGGAATAGATTTGGAGATTAGATCTTAGCTGTATTGTGTGTAATAGGTGGAGCTGGTACTAGATTGCTTGTGATAAGCATTGTACTTTGTAATGTTACATGGTCTTAATCATTAATATACAGATAGTGTGGGGTTTTTAGCGAGATGCTTTCCCCGGGTTACATACTGTGTTAATGTGTGAATGATCTTGATGTTTTATTGTTATTGATGCTGCTATATTGATGATCAACGTAGAGGAGCTTATGTATTGTGTATGTATTCCACAATAGTACATGATCAGGATAATCTCTGTTGAATATGTTTAAATTATTCAAAATTTCTACATGGTATCAGAGCTGTTGATCATCAGATCTACTATTCAGTAAGTGTTTACATTCTATTTCTTCAGGCAGAGTCTGTAATCGGGCTAGGTAGCCTCTGGATTCATCCTTCTTTTGGAAGGTGAGATATCCGGTGAATGCCCATACAGTCAATCTCTGTACGAGAAATATTGTGTTCTCATGAATATTAGATCCGAGGCGGTTGAGTTGGTTGCTGGTGGAATTCGAATTTGCAGCAGTGTTTTCTTGGTGACAACGCAGCAATGTCTTTCAACGGATTGCGATTGGAGTATGCTCTTGAGGGAAAATCAAACTATATTGCATGGAAGGAAAAGATGGAGGCAATATTGGATGATAACGGGCTGAAGGAGTTCATAGATACAGATATCCCAAAGGCTACTGATGCTGCTGAGGCGAAAGTTTGGCAAAAGAAGATCGCAAAATGTCGAAGGATTCTGTTGGAGGGCATGAAGGATCACATTGTGTCCAGCCTCCATGGAAAGGCTACTCCATATTTGATGTGGAAATCATTAACATAATTATTCCAAAGCAAGAGCGATCAGAGGAAGCTGGCGCTCAAAGATAAACTCAGAAACATCAAATGCAAGAAGGGTGACAGTATTCCCAAGTATCTCATGAAGTTCACTCAGTGTCGAGATGAGCTGGGAAGTGTGGGGGTTACTGTCGATGATGAGGACTTGGTGAGCTTGGCTCTCCTTGGTCTTCCGAAGAGTTGGCATTCCTATCAGGACTCTGTCAATGGTCGGGAGAAATTTCCAGGATGGCAAATACTATGGTCAGATCTTGTGCAGGAGGAGATCAGGCGGAGTACCAAGGACGGATCTTCGTCAAAGGGAGCTGATGAAGAGAATTGTGCTTTGGCTGACAAAGCAAAGAAAGGGAAGAGAAAGAAAGCTTCTCAGTCTGGTGCGAAAGGCAAGAAGCAGGATATGTCCAAGGTGAAGTGTTTTCACTGTCACCAGCACGGACACTATGCCACTAATTGTCCGCAGAAGAAGAAGAACAAGCAGGCTGCTGGATCTTCAGCAGGAGAGGCTCTAGCCTCACAGTTTGAGCTTGATTTTTCATTGATCGCATGCTTGGTTTCAAGTGTGATGGGATCAGTGTGGTTCTTGGATAGTGGTGCGTCTTTTCACATGACGGGAGATAGAGATTTGTTCTCTGATCTGGAGGACAAAGATCTTGGAGTGCACATCGAGATGGGCGATGATGGTAGATACAATGCGACCGATATCGGTACCATTTCCTTTGACAGGGAGTCTGGTAAACCCTTCGTATTGAAGGAAGTCATGCATGTTCCAGGATTGATGAAGAATCTCATCTCAGTGGCGATGTTAGAAGACAAGGGGTGTGATGTTGTTTTCAGCGAGGGAAAGGCTTTCCTCCGCAGCAAGACAACTGGTGAGACTCGTAACATAGGGGTTCGAGTGAGGAACCTTTATCAGTTGCATGTAGATGGATGCGCAACAATGGCGGGCAAGGCAGAAGGATTGGTGAGCCGGGATGATGGCGAGTTGTGGCACAAGAGATTGGGTCACCTTCACCATGGAGCCTTGAAGATACTGCAGCAGATCACTACAGGGCTTCCTAAAGGCACACTTGCGCAGTCAGATCAGTGCAAGGGGTGTACTTTAGGGAAGTTTGTGAAAGCCACCTTTCACGAGAAGGATAGTCGCGCCACGACGATCCTTGAGAGAATTCACACAGACGTGTGTGGACCTTTCTCAGTTGCTTCGACAGCAAAACACAGGTATTATGTGATTTTTGTTGATGATTTCTCTCGTAAGTGCTGGATCTTCTTCATGCAGAAGAAGAGCGAGACATATTCAAAGTTCTGTGAATTCAAAGCACTGGTCGAGAAGGAGTCGGGGAAGAAGGTGAAGGCTCTGAGGAGCGAAAATGGTGGTGAATACATCTCGGACGAGTTCAAGGATTTCTGCAAGGCAGAAGGGATTCGTAGAGAGCTCATAGCTCCCCATAACCCACAGTAGAACGGGGTAGCTGAGCGGAAGAACAGAACGATTGTGGGTGCTGCATGGGCAATGTTGCATGATCAGGGCCTACCCCTTAACTTGTGGGTGGAAGCATGCAATACAACAGTTTATGTGCAGAACCGTTGTCCTCATAGGATACTTGGCATGAGTACACCTGAGGAGACTTATTCTGGTAAGAAGCCTGATTTTTCTCATTTGAGGATTTTTGGTGCTAACATTTACATGCATGTGACAAAGGATGCCAGGAAGAAGTTGGAGCTGACCGCAGAGGTTGGGATATTTGTGGGGTACACTGATACGCCCCACAACTATCGTGTGTATTTGCCAGACAGTGGTAAAATTGTTGTGCGACGGGATATAAAATTTCACGAGGAGAAAGCCATGAAGTGTTCTCTTGAGAGGGAGCTACACTTGCATGCAGATGAGGAGCTATTAGTTCCTAAGGATGAGCTTCAGGACGTGGATCAGCCACAGGACGAGGTTCATGGAGTGGAAGAGACCACTCATGCAGCGCCAACCATCAGAGGGCGAAAGCGCTTGACAGAAGCTGAGCGACTAGCTCAAGATGCAGAGAAAGTTGTAGGACCACCTACAGCCCAACGCAGGCAGAGACAGTCACCTGATCGGTACACTGGATACATGGATTTGATGAGCAAGTGTGTTGTGACTGAGCCATCCTCTTTCGAGGAAGCTGTGGAGGATCCCGCATGGGTAGACGCCATGGTGGAAGAGTATGATTCTATTGTCAGAAACAGTGCATGGGAGATTTTTCCTAGACCGGAAGGGAAATCAGTGGTGGGTTCGAGATGGATCTACAAGGTCAAGCAGGCAGCTGACGGGAGTGTGGAGAAGTACAAGGCAAGATTTGTTGCCCGAGGCTTTTCACAAATAGAGGGGATCGATTATGAGGAGACCTTTGCACCTATCGCAAGTTATTCTTCCATACAGACGATTCTTACACTCTCAGCGCAGATGGGATGGCACATTCATCAGATGGATCTGAAGACTGTGTTCCTCAATGGAGTCATTGAGGAGGAGGTGTACATTGAGCAGCCCGAAGGCTTTGAGGTCTTCAGCAGCGAGTCACATGTGTGCAGGCTCAAGAGAGAGATGTATGGGTTGAAGCAAGCACCACGTGCTTGGTACACACGGATAGACAGCTATTTCACAGGACTTGGATTCTCCAAGAGCGAGGCGGATCCTAACCTATACCAGATTGTGGTGGAGAGTAAGTTGCTTATCATTGTACTGTATGTTGATGATTTCATTCTAACGGGTGATGAGTTGTTGATACTGTCATGCAAGAAGGATCTTGCTACAGAGTTTGAGATGAAGGACTTGGGCCTCCTTCACTATTTCCTAGGACTAGAAATATGGCAGCGCAGTGGTGGACTGTTTGTTTCTCAGGGCAAGTATGCTCGGGAGATACTGGAGAAGTTCAACATGCATGGCTGCAAGCCTGTTGATACTTCTCTTCCTGGAGGTTGGAGGAAGGAGGATGCCACTTCAGGAGAAGAAGTGGATGCCACTGTTTATCGACAGTTGGTGGGGTCGCTGATGTATTTGGTCAATACACGACCTGATATATGCTATGCAGTTAACCAGCTTTCACAAGCTATGGTTAAGCCTACCAAGATCTTCTGGAAGGCTGGCAAGCATGTATTACGCTACTTGAGAGGCACATCGGGATATGGTTTGTGGTACAGACAGGAGGATGAGGTGAAGCTATGTAGCTTCACGGATGCAGATTGGGTAGGGAGTCCAACGGACAGAAAGAGCACATCAGGAGGGGTCTTCAGTATTGGATCGACAACAATTTCTTGGTACAACAGAAGCAGAGATCCGTGGCACTCAGTTCAGCGGAGGCCGAGTATATGGCAGCAAGTTTGGCTGCATGCGAGGCTATATGGATGAGGAAGATCCTGGTTGGTTTGTTTGGTTCTCATTTGGATCCTACTGTGATTTACTGTGATAACTAGAGTTGCATTAAACTCTCGGCTAATCCTGTATTTCATGATAGATCTAAGCATATTGACATCAGGTACCATCATATCAGAGATTGTGTGCAGCGGAGGATCATGTTGCTTTCATACATTCCAACGGAGGATCAGGATGCTGATATTCTGATGAAGGCTCTCACCAGGAGCAAATTCGAGTACCACCGAGGTAGGATAGGGGTTGCTGATAATCCATATCTTGTCAAGAGGGAGTGTTGAGATTGCAACAAGATGATGGAGCTTAGTGAAAAGAGTCGCCTTCACTAAGTGGGCCCGCAGGAAAATTATGGCGCAAGTTCTAGTTTTGATCACAGTGTGGATGATCATAGTGTGAGTGATCACAATGTGGGTGACCAAAGTGTGGGTGACCAAGGTGTGGGTGATCAAAGTCTATTTTTAGACTGGCTGTCAAAAATAGAAAAGTCAAATATTATTGTCTCATAATAATATTTGGACTATAAACTTGATCTTATTCTCTTGGAGCACTTCAGTTTGAGCTACAGATGTGGCCCATGCAACTGTCAGAAGGAAGTACGCTTTTCTTATGAGTCAGTTGAGTTTTTGCATGCATGACTTTAGTTAGAACTCAATCAGTTGAGTTTGGTGGAGTTGATTGTGGAGTTGATGGAGTTGTGTTCAGTTTGACTTGGTTAAACTAGTTGTAGTTAGTCTAACTGCAGATAGACTAATGATGAGTTGTTAAACTAATTATTAACTCATAATACAACTATATAATACATCAGTTAACTCAGTTGCATGTCAGTGCATGTTCAGTTCAGCAGGGACAGGTGTTAGAGAATCAGATTGCTATCAGTTGTGACTATAGTTGTGCATTAGATCTTGCACAATCAAAGGATTGAGTATGCCAATGAGTTTTCTCATGTATTTGCCCAGTTTGTAGCTTCTGCTCACGTCTTACACATTGTGAGTGATTCTTTGGAGGTGAAATACAAGTTTGGTAGACCATTCTCATTCATTCTTGAGCAGGTATTGAGCAGTGGAGGCAGGCAAGCAGTGGAATAGATTTGGAGATCAGATCTTAGCTATATTGTGTGTAACAGGTGGAGCTGGTACTGGGTTGCTTGTGATAAGCATTGTACTTTGTAATGTTACATGGTCTCAATCATTAATATACAGATAGTGTGGGGTTTTTAGCGAGATGCTTTCCCCGGGTTACATACTGTGTTAATGTGTGAATGCTCTTGATGTTTTATTGTTATTGATGCTGCTATATTGATGATCAACGTAGAGGAGCTTATGTATTGTGTATGTATTCCGCAATAGTACATGATCAGGATAATCTCTGTTGAATATGTGTTAAATTATTCAAAATTTCTACACAACACAGGGAAACAGGGATGCATCTCACCTGCAACACACGGGAGGTGCGATGCATCTAGGTTTCATAGTTACAGACAGTGTGATGGGCCAAGGAGTGAAACTAAGCTTGGTTTTTTCTCAAAACTTGCAGCTAAGTTTAGTGATTTAGGCTGAGTAATGATGGACAATAAACACAAAGCATAAGGGTAGGATCTGATGAGGTTCTGAGCTACCACAAGGGCACTTAGGATGCTTTGTAAGTCAGATGTTTAGTTAATAAACCAACCCGGAGATTGACTAAAGCAACGTTTATCTACTTTGTAATTGCATAGCAAAGGCATTTCAAAGGCTAGCTAGCTAACTTCAGGCTCCGTCTGTAGTTTATAATAAACAAACAAAGCAAACTATTCATTCCCCAGTGGAGTCACCATTTTGTTTCAGGGAAAAATAGTGTCAATTCGAATTGCTAATCCCACTAATATGGGTAGCTATCTTAGAAACAAATAATGAAAGCTTTTCAAGAGTTCCTTTAAGTGTGATAGATGGAAGAGCAGAAAAGAGGACCAACCTGGACCTTCCACATTGATCCTAGCTTGATTTCTCCTTTCCTTGATAGAATTTGCCACTCCTCTCCTACTTGTCCCACTTCAAAGAGTACTTGTAGAGTCAAAGTAACGACAAACTATCAAAGCATCTCTATCTAAAACATCATGAACAATGCAAAATCAAAAACACATTGACCATACAATTACATTCATAAACAATAAGATTCACAAATACAAGATCATATGGAGGAAAACTCAAAGAACTTTATTAATAGTAATGTAATAGAGGATTATAACCCAACTATTTGATCTAGCATCATCCTCCTAGTTGTAGAAGCCATCTTCACCTCTAGAACAAGCAAATCACTCAATAATGCAATGTCTCTTCTCAGCAAACCAACAACACTTCCTTACAAAATACAAAATTCCAGCCTCCAGATCTCTCAGATGGGGGATCCGTTTATAGATTTCTTGCAAGGGTGTGAGTTAGCTCTGGGTTTTTTTATTAGTGTCATTTCACTGATAGTTCTTCGTTCCACTTGGAGATTTCATGATCTCTTACTCATCCCTGGGTGAATTCAGAGAGGCAAGTGTCACAGGAGAAGTTTTTGGAAGATTCCATGATCATCCACCTTTCAAATTGTCTCTTCCATTTGTCTATTCTCACTCATCGCACCCCATAGAAGGAAATTTGAGTATGCATCACACCTGGCCAGTTAGGCATTTAGTATGCATTGCACCTTGCCCATGGAGCAGTCTGTATGGTCCAGTTTTGGGCAGTTCTGAGTAGTTTTTTAGGTGGAACTTCTAAGCAATGATGTAATCAATTGACCATGATCCTTTAGGGTGTGAAGCAACACTTTTAGGGACTTAAGGAGCCCTTATTTTATGGACATATCAGTTTGGGGTTGTAGTGCCCAAATATGTCTATAACATCTGTGCTTCGCGGACTATTGCCGAAAGGGTCGGTAGTGCGAGATTTGTTTGGCTAAATCACTTCTGAACATGGGTCAGGCCCCAATAAGCCAAAAGTTATTCAACATCAAACCCTATCTGAGCCTAGCATACCTAGCCTATAATCTATTCCTTTTTGAGTCAATTCATTGGTTGTGTTCATAGAGAGAGCCCTCTATAGTTTCATAGGGCTAGCTACCAAACTGAAATCTTTTTCTATGGTTACCTCCATCGATCTCCTCTCAGCGTGGGACATTGTGGAGGATAACAATCCGTATGTATGCAAGTATGATAAGCTCTGAAGGATCAATGCATTAACCTCATATTTCTTTTGTTGAGCTCTTGCAAGCCTTTCCCATGTCTCAATTAGCTTATTATTATATGCCTTTCAACTTATGATTTTTTCCTTCAAACTTCTCAATGTATCTCCTATATCAGGAGAATACTCATCTCCTAGTTGTTCAACTAATCTGTAAGGAGAGTCATGTGAACTGTATTCCACCATTTTTCTCATCACCTTTGATCTTCTTCTTCCTACAAGCATACCATGTTAGAAAAACCAAATAGAAACATAATCAAACCATACCTTAGTGAAGTTCAGAGGAGGCTATCACATCTACACAAATGAGTCCATATTATCACAATACATATACATACATCATGACATCAACACCTCAACATCATGCATGATAACATAAAACTACAATTCAACCACATGCATGATAACCATAACCATCACAATGCATGCATAACAATATACTTTTATCCCATCCAATCCAAGTGTTTGAACCTAGAAGATTTGATACCACCTTATAACACCCAAACCCACATTTACCCACTTTTACAAGCTCTTCGGGATAAACACAAGATGATTGTTACTATGATATGACCTAACCTCCAAGTTCTAGTGATGGAAGTGGGGCCTACAAACCTACAACTTACTGACATCCTTAAGGTACTACAGACGACTTGTTAGTATGAAATTTCTTGGAAGGTGTACCAAAAACATCTCATTTAAGTCACTGGTGACAAGAGACCCTAACAACAATTTTTGGTTGCTTACACTTCATATCTATAATAATAAAATGAGAAAATCCTACAACAAAAAGAAATATGGGATCCAAGACAGAAAACAACAATATATATCCAATGTAATAACCCAATATGGAATGAATAATAATCTTTATTGATAACACCCGGTGAAGGAGATATACAAAAAGGGTCTATAAATCCCCCTCTGTGGGATGGGTCCTTTGATGTTCTTGATGCTTCAATAATCGATTCTCTCTCGCAATATGTGAAAAACCCCAAAAAATGTGTAGAACCCAAGTGGGAGCTCAAATGCAAGAAGATGATAGTGGTGACAATGATAATGATCACAGCGAATAATGAATGGAAAACCCTCTTATTTATAACAAAGTATTGGGTTGATCTCAAAAATGGAAAATAATAAAATAATATGGACCAAATCAAGATCTAACAATTAGGAATATTTTATTATATTTTTGTACAGAGGGAAAAGATATTCACACTGGTTAAATATATTTATTAAGAAATAATTAATAAATAAATGATTTATTAATTATTTCGCGAGGATAAAGAATGGTGTGAATTTGAAATAATTATTAAATAGTGATTTAACAATTATTCCAATAATAGAATTAAGGAATAATAAATAAATAGTAATTTATTTAATTGTTCCTAGGTGATTTCGTCAAATGTGACAAGAAATAATTATCAAATAATGATTTAATAATTATTCCTAGAGAAAATTAAACAAATAATGATTTATTCAATTATTCTCATAAGGGTTTTTAATTTTAATCGGGTTTTTTTAATTTTAATAAAAAATAATTTAATAAAAATGGTTTACTAAATTCTTTGTCATGGTGAATGTGATTTTACTATGGTAAAATTAACTCTTCATGGTGTATTTCGATCTTCTTAAGTAGAACTAGCTAGGTGATTAGTTTTTGGTGATAACACCACTCAGGAGCTTGCCAACCACCCTAGGTGATCAATCCCTGAGCTAGAACTCTTTTTCACAGGTTTTACACCCCAACCACACCCTTCGCACATTCTACATGCAGTTATGAGGCTCCAATCACACCCATAAGCCTACGTTCATGTGGTTATGACAAAACTCCCCTTGTTATGTACATGCAGTTGCAAGATCTATGCCACATTTTTAGGCAAGCCATATGAGAAAAATAAATTGTATTAACATATGAATAAAATAGCTTGTATTAACATATGAAAAATCCAACCAAGTCAGGGACTTCCACATAACACTTGACCATGTATTGGGATGAACCAAATCTTTCTTTCAACCAATCACCCCCATGCCATATTCCAAGCATGAATGTGGGATCTCATTGAATAAAATAAGAGATAACCAAATAAAGAATCCTCAGTTTAAACCACCTTCGCCCTCAAGCTAACGTGATCTCACCTAAACTGGTCCCAAGATCACAAAACCAAACCAAGCTTGGATGCATGATCTGAATGGAAAATGGCATCAACCCATGGTATTCACTCACCCATATTATTCATCCACCCATGGAATTTAGCCGTGGCATTGTAAGTGGCATCCATCCATGGTATTTATCCACCCATGGTATTGTAAGTGACATCCACCCATGGTATTCATTCACCCATGGTATTTGCCCATGATATTGTGACATCCACCCACGGTATTCATTCACCCATGGATTTGACCCATGGTATTGTGACATCCACCCATGGTATTCATTGACCCATGGTATTGTGACATCTACCCATGGTATTCATTCACCCATGGAATTGACCTGTGGTATTGTAACTGAAAAATAATATAAGTAACAAGTCGCATTTTGTAAAAGGACAGTTTGTCTGCCACAATGTGACTCTTACAATTATTCTCCATTTTAAGAAAAAAAATCTTTGTGGTTTTGTTTATTGGGCATTCTCATCTTTTTATTCTGGAGATTTTAGTTCTTCAGATCTTGGGGGCCTCCCCCACAAGATCCATTTCAAACTTTTAGATCTTGGGGGCCTCAATGGAAAATGGCATCCACCCATGGCATTTATCCATGGTATTGTAAGTGGCATCCACCCATGGTATTTATCCACCCATGGTATTATAAGTGACATCCACCCATGGTATTCATTCACCCATGGAATTGACTCGTAGTATCGGAGCAGGTTATGATTCCATGGGAATGAAGGTTTGATGGATATTTCAATTTCAAATTTTGCAACAATATTCAACAAACATCAGGCATGTGCTATGTCCTCCACATAGCACTTTCTTGGACCAAGCAGGAATATTTTTTATTTTTCATTTTTTATGCAGAATGTTTTTTTGGGCGGCGAGTTTGCATATCATATCTGAAATATTTGGTGGAATAATTACAAAAAAAAATAATAGATCTATATTCCTAGCAAAAAAGTACCAAAATTCAAAAAAAAATCGGCCTAATCGGAGTCTAGATGAAGGAGATATCACTGATTTAAAATCAAGTATGTTCTAGAAATTATTTCTGACGACAGCTAGTGGATGACGATTCTCCTATCATTTTCTAAAGTTTTGTGCAAAATTTCAAAACAAGGATTGTAGATCTGATATCCTCTTGAAAAATCACCCAATTTCAAAAAAAAAATGGGTCAAATCAGAGTTCGGATGTGGGAGATATCATTGATTTAAAATCAACTATTTTTTCAGAACTTTTGTGATGGTGGAAATAATTGCAGGGCGAATATGAGATTCTAGAGTGTCCAGATAAGGATTTCCATCACATGGGAAGATTCAAAATGGTCGTTCTTCTTCCAAAAACAAGTTGTAATAAATATTCTAAGTTATATTCACTGAGTTATGTCCATTTTAATTCTAGAGCAGCATTCAGAGCGGGTTCCTGTTGGAGACGTGCCCTCCCACCCCACTTTAGTAGGCACCTGCTTCACATTCATTAGTTTCAGCATTGTAGCATTTAGCTTGGGTTATTTGGATACGTGCCCTCCCACCCTAGGCTATGTAGGCACCTGCTACTTCATCAACAACCAACATCACGGTTATGGGTCAACCACACAAAATCCTAGTCATCGAAGTCCATTTGCTAGGCCACACACTGTTAGTATCATAGTTGGTCACAATCATTACAGGGTATCTCTATCCTCGGATCTTCATTTGTCATGATTATGGGTTATCCACAAAACCACACTTCATCTAAGTCCATTTGCTAGGCCGCACACTGTCAGTATCACAGTTGGTCACAAGCATTACAGGGTATCTCTATCCTCGGGTCTTCGTTCGTCATGGTTATGGCTCATCCACAAACCCACACTTCATCGAAGTCCATTTACTAGCATGCACACTATCAGAATCACAGTTGGTCACAAGCATTATAGGGTTTCTCTATCCTCGAATCTTCGTTCATCATGGTTATGGGTTAACCACATAAAACCATTATCTTCAGTGGCTCTTCATATTCAACAAAGGCTTCACCGGAGGGAACTTTACGCAATGGGGACCATTGCTTCTTAAGGAGGGAGGAATGAATCGAATGGAAAATGGTATCAACCCATCGTTTTCCTCCACCCATATTATTCATCCACCCATGGAATTTAGCCATGGTATTGTAAGTGGGATCCACCCATGGGATTGTAAGTAACATCCACCCATGGTATTCATTCACCCATGGTATTTTCCCATGGTATTGTGACATCCACCCATGGTATTCATTCACCCATGGAATTGACCCGTGGTATTGTAACATCCACCCATGGTATTCATTCACCCATGGAATTGACCCATAGTATTGTGACATCCACCCATGGTATTCATTCACCCATGGAATTGACCCGTGGTATTGTAACTAAAAAATACATATATGAAGAATTGAAATTACCAGAATAAAAAGAGGAGAATGCCCAATAAACAAAACCACAACAAATTTTTTTTATTCAAATGGAGATTAACTGTAAGAGCTACATTGTGGCATACAAACTATCCTTTTACAAAATGCGACTTGTTACTTATAGTATTTTTCATTTACAATACCACAGGTCAATTCCATGGGTGAATGAATAACATGGGTGGATGTCACAATAACATGGGACAATTTTGTGGGTGAATGAATACCACGGGTCGATGTCACAATACCATGGGTCAATTCCATGGGTGAATGAATACCATGGGTGGATGTCACAATACCATGGGAAAATACCATGGGTGAATGAATACCATGGGTGGATGTCACTTACAATACCATGGGTAGATAAATAACATGGGTGGATGCCACTTACAATACCATGGCTAAATTCCATGGGTGGATGAATACCATGGGTTGATGCCATTTTCCATTCAGATCAACGCCTTAGAATTTCTTCACCATACCTTGAGGAATTTTCCTGTCTCCACCCACCTATCGAGGGATTCCTAGAGAAAACCATCTTCACCCCCAACCCTTGGGATTATCCTGAGGCTACCTCACCCAGTTCTAAAACCTTTTGTCAATCCAAAGCTCAACCAAGAATGAATCCCACCACACCATGGCTATCCAATAAATGGAAAGGAAAGGTTGAAGCAATTGTCAAACTAGGGAAAACCCATGCCAATGATAGCAAATGAACCAAATAAACAAATGCATGTACCATGCATTCACATCCTAGCAAGAAAATCACACATGCAACCTGTATCCTTCAAAATCTTCTTGCTAAAGCTATTGATCCAATATTCTCCTTTCTTTCCTTCACTTTCCTTTGCTTGCCCATTTCCTTCCCTTGCTTGCTTGCTTGTTTTTCTCCAAATCCAAGTGATTGCTAAAGTGCTCCAAGAATTCTCTAAGTGTGCAAGAGTGTAAGAGAGTGTAAGGAGAGAACCAAAGTTGAACTGAAAAAAGTTTTGCATTGTTTCTCTGATGCCTTTTTATCATTGATGTCCCCTTTTTTCCTTCATTTTCCTTCATTTTCCTTTAGTTTTCCTCTAATTTCCCTTACATGCAAATTTATGTCTCTTCATCTTCATTTTCTCTTATTGTCCTTTATTATCATAATTAAATGCCCATTTATAGCCTCTTTTCATTTTCCAATGCCTTTTCCAATTTCCATAGCTCTTATTAAACCACAATTGATGCCCACTACATTGTTTGGCCAAAATTCAGCTTGGAATATGTGTCATGTGGTAGTGTTTTTGTGGCAGTGGTGTACCAAAAGACACTCCCTTAGCAGTTGGTTATTCCTTGAAAAGGAATACAAACATAGTTGGTGTTGTTAGTGAACAGACTTAGATAAACAAAGCATTAGAAATAGTGAAAACAATGGATATACGAATATAAACTAAAATAAAGAGATAAATATACAAACAATGCTCAATGGAGAAAACAAGTCAACAAAATAATGGAAAAATCTTCATTTATTGACTA
Source organism: Pinus tabuliformis (assembly GCA_031772625.1). Classification (NCBI taxonomy): domain Eukaryota; kingdom Viridiplantae; phylum Streptophyta; class Pinopsida; order Pinales; family Pinaceae; genus Pinus; species Pinus tabuliformis. The sequence goes on from CM062816.1 coordinate 1,951,091,081, forward strand.
CTGGTAGTAGAAGTTGAATACAATAGCTGAATACTAAACATCTGAAGATAATTCTTTGAGCTATGGTGCTAAAACATCCTCAGCAATGAGGTTCCTTTCCTCAATCTCTTTGGAAGCTTCTCCTCTCTCTCAAAGGATTATGAAGACTCTCTCAATGGTGGACTCTTCTCCTCTCACTAAGATGATGGATTTCTTAGAAGAAATATGGCCAACATTATAGTGCTATCACTTTCTTTGCTTCAACAATGAAATGTTGGGTTTCTCTTATAGCAATTTGGCCAGCATAACATTGTCTCATATTTTGGTCCTCCCATGGCCTGCTTATATATATTTTTTGTCGATTCAGCCATTTTCTCGACCGTGCGACTTTTGAAGGAAATACCGTGTGGTACACGGCTATCAAAGAAACATTCACGCACACTTCAATTTTGTAAACTCCATAAAGTTTGTACATTAGGAGAATTTATTTTTTTTGAACTTCACCATGTCTTCAGCTAGAAAATATTTACTTGTGCATTCTATTGGATGACTTTTAGTGTCTTTTGGATTGTACAAACATGTGTACGATTTTCTGGTGTTAACAATTTCCTCCTGATGTATCAAGTTAGGAGAAAACATATAGCTAAAATACATCACTTTTTTTGTTCTAACAGAAAATCTGATTAACTTCTTGAGAGAGAGGATAACTTCTTTCGGAGATGAGTAGGGAAACCCCTTAATTGAGTATAAAGGATGAGCATGCTTTGAAGAACACTTAAAAATTAAAAAGTTTCTATATGAGGTAGATATGTCCCATGCTCTTTATGATGTCTAGTGACAAATTATTACAGTTGGACAGGAAATGGTTCTATCTAGTCAACAGTGTGGTGGTTGACCTGTTGATGGCTAATGATGATAATTGTTGATGCCCTCAAGGGCATTTTCTTTGATAAATACACTGAATCTAGTTTCCTCATGCATAAGAAAGGTGAAGCATTGCTGAATGAGGTGTTTCATGTAGGTTTTAACCCCATACATAAATTACATGCATACAAATTCTAAAACACATAAAATAAACAATAGCATGAGCATAACACATAAAACACATATACCTAAAGATTTTCCCCTAGATCCCAAAACTGGGACTACCAGCGTGATTTTTCATTATGTTCCTTTCAATGTTACAATACATATTTATACATGCCAAAGCATCCAATACCATGGACTGAAAACCATCGTGCCCAAAACCATGTGGGAAAACCATGCACAAAACCATAGGTAGGTCCACCCACCTAATATAGGGCAGCTAGTTGTGGAAATAATATAACACAACCCAACATTCTCCCACTTGTTTTTTCTTTCCACAAGGGGCCACATGAGAGCTTAGTCATTTATCCAGCCCTGCGATGCCCATTGTTGCTCTACACCAAAAGAACTTCTCTAAGCTCACAGATTTTGTCAATGCATCTGCAGTATTCTTTAAAGTGTCCACCTTTACCAGCAACACCTTTCTGTCTCCTATCATATCCCTCACAAAGTGATACTGAACATCAAGGTGCTTTGTATTTGAATGGTAAGCAGGGTTCTTTTCCAAGAAAATTTCACTTTGGTTGTCATAATCTATCCTTATAGCTCCTTGCACTAACCCCATACTTGAACACAATATCTACAACCAAACTGCTTCCTTTCTTGCATGAGTGGCTGCCATGTATTCTGCCTCTGTAGTTAATAATTCCACTACAAATTGTTTATTACTCATCCAACTAACTGCATGTCCAAATAGGTTAAACACATAACCACTTGTAGATCTTCTCTAATATAGATATCCAGCCTAGTGTGCATCAACAAGGCCACGGATATCCAAAACTCTATCCAATCCTGGTCTTCCTTGGTAACACAAACCATAATCACTAGTGCCATGCAAATACCTGAAAATCGGCTTCATTTTTGTCCAATGCTCCTTTCCTGGTTTTGACATAAACATGCTCAATACTCCCACTGCATGTTCAATGTCTGGTCTAGTACAGACCATCGCATACATCAGGCTACTGACTGCACTTGCATATGGAACACGGGACATGTCCTCTTCCTCTTCTTGGGTCTTGGGACACTGTTTAGTAGATAACTTTACACCATCAAGAATAGGAACCTTCACCATTTACTATCCTGCATATTAAACCTCTACAGTATTTTCTCAACATACTTCCTCTAGTTTAACCAAAGCTTCCTCTTTGCTCGATCTCTTTTAATTTCCATGCCCAAAATATAGTTTGTAGCACCAAGATCTTTCATGTCGAATTTGGAGGAAAATTGGGTCTTCAAATCCTAGTTAATTTCTTTGTCATTTCCAACTAGCAACATATCATCCACATACGAGACCAGATAAATAACACAGTCACCAATTAATTTAAAATACACACAGTGATCTTCATTGCTTCTGGTGAAGCCAAGTCCCCATACAAATGTATCAAATTTCTGATACCACATCCTTGGTGACTGTTTTAACCCATACATAGACTTTTTTAACTTGCATACTAGTTCTTTCTTACCCTTCACTACAAAACCTCTAGGTTGCTTCATGTAGATCTCTTCTTCCAGTTCCCCGTGAAGAAATGTTGTCTTCACATCCATCTATTCTACCTCAAAATCAAAAGTAGCAACAACAGATAACAATAATCTAATAGAAGCTACCTTGGCAACAGGAGAAGAAATATCATCAAAATCAATTCTCGGTACTTGGGAATAACCTTTTGCTACCAACCAAGATTTGTATTTCTCCACCTTTCCTTCTGCATTTGTCTTCTTCTTGAACACCCATTTTCTTCCAATGGGTTTCCTTATAGCCGGCAACTCCACCAGATCCCAAGCCTCATTTTTGTGCAAAGATGCCATTTCATCAACCATGGCCTCTTTCCAGAGTTTTCCATCCTATGAATCTATTGTTTCCTTCATAGTTCTGGAATCATCATCAGTAATAGATAAAGAAAAATTTGAACAGAAAGCAGATGGACTATACCTTTATGGCTACCTTCTTTCTCGAACTGATCTTCTCACACTCGGAGTTTGTGGCTCTTCATCTTTTGATTCCTTTTATGTTGTAAAGTTTGATTCTTCCCCCTTAAGCTCAAACTCCATCTTCTCAAGTTCCTTTGGTTGGACTTCAGATTTAATAACATCTTTCACCTCTCTGAACACCACATCTCGGTTGTACACAACCTTCCTTGTTACTGGGTTCCAAAGATTATAACCATTTAAAACATCCTTATACCCAATAAAGATGCACTTTTCAGATTTACTATCCAACTTGGTTATTTTCTCCTTTGGAACATGCACATATGCATCACATCCAAATACCCTTAGATGTGAAAGAGAGGGTTTCTTACCAGTCAATACCTCTTGTGGAGTCTTATCGTACAACTTTGATGAAGGTGATCTATTGACCAGGTAACATGTTGTCTCCACCGCCTCCACCTAGAATTCTTGTCCTAACCCAACACCACTGAGCATGCTTCTTTCCCTTTCCATCAACGTCTTGTTCATTATTTTTGCAACTCCATTTTACTTAGGTGTGTATGGAGTAGTATTCTACCATGCTATACCACACTTCTTACAGATTTATTCAAATTCCTTGTTGCAAAATTCTCCACTGTTATTTGTCCTTAACACCTTAATCCTTTTCTCTGTCTAGTTTTCCACCAGAGCCTAAAAATTTTTAAACCTGTCAAAGAATTCAGATTTCTTCTTGAGGAAATATATCCATGTATTCCTTGAGAAGTCATCTATAAATGATACATAGTACACAGACTTACCCAGTGATGGAACCTTCACAGATCCAAACACATCACTGTGCAAAAGCTCTAATATCTGTTTTTCCCTTTTACCACAAGAGGGGAAACTCACCCAATTTTGCTTCCCATATACACAATTTTCACAAAAGTCAAAACCCAAAGAGATATTAGTCATACCTTCTACCATAACTTTACAATGAAGTACTCGAAGGCCCTTCTCTCCAATATGTCCAAGCCTTTGATGCCATAGCATAGTCTTTTCTCCAGAGACCGCTAGATTTCCTGCTCCACTTTGAGGAACCACAGAACTGTTGCACCCATCAATAACATTTCTAACTTGCATCTTGTACAGAGTTCCAGTCCAAACTCCCTGCATCAATACCAGTGCTCCCCAAACAATCTTCCAGGTATCCTTCTCGAACACTATTTTTACACCTGCATCACCCAACTTGCTTACATAAATCAGATTTCTGGCTAATGTAGGAATATGCAAAACACTTGAAAGTGTTATAATCCTTCCACCTTGCAACTTCAACTTGAATTTTCCATGACCAACAATTCTAGCCTTCCTGTCATCCCCCAAGAAGACACCACCACCATCATATTTCTCATACTTGTAGAACCACTCTTTATGGGGAGTGAAGTGAAAGGATGCACCTGGGTCAATCAACCATGCCTCATGATCTAATTGTGTACTTGAAGAAGCCAAGTACACATCCCCACCTTCATCTGAGGTGGTTTTCACCTATGCAGAAGGAGAATAATTAGATCCCTTTACTTTGTCAAGATCTTTAGAATTACAGTCCCTTTTGTAGTGCCCTTTCTTTCTGCATTTCCAACACACCAACTTTACATGTTTTCCTGGAGATTTAGATCTCCCATTCAATGAGTTATTTTTGTTTCTATTCTGGCAATGTCCTCGTATAGACAAGGCATCACCATTCTGGCTTTCCATATTTTTTCGTCTCATCTCCTTCGTCAGCAAGGATGAGACTATTTCATCAAACTGCAAGGTAGTTGCATTGCTACTTATTGCAATAACCAAACTATCCCACAAATCTAGTGGAGAACACAATAACATAATGCATTTATCTTCATCTGAAATTTTAATATCAATAGATAATAACTAACTTACCACAGTATTAAATGCATTTAGATGCTCTGTCACTAAGACTCCATCTTTCATCCTCAGGTTATACAACTTTTTAGTAGGAACAATTTATTCACTAGAGACTTGGATTGGTACAAAGTCCCTTGTCCCACAAAGTCTTCACCATAGCTTCCCCTAATACATTCAGCAATATTGAATCTGAGACACACAATCATATTGTTCTCTTTGCCTTCCGATCCAACTTCTTCCATCCTTCATTGGACACTCCCGTTGGTTTAGTACCCAGATATATCACGATCCACTGATCTTTGTCCACCAGTAGATCCGCCATCTTGAGTTTCCACAACTCAAAACTTTGACCATTAAATTTATCGATCTCTATCTTTCTATTGCTCGCCATCTTCTTTCACCACTAGAATCGATCCCGCAGATCTCACACTGAACAGGGTCTACAACAGGCCCGAGCGAAACACCTCAACAACAAAGGCATCTCCTTGAAGTCAAAACAACTCTAATACCAAATGTAGGTTTTAACTCCGTACATAAATTATGTGTATACGAATTCTAAAACGCAGAAAATAAACAATAGCATGAGTATAACACATAAAACACATATACCTAGAGATTTTCGCCTGGATCCGAAAACCGAGAGTACCAGCTTGATTTTTCATTATCTTCCTTTCAATGTTACAATACATATTTATACATGCCGAAGCATCCAATACCATGGACCGAAAACCATTGTGCCCAAAACCATGTGTGAAAACCATGCACAAAACCATAGGTAGGTCTGCCCACCTAATATAGGGTCCAAATTTTTTTTCCCCTAGGCACTACCTTGGACCCTGTAGAGGGGGACTACATGCCCCCCTCAAACCCCCGGTCACCCCCCTACTACGGTATGGATGGGTCTTCGACTTTGGGTACCTCCCTCATATCATGATGTAGGCACTGTTGCATGAGGTCTTCGAATATATGAAAGAACTGCAATTGTCATTAAGTACAGTACCACCTTGGCATGAAAACTTGTGTTGGTGTTAAATGTTAGGGGGACCAATGACATCAGTGGGAAATAGTGATTCCCATTATGCCACCCGAGGATATCCCTTCAAGGGGGGAGTATCCAAGGTACTTCCTTGATCCCGAAATATGAGTGTTGAAGTCGATAGGAAAGAAGCATCAACTGCCTGAAATGTTGATTCGGGGAATCAATATAAGGTGAAACTAGACTGTAATATTGTGGGTCAAAAAAGGCATGATAATGAAGGCTGACGATATGAATGGATATGGCCAACTAGCGTAAGGTCAGAGCTATAATGAAAATGGTGGTGGCCAAAACACTTTTTCTACTATTGATGGCGCCAGAATTGGTAGGATTTCTGGGGTAGGTGTAAGTATGTTCTGACTAGCACAAAAAGGGTAAATGAATGTGGATGATTTGCGAGCTCCAACCAAGGGTGACTATAAATTTCCACCAAGTAAAATGACATGAAAATATGGGTGGGAAACATTTTCATAAAAATATCTTTGTACACTTTCCAAAAGAATATAATGTGGTTTTGGATGTATATACATGGAGACGAGTGCCCCATGAGAATGGTGACCTATATGGAGGTCTGGTGTTTTTGCTGAGGGTGAGGGCCCCATTGGGTGGTCTCCATGATCTGAAAATGGGGCTCTTAGGCTTCTTGCCTAGCTTACAAGAACCTCTCCCACTTCCAAAGCTTGAATTTTCCCAAGTCTATTTGATTAACCAATGCGGAATTAAGAAATGCTTGAAAATATGGGTGTATGCTTGTATTTGTTTAAACTAATTATGTGTTGTAAATTAATGTGCTAAAATTGATATATAAATGCATATAACAGTAAATAAAGCAGCAGAGATAATGCAGCAATAAAGAAGACGCATAAACAACAATATTAATTTGGAGTTCACCCACAACTCTTGGGCTACGTCTCCGTGAGCTCTAGTTAATTCAACTAGGCTCTCTGGGATTATGATGTAAGTCTTTTACAAGCTCTTTGGCTCAACTCCTACTATTATACACATAAACAATGGGTTTAGACACCATTTTATCCCTTCGGCTATTGAAGCTCTGGCTCTTGGCTCTCTGGCTCTTGGTTCTGGCTCTTGGCTCTGACTCTAGCTCTTTGGCTCTTAGTTCTAGCTCTTGGCTCTGACTCTTCAGCTCTTGGCTCCTCAGCTCTAGCTTCTCTGGCTCTCTATCAAAAAAAAGTCCTCTTGGCTTTTCACTTGGCTTCCAAGTGACCCCGTAGGCTGCTCTTTTTCTTTTGCTCTGTCTCAGCACTGCCCGCTTGTGCTCGGCTTCAGCAACTCAACCACCCTCAACAATTTAGCAGCTCTATGCAGTAGCTCTTTGGCTCTCTATCACTCTGCTCTCTCGGTTCTCTACTGCTACTACTTTCATCATTTAGCAACAAACAATAACTTGGCCACTGTTCAACAACCCAGTACCCCTGTGTCTTTGACATTCATGGCTTAAAAGCCAAATCGTGCTCCCTTTTGGTTTTCCCTTTCAGGCTTTCTATCTTCCTGCCACAGTCTGCTCGAATCCTTCTTTGGTATTCAATAATCATTGCCTAACACACTCAGGGGAGGTGGCCACCTGTTTTTGCAACGGATGAGGGTTGTGAAAACAAAGGAAAATCTGCATAAAACACAATGTATCAGACTTCAAACTTTCATAACTATGCCCTATTCTTCCATCGAGTCCGCCTATGGGTCGTTATAGCATGTCATAAGGCTTGCTCCATGGGTTTCCCATTTCTATTTTTAAAATGCATTAAAACATGGAAAATAATGCAAATATGGCTTTGGCGGATTTCAAATGTTATCCATTTTCATTCCCGAACCCTTTCGGCTCTGGTTTACATCTCATCACGCTTCCCTTCACTTTTCTTTTATTAAATGAAATATGTGAAAATGCATATAAAACGGCCTTTTGGAAAAATTCAATATATATCCAATGATGTTTACCGCCCCGTCGGGTCCGGCTATTACATCGCATAGATAATACATAACATATCAGCCCCACTCTACTATAATGTGCCGACTGCGATCCGCCAATTGCATATCACATGTCGGCATTATCGAATTATAAATGGCCCTTGTTATCATGTGATTCAATTGCTGATTGCATCAGCACATTTCTATCACATATGTAAATGGCTCTGGGTCCTTTCAACATTCAATGAAACATTGCGATGCGATATTGCAGAGATCACATATTGCAATTGCTTAAGGCTTAAGGTCTAGCCCTTTGAAATAATTGTGATGCGATATTTACTCTTTGAAAAATCAAACAGGGCCACGTGGCCCAATCCCAACCTACCATGTGTCAGCTATGGATTGGCCCGTGAACCTATACTAAAATCAAAATTTTCAATATAGTTCAAAATTTAATGAAATTGCCTCCTTTTCCAAGGACATTGGGCAATTTTCATTTTACAATAAATCCTTCATCCGGAGTCTGTTTTTGCCCATTCAAGTTGCATTGGATTCAAAATGAGGAGATCTCTGCAATGAGACTATTTCTGAGAGTAGCATGTGATTTTTATTTTCCTCTAATTTACAAAGGATTTGTGCCATTTGGCACCTTTCACCTCTTGCATGAAGTCTTTTAGACTTAGAGGTTTATCTAGGATCCATTTTTTGATCACGCCTTCCCACTAAAAGAACTTTTGGTCTCTAAAAGACTGATATACTGATCTGAATAGTAAATGAGAGTGACTCACCCTCTTCTTTCAACCTCCCTACAATTATCTTTGCATAGTGCCTATGAACCAAAGTTTCTAACCACTTCCCTTCTTGGATGGGCTAGTCTTCCTCGGAAGAAATGTCTTCCTCCTTGCCTTCCTGCAGAACTTCTACTAAAATGGTAATATAAGGTATTTTGAGCTTCTTTGCCTTGATCATTGATCCAAGGTGGCTCAACAAATGTGAAGTACATCTGCTCCACAAAACTTTCATTTGTACCTATTTGACAAGTTGCCAACAACAACTGTTAACAACAACAGGCATACAGACAACAACTGGATGGACTAACTCCTACTTCAACAAAAGAAATAGATTTTTACATCTTGTGAACACCTCCATGTCCTACATCTACATACAAATGATGGACTAAATAACAAGGCCACAAAACAAGCCTTTAAACAAATGACCCTTCAAGTCAAGCACATAGAAAAAGACCATTAGGACTCTTTTTCCAAAAGATGAAAATTTCATCTTTATCTCCATTTGGAGACCAAGTTAACTTATTTCAAGTCAACATGGCATCACATGTGTGTCAAAGAAATCAACCCTGTAAGTTAATTACACATACATGTTCAAAAACAAGGAAATCATCAACATCCCTGTGCTCATGCATCTCTAGCTCATGCATGCATTTCATCCTTCAACTTTCACTTAAGCACACTGTACTTTTGAAGGTGAAATGAAATATAATGTAGATGCATCAATAGACATGCAATCTCAATCAGATAAGAACACTAACCATTCCTTACCAATCCCTTTCAAAGGTACTACCCTTGCCTGCACATCAGCATCAACATGCGAATCATTTTGAGACACATCATTCATGGAATCTTCACTTCCATTTCTGCCATCTTCTCTTTCCGCTTTCTTCATCTTTGTTGGAAACATTGTTGGATTCAGTGTCCAACACTTTGCAGCAAGATGTCCTTGCTTATGGCAATAAGTGCACTGCATGTGCATCCTCTTGATAGCATGATTTTCCTTGTCCAATGGACCTTTGGCTATTTGCTTCTTTTCCTTCTTCTACTTCCTATATGCGGCCATTCTCTTCCAACATCTAGAAACATCATGGTTATCCAAACCACAAAAGGAACATGCAATTATTTTCCCATACATATGTGAAAATTTATTATACTTTGTAAAATCAAAAGGAATATAATTAGAACCAGATTTATACCTACCTCTTTCACCTTTATTGCCTTCATGAGGAGGTGAAGCAAATGAAGAAGTGGCTCCCTTTGGAACACCATCAAACTCTTCAAGGCTATTAGAGTCCCCCCAAATCTCTGGTTCAAGTGTGTGCTTTTGGATTCTTGCATCCTGCAATTGATGTTTCAAGCTATTGTATTCCTCTTGGATACAACCTTTACACTTCTGAGGTAAAGGACATGAAATGAAACTCCTTCTTGGGACTGTTTCAATGGCTTTCATAGTAGCTTTGGAACATTGTCCATAGCCAAGACCCAAATATTTAGGCCTTTCCTCAACCATTATTGGTTCAACAATACCTTGTGCATGCTTTTCCAAGCCCTTTCCTTCATAGCCCATCTTGGACATTAGCTTGGAACCTATGCCTTTAGTATGTTTCTCAAAAGAACCAATACAAGCATTCCAGAAGAATTTGAAGACAAACTAGAATGGCTTATCTCTTGTTCAAGCTAGTACTTGACTAAGGCTTATTGGGCAACAAAGAGTCGTTTTTCCAACTCATGCATCCTTTTCAGGTTCATATTTGCAATATGAAGTTACCTCTCCATTTCCTGCAATTTGTCAGCAAGCAACTGCTGCTCTTCCTTCATGGAATTCAACTACTTTCTAAGCATATTGCTCTTCCTTCCATCCTCATACATTTCTCTCACCATATCCTTCATGGTGGAGAATTCTTGCCTCATGTCTTCATCGAGGAATCTTGTGAAGAATGCATAATATGAGGACCCACTTGTAGAAGTTGTCATTATGCCAATGAACAAAAAAACTTCAACAAGATAATTAAAGAGCTTATTTAAGCAACCTCTTGCAACAAACCTCTTGTGCTTTGGATTGCCTTGAGGTCCTTTGGGATAGAAGAATGCCTTTAGCCCTTCTCCTTCTTGTCCTTCCTGGACTAAGATATCAATAGCCTTCCCTTCACCTTTGCAAACTCAACAAATAGTCAATCTGAAAACAAGCATACAATCAGCCTCTTGTTGTTCAAACACCTTTCAGACAAGCAGTCTTTACTCTGTCAATCAAGCATTCTGATATAATCCTTCCTTGAAGGTGTGGTTAATAAATCTTAAGCTCTGATACCACCTGATCTGAAAATGGGGCTCTTAGGCTTCTTGTCTAGCTTACAAGAACCTCTCCCACTTCCAAAGCTTGAATTCTCCCAAGTCTATTTGATTAACCAATGTGGAATTAAGAAATGCTTGAAAATATAGGTGTATGCTTGTATTTGTTTAAATTGATTATGTGTTGTAAATTAATGTGCTAAAACTGATATATAAATGCATATAACAGTAAATAAAGCAGCAGAGATAATGCAGCAATAAAGAAGACACATAAACAACAATATTAATTTGGAGTTCACCCACAACTCTTGGGCTACATCTCCATGAGCTCTAGTTAATTCAACTAGGCTCTCTGGGATTATGATGTAAGCCTTTTATAAGCTCTTTGGCTCAACTCTTGTTGTTCTACACATAAAGAGTCGGTTTAGACACCATTTTATCCCTTTGGCTCTTGAAGCTCTGACTCTTGGCTCTCTGGCTCTTAGTTCTGGCTCTTGGCTTTGACTCTGGCTCTTTGGCTCTTGGTTCTAGCTCTTGGCTCTGACTCTTCAGCTCTTGGCTCCTCATCTCTAGCTTCTCTGGCTCTCTATCAGAAAAATAGTCCTCTTGGCTTTTCACTTGGCTTCCAAGTGACCCCGTAGGCTGCTCTTTTTCTTCCGCTCTATCTTAGCACTACCCACTCGTGCTCGGCTTCAGCAACTTGGCCACCATTAACAATTTAGCAGCTCTACACAGTAGCTCTTTGGTTCTTTATCACTCTACTCTCTTGGTTCTCTAGTGCTACTACTTTCAGCATTCAGCAACAAACAATAACTTGGCCACCGTTCAACAACCCAGTAGCCCTGTGGCTTTGACATTCATGGCTTAAAATCCAAATCGCACTACCTGTTGGTTTTCCCTTTCGGGCTTTCTATCTTCCTACCACAGTCTGCTCGAATCCCTTCTTTGGTGTTTAATAATCATTGCATAACACTCTCAGGGGAGGTTGCCACCTGTTCTGCAACGGATGAGGGAAATCAGCGCTTGCATCCTTAGTAACAGTCGTTCTCTATTTTACACAGAGAACGTTGTGAAAACACAGGAAAATCTGCATAAAACACAATGTATCGGACTTCAAAATTTCATAACTATGCCCTATTCTTCCATCGAGTCCACCTATAGGTCGTTATCGCATGTCGTAAGGCTTGCTCCATGGGTTTCCCCTTTGTATTTTTAAAATACATTAAAATGTGGAAAATAATGCAAATATGGCTTTGGCAGATTTCAAATGTTATCCATTTTCATTCCTGAACCCTTTCGGGTTCGGTTTGTGTCTCATTGCGCTTCCCTTCACTTTTCGTTTATTAAATGAAATATGTGAAAATGCATATAAAACAGCCTTTTGACGGACTTCAATATAAATCCAATGATGTTTACCGCCTCGTCGGGTCTGACCATCGCATCGCATATATAATACATAACCTATTGGCCCCGCTCCATTGTCATGTGCTGACTGTGATCTGCCGATTGCATATCATTTCGCATATTGCATGTTGGCATTATCACATTATAAATAACCCTTGTTTTCGTGTGATTTGATTGCCGATCACATTGGCGTATCGCTATCGCATATGTAAATGGCCTGGGGTCCTTTCAACATTCAATGAAACATTGCGATGTGATATTGCAGCGATCGCATATCGCAATCGCTTGAGGCTTAAGGTCCGGCCCTTTGAAATAATTGCGATGCGATATTTCCTCTTTGACCAATCAAACAAGGCCACGAGGCACAATCCCATCCTGCCATGTGTCAGCTGTGGATTGGCCCATGAGCCTATACTAAAATCAAAATTTTCAATATAGTTCAAAGCTTAATGAAATTGCCTCATTTTCCAAGGACATTGGGCAATTTTCATTTTAAAATAACTCCATCCGGAGTCTGTTTTCACCCATTCAAGTTGCATTGCATTCAAAATGAGGAGATCTCTACAATGAGAATATTTCTAAGAGCAGCCTGCGATTTTGATTTTCCTCTGATTTACAAAGGATTTGTGCCATTTGGCACCTTTCACCTCTTGCATGAAGTCTTTTAGACTTAGAGGTTTATCCAGGATCCATTTTTGGATCACTCCATGTTGTGTTGGTGAGGTGGATGAAGTGAGGAAAATGGTATATTTTAATATGGGTAAATGGTAGGCCAAATGTAGAATATGGTGGCGTGTCCATCTGGATCCATCACAACATTCAATGGGTGGCCCAGTGTTGCGCACGAATTCCCCCATAGCGGGTTTTTGGGGCTTAAAGCCGAGTTTTTGGTCAATGTAATGTAAAGACCTTGCAAAATGCGGGCACAGAGCATGAGAGTGTGGGGTTGTCTGCCCTAAAATATTGTAATTTAATATAGAATGTGTCGGCCTACCCATGGTCTGCAGACCATGGGAATGTATAAATAGAGAGAGGCTCTAAGTGTAGAAGTCAGTTTTTAGCTTTGATCTTAAGTGTTATGTGTTTCTGAATAAGGAATTCACTCTGAGTCTGTAAGTCAGAGTCGCGGGTTGTAGTAGTAAGAAGAGTCTCTGTAGCTATGTACGCAGAGGCCTGATAGAGTCTGCAACTCTGTGTGCAGACCTCTGCAGCTGAGTGCATAGGGTGGAGCTAGGATTGTAACAGAACAGAAGTTTAATAAATGATAAAAGGATTCTGAGATATTGTGCATCTGCTAGTAGATATGTATGTTTATGATTCTATTATATTCTTATGCATTTCTTTACAATTTATGATTTCACCCACTTGTTATAAATGTTGAATGATTGATGAGAATATTGGGCCCACAAAATTAAGTTAAGATCTATAATAATAACACAGTGAGGATAAAGGATCTAGACAACACCTTTTCACACTCTTTACAGAGCTACGCGAAGGTCGGACAACTGCACAGAGCAGCACAAGCACGCAGAATCGGTTTGCGAACTTCTCAGAACTCATCAAGACATCCCTAGGGTGTGGAAACCTGGTTCCAGCACCCTCCCATACTACCTCGGGTGAGACCTCAATCCACGCTCTGTGGACTATTGCCGAAAGGGCCGATAGTTACGGGATTTGTTTGGCTAAAACACTTTTGAACATGGGTCAGGCCCCAACAAGCCAACACCTAGAAATGGGGTCTGTAAGCAATGAGTGGAGAAGAATGAGGTTGATCTCAAGGCATGAAATCTGAAGTGGCTCCTGAGCCTGGGTATATTCTCATGGATCCCAATAGTATGTGCGGGTCTATATCATGTGGTGATCCATGAGTGGGGAGGTTTTATCAACTGGCATGGTTGTTTACCATATGCAAGGGGAGGTGATGGTAAATGTTGTTGAGATGATGGACCCTATGGTGCATTTAAGATAAATGATGTCAGGATATGCAAATATTTATGGGAAGCCTATCATGATGAGTGATGAATGATACCTGTTATGTTATTAGCCATCAAGGTGTTGATCATGGCAAGAAGTTTGTTGATGTGCCTGTAATTTAAAAGCCAATACCCCAAGTGAAAACATATTTTTTTATCATATAAATAATCTAAAAGTGATTGAGCAAGATGAATTGAAAAACAAGAGAAGGCGCACCTGAAGTGGTACTCTAAGCATGTTGTGGGTCCAAAAATGAGTTTTGGATTGGAATGGGAAAGAGGTTACCATGATGAAGATGATGTGGTTATGATCCTTATGTCTCTAATAGTTTTGAAAATAGAGATCCTAAGCTCTTGTACTGGGTTCGAGAATTTTTCGAAAAGGGTGATATATATGGCCAAGTGGGTCCCATGCCACTTCATGTGCACTTTCAATTTTGGGAGCCCAGAGCTTATCCAAAAATTTGTTTCTTTCCATTGCACTCAGTTGGTGTACCAGGGTAGCATGCGGGGATAGACAGGTTAGAAAAATGAACCCTTGCTTTGTCAATTATGTAGACTAGTCTAGGTAGGCCATACAGGGGTACCCTATACGACCCTTTTTAGGGTCAAAAACTTCGACCACATGGGTGACTGAATGACAATCGCATGGTCTCTATGTGTTTCCAAGGCACTTACATGGGGATGCTACAGGTAAGGGGCTGAAAGTCGCATAGTCGGCGCAACTAATCAGGCTGAATCCATGATGTCATTGTTTTGGTAATGTCGCAGCTTATCTGCCCCAGGTCACACAGTCTGCACATCTATATCAATAAAATACCCGCAAAAGACACATCTACTCAGCGAGAAACACACAAGCCCGACTATGGTGTCATTGGAAGACGCGTGCACCATGCATCTGTTTGAGAACAATACACGCATACTACATGCTTATGATGTCCAAAATTGTGCAATGATTAAAAAAAAAGGTCTTTTACAGCCTGGGAGGCTGAATTTTTTAAATTTTTATATCCTTGATGGCAGGATGAGCATGCTTTGGTGAGAGCAAGAATTGGCAGCCATTACAGGTAGTGGTCGCAGAGGATCCTATGGCTAGCAGGACATTAGCTAGTTGGGGGTTACTGAAGTTCCTTTAAAACCCCTTCTTGATATTTCATGACGAGTTCTTCAATTTTTTGTTCATTTGTGGGATGTAAGTCAACATATCTTCATCGTTTAAAGGTCTGATATGCCGATCAATTTGGCAGTTGATATCTACTTTGTGACAGTTTTGGTATCTCAAGGAGAGGTTTTGCCACAATACCCTGTCAGCTAGGAAGTTGGTTATTCGGAGATGGGAAGAGGTTCATTATGGGCCCAAGCCTATTGAGGATGGGTACAGGTGTATGGTACATAGCCTGCATGAATGTACACCGCTCTCACGATAGGAAACAAGAACAACAAGAAGAACTAGGCAGGACAAGTGCACAAACAGCGAAGTATGATACAACCTAGCATGCCAAAAACCATACATGGGGAAGCCTTTGACAAGGTGTGTGCAGTGCTGAATAGGGTCCACCATGTGAGACGAACCAACTAGGACCTGCACATACCAACAATTGTATGGGCTTATAGGAACATGTGTAAAACTCTAACCACGCAAGTGCTTCCGAAGTAGAAGTATGAAGCAGGGGCTGAAATCCCTGTGGAGCATGCGAAGTCGAGTCCTCACGTAACAACACCCATAGATACAATGGTCTGCACTGAATAGAACGAAGATATCACACAACAACGAGGAATAGAACATATAATACTTGAGGAAGATATCCGATGGGGAAAATTTAGACTTCGCAAACTTGAACAAGACTGGGTACGGCTAAAGGAGAAAAGCGCTTTAATGGACATAGAGGTCGAGAAGCTGGAAAACAAAATAAAGGAAGCGTTTCTCGAAAAACTAGGAGTAGTGAGGCAAGGTGCGTACGATCGTACTAACAAGTTGGAGGAATATCACTGTGAACTGGTTAGTCTGTTGTCATGGCTTGGACCGCATATTTCCAAATGAAGTGACCAAGGTAGAATGTTGCAAGTACTAAAGTGCGCAATGCTGATCACCACAATGGAAGATGGGGATTCTCTGCGAACTATGATAGAATATGAGATGGAGCCTTGCATGGGTGGTGTGACCACATGACTAACCATAGGAAGAACAGTCTTAGTGCTCTAGGCAATTGCAAGGGAGTGTGGGACTATAAAATATTCTGCCTGGGAGCTGCACGAATGTGCAGAGAATCAGAATGTCTCAGGGTTCGCGACCACGCATGGAGGGTTGTGCTACCACACGGGTTGGCTGGGAAGTGACTATTGGTGTCACTATTCATGATGGGATGTTCAATTTGAGGCCAAATGGAGTAGGTGACGGGTATTTAAGACACAAATTATGGGCAAGATTTGGGAAAATATGCTTCCAAGAAAGCATTAATGGCCTGAAATTTGGGGGAATGATCGAATACGAATTCGAAAGGCGCTATAAAACTGAAAGGGATGGCCAACAAATAACACTTGTTCATTTGAGAATTGAGCACTTGAGCAGAGCATAGAGCATTGAGAGTCGAGCAGTAATTGACCCCCTAAGTTTGCGAGAGACAGAATACAACCTAGAGATGATGATGGCCACTAAGGATGGGTTGGGAATTGAAGAGGTAATCACGAGTGAGGCCACATAGACCCAAATGGTGGGGGATGTTCCAGACGACACCGTGGTGGTGACATAAATCCCCAAATCACCGCAAACACCGAGGCCCAAGAAGGATAAATAGGTAATGGGTCCAGTATGCATGTCCCCGAGGAATCCACAACATAGCAAACTATCCATGGTAGAGAAGGGGAAAGAAGTCACAATAGAAATAGACGAGGAAGAAGAAGACTTGCAAGCCCTAATCACCACAGCCGAAGAAGAAGAAGACATGGAGGAGGATATCCAGCCATTATGCTCTACAATAAAGTTGCCCATGTATGTCCCTCCGCAGAAGGGGAAAACCAAAGTGCCGAAGGATCTGGACAAAACGAAGAGTTCACTCTAGACCCCGCTCCTCCCAGATGGTATTTTATTTGAGGGCATGCACCTAGGCCACGTCCCAACCATGAAGTTTGAAGACTGGGACCTCGATGACCGCAAGAAGTTCCCTCATCTAAAGACCGTGACTCTGATGAAGCAGAATACTGAGGGGGCGGTGATAATGTTAGAGCTGTGGAAATGGCTGTGTGGTGTGGAAAAGGCCATGTTGTTGCACTTATTATGGATACCCTTTGGTGCATTTAAGATAAATGATGTCAGGATATGCAAATATTTGCGGGAATCCTATCACGATGAGTGATGAATGATACATGTTATGTTATTAGCCACTGGGGTGTTGATCATGGCAAGAAGTTTGTTGACATGCATGTAACTTAAAAGCCAATACCCCAAGTCAAAACATAATTTTTAATCATATAAATAATCTAAAAGTGATTGAACTAGATGAATTGAAAAACAAGAGAAGGCGCACCTAAAGTGGTACTCTAAGAATGTGGCGGGTCCAAAAATAAGTTTTGGGTTGAAATGGGAAAGAGGGTACCATGATGAAGATGATGTACTTCTTATCCTTATGTCTCTAACGGTTTTGAAAACAGAGATCCCAAGCTCTTGTACTAGGTTCAATAATTTTTCGAAAAGGGTGATATATATGTCTAAGTGGGTCCAATGCCAATTCATGTGCACTTTCAATTTTGGGAGCCCAGAACTTATCCAAAAGTTGTTTCTTGCCATTGCACTCAGTTGGTGTGCCAAGGTAGCATGCGGGGATAGACAAGTTAGAAAAATGAACCCTTGCTTTGTCAATTATGTAGACTAGTCTAGGTAGGCCATACAGGGGTGCCCTGTATGACCCTTTTTTAGGGTTAAGAACTTCGACCACATGGGTGATTGAATGACAGTCCCATGGTCTCTATGTGTTTCCAGGACACTTACGTGGGGATGCTACAGGTAAGGGGCTGAAAGTCGCATAGTTAGTGTCGCTGATCAGGCTGAATCCACGACATCATTGTTTTGGTGATGTCATAGCTTATCTGCCCCAGGTCGCACAGTCTACGCATTTGTATCAATAACATACCCGAAGAAGACACATCTACTCATCAAGAAAACACACGAGGCCAACTATGGTGTCATCGTGGGTTATGAAATGGAAGACACATGCACCATGCATCTGTTTGAGAACAATACATGCATACTTCATGCTTGTGATGTCCAAAATTGCGCGATGATTGTAAAAAAAAAGGTCTTTTATAGCCTGGGAGGCTGATTTTTTTAAATTTTTATATCCTTGATGGTAAGATGGCCATGCTCTGGTGAAAGTGAGAATTGACAGCCATTGCAGGTAGTGGTCGCAGAGGATCTTGTGGCTAGCAAGACATTAGCTAGTTGGGGGTTATTGAAGTTCCTTTAAAACCCTTTCTTGATATTTCATGATGAGTTCTTCAATTTTTTGTTCATTTGTGGGACGTACATCAACAGATCTTCATCATTCAAGGGTCTGATATGCCAATCAGTGTGGCAATCGATGTATACTTTATGACAGTTTTGATATCTCGAGGAGAGGTTTTGCCACAATACCTTATCAGCTTGGAAGGTGGTTATTCGATGATGAGAAGAGGTTCATTATGGGCCCAACCCTATTGAGGATGGGTGCATCAAGGTACCATATATCTTGGATCTCATCAAATGAGCAGTGTTTTCGATGATCATGCGTTTGGCAGGTTCAGCGGTCCCACACAATGGCCTGTTGTTGCAGTGCTAGAGAGGCCATAGGTGGGTAATTTTCTCGACTAGGCTAGTTTTTGTATAGGGGGATGGTATCCCAGTTGATGGAGGTGTTGCAGGGATCAACTCATAGATTTTTTCATGTTAGCATCTTATTGGGCATGGAATCCCCCCACAACATGTTTTGGGGCTCAAAGCCCAAGTTTTGAGTGATATTATTGTAAAGCTCTACTCATTGCAAGCATGAAATGTATATTAGAGTCATAGGTTTGTCTACCCTAAGTTTGAATGTAATGTCAGCCTACCCATGGTTCGCAGACCATGGGATTATATAAATAGAGAGAGGCTCTAAGTTGTAAAGGGATGATAGTAGAATCTAATGGATAGAATGAGATAGCGAAGCATAGAAGAAGAGTCTAAGTGTGTCTTGGGTCATAGTAGAAGGAAGAGGATCTATAGCTGAGTGTGTATAGGCCTAGTAGAGTCCGTAGCTGAGTGCGTGGACCCCTGCAGCTGAGTGCGTAGGGCTAAATAGAGTCTGTAACCAGAGGAAGAAAATAATAAAGAGAAGTTTGATATGAATTCTGTGTATCTGTTCTTGAGTTATTACATGATTGATATCAATTGTTAATGTATTGTTTATCTAATATGCGCACTTGTGTGAATGATTTATATTGCTATGTATACTATACACATGCAAATAAGCTAAGTTAATCAACTAATATTAGGTTACTAGTAAGGACTTGGGTAATAACACTGTTCGGCCCCCAAGTAGGGCTGCGCGAACGCAACATCTCAGGCTACGAGGTACGGGCAAATTTGGATAGCTACGTGCATGTAGGGTCAGATCGCAGACCACTTCAACTCCTCAGACATCCCTAGGGTGTGGAAACCTGGTTGTAGAACCCTCTCATACTACTTCGAGTGAGACCTTAGTCTGCTCTCCATGGACTATTGCGAAAGGGCCAGTATTACCAGGATTTGTTTAGCTAAATCACCTCCAAACCTAGGTCAAGCCCCAACAAGCCAACAAATGGTTCCGTTGCCGGGACCAGCATCTGCATAATGGATATCTGATGTCGTGTCACTAGAATCCAATGAAGAAATAAATTGAAGCGTGGTTTGACAGAAAGATTCACGAGTTCGCGATGTAGGAAAACCAGAACCTGCGAGTATCAAAGGAACAATCGTTAGAGCACTACTTATATACAGAAATCCATGAAATTTTCTTTGCATCCTTCCCCTCTGAGTTGTATGAGTGGATAGAAACGTTAGCAAACAGTCAAGGAAGGTGTAGGCTCGACAAAATGATTGTGTGGACTCCAAAATTAGTGCGTAAACTAGAAGCGTCGGAATATAAGATCACACGCACTGTGGACCATTGGCTCGATCGAATTATAGGGGGCTTATCACCGAGTTCATGGTAGACATGACAGTCAGCTACAGAGAGGCGAAACGATGCTTACTCAAAGGACCATGAGGGAAGTACATTAAATATTTGAACACTTTGATTAAAATTCTATTGTGTGAAAAATGGGTTATGCGAATAAATTGATGTTTGGGACTACGTGAAGTAGGAGGATCTATAGAAACGAAGTTAGTGCAAAGATAGAAAATATCCCCTTGATTTCAACTTGGCGGGAAAGTGAGGAAGAGCTCACGAAAGTTTCTCCGAGGAGCGCAATCAGTTTGATAAGGCAACAAATTCCGCGCATACCGTTAGTGTTGGTATCTTCATCCCTCCATCAGTGATCAATTTTCTCTTTTTGCATGCGTATTAGGTGTCTCATCCGATCAGCTACACTCCATTAGGTCATGGATCATCATATGGTAGTGGTTCTTTTTCAATTTCCCTCATGCCTTTTATCTGCTAGCCTATTTTCATATGTATAGGTCATCTACTATCATTTTTATTTCATTTCATTTACAGAAGTCATTTTAGGGTTTTCAGGTTTCATTAGGTATAAGGTTTGCCACCATGGTCTTCAAAATCTCAATAAGAGGTCAGCAGGCACATGAGGATCTCAAATAAGTTCATAAAATCACAAATTTCACTGATGATTTGCTCCATAAAGGGTTTTTACCTCAAAACTCCATTTTGAGGTGAAAACAGAGTTTTTCTATTTCATGTAAAAATTTTATATAATTTTATTGTTTTCATATGTAATAAAGCATCATCTGTAGCCCTTAGTCACCTTGCCAAACTCCAGCACTCCAGTTCCTGCAAAAGAAACAAAATACATCGAAGCATCAGTTCATCAAATGACAAAAATAGCCAAAACTGCAAAAACAGGGTTTTTAAAAGCAAAGTGAATTCAACTTTAGGAAAGTGGGTTTCTAAAATGAAAAACTAAATTCAATATGTATATAAAGTGATCCTTTGTGTTAGAAGACCTCATTTTGTGCAAGTGAGAGAGAGCAAGAAGAAAAATCACATTTTGAGGAGAAAGAGAGAAAACTGCAGCAAAATTTCTAGTTTTCACTGGCGCGACGCACCTGGGCACTGGCGCAATGAACCTAGGCACTGGCGGGATTCACTTGCCAAGTGCTACGCACCATGCGTGGGTTTTCCAAAGGATTTTCAATGCACTCTATGCACCTGGGCGTTGGCGTGGCGCATCTGTCAGCTAAGCTTCAAAACGAATTTCATTGCTTTTCCAAGCCTCCAAATGTGCAAAGAACCTCTCAAACAGTAAGTTCACCCTCTCATATAGTCTAGCAAGGATATTCTTCATTCATGGTGGTGATTTGAAAGTTGAAAAATAAAACCCTAGTTGCTCGCAAAGTTGCCTTGCAAAATTGTCCAGGGTTTTGTAGTTTTTGTTGTTTTCACTCCCTTATATGATTTTCCCACATCCCATCCCCCTGCATTAAATTTCCCTAATTCCCTTCCTCTCTCTCCCTCTCCCATTGACACTCACCTTACCCCCTATCACCAAACCCTAAGCCCTATACATAAATCCTATCATTCCCCAAACCCTAATCCTCATTTTCTCAAACCCTATCACTCCCTAAAACCCTATTAACTCTACTGCCATCATCAAACCTTTGCACTTATACTATCAGTCAACCCTTTTATCATCAAAAGAGAAACAACACTCACCCTATATTTGAGAAAATCTCTTCATACTCATCATTCTACACTCTATATTTGCAAGTATGGAAACAGATTCAGCTTATGAAAGGGATGAGGAAACTTTGAATGATTCTTCCAAAGAGGTTCATGCACCAAGAAAACCACATAAGGGAGGAAAACATATCTAGGAAGAGCCCACCACTCTCACAGAGTTACTAGCTTGCCCTCTTGCAGTAACATGCTTTAAACATCAGTCTTGCTACCCGTTTTGTGAGATGGTGGAGAGGGTGAAATACCACCATGAACTTGCTAGGCTATTTGTCCTTCATCTTCACAATGGCCAGTTGAACTTAGCTAGTGTATCTTTCACTTTGACACCTAAAAATATTACTGCAGCAATAGGTATTCCTAATGTGGGTGAATAGTGGAACAAAGGACAGCTTGTGGGCAAAGAGAATTATGAGCCTTACATCAAGGCTAGTTATCAAAGGTCAATTAGTAGGGTATTTCCTTTCAAATACCTACAAGACACTTATGCTCCACTCATGAAGTTCATTATCAAATATTTCACCTGTGAAGGGAAGTTTTCTCGCTTGTACACTTATCATGTTAGATTTCTGATGCACTTTACTAGAGTGAGGATGATGAACCTCCCCTATTTCATATGCAGAAATATTGAGAAGATGGCTACATTGGTGCAAAGGAAACCTCTTCCTCAACAATTCAGTAGCGTTTATCAGTTTTCATTGATCAAAATTGTTGTTTTGCATTAGCTGAGCTTACTGAATATTTCATGGAATACCTTCACTTCAAATGAGGTTTTCAAAAGCCCTCAAGTGACCCCATCAATGTTTCAAGAGGAAGGAGGGCCTTCAAATTAGCTAGAGGTTCATGAGACTCAAATTACAGGTGTGCCAATATTTGTCACTTATGAAAAAGCTATAAGGAGACTATTTACAACTGCCAAACGAGTATTATCTCCACTTGGGCTGGAAGGGGTCTTGTTTCCTTCACCAGACCATAGGAAAATGCTATCTTCATCTGAGGTGAAACGGGCTTTGCCTTCTTCTTCAATAGTACAGGTACCGGATAAAGGGAAGCAACCATTGCATGATGAAGGACCTTTTGAAGGTCAGGATAGAGATTTTGTTTTGATTCAGGAGGAGGATACTGATTTGATCTCCCAAAACTCAAGACTCAAGGAGGTCATTAGAGAGAAAGAAGCTGACATCCATGCCTTATCACTTGACCCTGAGAGGGCTAAGTGGATTATCAACTTCCTTGAGCAAGAAAACAAGCATCTTACCGATAAACAAGAACTCCTAGAGCTACAAGTCATTAAAGAAAACCGACAAAAGTCCAAGAGGGCAAAGGGCAAGTTGACATCGATTAAACAAAAGGACAATGACCGGGAATATTTGTTGGAGAAGGTGAATATGAACTTGGAGAAGCTACTTGAGAAAGTCAACAAGGAGAAAAATATGTTGCACCACATGGCTTATCACTATTTGGCCTGGAACAAAATTTGTAAAACAAGGATAAGAAGCCTAAAAGCCAAATTAAGAAGAACTTTGAGGAGAAAGAAAAAGCAAGATAAGCTCAAGATCTTGTCTAAAGCTTCATTGACCCAGCATAGCACCTAACAAAGATCACTCATACCAAATTTCAAAAAATTTGGTGAACTTTTTGGCATTTTTGAATTTTTCAGGCAAAAAATAGGTTTTTCCGGCAGATGAGTAGTGCCACCGGCACTACGCTTGTGATGGGGACCTCCATTTGAAGAAAACTTTGAATTTTTGGATTCCTCATAAAATGTTATGCATTCTTAGAAATTTCTAGGAAATTTTGACAAGTTTTGGGCCTCCAGAAGGGCCAAAAACACCCAAAAAATGCCCTCTCTGCCACTTTTTGGCCACATAGAAAGCAGTTTTGGGAGAGCGCAATTGTAGAGGGGAAAATGGACTCCAAATAAAAAAATTAAAGTTGTTCCAGAAAGCTTTCTCACCAGGCTTTCCAACAAGCTATCTTGCACCTAATTTGGACCTCGAGAAGCCTTCCAGAAGCAGCTTGGAAAAAGTTCTATGCACAGAAAAAATGGCGCTATGCACAAGATGAAAAAGTGCCAATTTTGCCTGTTTGTTCAAAATTTCACCCAGTTTTCTTCTAGTTTGACTTTTTCTATCTTATGGTCAAATTCATGATGTTATATGATGTAAATTCATGTACTATGATGTAAAAATGATAAAAATTTACTCATGGAGGTAGATACATCAGTTGTAGGTGGTTTTGAGTTGAATCAATCAGTTTCCTAAGTTTTAGAGGCAAGCTGTTCCACTACCTATTTTTGTGTTCCTAGATTAGATATGGTTGAAACTACTCCTCTTCTCATGGATTCAGCCCTTGATGGATAGCACAGTAGATTGGAGGTCTATATCATGTGTTTTTTCAGTCATTTTTAAGGGTTGGACTCTTGTGGATGCTTTGAGCACTATTGTACATCATTTCTGTAGTTTGGCAAGCAAATAGACCAGGGTTTGCAGCATTTTGTGGGATTATTGTGTCAAGATGACTTAGTATTGTTTTTTCTTCTATGATTCAAGTTATCATATGTTAATGTGTGCCATTATCTCTCTCTTTCTGCATCACTAAATGAATCAAGTGTAAAGGTGGAATTCATTGATGTTTCAGTGCTCTGCCTTAGGGTTTATTTAGCTTTACATGTTTTCTACTGTTTGAAGAGGACTCATGAAATTTACATGCCGTCTCGAACTCCTCACCAGTTTTAAAACTCTCCATTTCACCTAATTCAAAGTACTAAATTACTTGCCTACCTCGCCCCACAGAAACCTTTGCAAGATTGAGTTCATTCCCCAGACCCAAAACTGCCTTTCACATCTGATCCAACAAACCACCATAAAATTCAATCAAACTCCTCTGAGCATATACCTAGCCTAAAATTAATCTTTACATTAGTCATATCAAGCTTCACTTGCCATATTTTCCTGAGATTGACAAGGAGAGAGCCCTCTCTTGACCTGGTAGGGCTAGCTACCAGGTTAAGCGTGGTTTGATGTTACCCTAGACCTGCCTTTCTTAGCCTGAGGTAGATTTAGGCCATAACATATTGGCAACCATACTGGGGAACGTAATTTTGTGTTCCTCAGCAAAATGTATCAAGCTTAGATCTATTTTTTTATGGTGGACAACGATCAGACACTGGAAGGCTGAAATCATTCACCTAGCTACTCCAGTGTCGAAGAATCCCAAGGTTTAGATTTTTTATGGCAACTCTACTTTTCAAGAATCAGTAGCCTAAATAATTTCTTGGTGAATTCATTGTTATCAAAATGAATTCACTGGATCGAAGGTATGCTCCCATGAGCTGAGATCACATTCGACGTTTCCCAAAAAAAATTCCTAAGGTAGATTGGCAAAGGAATTTTCCTATGTTTAAATATGATGATAGGAATGATGCTACTTTACATCTGGTTAGATTTCACATACATATTCACAAGTTCAAGGTTGGTTTTCCTGAATATTTCTTGATGAAGATATTCATGGCCACTCTAGAAGGTGAAGCCCGATTTTGGTATGAAAGTTTGTTGCTTGCTTGTATTTACTGTTTAAAGGATTTTCATGCCATGTTCTTTGAAAGGTTGTTGGGCCTCAAAATGGTCCCTATTTTCACTCCATTATTCACCAATATCTTCACATTTTACCTTCATGTCACCTCCATTCCACCTCCACATCATTACATTTACCTCATTATTGGGTCATAACTATGCTTTTCCAAAGTTTATTAATTCTTAACATTTTTAAGTGGATTTATGGATAAACTTTAGAAAATAATATGCTTATACTTATACCTAACAATTAGAATGAGTCTGTTGACATGTGTAGGTACAAAGGAAGCTTCCAAGGCATCTTTATGTGGCCTTGAATGATCAAATTCGAATTTGATAAGATAAGCCTCATGGAAAAGATCATGATCTCATGGAGAAGATCATGGACCTCATAGAGGAGATCATGGAGGATAGGGTTATGTGTCTAGATGGTTGAGAAATGTATGGAACTAAAGAGAGATTAGTGGATCATCATTATGAGTTTTTTATCTCATCCTATTGTATAAATAGGAGTACCTCCTCCATTCCAAAGGGAGGACTCTTGGAGCATTGTATCCAACTTATGATGGAATAGAATAAAGCTTCATTTTACATATATTTTCATTATGTAGTTTTAGATATAAGTTGTACATATATTTCCATTATGTAGTTTTAGATATAAGTTTCCTTAATATAGTATGTGGAATAGCTTGTCACTTTGTTCTTAGGAGAATTGAGCTCACTCTAGAAGGATCAAAGGAACATGTTATTTCATATTAGATCTTATTTCATTACTTAGATGTTTGATGTTTGAGGATTTGTTTGTGATTGATGAATGAGTTTTAAATTAGAATCTTATCAGCATATGAGAGGATAACCAAGGGTCTAAGTTAGGCTCTCTCTATTTGATTTGCATGATAACTAAAATTCATTCTTTTGCTTTTAAGTTTCAAGTTATTTCATTTCTTATGCTTATGGATGAATCTTAGTTTAGTTTGGATTAGTACATGAGAGGACAATCAAGAGACTAAGTTAGTCTTTGTCTCTCTTTGAATCTGAACAACAATTAAAGTTCATTCTCTTGTTTTCATTTCAAGTTTCTAGTTTTATGTAATCAATGATTTCTCTATGATACTGTAGGGAAGGACAACCAGGACCTCCTTAGTTAGGAGCCTCTTCCCTTGCATATTATATTGAATCATAAATCATTTAGTTAGACATAGAGTTAGTTGCCTACTCCTGCATATATTTTGTTGGCATCATCACAAGCTTACGAGTTTCCCTTGCCGATAATTTAATGAAGCAATTTAAGCCCAATAAATTGCCCAACATTTTGGCGCCGTTGCCGGGGATGGTGCTAAGGGATTAGGCATTAGGAATTTAATTCAGTTCTAGTATTTTTTTTTAGAAAACTAATTTGTGAAACTTGGTGACAGCAGGATCTTCACAAAGGAGTTTAAGTTTGAGTTTTCTGATGTTTTAGTGTTTAGCTAGTTTTAAATTTCGTCTTTTCCAAAAAAACCCCTGCATAAATAAAAACAAATCAAGCGATAAGTATGCTCTCTTCCTGCGCTTCGTGCGATCATGAAGATCAAAAAATCTATTGATTTTGTTCAAATAAAAATACTCTTGCTGGAGAACTAATCTGCAATGCGACAATAAAGAATTTTGTGAATGAGAAAAAGATCATCTTCAAAACGCAACCCCTTAAAAATGTCAGTTTTGAAAAGCCATTTGTGATCCAACCGGGGAAAATCTGGACAAACGAAGACATGGGTTTTTTCCATAATAGAATGAATTATATAACCCAGAAATTGTTTGCTTAAATTCCTAAGGGTTTAAGAGTAAATCGTGGTTCTTCGGGACCCTATTTTGGTAACTACGTGAATAAAAAAGGTTTTTTTTTTACATTCATTGTGCTTTTCTACTTCTCCACATTACATATTTCTGCTTTCCCATTCCAACATTTTTCCATACCCAATTCCTCCCCAAAATGTTTCAGCTACAAAATTTCGATTTTATTGTTAATTTACAACAAAATTTCGATTTTATTGTTAATTTGCAAATCGTTTGTAGCTGAAACTGTCTCTCGCTTGCAATTGATTGCATTTTCTGCTTTTACTAAAACTTGCAACAAGCAATTAGATGATAAAAATGGGCAACCAATTCAACAACACTTAGTTTTAGATTCAGATTCAGATTCAAGCCACTACTCTGGCCTTGGCCTTTATAACCTGCAAAATATTTAAACCAAGGTTAAAGAGTTGAACTTTGAAATTGAAATGGCATTGAAAAAATTTGGCTTATCCATATTTTTACTTTTGCAAAACGTCGAGTTTGAATTCAATAAAAATATGCAGTGGTTTTTAAATAAATAACTCTTCTTCTAGAAATTCGTTCATTTGGCAGATAACTGGGGGAGTCATAATAAAAAAAAATTCTTGAGTTTTTAGCTGCCAAAGCCACGCCGATAGTGGCCGTCTCAGTTGTTGAAACCTGGTCTCCCATCACTGCTCGATCAAGAGCTCTGCAACAAGCAAATTGAATGCATAACCACAAAACTATGCCAAAACAAAATCTGTTGTTGAACCCCATTTTTGATCGACCTCTTTACAATGTACTATAATGGTGCAGGCGAGATTGGATCCCTGGAATTTCTAAGCTCTACAGACCATATGGCCGCTTGCTACTAACCCCGCTCTCTCACAGAATGCAGCCCTGATAAAGAATGCAGGCTTTGGTATTTGCTGATATAAATATGAAGAGAATGGATCAAATACCAACAATATCCCAGCGAAGAAATGGGGAACAAGCGACTGCCAGTAGGCATTCAAGGACGTGGAAAGGGTCATAGACTTTCGAGAAGCTACAAAGCAATATCATATATGCTTGGTTTATTCCAGATGGAAGCAGTTGCTGAGAAACGCCCTCTCAATACAATGAATGAATATATCCACTGAATATCAGCACACAAAAATAATTCAGTATCATTTCAAAACTACTACGGTGAGACTCTACACCATGAAGATGACGAGGGCCGAAGCAAGCACAAGTGCCCGCCAAACGCCTGCTACGAAGCTCCTCACTGCGCCACTGGGTGAATCAGGTGGAACATATTAATATATGAATATAATTAATACAGGAGCTGGGGGTGGAGAAATCGCTGGAGGAGCAGGTGGGCTCAATACAGGAGCGGGGGCTGATATAAATGCACGTTGCGCCTTTTGAGTTAGGAGCTCGAAACTGCTGGCCGGTCCTTTGCAATGCTTTCATATGCCATCTTGTTTTGCATTTGGTTTATTTTGTTTTTATTTATTTTGTTTTGATTTGGTTATTTATTTTTAGTTATAATTTGTGTTAATGCTTGTTATTATAATTATATTAATATAATTATAATATGTTATGTTTGTTATTATAATTAATGCTTGTTATTATAATTATTAATATATAATATAATTATAATATGTTATGTTTGTTATTATATTTGTTTTTAATATTTGTTATATTGTTAGGTTAATATAATTGTAATTAAGATTTGTTGTATATATCTATTAGTTATGTTATTAATTAATGTTTATTATAAAAATTGTATTAATATATTAATTATATTAATATATTAATATGTTTTATAATTGTATTAATTAATAGAATTATAATTTCTTGTTATTTGATTGATTTGTTTTTGTATATATTTAGTTATAAGTTCTTAATGATTGATTTGTTTTGATTTATATATTTAGTTAATGTTTCATTTGTATTAATATATATTATGATTGTATTAATATATTAATATATTAATTATATTAATATATTAATATGTTATAATTATATTAATATGGTACTAATTTTTTGTGATGATTGTTATATATTGTTATATTATGTTTGTTATCAAGTTACTGTTGAGGGCCCCGAAATCGGGTCAACAACAAGGGGGATACCCACCTGGTCCGGAACCTGGTTAGCGGCTCCTTGCCCGTTTGGAGTAGCGGGTCCGACTGGGGGTAATGGGACCAGTTTCCCAATGTGAGGGGTGTGTGTGTGTGTGTAGAGTTTGATGGTATTGATCTAGGGGTATTTTAAGCTAATTTAATTCTAACTTCTAAACTAACTCTATGCTATTGTAATCTAATGAAAAACAATACATCTAATCTACGCTAACCCGGGGTATTTTTCTTCTATTATGCGATCTAAAAAGATTTCGAACAATAGCTGGTAATAAAGATCATTCAGCTATCATAAGAATAGAAATCCATTAAGATAAACCATTCTGCATAAAAAGTTAGGCAAAACAGTTGTGAACAGCATATCGCATAATTAGTTATTCATATGTCAAGCACAAATAAATGACTCCACCGTACAGAAGTGCCAAATGGTAATACACACATTCATACATTAACATATAAAGAACTCAGCTGCATATCACTTTAGGAATATAAGCAGAAATTAGTCAAGAGATAAAAGTACCATTTATGACTGATTTCACTAATAAACTTCAAGCAATAACGATTTATTTCTACTTGTTCTAATATCTGCTAAGAGTACAGAAGTGCAACATCAGTAACAGACATTAAAATGCAAACATAAATAAATCTCGATCCATCCATTCATCAAAAACCCCCTCCGAGGGTGCAAAAGTGCACGTTCTGAGGACAAGTTTTTTTGACAGATTTCCGGACCCTTCTCCAAATGCCATGAGAAGGGTTAAATACTACTAACTAATTAATCTTAATTACACAAATTTAGGGAACGGCTTCAAATGACCACCCTTTTACTAAAAGCAAATTTATTTCTAAAAATCAAATCTAATTTCTAACCGTTTTTGTATCTGCTTCTTAGTGCTGTAAGCAATGCGCTGTTCGCCCTGAAAGAGTCGGCTGGTTGTCCTTTCCTTTTGTTCGAGCTTGAAAATTAGAAATAACAAGAGCTGGCACCTCTTTCTGACAAACTAGAAGATATTTTTGAAAGCGTTCTTCTGGAGGAGTGTCTTCACGGCATGTATACTTAGTACAACTCAGATTTCTTTCAAACTGATTGTGTTGTTGCTATTTCGGTTTCCGGCCGTGCGAATGACTCAATGAGTTGGGGACTTTATTGCTTGAACGATTTTCTGAATTGAAACTTGTTTCCGTTTTTTGTTCCAGGCTTTTCTGAGACGTCTTTCCCCTTAAGCGTTTTTCTTTTTGCTTTACCCAGTCTGAGCTTCAAGATCTTTTGCAAACACGCTGCTTTTGTGCACATTTGACTATGAGTCTTAGATAGTCTATTTTCATCAGTGCCTGTTGGGTGATACTCTGGAATCCGCGGTCCTGCTGCATGCGGCATCCATTTGCGGAGGCATCTTCTCTCTATTACCCCATTGGCGCTTTCCTCTTTTCCTTAGATGTTTCCTGCATATAGATTTATATCAGTTACATGTCTTGCAGTTTACGCAGAGAAGAAGAGAAATACGAAAAGATTGACATGAAAGCATTAAGTTCTAATGAATGCGTAATTCTGACACTCATCATGATTTGACTCTTCGAAAAAAATGCGATACAATCATTCTTGGATACTGAAGCATGCGATCATTAATTTCCCTTAAGGTGCGCGCTCAATTTTGGGTTTACCGTTTATATCGGAGAATTCTTGCGATGAGTCTTTTCTGCGATTGGAATCGCAGTATCGAGGACTGCGACGTCATTAAGTGTTATCGCAAATTGCTAATATCGCAGATCGCAGTTTTGTATGATTGCAGATCGCAATCGCAAGGTTTTCGCTTTATCACTCTGTACTGCTTATGCGACATTGCGACGTGCGACGTCGTATATCGGCCGTCGGCGATTCCTTAGGTTTTCCCTTTTTGAGCGCTTTTAATGCACGCGATGCGATGGGTTCTCGCGTCGCTCTTTTTTTTCAGTGTATTTATGCGCTTTGGGAAAACGCTTCTCTCTACCTTTGCGACGCGATATAGCTCTTAGGGAGTTAATACAAAAGATTTTTTAAACAAAATATTTTTTGGATTTTTGGTTAAGGGTCCCCCTTTGCTTGATGTTATTACTAATATCAAACAAAGAGGGGGGTTGTTGGTGACCACAACAATGGCGATTCACTGTGAAGAACCAGTTATCTCTACTTTTCTATTGACCGTTCACTTCCGAAACAGAAAAATTTTTATATGTCTAAATTTTGTTATGGACAGATAGAGTAGATTACCCCTCACCTTGTCAACGATACTTTGTCTCAACCTTTTTTATATCCCAATTGCTTGCTTCCTCAGGCTTTTTCTTGCATTCGCACTAGACATTACTTGGTCTTGATTAAAGATAAAATAAGGTCTTCTCTGCATACTGGCTTAAAAGTATGCTCATTTGTCATAGGTAGAGCCTCTGCTGCCCGCAAGCGTCCATAGCCTCGACAGGGTTACCATGTTATCCAGCAATGATCCTTTTTCCTGCTTGAGGTTACTCGCAACATTCCAGAGAAAAAATCCTTTTTGACACACTTTTCCTTTTTTAATTCTCTAAAGAACAATGTCTTGGTTTGGTGGCCAAATTATGACACAGTCATTCACTTGATTTACACTTTTGCTGAACAAGCCGGTTCGTGATGAGACCTCTTGTCTTTTGATTGCAACAATCTTAAGTCGTTGCCCTGTTTTGATAGACAGTATTGGTAAAGTCAGCAAGTTATAATATCTGTGATCATGATAAGCCGGCTCGTGATGAGACCTCTTATTCTTTGAGATATAGTGTTTTCCTTGGATTGTTTCTCTGAATGCTGCAATTTCCTTTTAGCAGGGAGGAAGTCATTGTTTTTCCTTAAGAAAGCTCTGGACGACAATAATAGAGTTTTTGAAAACAACAGTTTTGCAGAGAATACTTATTTTATTATTGATGATACCTTTCATTGTGCTGATACAAAACAATTCTTTACCAAAGGTTGCTTTTGTCAAAGTTTTTTAGAGGTCGAAACTAGCATCGTAATCAAGGTGAAGTTAACTCTATTTGTCAATAATAAAATTCAGATTTTCAAAAATTTTGCTATTTGTACAAGAGAAATCAAAATCTGATAGAGAATTGGCGTGCTCTTTCATGAATCCTTTTTAAATGATCATTTACAACGGGTTTTATTCATAAAAAGAGAAAAACAAAACAAAATAAAAACTAAAAATTAAATCTATCCTACAAAAATTAGAAGAATTCTCTTCTATGGAAAATGCATTTTGAGAATTTGTCCATTCACAGGCAGAGAATCTCTCCTGCCTATTAAATCCTGCAACACAAAAGTCGATGGGCCTATGACCTCTACAATCTGAAAAGGACCAAGCCACAGCTTCTGGAATTTCGTATGTTTTCCCTTTTCTTCATGAGCCTTATCCCATTTTAAAACTAAATCACCCATCTGAAAGTTTTTTCTGGTCATGATGCTTGAGTCAAAAGAAGATTTTATTAGCGCTTGGTGATGAGCATGGGTTTTCCTAGCTCGTTCTCTTTGCTCTTCTAGTTTGATTATTTCCATTTGTCTTAATCGTAAAGAGGAAGTAGATACTTCATCGATATATTGCACTAAAGACAAAGAGGGAATGACTAGGTGAGTCGGAAGAACCACTTCTCTCCCATAAACTAAATTAAAGGGAGAAGTGCCGATAGAAGCTTTCTTTGTCATTCTATCTGCCCATAAGGCATTTACCAGCGCTTTGTGCCAATTCTTTTGGTTTTGGTCGACTGTCTTTTTAATAATCCTGATTAGGTTCTTGTTTGTTGATTCGGCCAACCCGTTACCTTGCGGATAGTAGTTGGCAGAATACTTCAATTTGAACCCTCTTTTGAGCGCAAACTCAGTCATTGCATTTCCAGAAAAATATGATGCATTATCAAACATTAAGGCCGTTGGCAATCCAAACCTAGTGATGATAAACTGATCTATGAATTCAATAATGTTTTCAGAATTATCTGTCTTGAGAGGAACTGCTTCTACCCATTTGGTAAAATAGTCAGTTGCCGTGAGGATATACCTATGCCGTTTAGAAGAGTGAGGAACGATCTCACCTATTATGTCCAGGCCCCATTGACTGAATGGTTGCTCAATGTTAACCGGCTGCAGTGGCATGGATGACTTATTTTGTTTCCCCGCAGCAGTCTGGCAGACTTGGCATTTCCTTACGTAATTGTATGAGTCTTTGAACAGCGTGGGCCAGTAATATCCTGCACGCAAGATTTTATGTGTGGTGGCTTCTCCAGCATAGTGTCCACCTGCTGGTCCATCGTGAAGTTCCTGCAAAACCTTTTCGGCTTCAGCTTTCTCAAGACATCTAAGAAGCACAGAATCGTAATTTCTTTTAAACAGAACATCATTTATGAGTTGGTATTGTTTAGCTTTCAATCTCAGGGCTCTCTTCTTGGTGTGATCCAGGTGAAATGGAGCATACCCGTTCTTAAGAAAATAAATGGTGTCAGCATATAATGATTCTGCGTCATTTAGGCTTACCTCATACGTGTGTACCTCTTCAGACGAGTTCTCAGGAATTTGCGATGCTCCAGCTAACATCTTGCAGAAGCCTTGACCTCTCACGATGTGTTCTGGCTTGATCTCAAGATCGTATTCTTGTAAGGCAGTGATCCAATTCGCTCTCTTTTCGCCCACATCCTTCTGTATCAGGAGGTTTCTTACCGCTGGGAACGGTACTATGACTTTGGTATGGGCTTTTAGCAAGAAAGGTCTGAAATATTTGATTGCTTTGAAAACAACATATGCATGTTTCTCCGCGTCTGAATAATTGAGTTCAGCACCTTGTAAGTTCGAGCTAAAAAATGCGATTGGAGCTTCTGCCTTTTCTTGATTTGCTTGAGTTAAAATCGTAGCATAAGATTTCTCTAAGGCAAACGTGTATAAGATAAAAGGTTCTGAAAAATTTGGGGTTGCTAAAGATGGAGCGTTGATGATAGCTTGTTTGATTAAGTTGAATGCTTCATGCTCATCTAGACCCCATTTTAAATTTGAATTCTTTTTTATCATATTTTGTAAGGGAGAAATAATACGTGAAAAATCCGGGACAAATCTTTTGACAAAATTGATCTATCCCAGGAAAGATTGCATGGTCTTTTTGTTATGGGGCATGGATATCTCGGAAATTTCTTTGATTCTGTCAGGTTCAATGTAAATACCAGATTTCGACACTATGAATCCGAGCAATTTCCCTTCGCTTAATGCAAAGAAATATTTCTTTGGGTTGAGCGAAATCCCATACCTCAAACATCTTTGAAAGATTTGCTTCAAATCTTTGAGATGGTTGCTTCATTTTTTGGAGTACACTGTTATATCATCCAGGTAAATCACTACTGATTTATTGACTAACCCTTTAAACGCGATGTCCATGGCTCTCTGAAAGGTAGCTCCGGCATTGATCAGACCAAATGGCATCTTCCGATATGCATAAGTGCCCCATTTGGTTCAGAACGTAGTCTTTAACTGATCATCGGGATGCACCAGTACTTGATTGTATCCTGAAAATCCATCCAGGAAAGACATTAATTCTGAGCCTGCTACTACCTGTAATATTTGTTCCATAGGTGGGAGGGGAAAGTTATCTTTCTGACAGGCTTTGTTGAGATTTCGGAAATCGATACAGATTCTAATGTCTCCGTTTTTCTTCCTAACGGGTACCATATTGGATACCCATTTGGAATGCCTGACGGGGAAAATTATTCTGGCTCTCAACAACTTATTAAGCTCAGTTTTTATCTGATTTTCTAAGTTAGGTTGTATTTTTCTGAGCTTCTGCTGGACATGTTTTTCATTGTCAATCATAGGGATAGTGTGTTGAATGATAGAAGTGTTGTAAGTCTTTAGCTCATCGTAATTCTAGGCAAAAACGTTTTTGTACTGTCTCAGAAGACGGATATATGCTGATTTCTCTTCAGGGGCTAGGCCGTGGCCTAGGTTAACGTTTTGTGGCTTCTGATCGGTCCCTAGGTTTACTAATTCATAGTTCAGGGTAGAACTGTAAAGTTTAGTATTAGCGGACCTTTTAAACCGACTTTTCAAATCATATAAATCTTCTAACTTGACCACTGATTTCGGTATAGCATTGTCAGTGCCATTTTGTTGCATTTGGTGATCATGATGGCCTTCGTCGATTATCTGATTTGAGTAGGATCCTTCAGAAGTAAGGAAATTTACGATGTCAGGATCGTCGTTGAATACTCTCCAATTGGTGATGTTGTCAGGGATGGATGGTCTAAAGATTAATTCTATTGAAAAACTATCAGGACTAAAATCTTCGGAAGGAATAAGTCTAGAGGCTACGTTAGCTAACAGGTCTGCGCTCGCGTTTTGAATTCTTGGAATTGACGAGATGTTGAATGCTATGAAATGTGCAGTGAGATCTTGAACTAACGATTGATAGTGCTTTAAATGACTTGACAGGCAGTGTATGGCGTTACGTACTTGTTTTACGACGATCTCAGAATCTCCAAAGACTTGAAGATACTTAACGTTCAATCCGATTGCTTTGTATAGGCCTTGAACCAAGGCTTTGTACTCCGCTGTGTTGTTCGTGCAATCGAACTCAAGTCTGCATGTGAGCATAATCTTGTTCCCGTCCGGGCTAATCAGAACGCATCATGCTCCTACTCCCTCATTAGATTTAGACCCGTCAAAATATAATTTCCAAAATAAAGATGTATTTACAGAATTATCTAAAAAACTAAAACATTTTGAGTCATCAGTTTGGGAGAAATTTTCAACTTGGGATAAAACTGAATTCTCTAAGAAAGGTGAAATATGAGCATTGAAATTGCCGAGGAAAGAATCTACTGCGTAATTGCCTACAATGCTGCTATTGTATGTTATGGCTTCATTTTCTCCTTCCAGTTCTGTCACTATGTATTTTTGGTGCAACTCTCGTTCAACCTTTATCTGATTTGGTTTACCATTGTATGGTAACCACATGTGCGACCAGTCGGTTGAGAAATATCCGTGGAGTTTCTCCGACCAATCCCTGCTAAGAATCAAACCATAGAACTCAGGGATATCAGCTACTAGAATGTCGATAACCTGACACACTTTTGGGTTAGACGACAATCTTATGGTCACCTGATTAAGTTCACCAATCATTTCGACTTGGGATCGATCAAGTTGAACTATACGTACTGTGGATTTTTGAGGTTGCACATTCAATTTGGCACATATTGACCTGGGTAAAATATTCGTTGAAGCACCAGAATCGACCAAGCAATTGTGCACGTTTTTATTGAAGATTTCATATTTGAGAAGAAAAGGAGGAGTATGAGATCTTGATCTTCCTCCAATCAAGGCGATGTCATTTGGATCAATCTTATTGATCGCGTTGGTTGGAGGCCTTCCCAAATTGTGGGAAGCTACAACTGTAGGTAAAGATGTAGTAGGCACAACATGTAATTCTTTCATCATTATTTTCTGCTGGTGTTTCAATTTACTCAATTCATAAAGAGTGATGTTAGCCCTAGTCTTCTTCATGTCATCAATGATGTTATACTCCATTTCATCCGACACTATCAGTGTTCTTGATGGAGGTGCTTGATCAGATTGGACTAGGCTAAACTGGGTCGCTTTAGCAGTTGTCTTTTTTGTTGCGACCTTATCTTTTGTTGCAGGGCTTGCGCCCTTTTGTTTTGGGGTAGTTTGGGGAGGATCAAGTTGATTTTTGCTTCTCGTGCTAACAGGAAATGCTTCTTGATCCTCTTCTTGTGGGAGGATGAAGTCCCACATTCCTTGTAGTTCTACAACTTCTTCATCGTCGGTCTGCCCTTCAGTGGTATTCTCTTCTTCTTCGTCTTCTTCAGATTCAACGTTTGAGACAACACTGGGTGGTTTTACCTCCATGGGAGGATTTCTTTTAAAAGTCCTATAGGGCTTTTTCGAAGAAGTCTCTGCTACTTGTTTCTTAATATCAATCATCTCATTGGACATGGCTTTCAACACTTTTTGTAATCCTTCCAAATCGAAAGGATCTTTCGTTTGCTTCTTCTTGGTGTCTTCTTTGAAAGAGATCTTCTTAGATTTGCGTTCTTCTATAGCAGATCTCTTTTCTAGGGCTACCACGCGTTTTTCCACTGCTAACGCCTCTGTCAAGTTGTCAACTAAGGTGGTCTTGTTTGCCCTATCTACGAAGATAGCCAAGTTTGGAGGTAAAGCCGTGATGTACCATTCACATCTTACTTCCTCGCTGGGTTGTGAAGCAGCGGGGATTTTGTTGAGGATCTTATTGAACCGTAAGTTAAAATCTTTAATGGGTTCTCTAGCCTCAGCCTTAAGATTAGATAGGTCATTGATCAATGTCGCCGTGGATCTGTCATCACCAAACTTGGTGAGGAACTGACTTTGAAAAATATCCCAGCTTGTGATGGATCCGGAAGGTAACGAAAAGTACCACGACCCAGTTGTTCCTTGCATTGTATAAGGGAAAAGCTGGACAACAGCGTCTTCATTAGTAACTCCGTTGAGATTAACAAAAAGCATGAAATTATTGATATGTTCTTCGGCTAGCATGCCTGCTTCTGGATTGAATTTAGGTAGCCATTTCTCAGGATGGGCCGGTATAGGGCTCAGGGGTGGAGGCATTAAAACCGCCCCAGGATTGTTCCATGGAGACTGGGCCATCGTTGAGCTGCTAGTCAATGGAAGTGCAGAAGATGATCCCTGATGCTGAGAAGATGAAGATATTAAGGTCTTTGATGTTTGAAGAGGAAGGGTTGTGGAAGATGAGTGAGTGATCTGGGGTGAAGATGTGGGTGGCTGACTTCGCGGTGAGGGAGTTGAAATGGATGAGGTAGATGAAAGAGTCTCTTTGTCAGACTCTGGAAGTGCTTTCCTTGCTCTTTTCCTAGTGGGGAGAGGGATTTCAGTTGGCTAGATTCCAAACTTTTCACTCTTCAATCTGGTCAGGGGATGAGAAGGATTGTACTGCGAAGTCACGTTGCCTTTAGATTTATCAGACCTCTGAGTAAAAATAGAGAATCCCTGGAGTTTACGAATCAAAGCTTGAAGTTCAGGGGGATCAATGATAAGTTGGTCTGATATATTAGAGTGTGTAGCAGCGGTGGATGCTCGAGCGACTTCTAGCTCCGAGTTTAATCGTATCGGAGAAGTCGGGGGAGTTGGTGAGGGTGATTTGCTCTCAGAATGGTATTTAGATTTTGATTTATGTGCCATTCATAGCTCGTGCCCTCCTTCTAGCGCCAAATATGTTGAGGGCCCCGAAATCGGGTCAACAACAAGGGGGATACCCACCCGGTCTGGAACCTGGTTGGCGGCTCCTTGCCCGTTTGGAGTAGCGGGTCCGACTGGGGGTAATGGGACCAGTTTCCCAATGTGAGGGGTGTGTGTGTGTGTGTAGAGTTTGATGGTATTGATCTAGGGGTATTTTAAGCTAATTTAATTCTAACTTCTAAACTAACTCTATGCTATTGTAATCTAATGAAAAACAATACATCTAATCTATGCTAACCCGGGGTATTTTTCTTCTATTATGCGATCTAAAAAGATTTCGAACAATAGCTGGTAATAAAGATCATTCAGCTATCATAAGAATAGAAATCCATTAAGATAAACC
The DNA here is from genome assembly GCA_031772625.1 of Pinus tabuliformis. Lineage (NCBI taxonomy): Eukaryota > Viridiplantae > Streptophyta > Pinopsida > Pinales > Pinaceae > Pinus > Pinus tabuliformis. Next base: position 1,951,130,406 of record CM062816.1, read on the forward strand.
ATTCTGCATAAAAAGTTAGGCAAAACAGTTGTGAACAGCATATCGCATAATTAGTTATTCATATGTCAAGCACAAATAAATGACTCCACCGTACAGAAGTGCCAAATGGTAATACACACATTCATACATTAACATATAAAGAACTCATCTGCATATCACTTTAGGAATATAAGCAGAAATTAGTCAAGAGATAAAAGTACCATTTATGACTGATTTTACCAATAAACTTCAAGCAATAACGATTTATTTCTACTTGTTCTAATATCTGCTAAGTGTACAGAAGTGCAACATCAGTAACAGACATTAAAATGCAAACATAAATAAATCTCGATCCATCCATTCATCAAAAACCCCCTCCGAGGGTGCAAAAGTGCATGTTCTGAGGACAAGTTTTTTTGACAGATTTCCGGACCCTTCTCCAAATGCCATGAGAAGGGTTAAATACTACTAACTAATTAATCTTAATTACACAAATTTAGGGAACGGCTTCAAATGACCGCCCTTTTACTAAAAGCAAATTTATTTCTAAAAATCAAATCTAATTTCTAACCGTTTCTGTATCTGCTTCTTAGTGCTGTAAGCAATGCGCTGTTCGCCCTGAAAGAGTCGGCTGGTTGTCCTTTCCTTTTGTTCGAGCTTGAAAATTAGAAATAACAAGAGCTGGCACCTCTTTCTGACAAACTAGAAGATATTTTTGAAAGCGTTCTTCTGGAGGAGTGTCTTCACGGCGTGTATACTTAGTACAACTCAGATTTCTTTCAAACTGATTGTGTTGTTGCTATTTCGGTTTCTGGCCGTGCGAATGACTCAATGAGTTAGGGACTTTGTTGCCTGAATGATTTTCTGAATTGAAACTTGTTTCCGTTCTTTGTTCCAGGCTTTTCTGAGACGTCTTTCCCCTTAAGCGTTTTTCTTTTTGCTTTACCCAGTCTTAGCTTCAAGATCTTTTGCAAACACGCTGCTTTTGTGCGCCTTTGACTCTGAGTCTTAGATAGTCTATTTTCATCAGTGCCTGTTGGGTGATACTCTGGAATCCGCGGTCCTGCTGCATGCGACATCCATTTGCGGAGGCATCTTCTCTCTGTTACCCCATTGGCGCTTTCCTCTTTTCCTTAGATGTTTCCTGCATATAGATTTATATCAGTTACATGTCTTGCAGTTTACGCAGAGAAGAAGAGAAATGACGAAAAGATTGACATGAAAGCATTAAGTTCTAATGAATGCGTAATTCTGACACTCATCATGATTTGACTCTTCGAAAAAAAAGCGATACAATCATTCTTGGATACTGAAGCATGCGATCATTAATTTCCCTTAAGGGGCGCGCTCAATTTTGGGTTTACCGTTTATATCGGAGAATTCTTGCGATGAGTCTTTTCTACGATTGGAATCATAGTATCAAGGACTGCGACGTCATTAAGTGTTATCGCAAATTGCCAATATCGCAGATCGCAGTTTTGTATGATCGCAGATCGCAAGATCGCAAGATCGCAAGGTTTTCGATTTATCACTCTGTGCTGCTTATGCAACATTGCGACGTGCGACGTCGTATATCGGTCGTCAGCGATTCCTTAGGTTTTCCCTTTTTGAGCGCTTTTAATGCACGCGATGCGATGGGTTCTCGCGTTGCTCTTTTTTTTCAGTGTATTTATGCGCTTTGGGAAAACGCTTCTCTCTACCTTTGCGACGCGATATAGCTCTTAGGGAGTTAATACAAAAGATTTTTTAAACAAAATATTTTTTGGATTTTTGGTTAAGGGTCCCCCTTTGCTTGATGTTATTACTAATATCAAACAAAGAGGGGGGTTGTTGGTGACCACAACAGTTACATAAAAAAAAAAAAAAAAAAATAGTTGACAATTGTTGTTTTGAAAGATTTTTAAAAGTAAACATTGGCATGTGAAGGGTACTGGCATAAAACAAAACTTTGGGGGCATGAAAATTGAGAGAATCATGAGAATTACAAGAATAGGATGAAAGCAAAAATAAAAAAAAAAAATTAAAAAAAAGAGAAAATATTAAAAAACAAACAAACAAACACACTTTTCACAAAATTCACGCGGGTTTGAAAATAAATAATGGAATTTTTGGAAGCATAATTTAAAAGAACATTTGGTGGATTTGCTGATTAGCTTACATAGAATTGACAATTTGATATTGTTCTATGCTTTTATAACGTACTAATCCGCAGGACACAGCAAATGCCAAACTTTTCGCCATGCACAAAAGTCAGCTGACACAAACAGGGAGTATTACTTTTCATGGTTATTTTAAAAAATGGATTGATATTAATATCATGATTAAGTCAATTTTAACACTTTGTTTGTCCTTAATTTGTTTTATTTGGTATGAAATTTTTGCGTAAGAATCATGAAGAAACTGGCCATTTCTTCTAGAGCACACTTATGTTTTCTTTGTACCAAGTTTTTTACAGGTTACAGGATAATCAAGTGAACATAAGGAGATTACATTGTGACGACAATTGGTCTTCCAAAGACTAAAGTCATGACAAATTCTAAAGACAAATCCAACTCTACAACCACTCCTTTGCAACTCCCTTTTTGCAACAGATTTTGAATTCCACCAATTGTCAAACCATAAAGCATGACCATATCCATATTCATTTTTCACAGCAAGAGTTCTTATTCATACACCATGCATTTCCTTACATCCATCCATTTTCCTTGTCATTACCAATCCCCTTCATTTCCGCCAATAAAACCCTGCTTGAGTCAAAGTCCTAGAGTCTAAGTATCATTGAACAAACACCTAGAGGCTTGAATGCCTTAATGGCAAGTACTCTTGCCAATGAACAATGGGAGTACATTAATATCCCTTGTTCGTTGGATCTTGTAGGTGACTCGACCACGAAAAATTTATTCGTACCTACAAAGATGTGTTAGGCATCTTGACTCCCATTGGAATCAATGGTGGGAGATCTTGTGTTGGCTAGAGGCATTCATTAACGGCCACTAAGTCAACAAATTCTTGCTATGTTTGACATCGATACATTTAATCACATAGTAAGATTTGTGCCATCGAGCGTTGAAGACTTGAAGACCAATATTTTGTAGCAGATGAAGCCAATTTCTTTTCATTGTTTTTCAGTTTGTCATCACTTGAGGACAAGTCAATCAATAAGGCTGGGAGGGAAATGTAACTTATATATTTTATATACCTTCCAAGCCTTATAGATTTTCAGCCATATTCAACAGACTCATCAGATTCATCATCCAGCAGTAGATACAACTTTCAGCCATGTTCAGTAGACTCCTCAGATTCATCATCTAGTAGCAGAGGATCCAGTAGCCGATACGACAATACAGATCCATCTTTCATCCACCATTTTCACAACCAAGTAAAGAAGACTATGAACAACAGTCTTTGCCGCCACACGTGCACAACTCTCATCCATTTTTGGAAGGGTAAGTTAAGGTATGATATTTTCTAACTTTTAACCATTAAATTCCTTGAAAAGTTAGAATAATAATTTTTGGGAAAACTTCGCTTCCTTTCCCCATTTCACATAACTGCCCAAACCATCCGTTTCAAGGGAAGGATACATTTACATACATACTTTGTCACATTCATATAACATCCACATTCATATATCACATTCTAAACCCCACTTACCTTCAAAATATATTCACTATTACATGAGCATACAAATGGATTTGTCAAAAGTATTTAAAAGTTAATTGGATGCCAAAACAATCATGGTTGTTACACAAGAACCAACCATGACGCATTCCAACAAAAATACTCTGCAATAAAAATCACATTATCAATATGCAAAGATCATACATTGAATGCAACAAACAAAATATGGTTGAAACACAAGAACCAACCAAGTTGTAGTTCATCAAAATAACGCTTTGCAAAAGTTAAGTAATGATATGATGCAGAGTTTAAGCCAAAGCTCAAGTACCAAGAAGTAATGTAATAGATTGCATGAGGACATGCAATACCTTCAGTTTGGGGGAGATGTTGGGCCTCAAAATGGTCCCTATTTTCACTCCATTATTCACCAATATCTTCACATTTTACCTTCATGTCACCTCCATTCCACCTCCACATCATTACATTTACCTCATTATTGGGTCATAACTATGCTTTTCCAAAGTTTATTAATTCTTAACATTTTTAAGTGGATTTATGGCTAAACTTTAGAAAATAATATGCTTATACTTATACCTAACAATTAGAATGAGTTTGTTGACATGTGTAGGTACAAAGCTTCCAAGGCATATTTATGTGGCATTGAATGATCAAATTCGAATTTGATAAGATAACCCTCATGGAAAAGATCATGATCTCATGGAGAAGATCATGGACCTCATAGAGGAGATCATGGAGGATAGGGTTATGTGTCTAGATGGTTGAGAAATGTATGGAACTAAAGAGAGATTAGTGGACCATCATTATGAGTTTGTTATCTCATCCTATTGTATAAATAGGAGTACCTCCTCCATTCCAAAGGGAGGACTCTTGGAGCATTGTATCCAACTTATGATGGAATAGAATAAAGCTTCATTTTACATATATTTTCATTATGTAGTTTTATATATAAGTTGTACATATATTTCCATTATGTAGTTTTAGATATAAGTTGCTTTAATATAGTATGTGGAATAGCTTGTCACTTTGTTCTTAGGAGAATTGAGCTCACTCTAGAAGGATCAAAGGAACATGTTATTCATATTAGATCTTATTTCATTACTTAGATGTTTGATGTTTGAGGATTTGTTTGTGATTGATGAATGAGTTTTAAATTAGAATCTTATCAGCATATGAGAGAATAACCAAGGGTCTAAGTTAGGCTCTCTCTCTATTTGATTTGCATGATAACTGAAATTCATTCTTTTGCTTTTAAGTTTCAAGTTATTTCATTTCTTATGCTTATGGATCAATCTTAGTTTAGTTTGGATTAGTACATGAGAGGATAATCAAGAGACTAAGTTAGTCTTTCTCTCTCTTTGAATCTGAACAACAATTAAAGTTCATTATCTTGTTTTCATTTCAAGTTTCTAGTTTTATGTAATCAATGATTTCTCTATGATACTGTAGGGAAGGACAACCAGGACCTTCCTAGTTAGGAGCCTCTTCCCTTGCATATTATATTGAATCATAAATCATTTAGTTAGACATAGAGTTAGTTGCCTACTCCTGCATATATTTTGCTGGCATCATCACAAGCTTACGAGTTTCCCTGGTCGATAATTTAATGAAGCCATTTAAGCCCAATAAATTGCCCAACAAAGGTATAAAGAATCTTATCCATCATTAACTTTAGTTCAGAACTGTTGTAGACATGCTTATTGTTTTATTGAAAGTCTTGAGAAATTTTATGAAGATGATGACCTCATGGATAATGAGATCATGGAAGCCCTGTATGAAAATCCATTTCAGCAGCATAAAGAGAATATTTATTAAGATGCGCAGGAAAATTTGCAGCTGGATCAAGATCTTAGTACAATGGAAAATGATGAAAAAGAAGGTTTTATTTCATATCTTTCCATAGAAGAAGACAATATGTAGGAAAGTCAAGTTTCAATTTCAGAATGTGATAAAGTCAAGTCGACTATTTCAGATCTAGATTCATATCGTGATGATCAAGAGTACCTTGTTCCAAATCCCATGAAGGAAAGCTCTGTTGTTGAGATCATATGGAATGAAGCAGATAGAGTTATTGACCCAAGTGTTCTCATTTCATTAGAACAAAGCCTTCATGAGGAGGTAATCCAGTCATTTTATGAAAAACAAGATGAGATCTTTGTTCAAGTAAGTGAAAAATCTTCTTTCGATAAATCAGTGGTAAATGATAATTTGATTGCCATGTCATATGAAGATGATCAAAGATGTTTTCAAATTTCTAAAGATCCGAGAATTGAGGACTGTAATTCAGGTTTTTCACGTTTTGAAATGTTATTTCAAGAAGACAATCATTGTTTGAGCAAAAGAAAAAAAAAATTATTATCTCCTCTGTCTAAAGATGAGATAGATCAACTCCTGAAAGGTCATGTTACAGCCCAAACTAATGCAGGTCTGCAATGTGCACATGGTCAAGAAGGTGTTGGTGAAACTTCTTCCTCTTTTGAAAATGATGACAGTCTTGAAATTAGATTTATAGATCAGTGAAAAGATAATATTTTCTTTGATGAAGATTATAAGACTGTCATGTTTGATAATCTTGAAGATTGTTTTCTGCTTAAGAATGACCTAGACCATGAAATTGAGGAATATGAGTGTTGGGTTGTGTTATATTCTTTCCATGTAGTTAACAGGGGGTTTGAGGGGCACCCATAACCCCACTTTATGGGGTCCGGGGTAGCACCCTAGAAAATTTTGGTTTTGGACCCTATGTTAGGTTGGGCAACCCACCTATGGTTTTGTGCATGATTTTCGCACATGTTTTTGGACATGATGGTTTTTTGGTCCATGGTATTGGACACGATGGATTTCTATCCATGGTATTGGACGTGATGGTTTTCAATCCATGGTATTGGATGCTTCGGTATGTATAAATATGTTTTATAACATTGAAAGGAACATAATGAAAAATCAAGCTGGTAGTCCCGGTTTTGGGATCTAGGGGAAATCTTTGTGTATATGTGTTTTATGTGTTCTGCTCTCGCATTATTTATTTTCTGTGTTTTAGAATTTGTATGCAGTTAATTTTTGTATGGGGTTAAATCCTACACTTGGTATCACAGTAGATTTGGCTTCAAGGGGACGCCTTTGTTGCTGAAGGGTTTCACTCGGGCCTGTGGTAGACCTTGTTCAGTGGGAGATCTGCGAGATCGATTCTAGTGGTGAAAGAAGATGGTGAGCAGTGGAAAGATAGAGATAGATAAATTTAATGGTTAGAGTTTTGAGTTGTGAAAACTCAAGATGGAGGATCTTTTGGTGGATAAAGATCAGTGGATCATAGTAGATCTGGATACTAAGCCAACGGGAGTGTCCGATGAAGAATGGAAGAAGTTGGATCGGAAGGCAAAGAGCACAATACGATTGTGTGTCTCAGATTCATTATTGTTGAATGTATCAGGGGAAGGTACAACAAAGGCTTTGTGGGACAAGTTAGGGACATTGTACCAATCTAAGTCTTTGGTGAATAAACTGTTCGTGTGGAAAAAACTGTATAACCTAAGGATGAAAGATGGAGACTCGGTGACAGAGCATTTGAACGCATTTAATATTGTGGTAAGTCAGCTAGCATCTGTTGATATTAAAATTTCAGATGAAGATAAGTGCATCAGTTTGTTGTGTCCTCTACCAGATTCATGGGATAGTCTGGTTATTGCAATAGGTAGCAATGCAACTATCTTGCAGTTTGATGAAATAGTCTTAGCCGTGCTGATGGAGGAGATGAGACGAAAAAATATGGAGAGCCAAAATGGTGATGCCTTGTTTGTACGAGGACGGTCCCAGAACAGAAACAAAAATAAGTCATTTAGTGGGAGATATAAATCTAGAGGGAGATCTAAATCTCCAGGAAAACCTATAAAGGTGGTGTGTTGGAAATGCAGAAAGGAAGGCCACTTCAAAAGGGACTATAAATCTAAATCTCCTGACAAAGGAAAGGGATCTAATGAGGCTCCTTCTATAGAGACGAAAACCACCTCAGATGAAGGTGGGGATGTGTACTTGGCTTCTTCAAGTATAGATGTAGATCATGAGGCATGGTTGATTGACTCAGGTGCATCCTTTCACTTCACTCCCCATAGAGAGTGGTTCTGTGAGTATGAGAAATATGATGGTGGTGATGTCTTCTTGGGGGATGACAGGAAGGCTAGAATCATTGGTCATGGAAAAGTAAAGTTGAAGTTGCAAGGTGGAAGGTTTAGAACACTTTCGGGTGTTCTACATATTCCTGCATTAGCCAGAAATCTGATTTCTGTTAGTAAGCTAGATGATGCAGGTGTAAAAACAGTGTTCGAGAAGGATACCTGCAAGATGGTTCAGGGAGCACTACTATTGATGCGGGGAGTTTAGATTAGAACTTTGTACAAGTTGCAAGGTAGCATTGTTGTTGATGGGTGCAACAGTTCCATGGTTCCTAAAAGTGGAACAAAAAATCTAGTGGTCTCTGGAGAAAAGACCATGCTGTGGCATCAAAGGCTTGGACATATTGGAGAGAAGGGCCTTAGAATACTTCATGGTAAAGGTATGGTAGAAGGTATGAGTAATATCTCTCTAGATTTTGATTTCTGTGAAAATTGTATATATAGGAAGCAGAATCGGGTGAATTTCCCCTCTGGTGGTAAGAGGGCGAAACAAATATTAGAGCTTGTGCACAGTGATGTGTTTGGACCTGTGAAGGTTCCATCACTGGGTAAGTCTGTGTACTATGTATCATTTATAGATGACTTCTCAAGGAATAGATGGATATATTTCCTTAAGAAGAAATCTGAAGTCTTTGATAGGTTTAAAGAATTTAAGGCTCTGGTGGAAAACCAAACAGAGAAGAAGATAAAGGTGCTGAGGATAGATAAAGGTGGAGAGTTTTGCAGCAAGGAATTTGAAGAATTTTGTAAAAAGTGTGGTATATCATGGTAGAAGACTACTCCATATACACCTCAGCAAAATGGAGTTGCAAAAAGAATGAACAAGACGTTGATGGAAAGGGAGAGAAGCATGCTCAGTGGTGCTAGGTTAGGACAAGAATTCTAGGCAGAGGCAGTGGATACTGCATGTTACCTGGTCAGCAAGTCACCTTCATGAGCATTGGAGGATAAGACTCCACAAGAGGTATGGACTAATAAGAAACCCTTTCTTTCACATCTGAGGGTATTTGGATGTGATGCATATGTACATGTTCCAAAGGAGAAAAAAACAAAGTTGGATAGTAAATCTGAAAAATGCATCTTTATTGGGTACAAGGATGGTTTAAAGGGTTATAAGCTTTGGAACCCAGTAACAAGGAAGGTTATGTACAGTCGAGATGTGGTGTTCAAAGAGGTGAAAGATGTTATTAAACATGAAGTCCAACCAAAGGAACCTGAGAAGATAGAGTTTGAGCTAAAGGAGGAAGAATCAGACTCTACAACAGAGGAGGAATCAGAAGATGAAGAGCCACAAACACCAGCTATGAGAAGATCCGTTCGATAAAGAAGGAATCTAGAAAGGTATATTCCATCTGTTTTCTGTTCAATTTTTTCTTTGTCTGTTACTGATGATCATCCCAGAACTATGAAGGAAGCAGTGGATTCAGAGGATGGAAAACTCTGGAAAGAGGCCATGGTTGATGAAATGGCATCTTTGCACAAAAATGAGGCTTCTGATCTGGTGGAGTTGCCGGCTGGAAGGAAACCCATTGGTAGCAAATAGTTGTTCAAAAAGAAGACAAATGCAGAAGGAAAAGTGGAGAAATACAAAGCTTACTTGGTAGAAAAAGGTTATTCCCAAGTGCTGGGAATTGATTGTGGTGATATTTTTTCTCCTGTTGCCAAGGTAACTTCTATTAGATTACTTTTATCTGTTGTTGTTGCTTTTGATTTTGAGGTAGAATAGATGGATGTGAAGACAACATTTCTTCACGAGGATGTGGAAGAGGAGATCTACATGAAGCAACCTGAAGGCTTTGCAGTGAAGGGTAAGAAACGACTGGTATGTAAGTTAAATAAGTCTCTATATGGGTTAAAACAGTCACCAAGGATGTGGTATCAGAAATTTGATACATTTATACGGGGACCTAGCTTCACTAGAAGCAAAGCAGATCATTGTGTGTATTTTAAATTAATTGGTGACTATGTTATTTATCTGGTCTTGTATGTGGATGATATGTTGTTGGTTGGAAATGACAAAGAAGTTATCCAGGATTTGAAGACCCAATTGTCCTCCAAATTCGACATGAAAGATCTTGGTGCTGCAAACTATATTTTGGGCATGGAAATTAAAAGAAATCAGGAAAAGAGGATGCTCTGGTTAAACTAGAGGAAGTATGTCGAGACAATATTGCAGAGGTTTAATATGCAGAATAGTAAACTGGTGAAGGTTTCTATTCCTGTAGGTGTGAGGTTATCTACTGAACAGTGTCCTAAGACACAAGAAGAGGAAGAGGACATGTCCCGTGTTCCTTATGCAAGTGTAGTTGGTAGCCTGATGTATGCAATGGTTTGTACTAGACTAGACATTGCACATGCAGTGGGAGTGTTGAGCAAGTTTATGTCAAAACCAGGGAAGGAGCACTGGACAGCAGTGAAGCAGGTTTTCAAGTATTTGCGTGGCACTATTGATTATGGTTTGTGCTACCAAGGAAGACCAGGATTGGATAGAGTGTTGGATATTCATGGCTTTGTTTATGCAGACTAGGTTGCAGATCTGGATCAGAGAAGATCTACAAGTGGGTATGTGTTTAACCTATTTGGAGATGTAGTCAGTTGGATGAGTAAGAAACAATATGTAGTGGCACTATCAACTATAGAGGTAGAATACATGGCAGCCACTCATGAAAGCAAGGAAGCAGTTTGGTTGTAGAGATTGTGTTCAAGTATGGGGTTAGTACAGGAAGCTATAAGGATAGACTGTGATAGCCAAAGTGCAATTTTCTTGGCAAAGAACCCCACATATCATTCAAATACAAAGCACATTGATGTTCAGTATCACTTTGTGAGGGATATGATAGAAGACAAAAAGGTGTTGCTGGTAAAAGTGGACACTTTGAAGAACACTGCAGATGCATTGACAAAATTTGTGAGCTTTGAGAATTTCTCTTGGTGTAGAGAGACAATGGGGATTTCAGGGCTAGAAAAACAACTAAGCTCTCTTGTGGCCCCCTGTGGAAAGAAAACAAAAAGTGGGAGAATGTTGGATTGTGTTATATTCTTTCCACGTAGTTAAAAAGGGGTTTGAGGGGCACTCGTAACCCCCACTTTATGGGGTCTGGGGTACCTGGAAAATTTTGGTTTTGAACCCTATGTTAGGTTGGGCGGACCCACCTATGGTTTTGTGCATGATTTTCGCACATGTTTTTTGGACGCTATGGTTTTCTAGTCCATGGTATTGGACATGATGGTTTTATGTCCATGGTATTGGACACGATGGTTTTCGGTCCATGGTATTGGATGCTTCGGCATGTATAAATATGTATTATAACATTGAAAGGAACATAATGAAAAATCAAGCTGGTAGTCCCAGTTTTGGGATCCAGGGGAAATATTTGTGTATATGTGTTTTATGTGTTCTACTCTCACATTTTTTATTTTCTGTGTTTTAGAATTCGTATGCAGGTAATTTTTGTACGGGGTTAAATGTTGTAGCTCTGATCCAAAAATATAAGATCTAACCCAGAAATATTATAGATCTGATAAGAAAATATAAGACAATGTAAAGAAAACCAAAAATAATATGAAATGATTCACTTTATTGATCAAACCCTTAAGGTAGGGAAACACCATACGTTCACTCCTTAAGGAAGGAGAACACTCCACAAGCCATATGCCTGTTCATACAATAATACTTCACTTCCTATCTCTCTATGTGGAGTCTCTAGCCTCTATATAGGCCTCATACATACAATACCATGGGTCATTACCATGGTTCCCTCATACCATCAACTAATACCATGGGTCCATTACATTATTATTAACTACTTGTGGTCCCTTACATGACATGGGTTAACCACCTTATTTATTACTATGGCCCATCCCATTATTACATTATTACCTTGGGTACCTCCCTTGGTACCCCATATTATCACCCCTAGGTATATAACATTCCACCCCCCTAAGCATGTTTCGTCCCCGAAACATGGGAAGAACACAAATAATAAGATCTACTCAAAAGAGTAGTCCACTAATACCATGCACGTGCATCTAGCCATCCAAGAGAAATGTGAACCCTCGATCTCACTGGTGCCTCGCTCGCTTGAGCTGGAAGTTGACCGTGGCAGCTCTTCTGTGTTGATGTGTAGTGGGTGGATCTTCTCTCCTCGCTATCCGTCATGTGACTACTTGGTTTCCATCTTGATGGTTGTCTTGCGGGGTGATGTGGGTGATGATATGTTGAAGTTTTAACCCACGATGGCTTTTGCTTGACTTCACCGTGCTGTGGTGCCTGTTGTGGTGTCTTCTTTTTCAATATGATTTCAACCACTGAGCCCTCCTCTGATGTACCATCACCTGTAACCTTTTCTTCTGCAGCCTCTATTTGTGTTTGATTGTCGATCATCAAAGGCTCATCATCTGATATGTCAGTCCCTTGAACATCTTCTGCTTCAACCTCCATTTTCTCTACCTATTTATGGATGGAAATATCTTGTAATGTAATTTTCTTCTTTTTATACCATAGCTTCAGGAATTTCTTCTGCACATTAATATTGATGGTACCCACAGATTCCATCCAAGGATATCTCAAAACAACATCTATGTTATCCATATCTGAAGCATAAAAATCACCATGAAACACATACTTATCCATAGAAAGCTTCAAATTCTTATAAATTTGAACATCCTTATCATCAACCTGTGTATTTTCAATTTGTTTTGCTGGGACTTGCAATTTCTTTGTCAAGTTGATATTTATGAGATTTTGCTTGCAACTCGAATTTATATACACAATGATTTTCTCCTTCTGAATCAATCCATGAACCTGCAATAAGGAGACACCTGTAGCAAATAATCCCTTATGTTTCGCATTCTCCTTTTTTCTAGCCCTAGACCATTTGTCCAAAAAGACTTTTTCAAATTTTGCATCTAAAAGTTTGGTCAACTGCTTTTGGTCAAGTGATGACCACCAATTTGCAGCCTCATCTCTCAGATTAAGCATCATTGAAACCTTCCAATATGGCCCATTTATGGACTTGTGTCCCTGTATGAATTCTTCCATAGTAGGACCATCATCTTTCCCTGTAAAATATAGCATCTCCATGAAGAGGGTTTGAGAAAAATTCCTCACTTGGCGAAAATTTAAAGTGGCCACAGTTTAGTCAATATTTCTCAGAATCTTTATTATGACCTGTTTTCGGAAATGGAATGACTATTCTGCATCTGCCCATGTGATAGAAATCTTGATCCAGGCACTAGAATTCCAGATCTGCGCTGCAACTCTCCCGCCGTCACCAAAATTTCTGCAAAAAACAGCTGATTTTAAATCAGCTATATCTCCCTCATCCGGACTCCGATTCGACTGATTTTTTTTTGAAATTGAGTGATTTTTCTCAAAAAATTCATATCTACAATTAGATTTTGTAGATCTTGCACCAGGACGTCGAGATCTGTGCTGCAAACTCGCTGCCCTGAAAATTGTCTACAACCCCACTGATTTTTAAATCAGTGATATCTCCTTCATCCGGACTCCGATTCAACTAATTTTTTTTTTTGAATTCGACTATTTTTGCACAAAGAATCCATATCTGTAGTTATATTTTATAGATCTTGCATCAAAATGTACATATCTGACCTGCAAAGTCGCCGCCCCCGAAACCCTGCAAAAATAAAAAAAATCTCCACTTTTGTGCCCAAGAAAGTGCTCTGATACCAATTGTTGTAGCTCTAATCCAAAAATATAAGATCTAACCCAGAAATATTATAGATCTGATAAGAAAATATAAGACAATGCAAAGAAAACCAGAAATAATATGAAATGATTCACTTTATTGATCAAACCCTTAAGGTAGGGCAACACCATACATTCACTCCTTAAGGAAGGAGAACACTCCACAAGCCATATGCATGTTCATACAATAATACTTCACTTCCTATCTCTCCATGTGGAGTCTCTAGCCTCTATATAGGCCTCATACATACAATACCATGGGTCGTTACCATGGTTCTCTCATACCATCAACTAATACCATGGGTCCATTACATTATTATTAACTACTTGTGGTCCCTTACATGACATGGGTTAACCACCTTATTTATTACTATGGCCCATCCCATTATTACATTATTACCTTGGGTACCTCTGTTGGTACCCCATATTATCCCCCCTAGGTATATAACATTAAAACCTACAATCAGCTTGAGAGAGACAATATGCCAGAATTTCTCATGCTTGAGGAATTTATAGCTAGCACTTAGATAGCAGTAGCTTACACTGCTCTATGCCTTCCTATCACTCAACAACCAGTTGTTCTTTCATATCAGAATAAAGGGAATACTTGTATTTTTACTACTGTATCTCAAGACAAGCTAGTGCTTTAGGATTTTCAAAATCCTTTCGGCATTCTTTTGCAAGCACCAGAGAAGATGAATGTTTCCTGGTTCATTAGCATAAGCCTTGGTTTTAGTTCTTATTGTGAGTTTCCTACATGTACATTATTCTACCCACTCAGTGAAAGTGAGAGAAAATTTCAGTAACTAGCCATCTACTAGATTGGTTACATTGAAAGGCCCACTTCACATGATTGTACATATTTCATCAGTAGGCAGGTGGTTGTCATCATGATTTGAAGCCTTCAAATCTCGATGGTCTACTACCATTAAAAAATATTTGTAAGTACTTGTTTCAGTTAAGTAAGTCTTGAGACATTTTTTGTTTTAGTCAGTTTAGTTTTGAGTTAGTTTTGAGTCAACATATTGGTTTTAGCTTGCGGAAGTTATTGACTCCATTGCCCAATGAATAAGGCACTGATCTGCTTTCCAGAGATCTATGGTTCTTGGCACCTCCCAAGAGCTACCATCCCCATTGGAGCCAATGTTAGTGTTGGTATCTTCATCCCTCCATCAGTGATCAAATTTCTCTTTTTGCATGCATATTAGGTGTCTCATCCGATTAGCTGCACTCCATTAGGTCATGGATCATCTGATGGTAGTGGTTCTTTGTCAATTTCCCTCATGCCTTTTATCTGCTGGCATATTTTCATCTGTACAGGTCATCTACTGTCATTTTTATTTCACTTCATTTGCAGAATTCATTTTAGGGTTTTCAAGTTTCATTAGGTCTAGGGTTTGCCACCATGGTCTTCAAAAGCTCAATAAGAGGTCAACAGGCACATGAGGATCTCAAATAAGTTCATAAAATCACAAATTTCACTGATGATTTGCTCCATAAAGGGTTTTTACCTCAAAAATCTATTTTGAGGTGAAAACAGATTTTTTCTATTTCATGTAAAAATTTTAAGTAATTTTATTGTTTTCATATGTAATAAATCATCATCTGAAGCCCTTAGTCACCTTGCCAAACTCCAGCACTCCAGCTCCTAAAAAAGAAACAAAAAACATCCAAGCATCAGTTCATCAAATGACAAAAAGAGCCAAAACTGCAAAAATAGGGTTTTTAAAAGCAAAGTGAATTCAACTTTAGGAAAGTGGGTTTGTAAAATTAAAAATTAAATTCAAGATGTATATAAAGTTATCCTTTGTGTTATAGGAACTCATTTTGTGCAAGTGAGAGAGAGCAAGAAGAAAAATCCCATTTTGATGAGAAAGAGAGAAAACTGCAGCAAAGTTTCTAGTTTTCACTGACAAAACGCACCTAGGCACTGGCGCGATGCACCTTCTAGGCGCTACGCACCCGGCATTGGTTTTCTAGAGGATTTTCAATGCGCGCCATGCACAGAAAGTGTGCTACTCACCTGGGTGTTGGCACGACACATTTGTCAGCTAAGCTTCAAAATGAATTTCATTGCTTTTCCAAGCCTCCAAATGTGCAAAGAAACTCTCAAACAGTAAGTTCACCCTCTCATATAGTCTAGCAAGGATTTTCTTCATTCATGGTGGCGATTTGAAAGTTGAAAAGTAAAACCCTAGTTGCTCTCAAAGTTGCCTTGCAAAATTGTCTAGGGTTTTATAGTTTTTTCTATT
Organism: Pinus tabuliformis; assembly: GCA_031772625.1. Lineage (NCBI taxonomy): Eukaryota > Viridiplantae > Streptophyta > Pinopsida > Pinales > Pinaceae > Pinus > Pinus tabuliformis. Next base: position 1,951,146,155 of record CM062816.1, read on the forward strand.
TTCACTCCCTTATATGATTTTCCCACATCCCATCCCCTGCATTAAATTTCCCTAATTCCCTTCCTCTCTCTCCCTCTCCCATTTACACTCACCTTACCTCCTATCACTAAACCCTAAGCCCTATACATAAATCATATCATTCCCCAAACCCTAATCCTCATTTTCTCAAACCCTATCATTCCCTAAAACCCTATTAACTCTACTACCATCATCAAAACCCTCCTTTGTACTTATACTATCAGTCAACCCTTTTATCCCCAAAAGAGAAACAACAGTCACCCTATATTTGAGAAAATCTCTTCATACTCATCATTCTACACTCTATATTTGCAAGTGTGGAAACATATTCAGCTTATGAAAGGGATGCGGAAACTGTGAGTGATTCTTCCCAAGAGGTTCATGCACCAAGAAAACCACATAAGGGAGGAAAACGCATCCGGAAAGAGCCCACCACTCTCACAGAGTTACTAGCTTGCCCTCTTGCAGTAACATGCTTTAAACATCAGTCTTGCTACCATTTTTGTGAGATGGTGGAGAGGGTGAAATACCACCATGAACTTGCTAGGCTATTTGTCCTTCATCTTCACAATGGTCAAGTGAACTTAGCTGGTGTATCTTTCACTTTGACACCTGAAAATATTGCTGCAGCAACAGGTATTCCTAATGTGGGTGAACAGTGGGACAATGGGCAGTTTGTGGGCAAAGAGCATTATGAGCCTTACATCAAAGCTAGTTATCAAAGGCAAATCAATAAGGTCTTTCCTTTCAGATACCTACAAGACACTTATGCTCCACTCATGAAGCTCATTATCAAATATTTCACCTATGAAGGGAGGTTTTCTCTCTTGTACACTTACCATGTTAGATTACTGATGCACTTTACTAGAGTCAGGATGATGAACCTCCCCTATTTCATATGCAGAAATATTGAGAAGATGGCTACATTGGTCCAAAGGAAACCTCTTCCTCAGTAGTTCAGTAGAATTTATCATTTTTCATTTATCAAAATTGTTGTTTTGCATCAACTGAGCTTACTGAATATTTCATGGGATACCTTCATTTCAAATGAGGTTTTCAAAAACCTCAGGTGACCCCATCGGTGTTTCAAGAGAAAGGAGTGCCTTCAAATCAGCCAGAGGTTCATGAGAATCAAACTACAGGTGTGCCAGTATTTGTCACTTATGGAAAAGGCACAAGGAGACTATTTGCAACTGCCAAACAAGTATTATCTCCACCTAGGGTGGAAGGGATCTCGTTTCCTTCACCAGACCACAGGAAAATGCTATCTTCATCTGGGGTGAAAAAGGTTTTGCCTTCTTCATCAGCAGTACAGGTACCAGATAAAGGGAAGAAACCGTTGCATGATGAAGGGCCTTCTGAAGGTCAGGATAGATATTTTGTTTTGATTCAGGAGGAGGATACTGATTTGATCTCCCAAAACTCAAGACTTAAGGAGGTCATTAGAGAGAAAGAAGATGAAATCCATGCCTTATCACTTGACCTTGAGAGGGCTAAGTGGATTATCAACTTCCTTGAGCAAGAAAAAGCATCTTACTGACAAACAAAAACTCATGGAGCTGCAAGTCATTAAAGAAAACCGGCAAAAGTCCAAGAGGGAAAAGGGAAAGTTGACATCCATTGAACAAAAGGAAGATGTCCAGGAATATTTGTTGGAGAAGGTGAATGTGCGCTTGGAGAATCTTCTTAAGAAAGCCAACAAGGATAAAAATATGTTGCACCACATGGCTTATCACTATTTGGCTCGGAACAAAATTTCTAAAACAAGGATAAGAAGCCTAAAAACCAAATTAAGGAGAACTTTGAGGAGCAAGAAAGAGCAAGATAAGCTCAACATCTTGGCTAAAGCTTCATTGGCCTAGCATAACACCTAACATAGATTACTCATGCCAAATTTCAAGAAATTTGGTGAACTTTTTGGCATTTTTGAATTTTTCAAGCAAAAAATAGGTTTTTCCGGCAGATGCATAGCGCCACCGGTGCTACGCTTGTGATGGGGACATCCATTTGAAAAAAACTTTGAATTTTTGGATTCCTCATAAAAATTTATTCATGATCAAAAATTTCTAGGAAATGTTGACAAGTTTTGGGCCTCCAAAAGGGACAAAAACACCTAAAAAATACCCTCTTTGCCACTTTTTGGCCACACAGGAAGCAGTCTTGGTAGATTGTAGTTGTGGAGGGGAAAATGGACTCAAAATCAAAAAATTCAAGTTGTTCCAGAAAGTAGACTCACTAGGCTTTCCAACAAGCTATCCTGCACCTGATTTGGACCTTGGGAAGCCTTCCAAAATCAGCTTGGAAAAAGCGCTATGCACAGGAAAAATGGCACTACGCGCAGGATGAAAAAGTGCCAATTTTGCTTGTTCGCTCAAAATTTCGCCCAGTTTTCTTCTAGTTTGAATTTTTCTCTCTTATGGTCAAATTCATGATGTGATATGATGTAAATTCATGTACTATGATGTAAAAATAATAAAATTGACTCATGGCATCAGTTGTAGGTGGTTTTGAGTTGAATGAATCAGTTTCCTAGTTTTAGAGGCAAGCTGTTCCATTGCCTATTTTTGTGTTCCTAGTTTAGATATGGTTGAAACCACTCCTCTTCTCATGGATTCGACCCCTGATGGATAGAAAAGGTGGTTCAGAGGTCTATATCATGTGTTTTTTTAGTCATTTGTAAGGGTTGGACTCTTGTGGATGCTTTGAGCACTATTGTACATCATTTGTGCAGTTTTGCAAGGAAATAGACAAGGGTTTGCAGCATTTTGTGGGATTGCTATGTCAATATGACTTAGTATTGTTTTTTCTTCTATGATTTAAGTTATCATATGTTTACGTGTGCCATTGCCTCTCTCTTTCTGCATCACTAAATGAATCAAGTGTAAAGGTGGAATTCATTGATGTTTCAGTGCTCTGCCTTAAGGTTTATTTAGCTTTATACGTTTTCTACTTTTTGAAGAGGACTCATGACATTTCCATACCCTCTCCAACTCCTCACCAGTCTTAAAATTCTCCATTTCACCTAATTCAAAGTACTAAATCACTTGCCTACCTCGCCCCACAGAAGCATCTGCAAGACTCAGTTCATTCCTTGGACCCAAAACTGCCTTTCACATATGATCCAGCAAACCACCATAAAATTCAATCAAACTCCTCTGAGCATATACATAGCCTAAAATTAATCTTTACATCAGTCATCTCAAGCCTCACTTGCCATATTTTCTTGAGATTGACAAGGAGAGAGCCATCTACCGACCTGGTAGGGCTAGCGACCAGGTTAACCGTGGTTGGATGTTACCCTAGACCTACCTTTCTCAGCCTGAGGTAGATTTAGGCCATAACATATTGGTGGCCATACTGGGGAATGTAATTTTATGTTCCTCAGCAAAATGTATCAAGCTTAGATCTAATTTTTGATGGTGGACAATGATCAAACACCAGAAGGCTGAAATCATTCACCTGGCGACTCAAGTATCGAAGAATCCCAAGGTTCAGATTTTTTATGGCAACTCTACTCTTCAAGAATCAGTAGCTTGAAGAATTTCTTGGTGAATTCATTGTAATCAAAATTAACTCGCTGGATCGAAGGTATGCTCCCATGAGCTGAGATCACATTCTAGGTTTCCCAAACAAAATTCCTAAGGTAGATTGGCAAAGGAATTTGCCTGTGTTTAAAGATGATGATAGGAATGATGCTACTTTTCATCTGGTTAGATTTCACATGCATATTTGCAAGTTGAAGGTTGATTTTCCTTTAGATTGCTTGATGAAGATATTCATGGCCACTCTAGAAGGTGAAGCCCGATCTTGGTATGAAAGTTTGTCGCCTGCTTGTATTTATTGTTTAAAGGATTTTCATGCCATGTTCTTTGAAAGGTATAAAGAATCTTATCCATAATTAAATTTAGTTCAGAACTGTTGCAAACATGCTTACTATTTTATTGAAAGTCTTGAGAAATTTTATGAAGATGATGACTTCATGGATGATGAGATCATGGAAGCCCTGTATGAAAATCCATTTCAACAACATAAAGAGGATACTTATCAAGATGCGCAGGAAAATTTGCAACTGGATCAAGGTCTTAGTACAATGGAAAATGATGAAAAAGAAGGTTTTATTTCATATCTGTCCATAGAAGAAGATAGTATGCAGGAAAGTCAAGTTTCAAGTTTAGAATGTGATAAAGTCAAGTCGACTATTTTAGATCTAGATTCAGATCATGATGATCAAGAGTACCTTGTTCTGAATCCCATGAAGGAGAGCTCTACTGTTGAGATCATCTGGAATGAAGAAGATAGTGTTATTGACCCAAGTGTTCTCATTTCATTAGAACAAAGCCTTCATGAGGAGGTAATCCAGTCATTTTATGAAAAACAAGATGAGATCTTTGTTCAAGTGAAAATTCTTCCTTCAATAACTCAGTGGTAAATGATAATTTGACTACCATGTCATATGAAGATGATCAACGATGTTTTCAAATTTTAGAAGATCGGGGAATTTAGGACTATCATTCAGGTTTTTCATGTTTTGAAATGTTATTTCAAGAAGACAATCATTGTTTGAGCAAAAGAAAACAAAAAGTATTATCTCCTCTATCTGAACATGAGATAGATAAACTCTTGAAAGGTCATGTTATAGCCCAAACTAATGCAGGTCTGCAGTGTGCACATGGTCAAGAAGGTGTTTTTGAAACTTCTTCCTCTTTTGATAATGATGACAGTCTTGAAATTAGATTTATAGATCAGTGAAAAGATAATATTTTCTTTCATGAAGATGATAAGACTATCATGTTTGATAATCTTGAAGATTGTTTTCTATTTAAGAATGACCTAGACCATGAAATTGACGAATATGAGCTTGAGAGAGAGAATATGCCAGAATTTCTCATGCCTGAGGAATTTACAGCTAGCACTTAGATAACAGAAGCTTATACTGCTCTATGCCTTCCTATCACTCAGCAACCAATTGTTCTTTCAGATCAAAATAAAGGGAATACTTGTATTTTTACTGCTGGATCTCAAGACAAGCTAGTGCTTCAGGATTTTCAAGACCCTTTCAACATTATTTTGCAAGCACCAGAGAAGATGAATGTTTCCTGGTTCATTAGCATAAGCCTTGGTTTCATTTCTTATTGTGAGTTGCCTACATGTACATCATTCTATTCGCTCGGTGAAAGTGAGAGTAGAATTTCATTAAGTAGCAATCTACTGGATTGGTTACATTGGAAGTCCCACTTCACATGATTGTACAAATTTCATTAGTAGGTAGGTGGTTTTCATCAAGATTTGAAGCCTTCAAATCTTGATGGTCTTCTGCCATTAAAAAAACTTTGTAAGCCCTTGTTTCAATTAAGTCTTGAGTCATTTTTTGTTTTAGTCAGTTCAGTTTTGAGTTAGTTTTGTGTCAACATACTAGTTTTAGCTTGTGGAAGTTATTGACTCCATTGCCCAATGAATAAGGCACTAATCTGGTTTCCAGAGAGCTATAGTTCTTAGCACCTCCCAGGAGCTACCATCCCCATTGGAGCCAATGTTAGTGTCTGTATCCTAATCCCTCCATCAGTGATCAAATTTCTCTTTTTGCATGCATAGTAGGTGTCTCATCCAATCAGCTACACTCCATTAGGTCGTGGATCATCTGATGGTAATGGTTCTTTGTCAATTTCCCTCATGCCTTTTATTTGCTGGCCTATTTTCATCTATACAGGTCATCTAATGTCATTTTTATTTCATTTCATTTGTAGAAGTCATTTGGGTTTTCAGGTTTCATTAGGTCTAGGGTTTGCCACCATGGTCTTCAAAAGCTCAATAAGAGGTCAGTAGGCACATGAGGATCTCAAATAAGTTCTAAAATCACAAATTTCACTGATGTTTTGCTCCATAAATGGTTTTTACCTCAAAACCCTGTTTTGAGGTGAAAACAGAGTTTTTCTATTTCATGTAATTTTATTGTTTTCATATGTAATAAAGCATCATCTGCAGCCCTTAGTCACCTTTCCAAACTCCAGCACTCCAGCTCCTACAAAAGAAACAAAAAACATCCAAGCATCAGTTCATCAAATGACAAAAAGAGCCAAAACTGCAAAAATAGGGTTTTTAAAAGCAAAGTGAATTCAACTTTTGGAAAGCGGGTTTCTAAATGAAAAATTAAAGTCAAGATGTATATAAAGTGATCCTTTGCGTTAAAAGACCTCATTTTGTGCAAGTGAGAGAGAGAAAGAAGAAAAATCACATTTTGAGGAGAAAGAGAGAAAATTGCAGCAAAATTTCTAGTCTTCACCAGTGTGACGCACCTGGGCACTAGCACGACACACCTGCCAGGCGCTACACACTGGGCGTAGGTTTTCCAAAGGATTTTCAACACGCACTATGCACAGAAAGTGCGCTATGCACCTGGGCGTTGGCGTAGCGCATACGTCAGCTAAGCTTCAAAATGAATTTGATTACTTTTGCAAGCCTCCAAATGTGCAAAGAACCTATCAAACAGTAAGTTCACCCTCTCATATAGTCTAGCAAGGATTTTCTTCATTCATAGTGGCAATTTGAAAGTTGAAAAATAAAACCCTAGTTGCTCTCAAAGTTGCCTTACAAAATTGTCTAGGGTTTTGTATTTTTTGTTGTTTTCACTACCTTGTATGAGTTTCCCATATCCCATCCCCCTGCATTAAATTTCCCTAATTCCCTTCCTCTCTCTCCCTCTCCCATTGACACTCACCTTACCCCCTCTCACCAAACCCTAAACCCTATACATAAATCCTTTCATTCCCCAAACCCTAATCCTCATTTTCTCAAACCCTATCATTCCCTAAAACCCTATTAACTCTACTACCATCATCAAAACCCTCCTTTGCACTTATACTATTAGTCAACCCTTTTATCCCCAAAAGAGAAACAACGGTCACCCTATATTTGAGAAAATATCTTCATATTCATCATTCTAAGCTCTATATTTGCAAGTATGGAAACAGATTCAGCTTATGAAAGGGACGAGGAAACTATGAGTGATTCTTCCCAAGAGGTTCATGCACCAAGAAAACCACATAAGGGAGGAAAACATATCTGGGAAGAGCCCACCACTCTCACAGAGTTACTAGCTTGCCCTCTTGCAGTAACATGCTTTAAACATTAGTCTTGCTACCAGTTTTGTGAGATGGTGGAGAGGGTGAAATACCACCATGAACTTGCTAAGCTATTTGTCCTTCATATTCACAATGGGTAGGTGAACTTAGCTGGTGTATCTTTCACTTTAACACCTGAAAATAATTTTGCACCAACAGGTATTCCTAATGTGGGTGAATAGTGGAACAAAGGACAACTTGTGGGAAAAGAGAATTATGAGCCTTACATCAAGGCTAGTTATCAAAGCCAAATCAGTAGGGTCTTTCCTTTCAGATACCTACAAGAAACTTATGCTCCACTCATGAAGCTCATTATCAAATATTTCACCTGTGAAGGGATGTTTTATCGCTTGTACACTTACCATGTTAGATTACTGATGCACTTTACTAGAGTGAGGATGATGAACCTCCCCTATTTCATATGCAGAAATATTGAGAAGATGGCTACATTGGTGCAAAGGAAACCTCTTCTTCAGTAGTTCAGTAGCATTTATCATTTTTCATTGATCAAAATTGTTGTTTTGCATTAGCTGAGCTTACTGAATATTTCATGGGATACCTTCATTTCAAATTAGGTTTTCAAAAGCCCTCAGGTGACCCCATCAGTGTTTCAAGAGGAAGGAGGGCCTTCAAATCAGCCAGAGGTTCATGAGACTCAAACTACAAGTGTGCCAGTATTTGTCACTTATGAAAAAGGCACAAGGAGATTATTTGTAGCTACCAAACGAGTATTATCTCCACCTAGGGTGGAAGGGGTCTCGTTTCCTTCACCAGACCACAAGCAAATGCTATCTTCATCTGGGGTGAAAGCGCCTTTTCCTTCTTCTTCAGTAGTATAGGTACCAGATAAAGGGAAGCAACCATTGCATGATGAAGGGCCTTCTAAAGGTCAGGATAGAGATTTTGTTTTGATTCAGGAGGAGGATACTGATTTGATCTCCCAAAACTCAAGACTCAAGGAGGTCATTAGAGAGAAAGAAGATAACATCCATGCCATATCACTTGAGCTTGAGAGGGTTAAGTGGATTATCAACTTCCTTGAGCAAGAAAACAGGGATCTTACCGACAAACAAGAACTCCTGGAGCTGCAAGTCATTAAAGAAAATTGGCAAAAGTCCAAGAGGGCAAAGGGCAAGTTGACATCCACTGAACAAAAGGACAATGACTGGGAATATTTGTTGGAGAAGGTGAGTATGCACTTGGAGAAGCTGCTTGGGAAAGCCAACAAGGAGAAAAAGATGTTGCACCACATGGCTTATCACTATTTGGCCTGGAACAAAATTTGTAAAACAAGGATAAGAAGCCTAAAAGTCAAATTAAGGAGAACGTTGAGGAGCAAGAAAGAGTAAGATAAGCTCAAGATCTTGGTTGAAGCTTCATTGGCCTAGCATAGCATCTAACATATATCACTCATGCCAAATTTCAAGAAATTTACTGAAATTTTTGGCATTTTTGAATTTTTCAGGCAAAAAACAGGTTTTTCCAGTAGATGTGTAGCCCCACCAGCGCTACGCTTGTGATGGGGACCTCCATTTGAAGAAAACTTTGCATTTTTGGATTCCTCATAAAATTATGTCCATGCTCAAAAATTGCTAGGAAATTTTGACACGTTTTGGGCCTCCAAAAGGGCTAAGAACACCCTAACAATGTCCTCTCTACCACGTTTTGGCCACACAAGAAGCAGTCTTGGGAGATTGCAATTCTGGATGGGTAAATGGACTCCAAATCAAAAAATTAAAGTTTTTCTAGAAACTAGACTCACCAGGCTTTCCAACAAGCTATCCTACACCTGATTTGGACCTCGATAAGCCTTCCAAAAGTAGCTTGGAAAAGGTTCTACACACAGAAAAAATGGCGCTACGCACAAGATGAAAAAGTGTCAATTTTTCCTGTTTGCCCAAAATTTCACCCAGTTTTCTACTAGTTTGACTTTTTCTCTCCTATGGTCAAATTCATGATGTGATATGATGTAAATTCATGTACTATGATGTAAAAATGATAAAAATTGACTCATGGATGTAGATACATCTGTTGTAGGTGGTTTTGAGTTAAATGAATCAGTTTCCTAAGTTTTAGAGGCAAGCTGTTCCACTGCCTACTTTTGTGTTCCTAGTTTAGATATGGTTGAAACCACTACTTTTCTGATGGATTCGACCCCTGATGGATAGCACAAGGGGTTTGGAGGTCTATATGATGTGTTTTTCAGTCATTTGTAAGGGTTGGACTCTTGTGGATGCTTTAAGCACTATTGTACATGACCAAGACTGTAATCGGGGTGCGGTTGTAGTGCGGCACCCATAGCATGTTGAGTAGACCTCCCTTGTCTACTCCTCTAAGCCACCTCCACGGCTCCAATGTGATCATCCCAGTGGTTGTGTTAAGAATGTGGTGCATCAGTTGCTCAGTCACCAAGTGTAGGAACTTCTCATGGTTAGCCAAGTCCCAGTATTCAAGTTTTAACAGAGGAACCCGTGCCAAGTGTGGTCCTTCAAACATAATCTCATTCGGTATTAGAGGGGTTTGCAAGGGGACCTAGCTCTCGTTGATATCTTTCAGTACCTTGGTCTTGCCCTTGCGCAGAGGGACATACTTAGGCAACCGAGTGATAGGGTCAGTACCCTAGGCTTCAACTTCCTCCACGTCTATCCCCACATCCTCATCATCCATCGAGATGTCTTTGATTTCTTCTTCCTCCAGCTACATATTGATGGCTTTTCACTTTTCCTGTGCGATGGTCTTGTCCTTCAATGGGTTTCTTCTCGGCGATGCACACACTAGTATTGCAGGCTACTTGTCCTTCTTACCCTTCGTGCTCTCCTTGGTTGGGGTCGACTTTGGTCTCGGCATCCTTGGTGATTTGGGGACTTCCATTAATACTTCGAAAACCTCTAGAGTAGCTTCTTCTACCTCCATAACAATTTTCGACATCAAATCCTCGGTTGTCACTACTTCAATATCTATGGCCTCTGTGGGTGCTGAAATAACACTATTCAACAATGCTCGTGTCATCTCTGGTAACTGCTCAAACGCTAAACTTGCTATCAGATCCTTGAAGAAATCTCAATTCATGTGCACCTGAGAGCTTAACAACTCAATTCTCAAAATTCCAAGTGTTTTTCGCTGGGCAGTCACCTGTAATTTATAGGGTATTTTGAATTCAAATCCGATCATTCCCCCCATATTTGGTTCATTAATGTCGAACTGGCAGTAGATTTTCAAGGATCTGACCCATAAATTTCATCTTAAATGCCAGCCTCCCGCTCCATTTGGCCGCATTTCTACCGTCAAATCATGAATAGTGACTTTAACGGTCACTTTCCGGCTAACCTACGTAATTTATCCCTGGGTAGCATAGCTCCCTTCACATTGTCGTGAACCCTGTGACACTTCCTTGCTTCGCACAATCCTCTAATCACGCAGCTCCTCGAGCCGGGAAATGTAGTTTATAGTCCCATGCCTCATTTTAGCTGCATGGAGCGTTAAGGCTGTGCTAACCAGTGCATTCTGAAATTCCCTGGAAGTTTATCAAATTTGTTGTCATATAACAAAACCAGGTCATTTACCTTAAAGGTGTGCAGCTTAATCTGGGATCATGCTATGCTTTTTTGCACTGCTTTTGGACCTATTGGTGAAATCCAGCTAGAAATCTCTCTTCCTCAAGCTCGACTAGCTGCGCGAGCCTTTCTTCCAAGGCTCCATGATCCATCATACCTGTGAGTACCACTATGTGCAAACTAGGCATAATGTATTCCATGGGCTTTACTGCTTCAACACCATATACAATCCTAAAGGATGTCTATCGAGTCAACTTCTTGCATGTCATCCGATAGGCCCATAGTACTGTGGTTATGCGTAGGTCCCAATCACTTCACTGAGCGTGCAAACCTTGATCAGTGTGTTTTCCATCACTTTATTAAATACTTCCACCATCCTGTTAGCCTGCGGGTGATAAGGCATGCTCTTTTGGTGATATACCTAAAATTCCTTTGTCAGCGCACTGATCGTCTGATTCAGAAAGTGTGTATCGTGATCACTCATCAAAATCTTTGGACACCCAAATCGCGTCAGTACATACTCAAAGAGGAAATTTACAGTAGTTGCGCTTGTGCAATCCTTCATAGGATGTGCCTCTACCCATTGACTCAAATACTCATACGTGGTGATAATGTACCGCACTCTCGTCTTCTTCCCTTGGTACTGAATGGGTCCCACAAAATCTATCGCCCATTTTTCAAAGGGTTGTAATGTCATCTATGGATTCAGAGGCAGCTCATCCCTCCGTGACATCCTGTCAATCCTTTGACACACATCACATCCTTTGTAATAAACTTTTAAATCTTGATGGAGGTTTGGCCACCACAACCCTACACATAGAATCTTTTGTGTGGTCATTCTCCCGGCATAATTTCCTTACGTGGTGCCCCCATGAGCGTCCGCGAGGATACTGCTCCTTTCAAGCTCTAGTACATATCATCACAATATCTCATCGAACCCCATTTTGTACAGATTCCTGACAATGATAGAAAACTCTGTTGCACGCACCACTAATTCCTTCTTCTGCTAGACGGTGTAACCTTCTGAGGCAGTTCTTGTCATTAGGAAGTGTATGATATCTTTAAAATGACCATCCGTGATGCATGCTACAAATAGTTGTGCGTCAGGCAATCCCTCCTCCAAATTAGTGGGCTCTTCCCCTGTTTCCATGCATGACAGATGGTCTTGAACCGCGTTCAGTCATTTAGGCTTCACAATAACCTCAAAATCATAGTCCTAGAACAATAACAACCACTTGTAGATTCCCCCTCCCCCCCAACACAAGCTTATTGACTAGGTATTTCAACGCAGAATGATCTGTATACATATTAAAATGTCCACCCAGCAAATAGTGTCTAAACTTCTAGAGCGTGCATACCATGGCTAGCCCCTCACGCTGGATGGTGGAATAGTTCTTATCAGCTTTGGATACCATTCTTCTTGCGAACACTATTGGATGGTCCAATTCTCCTCCGCCATCCTGTGTCAGCACTGCTCCCACCACTATACATGATGCATTGACATGTACATGAAACTCCTTCTTCCAATCCAGGAAGAATAGAATCAGTGCAGTGACCATATTTTATTTCAATACATCCAAGATTTTCTTACAATCCTTGTTCCAGCAAAATGTGAAATCCTTTTTCAACAACTCCTCCATAGCCACAGTGATCTGGGCATAGCCCTTGATAAACTTCCTATAATACCTAATATGTCCTAAGGTTGCACGCAGCTATTTCACACTTCTCGATGCTTCCAAGTTAAGTATCACCACGATCTTCATGGGATCTACCATTAGTCCCTCTCTACAAACCACATGACCCAGCAAGGTCCCAAAAGGAAAACAAAAAAGGCACTTCTTCAAATTGATCACAATCTATTACCTTCAATAGGTATCTAGCATCAAGCGCAAACTTGCCACATGGCATATCACTAGCCCAAATATAATCCAATCATCAAAGTACACTTCCAGAAACTTGTGAATAAATTCCTTGAATGCAGCAATGACTACGCACGAAAAAATCGTAGGTGCATTCTTCAATCCCAAAGGCATTATAGCCTACTAAAAACATCCCCACTCCGTCGCGAAGGTCGTCTTGCTTCTATCCTCCAGCACGATTTTGATCTGATGGTACCCAGAGAGGCCATTAGTGAAGGAATACACTTCCTGACCACCTACATTATCCAACACCTCATCAGTGAACGACGTCAGGAAAGGATCATCTACGCAAGCGTCATTTAACTTCTTGAGATCTAGGCATATCCTTATTTCATCCTTCTTATTCTTTTCCTGTACCACCATTGGGCTTACCTACAGATTCTTCTACTGGCTCAATGATGCCTACCGCGAGCATCTTGTCTAGCTCTAAGTAGACCTTCTCCTTATACTTCAGATTGATATGGTAAGGTCTTTTCTTAACCGGCTTCGCATTGGGTTTCAACGTGATCTTCATAACACCCAGGTACTCCTATTATCCCTTTTAGATCTGTAAACTTGGTAGGGAACAAATCTTGGTATTCGTATGGCAATTCAGCGACCTTATCCAATGTTGCGTCATACCAGTAATCTCCAGTCTTCGCGAATTTGGGCTCTGCATCCATATCAATATTTACCTGTTCCGTTTACAGTGGCGTGGTTATATCATGATTTTTAATCTACAGCCCCTCAACCTCGCAGTGACCCTCTGTTTAAGGGATGTTAACCTTTCATGAATCCTCATCTTCTTCTTCAGCAATCATGTTATAGCGTTCAAGTGCATGGCTCAGCTGAGTAGTCCAATCGGGTTGAATCAGGTCCAAAGGATCCTGCGTATCCTAAAGATTGTTGGTTTCACTTCTTGCAGTGCCTCGTCAATACAATCAAACCCATCTTCAAATTTGAATGTCATTATGAATCCTTGTTATGAAACCAGCTCAAGAAAAGATAGAAAAGATAAATCCACGCCTTAGAATTCAGCCTTTTCGAGGGGGAAACCTCCTTTACATTACATAAATGAACAATTCTTGGATGATACAAATGACAAAACCTCCTTTCTATATATAGGAGTCTAAGGAGTCACAATATAATCCAGCCGACCTAACAATAATAATATAAAGCCACAAAAATAACAATAGAGGGATTCTATGGGGCACAGAAATAACAATATGGGGGTAATAGGGGCACAACAATATAAATAAGGGGTATAACTACAATAGTAATGGGGTAATCACTAGTATTATAGGGACCCAACATGCCCCTCTCCTTCAAAAAAGTGTTGTCCTCAACGCTTGAGCAGTTCTGGATACTTCTGCATAAAATTCTCATCCTCCTATGTGGAATCTTCAGCGGATAAGTTCTTCCACTTGATAAGATACTCTGAAATTGATCGATTTCGTAGCTGTCGAGTTCTTTTTTCTGTCACTGCTTCTGGTTCCAATATAATTTTTCCTTCCTCGTCAAGTTCTGGCAATATTGTTTGAACTGGGAGCTTGTCGCCTATAACCTTCTTTAAACATGAAACATGGAAAACTGGGTGCAATCGAGAAGCTGCAGGAAGCTCCAATTTGTATGCCATAGTACCAATCTTTTCCAACACCTTGTACGGACCATAATACTTTGGTGATAATTTATTATCCTTCTTAGCTTGCTTTAGGGACATTTGCTTATATGGTTGTAGCCGTAGGAATACCCAATCACCTACATCAAAACTTCTTTCACTGCGATGTTGATCTGCCTGTTGTTTCATTCTATTTTGTGCCAACACGAGGTTATCCTTTAAGAGTTGGAGGACTTGTTTTTGATGTTCGATGTGATGTTCCACTGCCTGAACCTTAGAATTTTCTCTTAAATATGATGTTATTGATGGTGGTTGGTACCCATAAAGTGCCATAAATGGGGTCATTTTTGTTTCTGTATGGAAGGAAGTGTTATACCACCATTCAGCCAAAGGCAACCATTTGACCCATTGTGTCTGTTTATCAGATACAAAGCAACGAAGATATCCTTCCAAACATTTGTTTACTATCTCAGTTTGCCCATCAGATTGAGGATGATAAGATGAGCTATGAGCTAACTGAGTACCAAGACAAGAAAATAATTATGTCCAAAAATTTCCAGTGAAAATGGGATCTCTGTCACTTACAATAATCTTTGGGTTTCCATGTAGCTTTTGAACAGTTTCCATAAATGCAGTAGAAAATGTACTGGCTTTAAATGGATGTGATAATGCACAAAAGTGTGCATACTTGGTAAGTCTGTCAACTACCACCATGATGACACTCTTTCCCTCAGACTTGGGTAAACCTGTGATAAAATCCATTGAAACCTCTGGTGGGCCCCAGTATTGCAGCAATAATGCTGCAACTCCTGGAACTCCCTTCTTTAATTTTATCAACCCGGTAGTTCGTAACAAACTTGGAAGCGACGGTGTTGTATGCACAAGTACTAGCTCTTGCCGCAGCTGTCACTTGGTCAGCTGGCACAAGTCCGCTAGGAGCTTAAGCCAACTTCTATGAGCTCTTAGAAGAAGCTTTTTAATTGATGGATGAAAGCTAACTCGAAGGAAGTTAATCTAATCGCAAAAAGAAAATGAAGGCCAAAAAGGAACGCAAACCCTAGCAAACCCTAATTCTACCAGCTAGTCCTACTGACGCAAAGGAGAGCATGCAAACTACTGAAAGAGATGCCATTACTTCTAGGAAGGTTAAATGCATGTGTCTAAGTTATCACTATCTGAAGAAAACATCTTTTTGTATTTTTTATTAAGTTATTAGAATTATCATGCATGTGCTTTTAACTAGCTTTTCACTGTGCAGAGGTGGATCAAGGAGGAGAAGCGCTTGGGAAAGGTTGGGAAGGTTCAAAGAGGGTCTAAAGGGTCCCTAACACCCTTCCAGAGAGTCTCACAAAGTTTGGCTGCCAAGAAACCGTGTTTATGAGCTTCTACAGGAAGTCTGCAGGGGTTCTACAGGATGTTCAGAGATTTCTACAGGATGTTCTGAAAAGAGGATTTTGGAGAATGGATGGAGGGAAAAAGGTGGAGGAACGAGTATGGAGGTGAAATAGGGGTGTAGGGGAGTTCAAGACTTGGAGGTTGGAGTTGAGGAGAAGGTGTAGATGGTGAGATTTGTTCAAGGAGGGATGAAACGATGTTGTACAAGAAGATGAGAATCATGGCAAAGTAAGCGAATGAGGTAAATGTAAGGTAAGGGTTCTGAGCGAAGGATGAAACAGGTAGGTTGGATGGAGTATGTGCAGGTAAGGAAGGGTAATAGGTACTCTGCAAGTGGTTTTTCAAACTGAACAAACAAAGACATGCAAGAAAACAAAGATCTAGTTATGCTACCCTAATATGATCTAGCTAACAGTAACAAGAATGGACAGCAGCTTTATTTGCAAGGAAACCATGTATATTAAATATGAAATGAAGCATTCAAAGATCTGAACATGTAACCAACTTCTGCAAATGAAAACCAAACACTAATGATTGCATGGCAAAGCAAAGTCAGTGTTTTTGTGGGCAGCAAAGTCATCCTAGTCACAGCTCCTGATCCCACTGAGGGAGAGGTGAAACCACAGATGTTTGTTGGCCCTTTTCTTGAAGCTTTTTCTGTTAACAACCTATCAACTAAATCTGAGCATGAAAAGCTATTTTACTCATCAAAAAAACAAACTAAATAACAAAACAAAATAGCAGATTTTATTCTCAGAATGCAGCAAAGACACATAAAGGTAAACAAAGGAGGTACTGGGCGCTTGAGATGGGCCCAACCCCAAGAGCTACAGCCTCCTAAGAGAGATTTAGAGCTGGTACAAAGCTAGATTCATCTTTATTGATCAAGAAATGAAGAGTTACATCAAATCTGTCCACGAGGAGAACTTGAAAATGAGCTGACAGCAAAACTAATCTATTGCCTAAAAATCGAACTAAAAAATGACTACAACAAGACTATGAAATGACTAACTACCAGCTACAAAATGACTAACCACTAGCTAACCAAAATGAGGCCCTAAGCCTTCTTATTTATACAAATTGAGGACCCAACAGTCCTCCTAAACTTTAGGGACTTGGCTGCCCAAAACTTATAGTTAACAGCAGTCCTACTTGACTTTCTTGGTTGCCCTTGTGCTAATTGATTTGGTGGCCTTTGAACTCCGAGCTGATGGTGGAGAATTCAAGGTAAGGGCCCATAAATGAAGGGGACACCTTCCTACAAATCCTCTCCCTTGTTCTCCCACGAATTTGGCTGCCAAGTGCTCATTAAAACCTTCAATTTTGTCTCCAAGTTGACCAAAAAAGCTACACAAAGCACCCATTAGACTTGTTGGCATAATGAATAACCCAATTCACTCTATTAGCATAAATATAATCAAAAACATGCAATAAACTAATGAGAATGGTGGATTAAGTCGAATTAGGAGGTTGAATGAGCCCAAATAATTATCCATTTTTGGGGCTCATCATCACCCCCCTACTGAAAGTGTTGCTCATCCTCTGAGCAACCAATCTATCTCCTCTTCTTTGATGGCCCTGGTGGCCTCCCTGTCATGCCAAGCTTCTGAAGTGATGCCCTCTTTTCTGTCATGGAACCATGCTTCTTTGCTTCTTCCCACTGCCTGTTCCTTTTCCTAGTGAATTCTCAGCCTTGGTATGAGTGTGCAAGTATATTCAATCTGATGGCAGCAATGGTGGCGAAAGGAGATGAAACCAGTGGAGGATGGAAGAAAAGAGTGGTTGCATGCCTCCTCAACAGACTTCAAGCTTCAAATCCATCTCCATAATTGATTCTGGCCTGCCGAAAGGCTTCTACAGGATGTTTCTGGTAAAAATACAGAACTTCCTGTAGAAAGTCCTATAGCTTCTTGTAGAACTGTCTCAGCTTCCTGTAGAACTGTCTTTGAGTCCATCATCTTGATTTTCTCTCTCTAGGTGAAGGCTTTTAGCTTCCTCATTCATAGATGATGGATCTCTTTGAAGGAGACTCTTCCTTTTGTTTAGCTGTGGTGTCTTCAATTGTAATTGGCTCCTTTGACTGTGGCTAGGGTCTGCTAGCTTTTATCCACATGCTCCTTCTTGCCTTAAAGTACATGGAAGGATCCCTTTTTTGCTTCCCTTTTTTCTTTGGAGATGTGCTTAGGGCAGCCAGCACTGCTGCCGCCTCCCTGGCCAAAGTCTCAGGCGATTTCTCCCTTTGCTGCTCCGTTTCCAGACTTCCTGTAGAAAGTCCTGTGTCGACTGTTTTCTGGCTTCCTGTAGAGATTGTCTTCACTGTTTTGGTCTGCGTGGCTGGGGATGTCTTCCCTTTTAATTTTGGTGTGGTTGCCTTGGTTTTGTCTTCACTTGTTTGGACTTTTTCAGTCCTCTCTGCCCTGCTTTGCAATTGTTTCTTCCGGGGCGTTTGTGCCATTGTTCCTCCCATAGTTTTAGGCTTAGCAATTTGGCCCATTTCTCCTTTTCCTCTCTGTTCTTGATGTGCCTGAGTGTCTTGCGTTTCTTCATCATTGGTTTTCTCACCTTTTTCAATGTGTTCTTTCTTCCTCACTGCTGGATGGGGTGATATTTTTGGCCAAAACTCAGATATTGTCATCCCGAGACATGTTTTGGAAGATTTCCCATGATATGGGGACAGTGTAGGTGTGCAGGGCATCTTCTACTAATAATTTGATGAGCCCATGATTGGCCAACTGGTCTGGAATCCCTTCATTCATTTTTGTGGCACATTCACTTAATGACTGTAGAAGAAAATAGGGAATGCTTAACTTCTTTTCTGGAGGTGAATCAATTCCATGTCTAAGTTCACACAACAACCTAAAATGATAACCATGGATAATGATGAATTATGAATTCCCTTGGCATGGTGAGAGTGCTCCCTTTTCTTATGCTTTGGTCAGAAAAGGAAATGTTGTTGATGGCTTCCCCTTGGACTCAAGGAAGAATTCCTGGGCTGTTTGATATCAATGAACAACAATTCCCTAGCTTCAAGACTTTTGCTGCGGCCCAAATACTCGAATATCCGTGTATAAAAGGAAGACTTAGGTTTCCATAGACAGGGCACAGAGCTCAATTCTCATCCCCAGTGCTCATACAGCCATGTAAATTTGAATTCTTTATGCATAGGTTGGCCCTCACAGTGCTTTAGCTTTTCTACAGGAGGAAATTTTTTAATGGGAACTATGGAGGAGAATTTTGACACAAAATCGAATGAGAAATTCCATGCTACACACAAGCAGCTGCTATTTTTTTACTCACAGGCAGGCTTATCTCTAATTCTCCTACTCCCGACAGTTCAGTTCACCACTTTTTCCAAAACATATCATGCATGAAAGATTGTTTTCAAGCCTGCCTCTCTCGGAACTCCAAATTTGACGCAGAAAGTCCAGGTTTCTTTGTTCCAAAACGCTGTGTCATACTTCCTGTAGAACTTCTTCTTGTAGAACTCTTGCCGGCTTGTGAAGGATGTCACTGCGCCTCTAAATGAGCCCGGTATGTGGGAGAATTTTAAACTAGGCCGAGAAGCTTGGTGGAGGACGACAAGTTAATAGATTGTGGGAGCAGAGGATGCGTACTTCGGCTAAGAACATTGCAGGTGCAAATGAATCAGCGGGTGGTGAGAGTCAGTCGAGCCTGTTTTTCAATTACAGCGTGATTCGTGGTGAGGAAGTGAAGTGGCCAGGCATACATGGCCACATGCAGACTGCAGTGCTATCATGAACTGCATGTTCTCTTCTGGATCAATTGCACTAGAGTTCAAACGGCCAACACTTCCTGTTTTTTTTTAATTTTCACGTGAGTCACCTGTCCACATGTACTGCGTGACTGCCGGCTGAGTGCTAGAGAAGACAATCGGCTTAACCTTGCTAATTCGTGGCTTAATCCCACCATTCCATTAATTCATGTCATTTTTAAATTAAATTTGTGCAATAGAAGAACGAGTTTCAGTCACATACCTCGAAGTCGAATGGCTGCCGTGAGCTGTTGTGGGCTGTCATTGCTGCATGCATTCGATTCTATGGTTGCATGATGGCTTGGTTGCTGATTCATGGCTGGTTTCCTTGTGCAGGTGTCCTCTCGCCAGATGCATGCAACAAGAGTTCATTTCCACGTTCAGATCTGCACCCTCAAGCTGCTGCCATTGAATTTTCATAGGACCAGAACTTGTTTTCGCCATTTCTCCCAAACGGTGAACCGGATTGATCTGAAAATTTCTGAGCATGTTCCTATCATCATGATGCATCTCCCATACAAAATTGCGATCAATGGATGCACAGATTTCGAGAAAAATGGAAAATGGCTGAAGATTTCAGAGATCAATTTCTCGGAAACCGTGCATCGGAATTGGTTGAAACTGCTTGGGTAGGCTACTATCACCTATGTGCATCTCCCCATGAAACAGGTTTTGAAATGGATTCACGAATATGGAGAAAATGCAAAAATGGCTGATGGTGATGGAGGCTAGTTTCTTGGAAACCGTGCACCAGAATTGGCTGAAACTGCTCAGGCATGTTGCCATCACCCTTGTGCAATTCCCCATAAAATGGTTTTTCAAATGGATGCATGGTTTTCAAGTTAGGGCAAAAACAAATTCTGTTCTAGGTATTTTTACTTCAAGGCATTTTGCAAATTTTTGCATGGAAAGAAAAACTGAGCTTGGGCTGTGATGCAGGTATGGAGATGACGGAGGAGGAGTTTGAAGATTGCAGGAGGACTTCTGAACCCTTGAGGAAGCTACCAATTTCGCCAAACCACCTTTTTGAAATCCATTTCTAGCTTCCTGTAGAAATACAGAACTTCCTGTAGAAGGCACAAAGACTCCTTTGTCTTTGTTTTGAGTGATCCTCCTGACCTGCAATGTCATTGCTGCAACCTGAAATTATTCAAGGGGAATTAGATTTCTTTTTCTTTTTCTTTTTCTCTTTTTTTTTGAAAAACAACTAGGGTGCCTCATGGAGGTTTTCACCCTAATTGCCTGCCCTGGGCGCCTCCAAGGGAGGTTTTCACCTAGAGATCTTATTCTCTTTTCTCTTTGTTTTTCCAACCCATTGACCGCCTCATGGAGGTTTTCAATCAATGAGCCAATCTAAGGCGCCTCCAAGGAGGTTTTCACCTTAGATTTTTATTTTCATCTTATTTTCATTTTTCTCTTTTTTTCTCTTTTTTTTCCTACGCTACCCTACTTGAAAAAACAAAATTCTTTCTCAAGTATGCTTATACTTCCAATGGAGCCATGTGCACATCGAGATTAGAGAAAAAATGATGTGAAGGCTCGAAATGCATGCTTGGACAACTATCCGGACTTTAGAGACCAAATGATCTGACTTTGAAGGGATCAAACATAGCTGAGGAAGAGAGTACCGCTGCAACTCAGTCACCTTCTGAAACCATATCTCAATATAGCTTTGATATCCTTGGTCCTTTTGCTGATCTGGATCATTCTTCATGTCACCTTCTATCATGACCTTCTCATCTTCCTCTTTTTGTTGATCTTTCTCTTGAGTACATGGAGGATTTGATGGTAACCATGAAGGAACTCTCTCGATCTCTGATTCTGATCTCTTCTCTTCATCAAGTGCAGCCCATGGTTCTTTGATCTCCTCTTTGGAATCTTCTTTTTCCTTTGGTCCTTCAATGTTGTCAATATAATCTCTGTTTTGCAACACTCTTCCTGAGCTTTGGTGAACATCATTGAGCTCAAAAGGAGACATTTGCACATGTTGTGCCTCAGCTTTGCAATTGGGTTGAGCTACTCCATTGTATGGCTTTGGAAATGGTACGGGTAGTTGAGTGGAGGTGTGAAATTGAGATGGAGATGGATGGCATTGTGTTTGGGTAGGCATTTGGGGTTGCCTTGGTGGAGGAGGAGGCGATGGTTGTGGATGAGCAGGTGGTGGAGAAAAATGAGCGGGATGAGAGTTGTACTGGGGCCTCCACTCCTGATAAGGTGCATTCCACTGAGGTTGTGGCTGAGCATAAGAGTGAAATGAATGAGCAACTGGTTGGGCATAATATGGATCTGTGAAGGAACAAGGAGGAGGTGTGAACCAGGAAGGATGAGCAGGGGGACCCCAAGAAGGCATGAAAGTGGCTTGGTAGGGGTCATAATAGGTCTCAGGTGTCCCTTACAGTTCCTGCTGGTAAGATTTAGGTCCAGGCGGCTTCCTTTGGTTCATATGATAGAGTGGTTCAGTGGCTCCTTTAACTCTTTGATATGCAACTTTAAGTCCAGGTAAGGAAGGGCACTGATTCGTAGGATGGTATTCTTCACAGACAAAACACACTTCTAGGGAGTGCATTGGACATTCGTTCCTAGGATGCTTTCTAGTGCACCTAGGACAAAAGATGACCAAAGCCCTCTTGGCTTCCTCTTGCTTCTTTTGGATCCACAGGGTATCCAATTGCATGGCAAGAAACTGCCTCATATCACTCTTGAAATCTTCTATCTGATCTTCAAATTCATCTTTGGACAAGGGACTACTCCCAACATTTCTGCTTATAGCCATTTGCTTCAAAGGAATGGTTTCTTCTTCTTCTCCCCTTGAGGTTCTTCAAATATGTCTTGTTGTCCACCTAAGGGTTCTTTAATCATAGCCATCGAAGAAGAGAGAGAAGGTTGGCTGTGTGAAGCAGTGGGGGTGTTGTGCAATCATTTTTCTAACTTATCTCTACTCCTACAAGGCATGAAATGGAAAGACTTTTGATTGCTTTTGTTTTTTTTCTCTGGTACCTGCAAAACTAAAATAGATTGAACTACAACTAACTATCTTGCTGAAATGAAAATGCGGAATTGAAATAAAAGCAGGAGGGGACTAATCTATTTTGCTCAAATGAAATTGAAGGAATGAAATGCTAGTCTACGCTTGCGGAATTGAAATGCTAATCTACGCTTGCAGGAATGAAATTTTGGAATTGAAATGCTAATCTATGAAAGCGGGAAATTCTAATCTACTTTTGCACAAACGAAATTGCATAATGGAAATGAAATCAACTACTTAGTAGAAGATTGTAGTGGAAAATAAAATAAAAGCGGCAATCACCAATACTCTGACGCTTCCCCGGCAATGGCACCAAAAAGATGGTGGGCCCCAGTATTGCAGCAATAATGCTGCAACTCCTGGAACTCCCTTCTTTAATTTTATCAACCTGGTAGTTCGTAACAAACTTGGAAGCGACGGTGTTGTATGCACAAGTACTAGCTCTTGCCGCAGCTGTCACTTGGTCAGCTGGCACAAGTCCGCTAGGAGCTTAAGCCAACTTCTATGAGCTCTTAGAAGAAGCTTTTTAATTGATGGATGAAAGCTAACTCGAAGGAAGTTAATCTAATTGCAAAAAGAAAATGAAGGCCAAAAAGGAACGCAAACCCTAGCAAACCCTAATTCTACCAGCTAGTCCTACTGACGCAAAGGAGAGCATGCAAACTACTGAAAGAGATGCCATTACTTCTAGGAAGGTAAAATGCATGTGTCTAAGTTATCACTATCTGAAGAAAACATCTTTTTGTATTTTTTATTAAGTTATTAGAATTATCATGCATGTTCTTTTAACTAGCTTTTCACTGTGCAGAGGTGGATCAAGGAGGAGAAGCGCTTGGGAAAGGTTGGGAAGGTTCAAAGAGGGTCTAAAGGGTCCCTAACACCCTTCCAGAGAGTCTCACAAAGTTTGGCTGCCAAGAAACCGTGTTTATGAGCTTCTACAGGAAGTCTGCAGGGGTTCTACAGGATGTTCAGAGATTTCTACAGGATGTTCTGAAAAGAGGATTTTGGAGAATGGATGGAGGGAAAAAGGTGGAGGAACGAGTATGGAGGTGAAATAGGGGTGTAGGGGAGTTCAAGACTTGGAGGTTGGAGTTGAGGAGAAGGTGTAGATGGTGAGATTTGTTCAAGGAGGGATGAAACGATGTTGTACAAGAAGATGAGAATCATGGCAAAGTAAGCGAATGAGGTAAATGTAAGGTAAGGGTTCTGAGCGAAGGATGAAACAGGTAGGTTGGATGGAGTATGTGCAGGTAAGGAAGGTTAATAGGTACTCTGCAAGTGGTTTTTCAAACTGAACAAACAAAGACATGCAAGAAAACAAAGATCTAGTTATGCTACCCTAATATGATCTAGCTAACAGTAACAAGAATGGACAGCAGCTTTATTTGCAAGGAAACCATGTATATTAACTATGAAATGAAGCATTCAAAGATCTGAACATGTAACCAACTTCTGCAAATGAAAACCAAACACTAATGATTGCATGGCAAAGCAAAGTCAGTGTTTTTGTGGGCAGCAAAGTCATCCTAGTCACAGCTCCTGATCCCACTGAGGGAGAGGTGAAACCACAGATGTTTGTTGGCCCTTTTCTTGAAGCTTTTTCTGTTAACAACCTATCAACTAAATCTGAGCATGAAAAGCTATTTTACTCATAAAAAAAACAAACTAAATAACAAAACAAAATAACAGATTTTATTCTCAGAATGCAGCAAAGACACATAAAGGTAAACAAAGGAGGTACTGGGTGCTTGAGATGGGCCCAACCCCAAGAGCTACAGCCTCCTAAGAGAGATTTAGAGCTGGTGCAAAGCTGGATTCATCTTTATTGATCAAGAAATGAAGAGTTACATCAAAACTGTCCACAAGGAGAACTTGAAAATGAGCTGACAGCAAAACTAATCTATTGCCTAAAAATCGAACTACAAAATGACTACAACAAGACTATGAAATGACTAACTACCAGCTACAAAATGACTAACCACTAGCTAACCAAAATGAGGCCCTAAGCCTTCTTATTTATACAAATTGAGGACCCAACAGTCCTCCTAAACTTTAGGGACTTGGCTGCCCAAAACTTGTAGTTAACAGCAGTCCTACTTGACTTGCTTGGCTGCCCTTGTGCTAATTGATTTGGTGGCCTTTGAACTCCGAGCTGATGGTGGAGAATTTGAGGTAAGAGCCCATAAATGAAGGGGACACCTTCCTACAAATCCTCTCCCTTGTTCTCCCACGAATTTGGCTGCCAAGTTCTCATTAAAACCTTCAATTTTGTCTCCAAGTTGACCAAAAAGGCTACACAAAGCACCCATTAGACTTGTTGGCATAATGACTAACCCAATTCACTCTATTAGCATAAATATAATCAAAAACACGCAATAAACTAATGAGAATGGTGGATTAAGTCGAATTAGGACGTTGAATGAGCCCAAATAATTATCCATTTTTGGGGCTCATCAACCTCCTCCCAACATTGGCTTGGAATGGATAAAGGTTGTAATAGACCCGGTGTCTTAATTGTTTCAACTTTATTTTGTTGGCAAACCAAACATTCCGCCACAAAATTTTGAATATCGGATTTAAGGCCATCCCAAAAAAATTCCTTCTTAACCCTGTGGTAAGTTTTTAAAAATCCTGAGTGCCCTCCTAAGGGAGAAGTGTGCAATTCCATAAGAATCTTTTGTTTTTGCTGGGAATTCTTACAAAGGTATAAGCGATCTTTGTACCATAACGAATCATTTTGCCAGCTAAATGTATCAGAAGTACTGGAATCTTGTTGTAGCTTTCGAATAAGTGCCCACACTTCTTCGTCATTCTTCCATTCCTCCTTTGCTTCGTTTATCCAATCTGGTTGGATAATAGAAATGGCACACAACAATGCTTCCATATCCTCATCCTTTCTTGAGAGTGCATCTGCCACCACATTTTGCTTCCCTTTTTTGTAGATGATTTCAAAGTCATAACCCAACATCTTTGTGACCCACTTTTGTTGCTCTTCAGAGGATAATCTTTGTTCTAAAAAGTATTTAAGGCTATCATGATCCATTTTTACCTTGAAGTGTCTTCCCATTAGGTAGGGTCGCCATTTCTTAAGTGCATGGAGTATTGCCAACATTTCCTTCTCATAAATAGCTTTGCTTAAAAACTTTCCCTTGATTGGACGACTTTCAAAAGCAATGGGTCTTTCATCTTGCATTAGAACAACACCAATTCCATTTCCTGAAGCATCACATTCCACAATAAAGGTTTTTGTGAAGTCCGGTGTAGCTAAGACCGGTGCTTGGCACATTGCCTCTTTAAGATGTTTAAAGGCCTTTGTTGCTTCCGGAGTCCATGAAAATGAATCTTTCTTCAATAATGTTGTTAGAGGTGTTGCTATTCTCCCATAATTCTTAATGAACTTGCGATAATACCCTGTCAACCCGAGAAATCCTCGCAGATGCTTTATGGATGTGGGGATTTTCCATTCCTTAATGGCTTTAATTTTGCTAGGGTCTACCTTAACTCCTTCATGAGATACAATATGACCCAAATATTCCACCTCCTGGACTCCAAAGAAACATTTGGATCTTTTTGCATATAATTGTTTCTCCTCAAATAGTTGTAGCACCTTGTCAACATGTTCAACATGATCCTTCCAAGACTTGCTGTAGATTAGTATATCATCAAAAAATACTAACACAAATTTTCTAAGGAATGGTTTGAAAATTGAATTCATCAAACCTTGAAATGTTGAAGGTGCATTGGTAAGGCCAAAAGGCATGACCAAAAATTCATAATGACCCTCATGAGTTCTAAATGCCGTTTTCGGAATGTCTTCAATCTTCATTCTGATTTGATGATATCCCGAACGAAGATCCAACTTGGTGAAGTAAATTGATCCATGCAATTCATCCAGTAATTCATCAATGACAGGAATGGGGAACTTATCTTTAATAGTGAGCTTGTTGAGCTCCCTATAATCTGGACACATGCGCCATGATCCATCCTTCTTGTGCACCAATACTACTGGAGCTGAGAAAGAACTTTGACTCGGTTGAATTATACCAGCCTCTAGCATTTCTGCAACCATACGTTCAATTTCACTTTTTTGGACATATGGATATCTGTACGGCCTGATGTTTGGAGGAACACTTCCTGGAATCAGATGAATAGCATGATCATGATCAAGCATAGGTGGGAGACCTTTGGGAGTCTCAAATACCTTGGAATGATTGTCCAGGACTTTTTGGAGATCTGGAGAAATAGATGATTCCAATGTGGAAACATCTAGCGAACATAATTGTGCAATTACACCTCTTTGCTCCTTTTTTAGAAGCTTTGTCATGCCATTAGAGCTGATTATCTTTCCTGGTTTCCCTGCAATACCCCTTAATTCAACTTCCTTTCCTTCCACAGAAAATTTCATGAAAAGTTCTTGAAAATTAAAAGCTATTGTACCCAAGGATTGTAGCCATTGGACTCCTAGTACAACATCAGCACCTCCCATTGGAATGGAAAGCATTGGGCTAGTCAATACATATTCTCCCATGGATAGCTTGATATTATGGCACTTTCCAGAACAATTTATTGTTCCTCCATTTGCAATCATCACTTGACACTCTGGTGCTGGATATAGGAAGCAATTCAATTCTTTTGCTACCCTACAATGAATAAAATTGTGGGTGCTTCCTGAATCAATCAACACTATTACCTTTTTCTTCTTGATTTGTCCTTCTATCTTGATGGTTTGAGGAGTGGTAATTCCCGCCAATGCATTACAAGATATGGTCGGATTTATTTGTTCTTCATCTAGGCTTTGTTCCTGGAATATATCCTCTTCTTTTGACCTTTCTTGCTCCTTTTCTTCTTCCTCTTCACAATCTATGTAGAATAATTTCTTCTCAGCACACTTATGACCTTTTGTGTATTTTCTATCACAATTGTAACAAAGCCCTTTTGCTCTTTTTTCTTCCAATTGTTGTGGTGTCAACCTTGTAGGTTGTGGAAGACTATGGGCAACAACACTTCCGTCTTTATAGTTGTGAATGGTATGCTTCCTAGTTGCCATAATTTTGCTTTCCATTTTTCTTGCTAACCTGAATGCCTTCTCTAATGAATCAGGTTCCCAAAGGCGCACATCATGTTGGATATTATCCTTTAAAGACCCTATGAACACATCAATCCTATGCTCCTCTGGAATATCTTTTACCCTTATGTTCAATTTTTGGAACTCCTCAATGTGCTCCATTATTGAACCCTTTTGTTTGAGACTTATCAATTGGCTAAAAAAAGTGTTGCTTTTTGTATCCTCATAATGTGCTATCAATTCTTTCGTAAAAATTGCCCAAGTGATAAATTGTTTACGAGAACAAAGCCATTGATACCATACAAACTGATTTGGTTCCAAATATAAAGTTTCCATACGTACCTTTTGTGTGTTTTGCACATTATTGAGATCGAAGAATTGCTCCATCTGTAATATCCATGTGGCGGGATCCTTGCCATCAAACTTCCTCATATCGATTTTTGGAACATGGTGAGTCTTCGATCCAACATTAGAGTCTATGGAATCATGATTAACATTTCTTTTGTTCTCATCATGAGTTTCCTTTAGTACTCTTTCACCCTTAGTGACCATTTCTTGTAGCAACTTATTCATATTTATCTTCAATTCTTCCATCTTATCATCCATGCCATCAATTTTAGCGTCCATACCATTCACCTTAGCTTCCATGCCATCCATCTTAGCTTCTACGCCTTTCTTTAAACAGTCCATCTTAGCTTCTACACCTTTCTTTAAACCATCCATCTTAGCTTCTACATCTTTCTTTAAACCATCCATTTTAGATTCTATTCCTTTTTGTGCAAGGGACAGTTGTTGCACTTGGTCTTGTAATTTTGATATATCATGTTGCATTTCTTCCTCTTCTTCATGAGTCATGCTAGAGCTTTCAGGTTCCTTACTAGGTGTTTGCATTTTCTTTCCTCGGGGCATCAATTACGAATAATAATGCTCTACTATGCCCTTTGAATTCCTTCAAAATAAATTTTCAAACCAAGCTTAAGCAAAAATTTAAAAAAATCTACACACCTTTTTTCACTTTGTAGGAGCTTGATATTGCCCCTGATGTATCTCTGTACTTTCCAATCATCTAGTTCTGAAATTGTGACCTGTAGTAGCTCTCTGTGTCCTCTTTCCAATGCCACCAGTCTGATCCAAATTGGATTCTCCAAGAAAGAGTTATGCACAATCTCCCAAGATGACCTGATTATAGACCTTTCCAGAAGAGTGAACTTGTATGAAGTGTCACGTGTACAATTTTCGACCTTTGGTTCTGAAAAAGATATACAAGAAACTACAGTCCGTCCTCTTTCTGTACCTTCTTACAAAATTTCAATCCGATCCCCAAAGAGAAAGTTATGACGATTTTCCCTAGGTCACCTGTTTTGAATGTAATTCAGGAGTCTGCAAAAAGACCAACTTCCTCAGAGCATATCTCCGCAAATATCGCGCGAAACGATCTGAAATTCGGACCCAAGGTTCAACGCAATTTCTTCTCAAATGGGTTTTTTTTGTGACTTCTGAAACGTCACAAAAAAAATTGTAGAGAAAATGCCACGATGACCTGTTTGGAGCAGCGAAACCCTAGAATCCAAAGCTCCGATACCAAATGTTATGAAACCAGCTCAAGAAAAGATAGAAAAGATAAATCCACGCCTTAGAATTCAGCCTCTTCGAGGGGGCAACCTCCTTTACATTACATAAATGAACAATTCTTGGATGATAAAAATGACAAAACCTCCTTTCTATATATAGGAGTCTAAGGAGTCACAATATAATCCAGCCGACCTAACAATAATAATATAAAGCCACAAAAATAACAATAGAGGGATTCTATGGGGCACAGAAATAACAATATGGGGGTAATAGGGGCACAACAATATAAATAAGGGGTATAACTACAATAGTAATGGGGTAATCACTAGTATTATAGGGACCCAACAATCCTTCATGCAGGATATCCCATTCACATGTACCATGGTGGAGCTCCATTTCCAAGTACCAGTTCATCGGGATGACATCCAAGGTGTGACAGAACAAGTGCACCCATTCAAGTTGGGGCTTTTCTTCATAAGCCTCGGCCCATTTGGCCAAGTGTTCACATGGATCATCCCTCCTGTCATATTTTCCTGTCATTCGTACCTTCAGCTTCCCAAATCATGTTCTCATCATCCTCCTACATTCACGCCAATCATCAAAGCCACCCTTGTGCATACCCCACCATTTTTCAGGCATAGCGTGTAGTGCCCAGTCCAAAGCCTGGAAGCACCACTTTTCTGGTACTTCCCTCTCAAATGCATCTAGAAATACATCTACATCATTTAAGCCATCATAAGTGAGCAGATTTCTTACCTCTGACAACACATAGCACAACGACTGGGTCATCATGTTATAGCTTGGCATGGTTACTTCATGTAACCAATTTTGCCAGTGCTCAATTCTTCATTAGAGTCTAAGGTGCAGGAACTGTCATGATCCCATGTAATTCATCCATCTGTTGTTGTATTTACCAAATCTTGGTCTCGCGTTGTTATCTTATAGATACAGTCTAGATCGTCATCACTCTCATAATCATGGACTGGTTTAGTATAGCGTGATCCTTGAGCAAGATCTAGGGGTACTATTATGCGAAGCGATTTCTTTTCAAATATCATCTTTCACTTCTTTAGGTTGATTTCCCTATTCATATTAGTAGCCCAATCAATGCCAAGGAACATAGGGTAGGGGTTTCTATCATCCACAATTTATATTACTTCAAAGTTAGCCAACACGTTCGCACCTTCAATATCTACAATCACCCCTTGCAACGGTCCCATGGGGCTAAACTTTTGTTGATTTTCCATCCTTAGTTGAATCAGAGACCACTGCAGCGTGAGTCTTCCCATCTATTCCCAAGTCTGCTTTGGTATGTCGTTCGCGTCTGACTCCAGATCCAAATTAACCTGATCCATTTCATATTCTCCTATCTGCGTGGTCAGCCTCATCTCTCATCCTATCCTTGTTTTATGCCTACCAATCTTCCGTACCACGTGCGGTTTATCTAGAGTGTTTTTGGTTCATTTATTTATAAGCTCCTCTAATCCCTTCACGGCCTTGCTATCACGCATCAACTTCATGCAGGTATCTAGAAAGGTCGTAAGCATAGAAGGTACCATTTCCTAATCAGGCTTATCCTTTCTCCCTGAAGTGGAGGCCTCAATGAAGCTCTTCTTTGCTTCCATGCATGTTTCACATGCCCGCTTCAAATCAAATTTAGCCTCCTTCGACGGAGCTTTGTGAACCCATTCAATGTCTTCGAGTTGTTTTCCCCTTATCATCCCCTGTTGCAATTCAACTTCATAGCACTATATTCACATTCAGATCCTCTTCACGAGGCTCAGACCTCATCATTTGCAGGTTCTAAGTCAGTTGAGGTGGTAGTGCCCCTTTGTCACCTATCCTCGCTATCACCGTAGGACAGTCCTCCGTTTCATGATCAAACAGAGTGCAATATTTTCACGATGGACATGTTGGGGTAGTGCAATCGCGGTCATAGTGTCTGTTAGTGTCAGTCTTTCCAGTCTTCCTCCAGTGATCAAACGTGCTCTTACAAAGTGATTTTGAAGTGTCAAGGTCAAATTTTGTCATTTCAGTGAGTCTTCAAGCAAAATTTGGTCACTAGGCATTAGGTCTAGGGTTTGATCTCACTCTTTTCAAAGTTACCCAAATGCCAATCTATGTCACTATTCAGCTGAGTCTATCATCATTCATAGGATTTTCATTATCATCTCAGTGTCTAATGAGTCATTTTACACCTTGTTCATGCTTCAGTTGCGCCTAGGTAAGGTCATTTCCCTCTCCTAGGGTTTTGAAGGCAATTTCTCTTGGACGGTCAAATCATCGGCAAAACTTGTATCTTGATGTTCATACACCTTCCCCTATCCTTAAAGTACCTTGTTAAATGCTTCCCATCCCTTCGGCAAAATCCCTTGTTCCACACATCGGGATAAGTTTCACTCAAAAGATGTTTCAGAGCAATCAACGATGAATTTGGGAAAAATGAGAGAGGTTTTTGTCCACAACATGCCAAAGAAGAAAAACCTCCTTCACTTTTTTCACAGGTGTCATGGTTTTAAAGAAATGTCAAAAATACAATCGCCAGATCCAAGGAGGTTGGCCAAGGCACTAAAATGACGGAAAAGGCCCGATCCACTCCAAATTTTGGCCAAAGCCTTTTTGATTGAGCATGGTACTTGATTGGGGACTCCCAGCCCAAATTTCAAGAAATTTGGAGAAAATTTTGTCAATTGTGAATTTTTTGTGCCAAACACAGGTTTTTGCCCCCAACGCGTAGCGCGCCGCGCGCGACCCTTAAGATGGGCAACTCCATTTCAGGAAAACTCAGCATTTTTGGATTTTTCATGCAAAATACACTTGCTCAGCAATTTCCAAGAAATTTCACCAAATTTTGGGCCTCCAGAAAGTCAAAAAACAAGCAAAAAATGACTTTCTGCCACCTTTTTGACACACAGGAAGCAGTCTTGGGATATTGCAATTTTAGAGGGGCAAATGGCCACCAAAT
This sequence comes from Pinus tabuliformis, assembly GCA_031772625.1. NCBI lineage: Eukaryota > Viridiplantae > Streptophyta > Pinopsida > Pinales > Pinaceae > Pinus > Pinus tabuliformis. The sequence goes on from CM062816.1 coordinate 1,951,178,155, forward strand.
TTAGAAATTCCACTTGGGTTGGAAAGTAGACATCCAGACCTTTCCAACAAGCCCACTGTTGCCTCATTTGGACACTTGTAAGTGCCTCAAAAGCAGCTCCAAAGGCACACAACACGTTCAGGATCAGGGCGCGACGTGTTGGGCAGTTTTCACAGAAATTCACCTACAGCTCAGCAAAACACAGTTTTGATTGGATTTGACTTTTTGGAGTAGATTTTGATCTTCCTTGTTGAAAATGATGTAATTTTATGATATTTTGTCACTTATTTATCTCTTCTAGAAGATTCATTCATGAGATAGGCAAAAATTTAATGAATGAATTGGTTTCCTAGCTTATAGAGGCAAGTTGTTTTGACTGCCTAGTTTTCAGTGCTCAGTTTAGAATTGGTTGAAACAGCTCCTAGGATAGTGAGCTCGACCCCTAGAGGCAAGGAAAGATGTTAGATTGCCTATATTATTTACTTTCTTGGTCATTTTCATGGTTGGACTCTTGAGGGAGAAAGCTTCTATTGTATTACTCATTGTATCTCTGCAATTTTGGCAAAGGAAGAAAGACCAGGGTTTTGCAGTCCTTTTTGGGATTCCTATGGTTACATGTATTGATGGTGTGTTTCTATTTGTACTTGTAAGTTTTTTATGTGAATCATCTTCTTACTTTTCCTTCTGCAAATTAGGAAAATGAAGTGTTAAAGTAGAATTCATGATTGCCATGCTCTGCTTTTAAGTTTGCTTAATATCAATGTTTTCATCTGTTTAAGGAGAACTCAAGGTGTTTACTTTCTCTCCTTAGCTCCTCACTAGTCATTCTTGACCATCTGACTCTTTCAAAGGCATCAATACAGTCTCCTACCTTGCCCCAAAGAACCCCCTGCAAAAACTGTGTCCAATCCCCGCACCCAAAATTGCCTTTCCCCGATTTTCCACCAAAATCCTAAAAATCTAAAATCAAACCTTTTATCAGTTTACTAGCCTAAAATCAGTGTTCTTTATTGGTTATCTCCACCCTTTGAAGATCTTTGCCGAGATATACAGGAGATAGCCCTCTCCTGCCTCGTAGGGCTAGCTACGAGGCTAAGTGGTTTGATGTTGCCTTGGAGTTTGCCTTTCTCAGCCTGAGGTGAAATTTCAAGCGCTAACAGTGTCTTGGTCCTTCGTAATTGTAGCAATTTAGTTGTCCCCAACCTCTGCTAGGTCCTCCCCCGCCTCTACCTTGTCCACGCCTGTGAAATCCTATTCGTGCCATCCCCGCGCTCTGGTCAGGGGGGCAAGTTTCTCCCCGAACCCTATAGGCAGGAGTTCTTTCCATCATCAATCCATAAATTCTATAGTTGCATTCATCATGCCCTACCAACCTGCAGAAGTTGCAGAACAGTTGTTAAGGTGTTTGTACAAAATTCTGCAACAAATGACAATTACCCGTCATATGTTTTCTTGCTACCTGACATATAGCGCACCACAATGTAGGCCCCACACTTAGTCCTTCTTGAGCTTCCGACCTTAAAGGCATCGATTGTCCTCCTACAATATAGTTCACAAAGACTAAGCAATGGTATTTGTCATGCCCCTTACCCTTACATTTCAGGCACCATACCGCTTCGCGCACCTCTGGTAAACTGTTCTATCATGCTTCAAACTTTGCATTTCAAGGCAAATATTTTGCAACTATGCATGGATCTAATGAACCCCTAATTCAGATATTCCATTAGTGTTTCATGCAGTCTCATTGCAATCTCTAGGGCCTCTACCTATGTCGTTATCTTTTGTTGTGACAGCACAACCCTTAGGTGTGGAAGGAGCGAAGCCACGAACCATTTGCGGTGTTGTCCATCTGTTAAGTTCATATTAGCTTCACGAATTTTACACTTCAACCTTTGAACTAATTCCCAAGGTGTCTCGCCTAGTTTCATCATGATTTCCTTGAACCCCACAATTGACTGTGCTTCGAGTTTAGGCCTACTAAACTCTTTATTCAGTGCGGTCTGGATGTCTGCCACTCCAGCATTTGGGTTATCATTAGATTACTTAATGTACTAGGTTAGCGTGTGATCCTGCAAAGCACTAACCAGTGTTGCCTTCTTCATGTGATCATCTGTAATGCCCTAAGCTTCCCACACAGCTTTCACAACAAACCAAAACTGGTCTGGGTCCTCATTTCCCAAGCCTTTGAACAAAGGTACCTTCACTGAATTTTCCATGCTGAACTGCGGTGGAGGTGGAGGTGGTATGGGTGAATTTGCAGGTGATGATGGTGAAGTTGGAGGTGGTGTGGGTGAAGGTGGAAGTCACGAGAATCCTTGTGTTATTGAATGAATTGTGCTTCATGAAGAAGCTTGCACTACTCCCTCTTCGTCACCTAAAGTGTAGGCTTTAACCCTGTGCAGAAATTACCTGCATACGAATTCTTAAACAAAGAAAATAAACAATGCGAGAGCATAACCCATAAAACACATATGCATAGAGATTTTTCCCTGGATCCCAAAACCGGGACTACCAGCTTGATTTTTCATTATGTTCCTTTCAATGTTACAATACATATTTATACATGTCGAAGCATCCAATACCATGGACCGAAAACCATCGCGTCCAATACCATGGACCGAAAACCATCGCGTCCAAAAAAACATGTGTGAAAATCATGCACAAAACCATAGGTGGGTCCACCCAACCTAACATATGGTCCAAAACCAAAATTTTCCGGGGCGCTACCCCGGACCCCATAAAGTGGGGTTACGAGTGCCCTTCAAACCCCCTATTAACTACATGGAAAGAATATAACACAACCCAACAATCTCCCACTTGTTGTTTTCTTTCCACAGGGGGCCACAGGAGAGCTTAGTCATTTTTTCAGCCTTGAGATTCCCATTGCTTCTCTACACCAAGAGAACTTCTGAGAGCTCACAGATTTTGTCAATGCATCTGCAGTATTCTTAAAAGTGTTCACCTTTACCAGCAACACCTTTCTGTCTTCTATCATATCCCTCACAAAGTGATACCGAACATCAATGTGCTTTGTCTTTGAATGATAAGCAGGGTTCTTTGCCAAGAAAATTGCACTTTTGCTGTCACAGTCTATTCTTATAGCTCCCTGTACTAACCCCATACTTGAACACAATCTCTGCAACCAAACTGCTTCCTTGCTTGCATGAGTGGCTGCCATGTATTCTGCCTCTATAGTTGATAGTGCCACTACAGATTGTTTCTTACTCATCCAACTGACTGCACCTCCAAATAGGTTAAACACATACCCACTTGTAGATCTTCTCTGATCCAGATCTCCAGCCCAGTCTGCATCAACAAAGCCATGAATATCCAACACTCTGTCCAATCCTGGTCTTCCTTGGTAGCACAAACCATAATCACTAGTGCCACGCAAATACCTGAAAACCCGCTTCACTGCTGTCCAGTGCTCCTTCCCAGGTTTTGGCATAAACCTGCTCAATACTCCCACTGCATGTGCAATGTCTCGTCTAGTACAGACCATTGCATACATCAGGCTACCCAGTTCCCTTGCATATGGAACACGGGACATGTCCTCTTCCTCTTCTTGTGTCTTGGGACACTGTTCAGCAGATAACCTCACACCTACAGGAATAGGAACCTTCACCGGTTTACTATCCTGCATATTAAACCTCTGGAGTATTGTCTCGACATACTTCCTCTGGTTTAACCAGAGCTTCCTCTTTGACCGATCTCTTTTAATTTCCATGCCCAAAATATAGTTTGCAGCACCAAGATCTTTCATGTCGAATTTGGAGGACAATTGGGTCTTCAAATCCTGGATAATTTCTTTGTCATTTCCAACCAGCAACATATCATCCAAATACAAGACCAGATAAATAATACGGTCACCAATTAATTTAAAATACACACAATGATCTGCTTTGCTTCTGGTGAAGCCAAGTCCCCGTATAAATGTATCAAATTTCTGATACCACATCCTTGGTGACTGTTTTAACCCATACAGAGACTTCTTTAACTTGCATACCAGTTCTTTCTTACCCTTCACCGCAAAGCCTTCAGGTTGCTTCATGTAGATTTCCTCTTCCAAATCCCCGTGAAGAAATACTGTCTTCACATCCATCTGTTCTACCTCAAAATCAAAAGCAGCAACAACAGATAAAAGTAATCTAATAGAAGTTACCTTGGCAACAGGAGAAAAAATATCACCAAAATCAATTCCCGGCACCTGGGAATAACCTTTTGCTACCAACCGAGCTTTGTATTTCTCCACCTTTCCTTCTGCATTTGTCTTCTTCTTGAACACCCATTTGCTGCCAATGGGTTTCCTTCCAGCCGGCAACTCCACCATATCCCAAGCCTCATTTTTGTGCAAAGATGCCATTTCATCGACCATGGCCTCTTTCCAGAGTTTTCCATCCTCTGAATCCACTGCTTCCTTCACAGTTCTGGGATCATTATCAGTAACAGACAAAGCAAAATTTGAAATGAAAGCAGATGGACTATACCTTTCTGGCTGCCTTCTTTCTCGAATTGATCTTCTCACAGTCGGAGTTTGTGGCTCTTCATCTTCTGATTCCTCCTCTACTGCAGAGTCTGATTCTTCCTCCTTTGGCTCAAACTCTATCTTCTCAGGTTCCTTTTGTTGGACTTCATGTTTAATAACATCTTTTACCTTCTGAACAACACATCTTGGCTATACACAACCTTCCGTGTGACTGGGTTCCAAAGCTTATAACCCTTTAAACCATCCTTATACCCAATAAAGATGCACTTTTCAGATTTACTATCCAACTTGGTTCGTTTCTCCTTTGGAACATGTACATATGCATCACATCCAAATACCCTTAGATGTGAAAGAGAGGGTTTCTTACCAGTCCATACTTCTTGTGGAGTCTTATCCTCCAACGCTAATGAAGGTGATCTGTTGATCAGGTAACATGCAGTATCCACGGCCTCTGCCCAGAATTCCTGTCCTAACCCGGCACCACTGAGCATGCTTCTTGCCCTTTCCATCAACGTCTTGTTCATTCTTTCTGCGACTCCATTTTGCTGAGGTGTATATGGAGCAGTCTTCTACCGTGCTATACCACACTTCTTACAAAATTCTTCAAATTCCTTGCTGCAAAATTCTCCACCATTATCTGTCCTCAGCACCTTTATCTTCTTCTCTATCTGATTTTCCACCAGAGCCTTAAATTCTTTAAACCTGTCAAAGACTTCAGATTTCTTCTTAAGAAAATATATCCATGTATTCCTTGAGAAGTCATCTATGAATGATACATAGTACACAGACTTACCCAGTGATGGAACCTTCACAGGTCCAAACACATCACTATGCACAAGCTCTAATATCTGTTTCGTCCTCTTACCACCAGAGGGGAAACTCACCCGATTCTGCTTCCCATATACACAATTTTCACAAAAATCAAAATCCAGAGAGATATTATTCATACCTTCTACCATACCTTTACCATGAAGTATTCGAAGGCCCTTCTCTCCAATATGTCCAAGCCTTTGATGCCACAACATGGTCTTCTCTCCAGAGACCACTAGATTCTCTACTCCATTTTCAGGAACCATAGAACTATTGCACCCATCAACAACAATGCTACCTTGCAGCTTGTACAGAGTTCCAATCCGAACTCCCCGCATTAATATCAGTGCTCCTCGAACCATCTTGCAGGTATCTTTCTCGAACACCGTCTTTACACTTGCATCATCCAACTTGCTTACAGAAATCAGATTTCTGGCCAATGCAGGAATATGTAGAACACCCAGAAGTGTTCTAACCCTTCCACCTTACAACTTCAACTTTACTTTTCCCCGACCAATGATTCTAGCCTTCCTATCATCTCCTAAGAAGACATCACCACCATCGTATTTCTCATACTCGCAGAACCACTCTCTATGGGGAGTGAAGTGAAAGGATGCACCTGAGTCAATCAACCATGCCTCATGATCTACATGTGTACTTGAAGAAGCCAAGTACACATCCCAACCTTCATCTGAGTTGGTTTTCGCCTCTGCAGAAGGAGCATCATCAGATCCCTTTCCTTTATCAGGAGCTTTAGATTTACAATCCCTTCTGAAGTGCCCTTCCTTTCCGCATTTCTAGCACACCACCTTTGTAGGTTTTCTTGGAGATTTAGATCTCCCTCTAGATTTAGATCTCCCACTCGATGACTTATTTTTGTTTCTGTTCTGGGACCGTCCTCGTACAGACAAAGCATCACCATTCTAGTTGTCCATATTTTTCCGTCTCATCTCCTCCGTCAGCAAGGCTGAGACTATTTCATCAAACTGCAAAGCAGTTGCATTGCTACCTATTGCAATAACCAGACTATCCCACGAATCTGGTAGAGAACACAACAGACTGATGCACTTATCTTCATCTGAAATTTTAATATCAACAGATAATAACTGACTTACCACAGTATTAAATGCATTCAGATGCTCTATCACCGAGTCTCCATCTTTCATCCTCAGGTTATACAGCTTTTTCCGCAGGAACAGTTTATTCACTAAAGACTTAGATTGGTACAAAGTCCCTAACTTGACCCAAAAAGCCTTTGCCGTAGCTTCCCCTGATACATTCAGCAATACTAAATCCGAGACACACAATCGTATTGTGCTCTTTGCCTTCCGATCCAACATCTTCCATTCTTCATCGGTCACTCCCGATGGTTTAGTACCCGGATCTACCACGATCCACTGATCTTTATCCACCAACAGATCCTCCATCTTGAGTTTCCACAACTCAAAATTCTGACCATTGAACTTCTCAATCTCTATCTTTCCACTGCTCGCCATCTTCTTTCACCACCAGAATCGATCTCGCAGATCTCCCACTAAACAGGGTCTACCATAGGCCCGAGCGAAACCCCTCAGCAACAAAGGCGTCCTCTTGAAGCCAAAACAGCTCTGATACCAAATTTAGGTTTTAACCCCGTACAGAAATTACCTGCATACGAATTCTTAAACAAAGAAAATAAACAATGCGAGAGCATAACCCATAAAACACATATGCACAGAGATTTTTCCCTGGATCCCAAAACCGGGACTACCAGCTTGATTTTTCATTATGTTCCTTTCAATGTTACAATACATATTTATACATGCCGAAGCATCCAATACCATGGACCGAAAACCATCGCGTCCAATACCATGGACCGAAAACCATCGCGTCCAAAAAAACATGTGTGAAAATCATGCACAAAACCATAGGTGGGTCCACCCAACCTAACATATGGTCCAAAACCAAAATTTTCCGAGGCGCTGCCCCGGACCCCATAAAGTGGGGTTACGGGTGCCCTTTAAACCCCCTATTAACTACATGGAAAGAATATAACACAACCCAACATAAAGGAGGTGAAATTAATGGACTATATTCAAGTTCCTTTCTCCCTTTGTTCTTGTAAGTCTTTTCGCTTTGTTTAGCTCCAAACATCAAGGTAGCTGCGTAACCTGTTTTTGCACAATAACATCTTAATCCAGGTATTCAAAGACTTCAAGTACTTACCTTGCAAACCTTTGAAAAAACGTCGCTCCGCCTCACTATACCTAACTGAGGTATCGACCACGAATTCAGTCACAAATCCTCCTATGATGCAATCGAGCCAATGATCGACAGCATGGGCGATCTTATCCTCAGAGGCTTCCGACCTCTATACTAACTCCAGGGTCCAAATAATAGGACCATCAAGTCTCCACCTTCCTTGGCTATCTGTTAGCTTCACGATCCACTCGCATAACTCAACCAGAAAGAAATAGAAAAAGATCTTGTGGATTTTTGTATATAGGTACATGTCCAACCACTGTTCCTTTGTCAGTTGTGGATTTATATTCTCCTGCACCACTAATTCATGGATCTTCCTATCCAACCAGTCTCCGATCTCTTTCTTAGTTGGATTCCAGTGATACGACATCACGCATCTCTTATGCATATTCTGGTCTTGGCAATAGAACCATTAGTTGGTTTCTTGGGGCCTGACCCAGGTTCAAAGTTAGTTAGACAAACAAATCCCTACACTACTGGCCCTTTCGGCATTAATCTACAGAGTGCAGACTAAAGTCTCACCCAAAGGAGTATGGGAGGATGTTGGAACCAAGTTTCCGGACCCTGAGATGGTCGTGATGTCGGTTTATGTCCTCTATTTCTACATCCGCGTAGGTCACTAAGTTCTAGGCTCTGTCAATCTAGCCCTTTACTCTGCTCTTCAGTACCTCTGCAAAGGAGTACGATTGGCCTTCGTGCAACCCTATCCTGCAGTTCAGGTACTTTCGCGCTGATATGACAGCATATTGTACGAATCCCAATTATCTTTAAGTGTTTCATTTATTTTACTAAACAATCACAGTTAGCACCATGTAAACAGATATTCTTACTTGCGTTCAATTAACCAACATAATTACATACATTCACGCATCCCATAAGCATTGTAAATGAAATCCATACACAATATGACAAGATGCATTAACAGGAAATAAAGACACAAAATTTGTAGAATGCTTCTCTTTATTGATATATTCAACTGATTACAACCTCTATCCACCCTGCGCACACAACTGAAGGGGTCCGCGCACTCGGTTGTGGGCCTCTACGCACTTAGTTGTAGAGCCTCTACCTACACTATGACTTGAAACTCAGACTTCTCTAAAGACTTCCTCCTTATCGCTTAATACTTCTTACTTCTAAAGCTACTTAGAGCTTACTTACTTAGCTCTTTTTATACAATCCCATGGTCCGTGAACCATGGGTAGATCTTTACAACCGACTTTACACTTTACAAAATAAGGGTGAACAACCCTTTATGACTCATGACATCTTCGCACTACGTGACCACAAAATATGGAGGCTTTACAACTTTATTACAAAATTTGACCCAAACATGGGCTTTTAGCCCCAAAACTATCCTTGGGGGATTCTATTCCCAATAGGCATCAATAAAAGGGATCCATTCTATGGAAAACATAGCATTGTTAGCTAATCCATATAGCCTACATAGCATAGTAGTTGCATAGTTGTAGAGGTTTTCTAAGGAGGCTACAGGATACATACCTGTTTTGTCAAATTTGAACTTATTCTCTAGTACCCTCTAGCCCTAGATTATTTTGAAAGGTTCTTCATTTTTCTTTGCAAAGTTGGTTAAGTATGACTTGTCATATATGTCTTGAGGGTTAGGTATATGGTACATTTGCTTTAGGTCTTCAGCTTTGAATGACCCCATGAACTCCATCCTCGAGTTCTTGAATTTCCTATCCTCAATAGTGAGATTTTCCATGACCCACCTAATCATATTGCTATAGGGCAGGATCTTCGCTTTCGCTCCTATTCTATGAAGGAAAGAATAGGAAGAATCTTTGAATTGGACTCCCAAAGGTTTTATTGAATCAGCCATTACCTTTATGATAGTAATTTTGTGACTCTCATCCTCAAGCCTATTGTATATAACACTTATTTCATTAAATTTGGAATTAAATAGTGGAAATAAAGTTTTAAAATAACCATAAAGCTCAATTCGAGTGATCTCCATGTAATAAAAAACTCCCAATTTTAATGAAATATGTGTTATATGACCTCCCATGTTGTCGCTCCCCCATCGGCGCTGCAGGTTGTATCAGAGAATATAGGAGACATTTCTGATAGCTGAGACTCTGTAATGCTCTATTATTTCTACTTTTGCACCACCTTCTGCAATGACATGTCTTTTTAAGCTTTCCTGAAATGGAAGAGATATATAAATGTAGAAAATATAGGGAAATTAAGGCTAAAAGTTCTCTGAAATGACTTTGAATCGTGGGAGGATTTCAAATGAGATATTCAACGTTAACTAGCCATAACTTGAAACATCATTACTTCTCCTCAAACTGATAAACCTTAATTACCCTGTCAAACCGTTCATTATTATATCAAAACACATAACTTCCCACGTTTGGTGCTTTATCAATGCATCGCAACTTTTAAACTTTGCAATATAGTGTTCCCTGCCTATAATGTGAAATGCGATTTCGAAAATCACAATATTGCATTTCGTAAATCATTAAAGGATGACACAATGGCATGGCTTATTTATTTGCGACTCTACGAAGTGCAATCACGTGTTCTCAAGGTGTTCCAATCGGTATATCACAGCGGGGGGTCTCATCGCATATCGCAATTTTGGATTTAATTAAAGATGTTTATAATTATTACAAGGGAAAAATGTGAAATGTGATTTGCGATTTGCGACAAAGATCCCAAACTTGTGTTGTTTTCTAAGAGTTTTCAAGGAAATTTTTTGAGTTAGGATTTATTTTCAAAGGCTAATTTTTTTAAAAAAGGGTCCCCATTTATATGTGAAATATCAACTATTATTTGTATAAATGGGTGGGTTGTTACATAGTACAACACCTTCTAGCACATTGTTGTTGCCAACCATTGAGATGGATAACTACCTTGTGCATGGTACCAAACTTGGAACATAATGCCCGCATGACTGTATCAAGGGACAATACTTCATCTAATATTTCTTTCTTCAATTCTACTCGGGCGGATGGTATAGCAAATTCTCCTCCCTGTTTGGACGTCTGTAGCTCCTTAGCCATTCGCTCATTCTCAACTATCAGGAAGCAAACACTCAAGCTAGTTGCTTCGGCATATGCTCTGGTAGCATCAGCCAATATTGTTGGATGTTTGCGCACGTCAGACATGATCACTCATTCCTAAAACTTTGCAGGAGATGTATGATCATCCAGAGTCAACACTCTACGAAATTGCACAACTCTATGTTGAGACTCATCATATGAGATGTTGTGCATCTCTCCTTCTGACTGATCTCCAAGGATCTTAGTGTCTCCTTGGTTGCTTGGGACTTGCTCCTCTTCTAGATGTAGTGAAGATGGTGGGTCAACCTCTTGGTGGTGAGGCATGAGGTCGATGTCTTGCTCTAACTCCTGTTGCTCCATATCCATATCCATCTGTTTAAGTGCTTTCTCTATCTCCTGAGCGAAGTCTTGTTCCTTCGATGATTCACCTTGTCTACCTGATGCCATATGTTCTGATAAGTCTACTATCTGTACAGGCGTAGTTTCATCTGTCTACACAAGTTGTGCCCCCTATTGTACCTATTCCTGCTGCTCTTCCTTCTCCTGTCTGCACAACTCTTGTTCCTTCTGGAGTTGCTCCTTCAACTCATGCAATTGCTTATTTGTTTCCTCCATTCTCAGTTTATCTATCTGCCTTTACACGTTTCTTTCGTCATGTTGTTGCCTATTTGACTCTATTACGAAAGCTACTTTCTGCACAAGTGGGTCTGCTCAGAACTTGTAGCTTTGCTCTTCCTCCATGTTATCGACAATCTTCTACTTTCCCTTGTCGCGCACTGGTATGTTTGCCTCTAATGTTGCTGCTTATTCTAGTGATCTCTGTGATGTTGCTTCACTTTCCATTCCATAGATAGGCCTACTAGTTCATTGAGTATGGAGGAGTTGTAACGATATCTCCATGGGTCTTCCTCCACCCAATGACATGCCTCGTGGATCTAGTTAACCTGTACTCTCCCACAGTGATCTTTCACAAGACAATGTGGGTCATACGGATTGTAACTTCGAAGGTTGAATGAATATTTATTCATCTACTCTTCTTCGACATCCGCATGCTTGAAAATTTGTATCTTGTATAACCCAACTTGCAACGGAAGAGCGGACCAAGGTGCCTTCTTCTTTTGGTGCAACCTAGCTATCAATCCTACCAAGATGTGATATGATACTTCCTGCATGATGATTTTGTTGAAGGAAAACTTTGGTAGAACATGTGGAGGATTCTCCATGTTATACATCTATATCAAGGTGCCAGACAATGAGGCATACGAATTAGCTATGTCAATCAATGCCTCCATTGCTTCCTTCCACATGCAAGGTGGATCCTGTTCGAATATCAACTTGTAAACCGGGGTGACAAATGATCGGATAGTTGTCTGATAACTCCTTTGAAACTGCATTCAGATAACATCTTAAAATAAGTGTTCACAATAGTCTCGGCCAATGTCCATGCCCACTTCAAGCCCAGGAACTCCTGACAGGCACAGATTGCATTCAAGATGTAAGAAACATGTATATTTTTTCTCACATACCTTTCGGCAGTTGTCGAGCCCTTCTTACCTGTTCCTTCAGCTCATGAGCCAACATGTTGGACCAGTTGCATGCTTTGCCTTCTGTGTTCAGTTGGTTGAACATGATCACCCAACTTTGTGGGAAGGTTTCTGTGCTTTCTTGGCCATGCAGATGACATGCAAAGATGACCAAGTATTGATATGCCTTCCATAGTATCTTCGTCTTATAGATCATGTTGGGCGTCTATTACAGGTATATTTGGGCACATCACTCCCAACATTTAGATCAGTAAAATTAGGGCTCATCAAACCCTAATTCAGTTGTTACATGCCCTAGACAAGTCATCCCATTGAATGCTTCCATCCACGAAAGTTTCCTAGCTTGAGACCTTGCTAAAATGCCTCCTTGGGACACCAACACAGCCTTGGTTAGGGATAACTACACTGCAGTGCACATAGGACCTCTTTAACCTGCACTGGGTGAGAATGGGAAAAATTCACATTCGATTCTGGGAATATTCTCTAATTCTAGAGCATTCTAGAAGGATGCCCAACTATTATCTCATCCTATGAGGTCAAATTTGGATAGGCTATGGATCAATTAACCTCTTATCCTCTCATCCCTTGCTCCATGGAAACTAACTCCAATTTTGGAAGGCCATTAATACCCTCATTTATGACAAAACCACCTCCATTTCCCTATAAATTGAGCACTCATCATAGTGATTAGGGGACTAGAATCTGAAAATTGTAGAGAAATTTTGTTGGTTTGAGGTTTGAAGTTCATGTCAAGCAATGTTATGTTGCTGGATTGGTGTGCTTTTGGTGTGATGAGGGTTGGACTGAAGCTGGATGAGTGACATGGGATCAAACCGCATTAGGTGAATCTCTTCCTTCTACATTAATAAAGTGTTTATTCCTTTTCTCATATTCTTGTTCATATCTATGATGATTATGTGTTTCAATGTTGTCGATTCCATTGGTTTATAATAGATATATGCTTTGATCATTGTTATTTCTGTTTCTATTAGCACAAGTACCAATTGAGCGGTTTCAGTTCAAGTGGAAGTGATGGGAGAAATTCAAAGGAGATCAAGGAAGAGAAAGACTACAAGTATTTTCCTTCATCTCATCTATCTACTATAGGAAAAGGTTAAACTACTTTCTTTCTATTGTTCTAAGTGTAGCTACCCACTTAGGGAAAATGTGTTTATCTCTAGATGCAAATTCCATATAACAAATTGTTCACTCCGTTGGGGACCGACCATCATTCCTGGTAGTTTATGCTTATCATATCACATCCTAGTAGACTTTACTTGACTTCATTGATCTCTTTTCAGTGATTTTGAAGCTTTCTTGGTCGAAATTTGCACTAGAATGCCTATTCTAGGAATGTGCCAGTACCAATGCACCCTTGGTCAAGGGACAGTGCATTGCAGTGCACCCTTAGCTTAGAGACAGTGCTGTGTAGCGCACTGTCTCCCACTCAAACTTGTGCTGGTCCCACTCAAGTTAAAAAACCCATATTTTGCTTGATTTTTCCAAAGTTGCTTCTGATGTTATTTGCTAAAAGATCAAAGTTTTTTATGCCTTTGAAATCAATTTGCATCTTGTCTCGTAGCCCTACTTTGACCTTGATTGTTTAGTGTTTTTTAAGATATTTCTTTATCATTATCAATTCATTGTCAAAGTCATCTTACATTGATTAGTCTTTACTTTTCTGAAAAATAATTGTCGTAAAGTCTTCATTTCTTTGAAAAAGAAATTGTTGTAAAGTCTTCGTTTCTTGTGAAAAGCATTGATTGGTCATTTGTGCATCTAGTTCCTTTTTGTTCATCTAAACACTAAATGTAAATGAAAAGAAAAGTTTGCATTATGAATTTAGAGGTTTGTGTGTGCTTGTAGGAATAGTATATGGAAAGTTGCATTAGATGTGCTCTATGCTCTTTGATTAAATATTTTGATTGCTCTATCCCTTGTACTTAAGGTTTTCATTGTTCAAATCAAATGAAAATAATGTTTCTCATCATAGTTGCATTCTAGGAATTTCAAATAAATCATGCGGTGAACCTGAAAGACAAACTCCTAAACAAGATCAGCTTAAAAGTTATCTCAATTAACCTAATGGAGCATTGTAACTTAATGCATAACATTTAGAGGTTCTAGGCTAGAGACGTGTTCCAGCATTGTAAAACATAGCAACTGTCGTTAATTGCCTATGATACATTCTGAGTGTGATACCTCATTCCATGTACATAAGTATATCGTATCTCATCCATGTACCTTCGGGTATATAGGGCAGTTTTATGGTATGAAAAGTATAAAGGAATGCTCTCACTATGTAGTTTTGCATTAGACATCGCTAACATAGATTAGGCCTCCACATACTTTCGAGTATATATGGCAGGACTAGATTAGGTTTCTATTCGTCCTTAAGTAACCGAGTCAGTTTCCTTTTATACTGTGATACACCGACAACAACATTCAGGGAGATTGCTTGCACATACGTTAAGTCCTTAGTTTACTGAGGCAGTATATTTTAGTTCACAGTTACTTGGTAATCCTTTTGCCTAGATTATTCCTCTTTTGTTTTATTATGTTATTTTGATTAAAATAAAATTAATTGACCGTAGATAACATTCTCCACATCACTCCTTAGTTGATCTTAGGTTGAGACATTTGGCAACAACTCCGGAGTCCACTAATCAAGGAATTCCTTTTGATGGGAATCCTAGTTCTTTTCCTCCTTTCAGAAATATTGGTGCTCCTTATATGGATACATTGTCCCTTCTTAGACTTACCATCGGCTTACCAGTATGGTTGTTCTCAACCTCCTTGGCCCCGCAACTGAATATTCCTACTACTGGACAAAATCAACCTCTAGTTGATCCTTTACCTTCTTCGTCAGTTGTTTCTTCCTCCCCTTCTTCCTCTTCACTTGGTGAAAGTATTGACACTAGTAACTAGGTGGATAAGAAGAAGAAGAAAGGGAAGAAGAAGAAGAAGAAAATTCAATAGGGGTGAAACCAAGCAACCATTGCTTCAAATGCAAATTCTGATGAGAAACTGTATGATAAGCCTCACAAACTTCGATATCCTTGCAAACTTTGTACGAGAGACCATCTTCTTCAAAATTGATCTAGTATTCCTTAGATCTTAGAAGAATGGTCTACTCATTCACATCATCTTGTGTCATCAACTTCTGGAGATCATGCTAGTGACACACCATCAACTAGTGGTAGTAAATTTCATGGAAAGAAGGGTAAAGTTAAGTTTACCTATAGGTTATGCGAAGGGAATCACCCCATTCACCTTTCTCCCTATCTGGATGAAGCCCAAAAAGTGTTGGATAACTATCCTGCTTCTTCGTAGTGATTTCCATCTAGTTATAGGAGACTCTCCCTTAATCCTTCACTAGTTGTTGAAGTGACTAACCCAAATCAATCATCAGTCAAACCCACTCTCCCTGAATGTGAATCCCATGAGTCTATACCTGACCAATCACAGGTCAAGGAAACAGTTGACCTGATTTCACCTTCACTTAATCATACCTTTCCTGTAGAGAGTGAGTATGATACTACTCAGGTTCTTTTCATTTCTTTAGATTCTAATGAGATTGGAGGCAACCCTCCTGTTCCATCAAGACAGGAGGAAAATCCTCTCGTTCAACTGGGTAATTCTCCCATTCTTACAGTACCCCCTCTAAGTAGTCTGGTCACTTCCTTTGATTGGAATCGACTGGTAGGATGTCATCTTCCTTCTTATGTTCCTTTACAAATCATAATATAGGTTTATCATATGATTGTATCTGACACTATTATAGATGAAGGTGCATCTGTGAGTATCCTTTCCTCCACTGCTTGGCAAGCACTTGGTTCGCCACCACTTGCGCCTGTTACCCATAATCTGTTGGCTTTTAACAGAGGAACCAGTCAACCATTATGGATCCTTCCTCAGTTTCCTATTACTTTGGGAGGAAAAATTGTTTATCTCAATGTGATGGTAGTCCCAGGCCCTTTAGATTACAA
This sequence comes from Pinus tabuliformis, assembly GCA_031772625.1. NCBI lineage: Eukaryota > Viridiplantae > Streptophyta > Pinopsida > Pinales > Pinaceae > Pinus > Pinus tabuliformis. The sequence continues at coordinate 1,951,194,233 of CM062816.1, forward strand.
TTTACTTCTCCGGCGCGACTATGTTTATGACATGGGAGCTATTGTTTCAACACTCTTTCGAGTGATGTGTTTCCCACATGAAGGTAGAATTGTCACCATTGACCAGCGTTCATTTCCCAGCTCAAATATGGCTTCTAGTCAACTATCTTCCCTAAATGGTCCTTTTTTCCCAATGGCATCTTCCCCACCATGGGTCAATTATGTTGCAACCCGTTCCATGCCTACATCAATTGATGATCAATTTCGTGATGTTGTGCATTATGTACATGCCCTAGACAAGTCATCTCATTGAATGATTCCATCCATGAAAGTTTCCTAGCCTGAGACCTTGCTGAAATGACTCCTTGGGACACCAGCATAGCCTTGGTCAGGGGTAACTGCACTGCAGAGCAGCGAATCCCATTCAGGCCTACAATGTAGTGCACTTAGGCCCTCTTCGACCTATGTTAGGTGAGAATGAGTGAAATTCACATTTGACTAGGAATATTCTCTAATTCTAGAGCATTGTTCTCCCATCTGATGAGAACCTCTTGGAAGTCATGACCTCTTAATGGTTGTGATCAAGGAATATGAGGATAGTTCCTGGTCTTGTGTCAGCCTCGTTAAAAAATTAAATAAGGAATATGACCATAGTTCCTTGTCTTGTGTCAAGCTCGTTAAAAAATGAAACAAGGAATATGAGGATAGTTCTTTTACTCTGTCAATCTCATTAAAAAATGAAACAGATCCCAGAGCATAGTTCCTTGTCTTGTGTCAAGCTCATTGAAAAATGAAACAAGTAATCTGAGCATAGTTCATTGTCTTGTGTCAAGCTCATTAAAAAATGAAACAAGGAATCTTAGCAGAGTTCCTTGTCTTGTGTCAAGCTCATTAAAAAATGAAACAAGGTCCCCTGGACCAAAGTTCCAATTTGAGTCTTTGATTAGATCTCGTAAAATCCCAGTCGAGTCTTTCACTTGATCTTTGTAACTGAACCTTCATTCCATCCACCTGGTAGCCACAAGTAGTATACTTAGGAGAATGTAATGAAGCTTGGGGGGCATGCACCTAGAATCGATTCATGATGCTGGGGGCATGTAAACCAATCTCAAGCATAGTTTTTTCATGGTTCAAGATTGTGTTAAAATGAAAATGAATCCAAGCATAGCTTTTTTAGTTTCAAGCTTATGTAAACATGAAACTGAATCTAAGCATAGTTCCCTATGGTTCAAGCTTGTGTAAAAATGAACCCATCTCCATTTTAACCCTCATGATTGCCATTCTATCAGCCTCTTCCATCATATGAGCCTTGGTTTTTCTCCTCCCATCGTCATTATCTTCTTGGCCGATCATATGCTTTCACTTGGTTGTTTTACCCCTTTTAAGGAACAGTTGCAATGAGTGGTCTTATTGGCCAGCCTCTTCACATAAATCAACATGTTTTGAGAAGTTTCAACATCACTGGAACCAGTTTCTATCCTAGACACCACTCGTTCCTCTAAGATGAGTCACCTTTAAGTTCTTTTCTGACTTGTAAAAAAATGAAAAGATTGCCGAGTATTTTCCTTTTTTGACTCATTAAAAGAAAATAAAAACAAGGGGTCTACTTTCAATCTCTTTTCCAACTCTTTAACATGAAAATATTGTCAGGTGCTTGTCCTTTTCATCTCATAAACGGATTGGAAATGATATCTACTCAGTATAAGTTTAACCCTTTTCCAGACTGAGATAGATTACTTATGTAAAAGGAATACATTGATCGAACATGGTCAATAGGTTCTCTCTTGTATTATTTTACACTTTTTCAGACTTGAGAGACAAATTTATGAAAAAGAACTTATGGAATTTTATTTTTGTCCCTTTTCAAACACTCTAAACATGAAAAGAACCAAGTTCTCATTGTCGTTAAACTCGTTAAAACATCAAATAGTGACAAACTTGTCCATTATGTCAAGACTGAGTTTCACCTTCGCTAGACTCGTTAAGACATCACATAGTGATGGATTCACCCGAAGCGTGGAATTATACTACAAGCATATGTTATCCTCCTCAAGCTTGTTAAAAAATAAAGAGGTACTGGTCAGCAATGATTGGGGAAAATGGGAAAAGGAATAAATCACTTTATGGTAGCAAGTCACTCTTGAACATGACACTTTCACTTCATCTTTGTGCTATTTGGGTTGGGTTATCTAATTGATGGTTATCATACCTATGGTATATCACACCATCCATCATTTTGGTTTTGGTTCAATGCTGCCAATTCATTCAGTGTCACCGACTTGTTCAAGAGAAGTAACTGAGTAAACTTCATCCTTTTCAATACTCATAAACCTTCATTTTCATTACCGCCATTCATGAACCTTGTGTCATCAGTCAACTTCTGTCTTCAAAATCATTACACTCATTTCATGTCGTTCATGGGGGATACATCAAGGCCCTCCTACAACAAGTCGCTTCTTGTTGAAATCGGCACATTATCCAGGAAGTTTACTTAGAAACACCCTTCTAGGACCTTGAGGCTTGCATACATCAATGGAAAGTTTCTCGCTTCTGGCGACAAGTTGACATCACAAGCCTTCGACCGAAACACTTTGTATGGTGTTCATGTTGGGCATGGAATCCCCCCAAGGCATATTTTGGGGCTCAAAGCCCAAGTTTTGACCCAATATTGTTGTAAAGAGTCCGCGAATTGTGGGCGCAGAGCACAAAATGTATGATAGAGTCACAGGGTTGTTCGCCCTAGTCTTGTAATGTAATGTCGGCCTACCCATGGTCCGCGAACCATGGGATTGTATAAATAGAGCGAGGCTCTAAGTATAAAATGGAACTAAGTAAGTAATAGATAGGAAGTAAAAGAAAAGAGCAAGAGTCTAAGTGTATCTTGGGTCATAGAATAGGAGAAGGCTCTGCAGTTGAGTGCGCAGAGGCCTAGTAGTCCACAAATGAGTGTGCGGATCCCTGCAGCTGAGTGCGTAGGGTAGAGTCAAGTCTGTAACCGAGGAAGAAAATAATAAAGATAAGTTTCATCTTAATTCTGTGTATCTATTCGTGGGTTATTACATGTTTGATATAAATTGCAAAGATATTGTTTATTTACTACGTGCACCTATATGAATGATTTATATTGCTACGTATAACTTAAAGCATGCAAGTAAGATAAGTTAATCAATTAACATCAGAATACTAGTAAAGGCTTTGGTAATAATAGCATTCGGCCCCCGAGTAGGGCTGCGTGAAGGAAACATCTCAAGCTGCGAGGTACGGGTAAGTGAGCATAGCAACATGCACACAGGGTCGAACCACGGACCACTTGAACTCATCATACATCTCTAGGGTCGGAAACCTAGTTCTAGCACCCTCCCATACTACTTCGGGTGAGACCTCAGTCCGCGATCCACAGACTGTTGCTGAAAGGGCCAGTAGTACCGGGATTTGTTTGGCTAAATCACCTTTGAACTTGGGCGGGCCCCAACAAGCCAAGAAATGGTTCCATTGCCAAGACCGAGATCTGCATAAGAGATATTTGATGTTGTGTCACTGGAATCTGACAAAGAAAGAAATTGAAGCGTGGCTGGACAGAAAGATTCACGAGTTCGCAGCACAGGAAAACATGAATCCATGAGTATTGAAGGAATAGTGGTTACGGTGCCACTTATATATGGAAATCCACGAAATTTTCTTTGCATCCTTTCCCTCTGAGTTGTACGAGCAGATCGCAAAGCTAGCAGAAAATAAAGGAAGGTGTAGGCTCGACAAACCTATTGTGTGGACTTTAGATTTGGTGTGTAGGCTAGAAGCATCAGAAGATAAGATCGTGCGTGCTGTGGATTATTGGATCGATCGAATTATAGCAGGGTTTATCGCTGAGTTCGTGGTAGATACTTCAGTCAGCTATAGCGAGGCAGAACAACGCTTCCTCAAAGGACCGCGAGGTAAGTACGTTAAATCTTTGAATGCTTGGATTAAAATGCTACTATGTGAAAAGCGGGTTATGCGAATAAATTGATGTTTGGGGCTACGCGAAGCGGGAGGATCTATAGAAACAAAGGTAGTGCAAAGATAGAAACTAGCCCCTTGATTTCTCCTCAATGAGAAAGCGAGGAAGAGCTTGCAAAAGTTTCACCAAGAAGTGTGGTCAGTCTAATAAGGCAGTGAATTCCACGCATATCACCCCCACCTACACCACCACCAGTTTCACCATATTCACCCCCATCTCTGCCCACACCACCTCCACCACCACCACAGTTCAATATGGCGAGCGCAATAAAGTTGTTAGTGTTCAAAGGAGTAGGGAACAAAGATCCAGACCGATTTTGGTTCATGGTAAAGGCTGTATGGGAAGCACAAGGAGTCATGGATGACAATATAAAGAAGGAAATGTTGGTAAGCACATTGCAGGATCACACACTGACGTGGTGCATTAAGTATTCCAATGACAATCCAAGTGCAAGGATCACGGATATCCAAGCTGTGCTAAACCTAGAATTTAGCAGGCCAAAATCAGAAACACAGTCGATTATTGGGTTTAAGGAAATCGCGATGCTTCTAGGTGAGACCCCCTGGGAGCTGAATCAGATATTGAAGGGTATGATTCATGAAGCCAATATGACCTTGACGGATGGGAAACACTACACATGGTTTTTAGAATCACTAACGCCACATCTAAGGACTGTGTTGTCACAGCAAAAGCTATCCACCCAGGCCGAAGACATAGAGATTGCAATGAGACTTCACGAGACCCCAATACAAGATCCTAGTCTGGGAGTCCAGCAGATCCACATGCAGTTAAAAAACTTGTGTCTGTAGATGCAGAGTTTGAAATAGGACAAGACAACTTTCCCGGAGGTGCGCGAGGAGGTATGGTGCATAAAGTGCAAAGGCCAAGGACATGACAAGGACCATTGTCCAGTCTTTGTGAACTAACTGGCGAGAGGAGGACCAATTCCATTGAGACCAGAGGCATAAGAAGGACCGAGCGTAGTGCCTTCATTATGGTGTGCGATTTATTGGATAGGAGGTAAGCATGCTACAGATAACTGCCATCTATTATAGAAGTATACGCAGATGTCCCAGCAGTTGTTCTATAATTTCTACAGATCAGTAGGCCATGATGAGTGCACCTGTAGAAGTTATGAACTGACGATGGATTGAACCCCTACCTATAGAGTTTGGGCTGAAACATGAGCCCTCGATCAAAATTTAGGGATGGCACGCAATGGATTTCAAGGGCGCAAACGCGATCGAGGTGGAATGGGATTAGGAAGGGGACGCGGACAGCTGATTTGTTACAATTATGGAGGGCTAGGGCATTATGCCCATGATTGTACAAATCCAACGGGAGCATCATGTTTATATTGTACCCATTTTGATCATGAGATGGAGGACTGCCCCACACTGATAGCAAGGTAGCATGATAAAGGAACACTCCAACCTCCACTGACTCAGAACTTGCAAATGATGAGGTCTGAGCCACGCGAAGAGGACCCGAACATAAATATCATGCTCCAAAGTGGTATTACAATAGGAGACGACAAAGGTAAGTAGCCAAAGGAGAGTGGTTAGGTTCGCAAGGCTCCAACAAAGGAACCAGAGTTCGATTTGGAGTTCACGAAGGAGACATTCATGGAAGCTAAGAAGAGCTTCACGGAGACCTCCACTTCAGGTAGTAAAGACAGAATAGAACCGGAGATGGATCCACCAATGCTCACTACCTTTCTAGAGACATGCATGAAGCTATTGTGAAATAGCAAGGTTGTGAAGGGACTTCAAGAACTCATCACTAGGTGCGTTGGGTCAGGAGAACCGCGCGTAGTCCAGAAGCTCGAGAAACAAACAACGCAAACAGGAAGGGAGATGTTATTGATTGCGCAAATCGGGGAATATGAAATGGATCAAGTGATTCTGGATCTAGGATCGAATGCGAACGTCCTGCCAAAATAGACATGGGAGCACATGGGCAGGCCCCCATTGCAATGGTCTCCTATTCAATTGTGAATGGTGAATCAGCAAAAGATCCTACCGATGGGAATATTGAAGGGAATAACGGTAAATATCGAAGGTGTGAGCACACTTGTAGATTTTGAAGTGATAGAGATTGTCGATGATAACAATCCCTATCCCATGCTACTAGGAATAGATTGGGCCACTGATCTGAATGGAGTGATAAATCTAAAGAAACACAAGATGATTTTTGAGAAAAAGTCACTACGCGTTATGGTACCTTTAGACCCTGTGGAAGGATTGTGCTACATAGAGCCACTACGTGACAATGAGAGCGATGATGATCTAGATTGTATCTACAAGATAACTATGCAGGAGAAGGACTTGGTGAATCCAACAGCAGATGGCAGGATTTCATGGGAGCGTGAAAGCTCCTGCACCTCAAATTCGGATGAGGAAATAGAACGATGGCAGAACTAGTTACATGAGGTAACCATGCTCAATTGCAACATGATGGTAAGATCACTGCATTACGTGACAATAGAAGTAAGATATCTTCCTATCTATGGCGGGTTGACAGTGGTGGATTATTTCCTGAAAAAATTTGAAAGAGAGATGCCAGAACAGCAGTGTTTTGACGCTCTGAAATGAGCACTACACACTACACCTGCAAGGTGGTGGTGTATGCACCAGCAGAATTTTAAGGATTGGTGGGGATGCAGAAGGATGATGCACCTACGATTTGGGAAACCACAAATGTAGATAACAAACAAATATGACGGACGAGATGATCCATGTGCACACCTCATGAAATGGACCAAGGTCTATGGGGAAGAGCCACAACCTGAATGGGTGCATTTTTTTTGTCATACCCTGGATATCATACCCATGAATTGGTATACTGAGACAGAACTCCGCCATGGCACAAGTGAATGGGATATCCTAAGTGAAGGATTTCTATTAACCTTCATGTTTGAAGATCGATGGTGGGATACTGTTGATGATGCGCTACAAGAAGTAAAAGTAGCTATCTTCAAGATACCCTAGGAGCCAATGGAAGTGCTTCAACCGGAATGGGTGACCCAGCTAAGTTGCACGCTGGAGTGTTACAATGTAAATATTGAGGAGGATGATGAGGTTCCACAGAAAATTAACATTCCAGAAAATGAAGGTTGTCAGGAGGTTCGAGGACCATTGCTCGAAGATCCTGACATTACTGTGCCACTAAAAACAAAACAGGTAAACATTGGGATGGAGGCTGAACCAAAATATGCAATGCTCGATAATTATCGGGATGATGCCACGGTGGATAAGATTGCTGAGTTACTCCGCGAGTACCAAGACTCATTCTCGACCAAGATTGCAGACTTAAAAGGGATCGTTGGCAACTTAGGGATGATGAAGATCACCCTAAAACTTAATGCGAAGTCAGTTAAGCAAAGGTCTTGACACTTGAATCCAAAGTATAAGGAAAAGGTCCCCATAGAACTAGACAAGATGCTCACAGCCAGAATTATTGAGCCAGTGGAAGAATCTGACTGGGTGAGCCCTATGGTAGTACAGGAGAAAATGCAGAAGGGTGAGATAAGAATATGTGTGGACCTTAGGAAGTTGAATGATGCCTGTGTACATGACCCATTCCCGACACCTTCCACAGATGAAGTATTGGAAAATGTTGGCGGACAAGAAGCCTACTCCTTCACAAATGGATTCTCAGGGTACCACCAGATCAAAATCGTGCTGAAAGACAGGAGCAAGACGACCTTCGTGGTGGAATGGGGACGATTTCAATACACCATTATGCCATTTGGCTTGAAGAATGCGTCAGCCATATTTTCCCGCATCGTTGTTGCCGCATTCAAAGAATACATCCACAATTTCTTGGAGGTCTATTTGGATGATTGGGCTGTCTTTGGGTTGGTTAAGCACCACATAGCAAGTTTATGCTTGATGCTCGATAATTACCGATGACACCAGATTGTGCTGAACCTTAAGAAGTGCACATTCCTCGTTCCCTTTGGGAACCTGTTGGGACATGTGGTCTACAAACAGTGACTGATGGTGGACCATGCGAAGATTGCATTGATTCTAAATTTGGAAGCACCTCGAAGTGTTAAAAAACTGTGCACTACCTTGGGACACACAGGGTACTACAAGAATTTCATCAAAAGCTATGCCCAAATCACCGCGTTGATGGAGAAACTATTGAAAAAGGATGTCACATTTTGCTAGAATGATGATTGCATGAAGAGCCCGGATGTCCTAAAGGGAAATTGGCCTTCGCTCCAATCCTGGTCTTCCTAAAATGGGATGTGGAGTTTCATGTCCATGTTGATGCATCGTGTATCGTGCTGGGAGCAGTGCTCACACAAGAGGGTGGATAGGCCTTAGATCATCCTATCACATTTGCAAGTCATAGATTGTCCAAATGCAAGAATAACTATTCCACAACCAAGCGCGAGGGGTTGGCGATGGTCTACGCACTCCAAAAATATCAACACTATTTTCTAGGAGGACATTTCAAGATGTATACTAACCATTCCATGCTAAAGTACTTAGTCAATAAGCTTGTGTTGGGGGGCCTCATATGTAGGCGACTCTTATTGTTCCAAGAATATCACTTTGAGGTTGTGGTAAAACCTAGACACCTAAAAATAGGACCGGATCACTTGTCGTATATTGAGACGGGTGAGGAACCTACTAGTTTTGAAGAAGGATTACCTGACACACAGCTCTTTGTTGTGCGTGTCGCAGATGGACACTTCAAAGATATAATCCACTTTCTGACAATAGGGACCGCGCCACAGGAATACTTCGTCCAACAGAAGAAGGAATTGATGGTGCGCGCGACAGACTTTTCCGTCATCGCAAGGCACCTATATAAAATGGGAAATTATGAGATATGGCGAAGTCAGATCCTTGCGAAAGCACATGGGGGTGCTGCAGGAGGACACTATACAGGACGAGCGACCACACAAAAGATTCTTCGGGTAGGGTTGTGGTGGCCAACCCTTCACCTGGATTAAAAAGCACACTATAAGGCCTACGATATATGTCAAAGGACCAGAAAACCATCATAGAGGGACGAGATGTCACTGAATCCACAAATGTCGCTACAGTCATTCGAGAAATGGGCAATCAACTTTGTGGGACTTATCAAACCTCAGGAAAATATGGGCGCATGCTACATCATCACCGCGATGGAGTACCTAACACGATGGGCAGAAGCACATCCAGTCAAAGACTGCACAGCCGCTATGGCTACGAAGTTTTTGTTTGAAAACATGTTGACCCGATTTGGCTGTCTGAAAATATTAATGAGTGATCACGGTACACATTTCTTGAATGAAACCATTAGCGCACTCACAGAAGAGTTCCAGGTGTATCATCAGAAAAGCACACCATATCACCCACAAGCTAATGGGACGGTAGAAGCATTCAACAAAATACTATAGACTGCGCTGACCAAAGTGTGAAACCAGAGCGAAGCGATTGGGACCTACACGTACCTGCAGTGCTATGGGCTTACCGAAAAACATGCAAGAAACTAATGGGAAAAACACCTTTTTGGTTAGTTTATGGTGTCGAAGTTGTCATGCCAATGGAATATATCGTACCTAGTCTATGCATAGCAGCGCTCACAGGGATGATGGACCGCAAAGCTCTGGAGGAAAGGCTCGTGAAATTAGAAGAACTTGAGGAGGAATGATTCTTGGCTGCTTTTCATCAGTAGGTCCAAAAGCAGCATGAAAAGGCCTGGCACGACTGCCATATCAAGTTGTGCACCTTCAACGTAAATGATTTAGTGTTGTTGTACGACAGTAGATTTTAAAAATTTCCGGGAAAATTCAGAATGCAGTGGCTGGGACCATATGTGGTTAAGGAGGTTACAAATGGAGGCATGGTCCAGCTAGTCAAAATAAATGGAGAAACCTTCCCAGGCAAAGTGAATAGTAGCTGCTTGAATCCCTACATGGGTGGGTCGACTATCTGACTAGCTGGTAGAAGCACAGTCTTTGCGCTCCAAGGCATCAGACAAAAGCGCGGGACTATAAACATATGCAGCAAATACTGGTACAAATGTATGGAAATAGTTCAGAAACAGAGGTCTCAGAACAGTAGATGTAGCAGATCCAGCAATCAGCAGCTCAGTGCGCTACTGACCTCAGTACAGTTCGAGAATAGTTGGAGGTACTTCGTGCCAAGATCACCACGTTGACTAAGTGACTTGAGGGCAAGTCACGATGTTTGTGTTGGGGGCCTGTTGGGCATGGAATCTCCCAAGGCATGTTTTGGGGCTCAAAGACCAAGTTTTGACCCAATATTGTTGTAAAGACTCCGCAAATTGCGGGCATGGAGCGTGAAATGTATGATAGAGTTAGAGGGTTGTCTTCCCTAGTCTTGTAATGTAGTTTCAGCCTACCCATGGTCCGCGGACCATGGGATTGAATAAATAAAGTGAAGCTCTAAGTATAAAAGAGAACTAACTAAGTAATAGACATGAAGTAGAAGAAAATAGCAAGAGTCTAAGTGTGTCTTGGGTCATAGAATAGGAGAAGGCTCTGCAATTGAGTGCACAGAGGCCTAGTAGTCCGCAACTGAGTGTGTGAACCCCTACAGCTGAGTGCGTAGGGTGGAGTCAAATCTATAACAGAGGAAGAAAATAATGAAGAGAATTTTTATCTTAATTCTGTGTATCTATTCTTGGGTTATTACATGTTTGATATAAATTGCAAAGATACTATTTATTTACTATGCACACCTGTATGAATGATTTATATTGCTACGTATAACTTAAAGCATGCAAGTAAGCTAAGTTAATCAACTAACAGTGAAATACTAGTAAATACTTGGGTAATAATAGCGTTCGGCCCCTGAGTAGGGTTGTGTGAAGGCACCATCTCAGGCTGCGAGGTATGGGTAAGTGCACGTAGCAACGTGTGCGTAGGGTCAAACTGCAGAACACTTGAACTCATCAGACATCTCTAAGGTGCAGAAACCTGGTTCTAGCACCCTCCCATACTACTTCGGGTGAGACCTCAGTCTGCGCTCCGTGGACTGTTGCCGAAAGGGCCAGTAGTACTAGGATTTGTTTGGCTAAATCACCTTTGAACCTGGGTTAGGCCCCAACAAGCCAATAGTTCGACATCAAAACAACCATTCACACCATGCAGAATGTACTGTAGTACCTTGAGAATCATTATCATTATCGGTGATCTCTCTCGTGTCCGTTAACGGCTTACATCATTGGCTAGCAATTAGACAGTGTCTTCCCATGTTTGACTTCAGATCACATATTAACATGGCTAGACTCGTACTTGAGTGAACGATTGGATGAGATATAAGACCTCGGATCTAGTTTCATCCATCCGGGTTGTGATTTTAGGAGAGTACTAAATCATCTGTAAAATGGCTTTACATAGATGGTCATCCTATCAAGGGTCTACATCTGTAGATGACTCTCTAATTTATGTACATTTAATGAAAAGTTTATATGCTGAATATGGGTATGCCTTCCCTCAATAATTCATGAAAAAATCAAAGATATCATGATATTATGTATTGTAATCGATGCAGGTCACCATCCGCTTCAGATCCTCTTCATCACATCGTAAAGCATATCACTCGACATTATCATTTTTGACTTCATGCTTTATGGGGCAACTGTTATAGGTCTATTTGGACACATCACTCCCGATATTCATATCAGTACAATTAGGGCTCATCAAATCCTAATTCAGTTGTTACATGCCCTAGACAAGTCATCTAATTGAATGTTTCTATCCATGAAAGTTTCCTAGCCTGAGACCTTTCTGAAATGCCTCCTTGGGACACCAGCATGGCCTTGGTTAGGAGTAACTACGTTGCAGAGCAGGCAGGCCCATTCAGGCCTACACTGCAGTGCACTTAGGCCCTCTTCGACCTGCACTAGGTGAGAATGAGAGAAATTCACATTGGATTCTGGGAATATTCTCTAATTCTAGAGAATTCTAGAAGGATGCTCATCTCTTATCTCATCCTATGAGGTCGACTTTGGATAGGTTATGGATCAATTAAACTCCTATCCTCTCATCTCTTGCTCCATGGAAACTAACTCCAATTTTGGAAGGCCATCCAATACCCTCATTTATGAGAAAACCACCTCCATTTCCCTATAAATTGAGCACTCATCATAGTGATCAGGGGGCTAGAATCTGAAGATTGTAGAGAAATTCTGTTGGTTTGAGATTTGAAGTTCATTTCAAGCAATGTTATGTTGCTGGATTGGTGTGCTTTTGGTGTGACGAGGGTTGGACTAAAGATGGATGAGTGACACGGGATCGAACTGCATTGGGTGAAACTCTTCCTTCTAAATTAATAAAGTTTTTATTCCTTTTCTCATATTCTTGTTCATATCTATGATGATTATGTGTTTCAATGTTATCGACTCCATTGATTTATAGTATATAGATCATGTATGTTTTTATCATTGTTGTTTCTATTTCTTTTGACAGAGGTACCAATTGAGCGGATTCAGTTCAAGTGGAAGCGACAGGAGAAATTCAAATGAGATCAAGGAAGCGAAAGACTACAAGTAAGTTCCTTCATCTCATCTATCTACTATAGGAAAAGGTTAAACAACTTTATTTCTGTTGTTCTAAGTGTAGCTAACCAATTAGGGAAAATGTGTTTATCTGTAGATGCAAATTCCATATAACAATGTCATCCTAAATTTAGCTGACTCCTTCACCTAGTTCTTAAAGATATCTCTGGAGTTGGCATTACTGCTGGGTATAATGAAGGGTGTCTCCATGGTGATCATGGGCTTCGACATCTGATACATCTCATCATAATCCTATGCCATGAAGGTATAAATACTTTTCCTGCTGACACTGCTCAATGGCATTGTCTCGGGATTAGTGTGCGAGATCCAATGTATCATGTCCATGCATGGGAGCATGGGATACTTGCATGCAATCTAGTACAAGCTAGACTTGTGGATGTTCACATAGACTTGGCAGTCTTCGAGGTCTTCCCCAAATGTGCTTACAAATTTATAATTGAACTTTTTCCATTTCAGCTTGATGTCCTTGTCTACAATTAGCTTGGTATCTTCATAGATCGGTAGACTTGCTGACACTCGCTCAACTGTTTCTCTAGTTGCACTTCCTTCAATGTCCTTTAATCCTACTCTCTTGGAGGCCATTGATCCTGAATTTCTAAGAGGCAGATGAACACCTACTAGATCTGGAGACAAAGCAACATCCACGGAAATAAATTTGTTAGCTAAAACCAAAGCAAACCTGAGGAACAACATGCAACATACCTAGGGATTGACCGGCAAGGATTGCAAAATTTTTCCCCGGAGGCTCAGAGACTGGCTACCAGAACTGTGCAAAAGGTAGTCTGGGCTATCTGGGGAGGCTACCTAGCTGTTGGATCTCCATAATGCACAATCCAGGCTGGCCTGCTGGCTCCTAGAACTACTCAATCCGCAATTTTAGCTAGCATTGGTTGTAGGCCCATTTACTGCATTGCGAAATTTTCTGGGCTAGCAGTCACTGTCCCTTATAATTGCACAATGAAAGACTAGAGGATAGCCAATGGGAAGAAATGCTTATTTCCTGAGAGGAATACAGAGCCTTCCCTCTTAGGATTACGCAATGATGTCTTAGTGAGGTAGATTCCAGGCCAAGGCTGCCCAGACACGCTGACGGACAACTAAAAGCAAATGTGAATGTGAATGCATGGATATACTAAGTGTAAGAAGGAGTGAATGATCGTGCATGCAAATAATGAATGAAAGATTCAAAAAATGGAACAACATAAATGTGGGTGAAGCAAGTCGCCGAATCGGCGACCCTTCGTGCAAAAAAGTTTCATGCATGTGACAACAGTGATGTGCTAATGAAAACTAAAACTATGCTAGTACAAGATAGTATGCATGTAAATGACAATAAGCATTCACAGAAATCAAGAAAAAAACACACACACAAGAGAAAACAAGAAAAGCGACAAAAATGTTGCAAAATACAAGTTAAGATGACTTACTCTTGAATAGCTGAGCTGGATGTGTTGAAGACTCCTAAATGTGTTGTGGGATGTTAGAGCTCCAAGATCGATGTGAAGAAATGATCTATGATGCGTTGAATAAATAATTTTGAGGCTCATGACACACATGCCACAAATCTCGAAAAAACCGACACTTGGAGGAAAGATTCTAAAACGATCTTTGCATGTAACCTCCAGCTGCTAAAAATAGCTCCCTAAAATCTAGGGATGCTTTTTGCATGTTGCTTTTTGTTATTTAGGGAAGAAGCAACTCATGCATTAAATCAAGTTTTCTTGGTCCCAAGTGGAACTGGTCAACTCAATGGAAAATGTCCCAAGTGGAACTGGTCAACTCAATGGAAAATGCAACAACCTTCTCAGCTGAGAGGAAAAATGTGCATTTCTAGGAGGGAGATAGGTTGGCTGCCCCAAAAGGTTTGCACAATTTCTAGGCTGAGCATCCCTGCTTGGAGGAATTGCACAATTTTTTGAGTGAAGCTTAATAGGCAGATTTGCACAATTCTAGAGCCTAGCAGGTTGCTAGATTGAATTACGCAATTTTTGGAGGGAAGGCTAGTTCCCCTCCACAATTGCGCAATTTCTTGAGGGAGCTGCTCAGCCTGCAGATGGACTAAGTCCGGAGAAACAAACTGTGAGGGGGATGCAACAAGCTCTGATGCATAGGCTGGCAATCTTCTAGAAACCTATTGAAGCTTGTGTACTTGATGAGGAAAGACATGTTACTAAGGAAGGTTGGTAGGGAGGCTCCAAAACAAAGCTAAGGAAAAATTTTGGAGGGTTGTTGTAGCCGTTACAACATAATGATAGATAACGATTACTTGATACAATTACAATGATATGAGTATGATGATATCAGTGTTGATCAAGGACAATGATCCAAGCTCTTCCTCCCCCGTTTGAGCTTCTAGGGTTGGAATTGAGATAGAGGGCTCCTCAGGTTGAGGGAAAACTAGAAAATAGTGTGTTACCCCTATAGGGTTTGAGTAGTAGCTCACCCTATCTTTTTCATTGTAGAGTATACAATAGTTAGCATCATACCAACAAGATGGGCTTGTTGGGATGATCCCTCTCCATCTATCCAACTATTGAGGAGGCTTGGAGGCGCGTGATCCTTACCTTTTGGTAAAACGGGTATCTCATCCAAGCTATATCATGATGTAGGTGTTCTACCATTTGACTATTCAAGGTCATTAATGGGAAGATCAATAGGAAATAGGATGGGTTGAGTAGTAGCTCCCCTATATCACATATTCCTTGATATGTGGTCGTAGTAGTAGCTCCCCCATGAGATTCTGGGTTGAGTAATAGCTCCCCGATGTGGTTTTAGGTTGTGATGTCCTCCCTAATGATATGCTCTCTGATGATGATGTAGGTCATAGATCTGACTCCCCACTAACATTTTTGGGTAGTAGCCCAATGGTATTTCTAGGTAGTAGCCTGATGACATTTCCACCTAGTTTCCTAATGACATATTTCTAGGTAGTAGCCCTGTTACCGGGAATAGTGTCTATGCAGAGCTGGTAATCCCACTAAGGCTGGTAGCTACCTTAGAAACAAACAAACTAAAACTACTTTCGTTTTCCTTTATGAGAAATAGATGAGAGAAGAATAAAGGAGACCAACCTCTGTCTTGTGCTTGGTTCCTTGTTTGATTCCTCTCCCTTCTGATAGATCTTTTGCTACTCGCTTCCTTGTCTACCCAGCTTCACAGGGTACCTGTAGAATCAAAGAAGCATAATACTATCCAAGAACATAGATCTATTATCATAAAAAATATAGGATCGGATGTAAATTGACCATACAAATGCATAAAACATAAATCATACAAGAGTATGGAGGAAAACTTGAATAGCTTTATTGATAATCAAGAAAGAGCCAAGAGAATTACAACCAATTGTTTTGACCCAGCATCATCCTCTCAGCAAGAAGCCCTTCTTCACCTCATGACAAGCTTAGATCACCCAACACTATGATATTGCACCAAGAAAACAGCAGCACTTCCTTACAAGATACAAAATTCCAGCCTCTAGATCTCTGGGATGAGGGATCCATATATAGATGTTTGCAAGGGGGGTGAGTCAGCTTTTGAGATTTGATTAGTGTCTTCTCTCTGATAGTTCTTGATTCCACTTGGAGATTGATGATCTCTTACTCATCCCTGGTCGAATTCAGAGAGGCAAGTGTCACAAGAGAAGCTTCTGGAAGATTCCATGCTTCTCCACCTTGTGGATTGACCCTGCCATTTGTCGCTTCTCGCCCATCGCACCCCATAGAAGGGCTTTTTGAAATGCATCACACCTACTGTGTGTATTCGGGTGGGTTGCAACGCACTTTGCCTATGGAGAAGGTGAAATGGTCTAGTTTTGACCAGTTCTGAGTAGTTTTTCATGGAGAACTTCTGGGAGAAGATGTAATCAGTTGACCTTGTTCTTTTAGGGGTCGGAACAACACTTTTAGGGACTTAAGAGCCCTTGGTTTATTGACATTTATGATTGGGGTTTTAGTGCCCAAAAATGTCTATAACAGTTGCCCCCTAAAGCATGAGGTCGTTAATTTGTCGATGTCGGGTGAAATGCTTTATCATGAGGATCTAAAGTTCTTTCAAGCTGGAAGGAGACTTGTAATAAGATACAATACAATACATTATCTTCATAATATTTTCATGATCTAGATGAGGCGGGCATTCCCATGCTCAGCTTTATAAATTCATTTTCATGTACATGAGATAGACAATCGTCTGAGTGTAGACTGATGATTCTGGTAGAGCCATCATCCCTTAGATTGGATGATTATCTGTGCAACAATGATGTACATTTGATGTCTTTATTTTCCTGAACATATATCGCAGCCCGGATGGATGAAACTAGATCCGGGGTCTTCAATCTCATTCGATCTTTACTCAAAGTACAAGTCGATCCATGTGAGAGATGTTCTGGAGTCGAACATGGAAAGACATCGCCTGATTACCAGCCAATGATGTAAGCCATTAACAGGCGCAAGAGGAATCACCGATAATGATGATGACCCTCAAGGTACTACAGTACAATCCACGTGGTGTGAATAAAGGACTTGGCGTCGAACACCACGCAAAATCTTTTGGTCGAAGGCCATTGATGTAAACCTATCGCCGGAAGTGAGAAACTTGCCATTGAGGCATGCAAGCTTCAAAGTACTGAAAGGGTTGTTCCTAGATCGACTTCTTGGATAATGAGCTGATGTCGACAAGAAGAGATCTGTCATAGGAGGGCCTTAGTGAATCCCACATCAATGACACAGAATGGAGTAAATGATTTTAATGGAGGTGAAAACAATCTGGTGATATACGGTTCAGGGTGGCGGTCATGAAAGAATGAAGCGGAAATGTATTATAGTGGGTGAGACACAGGTGAATTCTCTGAGCGACTTCTCTTGAACATATCAGCGACACTGACATGATGGATTGGTAGCATTAACCCCAAATTTGGATGGTGTGATGGAACCATGGTGATGTGACCAGTGAATGGAACAACCCAACCCGACTTGGATGCGGAGTGAAAGTGTCATGTTCAAGAGCAACTTGCTACCAACAAAGTTTCTTCAAGTTTTCTTCCCAATTTTTTCCCCAGTCATTGCTGACCAGTACCTCTTTATTTTTGTCAAGCTTGAGGAGGATAACATATGCTTGTTCTCTAATTTTCCCTTCGGGCAAACCCATCGCTATGTTTTAACGAGCCTAGCGATAGTGAAACTCGTTCTTGTCTGTTATGGACAAGTTTGTCGCTATTAGGTTTTAACGAGTCTAACGACAAAGATAACTTGGTCCTTTTGAATTTTAGAGAGTCTAAAAAGGGACGTAAAGGAAACTCCAAAAATCCTTTTTCGTCATCTAATCCCTTAAGTCCAAAAAAGTATAAAATAATATAGAAGGGATGAATTTTCGGTACTTTTAATGAGCCGAACAAAACAAGCGCTCGATCTTTTTGTGTAATAATCCCTCAGGTCCAAGAAGATTAAAATCTAAAGGAGGGATAGCACTTTCGGTCACTTTAACGAGCTAGAGAGGCCAATGGCTCGGCAATTTTTCATATTTTACGAGTCAGTTGAAAAGAGCTTAAAGGAGACTCGTCTTTGAGGAACGAGTGATAAATTCGGGTAGCAGCTGATTCCAGGTAAGGTTTGGAATTTTCCAATCACAGCAGTGTTACAAGGATGGCTAACAGGATCACTCTTCGCAGCTGTTCCTCAAAAGGGGTAAACAATCAAATGGAGGTGAATGATCAGCCAACACAGAGTGGAGGTGATAATGAGAACACGACCAAGGCTTCAAAGGCTGAAGTAATACATTCACGATGGTTATTTACCGAAAATTGGTTCATTTTTTATTTTAAAATGAGCTTAAATGCTGGGGGAAACACTTGCTCATTGCTTATGTTTCTTTTTTAACGAGCTTGAAGTCCGCATTAAAAATACTCGATCCAGTCATAAAATAAGAATGTCTCATCTAAAAATGGCATTTTTTCAAAGCTTTGCCCCACATCCTTTCTTTATGTAAGTTAGGAAATGACCAATCCTACGCGTTTAAAGGGTTAGAGGACCTACAAATTTAAAAAATAAATGGTCGCACTTTGCTTGCATGCCAAAAGGTTTGCATGCCCCCAGGTATAGTTAAATAGAGTTTCGAGGTTACCGCTCAATTTGCAGACAAAACATTTGTTTTATCGGGAAAGGCCCACCTTTTCAGGTTACCAAAGATTGTTCTATCTGTGTTACAAACAAAACACTTCTTCAGCGATGTCTACCGAAATAGACAAAGGTGAGTGGTGCAGACGCCTCCACTCACATAACTTTGACGAGGGAATCTTATTCCAGTCTAATCCCATTTTCCAAAATGGACGGGTGTGTCAAACTAGTCATATATCCCTCGCGGAAACCTACCCTATACCTGAAGTTTTCCTGCCGAAGCAGACCAGGGTGCATGCCCCCTGGGTTTCAGTCATATCCTCCGAATCACTCGCGCTCATCAGGAGGATGGACTAGGGATTGATGAGACATTCCTTGCGTGAAAATACCATTCAGGGATGGTATATGACTATTTGTTATGCGTGAACCGGGGAATGAAAGCTGGTCTACGAGCTTGACCACTCTTCCTTCGTGCGGAAAACACATTACTCTAAAGAGTGAGGAGACAATGGCTCCCATGCAATAAATATAGTCTCGTCTAAGGAGTAGATTATAATCCAGGGGTCCTTGGACTACCATTGCGTTCATGTGAACGGTTTTCCCTCTTAATGTTATGGGCACATCGAGAAGGATCCCTAACAGTCGACTGGTTCCTTTGTCAAAGCCTGTTAGATTTCTCATTTCAGGCAAAATCGATGGCAAACCAAGCACTTTCCAAGCAGTTGAGGAAAGGATACTCATAGAAGCCCCTTCATCTATGATGGTACCGACCATGACCATTCTATATATTTGAGCAATGATTCAAAATGGTACACTAGCCGGTAAACGGGGTCTGCCTAGTAGATTCTAGTCAAAGGAAACAACCAGGTTGCTTGGAGGTGGGACCGAATAGACGGTCGGATATGACTCTGACGAACTTCCTTCCTGCGGTAAAGGAACGGGTAGACTTCCCCCATGTTCATCAGAGTCTGTGCTTACGAAAATAATTTTGACAGTGTCATCCTTGTTCTCTTCGGTAACTGTATCATCTGAAGATGGAACCTCTGAAGGCAAGACCGGGTCAACTGCCGCCTCGACCTTTTGACTTTCATCTGGTGTGGATTCAGATGGTTTTTCTTCAATGATAGATGCTTCGGCCGACCACAAGGGTGTGTCAGCTGGATTTTCAACTAGTGACGAACTCGACAAGAGTTTCTTATATCCAGGAGGGAGCCGTAACGGTGAAACCAGACGGTCGTCCAAAACTCTTTTAGCCTCATCTAAGAAGGGAGAACGGTGGATGGCATGATCGCCTTCACACAGTTTACAAGGAAATTTTCATTTTCCTTTTTGTCCAGGGGCTTCACTTTCACTAGTTGACGATGTATTTTCAACATGATCATCAGAGGTTGACGACACCGGGTTGTGCAAACGAGGAGACCAATCCCTTAAGATCTGAGGGATGCAAGGACAATCTCGATGATAGTGGTCTCCTTTGCAAATGACACATGGTTATTTAGGCCTGGTCAGTGCAGTGTGTGGATTTTCACTAGACGACGCTTGGTTGCCCCTTTTCGCCTTTGGCTCCTTCTTCTTCTTCTCTTTCTTCTTCTTTTCCTTCTTCTTCTCAGGTACTTGATTTTTGGCTTTACCAGCTTCATCAAGTGAAGAGGAAGGAGGAGAGGAAGAATTGGACGAAGTAGAGGGTTGGGGGGTAACTCTGGAATCGTTTAGTTGCTGACTCGATTGTTCAGGAATCGCAGTGTTCTGAACGACGGAGGTTGAGAAGAGCCATACGGGCAAACCAATTGTCAATCCTGGAAGCGACAATGTGGCCATATGGGGTGTACCAACATCTCCCCAAGAGGAGAAGGGACTAGGATTTCCTCCAAGGGGAACTCCTTGGTTGCTGGACTCCATTTTCCTCAACCTAAGACCAACGTAGGAAAGGTGATAATTATTCCGTTTAAAATAAATTTTAGACGCTTTGACACAACTTGTTTTTTCAATTTTTAAGAGTCGAGAAAAACAAAAGATGACTCTAGTCGCCTTCGATTTTTAATGAGCCTGAAGTGACAAGTGCTCAGATGGACCTTTTCCGTTAAGGAGTCTGAAAAGGAACGAAAGGGAATGCTCTGGAAATCTAGACAGAGGGATTACCAAACCAATCGCAAAACTGTAGAATACTTTTTACGGTACGACAGTCAATCTTCCCGAATGTTGTGTTCAGTGCATTGCGATCGATAGGGCGGCAGACACGACTTCCTATGGATAAAGGATTAAGCCTATTATTGTCTCCCAAAATATACTCGACGGTACGTGGGAGCACAAGTCCGTACTGGCACTTATCATCTCAAAGTGGAGGAATCACCCAACCAACAATGAAAACAACAGTTACCAGGCTTTACGATGCCAGAATACGTCTCTAGCCTAGACTTCTAGACGTTGTGCGTTAGGTTCCAAAGTGTTTTTAGATTCATTAAATTTATTTTATAGTTGATCTTGCTTAAGAAATTTGCCTTTCAGGTTCACCGCGTGATGTAGATGTACAATTCCTAAAATGCAATCTAAGATGATAAACAGTTGTTTAGTCTTCTTTTTGCAAATGTAAATCCTAGCTACTAAGGAAAGAGAGATGGCATTCTTTCAACAAAGAGCAAAGAGCACACACTATACGCACTATCCTAAATCAAACCAACAAACAGTCTAAATGCAAATGCACATGCATGTATTTGTTTTCAGCCTTCTTAATGTGTAAATGATAAAAAGAAAGCTATGCGCAAATATGAATTATTTTTTCAAAGCAAAAAATACTAACAAGTTTCTTTTTCAAAACAAAATGAGGACAATGACAACACTTTGCAATTTGGAATTGAAAACTTTCTTTCGACACTAGAAAAACTACTAATTCAGATCAAATACAAGAGTAACAGGGTAATCGACTATCAAGAATAATCAAATTCTCTTCTATGACTGAAAATGACACTTGCGACACTTTCAAATCAAGAAACGGCAGTACAATTACGCTACTTCTTTGTAAAGGAGAACTAAAAATGACTCAAAAAATACATTAAAACATTTACAGTTCTTTGCACAATGGAGGCGGAATCACAGCAAGGAAAGGGGTTTCAAACAAAGGTGTACTGACTACAGGCAGCAAAACTCCTGAATATATCTGAAAAGAGTGAACATAGAAACCAAAATTTAGGAACAAGGCCTTGTCTGATCAGCGCACCTGTAACATAGTGAAACTGAAATGCAACGCACCTACTACACTCGGGAAGTGCGCTGCATTTGAAGTTCACAGAACAGACAGTGCGCTGGACCAGGGATGAGACTTTGATTGGGTTCCGGGTCACAGTTTGCAGTTCAATTCAGGGATTTTGGTCGAGCAAGTGGTAATCAGTAAATCAATCACATGGGTAGATCTAAGGAGGTTACTAGAGCCACCACGAAGGAAATTAGAGAGCTTGTAAATCAATTGTTTAATTCATAAACAAAATCCGAAGATTGACTGAAGTAGCGTTGATCTACTTTGCACTTGCATAGCAAATGCAGTTCGAAGGCTAGCTAGCTTGACTTTAGGCTCCGTCTATAAGTTTATAAAGTAAACAAATGTAGATGAACAAACAACCTACTCGCTCCCCAGCGGAGTCGCCATTTTGTTACCGGGAATAGTGTCTATGCAGAGCTGCTAATCCCACTATGACTGGTAGCTACCTTAGAAACAAACAAACTAAAACTACTTTTGTTTTCCTTTATGAGAAATAGATGAGAGAAGAATAAAGGAGACCAACCTCTGTCTTGCTCTTGGTTCCTTTTTTTATTCCTCTCCCTTCTGATAGATCTTTTGCTACTCGCTTCCTTGTCTACCCAGCTTCACAGGGTACCTATAGAATCAAAGCACCATAATACTATCCAAGAACATAGATCTATTATCATAAACAATATAGGATCAAATGTAAATTAACCATACAAATGCATAAAACATAAATCATACAAGAGTATGGAGGAAAACTTGAATAGCTTTATTGATAATCAAAAAAGAGCCAAGAGAATTACAACCAATTGTTCTGACCCAGCATCATCCTCTCAGCAAGAAGCCCTTCTTCACCTCATGACAAGCTTAGATCACCCAACACTATGATATTGCACCAAGAAACCAGCAGCACTTCCTTACAAGATACAAAATTCCAGCCTCTAGATCTCTGGGATGAGGGATCCATATATAGATGTTTGCAAGGGGGGTGAGTCAGCTTTTGAGATTTGATTAGTATCTTCTCTCTGATAGTTCTTGATTCCACTTGGAGATTGATGATCTCTTACTCATCCCTGGTCAAATTCAGAGAGGCAAGTGTCACAGGAGAAGTTTCTGGAAGATTCCATGCTTCTCCACCTTGCAGATTGACCCTGCCATTTGTCCCTTCTTGCCCATCACACCTCATAGAAGGGCTTTTTGAAATGAATCACACCTACTGTGTGTATTCGGGTGGGATGCAACGCACTTTGCCTATGGAGCAGGTGAAATGGTCCAGTTTTGACCAGTTCTGAGTAGTTTTTCATGGAGAACTTCTGGGAGAAGATGTAATCAGTTGACCTTGTTCTTTTAGGGGTTGGAACAACACTTTTAGGGACTTAAGAGCCCTTGGTTTATTGACATTTATGATTGGGGTTGCAGTGCCCAAAAATGTCTATAACAAGCCCGTTGACATATTTCCGAGTAGTAGCCCATTGACAATTTAGGGGTAGTAGCCCATTGACATATTTCTGGGTAATAGCCCATTGACATATTTCTGGGTAGTATCCCATTGACATATATTCTAGGTAGTAGCCAACTAACAGAGATTCTGGGTAGTAGTCCCCTAGTAGAAGTTATAGGTTGTAGCCTCTTGAATAGTGGGTGGTAGCTTAAGCTCCCCTCTAGTAGGAAATTCTTCTTCTTTTATATTTGAGAATATTCAGCATATGAGTAGACCAAGAGATAAGAAGGAATATGCAAGAGATGTACATTGATGATCTGAGATTATGAGATACTTGAGATGGGACGCATGCCATGCTAATCGATGGTCAGATATTGGCAAGTGGAATTCTCCCTAGTTGTTAGAATTAAGAAACTATCATTAAATTCCCCCTTGGATAGCTCATATGACATAATGATTACATTGAATTCCTCTTTTCGAGAGGCCCAAAATCGACCTAACAATCACCTCATTTGGACAAGAAGAAGTTAGTTTCTTAATTTATGTACCCACTCATGTATATTAGATTAGGTCAGCCCTATGCATATGTACCAATGGATAGGTTAGTCTCAACATCAAGTGGACCCTCATGGAAGCCTGTAAATAGAAGATACCTCAAGCTCATTTGGACACATTGATCAAGCTCTCTTCTCCTCTTCTATTTTGTCTTTTCTCGCATAGGTCTAATAGAGGAAGCTCACACAAGGATTTGAAGTTATTGGGTGAAGCTCGCACTGAAATAGGGTTTTCTGATTCCTGGACGCTGGCATAGAACTAGGAATTTTAGTCCCTAAATGTTGTCACACAGTGGTCCTAACAATGTCCAAGGAGCCTTGGACACTGGCACAGAGTGTTATGGGAGCGTCTAGGAGGTTAGGGTATCCGCTACTTATTTTGGTCCCTAGATGCTTGCACAATATGGTCCTGAGAGTGTTTTACCTGTCATAGGCACTCGCACAACATCCTTAAGGGAGAATCCAGGGCTTTGAGGCATAACAGAGAATGTTTGTCCCCAAACGCATGCAAAAAGCTTACTAGGGAGTGTCTACCACTATTATAAACGCTCGCTCATCCGCTCCTCCAAACAACTAGGACTCAAAGATGAAACTGCAATGCTCTGAAGATTTCACTCAGTAACAGTGGTGTTTGGTAGTAGGTTACATGCAGTGACAATACCTTACAGTTATTAGAAACAGAGCTTTTATGTTTAGATGCATTTCATGGATATTCAAGTTGTTGTGAAGATATGGATCATTGTACTATCTTTTGCTGAATCATTTGATGACAATCTGTTAGAAGAAGAATTTGCAAGTGTTTCCCCATAGTGGGCTTTTCCCTGGTCTCCAACCAATCCTGATGTCTCTACGTATGCATGCTTTTCTTCGCATGTTCCTTTATGTTTTGTTGCATTAATGATGATGTTATTGTTCTTTCTACATAGTTGCATATGTTGTTGAATAATGATGTAAATTTCTACAATGCTATGATGCTATGGGGTGAACTTAATGTGTTAATGGAGAAATGAAATTATCAAAGTAAAGAACAATATATCTCTATGGAAAATTAACACCAGGTTAGGTAACAAAGGGGTAAGTTTTCTAAGTACTTTGGCATGGCCACCTTTGTAAATCACATGTTGTGAAAATGATTGTAAAAGTGATGAATGTATAACATCATTTGTATATGCAACATAGTGATATTTTGGCCTATAGTAGGATAGCATGGGGTATGGTTTCTATTGTAAAACTTGACCATGAGTATGTTAAAAACTATTGGCAAGTCTGATCTTGCAAGGTGGACATGTATTGGCAGCTAGAAATTTACATATGGATACACGTGTTGGCTTTATCATTCCTAATTCTGAGTACAAAGGTGAAGGAGAGGAAAGTTAGCTTGTCAAAGAAATTTATTATGTAGATCAAGATTGTAGTACTATTTTGGAGGACCAAAAGTCCTTTAGTGTGGAGGAATGATCTAAGGGGATCCCTAATGTCCCAAAAGTCAAATTTTTTATATTGTAGTGAAACCATAACCATATCAAATAGCTCGTCATCCTGATTCCAATGGAATAGACGATGCATCAAACTAATTTTGTATGTGGGAGTTATTCTCAGTCAAAGATCTGGTCATGCTGGTTAAAGGACATGTTTAGCAAATTTCCATTCAAATTTATAGTAGTGCCAAAGTTTTTGGTCCAGCCAAATTTGCCAAGCCCTCGATAAATTTAGTGGAGCTATTGATAAAAATAGAGGCACCACCAAAGTTAGTAACACCACCAAAATTGGTAGCATTCCACTAAAGTTGTTGACAATGTCATGGACCAACCGAAGGTCACCATGTCATCCAATCACTAGGTGCCATGTGGCACCCTGAGGTTGGCGACTATGGGTCCATCCAACCACAATTGGTGGCATACCTAAACTTGGTGACTCTTAAAAATGGAAGTTTTGAATTTTGGTGGATTGTCAAAATATTTGTTAACAACTATTAAAATAGTCTACCAGTTTTGAACCGGCACTGTGCGGCCAACCCACTAGCCATGTCGGTGGTTATAAATTTCAAAAACAATAGGCAGCAATAAATGGTTATGATAAAATCAGTGGATTGATGGTGCACGAGTTGCCAATAGTCGAATTTTATGACATGATTTTGGTGGATCATTATATATTATGGGTGGAGGTTATGTGGAGTTCCAAGCATAGTGACAACTAAGGGTAGATGGGGTTTGGTAATAGAAGATGGTGGATGACTGTAATACAGTTCTGGAAGTTTTGTCGATGACTATAAATAAAACAATTGTTAAAATGGTAAATGGTTAAGTCCAACGGTTATGACGAAACTAACACTTTGGCAATCACATGCCATATAACATCGACAGTTTCAGTGGTCACATGCCATATAAAGTCAACAGTTTTGGTGGTCACATTCAATATAACACCAACGGTTTCGGTGGTCAACCAGTGAGTGAATGGTTCTAAAATATTTTGTTGTATATATATAAAATGTGGTCAGGTGGGGGTTGGAACCTAGGCGACCCGTCAGCCAATGTTCCAAACTTAGACTACCAACCAACAACCCTAGGAAGGGGCATTGTTAAGTGTTACCACTATGGCACATTTTAAAACAACATCATTTCATTCGAACAGGGAGCCTAAGGGTCAAACAAGTGTGGGCCATGAGTCAGAGGCTGAGAGAGGAACTCTAAACATCGGAGTTGTGAGCACAGAACCAAGCCCATGTGAACCTCGACAGAGTGGAACCTAGACCTTGTCAAATCTTAAGCAAGGAATCTTGATGGCACGGTTCCAATAGACATCTTTTATGCATAATATATGGAGGAATCTGAAACATTCCCTGAGGGGCTAGAATTGACAGCGTCAGAATGGGGGCAAGTTTATACTCATTTTAACCAAAATTTCACAAGGATTGCAGTAGTCTAGTCTTTTTTTTCATATGACCAGTAGATTTCAGGGGTCATGGTAGAAACCCACCTTCTTCATTAATTGTTGGGTACAAAGTTTGAGATAGAAACGTGCCTTTCATAAGTGGGTCATGTTTATAGTCAAAATTCTTAAGAGAATGAAACAGACATGCTGGTGTTGTAATTGTTGTGATTTTAGCACTTGAATTTCAATTCACTCCCATGAATGGAGGTATAATGATGTAATTTTCCATGTATTTTCTTTTCTTTTTATGAGATGAATGAAGTGACCTCCCCACTATTCAAGTAGGGCCTAGAGACATAATCCACACTAGATGAACTACATTACAAAGTGTTGTGTGCATTATCTTTATGGTCTCCTTTATGTTTCTTTTTATTTAAGTATTTTCATATATCATTTTTGCATGCTCTTTCATGCAATTTTGAAAACATCAACCGAAGAAAAGATCTTGGATAATGTTGGTATCATATAACTTTGGATCAAGGGATTCTTCAATCAATAGTTTAATAGGATCTCCTTCTCCCTCATCTTCCTTTTCTTCAGTCATGGAAGGTCATCAAGGTCAGCTAGGACGATTTTGCAAGGGCTCAAGAAATTCAAGTCTCAACTCCTTATACCCCTACCTCATTTTGGACATGCACATAAAAATAGAGAAAGAGAAGGTTAATATAATACCACTGATCTGAGTTTATGAAGGGAATGAAATGAAATAAATATTACTAACAAAAAACACATAGATACAATGAAGCCTGAATTCAATCAAATAATGGAAAATGTTGAAAATTGTATACAAGTAGGATGAAAAACAAATAGCTCAGACAGTGGTAGCTTATCTTTGAGAAGAGATGTGATAGCTATGTGCCTTCTTAAATTATATTACAATTAGGCTCTAAGGCTTTTTATCATTAATAATCAATAAGAAAACCCCAAACATCCAAAAACCTAACCCTAGGATATGAAGCACCAAAGGCTTGTGGGGCTCAATGGGGTAAGTTGTAACACAAAATTCCTAGAGTCGTAACTTTGGCATATAATCTCTATTTGACACACATGATAGTCTATTAGAAATTTCTATCAGAGGAGTGAAATTTTTTAAAATAGATTATTGTCAGCCCATTTCCCCAAAGAACATTGTTTAGGGCCTCAAAACGTCTCTAGAAGTTCAAAACCTATAAAATACCAAAAATAGAAAAGTTCCAAAATAGGAAACTATGTTACAAAATAGGAAATTGTATTGTGAGCCAGGTGGAATAGGTGGGTGGCCACCAATATCCACCTAGATCAGTAGATTTCATCTATTTGTCTAACAAGTTGGATTTGGTTTATGCTTTCAATAAATTCGAACACACAAGCATTACATGTTTCCTTGAATTTTGCCTACCTTTTCCCCTTAGTATGTAAGCCTAATGTTTACCACCAATATTCCATTCATCAAGCAACATATGTTGATCGCTGATCAGTAAATCATAGAGAGTATAAAAGGGATAATATTTACCATAATCCTTTCATAACTCCAATTAGTG
Organism: Pinus tabuliformis; assembly: GCA_031772625.1. Lineage (NCBI taxonomy): Eukaryota > Viridiplantae > Streptophyta > Pinopsida > Pinales > Pinaceae > Pinus > Pinus tabuliformis. The sequence continues at coordinate 1,951,222,547 of CM062816.1, forward strand.
AGTAAGGTGGAACATAAAACATCATAGTGTATTTTTAGATTCATCAAGACTAGGTCAATGAGTTGATCATCTTTCTTTAGAAAAATTCATCACGCATACACACAATTTAAATTGTAGTTCTTTAACACAAGACAATTATTCCTCAAACATTTCAAAGGAATGTATACAAAGAGACATCAACTCTTTATCCATCAACATACCCTAGCTTTCATTATCAAACAATATTTTCAATTTCTTTATAACTTCATGAAGAAAGTAAAAAGATCCTAAGAAATGTAGGTAGAAATTACCCCAATGGCTTCATACTTTTTCTGTTGATGAAAAACTTCAATTATTCATCCTTTGGATATGGAATCATAGTATTGATAAGCTAATAGATTCCTTTACTTTTTATCAAATTCTACATATCTAGTATCTAGATAGAATAATTGATCCCATTCAAAATAGAAAGATTGATATTGGAATTCATCTTTTAATTTTTCATAGATCTAATGTCAATTGCATTATAGTTAAAAAATCAACATCTCATATTCAAATCACTATATGTTAAACTCAATTAAATTTATGGAAAATGAAGCTAGATCAAAATCATCTACTCTTCTACCATGCTAGGAAAAAGGTGTAACCCAAATACTGGTAGAGATTATGAAAACAATAGAAGAATAAAAAATTCCAAGATGATGGTGGTGTTTATGAAAGTTATGATTAAAATGTCACAACACATGAACGTATAATTCACAATGAGTTATTAATTATCTCAAATAGACTCATAGGGCCTTATTTATACTTCTCTGGATCTAACCAACTTCCTTGAATTAGGGAAGATCTAGTACATAGGAAATGGTTAATGGTTGTATCTAGTGTTGGAAAATAGTCATTGTTTCTCTAGCTTAGTGAATATTCCAAGTCCACCAAACCATTTAGTTTAACATACCTCACCGATCATTCAAAGAGTATACCCATCAACCATACAATTGACCATTTATTCAATTTTCATGAATTAACTATCTAGTTGATAAGTCAGTTGACGACTATGTGAGTTAATCTATTGAATGTCTAGTGATTGTCTCATTAAATGTTACTAGTTCACTACACTAAATGTTTCCATTAGAGGTGTGATGATACAAAATAACTTAAAGACTTGATTCAGGTTCCAACAATAACTACCTTAGTAAAAGAGTGGTTGATAAACTTACAAACTTGACTACATTCTCAATCTACTACTTTTTTACTTAGTCAGTTGTTATGTCTAGTCGCAAGGTTATGTATCCCTTATAATAGTTACTTATACTTGATTTCATCACTAATTCCTACTAAATGGTTAAAAATTTATGCTTTGGCTCAATTTATCCCAAGGATTTAAGAATACCCTAATACCCCTAAGTGATATACCTAGCATCAATATACGTTGAAGTATATATGGCACATTTTTCTAATAAAAAACGTCGCTCTGAAATAAAGTATCTTAGAGTAATTGCATTCATCTCCTACTATGGTTCAACTTAAATTTAAAAAATACTTGAACATGTTAAGTGTGTTTATTTTGCGAATGGATGGGGAAATACATCCAAAATTTTGTAGCTACATGTGAAATTTATCAAAGGATCAAGTTGATGAGAGTAAATACTCTTGGGAAATTGTATCCACTACTAATATAATCCATGGTAGAAACTAAAATTTTCAATTATTCATAGTGGTCCTCCTAAAGGCGAACAAAAAATCTACCATCATGTTGGTCATTACCACACTATTGCAAATAAACAAACTTTTTTTCTCTAACACAAAATTTTACATTGTCTAGAGGTACCCAATTTTATGTATGCCATATTTTCAAATGACATGGTATGACCACTTCCATTATATCTCATCATAATCCCACATTAACTAGCAAATGCTTGTAATATTTATTCAAACTTCATAGCACATAGTCAAACAAGTACACTACTTATGATCCAAAAACTAATGGTCAAAGAGATATTATCAATAAATATTTAAAACCCTATTTTAAGATGGCGTAGCTTCAAACAAGAAACACCAATGAGTACAATGAGTAATACCTCTACACAGTGGTGGTATAAAACCACATATCATGGTACTACTAAAATGACATCATATGAAGATTTTTGTGGATGAAAAGCCCCCTCAGCCACTTCCTATTTATTTGGAATATCTAGTTCTCTTGAGGTAGATTAGACATTATTCACCATAGAAGCTATCCTCTAAACTCTCAAGGAAATTATGGTTCTAGATAAAAAATTGGATGAAGCAAGAGGATGATCATGTTTTTCTTTATCTTCAACTTTATAAACAATATTCTCTTAAAGATAAAGGTTATTTAAGCACTACATTGAATTTCTATGGACCCTAGATAAAGGCTATTGAAATATTGCATTGAATTTCTATGGACCATATAAGGTCTTCTAGTGATTTAGAAATGTAGTCTATAGATATTCTCTTCTAGCACCCTATGAGATATATCTAGGATATCATGTGACTTGTTTGAAGAAGGTAATGGGGTCCAATTTCCATGTTTATAATATATTTCTTGAATTGGATGAAGAAGGTTCCATTTAGCTATAGCTTAAAGCAATATTAGTCACCAGAAGCTACCAACTCTACTAAGACAGTCTACTAGAAGTGTTAATTTTATGGAAATATATGAAGCTATAACATGCTATTTTGGAACCAACAACAATTTTACATTAGTTTCCACATATCTAGCCTTTTGGACAATGCTTATTTTAAAAGTGTAGGGGAAAATATGCATTCAACAATTTCACATATAATTCACCATAAACAAGCCATACTTAGTGGTGATAGACTCAAACATGACGGATGAGCATATATGCCTTATATCACTAATTCAAATGATTAATATAATCGATGATCCAATATCCATCATTCCAATTACATTCATAGTTACTTCCCCTACATATGGCTCAAGTTCAATGAGGTGACGATGTACATGGAACATAAAACTCTATGTGATCAATCCACATAATTTAGTGTGATAGAGAGGGGCCTAGAATACAACTCTTGTAAACCACCCATGTTATGTTGTACAAGGGTTTTACTAACATATATGCACCTTGTATACATACCCACACTTGAAAATTACATCCCTCTATATGTGATCCAAATTGGATAATTATATTATTTTTCATCCATCTCGATGCATTTGGAGTGGAAAAAGTGGAGGAATCAACTCACGAGACCATTTTTACCTGTGGGACCCAATTTGGTGAAACGGGGTCTGAAACCTTCCGGGAGAGTTTTGAGGCATCAAATGATATTTTTTAGGGGTAAAACTTTCCTTCTTTAGTTAAGAACATTTTCATGCTATTCTACACACAAAGGCCTTTCCAACGGTGCAAGAAGCATGTCAATCAGAGTTCGTATGCAAAAGTTATGCCACTCGGAAGTTTACCTTCTTGTTCTCACACCTATAGTTCAGGAGGATGCCGCGTCAGCCCCAATTATTCATGGAAAAAGGGCTAGCCACGTGTTTTTGATGTAAAATACTCTATAAGAGTCTATTTTCTAACTCTAGTTAAGAGTTGATGTAGTCAAAATTAACCACTACTAGGCTATCGGGTTGTGTTATAATCGGGCCACTAGGAGGAAGAGGCATTCCATTATTTTGAGAGAATTTTATTCCATAGCTGAGCAAAGATAGCCAGGAGAGATAGGAGGTAGAGAAAAAAGAGAGCATATGTGCATTATAGTAGACCACGGGCCACAAGAATTACTTCTTTGTACCTACAACCATATTTCTAGAAAGAGAAAGAGAGTGAAGCGACCTCACCTTCCAGCTCGGTTTTCTCCCGAAAGGGTTTCCTAGAGAGAATATCTTGTGTCTTTTGTGTGTGTGTGCTTTTTTTTCATTCCCTAATTTTTTTAATAATTTCCATTCACATTCATGCACTAATTACAGTTAAATCCATAGATCTTAAAGTTTAATAAACTGGAATAGTGTATAATTTTCGAAGTTTTAATATACTATTGTTAGATTTGTTGTGATGAACTATCGAGTGGAATATCCACAACGGTTTATGGATCATTTGCTATCAAAGAAGGTTTCTTTGGTTATTTTGTATATATTGCAGGGATCTAGGTTGACAGGATCAAAAATCGTAAAACCCTAATCATGGCCGACAAATCTATAAATAAACCTCGTGATCCTGTCGAGGTGAGGTTTTTGCAGTGCAAACAACAAGTTGTGGATATAAACTGAAATGTAAACCTCCTCATGCTGGACCTAAGAAATAAGCTGGGGATATTTGGAGAATATGGGAGTTTGAATGCAGAGGACAATTCAGAAGGGGGGTTGGGAGATCGGGAAGACACAGAGAACCAGCCGAAGAAAGAACCCTAAAAATATCAACCTAGTTCGAGTGTCTTGAATCAATCCATGTTCAAAATGGAAGAAAAAGTCGATATCAATATGTACCACAGCGTGATTGATGCTCTGAAGCTAAACCACTGGTTGCAACAACTGGAAGTTTATTTCAGCATCCATTAGGTCAAGGAAGGGAAGAAGATCTCATTCGTGCGGCTGAAATTAGAGGGTCATGTAGTGACTTGGTGGGAGAGCCACATGGAAACCCTGAGATTGGAGTGAGAAGCTCCAATGACTTAGTGGGAGGATTTCAAAACCCTCATTAATTTATAGTTTTTTCCCATTGGGTATGTGGAGGTCCAGTGGATCTAATGGCATTAGTTCAAGAAAAAGTTGGGCCAAAGCATGCAGGAGTACACCACATAATTTAGAAATATTTCTATAATGTTTGGTATCTCTCCAAAAACCCAAATGTAGTCCTCAAGTATTTGTGGGGTTTTCACCACCATCCATATGAGTAAGTTATGTTGTTCAAGCCCAAATCAGTGGATGAGGCTTGTGTATAGGCACAGTACCTATAGAAGATACGCTTGAAAAGAGCGCAATCAAGTGGATCGAAGCAGAAGGAGCAACATGAAGCTTCTAAGAAGGGGAAGAAGAAGCAAAAAGGGGGAAAATATAAAAAGATGGTAGCCACAACACACTAGTGCAAATATCCTAGCAACCACTATAACCACTACAATATTGATGGCCATAAAGATGAGAAGTGTTGGAAAATGCATTGAGAGCTAAACCCGGAGAACAAGAATAAAGATAATAAGAAGAAGAAACTCATGGAAATTGTTTCGAGAAACCAAGTTGAAAGCAAGTTGGATGTGGATGAAAATATCATTTGTAGATTAGTGGAGAAGGAGGTGAATCTTAGTAGCCTTGAGCAACAGGAAGAGAAAGAAATGAACAAACTCTTCCATATAAAAATACATGTCAAGAAGACAAAGTTTGACGCTTTGTTTGACTCACGGTCACAAGTGAATCTTATTGCAATGAAGATGGTCAATAATTTTGGGTTGGAAGTTCATGACCATCCAAGCCTCTATCCACTAGGATGGGTGAATAAGGATGCAAAACTGAAGGTAACAAAACAGTGTAAAATTAGATTTTCTGTAACTGTTTATTTTATTGATAAGGTAGATATGGATGTAGTTCCCCTTGATGTATGTGGAGTCATGTTTTGGAATCCATACATGTACATGCATGATGCAATATTCATGAGTATATCTAACCAGTACCGGCTCATAAAGGATGGAAAATCGTTCATCATCAATGTGCACAAAGGCAAGTTGAAAATTTCACTCATAAGTGCCAACCAAGCTAAGAAATTGGTCAGTTCCAGCAAGAAGTATGTTTTATTATTTTTTAAGAGAAAGTTAGTATGAAGAGGAATCAATAAGAGGCAAGGCATCCCTAGACGGGTGTACTAAGAAACATAAACAAAAATTGGAGGATTTTTTACAAGCATACAAGGATGTGTTCCAAGAGCTTAAAGGGTTATCACTTAAGAGAGAAGTGGAGCACGAGATCCAGCTATTTCTAGACTCCCCATTGTCAAATATTTGGTTGTGTAGGAAGTCTATTATAGAAGCAAGTGAGGTGAAGAAACAGTTTTAGTAGTTGTTGGAACAAGGTTTCATTCAACCGAATACATCACCATGTCATTCACCCATCATCATTGTGCCAAAGAAGGATGGGACCTGGTAGATGTGTATAGATTACAAGGAATTGAATACAAACATTCTCAAGAACAGATAGCCCCTGCCCAGGATAGATGATCTTCTAGATCAGTTGTAGAGAGAAAAGTATTTCACCAGGATGGAATTGAAGTTTGTATATCACCATGTTCAAGTCAAAGAAGAAGACACATGGAATACCACCTTCAAAACAAGGAAAGGTTTGTATGAATGGTTAGTTATGCCATTTGGCCTATGTAATGAATGAGCGACATTTATGAGATTAATGAATAATATAATGTGCTCTTTTATAGATTCATTTGTTATTGTATATTTGGATCATATACTAGTATATATTGCTACCTGGGAGGAGCATATTTCAAATTTGACGCAGGTGTTGGAAAAATTGAAGAAGCATCAGCTGCTAGCAAATCTTAAGAAGTGTGAGTTTGCGCAACAATCTTTCGTGTATCTGGGGTATGTGATCAGTGGAGGAGAGTTGAAGACAAATCCTTCCAAGCTGGAGGCCATCATGAAATGGTGTTTATGAGCTTGTGAGTTTCATTGGGGTAGCACAGTACCTGAGGAAATTCATAGCCTCATTTTCAGTTGTAGCAGCACCGCTTCATGCCATAACAAGTGGCAAGAGTTTCTAGTGGGGAAAAGGTTAGCAGAAGGCTTTCGAGGAGCTAAAGAAGAAGATCAGTCAAGCACTAGTCCTGGCATTAGCAAACTTGCAATGACTCTTTGAAGTGGGTACAAATGCAAGTGGGTATGCTATGGGAGATGTCTTGATGTAAGGAGGAAGGCTTGTATACTACCATTCTGAAGTATTTCGTGGGGCAGTTCTTAACTACCCTACCTATGATAAGGAGCTCTATGTCATGGTGCAAGCTATAAATAAGTGGAAGCATTATCTGATGGGAAAGGAGATAGTAATCCACACATATCACTAGCTCTTACAGTACTTGTAGGCCCAAACTAAGCTACAATAGACCAGGAATTACAAGTGGATGGGGTTTTTATAGCAGTTTCATTTGGTGATCAAGACTAAGAAGGGAAACACAAAAGCGTTTCCTGATATTCTTTCAAGACCATCCATATCAAATATTATAGCTTTGGGGACGCTTATGCACATGGATCCATTCACTCATGATGCATACAGAGAGGCATATTCAAAAGATGAGGATTTCAGGCAAGTGTATGAGTAGTTGTAGAGTCGGAGTCATGTGCACGATGGCAACAACACTATTTACTACCATCTCTTGGATGGGTTACTCTACAGGTTGGATAACTATGTGTTCCTAAAGGTGAGTGTTTGTAGCTAATTATAGAGGCTCACACCTCCAAGGTTGCAGGGCACTTTGGTGTAGGGAAATTTGTGGCTAACTTACATAGGTATGTGTATTGGCCCAAGATGCAAGAGAAGGTAGCTAGGTTCATAAGGGGATGGATGCTTTGTTGTACCAACAAGCCTAGCAATAAGAAACAGGGTCTGTATCATCCCTTACTTATACCTACTCGTCCTTGGTAAATAATTTACATGGACTTTATGGGAGGTTGACTGACAACTAGGAAGGGACATGATTGCCTGTTCGTGGTAGTTGAAAAGTTTAGCAAGATATGTGTTTTGATGCCTTGTAAAATTACCATCAGCAGACAAGAAGTAGCAAACTTGTTCTTTGGACAAGTCTGAGTGCACTTTGGGATACCAAGGAGCATTATTTCAGATAGGGACATAAGATTTCTCAGTGCATTCTGGACTACATTGTGGGAGAAAATGGACATCAAATTAAAGAGATCTACAAAATTCCATCCACAGACATATGGGTGGACATAAATAGTCAACAAGAATTTGGTGCATCTTCTGAGGAGATACAACAAGAAAAATCTGAAGACCTGGGATGAAAATCTGGTATATATAAAACATTCTTATAATAGAGCAGTAAAGACTTCTACAGGAAAGTCCCCATTTAAGACTTTTTGGGATATTTTCCACCTTCACCTTTGGATATTGCATATGGGCAGAAAAGTGGATTGAGGGAAGATCTTATAGGAGATGCTTTTAGGACTGAAAAATATATAGAGAAGATCAGATAGATCCATCTATAGGTACAGGAAGCACTGCAGAAGTCATAGGAGAATTATAAGGCCACGCATGATTAGCACATAATAGAGAAATCATTCAAGGTGGGAGATAGAGTATGGTTACAGTTGAATAAGGAGAGGCTTCAGGGGCCTGGTAAGAAAATCAAGGCTCTAAGGTATTGTCCCTTTGAGATACTTGAAAAGGTGGGTGATAATGCCTATTGACTCGATTTACCACCATATATGTGCATTTACTCAGTTTTGAATGTAGAGACTTTCAAACTCTATGAGCCTTCCATGCTAGATCACAAAAAGGAATAAGTCCTACCTTCTATGGAGGATTTGGCACTAGATGCTCATGCAAAGTTGACAGAAGATACAGTTTTGCAGAAGAGGTCCATAACTACAAGGTAGGAGCAAGATGACATTTTGTACATTGGATTGAAGGAACAACTTCCAGGGAAAGCTAAATGGTACACTAGAGAGAAGGTGGAGGAAAAATTTCTTCACCTCATTCAGTAAACGTTTTTGGGGACCAAAATCCTCCCAAAATGGCTAGGTGTGATCTGAAATGGATCATTATATTGTTCTTCATCCATATCGATGCATTTGTAGTGGAAAATGTGGAGGAATCAGCTCACGGGACCGTTTTTACTAGCAAGACTGAGTTTGGAAAAACAGAGTAAACCTTCTAAGGGTGTTTTGAGGAATCAAATGATTTTTTTGGGGGTAAAACTTTGTTGCTTTTAGCGCCACCTTTTCATGCTATTTTACACACACAGACCTTTCCAACGGCGCAAGAAGAGCATCAAGAGGAGCTCGTATGAAAACGTTATGCCACTCGGAAGTTAACCTTCTTGTTTTCACATCTGTAGTTCAAAAGGATGCAGCGTAAGCCCCCATTATTCATGGAAAAGGGGCTCACCATGTGTTTGTGATGTAAAAGACTCTAGAAGAGTATATTTTGTAACTCTAGTTAAGAGTTGATGTAGTCAAAATTAACCACTAGTAGGCTATCAGAGTCTGTTATAAATGGGCCACTATGAGGAAGAGGCATTCCATTCTTTCCAGAACATTTTGTTCCATAGCTAAGCAAAGATAGCTAAGAAAGATAGGAGGTAGAGCACACAGATGCACTAATTTCCATTCATAATTTCATTCACATGTATGCACTAATTATAGCTACAGATCTTAAAGTTTAATAAACTGTAATTGTGTATAATTCTTAGATTTTTAATATAATATTGTTATATTTGTTGTGACGAACTGTCATATCCACCATGGATCAATATGAATACTACTACCACCCTAGCCCCTAATGAACATAATCACACTTGACAGTGGTGTCCCAAGGGATAAAAGGAATAAAAGTAGCTAGGTAAAATATGAGAATTAGTACTCCATGAATGGGCAGTACACTACTAGAACCTTAGTGTTATAACATTATTTTCCATGTTATAAGTGATCCATGAGGAACCTCCTCTATCACTATGCTATGATGCAAAAAGTAATCATCCCTCCCTACAATGCTACAATCAGTGATGCATCACTCCTTGTTAGTGGAAAATATGTGATAGTGCTCTCAATTTTGCTTCCCAAGGGAAAACAAATTAGTGTTCCAACATGGTGATAGAGCCATGACCCTTAAGGTGACTCTCAAAATGCAAAATAAGGTTATAACACTTAGTTCAGTTAGATCAAGTTAGAGAAAGCAATATTATGCTTTGATAACTACACAAATCAAAAACATATTTTTTTTACTTAATTGATAAAATATCATAATAATTCTTTTTAGGAAATTCAAAAATCTCTTAAAGAAAGAGATTCTTTTGTAATCCTCCCCAAATATAACAGAATTTCCAAGGAAGAGAAGGAAGGTAAAAGTAAGCTACAACACATTCTCCTTAACATTTTACCAAAATTAACTTTAACTGTCATTTTCTCAAATATTATTTTTCCCAAAATTTCAGAAATAAATTCGTTTTTCTAATAATACCAAGACACATATAATTTCATCTTAATTATTATAAATAAAATTCATGATAACAACAAAGGGATACATCAAAATGCAAGTTATTCAATCATAACAAACTAACCCTATTAAAATTTTCATAAAAAGATATAAAATATTACAAATAGCATTAAATATCAAATATTAGTCACCGGGAGATACGAACTCTAGTAAAACATTCTCGTAGAAGTGTTAATTTGATGGAAATATATGAAGCTATAACATGCTATTTTGGAACCAACAACAATTTTACATTAGTTTCCACATATCTAGCCTTTTGGACAATGGTTCTTTTAAAAGGGAAGGGGAAAATATGCATTCAACAATTTCACATATAATTCACCATAAGTAAGCCACAGTTAGTGATGATATACTCAAACATGACATGATAAGCATATATCCCTTATATCACTAATTCAAACTATTGATATAATTGATGATCCAATATCCATCTTTCCAATTGTTGACTTGAAAGTGAGGAGATCGCACTTATGGATCAATCTTTTATCAAACTAAGGTAATTACATTCATAGTTATTTCCCCTACATATGGCTCAAGTTAAATGAGGTGATTATGTACATGGAACACAAAACTCTCTGTGATCAATCCACATAATTTAGTGTGATAGAGAGGGGCCTAGGCTACAACTCTTGTAAACCACCCATGCTATGGTGTACAAGGGTTTTACTAACATATATGCACCTTGTATACATAATAACACTTGAAAATGATATCCCTCTATATGTGATCCAAATTGAATCATTATATTGTTTTTCATCCATCTCGATGCATTTGGAGTGGAAAAAGTGGAGGAATAAACTCATGGGACCATTTTTATCGGTGGGACCCAGTTTGGTGAAACGGGATCTGAAACCTTCCAGGAGAGTTTTGAGGCATCAAATGATCTTTTTAGGGGTAAAAATTTTCTTATTTAGTGCAACATGTTTTCATTATATTCTACACATAGAGGCCTTTCCAACAGTGCAAGAAGCGCATCAATCAGAGTCTGTATGCAAAAGTTATGCCACTCATAACTTGACCTTCCTGTTTTCACACCTATAGTTCAGGAGGATATAGCGTCATCCCCCATTATTCATGGAAACAGGGCTAGCCACATGTTTTTGATGTAAAATACTTTAGAAGAGTCTATTTGTAACTCTACTTAATAGTTGATGTAGTCAAAATTAACCACTAGTAGGCTATCGGGTTATATTATAACCGAGCCACTAGGAGGAAGAGGCATTCCATTATTTCGAGAGAATTTTGTTCCATAGCTGAGAAAAGACAGCCAGGAGAGGTAGGAGGTAGAGAAAAAAGAGAGTATATGTGCATTGTAGTAGCCCACGGGCCACAAGAAATACTTCTTTGTACCTACAACCATATTTCTAAACAGAGAAAAAGAGTGAAGCAGCCTCACCTTCTAATTGATTTTTCTTCAGAAAGGATTTCCTAGAGAGCATATCTTGTGTCTTGTGTGTGTGTTCTTGTTTTGTCATTCTCTACTTTTCTTCATAATTTCCATTCGCATGCATGCATTAATTACAATTAAATCCATGGATCTTAAAGTTTAATAAACTGTAATAGTGTATAATTTTCAGAGTTTTAATATAATATTGTTAGATCTCTTGTGACGAACTGTCGAGTGGAATATCCACGGAAAGTTATGGATCATTTTGTATCAAAGAATTTTTCTTAGGGTATTTTGTCGAGATTGCAGGGGTCTAGGTCGGCAGGGTCAAAAATCGTAAAACCCTAATCATGGTCGACGAATCTATAAATGAACCTCGTGATCCTATAGAGGTGAGGTTTTTGTGGCTCGAACAACAAGTCGCGGATATAAACAACAATGTAAACTTCCTCACGGTGGACCTAAGTAATAAGTTGGGGATATTTGAAGAATATGGGAGTTCAAATGCAGAGGACAATTTAGAAGGGGAATCAGGAGATCGGGAAGACACAGAGAACTAGCCAAAGGAAGAACCTTGAAAATATCAACCTAGTTCGAGTGTCATGAAGCAATCCATGTTCAAAATGGAAGAAAAAGTTGATATCAATCTATACCACGATGCGATCAACGCTCTAAAGCTGAACCATTAGTTGAAGCAATTGGAAGTTTATTTCAACATTCATCAGATCAAGGAAAGGAAAAATATCTCATTCACACGACTGAAATTTTTAGGGCCATGCACTGACTTGGTGGGAGAGCCACATGGAAACCCTGAGTTTGGAGGGAGAACCTACAATGACTAAGTGGGATGATTTCAAAACCCTTGTTAATTCGTAGTTTTATCCCATTGGGTACGTGGAGGGCGAGTGGATCTAATGGCATTACTTCAAGCACAATTCAGGCCAAAGCGTGCAGGAGTACACCACAAAATTTATAAATATTGTTTGTTATGAAACTAGCTCACAAAAGGATAGAAAAGAAAGATAAACACCTTATAATTAAGCCTCTTCAAGGGGGCAACCACCTTTGAATCACACAAATGAACAATTCTTAGATGATACAAATGACAAGACCTCCTTTCTATATATAGGAGTCTAAGGGGTCATAATATAATCAGAGCCAACATAACAATAATAATGTAAGGGCACAATAATAACAATAGTGAGTTTCTATGGGGCACAATAATAAAAATATGGGAAATACATGGGCACAACAATATAATAAGGGGGTTGTACTAATAACAATAAGGGGTTACACTAGTAGTATAGGGACCTAACATGCCCCTCTCCTTCAAAAAGTGTTGTCCTCAACACTTGAGTAGTTATTGATGCTTCTGTATAAAATTCTTGTCCTCCCAAGTGGAATCTTCAACAGGTAAGTTCTTCCACTTGATGAGATACTCTGAAATTAATCTATTTCGTAGCTGTCGGGTTCTTGTTTCTGTGACTGCTTTAGGTTCCAATATGATTTTTCCTTCCTCGTCAAGTTCTGGCAATATTGTTTGAACTGGGATCCTCTGAAAATTTTGAATGAGTGACCACACTACTTCATCCTTCTTCCATTCATCCCTTACTTCATTTATCCAATCTGGTTGGATAATAGAAATAGCACAAAACAATGCTTCCACATCCTCATCCTCTCTTGACAGTGCATATGCAACAACGTTTTTCTTCCCTTTTTTGTAGATGATTTCAAAGTCATAACCCAACATATTTGTAACCCATTTTTTCTATTCTTCTAAAGATAATCTTTGTTCTAAAAAGTATTTAGTCCTATCATGATCCACTTTTAAATTGAAGTGTCTTCCCATTAGGTAAGGTCACCATTTCTTAATTTCATGTAGTATTGCCAACATTTCCTTCTCATAAATAGCTTGCTTGAGATGTAGCTGTAGAAATACCCAATCGCCTACATCAAAACTTCTTTCATTGCGATGTTGATTTGCCTATTGTTTCATTTGATTCTGCACCAAAGTGGCATTATCCTTTAAAAGTTGGAGAACTTGTTGTTGATGCTCGATGTGATCTTTCACTTCTTGAATCTTTTTCTTCTTGATATGTCCTTCTATCTTGAGAGTTTGAGTGGTAATTCTTGCCAATGCTTTACAAGATATGGTCGGATTAATTTTTTCTTTCTCTCGGGTTGGTTCTTGGTGTATATCCTATTCTTTTGATGTTTCTTCATCCTTTTCTTCCTCCTCTTCACAATCAATGTAGAATAATTTCTTCTCAGCACACTTATGACCTTTAATGTATTTGCTATCACAAATGTAACAAAGTCCTTCTTCTCTTTTCTCTTCAAATTGTTGTCATGTAAACCTTGTAGGTTGTGGAAGGCTAGAATAAAAAACACTTCCATATTTATAGTTGTGAGTGGTAGGATTCCTTGTTTCCATAATTCCGCTTTCAATTTTTCTTGCCAACCTAAATGCCTTCTCCAATGAATCAAGTTCCCAAAGACGAACCTCATGTTGAATGTTATCCTTTAAAGTCCTTATGAAGACATCAATCCTTTTCTTCTTTGGAATATCATTTACCCTTATATTCAATTTTTTGAAATCCCCAATGTGCTCTGCCATTGAACCCTTTTGTTTGAGATTTATCGATTGGCTAAAGAAAGTGTTACTCTTTGTATCCTCATGATGTGCTATAATTTCTTCCATGAAAATTGACCAAGTGACAAGTGCTTTACGAGAACACAACCCTTTATACCATAAAAATTGATCTGATTCTAAATATGAAGATGCAATACATACTTTTTGTAATAGTTGCACCTCATGTAGATCAAAATATTGCTCCATCTGTAGTATCCAATTTACGGGATCCTTGCCATCAAACTTCCTCATATTGCATTTTCTTTATTTTAGGAGCTCGAACTTGAAATGACTATAACTTTATAATTTCAGATTTTCCAATTCTAAAATTGCGACCTACTGTAGCCCTCTGCATCCTCTTTCCAATGCCAAGAGTCTGATCGAAATTGGATTCTCCAAGAAAGCATTATGGAGAATCTCCCAAGATGACCAAATTATATACCTTTTTAGAAGAGTGAACTTGTATGAAGTTCCACATGTCACTGTTTTGACCCTCGGATATATAAAATATACACAGGAAACTACATTCTATCTTCTTTATGTAACTTCTGACGAAATTTCAATCTGATGCTTAGAGAGAAAGTTATGATGATTTTCCCAAGGTCACTTCTTTAAGATGTAATTTGGGAGTCTACAAAAAACCTAACTTCCTTAGATCATATATCCAAAAATATAGCGAAACAAGATCTAAAGTTTGGGCCCAAGGTTTAGACCGCTTTCTTCTCAAATGGGTTCTTTTTTTTTTAGCTTCTGAAACTTTGTAGCGAATAAGTTATAGCGAAACCTCCATGATGACCTATTTTAGATGAAATTCTGGAGCTTGCAAAAACCCTAACTTCCTCAGATCATATCGCCGAAAATATAGCGAGACAAGATCTGAAATTTAGATCTGAGGTTCAGCGAGATTTCATCTCAAATGGGTTTTTCTATTAGCTTTTGAACCATCGCAGAAAAAAGTTATAGCAAAAATGCCATGATGACCTGTTTGGAGCAGCGAAACCCTAGAATCCAAAGCTCTGATACCAAATGTTAGGAAACCAGCTCACAAATGGATAGAAAAGAAAGATAAATGCCTTAGAATTAAGCCTCCTCGAGGGAGCAACCTCCTTTGCATTACACAAATGAGCAATTCTTAGATGATACAAATGACAAGACCTCCTTTCCATATATAGGAGTCTAAGGGGTCATAACATAATCAGAGCCAACATAACAATAATAATGTAAGGGCACAATAATAACAATAGTGGGCTTCTATGGGGCACAATAATAAAAATATGGGTAATACATGGGCATAGCAATATAATAAGGGGGTTGTACTAATAACAATAAGGGTTACAGTAGTAGTATAGGGACCTAACATTGTTATAATGTTGGGTATCTCTCCAGGAACCCAGATTCACTCCTCAAGTATTTGTGGGGTCCTCACTGCCATCTATGTGAGTAAGTGATGTTGTTCAAGCCCAAATTAGTGGAAGGCAATTGTGTACAGGCACAGTACCTAGCGAACATATGCCTGAAAAGAGTGCAATCAAGTGGATCAAAGAAGAAGGAGCAACAGGAAGCTTCTAAGGAGGGGAAGAAGAAGGAAAAAGGGGGAAAAGATAAAAAGACGGAAGCCACAACACACTAGTGCAAATATCCTAGCAACCACTATAACCGCTACAATATTGATGGCCTTAAAGAGAAGAAGTGTTGGAAATTGTATCCAGAGCTAAACCCAAAGAAAAAGAAGAAAGATAATAAGAAGAAGAATCTCATGGCCATTGTTTTGAGAAACCAATTTGAAAGCGGCTTAGACGTGGATGAAAATATTGTTTGTACATCACTGTAGAAGGAGGTGAATCTGAATAGACTTCATCAACAGGAAGAGAAATAAATGACCAAACTCTTCAATATAAATATACAAGTCAAGAAGAAAAAGGTTAATGCTCTATTTGACTCAAGATCACAGGTGAATCTCATTGTAGCAGAGATGGTTAGGAAGTTGGGGTTGGAAGTTAGTGACCATCCAAAATGCTATCCACTAGGATGGGTAAATAAGGATGCAAAATTGAAGGTAAAAAACAATATAAAATTAATTTGCTATAAGTGTTGATTTTATTGATGAAGTAGATATGGATGTGGCTCCCCTTGATGTATGTGGAGTCGTGTCTTGGGGTCCATACATGTACATGCATGATGTAATATTCATGAGGAGATCTAATCAACACCAGCTCATCAAGGATGGAAAGTTGTTCATCATCAATGTGCATAAAGGCAAGTTGAAAATTTCACTTGTAAGTGCCAACCAAGCCAAGAAATTGATCAGTTCCAGCAAGAAGTATGTTTTATTATTTTGTAAGAGAAATTTAGTATGAAGAGGAATCAGTAAGGCAAGGCATCCTTAGAGGGGCTTACTAAGAAACAAAAACAAAAATTGAGTATTTGTTACAAGAATACAAGAATGTGTTCCGAGAGCCTAAAGGGTTACCACTTAAGAGAGAAGTGGAGCACGAGATCCAACTATTTCCAAACTCCCCATTTCCAAATATTGGGTTGTAGAGGAAGTATGTTATAGAAGCAAGTGAGGTGAAGAAATAGTTGTAGCAGTTGTTGGAACAGGGTATCATTCAACCGAGTACATCACCATGTGGATCACCCATCATAATTATGACAAAGAACGATGGGCCTTAGCAAATGTGTATAGATTATAGGGCATTTAATAAAATCATGCTCAAGAATAGATACCCCCTACCCATGATAAATGATTTACTAGAACGGTTGTAGAAAGAAAAGTATTTCACCAAGTTGGACTTGAAGTCTAGATATCACCAGGTTCGAGTCAAAGAAGAAGATACATGGAAGATCACCTTCAAAAGTAGGAAAGGTTTGTATGAGTGATTAGTTATGTCATTTGGCCTATGTAATGCACCATCTATATTTATGAGATTAATGAATGATATACTAGGCCCTTTTATAGTTTCATTTTTTATTGTCTATCTCAATGATATACTAGTATATATTGCTTCCTCGGAGGAGCATATTTCAAATTTGACACAGGTGTTGGAAACATTGAAGAAGCACCAACTGCTAGCAAATCTCAAGAAGTGTGAGTTTGCACAACAGCCTTTGGTGTATCTTAGGTATATCATCAATGGAGGAGAGTTGAAGATAGATCCTTTGAAGATGGAGGACATCATGGAATGGTCACTACCTACTAATGTTTATGAGGTAAGGAGTTTCAATGGGGAAACATAGTTCTTGAGGAAATTCATATCCTCATTTTCAGTGGTAGCAGCACCGCTCCATGCCATAATAGCAAGTGGCAAGAGTTTCCAATGGGGAAAAGGTCGGCAAAAGGCTTCCGAGGAGCTAAAGAAGAAAGACCAGTGAAGCACCAATTCTAGAACTACCAAACTTGCAGTGGCCCTTTGAATTGGAGACATATGCGAGTGGGTATGCCATGGGAGTTTTCTTGATGTAAGGAGGAAGTCTTGTTACTTGTATGCTACCATTCTGAAGTATTTCTTCGGGAACTCTTAAATACCTTACCTATGATAAGGAGGTCTATGCCATGGTGCAAGCTTAAATAAGTGGAAGAACTATCTGATGGGAAAGGAGACAATAATGCACACACATCACCAACTATTACAGTACTTATAGACCCAGAGTAAGCTACAACAGACTAGGAATTACAGGTGGATAAGGTTTTTACAACAGTTTCATTTGGTGATCAAGACTAAGAAGGGAAACACAAACAAGTTGGTTGATATGCTTTCAAGGCCACCCGCATCAAAGATTATAGCTTTGGGGACTCTTCTGCACATGGATCCATTCACCCATGATACATACAGAGAGGCATATTCATAAGATGAGAACTTCAAGGAAGTGTATCAATAGTTGTAGAGTGAGAGTCATGTGCACGATGGAAACAACACCATTGACTACCATCTCTAGGATGGGTTACTCTACATGCTTGATGAGCTATATGTTCCTAAAGGTGAGTGTTTGCAGCTAATTAGAGAGGCTCACACCTCCAAGGTTGTAGGGCACTTTGGTGTAGGGAATATTGTGGCCAACTTACATAGGTATGTGTATTGGCCCAAGGTGCAAGAGAAGGTAGTTAGGTTCATAAGACGATGCATGCTTTGTTGTACCAGCAAGCCTGGCAACAGGAAATAGGATCTGTATCATCCCTTACCTATACCTACTCGTCCTTGGCAAAGAATTTACATGGACTTTACGGGATGTTTATCGACAATGAGGAAGGTACATGACTACCTATTCGTGGTAGTTGACAGGTTTAGCAAGATGTGTGCTCTGATGCCTTGTAAAATTACCATCAGTGGACAAGAAGCAACAAACTTGTTCCTTGGACAAGTCTGGGTGCACTTTGGGATACCAAGGAGCATCATTTCAGACACAGACACAAGATTTCTCAGTGCATTCTAGACTACACTCTGGGAGAAGATGGACACCAAATTGAAGAGATCTACAACATTCCATCCATAGACAGATGGATGGTCAAAAGTAGTCAACAATAATTTGGTGCATCCTCTCAGGGGATACAATGAGAAGCATCTGAAGAACAAGGATGAAAATCTGGTATATATACAACATTCTTATAATAGAGAAGTCTACACTTCTACAGGAAATTCCCCATTTATGACTTGTTTTGGATATTTTCCACCTTCACCTTTGGTTATTGCATATGGGCAACAAGGTGGAGTGATGTAAGATCCTACAGGAGATGATTTGAGGGTTGAAGCAATTATAGAGAAGATGAGGTAGATCCATCTACATGTACAGGAAGCACTGTAGAAGTCGCAAGAGAAGTATAAGGTCAGGCATGATCAACATAGAACAATGAAATCATTCAAGGTGGGAGATAGAGTATGGCTACAGTTGAAAGGGAAAGGCTACGTGGGCCTGGTAAGCAAATCAAGGCTCTAAGGTATGGTCCCTTTGAGATACTAGAAAAGGTGGGTGATAATGCATATTAACTCAGTTTACCACCAGATATGTGCATTTACTCAGTTGTGAATGCAGAAACTTTGAAACTCTATGAGCCTTCCATGCTAGATCACGAAGAGGAACAGGTCCTACCTTCGACAGAGGATTTTGCACTAGACGCTCAGGGAGAGTTGACAGAAGATAAAGTTTTGCAAAAGAGGTCCAGAACTACAAGGCACGGATAACATGACATTTGGCATATTGGATTGAAGAAACAACTCCCACGCAAAGCTAAACGGTATATGAGAGAGAATATGGAGGGAAAATTTCCTCACCTCATTCAGTAAAAGATTTTGGGGACCAAATGCCTGCCAAAATGGGTAGATGTGATCCGAATTGGACCATTATATTGTTTGAAATCCATATCGATGCATTTGGAGTGACAGAAGTGGAGGAATCAGCTCACAGTACAGTTTTTACTTGCAACAAGGTCTCAAACCTTTCGAGAGTGTTTTGAGGCATGAAAAGATATTTTTTTGGGTTAAAAATTTGACGCTTCTTGCGACACCTTTTCATGCTATTTTACACACACAAACCTTTCCAATGGCACAAGAAGCGCGTCAAGTGGAGTTCGTATGCAAAAATTATGCCACTCGGAAGTTAACCTTCTTGTTTTCACACCTATAGTTCGGAAGGATGCCACGTCATCCCCCATTATTCATGGAAAAGGGGCTAGCCATGTGTTTGTGATGTAAAAGACTCTAGAAGAGTATGTCAAAATTAACCACTAGTAGGCTATCAGGATGTTATAACCGGGCCCATAGGAGGAAGAGGCATTCCACTCTTTCGAGAGCATTTTGTTCCATAGCTACGCAAAGATATGAGGTAGAGCACGCACATGCACTAATTTCCATTCACATGTATGCACTAATTACAGTTAAATCTACACATCTTAAAGTTTAATAAACTATAATACTATATAATTCTCAAAGTTTAAATAAAATATTGTTATACCTCTTGTGTGGAATCAATTTACGGATCAATATGAATACTATTACCACCCTATCCCCTATTGAATATAATCACACTTGATAGTGGTATATCCCAAGGGATAAAAAAGAATAAAAGTAGCTAGGTAAAATATGAGATTTAGTACTCCATGAATGGGTAGTACACTACTAGAACCTTAGTGTTATAACATTATTTTCTATGTTAGAAGTGATCCATGAGGAACCTCCTCTATCACTATGCTATGATGCAAAAAGTAATCATCCCTCCCTACAATGTTACAATGAGTGATGCATCACTCCTTCTTAGTGGAAAATAAGTGATAATGCTCTCAATTTTGCTTCCCAACTGAAAAAATAAATAAATAAATAGTGTTCCAACATGGTGATACCTTATGCCCCTCAAGGTGACTTTCAAAATGGAAAATAAGGTTATAACACTTAGTTCAGTTAGATCAAGTCAGAGAAAGCAATATTATGCTTTGATAACTACACAAATCAAAAACATAATTCTTTTTTGACATAATTGGTAAAATCTCATAATAATTCTTTTTAGGCAATTCAAAAATCTCTTAAGGCAAGAGATTCTTTTGTAATCCTCCCCAAGTATAACAACATTTCCAAGTACCAGAAGGAAGGTAAAAGTAAGTTACTGCACATTCTCCTTAACATTTTACCAAAATTAACTTTCACTGTCATTTTCTCAAATATTATTTTTCCCAAAATTTCATAAATAAATTAGCTTTTCAAATAATACGAAGACACATATAATTTCATCTTAATTATTACACATAAAAATCATCACCATACACATATAACTTCATCTTAATTATTATAAATAAAATTCATCGTAACAACAAAGCGATACATCAAAGTGCAGGTTATTCCATCATAACAAGCTAACCATATTAAAATCGTCATAAGATATAAAATATTACAAACGGCATTAACTATTAAATATTCATAAAATCGTCATATTAAATATTCAATGTTCAATCATAATAAACTAAAGATTGCTCTTGAATATCAGATTACAAGCTGCATGCAGTATCCCCGGAATAATCAGATCACAAGTATAGTCAAAAGTAAGATTATCTTATAGGATGGAATGTTTCAATCTCTCACTCTAATTGCTTAACAGCTTTCTTCAAACGCAACTTAGCTGGCTACGCTTGTTACTTGTGTGGTCTCGGGAAAGCTCGTTAAATTCTGTATAGGTTTGCTTGAGTCCATACCTGTAGAAGCACGCGTATGAATGCGACTTTACTCTTTTATTGACACTGCAAAAGGTCATGCTTGAATGAACATGCAAGTTATTATTAGAATCCGTAAGTGGGACAACAAATCAACATGCAAATCATTTGAAATGATGAATACTTTAGAGAAATTAATTTGTTTTTATCTGATGTCCTGCCCACTCATAAGCGAACATTATAGCGCATTATTCCAGCTGTTTTAACCATTGCAATGGGACTCTGCTTACCAAGGTATAGATTGTCCTCAATTTGATATCAGGTGGAACTTTGTTTACCAAGAACTAGATTGTGGAACTTTGTTTACCAAGAACTAGATTTCCATGAGTTTGATATCAAGTGGAATTATTGTAGTATCTTGTGCAGTAGTAAATGACTCTATTTTATTGAGTCCAGATGTGAGAGAATGTGTAAGTTGGAATGTGTAAGTTGGTATTTGAGTTTTTTTTTAATTAATATTAAAATGAGATTAAAAATTATATTTTAAATAGAAAAATAATATTATCTAAACCATGAATAGAAATAAAATATATAAATAAAATGTTTAAATTTTATGAGGGCAATTTACAGATGGTGTAAAATAATTGGCAGTATCTACTATTTGTGGATCAATATACATCCATGATGCTTTGCAAGCTAAATCAATTCTTCTATCATCTATTGTAGATGTTCTAGGAAAGGATTCCACAGCAGATGATGGTCCTTCTTGTATATCAGCACAAGTAATCTTTTGCATTGTTGGAGGTTTTGGGTTATCAACATCCCAATGTTCTAGGAAACCTCCTCCCATCTGATGTTCTAATGATTCTGGGTATATGTTAGAACAACCATACTAGATTTGGAAGTTTTGGGTTATCAACAACCCAATGTTCTAGGAAACCTCCTCCCATCTGATGTTCTAATGATTTTGTGTATATGTTAGAAAAACCACACTAAATTTGTATTCTTTGCTGGGAGCATGGAGAACTATAGGATGGAGGGTATTTGTGTGTCTATTACAACCACGTTTGAATGAAAATATTATTTCTCTTTTTCTTCATATCAAACCCTATTGTTTGAATCTATAGTTGTAAAAAATCCTTGATGTTCATCAAATGTATATATAGAAAAGTTGGGATAGCAATCAAAGTATAGTGGTCATATGTAGTTATAAAATATCCTTGATGTGCTCATCAAATGTATATATAGAAAAGTTGGGATAGCAATCAAAGTATAGTGGTCCATTTGATAATGGAGCCATTCCTCCTATCAATGAATCTGTATTATGTGTCGAATTTCTTTATGGACTAAAGTATTGATACCTACCCTTAGAGAAATTGTTTGTCCAAAATCTGAGTTCTAGTTACAGCTTTAAGATGGAACATAGATAAGTGAGCATATACTTCTGATGAGGAGATACTGGGCAGAAACCACTTAGGTGCTGCTGACTTTCAAAATATTCAACCCTTTTAAATGATGAGGCAAAAATATCTCTAAATGGGTTTTCTTCAACTTGTTCTTGAGCTTAAGCTCTAAAGAGATTGATCTTCTAGAATTATCCATTTTTAGAGACTTATAGATTTTAAGTACTAACTTTAATGAACCAGACTTTACTAACTTTGGTACCAATTTGTTGCAGGGGCTTTAGACCCTAAGCTTGCTCTGGTTGAGTCTCTTCTCTTGTGATCAATACACTAACCCATTTAGCCCTCTACCCTGTAGAAAATTATCTTATTTAAGGTCAAGGAGTGAATATTGGTGCCCCCATTTCATTAACAATTGTTTTACTGTACTGGACCACATTGGACTAGTTGTCACTCTAAGAAGATTTTCATTAACAATTGTTTTACTGTAACTATTCACAGCAATGGCCACTGGGCCACATTGGACTAGTTGTCACTCTAAGAAGATGCCTTTTTAGACTGGTGCTTTATATTTAGCATTTTTGTTGGACTAACTTCAGGGACTGTAATAATCCACTAGTAGTAATCCATAAGTGGACTAATTGTCACTCTAAGAAAATGTTAATTGACTAATTCATTGTGTTCTTTTATTTGAGGTTGTTTTATAACTCATAATTCTATCAAAGGACAAGTGAGATAAAAAGAAATGAATTTGAAATAAAAACACTATCAAGAATATGACACTAATTAATCATTTGGACAAGATACTAATAAATATTTGGAAGTTTACTAATTTCTACTTATTTTGATCTTATGTCAAATCAAAATGGTATTAAAGATTTAACATAGTATTAAATTTGGGGGATTTGATTCCCAAGTTACTTTTTTTTCCTGGATTTTGATGTAATAGCAAATTTCAACAATTTTCTTATAAAATTTCAGTGCAATATTTTATGTTCAAAAAGTTTTTTTTCTCGGAATTTTTTTTATTCTTAAAAGGAACAGAATAAGAAATAATGTTGATGGGAATAACAGACATTTAGATACACAGATTTTTCTGAATAGAAAGATGAAATCTTAGATGTAAAAATGTATTTAATTGAAGTACCTAGGATCAAAGCTGTATGTGGAATAGACAGAAAACAAGGATATGTAACTACTTACTTTTAATAAAGTACAACGGTTTTTTTCTATTGAAAAAAAATTGCACTGCACAAGCTGTATTATTTTATTTTATTTTTTCAATGGCGTGCATGGTGGCCATCATATCGATGCAACAGCACAAAAGTGTGTGAGATGAAATAATAGAAGCAGTGAAAGCTCCTCAAACCAAGAAAACTGGAGATAAGCTAAAACAGAAACGATACAACTTCAATATTCATCGTGTTCCATAACTGCTACATAGGAATGGAGAACGTAGTTGAAAAAACCTCCGCATTTTGTCTGCTATCAACGTTGGCCCAAACCAAATCCCCACGAATAATATCTTGTCTGAATATATCTGCTTACACCCCAAAACCTAAAAAGAAAAGTGACACGAACCCTAAAGACAAAACCCTAAATTGGAATTTTTCTGATAGATAAGATCCTGAATTTTATCTGCCCGGATAAACGCACTACATAAAATCTGAGCACTGGATATTGAACTAAACGTCCCAAATATTCAAAATATTATCTTGAAGCTTCATTTTCAATGCTGCTGACTTACGTCATTATGTCAAATTCGGCGGAATCAGAAATCTTTTGCTTCGTCTGTATTTGCTGCACCTGTAATATGTTTTACGACAAGAAATCGCGTCCGCATACGCACCCCTTATTTTGCTTCACATTAATACAACAGATAAAACTTTAACTGTTGCTTCGTGCTTAAGCCATTGAATTTACACCATCGTGGCTCTCTCCATTAATCTAAAAGTTGATTTTAAGAGACAGCAATAATTTCCAACTAAAATCTGTATTGCAACTCCACATCACGCTCTGCATGACGTTATAACGCCGTCGTAGCAATAGTCTGCAACCAAATTCTGAAGTGCCATTAAATTAAACATCACAGTCTGCAACACGCCATAGTGGTCTACAGAGACGTGCTCGCAGGGAAAAAGTAAACCAGATATCATACTTTATGTCATTTCCACATCATAGTCTAGCAGCCTTATAAACAGTGCTGGGAGAGTCCAGCCCCTATTGTTTTTCCTTTTCAACTCTTTTGGTCGAGGCCGAGAATATATGTAAGTTGAAAGGCTAGTGTCCTTTAGGCAAAAAGACTATTGAAACGGTATATACATAAATCTTACAGGATATGGTTTTGCTTACTTTTGACAGTCAGTGTTATTTTATGTGAGATTAGCTAAAACTAATTTATCTGAGGTTTTAGTTTATATAGTTGGAAAAATGTTGTTATCTGGATCAATTTAATTAAACATTCAAACTTTGTTGTTTATAAAAAGCCATAAAATTTTAGATATGTATTATTTTTATCTTTTATTTTTATAATATAATTATTTATTTATGCTATTGGTGTATTTAAAAGTTTATTTATATATATTTATTTTAATTTTGAAAAATATTTAAATTTTTGTGAAAGATAAACTTAATATATATTTAATTTTTTTTTGTAATTTTTTATAATTGAATGTTTTTCAAAATTAAAATAAATATATGTTAATTATAGTGAATGAAATCCCCTGTGTTCAATAGCTAATAGTAATATTAGTAAAGAACGTCATATGTGCTCTTTGAGCTCACTCTTCAACTTTTATATATATATATATGGAAAATTAGTTCAAGTAAAAAATAATAATAATTATTTAAAAAACAAAATTTGAAAAATTTGAACTTGAACTTTTTTTAATGTTTAATAAATATAAGGTAAATATGGATTTACAATCTAATATATTAAAATTATATATACAATGATTATGATGATCTATGTCCACTAAAAGCATGTTTAATAAATATAAGGTAAATATAGATTTACAATTTAATATATTAAAATTATGTATACAATGATTATGATGATCAATGTCCATTAAGACCAATATGGTCTATTGGACCTTAAGAAGAAAGGGATTAATTGAGATTCTCTAACACTTTATTTCTATGTTCTAGAAAATTTCCAAGACCACCATAGTTATGTTGACTTAACAAGTCTAGAAAGTTGGTAGTATGATAAATATTTTAAACTTTAGAAGGGATGTGGGTAAAAGAGGGACAATGAAACAGAAAATATTTTTCATCTTCAACCCTCTTAGTATCGCATAGGTGAGAGACTCTTCCATTTTCATCTTCAACCCTCTTAGTATGGCATGACAGACTCTTCCATCCCATGGCATTTAGTGTCGAGTTTCACTTTGAAGCTCATGAGAAATAGTTATTATCTTAGCAATGTTCATTTTCTTCTTAGCAATGTTTATTTTCTTTCGTCAAGACCAAAAGATAATTATGGTTTTTAAGATTGGAGTTGTTCATCTTCTTATAATATCTTAATTTCATTTTTCCCTCCAACTCTTTATTGCCTTACAACTTATCCTTAAATTTAGAAGTAATATTTTTTTTAATATTATCCTTATTCTTCAATATGATCTCCTTCTTTACCCCTAATGGTCTAGCCAAGACTCGGCATCCTTATGCCATCCTCACTTGAGTCAAAGGTGGGGATTTTGGCTAGAATTAGAAGCAGTTTTAGGAAACATCTTGGCTTCCATGTTGAATAACTTCTTCTTATATACATAGTCATAGCCATGCTTTCAATAGGGGAAAGGCTAGCTTCAATGAAGACGATAGGGTAGGGAGTATTTCATTTAATCTTGAGGTTGTAGGTTATAAAAAAAAATTGGATCTCGTCAATCTCCCTAAACAACTCTCTAGATACACTGCAACCCCAAACCTCACATACAGATAAAATAAAAGGGGTGATGAGAGCCTCAAAGAGGAGTTGTTTTTTTTTTTTTTTTCCAAATCCAAATATTTTTCGACTTATAATTATTATCAATTCCATAGTAAGCTTTCCATCCTCCATTTATCATTTTCTCATTGTTATAATTCTAATTGAGCTAATGATGGATATTGATTCCAAGATATGTGTATGAAGGAACTTTCTCCAAGTAGTTATTATCATAAATGAAATTATCATAGGTGATCTTTTTTGGATTTAATTATCATGACTTTAGTCTTATCAATATTGATAACCATACCAATCTTGGAGTTTGGGGGATTCTTAGTTGCTAGTCATCGCCATGGCTTCTTGCCAAAATAACAATATCATTAGCATAAACTATAGACTTATTATATTAATATTAATTTAGTTATTACCTTTTTAAATATATTTATGGGTTTTTGAAAATGTAGTGTAATTCACTAATGTTTTTAGCTACTTGAATTATTAAAATATAATATTACGGTGCTAGTTTTAGGAATAAGTAGGAATACGCATGTTACATGTCCTCAATAATGTACTTGTCTTATATTAAAGAAAGGTCATGAACCAAAAACTAAAGGATTAAAATCAAATGAGTTACAAGTGTCATGTGATGTAGAGGAACAAAGTTTAGAAATATGTAAAATATAGATTTAGAGAAGGATACTCGTGGCTCCCCTTAAATGTAGGTTGAGAAAAAACAATATCTATGTTTGATAAAAACTACAATAAGAATTACAAAAGGGTCATATTTATTATTTAAGATCCATTTGAAAGATATCCAGATCTCACAACTTTGATACCAATAATGAATTAATTCTCTTTTCGAATCTTAGAGATCCAATTTCTCCTTTGAATCCCAACCTTTCAACTTTGGAATTATCCTTTTGTTGTAGCCTCCACAACAACACCCATAAATTTTTGACATTATCCAAATTTTGGGTTCCCCCTTTATTTTCAAGGATCGAGTGGTATGATTATGCCATTCATGGATCAGATATATCACGACCAAACTGCCATCAAATCTTATGGTTACTCATCTATTACAAGGCACAACGGTAAGACCATCATTTGCTTCACCTCCATTTGTGAATTTACTACTTTCATGATGCATCCTCAGGCCTCATACTCTCTATGTGATGCTATGCAAATTATGGGTATGCATTTTGTCTTACTGGTCATATTTCACCCTCAATTCTCATTCTCTAATTGCATCTTCAAGCTTGAGTTTTGTTTCATGGCTTTTCTAGTCATCATATTACACCATCATGTTAGGAGTTGTAGTTCATATTAATGTCATTTTTAGTCATATGCTTGAGTGTTCAATTGGTTTGGGGAAAATGCTCTCTCTCAAAGGTCTCTTTAGGGGTTTCACAAATGCATTTGGTTGAAGCATGATCACTCAAATAATCTCGAAGCCCAACATGCAAGTTGTAATCCTCATAGTTGTAGTATTCATGGGAGGACTTTTTTGCTAGCCCAAGCTTTGGGTGCAAGGATGTGGTACCATGAAAAATTATGTTAAAAACATGCATGAAGTTTATGTGAAGGTGCCAAGAGGAAGATTATGTTAAAAGGCTAAGGATGCGCCAACAATGAAGGCAATATGGGAACACATGCTTTGAAGATTATTTTGGCGGCTACTGCAATAAAGGCTTATGTTTCCCATATTAAAGGAATGAGCTTCTAAGTTTTTTTGAGTTTTCGTGCCCATCATAAACTTACTTGAATTTTTCTTAAGTGATAGCACACTTTTCATTCACAAGATCAATGTAACAGCCGCTAGTTGATTTCCATGTAAACAAAGTAAGACCAAGGTCATGGGACACGTATTCCAAGTTGAATGGTGGGAAAACATTATAGTGGGCATCACTTGTGGTTTAATAATGGCTATGGAAAATGGCAAAGGAAAAGAGGAAATAAATGGAATTTAATTATGAAAATAAAGGAAAATAGGGGAGAAGGAAAGTGAAGAGACACAAATTTGCATGCAAGGGAAATTAGAGGAAAAATGAAGGAAAATGAAAGAAAAATGATACATCAATAATAAAAAGGTATTAGAGAAATAGTTGCTAGCATTTATTAGTTTAGCATTTGGCTCTCTTACACTCTTGCACACATACAGCATTATTCGAGCACTCTAGAATTCACTTGGATTTGGAAGAAGACAAGAAAGAAAGAAAAAGGTAACAAAAGGAAAGCAAGGAAACACAAGGAGACAGTTGGATCAGTACCTAGAACAAGCTTACTTTGCAAGTAACACATTACATGTGTGATCTCCCTGTTAGTTTTTGGATGCATGGTATATGCATGTGGTTACTTGGTTATGTTTTGTCATTGACATGGAGAATTTCTTGGATTGAGAGTGATTTTAGCCTTTCCTTGCCATTTCCTAGATAGTCATGATGTAGTGTGTTCCCAATTTAGTTTTCTGACTGGTTCTTAGGTTTTCTACAGCGTTGGATTGGGACAAATTAACTGGAGCCCTGAAACAGCTTGGGTTCCTTGAAGCCCGTGGGTTGAGATGGGAAATATTTGGAGCCCTATAATAGCTTTGGTTCCTTGGAGGTTGTGGATTGAGTTACTAGTTCCTATAGCCCTCGAAAGCTTAGGTAGAGACCAATTTGGTTTATATTAGTGATTTCTACACCATATAGGTGAGATAACTATGCTTCAAGGTTGAGGTAGCTTGACATTTGGAAGCCCTGGTTAGTTTTATTTTGGTTTAACCCTTATGATCCCACATTCATGCTTGGAATATGGTGGGGGGATGATTGGATGAAATAGAGATTTGGTTTAGCCAAATCTATGGTTGGGTGGTACATGGAAGTCTCTCACTTGGTTGGCATTTTGATATGTTAATATGAGACATTTTCCTATTGTGATGTATGAGCACCTGTACTAATTATTATTGTGATCTTATGGCTAATTTTCCATAGTTTGTATTCTGGTTATATGTGAGTTATATGCCTAGTTTTATGTATTGGATGGTTGATGAATGCATGGGCTGACAAGTGTTGTTACAACTAGCTTAAGAGGGCATATAGATTTCTTGGTGATTCTCAGATGAAGTTTAGAAGTTTATGATCAGATATGCATTCATGATTTGTAGGTTATATATTTACTATCTGTTTGACGAAATGTCTATCTTGCACTAGACATGTCTAGACCAAGATATTGCTAAAGTTTTGATTATTTATCATTTTTATCGTCATTGTCATGATTATGGAAAATTAAAGGAATTTTTGAGTAGTGGTATGGAGGCTAGCCTAAAAATGTGGCATAGATATCACAACTGCACGCATAGAATAGATGAAATTAGGTCATAGTAGCATGGGAACAGAACTATGGGTGTAGTTATAGCCTCCTAACCACATACGTTAAGTGTTATGATTGCAGTTGGGGAGTAAACCTACTGAAAAAGAGTTCCATGTCAGGGATTGATCACATGGGGTGGTTGGTATGAGCTTGAGTGATATGTAGTCTCTTAGGGACATCAATTTACTTATGGTTTGTAGGTGTTTGGATAGGGTCCGTAGGGTCAGTTTTTGGGTTAGTTAACCAAAATTTTGTATTTTTTTTGTAAAAGAAGTAAAGTCTCTGCAATATGTGGATGCAGAGCGCGTAGAAAGATAGGTGTCAAAGGGGTCTTATGCCCTTGTTTGGATAGATATTTAAGTTGGTTTTGAGACTCACCCATGGTCCGCAGACCATGGTATTGTATTGAAAAATCTATAAATTCAAGTCATAGCAAGCTTAGAAGAGGATAGTAGATAGCGAAGAAAAAAGATAGAGACTATTATGGCCAAGTGCTAAGGCAGGAAGGCTCTGCTTCCTCCACATAGGCGAGAAGGGGAAGGCGCCTGCAGCTGAGTACGCAAGAGGCCTTAGTAAGTCTGTAGTTGAGTGCACGGTCCCTTGTAGTTGAGTGCGTAGGGTAGAAGAGTTTGTAATCTGCACATTGAAGATCAATAAACATTGATTTTTGAAGAATTACTATGCGTTTTTGTCGAATTTGTTTATGTAATATTCTTTCGCTTAATGATATGTTTTTATGAAATAATGAATGAATACTACACGAAATCACTCGATGTGTCTTATGTATACATGATATGAGTGTTTATCCATTTTCATGAAGTTAAAGGCTAATTTTATTAGGATTTCTCATAAACTAAGTAGATCTACGCGAACTTAGTTCTAGGGTTGTTTATTAATGTGCAAAAGTAGATAAATCATCTGATTAAGGTCTGGAAAGACTGATCATAGAGCTTCGTGAAGGTCTAGAAGCCATTTGAACTAGTTATAGTGATGAGCCCTAGAAGGATATCAATCTGCGTGAAGGCAAAGCTGAGTTATCAGAACCTAAGAACTGTTTATCACATGTTCGTGGATGAAAAAACCTAGTTCTAGCATCCCCCAATACTACTTTGGGTGAGGCTGCAGCCTGCGCTATGCAAGTTGTTATTGAAAGGGTCAGCAGTTAGGGTTTTATTGGTTGGCGCAAACAACTCTGCACCTTGGGGGGAACGGTTGGATTTGAATTCAAATCTCCCTATAAATCTTGCATGTTGGACCACTAAAGAACACTTTGCATTCTGAGACTTGTGTGGGCGAGTTGTTGTCTAAAGTTTATGAGTCGTCAATTCTGGGAGGATTTCGTCTAAAACCCAACATTTGTCACCTTATGTGCATGGAACCAGAAGGTAATTCTATAGCAAATGACTGCCACCAACCTGGCCAAAGCCATGAATTCTGAAGTTGTTGTGTCTAACACACTAAGCCCTCAGATTTTGAGTATGGAAGCTTCAACTCCTGTGCCTACCGTGCCAAGTTCGCCAAGGCCATAACAATTCACCGCAAAAGAGAAACAATGAGCCACAAAAGAGAAGCAAAAGAAGTTGTTGCCAGTGAGAATGTCACCGAGGAAGAATCTGGAGGTGCGACAAAAGGATAAAAAATAAAAACAACCAGAGCAAGAGGTGGATTTAGAAGAGGAGGAGTACCACAGTGTAGAATAAGTAGCTGCTGAAGAGATCAAGCCTATCTCAAGGCTTCGTGAGTATATCTCTCCGTGGAAGGGAAGAACCAAGGTAACCAAGGATCTCGATTTCGGGAAATTCATAGTTTCGACAGCCCTCCTGCCCAAGCAAGTAAAATTTGAAGGTCCCAAGTTAGCACACATTACAGTACTGAAAATGGAAGAATTGGACCTCACGGACCATGATAAGTTCTTGCATTTAGTAACCCACAAATATATGACAAAGATATATTATGAAGAAACGGGGGTTATGCAGTTGGAGCCCATGAATTGGGTCTGCGGTGTTGAGGAGGCAGGTTGCTGAACATGCTCTTAGTGCCCCACTATCATCGCTCAGCTATCAATACGGTGTGTGTGTGTGTGCTAGCTCCTCGTGCTGGTGCATGATCAATAACCAACATGTTGACCCATAGGATAATGAAGTTGCCTCACAAAGGAGTGGACCCTGCCAAGGAGTTTGGAGGGAAAACCAGGGAAAAATAATTAGGTGACAAAATGAAGAAAGAGTATGGTCTTGTTAAAAAGTCGCATGGATACTCTATCCTTTCAATACAAGACCAGGTAGTATAGTTTGTTGCACAGATTCTCGCGGGCAAGATCACAAGGAAGTGTCGCGCGGACGAAGTTCTGATGCTAGTAGTGTCACTTGCAGCACAGTGCGCGAAGGGTGTTCAGTATAATTGGGCCAAATATCTATGCCAAGAGTTCCTCACGAACTGTTGAGAAGCCCAAGGTGAAAGCAAGCTATTTCATTATGCTTGGCTTTTATTGTCTATCATGTTAGTTGCTTGGAGGTTGCTAAAGGACAGTTAGTTTCCCCCACACAAGGAATATTTACCCAAGGCAGCATGGTTCGCTTCATTGTGGTCTACAAATGACCCGACACGAATTAAGGAGACAAAGATTTTCTGGATCCTAATGGAGATGGACCTTCGAATGGTGGTTAATTAGAGGCCAAGGTTATCCCCAACCTTTTTCAAACAATTGACATTCTACACGGAGTTTAAGGCCAATTTCCACAATGTGTCAATCAGAGTACGGACAGACCCATTGCACACCTAGAATCTATTGCCTTATTTGGTATCTGAGACGAATGTGCAAGAGGTTGTTGGGTATTGGCCAACAGAGTGGTGCAAACCTATGACACTTGATGTGGGAACAAGAAAAGGTGCAGAGATCTCTGCTGCACAGAAGCGAAAGTACGCAGCTCAGAAGGCCGTGCGTGCCTTGGTTGAGCAAAAGAAGAAGGAAGCTAATAAGGCATCTACGAAGAACGAACAAATGGAGAAAGAGCATGCTGCTAAAGAGCAGGCTAAAAAGGAACAACATGATATAGAGGAAGGCAACAAATCAGCTTCTCATCACACTCACGAGCAAGAGTTGTCAAAGCAAGGAGGAGGTAGTGATGAGGAGCAGAGCACTCCTTTTATCTTGAAGGGATGTGGGTAGGAGAAGACGGGTGGACAACAGAAAAAGCATAAGTCTAATAAGAAGACAGATATCGATCCAATGGTACTGACAGAAGGAGGTCTTGATGAGATTGGAGACAAGGTGAGGGACACAACAACTGAAGTGTTGTAGCAGTTTGAGCAACAATATATGCATATGTTGGGGAGCGTCCAAAAGGATATGTGCGAGTTGCAGATCCACACTAACAGGATCTAGGTGGGTGTCAGGCAAGCGAGCGAAGCACAGTCAAGCCTGACAAAGGGAAGATGCACAGTGGTGGAGCTAGAACGAACTTTGGACCTTAGAGTCATACCATTGCCAGAGCGATTAGTCTGCGTAGAATCAAATGAGGATTGTGTTGTGATCAATACAGTGAAGGATATGGGGTTGAATTTGGTCACATTGCCTCTCCAGATTCTCCATGCGCTGCATCAGGGGGTGTCAGATGAGTTGAGGATCAGAGAAGAGCCCTCCCTCACCATCATCAATGAATTTAAGGTTAATAACAAACAGTTGTTCATGGAGAAAACCCATGAATTGAAGGAAAAGGAGGAGCTACAGACACGGCGTCAGAGCCTGGAAATAATGATCGAGAAAGCATGCAAGTCAATACCTGAACTAAACATACCATAGGATGGAGAGGCCATAGCAAAATTAAGGAAATTGGCTGCTGCAACACATGCATCAAAGGAGGAAGTCCACAGGGTTACCTTTGATTTCGGGATGATGATAGGAGAGCTGCAGTTGAAGTTGTAGCCCACAACTCTGCTAGAGCTATGGGAGCAACGTGCTGCAACCATCAAGGAGAACATGAGCACCTTGGATGCCACAGTCAATGACTACATGAGTTTGTTTGATGCAGCAGTGGAATTATGGAAGAATCTACAAGAGGACCCAAACCTGCAGAAGCTGAACACCGGTGTACGAGAGGCGCAGCAGAAGTACGATGAGCTTCGAGAAACTACGTGCACTTTGGCACCAGTGTAATGCCTCACAGAGTTGCAAGAGGGAAAGAAGTTGCAAGCACAGGTGGAAGAATTGCAATGGAAAGGGGCACTACTAAAGACCATATTACAACTGTGGCTGGAGGAAGCTTGTCAGCTTACTCTATCACTAAAGGAAAAGCTAAAGGTGCTATAGTAGATACAAAGGACAATGCGCCTAGTAGTGGAGGGCCCAACAACAGAGAAATTGGTCGAAGAGGCACAGTAGGTAGTGGCACAGAGCATTGTCAAAGTTGCAGTATATCAGGTTGAGTTGGGTGGTCTTTGCAGCAAGATCGAGGTGCCAGTTGAGTGACTCGAGGGCGAGTCACGATCTTTGTGTTAGGGGACTGTTGGAATAGGGTCCCTAGGGTTAATTTTGGGGTTAGTTAACCCAAATTTTGTATATTTTTTTGTAAAAGAAGTAAAGTCTCTGCGATATGTGGATACGAAGCGCGCAGATAGATAGGTGTCAAAGGGGTCTTAGCCCCTTATTTGGATAGATAGTTAAGTCAGTTTTGAGACTCAACCATGGTCCACAGACCATGATATTAAATTGAAAAGTATATATATTTGATTCATAGCAAGTTTAGAAGAGGATAGTAAATAGCGAAAAAAAGAAGATAGATATTGTTTTGGGCAAGTGCTAAGGCAAGAAGGCTCTATTTCCTGCACTTAGGCGAGAAGGGGAAGGTTCCTACAGCTAAGTGCACAGGAGGCCTTGGTAAGTCCCCAGCTAAGTGCGCGGACCCCTGCAACTGAGTGCACAGGGTAGAAGTGTATGTAATCTGAACATTGAATATTAATAAAGACTAATTTTTTGAAGAATTACTGTGCATTTCTCTCGAATCTATTTATTCTATATTATGTCGCTTAATGATATGTTTTTATGAAATAATGAATGAATGTTGCACGGAATCACGAGATCTGTCTTATGTATACATGATATGAGTGTTTATCTATTTTCGTAAAGTTAAAGGCTATTTCTGTTAGAATTTCACATAAATTAAGAAGATCTTCATGAACTTAGTTCTAGGGTTGTTTATTGATGCACGAAATTAGATAAATTGTCCAGTTAAGGTCCACAAAGACTTATCATAGAACTTCACGAAGGTCTAGAAGCCATTTCAACTAGTTATAGTGATGAGCCCTAAAGGATACCGATCTATGTGAAGGAAGAACTGAGATGTGAGAACCTAAGAACCATTTATCACATGTCCCTAGAAACAGAAACCTAGTTCTAACATCCCCCAATACTACTTCGGGTGAGACTGGAGCCTTGCTATGCAAGTTGTTGCCAAAAGGGCTAGCAGTTAGGGTTTAGTTGGTTGGTACGAACAACTCTAAACCTGGGTCAGGCCCCCTTAAGCCAATAGTAGGCCCCACTTCCATAATTGAAACTTGGAGGTAGGGGTGACACTCAGCTCACATTTTCCTTGGACAACTTGTAAAAGTGGGTAAATGTGGGAGGGGTAGCTACAGGATGGCATCAGAGCGAGGTTCTAGAACTAGACCTTGGGGTAAATTCTATTGTTATGCATGCATGTTAATTGTATATGTGTCTACTATGCATGCATTGTGGTGGTTATTATTACAATTTTATGCTATCATGCATGATGTCGATATGTTGATGTCATTATGTATCTATATCATGCTAATATGGACTGACTTGTGTAGATGTGATAGCCTCCCCTGAAATACACTAAGGAATGATTTTGATTATGTCTATTTTTGGTTTATCTAACATGACATGTTTGAAGGAAATAATGATTAGAGATGAAGAGTAGAATGGTGGACTACAATTCACATGACTCCCCTTACAAGCCTGATTTGAATTCTATGGAATGGGAAAGGTCAGTTGCGTAGCAAGGAGAAGAGTACTCTCCTGATTTACCAAATACATTGAGAAGTTTGAAGGAAGGGATTAGAAGTTGCAAGGAAAATAATAACTAGTTGATTGAGGCACAAGAAAGACTTGCAAGAACTCAGGAAAACTAAGAAGAAGTTAATGCAGTCATCCTTCAAAGTCTTTTATATTTGCAAAAGAAGGGATAGATGAGGATCAGTCATCGATAGGAAGAATAGAAAAATGGGGCATATCACAACAGGTCTCATTGAGGACACAGGTTGGATAGGGATGACACTTTTAGAGGAGGAAGATCATTTGATACCCCAGATAGGTGGGCTAACACTCATGGATTTTATTCTAGCTCTCGTTCTGAGAGACATCATCATCATTACTATCAACATCCTTATAGGAGGAATGAGAGAGGGTGCTTGCTAGAAGATTTCAAGAAAAGAAAGGCTTCTACTTTTGATGGGGATATAAAGAAGACAGAAGATAAAAAAGCATGGTTTTTTGGGATGAAGAAGTTCTTCAGATTGCATGATTATTCATAGAATATGAAAGTCAAGATAGTTATCTTCAGTCTCAATGGAAATGTTGATATCTGGTTCAAAGATATGAAGCATGTTAGAGGCATCTAGGTAGAGGAGCTGAGTTGGCATGAGTTTAAAAGACTCTTCAGGAAGAAGTACTTGTCTGAGAGATATTATGACAAAAAGGAAAATGAGTTCTTTGAGTTGAAGATAGGTTCCATGACAGATGAAGAGAACAAAACCAAGATTCTGGAGTTGTTGAGGTGGGTTCCCTACCTCAAGGATGAGAAGAAAAAGGTCCAAAGTTTAATAATTGGATTTCCTTTAACATTTAAATATTAGAATGAGTATGATGATCCTCGGTCATTAGAGGAAGCCATCGGGAATCTAAGACGTTGTTACGAGCAGTCTAAGCACAAGTCTAAGCCTAAGAGGGACTTGAAAGGTAATGAGAATACTAAAGGATAGTGGGCTAAGAAGCGAGGAAGAACTTAGGATGTAGGTGACAATGAGAATGTAGCGCCGTACAAGAAGTTCAATGTAGTTGATATAGAACATGGATTTCAGCCTGAGGAGCATAATCAGGGTAATGGTAGGAAGAATTTGAGGTGTGGGACTTGTGGTGGAGAGCATCACAGGAGTGAGTACCCATCGCACCAAG
The DNA here is from genome assembly GCA_031772625.1 of Pinus tabuliformis. Taxonomy (NCBI): domain Eukaryota; kingdom Viridiplantae; phylum Streptophyta; class Pinopsida; order Pinales; family Pinaceae; genus Pinus; species Pinus tabuliformis. Next base: position 1,951,259,752 of record CM062816.1, read on the forward strand.
GTGGTAGGCCTCAAATTTATAGTGCTCAAGAGGCACATACAATAAGGGATGTTGGTCAAAGTATTTCTCGGATTTATGGAGTAGTGAATAATAGGCAAGTTAATCATCAAGCAACCATTATCGAGATGCAAGGTAAGTTGCATTATCAAGTTGTTTCCATTTTGATTGATCTTGAATCTAATTATAGCTATACCAGTCCTCACCTGGTATATAAGTGTTGCTTGAATAAAGAAGTGCACAGAGAATCTTGGTTCGTGTAGTTGGCTATAGGGGCCAAGAGAAGAGTTCATGATTGGGTGAGATCTTATGTATTTGATCTTAATGGTATGCTTTCATTAGCACATCTAAATGTGCTTCCTTTGGGTTCATATAGTATGCTTTTGTGCATGGATTGGTTGTTCATTCACATGACTAAAGTGGATTGCTAAGATAAGGCTATTGAGTGCCTGATGATGATGGGGAAAGGAGAGTCCACAAGGAAATAAGAAGCCTATATCAATTAGAATGGCTATAGCTATGCACGAAAACCGTAGTTGCAGGAAGGGATGTGTGTTGTTTAAAATTCATATTTCCAATGACAAGAGGAAGGAAGATGAGGATGATGAAGTCCTAAAAAGGTATCATGTTTTGCAGTAGTTCCAGGATGTGTTTCCTGTAGAGAATTCAGAGGTACCTCCTCATAGAAAGGTGGAATTTTCTATTGAGTTGATGCTAGGAGCAGCACCAACATCTAAGGCACCGTGTAGGATGAGCACTCCAGAGATGGTGGAATTGAATTTGCAGCTTAAGGAGATGCTTGATAAAGGATATATAAGGCCAATTGTATCGTCTTGGGGTGCACCAGTATTGCTTGTAAATAATAATGATGGTACTCTTAGATTGTGCATTAATTACTGGTAATTGAACAAGGCGACTATAAATAACAGGTATCCATTGTCATGGATTGATGATTTGTTTGATTAGTTGAAGGGATCTACAATGTTTTCAAATATTGATTTGACATCAAGATATCATCGGGTATGCATCAAAGAAGAATAAATCTACAAGACAGTATTCCATACTAGGTATGGGCATTATGAGTTTGTGGTGGTTCCTTTTGGCCTTACTAATGATCCAACCATCTTCATGTGTTTGATTAGCATTGTGTTTTGTCCTTTCCTAGATAAGTTTGTGATAGTTTTTATTGATGATATATTGATATACTCCAAGAATGAGGAAGAGCATGTAGAGCACCTACTAGTAGTGTTGAGATTGTTGAGAGAGAATCAATTGTATGCCAAGCTCAACAAGTGTAGTTTATTCTAGTCTCAAATTCACTACCTGGGACATGTTATTTCCAATGAGGGGATAACAGTGGCCTTGTAAAATATTAAAGCTATCATGGAGTGAACAACTCATAGAAATGTGGATGAGGTTAGATCATTCATGGGACTAGCATGTTACTATAGGTGGTTCATTGGGAACTTCTCAAGGATTGGCTATCCTATTACATATTTGCAGAGAAAAGGGAATAAGTTTGAATGGACTGAGGAGTGTGCATGTAGTTTTGAGTAGTTGAAGCATTTTCTTACAAATGCTCCAGTCTTGAAGATTATAGATCCCGATAAGGAGTTTGTGGTTTGTACAAATTCTTGCAAGGAAGGACTTGGTGCAATCTTGTTGCAGGAAGGACATGTGCTATGTTATGAGTCAAGGAATTTGAATGACCATGAGAAGGACTATGTGACTCATGATATTGCATTGGAATTTATCATTCATGCATTGAAGATGTAAAGACATTATCTCCTTAGTAGGAGGTTTGTTCTAATGAGTGATCATATTGGGTTGAGGTACTTGTTTGACCAACCCAAACTGAATGTTAGGTAAGCTATATGGTTGGATACCCTTAGTGATTTTGACTTTGAGACTAGATACATCAATGGCAAGGAGAACACGGTTGCATATGCTCTTATTTGGAGAGTGCAGGTGAACGACATTTCAAATGTGAGTTCATATGGGACGTATTTACAGGAGCATATCTTGCATGTAAGACAGCATGATGAGAGGTACTAGAAGCTAAAGCATAAGTTGTAGCAAGGTGATAGGGATGAGAAGTATCGCCTCATGAAAAATGGCTTGACCAGATTTAGGAATAGGATTTATGTGCCAGATAGTAGTGAGTTGAAGAAGCTTATCTTAAGGGAGCTTCATGTCAATTCATATTCATGCCACCCAGGATACTAGAAGACTTTAACAATTGTTAAGAAGTTCTATTATTGGCCAATCTTGAAGAAATGAGTGGTTGAGTTTATTGCAAGTTGCTTGGACTATCAGTAGGTGAAATTTGAATGCAAGCATTTGGTTGGTTTGTTACAGCCTATTTTGATTCTAGAATGGAAATGGGTGGTCACTTCCATGGACTTCATTACAATTTTTTTGAGGACATAGAAGCAGCATGATTTCATCATGGTTTTGGTTGATAGATTGAGTAAGGTAGTGTCGTGCTATACAACAACCCCCCATTCGGTAAAATCCTTTAGATAACAAATGGGGACCATTTAGAAAATAATTTGATTTAAATTCATTAAAATCCAAATAAAAAATACAAGAACCCTGCTCCAAAGTTAAATTGCATTTTGCATTTTGTAAATTCTTGTGTGCAACACTTAACGTTACCATTTGAAACATCAGCGATTTACGATATGTGGAGAATACAGGAATATTCTTTTCCGGTCAAATCATGTCATACTTTTCGCATCACAAAAAAGGAAACAAAACATGTTATACCTTTCTTTACGTATTGTGTATGGCGATGGACCTAACGATATTTGCAATCTCGCAATATGGGAGATGGCGATATTCAGTAGCCTCTCTTGTCACTCCTTATTTATAGATTGCTGCAATTCTATGTAGATTATTTGGATATGCATACTCTACCAAGTTTTCAGTTGAATGGGTGCCTCTAATTGATGCTGCTTCTAATTATATAATAATGGCTTGGGCCACTATTTTGTCAATATAGGAAGAACTATTTTGTCACTACAAGAACCATTCCTCTGTTTTATATGTCTGCCTACATCATTGACGTTGTGTGTTTCATTTTTCCCTTTCCGATTATGGGATGGAAGTGGATGCCTCAAGATCCCACACCAATTCATGTCTATCATAAAGCTCTTTGGAAATCTTGTTTCAATGAACATTTTTATCAGATTTGTCAAGGGGTTATGCTCCCTATTCATCAGGTTGTCTTTGACAAGAAAGCCCCAAGGTTATCAAAAGAAGCTAAGGTTGATATTCAACCTTTGGTGAGATGTTTTGGAGAGGAATTATTTACATATATTAGAGTTTTTGGAAGCACTGCTCCACCACATATAATTATGTGGTATGTCCCTAATAAATTATTAGCCAGAGAAATTACATACCAAATAGTTAGCAAGGGTGTAACCAGGTCTCTCAAAGAGTCTAAAAAAATATCTGGCCCACTTTTCTACTTCGATGTGGTGTTTATTCTTTAAACAACTTCAGACATGCACAAGTTGAAGTCAAACACATTCATAGTTTAAATCTTGTTGAGTTTCAAGAAAGGTAGTATGACCCTATTAAGGTCATGTATGATTTTACCTCGGCTGTTAAAGTTAAGGCATTTATTAATGAGGACAATCATTTTGATGATATTTATGACAAAACTGAACAATTTTCACAAGTACAGAGTTTAGCTACCCTTAGATTGAATCCATCTGAATTAGCATAATTTAAGGAGTACAAAACTCAAAGGTTAATGCAAGTACCTTTGAATCTACTTCAAATAATCTTGCAGGAATCTCAGGAAGAAATGGTTTCTATTAATGTCTCAGAGAAGGATGCAAATAAAGCATCGAGAGATGCTGAATCACAAAAGTCTGTTTCTAAAAATAATGTAGAAGAACCTTCCAACAAAAAGAATACTGAGAAGGGGCTTGATGAGGAGAAAATGCAGAAAGAATGGGGACAGATTGAAAAGATCATCAATGAACCACAGGAGGGTACAAGTCAAATAAAAAGTTTTCTCAAAATAGGAAAACCTCCCGAGAAATGTTCAGAAATATCTCTCACTACTTCAGAAGATATCGAAGTTATTCTACTTTTCCCTCTTAAAAGATTGTTTTGAAAGAAGAGGAAATTCCTCCTTTAGATATTTTCTATAATCCCAGACATCAAGCAATCGTGAAGAGACAGAAAAAAGAGAAAAATTGATCATAGTGTTATCTTTCCAAGCAAAGAGACAATGGACGTTGTATGCAAAGATACACCTATAGATCCCTCCAAAAACATGGCCAGGTTATCTCAGTTTGCAGGAGCTTATTCTTCTACAACGATTGACAAAACAGAAAAAGTGAGAAATTTGATCAAAGAAAAAAAGGAAAGAATAAAGAAATTGGAAGATCAACACAAAATAGAAAAGTTCAATGCACAGGAATAGGTTAAATCACATCTTGAACAAATGCAACAAAGTTTCAAGAGCCTAAGACTTAAAAGCCAAGCATAATTAAATGCTAAAGATGTTGAAATCACACAACTGTGATTTACTGTAGAGAAAATGAAGGATTACCCAAAAGTTGATGAATTCATCAAAGAAGCTTTAGAGATCAAATCATTGTTGTGAAAGAAACAATCAATATTTTTTAAGCAATTAATAGAGATTAGCCCATTGTGTCAAGAAGCTAATGCATTAGCGAGTCAATTCATATATGCTAGAATCAAATTTGAGGAAATAGATGAGAAGATTTCAAACTTGATCACATGGCCAAACAATTCAAAGGGAAAAACAACAAAAATTGCAAAGATCAAAGAATCTCACAAGGACATTCTCTTCACTAATTGGGAAATCTAGATAAAATAGGCTGAAAGGGCAGTTTCTAACGCAAGTGAAACATCCAACAATATGATAGAAATTGTTAATGATAATCTTCGGTATGCAGGATTTATTAAAAAATGTTCACCAGGTAATGTTCCCGAGATCGAGGATTTGCAATCAAGTTAGCACGAAAGTCTTACAGGAAAAGAACAACATATCAGAAAACTATCACATTTGAATTGGGAAGCTTATTGGTCATACCTAGTAAAACCAAATAGTCAATTGATGGCCCTACGATGCTTAACCAACTTTGTCATCCATATGACGCCATCATTATGAGATACAGTTTATGCGGAAGAAGTAAAAATAAGCATTAGGCAAACTCCAGGAGTTCAGGCAATTATAGATATCTACGAGAAGAGGAAACAAATCAGAATCGAGCACCAATCAAGATCAAATTTTTGAATTTTAAATCAATTTTTTTTTGCATTTTTGGCAATGATTCTAAGGAGAGTCGTTTCACTCCTCAAAATTTAGCGCTTATCTATTTTGGTAATATTTTTTGTTATTTAAATCCCTTTCATGTATTTAGAAAGGGGTCTAACAATTTTATTTGAGACTCTTTAAAAAACATACACTTTTATACTTTTTAAAGTCTTTCTTTAATTTTGAATATCTTGTCCATAAATTTTATTTAAGAAAGTTTGCTAAGAATTGAAATTCTTTTTTCTGTGATAGATCTTGAATAATACACATGGATTATAGTTTTATTGTCTATGGATCAATCATCTCGCATCGGGTACTTTTATCATTGCGTAGTGATTATTTTATGAAATGTTAAGCTATTTCTTCTATGTGTACATTGTTTGTCAATTATGTTTTAATACAGCGTGTTATTTCTTCACTTTTGAAATATAGTTGAGCTGTCATTCTCTTTATTTTTGATAAGAAAAATTATGTTAGATATTTGATGTGATACATTTTACAGTAAATCATTTCGATTAACTTTTTAATCAAAATAGTTGTTTTTATAAAAAAATTATACTTGTATGAATAATATTCATTATCATTCAAGGTACTCATTTAACTAGATTTCACAAATATTGATTTAAGCTCGAGTAAATAGTAATATATATAGATAGTTTGAATTTTCTATTGAAACCACCCTTGTCTACCAAATCTACTTTGATAATTAAACGCATACCTTATCCTACCATCTTTCAGATTGGGAAATTGGTCCCATAATTCTAGTCGGAGCCACCAACCCAAACGGATAAGGGACAGTATTCAAGTCCCCGACCGGGTGGTTAGCACCATGTTGTCATAGTGAATTTCGAGGCGTCAACATTTTGGCGCTAGAACGAGGGCCAGTGCTATGAATGGAAAGTAAATCTAAATCAGAAAGTCATTTTAAGAGTCAAACTCCCTCACCATCACCTCCAACTTCCCGATCACATTCCAAATCTTCAAATTCCATACGTGAAGTTGTAAAATATCTCTAAAATCCACTAGTGTCTCCCCAAAGAAATCAGATCAACCTTCTTCTATAGAAACTCCTGAAGTACAATATTTAATTCATAAATTAGAAGGGATTTCTTTGTCTCAAGGAGGATCTGAGTTATCTAAAGTCGTCATTTCTTCATCTTTCCCTTCTTCTCGAGGATTAACTATATCACAGAACAAAGATTTTGGAATACCTCCTTTTGAATTTCCTCTACCTCCTCCTCGAAAAAAAACCAAGAAATCTGAGTCTAAAACTCATAGTGATTTTTTCTCACCATAACCACAAACTCCTTCATTTTTTCAATCATCTTCATCACAAACTCACTCTATCCAATCATCCACTTCACCATCTCGAATACTCATTTACACCAGTATAGGAGCACAATCTTTCTCCACCCAATCACCTTCTACTACTGGTGCATCTTATTCCACACAGATACCCATAATGGCTCAAAGACCATGGACAAATCTAGGAGCCATTCAAATGGAAGGACCATTACATCCATTACCTGCCCATCCGGAAAAATAGTTGCCAAAATTTAATCCTGGTGATGGTCTTACTTCTAAAGAGCATATAAACAACTTGATGTTATCTATAAATCTAAATGGATTTGTTGAAGAAGATGTTATTGTACGATTATTTCCTTATACTTTCAAAGGATTAGCAGGATCCTGGTACTTTTCATTACCAACTGGTTCCATTGATAATTGGAACATCTTCCAAGAACAATTCCTAACCAAGTTTAGAGATGACCACTTAACAGCTACTCTTCTTAATGATCTCTCCAACTTAAAAGCTGAATCAAAACAACCCATTAAGGATTTCAATTCACGTTTTAACAAATTTTTAAATAAAATCCCAATTGCATCCAAACCAAGTGATGAAGTACAAAATGAATGGTACATTTATGCTCTCCCTTCAAATATAGTTATTTTTTTGATAGAGTCACTAAGCCAACCTTGGCCGAAAACATGAAAGAAGCTATAGCTGTAGGGAAACGAATTTTAGCCTTAGATAAGAAAGAAAATCCAAAATGGTCACCTTCAAAGACGAATCTAAGAAGAAAACACCCAAAGGCCCTTTTGATCTTGAAGGTATGAAAAATGTTTTTAAAACCATGTCCAATGAAATGGCTGAGATAGAGAAACAAGTAGCTGAAACTTCTTCTAGAAATCTTTTTAGACCTTTTAAAAGAAATCCAATATGTGATCCTAAACCTCCAAATACCATTTCAAATGCCGAATCAGATTTGGAAGAATAAGAAGTATCAACAACTGATGAACAAACTAATGATGAAGAGATGGTTGAAGTACATGGAATGTGGGATTTCATTCTCCCTTTGTCAGACAATGAATAAGAAGAAGCTTTACCTGTTGCCACCAGAAGCAATAGCACTAGTGATTCATTGCAGTCAAGTCAAAAATAGAAACCATCAACTCCTGTTGTCAAAGAAAACGTAATCAATAAGAAATCATCTCCCAAGTCTACTCAAACATCCCCACCTCAATCTAATCCTTTGCCTACAGCTAAAACCTTGGTAATTTATGATGATATGGAATACAGCATAGTTGAAGACATGAAGAAGACCAAAGATAATATTACACTATATGAGCTTAGCAAACTGAAACATCAGCAGAAGCTATTGCTCAAGGAATTAAATGTAGTTCCCACTTCTCCTCTTCCTGTTGCTATAATTTCTCAAGTTGCTCAAGGAATGGGTAAGCCTCCTAGTAATTCATTGGATAAAGTCAAACCAACTGATGTTGTTTTAATTGGTGGTAGATCTAATTCTCATACTCCTCCTTTTCTTTTGACTTTTGAAATATTTAATAAGAATTTGCACAATTGTTTAGTTGATTCAAGGGCTTCATCCAACATTATGCCAAAAACAGTCTGCGTGAAATTAAATGTTTTACCCCATAAATATGTTGTTCACATTGTACAGTTAGATTAGACACAAGTCAAAGTCATAGGAGAAATTAATTCGGTCACCATCAGACTCTCTTCAAATCCGAGAGTATGTCAAGTAATTGACATATTAGTCATTGATATTCCTGAATTTTACGACTTGATCCTCAGCAAAGATTGGTCTGAAAAGCTTCATGGCTATTTCGCAACAGATTGGTCTCATATGTGGTTTCCTTACAATGGCAAGCCAAATCAAATAACGTTCGACCGTGAGAAGCATTTAAAGTACACTGTGACTGAAATGGAAGGAGGAAATGATCCTCTTGCATACAACAATAATATCATTGGAAACTATTATGTTGAATCATTTTTGGGCAATTTTAATGCACAAACTTCACCTTTTCTAGAGAATTATGTTACCTCACAGATTGAAAATTATTCGCAAACAGATTCTTCCAAATGTATCAATTTTTTAGATAAACCAATAGTTAATTCTCTGTTTTGCAAATTATTTTTCGATGGATCTAAATCTAATGATGAGGCAGGGGTGGGTTGCATATTAGTTAGCCCTGAAGGAGAGAAAACTATGTTGGCATGTAGACTTGAATTTGAATGCACAAATAACATTGTTGAATATCAAGGATTAATTCAAGGATTGTACAAAGCCATAGGCCTTGATATCAAATACCTCCAAGTCTTTGGAGACTCTGAAATCGTTATCAAGTAGGTAAGGAACATTATTCACAGCCTTTCTGGACATTTAAAGCATTATCAATCATTCGTCTAGGACCTTACCTCTCATTTTTGGGCATTTAATATCTCTCCAAAACCAAGACTTTAGAATGCAAGTGATGATCTCTTAGCTAACATTTCTTCCAAACTCATACCATCAGAAGATTATAGTCCTGACTGATTTTATATAGAGTTGATTTTTAGACCTTCTATTCCCTATAATATCACCAATTGGTGAGTTTTTAATGACGATCGGGATATCATAAAATTCTTTACATCCGAGGGCTCATACAAGGACCAAATAATATATGAAGACAAACGTGGTAGTTAGCTTAAACAAAATATAAATGAAAATCCCATACCCAAATTTGTATTTAAGTTGGAAGATCTGTATGATCTTAAAGACAGATTCAAGAAACCAACTAATTCAAAACTTCAGAGTTCAACATTGAGGATTGAATTGGTAAATCTTGGAACTAATCTAAAACCATAGAATATTAATCTAGGTCTTGATATTGCACCTGATGAAATTAGCCTTCATTCATTTGTTGAGAAGATATAAAAATGTTTTTGTTTGGAATTATGATGATCTTAAAACATATGATACTTCTATCATACAACACACTATTCCTATGATATTCGATTAAAAGCCTCTACAATAGAAGTTGAGAAAGATTCATCTAAACTTAGAGAATCAGATCAAATCTGAATTAAACAAACTTCTTAAATCCAAAATCATTTTTGTTGTTAGACATTCAAGATGGGTTTCTAACCTAGTACCAGTTAGGAAATAGAATGGTGATATTCGTATTTTCATAGACTTCTGCAATCTCAATAAAGCTTGTCAGAAGGACAACTTTCCACTGCCTCACATGGAACAGGTACTGTAGTCAGTTGCAAGTTTAGAATTAATGTCTTTTCTGGATGGATTTTCAGGTTACAACCAAATTCTTGTACATCCAGATGATCGACTGAAGACTACATTCAGAACCAAATGGCGAACATAGGCCTATCAAAAGATGTCTTTTGGATTAATCAATGTTGGTACGACTTTCTAGAGAGGCATGGATCTAGATTTCAAAGGTCTAGAAAATAAAATTGTGGTCATTTATTTAGATGATATAATAGTATATTCAAAGAAACATAGCAATAATTTAAAATATTTAAAACAGATATTTGAATGTTGTAAAAGGTATGAAATTTCTCTAAACCCAAAGAAGTCTTACTTTGCTTTAAGCGAAGGAAAACTTCTCAGATTTATTGTATCAAATATGGCATTCACATAGATCCTAATAGGATAAAAGAAATTTCTGGAATCTCTTTGCCTCACAACAAAAAGTCCATGCAGTCCTTCCTAGGTCAAATAAATTTTGTTAAAAGATTTGTCCCTGACTTTTCACAAATTGTTTTACCCTTGCAATCCATGATCAAGAAAAATTCGGTTTTTAAATAGGGACATAGTGAGCGAGAAGATTTTGTTCTTATAAAATAGGAAATTATAAATTCTCCCTCTTTAGCAACCCTGAACTTTTCTAATCATTTTATTTTATATAATTTTTACTATGAAACATCATATGCAACCATTTTGACACAAATCTGTGATGAGAAAATTGAAGCACCAATCTCTTTCTTTAGCTCCAATTTTCAAGGTGCTCAATTGAATTACTCAGACATTGGAAACCAGGATTTTGTTTTTTTTAGATCCATAAAGAATTTCAAACCTTTTCTTCTTAAAACACACACTAAAGTAATAGTCCCATTCTCATCTGTGAGAAATTTACTAGTGCAAAAAGAATTAGGAGAGAAAAGGGAAAATTGGGTGACAACACTGCAAGAATATGACATTGAAATTAAACCAGCTAAAATTGTCAAAGGACAAGGTTTTTGCAGGATGTTAGCAAGAGCTTCCAACATATCAACAGACAAAGATTCAGGTAATATTGTGCAAATATCTTAGGTAAATCTAAACGAGTCTAAATCCCAATATGTTGATTTGATTTTTTATTTGAGAAATGGATTTTCTCCTCCTAAACTTAGTTATAAAAGGAAAAGAGCTTTAAGGCTAAAATATAATCAATATCAAATCATTGATAATGTCTTATTTCGAAAAAATTATGATTCCATTTTACTAAGATGCCTCGAAAAATCTGAAGCATAAAAAGTTTTGCAGGAACTCCATGATGGCCCAGCTGGTGGACATTTTGGAGGAGATACAACAGCACACAAAATTCTTCATGTTGGTTATTATTGGCCAACATTGTTCAAGGACACTCATGAATATGTGTGAAAATGAAAAGTATGTCAAATAGTCGTTGGAAGACAAAGGAAACTGGCATTTCCCTTACAACCAGTCAACATTGAATAACCTTTTGAACAATGGGGATTGTATGTCATAGGTGAGATCATTCCTAACTCTTCAAAACAACACAAATACATTCTTACTACAACATATTATTTTACCAAGTGGGTGGAAGCAATTCCACTAAGAGTAGTCAATTTTGATGCAATTATTGAATTCATTGATCAATTTATCATAACCAGATTTGGCTTACCCAATGCACTCATGTTTGACAACGCATCTTATTTTCTGGAAACAGTATGACTGAATTCACACTAAAAGGAGGTTTTAAATTAAAGTATTCTGCCAATTACTATCCTCAAGGGAACAATTTAGCAAAGTTAACTAACAAAAATCTCATTAGAATCATTAAATGAAATCTCGACCAAGGCCAAAAGAATTGGCACAAATATTTGACATTTTCTCTGTGGGTAGACAGAATTACTGAGAAGGCCCCAATAAGCACTTCTCCATTTAATTTGGTTTATGGGAAAGAAGTTCTCATTCTATAAAATCTAGCTATTCCCTCTCTGGCCCTAGTGCAATTCATTGAAGAAACTCCCTCTTCTTCATTACAATTAAGGCAAGATCAAATTCTCAAATTAGAAGATGAAAGAGAGAAAGAAAATATCACACATGTATGTCATCAACAATTAGTTAAAACTTATTTTGATGCAAGTTCAGTTTCCACCAACTCATTTCAAATCAGAGATCTCATCTTGAAATGGGACAAAGCACACAAGGAGAAAGGTAAACTCACCAAATTCCAAATACTGGGGTTAGGACCATTTCATATTGTTGAGCAAGTAGGCCCGTCGACCTTCATATTACAAGTTTTATGAGGAAGAAGAGGTTTTCTTCGTGTTAATGGGCTTATCTTGAAGAAATTATTTTCTTAGGAGATAACCTCTCCTAATTGTAACATTATCATATTTATCTTTTTTTATTTTTATGCTTTCTAGGAAAATAAACATTGAATAGTATTTGCTTTTGGCTTCACAATAAATCTTTTTGAAATATTTTGATTTCTCACTTTTAGAAGTAGAGATTGCTAAGGAAACAATTATAACATTTGAAAATTGGCTAAGTTCCATGAATCTCTAAAATTTTCTTTTCCACTGAAATTATTTATTCTTTGAAAAACCTCCAACTTTATAAAAAAAACTTTTGCTATATTATGAGTAAAGAAAAGTATCTTTAACAAAGTAAATACTATTTGCGGATAAGAATCTTCAACCCTATAATTGTCATCCAAAACTCTTAAGGAGTCAATGGTTCTCCCCATCCAATAAACTTTTCTCTTTTTAGAGTGTAATTCTAAAATATACTAAAACTTAAAAGATAAGAGGTCTCATCAAGAGCCTGCTTACCATGTTCATAGGGAAATAATAAACTGACATTGCCAATACTGCATACCAAAACAGGGTAATGGCTTGAGATTATTTTAATCTTAAGACAAGAGGTCTCATCACGAGCCAACTTGTTCAATTGAATTACAACCGTTGAATGGCATTGTCATTATTTGGCCACCAAACCAAGACAATGACTTTTGAGTAATAAAAACAAAAGAAAATTGTAAAATTAAATTGTTTAAAAAAGAAAAAAAGAGAATAAGTATATGATTTTGGATTTATCTCTAAAAACTACACTCTTATCTGGATTAGACATTGAATCATTGTTGGCTAAAAGGTAACCCTGTCGAGGCTATGGACGTCTGCTGACAGCAGAGGCTCTACCTATGACAAATGAGTATATTGAAAAGTTGATCTGTTATGAAACCAGCTCACAAAAAGATAGAAAAGATAGATAAACACCCTAGAAATAGTCCTCTTTGAGGGGGAAACCTCCTTTACATTACAAAAATGAACAATTCTTGGATGATTCAAATGACACAACCTCCTTTCTATATATAGGATTCTAAGGGGTCACAATATAATCAAATCCGACATAACAATAATAATGTAAGGGCACCACAATAACGATAGTGGGCTTTTATGGGGCACAACAATAACAATAAGGGAGCTACACTAATAACAATGAGGAAATAGTGGGCTTCTATGGGGCACAAAAATAACAATAAGGGGGCTACACTAATAAAAATGTGGGAATACACTAGTATTATAGGTACCTAACATGCCCCTCTCCAAAAAAAGCATTGTCCTTAATGATTGAGTAGCTCTGGATGCTTTTGTATAAAATTCTTATCCTCCCATGTGGAATCTTCTGCAGGTAAGTTCTTCCACTTGATGAGATACTCTGAAATTGATCGATATCATAATTGTCAAGTTCTTGTTTCCATGACTTCTTCAAGTTCCAACATTATTTTTCCTTCCTTGTCAAGTTCTAGCAATATTGTTTAAACTGGGAGCTTGTCACTTATAACCTTCTTTAAGCATGAAACATGGAAAATTGTGTGCACTCTGGAAGATGTAGGAAGGTCCAATTTGTATGCCATAATACCAATTTTTCACAACACATTGTAAGGACCATAATACTTTGGTGATAATTTATTATCCTTCTTAGCTTGCTTGAGGGAAATTTTTTTATATGGTTATAGCCGTAAAAATACCCAGTCGCCTACATCAAAACTTATTTCGCTGTGATGTTGATCCGCCTATTGTTTCATTCTATTATGCACCAAAGTGAGGTTCTCCTTTAAGAGTTGGAGAACTTGTTGTTGATTCTCTATGTGATCTTCCACTACTTGAACTTTTGAATTTTCTCTCAAAGATGACGTGATGGATGGTGGATGATATCCATAAAGTGCCATAAATGGGGTCATTTTTGTTGCAGTATGGAAGGAAGTGTTATAGCACCATCTAGCTAGAGGTAACCATTTGACCCATTTTTTTTGTTTATCATATACAAAGCAACGAAGATATCCTTTCAAACATTTGTTTACTATCTCAGTTTGCCCATCTGATTGAGGATGATAAGATGAGCTATGAGCTAATTGAGTACTCAGACAAGAAAATAATTTCGTCTAGAAATTTCCAGTGAAAATAGGATCTCTTTTGCTTACAATAATCTTTGGGTTTCCATCTAGATTTTGAATTGTTTCCATAAATGTAGTAGCAACTATACTGGCTTTAAATGGATGAGATAATGCACAAAAGTGTGCATACTTTGTAAGTATATCAACTACCACCATGATGATACTCTTCCCTTTGGACTTGGGTAAACCTGTGATAAAATCCATTGAAAACTCCTCCCAACGTTGACTTGGAATGGATAAGGGTTGTAACAGAACCAGGGTCTTAATTGTATCAACTTTATTATGTTGGAAAACCAAGAATTCCGCCACAAACTTTTGAATATCAACTTTAAGGCCATCGAAAAAAATTATTTCTTAATCCTGTGGTAAGTTTTTAAAAATCTTGGGTGTCCTCCTAAGGGAGAGGTGTGCAATTCCAAAAGAAGCTTTTCTTTGAGTTGGGAATTCTTACAAAGGTATAAGTGATGTTTGTACCATAATGCATCATTTTGCCACTTAAATGTATCAGTTGTACTAGGATCTTGCTACAAATTTTGAATGAGTACCCACATTTCTTCATCATTCTTCAATTCATCCCTCACTTTGGCTATCCAATCTAGTTGGATAATATAAATGGCACAAAGAAATTCTTCCACATCATCATCCTTTCTTGAGAGTGCATCTACAACAACATTTTTCTTCCCTTTTTTTTAGATGATTTCAAAGTCGTAACCCAACATATTTGTGACCCATTTTTGTTGTTCCTCTGAAGATAATATTTGTTCTAAAAAGTATTTAAGACTATCATGATTTGTTTTTACCTTGAACTGCCCTCCCATTAGGTAAGGTCACCATTTCTTAAGTGCATGTAGTATTTCCAACATTTCCTTCTCATAAATAGCTTTGTGTAAATACTTTCTTTTGATTGGACAACTTTCAAAAGAAATGGGTCTTCCTTCTTGCATTAAAACAACACCAATTCCATTTCTTGAGGCATCACATTCCACAATAAAGGTTTTTGTGAAGTCTGGCGTAGCTAAGACCAGTGCTTGACACATTGCCTCTTTAAGATGCTCAAAGGCCTTAGTTGCTTCTAGAGTCCAAAAAAATGCATCTTTCTTTAATAATGTTGTTAGAGGTGATTCTATTCTCCCATAATTCTTAACAAACTTGTGATAATACCCTGTCAACCCAAGAAATCCTTGCAAATGCTTTATGGATGTGGGGATTTTCCATTCCTTAATGGCTTTAATTGTGTTAAGGTCTACCTTAACACCTTAACACCCTCATGAGATACAATATGACCTAGATATTCCACCTCTTGTACTCCAAAGAAACATTTGGAGGTTTTTGCATATAATTGTTTCTCCTCTAATAGATTGAGCACCCTGTAAACATGTTGAACATGTTCCTTCCAAGACTTGTTGTAGATTAGTATATCATCAAAAAATACCAACACAAATTTTCTAAGGAAGGGTTTGAAAATGGAATTCATCAAACCTTGAAATGTAGAAGGTGCATTAGTAAGGCCAAAAGGCATGACCAAAAATTCATAATGACCTTCATGAGTTCTAAATGTTTTTTCGAAACGTCTTCAGTCTTCATTCTTATTTGATGATATCCTGAATGACGATCCAACTTGGTGAAGTAAATTGCTCCATCTACTTCATCCAATAATTCATCAATGACAGGAATGGGAAATTTATCTTTAATATTGATCTTGTTGAGCTCCCTATAATCTGGACACTTGCACCATGATCCATCCTTCTTGTGCACCAATACTACTGGAGCAGAAAAAGAACTTTGACTAGGTTGAATTATACCCGCCTCTAGCATTTCTGCAACCATACGTTCAATTTCACTCTTTTGGGAATAGGGATATCTGTAAGGCCTGATGTTTGGAGGAATACTTATTCGAATCAAATGAATAGCATGATCATGATCACGAATAGGTGGGATGCCTTTGGGAGTCTCAAATACTTTGGAATGATTGTCCATGAATTTTTGGAGGTCTAGAGAAATAGATGATTTCAATGTTTGAACCTCTAGAGAACATAATTGTGTAATTACGCCTTGTTGTTCTTTCTTTAGAATATTTTTCATGCTATTAGAGTTGATTATATTTCCTGCTTTCCTTGTGATACCCCTTGATTCAGCTTCCTTTCCTTCCTAAAAAAAATTCAAGAAAAGTTCTTGAAAATTAAAAGTTATCGTACCCAAAGATTGTAACCATTCGACTCCTAGTACAACATTAGCACCACCCATTGGAATGGAAATCATTGGACTATTCAATACACATTGTCCCATGGATAGCTTGATATTATGGCACTTTATAGATAAATTTATGGTTCCTCCATTTGCAATCATCACTTGACACTCTGGTGTTGGATATATGAAGTAATTTAATTCCTTTGTTATCTTACAATGAATAAAATTATAGGTAATACCCGAATCAATCAACGATGTTACCTTTTTCTTCTTGATATGTCCTTCTATCTTCAGAGTTTGAGGAGTGGTAATTCCTGCCAATGCATTACAAGATATGGTTAGATTCATTTCTTGTTTCTCTAGGGCTGATTCCTAGTGTATATCCTCCTCTTTTGATGTTTCTCGTTCCTTTTCTTCCTCCTCTTCACAATCTATGTAGAATAATTTCTTCTCAGAACACTTATGACCTTTAGTGTATTTGTTATCACAACTATAACAAAGCCATTTTTCTCTTTTTTCCTCCAATTGTTGTGGTGTCAACCTTGTAGGTTTTGGAAGACTAGGACCAGTAACACTTCAGACTTCCTTGTTGCCATAATTTTGCTTTCATTTTTTCTTGTCCCTGAATGCCATCTCCAAGGAATTAGGTTCCCAAAGGTGAACCACATGTTGGATGTTATCTTTTAAAGTCCCTATGAAGACATCAATCCTATGCTACTCTCGAATATAAGTTACCCTAATATTCAATTTTTGGAAGTCTTCAATGTGCTCCGCCATTGAACCCTTTTGTTTGAGATTTATCAATTGGATAAAGAAGGTGTTTCTCTTTGTATATTCATAATGTGTGTTAGACGAGGAGGTAACTCCTCAAATGTAATTATGTTATTCATTCAGGTTTTTCATTATTATATAAAGAGGGAGTGACTGTTTAGTTCATCTCTCGATGACTCTCCATTTCCTCTATTATTTATTTACACTAATTACAGTTGTTCACCCAATCCCTATGATTAGGTGTCAACATTCCCCCCCTTAATCTGAAGGGATGTTGGTGAGTCCAAGCATCGTTCTGAATCTTTCAAGCTTTTCTCTTCCAAGCGCTTTTGTGAAGATGTCTGCAATCTGTTCATTAGTGGAACAATGGCAAAGATGTATTGTTTTGGCCTCAACATGATGTCGAATCAGATGATATTTTGTATTGATGTGCTTCATTCAATCATGGAACTTTGGGTTCTTGGCTAACTTTATTGCTAAGGTATTGTCAATCATGAGTGGATTCGATTGTACTTGTTTTACCTACAAATCTTCAAGAATTTTCCTGAGCCACACAATTTCTTTTGTTGCCTCAACTACTACCACATATT
Organism: Pinus tabuliformis; assembly: GCA_031772625.1. Lineage (NCBI taxonomy): Eukaryota > Viridiplantae > Streptophyta > Pinopsida > Pinales > Pinaceae > Pinus > Pinus tabuliformis. The sequence goes on from CM062816.1 coordinate 1,951,277,590, forward strand.
CTACCTCTATTGTGGAATTTTCTAGAACTGATTGTTTGTGTGATCTCCAGGAGACAGCTCCTGATCCAAGACTCATAGCATAACCTGAAGTAGATATCCCAGTTTCTTTGTCTCCATCGAAGTCTGAATCAGAGTATCCAATCAAGCTAAAGTCACCCACCTGTGTATACTTAATTCCAAAGTCTTGAGTTCCCTTCAAGTACTTTAGAACTCTTTTTGCAGCAGACCAATGTCTCTCCCAAGGCTTTTGCATAAACCTAGAGAGCATTCCAACAGCAAATGAAATGTCTGGTTTGGTAGTAGTTAGGTAGTTGAGACTTCCTACAAGTTGTCTATACTTTGTTGCATCCTCAAATTCTTTTCCCTCAATGGATGTGAGCTTTAAGTTTTGTTCCATTGGAGTAGTCAGAGGATTGCATTCAGTCATGCCAAATCTATTCAACAGATCTCCAATGTACTTATTTTGAGAAAGGAATATGGACTTTGGATGTTAAGTTACTTCAATACCAAGATAGTAATGCACATATGCCAAATCAGTCATTTCAAAACCTTTCCTCAATTCCTCTTTATGGATGCAATGTAGCTCTCATTGTTCCCTATCATCAAAATTGATGAGCCCCAAAAATGGACAATTATTTGGGCTCATTCAACCTCCTAATTTGACTTAATCCACCATTCTCATTAGTTTATTGCATGTTTTTGATTATATTTATGTTAATAGAGTGAATTTGGTTAGTCATTATGCCAACAAGTCTAATGGGTGCTTTGTGTAGCCTTTTTGGTCAATTTGGAGACAAAATTGAAGGTCTTAATGAGCACTTGGCAGCCAAATTCGTGGGAAGAAAAGGGAGAGGATTTGTAGGAAGGTGTCCCCTTCATTTATGGGCCCTTACCTCGAATTCTCCACCATTAGCTCAGAGTTCAAGGGCCACCGAATCAATCAGCACAAGGGCAGCCAAGCAAGTCAAGTAGGACTGCTGTTAACTCCAAGTTTTGGGCAGCCGAGTCCCTAAAGTTTAGGAGGACTGTTGGGTCCTCAATTTGTATAAATAAGAAGGCTTAGGGCCTCATTTTGGTTAGCCAGCGGATGTTAGCTAGTTAGCCAGTAGATAGTTAGCTAGTGGTTAGTCATTTTGTAGCCAATAGTTAGCTGTTGGGACTCACAATTGACCTATTTTTGACCTTATCTTTTGCCATATTATTATCCTTTTTCAGTCATAAGTTGAAAGCTTTTATTTTATAATGACATAATGACCCCAAGGTACAAATTAACCTCCCGCATATCTATGTTTAATTGTTTATTTCATATTCGTGAATATCTTTATACTTATCCTTGGAAATGCTGACTAAACTGTCAAGTAATTGCCTTAAGTTTGCAGGAATTATAATGTACAGTTGCTGTAACACCAGAAACAGCAACTACGCAGTTGCTGCAACACCAGAAGCAGCAACTCCGTAGTTGCTACAGTCAGCAACAGCAATCACCTAAAGCAAGCTATTTTGTAACAGCTGCGAGTAACAGATGGCAACTATTTAAAGAACCCTGACGTGGCATAATCAAGCGGAAGTCTAAAGCAAGAAGAACACAATCAGCATGGCCTAAATCAGGAACAACATGGGGAAATGGCAAAGGAATATGAAGATCCCGAGAAGACGGTCGAAGTCAATTACCCGCTGTGTAACAGCCAGAGCTCAAGAAAGAACGTATTAGCATACTGTTGTAACAGCGTTCTGAATTGCTTATTTTTGATAAGATGGGTTAACTGAATGGGCTGTAATACTTTATTGTAATAGATGTCTCCTCTATAAAGAGGAGACATCTACATGAAAAGGGGATTAGTCAGTGTCTATGGTCAGTCTGTAAGAAGAGATCTTAAGAACATCAGCAAGTCTGAACTTTATTGTATCCAAATCTTTTTGGCAGATGAATATAAAACTGTTTTGAGCACTTAATCCAGTCTTCGTTTTCCTGGGGAATCTTGTGAGAGGGACTGGGCCCACCTTCCTCACAAGATTCACCCATTTACTTTCTTGTCAAGTGTGTAAGTGTGCACTAGTTTCTTTCTGGTACTCTGCTTGGATTTGATAGCATTACCTCTGGTATTCTCTGTTTTGCTAGTACTCTGTTTCATTAACCATTTGAGTTTGTTTCTCACCGGTGAATGAGAGTGCAGTGTGCATTAGTAATCTGATTACAGGGGCAGGTGCTGAACGTCCCCACCTGGAGGATAGGGTCCTGATCCTCTGCCAACAGAGCATCCATCATTTCGCTTTCTAGATTTGTAGTTTCAATTAATTGCTTTTATTTTAACAAGTACTGTAATGACATAGCATAAGAATCACGTATACTACAGCTTTTCAATGCTTTTAGATTTTGAGTACATACAGTACGCAGTAGCCTTTGGAATAAAAAGACTTTCCCTGGTTGACAATTAATGTGGTACTTGAATGTTTAATTCATAAACAATTCAACTAGCCAACATTTTGGCGCCGTTGTCGGGGAAGGCAACTAAAGAATTCTAAAAGCATTAATGGTTTCTTTGTGAAAATAACAGGTGTATGAGAGGACGCAAGAAACCTAATTTTACAGGCGGCAAAGGAGGAAGGAAGACTTACATCAACGAAATCATCTCTAAGGCCGAAGCTTCACAAAGGACGAGTTCCCGGAGACCTCAAATCCAATACTCCTCACAAACAGACCAACAGACGGAGGAAGTAATAGGACCTGAAAGGAAGCTGGAAGCACCAGAGTACACTGAGGAACCGGTAGAAGAACCTGAAGAAACAGAAGACACAGAAGATAAAGCGAGTGATTCAGGGAAAAGACCAATGGAGGATAACAGAACGGAAGGGAGAGGGGAAAATTCGCTCTCTACCCTGGAATTCCCTATTGGGGAGCTCCCGAGAGGAACAACCCCCATGAAAAACATCCCACTCTCAGCATTACCCAATTTTCATGGGTTATCCTTCGAGGACCCGGACGAATTCCTCTTTGAATTCGACATACTGTGTAGAAGCTATGATTACATAAGTCCTAATCAGAAGCTGAAGTTGTTTCCAGCAACACTAAAAGGGAACGCATTGAGGTGGTTTATGAGCTTAGGAGCTCAGGCAATCACCTCCTGGGACCAGATGAAAGAGGGATTTCTGGCCAAGTATCAAGACTACTGCCGGACAAGAGAAAGAAAGGAATAATTTTTTAAAATGGTTCAGAAAGAGGACGAGAATTTGGAAGATTTCGTGGAAAGATTACAGTATAATCTGCAGCGGTCTGATCATCCTAATATGAGCAAAGACATTTTGAAGACCATACTGCTGAAAGGGGTAAGAGATGATTGCCTGGACATGTTGAACATGCTTGGGAAAGGGGACATTTCCAAAGAACCCTTTGATGAAATTATTAAGCTCTGCATGAGGTGCTCAAGGGGAGCGGCAGGCAGATCAAAAAGCAGAGATAATGTGTATTCAAGGGTTCAGAAGTCAGCCAGTGGAGGAGCAACAAGAGCTAAGATAGGTAACTTATTAGAAGAATTTAAAACTGAAATGCTAAGTTCTTTTGCTTCACAAATTGATGCTCTGCAGGTCAAGAAGAAACAGGCAGAAGCAGAAGCTGCTCTGGCAATTTTCTGTTCAAAATGCAGAGAAAAACATCCACTCAGAGAATGCCCACTGGATAGGATACCTATATGCACAATCTGCGAGAAGGATCATGAAACACAGTAATGCCCCTCTCTGCCTGGAATCAAAGCAACACTGCAGACAACTAAAGAAGAAGATGAAGCAGTGTACCTAATGACACAGAGGAGGCAATGGCCGCAAAGACAAGGTACGAGCTCTAATACAACATTCAATCGTTGGAATAATAATTCTCCTTTTTACCCACCCATGAATCAAATGCAATACCCACCCTTCAACACAATGAACTTTCCACTTATGCAGCAACCAAATATTCCTTTTCCTGACCCTACTATGTGGAATCCTTGGGCTCCCCAGCAACCATACTTTAATCAATGGAACCCAAACTGGGCAGCCCAACAGATACCTTTTCCTCAACAACAACAATATCTTTCCTTACCATCTAATAATCCTCCGAATAATCAGGCAATGAGACCACAGCTGCCTGTACAACCTAACCCCAATCCAAATAATAATAAAGCCCTGCAAGTTATTGACATTCAAAATCAGCCTATCTCTCCCCTGCAATGTAATGATATTCACCTTCGCTCAGGGAGAATAGTTGAACCTATTATAGATGATATTACGGACTCTGACAAAAAAGAGGCTAGAAAAGAGAAACCAGCTAACCATAGTGCTGACACAGCAGAATCGGCACCTAACAATAATGACCAAACAGTAGATCCACCATTCCCTGAAAGGCTGACTCTCACTAAAACACCTGAACAACCTACCTTTAATCTTTTAGGAGAGCTACAGAACTTGTATGTCAAAATCCCATTATTGCAAGCACTAAGGGATGTTCCTATATATGCTAGAACTATTAGAGACATTTGTGTGAAGAAACCTCGAAGGAAGGCTAAAGACCCCCTCACAGTTCATGTGATGGGGGAATTAACTGCCTTAATGACTGAAAAAGATTATCCTGTGAAGTATGGTGACCCTGGTCACCCTACAGTAATAGTCCAGGTCGGAAAAACCTTTATCTCTAAATTCTTAGTAGACTTAGGAGCTGCAATAAATATCATGACACTCGAAACAGCTCAATTGCTCCAGCTAAAAAACTTTATCAGGGAAACTCCTACTATCTTAGAATTAGCTGACCGTTCTACGATCAAACCTGAAGGGGTCATTGAAGACCTTATAATCTCTGTAGAATCCTGGAATTACCTGGTCGACTTTGTGGTATTACAAACTAAAACAAAGTTGGGGGGTCATCCGTTGATTCTAGGGAGACCTTGGTTGGCTACAGCTGATGCTTTCATCAGCTGTCGATCTGGATCAATGACCATCTCCAATGGACAAGAAACTAAACAGCTGACCCTCTATACTCATGCCACTCCCATGATTAACAGTGACAATTCCATATGGGTAGACTATGAGGATGAGGAAACCCAAACGATATTAACTATTGGGCAAGCTTTGACTTTTAAAGACTCCACCGAAGATGAACTAATTAGCAGTTTTATTTCTGAACCCTCTTCAGTTAATCCAGAAACATTTAACCACTTCGCTGCAATCCTAGAACCTGAATCCCAGCAGAATATGAAAGATGAAAACTTATGCCAGACAGCATTAGGCAACTCTTCCAAGAGCACAATAGTTGAAATTGAACCTGGTAAAACGCTGAATATAAATCCTGATTTGACTGATGATGAAAAACAGAAATTAATAAAGTTACTCCAAGCAAACAAAGAGGCATTTGCATGGGACTACACAGATATGAAAGGGATCTCCCCTGAATTATGTACTCACCGTATATATATTAAGGAGGGATCCCGGCCAGTCTGTCAACCCCAATGGAGAATGAACCCTAACCTTAGAGAAATTGTGAAGGAGGAACTCCAAAAACTTTTAAATGCAGGATTCATATATCCAATATCTGACAGTGAGTGGGTTTCTCCACTCGTAATTGTACCAAAGAAAAATGGGAAATGGCGAGTATGTGTAGACTATAGATCATTAAATAAAGCAACCCAGAAAGATCATTTCCCTTTACCTTTTATTGATCAAGTATTGGATAATTTAGCAGGTAAGAAATTCTTCTCATTCTTGGATGGGTTTAGTGGATACAACCAAATTAGGATTGCACCCCAGGATCAGGACAAAACCACATTTACCAGCCCATGGGGAACCTTTGCTTACAGAGTACTTCCATTTGGGTTGTGTAACGCTCCAGCGACATTTCAAAGAGCGGTGATAGGAATCTTTTCTGATATGTTAAACGATTCATTAGAAATATTCATGGACGACTTTACTCCTTATGGAGTGACCTTTGAAGATGCTCTGCAAAACCTTGAAAAAGTACTTAAGCGGTGCATAGAAGCACACCTCACTTTAAGCACTGAAAAGTGCCATATGATGATGAATCAGGGCATTGTATTAGGTCATTTCATTTCATTTTTAGGAATTCAAGTCGACCCAGCTAAGATTCAGGTGATTCAGAACCTTCCTATCCCCAAGACACAAACTGAGGTGAGAAGCTTTTTAGGACATGCCAGATATTACAGAAGATTCATTAAGGATTTTTCTAAAATAGCTTCTCCTTTGTTTGTGTTATTAATGAAAAATGTTGAATTCAAGTGGACTGATGACTGTGAGAATGCATTCAATAAACTTAAGCATCAGTTGTCCGCAGCTCCTATTTTGAGAGGACCTGATTGGGCATTACCCTTTCATATTTCCTCTGATGCCTCAGATACGGAAATTGGAGCTGTCCTGGGTCAGGAAGAAAACAATCTCCCCTATGCTATCTATTTCATCAGAAAAAACATGACACCAGCTGAGCTAAATTATACAGTAACTGAGAAAGAATTTTTAGCAGTTATTTATGCTATTAATAAATTTCGAAGGGATCCCGGCCAGTCTGTCAACCCCAGCGGAGAATGAACCCTAACCTTAGAGAAATTGTGAAGGAGGAACTCCAAAAACTTTTAAATGCGGGATTCATATATCAAATATCTGACAGTGAGTGGGTTTCTCCACTCATAATTGTACCAAAGAAAAATGGGAAATGGCGAGTATGTGTAGACTATAGATCATTAAATAAAGCAACCCAGAAAGATCATTTCCCTTTACCTTTTATTGATCAAGTATTGGATAATTTAGCAGGTAAGAAATTCTTCTCATTCTTGGATGGGTTTAGTGGATACAACCAAATTAGGATTGCACCCCAAGATCAGGACAAAACCACATTTACCAGCCCATGGGGAACCTTTGCTTACAGAGTACTTCCATTTGGGTTGTGTAACGCTCTAGCGACATTTCAAAGAGCGGTGATAGGAATCTTTTCTGATATGTTAAACGATTCATTAGAAATATTCATGGACGACTTTACTCCTTATGGAGTGACCTTTGAAGATGCTCTGCAAAACCTTGAAAAAGTACTTAAGCGGTGCATAGAAGCACACCTCGCTTTAAGCACTGAAAAGTGCCATATGATGATGAATCAGGGCATTGTATTAGGTCATTTCATTTCATTTTTAGGAATTCAAGTCGACCCAGCTAAGATTCAGGTGATTCAGAACCTTCCTATCCCCAAGACACAAACTGAGGTGAGAAGCTTTTTAGGACATGCCGGATATTACAGAAGATTCATTAAGGATTTTTCTAAAATAGCTTCTCCTTTGTTTGTGTTATTAATGAAAAATGCTGAATTCAAGTGGACTGATGACTGTGAGAATGCATTCAATAAACTTAAGCATCAGTTGTCCGCAGCTCCTATTTTGAGAGGACCTGATTGGGCATTACCCTTTCATATTTCCTCTGATGCCTCAGATACGGCAATTGGAGCTGTCCTGGGTCAGGAAGAAAACAATCTGCCCTATGCTATCTATTTCATCAACAAAAACATGACACCAGCTGAGCTAAATTATACAGTAACTGAGAAAGAATTTTTAGCAGTTATTTATGCTATTAATAAATTTCGGCATTATATTACTGGCTATACTACCTTTGTGCATACCGACCACTCGACCATCAAGTATTTAATGAATAAATCAATCACAAATGCTCGAGTCACCAGGTGGTTATTACTATTACAGGAATTTGATATCACAACTGTAGATAGGCCAGGAAAAGAAAATGTAGTTGCTGATTTTCTTTCTCGTTTAAAAACTGACGAAAATGTTCCAGTAGATGATTCCTTTCCTGATGAGTATCTATTTGCAGTATCTGCTCACTCACCTTGGTATGCAGACATTGCCAATTATCTAGTTGCAGGAAAATTACCATCACACCTATCACACAGGGAAAGAAGGAATATCATCCAGCAAAGTGCTAGGCACAGCTGGATAAGCGGGTGTCTGTTCCACATAGGAATAGATCAAGAAATTAGGAGATGCGTTGGGGAAGACGAGATTTATGATATATTGAAAGCTTGCCACGATGGTCCTTGTGGAGGACATTTTGCAGATAAAAGAACAACTCACAAGGTACTTAGAATGGGTTATTACTGACCATCACTTTTCAAAGATGCTAGAAAATATGTGAAGGCTTGTGACAGCTGTCAAAGAATGGGCCAGCCCAACCATAGGGATGAAATGCCACTCAATCCCCAGGTAACTCTCGAACCCTTTGAGAAATGGGCATTAGATTTCGTAGGTCCCATTAATCCTCCATCTAATCAAAGAGTTTACATTCTAGTATGTACAGATTACATGACTAAATGGGTAGAGGCCAAAGCACTCATTAAAGCTAATGAAGAAGCAGTACTAACATTCTTATTTGAGGAAATCTTTGTTAGATTTGGACTACCCAGAGAATTAGTCACTGATGGAGGACCTCCTTTCAATTCTCATGGTTTCAAAGATACGCTCCAAAAATATCACATCAAGCATAAGATGACCACACCACACCACCCCCAAGCAAATGGGTAGGTGGAAAGCACCAACAAGGTCATAGAAGCTATCTTAACAAAAACGATAAAGGAGAATAGAAGGGATTGGTTCCAGCGCTTGCCCGAGGCTCTTTGGGCCTACAGAACCACTTGGAGAAACACAACAGGGTTTTCACCCTATGAATTGGTTTTTGGAAAGAATGCTATTTTTCCTGTAGAGTTTGAGATTAAAACCTTAAGAACTGCCTTAGCTGTTAACCTTGATTTAACTGATGCACAGACAGCCAGGTTGCAGCAGTTGCAGGAATTGGATGAGAAAAGACTGGATGTCGTCCATCAAACAACTACGATACAGCAACAAAGGAGCAGATGGCATGCATCAAGCAAAAGCAGTTCCAGAAAGGTAACTGGGCTCTACTTTATGACTCACGTTTCGAGAACTTTCAAGGGAAGCTGAGAACAAGATGGCTAGGGCCGTATGAAGTGGATACTGTTTTCCCAAATGGAACGGTTAGACTGTTAACAATTGATGGAAGCAGAACACCACTGTTAGTGAATGGCTACCGACTTCGGTTATATCAGCGGCCAGTTTCCAGAGAGGACTTTAAAGCCACTTGCATGGCAATAAAACAATATTCTTTTCCAGGGGAACTTGGTGTTCCTCAAAGCACTTGAATTTCTATTATTTATGTAATTTGTAGGATTAGACATTCTTTTTTTTTAGAAACTAATAAATCCTGCCAAGGATTGCGATATTACATTTCAGTATTTTGCAGGTGTTAGCATTGGGAAATAGCTAAGAACAAAAGTCTCGAAAGGAATTACTGTGTGGACTCCGAATTTCTGTTGCTGCAACACCACTTCCCGTTGCTGCAACACCACTTCCTGTTGTTGCAACACCACTTCCCGTTGCTGCAACACCATTCCCCGTTGCTGCAACACCTTCCCGTTGCTGTAACACCATTCCCCGTTGCTGCAACACCATCCCTGTTGCTGCAACACCATTTCCCGTTGTCGCAACACTATCCCTGTTGCTGCAACACCATTTCCCGTTGCCGCAACACTATCCTTGTTGCTGCAACACCATTTTTGTTGCTGCAACACTAGTTCCATTACTCCAGCACATTCCCCGTTTTCACAAACATCTTTCCCCAATCCCTATTGCCCCAACGGTAATTTTCTGTTGCTGCAACACCAGTCCCGGTGCCACGATATTGCTTCCCGATCACGAAATATCCTTCCCAGCAAAATTCCTTCACGAACAAATCCTCATAAAATATACCACCTCTCGTGATGATTACAGCACCTTACTATCACTTCCCGTCATTATCATTACAAATCACCCATATTCCCGTGCTTTCAGATCCGCGGTAATTATTATAATTTGACAGAAGACAAGAAAAAACTTTTTGACGCAGCAATCAAAAAGGTAAAGTATGAAGGTACGCACGTTTATGAATGAGAATTAAATAATAGATAATGCGGAAAAAGGTTGATAGGTCCATCAAATGATTGCATTCCCAATCATATCATTTACACGTAGTAAGGGGGGGGGATTACCAAAGCAATTCTCATAATGACAAACCACGCCAGCCACCGCCACCCTTAATTCTCCCGGTCGTATGTAAAAGCTACGGCATGTTACCATTTGCGATGTATACTCTGAGTTGAAATCGGTAGCTCGGCTCTGAATTCTGAAGATTCACCGAGACAACAGCCATGGGAGGAACCCTCATTACTCATGAACCAGGCACGACAGCAGTCCTGGAACTCTTTCCGGAAATTTACCAAATTTTCTTGCAAGCTGGATGGATAGAGTATTTCAAGAGACTTCTGGACTTTGACGAAGAGCAAGTCCTGGAATTCACATGCAATTTGACAGAAGGATTCTCTGTCGTCCAAGGAATTCAAGTTCCCGTCACGGAAGAAATCATAGCTGAAGTCACCGGACTCCCAGCCACTGGCACACGGTGGTTCAGCAGAAAGCACCTGATTCTGAATGCACAGCAAGACTTTCTCTGACCAGGCGAGGAAGTAGAAACCAAGGGCAGAGGTGTAGCACTGCGGTCGTTACCTCAACCATGGCCAAAAGTCGCGGAATTCGTCAAGCAATATCTGACATGCGAAGGTCATTACCAGGTAATCTACCAGCACGAATTCGTCCTGTTAAATCACTTAAGAAATGGTCAATTATTGAACATGCCATATTATTTGCTGGGTTGTCTCAAAAATATGGCACGATATGCTATGAAAGCGAAGCAGCCAGTTCTCTCCCTAAAACATCATCGCTTAGCCCAATTGTTGATTAACAGAGCTCTCGCTCTAAACATCCCTCCACCCCCCATTAATCCCCATCTGGAGGAAGAAATTCCACAGCCTGAGCATGAAGGTCCTCATCAAGAAGAGGAAACTCTTCGTCAAACTGAAGATACACCTCAGCAAGACCAAGAGCTTCCTCAACAAATGGACGACATGCCTGAACAAACCCCTTTGCAAAACCCTCAGCAAACAGAGCATATTCCCGAACAACCCCAGCAAACACCCCTGCATGTTACGGAGAATGAACAAGCAGCAGCAGAATTAACCACATCTCCCAAAAGAACCAATCCTTCTGCTCCCATACTCAGTATTTCTACTGATGATTCCGACGATAATATCCCAATTACTCAGCTTAAACGAAAAATGCAGCAGGTAAAGAAAACCCCAGCAAAAAGAAGAAGAACTAGGGTTTCAACCAAAGCACCTACTACCCCGACTACTGTCCCTACCTTAAAGGCCAGCAGAAAGAGAAAAACACCTCAATTCCTTGCTTCCCTACCAAAACGAAAATCGGTAGTAGTTGAATCCCCTAATTCCTCCAGTTCACCACCCATCGCTTTAAAAACCCGCACTCCAGCCACTCCTCGAAACCCCTCTCCCTCACCCACAGAGGCTGAGATGCAGAGCGTTCATAGCTTCGTGGCATCATATCTTAAGACAACTGATACACAAGAACCAGCTGCCGACACCCAGAGTGATAGTGACCAAGTGGCTGCAACACAAGAAACAGCCACTACCCCAGGTGACACATAAGAACCACCTGTGGGGAATACTGATCAAATTGACGAAGCAGAACCTCTGCCTCCACTGGAATCTATTGTCCCACAGGATCAGCCTACTATACCCGCCCTGCAAGAAGAAATTGAGTTTCTGAAATCTCAGATTCAGGACTACCAGGAAGAGATAATAAGGGTCAGGGAAGCATACCAGAAAGAATTCAGCCTGCATGTTTTAGCAAGAGTAGCGTCTGCAGCAGAGAAAAGTAAAGATAACGAATATATGTGTACAAGTTGTGGAGAAATATATACTCAGGCAGGATATAAGGTAGTACAAGAACCAATGAAGGAAGCCTCCGCTGCTGAAAATGAAACAAAGGAGTCTGCTGATGTAGAAGTAGAAATCCCACAATTCTCTGCTGAGATAGAAAGACCTTTTGCTACACAAGAACCAATAGGATCTGCAGAAGAAATGCAGGCAGAAAGACCTGTTGCTACACAAGAACCAACAGGATCTGCAGAAGAAATGCAAGCAGAAAGACCTGTTGCTACACAAGAACCAACAGGATCTTCAGAGGAAGTGCAGACAGAGAAACCTGTTGTTACACAAGAACCAACAGGATCTTCACAAGAAGTGTAGACAGACAGACCTGTTGTTACACAAGAACCAACAGGATCTTCAGAAAAAGTGCAGTCAGAAAGACCTGTTGACACACAAGAACCAACAGGATCTTCAGAAGAAGTGCAGTCAGAGAGACCTGTTGCTACACAAGAACCAACAGGCCATCCAGAGAACATGCAGGACCAAGATCAAGAACTTACTGACACACAAGAACCAGTAAGTTCACCTGAAACTGCACAAGATCAAGGACTTACTGACACACAAGAACCAGTAAGTTCACCTGAAACTGCACAAGACCAGGAGCTTACTGACACACAAGAACCAGTAAGTTCTTCAGAGACTGCACAGGAACAAACAGAGGAGCTTGCTGACACTATGCAGGAAGAAAAGAAAGAGGAGAACAAGGATTCACTCCGGCCTACCCAATCTGCTATGCAAGAAGAAGCTACACAAGAACCAGGAAATGAAGAAAGAAACACTGAAAGTGTTATGGAACAAGAAGAAGACATAGGATAAAATGAAGAAAAACTGGACTCACCTAGCCCTATTCAAGTCGCCAAGGAGCCAGAAGAAGAAGAAAAAGATACAGACTCATCACGGCCTACCCAGATTATTATGGAGGAAGAGCAAATAGTTTCAGAAGGGAATAAAGAAGAAGTGAATTCGCCCAGCACGAAGCAAAGAGAAGTCGAAGAAAAAGAGACAGATTCACCCCGGTCCACCAAAATCACTTTGGAGCAAAATGGATTAGTCCAACAGGAGGAAGAAACTCTGGTCAAAGATGAAGAGAGAGATGCTGGATCATCCCAGCCCACCTCAACAGAGCAAACGACCCAGATTGATGCCTGTATACAAACAGAGCTTCTCACTGTTAGTGATGCATGTATAGAAACAGAAAGTTTTCAGGAATTAAAAGGTAGGTGGTGGAGAGAATATCAGCAGTCTCAAGGCAAAGCATTCGAACAACAAAAGGGGACCTGGTTTGATCATGCTTATAAGAACTGGGAAGCACTGGAACAGTGTAGGGCCTAGTATAAAGAAATCAAGGAACTGAAAGACAGAATGTCCCAGATGTTTGAGTTATGTCAAAGAATGCTTGCCACAAGGAAACCCTCTTTTAACTATGCTACATTTTTTAGGGAAAGACTTGCATTCATACAGCTGAAGGCTATCAAAGAGGGGAGGCCTCATCAAGTGGTCACAGCAGAGCAGTTTATGCAGACCTTTGCAGAGGCACCCAAAAGCGATCAAAACTTGCTATGTGAACTATACCTCCATAATGAGGCCGTGTCTGAAGAAAGGAACATGAACATGATACCTGTAGCTGGTGACATACAACTGAGAGCCTTCATCTCCTTTTTGGCTAATCAACTTACCTGGCAGAATGCCTATGTCTCAGGCCACCCGAACGAACAGAATTGTCTTCTGTGGATTCGAGCTGAACCACAGAACGCTGCCACCTTCATTTCAGAACACTTAAAAATGGTAAGCGATCCTGATATGAAGGATCATGTCATGAGACTGCAAACAGAGGTCCTAACAGACTGTCAGCATTATGTAAAGACCAAAGCATCCTTGGCTGTTAAAGCAAATAAACTGTTTTGGGAAAACTGCCCTGCAGAAAGGCAGGAATATCATCCGTATAACCCATCAAATCTACAGGTAGCACTTTCAAGGGTACCTCAGTATGTTGAATGCATGCAGCGTTGTGCCGAAAATTGGATAGGTTATAAATTTAAATTCCCACTTTTATGGTTGTCTGGTGATCAGTATAAGGGCCAATTTGGACTTTCTAACAGAGAAGAAGCAGCAGCATGGAAGCATATACGAACTGTTTGTGGTTTCAGAAACAAGTTGGATGTTACTCCCTACAGCTATTGTCTTAGTAATCTGCATTGTTCGTCCCAGTTCTCTGACTCAGACTCAGAGTAGCCATTGCATGGGGACATGCAATCCCTTCAGTTGGGGGGGATGTTGGGACTCACAATTGACCTATTTTTGACCTTATCTTTTGCCATATTATTATCCTTTTGCAGTCATAAGTTGAAAGCTTTTATTTTATAATGACATAATGACCCCAAGGTACGAAGTAACCTCCTGTATATCTATGTTTAAATGTTTATTTCATATTCGTGAATATCTTTATACTTATCCTTGGAAACGCTGACTAAACTGTCAAGTAATTGCCTTAAGTTTGCAGGAATTATAATGTACAGTTGCTGTAACACCAGAAACAGCAACTACACAGTTGCTGCAACACCAGAAGCAGCAACTCCGTAGTTTCTACAGTCAGCAATAGCAATCACCTAAAGCAAGCTATTTTGTAACAGCCGCGAGTAACAGATGGAAACTATTTAAAGAACCCTGACGTGGCATAATCAAGCGGAAGTCTAAAGCAAGAAGAACACAGTCAGCATGGCCTAAATCAGGAACAACATGGGAAAATGGCAAAGGAATATGAAGATCCCGAGAAGACGGTCGAAGTCAGTTACCCGCTTTGTAACAGCCAGAGCTCAAGAAAGAACGTATTAGCATACTATTGTAACAGCATTCTGAATTGCTTGTTTTTGATAAGATGGGTTAACTGAATGGGCTGTAATACTTTATTGTAATAGATGTATCCTCTATAAAGAGGAGACATCTACATGAAAAGGGGATTAGTCAGTGTCTATGGTCAGTCTGTAAGAAGAGATCTTAAGAACATCAGCAAGTCTGAACTTTATTGTATCCAAATCTTTTTGGCGGATGAATATAAAACTGTTTTGAGCACTTAATCCAGTCTCCGTTTTCCTGGGGAATCTTGTGAGAGGGACTAGGCCCACCTTCCTCACAAGATTCACCCATTTACTTTCTTGTCAAGTGTGTAAGTGTGCACTAGTTTCTTTCTGGTACTCTGCTTGGATTTGATAGCATTACCTCTGGTATTCTCTGTTTTGCTAGTACTCTGTTTCATTAACCATTTGAGTTTGTTTCTCACCGGTGAATGAGAGTGCAGTGTGCATTAGTAATCTGATTACAGGGGCAGGTGCTGAACGTCCCCACCTGGAGGATAGGGTCCTGATCCTCTGCCAACAGAGCATCCATCATTTCGCTTTCTAGATTTGTAGTTTCAATTAATTGCTTTTATTTTAACAAGTACTGTAATGACATAGCGTAAGAATCACGTATACTACAGCTTTTCAATGCTTTTAGATTTTGAGTACATACAGTACGCAGTAGCCTTTGGAATAAAAAGACTTTCCCTGGTTGACAATTAATGTGGTACTTGAATGTTTACTTCATAAACAATTCAACTAGCCAACATTAGCTAGTTTATAGTTCGATTTGGATGCAATAGATTAGCTTTGCTTTCAGCTCATTTGCAAGTTCTTCTTGTGGACAGTTTTGATGTAACTCTTCATTTCTTGATCAATAAAGATCAATCCAGCTTTGCACCAGCTCTAAATTTCTCTTAGGAGGCTGTAGCTCTTGGGGTTGGGCCCATCTCAAGCACCCAGTACCTCCTTCATTTATCTTTATGTGTTTGCTGCGTTCTTAAAATAAAATCTGCTATTTAGATTTAGATCTTGCTTCGTTATTTAGATTTATTTTGATGGTTAAAGTAGCTATTTATGTTTAGAATATATTGGTAGGATAGTAACAGGAAAAAGCTCCAAAAAAGGGTCAGCAAACGCTTTTGGTTTCACCTCTTCCTTATTGGATCAGGGGCTGGAGTTGAAGTAACCATGCTGTCCCAAACAAAAACACTTTCTTTGCTTCACCATGCAATCATTAGTGTTTGAATCTCATTCGTAGAACTTGATATCAGTTTGGATGCATGCTTAGGTTTATGATCACTTAGTTTCATAGTTGTTTCACATGGTTTCACTGCAAATAAACTTTTGTTCATTTCCTTTTGCTGTTAGGTCAGATTACAGTGAAGTAACTAGGTCATAGGTTTTATAACTAGATCTTTGTTTTCTTGCATGTCCTTGTTTGGTCAGTTTGAAAAACCACTTGCAGAGTACCTATTATCCTTCCTTATCTGCCCATACTCCATCCAACCTACCTGCTTCACCCTTCACTTATAACCCTTACCTTACATTTGCCTCATCCGCTTACTTTGCCATGATTCTCATCTTCTTGTGCAACATTGCTTCATCCATCCTTGAACAAATCCAATCGCTCCTTAGCCTCATCCACCAAGCCCTAGACGTCTTCACACCCCTATTTCACCTTCATACTCATTCCTCCATCTTTTTCCCTCCATCCATGCTCCAAACTCCCATTTCGAAACATCCTGTAGAAGAATTACAGAACATCCTGTAGAAATCCTGAACATCCTGTAGAACCCCTGCAAACTTCCTTTAGAAGCTCATAAACACGGTTCCTTGGCATCCAAACTTTGTGAGACTCTCTGGAAGGGTGTTAGGGACCCCTTAGACCCTCTCTGAACCTTCCCAACCTTTCGCAAGCATTTCTCCTCCTTGATCCACCTCTGCACAGTCAAAAATAGTTAGAAGCACATGCATGATAATTCCAACAACTTAATCAAAAATACAAAAAGATGTTTTCTTCAGAGAGTGATAACTTAGACACATGCATTTTACCTTCATAGAAGTAATGGCATCTCTTTCAGTAGTTTGCATGCTCTCCTTTGCGTCAGTAGGACTAGCCGGTAGAATTAGGGTTTGGTAGGGTTTGCGTTTGTTTTTGGCTTTCAGTTTCCTCTTGCAATTAGATTAGCTTCCTTTGAGTTAGCTTTCATCCATCAATTAAAAAGCTTCTTCTAAGAGCTCATAGAAGTTGGCTTAAGCTCCTAGCGGACTTGTGCCAGCTGACCAAGTGACAGCTGCGGCAAGAGCTAGTACTTGTGCATACAGCACCGTCGCTTCCAAGTTTGTTACGAACTACTGGGTTGATAAAATTAAAGAAGGGAGTCTGAGGAGTTGTAGCATTATTGCTACAATACTGGGGCCCACCATCTTTTTGGCGCCGTTGCCTGGGAAGCGTCAAAGTATTGGTGATTGCCACTTTTCTTCTATTTTCCACTACAATCTTCTGCTAAGTAGTTTATTTCATTTCCATTATGCAATTTCGTTTATGCAAAAGTAGATTAGCATTTCCCGCTTTCATAGATTAGCATTTCAATTCCACAATTTCATTTCTGCAAGCGTAGATTAGCATTTCAATTTCGTAAGCATAGACTAGCATTTCATTCCTGCAATTTCATTTGAGCAAAATAGATTAGTCCTTTCTTGCTTTCATTTCAATTCTGCATTTTCATTTTAGCAAGATAGTTAGTTGCAGTTCAATCTATTTCAGTTTTGCAGGTAGAAGTAGAAAAAAGCAAAAATCAACCAAAAAGATTTCCTTTCATGCCTGGTAGGAGTAGAGATAAGTTAGAAAAATGATTTCACAACACCCCCCATTGCTTCACACGGCCAACCTTCTCTCTTCTTCGATGGTTGTGACTAAGAAGAACCCTTGGATGGACATCAAGGCATATTTAAAGAACCTCTAGGGGAGAAGAAGAAGAAAACATTCCTCTGGAGCAAATGGCTACAAGCAGAAATGTTGGGAGCAGTCCCTTGTCCAAAGATGAATTTGAAGATCAAATATAAGATTTCAAGAGTGATATGAGGCAGTTTATTGCCATGCAATTGGACACCCTGTGGATCCAAAAGAAGCAAGAGGAAGCCAAGAGGGCTTTGGTCATATTTTGTCCTAGGTGCACTAGAAAGCATCCTAGGAACGAATGTCCAATGCACTCCCTAGAAGTGTGTTTCATCTGTGAAGAATATCATCCCACAAATCAGTGCCCTTCCTTGCCTGGACTTAAAGTTGCATATCAGAGAGCCAAAGGAGCCACTGAACCACTCCATTATATGAACCAAAGGAGGCCGCATGGACCTAGATCTTACCAGCAGGAACTGCAAGGGACATCCGAGACCTATTATGACCCCTATCAAGCCACTTTCATGCCTTCTTGGGGTCCCCCTGCTCATCCTTCCTGGTTCACACCTCCTCCTTGTTCTTTCACAAATCCATATTATGCCCAACCAGTTGCTCATTCATTTCACTCTTATGCTCAGCCACAGCCTCAGTGGAATGCACATCATCAGGGGTGGAGGCCCCAATACAACACTCCTCCCGATTCTTTTCCTCCACCGCCTGCTCGTCCACAACCATCACCTCCTACTCCACTAAGGCAACCCCAAATGCCTACCCAACCACAATGCCATCCATCTCCATCTCAATTTCACACCTCCACTCAACTACCCATACCATTTCCAAAGCCGTACAATGGAGTAGCTCAACCCAATTGCAAAGCTGAGGCACAACATGTGCAAATGACTCCTTTTGAGCTCAATGATGTTCACCAAAGCTCAGGAAGAGTGTTGCAAAAGAGAGATTATCTTGAAAGCATTGAAGGACCACATCCGGAAAAACAAGATTCAAAAGAGGAGATCAAAGAACCATGGGCTGCACTTGATGAAGAGAAGAGATCAGAATCAGAGATCGAGAAAGCCTCCTCATGGTTACCATCAAATCTTCCATGTATTCAAGAGAAAGATCAGCAAAAAGAGGAAGATGAGGAAGTCATGTTAGAAGGTGACATGAAACATGATCCAGATCAGCAAAAGGACCAAAGATATCAAAGCTATATTGAGACATGGTTCCAGACAGTCACTAAGTTGCAGTAGTACTCTCTTCCTCAGCTATGTTTGATCCCTTCAAGGTCAGATCATTTGGTCTCTAAGATCTGGATACCTATCCAAGCATGCATTTCGAGCCTCCACATCATTTTGTCTCTAATCTCGATGTGCACATGGCTCCATTGGAAGTATTCTTATACTTGAGAACGATTTTGTTTTTCAAGTATGGTAGGGTAGAAAAAAGAAAAAAAAAAAAAGGAAAAAAAGAGAAAAAAGAAAAAGAAAAAATGAAAAAAGAGGAAAATAGAAATCTAAGGTGAAAACCTCCTCGGAGGCGCCTTAGATTGGCTCATTGATTGAAAACCTCCATGAGGCGGTCAATGGGTTGGAAAAAAGAGAAAAGAGAATAAGATCTCTGGGTGAAAACCTTCCTTGGAGGCGCCCAGGGCAGGCAATTAGGGTGAAAACCTCCATGAGGCGCCCTAGTTGTTTTTCAAAAAAAAAAAAAAGAGAAAAAGAAAAAGAAAAATAAAACTAATTTCCATTGGCTAATTGCAAGTTGCAAGAAGGACATTTCATGACAGGAGGAGCACTCAAATCAAGGTCAAAGGAATTTTTCTTGTGCCTTCTACAGGAAGCTCTGTATTTCTACAGGAAACATCCTGTAGAACCTTTGGACGAACCAAATTCAAATTCAAAATGGAATCTGATGGTGGGAATCTGTTGATTAGACCTGCAAGCACTTGTGTGGCCATCCCTTGCCTTTCTCCATCATTTTTTCCACCTCATTGTGCTTCTCATTGTGCTTCTACAGGAACTTCCTGTAGAAATTGTGGGAAACTAGGCATGGATTTCAAAAAGTGGTTTGGCGAACATGGTAGCTTCCTCAAGGGTTTAGAAGCCCTCATGCAATCTTCCAACTCCTCCTCCATCATCTCCATACCTGCATCACAGCCCAAATTCATTTTTCATACCATGCAACAAAAATGCAAAATGCCTTGAAGCAAAAATACCTAGAACAAAATTTGTTTTTGCGATAACTTGAAAACCATGCATCCATTTGAAAAACCGTTTTATGGGGAATTGTACAAGGGAGATGGCAACAATCCTGAGCAGTTTCAGCCAATTCCGATGCACGGTTTCCAAGAAATCAGCCTCCATCACCATCAGCCATTTTTGCATTTTCTCCATATCCGTGCATCCGTTTCAAAACCTGTTTCATGGGGATATGCATATGGGTGATAGTAACCTACCCAAGTAGTTTTAGCCAATTCCGATGCACGGTTTCCGAGAAATTGATCTCTGAAACCTTCATCCATTTTCCATTTTTCTCGAAATCCGTGCATCCATTGATCACGATTTTGCTATGGGAGATGCATCATGATGATAGAAACATGCTCAGCAAGTTTCAGATCAATCCGCTTTATCGTTTGGGAGAAATGGCGAAAACAAGTTCTGGTTCTGTGACATTGCAGCAGCAGCAGCTTGAAGGTGCAGATTTGAACGTGGAAACAAATGCATGCAGCTTAGATCTGGTCAGAGGACACCTACACAAGGAAAAGCAATCAAAAACCATCAGCCAAGCCCTCATGAAACCAAAGGATCCAAGCATGCAGCAGCAAAAAGCTTCACAATCAGCCGTTTGACTTTAGGTACGTGACTAAACCTTGTTCATCTATTGCATGAATCTAGTATAAGCATTGCATGAACGAATGGAATGGTGAAATTAATCCATGAATGTAGCAAGACACCCAGTTCTCTAGCACTCACGAGAAAGTCACGCAGCATGCATGGGTCAGTCATGCACGTGAAATTTAAAAAACACGGATAGTGTGGGTAGTCTAAACTCCAGTGCAACTGATGGATGAGATTACAGGCATAGAACACACAGTTAACCACTGCAGTTCATGATAGCACAACAGTTGCATGGGCCAACACACGTCTTTGCCACCTCACTCCAAAACAATCACGCATAAATTAATGAGCGCTCAGCTGAAATTCATAAACTGTTAGTCAACTTGCACTTGCATCATGTTAAA
The DNA here is from genome assembly GCA_031772625.1 of Pinus tabuliformis. Taxonomy (NCBI): domain Eukaryota; kingdom Viridiplantae; phylum Streptophyta; class Pinopsida; order Pinales; family Pinaceae; genus Pinus; species Pinus tabuliformis. Next base: position 1,951,298,436 of record CM062816.1, read on the forward strand.
CTGAAGTATACATCCTCTGCTTCCACAATCAGCTTAACCTATCATCCTTCGCTGATTTTTTTTTGGCCTGTTCAAAATTCTTCCGCATACCAAGATCGTGCAGAGGCGCAGAGACATCCTATGGCATCCGGCTAGCATTCTACAGGAAGACGTTTTACAGGAAAATACAGCAGAGTCTTCCAGAGCAGAGAAGCCTGAGTTTTTCTTCATCAAGTTTGGAGCTTGAAGAAAGGTGAAAATAGCTGAGGTGGATCATGCTATTGATTTTATTGTTCGTTCACTTGCACGTGATATTGCAGAGGGTATGAAAGCCGTGGAATTGCTTTTAGAGCTTTCAAGGGATATGGCTGTGTGTGAACAGATTGGCAAGGTACAAGGTTGTATCCTCCTCCTTGTAACAATGTCAAATAGTGACAATCCTAAAGCTGCTAAGGATGCAAACGAAGTTCTGGAGAATCTCCCATACAATGAGCATAATGTAGTGCAAATGGCACAGGCGAACTATTTCAAGCCTTTGATACAGAACCTGAGAGAAGGGTCTAACACAATGAAAATTGTTATGGCAAGTAAGTTGTCAGAGATAGGTTTAACAGATCAAAACAACGTTGCATTGCTCAAAGAGGGAGTTGTATTTCCACTTCTTGAAATGATTTCAAATGCTAATTTGAAGTCAAAATTAGCAGCCATTGGGGCACTTCAGAATCTTTCAAGTTTACCTGAGAATGCTTTACAAATGATCAAAGATGGGGTGGTCCGACCCATCTTGGACCTTCTATGCACACCACTGTCAACTGTATTGGCTTTGAGAGAAAAAGCTGCTAATACCTATGCAAACCTTGCTATGTCTACAGCATTGCCCCAAAGAACAAATGACACAACAGCTGCATTATTGGAATCTGATGAGATCATATACCAGCTATTATCTTTAATAAATTTGACACCACCTTCAATACATGGAAGCATTGTTCGAGCACTCCATGCCATTTGTTTTGTACCAACGGCTGTTGAGGCAAGGACAAATTTAAGAGAGGGAGGAGCAATTCAAGTATTGCTTCCCTTTTTGTGAAGCTACATACTCTGAAATGCGAGCTTATGCTGTGAAACTGTTGTTTATCTTGTCTCAAGATGGAGATAAAAGAAAATTAGCAGAACATCTTGGAGAAAAATATATGAAATGTTTAGCAAAACTTATTTCAACATCTTCGAATGAAGAAGAGAAAGCTGCCGCAGTCGGAAAGTATTGTCATGTTAGGAACAAAAATTTGAATTAAAGTTAACTAATGGAAAAACAATGATTTTGCATGAAGTGAATCTACCATGAAACAAACTGGAAAGTTCTGGTGTTGTTCTGGTTAGATTTGTTTATTTCAATACTTTCCAAGGGGTTCACAAGGTCTTTTGCAATAGCCAGATTATTCCATGTGAAAGAATTCTTAAAAGTGTGATTCGGTATGAAGTTTTGCTCTACTCCTGGTTATACAGCAGCTTGAAACAAAAATTGGGAATTCTCATTTTTGGCCTGTTTTGAAGCAATTTCAGATTGAAGGGAAATGCTGATTCATAGCAGTGATACGTGAGAAAGTCATATTTTCTCTGCCCTTGATCTATCTTATGTTTTGTTCTGCTTCTGTTATCAATTCTTAGCAGAGTTCAAATCCAAGATTAAGAATGCCATTTGATTCAGTTAAAGGCCTGGAAACACTTTTTCCCATCCAGCTTTGGCATGCAATATCTATTCTCGGGCAGTTCATTGTACTTGTGTGCTTTTATAATACATTAGACTTGCCATTTGTGTTGGATTCGTCAGCTTTCAGGCAGCAGCACAGTTCAAGGAGAAGGCACCCCCAGCCAAGCAAGCAAAGTCAGAGAAAATTGGTTCTACAGGAAGTTAGCAGACTGTTTCTACAGGAAGCCAGCGAACTGTTTCTACAGGAAGTTTGAAAAGAGGGAAGCCAAAGGAGGAATCGGCCGAGATGTTAGCCAAAGAAGCCACCAGGGCCATCAAAGATGAGGAGAGAGATTGGTTGCTCAGAGGATGAGCAACACTTTCAGTAGGGGGGTGATGATGAGCCCCAAAAATGGACAATTATTTGGGCTCATTCAACCTCCTAATTTGACTTAATCCACCATTCTCATTAGTTTATTGCATGTTTTTGATTATATTTATGTTAATAGAGTGAATTTGGTTAGTCATTATGCCAACAAGTCTAATGGGTGCTTTGTGTAGCCTTTTTGGTCAATTTGGAGACAAAATTGAAGGTCTTAATGAGCACTTGGCAGCCAAATTCGTGGGAAGACAAGGGAGAGGATTTGTAGGAAGGTGTCCCCTTCATTTATGGGCCCTTACCTCAAATTCTCCACCATCAGCTCGGAGTTCAAGGGCCACCAAATCAATCAGCACAAGGGCAGCCAAGCAAGTCAAGTAGGACTGCTGTTAACTCCAAGTTTTGGGCAGCCGAGTCCCTAAAGTTTAGGAGGACTGTTGGGTCCTCAATTTGTATAAATAAGAAGGCTTAGGGCCTCATTTTGGTTAGCCAGTGGATGTTAGCTAGTTAGCCAGTAGATAGTTAGCTAGTGGTTAGTCATTTTGTAGCCAATAGTTAGCTAGTTTATAGTTCGATTTGGATGCAATAGATTAGCTTTGCTTTCAGCTCATTTGCAAGTTCTTCTTGTGGACAGTTTTGATGTAACTCTTCATTTCTTGATCAATAAAGATCAATCCAGCTTTGCACCAGCTCTAAATTTCTCTTAGGAGGCTGTAGCTCTTGGGGTTGGGCCCATCTCAAGCGCCCAGTACCTCCTTCGTTTATCTTTATGTGTTTGCTGTGTTCTTAAAATAAAATCTGCTATTTAGATTTAGATCTTGCTTCATTATTTAGATTTCTTTTGATGGTTAAAGTAGCTGTTTATGTTTAGAATATATTGGTAGGATAATAACAGGAAAAAGCTCCAAAAAAGGGTCAGCAAACGCTTTTGGTTTCACCTCTTCCTTATTGGATCAGGGGCTGGAGTTGAAGTAACCATGATGTCCCAAACAAAAACACTTTCTTTGCTTCACCATGCAATCATTAGTGTTTGAATCTCGTTCGTAGAACTTGATATCAGTTTGGATGCATGCTTAGGTTTATGATCACTTAGTTTCATAGTTGTTTCACATGGTTTCACTGCAAATAAACTTCTGTTCATTTCCTTTTGCTGTTAGGTCAGATTAGAGTGAAGTAACTAGGTCATAGGTTTTATAACTAGATCTTTGTTTTCTTGCATGTCTTTGTTTGGTCAGTTTGAAAAACCACTTGCAAAGTACCTGTTATCCTTCCTTACCTGCCCATACTCCATCCAACCTACTTGCTTCACCCTTCACTTATAACCCTTACCTTACATTTGCCTCATCCGCTTACTTTGCCATGATTCTCATCTTCTTGTGCAACATCGCTTCATCCATCCTTGAACAAATCCAATCACTCCTTAGCCTCATCCACCAAGCCCTAGACCTCTTCACACCCCTATTTCACCTTCATACTCATTCCTCCATCTTTTTCCCTCCATCCATGCTCCAAACTCCCATTTCGAAACATCCTGTAGAAGAATTACCGAACATCCTGTAGAAATCCTGAACATCCTGTAGAACCCCTGCAGACTTCCTGTAGAAGCTCATAAACACGGTTCCTTGGCAGCCAAACTTTGTGAGACTCTCTGGAAGGGTGTTAGGGACCCCTTAGACCCTCTCTAAACCTTCCCAACCTTTCCCAAGAATTTCTCCTCCTTGATCCACCTCTGCACAGTCAAAAATAGTTAGAAGCACATGCATGATAATTCCAACAACTTAATCAAAAATACAAAAAGATGTTTTCTTCAGAGAGTGATAACTTAGACACATGCATTTTACCTTCATAGAAGTAATGGCATCTCTTTCAGTAGTTTGCATGCTCTCCTTTGCGTCAGTAGGACTAGCTGGTAGAATTAGGGTTTGGTAGGGTTTGCGTTTCTTTTTGGCTTTCAGTTTCCTCTTGCAATTAGATTAGCTTCCTTTGAGTTAGCTTTCATCCATCAATTAAAAAGCTTCTTCTAAGAGCTCATAGAAGTTGGCTTAAGCTCCTAGCAGACTTGTGCCAGCTGACCAAGTGACAGCTGCGGCAAGAGCTAGTACTTGTGCATACAACATCGTCGCTTCCAAGTTTGTTACGAACTACCGGGTTGATAAAATTAAAGAAGGGAGTCCCAGGAGTTGTAGCATTATTGCTACAATACTGGGGCCCACCAAAAATATCATATACATATACCACAAGATATACAACTATTTTTCCAACCTTCTTGACAAACAAAGTTGCATCATCAAGATCATAATGTTTGAAATTGAGTTTCAAAAGATGCTCAATTAGTTTTTCATACGAGGCTCACGGTGCTTGTTTGAGGCCATACAAGGATTTCACAAGTTTTCATACTTTATGTTCATGTCCTTTTACAGAAAATCCTTCAGGCTGGGACATAAAAACATTCTCTTTTAGATCTCCATTCAAGAAAGCTGTTTTTACATCCATTTGATGCAATTTCCAACCGTTTTGAGCTGCTAGGGCAAAGAGTGTCCAGATGCTAGCCCATTTTGTTGTGGGGGAAAAAGTATCCTCATAATTGACCCCTTCCTTCTGTGAAAACCTTTTGCTACAAGCCTGGCTTTGTGCTTGTCAAGTGAGCCATTAGCTTTATACTTGTTCTTGTAGACCCGCTTGCAGCCAATTAGTTTGGTTCCCAATGGAGGATCAACCATCTTCCAAGTGCCATTCTTTATTAAGGCATCATACTCCTTTTGCATTGCTTCTTTCCATTCATCATGAGAAGCAGCTTCTTTGAATGAAGTTGGTTCAAAATCTATAGACAAATTCAATTCACAATCATAAGAAACATCCATATCAACAGGTGAATCAGAGTCATCTACATCACCTCCATTTTTTCAGTTTGAATTTCTAGTTCCTATCTTTCCAACCTCATCATAATTAACACTTTCAAGTGTCTTTATCAGTCACTTTGGGGGACCTTTCTTATATGGTCCAGGCTGCTCTGTTGATTGAGTTGGGACTGAATCAATATTGAGTCTACCAATTCTCTCAATCACATCACTCAAAGTATCATCCGTTGTTGGAGTTTCATGCGGGGGAGAGAGTGCTTCAGAAGAAGATTCCACAGGTTGATCTAGTATAGGAATCCCCCCTTCAGGATGTGGAATCTGATTATCAAATTCTTGAAATGATTTTGCATTTTTGAATCTATTCAAGCGATCAAGTTGTCGCTCAACAACATTGTCAGTTTTGGATGATTCAGGAAAGATTACGTCTCTAAATACAACAAAATTTTTATTGACTTCATCATAGAGACGGTATGCTTTGGAGGTGTTTGAATACCCCAGGAAGATACACTCACGACTTCTTGCACCAAGTTTTTTTCTATGTACCTTTGGTATCAAGGCATAACATGTGGAACCAAAGACCTTGAGATGCTTTACCGAAGGAATGTGCCCATACCACATTTCATAAGGATTCTTGTTTCTAATAGCATTAGATGGACATCTATTCTTTACATATATGGCACATAGAACTGCATCAGCCCAAAATATCAATTTTACATTTTTGAAAAACATCATGGAGTGCACCATATTTAATATTGTTCTATTCATTCTTTCAGCTACTCCATTCTGTTGGGGATTATAAGGCACGGTTGTTTGATGTTTGATCCCATGTTGGTGAAGACAATTTTCAAATTCATTTGAAGTGTATTCTTTTCCATTATTAGTGCGAATAGAGCCAATATGAGATTGTGCATCATTTTCAATCCATGTATGAAAGTTCTTGAATGTTTGAAAAGGATCAGATTTGTTCTTCAATAAACAAACCCAACACATTCTGGTGTAGTCATCAATAAATGTCATCATATATTTATTTTCATTTGCAGAAGGAACAAGAATTGGACCACATAAGTCTAAATGAATGAGTTCAAGTTTTCTATGTGCTCTGGAATGTGAATCATGAAAAAACTATTTGCTATTCTTTCCTAGAACGCAAGCATCACATTGCTTAAGTTTCCTAGGAATTGTAGGCAAACCAATAACACCATTTTTCTTCAATAAGTAGATGTTGTCATAGTTCAATTGTCCAAATCTAGCATGCCATAGTAAACTTGATGGAAATGTACCTTCTTCATAATGAGAATTGTATGAGAAGTTTTGTGCACGAGCAGAGGTACCCTGCAGCTTGAGAAGCCTTTCTTCTTCTATCCCCATCATGACAAGTGACTAGTCTGATGGTTTTCTCACCTCAAGCTTGCCATCAAACATATGAATGGAGTGTCCTTGCTAGAGGATGTGGACCAAGGACAACAAGTTTCTCCTCAGTTGTGGGAGATATAGAACATGATGCAAAGAAATTCTGGAAGACCAGGCAATTTAAACCTGATTGTGCCAAGCCCTAATGGCTTGAGTTTTGATTTGTCTGCAAAGTATACTGCTCCATCAACATTGTCAGTAAATTATTCAAAAAAATATCTTCTAAAACTCATGTGGCAAGTTGCTCCTGAATCAAGTAACCAATCATTTTTCCAAGAAGCAAGTGAAGCATTAAATAAGTCTTCATTTACTCCAATATTATAGTGTGCCACAACATAGTGAGAGGATTCAGGTGCTTTACCTTTCTCTTTGTCATTAGTTTTACCTTTGGGTTGGTTTCTTTCCTGCTCAATTTTGTCCCAAGGCAACCTTCATGTGGATGCATCATGTGATCCATCTCTTTTGTAGTGTATGCAGTGCAAATCTGACTTTTCTCCTTGAGAGTGTTTTCCCCCTTGCCTCTGAAATTTCTTCCTCTTCCTCTTCGACCACCCCATCCTCTGGAAGACTCTTGAGAAAGATTATTTTCTCTATGTGCAAGACACATGACCTCTTTAAAAGACTGAGTTGTCTTCTTCCCAAAATCTTTCTCTCTTTCAACAAATTTTTTCACAAGGGAGTTAAAGGTAATATCTTTGAGGTTTCCATTTGCTTGCAATGACTCAAGATAATTTGAGTAAGTGGGATAAAGTGCCTTGAGAAAAGCTATCAGAGGAATATCAAGTTCAACATTAGTGACTTTGATATCATGCATAATAGATTTTACTTCTGGTGCAAGGGCAAGAGGATCATCATTTTGTAATTCAAGGGTGAACAATTTAATCATGAGTTGAAGAACTTCAAGTGCAGAGTGTGAGTCATAGATTTCCTTCAATTTTTGTAAGGCTTCGAAAGCATTTGAAAATGGAAAAATATAGCGACTCACCTCTTCATTTACTGATGCTACAATCAATGCATAAGCCTTCCTGTTCTTATTTTCCCAAATGGCAAATTCCTTGTCTGATGTAGGTTGTTCTAGCTCTTTGTCTTCATTTCCAACACACACTCCTTTCCTCGGCTCATTAAAAATGAGAGTGTGTTTGATTTTCCGTGACCATTCTAGATAGTTCTCCTTCTCAGTGAGAACCATTCCCACAATAGATATCAATGAATGCATTGTAAAATCTGTGTACTATAAAAAAATATACTTCTACTACCAATGTAAAAAATTTCACCTCTAGTGTTAAAAAAATAGTTTTGGTGTGAAATTGGAAAAAAGTAAATCACTTTGATATATAGGACAGAGGTATTTACTGTGCAATGGAGTAGGGGCAGTGCATTTGTATGGAGGGGAAGAGGATGAAGAATTTAAGGTAAGAGGCCAATACCCACATAATAACGATGATCAGAAAATTTGTTTGGATTCATCAATTTGGAGAAATATACCCTTCGATATATTGGAAAGAGCTCTTGCCCATTTTCTTGTTCTTAGTCTGCTCAAATTTAAGACAGTATGCAAGAAATTCAACTGAGTCATTTTATCAAAGCCTTTTCTCAGTACCCAAGCCAGCGTTGCATTTTATAACAGGAGCAACAACAGCGTGGGAGGAGGGGCCGTATGGGAGGTATGGGCAATGATAGTGACAACGTGGGAGGAGCAACATAGTGTGGGAGCAGGCAGCGTATATTTGTGGAGCAGCAACAGCATGGGAGGAGCAGTGCAGCGTGGGAGGAGGCATTGTATATTTGTGGAGAGCCAATGTTGTGTAATACGTTGGCAGGAGAAATGCTATGTAATACTTTGGCAAGAGAAACCTTGCAAGTAGCCTCACAAAATAGTGCGCTATGAAGTGTGTTGTGAAATGTGGTATGGGAGCAAGGAGGTATGGAGACGCTGGTTGCGTGTGAGATACCAGCTGCAATACAGTGAAGAAATGCAAGCAGAGGCTGCATTCTGGTATGGAGAGGCTGGCTGGGAGCAGGTCGCAAGCTGAGGAAATGAAGAGGGACCTGTGCAGGTATTCGATGGGTATAACAAGTGTTACACCATATTATCATGCAGAGGGTAGAGAGCATAGGACTGAAGAATATGGTAGATTGCAGGAAATGCAGGACAAATTTCTGAAAAATGGCAAAAAGGAGTTATAATGGCAGACTGCAATGCCAAAAATGGAGTTGGCTCTGATACCAGTCAGACCAGGAGGTAACTCCTCAAATGTAATTGTGTTATTCATTCAGGTTGTTCATTATTATATACAAGAGGGAGTGATTGTTTAGTTCATCTCCCAATGACTCTCCATTTCCTCTAATATTTATTTACACTACTTACAGTTGTTCACCCAATCCCTATGATTAGGTGTCAACAATGTGCTATCATTTCTTCCGTAAAAATTGACCAGGTGACAAGTGGTTTACAAGAAAAAACCCATCTATACCATACAAACTGATTGGGTTCTAAATATAAAGATGCAATACGTACCTTTTGTGAGGGTTGCACATCATGTAGATCAAAATATTACTCCATTTGTATTATTCAAGTTACTGGATCCTTGCCATCAAACTTCCACATCTCTATCTTTGGAATGTTGTGGTTCTTAAACCCCATGTGGGAGTCTCTAAAATTGTGATTTATATTTCTTTTCTCTTCATCATGATTTTCATGGATTGCCTTGTCACCAATGGGATGCCTTTCTTCTAGAAACTTTGCCAAACTTTCTTTCAATCCTTCTATCTTGAAATTCAACATTGCTTCCATGTCTAATTTTAAACCATCATTCAAAACTACCATGTCCCTTTTTATACCATCTATCTTAACATTCATCATGGCTTCCAATTCATTTTTTGTTATTTTTTGCGAGAGCAAAATTTGCTGCATTTGGTCTTGCAATTTTGATATATCATGTTGCATTTCTTCCTCTTCTTCATGTGTCATAGTGGAGCTTGTAGGTTTCTTTCTAGGTGTTTCCATTTTCTTTCTTCTGGGCATCAATTAATGATAATTATGCTTCACTATGCCCTTTTTAATCACTTCAAACTAATTTTTCAAACCAAACTTATGCAAATTGTTTTTAAAAGACTACATTCCTTTTTTTATTTTTTCTTCGTAGGAACTTGATATTGAATCTATTGTCTCTTTGCAATTTCGGGTCTCCAAGCTCTGAAAATTCATCCAATTTAGCCCTCTGAAACCTCTTTCCAGCCCCACAAGTCTAATCAAGATTGGAGTCTTCAAGAAAGAATTAGGCCAAATCACCCACACTGACCTTATTATAGACTTATTCAGTAGACCAGACTTGTATGAAGTGCCACGTATCATTGTTTCTACCTCCAGACCTGGCAATTCTACACCTAAAACTACAGTCGGTCCTGTTTCTGGAACTTCTTACAAAATTTTAATCTGATACTCAGAGAAAAATTTATGACCATTTTCCCAAGGTCACCTGTTTTGGATGTATTTCATGATCCTCCAAAAAGCCTAAATTCCTCGGATCATAACTCCGAAAATATAGTGAGACAAGATCTGAAATTTGGACCTAAGCTTCACCAAGATTTCGGCTCAAATGGGGTTTAATTTCAGAGTCTGAATCTTCGTAGAAAAAAGGTTATAGTGAAAATCACACTATGATCTGTTTGAAATGGAATTCTAGAGCTTGAAAAAGCCCTAACTTCCTCAAATCATATCTTTGAAAATATAGCGAGACAATATCTGAAATTCAGACCTGAGGTTCAGAGAGATTTTGGATCAACTTTTTTATTTTTATTTTTTTTTATCTTCTGAAACTTCATAGAAAAATTTATAGCGAAAATTCCATGATGACCTATTTGGAGCAACGAAACCCTATAATCCAAAGCTCTGATACCAAATGTTATGAAACCAGCTCACAAAATATAGAAAAGGTATATCAACGACTTAGAAATAAGCCTCTTTGAGGGGGAATCCTCCTTTACATTACACAAATGAACAATTCTTGGATGATTCAAATAACACAACCTCCTTTCTATATATAGGAGTCTAAGGGGTCACAATATAATCAGAGCCAACATAACAATGATAATGTAAGGGCACCACAATGAGAATAATGGGCTTCTATGAGGCACAACAATAACAATAAGGGGGCTACACTAAGAACAATGAGGGAATAATGGTATTCTACGAGGAACAAAAATAACAATAAGGGGGCTACACTAATAACAATGTGGGAATGCACTAGTATTATAGGGACCTAACATGATCTGCAAAAGCCACCTACTTTATTTTTAAACTAGGTAAAGACTAATAGAGACAAAGGAATTTTCAATGTTTAATAGGATATCAAATGAATTATAATTAGGTGAATTTGTTTTTATTATTCATAGAAATGTTACTTATCTAAAATTTCATACAATTCCTATTTCCTGAACTATCTTTACTTTGAAAGTTTTAGAAACTTCAAAATTATCAGAGATAATTGGCTCTTCTAGTGAATCGCCAATTGTTGTGCTATAAAACAACCCCCCATTTGGTAAAATCCTTTAGATAACAAATGGGGACCGTTTAGAAAATAATTTAATTTAAATTCATTAAAATCCAAATAAAAATCCAAGAACCCTACTCGAAAGATAAATCACATTTTGCATTTCACAAAGTCTTGTGTTCAACAATTGACGTTACCATTTTAAACATCACTGATTTGTGATATGCAGAGAATACAAGAATATTCCTTTCCCATCAAATCATGTTAGAATTTTCACATCGAAAAAAGGCAACAAAACATGTTATACCTTCCTTTACGTATTGTGATATGGCGAGTGGACCCGATGAATGCATTAACGGTAATATCAAAACATGTTTTCACCCGTCAGATCGCAATCTTGCAAATCATAAAATCACAAAACTAGCAATCAAACTATTATCTGACATGGCAAATAGCCTACTTGTGAGAGAAGCCGAACCCACTGACATTTCATTAAATTACATTTCGCATATTAAGGATGGTACGTTAACAAGTTTTAATGATCTACTCTGAAAAGATCGTTTGCAATAGACTACATTAATGTGAGTTAATCTGAATCTTATGCAAATATTATTTCAGGTTGTGAATATTTATGACTCCATAGCTCAAAAAATTCGATGTCTTCTCACCATTACGGGTGCATTTATGTTTTTCGGTTTCATTAATTTAAAAAAGGTTTTCGTATTTGCATGTCGTTATAGTCTATTTCTCATCCTCTGCACCATCACTCTCATCTTCTTTGTGGTGATAGGACTATAAAAGAGACTCAATTACTTAGCTTGATGGTCAAGATGAATAAGGGAAAGGTTACACAGTCCATGGCTGAAGACGTACTAGAATCATCACCTTTATTTTCTTATATAACTTGTTTACAAGAGTGCGGTTCCGACTCATGGGAGAATGTTTATAATATATTCGAGAAGGAAATACAGAAAGAAGCGATGATAGATGATATTCAATCCTCAGAATCTTCTTATCCTGAGGTCACATGCTCTGTTTTGCATAAGGTAGCATCTAGGCCAAAATTATTACTCTACACTAATATGGTGAAATGGGTCATTGAAAATGTGAACATTGGAGACAGATAATTTGTAACCTCAAGACAAGTGGTCATCGACTATTTCAAACCATAAGATATTAGAATGATGTACCATTTACCTCAGCCAAACAAGGTTTATGATAAAGCATTTGTTGACAAATTTGTTGTTGAAAATGAAGAACCATCCGAAGTTATCAAGAAATGGAGGTTAAATCATAGCAAGCACAAGATGGATAGAACTCGTATGTATTCGATAGCCTCTCTTGCCGCTCCTTATTTATACATTGCTGCAATTCTATGTAGAATATTTGGATATGAAAATGCTACAAAGTTTTCAGTTGAATGGGTGCCTCTAATTGATTCTGCTTCTAATTCTATAATAATGGATTAGGTGACAATTTTATCAAATAACAGCCATCGTATCATAGAATATAGGAAGAACTATTTTGTCACTACAATAACCATTCCTCTGTTCTATATGTGTGCCTACATCATGGACACTATGTTGGGCATGGGATCCCCCAAAGCATGTTTTTGGTGCTTAAAGCCCGAGTTTTGGTCAATGTAATGTGAAGACTCCGCGAAGTATAGACGCGAAGCGCAAAATTCCAAGATGAGTCAAAGGGTTGTCTGCCCTAAAAATTGTAAAATAATGTGAAGTTGAGTCAGCCAACCCATGGTCCACGGACCATGGAATTGTATAAATAGAGCAAGGCTCTAAGTGTAAAGGGAGGTGGTGAAAATAAGAAAATAGATAGATGCGAAGGCATGGTCAGAGTATAGAAGTGGATCTGAAGTGTATTGGGTCGTAACAGTAGGAAGAGGCTCTGTAACTGAGTGCACAGAGGCCTACTAGAGTCCACAGCTGAGTGCACGGACCCCTGTAGCTGAGTGCACAGGGCAGAGTCAGGTCTATACTTGGATTGAACTTGAAAAAGATTATTAATAAAGATAAGTTGGATTCGGAATATTGTGCATCTAGTCATGGATCTATATGTTTGATATTATGCATTAATTTTTATCTATTTATTTATATGTGCGCACTTGAAAAACACTAGTCTAAATGTTTATGTATGAAAATATTCTAAGTAATTAGCAAATAGAACCTAATTAAGGAAGACTTGGATAATTAACATGGGTCGCGCTACGGCTAGAGCTACGCGAAAGCAGTAACATAGGACACAACGTGCTTGTTAGTGCGCATAGCCCAGTAGCACTCAGGTTGGATCGCATCCCTATCGCCACATATCAGACATCCCCAAGGTGCAAAAACCTGGTTCTAGCACCCTCCCATACTACTTCAGGTGAGACCTCAATCCGCGTTTCACATAATATTGCAGAAAGGGCCAGTAGTACCGGGATTTGCTTGGCTAAATCACTTCTAAACCTGGGTCAAGCCCCACGTAGCCAACAAATGCTTCCATTGTTGGGGAAGGGATCTGCCTAAGGGATGTCTGATGTCATGCAACTGGAACCAAACAAAGAAGGAAATTGAAGAGTGGTTGGATAGGAAGATTCACGAGTTCGCGATACAGGAAAGTAGAACTCTGCAAGTATCTGAAAAAAAGTGGCTGGATCACTACGTGTATACGGAAATCCACAAAATTTTCTTTACATCCTTTCCTTCTGAGCTATATGAGTGGATCGCAAAGTTAGCTGACAGCCAGGGCAGGTGTAGGCTCGACAAACCAATAGTGTGGACTCCAAAATTAGTGTGCAAACTAAAGGCATAAAAAGATAAGATCGCGCAAGTAGTGTACCATTGGCTCGACTGGATAATAGGGGAATTTATCATTGAGTTTGTGGTAGACACGACCGTGAGCTACAGAACGATGCTTTCTCAAAGGACCCCAAGGTAAGTATATTAAGTCTTTGAAAAAGTCGTTTGTGCGGACACAACTGACCTCCCTAGGAGTCTAAACTCTCTAGCGACAAACAAGACAAAATGGAGTGATCTTTCTCTAAATATATCTTTTAACACATGAAAACTACAAGTGTTTAGGCTTACCTTATTCCAAAACGCAGTTGTTGTAGTCCGTCCTTGCCGATCTGGATGAGCTCCTCCTTCAAGTCAATTCCTGCAACCACAAACAATCAAACAATTACCAAGCACTTGCATTTCATATAATAAAACATATATTCAACATGCAGACCAAGGAACACATGAAATAACTCATTAACACAAGCTATTGAGAAAAATAAACCAGTTTGTATTAATAACGAAACAAAGAAACTCTTACAACCTGGCCTTGGTGTTGTGCAAGTTCCTCCCAGGGTCCATCAAGGGTTTTCCTCTACTTTGACAAAGCTCACCCACTTCCAAGTAGAATCAAGCAAAGACAATCTCTCCTCACAAGGTTCTAAATGGGAGTCCTAATTCCTGCAGCATTTACCCAAAGAAAATGTATAGCTCCAACCTCCCCTCCCTCTGGCTCAATGTCTTTATTTATAGTGCTGTAAAGAGGTTATTCAGGTCCACCATCAATGGGATAATCCCCCTCTTTGGGTGGGATAGCTCCCTTATTGATGGGATAAGTTCCCCCTTAATAGAGATACATGAACCAACTGGAGGCGCATCCAATTCATCAAACCGACCTCTAGAAAGTTCTAGAAGTAACCACAAGTAACTTTTTTAAGATGAAACTCGCGCATTTTGCCTTTTACAGAAGGACGCACCTGTCCCTTAAAATACAGAGCGTCCAAGGACGCACCTTTTGTGAACATGGTCAGCGTCCCCGCAGGTAAGGCTAGAGAGAACCTGCGACCCCAGAGATAAACATATTTTTGACAAGACTTTCTCTCTTCTTTGAGTTTTGAGATGGATAGCAGAGGCATAAGACTTGCCTAAGAGGGTAGCATGACTATTGATTTGAGCCATACTAACTGTAAGTGGTCATGGTGACATTTTTTAGTGTAACAGATTGCCCCCTAAAGTGCGAAGCCTGGAATAGATTTAGGGTTTTGTAATTCTAGGAAGGGTGAAGCGCTTTATCATTTCAAGGATTGTCTTGTGGATGGCCTGGTTGGAACCTGCAATTTTCAACACAAAATACATGTATAAGATTATATCATCACTGAGGTAGGCATTCCCATACTCAGATTCAAAACTTTAACTAATGGACTAACTATTCTGATACAGGAATGATCTTGCAGTACATCATTTTTATAGACTTTTGTAGACACAGTATGGACGCAGCCATCTGTTTATGATTAGTCTACATAGATAATGAATACAAAACTCCTCGCAGCCTGGATGGTAGAAACTAGATCCAGGGTCTTCACTTCTACTTCTCGAATTGGTACGATTCTAGCCATGTGATTAAATGATTCGATGTCGAACATGTTAGAAACCACTTGATTACCAGTCGATGATGTAAACTGTTAACAAGCGTGAGAGAAACCACCAGTAATGTCAATGATTCTCAAAGTACCAAGCACAACCCGTGAAATGTGAATAGATGTTTTGATGTCGAACACTTCACGGAATCCTTTGATCGAAAGTCAATGATGTAAACTGACGTCAAAGGCGAGAAACCTGCCATTGATGCATGCAGACTTCAAGGTGCTGTCGATTCCTAAGTCATCTTTCTAGATAATGTGTCGATGTCGATAGAAAGCGACCCGTTGCAGGCAAGCCCGCAACACGAAATCATTGTTCAAGTTGAAGAAATGTTGCTGTAAGGACTGACTCAGGGATGGTCAAATGGATGACAAGTATTTTGCAGATGAAAGTTTTTGCTTGCAGACCTCTTGAACACATAACGACACGACAGATGGCTTGGTGACGAATAACTCAAAGTTA
This sequence comes from Pinus tabuliformis, assembly GCA_031772625.1. NCBI lineage: Eukaryota > Viridiplantae > Streptophyta > Pinopsida > Pinales > Pinaceae > Pinus > Pinus tabuliformis. The sequence continues at coordinate 1,951,314,122 of CM062816.1, forward strand.
ATCCCCAGAACCCGGTTAAAGACTTTCAAAGTGGTTTGGTCAACTGTGAGGTAAAAGATTTCCCAACCCAGGTGAATGAAAAGTGTCGTGTTCAAGAGTGGTAATAAAGTTTCTTTTGAGATAAAGGTAACAAATAGGCTCATTCTTCTCTCTTTTCCCCCACCATTTCTGGCAAGTACCTCTTTATTTTTAACAAGCTTGAGGAGGATAACATATGCTTGATTATAAGCTCATCCTTCGGACGAGTCCAACCTAGTTTAAATTCGAACCCTAGGAAGGAGTGGTTCGTTCCTGTTTGTAATTGAACAGGTCCTTTACTGTAAAAGTTTAACGAGTCCAGTATAGGAGAAACTCGGCGTTTTTCATTTTTAGAGAGTCTGAAAAAACAAAAGGAGACTCCACGTTGAACTTTTTCGTATATTTGTGTCCCTCAAGCCCGAAAAAGTATAAAATAATACCTGGGGGAACCGCTTGATCTTGCGACCAAGGAGTACTTTCATAATAGTGTCGTTGACCTGAAAAGTAAAAAGCGATCAAGGACACGTCGTTTTATTTCCTTATCGAGTTCGAAACGACAAAAACCCGGCAATCTTTTCCTGATTTTGCGGTCAGAAAAGAGCTAAAAGGGGACCGTCTTTTAATTCCGTTTTAACGAGTGTAAAAGAAACGCTCGGCGATCTTTTCATTTTTTAGGAGTCAGAAAAGGGCTTAAAAGATGACTCTGATATTTTATTTGTGAAAAAATTACAATTTCCCTTGAAATCCCTTTGTCCTGCACAAAAGCGACACATTACTCATACCTGTTTAAAATAGGCAAAAATACATCGAAAAACATCTTTTCATGGTAAAAAATGAACTAATTCATCCAAAAAACCTATAAAAAGACCTTTTACCATGTCATTTTTACCGTTTGACTTTGGAGGTTGAAAAAGGAGCTTTTGACAAGAAACTTCCCGTGGTCGCTGCGGAAAATCTGACCGTCGGAATCGAACGCCGTCTCATCCAGGTATTTTACACATCCTACTCTGTATTTCTATCCGTTTAGAATTAATTTTTAGGTCTTAGTTTCATTTTTTGGGGGGGTTTTGGTTTTGGAATGCGCCTCTCGGCGGACGCAGGTGCCCTTCGGGTGACCTGCGTCCCCCGACTTTTTCTCATACGGGAAAACGGTCGGAAGACGCAGTCCGCCTTCAGGCCAGCTGCGTCCGGGCGCCCTGTGCTACAAAGCCGGGGTGCGTCTTCCGAGAAGTGCGCATTTCAAAACCCCAACTCTCTCAAAAAACCACCAAAAATTCCCAAATCAATTTCTAATTGCTATTTTTGATGTGCAGGGTATTAACCATGTTAGACTGGAGAGAAAGAGAGCATGTAGAGGAAGATGAAGCTGCAATAAATCACCAACCTTCTCTGGATGCCCTAAGAGCATGCGGATTATACAAATATTGGACCATACCGGGCATGAGGGGCCAGGTAAGATTCTTGGAATGGCTGGTTGAGCGATGGAACGTTCAAGAACAATGCTTTTACATAGGAGGGCACCAGCTCGAGATAGAGCCCTCGGATGTATACTTTCTCACTGGCTTGCCGAACAGAGGTGAGCAACTCAGTCTTGCGGGGACTAGGCCGGGTGGCCAATCCCTTGATAGTCTCCGCGAGGATTGGTGCACACGTGGGGCTCACCATTCAAAAGGCATAGAGATAAAACACATCACTCTGCCTGAACTCAAAGTCATAGCGTTCACGGTTACCAGAATTTGCGGCGCGGCCGCTTTACACATTGCTTCCGGATCCCAAATGCGGATGGCAATTGACTGTTACCAAGGCACCATTTTCAACTGGTGTGAAGCTGTGTCGGCTCATATGAAGAGCCAACTGACCAAGGCAAAGAACGGACGACTAAAGACTTTTGGATATGGGCCTATAGTCGTGAGCTTTGCCTTGGAGAGAGTTCCAATGTTGATCCCTCAGCAACTCACTGTTGATATCTTGGGTCCTCGGGAGCCAAAGCTGATACGATGGGTTGCGGTGATGGCCCGGCATCCTGACGAGGGTGCGGCAGTGGTTCGATTCTCAGATAGTTACTTTCACTGGTTAGAGGACCAGGTTTTTTCGATACAGGACTTTCCGTATGCCGGAATGGATTTCAGAGGTGATCCGGACATGGTTCTTCCACAGGGAGAACAATGGGACGACAGAGGTACTTTTATTTTCACAAGTTTTCTAATTATGTATTTTTTTTTATTTTTTTTATATATATCGTCTCAAAACTAATAGTAAAACTTTTCAAAATGCAGATGTTGGTCCACAGCGTCCAGCCAACCTCCGGCCTTTTGATAGACTACATCCAGCTGCACCGGTACCGGCCCCACAGGACGCGGCTGCAGACGTACTAGCTGAGTTGGAGCATGATCTAGAGCGTCTCACGGCAGATATACCTGAGACTACTATGGACGATATTCCTATCAGGCTTCAGCGTTTTGTAGTCGCGGTCCCTGGACCGTTTAGGAGATTTTTGCGTAAGGTAGCCCGCGCAGTGGTGTCATACAGAGAGCACCACCAGTGATTGACTAGTCACTTTTGTAGTCACATGTGACATTTTGACTTTTTGTACTATCATTTTGCCGATCATAAGGTGTTTTCAACCTATGATCGAAGACGATGTATATATTTTTTGACACACTTCTATCTATATATATCACTATTACCGGCTTATCTTGTTTAACATATGTGATGAAATGTTTTTAAATTTACTTGCATGATTATCGTAAATGTCTGTCCAACATTCGAGAAGCAATTGCATCTGCTAATGTATTCAAAGACCTTGGAATATGTTGATATTCAATGTAATCAAATTCACGTTCCAAGAGACGCACTCTCAAAAACAACCTTAATAACACAGGATTCCTAATGGCATAAACTCTATTAAGCTGTAATACAACAAGTTCAGAATCTAACCTCACTGTCAAACGTCGAATTCCAAATGAAATAGATTCGGATAATAATTCAATCACTGCACTGTATTCTGCAATGTTGTTCGTTGTTTGACCGAGGCTTACCCCATGCATAGAAACTAACTCGTCAGAGGGCGAATAGATAACCCAAGCTGCGGAAGAGATGTTCCGTGTACTACGACAAGCACCATCAGCAAATCCAATATATGTTTGGAGAGGCGTCGACATCTGCAATATCAAGAGTAAAACCAAGATAAGCCAGAATAACGACGAAAAACCACACTCTCTAAGCTAAGCACACTGACTAAACTAACACACTTGCTAGCTAGAAAGAAAATCTAACCTATCTAAAAATTTCTCCATTCCCATCATTTAAGCATAATACCTCTTTAGGTAAAGTCCATTTCTGGGTTTACCCAAAGAGTCCCCATCAAAGTCAACTAGCTCATAAGCCCCTTTTGCTAGCTTTCGCTTTACAATGTAGGGCCCATGCCACATGGGAACGAATTTTCCGGCACCTAGCTTATCGTTAGCTTGATCATATAATAGTACTAGGTCTCCTTCCGAAAAACTTCGAGGGGTTACATTTCTATCATACTGAGCTTTCATTCGTTTCGCGTGAGTCTCGATTGCCAATGTAGCGTCACGTCGAGTCTCATCTAATTTAGCCAAGTACAATAAACGTGTCTCTCCTCTTCGGAAGTAGCTGGAAGTAATTCGACAGCCATTTGAAGTGATGGGATTTCGCATTCAATGGGTAACACAGCTTCTAAGCCATAAACTAGCTGGAAAGGAGTGAACCCTGTTGAATTTTTCACTGAGGTTCGGTATGCCCATAGCGCTGAAAATAACATGTTGTGCCAATTCGACCGATGAACACCAATGGTTCGTCGGATCATGGTAACTAGAACTTTGTTGATAGACTCAACCAAACCGTTGGCTTGCGGATAATAAGGAGTAGAGCTATCGTGGCGCAAACCAAGCTGGCTTGTAAGCTCAGTCATCATGACATTTCGAAAATGGCTCCCATGGTCAGTAATGATTGCTTGTGGGACACCAAACCTAGTTATGATATGATTGAATACGAAAACTGCAGCTGTTTTGCCGCTTGCGTCGAATGTAGGCATCGCCTCGGCCCACTTAGTAAAATAATCAACCGCAAGGATGATATACGCATGCCCCCCGGCCGAGTGAGGGTTACAAGTAATAAAGTCGATACCCCATTTGGCGAATGGACCAACGGCAATTATAGGGTGGAGAGGAGCAGGTGGAGCGCGCATCTTGCGATCAAACACTTGACAGTTGTGGCACTTCCTGACTGCAATGATACAATCTTTAAACATAGACGGCCAGAAATAACCAGCGCGCAACACCTTCTGAGCTGTGGCATACCCAGACATATGACCGCCACATGCTCCAGAGTGACAATCATTCAAAACCCTCTCAGCCTCTTCGTGAGTTAAACAACGTCGAAAAACTAAGTCTGCCCCCCGGCGATAAAGTGTATCTCCAATAATTTTGTATGGCTGGGATTGAAACCGAATTTTTCGACGTTCCGCTTTGGAAGCTTCAGGCCGAAAGGTTTGGGTTTGGAGATAAATGATTATATCCCCGTACCACGGATCTACAGTACTGATAAGAAACAAAGATTCGTCCGCAATGGACTCCTCTGCCACAGTCTCTGTGTCAGCACTCGGGAAATCACACATCAATTCCGCAAAAACTAAGGATTTCTTAGACTTGGACTTCTCGAACTCCAAGTCGAACTCTTGCAGGATAACAATCCATTTAGAGTACTTGCCCCCTAGCAGTTGTTTTGTCAAAATATAAATCATAGGGTTGCAATCCGAAATAACTGTAGTTTTGCGGAGAAGAATGTAGTGACGGAAACGCTGGACAGCTTGAACGGCTGCCAGGGCCAATTTCTCCACATGCGAATATTTTAGCTCAGTTGGATTCAAGGTCCTACTAAGATAATATATCACATGCTCCGCTCCGAATTCATCTTCTTGAACTAACACCATTCCAATGGTGGAATGCGAAGCTGCGAGGTATAAGAAGTAGTCTTGGTTGTAGTTGGGAGGATGCAATAACGGTGCATGGGTCAACGCGTGTTTAAGTGCATCAAAAGATTGTTGGGCAATCTCGTCCCAAAAGAATTGTGCATTCTGTTTCAACAACCGTGTAAAACCTTTAGTGACCTCGGCGTAGTTTGGGATGAATCGGCGTAAAAAGTTCGCTTTCCCTTGCAAACTTTGGAGTTGGCGCAAACTCGAAGGAGGAGGCAATTTGATGATAGCCTCGACTTTCGAGGGATCGACGCGAATGCCGGCTTTTGAAACAACAAATCCCAGCAATCGACCTGTTTCTATACAGAAAACACACTTGTGGGGATTCAACCGAATTCGATAATGCCTACACCTCATAAAGATTGCTCGTAGGTGGACAAGGTGATCAGCTCGATGTAAAGAATGAGCAGGCAAATCATCGAGATAGGGTTGCACAATGTGCTTGATATCATGAAATGCATAAGACATCGCCCGTTGAAAAGTGGCCCCGGCATTCTTAAGCCCAAAAGGTAACTTGCAATAAGCAAATGTCCCCCATGGACAAATGAATGCCGTTTTTGGTTGGTCGGCAGGTAGAATATTGATTTGATTATAGCCCGAAAAACCATCCATGAAGGAAAACATTTCACTTCCGGCACAATCATCAATAATTTGATCGATATAAGGCGTAGGATAGTTGTCTTTTGGACAAGCTCGATTTATATCCCTATAGTCGATACAGATTCTTATTGTTCCTTGTTTCTTGTTGACCGGAACAATATTCGATACCCAATCCGTTAACGGGATCGGATAAATGAAACCTGCTTTCAACAGCTTTTCGACTTCTGCTTTAATCGCAGCCGCTTTTCGAGGGTGAATTTGACGCAACCGTTGCCGGATGGGTTTAGCATCCGGGTAGGTCTTTATTTCATGAATAACAATGGCAGGATCAATTCCCGGCATTTCCTCGTAAGACCAGGCAAACACGTCGCGGAATTCTTGGAATAGGGCCTTGTAAGTTTGGATTTCTTCTTCAGTACATGCGGCACCTATATGAATGTTTTCCTCGATTCCGGGCTTCACTGAAATATCAATGGGAATAGTACGAGAAATATTCCCTAAATTCAACTCTGAATCAGAATGTTTCGTTGGATCCTGAGCGTCTTTGACATATTCAGCGGTAAAGATAGATGAAAAATCATTTTCAAATGCATCATCCTTAGGTAAAAACGAAGATCTGTGATGGAGATCTTCCCATGGTAGATCGTCTACACTTAGGATTTCGCGAAGTTGTTCGTCAGATGACACGACTTCGGGAAACGTTATCCGTTCTAAGGGTGAGGTGAAAAGTGACTCTTCACTGACCACATTCATTTGGTCGACTTCGGTTGAATGAAAGTCAGTAAAAGACATGAGAGCTTCATAAGCAATTTCATATGGACTCAAAGGCATAACATCACCGAGTGAGTCTATCTCAGAGTCAGATGGGACGAACCAAGGATCATCATAAATAATGTTTTCTGATGTAATCATATGAATGGTTGCAAACGAAGGATCTGCGTTGAGTGGAGGGAGAGGAAAAGTTCCCAGTAAACCGGAATCCTTAACTAAACCTACACCAACATCCCTATAAGGGATTGTCGTTTTACCAACATGCTGGATACTCTCTGAAGAGGCTGGGTCGGATGAAAAGTATGTCAGCTGATCAATAGTCACGATCTTACCGTTATGTGGAAACTTAATTACTCTGAAGACCGATGAAACGACCGCTGTCATAGCATATGACCAACTTCGACCCAAAAGAAGGTTGTAGTCTAGAGGGGCATCAACCACTTCCACATCCAGACTAACGGTTTTACCTTCAACCCCTATAGGCAATTCTTGTAGAATACCAAACGGACGGAACCCACGGCCATCAAAGGCCTTAAGGATGGTGGGGGATTGGTTCAACGAAGGAGAACCAAGCGATCTCCAACATTGAATCGACATAATACACGTAGAAGCTCCCTCATCAATCACAGTCCGATGAATAGGCCTGTTTTTGACTATCACTGGAATTTGGAAAGCCATTTGATGGGGGAGACGTGGTGTACTATTTTCTAGATCAAAGATCATTAGGTTCGGGTCCTGAACATCGACAGCTCCGATAGCCGACAAAAGCAATTTCCGTTGTGCTGGGCATGATTGCAGCACTTCGAGTGCCGACATTGCTGAAGGTGAAACAGCTAAGTCCTCAACAATGTTGTAATTCTGGGCTGCTCTCGCATGTGGATTGAAAGCAGACCTTCGAAGTACACCCTTGGCGGGCGGCTTAATCACTAAGTCTGGGTTAGGTTTTTCGATCTGTAGTGGATCGGAACCAGGAGCTGAGGTTGATGGGTTAGAGTGAGAAGATTCTGCTTCCTTGCCATCAACAGGAGCCTTACTACCATAATCTTGCGATCGAGTCGCAATCCTCACATGAGACATCATCAAAATGGGTTCTTCACTGGCATTCGAAGAAGAACCTATCATCTTATTCTCCTGCTCTGGAAATGGATTCTTTAACACAGCAGGAGTGGGAGAACCTTTGACTATTTTTACAACCTCGGCCCGATGAGGGCAATCTCTCGTAAAATGATCCTCTTCACAAATAAGACAAGGATATCGAGGTTTGCGTTTTTCGTCATTGGTTTCCGACTTTTCAGTTTTCTCCTTTGGAGCCTTGTCTGCTTTAGCCTTCTTCTTTCCTTTCTTCTTTCCACCGTTTTTTGATTTGGCCGTAGATGACTCTACAGCGTGAATGTCGGCGGTAAGTTCAGGAGGAGAAGACTCTCCTGTCGGAGAATCAGGCAAAGTGATTATTGGAGTATTGGAGGCCTTGGAAGACTTCTTCTTACTCTTCGTAGTCACGATACCAATCATACCATCAGCGGCATGAGATCCCGAAGGAGCAGCAGCGATTTGATTCGACTTTGGAAGATCCGGAATCTTCTCGTGTAACGTACCCGACTGAGTGTAAACTAAGTCAAGGTATTGTGCCTGAGCAATGACTTGCTCCTCAGTAACTACTCCGGCCTTAGCGACATCTTCAGTAATCTTCGGTAATAATGATTTGACAAACCATTCAGCTAAGATTTGGTCCGGGATAAAAACTTTCACTAATCTCCTTCGACGTCTCCACTCATGAATGTGATCAGAAATATACGTGGACGTCGATTGTTTTAGTGAAGTTAATAACTCCGTGCCGTTATCGTATCTGACCGGCAACTGAAAGTGAGTTAAGAACGAGGTAGCTAACTGGCTAAAGTTGTAAAAAGAGGCCCGTGGTAACTCAATGTACCACTTGGCCGCGAGACCAATGAGTGTACGCTGGAAAAGACGTAAGCGGATGGAATCATCTGAGATAGAATTCGAAGCACACCAGAGGTGGTAAGTCATCACATGATTGGACGGATCCTCTCCAGACTTACCTTCGAACTTGGGTATATCACTGGGCAACTTATTTGGCATTGGCGGCCAGAACTGAAGATATTGAATTGGATCGTTCGTTAGGCGCGTCAAGTCGGGTAAATCCAAAGTTGCAATAAACGGTAACTGCCGGTTAGGATCTCTAAAACTCTGGGTCACAATACCAGCCCCAGGAGGAGGATATCCAGGATAACTAGGAACAGGAGTCGCATTTGGGATATTATATCCTCCTGGAAAACCAGGATTAACCGGACCGTACTGGGGTTGTTGAGGTTGTTGATAAGTGTACCCAGGATACGGTTGATACTGGTAAACCGGTTGTTGGACAGCTTGCCCAGGTTGGTACTGTCCCTGGTACGGAGGTTGAACAAATTGAGGTTGAGTAGTCACAACCGTACTTATACCAGGCTGACCTACAGGCATCTGGACCGTGGTTTGAATCGTAGATCCAGACAACGGTAAAGATGTCTGAGGTGCGGTAACAGGGACAGTAGAAACTGGAGCCGTCGATACTCCAGAAGTAAGTATGGTAGATGTAGCGATAGTTGCAGCAGCCGTTTGAGATGGAGTACTAGGTGCAATTGACGGCTGAGTAACTACCGAAGCTACAGAAGTTTGAACATTTGGCTGGACAGGTTGCGGTTGCTGGGTTGGACCAGAAACTACGGGTTGTCCAGCTTGAGGAAGCATCTGTACACTTGGCTGCAACACCTGTTGACCCTGTGAGGGATCCCACACTAACATTCCAGGGTACTGACCCGTAACAGGTTGAGGGTACTGAGATCCATAACCAGATTGAGGGTAGGATTGATAATTGTAAGGTGCAGTTCCCATACTTGGAACATATGACTGACCTTGAGGTGGTTGATAACCTTGACTTGAGTATTGACCTTGAGGTTGATAACCTTGAGGTAAATACTGATACTGGGGTTGACCTTGACCTTGAGGTTGGTACCCTTGAGGTTGATAACTTTGGGGTTGATACCCTTGAGGTTGCCATCCTTGAGGTTGCCATCCTTGAGGTTGATATTGATACTGAGGTTGACTTTGGGGTACATATTGAGGCTGAGGTTGACCTTGAGGTAAGTATTGCACCATAGGTACATACTGACTTTGAGGTTGCCCCCCAGACACAATTTGTGTACCTTGAGGTTGCCCCCCAGGCGTTAACTGCGGTTGCCCCCCAGGCGGTAATTGGCCACCTTGAGGTTGGGAAACGGGAACTAAACCTGACATCATGTAAATGTCTCCTACACCCAATGGTATATTACCACTGTTTCCAGCAAATAACCCATGATCAATGGGTTGAGGAGATGCCCCCGCAAAGGTACCAGAAAGTGACTGATACCCAGTGGGAACAGAAGGACCGCCATGTAAAAAAGATTCAGGACTTTGTGTAAACACGGACGACTGACCAGACATATTTACAGGAGTATGAATACCTCCAGGTGGAAAAGGAGTACGAGGTGTGGAAAAACCGACTGAGTTGTCTAAAAAATTGGTTAACGCAAGGTACCAAGAAGTACTTCTAGGAGGACTGTAAAAGATGGATTCACGCTCCCTTAGATCAATAGTAAGTTGACCTTCAAGGTGAGAGACACCTATATCTTCTTCTGGAGCAAGTTCTTCTATAGCAATCAAACCAGAAGGTAGATTTTCGGTGATAATTCTTTCTATTCTCGGTGAATCAGGGACACTAGAAGTTGGAGTAACAGGTTCGGAAATTTCAGGTTCTTCGCCTGTTTCACTGGCAGATGAAAAACTACCAGCAAGCTCGGAAACTGTAACAGTTTCGGGATTGTAACCTGTTTCTAAACTTTGGTAATCTGGATGGACTACCAAGGAAGATTCTCCTTCTTCAGGTGAACCTACTCTACTGTCACTAGGAGGAGTTACAAGGACCTTTAACCCTTCTAAATTACCCGGGTCGTCTCGAGGAGGGGATCCCCTAAGTCTACGAGATCTTCTCAACAATTCGTCCACAGAAACAACTTCAGGAGACTGGCCCCGAAGTCTACGGGACTGTCTCGGTAATTCCACCACAATTAAAGATTTTTAACTACAACACACGAAAACAAAGTAAAAATTTCAAATCAAACCACCTAAAGTCTTCTAAAGAAGCAAACAAATTTGAAGCACACGCCTAAATAATCTAGAGCGTCAAACCACACACAAACAGTAGTCTTCCGGACCAAAAGCGCTAGTTGGTGATTAGGCCCAACCTCGCAGGATTCAGTACAGAAATGGCGGGTGGAACAGTTACCCCGGCAACCTGCTTAATGAATAGACCGGCACAAGTTCCTCCACTTTAACCGTCTCGAAGTGAAGTGAACCCCCCGGAAAATCCAAGTGAGTATAACCGACGTCTGCTCCAGGTACAGTGGGACCTTCCCTCCACCGTCACCTCGGTAGAACCCTAAAGATTATGGTCACTAAAGTTACCAATCACAACAATTACACCTGGGGGAACAGTCTAAACTCCGACAGCACGCAAGGGCAGAGTAACAAGCTCAATCCCCTTACCGGCTCCTTGACAATAATCCAAGGTTTACCGATAAGTGACCCCTGGCTCCTCGACAATGGTTAATCCGAGGTTTACCGTTTGTAATACGTACTGTCTGGCGTCGTTCCCAACGAGGGAGGAATGATCCCCTCACTGGTTCGGACACGAGCTCGTGCTTCTCCTTTAAGAGGAGCTTTCCCAGAGTATAACTGAAACAATTGGATTTAATCTACTCAAGATAAACTATCTGTTTGGTTTTGTAGTCTTGGAGAGTTAAGTACTCACCTACTCCAAGACCCTAGCCTAAGCTATGTTGGTGTTTCAGAGCCCTAGAAAAATAAAAATTACTAGATTGATTTTAATTTAAGCGTTACTTTTAAGGTTGTTTCTTAAGTCAAAAGGTGATGGAAGTGAAACCAGTGGTGTGTTGACTCGACTCGAAACCACTACAAAATGCACCTAGGATGATTTACCCACTACTTTACTTTTTCGATGAATTGCTTAACTAAAAAGTTGAGAGAATGCAATCTTTATAAAAGCAACTTCTTAATTGAAGACAATCAAAGAAACAATTCGTTTGTCTTTTCCAAGCATAAAAAACATGACTGCTCTTTACATGCACGAAAAAACTCTTTTTCTCTTTCAAAAACAAAAAGCTACTTGAAACAAGACTTTTAAAGAAGATGTTTTTGTATTTTTCTTTTAATAAAGCAAGTAAATCTAATATAACCAAAAATCAATCTTAACAACTATTAAAATCTATGAAAATGCACTCATAAGCAAACTAAAAGGTAAATTTACTCTAAGCAATCTTAACGAGGTCAAAACCAACAATGATTATTCTAAGGTGTTTTACTTGATCACAATCAAATCAAGGACTAGCTTATTGCAGAACCAAAAACTAGTCAAAACAAAACTCTAATCTTTTTGTTCTTTTGTAAAATGGAAATCAACACTTTATAAACAAGTAATTCGAAATTTGACCCAAAACAACTTAAATGGCAAGCTGCTCACACAAGGAGACTTTACGACAGGCCCGACTTCTAAGAAGGCTGACTAACCAGAGAGATCTAAGGCTGGACAACTTTCTACCGTCAAAGTCACTACAGGACCTATTGAAAAATCAAACCCTAGGCCTAAACTTCGTTGAAATCCACTAAAACACTCAAAGCTCACAAAACAAGTTCGGGTGAAAATTCTTGACAGGGTACTAAAGGATCTGGGTAGAAAACACTAAGAAAAATCAAAATCTAAAAGCAATTAAAGCAAAAAATGGAATTTTCCTAAATTTTACAGGAAGACGCAGGCAACCCGTTATAACAGGTGCGGGCCCGCTCTGTGCAAACGGCAACAGCGCGTCCAAAGACGCACTGTGCAGTACTCAGAGGGTGCGTCCTTCTGGAAAAGTTGAGAAAAACCAAATCTAACTAAATCTAAAGCTAAGCCACCCAAATACTAATTCTCACAGTCAAAAACCAGAAAATAAAAGTGATTTTCACAGAGCAAAGTTCACACAAAGGAAAAGACTCTCTCATTAATGGATTCCCCAGTGGAGTCGCCAATTTGTCGTGGCGGAAAAAGTCGTTTGTGCGGACACAACTGACCTCCCTAGGAGTCTAAACTCTCTAGCGACAAACAAGACAAAATGGAGTGATCTTTCTCTAAATATATCTTTTAACACATGAAAACTACAAGTGTTTAGGCTTACCTTATTCCAAAACGCAGTTGTTGTAGTCCGTCCTTGCCGATCCGGATGAGCTCCTCCTTCAAGTCAATTCCTGCAACCACAAACAATCAAACAATTACCAAGCACTTGCATTTCATATAATAAAACATATATTCAACATGCAGACCAAGGAACACATGAAATAACTCATTAACACAAGCTATTGAGAAAAATAAACCAGTTTGTATTAATAACGAAACAAAGAAACTCTTACAACCTGGCCTTGGTGTTGTGCAAGTTCCTCCCAGGGTCCATCAAGGGTTTTCCTCTACTTTGACAAAGCTCACCCACTTCCAAGTAGAATCAAGCAAAGACAATCTCTCCTCACAAGGTTCTAAATGGGAGTCCTAATTCCTGCAGCATTTACCCAAAGAAAATGTATAGCTCCAACCTCCCCTCCCTCTGGCTCAATGTCTTTATTTATAGTGCTGTAAAGAGGTTATTCAGGTCCACCATCAATGGGATAATCCCCCTCTTTGGGTGGGATGGCTCCCTTATTGATGGGATAAGTTCCCCCTTAATAGAGATACATGAACCAACTGGAGGCGCATCCAATTCATCAAACCGACCTCTAGAAAGTTCTAGAAGTAACCACAAGTAACTTTTTTAAGATGAAACTCGCGCATTTTGCCTTTTACAGAAGGACGCACCTGTCCCTTAACATACAGAGCGTCCAAGGATGTACCTTTTGTGAACATGGTCAGCGTCCCCGCAGGTAAGGCTAGAGAGAACCTGCGACCCCAGAGATAAACATATTTTTGACAAGACTTTCTCTCTTCTTTGAGTTTTGAGATGGATAGCAGAGGCATAAGACTTGCCTAAGAGGGTAGCATGACTGTTGATTTGAGCCATACTAACTGTAAGTGGTCATGGTGACATTTTTTAGTGTAACAGGGATGTCTGATGTCATGCAACTGGAACCAAACAAAGAAGGAAATTGAAGAGTGGTTGGATAGGAAGATTCACGAGTTCGCGATACAGGAAAGTAGAACTCTGCAAGTATCTGAAAAAAAGTGGCTGGATCACTACGTGTATACGGAAATCCACAAAATTTTCTTTACATCCTTTCCTTCTGAGCTATATGAGTGGATCGCAAAGTTAGCTGACAGCCAGGGCAGGTGTAGGCTCGACAAACCAATAGTGTGGACTCCAAAATTAGTGTGCAAACTAAAGGCATAAAAAGATAAGATCGCGCAAGTAGTGTACCATTGGCTCGACTGGATAATAGGGGAATTTATCATTGAGTTTGTGGTAGACACGACCGTGAGCTACAGAACGATGCTTTCTCAAAGGACCCCAAGGTAAGTATATTAAGTCTTTGAATACTTGGATTAAGATGCTATTATGTGAAAAGAGGGTCATGCAAATAAATTAATGTTTGGAAAAACGAAGAGCAGAAAGATCTACAAAATTAGTGAAGAGTTAAAAAATAGTCCCTTAATTTCACCTTCGCGAGAGAGCGAGGAAGAGATCACTAAGGTCTCTCCGAGAAGTGTGGTTAGTTTGATAAGGCAATGCATTCCACGGTTACCACGTCCACCCACACCACCACCCACTTCACCTCCCTCACCTCCATCTCCACCCACTCCACCTCCACCACCTCCATAGTTTAGTATGGCGAACATGATCAAACTACCAGTATTCAGAGGGGTAGGGAATGAAGATCCGGACCAATTCTGGTTTGTGGTAAGAGTAGTATGGGAAGTGCAAGGTGTCATGGATGACAATATTAAGAAGGCTACATTGGTAAGCGCGCTGCAGGATCGTGCGTTGACATGGTATATCAAGCACTCTAATGACCACCCAAACACAGGGATAGTAGAAATCCAAATCGCACTGAATAGGGAATTCAGCAGGCCAAAGTCAGAAACACAATCAATCATCGGGTTTAAAGAGATTGCAATGCTCCTGAGCGAGACTCCCTAGGATCTGGATTAGTGACTGAAGAGTATGACCCGCAAAGCCAATATAATGCTGACAGACGGATAGCATCACACATGGTTTGTGGCATCTCTAACACCGCACTTGAGGACGGCGTTGTCACAACAAAAACTATCCACCCAAGCCGAAGCATTGGAAATGGAAATGAGGTTGAATGAGACCCCGATACAAGACCCTGGGTTGGGAGTTCAACAAATCCATGCACAACCAAAGAATCTATGCCTGGAAATGCAAAGTTTAAAGCAACATTGTTATCAGGAAATCTAGTGTCTATTCAGAGCTACTAGTCCCACTAAGACGGGTAGCTATCTTAGAAACAAACAGATTAAAGTCACTTGTTTTTCCTTTACGAAAGGGAGATGAGAAAGAAGCAGAGAGTACCAACCTCAGTCTTCTGCTTGGCTCCTTGCTTGTTTCCTTTCCCCTTTGACAGAATCTCGCCATTGCTTCCTTACTTGTCCAACTTCAAAAAGCACCTGTAGATTCATAGTAGCATAATACCATCAAAGCATAGAGATCTTTCACTGTAAACAATATAGGATCAGATATATATTGACCATACAAATGCATATAACAAACACAGTATTGAGAGATACACAAGAATATGGAGGAAAACTCAAATAGCTTTATTAGTAAAAGTCATAGAAGAGAGGATTACAACCACTTGGTTTGACCCAGCGCCATCCTCCCAACTTGAAAGCCCTCTTCACCTCACACAAAGAAAGATCACCCAACAATGTCTTCAAAGAGAAACTAGCAGCACCTCTTTGCAAATTACCCAATTCCAACCTTTGGATCTCTTGGATGAGGGATCCATTTATAGATATTTGTAGGGGGGTGATTCAGCTTCTGGGATTTTGATTAGTGTCATCTCTCTGTTAGTTCCTGGTTCCACATGGAGATTTTTAGATCTCTTACTCATCCCTAGGCGAACTCAGAGAGGCAAGTGTCAAATGAGCAGTTTCTAGAAGATTATTTGGGTTTCCACCTAGCAAACTGCTTGTGCCATTTGTCTACTCTCGCTCATCGCACCCTATAGAAGGGCTTTCCAGTATGCATCACACTTTTTTCATGTGGCAGGTGAGATGCATCACACCTTTAGCACTAGGCAGTCTATATGGTCCTGCTTTGACCAGTTCTGAGTAGCTTTTCATGGAGAACTTCTAGGAGATGAAGTAATCAGCTAACCTTGCTCCTTTAGGGTATGAAACAACACTTTTAGGGACTTAGAAGCCCTTGGTTTATGGACATATGTGATTGAGGTTGCAGTGCCCAAATATGTCTATAATAGTTTCCCCCTAAAGCATGAGGTCGTAAATCTTTTGATGTCGGGTGAAATGCTTTATAATGAGGATCCGAGGTTTTTCGCACTGGAAGGTGACCTGTAATAAGATACAATACAATACATTATCTTCATAATATTTTCATGATCTAGCTGAGGTGGGAATTCCCATGCTTAGCTTGATAAATTCATTTTCATGTACATAGGACAGACAATCGTCTATGTGCAGACTGATGATTCTGGTAGAGCCATCATCCCTTAGTTTGGATGATTATCTGTGCAGAAATGATGTACATTTGATGTCTTTATTTTCCTGATCACATCGCAGTCCGGATGGATGAAACTAGATCTGGGGTCTTCAAAACTCGTTCAATCTTCGCCTGAAAGTACAAGTCGATCCATGTGAAAAAGATGTTCTGATGTCGAACATGGAAGGACATCGTCTGATTACCAACCAATGGTGTAAGTTTTTAACAGACAAGAGAGGAATCACTGATGATGATGATGACCCTCAAGGTCCTACAGTATAATTCACGTGGTGTGAATACATGAGTTGATGTTGAACACCACACAAAATCTTTCGGTCAAAGGCCATTAGTGTAAACCTGTCACTGGAAGTGAGAAACTTGCCATTGAGGCATGCAAGCTTCAAAGTACTGGAAGGGTTGTCCCTAGGTTAGCTTCTTGGATAATGAGCTGATTTCGACAAGAAGTGACCCCTCATAGGAGGGCATTAATGGATCCCACATCTATGACACAGGACAGAGCAAATGATTTGGTAGAGGTGAACATGATCTGATGATACAAGGTTCAGGATGGTGGTCATGAAAGAATGAAGCGTGAAGGTATTATAGCGGATAAGACACAAGCTGGGTAGGTGAATTCTCTGAGTGACTTCTCTTGAACATATCGGCGACACTGAAATGGATTGGTAGCATTAACCCCAAAAGTGGATGGTACAGTGGACCAATGGTGATATGACCGGTGAACAGAATAACCCAAGCCGACTCAATCATGGTGATGGAGTGAAAGTGTCATGTTCAAGAGTTACCTGCTACCAACAAAGTTTCTTCAAGGTTTCTTCCCAATTTTCCCCAGTCATTTCTGACCAGTACCTCTTTATTTTTTTCAAGCTTGAGGAGGATAACATATGCTTGTTCTATAATTTGCCCTTTGGGCAAACCCGTTGCTATGTTTTAACGAGCCTAGCAACAGTGAAACTCGCTCTTGTCTGAATGGACAAGTTTGTCGCTATTGTTTTAACGAGTTTAACGACAAGGATAACTCGATCCTTTTCAATTTTAGAGAGTCTTAAAAGAGATGGAAATAAGACTCCAATATTCCTTTTTCATAATATAATCCCTTAAGTCCAAAAATGTATAAAACAATGTGAAAGGGATGAATTTTCGATAGTTTTAACGAGCCAAACAAGACAAACACTCGATCTTTTTGTGTAATAATCCCTCAGGTCCAAAAAGATTAAAATATATAGGAGGGATAGCACTTCCAATCACTTTAACGAGCTGGAGAGGCCAATCGCTCGACAATATTTTCATATTTTACGAGTCAGATGAAAAGATCTTAAAGGAGACTCATTTTTTTTTAGGAACAAGTGATGTTTTCAGATAGCAGCTGGTTCCAGGTAAGGCTTGGAACTTTCCAATCACGGCAGTGTAAAAAGGTGGCTAATAGGATCACTCATTGCAGTTTTCCCTCAAAAGGGGTAAACAATCAAATGGAGGCGAATGATCGGCAACAATAGAGTGGAGGTGATGGTAAGAACACGACCAAGGCTAAAAAACTGATGAAAATGCATTCACAATGGTTATTTACCGGAGGTGGGTTCATTTTTTAATGAGCTTAAACTCTGGTGGAACATATGCTCATTGCTAGGTTTAATTTTTAACGAGCTTGAACTTCGCGTAAAACTACTCGTGCCAGTCATATAATAAGGATGTCTCATTGATAGGTTCATTTTTTAGGGAGCTTGCACCATTCGAAATTATGCTCCAACTCCTTTTATTATGTAAGCTAGGAATGACCAATCCTATGAGTTTAAAGGGTTAAGAACCTACAAACTAAGAAAATAAATGGTCTCTTTTCACTTTCACGCAAAACATTTGCATGCCCCTAGGTATAGCAAAGTAGAGTTTCCAAGGTTACCCCTCAATTTGCAGACAAAACACTTGTTCTATCGGGAAAGGTCTACCTTTTTAGGTTACCCTTCAATTTGCAGACAAAACATTTGTTCTATCGGGAAAGGCCTACCTTCTAATAGAGGTATCTTATTCCATCCTAATCCCATTTTCCTAAACGGACAGGTGTGTCAGACCAGTCATATATCCTCTACGGAAACCTACCCTATACCTGAAGTTTTCATGTCGAAGCAGGCCAGGGTGCATGCCCCCTGGGTTTCAGTCTTGACCACTGAATCACTCGCGCTCATCAGGTGGATGGACTGGAGATTGATGAAACATTCCTTGTGAAAAAATACCTATTAATGTTGGCATTTGACTATTAGCTATGTGTGAACCGGGGAATGAAAGCTGGTCCACGAGCTGGACCACTCTGCCTTCATGCAAAAAAGACATTACTCGAAAGAGTGAGGAGACGATGGCTCCCATGCTATAAATGTAGTCATGCCCAAGGAGTAGATTATAATCTAAAGGTCCTTGGACTACCATTACATTCGGATAAACGTTTTTCCTTCTCAAAGTTACAGGCAAACTTGGAAGGATCCCTAACAGTCGATTGGTTCCTTTATCAAAGCCTGTCAGATTTCACATCTCAGGCAAAAGCGATGGCAAACCAAGCGCTTTCCAAGCAGTTGAGGAAAGGATACTCACAGAAGCCCCTTCATCTATGATGGTACCAACCATGACCATTTTGTAAGTTTTCACTATTATTCAAAATGATACATTAGATGGTAAACGGGGTCTGCCTAGTAGATTCCAATCGAAGGAAACAACTAGGTTGCTTGGAGGTGGGACCGAATAAACGGCCAGATACAACTCCGAAGAATTTCCTTCCTATGGTAAAGGAATGGGCAAATTTCCCCCATGTTCATCAAATTTGTGTTTACGAAAAGAATTTGAACGGTGTCATTCTCATTCTCTTCAGTGACTGTATCATCCGAAGGTAAATCTTCTGAAGTCAAGATGGGGTCGACTACCATCTCGACCTGTTGACTTTGGTTCGATGTGGACTCAGAGGGTTTATCTTCAATGATAGGTGCTTTGACCGACTCCAAAGGTGGGTCAGTCAGATTTTCAACTAGCAATGGATTCGACAAGAGTTTCTTGTACCCAGGAGGGAGTCGTTGTGGTGATACAGGACGATTATCCAAGACTCTTTTAGCTTCATCCAGGAAGGGACAACGGTGGAGGGCATGATCACCTTCACACAGTCTGCAGGGAAATTTAGATTTTCCTTTTTGTCCGGTGACTTCACTTTCACTAGTTGACGGTGTACTTTCAACATGATCGTCAGAGGTTGACGACACCGGATTGTGCAAGCGGGGAGACCAGTCCCTTAGGATCTGTGGGATGTAAGGACAATCTCAATGATAGTGGTCTCCTTTGCAGATGACACATGGAGATTTAGGTTTGGACAGTGTAATGTGTGGATTTTCACTAGACGATGTACGGTTGCCCCTTTTTGTCATTGGCTCCTTCTTCTTCTTCTCCTTCCCCTTCTTCTTCTTCTCAGTTACTTGGTTTTTAGTTTTACTATATTTATGAAGTGAAGAGGAAGAAGGAGAGGGAGAGACAAATGAAGTAGAAGGTTGGGGGAAAACTCTGGTATCATCTAGTTTCTGATTCGATTGTTCGGGAATTACGGTGCTTTGAATGACAGAGGTCGAGAAAATCCATACCGGCAGGCCAATTGTCAGTCCTGGAAGGGACAATGTGGCCATATGAGGTGCACCAACATCTCCCCAAGAGGATAAAGGACTAGGACTTCCCCCAAGGGGAAATCCTTGGTTGGTGGACTCCATTTTCTCAACCTAAGACCAGCGAGGGAACAGTGACGTTATTCCGATTAAAATAAATTTTAGATGCTTTGACACAACTTGCTTTTTCAATTTTTAAGAGTCGAGAAAAAGCTAGAGATGGCTCTAGTCGCCCTCAATTTTTAATGAGCCTGAAGTGACAAGTGCTCAGATGGACCTTTTCCTTTAAGTAGTTTGAAAAGGAACAAAAGAGACTGCTCTAGAAATCTAGACAGAGGGATTACCAAACCAATTGCAAAACTGCAAAATACTTTTTACGGTATGGCAGTCAATCTTCTGAATGTTGTGTTCAGTGCATTGCGATCGATAGGGCAGCAGACACGCCTTCCTAAGGATAAAGGATATAGCCTATTGTGGTCTCCCAATATATACTCGACGGTACGTGGGAGCACAAGTCCATTCTAGCACTTATTGTCTCAAAGAGGAGGAATCACCCAACCTACGATGAAAGTGACAGTTACCAAGCTTTACGACGCTGGAATACATCTCTAGCCTAGACTTCTAGATGTTGTGCGTTAGGTTCCAAAGCATTTTAATGTTCATTAAATTTATTTTATAGTTGATCTTTCTTAAGAAGTTTTCCTTTAAGTTTCACCGCATGATGTAGATATGCAATTCCTAAAATGCAATCTAAGATGATAGACAGTGCATTTAATCTTATTTTTGCAATGAAAATCCTAGCTACTAAGGAAAGAGAAATGAAATCCTTTCAACATAAAGCATAGAGCACACACTAGATGCATTGTCCTAAATCAAAATCAACAAGTAGTCTAAATGCAAATGCATGTGCATGTATTTTTTTTCTGCTTTCTTAATGTGTGAATGACAAAAAGAATGCTAAATACAAATTTGAATTATTTCTTCTTTCAAAGCGACAATAGTAACGATTTTCTTTTCAAAAAACGACAGGAAGGCAAGATGAAACTTTATGATTTTGAATCGAAAACTACTTTCGACACTTGAAATACTTATAAATTCAGATCAAATACAAGAGTAACAGTGTAATTAACTATCAAAAAGAGAAGTATTCTTTTGTTTGACTAAAAACGACACTTGCGACACTTCCAAATCAAAAGACGACAGTTCGATTAAGCTACTATTTTGTAAAAGAGAACTATAAATGGCACACAATACATAAAAACATTCACAATTCTTTGTACAATAGAGGTTGGATGATGCAAAGAAGGGGGTTTCAATAGTGGTCTACTAATCACAGACAGCAAAACTCCTGAATAAAACTGAAGACAGTGAAGAAAAAAACAAAATCTGGAGGCAGATCTAGTCTTGTCTGATCATCGCACCTGTAACATAGGGAAATAGGGATGCATCCCACCTACTGCACACAGGAGGTGCAATGCATCCAGATTTCCTAAAGGAGAGGGTGCGATGGTCAAGGAACGAGACTTTAACTTGGTTTTTGGTCACAGTTTTCAGTTTAGTTCATGGATTTAGGCCGAGCAAATGATAGTCAGTAACTACAAAGTATAAGGCTGATCTAATGAGGTTACTCAAGCTACCTCTAGGGCACTTAGGATGTTTGCAAGTCAATTGTTCAGTTCATAAACAAACCCAGAGATTGACTAAAGAAGCGTTGATCTACTTTGCACTTGCATAGAAAATGCAGTTCGAAGGCTAGCTGGCTTAACTTTAGGCTCCGTCTGTGGTTTATGAATCAAACAAATAGAGACAAGCAATCAAACTAATCGCTCCCTAGTGGAGTCTCCATTTTGTTATCGGGAAATCTAGTGTCTATTCAGAGCTGCTAGTCCCACTAAGATGGGTAGCTATCTTAGAAACAAACAGATTAAAGTCACTTGTTTTTCCTTTATGAGAGAGATATGAGAAAGAAGCAAAGAGTACCAACCTCAGTCTTTCGCTTGGCTCCTTGCTTGTTTCCTTTCCCCTTTGACAGAATCTCGCCACTGCTTCCTTACTTGTCCAACTTCAAAGAGAACCTGTAGATTCATAGCAACATAATACCATCAAAGCATAGAGATCTTTCACTGTAAACAATATAGGATCAGATATATATTGACCATACAAATGCATATAAAAAACACAGTATTGAGAGATACACAAGAATATGGAGGAAAACTCAAACAACTTTATTAGTAAAAGTCATAGAAGAGAGGATTACAACCTCTTGGTCTGACCCAGCGCCATCCTCCCAGCTTGAAAGCCCTCTTCACCTCACACAAAGCAAGATAACCCAAAAATGTCTTCAAAGAGAAACCAGCAGCACCTCTTTACAAATTACCCAATTCCAACCTTTGGATCTCTTGGATGCGGTATCCATTTATAGATATTTGCAGGGGGGTGAGTCAGCTTCTGGGATTTTGATTAGTGTCTGTTGGGCATTGGATAATCCAGCACTCCCCGTGTGTTTCGTGACATGGACTAACCGCCTCTCGAGGATCCGTTAACTCTGGCGATGCGTCCATTTACTAACACCTGCGGGTTTTGGTGTAACGGCAATCGTGATCCCAACAAGTGGTATCAGAGCCAAAGGTCTCGAGTTCGAATCACACCCAGCTCGCGCTTGGGGGGGAGATTATTGGGCATTGGATAATCCAGCACTCCCCATGTGTTTCGTGACATGGACTAACCGCCTCTCGAGGATCCGTTAACTCTGGCGATGCGTCCGTTTACTAACACCTGCGGGTTTTGGTGTAACGGAAATCGTGATCCCAACAGTGTCATCTCTTTGTTAGTTCCTGGTTCCACATGGAGATTTTAGATCTCTTACTCATCCCTGGGCAAACTCAGAGAGGCAAGTGTCAAATGAGCAGTTTCTAGAAGATTCTCTAGGTTTCCACCTAGCAAACTACTTGTGCCATTTGTCTGCTCTCGCTCATCGCACCCTATAGAAGGTCTTTCCAGTATGCATCGCACTTTTTGCATGTGGTAGGTGAGATGCATCGCACCTTTAGCACTGGGCAGTCTGTATGGTCCTGCTTTGACCAGTTCTGAGTAGCTTTTCATGGAGAACTTCTAAGAGATGATGTAATCAACTGACCTTGCTCCTTTAGGGTATGAAACAACACTTTTAGGGTCTTAGAAGCCCTTGGTTTATGGACATATGTGATTGGGGTTACAGTGCCCAAACATGTCTATAACAAAGATAGGGCACCACGGCCAGAGGCGCGTGAGAAAGTATGGTGCATAAAATTCAAAGGCCAGGGCCATGACAAGGATCACTGTCGAGTGTTCGCAAACTACTTGGCAGGAGGAGGGCCAATGCCTTTGAGACCAGAGGCACAAGCAGGGCCGAGTGCGACAACCGCATTATGGTGCACAATGTATCAGATAGGAGGGAAACACACGATGGATAATTGTCATTCGTTGTAGAAGTATACCCAGACTCCCTAGCAGTTTTTTTGTAATTTCTGCAGGTTGGTAGGCCATGACGAGCTCACTTGTCGTAGCTATGAGCTAATGATGGATCAGACCCTAGCCTATAGGATGCAGACAGAAACGCAAGCCCTCGACCCAGCTGCGTGGATGGCATGGGCTAGATTTTAGGGGCGAGGTTGAGGATGAGGAGGAATGGGACCAGGAAGGAGCCGAAGACAGTTAATTTGTTACAATTGCGGAGGACCAGGGCACTATGCCAACGATTGCACCAACCTGACGAGTATATCCTATTCGTATTGTGCTTAGTTTGATCATGAAACAATAAATTGTCCTACGCTGATCACATAGATGCGTGAAAAAGGGGTATTCCAGCCTCCTCCGACTCAAAATATACAAATGATGAGGTCTGAACCACGCGAAGAAGACCCGAATGTGAACATGATGCTTAGAAGCGGTGTGACCATAGGAGAGGATAAGGGGAAGCAGCCAGAGGAAGATACATGGGTTCGCAAGGCTTCTGTAAAGGAACCTGAGTTTTACTTAGAACGCGCAAAGGAGACATTCATGGAAGCTAAGAAGAGCTTCACAGAGGCCTCCACTTCAGGTAGTAAGGATCAACAAGAGCCAGAATGGATCCTTCGATGCTTACTACCTTTCTAGAGACATGCATGAAACTATTGAGCGACAACAAGGCAGTTAAGGGACTACAGGATCTAATCACCAGGTGGGCAGGGGCAGGAGAACTACACGTAGTCCAAAAGTTAGGGAAGCATGCCTTGCTCACTGGAAGGAAAATGAGATTGACTGCACAAATTGGTGAGTATGAAATGGATCAGGTAATCCTAGATCTCGGTTCGGACGTGAATGTGCTACTGAAGCAAACATGAGAATGCATGGGAAATCTTGCATTACAATGGTCCCCTATTCAACTACGAATGGCAAACCAACAGAAGATTTTGCCCATGGGGAGGTTGCAAGGAGTAACAGTTGATATTAGAGGCGCGAGCACACAGACAGATTTTGAGGTAATAAATATTGTCGATTACAGCAATCCCTATCCCACATTGTTAGGAATAGACTGGACCATCGATATGAATGGAGTCATCAACCTGAAGAAGCGGAAGATGATATTCGAGAAGAAGTCACTACGTGTAGTAGTCCCGCTAGACCCCGCTGAAGGAGAGCGCTACACTGAACCAGTGTGCAATGATGAAAGTGACAATGAGCTTCATTGTATTTACCAGATAACTACACGAGACCAGGATTGGGTGAATCCAACTACAAATGGGAGGATCTCGTGGGAGCACGAAAGCTCCTGCACTTCGGATTCAAACAGAGAAGTAGAGCGCTGGCAGAATCGGTTGAACAAAGTTACAATGTTGAATTGCAACATGATGATTAGATCATTGTGTTGCATAACAATAGAGGCCCGGGAATTTCCGACATATGATGGATTGATAGTGGTGGATGAATTCTTGGGAAAATTTGAAAGCATGGTACCCAAACAATAGTGGTTCGATGCGTTAAGGTGGGCACTCCGCACAACACCCGCATGATGGTGGGGTACACATCAAGGAAATTTTGAGGACTAGTGTGAATGCAGAAGGACGATGCGCCTGCGGTTTGGAAGCCCCCAGCCTCGAATGAGAATCAGGCATCCAGGATGAAGCAGCTTGCGCACCCACCTATGTCGATGGGTACAAACATGTTCTATACAACCCACACGAACACACCCCAAACTAACGATCGAAAATCAGAACAAGACACAGCAGTAGGAAAAGCGACGCACACCACAAATGTCCCATGTAGAATCATTCAATATGGTATGCGGAATCCTGAATAGGGTTCACCGGGTGAGATGAACTGATTGGGACCTGCGTGTACCAGCGGTCTGATGGGCCTCTAGGTCCATGTACAAAAACCTGAGCGTGGCGATGATCCCGAAGCTAACGAGCAGAGTCGAGGCCATAGTTTTGGAAGGAAGGAATCCTCACGTAGTAGCTCCCACAGTTGGGACAGTACACGAGGACTAGGACGAAGGAATTATGCAGTCACGTGAGGACAAACATATCCAAATTCAGAAAGCCATCTAGTGAGGGAACCTTAAGCTTCACGAACTCAAAGATTGGGTACGACTGAAGAAAAAAAGCATGTTAATGGATGCAGAGATCCAAGAATTGGAAAATGAAATCGTGCAATCATGCCGTGTCAATAAACTAAGAATGACAGGACAAGATATGGGCAGCCATACTACTGCATTAGAATATTTCAGCGGAGAATTTGTGGCTCTGCTACCATGCTTGTGACCGCACCCTACCAAGAAAAGTAACCGAGGGAGCACACCACATAAGGAAGAACATGCGGTGCTGATTGTCGCAGGGGTAATTGAGGAGTGCCTGTGGACTAGGCTGGAAAGTGAATTGGAGCCTCGCATAGGTGGTGCGACCACCTGACTATCCGTAGGGAGCACAGTCTCAGTGCTCCAAGAAGTTGAAAGAGAACGCGGGACTATAAAATATTTCATATGGAAGCTGTGCGATAAGGAAATTTCATGCAGGATCAACATGTCACAAGGGTCGCGGCCGCACCGACGGGGTTGCGCTGCTACGTAGATAAGCTGGGAAGTGACCATTGGTGTCACTGTTCATGACAAGATGTTGAATTTAAGGCAAAGAGGAGCAGGCGGTGGGTGATTAAGACACGAATTAAGAGCTAGATTTGAGACGATCTGCCACCAAGAAGGCATTAATGACTCAGAAGGGGAAGGCCAAATTCAAATTCAAAAGATGCTATAAAACCCCCAGGGCTAGCCAT
Organism: Pinus tabuliformis; assembly: GCA_031772625.1. Classification (NCBI taxonomy): domain Eukaryota; kingdom Viridiplantae; phylum Streptophyta; class Pinopsida; order Pinales; family Pinaceae; genus Pinus; species Pinus tabuliformis. The sequence continues at coordinate 1,951,340,203 of CM062816.1, forward strand.
GAGAGAACACTTGGTTTTTTGAGAATTGAGTAATTACAGAGTATTAAGCGCCATGTAATCTTACCACCTTTGACTATAGACACGATGACTGCTGCTAGAACAAGAGTGTGATTCGCCGAAGATACCACGGAGCTCCATATGACCCATGAGGAGCCTGGGGAGGCAGCAATTGCACCAAAAGTTCCAAAATCACCATGAACGCCGTGGCTATAGAAAGATAAGAAAACTATGGGGCCAGTACATGTATCCCCAAGAAACCCACAGTTTGGCAAATTGTCAGTGGCAGAAAAGGGAAAAACCGTCACTGTTGAAATAGACGAGGAGGAGGAAGACTTGGAAGCTCTGATCGCTCAAATTGAGGTGTAAGATGATGAGGCATAGGATGCCTCGCCAATGCCTTCCGCAACAAATTTACCTATGTACATCCCCCCCTGGAAAGGGAAAGCCAAGATACCGAAGGATCTGGAGGACATGAAGAGTGTGCTCCAGACCCCGCTCCTCCCTAATGGTATAATGTTTGAAGGTCCGCCCTTGGGATGAATAACGACCATGAAGTTCAAGGATTGGGACCTCACGGACAGCGAGAAGTTCCCACACCTAGACCCGATTTTCGGGGCTTCAACATGTTCCAATTCCTCATCAGAATCTAATGTACAAGAAATTTTATAGTCCCATGCAATTCATCCATCAGCTGTTGGATTAACCCAATCTTGGTCTCACGCTGTTATTTTATAGATTTGGTCCAAATCATCATCACTCTCCTCATAGTCGTGGACTAGTTCAGTATAGTGCGGTCCTTTTGTAGGGTCCAAAGGTACTACTATGCGAAGCGATTTCCTTTCAAATGACATCGTCTGCTTCTTCAAATTGATTACCCCATTCATGTTGATAACCCAATCATTTCCCAAGAGCGTGAGGTATGGATTGCTATCATCAACAATCTTTATCACTTCAAAATCAGCCAACATGCTTGCACCTTCTATATCTACAATCACTCCATGCAATCTCTCCATAGGGATAATCTTCTATTGGTTTTCAATTCTCAATTGAATCAAAGACCACTGCAGCGCAGGTCTCCCCATTCTTTCCCATGTCTATTTAGGCAAAAACATTCACATTCGACCCCAGATCCTAAACAACTTGATCCATCTCATACTCTCCTATTTGTGAGATAAGCCTCATCTTGTGCCCTGTTATTATCTTTTGTTTGCCTATATTTCTAACTGTGCGGTGTCCTTCAGGAGCACCTTCCTTACCAACACACTTATTTATCATTTCTTGAATCCCTTCACCACCTTGCTATCACACAGCAGCTTCATACAAGTCTCAAAGAAACTGGTAAGCATGGAGGGGTCAACTTCTTCAAATATCTTGTCCAGACTTCCTCAAGTAGAGGCCTCAATGAAGCTTTTCTTTGCTTCCATGAACATTTCCTTTGCACGCTCCAAATCAAACCCAACCTCCTTTTCTGGAGCCTTGCGAACCCACTCACTTTCTTCAGGTTGATTTCCCTTATCATCACTAGTCATCATTCTGCTTCGCAACACAATATTCACATTGGGATCCTCTTTGTAGGGCTAAGCCCTCATCATTTATAGATTCTGGGTAGGTTTCTGAGGTTGCGCCTCCTTCTCCTGCATCTTAGCGATCAATATAGAGCATTCTTATATCACGTGGTCAAACTAAGTCTAGTACAAGCATGATGGGTGCATCTGGCTCATAAGCTCCAGCGCGTAGTGCCCTGGCACTATGCAATTGTAGTAAATAATTTGTCCTCAACCCCTACCAGGTCCTCCTCCATCTCAGCCTCGTCTATGCCCCTGATATCCTCTACATGCTCCCCAACTGCCTTGATCCGAAGGCCAATTTTCTGTTTGCATTCGATATGTAGGTGTTCTCTCCATCATCAATTCATAGCTACGACACTTATGCTCATTATGGCCCATCGATTTACAGAAATTGCAGAATAATTGTTGCAGAATTTGTACAAATTTCTATAGCAAATGATGATTGTCCGTTACACTTTTTCCAGCTACCTGACAGATAGCGCACCACAGCGCGGGCCCTGCACTTGGTCCCATGGTAGCCTCCTGTCTTAGGGGCATTGGCCCTCCCCTTGTAATATAATTTTCAAAAACAAGGCAATGGTCTTTATCATGCCCCTGGCTTTTACATTTTAAGCACCAAACTTCCTCATGCACCTCCAACCGAGCGACACTTTCCTTCTTCAAGCTCTACAACTCCAAGCATAGGTTCTACAACTCCACATGAATGTACTGAACTCCCAAAGAAGCGTCCTGGATAGGTGTTTCATGTAATCTCATCGCGATCTCCAGTGCTTCCACCTGAGCCCCTATATTTTTATACGATAAAGCAACCCTTTGGTGGTGCAGGGGCGAAGCTACCGTACAAATTTTAAAACACATAAAACAAACAATGCGAGAGCATAACACATAAAATACATATACACAGAGATTTTCCCCTAGATCCCAAAACCGAGACTACCAGCTTGATTTTTCATTATTTTCCTTTCAATGTTATAATACATACTTATACATGCCGAAGCATTCAATACCATGGACCAAAAACCATCACGTCCAAAACCATGGACGAAAAACCATCACGTCCAAAAACATGTGCGAAAATCATGCACAAAACCATAGGTGGGTCCACCCAACCTAACATAGGTTCGAAAACCAAAATTTTCCAGGGTGCTGCTCCAAACCCCATAGAGTGGGGTTACCTACACCCCTCAAGCCCCATGTGACCCCTCCGCTATGCAATCGGCGCAACGAAGGGGGGGCTTCGCCCCCCTTCTGACCCTCGGGTTAACTACATGGGCTAGTCATGGAAAGAATATAACACAACCCAACATTCTCCCACTTGTTGTTTTCTTTCCACAGGGGGCCACAAGAGAGATTAGTCATTTATCTAGCCCTACAATGCCCATTATTTCTCTACACCAAGAGAACTTCTTAGAGTTCACAGATTTTTTCAATGCATCTGCAGTATTCTTCAAAGTGTCCACCTTTACCAACAACACATTTTTGTCTTCTATCATATCCCTCACAAAGTGATACTGAACATCAATCTGCTTTTTCTTTAAATGATATGCAAGGTTCTTTGCCAAGAAAATTTCACTTTGGCTATCATAGTCTATCCTTATAGCTCCTTGTACTAACCCCATCCTTGAACACAATCTCTGCAACCAAACTGCTTCCTTGTTTGCATGAGTGGCTGCCATGTATTTTGCCTCTGTAGTTGATAGTGCCACTATAGATTGTTTCTTACTCATCCAACTAACTGCACCTCCAAATAGGTTAAACACATACCCACTTGTAGATCTTCTCTGATCCAGATCTCCAACCCAGTCTGCATCAACAAAGCCACGAATATCCAACACTCTATCCAATACTGGTCTTCCTTGGTAGCACAATCCATAATCACTAGTGCCACGCAAATACCTAAAAACCCACTTCACTGTTGTCCAATGCTCCTTTCTTGGTTTTGACATAAACTTGCTTAATACTCCCACTGCATGTGCAATGTCTGGTCTAGTACAGACCATTGCATACATCAGGCTATCGATTACACTTGCATATGGAACATGGGACATGTCCTCTTCCTCTTCTTGTGTCTTGGGACATTGTTTAGTAGATAACTTTACACCTACAGGAATAGGAACCTTCACCGGTTTACTATCCTGCATATTAAATCTCTGCAATATTGTCTCAACATACTTCCTCTGGTTTAACCAGAGCTTCCTCTTTGCCCAATCTCTTTTAATTTCCATGCCCAAAATATAGTTTGTAGCACCAAGATCTTTCATGTCGAATTTGGAGGACAATTGGGTATTCAAATCCTGGATAATTTCTTTGTCATTTCCAACCAGAAACATATCATCCACATACAAGACCAAATAAATAACACAGTCACCAATTAATTTAAAATACACACAGTGATCTGCTTTGCTTCTAGTGAATCCAAGTCCCCATATAAATGTATCAAATTTCTGATACCACATCCTTGATGACTGTTTTAAACCATACAGAGACTTCTTTAACTTGCATACCAGTTCTTTCTTACCCTTCACTGCAAAGCCTTTAGGTTGCTTCATGTAGATTTCCTCTTCTAGATCCCCGTGAAGAAATGTTGTCTTCACATCCATATGTTATACCTCAAAATCAAAAGCAGCAACAACAGATAAAAGTAATCTAATAGAAGTTAACTTGACAACAGGAGAAAAAATATCACCAAAATCAATTCTCGGCACCTGGGAATAACCTTTTGCTACCAACCGACCTTTGTATTTCTCCACCTTTCCTTCTGCATTTGTCTTCTTCTTGAAAACCCATTTGCTGCCAATGGGTTTCCTTCCAGCCAACAACTCCACCAGATCCCAAGCCTCATTTTTGTGCAAAGATGCCATTTCATCAACCATGGCCTCTTTCTAGAGTTTTTCATCCTCTAAATCTACTACTTCCTTCACAGTTCTGGGATCATCATCAGTAATAGATAAAGCAAAATTTGAACAAAAAGCAGATGGACTATACCTTCCTAGCTGACTTCTTTCTCGAACTGATCTTCTCACACCTGTATTTTGTGGCTCTTCATCTTCTGATTCCTCCTCTGCTGTAGAGTCTGATTCTTCCTCCTTTAGCTCAAACTCTATCTTCTCATATTCCTTTAGTTGGACTTCATGTTTAATAACATCTTTCACCTCTCTGAACACCACATCTCGGCTATACACAACCTTCCTTATTACTAGGTTCCAAAGCTTATAACTCTTTAAACCATCCTTATACCTAATAAAGATGCACTTTTCAGATTTACTATCCAACTTAGTTCGTTTCTCCTTTGGAACATGTACATATGCATCACATCCAAATACCCTCAGATGTGAAAGAGAGGGTTTCTTAAAAGTCCATACTTCTTGTGGAGTTTTATCCTCCAATGTTGATGAAGGTGATCTGTTGACCAGGTAACATGCTGTCTCGACCGCCTCTACCCAAAATTCCTGTCCTAACCCGGCACCACTGAGCATGCTTCTTGCCCTTTCCATCAATGTCTTGTTCATTCTTTCTGCAACTCCATTTTGTTGAGGTGTATATGGAGTAGTCTTCTGCTGTGCTATACCACACTTAGTACAGAATTATTCAAATTCTTTACTGCAAAACTCTCCACCGTTATCTATCCTCAGCACCTTTATCTTCTTCTCTGTCTAGTTTTCCACAAAAACCTTGAATTCTTTAAACCTGTCAAAGACTTCAGATTTCTTCTTAAGGAAATATATCCATGTATTCCTTGAGAAGTCATCTATAAATGATACGTAGTACATAGACTTACCCAGTGATGGAACCTTCACAGGTCCAAACACATCACTATGCACAAGCTCTAATATATGTTTCGCCCTCTTACCACCAGAGCGGAAACTCACCTGATTCTGCTTCCCATATACACAATTTTTACTCATAACTTCTACCATACCTTTACCATGAAGCATTCGAAGGCCCTTCTCTCCAATATGTCCAAGCCTTTGATGCCACAACATGGTCTTCTCTCCAGAGACCACTAGATTTTCTGCTCCACTTTCAAGAACCACAAAACTATTGTACCCATCAACAATAGTGCTACCTTGCAACTTGTATAGAATTCCAATTCAAACTCCCTACATCAATACCAGTACTCCCCGAACCATCTTTCCAGTATCCTTCTCGAACACTGTTTTTACAGCTGCATCATCCAACTTGCTTACATAAATCAAATTTCTCGCTAATGCAGGAATATACAGAACACCCGAAAGTGTTCTAACCCTTCCACCTTGCAACTTCAACTTTACTTTTCCGCAACCAATGATTATAGCCTTGTTATCATCCCCTAAGAAGACATCACCACCATCGTATTTCTCATACTCGCAGAACCACTCTCTATGGGGAGCGAAGTGAAAGGATGCACCTGAGTCAATCAACCATGCCTCATGATCTACATGTGTACTTGAAGAAGCCAAGTACACATCCCCACCTTCATCTGAGGTGGTTTTCGCCTTTGTATAAGGAGCATCATCAGATCCCTTTCCTTTATCAGGAGCTTTAGATTTACAGTCCCTTTTGTAGTGCCCTTCCTTTCTGCATTTCCATCACACCACATTTACAGGTTTTCCTAGAGATTTAGATCTCCCTCTAGTTTTAGATCTCCCACTCAATGACTTATTTTTGTTTCTGTTCTGGGACCGTCCTCATACAGAAAAGGCATCACCATTCTGGCTCTCCATATTTTTTCGTCTCATCTCCTCCGTCAACAAGGATGAGACTATTTCATCAAACTGCAAGGCAATTGCATTGCTACCTATTGCAATAACCAGACTATCCCACGAATCTGGTAGAGAACACAACAAACTAATTCACTTATCTTCATCTGAAATTTTAATATCAACAGATGCTAATTGACTTACCACAGTATTAAATGTGTTCAGATGCTCTGTCACCGAGTCTCCATCTTTCATCCTTAGGTTACACACCTTTTTCTGCAGGAACAGTTTATTCACCAGAGACTTAGATTGGTACAAAGTCCCTAAATTGTCCCACAAAGCCTTCGCCGTAGCTTCCCCTGATACATTCAACAATACTGAATCTGAGACACATAATCATATTGTGCTCTTTGCCTTTCGATCCAACTTCTTCCATTCTTCATCGGACACTCCCATTGGTTTAGTACCTGGATCTAACGCGATCCACTAATCTTTATCCACCAACAGATCCTCCATCTTGATTTTCCACAACTCAAAACTCTGACCATTAAATTTCTCGATCTCTATCTTTCCACTACTCGCCATCTTCTTTCACCACCAGAATCGATCTCGCAGATCTCCCACTGAACAGGGTCTACCACAGGCCCGAGAAAAACCCCTCAGCAACAAAGGCATCCCCCTGAAGCCAAAAACAGCTCTGATACCAAATGTAGGTTTTAACCCCATATAGAAATTACCTGCATACGAATTCTAAAACACATAAAATAAACAATGCGAGAGCATAACACATATACATAGAGATTTTCCCCTGGATCCCAAAATCAGGACTACCAACTTGATTTTCATTATGTTCCTTTCAACATTATAATACATATTTATACATGCTGAAGCATCCAATACCATGGACCAAAAACCATCACGTCCAAAACCATGGACCGAAAACCATCGTGTCCAAAAACATGTGCGAAAATCATGCACAAAACCATAGGTGGGTCCGCCTAACCTAACATAGGCTCCAAAACCAAAATTTTCCAGGGCACTGCCCTGGACCCCATAGATTGGGGTTACGTGCATCCCTCAAGCCCCTTTTGACCCCTCTACTACGCAATCGGCGCAACGAGGGGGGCTCCGCCCCTCTTCTAACCCCCGGATTAACTACATGGGCTAGTCATGGAAAGAATATAACACAACCCAACATGGTGGTGTAGGAGCGAAGCTACAAACCATTCACGGTGCTGACTATCCATGAGACTCATTTTAGCTTCGCGGATCTGGCACTTCAGTCTTTGATCCAGCTCCCAAGGTGTTTCGTGAGGCCTCATCATGATATCCTTGAATCCAACTATTGATTCTGATTCAGACTTGGGCCTACTGAATTCCTTATTCAGAGCAGTCTGAGAGTCCACTAACGATGCCAATGGGTTATCGGTGTAGTACTTAATATACCATGTCAATGCACGATCTTGTAGAGCAATAAACAACTGCACCTTCTTTATATGGTCGTCTATAATATTCTATGTCATCCACACAACCTTCACTACAAACTAAAACTGATTTGGGTCCTCACTCCTGAAGCCCTTGAAAATAGGCAACTTCATGGTATTCAGCATATCGAACAGTGGCGGAGATGGTGGTGGTGTGGGTGAAGGTGTATGTTGTGGAGGTGAAGGCAGGGGTGGTGTGGGCAGATGAGGTATTCATAGAAAACCCTGCTTTATCAACTGTACAGTGCTTCACAATGAGGCTTGTACTGCTCCATCGTCATCACTCAAAGGAGGCTCTATCAATGGATTGTATTCAGGACCTACTCTTTCCTTATTTCTAAAGATTCATCCACTTCGCATAGATCCAAACATCAAGGAAGTGGCATAACCTGCTTTTCACACAAGAGAATTTTAATCCAAGTATTCAAAGATTCCAAATACTTATCTCCTGGTCCTTTGAAAAAACATATCTCTTCTTCATTGTAGTTGACTAAGGTATCAACCGCGAATTTTGTCACAAATCCCCTATGATGCAATCAATCCAGTGATCGACAGTGCGTGGGATCTTATCTTCAGAAGCTTCCAACCTTCGCACTAGCTCCAGGGTCCACACTATTGGACCGTCAAGGCTCCACCTTCCTTGGTCGTCTTCCAATTTAGCGATCCACTCATACAGCTTGATCAGGAAGGTGCAGAAGAACATTCAATGTATTTCTGTGTATAGATACCTTTCCAACCACTATTCTTTTGTCAGGCACGGATTTATGTTCTCTTCCGTTGCAAATTCATGGATCTTTCTATCCAACTACTTCTCAATTTCTTTCTTTGTTGGATTCTAGTGATGTGACATCACACATCTCTTTATGCAGATTTCAGTCCTAGAAACGAAACCATTTGTTGGCTTTTTGGGTCCTAACCCAGGTTCAAAGTTAGTTGCACCAAACAAATCCTTACACTATTGGCCCTTTTGGCATCAATCCACGGAGAACGGATTGAAGTCTAACCCAAAGAAGTATGGGGGGATGCTGGAACCAAGTTTCCACACCCAGAGATCAGCGTGATGTCGTCTTATGCCTAAATCTACCTCCACGCAGATTGATAAGCCTTTATGGCTTATCGATATAAGTCCCTTTAATCAACCTCTAGACCTCCGAGAAGGTCTACTATTGTCTTTCGCGGACCTTGAACAGACTAATTTGCTACTTACACACCTCGAAGATTACTCTTAACCCAGTAATTACTCAGATCAGCTTAACTATTTGATAATTTCAATGGACAACAAGGTAAGTTTCGCATAAATAGTTAACATGAATTGTGTCCATATAACAGTATAAATCGTGTAAAGTCACGCATCAATACATGATTATTTTATAAACCCATCATTCATCACAACATAAAGCATATTCATATAAAACAAAAGTAAAGAGAAAAACATGGATATTTCTACAACAATCTTCTTTATTAATATGCAATTCAACTTATAGACTCAAGACTTCCCTTCGCACTCAGCTGTGGACTCTACTCTAGGCCTCTGTGCACACAACTGCAAAGCCTTTCTTCCTAATCTTCTGTGTTAATTCTCAAGACTTCTCCCATAGACAAACTTCATTACTTTTCTCTGCCTTAGACATCCTATGACACACCTATTTCTACAATCCCATGGTCCGCAGACCATGGGTAGATCGTCGAAAAGCCGACTCAACTTACATAAAGAAAGGTAAAACCCTTTATGATTCTTTAACTAACTATGTGCTCCGCGACCACAATTTGCAAAGACTTTACATATTTATACAACAAAACTTGGGCTTTTTCCTCAAAATTGATCCTAGGGGACCCCATACCAACAAGGGATGTTGAAATGAGTGTAGAAGGGTGGTAGGGAATGGTAGATGAGAGATGTTTCCTATGAGTATGGTTCCTCTTTCCCTCCTCTCTCTCTCTTATGTTTGTTTTTTTTCTCTCTTTTTCTAATCTATGTTTTTTGAATTGATTTCTTTGATGGATGCAGGGGTAACATGGTGATGAAAGGAATGGCTATGATGTGGTGGAGTAAATGGTTTTTCATCCAGACATAGGCTTGTATCATCCCCTTGCTTTTGGATTACCTTTCTTGTGATTTTCAAGGTCACTGTAATTCCTACAGGAAACTCCTGTAGGATTACAGGGAATCCTGTAGAAAACACAGAGTTTGTGTAGGATGAGCTAGAGGGGTTTATAAGTGGAAGAATAGGTGAATAGTGGAAGATATGAGATGGGTGGATTAAAACATGGCTCTTGTAGGTATTTTTATCCTTCTTATGTTGTGCTCATCCTCCTCGTGCTGAACTGCAAATTAGAATTTCAATATTTTGTATCTTTTCTCTTTGTTCTCTTTTTTCTTTTGTAAAATAACTAGTCTGCCTCCAAGGAGGTTTTCATCCTAGTTTCCTACCCTAGGTGCCTCAAAAGAGGTTTTCACCCAGAGATATATTTTTTTTCCTCTTTTTTTTTTTAAACACCCTTGGTCTACCTCAAGACGTTTTCAACCCAATAGTGGGACTCAGGTGCCTCATGGAGGTTTTCACCCGTCTCTTTATTTTTTTCTTTTTCCTTATTTTTGTTTTTTTTTCCTTTTTCTTCTTCAAGGATTTGGTTGGGTGGAAGCTGAGACTTGCTTCACCACCATCAATGTCTTGTTGATGCTATTGATGAATTATTGCTTTGACAAGGGCTTCTTATAGATCTTTAATCTTTATGCATTGACAAGCACAGGGATAGCCTTTGCATCAATGGTTCTTATCTGAACAACACCATTATCATGACACTTTTCTATTACACAAGGCCCTAACCATCTAGTCCTTAACTTACCTTTAAAATCCTTGTACCGGGAATCACACAACAAAGCCCAGCCACCTTCTTGAAGCTTTTTATCTTTTATATTCTTGCCATGCCAAATTTTCTTTTGAACTTGAGTCACCTCTATGTGGAGGAGGGCATGCATCCTAAATTCATCTAACCCATTCAACTGGAGAAATCTTTCTTGTTATTCCCTGGTGATATCCAGATCCAGTTGTGCTGCCCTACTTAATGTGTTGTATTCAAATTCAATGGACAATAGGGCTTTCTTCCTGTATACCATATCATAATGGGTGAATCCAATGGTGGTCTTCTAGGTGGTATTGTAGGCCTAGGTGGCCTCAACTAATATGTATGACCAATACTTTCTGTTGTTGCTAATTACCTTGGTCAGAATGCCTTCCAATTCTCTGTTGGTTACCTCCACTTGCCCATTAGCCTTTGGGTGGTAAGGAGTGTATGTTTTGTGCTTGATCTTGTGTTGTCTTAACAAATTCTCAATCATGTGAGATGTAAATTGACTGCCTTGATCAATGACCAATTCTCTAAGGTACCAAAACTTATACAACACATTTTCCCTTAAGAATTCAACCACCTTTTCTTCTATTGCTACTTTGATGGCTTTGGCTTTAGCCCACTTGGTTAAGTAGTCAGTGCACATAATGATGTACTGCTTCTGTTTGGATGGAGGATCAATGGGTCCAATCAAATCCATGCCCCACTTGTCAAATGAATGGAAGTCACTTGAGGTTGTAGAGGAATCTCATCCCTTGGGGTAGGTTTCCCCATCCTTTGCAACCAATCACACTGACTGGTATACCTCCTCACATATTGGTGAAGAATGGGCCAGTAATAACTAGCTTGCAATACCTTAAATGTTGTTCTTTTGGCTACAATGTGACCTCCACAAGGTTAGTCGTGACAGGCCAGGAGGATGTCGAAGACTTCCTCCTCCCTGGCACATCTTCTTAGAATCTGATCCGGACCCAGCTTGAAGATATTGGCCCCAATCCAAGTGAATGGGGTGACCATTCTTATGATCTTGCTTTTTTCTTTGGAGGAAAAGTTTGGTGGAAACTGTGTAGACACCAAGTAGTTTGCTATGTCAGAAAACCATGGAGAGGGAACTGAAATGGTGAATAAATGTTCATCTGGTAATTGATCATCAACCATTCCTTCCTCCCCTATAAATAAAGTCAATCTGGATAAAAGAAAATATGCAACAGCATTCTCCTTTCCAGGCTTATCAATAATAGTTAAATCAAACTGTTGCAATAAAAGTAACCATCTGATAATCTAGGCATTTACATCAGGTTTATTCATCACATATTTAATTGCAGCATGGTCAGTATGTAAAAATGTTTGGTAACCAGTAATGTAATGCCTAAATTTTTTCAATGAATGCATAATAGCTAGGAGCTCTTTTTCAGTCACTGTGTAGTTTAGCTTAGCTTTCGACAGATTCTTACTAATGAAGTAAATGGAATAAGGTAGCTTGTCAACTATCTAGCCTAGAGCTACTCCTATAGATTTATGAGAGGCATCATCATGTATATGAAAAGGAAGAGCCCAATTTGAGCCTCGGAGAATAGGTACAATATTCAACATGTCCTTTAGGGTGTCCAAGGCTTCTTGATAGCTTTCTGACCATAAAAGTTCTGAGTCTTTGGCCAATAACCCTAATAAAGGAGAGCATAACTTGATGAAATCTTTTATAAATCTCCTATGGTATCCGGTAAACCTGAAAAAACTTCTGACATCCCTCTTTTTTTGTGGAGTCGGGGCCTTTTTGATGATGGCTATCTTATTTGGGTCTACCTGCAGTCCTTCCTAGGATATTGAGTGACCTAAAACAGTCCCTGTAGTCATCAAGAACTCACATTTTTTGAGACTAAGGGATAAGTTCCTTTTAATGCATTTATTCAACACCTTACCTAGGTTAGAGAGAGCCTCTTAGAAATCACACCCATATGGTGTAAATTCATCCATATAAATTTCTACTGCATCATGGACTAACTCGGAAAAGATACTTAGGACTGCCCTCTGGAAAGTAGTAGGGGCATTGCATAAACCAAAACGAAGGACCCTATAAGCGAAAGTTCTCCAAGGACAGGTGAAGGTGGTTTTATCCTGGTCCTCTGGACTGATCTGAATTTGATTATACCCATTGAACCCATCTAAGAAAGAGAAAACATTCTTCCCTGCCAGAACATCTAACACTTGGTCAATGAAATGTAGAGGGAAATGGTCCTTCTTTGTTTCTTTGTTTAACTCTCTGTAATCAACACAAATCCTCCACTTTCCATTTTTATTTGGAACCAACACCAAAGGACACACCCACTCATTGTCTGAGATAAGGTAAATGAATCCTGCATCCAACAGCTTTTGCAACTCTTCTTTGACTATATCCTTGAGAGTTGGATTCATTCTCCTTTGGGGTTGTCGGACTAGTTTGCAACCTTCTTTGATATAAATGTGGTGAGTACACACCGAGGGGTGCACTCCCTTCATCTCTTTTTAATTCCAAGCAAAGGCATCCAAATGCTCTCTTAGCATATTACATAACTCTTCTTCCTGGTGTATAGAAAGAGGGGTTGATTTTCAGTGTTCTTTCAGGGTTGAATTCTATTGTCTTGACAAGAGTATGGTTTGAATCAACTAAGCATAGATCATTCCAATGGTTGTTTTTGGTTTCCTTCACTACTTCCTCTATAGACAAGGTGTTGGGAGTTGGATTTTGGAGGATGTGTTCAATCAAATCACCTTCATTAGGTTGTCCTCCTCCCATGGTAGTTTCTAGGGTATAGAGTTGGGCAGAGTAGACTTCATCTTCTTCCTCCTCTTCTAGCCACAAAGGTAAATCATGTTCTAAATATGGCTAAGAAGGGGGGTACAAAATCAACTTCTTGGATAGATGTCCATCTTTTATAGTCATGTTTCTAGCTCTAGAGATGATGTAGGCATCAGCAGTGGCTAACCAAGGCCTCCCAAGTATGAGAGGATAACCATTAAATTTGATCTTATGCTAGAGAACTAAGAAGTCTACAAGGTATTCCAAGGATTCAATGGATACCATCACATCCTCAACAATCCCCTCAAGGGCTACTGTGGATCGGTCTATAAGCTGCAAGACTATCATGGTCTTTCTTAATGAAACCTAGAGATTCAGCTTGAGCATGGTGTCCTTGGTCATTACATTAATGGCAGCCCCAAGATCAATCAAGATATATGGGAAAATGGTGCCATTAATGTGTAAATCTACTACAAGGCTTCTAGGGTCTAAATACTTTGGGTAAATTACTTGCCCCAGCATTAAGTAGGACAATTGTCCAATGACATTAATGGTAGGGGTGTCTCTTTTTCGCCTCCCTAAACTTCTCTTTAATCAGTTTGTTGTAAATAGGTGCATCCTTAATGGCTTGGAGAAGTGGGATTTTGACACATAGATTTTTCAATTCACCTAGAAATTCATTCTCTTCTGGGGTAGGCTGGACTAGATGAGTTAATCTTTAGGAAAGGGTGGTGGATTCAGTCTAGGCATACTTTCCTCTCTTTCTTCCTCACTCTCCTTAGGTGGATATGGAGGTTGGTTATCCGGGAGCACTCTCCCAAATCTAAGGTTGATCTCCTGAATTTCCACAGTGTAAGTAGGGTAGGATGTCTCTCCACTGTAGACCTATTGTGCCTATCTATTGTTCAGGTTCGGGTTTGGTTGGGTAGGCATTTGAGGTTGTTTAGGTGGAGCAAGGTCTAAAAGTTGTGGTTGAGTAGGAGGTGAAGGCAATAAAGCTGGAGCATTGTTGTATGGGGACTTCCACCCCTGAGGTGGTGCATTCCACTGAGGTTGTGGAGGTGTATATGGATAAAATGGCTAGTTGGTTAGTTGGGAATGGTACTGGCGTGAAAAATACTAGGGAGAAGGTGTAGACCAGGAGGGATGAGTAGCAGGCCCCTAAGAGGGAATAGATGTGTTCTGGTTAGGGTCGTAGTATGCATAGGATGACCCTTGCATGCCCTGGTGGTATGGTAAAGGCCCATGAGGCCTTCTTTGATTTATGTAGCAAAGTTGTTCAGTCACCCCTTCAGTGTCCTGATACAAAGATTTTAGTCCAAGTAGAGAAGGGCACTTTTTTGTGGAGTGGTTTTCTTCACAGACCAAAAATATTTCTATTAGGTTTAATGGGCATTCATTCCCAGGGTGCCTCCTTGTGAATCTTGGGCAGAAGATGGCTAATGCTCTCTCTGATTCCTCCTACTTCTTCTTGATTTTTATAATTTTGATCTGTAGGGAAAGGGTTTGCAACATTTCACTCTTAAAATCTTCCAACATGTTTCCAATTTCACTTTTTATAGATGTGTTGGAAGAGGATGAGTTGGCCACTATTTGACTACCCCTACCCTTTTTCCTAACTACCCTAGAATGGTTCTTAAAGATGGTCTTGATATCTTCATATGGTAGGTGGTAAATGTCCCCTCCTCAGAGAAGGTTTAGGGTATCTAGGAGATCTTCTCTAATCCCCCTGAGTGGGACTAGCTTAAGTGACCCAGGATCAAGTGTGCACTTGGCCCTTTTATAGCTAAGCTAGAATCTTTCCTCATAATCCTTTAAGGACTCATCATGCCCCAAGGTCATTCTAAAAATTTCCTCTTTAGTGTCTTTGGACCTAAAGTAGTCCCTATACTTGTTGTTGAAATCTTGCTACATCTGAGCATAGGTGGTGACACTATCCCCAGGTAAACCCATGAACCAGCACAGAGTTGCATCCTTGAGATTAGATGGGAATAATTTCAACTTCTGATCATTAGCAGTATAGTCATAAGTTCTATGTATGACAGCAAATTCAAACAAGAATGTATCTGGATCTTCTGAGGTCAAGCCATGGAAGTGAGGAAGAGCATAGGGACTTATGTTATTCATCTTAGCATCCCCATTGGTTTCTCTTATGGGAAAATCACCCTCAATTCTTTCTCTATCTCCCCTTTCATTTCTATTTTCAGCCATTAGGTCATTTGGAATGGGTTCTTCTTCTTCTTCCCCTATAGGCTCTTCCAAAATCTCAAGTTGCTTACCTAAGGGGTGGGGCTATTTGGTAGAAATTTTCCTAAGTTATCCCTATTCATACGAGGCATGAAAGAAGTGTTTTGTTTTTCTTCAATATTTAAGACTAACTGCAGAATAGAAAAGAAAACTGAATTGAAACTAATTGTTGAATGAAATCACTTGCAGAATGGAAAGGAAATAAAACCAACTTACAACTCTCTTGTAGAAATAAAAATAATAGCAGAATGAAAGAGATAAGAAATGGAATAAATAAAGAAGAAATCACATCTACTCAGACACCTCCCCGGCAATGGAGACAAAAAGTGATGAGCACTAGTATTGCAAAAAGAATGCTACAATTCCTGGGGCTACCAACTTTACTTCACGAACCCGGGGTTTGTACAAACTTGGAGGTGACAGTGATGTATACACAAATAGATTAAATGGGTTCACCCTTTTATCACTGCTAAGCTGGGTGACAAACCACTAGGGTTTCTCAAACCAACCTTCTATTGATTTATAAGAAGTTTGATTACTAATTGAGAAAGGAGAATTTTACCCTAATTGAGAGAATTGAAATGATGCCTACTACAGTAAAGAAATACTAAAATAGGTGCTTAAAACATACCACTCATCTAGCTATTTGTTAAGATACCTTGCTTCATAAGAGTTCTAAGTTAACACATGTGAAACCATAACTAACCTAAGCATGCAATATGATCTAAACAAACACTTAACTGTTGTGCATATGAATAATCATAACAACCTTTTTCTTTTTGTCTTTTTGTAAAAACATGAATGCTAATTCTTCTTGATTGTATAGAAGGTGAGTTAGGTGTGGAGAGAGATGGTTGTGATGGGTCAGATGGCTTGGGAGGAAAGCAAGGGTCTTCTCCTATCTTTCGTGATGCATTTCTCACAAATCAGCCTCTACAGGTCGTCCTATAGGATGTCCTAATTCACCTACAAGATCCCTTTTATTCCTACAAGAACAGGCCGAAAGAATGAAGAGTGATTTGGGTAGTGGTATAAGCCTTAGGGATGGTGAGTGATGGAAGGAATAAGGCAAGGAAGTGGTTAGGACTCCCTCAGAACTCAAACCAAAGTTTGTATGATGGTTGGATTTGCTCAAAAAGCATGGCAAGTTGTCCTTACGGAATGATAACTCAAATTATGGACTTAGTGGATTTTGGCAATCATGGATGGGTGAGGTTAGGATGAGGTTGTTGATATGAGGTCTTCCTACACTACTAAAACTCTTGCAATATACACATCATTGTTGGCATTTACCCATAAATCATGTCAAAACAAGGAAGGTTTCCAACAACATAAGAAAACAGAATTTCATCATTCATTTACCTAGTTCATGCATGGAAATACTTGCAGCCTATTGTGAATGCACCATGAAATCTAATACAAATCCTAAGCTATAAGAAATTACCACTGCAATCTATCTTTGAAAACTGAAAGATTCTGACCTAATTAATAGAAAAACCCTAAATTTCATTAGAAAGCATTTTGGGTTGAATGAGTTTTCCCTCAAACCATGGTCCCTGAAGGGAGGAATGAGAGAATATCCACTTGTTATCAGCCTTTTTGGTATTTCTTCATCTCTCTAAATCTACTGTTAAAGCTATGCACAAATGGAAGCAAACTAATCAAATTAACTAATACTTGTAATGTAACAATGCCAAAATCAATTCAACAAGTAATCTATGAAGTAACATAAGCATACAAGTACAGTAAGAGGAACCTCTGCTACTAGGGTTGGACCCTAACCCAAGAGCTTCATCCCTCTAATTCAACTCAATGTTGGATCAAGGGAATGCTCATCTTCATTAACATATCAAAAAATATATAACAGTGTTTTGTCACAATCCTTCAACTCAAAATTGCTTAGTTATCATGCCTAAAAAATATGAATCCTAATGAGGCTCTAGGCCTCCTTATTTATACAACTGAAATTGCCAAAAAAATCCTTAAATCTAGGGAGGCTTGGCTCCCAATCTCAAGATAAAATGGTTCTTAACTATCACTAGCTCGGCTGCTAATGATCCTCATGACTCGACTGCCTGCAACTCTGAGCTAGTGTGATTTGATTGAGGGATCTTCGAATGAGTGAGGATTTAGTGAGGAAGATTCAGCTCCTATAATCTCTCCTTCTTGTCTCATTCGAGTTCTTACACCTTAATTAGCCTTAATTTTCCATAATTTTCTCCCAAAAACCTACAATCAATGCACATTAGACCACTAGACATAACATCTTACTTTCACTCATCTCATTAAGCAAAATATAATTAAAACATGTAAGGAATTGTGATAAGAGTTTATTTTAATAAGATTGGAGGTGTATTAAGGACCATATGTTTACCCAATGATGAGCCTCATCAAATAATATCAAAGGTTATTGGGAAGTTGAGGAGGGGTTCAAGAGCCAATTAGAAGTTGAAAGTTCATGAGGGAGTCCAAGAATCATAGGAGAAGGTGAAAAGTCACTCTCCTCATTTCCATCAATGCAACCTCATGCCTCATTCAAAAGGGTCTTTAGCACTTAAGCTAGGCTAATAATTGTATTATTATTTTATGTTTTAGGAGCTAAAAGCATTCGCTCTTGGTAGCCTATAGGTGGAGGGATTGTCAGGCTAGTGTTATGTCATGAAGATCATATGAACTGTTATCATCCCAATATTATTTTTTGATGAGCTTGTGTACATGTATTTGGATGGGCGATAGTTTTAATGAGAAACTCTCAATTCATGCATTGATTCCCATACATGTTAATGGAACTCGTAATGAATATTCATGCTTTCTTCGTTTATGTATGTGGGTTTAAACACTGGTTTCATATTTATGAACTATTTCATTTCATGCAGTTGGTGTGCTAGATTTGAATCTTTGCTCCTCATTCCATGTTAATGTTAGTGATCACTTATGAACTAATTTGCATTTGGTTTCTAACACTCTCTTACTTTTGTAAGTCTTAGTTAGTTTAAACAATTTGGTTCTTACTTAAGGAATGATCTCCCTGATTATGTTTTTCTATGTTCTTGTGTCATGTTATGCAAGTCATCAATGGAGAGTTGATCTTCTCCTCACTCCTATAACATATTACACTTGGCCTCACACATATCTAGATCAAATTAAGTCTAAAATATGTATAGATTAATCCATACACCTTATCAAATCAAGTATAAACCAAATCTCTTCCATGAAGTAACAGGGGTGAACAATGAAGAACGATATGTTTTCAAATTACTAAAGTTGAACCTTGAGAATAAGCTAGAATCTATAGTGAAGTTTGACTATGCGTTTTGGTGAGAGGAGAAACCTTGGCTCAAGGAGTGGAAGGTGTCACATGAGTTGTAGGAACTTTTTTAGTGTAATGACACTACTTGGCCCCATTTAGTTGTTTTTTATCAACAAATGGATGCATGTTTATTGCCATATGATTTATAGTACTACCCCTATTTTAGATTAAGTTAATAGGATTTGACATATCAATTAGTCTCTATTTATAGTTTACAGGTGATATAAGCCAAGGAAAAAATATTTAGAATGATCACTCATCAAGGATAATCTATGATCAACCTTCAAAGTCAAGGGGTGTCTCTCTCTTTATTTCTCTTTTCTTTGCATATGTTTGTACTTATGTCACTAGGGGTTTGTACAAGGCCTACCATTTGTCTATCATAGGTCAATAGGAAGACCTCTAGGATAGAACATCTAGTAATATAGATGAAATACAGGACTTAAAATTATCGACCATACTGGGCAAAGAACCCCGTGTGTTTATTTAGCCCTTTAACTACTTGTTTGATTTCTTTTATGTCTTTTCATTGTTTCTAAGTAGTGAAACTCCATCTATAATCAAGTGTTGTTTATGAATCCCTTTTAATAAAGGGATTAAACATGAGGTCATAATGGAATCCATGGAGTGATATATCTATCTCATTTGGCTTTGTTGATCTTTTCTACTTGCATACAAGGGTCTCTTTCGAGAGATTGTAAGATCAAATACATTGCCCTTGTGTATGCTTCTTTCTCACAATTGTTACCCTAGGTTTTTTAGTTGTAGGAAGTAACATTAATGACTTATATTTACAGGATACACAAGTGAGTGTGAATGGGGTGTACCTATAGTGCCTAGGATTGATGTTCATTAGAACTCACTCAAATCGCAAAAGGTGTTCCTATTTTTTTTTGTACCATCGGGAGGTATTCTCGCCTTGCAAAAGAAAATCTCCAAGTCCACCTAAGAGAAATTAAATATAAAAAAATGGAACATCATGTAGGCTCAAAAGGACAAGTCGACCCCACCATGAAAGGGTATGTGCCTTGAGCGGATTAACACCCATTCGACCAATATGTATACATAATGTGACAATTCATTTTTCTCAATTCATTCATCACATCTCTCCCCTAGATTAGTCGCACGTGTGATAGAAATAGGTAGAGTTGGCTGGAGTTTGACTGAGTTTCAAGAGGGCATTTTGACAACGTTTGATCAAGCTACATGAAGTCTTTTTTGGGTTCAGTTAGACTGTAGTTAACCGAGTTGTAGGAGGTTGAGTTTGACCATAGTTGGCCGAGCTATAGGAGACCAAATTTGACTGCAGTGAACTACAATTAACTGTAGTAGTTGCAAGGTTTAATTTGACCTCAAAGTTGAGAGGAGGTCTAAGTTTGACCGAGTTGGTTTTACTACAGATTTTGGGTAGTTTGATTAACATTGATTTCTAACTATTTTGGAAATTTTGACCAACCTTAACTTGTTGGAGTTTGACCATATTTATCTCTTATTTTGATTTTGGTATTGGCACAAATTTCTAGACAAATTATTGATTTGTAAACCTTGTAAAGAATAATCTCTCCTAAGAAACGTTGTTTGGTTTTCTCCCAATTTTGGGTTTCTCAAGGTAAAATTATTGTCTCTATAGTGTAAGGACGTCTCTTTATGATATTTATTATTTCCATTTCATTTATTGTTGATATCTTTTATGTATAATTTCTCAATGATATCAGCAGCCTGAGATAAATTATTTGAAGATCATTAGGTAGTAATTATCATATCAGAAGATTTGTTTCTATTTCGAATCTTGTATAAAACTGGGCATGGTATTAGAGATTTGTCGAAAGAGCGTAAATTGAAGTTAGCCTAACAGGCAAGTGTTCAATAGCTTGACTAGATTTTGATTTCTTTTCAATAGGTGTAAAGTCCTAGAATGGAAGATAGTGTTACAACTATTCAAAAGGAAGTTACTCCAAAGCCTGAGGGAGTTGAGGAGAAAGCCTCCCTCACCTACTTTTATATAAATCAAGAAGAGAATGTATCATAACTCATGTATTAAAATATGTACTTTTAATATTGATGTATTTGTCTTGGAGTCTTTATGCTTATGTGGTACAAGAGTTGGAAAACTTAGGGTTTGTAAACCCTATAGATGACTTGGAGGTTATGACTTGTGTTGAAATTCCTAGGGCTTATGGGATGAAATCCTAGAGCAAGACTTGGAGTGTTGGATGCAAGTGGATTTTCTGTGATGCATACTTGGTTTATCTCCTTAATAGCATGTGGAATGACATAGTGTTGATTTTAATTTGTTTTTGAGCCTTTGGTGTGGCTAGATAGCTTGATGAATCCATAGAATGAAGAAAACTGATCCCTTACAATTCATACAAGAAAAGAAAAGGAAAGAAGCATGCATTAGCAGTTGATTTTGAGGACAAGGATGAGCATCCACCTCAAAATAATTCAAAGGAATTCTTCCTTTACGATCTACTACCAATAATGTTTTTGGGAAGTTATTTCTCTAGGCACATGACAAGTTTCCAATTTTCTCTTGTATTTTTGTAAGAGATGGATTTGACAATCCTCATCATTTTATTCCTTAATCAAGAGATAAGTGATTCATATTTTTATATCTTTATTATTATTATTAATATTATTTTTCAACCTCTTGTCCTTGTATTTTCCTTGGTTATGATTTTTCTTCTATGGTCTCCTAAATGGAGTTTGAAAAAAGGAATAATAGGTACATTATTCATGTAGCAAATGGAAGCATCAATAAGTAAAAAGAAAAATTGTGGCAAGAGGATTCTCCCAGAAGGAGGGAATGTAATACAATGATAGTTTGTTTGCTCTAGTCGTTGGATGGTCAGGTTCTTTTGATAGGGTTTTGATGGAGAAATGGGTGATGGATGAAACTCAACAATGGAAAGGTTACAATAATATGAAGGTTTGAATGCAATGACAGTAGTGAAATAGAACTCTCCCTCTTGGACTTATGATCTCCCACGATTTTTGTAGATCCAATATTTTAAGACCATTATAATTTGTAGGATTTGAATTATTCATATGCGATGAGGGAGATTTTGATGTGATTGAATGGCATATGGAGTATGAGTGATAGGACATGAGGATATGGAATATGAAAAAAGTCATAATTGTAGGTCATCATTTCAAAGGTGTATCAACAGTATTTAATAAATTCATTAGCTCATAAATCTAAAATTCACTTAATGAAATTGATTCATCCCTTCTATAGTTACCTTATAATTCATATCTTTTGATGTACTAGTTTCTGTTTCTTTTAGGTCCACATTGTATTCTTGGAAGAAATAACTACAGAATGTGAAGTCAGCTACAAAATGTCACAAATTCTATAATATTTTCTTCAACTCTGTTGGTTGTTGTCTTGAAACTTGTTGTTGTTGAATATGGATAATTTCTTGATAATGTTGATGACTGGTGGAAGTTTTATCCTTTTAAAAGAGAAACAATTTCTTCAAAAACATTTATTTGAGCTTGGAGAATTTATTTTACATGCTAAGAAAGAGACAAAAGAAAATGGGAAAAAGGATGGGAAATGAGGAAATCTAAGTTGCCAAGGATTCCTTGGTTTTCAACTAAGACTTTTGTATAGGAATGCCAACAAGGTTGGTTTTCATAACTATGATTTTTATTTTATTTTTATTTTATATATATACTCTCTTTTCTTTTTTTTACTTAAGAAAAATAAATTACACTTCTTTTGGTATGTGAGGAGAATATTTTCCCTTCCCTACTAACTTTAAATCATAATTCTCTTACAGATGTCTAACAAACTCTTATCTTGTCATAGGCTTATGATATAATTTCAATTTGTCCCCATTGACAAGGAAGGTGATGTTTTCTTCATCAATAGTCCTGATTCCAATTGCCATGTGGGGATCGCCTACTAACATAGCATTATATAATTAGTTAAACTTAAAATGGGCATTTATTTCAATATAGGAGTTGGATTGAGATGAATTTTATATTGTTGGAAGGCTCTTGATGAGTTGGACACAATGGTGATGTCAAATTTTTATTTGAAACCTCTAGAAAATTAGGATTTTTGTAACCCCATATGTAAAATATACTTTCAGGTTTGATTATCAAGTAACACCTCCCATAGATTTATTGGTATTATGGATAATGTGTTTTCCTTGATGGAAACCTGATTGATAAATATGTCCTTGATGTCAACCTAGTGATAAAATGGTGATTTTGGAACTAATGTAGATATCAGGAATATTGGTACAGATGTTATAGAGGATATGAACAGAGAAATGGAAGTTCAGTTACTGATGGATGACAAATGTGAAGTTTGAAAAAGTATATGTGATCCCTATGAAGAAGAGTCACATACATACAGAGATTCTGTGAACAAAAATCGTGTACATAATCTGAACCATGGAAAATTGGAGACCATGGTCCATTAACATGGAATTTTCCCATAGTAATTGCGGCGAAAACATTTCTTTGCTCTCATAAACAAATACTAACAACACTACCAAGGGATTTACCTAAGGTATTATATATATATATATATATATATATATATATATATATATATATATATATATATATATATATATATATATATATATATATATATATATAGGAGATGGAGATCAAGGTGTTATGTGTGCAAGTGAATAGTCATTCATGTGTGATCTAATCTAAAACAAGTGTGCACCAAGGAGCAAGGAGATGACTCAGATTTGGAAGATCTGAAAGTGCATTGAGTACTAATGGTTATACTTGACTGATTTGTTTATTTTTTAATATGTAATGATGCAAGATCTGTTTGAATTTGTTTTAAGCGATCTATTATCTGACAATAATATTTTCCAAAAGTATGTTGTGATTTGCAATGAAGATATGATTCAGTAGTTCAAGATCTATATGTAGGTTTCTTCACTAAAGCCACCTACATATGCGGATCTATTTCAACACAGTTGTGTATACATTATGTGATATTTTATTTGGTATGTTTGTATATATGCATGGGTGTTATGCATAGTAATCTCATACACACACAAATCTATTTTATGGAGGTCATGTATATTTAGTAGGGTTTGAATTATTGCTTGACGATGATAGTTGTTGATGTATGTTCTATTTTTTGTTGTCTGTCAAGGATGTCTTAATAAGCATGGTATGTATCTAGTAGTGTCGACTGGGTTGATTTTATTTTGGATTGGAATATTACTTAGTGATGATGCTACATGATGTTGATTTGTGATTAAGTTATTACTGTGACTCAATATGTTAGTAACTCAGTGAGTGATGTAGTGATTCGATTTTAGAATTCATTGATTTAAGATTTGTACGCAAGTTGTATGTAGAGGAAGTGCGTATATAATGATTTAGAATAGTCACATATGTATTTTAAAGTTAATATTGATCAGGGTTTCAATTACTGCACATTTTTTCTTTGATATTTGTCTGTTATCCAATAGTGTGATTAATCAGTGAATGGTTAAAAGATTGAGGTGTGACAGTATTTCTTGGTATTGATTCAGTGATTGAATTGCTTTAGTACTCAGTGTTTTATTGATTCATTTGGTTTAAAATACTGCAGTGATCCAGGTTTTGAGATCCAGTATTTCAGTTTGGAATATTAGTTTGGGCTTATTGTTGGTATGGGTCTAGTGTGAAACATTCTAAAACATGGTCCACAAGGTGCTGACGATTGGAGCCTTAGTGAAGGGGTAGGAGCTCCATTCTAGTGGGAGCCAGTAAATGAGATCAGGGGGTTTTAGCTCCCTTCTAGTGGGTGTTAGAGAACGAGTGGAAGTTTTAGCCTTTTTTAGGTGAATTTCTATGTGTTGGTAAGAGTCTGCATGAGTACAAGATGTAATGAATATTTCCTTTGTATAATAAGAAGGAAGACAGAGACAACGACAGCGGTTGCTTTCTCTCACATTTGGTTTCCACCTGAAATCCTAGTGTTCATATGTGTTTATTTATTTCTTATGACTTGTGATTTATTTTCTCTTTACTCCTTATTAAATTAATCATGAAATTAATAATGCAATGATAAAGTTAATATCAGATGGAAAATATGAAAACTCAATAAACTAGGTATATGTTGTTTTCCATCACTGAAGTCATGTACACACATTGGTTTCATAAATAATAGTAGCGTACAGAATTCAAAATATGAAATCAAAATTTAAAGTGAAATAGTAATATTGATTCACCTTCCCCCTAGTATTTTCCCTAACAATTGGAATCAAGGCAAGTCCCTGAGAAGAAACATGATCGCTTAAAGGGATATCTATTAATATGAGCAGTAGAGAGGGAGTGTCTTCTATCAAGCCACATTTTTTTAATGGAACTAACTTTATATTTTGGAAAATTAGAATGAAAGCATATTTGCAGGCACTAGGAGCTGATGTATGGGAAATTGTTGAAGGTGGATATCAATATCCAACCTCCTTTCCCAAGATGATGTGGGGAAGAAATAGTATGAGATCAATTGATAGGTTGTAAATGTTATCTTTGGACGTTTGGCTGAATTTGAGTTTGAGAAATTCATGCAGCTAAAAGCCACAAAGGAAATATGGGATAAGCTTAGGTGACACTAAGGTAAAAAGTGTTAAACTTCAAACGTATAGAATTCAGTATGAGACTCTTTGAATGCATGATTATGAAAGCATTGCAAGATTTTTCCTTAGAGCATATGATATTGTTAACTCAATGAAAAATTTTGGTGACGAAATGCAGGATTTGAAGAATCTCACTATTAAATATCTCCATGGGGTCTTAATAGCTTATGAGATGAGAAAAGGGGATACATTAGGTACTAGAGAAGCAGCATTCAAAGCCACAAAAAAAGGGAAATAAAAATAATATCCTAAGGAAACAAGTTACATTTCAAATGAAGAAGAAGCAAATTTTGTGAAGAAACTCCAAGTAGGAACTAGCAAGTTCAAAGGTAGGCTTCCTTTCAACTATTTTCCTGTGGAAAAGTAGGTCATTATGCCGCTAAGTGTCCTTATAAATAAAATCATGAAAAGAAAATAACTTTTCAAAGAAGAATGTTAAAACAAGTTTTACTAACAAGAAAACATTTTGTACTCATGAATATAGTGAACATTCTTCCAATAATGTGTAGATGAGTCTAGTGATGTCTTTATGGATTCTCTAGAAGAAATTGACAGACTCGAGGGCATAAACAAGAATGAAGAAAAGGAAATAAATATGTATAAATAAAACACCCTTGTTGAATAAATAACTCAACTAAAGGTCTCTCTAGAAGAAGTTAAATTAGCAAAATAAGCTTTGAATAAACAAGTCCAAGAAGTACTGTGAAAACTGAGAATTTGAAATTGTGGGTTTAAGAAAGGAAATTGAGAAAAAAAAGTCTTTAAATATTATATTTTCTAAAGGATCTAAAACTTTAGAAGAAATCATTAAAGTTCAACGTTCTCCTCTAATAAAGACGGGGCTTGGATACAATCCAAATAAAAAAGGTGAGACTTCAAAACCTATTAAATATCTTGAACCAAGTACAAAAAACTACGTCAATGCGATAAAAGGAAGCAATCATCTGAATTATAGGCCTCAGCAAAAGAATCAAGGGTCAAACTATTCTTAATGAAAACAACCTTTCCATGAACAAAGGGAAAGCTACTCAAAAATGTATTATACTCCCAAGTACTCTTACTTCAATGGTCAATGCTTCACTTGTCACAACTTTGGTAGCAAAGCAATTCTGCTTATAAAACAATTATGAATGGAGAAGTAAGAAAACAACATAATGCAAATAGGATAAATAAGTCTTCTTATAATGCTTTCTCCCCTCTTCAGAATAAAGTTGAATGTTCTATTTGCAATAATTTTTGTCTTGAATAAACTAAATGCAGAAGCAAGATGAATTCATCTTATCAACACGAGAAGAAGACAAATCCTCCCAAGGTATGGAAAAAGAAAATGTCTTTCTTTGAAAATTATGATTGTGATATTCCTAATTAGCTATGGCTAATTGGAATATTCGATTTTTTTCAATTTTTGCCTTCTATAGTTATTTGTAAATAAAAAAGTGAGGAAGGGGGACATAACTCACTTTAGAATAAAAAGTCACTTCCTAGGTAGCACAACGTTGTGACTTAAAGGGGAGCCAAGGGGGCAAAAGGGGGACGCAAAAATGGAGCCCATGCAGACACATGGAGAGACTGCACAGGAGGGAAGAACACGTGGCAAGAGGAGAAGCACGCAGGAGGAGGTGAGCCTAGGGATTGTGAGAGGCAAAGGCTATAAAATAGAGAGGAACCCCCTCATTTTGTATCGTTCAGTTATCTGCATTTTGAGCTAGTCGTTTCGACTTTTGAGCACGCTAACTGTTTAGCTAGTCTGCAGCACTGTTTAGTGCATTGAGTGTCTCTGTTCGGAGATCTCACCTTTAGCCCCCGGGGACTTCAAGTGCCTACTCGAGCAAGGTATTTCTATCAAAATTTCAGCAGTAGTTTTATCAGCATTTCAGTAGCGGTTTCATCAGCATTTTGGAGGACTGTGCAGCACTTGGAGAGGGACGCAGTTCTTTTTGGTTGTAGTGTTGGATTGGGGTTTGCAGGTGGAGCTATGTTGGGAGATTGAGGAGAGGTCCAGCTCTTGTCTCATTGGAGGATTTTGGCAGGGTTTCAGGTAGTGTTTCAGGCAGATTTTAGAGGGGTTTCTTAAGTGGCAGCGCAGGGCATTGAGGAACTGCGCAGAATGCCAAGAGGGTGTTTTTCGGGGATCAGCCATTCCATGAAAGCTTCCTGGGTTTTTCTGGGTTTCTTGAGTAGATCCCGAATCCAAAGTTTTAGCTTTTTCCGAGGAGGGGAGCAGTCCCAAATCATCATTTGTTTTCTATCAGTGGCAGCAGCACAGCAGCAGCATCCACGCAGAGAGGCCATTCTTGTCATTCTGAGAGTATTTCTTCACTTGCCTTGGGCAATTCAAGGTGCCATATGTCTAAACACCTCTTGTACTCATTTTATTGCTCAATATAATAAAATGGCTTAGCATTTCTCGCCGCATCTCTTGTATCTGCTTATATTTCTAGTTTACATTATTATATGTTGTTCCACTGTTATTTTATCACTTCTAGGTTATTATATCATTTGCACATATTTGGTTGGATTTTTTGCTGGGGTTTGAGGTATATTCTGGGTTAGGAATATACAGTGGTATCAGAGCATAGATTTGGCTCAGCCTATGGAGCTAGTAATTTATGACACCAGGGAAAAAACCCTACATTTGTTACAGAGGTAGGAGGTACAGAGACACTGAATGTAGGTTGGAGAATACCTACAGGGAGGGAGACTGTGTTCTTGTGGTGGACGCAGAATAGGTGGAGCCTGTGATAGACGCAGAATAGAGAGAGCCAGTAGTGGATGCAGAACAGATGTCTAACGAGGACGGGAAGAGGTTTGCGGATATGCTCCTCAAATCAGTGCAAGATATGTCGAGGTAGATTGAGGTGATGAGGCAGAGATTCATGGAAGTTGAGGCCAGATAGCATGAGATTCCACAAGCTTTCAAACTGGTGAGGGATTAGGTGCATCCCATCACTTGCTAGAGCAACATGATACTGCACAGCAGGTGGCCTCACATGCCCCTACATGCTCTACCATGCCCACTTTCTTAGGAGAAGACATGGGGGTCGTAGCCCAGCAGGAGGTAGAGCCCAAACATATGGGCAATTATTTTGCAGAGTACCAGGCCTATGGGCAGGAGTTCAGGGAAGCCCTCTCATTCAGAGATTTTGTTCAGCTCCAGCAGGATAGTAGACCCCGCGACCATCACAGAGGGTACCAGCGTTACCATGATGGCGACACCCACCGTGCAGCAAGTAGATTCCACTTGCATATGTTTGATGGTTCATCAAACAGTTCGGAAAAGTCTTGGGTGGAGAAGCTAGACATTTATTTCCAGCTTAACCAGATGTCAGAGGTAGAGGCCATCAAGGTGGCAACATTGCATTTGGATGGCGAGGCCCAGGATTGGTGGTTTCATGGGATGGTTACACTGGGGAACTCCACAGTGATGACATATGCCGAGTTTACAAGGAGACTCATGGAGCGATTTGATTAGAGGGATTCAGAGTAGCATTTCGTTGAGCTGACAAGGCTCAAACAGACAGGGAGCCCAGAGACCTACATTGCAGATTTCTTGAGGGTCTCTGTGATGGTGCCAGACCTATCCATGGCATGGAGGGTCTATATGTATGTTAAGGGGTTAGCAGAGCCACTTCGGGGTCTAGTCCGATCCACTAGACCAGTCACACTCCAGGAAACTATCAATAGGACCCGGGACTTACAGGATGTCTTACCCAAGATCCGAACACCTTACCCACAGAGACAGACTTTCCAGTCTAAGGGGAAGGATGTGAGGATTCCACCTCCAAAGGGGAATCCAGGATGATTATAGCTTGATGATGATGCTAGGAGGGAGTTGAAGAAGAAGCGGTTGTGCTTCACATGTCAGGAGCCGTGGGCACCGAGACATCGATGTGCTGCTGGTAAAGCACATTTTATTGAGGTCTTCTCCGAGAGCAGTGGAGAAGAGGATGACGAGGATGATGGGGAGGTAGGAGATAGCCATGCCATACAGGGACCTTTACCACCTCCACCACCAGCAGCAAGAGGTGCATCATTTGCACCTACCAGAGGGGCCCTTGCAGCATTGCGAGGAGTACCCAAATATTTGACGCTACGCGTATGGGGGATAGTACGTGGCCAGCGAGTATCAGTTTTGGTGGACAGTGGGGTGACCCACAACTTCATTGATGCCCAGGTGGTTGAGTGGAGAGGTATACAGAGAGAGAGAGAGCTTCGATGGGTTTTAATTCTTAGTCCTAGGAGATCAGACCATGACGTGTGCTCGATATATTCCCGAGCTTTCAGTGATGATGGGCACCTACATGTTGACTGACACTTTTTCGTGGTCGATATTCCAGACACCAACATGATACTAGGTGTTTAGTGGCTTATCACTCTAGGGAAGGTCACGACAGATTGGAATACCCTAGAGATGGAGTGGGATGATGAGAAGACAGGGAGACATGAGAAGATACGAGGATAGCACACATATCCGCCTCAGACTGTTTCGGCTCATCGGATGGAGGCAGTCTTCCAAAAGGGGGGCATAGAGTGGGCAGTGGAGTTGCGTGCATCAAAGGTAGGGAATTTAGGGTAGATGGTACATCCATAGATACAGTCGATCCTTGATCGGTATGCCATAGTGTTTGGGGAGATTCCACCAGGACAGCCGCCAGATCGGGGGTTTGAGCACACCATCGAGCTTAAGAAGTGCATACAGGCCATGATCACCACACCCTATAGGCACCCCAAGGCCTATCAGGACAAGATTGAGTAGGCTATCCAAGAGTTGCTGGCTCTTGGGCACATTCAACTGAGCATGAGTCCTTTCGCTTCTTCTGTGGTGTTGGTGAAGAAGAAGGATGGTACGCTGAGGATGTGCATTGACTATAGGGCCCTGAACAAGAAGACCCTGAAGAATAGGTACCCCATACCCAGGATCGATGAGTTGATGGACGAGTTGAGAGGGGCGCGTTTCTTCTCAAATATTGATTTGAGATCGGGGTATCATCAGATTCGCGTGAGAGAGTAGGACATTCCCAAGACTGCCTTCAGGTGTCACTATGGGCACTTTTAGTTCTTGGTTATGCCTTTTGGGCTAACCAATGCCCCAGCTACATTTCAGTCCTGCATGAATCACATCTTCCATAGTCACTTGAGGAAGTTTGTGTTGGTATTCTTCGATGATATTCTCATTTACAGCAGGACTTGGGAGGAGCATCTCCAGCACATTGAGACAGTATTGTGTATCTTACAGGAGCAGAAGTTCTATGCCAAACTCTCCAAGTGTAAGTTTGGGTTGACGGAGATGTTGTATCTGCGACACATCATAGGGGTGGACGAAGTGAGGGTCCATGAGGAGAAGATCAGGGCCATTAGGGAATGGCCTGAGCCGAGAAACGTGACGGAACTTCAAGGGTTCATTGGCATTTGCACTTACTACCGAAAGTTCATCAAAGGTTTCTCACAGCTTGCTGCACCCCTGACATATTTGATGAATAAGGGGGCATTCAGTTGGTCCGATACAGTGTAGCGAGCCTTTGACAGGCTCAAGGAGGTTATGTGTTATCAGGAAATCTAGTGTCTATGCAAAGCCACTAGTCCCACTAAGACGAGTAGCTATCTTAGAAACAAATAGATTAAAGTTACTTTCGTTTTCCTTTATGAAAAGTAGATAAGGGAATATCAAAGAATACCAACCTCAATCCTTCGCTCGGTTCTTTGCTTGTTCCTTCTCCTCACCGACCAGCCTTTGTCGCTTCTCCCTTGACCACTCTACTTCAAAGAGTACCTGTAAAGTCAAAGAAGCATAATACCTTCAAAGTGCAGAGATCTACAATCATAAACAATATAGGACTAGATATATATTGACCACACAAATGCATATACTATCAAACATACAAGAATGTGGAGGAAAACTTGAATAGTTTTATTAATATGAAGATTGGAAGAGAGGATTACAACCCATTGTTCTGACCCAGCGTCATCCTCCCAGCATGAAATCCCTTCTTCACCTCATGAAAAGCTTAGATCACCCAACATTATGATATTCCACCAGGAAACCAATAGCACTTCCTTACAAGATACAAAATTCCAGCCTTTGGATCTCTGGGATGAGGGATCCATATATAGATGATTGCAAGGAGGTGAGTTAGCTTCTGGGATTTTGATTAGTGTCTTCTCTCTGATAGTTCTTGGTTCCACTTGGAGATTGATGATCTCTTACTCATCCCTGGGCGAATTCAGAGAGGCAAGTGTCACAAGAGAAGTTTCTAGAAGATTCTATGATCATCCACCTCGCAAACTGTCTCTTCCATTTGTCCACTCTCACCCATTGCACCCTACACTGGGCAGGTAAGATGTATGGTCCAGTTTTGACCAATTCTGAGCAGTTTCCTGTGGAGAACTTCTAGGAGATGATGTAATCAGCCAACCTTTTTCCTTTAGGGCATCAAACAACACTTTTAGGGACTCAGGAGTCCTTGGTTTATAGACATATATGATTGGGGTTTTAGGGCCAAAAAATGTCTATAACAGTTGCCCCCTAAA
Source organism: Pinus tabuliformis (assembly GCA_031772625.1). Taxonomy (NCBI): domain Eukaryota; kingdom Viridiplantae; phylum Streptophyta; class Pinopsida; order Pinales; family Pinaceae; genus Pinus; species Pinus tabuliformis. The sequence continues at coordinate 1,951,372,256 of CM062816.1, forward strand.
GCATGAGGTCGTTAGTCTTTTGATGTCGGGTGAAATGCTTTATCATGAGGATCCGAGGTTTTTCGAACTGGAAGGCGACCTGTAATAAGATACAATACAATACATTATCTTCATAATATTTTCATGATCCAGCTGAGGCGGGCATTCCCATGCTCAGCTTTATAAATTCATTTTCATGTACATAGGACAGACAACCGTCTATTTAGCAGACTGATGATTCTGATAGAGCCATCATCCTTTGATTCAGATGATCATCTGTGCAGCAATGATGTACATTTGATGTCCTTATTTTCCTGAATATATCGTAACCCGAATGGATGAAACTAGATCCGGGGTCCTCAAACTCGGCCAATCTTCACTTGAAGTACAAGTCGATCCATGTGAAAAATGTTCTGGAGTCAAACATAGAAAGACATCGCCTGATTACTAGCCAATGATGTAAGTTGTTAACAGGCATGAGAGGAATCACCGATAATGATGATGACCCTCAAGGTACGACAGTACAATTTGCATGGTGTGAAAATGGGACTTGGCGTCGAACACCATGCAAAATCTCTCGGTTGAAGGCCATTGATGTAAACCTGTCGCTGAAAGTGAGAAACTTGCCATTGAGGCATGCAAGCTTCAAAGTACTGAAAGGGTTGTTCCTAGGTCGGCTTCTTGGATAATGAGCTGATGTCGACAAGAAGTGACCTGTTGTAGGAGGGCCTTAATGAATCCCACATCTATGACACGGAATGGAGCAAATGACTTTTGGAGGTGAAAACGATCTGATGATACAGGGTGGCGGTCATGAAAGAATGAAGCGTAAAGGTATTGCAGTGGATGAGACACAAGATAGGTTGGTGAATTCTCTGATCAACTTCTCTTGAATATATCGGCGAAACTTGGAATGGATTGGTAGCATTAACCCCAAAGATGGATGGTACGATGGACCAATGGTAATATGACCGGTGAACGGAATAACCCAACCCGACTCAGACATGGAGTGAAAGTGTCATGTTCAAGAGCGACTTTGCTACCAATAAAGTTTCTTCAAGTTTTCTTCCCAATTTTTCCCCAGTCATTGCTGACCAATACCTCTTTATTTTTATCAAGCTTGAGGAGGATAACATATGCTTGTTCTATAATTTTCCCTTCGGGCAAACCCGTTGCTATGTTTTAACGAGCCTAGCGACAGTGAGACTCGTTCTTGTCTATATGGACAAGTTTGTCACTATTGGTTTTAACGAGTTTAACGACAAAGATAACTCTATCCTTTTCAATTTTAGAGAGTCTGAAAGGGACGTAAAGGAAGCTCCAATAATCATTTTTTGTCATATAATCCCTTAAGTCATAAAAAGTATAAAATAATATGAAAGGGATGAATTTTCGATAATTTTAATGAGCCGAACAAAACAAGCACTCGATCTTTTTGTGTAATAAGCCCTCAGGTCCAAAAATATTAAAATCTAAAGGAGGGATAGCACTCCCGGTAGCTTTAACGAGCTGGAGAGGCCAACTGCTCCACAATCTTTTCATATTTTACGAGTCAGATGAAAAGAGCTTAAAGGAGACTCGTTTTTTGAGGAATGAGTGATAATTTCGGGTAGCAGCTGATTCCAGGTAAGGTTTGGAATTTTCCAATCACGGCAGTGTCACAAGGATGGCTAACAGGATCACTCTTCGCAGGTGTGTCACGCGGAAAGAGTCGTTAGTGCGGACACAATCGACCTTCCTAGAAGCCTAAGACTTTCTAATGACAAACAAGACAAATAAGAGCAATCCTTCCCTAAATATGCTTTTACAATATGAGAAATCAAGTGTTTAGATCCTACCTGTAATCCAACGATGTTGTAGTAGTCCAGCTTCGTTGATCCAGATGAGCTCCTCCTTCCCTTCGAAACCTGCATTCACCAACAATCAAACGATTAAATAGCACCTGAATATCACATAAAATAAAACATATTTAACATATAGACCAAGGAGTATATGAAACAACTCATAAATAACAAATTGTTGAGAAGAATGGACTAATTTGTATTAAAAGGTAACAAAAGGAACCATTACAACCTGAGCCTTGGTGTTGTGCAAGCTCCTCCCAGGGTCCACAAGAGTTCTCCCTTACTCTGATCAGCTCACCCACTTCCCAATGGAAACAAGTAAAGATGGTAATCTCTCCTCACAAGCTTCTACAAGGAAGTCCTAATTCCAGCAGCATCTACCCTTAGGAATGTTCAGCTTTCAACCTCCCCTCCCTTTGGCCCAATGCCTGTATTTATAGTGCTCTAGAGGAAGTTATTCAGGTCCACCATCAATGGGATAAGCCCCTCTTTGGATGGGATAGCTCCCCTCTTGATGGGATAAGTTCCTCTTTGGTAGGAGTACATGAACCATCTGGAGGCACTTCATACACGTCAAACAAGCTTCTAGAAGACTCTAGAAATGACCACAAGTAACTTTTTTGGAGTGAAACTTGCACCTTTTGACCTTTACAGGAGTACGCACCCATTGCTTTACATACAGAGCGTGCAAGTACGCAGGTATTGTGAACTTGGGTTGCGTACACGCAGGTAAGGCTAAGAGAAACTGCGTACCAGAGATAATTGACTTTTAATGACTTTTCTCTTTTTCTTGAAGTTTGACATGAAGAGCAGAGGCATGAGACTTGCCAAGGAGGATAGTATGATAGTGGATGGAGCCATACTAACTGCAAATAGTCATGGTGACATTTTTTAGTGTAACAGATTGCCCCCTAAAGTGCGAAGCCTGTAGTAGATTAGGGTTTCATATGATCTAGGAAGGGTGAAGTACTTTATCATTTCAAGGAGTATCTTGCAGAGAGCCTGGTCGGAACCTGCAAATATTCAACACAAAATACATATATAAGATGATATCATCGCTGAGGTAGGCATTCCCATACTCAGATTGAAAACTTTAACTAACAATCTAACTACTGCTCTGATACAAGAATGATTTTGCAGTACATCACAATCGTAGACTTTTGTAGACACAGTATGGACGCAGCCATCTGTGTATGATAAGTCTACTATATAATGAATACAAAACTCCTCGCAGCCTGGATGGTGGAAACTAGATCCAGGGTCTTCATTTCTACTTCCCGAATTGGTACGATTCTATCCATGCAAATAAATGAGTTGATGTCGAGCATGGTAGAAACCACTTGATTACCGGTCAATGATGTAAACCGTTAACAAGTGTGAGAGAGACCACCAGTGATGTCAATGGTTCTCAAAGTACCCAGTACAATCCATGAAATGTGAATGAATGGGTTGATGTCGAACACGTCACGGAATCCCTCGATCGAAAGTCAATGATGTAAACTATCGTCAAAGGCGAGAAACCTGCCATTGATGCATGCAGACTTCAAGGTACTGAGAATTTCTAAGTCATCTTTCTAGATAATGTGCTGATGTCGATAGAAAGCGACCCGTTGCAGGCAAGCCCACAACACGAAATCATTGTTCAAGTTGAAGAAATGTTGTTGTAAGGACTGACTCAGGGATGGTCAAATGGATAACAAGTATTTTGCATATGAATGGTTTATTTGCAGAGACCTCTTGAACACATAACGACACAACAGATGGCTTGGTGACGATTGACCCAAAGTTAATACCCGGAAACGATTGAAGACTTTCAAAGTGGTTTGACCAACTTTAAGGCAAAGGATTTCCCAACCCAGGTGAATGAAAAGTGTCGTGTTCAAGAGCGGTGATAAGGTTCTTCTGTAACAAAGGATGACAAATAGGTTCATTCTTCTCTCTTTACCCCCCACCATTTCTGGCAAGTACCTCTTTATTTTTTACAAGCTTGAGGAGGATAACATATGCTTGATTATAAGCTCATCCTTCGGATGAGTCCAACTTAGTTTAGATTCAAACCCTAAGAAGGAGTGGTCCGTTCCTGTTTGTAATTGAACAGGTCCTTTACTGTGAAATTTTAACGAGTCCAGTAGAGGAGAAACTCGGCGTTTTTCAATTTTAGAGAGTCTGAAAAAACTAAAGAAGACTCCAAGGTGAACTTTTTCGTAAATTTGTGTCTCCCAAGCCCGAAAAAGTATAAAATAATACCTGAGAGAACCGCTTGATCTTGCGACCAAGGAGTACTTTCATCATTAGTGTCTCTGACCTGAAAAGTAAAAAGCGATCAAGGACACGTCGTTTTATTTCCAATATCGAGTTTGAAACGACAAAAACCCGGCAATCTTTTCCTGTTTTTACGGTCAAAAAAGGGCTATAAGGGGACCGTCTTTTAATTCCGTTTTAATGAGTGTAAAAGAAACGCTCGGCAATCTTTTCATGTTTTAGGAGTCAGAAAAGGGCTTAAAAGATGACTCTGATGTCTTGGTTCGTAAAAAATGATGATTTTACCCTAAAGTCCTTTTGTCCTGCACAAAGACAACACATTACTCATACCTGTTTAAGATGGGAAAAAATACATTAAAAAATATCCTTTCATGGTGAAAAATAAACAAACTTAGCATTCATTCATCCAAAACACCTATAAAAAGAATTTTTACCATGTCATTTTTACCATTTTACTGTTGAGGTTGAGAAAAGGGCTTTTGACAAGAAACTTCCCGTGGACTTTGCGGAGCATCCGACCGTCAGAATCGAGCGCCGTCTCTTTCAGGTATTTCACAACATCCTCCTCTTCAATTTCATCCGTTTAGAATTTCATTTCAAGTTCTAGTTTGATTTTTTAGAGGGTTTTAGGTTTTAGGGTCCGCTTCTCGGGGGACGCAGGTGCCCCATGGGCGACCTGCGTACCCCGACTTTTTCGTATATGGGAAAAAGGTCGGAGTACGCAGCCCACCTTCAGAACAGCTGCGTACCGCCGCTCTATTTTCTGAACGCGGGGTGCGTACCCCATGAAACGCGGATTTTCAAACCCCAAACCCCAAATTTAACCAACCAAATTTTGTTTAATGAATTCTAATCATTGTTTTTTGGTGTGTAGGTCACTCACCATGCTAGATTGGCGTGAAAGAGAACACGAAGACGTTGATTTGGCCGCAATAGGTCATCAACCTTCTATTGATGTGTTAAAGGCATACGGTCTCTACAAGTACTGGGCCATACATAGCATGAGGGCCCAGGTGCCATTCTTAGAGTGGCTGGTTGAAAGGTGGAACATTCAGGATCAATGTTTTTACATCGGAGAACACCAGCTCGAGATAGAGTCCTCCGACATATATTTTCTCACTGGCTTGCCTAACAGGGGCGAGCAACTCTCTCTATTCGGGACTAGGCCGGGTGGCCAATCCCTTGCTAGTCTCCGGCTAGAATGGTGCAACAATCAAAACCAAGAGAAGGGGATAGAAATCAAATACATATCCCGACCTGAACTTATGGTAATTGCCTTTACAGTTACCAGACTTTGCGGTGCTGCCGCTTTGCACATAGCCACTGGTTCCCAAATGCGGATGGCTATAGATTTCTTCTGAGGCACCATTTTCAACTGGTGCGATGCTGTGTTGGCCAATATGAAGGGCCAACTAACCAGGGCAAAGAATGGACAACTGAAGACCTTTGGATATGGGCCTTTAGTTGTGAGCTTTGCCCTAGAGAGAGTTCCAATGTTGATCCCCCAGCATCTTACAGTTCCAGTTGGGGCTCCTCGGGAGCCTAAGCTGACGAGATGGGTTGCGGTAATGGCCCAGCATCCTGATGAGGGAGCAGCAGTTGTTCGATTTCCTAATGGTTACTTTCACTGGCTAGAGGGCCAGGTCTTTGTGATTCAGGATTTTCCTTATGCCGGAATGGATTTTCGCAATGATCCGGACATGGTTCTTCCACAGGGAGAACAATGGGACGACAGAGGTATTTCATTTTTCACAAGTTTTTTAAATTATCTATTTTTTTGTTGTTTTTTATATATCGTCTCAAAACTGACAGTGACAAATTTTCAAAATGCAGATGTAGGTCCATGGCGTCTGGCCAATCTCCGGGCTTTTGAGGGAAGAGTACCAGCTGTACCAGCACCAGCCCCACAGGATGCGGCCGCAGAGACCTTAGCCGAGCTGGAACAGGATCTAGAGCATTTGACGGCGGGTATACCAGAGACCACTATAGATGACATTCCTATCAGACTTCAGCGCTATGTGGTCGCAGTCCCAGGACCTTTCAGGAGGTTCCTGTGTAGGGTAGCGTGAGCAGTGGTCTCGTATAGAGAGCACCACCAGTGATTGGCTAGTCACTTTTGTAGACACATGCGACATTTTTGGTTTTTTGTACTTATCATTTTTACCGATCATAAGGTGTTTTTCAACTTATGATCGAAGACGATGTATATTTTTGACACACTCCTATCTATATATATCATTATTACCGGCTTATTTTGTTAAACATGTGTGATGAAATGTTTATAAATTTACATTTATGATTGTTACAAATGTCTATTTAACATTCGAGACGCCATTGCATCTGCTAATGTATTTAAAGACCTTGGAATATGCTGATATTCAATGTAATCAAATTCACGTTCCAAGAGACGCACCCTCAAAAACAATCTTAATAACACTGGATTTCTAATGGCAAAGACTCTATTAAGTAATACAACGATTTCAGAATCTAACCTCACTATCAAACTCCGAATCCCAAATGAAATAGATTCAGATAATAATTCAATCACTGCACTGTATTCTGCAATGTTGTTTGTTGTTTGACCGAGGCTCACCCCATGCATAGAAACTAACTCGTCAGAGGGCGAATAGATAACCCAAGCTGCGGAAGAGATATTCCGTGTACTACGACAAGCACCATCAACAAATCCAATGTACGTTTGGAGAGGCGTCGACATCTGCAATATCAAGAGTAAAACCAAGATAAGCCAGAATAACGACGAAAAACACACTCTCTAAGCTAAGCACACTGTCTAAACTAAGCAAACATACCAGCTAGAAAGAAAAAATTAAGCTAACTAAACTAACTAAATCTCCATACCCACCATTTAAGCATAATACCTCTTTAGGTAAAGTCCATTTCTGGGCTTACCCAAAGAGTCCCCATCAAAATCTACCAGCTCATAGGCCCCTTTTGCTAGCTTTCACTTGACAATGTAGGGCCCATGCCACATGGGAACGAATTTTCCAGCGCCTAATTTATCGTTAGCTTGATCATATAATAGCACTAGGTCTCCTTCCGAAAAATTACGAGGGGTCACGTTCCGATCATACTGAGCTTTCATTCGTTTCGCGTGAGTCTCGATTGCTAAAGCAGCTTCACGTCGAGTCTCATCTAATTTAGCTAAGTATAACAGGCACTTCTCCTCTTCGGAAGTAGCTGGGAGTAATTCGATAGCCATTTGAAGTGATGGGATTTCGCATTCAATGGGCAACACTGCTTCCAAACCATAAACTAGTTGGAAAGGAGTGAACCCTGTTGATGTTTTTACTGAGGTTCGATACGCCCAAAGCGCTAAAAATAACATGTTATGCCAATTCGACCGATGAATACCAATGATTCGTCGGATCATGATAACTAGAACTTTGTTGATGGATTCAACCAAACCGTTTGCTTGAGGATAATAAGGAGTAGAACTATCATGGCGTAAACCAAGCTGGCTTGTAAGTTCTGTCATCATAATGTTTCGAAAATGGCGTCCATGGTTAGTGATTATCGCTTGTGGGACACCAAACCTAGCAATAATGTGATTGAATACGAAAATCGCTGCTGTCTTGCCGCTTGCCTCGAATGTAGGCATCGCCTCGGCCCACTTAGTAAAATAATCAACCGCAAGGATGATATACGCATGCCCCCCGGCCGAGTGAGGGTTACATGTAATAAAATCGATTCCCCATTTAGCAAAAGGACCAACGAAAATTATAGGGTGGAGAGGAGCAGGTGGTGCGCGCATCTTACGATCAAACACTTGACAGTTGTGGCATTTTCAGACCGCAATAATACAGTCTTTAAACAAGGACGGCCAAAAATAGCCAGCGCGCAATATCTTTTTGGCTGTGACATACCCAGACATATGACCGCCACACGCTCCAGAGTGACAGTCATTCAAAACCCTTTCAGCTTCCTCATGAGTTAAGCAACGTCGAAAAATCAAGTCCGTCCCACGACGATAAAGAGTATCTCCAATGATTTTATATTGTTGGGACTGGAATCGAATTTTCCGACGCTCCGACTTTGAGATTTCGGGCCGAAAGGATTGGGTTTGGAGATAGACAATTATATCCCCATACCACGGATCTAAAGTGCTGATAATAAACAGAGATTCATCCGCAATGGGTTCCTCTGCCACAATTTCCGTGTCAGCACGCGGGAAGTCACACATCAATTCCGCAAAGACTAAGGATTTCTTAGACTTGGACTTCTCGAACTCCAAATCAAACTCCTGCAGGATAACAATCCATTTGGAGTACTTGCCCCCTAGCAATTTTTTAGTCAGAATATAGATCATAGGGTTGCAATCCGAAATCACTATAGTTTTACAGAGAAGAATGTAGTGACGAAATCGCTGGACAGCTTGAACAGCTGCCAGTGCCAACTTTTCCACATGCGAGTACTTTAGCTCGGTTGGATTCAACGTCCGACTGAGGTAATATATCACATGTTCCGTTCCGAATTAGTCTTCCTGAACTAAGACCATTCCAATGGTGGAGTGGGAGGTGGCGAGATACAAAAAGTAGTCCTGGTTGTAGTTGGGAGGATGCAGCAACGGTGCATGGGTCAACGCGTGCTTAAGCGCATCAAAAGATTTCTGAGCTATCTCATCCCAAGAAAATTGAGCGTTTTGTTTCAACAACCGGGTGAAACCCTTTGTAACCTCGGCGTAGTTAGGAATGAATCGGCGTAAAAAGTTTGCTTTCCCCTGCAAACTTTGGAGTTGGCGCAAACTCGAAGGAGGAGGCAATTTGATGATGGCTTCGACCTTCGAAGGATCGATGCGGATACTGGCATTTGAAACGACAAATCCTAGCAATCGTCCCACTTCTATGCAGAAGACACATTTGTGTGGGTTCAACCGAATTCGATAATGCCGACACCTCATAAAAATAGCGCGTAAGTGGACAAGGTGATCAGCTCGATGTAAAGAATGAGCAGGCAAATCATCGAGATATGGTTGCACAATGTGTTTGATGTCGTGAAACGCGTAAGACATTGCTCGCTGGAAAGTGGCTCCGGCATTCTTAAGTCCGAAAGGTAATTTGCAGTAAGCAAATGTCTCCCAAGGACAAATGAAAGCCGTTTTTGGTTGATCGGCAGGTAGAATATTGATTTGGTTGTAACCGGAAAAACCGTCCATAAAGGAAAATTTTTCACTGCCGGCACAATCATCAATTATTTGATCGATATAGGGCGTGGGATAGTTGTCTTTTGGACAAGCACGATTTATATCCCTATAGTCAATACATATTCTTATTGTTCCTTGTTTCTTGTTAACCGGAACAATATTCGATACCAAATCCGTTAACGGGATCGGATAAATGAAACCTGCTTTCAACAGCTTCTCGACTTCTGCTTTAATCGCAGCCGCTTTCCTAGGGTGTATCTGACGCAGACGTTGCCTAATGGGTTTAACGTTCGGGTAGGTCTTGATTTCATGAACAACAATAGAGGGATCAATTCCTGGCATTTCCTCATAGGACCAGGCAAACACGTCGCAGAATTCTTGAAATAGGACCTTGTATGTTTGAATTTCGTTATCTGTACACGAGGCACCTATATGAATGTTTTCAATAACTCCGGTTTTGACCGAAATGTCAATGGCAATAGTTTGGGAAATGTTTCCCAAATTCAACTCTGAATCAGGATGTTTCATGGGATTCTGAGTGTCTTTGACATATTCAGCAGTAAAAATTGATGAAAAATCATTTTCAAAGTCATCGCCCTCAGGTAAAAACGAAGATCTATGATGAAGATCTTCCCATGGTAGATCGTCTACGCTTAGGATTTCGCGAAGTTGTTCGTCAGATGACACGACTTCAGGAAACATTATCCGTTCTGAGGTTGATGTGAAGAGTGATTCCTCACGGACCACATTCATTTGGTCGGTTTGGGTTGAACGCGAGTCGGTAAAAGACTGCACGGCTTCATAAGCAATTTCATATGGACTCAAAGGCATGGCATCACCGAATGAGTCTATCTCAGATTCAGATGGGACAATCCAAGGATCATCGTAAATAATAGTGTCTGAAGTAATCATATGAATGGATGCGAATGAAGGGTCTGCATTGATCGAAGGAAAAGGAAAAGTTCCCAGTAAATTGGAATCTTTAACTAATCCTACACCAACATCCTTGTAAGGGATAGTCGTTTTACCGACATGCTGGATACTCTCTGAAGAGGCTGGGTCGGATGAAAAGTAAGCCAGCTGGTCTATCGTTATGATCTTACCATTGTGTGGAAACTTTATAACTCTGAAGACCGATGACACGACCGCTGTCATAGCGTAAGACCAACTGCGACCCAAAAGAAGGTTGTAGTCTAGAGGGGCATCAACCACCTCCACATCCAGAATAACGGTTTTTCCTTCAACCCCTATAGGTAAATCCTGTATAATGCCAAACGGATGGAACCCACGGCCAACAAAGGCCTTAAGAATCGTCGGGGATTGGTTCAGTGAAGGAGAACCAAGCGATCTCCAACACTGAATCAACATAATACATGTAGAAGCTCCTTCATCAATTACAGTCCAATGAATAGGCCTGTTTTTGACTATCACTGGTATCTGGAAAGCCATTTGATGAGGGAGGCGCGGTGTACTATTTTCTAGATCAAAGATTATCAGGTTCGGGTCTTGAATATCAACAGCTCCTATAGCCGACAAGAGTAATTTTCGCTGTGCCGGGCATGATTGCAGCACTTCCAAAGCCGACATTGCTGAGGGTGAAACAGCTAAATCCTCAACAATGTTATAATTCTGAGCTGCTCTCGCATGTGGATTGAAAGCAGACTTTCGAAGTATACCCTTGGCGGGCGGTTTGATTACCAAGTCTGGGTTAGGTTTCTCGATCTGTAGTGGATCGGAACCGGGAGCTGAGGTTGATGGATTAGAATGAGAAGATTCTGCTTCTTTGCCATCAACAGGATTCTTACTACCATAATCTTGCGATCGAGTCGCAATCCGTACATGAGACATCATCAATATGGGTTCTTCACTGGCACTCGAGGAAGAACCTATCATTTTACTCTCCTGCTTTGGAAATGGATCTTTCAAAACAGCAGGAGTTGGGGAACCCTTAACGATTTTCACAACCTCTGCCCGATGAGGGCAATCTCTTGTGAAATGATCTTCTTCACAAATTAAACAAGGATAGCGAGGTTTGCGCTTTTCGTCGTTAGATTCCGACTTCTATTTTTTCTCCTTTGGAGCCTTGTCTGCTTTATCCTTCTTCTTACCTTTCTTCTTACCACCGTTTTTTGATTTAGCCGTAGATGTCTCTACAGCATGAATGTCGGCGGTAATTTCAGGAGAAGACTCTCCTGTCGGGGAGTCTGGTAAGGTTATTATTGGAGAAGAATTATTTGAGGATTTCTTCTTACTTTTCGTATTCACCGTACCAATCATGCCATCAGCAGCATGAGACCCCGAAGGAGCAGCAACAATTTGATTCGACTTAGGAAGATCTGGGATCTTCTCGTGCAACGTACCCAATTGAGTGTAAACTAAGTCAAGGTACTGGGCTTGAGCAATGACTTTCTCCTCAGTAACTACTCCGGCCTTAGCCACATCCTCAGTAATCTTCGGTAATAATGATTTTACAAACCATTCAGCTAAGATTTGGTCCGGGATAAAAACTTTCACTAAACGTCTTCGACGTCTCCATTCATGGATATGATCGGAAATATAAGTGGACGTCGATTGTTTTAATGAAGTTAATAACTCAGTACCATTATCGTATCTGACCGGCAACTGAAAATGAGTTAGGAACGAGGTAGCTAACTGGCTAAAATTGTAAAAAGAGGCCGTGGTAACTCAATGTACCACTTGGCCACGAGACCAATGAGCATACGCTGGAAAAGACGTAAGCGGATCGAATCATCCGTGATAGAATTGGAAGCACACCAGAGGAGTAAGTCATCACGTGATTGGACGGATCCTCTCCAGACTTACCTTCGAACTTGGGTATATCACTGGGCAACTTATTTGGCATTGGCGGCCAGAACGAAAGATATTGAATTGGATCGTTCGTTAGGTGTGTCAAGTCTGGTAAATCCAAAGTTGCGATAAACGGTAACTGCCGGTTAGGATCTCTAAAACTCTGGGTCACAAGACCAGTCCCAGGAGGAGGATATCCAGGATAACTTGGAACAGGAATCGCATTCGGGATATTATATCCTCCTGGAAAACCAGGATTAACCGGACCGTACTGGGGTTGTTGGGGTTGTTGATAAGTGTACCCAGGATACGGTTGATACTGGTAAACCGGTTGTTGGACAGCAGGACCGAGTTGGTACTGTCCCTGGTACTGTTGATAAGTAAATTGAGGTTGACTTGTTACAACAGTACTTAAACCAGGCTGCCCTACAGGCATCTGGACCATGGTTTGAATGGTAGATCCGGACAACGGTAAAGATGTCTGAGGAGTGGTTGCAGAGACAGTAGAAACCGGAGCTTTCGATACTCCAGAAGTAAGTGCGGTAGATGTTGCGGTAGTTGCAGCAGTCGTTTGAGATGGAGTACTAGGTGCAATTGGCGGCTGAGTAACTACCGAAGTTACAGAAGTTTGAACATTTGACTGGACAGGTTGCGGTTGCTGGGGTGAACCAGAAACTACGGGTTGTCCAGTTTGAGGTAACAACTGTATACTTCGCTGCAACACCTGTTGACCTTGTGATGGATCCCACACTATCATTCCGGGGTATTGACCCGTAACAGGTTGAGGATACTGAGATCCATAACCAGATTGAGGATAGGATTGATAACTGAAAGGTACAGTTCCCATACCTTGAACATATGACTGACCTTGAGGTGGTTGATAACCTTGACCCGAGTATTGACCTTGAGGTTGATAACCTTGGGGTAAATACTGATACTGGGGTTGACCTTGACCTTGATGTTGATACCCTTGAGGTTGATACCCTTGGGGTTGATACCCTTGAGGTAAATATTGATATTGAGGTTGACCCTAGGGTACATATTGAGGCTGGGGTTGACCTTGAGGCATGTATTGTACCATGGGTACATACTGGCCTTGAGGCTGCCCCCCAGACACAATTTGTGTACCTTGAGGTTGCCCCCCAGGCGTTAATTGAGGCTGCCCCCCAGGCGATAATTGGCTACCTTGAGGTTGAGAAACAGGAACTGAACCTGACATCATGTAAATGTCCCCTACACCCAACGGTTTATTACCATTGTTTCCAGCTAATAACCCATGATCAATGGGTTGAGGAGATGCCCCCGCAAAGGTACCAGAAAGTGACTGATACCCGGTGGGAACAGAAGGACCACCGTGTAAGAAAGATTCAGGAGATTGAGTGAACATGGATGACTGACCAGACATATTTACAGGAGTATAAATACCTCCACGTGGAAAAGGAGTACGAGGTGGAGAAAAACCTACCCCTGAGTTGTCTAAATAATTGGTTAACGAAAGGTACCAAGTAGTACTTCTAGGAGGACTGTAAAAGATAGATTCACGCTCCCTTGGATCAATAGTAGGTTGATCTTCAAGGATAGATACGCCTAATTCTTCCTCTGGAGCAAGTTCTTCAATAGCTATCAAACCAGTAGGAAGATTTTCGGTGATGACTCTTTCTACCCTAGGTGAATCTGGTACACTAGAAGTTGGAGTAACAGGTTTAGATACTTCAGGTTCTTCGCCTATATCACTAGTAGATGAAAAACTACCAGCAAACTCAGAAACTGCAACTGCTTCAGGATTATAATCTGTTTCTAGACTTTGGTAATCTTGATGGACTACCAACGAAGACTCTCCTTCTTCAGGTGAACCTACTCTACTGCCACTAGGAGGAGTTACAAGGACCTTTAAACCTTCGTGATGACTCGGGACGTCTTGAGGAGGTTCACCCCGAAGTCTACGGGATTTCCTCAACAATTCGGCCACAGAAACAACCTCAGGAGACTTGCCCCGAAGTCTACGGGACTGTCTCGGTAATTCCGCCACAGTTAAAAACTTTTAACTACTGCACACGCAAACAAAGTAAAATCTCAAAGCAAACCACCCAAAGTCTCTAAAGAACCAAACAAATCTGAATCACACGCCTAAAGAATCTAGGGCGTCAAACCAAGCACAAACAGTAGCCTTCCAGACCGAAAACGCTAGTTGGAGATGAAACCCAACATCGCCGGATTCAGTACAGAAGTGGCGGGTGGAACAGTTACCCCGGCAACCTGCTTAATGAATAGACCGGCACAAGTTCCTCCACTTTAACCGTCTCGAGTGAAGTGAACCCCCCGGAAAATCCAAGTGAGTCTAGCCGACGTCTGCTCCAGGTACAGTGGGATCTTCCCTCCACCGTCACCTCGGTAGAATCCTAAAGATAATGGTCACTAAGGTTACCAACCGCAACAAATGCACCTGGGGGAACAGTCTACACTCCGACAGCACGCAAGGGCAGAGTATCAAGCTCAATCCCCTTGCCGGCTCCTTGACAACAATCCAAGGTTTACCGACAAGTGACCCCTGGCTCCTCGACAATGGTTAATCCGAGGTTTACCGTTTGTAATACGTGCGTGTCTGGCGTCGTTCCCAACGAGGGAGGATTGATCCCCTCACTGGTTCGGACACGAGCTCGTGCTTCTCCTTTAAGAGGAGCTTTCCCAGAGTACAAATGAAACAATTGGATTTATTCTATAACAAGATAAGCTACTTGTTTGGTTTTGTTGTCTTGGAGAGTTAATTACTCTCCTACTCCAAGACACTAGCCTGATCTAAATTGGTGTTTCAGAGCCCTAGTAAATAAAAGTTACTAAGTTGATTTTACTTTAAGCGTTAATTTTATGGTTTTTCTTAAAGACAAAAGGTAGTGGAGATGAAACTGGTGGTGTGTAGACTCGACTCGCAACCACTACAAAGATGCACCTAAGATGATTTACACTACTTTTCTTTTTTCAATGAATCTCCTAACTAAGAGAGTTGGAAAATGCAAATTTTATAGAAAACAACTTTCTTAGTAAAGACAATCAAAGAAACAATTCTCTTTATCTTTTCAAAACACACAACTCATGACCACTAATTACTCTACGAAATTTCCTTTTTCTCCCAAAAGTCTACAAATGCTACCAAAGCAAACTTTTTCCAAAAGAATTTTTGTATTTTTTCTAGATTAATAAAGCATGTAAAACTATTTTATCAAATCAAATTTAACAAATCTAATACAATCAAATCAAATTCACTCAAAAGCAAATCAAAAGTAAATTTACCTAAAAGCAAAAAATAATGAGGACAAAAGCCTACAAGGATAATTCTCGGATGTTTTACTCAGTCAAAATGCAACTAAGGATCAGTTTATGCAGAATCATAAACTAACCAAAAAACAAAATCAAAATCTTTTTGTTCTTTTTTCTCAAGAATGGAATTCAAGGCTTTGACACACAAACTTTTCGAGATTCGCAAAGAGAAGACACAAAGGTAGGTCTCTCACAAAGGTGACTTCTATGACAGGCCCGACTCCTAAGAGGACTGATCAAAACCAAGGAGATCCAAAGTTTGACAACCTCTAACGCCAAAGTCACTACAGGACCAGTTTAAAAATCAAACCCTAAGGAAAAATCCCTATGAATTCCACCAAAACCCTCGACACTAACGGGACAAGTTCAGGTGAAGATCTCTGACAGTAAACTAATGGATCTGGGCAGTAAAAAAAATTTAAAAACAAAATCTACAGAGCAAAAAGAGGAAAAATGAAAATTTTCTCAAATTTGACAGGGGTACGCAGGTGATCTGTTGACACAGGCGCGGGTACGCCCTGTGCACAAAGACGCAGTGCGTACAAGTACGCACTGTGTCAAACTCAGAAACTGCGTACTACTGGCGAAGCTAAGAAAAATAAAAATCTAAATTGACTCTAAGCTAACCCACCCAAATACACAGTTAGACAGCCAAAAATCAGAAAACAAGCGATTTTTCTCAGACCAAAACATCAAATCAAAAAGAACTCAAACACATTCATGGATTCCCCAGTGGAGTCGCCATTTTGTCACACGGAAAGAGTCGTTAGTGCGGACACAACCGACCTTCCTAGAAGCCTAAGACTTTCTAATGACAAACAAGACAAATAAGAGCAATCCTTCCCTAAATATGCTTTTACAATATGAGAAATCAAGTGTTTAGATCCTACCTGTAATCCAACGCTGTTGTAGTAGTCCAGCTTCGTTGATCCGGATGAGCTCCTCCTTCCCTTCGAAACCTGCATTCACCAACAATCAAACGATTAAATAGCACCTGAATATCACATAAAATAAAACATATTTAACATATAGACCGAGTATATGAAACAACTCATAAATAACAAATTGTTGAGAAGAATGGACTAATTTGTATTAAAAGGTAACAAAAGGAACCATTACAACCTGAGCCTTGGTGTTGTGCAAGCTCCTCCCAGGGTCCACAAGAGTTCTCCCTTACTCTGATCAGCTCACCCACTTCCCAATGGAAACAAGTAAAGATGGTAATCTCTCCTCACAAGCTTCTACAAGGAAGTCCTAATTCCAGCAGCATCTACCCTTAGGAATGTTCAGCTTTCAACCTCCCCTCCCTTTGGCCCAATGCCTGTATTTATAGTGCTCTAGAAGAAGTTATTCAGGTCCACCATCAATGGGATAAGCCCCTCTTTGGATGGGATAACTCCCCTCTTGATGGGATAAGTTCCTCTTTGGTAGGGGTACATGAACCATCTGGAGGCGCTTCATACACGTCAAACAAGCTTCTAGAAGACTCTAGAAATGACCACAAGTAACTTTTTTGGAGTGAAACTTGCGCCTTTTGACCTTTACAGGAGTACGCACCCATTGCTTTACATACAGAGCGTGCAAGTACGCAGGTATTGTGAACTTGGGTTGTGTACACGCATGTAAGACTAAGAGAAACTGCGTACCAGAGATAATTGACTTTTAATGACTTTTCTCTTTTTCTTGAAGTTTGACATGAAGAGCAGAGGCATGAGACTTGCCAAGGAGGATAGTATGATAGTGGATGGAGCCATACTAACTGCAAATAGTCATGGTGACATTTTTTAGTGTAACAAGGTGTTCCTCAAAAAGGGGTAAACAATCAAGCGAAGGTGAATGATCAGCTAAAATAGAGTGGAGGTGATGATGAGAACACGAACAAGGCTCAGGAGCTGATGATAATGCATTCACAATGGTTATTTACCGGAGATTGGTTCATTTTTTAATGAGCTTAAACTCTGGGGAAACATTTGCTCATTTCTTAGGTTTAATTTTTAACGAGCTTGAACTTCACATAAAAACTGCTCATGCCAGTCGTATAATAAGGATGTATCATCAATAGATTCCATTTTTATGGAGCTTGCACCTTTTGAAGGTTTGCTTCGTATCCTTCCTTTATGTAAGCTAGGAATGACCAATTCTACGAGTTTAAAGGGTTTGAGAACCTACAAACTAAGAAAATAAATGGTCACTCTTCACTTGCACGCAAAAAGGTTTGCATGCCCCCAAGTATAGTGAAGTAGAGTTTCGATGTTACCCCTCAATTTGCAAACAAAATGTTTTCTTCGTCAGGAAAGGCCTACCTTTTACAGGTTACCCCTCAATTTGCAAACAAAACATTCGTTCTGTCAGGAAAGGCATACCTTCTAACGGAGGTATCTTATCCGGTCTAATCCCATTTTCCTATACGGACGGGTGTCAGACTAGTCATATATCCTTCGCCAAAACCTACTCTATACCCAGAGTTTTCCTGCCGGAGCAAACCAGGGTGCATGCCCCCTGGGTTTCAGTCACGACCCCCCGAATTACTCGCATTCTTCAGGTGGACGAACTGGAGATTGATGAGACATTCCTTGCATGAAAATACCATTTAGGGATGGCATTTGACTATTAGCTATGTGTGAGCCGGGGAACGAAAGCTGGTCTATGAGCTAGACCACTCGGCCTTCATACGGAAAACACATTACTTGAAAGAGTGAGGAGACAATGGCTCCCATGCAATAAATATAGTCACGCCCAAGGAGTAGATTATAGTCTAGAGGTCCTTGGACTACCATTATGTTCATATAAACGATTTTCCTTCTCAACGTTATAGGCACATTGGGGAGGATCCCTAACGGTCGACTGGTTCCTTTGTCGAAGCCTGTCAGATTTCTCATCTGAGGTAGAAGCAATGGCGAACCAAGCACTTTCCAAGTAGTTGAGGAAAGGATACTCACAGAAGCCCCTTCATCTATGATGGTACCGACCATGATCATTTTGTAAGCTTGTACAATGATTCATAATGGTACATTAGCCAAAAAATGGGGTCTGCCTAGTAGATTCCAATCGAAGGAAACGACTAGGTTGCTTGGAGGTGGGACCGAATAGATGGCCGAATATGACTCTGACGAACTTCCTTCCTACGGTAAAGGAATGGGTAGATTTCCCCCATGTTCATCGGAGTCTGTGTTTATGAAAAGAATTTGAACGGTGTCATTCTCATTCTCTTCGGTGATTATATCATCTGAAGATGGACCTTTCAAAGACAAAACCGGGTCGACTTCTGCCTCAACCTTTTGACTTTCTTCTGGTATGGATTCAATGGGTTTATCTTCAGTGATAGATGCTTCGACCAACCACAATGGTGTGTCAGTCAGATTTTCAACTAGTGATGGACTCGGCAAGAGTTTCTTGTATCCAGGAGGAAGCCGTAGCAGTGAAGCAAGACTGTTATCCAAGACTCTTTTAGCTTCATCTAGGAAGGACAACGGTGGACGACGTGATCGCCTTCACACAGTTTATAGGGAAATCTACATTTCCTTTTTTGTCCAAATGCTTCGCTTTCACTAGTTGATGGTGTATTTTCAACATGATCTTCAGAGGTTGATGACACTGAATTATGCAAACAAGGAGACCAGTCCCTTAAGATCTGAGGGATGCAAGGACAATCTTGATGATAGTGGTCTCCTTTGCAAATGACACATGGAGATTTAGGCTTGGATGGTGCAGTGTGTGGATTTTCACTAGACGATGCTTGGTTACCCCTTTTCGCCTTTGGCTACTTCTTCTTCTTCTCTTTCTTCTCTTTCCCCTTCTTCTCCTTCTTAGTTACTTGATTTTTGGCTTTACCAGCTTCATCAAGCAAAGAGGAAGGAGGAGAGGGAGAATCGGATGAAGTAGAAGGTTGGGGGGTAACTTTAGTATCATCTAGTTTTTGACTCGATTGTTTAGGAATCACGGTGTTCTGAATGACGGAGGTCGAGAAGAGCAATATTGGCAAGCCAATCGTCAATCCTAGAAGTGACAATGTGGCCATATGTGGTGCACCAACATCTCCCCAAGAGGAGAAAGGACTAGGATTTTCTCCAAGGGGAAATCCTTGGTTGGTGGACTCCATTTTCCTCAACCTAAGACCAACGCAGGAATAGTGATATTATTCCAATTAAAATAAATTTTAGACGCTTTGACACAACTTTTTTTTTCAATTTTTAAGAGTCGAGAAAAAACAAAAGATGACTCTAGTCGCCTTCGATTTTTAATGAGCCTGAAGTGACAAGTGCTCAGATGGACCTTTTCCTTTAAGGAGTCTGAAAAGGAATGAAAGAGACTACTCTGGAAATCTAGACAGAGGGATTACCAAATGAATCACAAAATTGCAGAATACTTTTTACGGTACGGCAGTCAATCTTCCCGAATGTTGTGTTCAGTGCATTGTGATCGATAGGGCGATAGACACGGCTTCATATGGATAAAGGATATAGCCTATTGTGGTCTCCCAATATATACTCGACGGTACGTGGGAGCACAAGTCCGTACTAGCACTTTTCGTCTCAAAGAGGAGGAATCACCCAAGGAACAATGAAAGCGATAGTTACCAGGCTTTACGACGCCGGAATACATCTCTAGCCTAGACTTCTAGATGTTGTGCGTTAGGTTCCATAGCGTTTTAATGTTCATTGAATTTATTTTATAGTTGATTTTTCTTAAGAAATTTTCCTTTCAGGTTCACCGCGTGATGTAGATATACAATTCCTAAAATGCAGTCTAAGATGATAAACAATCGTTTAATCTTCTTTTTGCAATGAAAATCCTAGCTACTAAAGAAAGAGAAATGATATTCTTTCAACATAGAGCAAAGAGAACACACTAGATGCACTGTCCTAAATCAAACTGACAAGTAGTCTAAATGCAAAGGCACATGCATGTATTTGTTTTCAGCTTTCTTAATGTGTGAATGACAAGAAGAATGCTAAGTACAAATCTGAATTATCTTTTCAAAGCGATAGTACTAACAAATTTCTCTTCAAAAATGAAAGGAAGATAATGACGACACTTTGCTATTTTGAATTGAAAACTACTTTCGACACTTGAGAAAACTACTAATTCAAATCAAATACAAGAGTAACTGTATAATCGACCATCAAGAACAATATAATTCTTTTCTTTGACTGAAAATGACACTTGCAACACTTCCAAATCAAAAGATGACAATTTGATTACGTTACTTTTTGTAAAAGAGAACTGTAAATGGCACATAATACATAAAAACATTCACAATTCTTTGTACTATGGAGGCGGAATCATGCAAAGGAAGGGAGTTTTCACAGTGGTATACTGATCACAAATAGAAAACCTTGATTTGATAATGAACCACTCTTGCTGTGGGGCTAATGAAATGCTCACCCATGACTGCTCACCCTCACCTGCTCACCCAGTAAGGTGCTTATAAACCCGGTGAAGAAATTCTGGTTGGGGAACTCCTGAATAATCTGAAGAGAGTGAACAAAAAACCAAAATCTAAGAGCAGAAGAGGTCTTATCTGATCAGCGCACCTTCAACACAAGGAAAGTAAGATGCATCACACCTACTGCACACGGGAGGTGTGATGCATCCAGATTCCCAAGAGGAGAAAGTGCGATGGTCCAGGGACGATGTTATAGACATTTTTGTGCCTTACAGCATTGAGCATGAAATGTCCATAATCCAAGGGATCCAAAGTCCCTAAATGAGTTGTTCCTACCCCTAAAGGACCAAGGTCAACCAAAGACAGCTTCTCCCAGAAGTTCTCCACCAAAAACCACTCAGAAACAGTCAATTCAGGATCAATTCAGAGGCTCCACTAGCTGTCTGCGCTGAAATGTAGAGATTACACTAGCTAGGTGCACTGCAATGTAGGTAGAAGCACTACCAGGGTGCGCTGAGCGGGAAATGACAAATGGCAAGTTCATTCAACGAGGTGGAAATACCATGGAAGCTTCCAGAATCTTCCTCAATGACACTTGCCTCAATGAATTCGACTAGTGATGAGTAAGAGGTTCTCAACCTCCAAGTGGAAGCAAGAACTGACAGAGAGAAGCCACAAGTCAAAACATGAGCTGACTCATCCTCTCTGCTCACATCTATATATGGATCTCTCACCCAAAGGTTAGAAGGCGGGAATTTTGTATTTGCAGAGAATTGCTGTTGGTTTGAGATTAAGATTAGTACATTGGGTGATTTATGCTTTGTTGGAGGAGAGGAAGGGATTCCATTGCTGGGAGGTAGATGCTGGATCAAACCTCACTTGGTTGTATCTCCTCTTGGACTTTATTACTCTATCAATAAACTATTTAAGTTTCTCCTACATGTTGTATACCAATGATGTTTTGTTATGCTTACATGTTTAGCTTAATCTGATCTTGAGCTTTTTATGAATGTATATCTGTATCTTCTTGTAGTTTCTCTCTCTTGTGATCTTGCAGGAATTCTGTGAAGCTGGGCCGGTGAGAGAGCTGGGAGCTGGGAGCTACTGAAGAGAGGAGCGATTGGATCAGCAAACTTGCGAAAGACACAGGTTAGTTAGATCCTGCTTCCTCATTTACATTCCATAAAGAAGAATACTCGAATAAGTTTCCTTGTTTGTTGCTAAGGCACTATCACCTCTTAGAGTGGGATAGGGGCATTCCGAATTGGATACTTTTCCCAACAACAAATTGGCGACTCCACTGGGGACCGTATCTTGTTTGTTTATTTGTGTTTCTATTCTTGTTCTTCTCATAAACTCAGGAGTGCCGAATCGAAATGCATTTGCCATTTTCAAATGCAAAGTAGAGATCTGCCACTCTAGTCCACTCACTGGGCCTGTTTTTATGATCTGAACAAATTGATCCACAAGTGCTCTAACAGCCCTTTGTGATAGATCTTAGTCCTCCTATAAATCATCCTCCTAATTGTACCTAATTGATAGCTTTTATCTGGCCAAAAACTGTAGATTTAACTGCAAACCGTAACCCAGAACCCAGAAACAACTCTCGTTTCTGCTTCAGTTCAGACTCTGTGAAGAGGTTCTGCATTTCAACGCAGGTCCCGTGAAGGCTACCTGTGCTGAATGTCAAAACCTCTGTGTTGGGAGTGCGCTGATCAGTCTTTGCCTTGTGCAGCTGTGGTTCCCTGATTCCTTTTGCTCAGTTTCATCTCTGTTTTTTGCAGCCTGTTATCAGTAAGTGTACCTATCTGAAACCCCTTTTCCTTGCCTCAATTCCGCCTCAGTTGTATAAAGAAACTGTAATTGTTCTTTGTGTATTTGTTACATCATTTGCAGTTTCCCATTACAAAAGTAAACTAGTCATACTATCGCCCTTAGATCTAGACCTGTCATAAGTGTCGTTTTGATCTTAGGAGTGAGTTTGTTTGCTGTTCACAGTTGATTGAGATTTTACTTTTGTCGTTTGGTTTGAATTTATGCATTTCTAGTGTCGAAACAAGTAAATAATAAAGTGTCGTAATCGTCTTTTTGATTTTGAAAAAGAAACTTGTTTATGTTTTCACTTGAAATCGAATTCAAATTTGTACAACAGCTTTCTTTTTAGGCATCAATATTAAGAAAGCGAAAAGAAATACATGCATATGTGCATTTGCATTTTGATAGTTTGCATGCTTTGATTTAGGGAAAAGTGCATTACAGTGTGCTCTATGCTCTTTGAGAAAAGTTTGTGTCTTCCTTTTCCCCTTGTAGCTAGGATTTTCATTGTTGAAAAGATATAAAAGCTTGCTTATCATCTTTAGACTGCATTTAGGAATTGTATCATACATCTCGTGGTGATCCAAAAAGGAAAACTTCTAAGAAAGATCAACCTAAAATAAATTGAATGAACTTAACAACGCTTTGTAACTTAACGCACAACATAGAGGTCTAGGCTAGAGACGTGTTCCGGCGTCGTAAAGCCTGGTGACTGTCGATCTCGCTGATGGTGGGTGATTCCTCCTGAGAGACGATAGCGCCAGTACGGATTGTGCTCCCACGTACCGTCAAGTATATATTGGGAGACCCCTATAGGCATAAAACCTTTATCCTTAAGAAGCTGTGTCGGCCGCCCTACTGATCGCAATGCACTGAACACAGCATTCAGGAAGATTGACCGCCCGTACCTTAAAAAGTATTCTGCGGTTTTGCGAAAAGTTTGGCACACCCTCTACCTAGAACTCCAAAGCAATTCCTTTTGGCCTTTTTCAGACTCTATAACGGAAAAAGTCCATCCGAGCATTTGTCACTTCGGGCTCGTTAAAACATCGAAGGAGACTAGAGTCATCTTTTGCTTTTTCTCGACTCTTTAAAATTGAAAAAGCAAGTTGTGTCCAAGCGTCGTTAAAATTTATTTTAAACGGAATAATCATCACCTTTTCCTCGTTGATCTTCGAAGTTAGTCTCCCTTCATCACAAGTTCTTGTAGAATCGCTAAGAAATCTTTTGGATAGACTAGATATGTCTGAACAACCGTCGACATCTAGGACTGTGTCATCCGACACAGCAGTGGCACAGCCTCCTACTGCTACTCCAACGATGTTCAATGGTATACCATCTGTCCCGGCAAGTTATCAACAACAAGCCGGGGTCCCATCAGGGACTGCTTCGACGACATGGTTAGTTCCTATTTCTTCATCCGGATTATCATCTAGTATTTCTTATGTTGAAACTCAACAAATTGATCCAATGTGTCTTCAAAGGCCAATCTACCCTTTAAGTACTGGATTGCCACCATATGGGGGGCAGTATGCCTTTTCATTGTTCCCTCCCAGAGAACAACCATATGAGAGTTTACAACAAAGTTCAGGTCAAACTGGAATTACATCCAGCGGTTGGGTACCAATACTACCTCAGCAACCAAGGGTTGTATATTCAACGCAACCAGTCCACCCTGTGTCGAATATTCCCACTATACCTGCTATGGTGACTGTGTCGCAAGTACAAGTGCTACCTGTTGTATGTCAACCCCAAGTTTCTCAGGTTGCAATACAATAGCCTCTTGTCTCAACGAATCAATCACAACCTCAAGTTAGTGACTCCTTATCTGGAGCGACTCAGGCTCAAACAAGTACTATGACTCCTCATCTTGGTCAATCATCCAGTATTGGACAACAGCAAATGGTCCAACAACCAGGGCTGGTTCAATCTTAACAACCGCCATTCCAGCAATCATATCAAGGACCTGAGCAACAAGTCTTTGTAAGTAATGGGCAACCATATTATAGTGGTTATGCCCATCAACCTTGTCAAAGTTACCAGCATTATGCTGGTATGCAAAGACCCACTGCTCAGGCGATTCCATCTTATCCTGGGTATGCTTCGCCTAACCTGAATCAGCAGTTGCCCTTTGTAGCAACTCTAGAATTACCAGATCTAAACCGGCTGACGAATGATCCAATTGCTTATGCCCCTTGGCGGCCAGCGATTCCGCATAAACTTCCGTCAGATATTCCTAAATTTAATGGAAATCTAGGTGAAGATCCATCGAATCACGTGATGACATTTCATCTATGGTGTTCATCAAACACCCTAAACGATGATTCGATAAGGCTTCGCCTTTTTCAGAGGACGTTAACGGGTCCAGCGGAAAAATGGTATATTGAATTGCCTAGAGCTTCGTTCGACAACTTCAGTACCTTAGCCACGACTTTCTTAACCCATTTTCAATTACCGATA
Source organism: Pinus tabuliformis (assembly GCA_031772625.1). Classification (NCBI taxonomy): domain Eukaryota; kingdom Viridiplantae; phylum Streptophyta; class Pinopsida; order Pinales; family Pinaceae; genus Pinus; species Pinus tabuliformis. Next base: position 1,951,397,286 of record CM062816.1, read on the forward strand.
AGGTATGAAACGGGAACGAAACTCCTAACCAACTTCAAACAGACAACGGCCACTCACATATCTGATCATATACATGAGTGGCGACATCGTCGTAGAATGGTAAAAACGTACGTCCCCGATCAGCTATTAGCTGAATGGTTTATCAAGTCGTTACTTCCGGCCATAACGAAAGATGTGGCAAAGGGGGGAGTCGTAACGGAAGAGCAAGTTATCGCTCGTGCGCAATATCTGGACTTGGTCTATACTCAGTCTAGCACGCTCTACGACAAAATACCTGACGCCCCTAGACCGGAATTTTCAATTCCTCCTCCTCCTAAATCAAACAATGACTCTCACGCCGGCGATGGCGTGATTGGCACGACAGACATGAAATCGACAAAGGCTACATCTAAAAAATCCCGTAAGATTTCCAGTCAAAATGCAAATGAGGAACTTCTTGCCTCGGAAGTAAATGCCATGTCAACCGACAAGGGCAAACAACTGAAGCAACCAGGGGGCAAGAAGAAAAAGAAAGGGAGAAAAAGGAAACCCCCTGTGGGGTGTCATATATGCGATGAGGATCATTGGACGAGAGATTGTCCACATATAGCTGAAGTTAAGAAACTCTTTAAGAGTTCAAAAACCTCAGCAGTATTGACTGATCCATTTCCAAGCCCGGGAACCAAACTGGTTGCTAATCAAAATGCTTCCCGATCCCAAGTGCTTATGTTGTCTATCTCAAAGCAGCAAAATGATGCTTTGGCAAGGAATAAAGGTTACGGGAATCCACAGGTGTCGAATAACAAGACTAATGAACAAGCTAGTAGTACGACAACAACTTTGACCAATGTTGTGCCACCCATCATTCCTGAACAAATGATAAAGTCGCCAAAGGGAGTAGTGCACAAATCGACAGTTAATCCTCGTGAAAAAATAGCACAGAATTATAATATAATAGAGGACCTGGCCCAATCGCCGTCCGCTATGTCGACACTTGAGGTACCGCAAAATTGCCTCTCCCAAGAGCAAGCTTTATTATCAGCAATAGGTGGGATTGACCCAATGGATTCCAATCTTGTGTCCTTTGACCACAAAGGGTACGATCCTCAGTTACCAGCTCAATTAGCTTTCCTTGTTCAAGTGAAAGCCCTCAACAAAACTGTTCACCGAACGATTATTGATGAGGGGGCATCTACATGTATTATGTCGATGAATTGCTGGAAAACTTTAGGATCTCCAACCTTGTCACGATCTGCGACAACATTAAAAGCATTCGACGGAAGGACATATACCCCGTACGATATCCTAAATAACTTGAAAGTTGAACTAGGGGGGAAAACAGTAGAAATAGATGCTGAAGTCATCGATGGTAATATTGATTACAATGTCCTACTGGGACGACCATGGATATATGCCATGGCAGCTGTTGTGTCAACCTATTTTAGAAAGTTTGCATTTCCCTTTCAAGGAGGAATTACAATCGTCGACCAACAAACATTTCTCCCCAATGGTTCTCAAGTTACTGGAAGCATTCCAATGATCCATGGAAGCAATCATTCGCTCCAAAATATCGGAGTAGGTCTCCTAAAAGACCCTGCCTTAATGGGTACTTTTGCCCTACCGCCTCCGAGTAATCTGGCGGAAGTGGCCACAGTGGAATATGAAACCTTCTATATCTAATGGATTTGGACTCCAAGGACGGTTCTTATCTCGTGTCAACCTCGTTAAAAAATGAAACAAGGAGTCATGAGGATAGTTCTTTTACTGTGTCAACCTCACTAAAAAATGAAACAAATCCCCTTTCCAAATCTCAAAGGTAAACCTTCATTCCAACCACTGAGTTGAATGCAATGAAGCTTGGGGGGCATGCACCTCGATTTGCGTTATTATGCTGGGGGAATGCAAACTTATCATCGAGCAGTTTTAGCACATAGTTCATGCTCATTAAAAAATAAACATAATACTGAGCAGTGTTTTTCCGCGTTTAAGCTCGTTAAAAAATGAACTACCCTCCGGTAAATAACCACTGTGAATGTAACATTATCAGCCATTAAAGCCTTGGTCGTGTTTGCACCTTCACCTCCACTTTTCCATTGGCCGATCATTCACCTCCATATTGATTGTTTACCCATTTTGAGGAACAACTGCGAAGAGTGATTTCACTAGCCATCCTTGTGACACTGCCGTGATTGGAAAATTCCAACCCTTACCTGGAATCAGCTGCTAACCCGTTTTATCACTCGTTCCTCAAAAGACGAGTCTTCTTTAAGCTCTTTTCATCTGACTCGTAAAATATGAAAAGATTGCCGAGTTTTGGCCTTCCAGCTCGTTAAAGCGACCGGAAGTGCTATCCCTCCTCTAGATTTTAATCTTTTTGGACCTGAGGGATTATTGCACAAAAAGATCGAGCGCTTGTTTTGTTCGGCTCGTTAAAACGATCGAAAACTCATCCCTTCTGTATTGTTTTATACTTTTTCGGACTTAAGGGATTAGATGACGAAAAAGGACTTTCGGAGTTGACTTTACGTACCTTTTCAGACTCTCTAAAAATGAAAAGGACCGAGTTGTCTTTGTCGTTAGACTCGTTAAAAACATAAATAGCGACAAACTTGTCTTTAGACGAGAACGAGTTTCACTATTGCTAGGCTCGTTAAAACATAGCGATGGGTTTGCCCGAAGGGCAAATTATAGAACAAGCATATGTTATCCTCCTCAAGCTTGACAAAAATAAAGAGGTACTGGTCAGCAATGACTGGGGAAAAATTGGGAAGAAACTCAAAGAACTTTATTGGTAGCAAGTTGCTCTTGAACATGACACTTCCACTCCGTGCCTGAGTCGGGTTGGGTTGTTTCATTCACCGGTCACATCGCCATGGTCTCCCCATACAATCCACCTTTGGGGTAAATGCTACCAATCCATCGCACAAGTGTCGCCGATATGTTCAAGAGAAGTCATCCAGAGAAGTCAACCGTGTCCCATCCACTACCATACATTATCCTTCATTCTTTCATGACTGCCACCCTGAACCATATATCATCAGATCGTTTTCACCTCCATCAAAATCATTTTCTCCATTCCGTGTCACTAATGTGGGATACATTAAGGCCCTCCTTTGATGGATCGCTTCTTGTCGACATCAGCTCATTATCCAAGAAGTTGATCTAGGAACAACCCCTTCAGTACTTTGAAGCTTGCATGCCTCAATGGCAAGTTTCTCACTTCCGGCGACAGGTATACATCAATGGCCTTCGACCGAAAGATTTTGCGTGGTGTTCGACGCCAAGTCCTTTATTCACACCACGTGAATTGTACTGCAGTACCTTGAGGGTCATTATCATTATCGGTGATTCCTCTTGCGCTTGTTAACGGTTTACCTCATTGACCGGTAATCAAGCAATGTCTTTCCATGTTCGACTTCAGAACATTTCTCACATGGATCGACTTGTACTTAGAGAGAAGATCGGACGAGATTGAAGACCCCGGATCTAGTTTCATCCATCCAGGCTGCGATATATATTCAGGAAAAATAAATACATTGACATGTACAGCATTACAGCAGATAATCATCCTACCAAAAGGATGATGATTTCATCAAAATCATCAGTCTACCATCAGACGATTGTCTGTTCTATGTACAGAAAAATGAATTTATAAAGCTGAGCATGGGAATGCCCACCTCAGCTAGATCGTGAAAGCAATATGAAAAATAATGTATTGTATTGTATCTTATTACAGGTCTCCTCCCAGCATTGGAAGAACTTCGGATCCTCCTAATAAAGCATTTCACCCGATAAACGGCCTCATACTTTAGGGGGCAGCTGTTATAGACATTGTTGTGCCTTACAGCATTGAGCAGGAAATGTCCATAATCCAAGGGATCCAAAGTCCCTAAATGAGTTGTTCCTACCCCTAAAGGAACAAGTTCAACCAAAGACAGCTTCTCCCAGAAGTTCTCCACCAAAAACCACTCAGAAACAGTCAATTCAGGATCAATTCAGAGGCTCCACTAGCTGTCTGCGCTGAAATGCAGAGATTACACTGGCTAGGTGCACTGCAACGCAGGTAGAAGCACTACCAGGGTGTGCTGAGTGGGAAATGACAAATGGCAAGTTCATTCAACGAGGTGGAAAGACCATGGAAGCTTCCAGAATCTTCCTCAATGACACTTGCCTCAATGAATTCGACTAGTGATGAGTAAGAGGTTCTCAACCTCCAAGTGGAAGCAAGAACTGACAGAGAGAAGCCACAAGTCAAAACATGAGCTGACTCATCCTCTCTGCTCACATCTATATATGGATCTCTCACCCAGAGGCTAGAAGGCGGGAATTTTGTATTTGCAGAGAATTGTTGTTGGTTTGAGATTAAGATTAGTACATTGGGTGATTTATGCTTTGTTGGAGGAGAGGAAGGGATTCCATTGCTGGGAGGTAGATGCTGGATCGGACCTCACTTGGTTGTATCTCCTCTTGGACTTTATTACTCTATCAACAAACTATTTGATTTTCTCCTACATGTTGTATACCAATGATGTTTTGTTATGCTTACATGTTTAGCTTAATCTGATCTTGAGCTTTTTATGAATGTATATCTGTATCTTCTTGTAGTTTCTCTCTCTTGTGATCTTGCAGGAATTCTATGAAGCTGGGCTGGTGAGAGAGCTAGGAGTTGGGAGCTACTGAAGAGAGGAGCGATTGGATCAGCAAACTTGCGAAAGACATAGGTTAGTTAGATCCTGTTTCCTCATTTACATTCCATAAATAAGAATACTCGAATAAGTTTCCTTGTTTGTTGCTAAGGCACTATCACCTCTTAGAGTGGGATAGGGGCATTCCGAATTGGATACTTTTCCCAACAACAGACGAGACTTCAACTTGGTTCTTGGTCACAGTTTACAGCTTAGTTCAGCGATTTAGGCCGAGCTAATGATAGTCAATAAATAGAAATCATAGGGGCTGATCTAATGAGGTTACTAGAGCCACCACTAGGGAAATTAGGATGTTTGCAGATCAATTGTTCGGTTTATAAACAAAACTCGGAGATAGACTGAAGCAGCATTGATCTACTTTGCACTTGCATAGAAAATGTAGTTCGAAGGCTAGCTGGCTTAACTTCAGGCTCCGTCTATAAGTTTATAAAGCAAAAAAATATAGACAAGCAAACAATCTATTCGCTCCCCAACGGAGTTGCCATTTTTTTATCGGGAAATCTAGTGTCTATGCATAGCTGCTAGTCCCACTAAGACGGGTAGCTATATTAGAAACAAACAGATTAAAGTTACTTTCGTTTTCCTTTATGAAAAGTAGATAGGGGAAGATCAAAGAATACCAACCTCAATCCTTCACTCGGTTCTTTGCTTGTTCCTTCTCCTCACCAACCGGTCTTTTCTGCTTCTCCCTTGACCACTCCGCTTCAAAGAGTACCTGTAAAGTTAAAGCAACATAATACCTTCAAAGTGCAGAGATCTACAATCATAAACAATATAGGACCAGATATATATTGACCACACAAATGCATATACTATCAGACATACAAGAATGTGGAGGAAAACTTGAATAGCTTCATTAATATGAAGATTAGAAGTGAGGATTACAACCCATTGTTCTGACCCAGCATCATCCTCCCAGCATGAAAGCCCTTCTTCACCTCATGAAAAGCTTAGATCACCCAACACTATGATATTCCACCAGGAAACCAATAGCACTTCCTTACAAGATACAAAATTCCATCCTCTGGATCTCTAGGATGAGGGATCCATATATAGATGATTGCAAGGAGGTGAGTCAGCTTCTGGGATTTTGATTAGTGTCTTCTCTCTGATAGTTCTTGGTTCCACTTGGAGATTTATGATCTCTTACTCATCCCTGGGTGAATTCAGAGAGGCAAGTGTCACAGGAGAAGTTTCTGGAAGATTTTATGATCATCCACCTCGCAAACTGTCTCTGCCATTTGTCCACTCTTGCCCATCGCACCCTACAGAAGGGCTTTTCAGTATGCATCGCACCTTTTACACTGGGCAGGTGAGATGCCTCGCACCCTTAGCACTGAGCAACTTGTATGGTCCAGTTTTGACCAGTTCTAAGCAGTTTCCTATGGAGAACTTCTGGGAGATGATGTAATCAGCTGACCTTGTTCCTTTAGGGCATGAAACAACACTTTTAGGGACTTAGGAGTCCTTGGTTTATAGACATATATGATTTGGGTTGTAGTGCCCAAAAATGTCTATAACATTATGAGCAGCTGCCCAATGCTTGCATTGCTAGATTTTATGCAGTCTTTTGTTTTGGAGTGTGATGCGTCGGGAGAGGGGATCGGCGCAGTATTGATGCATGGAGGTCACCCTATAGCATTTGAGAGCTGGAAGCTCCTTCCGCACGAGAGGTTGTATTCCATATACGACAAGGAGATGTTGGCCATCATGCATGCATTGGCTAAGTATCGTCAGTATTTGGTAGGCAACAGGTTCAGGGTGAGGACTAATCACAACAGCCTTAAGTTCTTTTTGGAGCAGAAGCAGCTACATGAGAGGCAGCAGAAGTGGATCAGCAAGATCCAAGCATATGATTTTGACATTGAGTATGTCAAGGGTAAGAACAACGTGGTAGTAGATACCCTTTCACATAGACCAGCCATGTTGTCTCTTATGAGCGTGGATACAAACTGGAGAGCTCGACTCTTAGTAGAGTACTCTAAGGACAGGTTTGTATGTGAGATTCTGGATGGAAAGGTGGTAGATGATAGGTACAGGATGATCGATGAGATCATCTATTATAGGGATCGGATCTTCTTGACTGAGGGGTCTTAGCTCAAGAAGAAGATACTCCAGGCATCACATGACTCACCATTGGAAAGCCATCTGGGGTTTACCAAAACCTACAGGGCCATCAGAGAGAGGTTCTCATGGAAGGGCCTCAAGGAGGACGTACTCCAGCATGTCAGGGAGTGCGATGTTTGCCAGAGGAATAAAGGGGAGATGAGCCATCCCGTGGGATTATTGGAGCCTCTTCCCATTCTGGAGGGGAAATGGGAGAGTATTTCGATGGACTTCATCACAGGGTTTCCCATGGTACAGAAGAAGGATTGTATCTTTGTCGTCATTGATTGGCTGATGAAGTACACACATTTCTTTGCCATATCCGCACATTATATAGCAGCACAGGTGGTCGAGCTGTTCTTCAGAGATATCTTCAGGCTACATGGTCTTCCTAAGACCATCGTCAGTGATAGAGACAGCCGTTTCATGGGCGGGTTTTGGCAGGAGCTTTTCCGGTTGGTGGGGATGGAGTTGACACCGAGTACCAGTTATCACCCACAAACGGATGGGCAGACAGAGATAGTAAACAAGTGGCTAGAGGGCTACTTGCATAACTATGTCAGTGGGCAGCAACGAGCATGGTTGAGGTGGCTAAATCGAGGGGAGTACTGCTACAATACTTCACATCACATGTCCATTGGTATGTCACCATTCTATGCCTTATATGGGTATCATCCTTTATCTTTTTCTTACGTGATGTTTGGTGATAGCAAGGCTCCCAGAGCCAAGATTTGGATCCAAGAGAGTCAGGATATTCTCCGAGCTCTCAAGGATAACATGGCTACAACACAGAATCAACAGAAGCTGTATGCCGACGGGGGTCGGGTGGAGAGGCAGTTCGAGGTAGGGGACATAGTCTACCTATGATTACATCCATACTGATAGTCATCACTAAAGCAGAAGGGGGCTGAGAAGCTCAAGCCCCGCTTTTATGGGCCATACAGGGTAATACGCAGGGTTGGACAGGTTGCATATGAGCTGGAGCTACCCCAAGGTAGCAAGATTCATAATGTTTTTCATGTATCATGCCTGAAAAAGGCATGGGGCAGCAGGTGACAGTGACAGATGAGCTACCACCCATGGATGACGAGGGGCATTTGGTATTGCAGCCGGAGGCTATCATTGATACCAGGGAGAGGCAGCTGCGGACCAGGATGGTTCGAGAATTCTTGGTGAGGTGGAAGAATTTGCTGGATGAGGATGCCACTTGGGAGAGTGAGAGGATCTTGCAACATCCATCACTTCATTTGCTTGAGGACAAGCAACATTTTACTAGGGGAGACTGTGATATTCCTAATTAGCTATGGCTAATTGGAATATTTGATTTTGTTCAATTTTTTCCTTCTATAGTTATTTGTAAATAAAAAAGTGAGGAAGGGGGACATAACTCACTTTAGAATAAAAAGTCACTTCCTAGGTAGCACAACATTGTGACTTAAAGGGGAGCCAAGGGGGCCAAAGGGGGACGCAGAAATGGAGCCCACGCAGACACATGGAGAGACTACGCAGGAGGGGAGAACACGTGGCAAGAGGAGAAGCGCACAGGAGGAGGTGAGCCTAGGGATTGTGAGAGGCAGAGGCTATAAAATAGAGAGGATCCCCCTCATTTTGTATCATTCAGTTATGTTCATTTTGAGCTAGTCGATTCGACTTCTGAGCACGCTGGCTATTTAGCTAGTCTGCAGCATTGTTTAGTGCATTGAGTGTTTCCGTTCGGAGATCTCACCCTTAGCCTTAGGGGACTTCGAGTGCCTGCGCGGGCAAGGTATTTCTATCGTCATTTCAGCAGTAGTTTTATCAGCATTTCAGTAGCAGTTTCATCAGCATTTTGGAGGACTGCGCAACACTTGGAGAGGGACGCAGTTCTTTTTGGTTGTAGTGCTAGATTGGGCTTTGCAGGTGGAGTTATGCTGGGAGATTGAGCAGAGGTCTAGCTCTTGTCTCATTGGAGGATTTTAGCAGGGTTTCAGGCAGTGTTTCAGGCAAATTTTAGAGGGGTTTCTTCAGTGGCAACGCAAGGCATTGAGGAACTGCGCAGAACCCCAAGAGGGTGTTTTTTAGGGGTCGACCATTCCACGAAAGCTTCCTGGGTTTTTCTGGGTTTCTTGAGTAGAGCCAGAATCTAGAGTTTCAGCTTTTTCTGAGGAGGGAAGCACCCCCAAATCATCATTTTTTTTATAGCAACGGCAGTAGCAGCATCCATGCAAAGAGGCCATTCTTGTCATTTTGAGAGTATTTCTTCACTTGCCTTGTGCAAGTCGAGGTGCCATCTATCTAAACACCTCTTGTACTCATTTTATTGGTTAGTATAATAAAATGGCTTAGCATTTCTTGCTGCATTTCTTGTATCTGCTTATATTTCCAGTTTACATTATTATATGTTGTTCCACTGTTATTTTATCACTTTTGGGTTATTATATCATTTGCACATATTTGGTTGGAGTTTTTGCTGGGGTTTGAGGAATATTCTGGGTTAGGAATATTACATTGATCTAGAATTATATGTAGGAGATCAACAGAATCTATGGTACATTGACAGCGGTTTCTCAAAGCATATGAAAGGTGACAAAAATAAGTTTGTTTCTTTTAATGAAATTAAGAAATAAAAGAATGTGACTTTTTGTAATAACTCACCCACTACTACTAAAGGAAAATGATTTTTAGTATTAAAAAAAAAAAAGTTCAAGGCTGAGAATGTATTATTTGTTGATGGGCTAAAACATAACTTATTAAGTGTTAGTAAAATGTACGATCAGGGGAATGAAGTTATTTTTAGATCAAATAATTATGTGGTAAGAAATTTGTATACAAGTAAGACCATAATCAAGGGAACCAAAACTCCAGGCAACGTCTATATCCTAGAAGGCAACAAGGAGCACTATTTTTTTAGCAAATCTAAAGAAAGTTGGCTTTCAAACAAAATATTGGGACACCTCATGTTTTCTCAACTATACAAATCAAGCAAGTTGGGAGACGTTCGTGACTTTCCAGACATTTCTCCAACTGAAAATAGTATTTGCAAATCATGTCAATTTGGTTCGAAATCAAGAGTTCAGTTTAAAGCTAAAGAATTCACTTCAGGTAAACCCCTTGAACTTGTTCACATTGATTTATGTGGACCAATGAGAAAGAAGTCTCCTTGTGGTGAACAATAATTCATCTTATTAATTGATGACTTTAAAATAATGTGTTGGGTTGGTTTACTAAAGCATAAAGATGAGGCATTTGGAAAGTTTAAAATATTCAAGGTTGTGGTGGAAAATTAATTAGAACTAAAAATAAAATGTCTTAGATCTTATAGAGGAGGAGATTTTATATCAGATTAATTTTTCAATTTTTTTCAGTAGCATGGCATCAAAATATAGTTTTCCATAGCTAAAACTCCTCAAAAAAATTGAGTGGTAGAAATAATGAACAAAACGGTTCAACAAATAGTGCGTGTCATGCTTGATTAGTCGGGAACACCTCACACCTGCTAGGGAGAAGCAATACATACAACCATGAATATACTCAACGAAGCCCATGTTCGAGTCAATAGTCAAACACTTTATAATATTTGGTAGCAATTTTTTCCTAAAGAAAAATGAAGATAAGCTTGGAAAGTTTGAATCCAAAGTTGATGAAGGAATCCTTCTTGGATATTCTTCCAAAAGTAAAGGATATAAATGTTATAATAAAAGGCTCCAAATATTGTTGAAAGTATAGATGTTGTGATTGATGAAGCATCCACAGGTACCAAAATGGAAGCACAATAAAATTATGAATCTCTCCCTACTAAAATCCAAGAAGTTGTAGGAGAAGAAGAAAGAGAAGTATCAGAAGAAGGAAATGAAAATACAGGTATGTCAAAAAAAACTCCATCAAGGTATGTTCAGAAAAATCATCCTGAATCTCAAATTCTAGGTGATAAAGAAGCAAGAATACAAACTATAAGAACTTTTTTTGGATCATCTAGTCACTTAGCTTTACTATCCACAATTGAACCTCAAAATGTAAATCAAGCAAGAAAAGAGGAATGTTGGCTTAAGGAAATGCATAAAGAACTTGATAAAAAAGATAAGAACCATACATGGGAACTTGTACCAAGGCCTCATAATAAAAATGTAATTGGGACAAAGTGGGTGTTTAAGAACAAACTAAATGAAAATGGAGAAGTAATTTGAAACAAAGCAATACTTGTATGCAAAGGCTATGCTCAACAGGAAGGGATAGACTTTGAAGAGACATTTGCACCTGTAGCTAGACTTGAAGCCATAACAATGCTTCTTTCATTTTATAGCTTTCGTAACTTTAAGGTTAATCAAATGGATGTTAAATATTACTTTTTAATGGGGACCTAGAAGAAGAATTTTATATTGAAGAACCTGAAGGATTCATACTTGGAAATGATAAAAACATTGTTTGCAAACTTAAGAATGCATTATATGGGTCAAAATAGGCTCCTCGTGCATCGTATTATCATCTTGACAAGTATCTTCAGCAACAAGGATTCAAGAAAGGACTTGGAGATAGAAATTTATATATAAAATATAAAAAAGACGAACATTTGGTAGTAGTGGTTTATATTGATGACATCATATTTGGAAGCATTAATGTTGAAGCTATGATTTAAGGATTTGCTTCAGCGATGCAGCAAGAATTTGGAATGTCTTTACTTGGTGAGCTAACATACTTTCTTGGTCTTCAAGTTCATTAAACTAAATATGGTATCTTTCTTTCTCAAACTAAGTATCGCAAGAAGATTATGAAGAAATATGGACTAGAAGACTCTAAAATTGTGTGCACACCAATGGTAACAGGATGAAATCTCAGCCAAAATCATGACTCTCCTGCAGTTAATAACTTGAATACAGATTTATGATTGGCAGCTTGGTTTATCTTACTCATATAAGATGAGACATTATGCATGCAATTGACATAGTTGGATTATTCCAATAAAATCGTAAGGAAACTCATCTCAGTGAAGTCAAGAGAATATTCAAGTATCTGCAAGGAACTCAAGGTTTTGGTCTATGGTATCCAAAAATCACATATTTTTCACTTTATCCTTACACATATGCAAACTAGGCAAGTAATGTTCATGACCTCAAAAGCACTAGTGGAGGATCATTCTATTTTGGACCTCATTTAGTATATTGGTTCAATAGGAAACAAAGTTCTATTGATTTATCAACTTCTAAAGTAGAATATGTTGTTGTTGCCTCTTGTTGTACTCAACTTCTATGGATGATCTAAATATTCTAGGTGATGAGTCTCATCATTGGGTAACTATATGGACCTTCATTCACCTCCTATATTAGTCAAATCAACTCTTCTCACAACTTATTACATGTTTTGATTATAGTTTGCTTAATGAGATGAGTTAAAGTGAGATATTATGCCTAGTGGACTAATGTGCATTGAATGCAGGTTTGTGAGAGAAAATCAGAGAATTTTGGCAAGATTAAGGGCTAAAACTCGAATGGGACAAGGAAGAGAGATTGTATGATGTAAATCCTCCTCATTTACTCCTCCCTCATTCGAATATCCCTCCATCAATCACACCAGCTCAGAGTACAAGCAACCAAGTCATGAAGATCAAAAGGCATCCGAGCAAGTGATAGTCAAAGAGTTAGTTCATCTCGATTTTGGGAGCCAAGACTCCCTAGATTTAAGGAAGACATTGGAGACTTCAGTTGTACAAATAAAGAGGCCTACGACCTCATTATGATTTGAATTTTTGTTGTAAAAACACTAGTTATTTTTTAGCTCCAAACTTGTGGAAGACATTGCTATGTAATTTTCTATTTTGATAATGAGAATGAGCTTTTTCATAATCCAGTACTGATTTAACTCAGAGGGTTGAAGCTCTTGGGTTAGGGTCCAACCCTAGTAGCAAAGTCTCTTCTTCTTGTATCTGTATTCTTAGCTTAATTTCATAGATTCATGGTTAAATTGCCATTGGAAGTATTTCATTGCAAGTAAGTGTAGATTTGATTAGTTTGGTTATTAGTTTGCTTCCATTTGTGCTTTACTTCAGCAGTAGGTTAGAAACGATAAAAGGAGAATCAAAAAGCTATTAGTAGGTGTCTTGGCCTCACTTCTTCCTTCAATGATCATGATTTTAGGAAAGGACCCCCATGCAATCCCAAAAAGATAGAATTCTACCTTCTCATATAATTTAGAGTTTCCTGTGCTTAAGCCAAAATTTCATCAGTTTGCAATTTTAGGAATTAGCCATCATTTCTTCCATATTCAGTCTTACAGCAGATCTCATCAATGAATTCATATTATTCTGCGAATTTTCCTCATGCATGAAGTAGACAGCTAGCTCATTAAACTCTGTTTTTCTAGCTCATTGAAATTCTTCTTGTTTACATGATTTTTGGGCAAATATCATTGTTTGATGCAGTGCAGGTGTTTCATAAGTAGAGAAAGATTTCATAGCAAGCAACCTCCTTCCAACTTCATCCATCCATGATCATTCCTCACTTTCACTAAAACCCTCACCAATTTCATCATTCTTCAAGGAAACTTCTTCAAGCTTGTTGAGCAAATCCAACCATCCCCCAAACTTGGTTTTGAGATCTGAGTGATCCTAGGCATTTTATCACTCCATTCCATCCACCAACCACTTTCCGTAAGCCTTCCATCACCTTCATCACCCATCATTTTTCTCTCAGCTGTATCCTGTAAAAATACAGGGAATCCTATAGGCTTTTAGGACATCCTGTAGGTTTTCCTGTAGTGGCCTGTTTTGAGGCTGAATTGAGGGAAAACCTCCAGGAAGCCACACAAGGTCACCTAAGGGTCTCCCAAACCTTCCAACTATCCACCAACATCCCTAAACCACCTGCCACACCACCAAAAGAGATTATCTTTGACACTTGTTTTTCCATAAAAAGAATAAAATGAAAAAAGCAGATTTATTTCAGTCCTTTATATGCACAATAGTGATGTTTGATGTTTTGAACTTCCATTCTTAGGAAAATAACATTTCATACATGATAGCTTGGAATTCTTGTAAAGCATAGTTTCTCATCAATTAGTTAGGAAATGGTGTGTTTTTAGCATTGGATTTTAGTCCTTTTCCTTATTGCAGTAGACAAGTTTTATAATAGAGTATATTTATCTTTCTTTCATCAGTAATCAAGCTCCTTCTGAATCCATAGAAGTCTGGCTTGAAAACCCTAGTGGTCTCTCGCCAGCTAAACAGTGACAAAAGATAAAACCATCACTTTTAATTGTGTATATAGCACTATCACCTCCAAGTTTTTATGAAACCTGTGGTGATAAAGTAAAGTTGGTAGCCCCAAGAGTTGCAGCATTCTTGCTGCAATACTGGTTCTCATCACTTTTTGGTGTCATTTCCAAGGAGGTGTCTAAGTAAAATGTGATTGCTGCTCTCTTTCTTCCATTTCTTGTTTCTGATATTCTACTATTAGTTTCATTTCTGCAAAAGTAATTTAGTTTTCTTCCTTTTCCATTCTACATTCTTTGCTTTCCTTTCCATTTTGCAAGTAAGCTTTCAATCAAGTATTTAATTTTTCATTCAGTCAGTAGTTTTCATTCAGTTTGCAATTTCAATTCTCCAATTACTTTCAAAGTTTGAAAAAAAAAAATACAAAACAAGACAAAAACATTTTTTTCATGCCTCGTAGGAATAAGGATAACTTAGGGAAATTTTTTCCAAATATCCCCACTACTTCAAACAGCCAACTGGTGAGCGCCAGTATTGCAGCAAGAATGCTACAACTCCTGGGCTGCCAACTTTACTTTTATCAACCCGGTAGTTCATAACAAACTTGGAAGTATCGGTGATGTATGCACAAGTACTAGTTCTCACTACAGGTTGTCACTTGGTCAGCCGGTGCGAGATCACTAGAAGCTCCAGCCAACTTCTATAGATTCTAGAAGAAGCTCTATATGTGATGAAAGGAAAGAAAAATTGCTCTACAGATGCTATTCTAATTGCAGAAAGGAGAAAGATTGAAATGTAAACAACCCTAGTAAACCCTAATTAACCAAGTAATTCTACTTTTGCAAGAAGCACTATGAAAACCATGAAAGGAATGTCATTACCTACTCAAGGAAGTAAACACCATCTAACTATGCTATTTCTGGAAGTAAATAAGCAAAAAACATATTTTTGGATTTTTATGTATTTTTATGTGAATTTGACATGCATGTAGTCTATTATGTGTGAGTGTGGAAACGAATAGGTGGCGTTGAAGGGTGGTTTTGGGACTTGAGAGGATGTAGGATGGTGTGGATGGGTCGTAAGAGGTCTCAGGTGGCCTTCTGGAGGCTTTTCCCACACTCGGCCTTCAAAAGAAAGCCTACAGGAAAATCTACAGGAAGACACAGGAAATCTACAAGAGGAAAACGGGGAAACTACAGGAGGCCTACAGGACAAGGCCGAGAGTAGTTTTCACTGTTTTGAGGGTGTGAGAGTGGGTGAAAAAGGTGGATGAAGGTTTGAATGAGGTGTTAGGGAACCTAAGGTCTACCATGAATTAGCAAGAGAGAGAAAGATGATTGGGTTTGCTCAAGGAGAGAGAGAAGTTCTATGGAAAAATGAAGGAAACTAGGGCAAAATTGAGGTGACATTCAGGAGACCTATAGGGAATGGTTCAGATGGAGGGTGTGATTGTTGATAAGCTAGCCTACTGCTGGAAGATATTTTTTGCATATAAATTGACAGTCAACCAAGGAAATGAAGCAACAAGTGAAATGAATGCATTTAGGAAAAACAAAGTTTTGCGTAAAAATGGTCTAAACTATGATCTATGAATGGAAATGCTGAGAAATGTTGTAGGAAAGGAAAGCATGAAAGAAGACTATTGCAAATCAGGAATTGAGCATGATGAATAATATCTAAAGCAAAGAAAAACTGGACTATCAACCTACTAAAAAATTGCAAACACTAGAAGTCCTATGAAAGAGGAAAATCTGTGTTTTTGGGGCAGCAACAGAGTCTTTGCCTCAAATCATGGTCCCAGAGGGAGGAAGAGAGGCCAAGGCACTGTTGCTAGCCTTTGAATCCTCTCTTTATCACTGCTTAACCTACTATAGAAAGCACAAATGGAATCAAACTACTAAATCATCAAAAGCAACCTATTCTTAACCATAAGAGAAATGCATCTAACAGCAAACTAATCTACAAACTGAAACAAGGCATAAAATACAAGTAAATCAAAGCTTGGATGCTTGGATTGGGCCCTAACCCAAGAGCTTTAGCCCTCTGAGGTAACTCAGTGCTAGCTCAAAAAGGATTCCATCTTTATTTTCAAAACAATAACAAGATTACATGAAACTGTCACAAAATAATAAGCTCGAAATTTGAGCAAAGTTTACATAAGCAAAAATCCGACCCTAGTGAGGCCCTAGGTCTCTCTACTTATACAAATGAAGCTACCAACAGCTTCCTTAAAATCAGGGAGGCTTGGCTCCCAGAACTTGAGATAATCATCAGCCATCCTCCACTTGCTCAGCTGCCTTTTAGTGCATGATTTGGTTGCTTGTACTCCGAGCTGATTGAAGGGGAATTCGAAGTGAGGAGTAATAAATGAGGGGGATTCCCTCCTATAAGTCCTCTCCTCTATCCACTTCAAGTTATTGTTGCCATTTTTCCACTGTATCCTTGACTTTGACCTCGAAATCCATCAATAATCTGCATTAAATACATATTAGACCACATGGCATAATAACTAACTCAAATCACTCTATAAACATAAATATAATTAAATCAACAATAAGCTAAGAGAATGGTTGATTTGACTAGGTTAGGAAGAAAATGAGCCCATATAATTACCCATTTATGAGGCTCATCATCACCCCCCTACTAAAGGTGTTGCTCATCCTCTTAGCAATCTAGTCAAGCTCCTCATCTTTTATGGCCCTGGTGGCCTCCCTAGCGTCCCAGGGTTTTGATGTGGTCTGCTCTTCTTTGCCATAGAATCCTGCCTTCCTGTCTATGTCCTTCGATTGCTCCTCCTCTTCTTCTTCTCTTCTACCTTCTAGTGTGCCTAATAGCAGTGGGGGACTCATTTTGAGGCTAATCCAGTTGACCTTCAGCCTCTTCATGGAGCGCTTTTACATTGGCACTCTTTTCAATGCCTCCTTCAACCTCATGGGGGAATGATATTCCCTGATCTACAAACTGTGTGGTAAGGTGTTCCATCTCCTCATGCATGCATGCACATAGTCATCCCCAAGTATCCTTTGCATATCCTCAAAGTGTGCAATGGCTTGTTCCTGATTGGTCAGATATCTAGGGGCAATCTAAGGGTCATTGGCAAGCAGGTTATGTGTGCTGATGAGTGCCATAGGATCTGATGGCTTAGCTCTTATCATTAATGGCTCATTCTGCTCCTTTGTCATCAAAATTTTTATTTCTGCTGCCCTCAATTCTTCATGGTTCATCCATGAGGCCATGGCCATTAATTTCAGGTCCCCTAACTTGACATTGGGATCCCACACATTCGTGTCTGTGAGTGCCATGTTGTGTAAGTAGAATTCTGCCATCTTTTCTTTATCCTCTAAGGTGCTTTGGTCAAACAAATCCATGAACTGCCTGTAGTCTTGGAAAGGCATTGTGCCTCTTTGTGCCAAAGTCTTTATTTGGAATTGTAACCATTGGTCCTTTAGATAGAGGCCATAGGATTTGGCTGGTGTTCTACATTGCAATGCCTCCATGGATAAGTTGGCCATGTATGCCAGTTGGGTCTCTTTCTCTTGCAGTTGCTTCCTTAGCAATTCATTTTCAGTGTCAAGGTGGCTTCTTGTGATTGCTTCCCTGTCTCTGAGAGCACTCAACTCTCTGCCCATTTCCATGAGTTTGTTTTCCATATGGCCAACATCCTCAACTCCTTTGGATTTGGCTATCTGCATCCACCTATGTGTTCTCACTCTTCCTTTCTCCAATTCAAAAAATAGTGGAATTTCAAATTTCTATGGGATTATCCTTCCTCCCTCAAGTATATTGTAATAAGAGGCAAGACTAGGCTAGGGATCAAGTTCTTGTATCTCTTGTGCTTCCTCCTTCACCTGTGGCTGTCCTTCTATCCTTTTCTCAAGTTTTTAGGTCTCCTGTAGTTTTGACAGTGTCTCCTGTATAACTGTCTGAGCCTCTTGTAGAACTGTTTTTGGGTCTTGTAGTACTGCCTTTTCCTTCCATGTGGAAGATCTAGGAGTCCCCCTTTCATATGTTATAGGTGTCTTGGAAGGAGATTCTTTCCCCTTGGCAAAGGGTGAATCTTCAATGGTAATTGGCACTTTTGAAGAGGGCTGAGGTTTGCCTGTTTTAATTCTTGTGCTCTTCCTAGCCCTGAAATACATGGAGGTCTGTCTTTTCCTCTTTTTCTTTGGCTTGATTGGTGTACTGAGGGCAGTGAGGGCAGCTGCTGCCTCCCTTTCCAAAGTCTCAGGGGACTCTTCTCCTTGTTCTTCCTTCTCTGCCTCTTTTTCTCCTTCTTCTATCTTTTTCTGTCTCTTCTTGCTCTATTTTTTCATCTCTCTCCTCCTCTATTTCAGTTTCTTCCTCCTTCCTTTCTTGTTCTACTATGTCACCCTTGGCTCCACCTTTGCCCCCTTGTTTTTCTTCCTCCTCACTGCCAGTATGGATGATATCATAGGTTAAGGCCTTTATGTCATCCTCAGCTGTCATGTTTCGGAAAACTTCCCATGCTATAGGGAGTGTAAAGGTATGGAGGGCTTCCTCTACTAGGATTTTGATTAATCCATGGTGAGCTAACTGCTCTAAATTTCCTGCTTATACCTTGGTGCTAGAGTCAATGAGGGACTGCATGAGGAAGCAAGGGATACTGAGCTTCTAAGGTGTTGAAGTGTCCACGCCATACCTTAATTCTTGGAGGATTCTAAAGTGATAACCATAAGCAATGTTGTACCTCCCCTCACAGGAAATGTATTTGATTATTTGATAGCTAACCTCATCCCATGGATATGGTATGCTAGCCCTTCTAATGCCATTTTTATCTTCAACAGGGGTTTCATTATTTTGCAAAAAGTTCTTCTTGGCAGCCTGGCCAATTGGTTTCTCATCTTTACTCCAAGGCAGCCCAAGAGGAAGGGTAGTGACCCTGCTGATAAATTCAGGGGTTATCTCCATGGAAAGACCTATAATGGTGACAATGGCATGAGTTCTTGTGTGAGGGACCAGAGAGAGAAAACTCTTGGGCAATTTCCTCATCAAACCCTTGAAATTTCTCAAAGAAATTCATCCAGTTTGCCCTTGTGAAGATGTCCACCACTTGAGGATGTGCATGGAGCCTAGTGGAGTTAGTGGGCTCCTTTCTCATAAACCCTCCTGACATATTATCTATACTCTTTTAGAAAACCAAATATGGAGGTGGAGACAAATAATTTTGAGAAAAACAGAGAAACAGAGGAGACTGTTTTTTTTCTTTTTTTTAATAAGAAAAAAAAAATATGTATTTTCTCCTCTCCTAAAGAATTATTTCAACCTCAAATTGAGACCACTTCTTTCATGTATTGATATTCAATAGGGGGCATGCATGAACCCTACCTCTTCAAACCAAAAATCGTGCTAAAAATCATGTTTTCTCCCTTCAAAATGACTCACTGCCCCTCCTGTAGAACCTTGATGTCCCTCCTGTAGATTTCCTATAGGTGCTCCTGTAGAAAACACCGAGAGCAAGAATATGGGAGAGATCAATGGAGGATAGTGGTTACGAGGCTATGGGGGCACAAGGAGACTATTGTAGCTGAGTTACAAGGAGAGAATGAAGGAAAAGGTGGTGAGAATGCTCTGGGAGGAGTACTTATTACCCTTTATGGATATTTTCAGTGATGAGTGCTGAGCTGGCAAGGTACAAGTTGGCCACATTCGGACTGTTGGTCCCCACCTACTTGGTCATCATGGCCCCTCCTCGTAATCATCCCTCATTATTGCATCGGATTTCACACTTCCTCCACTACCTGTCCTTGGCATCTTGTGCTGGAGTTGATTGTGCGTACGTGTGGGTGACATCTCGAATGAGTGGAGTCAACTAGATGAAGGTGGCCAAGTTAACTGGCCACCTTTCCCTCGTTCAACCTCAACCATATCATTGCTTTTGCATGACTTCTAATTACACAAATTCAAACAGAGGAGTGACTTAGTTACTTACCTGTGATCCGAGTGTATTTGTTGTGAGGTGTTGTGGCTTTCTCTGCTACATGCCTTTATTTCCCTTTTTGCATGTTGTCTCTGCTTTCTGATGTGTGGTTGTGTGCTTGTGTAGGTTCTTCTCTAGCTAGATCTGAGCTTCAGGTGCCTTCTCAACCGTCATGTTTGCACTCTATTGCTATTGGTGCTTGATTTCTATGGGATCAACTGCTACAGGAATTCCTACAGGAGATCCTGTAGCTGCTTCTCCCCTTGAAACTTCAGCTTCTTCTTATGCTTTGAGCTCGAGGATGATGCCAGAGGTGTAGATAAAGATGGATATTAGTAGGTAGGCTTTAGGTGAGGTTGATGGTGATTTTTCCTCTCATTTTTATTTTTTTTAAACTGAAAAACTCTTTTTCTGTGTTTTTCTTGGACAGGAAGAAAAATGATGCTTGGGGTGTAATGCAGGTTTAGAAATGATGGAAAGGAGGTTTGAATATTGTAGAAGGGATTATAGGTTCTTCATGAAGCTTCTTTGTCCCTCAAACTGCCTTCTGTAGCCACTTCTGGCTCTTTGTAATTCCTACAGGAGCCTCTTGTAGAAAACACAGAGCCTCCTGTAGAAAACACAGTTTTTGAAAAAGAGGTACAGTGGGGTGAAAGGAATGCCAAAAATGATGGAGGAAGGTGTGGAGAAGATGAGATGGGTGCTGGTATGAATGTCAGGGTCTCCTTAGCACCTTCTTCTGCTCCCTGTAGTGCTCCTGCAAACCTGTAATGCAACAAAAAAGTTCATTTTCTTTCTCCTTTTTCTCTTTTTTCTCTCCGTTTTTTTTTTGGAAACAACTAGGGCGCCTCAGAGAGGTTTTCACCCTCAGTGCCTACCCTGGGTGCCTCCAAGGGAGTTTTTCACCCAGGGATTTTTTTTTTTTGACATCACTAGGCCACCTCAGAAGAGGTTTTCAACCTAATAATGGGACTCAAGCACCTCATGGAGGTTTTCACTTGAGTCCTTATTTTTTCTTCTTTTCTTCAGTGAGTGGGTGAAGTGGAAGCTAAGACATGCTCCACTACCATCACTGTTTTATTCAAATCTTCAATGAACTCTCACTTGGAGAGGGGTTTCTTGTAGATTTTCAACCAATGTCCATTGACAAGGATGGGGATGGCTTCATCATCAATGGTTCTGATCAAAACTGAACCATTGTCATTGCATTTCTCCACAGTGTAGGGTCCCAGCGATCTTTTCCTCAGCTTTCCTTTGAAATCCTTGTATCTTGAATCATAGAGTAGTGCCCAATCTCCCTCTTTGAATTTCTTCTCCTTGATATTTTTGTCATGCCATATCTTTCTCTGAAGCTAAACTACCTCTGTATGGAGAAGGGCTTGCAACCTATATTCATCCAATCCATTGAGCTAAAGTAATCTCTCCTTCTGTGCATGGCTAAGGTCTAGGTCCAACTAAGCTGCCATCCTTAGTGTATTGAACTCAAATTCTATTGACAGCAAAGCCTTCTTCCCATAGACCAGTTCATAGGGTGTTAACCTGGTGGTGGTCTTCCATGTGGTGTTGTAGGCCCAAGTGGCCTCAACTAATATGTCCGCCTAGTCTTTCCTACTGCTGCTTAATACCTTGGTTAGGATCCCTTCCAATGCTCTGTTAGTGACCTCCACTTGCCCATTGGCTTGTGGATGGTAAGGGGTGGAAGTCCTGTGCTTGATCTTATGATGTGTGAGCCGGTCTTCAATCAAGTTGGAAGTCAACTGACTACCATGATCTGTGACCAACTCGCTCAGATACCTGAACTTGTAGAATATTTTTTCTCTCAAAAACTCAGCTACGTTTTCCTCTGGCTGCTTTGATTGCTTTGTCTCTACCCACTTTTTCAGGTAGTTGGTGCACACAATGATGCATTATTTCTGCTTTGAAGGAGGGCTAATAGGCCCCATAAAGTCCATGCCCCACTTCTCAAATGGCTCAAAGGTCACTTGAGGTTACATGGGCATCTCATTCTTTTTGAAGTAGGTTTCTCCATCCTCTGACACCGATCACACTAGCTTGTATATCTCCTCACATCCTAATGAAGAGTGGGCCAGTAGTAGCCTGCTTGCAATATCTTGAAGGCAATGTTTTTTGCTACAAAATGACCTCCACAAGGCCCGTCATGACAGGTCAGGAGGATGTCAAAGACTTCCTCCTACCTGACACATCTTCTCAAGATCTGATCTAGGCCAAGTTTGAAGAGATTTCCTCCAATCCAGGTGAAAGGGGCTCTTTTCCTTACTATCTTGCTCTTCTCTTTTGAGGATAGGTGTGGTGGGAACTATGCTGAAACCAAGTAGTTTGCTATATCAGCAAACCATGGAGATAGTACTGACATAGAAAATAGGTGTTCATCTGGCATTTTTTCATCCACCATTCCTTCTTCACCTACAGGCAAATTCACTCTAGACAAAAAGTCAGCAACAACATTCTCTTTACCATGCTTATCAATAATTGTCAAATCAGACTACTGCAGTAAAATCAACCATCTAATAATGTGAGCATTTACATCTGTTTTGTTCATTAAATATCTAATTGTAGCATGATCAGTGTGCACAAAGGTTTGATAGCCTGTGATATAATGTCTGAATTTGTTTAAGGAATGCACGACAGCTAGGAGTTCCTTCTCGGTCACTGTATAACTCTGTCTTTGACAAATTTTTTCTTATAAAGTATATGGCATAAGGTAACTTTTCATAAATTTGTCCTAAGGATGCTCCTGGTGCTTTGTTCGAAGCATCTGTGTGAATTTGAAATGGTAGGGCCCAGTTTGGGCCTCTCAGAATTGGGGCAGTCACGAGCTTGCTCTTCAAGGTATCTAGTGCTTCTTGACAATTTTCTGACCATATAAACTCAACATCTTTACCTAGGAGGCTAAACAAAGGAGAGGCTATCTTGCTAAAGTCTTTAATGAATCTTTTGTAATATCCAGCTAAGCCTAGGAAACTTCTGACATCTCTCACCTTTTGAGGAGGTGGGACCCTTTGGATGATGGCAATTTTGTTGGGGTCTTCTTGCAGTCCTTGTTGAGATATTGCATGACCTAGCACGGTCCCTTCAGTCATCAGAAATTCACATTTTCCCAAACCGAAGGACAGATTCATCTCAATACACTTATCTAGAACTTTTCCTAGGTTAGATAAAGCTTCCTGAAAGTCATAGCCATAAGGAGTAAAATCATCCATGTATATTTCTACTGCATCATGAACCAATTCAGAAAATATACTCAATATCGCTCTTTGGAAAGTGGGTGGAGCGTTGCACAAACCAAAAGGAAGGACCCTATATGCAAAAGTACCCCAAGGACAAGTGAAAGTGGTCTTATCTTGGTCTTCTAGGCTGATTTGAATATGATTGTACCCGCTAAACCCATCTAGGAAGGAGAAAAACTTTTTCCCTGCCAGACCGTCTAACACTTGATCTATGAAAGGTAAAGGAAAATGGTCCTTTTTAGTGGCTTTTTTCAATTCCCGATAGTCAAAAAATATTCTCCACTTACCATTTTTCTTTGGCACTAACACCAAAGGAGAGACCCATTCACTGTCAGAGATGGGATAGATGAATCCTGCATCAAGCAATTTCTGTAGTTCTTCCTTAACAATATCTTTAAGTGCTAAATTCATCCTCCTTTGAGGCTGCCTGACTGGTTTGCAATCTTCCTTGATGTATATATGATGAGTACATACTGAAGTTTGCATTCCCTTCATCTCCTTATAACTCCAGGCGAAGGCATCTAGATTTTTTCTCAGTAGGCTGCACATTTCCTTCTCCTGAGTAGTGGATAAGGATGGATTGATTTCCAATGTTATTTCTAGGCCGAACTCTATATTCTTAACACGAAGAGAAGTGTATTCAGCTGCACAGAGATCAGTTGGGGGTTGTTTTGGGTTTCTCTTACTATGTCCTCTAATGGTGATACACTGGGAGGTGGATTCTGAATCAAATTTTGAATCATATCATCCTCATCTTGTTGTTTCCCCCCCATGGAAATTTCTAATGCACAAAGTGGTGCATAATAAACTTTATCCTCATCTTCCTCCTCCAACCAAAGTGGTAGATCATGTTCTAGCAAGGGTTTGGCAGGAGGATATAGGATTAACTGCTTGGACATGTGCCCATTCTTTATGGTCATGTTTCCAGCTCGACAACTGATGTAGGCATTGGTTGTAGCCAACTAGGGTCTTCCCTAAATGAGAGGATACCCAGTGAGCTTTGCCTTTGGCTGGAGAACTAAGAAATCAGAGGGTACTCCCAAGAATCAATGGAGACCATCACATCTTCCACAATCCCCTCAAGGGTCACTGTGGAGCGGTCTGCTAGCTGTAGCACTGTCATGGTCTTCCTCAAGAAGCCCTGAAGGTTAAGTTTGAGCATTATGTCCTTGGTCATCACATTAATGGCAACTCCCAGATCAATCAAGGTATGCAGGATCATTGTGCCATTGGTGTGGACATCAACTACTGGGCTTCCAGGGTCCAGATATTTTGGACAGATTACCTGCCCCAACATCAGGTTGGACAGTTGTCGCATGACATTGATGGTTGGGGCATCTCTCTTGCGCCTTCCTAGATGCCTAAAGCACTTCTCTTTGATCAACCTATTGTAGATAGGCACATATTTTATGGCTTGGAGAAGTGGTATCTTTACAAATAAATGTTTCAATTCTCCCAGGAGCTCAATCTCTTCTGGGGTAGGTTGGACTGTCACAGATAGTCTCTCAAGGAAGGGTGGATTTGCTTTAGGTTCACTTTCCTCTTTCTCTTCCTCAACCTCCCTGGCTAGAGGCTGGCTATCTGGGAGGACTTTCCTAGATCTCAAGATAATTTCTTGAATCTCCACAACATAAGTTTGGCATGATGGTTCCCCACTATACACTTGTTCAGCCCGACTATTGTTCGGGTTCGGATTTGGCTGGACAGGCATTTGGGGTTGCTTTGGTGGAGCAGAAGGTAACGGTTCTGGTTTGGCAAGTGGTGGAGGCAAAAGAGTGGGAAGAGGGTTGTAGTGGGGCCTCCACCCCTGATGAGATGCATTCCACTGAGGTTGTGGTTGAGCATAGGATTGAAATGAATGGGTGGCTGGTTGGGCATGATATTGAGATGTGAAGGACCAAGGAGGAGGTGTGGACCAAGAAGGATGAGGAGGAGGGCCCCAAGAAGGTATGGAGGTGACTTGGTTGGGGTTGTAGTATGCCTGAGATGTCCCTTGCATCCCTTGCTAGTATGGTCTAGGTCCATGCGGCCTTCTTTGGTTTATGTAATATAGCTGCTCAGTGACTCCCTCAACCCCTTGATATACAGCTTTAAGTATGGGAAAGGAAGGGCACTTATCTGTAGAATGATTTTCCTCACAGACTGAACAAACCTCTATAGAGTTCAATGGGCATTCATTTCTAGGATGCCTTCTGGTGCATCTAGGGAAAAAAAATGGCCAAAGCCCTCTCTGCTTCCTCTTTTTTTCGTTTGATATGTAAGGTATCCATTTGCATGGCGAGAGTCTGCAAAATCTCACTATTGAAGTCTTCCAACATGTTTCCAATTTCTCCTTTAATGGATGAGTTGGAGGAAGAGTTATTGGCTACGAGTTGACTCCCCCTACCTTTCTTTCTAGCTGCTCTAGAATGGTTTCTAAAAAGAGTCTTTATGTCCTCATAGGATAGTTGGTAGATGTCTCCCCCAGCCAGTAGATGGAGGGTGTCTAAAATATCTTCCTGAATTCCCCTGAGCAGGACCAACTTCAGAGACTTAGGGTCAAGTGTACACCCGGCCCTTTTGTAACTAAGCTGGGACCTCTCTTCATAGTCTTCCAAGGACTCATCACTTCCTATGGTTATTCGGAAGATTTCTTCTTTAGTATCTTTTGACCTACAATAGTCTCGATACTTGTTGTTAAAGGCTTGTTGCATCTAAGCCCATGTTGTGATTCTATTGCCAGGTAATCCCATGAACCAGCGTAGTGCTGCATCCTTGAGAGTAGAAGGTAATAGTTTCAACTTTTTCTCATCTTCTGCATAGTCATAAGTTCGACAGATGACAACAAACTCGAACAAGAAGGTGACAGGATCTTCTATAGTCAGACCATGGAAATGAAGAGGGCAGAAGGGCTTATATTCTTGATTTTGGTGTCCCCATTGGTCTCCCGAATGGGAAAGGTACCCTTTATTCTCTCTCCATTCCCTTTAGCATTTCTATTTTCAGCCATTGGCTCCAAAGGAATGTTTTCTTCTTCTTCTTCCCCTATAGGTTCTTCAAATATGTCTGGCTGTTCACCTAAGGGTTCTTCTTGATCGCAGCCACCGAAGAAGAGAGAAGGTTGGTTGTGTGAAGCAGTGGGGGTGTTGGGAAAAAAAAATTCCTGAGTTATCTCTATTCCTACGAGGCATGAAAGGAAATCTTTTTGGTTGGTTTTTGTTTCTTTTTCCCCACACTGACGGTAACTGTAAAAACTGAAATTGATTGAACAAAAAAAATTGCAACTAGCTGAAATGAACTTGCTGAATGAAATTTGCAGAATTGAAAAGGAAAGAGAGGAAATGCAGAACGAAAAGAAAGGAAATGACTAGTCTACTTTTGCTAAAATGAAATTTGAAAAATTGAAAAGGAAAGCAAAGAAATGCATAATTGAAAGAAAAGAACTGACTAGTCTACTTTTATTGAAATAAACTATTAGTATAATGTTACAATAGGAAAAAGAAGAAAGCAGTAATCATAGAATACTCTGACGCTTCCCTGGCAATAACACCAAAAAGTGGTGAGCGCGAGTATTTAAGCAAGAATGCTACAACTCTTGGGCTACCAACTTTAATTTTATCAACTCGGTAGTTCGCAACAAAATTGGAAGCGTCGGTGTTATATGCACAAGTACTTGTTCTCACTGCAGGTTGTCACTTGGTCAGCCGACGCGAGATCACTAGGAGCTCAAGCCAACTTCTATAGATTCTAGAAAAAGCTCTATATGTGATGAAAGGAAAGAAATATTTCTCTAGAGATGCTATTCTAACCGCAGAAAGGAGAAAGACTGAAATGTAAAACAACCCTAGTAAACCCTAATTAATCAACTAATTCTACTTTTGTAGGAAGCACTATGAAAACCATGAAAGGAATTCCATTACCTACTCAATAAAGTAAACACCATCTAACTATGCTATTTTTGGAAGTAAATAAGTAGGAAACATATTTTTGGATTTTTATGTATTTTTATGTGAATTTGACATGCATGTAGTTTATTGTGTGTGAGTGTGGCAGTGAATAGGTGGCGTTGAAGGGCGGTTTTTGGACTTGAGAGGATGTAGGATGGTGTGGATGGGTCCTAGGAGGTTTTAGGCGGCCTTCTGGAGGCTTTTCCCACACTCAACCTTCAATAGAAAGCCTACAGGAAAATCTATAGGAGGACACAAGAAATCTACAGGAGGAAAACAGGGAAACTACAAGAGGCCTACAGGAGGAGGCCGAGAGCAGTTTTCATTGTTTTGAGGGTGTGAGAGTGGGTGAAAAAGTGGATGAAGGTTGGAATGAGGTTTTAGGTCGCCTAAAGTCTACCATGAATCACTAGGAGAGAGAAAGATGATTAGATTTGCTCAAGGAGAGAGAGAAGTTCTATGGAAAAATGCAGGAAACTAAGGCAGAATTGAGGTGAGATTCAGGATACCTATAGGGCATGGTTCAGATGGAGGGTGTGATTGATGATAAGCTGGTCTACTACTAGAAGAGATTTGCTGCATAGAAACTAACAGTCAACCAAGGAAATCAAGCAACAAGTGAAATGAATGTGTTTAGGAAAAAGAGAGTTTTGCATAAAAATGGTCTAAACTATGATCTATGAAAGGAAATGCTGAGAAATGCTACAGGAAAGGAAAGCATGAAAGAATACTATTGCAAATCAGGAAGTGATCATGATGAAGAAGATCTTAAGCAAAGCAAAACTGGACTAATAACCTACTAAAAAGCTGCAAACACTAGAAGTCCTATGAAAGAGGAAAATCTGTGTTTTTGGGGCAGCAACAGAGTCTTTGCCTCAAATCATGGTCCCAAAGGAAGGAAGAGAGGCCAAGGCACTGTTTCTAGCCTTTTAATCTTCTCTTTATCACTGCTTAACTTGCTACAAAAAGCACAAATGGAAGCAAACTACTAAATCATCAAAAGAAACCTATTCTTGACCATAAGAGAAATACATCTAATAGCAAAATAATCTACAAACTGAAACAAGGCATACAAATACAAGTAAAGAAGAGCTTGGCTACTTGGATTGGGCCCTAACCCAAGAGCTTCAGCCCTCTGAGGTAACTCAATGCTAGCTCAAAAAGGATTCCATCTTTATTTTCAAAACAATAGCAAGATTACATGAAATTGTCACAAAATAATAAGCTTGAAATTTGAGCAGAGTTTACATAAACAAAAATCCGACCCTAGTGAGGCCCTAGGCCTATCTACTTATAAAAATGAAGCTACCAATAACTTCCTTAAAATCAAGGAGGCTTGGCTCCCAGAACTCGAGATAATCATTAGTCATCCTCCACTTGCTCGGTTGCCTTCTAGTGCATGATTCGGCTGCTTGTACTCCGAGCTGAATGAAGTGAGGAGTAATAAATGAGGGGGATTCCATCCTATAATTC
This sequence comes from Pinus tabuliformis, assembly GCA_031772625.1. Classification (NCBI taxonomy): domain Eukaryota; kingdom Viridiplantae; phylum Streptophyta; class Pinopsida; order Pinales; family Pinaceae; genus Pinus; species Pinus tabuliformis. The sequence continues at coordinate 1,951,425,842 of CM062816.1, forward strand.
CTCTCCTTTGTCCACTTCGGGTTATTGCAGCCATCTGTCCACTGGATCCTTGACTTTGACCTTGAAATCCATCAATAATCTGCATTAAATACATGTTAGACCACATGGCACAATAACTAACTCAACTCACTCTATAAGCATAAATATAATCATAAAATAGTACAATAAGCTAAGAGAATGGTTGATTTGACTAGGTTAGGAGGTAAAATGAGTCCATATAATTAACCATTTATGAGTCTCATCACCAACCTTCCCTCTTCTTCGATGGTTGTGAACTGGAGAAACCCTTAGGTGAGAAACCAAAAATATTTGAAGAACCTACAGGGGAATAAAAAGAAGAAGAACCCATTCCTACTGAACCAATGGTTGAAAATAGAAATGACAAAGGAAATAGAGAAAGATTGAGGGTAACTAAACAAATCTGCTACATAAACCAAAGGATACCTCATGGGGCTAGGCCATACTAGCAGGGCATGCAAGGGTCATCCCATGCATATTACAACCCCAACCAGACCACATCCATACCTTCTTGGTGGGTCCCTACTCATCCTTCCTAGTCTACACCTCCTCCTTGGTCCTTTGCACCTCAATATCATTCCCAGCCAGCCAGCTAGTCATTTCAACCATATGCTCTGCGACAACCTTAGTGGAATGCACCGCCCTAGGGGTGGAGGCCCCCATACAACAATGCTCCAGCTTTATTGCCTTCACCAGCTGCTCAACCACAAATTTTATAGTCTGCTCCACCTAAACATCCCCAGATGCCTGCCCAGCCAAATCTGAACCCGGACAATAGACAAGCACAACAAGTATACAGTGGAGAGACATCCTATCCTTCTTATGCTATGGAGATTCGGGAAATCAACCTGAGATCTAGGAGAGTACTCCCGAAAAACCAACCTCTACCTCCACATAGGGAGGTTGAGGAGGAAAGAGAGGAAAGCATGCCTAAAGTAAATCCACCACCCTTTCCTTAGAGATTAACCCAACCACTCCAGCCTACCCAAGAAGAGACTGAACTTCTAGGAGAATTGAAAAACCTATGCGTCAAAATTCCACTTCTCCAAGCTATTAAAGATGTACCTATTTACAACAAGTTGATTAAGGAGAAGCGCTTCAAGCATCCAGGGAGGCGAAGAACAGAAGCCCCTACCATTAGTGTCATTGGACAATTGTCCGACTTAATGCTGGCTCAGGTAATTTGTAGTAGATGTGCACATCAATGGCACCATTGTCCCACATGCTTTGATCGATCTTGGGGCTGCCATTAATGTGATGACCAAGGACACCATGCTCAAGATCAACCTCCAAGGTTCATTGAGAAAGACTAAGGCTAAGCTTACTGGTTACCCTCTCATCCTTGGGAGGTCCTAGTTAGCCACTGCCAATGCCTACATTAGTTGTCGGGCTGGAAATATGACCATCAAAATGGGCATATGTCCAAGCAGTTAGTCCTATAACCTCTTGCTCAGCCATCTCTAGAACATGACTTACCTTTGTGGCTGGAAGAGGAGGAAGAATATGAATTTTATTCTGCCCAACTCTATACCTTAGAAACAACCATGGGAGGGGGACAGTAGGATGAAGATGATTTGATTGAACACATAATCCAAAGTCCAACTCCTAGTACATTTTCCTTAGAAGAAGTAGTAAAGGAAACCCAAAACAACCATAAAATTGATCTATTCTTAGCTAATTCCAACCCTATCCATGTCAAAACCATAGAATTCAACCCCGAGAGAGCTTTGAAAATCAACCCACCTGTTTATGTTCACCAAGAAGAAAAGTTTTGCAGCCTGCTAAAGGAACATTTGGATGCCTCTGCTTGGAATTATAAAGAAATGAAGGGATTACACCCCTCGGTGTGTAATCATCACATTTATATCAAAGAAGGTTGCAAGCCAGTCTAGAAACCCCAAAGGATAATGAATCCAACTCTTAAAGATATAGTCAAAGAAGAACTGCAAAAGCTGCTAGATGCAGGATTCATTTACCCTATCTCAGATAGTGAGTGGGTCTCTCCTTTGGTGTTGGTTCCAAATAAAAATGGTAAGTGGAGGATTTATGTTGAGTACATGGAGTTAAACAAAGCCACAAAGAAGGACCATTTCCCTCTACCTTTCATCGACCAAGTGCTAGATGGCTTGGCAGGGAATTTGTTTTTCTCTTTCCTAGATGGATTCAGCAGGTACAATCAAATCCAGATCAGCCTAGAAGACTAGGATAAAACCACCTTCACTTGTCCTTGGGGTACTTTCACCTATATTTTCCTTCCTTTTGGCCTATGCAATGTTCTTGCCACTTTCTAGAGAGCAATCTTGAGTATCTTTTCCGAATTAGTCCATGATGCGGTAGAGATTTATATGGATGCTTTTACACCTTATGGATGTGATTTCCAGGAGGCTCTGTCCAACTTAGGTAAGGTGCTGCACAAATGCATTGAAATGAACCTGTCTCTCAGCCCTAAAAAATGTGAATTCTTGATGACTGAAGGGACTGTCTTAGGTCATTCAATATCCCAGCGAGGACTGCAGGTGGACGTAAACAAAATAGCTATTATTCAAAGGATCCCACCTCCAAAAAGGCATAGAGATGTCAGAATTTTCCTAGGGTTAACTGGATACTACCGAAGTTTTATAAAAGACTTCAGCAAGTTGGCTTCTCCTTTATTTGGGGTGTTGGCCAAAGACTATGAGTTTGTAAGGTCAAAATGTTGTCAAGAGGCCCTAGACACCCTGAAGGACAAGTTAACCATTGCACCGATTCTCCGAGACCCAAATTGGGCCCTTCCTTTTCATATAAATGTCGATGCCTCAAAAATCCATAGGAGCAGTCCTAGGCCAGATAGATGGAAAATTTCCATATGCCATTTACTTTATCAATGAGAATTTGTCAAAGGCCAAGCTAAACTACACAGTGACCGAAAAGGAGCTCCTATCTGTTGTGCATTCATTGAACAAATTTAGGCATTATGTTATAGGCTATCAAACATTTGTGCATACAGACCATGCTAAAGTCAAATATTTAATGAATAAACTTGATGTAAATGCCCGGATTATTAGATGGTTACTTTTATTATAGCAGTTTGATCTAACTATTGTTGATAAGCCTGGCAAGGAAAATGTTGTTGCAAATTTTTTGTCTAGATTAGCTTTGCCTACAGGTGAGGAGGGAATGGTTGATGATCAATTACCATATGAGAACTTATTCTTCATTTTAGTTCTCTCTCCATGGTTTGCTGACATAGCAAACTATTTGGTATCTACACAGTTCCCACCAAATTTGTCCTCCAAAGAGAAAAGCAATATTGTGAGGAAGAGCGCCCCCTTCACTTGGATTGGGGGAATCCTCTTCAAACTAGGCTCAAATCCAATTCTGAGAAGGTGTGTCAAGGAGGAGGAAGTATTTGACATCCTTCTAACCTGTCATGATGGGCCTTGTGGAGGTCACTTTGCAACAAAGAGGATAGCATTTAAAGTGTTACAAGCTAGTTATTATTGGCCCACTCTTCATCAAGATGTGAAAAGATATACTAGTCAGTGTGATCAGTGCCAAAGGATGGGAAAGCCTACTCGAAGAGATGAAACGCCTCTGCAACCTTAAGTGACTTTCAAGCCATTTGACAAGTGGGGCATGGACTTCATTGGACCTATTGACCCTCCTTCCAAAAAAAAGAAGTATATCATTTTATGCACTGACTATCTGAATAATTGGGCTGAAACCAAGGCAATCAAGGCATCAACAGAGGAGAAGGTGGCTGAGTTCTTACGGGAGAATGTATTTTACAAGTTTGGGTACCCTAGAGAACTGATCAATGATCAAGGCATCCAGTTTACCTCCAACGTGATTAAAGACTTGCTAAGCCAGCACAAGATCAAGCATAGAACCTCCACTCCCTATCACCCACAAGATAATGGTCAAGTGGAGGTGACCAACAAAGCATTGGAGGGCATCCTGACCAAAGTGGTTAGCAGCAGTAGGAAAGATTGGGCAAATAAATTAGTTGAGGCCACCTAGGCCTATAATACCACCTGGAAGACCACCACTGGATTCGCACCCTATGAGCTAGTCTATGGGAAAAAGGCCTTGCTATCCATTGAGTTTGAGTATAATACATTAAGGATGGTAGCCCTACTAGATCTAGATCTCAGCAGTGTATAAAAGGAGAGATTTCTCTAGTTGAATGGTTTAGATGAGTTCAGAATGCAGGCCGTCCTACACATAGAGGTAACTCAAATTTAGAGGAAGATCTGGAATGATAAGAACATCGAGGATAAGAAATTTCAAGAAGGTGATTGGGCTTTGTTATATGACTCAAGATATAAATACTTTAAGGGAAAGTTAAAGATAAGATGGTTAGGGCCTTATGTTATAGAGAGATTTCATGATAATGGTTCAGTGCAAATCAGAACCATAGATGCAGAGGCCATTCCTTTACTTGTTAATTGGCATAGATTTGAAAGTTTACAAAAGGCCATTGTCAAAGAAAGAGTTCATTGATGATATCAATAAAACAATGATGGTGTTTGAGCAAGCCTCAGCTCCTGCCTCATTAATTCACTGATAAAAAGAAAATAAATAAGGAGACTCAGGTGAAAACCTCCATGAGGCGTCGCAGTCCCACTATTGGGTTGAAAACCTCTGGGGGCAGCCCAATGGTGTCAAAAAAAAAATATCTATGGGTGAAAACCTCTCTTGAGGTGCCCAGGGCAAGCAGCTAGGATGAAAACCTCTTGGAGGCAGATTAGTTGTTTTCAAAAAAAAAAAAAATTATGAAAATTTGTTTGCAGGTCAGCAGGAGGAGGATCAAAGAGAAAAGGGGAATCAAAAGGGACCTATTCCACTCATATTTTTATAACTCCATTCATTATCCTTCATCATTCCACCATTCCTTTCATTTTTTTCACTCATTTTCCTCAGTTTGCAAGGGTACTGTGTTTTCTATAGGATTCCTTGTAAACCTATAGGATCCCCTGAAAACCTACTTGATGATCCTATGGGAATTACGGTGGCTTGGGAATCCTAAAGGAAGTAACCCTAGGGCAAGGAAATTGCCTACACATGTCAAACAAATAAACTTTCTACATCACCACTTCATTACCATACCTCTCTCCACCTTGATCACCCCTGCATTCATCATTAAAAAAAAATAGTTTTCAAAAAATTTACAGTCTTCAAGAAAAAAACACAAAGAAAAAATGAGACAGAGAGCAAAGGGGAACAACACCTGAAGGTTATTTTTCATTATTCACACACCCCTAGACCTCCTCTCTATCCATGTTCATCATCCTCAGGTCCCAACAGTAGAAATGATTAAAAATTCTGAGGGAGAAGCAGCTACAGGACATCCTGTAGGAAATCATGTAGTAGCCTATCCCACAGAATAAAAATCATAAGTTGCAGCAAGTTTCCAACATGGAGATCCAAGGGTAGAAGAAGCTCCAGAGTAGCAGCAGCATGATCATCTTCAACTCCAGGTACCTGCACATCAAGGAAATCATCAAAGGACAATAAAATCAAAAAATAAGGAGAGATCACATGCAGCCAACACACAACAAAAACCTCATTTCTTCAACAAACTGCAACAAGGTGTTGTTACCACAGGTAAGTATCTCGCTTCACTCTCGCATTTTCATAATATAAACAAAATATTTAAAGGTTGTGAATGAGTTGGTTTATAAGGTAAAGGTAACCAGTTAACTTGGCTACCTTCTTCAGTGAATAAGGACAAAACAATTGGTCCTCCCACACGTGGTAGCTCTCAAGTCAAAGAAAAGGAGGATGAGGTCAAATGTAGTTAAGACTATGGATTCCCAAAGTAGGAGTTGATTACGAGGTGAGGGGAATGATGATGTGGTAGTGGGGACCAATGGTCCAAAAATAGAAATTCGTACCTTGGCTGCCAGCACACCACCTCACTCAACTCGACCATAAGAGGAAATAAACATTAATCCCCATGCACTCATGCATTCACCTTCTCGAGGCTCACTCTAGAAAATTCGCTCTCGTCCCCAAGAAACCTAGAGGAGAGAAAAACTTAATTTTTTCCTGCACGGGAAATCCTACAAGATCACACAAGAATCCTATAGGATAAAGTCAAGTAGTCTACAGGACTGGCAGTGAGAAATTTCAGAGGGGGAAACATAGGGGTTGGCTACAACAAGCACTATGCGGAGGTAGGCTCTACATTTCCTTCCATTTTTCCAAGTAAAATGAATAGAAAAATCTCCTAGTTTGATTGAAATTGATATTGTATAAGGGAATTGTATTCATATAAATTTCAGTCCCATTCCCTCCTTCACTAAAATTTTGTATCATACATCTCTGCTCCTCAAATTCACCAAACAAAATGACAGGGGGTTTTAATAGAAGGGAGCCCATTAACAGTATAAGGATTCACCAACACCCTCTTGTGCTAGAAATATTCACAAGGCATAATTGGATGGGGTAGTTTGAGAAATTGATGGGGTACGATGATGAAGTAGCCAGAGATTTTTCTCTCTCCCTCATTCCACTGACCAGGACGCATGCCACTATTGTGGTGAGAGGCCTCGCCATAGATCTCACCCTTGAAATCACAAGTAGAATTACCACACTTCCCTTAGGATTGCCTTGGAGAAAGGAAGACAAGGGAAATAACCAAATGACCAAGAAGAAATTCTTTCTAAAGGGACAGGAGCCCATTGAAGACAAATATGGAGTGAGGAGAGCAATCCTACCATACCCTTGGAATGAGGTAAGCTACTATCTTATAAAATACATATTATGTGAAGGTAGGTATAGTGTGGTACATGGATATCACCTTAGGCTTATTGAAGAATTAGGGTTTGGAGCATAAACACCTCCTCACCACAGGCTCAACATACCATACTTCCTTTTGCAATCACTGATAGATATGAGCATAAATGTGCAGGAAGGAAACTACTAACAGTTAGCTCACCATGGGTTAATTAGAATCATCATAGAAGATTCCCTCTAAAACCTCAAAATTCCTATCCAATGGGAAATTTTCGGAGACATGTAGACAAAGGAGGATATCAAAGCCCTCACATATGATATTAGCCCTACTGTCAGTGAAAAGGATCAAGAAGAGACTGAAACAGACAGAGAGGGATGAAGAGGAAATAGATGAGGAGGAAGAGGAAGAGAATGAGAAGGAAGGTGATGAAGAAGGAAAAGAAGATGTCAAGGAGGAAAATGATAAACAAGATGAGGATCTAGAGGGAGAAGAACAGGGGAAAGACAAAGGTGAAAAGGGAAATGGAAAAGAGGAGGCAGAGGACAAGGAGTCACCCAGGGTGTCCCCATAAACCACTGAGAAAGATGCAGCAGCTTCCCTCACTGCCCTTAGCACCCCTATCAAACAAAAATGAAAGAGACAGAGGAAAACCCCATTATACCTTAGAACAAGGAAAAGTACAAGGATAAGGCAAGGAAAACCTCAAACTCCAACCAAGATTCCCATTTTTATTGAGGACTCACCTAAACAGTAGGAGAAGATGGCTCCTCTTATAAAAACTCAAGGAGAAGGATCCTCAGCACAAACCTCCTCTAAGTCTCCTATCAGTTATGAGAGAAGGCTTGTGACTAGATCTACCTCATCCAAAGGAAAAGACAACCTACATCCTACAAGATACACAGCAAGACCTACAGGAAGTAGAGGCAGTCCTACAGGAAACTCATAAATTGGATAAGGAAGGAAGTATGCAGCAAGAAACAAAGAGAGAGGACCCATAGCTAAGGGAACCTAGTCCTCAACCTAACCTTAACTCCTACTACAGATTTATTGAAGGGGGCAGGGTCATTCCACAAAAATTTCCCATCCCATTATTCTTTGAGCTTGAGAAAGAAAGAGCCAGAACACATAGATGGATGTAGATTTCCAAGTCCAAGGGAGTGTAGGACATTGGTCAAATGGAGGAGAAGCTCAAAGAGATGGGCAGAGAACTAAGTAGCCTGAGGGATAGAGAGGCCATAATGAAAACTCAGTTGGAGGCAAAAAATGCATGATTGAAAGGACAGCTGCAAGAAAAATAAATCAATTGGCATCCATGGCCAGTCTATCTTTGGAAGCAATCCAATGCAGGATGCCAGCTAAGTCCTATGCATTATACCTTAAGGAATAGTGGTTGTAGTTCCAAATCAAGACCCTAGCACAGAGAGGCACAATGCCATTCCAATATTATAGACAATTCATTGATCTTTGTGATCAAATCACATTGGAAGATAGGGCTAAGATGTCTGATTTCTACTTGCATAACATGGCCTTGATAGATATGAATGTATGGGACCCTAATGCAAAGCTAGGGGATTTACAGTTGATGGATTTGGCTTCATGGATGAACCATGAGGAAGAAAGGGCTGAAGAAATGAAGAATATATTGGCAAGGGAACAAACATAGACTCTCAGGATAAGCATTGAGCAGTCAAATACAATGGTTGTCATAAAAATACATAATTTAATTGAAAATTATCCTCAACTTGCACCTAGGTATCTTGCTGCCTAAGAGAAATCAATTACACATTTTGAGGATATGTTCAGACTGTTAGGGGATGACAGCATGCAAGGTTTCCAAAGGAGATGGAATACTTTTCCACACAGTTTGAAAATCAGAGAGTACCATTCTCCTCAAAGGATGGGAGAAGCATTGAACAGGACACACATGTACAAGCAAACCATCCAAAGGCTCAAAGTCAATTGGATTGACTTGAGACTCAGTCCACCACTGCTCTCGGGGATGTTATAAGGAAGGAAGGAAGAGGAAGAAAGAAAGCAGTGGGAGGAGGTAAAAAGGAAGGAAGGATTCTATGCACAAGAAGAGGAAACCACAGCAGAAGCATGGGATGTCAGGGAGGCCACTAGAGCTATGAAAGACATGGATATTGATTGAGTTGCTCAGAGGATGAGCAACAATTTCAGTAGGGGGTGATGATGAGCCTCATCATTGGGTAACGATATGGACCTTCATTCACCTCCTAGATTAGTCAAATAAACTCTTCTCACAACTTATTACATGTTTTGATTATATTTTTCTTAATGAGATGAGTTAAAGTGAGATATTATGCCTAGTGGATTAAGGTGCATTGAATGAAGGTTTGTGAGAGAAAATCAAGGAATTTTGGCAAGATTAAGGGATGAAACTCGAACTGGACAAGGAATAGATATTGTAGGAGGTAAATCCTCCTCATTTACTCCTCCCTCATTCGAATATTCATCCATCAATCACACCAGCTCAAAGTACAAGCAGCCAAGTCATGAAGATCAAAAGGCAGCTGAGCAAGTGATAGTCAAAGAGTTATTTCATCTCGAGTTTAGGATCTGAGCCTCCCTAGATTTAAGGAATTCATTGGAGACTTTAGTTGTATAAATAAAGAGGCCTAGAGCCTCATTAGGATTCGAATTTTTGCTGTAAAAACACAAGTTATTTTTGAGCTCCAAACATGTGGAAGACATTGCTATTTTTCTGTTTGATAATGAGAATGAGCTTTTTCATGATCTAGTACTAAATTAACTCAGAGGGCTAAAGTTATTGGGTTAGGGCCCAACCCTAGTAGCAAAGGCTCCTCTTCTTGTATCTATATGCTTAGATTAATTTCATAGATTCATGGTTACATTTCCCTTCAAAGTGTTTCATTGCAAGTAAGTGTAGATATGATTAGTTTGGTTATTAGTTTGCTTCCATTTGTGCTTTACTTCAGTAGTAGGTTAGAAGGGATAAAAGGAGCATCAAAAAGATTTTTCAGTAGGTGTATTGGCCTCACTTCTTCCTTCAAGGATCATGATTTGAGGAAAGGACGCCCATGCAGCCCCAAAAAGACAGAATTCTACTTTCTCATAGAATTTAGAGTTTCTTGTGCTTAAGCCAGCATTTGATCAGTTTGCAAGTGTAGGAATTAGCCATCATTTCTTCCATATTCAATCTTACATTAGATCTCATCAATGACTTCATCTTATTCTGCAAATTTTCCTCATGCATGAAGTAGACAACTAGCTCATTAAACTTTGTTTTTCTAGCTCATTGAAATTCTTCTTGTTTACATGATTTTTGGGCAAATATCATTGTTTGATGCAGTGCAGGTGTTTCAGAAGTAGAGAAAGATTTCATAGCAAGCAACCTCCTTCCAACTTCATCCATCCATGATCATTCCTCACTTTCACTAAGACCCTCACCAATTTCATCATTCTTCAAGGAAACTTCTTCAAGCATGTTGAGCAAATCCAACCATCTCCCAACCTTTGTTTTGAGTTCTGAGTGATCCTAGGCATTTTATCACTCCATTCCATCCACCAACTAACTTCCCAAATCCTTCCATCACCTTCAGCACCCATATTTTTGCTCTCGGCTGTATCCTGTAGAAATACAGGGAATCCTATAGGTTTTTAGGACATCTTGTAGGTTTTCCTATAGTGGCATGTTTTAAGGTGGAATTGAGGGAAAACCTCTAGGAAGCCACACAAGGTCACCTAAGGGTCTTCCAAACCTTCGAACCATCCACCGGCATCCCTAAGCCACCTACCACACCACCAAAAGAGATTAGCTTTCACACTTGTTTTTCCATAAAAAGAATAAAACGAAAAAAGCATATTTATTTCAATCCTTTACATGCAAAGTAGTGATGTTTGATGTTTTGAACTTCCATGCTTAGGACAATAGAATTTCATGCATGTTAGCTTGGCATTCTTGTAAAGCATATTTTCTCAATAGTTAGTTAGGAAGTGGTGTGTTTTTAGCATTGTATTTCATTCCTTTTCCTTATTTCAGTAGACAAGCTTTCCCCTGGAGTAGATTTCTCTTTCTTTCATTAGTAATCAAGCTTCTTCTGAACCCATAGAAGTCTGGCTTGAAAACCCTAGTGGTCTCTTGCCAGCTGAACAGTGAAAAAAAGGCAAAACCATCACTTTTACTTGTGTATACAACACTGTCACCTCCAAGTTTGTACGAACCCCGAGTTGATAAAGTAAAGTTGGTAGCCCCAGGATTTGCAGCATTCTTGCTACAATACTAGCGCTCATCAGTAGGATATTCAAGTTACTTGTCCTCAACTCATCTCTATTCTCTGTGACAACACTAGTTCCATAAGTATCTCTAAAAATCCTATCATGCACTCAAAAACTAAGCACATCCCAATCAAATACCACTTTCTTAGAGAGAAAGTTCTTGAGCAGAAGTTCAAATTGGAATATGTTCCTTCAAAGGAACAAGTTGCATATTTATTCACCAAGTCTCTTTCATGTGATTCCTTTGAATATCTCAAACATAAGTTAGGAATGATCCCTACCTCTTCACTCTGTTAATTTTTCTAACATAAAAGGAACATGCATGTCATGTTTAGGGGGATTTGTGGCTATAAAGAATCAGCAATTCATACAATCACATGAATACATAGTTTTTGATCTAGATAGTTGAGTATGCTTCTCAGTGATGAAAAAGCAATGGCACAGATCTAGGGGGAGCTTCTCATATGCTTCCATCAATTCATTATTAACATCCTAGTTCTAGCATTGATTTGTTATAGTCTGATGATAATTCCTATATGTTTCTTAGAATAATATTGGTTCATGAGTTGTTGCAAAATGTTATTATTGCTGATTGAAATGGTTCTTTGGTGCATTTGTTGATTGATGAGATGGATATAATGTGATCATAATTGATGATGAAAATTTGGCATATGTTCAGGGGTAGCATCGTCTATGCTTCTAATGTTTCATTGTTGGCATTATGGTTTCTTTAGCACTCCTTGTTGCATTATGATGACTATGATTGCTAGTGACCTTGTTATGCGGTTATTGTTGTTGTCAATTACATTGTTGCTTTCAGATGATTATATTGTAGGTTCATATATGATGCCTAGTGATTGTTGATTATTATCATGGTATGAGCTATTGGAATCAATCCATGCTATATTGGGACATTGATGTAAAATTTGGGTCCAATATGTAAACCCAATATGTTGAAGTGACTAACGTAATCATGGGAAAATAGAGTCAATTGTGATATGCAAGGTCATATTTGATTGAGTCATAAAGCCTTCTCTTTTTTATTCTATATCTTTAAAAGGCCCAGCATATGCTCAAGGGGAGCATTATCAGTATGTTGATTTCATGATCAGACTTAGAGAAATAAGCATTTCATTCAGCCTGATTCAGCCATTTGCACTTGATGTAAAAGGGGGAGAGAAGACTTGGTGTTTATGGAGGTGTTTGGAGAGAAGAATTGGTGTTTACAGAGGTGTTTGGAGAGAAGACTTGGTTTTTGTAGGTGTTTGCAGGTAGTTTCCAAACACCATAGTGGCTTCCATCAAGTCCAAAGGGGGAGATTGTTGGCTTTATGGATCATGTGTTTTCCTTGATGGAAACTTGCTTGATAATATGTCCTTAATTTCAACACAGTTATAATATGACGATTGTGGAACTAATGCAAATATCAAGAATATTGGTACAAATGTTATAGAGGATACAGACATAGAAATGGCAGTTTAGTTATAGACGGATGATAAATGTGAAGTTTGAAAACGTATATGTGACCTCTGTGAAGAAGAGTCACGTACATATGGAGATTATGTGAACAAAATTCGTGTACATAATCCGAACCATGGAAAATTGGATACGGGGGGGAATTACCATGGCTTTTTCCCATAGTAATTGGGGCAAAAATGTTTATTTGATCCTATTAGCAAATACTAACAACAATCCCAAGGGATTTACCTAATTTATTGGTTAAGAAAAAAGCTATATAAGGAGATGGAGATCAAGGTGATATGTGTGCAAGTGAATAATTGTTCATGTGTGACCTGATCTAAAACAAGTGTGCACCAGGGAAGAAGGAGATGACTCAGATATGGAATATCTGAGAGTGAATTGAGTATGTTAGCCTCCTGCTGCAGCAGGTTAATCATCTTTCATGATCGACATTTTTACATGCCAAATATGTCGTACTATGCATGCTGCAATGCTCCATATTTGCTACAGATGGCCAAAGAAGTGTCCATGAGAGTGTGCTAGTCTCACTGCCACTGCTGTGTTCCAATTTTGATAAGCAATCCATTTTTTGGTTTGAGGCAGTTTTTCAGTTGGAGGACTTCAAGCGAGGCATGTCTAACTCCTCCCTTCTTCCTTTTTCCCCAAGTCACTCACTAACTTCCCCTAAAGGGGTCAAGATCTGCTTGATACCTCTTAGTTCTATCATTCTCCATATCATTTGCCTTGGTGAAGATCTGCTTCACTCAAGGAATGTTCACACTTCTTCTATCAGTCATTTTCCCCCATTTGATAGCCTAAGACATCATACTTAGCGCTTTTTCTCATCATTGTCATATTAACTATTAACTTTACTATGTAGCTCCCTATCTATTTCCCCTTCCCCTACTAAAGCTATGTATATTACTCCCCTATATACTTATCCCCTCCCCCTGGTTTAAAGATAACCATATACATCCTCGGGAATTGCTAAGTTTATCTGAAACTTAGCAAGAGCCCTCAATACCCCCTCTAACCATCTCCCAAATGCATAAGGACTCATTCCTTTGCATAGTTTCCCTTCATATGTATAAAAATCATCCTTTTGGCCTTGTTTTACCTTTTTAAGGCATAAACCCCTTTTTTGGCCATTAAACCCCTCTCAAAACACATAGAAATCCTCCCAAGTTCCTTTGGAATCCTTCCAAGGCATGAATCCTCCCTTTTTGGCCATCGGACCCCTTCCGATGCCCTAGAAGTCCATTCCAAGCACTTACCTCACCCCTCCGAATTCATTTGCCTTGCCTTTTTTTTTTATAATAAATTGCTCTGATATAAAAAAGAGTCTTTTTGACCCCCTCCGATGCAATATCGCAGTCGGGAGGGAGGTCTTGTGTTGAAACAACAACATTTTTTGCATGTCCGATCAACAATGGCCGATGCGATATCGCTTATCGGCATATCGCAAATATTCGGGGTTATAAGGCATGGGTTATAATGGGCCGCTGATCGTCGATACAACGACCAAATCTCAGCCGTCCATCACCCCTGCCGATCCAATGGCCTGGATCATTTCGACGATCGCCCGTTTCGGCGATCGCAATATGTAAAGGCTGTGCCCTCCACCCCGCCGATTGCCGAATCCCCGAATTAATCACAGCCATCCATTTTTGGGCCCTAGATCAACGGCCCATATTATATCGGCGATCACCCCATGTATATGGCTCTGACCAGCGGAGCCGAAATATTATAAAGGCGCAGCTTATAATGTTTTCGGGTCCGTAAGGGCCCCTAGTGCAGTGAAAAGAAGGCTCCCGACGGGCCGGAGCCGAAATGGTATATAAATGCAGTTTGAATGGGTTTCGGGTCCGCTTATCATTTTTATTAAAATCCGCCGAGTTGGGCTCGCCGATGGGCTGGACCCGATCTCCATAAAGAAAGAGCCTATAAGCATTTCGGGTCCGCAAAGATTGGTACTGTGCGCCCCATATCCGGATCCGATAAATTATAAAGAGCAGTTGAAAGGGATTTCGGGTCCGATGACCCATTTTCATTCAAATCCACCGATAAGAATTCGCCGATGGGCCAGACCCGATATAAATCAAAAGGGAGCCTATAATGCATTTCGGGTCTGCGGGGTTCATCGCTCATCGGAGGCATTATGGTTTGGGATCCGCCGATCCGCCGATCGCCGATTTAGCGCCAGTCATTGGATCTGCCTTCTCACGATCCAACGGCCATGATTTAGTAGAATGCACAGTGTTGCGGCAGTGCCAATTTTCAATGAAAATTCATGTTTTTTAAGCATTCGCGCGTTATAAGGAAAGGGGCATTTGTTAAAGTTTTGTTTATACAACGCTCCCGCCCACCACAACTGCAAAGGAACGATGCTTTCCTTGGCTATTTTGAAATCGCTTCATGCCCATAATACATCCAAACGCATGGTTTTGCCTTAGCAATCTATTAGCATGCATTTCTCCTCCGTTTCACAGCATTTTTTGAAGATTTAAGCATCATTTTTGATCGGCCAAGCGTCGATAGCATCCCAAAGGCCACGGAAGCATTTGTAGCAGTTATTCTTGCATTAAATTGGCAGATAAAGGGGCGATTAGACAGTTAAAGAGTATCAGAGAGAGAAAGTGGTCTGATTCAGTGTCAAAGTGTATCAGAGGAAGCGGCAAAGAGTATCAAATCAAAATATCAGCAGCCCAAAGCAGCAGAACATTAAAGAGGCCCCCATCAAAGGCAATAAAGTAGCTCAGAGCTATCAAAGCCCACCAGATCACAGTTATGAACATTAAAGCCACTCTACAGCAGCAGAACTGCCTAGAGGGGCAATTCAAGTGTTTAAAGCCCAGATTTTGCAGAGACAGTGTACAAAGACACATATGAGCAGTGCAGCAAGTCCCAAGGCGCAGTTATTGCAGAAGTGCCAGCGCATTGCTCAAAAGACCAATAATTTATTCATTCTTATGGCTGCAATCCCTATGCAGCTGGTAGATAGGCATTCTTTCATTTATTTGCAATAAATGTTAGGTTAGAAGCATTCATTTCTCCAGATCTGCTGTTGTAGATATTTTGTAGATATTTTCTATATTTATACCACCCTCTAGATGGTGTAAAGGGTTGGTTGGTCGATAACTTCCTCTAGACTTGAATTGTATTTTCTGAGAGTCTCTATAATCAAAGATCGCTGGAATGTTTGGGAGATGAATTGACTGTTGTGTTTTAATGTCTGAAGAGTGACTATGGAATCCTAACGCTTCTACATAGCCCAATAAGTGTTTCTTATCTCTGTTTACAGTTTATATGTGTTTATGCCATCATTGTTTCACTATCTAAATAGCAGAAAGAAAGAATAGTTCAGATCTCACTTAGTTGTATTATGTTCTCAATTTCTGTGATTTATCTATGTTTTCCTCTGAACTAGTCCTAAATATGAATACTAATTTGCTCATATTTACACTAGTTCCTTCATATATGAATGTTGTTTAGGAATCCTTGATTTCTCCTATATAATGTTCATTCACCTTCCCTCTGTTAGCATAATGAGAGCTACTTAGTTTCCTTTCATTCACTGACCTTCATTCCATCCTTATTCCAGCTTGATATTGTTTTATGTGTAGCTATCCTGCTCTGTATTCCTCTTGTGACCAAGAAAACGCAACAGCAAGCCTAATCCACAACTCCACGCCCAATGGTTTTAACTTCTCACACTATGCATCCCAACTCTGTTTGAAAGAATCCTCCATCCCACCAAGATCAAAACAAAACCCAAGAAAATCATAACTAGCCTAAAATCAACCCAAAACAAAGCTAAATTATAAAGAGAGAGCCCTCTCTGATTGCACGTAGGCTAGGACCTGTAGTCCAAAGATTGGTTTGTGGTTACCTCGGCCGTATCCTTTAAGGAGCTTTAAGGACAACCTGAGTGATAACATAATGGCGACTCCACTGGGGACCTGAATCATTGGTTTATTACTGTAAACCCCCAATTTTGACCAGTTTGCCTTGTTTTCTGGAGAAAGTGTTCCTTTTCTTCAGAGCTTCTCATGTTTAGCTCTGATCTGTGATGGTGGATAGAGATCAGGCACTTCAAGGTTAATTCATCCACCTGGCGACTCCACATCATCCTCATAATAAAGACTCCACTGGAGAAATGAACCCAAAAGAGATATATGAGCAGATCAGGCTTTTGACCTGGATTACTATCCAAGAGGTCATGTTTTTTCTCCATAAAGTTTTGTTGTGTATATTGTATTTTAAAGACGATTCTATATCAGATTTTTATGTTTTTCCTTTGGAAAATCTTGTTGAAAAGCCTCCTTGCACATTAGAGCAGCAGTCTTCAAATGTTGTTGAAGATCATCATATAGCCAAGGAGGAACCAAAAATAGAGCCCAGTCTTACAGTTCTTGTATATACTCCTGTGTCTCGTAAAGTTCCTGATAGATATAAGCCTCTCATTTTGCCTCCTGTGCTTAATCCTCTGCCTGCAAATCATCCTGAGTATCTCCCTAGATTTGATGGAGAGAATGGTATTACTGCCCAGAAACATATCCAGGATTTTCAAGACTATCTTAATATCTTTGAAGTGGAAGAGGAAGATGTTAGTCTTAGACTATTTGCCCTTTCTTTGCAAGGCGAAGTTAGGACTTGGTTTAAAGCATTGCCTGAGGCCAGCATCTCTAATCTTCAGCAGTGTTCCAAGCTCTTCCTCGATAGATGGATGATTAAAATCAATTTCCTCTCACTCATCGAAGAATATAATCAGTTAGAAAGGCGTCCAAATGAATCTGTTCAGCAATTTTCTGATCGATTCAATCAAGTTTATCTTTCTATGCCTTTGAATATAAGACCTCCCCCTGATTTAGCTCTATTGCACTATCCTAGAGCTTTTGACCCAGAGATGGAATTCCATTTGAAAGAAAGATGCCTGTCCACTTTGAAACAAATGCAGGACATAGCAGTGGACGTGGAGGCAAATCTGAAGATGAGGGAAAAACAGCGCAAGGCAGAGCAAGAAGAAAGACTTCATAGTGTGTTACAAAAGTCATAAGAAATGATGCAGTTGATCACAATGAAAGTAGAAACTTTAAAGCACCATGACACATCTGTTGTGCAAGAGGAAAGTAGTGACATTCACGAACAAACCTACCACAAATCAGATGACATATTTATAGAGCCATATGTGAAGGAGGAGTCTCCTGATATACTGTGTGAATATAATAGCTTCTCTTCTTTCAACTGTCTGCCCAAATATGATCTGTATGATGATGATTATGAGCCTAACGACCAAATCAGCTTTGCAGAGGAATCAGATCCTATTTTGGCAGGAAGCGAAGTTCAGGCTCAGCAGCTTGAATGTAATGATCATCTTGCCCAGTTCAGCTATGAAGTAAAGGAGGAAAGCACAGAAAATTTTGATTTCAGCGAAGGAACTTTACCATTTTGTTTTGAGTCTTTTCAATTTATCAGGGATAATTATCATGCTGTGTATGATCAAGTGTCACCTTGTGTTGCTATTGACCGCCTGGAGGTTAATCAAAATATTGTTCCAAAGGTATTGCCTCTAGTTTTGCAGCCCCAAAGAGCCATCGAATATCAGATTGAGGAAGACTTAGAAGCAGCAGCATATGATCAAATGATCCAAGTGGATCCCCTGCCTCTTTGTTTTCAGCCATCTGAGTTATTCGAAGAAGAAGAAGAGGAGCAGCCTGCGCAGATCAGTCAAGTCCTATTCGAGCCAGATTGTAATAAATTGCAAGCACCTCTGCAAGTTTTGAATGACCTATCTGCTGGTAGGCAGAATGATGAAAGAGATCAACGCTTTTCTCCATTAGTAGGCTGCAAGGCTCAGTATCGAGTTGTTGATGATCTCCCGACTCCAAGGCATGGTAGCAATCCTGAACCTTTGTACAGTTCTTTATTTCAGCCTAGCAATTGTATATATATGTTGCAGGATAGTTTTGTACAGTGTTTAAACACAGCAAAGGAGGTCAGTAGCTTCCTGATCTTCTCAAAGATTAACAAAGCCACATCAGATTGCAAGATCTCAGTTTTTCTCACCGGAAAGCACAAGCAGCAAAGCTCACTGATGTCTATTTTACTTAAATGGCTACATTGGTTATTTCACTTCACCTAACAGCAAAGTAAGTGCTGGTTAGGGTAGGTAGGTAGGTAGGATCAATAAGGCAGCCAGCCAAGGGAATTTTGTGGAACACAGCAACAATTGAATACAAGGCAGTCTGACCTGTTGTTCTTGGCTTTTCACAAGGAAAAACCATCCCCAAGTGGAGCCATTGTTAGCCTCCTGCTGCAGTAGGTTAATCATCTTTCATGATCGACATTTTTACATGCCAAATATGTCGTACTATGCATGCTGCAATGCTCCATATTTGCTACAGATGGCCAAAGAAGTGTCCATGAGAGTGTGCTAGTCTCACTGCCACTGCTGTGTTCCAATTTTGATAAGCAATCCATTTTTTGGTTTGAGGCAGTTTTTCAGTTGGAGGACTTCAAGCGAGGCATGTCTAACTCCTCCCTTCTTCCTTTTTCCCCAAGTCACTGACTAACTTCCCCTAAAGGGGTCAAGATTTGCTTGATATCTCTTAGTTTCATCATTCTCCATATCATTTGCCTTGGTGAAGATCTGCTTCACTCAAGGAATGTTCACACTTCTTCTATCAGTCATTTTCCCCCATTTGATAGCCTAAGACATCATACTTAGCGCTTTTTCTCATCATTGTCATATTAACTATTAACTTTACTATGTAGCTCCCTATCTATTTCCCCTTCCCCTACTAAAGCTATGTATATTACTCCCCTATATACTTATCCCCTCCCCCTGGTTGAAAGATAACCATATACATCCTCGGGAATTGCTAAGTTTATCTGAAACTTAGCAAGAGCCCTCAATACCCCCTCTAACCATCTCCCAAATGCATAAGGACTCATTCCTTTGGATAGTTTCCCTTCATATGTATAAAAATCATCCTTTTGGCCTTGTTTTACCTTTTTAAGGCATAAACCCCTTTTTTGGCCATTAAACCCCTCTCAAAACACATAGAAATCCTCCCAAGTGCCTTTGGAATCCTTCCAAGGCATGAATCCTCCCTTTTTGGCCATTGGACCCCTTCCGATGCCCTAGAAGTCCATTCCAAGCACTTACCTCACCCCTCCGAATTCATTTGCCTTGCCTTTTTTTTATAATAAATTGCTCCGATATAAAAAAGAGTCTTTTTGACCCCCTTCGATGCAATATCGCAGTCGGGAGGGAGGTCTTGTGTTGAAACAACAACATTTTTTGCATGTCCGATCAACAATGGCCGATGCGATATCGCTTATCGGCATATCGCAAATATTCGGGGTTATAAGGCATGGGTTATAATGGGCCGCCGATCGCCGATACAGCGACCAAATCTCAGCCGTCCATCACCCCCGTCGATCCAATGGCCCGGATCATTTCGGCGATCGCCCGTTTCGGCGATCGCAATATGTAAAGGCTGTGCCCTCCACCCCGCCGATTGCCGAATCCCCGAATTAATCACAACCATCCATTTTTGGGCCCCAGATCAACGGCCCATATTATATCGGCGATCACCCCATGTATATGGCTCCGACCAGCGGAGCCGAAATATTATAAAGGCACGGCTTATAAAGTTTTCGGGTCCGTAAGGGCCGCTAGTGCAGTGAAAAGAAGGCTCCCGACGGGACAGAGCCGAAATGGTATATAAATGCAGTTTGAATGGGTTTCGGGTCCGCTTATCATTTTTATTAAAATCCATCGAGTTGGGCTCGCCGATGGGCCAGACCCGATCTGCATAAAGAAAGAGCCTATAAGCATTTCGGGTCCGCAAATATTAGTACTGTGCGCCCCATATCCGGATCCGATAAATTATAAAGAGCAGTTGAAAGGGATTTCGGGTCCGATGACCCATTTTCATTCAAATCCACCGATAAGAGTTCGTCGATGGGCCAGACCCGATATAAATCAAAAGGGAGCCTATAATGCATTTCGGGTCCGCGGGGTTCATCGCTCATCGGAGGCATTATGGTTTGGGATCCGCCGATCACCGATTTAGCGCCAGTCGTTGGATCTGCCTTCTCGCGATCCAACGGCCATGATTTAATAGAATGCACAGTGTTGCGGCAGTGCCAATTTTCAATGAAAATTCATGTTTTTTAAGCATTCGCGCGTTATAAGGAAAGGGGCATTTGTTAAAGTTTTGTTTATACAGCGCTCCCGCCCGCCACAACTGCAAAGGAACAATGCTTTCCTTGGCTATTTTGAAATCGCTTCATGCCCATAATACATCCAAATGCATGGTTTTGCCTTAGCAATCTATTAGCATGCATTTCTCCTCCGTTTCGCAGCATTTTTTGAAGATTTAAGCATCATTTTTGATCGACCAAGCGTCGATAGCATCCCAAAGGCCACGGAAGCATTTGCAGCAGTTATTCTTGCATTAAATTGGCAGATAAAGGGGTGATTAGACAGTTAAAGAGTATCAGAGAGAGAAAGTGGCCTGATTCAGTGTCAAAGTGTATCAGAGGAAGCGGCAAAGAGTATCAGATCAAAATATCAGCAGCCCGAAGCAGCAGAACATTAAAGAGGCCCCCATCAAAGGCAATAAAGCAGCTCAGAGCCATCAAAGCCCACCAGATCACAGTTATGAGCATTAAAGCCACTCTACAGTAGTAGAACCGCCTAGAGGGGCAATTCAATTGTTTAAAGCCCAGATTTTGCAGAGACAGTGTACAAAGACACATATGAGCAGCGCAGCAAGTCCCAAGGCACAGTTATTGCAGAAGTGCCAGCGCATTGCTCAAAAGAACAATAATTTTTTCATTCTTATGATTGCAGTCCCTGCGCAGCTGGTAGATAGGCATTCTTTCATTTATTTGCAATAAATGTTAGGTTAGAAGCATTCATTTCTCCAGATCTACTATCAGATCTACTGTTGTAGATATTTTGTAGATATTTTCTCTATTTATACCACCCTCTGGATAGTGTAAAGGGTTGGTTGGTCGATAACTTCCTCTAGACTTGCATTGTATTTTCTGAGAGTCTCTATAATCAAAGATCGCTGGAATGTTTGGGAGATGAACTGACTGTTGTGTTTTAATGTCTGAAGAGTGACTATGGAATCCTAACGCTTCTACATAGCCCAATAAGTGTTTCTTATCTCTGTTTACAGTTTATATGTGTTTATGCCATCATTGTTTCACTATCTAAATAGCAGAAAGAAAGAATAGTTCAGAGCTCACTTAGTTGTATTCTGTTCTCAATTTCTGTGATTTATCTATGTTTTCCTCTGAATTAGTCCTAAATATGAATACTGATTTGCTCATATTTACACTAGTTCCTTCATATATGAATGTTGTTTAGGAATCCCTGATTGCTCCTATATAATGTTCATTCACCTTCCCTCTGTTAGCATAATGAGAGATACTTAGTTGCCTTTCATTCACTGACCTTCATTCCATCCTTATTCCAGCTTGATATTGTTTTATGTGTAGCTATCCTGCTCTGTATTCCTCTTGTGACCAAGAAAACGCAACAGCAAGCCTAATCCACGACTCCACGCCCAATGGTTTGAACTTCTCACACTATGCATCCCAACTCTATTTGAAAGAATCCTCCATCCCACCAAGATCAAAACAAAACCCAAGAAAATCATAACTAGCCTAAAATCAACCCAAAACAAAGCTAAATTATAAAGAGAGAGCCCTCTCTGATTGCAGGTAGGCTAGGAACTGCAGTCCAAATATTGGTTTGTGGTTACCTCGGTCGTATCCTTTAAGGAGCTTTAAGGACAACCTGAGTGATAACAGAGTAATAATGGTTATACTTGATATATTTGTTTATTTTTGAATATCTAATGATGCAAGATTGTTTTAATGTGTTTGAAATGATCTATGATTTTATAGTAATATTTGCATAAAGTATGTTATGATTTGCAACGAAGATCTGATTCAGTAGTTCAAGATCTATACACAGGATTTCTTCAGTAAAGTCGCGTACATATGCGTATCTAGTTCAGCATAGTCACGTATACATTATGTGATATTTTATTTAGTATGTTGATATATATACAAGTGTTATGCATAGTAATCATGTACACACACAAATCTGTTTTATGGAGGTCATGTATATGTACTAGGGTTTGAATTGTTGCTTGATGATGATAGTTGATGATGTTTGTTCTATTTGTTGTTGTCTATCAATGATGTCTTAATAAGCATGGTCTGTATCTAGTAGTGTTGACTAGGTTGATTTGATTGTGGATTGGAATATTTGTTAGTGATGATGCTACAGGATGTTGATCTGTGATTAAGTTGCTACTGTGAATTAGTATGCCAGTAACTTAGTGAGTGAAGGAGTGATTCAGTTTTAGAATTCAATGATTTTAGATCTAAATCTAGCTTGTATGCAGAGGAAGTGTCTATATATGTGAGTATGTTTTAGAAAAATCATGTATATATTCTGAAGTTAACATTGATCAGGCTTTTGAGTGTGTTGTCATTCTTTATTTTTGAGGTTGAGGGAGTAAACACATAAGACAACATCAAAACAACTTTGGAAGCTAGGATCTAACCCTTGCCAGCTTCAGAGAGGGATCTCTCTATAAAATTTAGCTTTGTTTTATGTGAATTTTAGGCTAGTTATGATTGCACTGATTGTTTTGATTGAATTGTTTGGTTGATTTAATTGCTATAATTCCATTGCGATATGGAGTCTAAAGATTAAACTAGATTTGCATCAAATTTTAGAGGAGTTTCACGGGGCAAGCTAGGTTGCACTAGTTGGATATTTCATAATATTAAATGGATTATGGAATAGAAGAAACGTAATATTCAGTAGAAAATAAGGAGAAACGAAGAATTCCTTAATTTGACTTCAGCAGAAAACATGTAAATTACTAACAGCCAAAATAGGGTGCTCTATGAAACATATCCTATTCATCACAGTTTCTATTATGTAACTAAGATTTCAAAAATAACAAGAAATAAAACAATGATCAAACACATAAACTGAAGAAAACACATCACCATTTGGTACACCACATGAATCCTATGAAAATGTCCTTGTATTATTGATGCGTCCAGCAATTGAGAAATTACAATTTTGCAGAGGAAAATTATATTCAAAAATCAACCCTTAATACTTCAAACAGTGAAGTATTTATACAAATCATTACAAAATCGTTGTCTCAATGGACGGTGTATTATTAGCCTTATTCTAAGCAATAAAATTTATCTTTGGCAGAAAAATAAGCAATGGTAGACAACTGTAAGGAAAGGTGGCTCTGTTTTGGTGGATTCGGTTGTTGAATCAACCTGAAACTTTGTTGCATTGATGTGCTGGCTATTGTGCTAGTTGTTGTGCTCGTTGATGTGTTAATTGCATCCGAATTACTTTTATTCTAGTATTTCACATAATTCATCCCACCTTTTCTCATCTGGAATGGTTAATTTAATTACCCTTTGGTAAATCTCATCAACCTTAGTATACTTTGCAAAAGTTGGCTTTACTGTGAAAATATGTTTTACTTCATTCTCGATATAGAATTCATTTGCCATAGTCTCTAAGAATTCTCTTGCTATCATACTACCTTTTATGC
The DNA here is from genome assembly GCA_031772625.1 of Pinus tabuliformis. NCBI lineage: Eukaryota > Viridiplantae > Streptophyta > Pinopsida > Pinales > Pinaceae > Pinus > Pinus tabuliformis. Next base: position 1,951,449,926 of record CM062816.1, read on the forward strand.
CACTGAACTTGGCACTACTTCTAGCCACTTCCTTCATCTTCAGAACATAATCTTCTTGAGTGATCAATTTATCATTAATCACATATATGTTGGGCAACCCTTTCTGGATTAATGCTTCAATTCTGTTGCAAAAATTGTTCACTCCTAGCTCTAGTGTCTCACACCTTTCTTCCAATTGACCAATGCAGTTTCTTTTAGTCAAAACTTTCTTGACTTCCAAGATGGTAGAACTCCTATCACTAATTCCTAATTCTTCAAGTTCATATTTAGTCTTTGAATTCAAGAATCTCATGATATTGGAGGCTTCTGTGGGAATATCTCCCATATTTTCCCTTACCTAGATAATGGGTTCTATGGCCTTTTCTATCAATTCTTTATGTTTGAAAATGATTTGGATACATGGAAAAATCTTATTCATAGAGTCCATAATACCCATCCAAATGGTTTCCTTGAATTGGCCAAGTTCTGGCCAATTGATGTATCATTTTCCACCTTCTTCAATCTCTCCAACAGTCGCTATGATTTTTGCACTGCATCCATATGAGAGGCTTCAGTTCTAGCTTTCTGTTCTTGCAGAGCTTTGAGATGCCCCTGCAATGTCTTGATCTCTTATAACTGGATTGACATATTCTCTAGTGTTTTTTTCACTTGTTCAACACTTGTAGTATGAGTGGAAGAAGTAGCTGCAGTTGTTGTTCCTGTTGTTGGGAGCTGAGTGATGGGTATGGCATCCAAGGGGACTATGGCCACCTTATGACTTTGTTCCTTCTCTTTGATAATTTTTTCCATTTCTGCCTCCATCTGTCTAATCTGTATATTCTACTATATGATTAGCTTCATCATGTCAGCCTTCTGTGTCTCATTTTCTTCAATGTCTTTAGTCAAGGAATCCTCTATGGCTGGTAGCTTCAGCTACTTTATCAATGTTGTAACATCCAGATTTTTCTTCTTGATGATCTCCTCTACAGCATTTATATCTTTAGGATCATATCCTATCTTGACTACCAAATCTTCCAAAGATTTGATCCTATTATCCTTTGCTAAGGAGGATACCTTTTCCATTTTCAACTAAGATTGAATGTTGGCATATGAAACCTGCAACTTAGACAATCACATGGCAGTATTTGTTAATGTAGAAGAAATCATCTCACCAATCTATTAATGCATCTCCATTTGATCAATGGGATGGAAATATTTGGTACTGAACTCAAATGTAGTTCTCATGTAATGTGCTAATGTTTTTGGATGTGGAATTTGGGCCTCAAGGAAGGCCATCTACATCTTTCCCTGCTCTGTATCAAAAACTGATAGTAATCTGCTTTGTGAGCTGGAATTCTGCTTCCAAAACTCATTATAGGTATTGTTCATAAGAATATCATTATTAAGTTTGATTTCTTGTTACCTGTCAAAAACACTCTTTTCCTTTTCTCATTGGACATCTTGAGAAGATAGCCTTTTTTCCTTTGGACCATGTGAAATTAAAGGTCTAGTAGAAGATGTAACAAACTTGTTGCTTGAAGGTGGTGAGTCTCCAATTATGATGGCAGCATGCTCTTCTATCTCCTTTTCTACATTTGTCCTAGGTGTCACTTTTTCCCTTTTCCTGTAACTGATCCTGAATTACTTGGCCTCACTACATGTTGTTGATGATGATCCCTCCTCTTTATGTCTTTTACTTGTTTTCTCCTAAGGAGTGGGAGTCTGTAATTTTGAAGCAGAAAATAGTTGTTCTTCATCTTCCTGCAAAGTATTCTTTGCCCACTCTAACTAATTTGTATACTTTTCTATCTCAAGCCTTGAGGTATGGATATAGGGAGTAGTTTTGTTTTCTATTATTAGCTTTGAAATAATACCCCAAGGATCATAAAACCATGTAAAACTCAGGTTGAATTCCATTTCTTTAAGAAGTTTGTATGTCTTCACCTTCTGACCTGGTATTGCATATCAATGGATCCACCTATGTCTTTATGTGAAACTGAGACTTCTTCTTTGCCACCACAAAGTGAATATCATCTGAATTTAACATTTGTCTCATGTATTCTAGGGAAAAAATCCTCATGGGGAGATATTTTGGGAGTTTATATGGTGCTAATTCACATCCATAAACTTTGATTTCTGTATGGTTTTGGTATAAATACCAATCTCCAGTCTTGGCTTGATCTGTCAAATGTAAAACCCTTTTGATGTCTTCATTGATTCTGGGCTGTGTATAACTTTTTAAAACATTCATAGCTGGGTGGAAAAACTCTTTAATGAAATATTTGTATGAGAATTCTTGATGCTCTTTCATGACCAATGAAATCCAAGATATCATAGGCTATTGATTTCCCTCATCATCTAGCTTCTGTATAGAAAAACTAAACATGTCTGCTTAATAATAAAGAGTGACTCGCCCTCTACTTTGTGGTGGAGCTCACTAAAATCTTGATTCAATGCTTCCAGCTTCACGATGCCTTGTACTACAGCCTGCTTCACCTCTTTGACCAAATTTTTTGTAGTTGGTCCCTCTACCACAAGCTGCATGGTCTTATTAGTCTACTGTAGAGCTTTCAGTTTCTCCTGAATGGTCTGGGAAATATGGCTAGCCCCTTTTGTCCAAGGTTGAATCTGAGCCTTTAACACTGATTCTTTTTTCTACAAGTCTTGTACTTGTGCATGTATCATCTTCCCTTCCTGTAGGCACACAAAGCGCTAGATTGGCACCAATGTGCATGAAGTTGCCCTGATCTCATCATATTTATGTTGGGCCTCTCTCATTTATGTACTCAATCTATGCAAGTTTTGTTCCTCCTACAAAGTGTCCCATAACTCCATGGAATTCTTAAAAATGAAGTCACAGCCTTTGACTGCTTTCTCCAGAGTAGTCATGTGCTCCTTGATGGGTGTGCCACGTTGCTCCCTGACCTCTGGTAGAGTAGTTGGTTGTAGCTTCAGCTGTAGTTCTGATATCTCCATCTAGAAGTCAAACGTGACTCTGCCTATCTCATATTTTGATTCTCAAACTGCAGTAGCCATTTTCTTAATTTTTTCTATAGCTACGGTGTCTTTCAGAATATGTAACTCAAGGATGGAATTACACAACTGTGTAATTGTTGCTTCCAAGCTCTAACTTCATGCTTCTATCTATTCCTTTTCTTTCAAGGCCTGAGCCTTCTCAGTGAATATTTGTTCATTGTTTACCTTAACCTCGCTGATTACTACAAGTGCACGCTTCTCTCTGATTCAAAGCTCATCTGAGACCCCCTGATGAAGCAAATGGAGGGTTTGAAGTGGCAATGTAGCTAAGTTCACCCCTATGTCTTTGATCATGCCCAGTAGAGCGCGGTCTTCCTCTATTTCCGCATCGACTAATCCTTTTGGTAAGGAGATGACTCTCAGATCCAGAGTCCTTTCTATCTCCAATATTCTCTTACTCCCTTATGCCAGGCTCACTTGAACCCCACTCACTTGCCCTATGCTTTCTTGAATCCTACCTGTTTGGATCTGCAACTCGCACAGATCCTTCTGGTTGCTCCCTAGTGTCTACATGTATTGTTGCTCAAATTGTTGCCACAGCTCCGTTGTGGTGTCTTTGAATTTATCCCCAATTTCATCGAGGTCCCCTTCTGTGAGGACCATTGGGTCAATGCATGCTTGCTTGTATGATTTGTGCTTCTTCCTTGGCTTGGTAGTTGTCTCCATACTCCGCTTCTTCAATGTGAATGGAGTACTCTACTCCTCCCCTCCGTCTTCGCCCTAATGAGACAATCCCTATTCCTCAGTATGCTGGGAAGTCGATGCTTTGACTTCCACTTTGTTGGTGCGCTCTGTCTCAACACGCTCTTTCTCAATGCACTCTTTTTCAGCAGCAGCTTCCTTCTTCTTCTGCTCGGCCAATTCCCGTGCTGCTACCTGTGCTGCTTCTTTTCATTTCTATGTAGTTGTTGTCTAGGCAGCAGAGATTTCTCAGCCCTAACTGATACCTGCACCAACATTCGTGGGTTTTCACCACTCCACTGGCCAACTTCCCACAATTTCTTGCACATATGTTTCCAAAACTAAGTATGGAAATTTGTGCCTGATCTACTTAGGGTCTCACCTCGCTCGGATCGATATATTATGGAAGTCGGCCTTAAACTTCGTGAAGGCCCTCAATTGCTAACAAGGTTGGAGACAACCTTGGCCGCTAAATTATGAATGTGTGTAGGTCCATCTCAACCAGTATCCAAAAACCCTTTGATTCCATGATCCACTTTGGATCCTTCGTCGCCCACAGAGAAGCAAACTTCGTTGCCTCTAGTAAATATTCCTCCTGTGAAGGAAACTGACTATCCTCCGGCAATCTCCATGCTACTAATAAAATTAGCAACATGATCCAGGAATAGTGAAATTCCTTGCTCTCCTCCTGGGCTTCGCGGTAGTTCACTAGGAATTCTTTACATAGGTACTGCACCCAGTTGTATTGCACTCCCTTCACGCATTGTGCATCTAACAAAACTATTGTCACCAGAACTTTTTCTGCGTGACATTTCCTCATTATCTTCCCGGCTAGAATTTGTGCAGCAAACTACACTGTGTGGTCTTGAATAGAGTGGATAGAATATTTGCGCGACTTTTTTATCAGCCCAAACTTAGTCTTCATTTTATCTGTCAACTCCTTTTCTTTTCCTTTTCCTCCAAACTCCTTGGTGGGGTCCACCCCTTTGTAGGGAAGCTTCGTAATTCTATGAATGAGAATATCGTTTATAGGGATGAGTTCATCGAGCCATAAACACCCATCATGCACTAGCGTGAGTAGCTGGCACACACAAATAGTGTTGATGATCGACCGGTGGAAGTGTGGCACACAAAGCATATGTAGTAATCCGACCTGCTCGACGCCTTTGACCCATTTCATGGGTTCCAGCCTTGTGACCCCAGTTTCTTCATAGTAAATCTTCGTCATGTACTTATTGGTAGCTAGGTGAGGGAATTTCTCGTGGTTGGTGAGATCCCAATCCTCCATCTTTAGTACCGGGATGTGCACTAAGAGCACGCCTTCAAAAACTACCTCCTCTGGCAACAACATTGTAGAGATTGCCAATTTACCTGAATCTGGGTCTCTAGCAACAGTGGTGTAGAGATCGTCAATTTACCTGAATCCGAGTCCTTGGGTACCTTGGCTTTCCCTTTCCGCGAAGGTATATATGCTAGGAGTTGCAACATCTAACTCGTGTAATCCATCATGGAGTTCCTCTTGTTATCACTCAGGTTGTTCCCTACCTCCTGAAGGGAGTACGGCCGAGGTAACCACTAACCAATCTTTCAGCTGCAGGTCCTAGCCTACCTACAACTAGAGAGGGCTCTCTCTTAATAATTTAGCTTTGTTTTGGAGTAATTTTAGGCTAGTTATGATGTACAAGGTTTTGTTTTAAATTTGGTTGGATGATGATTTCAGGCAGAACTGGTATGCAGTCTCAGAATAGTCTAGACTATTGGGCAATGGAGTCAATGATGGTGTACTGCTGAAAGTATTTCTTGGGGAAAAGGTAATGCTACAGAGTCAGACAGGCATCTATGAAACAATTCTTCAAATCTGGGAATCGATGGCATGAAATCAGGGAATGAAAGGCAGTCAAGGATCTTTCACTATGCTGATAGAGGGAAAGTGTAAGAATATTATCTAGGAGCAATTAAGAATTCCTAAATAACATTCATAATGAAATAACCAGTGAAAACATGAGCAATTAAGAATTCATATTTATGACCAATTCTAAAGAAAACACAATTAGAAACAGAGATTGAGTAGAGGGTGCATTCAAACAAGTCCTGAGCTATTCTTCTTCTCTATTGCTAAGATCATGAAACATATATGTGAATTTTGCAAACACAGAAAAGACAAAACACGGTTTAGGAAAACTTATTGTTCCATTAAACGACACAGGAATTCTGTAGCAGAACACAGTCATTACTTTCACATCCAGACAGTGCAGAGACCATGAACTTCACCAGCCATTTGTATTATAAAGTCTGAAAATTTACAGCGCAGCTCTTAGAGAGAAAATCACCAACCCCAAATATGTTCTATGGGGAGGTATATATACAAAAATGAGATACAAAATATCTAGATGATGAGTCTTCATGTAATAAATTACATCACCAACTCTTCCAAGGAAGTAAATGAAGAATTAAATGCTGCAGTCAGTATTGGTGCACTAGCTGTCTTTTATGTCAGAGAAATTTTGACTTTTTTGGACCAACAAAGTCGGTTGTGGCTGCGTCTTTAATATGCGTTTGTTGGGTTTTTCTGTCCTGCTGTCTTTGCTGTGCCATCACTTTGCTCTCCTGCTCTTGGCATGCATACTTGGCCTTTCATAAAAATTGTCGTATTCACGCTTTGACTCCTTCTGCTTGCTGTCTTCGTGCTTTAACCGGTGGCCTATGTACCTGATTTTCTGACCTGTAGATGACCAAAATATGAAGCTGATTAAAAGAGAGAAAGGACCGAGATTACTTTGGAAAAATCTCTAACATTGCTTGCCACCAATCTTCTTTAGGCAGTTGATGTCTTTGTATCTTTATTAATTTCTCATCTGCCTTGGTATATCTGTAAAAATTGGGCGGGACCTCAAACAAGTGATTGATCTCATGCTCAATATAAAATAAGTTTTCCAGCTTGTCATAAAGGCTCTGTCCAGATGGAGGCCCTATTTCCTCTGAGGTACTTGTGGATGCTGTAATCTGATTTGAAATAAAATTATTCATCCTGGTGGCATACTGTTCCCGGGTCAGCAGTCTTCCAGTGCTGGTTAACAAGCTGGGTAATCCCCTGTTTTGTAATGCTGCAAGCTTTAGCTTGAAATCATCTACTTCTGCATGCATTTAATGACACTTTCTTTCTAGACGTTGCACAAAATTTCTTAGGGTCAGCACCTTTTTTGCTATCAGAACAGTATCTGTCCTATTACTGATATCTAATGCCACCAACTCCTCTTTAGTATGAGTGTTCAGGAAATGAATCATTTTACTAGCCTGCTCAGGCATATTCCCTAATGCTGCTCTAGCCCTTTGATTCTCAAATTGAGCCAAGCCTATCAATTATATCTGTTCATGCATGGTTTGGATCGATTTCGATTGGTGAGTGATTGATTGGCCAATTTTGGTCCACAAAATCTTCTTTATTTCAGCTAGAGTCTTGTCCAAAGTCAGCTCCTTCTCCAAGGCTTTTATTTTATCATTCAAGGCCTTAATCTCCCTTTTTTTCAGCTACTGTCATTTTGGATTTATCATAGCTTGCTTCCAGCTTGGCCAACTTTTCCTTGGCCTCTTTTATCTCTGTTGCTTGACCTTCTAGCTCTTTGACATCTTTCATCATCTCATCCATGCTCATGCTAGATTCAGGTGTTGTTGTTGTTGTTGTTGTTGTTGTTGTTGTTGTAGCATCTTTAATTGTTGTAGTTGCTGGGATAATAGGAGGGGTCACCGCTGCTTGTGTAGGAGGAATAGTAGCAACAGTTGGAGTTGTTTGAGGTGGCTGGGAGATCAGCTCTCCCTGCTTGCCTTGGAGTGCTCTCTCCAACTCTCCCTCCATCTGAATTATTCTCTGGTTCATTCTCATCAGTATATCCATTGTATCCTCAGCATCTTTTTCTTGTACCAGCTCTGCAGTTTGAGGGTGCATAGTAGAAGGCAACCCCAATTGTTTTCTAAGGGCAGCAATAGCATCTTCTTTTTTCTTCATAAGGGCTCTGACACCCTTAGGATCCTTAGAATCATGTCCTAGGTCCACAATAATGTCCTCCAATGTTTTTATTCTGTTATCTTTGGCTGAGGAGGACATTCTTTCCAAATCTAGTTGAGTATTTTTATTCTTCAAAGATTCCTTCAATTCATGGGCCAGCATGGCCTTATCTGCTAGAGTGGAATAGACCATCTCACATGTTTGCTTGTGCAATTCTATTTGGTCCATGGGATGAATGTCCTTGGAAAGGACCTCTAAATTTGTCTTCACATAATCTGCAGCTGACTATGGCTGCTGTATCTTCGGCTTGAAATGGCTAAGAATCATTTTTTCTTCTTTGAAGTCATAGGTTGCCATCAATCTTTGTTGTTTGGCAGGTGTTGCCTTGAGGAACTGATCATATAATTGTACTCTTAACAGTTCATTTTGAGCCTTGATTTCCATGAAAGAAGTTTTGATACCAAGCGGCCGCTTGCTTTATTGTGTTGAGGAGGATACCTCCATGCCATGCTGCCTCTCTTGCTCTTGCTGGAAAGAGCTAGTAGGTGTCTTCTGGCTTGCTTCCCTTTCTCTCCTTGGACTTTCTAGGACCTCTTCACTAATTTCCTCCTCAATTGGAGGATCAACTCTTTGCCTCTTGGCTTCAGGCTGCTGTGTAGACCCACTAGCAGGTGTGGAGTCTTCTCGGTCTCGCTTCTTACCTCTTTCCTCATTAGCAGGAGTTTGTAAAGCTGGCACTTGCAGTGCCTCTGTTTGCTGTGGAGGAGGTTTTTCTTTAGTTTTCTCCTTTGAGGTGGTAGGTTGTTCTGTAACCATTTCTTGCTTTGCATCCATTGGCTCCTTGCCTTTTGTTGTACTTGTTGCTGGTGTAGACTGTTGTTGGGCAGCTTGCGAAGCTACAGCTGTAGATGGGCCTTCTTCGACTTGTGGCAGTTTGAAAGTTACCTGGTCAAAAGAATCCAATTCAAGAGTTTTTTCTAAATCTTTGACATTTTGCTCCATAATTTCTTCTTGGGTAAATTCCTCAGCTAGTGTCCCTGCCACCCACTCATCTTCGTTGGCATATTGTTCAATTTGTGGGAATTTACAGTGCTCATAGGCCGTCGGCCTATATTTTACTTTTTTGGCATTGATAAAGCCCTCTGGGTCATAAGGAACCCACCAGAAACTCCTTTTCAGCTTGAGCTTCTCCTTCAATATTCGGTCAGCATCTTGCCAACCTTCTTTCTTGTTCATAGTAAAGGGGCCTAGATGGTCTTTAAATTTCAGGCGAGCTTTCTTCTTGGCACTATGAAAACGAGTGAGATCTGAATTGATGAGTTGCCTGTAATATTCTAAGGCAAAAAGTCTCATTGGTACATATCTTGGGAGCCTGTAAGGACAAAGCTCACAGCCATAGATTCTAATGACAGTGTGATTTTGGTAGAGATTCCAATCACCTATTTTGTAATTCTTGGACAGCTGCAAGATCTTCTGCATGTCATATGATAATCTAGGAGGAGGAGTTCTCATTAGGAGACAAGAGACTGGGTAGACAAAATGGTCAATGAACTCACAGTAGGAATATGGAGATTTTTGTACCTCATGAAAAACTGATGACCAAAAGATAACTGACCTTCTTTCACCCTTTGAATCCAACTTCTTGATGGGACATTGGAAACATTCAGACTAGTAATACATGAATAAATGATAGATATATGATGAATATTTAAAGACTCCCTCCCTATCCAGTTTTACTAGTTGGTCATGTATTTTGTTGGAGATAAATTTGGCATAGTTATACTTGACAGCAGGGGGTTGTCCTGGGCTATAGGCAGACAACAGAACCAACATTGTTTCATCAATGTGCTCACTTGTTTTAGAACCTAGCATAGAGGAAATCATATCTACAAGCAGCGTGCCCACCTCATTGAAGTTGACATATAGGAATGGAGGTGGTTCAGTAGGTTGGCGGTCTTCCCTCATGAATGTCTTGGCAATTCTTGCAATCTCAGAGCTGGAGAGCTTGGAGCCTTCATCCAACAAGTATTTCATAGAGAAAGGAAACAATAGCTGAGTTTGTTTGAAGTTTAGCATCTCGTTGATAGAGTCAGGAGTAATATGAAAAATTATGCTCCCAGATGGAGACTTGACAGCTCTCTGAGTTGGCTCATAGTTCTCAGCACATAGATGGATAATCTCAGGAAAAATATTAACAGAGGGGAGGAATTAAAAAGTAAAATTAGACTCCCATATGCCATACATGTCACAGTTGTTTAAAAAACTGTTTCTCAACTGGCATAAGGTCTGCAAGTGATTCCTGTCCCCAACCAAATCTTGAATGAGGTAATCTTTATCAGCTAGGGGCATTGCTTCAAGCTCTTTGTTGGGTGGGTTCATAGGAGTGATGTTTAGAGCTGTTGGAGTGGCCATTTTTAAAGTCTTTCTGAGCTTGAGCTTGGAACAAAGTTTAGATCAGTAACAGACTGAGGATAACTGCTTCTGAGGATTTGCAAATGAGTTGCACAATGAGTTCAAATGAGGCAATAGTCTTCAATATCTATAACTATAATGGAAAAGGCAAACTTTGCAAAGTTTGGATAAGGCCTTTTTTTTCTCTTTGATAAATTCTCTGGGTTGAAAGACTGTAAGGGCAAATTGCAGAAGGAATGGGGATTATTTCAACCCAATTATTGAAGTCTTTTGCAGCGGAATGTGGCAAAAGGGGATAATGCTGAGCTTTTATGAAGTTCTTGCCGGGAATACAAGCTTAAAAACGGCTTTCAATGGTGAAATTGTAAGTGGGCGCAGGTTTACACAGTTTCTTTTGAGCTGGAGATTTATCAGTGAATTTAGGTAGCATTTGGGTACATGAGTGACTTTAATTTGGGGATTTGCAGGTATTTAAGCAAGTGAAAAGGAGAAAATGCCAAGAACAAGGGTAAACAGATGAAAATTAGGCAAATACCTGGTTTTTAGTCACTGAGGGTGGTCGAGTTGGCACAATGGCAAGCAATGGAGGCGAAATCGTAGGCGGCAGCGGCTCAATTGGTTGAATTTGAACTTTGGAGGCAAAATGACATAAAATAGCATGCGCAGCACACCCAACTCGACCAATAAAAATGAACTAAAATGGTCGAATTCGCGTGTTTTTTATAAAAATTTGGGACTTTGGCGCTTTCGGCGCTTTTTTGGGATGACGTCAGCATGATGTCATCCGACGGGTAGGGGTACGACAGGGTGACGTGGCTGCTGACGAGGATGGTGACGCAGCAGAGGACACAGTGGCAGGACGGGAATGCAAGCAGATGAGGTGGCGGTGACACGGGGCAGCGGCGGGTCGACGCGGAGGTGACATCATGGCGACGTGGTGCTGACGTCACTAGCGGATGGCGGTTTCTGGTTTCATCCCGCACCACCTTTGGGCATAAGCGGTATCGGGGAGGGGGCCTCCGAACACGCCGGGAGGATGACGCGTGGCGAGGGTACGGCAGGGAAACCGCCCATCCCCCGGACGCTAACCTCCGGCGGATCGGCATATGAAATCGACCGCCCACCGTTGATCTGCGGCTTGGAAGATCGGACGGAGGACGGGGTGAGCGAAGCGACAGTTGGTTAGGCGCGGGACCCACCCGAATATAAAATGAAAATGCACCATGGGGGGGGGGGGCGTTGAAAACTTAGGTTTATGAGGGTTTATGGGTTTATGTGCGGGGGCAGCATAGTTTGATGTTTTAAAAAAGCATTTAACCATTAAAATTTAACAATGAACGCGAAGAGGAGAAGGGTCAGGTTTATAAATAAAGGGGGGGACCATGGTTATTAATTTAACCAGAGGTTAAACTAACTCCAGATTTAGGACGCGGAAGGGTTCATAATAGTCTCAAATGGACTATTATTTCCCAAAACTATGTTACATAGCTATAGAGCTATAGGGTAGGATATTTAGTATTTTTTGGGGTTTTTTATATGATTTTTTGTAAAAATAGGGATGGGAACATAGGTTAGGGAGCTACATAAATAAATTAGAAGTTAATATGATTTTGTGGAGTGAAAGTGCAGGGGCATGAAGCTAAGTTTATGAAAGAAAACTTAGATATAAGAAGTGAATGGAATGTGGAGAAATGTTTTTTACACAAGAAATGTAGCTTCTTTTTATTGAAGAAAGTCAATGCTTGACTTAGTATTTTACAAAAATGAAGTGAAAGCAGGACTTGTTGGGGGAGATCCCAAGGTCCTTCAGGGGATGTTAGTGAGTGATTTATGGGGGACTGAAAGGGGAATTAGACATGCTTCCATAGTTATGCCATCAAACAACTGCTTTGAGATTTCTGTCATTGATGAGATGGACCTTGTTTGACAATACAAAGGTGATCCAAACCTTGCTGCTGCAACCTCAAACTACCTACCCAGCCTAATACACCTAGTATTTTTTCTTCCTTTTGAATGGGTGCACTTAGACTTGCAAACCCTGATTGTTCTCTTTTCTTTTGACTGCCCTCCTATCTAAATGTACCCTTATCTCTTCCAAGGGCCCAGATTAACAGTTGGGCTCCTTAACTTCTCTATCTAGCTACTCATCTGCCAAGCTTAAGATATTTGGACAGACATTCTTTCACTATTCTACAACAACAATTTAAACATGGCATGGTCCAGATTGAACTGTTGGGCCACCCATCAAGTGTGATAACAACAATACTTGCACATTGTGGACTTGCAAATAAGATAGTAGTGGCATTTTGACTGGCCACTTTCCTGGTCTTTCTTTGGGGTTCATTTTTATTTTTCTTTCTGACCAATTTACTCTTTTTTCCCTTTGATAATTCTTTTAGGGCATACCCTCTTCACATTTTTTAATTCTGTCTATCTGTATAGAAAATATGGAACCTTTGCAGCATCAAAGATGAACATATTTGGCACTTCCACTGTCAATCATGAAAAATGAAACCTATTGGTATAGGAACCTAATAGTGGCTCCACTTGGGGATGGCTTTTCCAGATGAAAAGCCAAGAACAGCAGGTCAGATTGCCTTATTTTTCAATTCTTGCTGCAGTCTGAAACTTCCTTGTCTTGGAGACCATTGATCTGAATCCTTGTAACTTGTATGCAGTACCTTTTTGAGCTGTTCTGTCTGAAATTACAGCTCTGCTTCTTGCTGGTTTCTGTGAGTGCTTATCATCATCTTTATACTTCCCAAGTCCTTTTCTTGATTTCTTATGGGGGACTCAAAATACACATCCAAAGTGGTGTAATCTCCTGATTTCTCTTCAAAATTTGCTGCACTTGATTCCTTATCAAACTGCTGTAAATAAAACTGCTAGAAATACAAATATTTATGTACAATATACAGTTATGTTGTGTCAATTAAAGGGGATCAAGATAATGTTTGAGCATTCTCCCATTGACTGGGCCTTCTTCAATATCTGTGCCATCCAAACTCCTCAGAAAATAAGTGTTATTACCTTGTACAGCTTGAATAACATATGGTCCCTTCCATAGGAAATCAAACTTGCCATGTTTCCCTTTATCCTCTCTTCTAGAATCCCATCTCAGCACTTTGTTTCCTATGAAGAAATCTTCAGCCTTTGTTCTTTTGTCAAAGATCTTCTTGAGTTTATCTTGTAGAACCTGGGTTCTCTGATATACTTCTTCTCTTGTTTGCTGCAAGTGAATAGTTTGATTGATCCTTCTTTGAATATCATTAGGCTCTGCTTGTATTTCTTGTAGTAACTTGATCACAGGGATTCCCAAAGATGAAGGAAATCTTGCTTCCATTCCATAAACTAGTTCATATGGACTTGTACCAATGGATCTTTTAGTGGTCAATCTGTCTGCCCATAGTGCATTCACCAGTTTTTTATGCCAATTCTTTTTATTCTCCTCTAAGACCTTTTTGATGATGTTGATGAGGCTTTTGTTGGATGATTCAGCTAGGCCATTACCTTGAGGGTAATAGGCTGTGGAATGGCCCAAGGTCATGTGGTATTTGTGGCAAAAGTTGATCATTCTTTTGGATTTGAAAGCAGCAGCGTTATCTGTAATAATTCTTTCTGGACAGCCAAACCTTGACAAGATGTTGGTTTCTAAGAATTGCATGATAACAGAGTCATTTCCTTGCCTACAAGGGATGGCTTCTATCCATTTGGTAAAGTAGTCTGTGGCATTCAAAATCCACCTATGTTGGCCAGAAGATAAAGGGTGGATTTCACCAATGAAGTCTAAACCCCATTGTTGGAATGGTCTTTTAGTTGAAATAGGTTTGAGGGGTAAAGGTAACAGCTTTCTTTTGCCTTCAAAGATTTCACACTTGTGGCATGAGACAACAATTTTTTTCACATCAGCAAACAGGGAGGGCCAATAGAACCCAGCCCTTAGGATTTTATCAGCTGTGGATTTCCAGTATAAGTGTCCTCCACAGTCCCCTGCATGAAATTCCTTGAGTACATTGTCAGTTTCATCCAATGTTAAGCAATTAAGCAAAATACCTTCATGATTTCTCCAAAACAATACATTATCCATAATACAAAACTTTGATGCCTTCATTTTTAAGAACCTCTTTTTTGTCCTGGACAACCCTGGAGGAGCTTGCAGGTTTAACAATACAAAACATATGTCAGCATACCAGGGTGATTGTAAAAAGGCTTGATTGATCTGTGGAGTCGCCATCTCCTCTTCGTTGTCCAGTTCATTGATGTCAAGGGCTTGGAAATTGGTTTCAGTCATTAATTTGGCTAGTCCTTGTCCTTTTATCAGTTTTGTAGGCTTGATTTCAATGTCATATTCTAAGATATTGGCAATCCATTTGCCCCTTTTGCCTTCAATTCCTTCTTGAGTTAAAATGTCCTTGACCACTGCATTTGGAACATAGGCTATCACATGTGAGTATAAAATGTAAACTCTGAAATCCTTGATGGCTTTTACAAGGGCATATGCTTGTTTTTCCATGATTTGATATTTTAAGGGAGCATCTCTAAGAGCTTTGCTGAAAAAGGCAATGGGCTTCTCACACCCTTGGTCATCTTTTTGCAATAGGACAGCAGCAATTGTATGTTCAGAGGCAAAGGAAAAAATGATGAAATCTCTATCAAACTTGGGGCTGGTGAGGACTGGTGTTTTTGTTAGGGCTATTTTGATGTCCTCAAAGGCTTTTTTGGCTTCCATGGTCCATTTTACTTTAGAATATTTCTTCAGCATATTGTTTAACAGTCTTATGAGCTCGGCCAAATTAGGAATGAATCTTCTCAAGAAGTTAATCTTCCCTAGAAAAGCTTGTAGTTCTTTGATGTTTCTTGGATGAGGCACTTGAAGGATAGCTTGAATTCTGTCCAGGTCGATCCTAATGCCATCTTTTGAAATAATGTGACCTAGGAGCTTGCCTTCTTCTAGGCCAAACAGTGATTTCTTTGGATTCAAAGATATGCCATATTTTCTACAAGTTAAGAACACTTGCCTCAAATGCTTTAAATGTTCTTGGTCTGATTTTGAGAATGGAGTGAGATCATCGAGGTAGACTACTAAGAAATCATGGATCTCTTTGGCAAAGGCTATATCCATCGCTCTTTGAAAAGTGGCCCCTGCATTTTTGAGTCCAAAAGGCATTTTGACATATTTAAAGGTTCCCCAAGGCGTTGTAAAGGCAGTTTTGTCTTGATCATCCGAGTGGACTAAAATCTTATTGAATCCTGAGAATCCATCTAACAATGAGATCCTAGAGGCTCCCACTACCCTTTGTAGGATATGATCCATTTTTGGTAAATGGTAATGGTCTTTGAGAGAGACTTTATTCAAATTTCTCAAGTCAACACACACTCTTATCTCTCCCGTTTTCTTTCTAGTAGGTACTAGATTTGAAATCCATTCTGAGAACCTGATAGGTGCAATAATTCCAACCTCATGCATTTGTTTAAATTCTTTTTCAATCAGGGGAAGGAGGACGGGATTCACCCTTCTAAGCTTTTGTTTAAAAGGCTTTTGATTCTCTTTCAAAGGTATAGTATGTCAGATGACTGAGGTATCATAGGACTTGAGGTCCTCATAACTCCAGGCAAACACATCTTGGAATTCCTTAAACAAGTCAATGTATTTCAGTTTTTGATCAGCAGGCAAGGCTTTGGAGAGTTTTACCATTTTGGGATTTTCTGTGGTTCCAATGTTGCAGTCCTCAATTTCAGCATTCAGTGGTTGCATTTTTGGCTTCCTTGAAATATCATTCGAATCGAATAAATCCTCCAACGGGGTCAAGCCTGTGGGCAGAAAATTGTCTTTTAGTTCAATTACTTCAGCTTCTACATCAGCTAATTCATCAAGGTCTGTTTGCTTCAGTTCTTGTAAATTTTTTTCATCAAAAATTGTTGGATGCAAGATCAGATTTGTTGTTTCAGCTGATATATTTTGTTCAATTTTGTCTGTCTGTTGTTGATCATCCATAGTGCTAGTATCAATGTTCATGCTGGAGAATTCCTCCTTCAAAGTCAAGAAATTATTTATTTGTGTGTCATTTTCAAAGATCTGCCAATTTTTTACATTATCTGGGACAACAGGCCTATGTTTAATTTCAGCAGTGAAATGGTGGTTGGGCTCAAATGGTAGCTTGCAAGTGCTAGCAAAGGTTGCCAAGCTATGTGCATGTAAATTGTGCTTTCTAGGAATTTTAGTTAATTGAGATTCTAAGAAGGTGTTAAGTATTTCAATGGTTGCCCCTCTGTAAGCCCTCAACCTAGGATCATCTGTGACAAAATTTCCCTTCATCTGCTGTATGATCATATCTGAATCCCCTAGAATTGAGACTTTGGTTGCACCTAGATTTTTGATGAGTTTGAGTCCCAACAGAAGAGCTTCATACTCAGCGATATTGTTTGTACATCTGAAATTTAACCTATATGCATGACCTTCAGCATGGTCATTCTGCATGTTGTGTATCCAAACCCCTGCCCCTGCTCCCAATTTGTTTACTGAGCCATCAAACTCTAAGTACCATAAGATTTCTTGGTTATGACTTATCTTAAAAGTTTTAGAAGTTTGTTCAATGGGCAGATTTGGATCTTTTATGTCACATGATATATCATTTCCCTTTGTTACATCAATGATAACAACAGTTTTTTGATCTTGAGTATTAAACTGTTCATCCATGCTTTGTATTTGTGGTGCTTCTATGAGTTTGACATCGTTCTTGGGTGTTACAGGGAAAAGTGTCTACTCAGAACTGCTTATCCCACTAAGGTGTGATAGCTACCTTAGAAACAAACACAGTAAAGCTACTTTCGTTTTTCCTTTATAAAGTATAGATAGAGAGGAACAAAGAAGACCAACCTCTGTCTTGCGCTAATCTCCTAGTTTGATTCCTCTCTTCCTTGATAGTCTTTCGCTACTTGTTCCCTTGCACGCCCAGCTTCACAGAGTACCTGTAAGATCACAGTAGCATAGCACTATACAAATACATGGATCTATAATCATAAACAATCTAGGATCAGATGTAAATTGACCATACAAATGCAGCAAACATAAATGACACAAGAGTATGGAGGAAAACTTGAATAGCTTTTATTGATAAACAAGAAAAAACCAAGAGGAGTTACAACCAGTTGTTCTGACCCAGCATCAACCTCTCAGCAAGGAAGCCCCTCTTCACCTCATACAAAGCTTAGATCAAAAAGCAATCTGATGTTTGTCTCAAGAAACCAACAGCAATTCCTTACAATATGCAAAATTCCAGCCTCTGGATCTCTGGGATGAGGGATCCATATATAGATATCTGTAAGGGAGATGAGTCAACTTATGATTTGATTAGTGTCTTCCCTCTGATAGTTCTTGCTTCCACTTGGAGATTGATGATCTCTTACTCATCCTTGGTCGAATTCAGAGAGGCAAGTGTCATAGGAGAAGTTTCTGGAAGCTTCCATTGCCTCTCCACCTCGCGGAATGACACTGCCATTTGTCATTTCTCACCCATTGCACCCCATAGAAGGGCTTTTTGAAATGCAACGCACCCTCACAGTGGACTTAGGTGAGATGCAACGCACTTGGCCTGTGGAGCAGCTGAAATGATCCTGTTTTGACCAATTCTGAGCAGTTTTTCATGGAGAACTTCAGGGAGAAGTTGTAATCAGTTGACCTTGTTCCTTTAGGGGTTAGAACAACACTTTTAGGGACTTAGGAGCCCTTGGTTTATGGAAATTTCATGCTTGGGGTTGTAGTGCCCAAAAATGTCTATAACAGTTGCCCCCTAAAGCATGAGGTCGTTAATATTTTGATGTCGGGTGAAATTCTTTATTATGAGGATCCGAAGTTCTTTCAAGCTAGGAGGAGACTTGTAATAAGATACAATACAATACATTATCTTCATAATATTTTCATGATCTAGCTGAGGCGGGCATTCCCATGCTCAACTTTATAAATTCATTTTCATGTACATAAGACAGACAATCGTCTAAGTGTAGACTGATGATTCTGATAGAGCCATCATCCCTTTGATTGGATGATTATCTGTGCAGCAATGATGTACATTTGATGTCTTTATTTTCCTGAATATATATCGCAGCCCGGATGGATGAAACTAGATCTGGGGTCTTCAATCTCATTCGATCTTCACTCGAAGTACAAGTCTATCCATGTGAGAGATGTTCTAGAGTCGAACATGGAAAGACATCGCTTGATTACCAGCCAATGATATAAGCTGTTAACAAGTGCGAGAGGAATCACTGATAATGATAATGACCCTCAAGGTACTGCAGTAAAATTCACGTGGTGTGAATAAAGGACTTGGCGTCGAACACCACGCAAAATCTTTCGGTCAAAGTTCATTGATGTAAACCTGTCGCCGGAAGTGAGAAGCTTGCCATTGAGGCATGCAAGCTTCAAAGTACTGAATGGGGTGTTCCTAGATCAACTTCTTGGATAATGAGCTGATGTCGACAAGAAGTGATCCGTCACAGGAGGGCCTTAATGAATCCCACATCAATGACACGGAATGGAGCAAATGATTTTAATGGAGGTGAAAACGATCTGGTGATATAAGGTTCAGGGTGGCGGTCATGAAAGAATGGAGTATAAATGTATTGTAGTGGGTGAGACATAGGTGAATTCTCTGAATGACTTCTCTTGAACATATCGGCGACACTGACGTGATGGATTGGTAGCATTAACCCCAAATGTTGATGGTATGATGGGACCATGGTGATGTGACCAGTGAATGAAACAACCCAACCCAACTTGGATGCGGAGTGAAAGTGTCATGTTCAAGAGCGACTTGCTACCAACAAAGTTTCTTCAAGTTTTCTTCCCAATTTTCTCCAGTCATTGCCGACCAGTACCTCTTTATTTTTGTCAAGCTTGAGGAGGATAACATATGCTTGTTCTATAATTTGCCCTTCGGGCAAACCCATCGCTATGTTTTAACGAGCCTAGCGATAGTGAAACTCGTTCTCGTCTATAGACAAGTTTGTCACTATTAAAATTTTAACAAGTTTAACGACAAAGATAACTCGGTCCTTTTCAATTTTAGAGAGTCTGAAAAGGAACATAAAGGAAACTCCAAAATTCCTTTTTTGTCATCTAATCCCTTAAGTCCGAAAAAGTATAAAACAATATAGAAGGGATGAAGTTTCGATCTGTTTAACGAGCCGAACAAAACAAGCGCTCAATCTTTTTGTGTAATAATCCCTCAGGTCCAAAAAGATTAAAATTTAGAGGAGGGATAGCACTTCCGGTCCCTTTAACGAGCTGGAGAGGCCAATGGCTCGGCAATATTTTCATATTTTACGAGTCAGTTGAAAAGAGCTTAAAGGAGACTCGTCTTTTGAGGAACGAGTGATAAAATAGGTAGCAACTGATTCCAGGTAAGGTTTGGAATTTTCCAATCACGGCAGTGTTACAAGGATGGCTAGTGAGATCACTCTTCGCAGTTGTTCCTCAAAATGGGTAAACAATCAAATGGAGGTGAATGATCGGCCAATGCAAAAGTGGAGGTGACGGTGCAAACACGACCAAGGCTTTAAACGCTGAAGTATTACATTCACGATGGTTATTTACCGAAAATTGGTTCATTTTTTAATGAGCTTAAACTCTGGAGGAACATGTGCTCATTGCTTATGTTTATTTTTTAACGAGCATGAAGTCCGCGCTAAAACTGCTCATTTAATCCAGTCGTGTTTACAGTATTTGATAGAAAATCAAAAACTGAAGGATGGTAAAGGTCATCAGGAGTATCTTCTCCACAATTCGGAAGAAGGGAACGATGGTGGTAATCATCCCATGGTGCCCCTTCAATTACCATTGATTGAACAATTCCTTCGTCGGTGCCATGCACTCTCGACCAAGGATCTGAAGGGGTGCCATATTCCTTAGACCTATCTATCCAAACACTCAATGAGCGTTGATTTGGGTTTGCCTCCCAGGCCAGGAACATTGATTGCTACAATATTTCCATTGGGCTTGGAGGCAAAACCATCGCATGATCCATGTAGATATCATTTTCTGAGATCTTTTTAGAAGATATCATGTTGCAGGTTCCTACCAACGCTACTTCCGCCAAATTGATTGGAGGTGGAAGGGCGAAAGTTCCCATTAATACAGGGTATTTTAGTAGGCCTACTCCGATATTTTGAAGCGAATGGGGGCTTCCATGGATCATAGGAATGCTTCCCATAACTTGAGAACCATTGGGGAGGAAGTTTTGTTGATCGACAATTGTAATCTCTCCTTGAAAGAGAAATGCAATCTTCCTAAAATAGGTCGACACAATGGCAGCCATAGCATATATCCATGGCCTTCCTAGTAGGATGTTATAATCGAGATTTCCGTCGATCACCTCAACATATATTTCTACTATTTTTCCTCCTAGTTCAACCTTTAAGTTACTTAGAATACCATATGGGGTATATGTTCTTACGTCGAATGCTTTTAATGTCGTCGAAGATCACGACAAGGTTGGAGATCCTAAAGTTTTCCAGCAACTCATCGACATAATACATGTAGATGCCCCCTCATCAATAATTGTTTGATGAACAGTTTTGTTGAGGGATTTCACTTGAACGAGGAAAGCTAGTTGAGTTGGTAATTGAGGATCGTATCCTTTATGATTGAAGGATACAAGATTGGAATCCTTTGGGTCTATCCCACCAATGGCTGATAATAAAGCTTGCTTTTGGGATGGGCAATTTTGTAGTACTTCAAGAGTCGACATAGCGGATGGCGATTGGGCCAAATATTCCACTATATTATAATGTTGTGCTGCTCTAGCATGAGGATTAAATGTCGATTTGTGTACTACTCCCTTTGGCGGTTTTATTGTCAGTTTAGGAATGATGGGCGGTGCAACTTCTGTCGAAGTTGTTGTCGAACTACTAGGTTGATCTTTATCCTTGTTGTTCAACAGCAGTGGATTCCCATAATCTTTGTTCCTCGTCGATATCAAAGCATCATTTTGCTGTTTTGAAACCGACAACATTAGCACTTGAGACGGGGAAGAATTTCCACTGTCAACCAGATTTGTTCCTGGATTTGGAAACGGATCAGTTAACACTGCGGAGGTTTTTGAATTCTTGAAGAATTTTTTAAGCTCAGCTCTGTGTGGACAATCTAGTGTCCGATGATCCTCATCGCATATCATGCATGGAAATTTTTGTTTCCTATTTCCAAGAGGGTTTGCAGAAGATTTTTCAGGAGATGATTCTTCCTGTTTCTTCTTCTTCCCTTTGCCTTTCTTCTTGCCCCCTGGTTGCTTGGTTTCTTTGCCTTTATCTGTCGATACGGCATTTACTTCCGAGGCAAGAAGTTCATCTTTTGCATTTTGACCTGAAATCTTACAGGCCTTTTTGGATGTAGCCTTTGTCGATTTCATGTATGTTGCACCAATCACGCCATTGCCGGCATGAGAGTCATTGTTTGATTTAGGAGGAGGAGGAACTGAGAATTCCGATCTAGGGGCATCAGGTATTTTATCGTAGAGCGTGCCAGACTGAGTGTAAATCAAGTCCAAATATTGCCCACGAGCGATAACTTGCTCTTCTGTGACGACTCCCCCTTTTGCCACATCTTCCGTGATGGAAGGTAGTAATGACTTGATAAACCATTCAGCTAAGAGCTGATCGGGAACATACGTTTTTACCATTCTACAACGATGTCGCCACTCATGTATATGATCAAATATGTGAGTGGCCATTGTCTGTTTGAAGTTGGTAAGGAGTTTTGTTCCCGTTTCGTGCCTTATCGGTAATTGAAAATGGGTTAAAAAGGTTATGGCTAAGGTACTGAAGTTGTCGAATGAAGCTCTAGGAAATTCGATGTACCATTTTGCTGCCGGACCAGTCAACGTCCTTTGAAAAAGGTGAAGCCTAATCGAATCATCGTTTAGGGTGTTTGATGAACACCACAGATGAAAGGTCATCACATGATTCGACGGATCTTCACCCAGATTTCCATTAAATTTAGGAATATCTGATGGAAGTTTATGTGGAATCGCTGGCCACCAAGGGGCGTAAGCGATTGGATCATTTGTTAACCGATTTAAATCAGGTAACTCTAAAGTTGCCACAAAGGGAAACTGTTGATTCAGGTTAGGTGAAGCATACCCAGGATAAGATTGGATTGCCTGAGCAGTTGGTCTTTGCATACCGGCATAATGCATTTGATGCTGGTAACTTTGGTAAGGTTGGTGGGCATGACCATTGTAAAATGGTTGATTTTGACCGTTTTGAATATACAGCTGCCCACTATTTGCAAAGATCTATTGCTCAGAACCTTGGTATACTTGTTGGAATTGTGGTTGTTGGTATTGTACTAGCCATGGTTGTGAAGCCATGTGTTGTTTCCCGATATTAACTGTTTGACCAAGATGGGGGGTAATTGTACCCATCTGAACCTGTGTCATTCCACCAATTGGCGATTGTGGTTGAGTCGCAGGGTCAAGTGGTTGTTGCATTACAACCTGAGAAACCTGAGGTTGGCATACAACAGGCAGCGCTTGAACTTGCGACACCATCACAATAGCTGGTGTAGTTGGTATATTTGATATAGGTAAGAATTGTTGCATCAAATATACAACTCTTGGTTGTTGAGGTAGTATCGGTACCCAACCGCTTGAAGTAATTCCAGCATAACCCGAATTTTGTTGTGAACTCCCATATGGTTGTCCCCCCGGAGGGGATAATGAAAGGGTATACTTCCCCCCATACGGTGGTAATCCAGAACTCAAGGGAATAGTTTGCCCTTGAGGGCCGGACTGCCCAAATTGACCTCCAAATGGATCAATTTGTGTAACTCAACATAAGAGTTTCCGGATATTATTCCGGACGAACAAACAGGAACAGACCATACTGTCGAAATGGCCCCTCAGTGGGCTCCTTCTAGCGATTAAGAGCTAGTTGGGACAAATGGTATACCAACGAACATTGTTGGAGTGATAGCAGGGAGTTCTACCGTCGCTGTGTCAGACAACACAGTCCTAGATGTTGACAGTTGTTCAGACATTTTTAGTCTATCCAAAAGATTACCTAGCGATTCTACAGGAGCTTCCGCTGGCGGTAGACTAACTTCTGATGAAGAAGGATACAGAGTGATCCCGACTCCAAATTGCGATGGTGTACTAGCTGGAGGATCTTCCATAATCTCTTCTATGGCAATCAGACCAGGTGGAAGGGGTAGACCGTCAGGTCCGTAGAATATTTCTGGTGCCGAAGAAGGTATGGAATCGGCAGCTACAGATGTTTGAGGAGCAAGACTCTCCGAACCGGTTGTGAATGGAACTGGTTCGGTAATACAAGTGTTTACCCTCAGACTAGGATCAGTACTACTGTCCTTATGTGGCTGCTGAACTTCTTCTATAGAGGCAGGGATTCCAGAAATGTTTGGAGTAACCGGAGTCTCTGATGTTGTTGGAACACTTGTTCTAACTTTAACAGGATATTTGGAACCGGTTAAACGAGTTCGCTTTGTCCGTACTAGCTTCGATTCCGGAGACAAAGACAGTTGACTCGTAAGCCTCCACGAACGACGGGGTTTCAATTGACTTTCTTCCATGATTGCGGATTACTCGATCAACTAAAAATAAAGGGGAAGTATGTTTCCGAATTAAATGAATTTTAGACGCTTTGACACAACTTGTTTTTTCAATTTTTAAGAGTCGAGAAAAAACAAAAGATGACTCTAGTCTCCTTCGATTTTTAATGAGCTTGAAGTGACAAGTGCTCAGATGGACCTTTTCTGTTAAAGAGTCTAAAAAGGAACGAAAGGGACTGCTCTGGAAATCTAGGTAGAGGGATTACCAAACCAATCGCAAAACTGCAGAATACTTTTTACGATACGGCAGTCAATCTTCCCGAATGCTGTGTTCAGTGCATTGCGATCGATAGGGTGGCAGACACGGCTTCCTATGGATAAAGGATTAAGCCTATTTTGGTCTCCCAAAATATACTCGACGGTACGTGGGAGCACAAGTCCGTACTGGCACTTATCGTCTCAAAGTGGAGGAATCACCCAACCATCAGTGAGAACAACAGTTACCAGGCTTTACAACGCCGGAATACGTCTCTAGCCTAGACTTCTAAATGTTGTGCGTTATGTTCCAAAGCATTGTTAGATTCATTGAATTTATTTTATAGTTGATCTTGTTTATGAAGTTTGCCTTTCAGGTTCACAGCGAGATGTAGATGTAATTCCTAAAATGCAATCTAAGATGATAAACAACCTTTTTATCTTCTTTGTGCAATGAAAATCCTAGCTACTAAGGAAAGAAAGACAAAATTCTTTCACAAAGAGAAAAGAGCACACTCTAAATGCACTTTCCTAAATCAAATCAATCAGACTGTCTAAATGCAAATGCGCATGCATGTATTTGTTTTCGACTTTCTTAGTATATGAATGATAAGAAGAAAGTTGATGCACGAATCTGAATTTCTTTTCAAGCGACAAATATCAACAAGTTTCTTTTCGAAATCAAAAATGGAGACGATCACAACACCTTAAGATTTTGAAATGAATACTTGTTTTGACACTAGAAAAATTACAAATTCAGACCAAAAACAATAGTAACAGGATAATCGACTATCAACAGTAATCAAACTCTGTTGGGTCCCTATAATACTAGTGATTACCCCATTACTATTGTATTTATACCCCTTATTTATATTGTTGTGCCCCTATTACCCCCATATTGTTATTTCTGTGCCCCATAGAATCCCTCTATTGTTATTTTTGTGGCTTTATATTATTATTGTTAGGTCGGCTGGATTATATTGTGACTCCTTAGACTCCTATATATAGAAAGGAGGTTTTGTCATTTGTATCATCAAAGAATTTTTCATTTATGTAATGTAAAGGAGGTTGCCCCCTCGAAGAGGCTGAATTCTAAGGCGTTGATCTATCTTTTCTATCTTTTCTTGAGCTGGTTTCATAACATTTGGTATCAGAGCTTTGGATTCTAGGGTTTCGCTGCTCCAAACAGGTCACGTGGCATTTTCGCTATAACTTTTTTTCTGTGACGTTTCAGAAGTCGCAAAAAAAAACCCATTTGAGAAGAAATCGCGCTGAACCTTGGGTCCGAATTTCAGAGCTTTTGGCGCGATATTTGCGGAGATATGATCTGAGGAAGTTGGTCTTTTTGTAGACTCCTGAATTACATTTAAAACAGGTGACCTGGGGAAAATCGTCATAACTTTCTCTCTGGGGATAGGATTGAAATTTCGTAAGAAGGTACAGAAAGAGGACGGACTGTAGTTTCATTTTTGCGTGTTTCAGATTCAAAGGTTGAAACAGTGACTCGTGGCACGTCGTACAAGTTCACTCTACTGAACTAGTCTAAAAGAAAGTCACTGTGGGAGATTTCACATAACGCTTCCTTGGAGAATCCAATTTGGGTCAGACTTGTGGCATTGGAAAGAGGACACAGAAGGCTACTATAGGTTGCAATTTTAGAACTGGATGATTAGAAATTACAGAGATACATAAGATTCAATATCAAGCTTCTATAAAGTGAAAAAAGGTGTGTAGTTTTTTTTAAGTTTTTGTGTAAGCTTGGTTTAACGGAATTAAAAGGGCATAGTAAAGCATTATTATCGGTAGCTGATGCCCCGAGGAAAGAAAATGCAAACACCTAGTAAGGAACCTGAAAGCTCTAGCATGACTCATGAAGAAGAGGAAAAAATGCTACATGATATATCAAAATTACAAGAACAAGTGCAACAAATGTCACACTCACAAAAGCTAACAGAAGCTAAGATAAGTGGCGTGGAAGCTAAGATAAAGGGCATGGAAGCTAAGATGGATGATTCGAAGACAGATTTGAAGAGATACATGGCAGATTTGAAGACAGACATGGCAGATTTGAAGACATATTTGACAAATTTTCTACAAGAAATACTTACTAATGGTGAAAAGGTTGTAAAGGAAACTCATGATGTGAACAAAAGTAATGTTAATCATGATTCCATAGACGCTAATGTTGGATCGAAGACCCACCATATTCCAAAAATCGATATGAGGAAGTTTGATGGCAAGGATACCGCCACATGGATATTACAGATGGAGCAGTTCTTCGATCTCAATAATGTGCAAAACACACAAAAGGTACGTATGGCAACTGTATATTTGGAACCAAATCAGTTTGTATGGTATCAATGGCTTTTCTCTCGTAAAAAATTTATCACTTGGGCAATTTTTACGAAAGAATTGATAGCACATTATGAAGATACAAAAAGCAACACTTTTTTTAGCCAATTGATAAGTCTCAAACAAAAGGGTTCAGTAATGGAGCACATTGAGGAGTTCCAAAAATTGAACATAAGGGTAAAAGATATTCCAGAGGAGCATAGGATTGATGTGTTCATAGGGTCTTTAAAGGATAATATCCAACATGATGTTCGCCTTTGGGAACCTGATTCATTAGAGAAGGCATTCAGGTTAGCAAGAAAAATGGAAAGCAAAATTATGGCAACTAGGAAGCATACCATTCACAACTATAAAGACGGAAGTGTTGTATCATCAAAGAATTGTTCATTTATGTAATGTAAAGGAGGTTGCCCCCTCGAAGAGGCTGAATTCTAAGGCGTTGATCTATCTTTTCTATCTTTTCTTGAGCTAGTTTCATAACAAACTCTTTCCTACAATTGAAATCGACATTTGCGACAGTTTCAAATCAAAGGACGACAGTACGATTACGCTACTTTTGCAAAGGAGAACTAAAAATGACTCAACAAACACACAAAAAAATTTACAGTTCTTTTGTAAAAAGGAGGCGGAATAACAGCAAGGAAAAGGGGTTTCAAACATACATATACTGATCACAGGCAGCAAAATTCAAGAATAGAACTGGACAGAATGAATTACGGAAACCAAAACTGCACAAAGCCTAGCCTGATCAGCGCACCTGCAACACAGGGAATTTGAAATGCAGCGCACCTTCTACACTCGGGAAGTGCGCTGAATTTCAGATTCTCAAAACAGTACCTGCGCTGGGCCAGAAATGAGACTTTGCTTGGGTTCCGAGTCACAGTTTGCAGTTCAGTTCATGGGTTTTGGCTGAGCAAAAGGTAATCAGTAATTCAACAATCAGGGGTAGATCTAAGGAGGATCTAAGATCTATCACAAGGGCAATCAGAGAGTTTGTGAATCAATTGTTTAAATCATAAACAGATCCCGTAGATGGACTGAAGTAGCATTTATCTACTTTGAATTTTCTATGGCAAATGCAGTTCGAATGCTACCTGTAAGTTTATGAAATAGACAACAAGGAAGATAAACAAACAAACTAATTCGTCCCCAGTGGAGTCGCCATTTTGTTACAGGGAAAAGTTTCTACTCAGAACTGCTCATCCCACTAAGGTGTGATAGCTACCTTAGAAACAAACACAGTAAAGCTACTTTCGTTTTTTCCTTTATAAAGTATAGATAGAGAGGAACAAAGAATACCAACCTCTGTCTTGCACTAATCTCCTGGTTTGATTCCTATCTTCCTTGATAGTCTTTCGCTACTTGTTCCCTTGCACGCCCAGCTTCAAAGAGTACTTGTAAGATCACAATAGCATATCACTATACAAAGACATGGATCTATAATTATAGACAATCTAGGATCAGATGTAAATTGACCATACAAATGCAGCAAACATAAATGACACAAGGGTATGGAGGAAAACTTGAATAGATTTTATTGATAAACAAGAAAAAACCAAGAGGAGTTACAACCAGTTGTTCTGACCCAGCATCAACCTCTCAGCAAGGAAGCCCCTCTTCACCTCATACAAAACTTAGATCACCCAACAATCTAATGTTTGTCTCAAGAAACCAACAGCAATTCCTTACAATATGAAAAATTCCAGCCTCTGGATCTCTGGGATGAGGGATCCATATATAGATATCTGTAAGGGAGATGAGTCAGCTTATGATTTGATTAATGTATTCCCTCTGATAGTTCTTGCTTCCACTTGGAGATTGATGATCTCTTACTCATCCTTGGTCGAATTCAGAGAGGCAAGTGTCACAGGAGAAGTTTCTGGAAGCTTCCATTGCCTCTCCACCTCGCAGAATGACACTGCCATTTGTCATTTCTTGCCCATCGCACCCCATAGAAGGGCTTTTTGAAATGCAACGCACCCTCACAGTGGACTTAGGTGAGATGCAACGCACCTAGCCTATGGAGCAGCTGAAATGATCCTGTTTTGACCAATTCTGAGCAGTTTTTCATGGAGAACTTCTGGGAGAAGCTGCAATCAGTTGACCCTGTTCCTTTAGGGGTTAGAACAACACTTTTAGGGACTTAGGAGACCTTGGTTTATGGACATTTCATGCTTGGGGTTGTAGTGCCCAAAAATGTCTATAACATTGGGACACATGCCAGCATTATATAAAATGAATGAATCCATGTCGGAATGTGTAGAATAGATGGGGAAGTTTTGGGGTTTTTCTTGACTGCTAACCACATATTTCATTAGTGTTTCACGGTACAATCTCTTTGGCTATCCAAAGACTGAAATAGTGGCATAGGACATGTCTAGTTGCAAAGATCCTTGGAGTTTTGCACCCCAAGATCTTGACAAAAGCATACCATACTTAGGTGGAATGTCAGCTACCACCACATCCATCAGAATTGTTTTGGTTGGGTATTGGACCAAGGAGACACACAAATCTTTAATTAGGCCTAGACACCTGACTTGGCTGGAATCAAATGAAAACAAATCTTTGTATGGTCTTGTGATATCTAGGTCTAGTTTTTCCATCACAGATTTAGGCATTAGGTTATGGGAAGCTCCTGAATCAAACATTGCATTGTGTAACACCTTGTCATGAATGTTTAAACTGACATAAAAAGGTGGAACTCCTCCATTCGCTGTTTTTCCATTAACTTCAGGACCAAAAAGTAATTCAGGTTGATCATCTAGAACATTTACAGCATCCCTATTCTCTGGTATTTGGAGTGACCTATTGATTTGTTGTCTATATACTTCATGTTTGGCCAACTCAGAGAGAGGAATGGCTATTTTCAGCTTACCAATTTCTGCTTCTAGATTGAAGGGTTTCTCCATTTGAGTTCTTGTGTTGTGACCAGCAGACTTTTCTTTTTCGGCTGAATCTTCAGTGATCTTCTCTTGATTTTGAATGTTGTTTTGAGGTACCTCTGTTTTGGAAATATTTTCAGGAATACTGTTTGAATTTCCTTTTGTGGAAGGGCATGTAAATGTCTAATTTTTAGTGGGCTGTACATCTGATATATCTTCCACAGTGACTTGCTTTGGGTCTGGATCTGTTTTATCAGCGGATTCTGTCAGGGCAGCTTTATCCTTTACTTTCTTTGGCTACTTGGTATCCTTGAGCTTGGTAGGTTCAGGCACATCTAGGGTTATACTTCTTAATTTGTATTGTTTATGAACCTCATAGATTGCTGCATCATAGCCTTCTCTAAAATCAAATGACTCTCCTGATTTGGTTTGAAATTGATTGAAATTATGGGCCTTTTGATCTTCTTTTGTTAGAAAGACTTGGTGTTCACTGTCCAAACCCATAAAGTTGATGTGAGGGTCCTCTTTTGGTTCACTGGATGTTGAGGCTTCAGCATAGTTTTCTTGAAACGGAGATCTGATGTTCTGATCATGGCCATCCCTCCCAACATTTGGATTTTGATTCTTTCTAAAGTTTGGGTTTCTTGCAGTACTTGGTTGACCTTCCCATGATGATTTTCTTTCAATGGTTTCTACCCTATCTCCAAGTCTGTCCATACCTTTGATGATTGCATCCAACTTTTGTTCAAATGCTGAAGGTTCTTCTTTAAAAGTAGTTCTTCTTTCAGCTCTTGCCCTATTTCTTCTAGCAATTAGGTTTGCCTCCACACTAATAGCTATATTTTGCATGTCCGCTAAGCTTGGAGGGGCTCTTTCCCTCAATTGGTATGCCATGTCAGAATTAAATCCATCAGGGAATTTGATCAAAGCTAAATTAGGTGGAGGTCTAAGGTTTTGAGGAATGGCATTATAAACATTGTTGAATCTAGTACAATAGTCTAGGACAGTTTCTTCTGGACCTCTTTTTATACTGTCATACTCTGATAGGATATGCAGTGGATCTTTCTTCTTTTCCCATCTATTCAAAAAGACTGATAAAGGGCATCAGGATTGGCTATAGAGTTTGCAACAAGTGCTCTAAACCAAGACCTAACATCACCAGTTAAACTTTGAAGGAAAATCTTCATTCTTACATCATCATCATCAATTTCATAGTTCTCAAAATAGTCTTGCATTTTCTTTGTGTGCTGTTGGGTTGTATAAGAGCCAGTTCCATCAAAATATGTGATTTTACTCTGATAATCCTGAGGCATAGCCCCTGGATTTGCAGGCAACTATAAAGGAGCATAACGGTTTGCCATATTTACAGGGATAAATGGGACAATAGGGAGGAATGAGATGGCCGGAACTGCAGGGACTGGAGTTGAAATATGTGCAGAGGATGGAGGTGTAGGGAAGGTTCCTTGAGAGGTGGATGAAGCACTGGGAGAAGCAGCAGTTGTGTGAAGATGGACTGAGACTTTTGCAGGAGTTGGGATATAGTTCTGCTGAACAGTTTCAGGGTCGGAATCAGCAAAATTTTCTTGAGCTTCTTGTTTCCTAAGGGCCTTAGCAATTAAGTTGGGATTTTCAAAAATAGATGGAGGATCAAGGTCAGGGTTTGACCTGGTGTAGCGAGTTTTCTACTTTGGAGCCAGCTTCTAAACTTGTTTTTTGGTATTTTCTGGGAATGTTTTATAATCGCAATTTTTATCAATGTTTTACAAGAGTTCCTTTAGAAACAGGGAGGCTTTGGATTTTCTTTGAATATGTTCAAAATAGGGAAACTGGTCAAATCTTTGGAGGAACTGCCTAAATCCTAAAACTTAGAAAATGGACAGTAGTGACAACTAGGCATTCAGTTCCCCAGTGGAGTCGCCAATGATGTTATCACTCAGGTTGTTCCCTACCTCTTGAAGGGAATACGGCCGAGGTAACCACTAACCAATCTTTCAGCTGTAGGTCCTAGCCTACCTGCAACCAGAGAGGGCTCTCTCTTAATAATTTAGCTTTGTTTTGGAGTAATTTTAGGCTAGTTATGATGTACAAGGTTTTGTTTTAAATTTGGTTGGATGATGATTTCAGGCAGAACTAGTATGCAGTCTCAAAACAGTCTAGGCTATTGGGCAATGGAGTCAATGATGGTGTACTGCTGAAAGTATTTCTTGGGGAAAAGGTAATGCTACAGAGCCAGACAGGCATCTATGAAACAATTCTTCAAATCTGGGAATCGATGGCATGAAATCAAGGAATGAAAGGCAGTCTTGAATCTTTCACTATGCTGATAGAGGAAAAGTGTAAGAATATTATCTAGGAGCAATTAAGAATTCCTAAACAGCATTCATAATGAAAGAATCAGTGCAAACATGAGCAATTAAGAATTCATATTTATGACCAATTCTAAAGAAAACACAGTTAGAAACAGAGATTGAGCAGAGGGTGCATTCAAACAAGTCCTGAGCTATTCTTCTCTATTGTTAAGATCATGAAACATATATGTGAATTTTGCAAACACAGAAAAGACAAAACACGGTTTAGGAAAACTTATTGTTCCATTAAATGACACAAGAATTCTGTAGCAGAACGCAGTTCATTACTTTCACATCCAGACAGTGCAGAGACCACGAACTTCACCAGCCATTTGTATTATAAAGTCTGAAAATACAGCATAGCTCTTAGAGAGAAAATCACCAACCCCAATACGTTCTATGGGGAGGTATATATACAAAAATGAGATACAAAATATCTAGATGATGAGTCTTCATGCAATAAATTACATCACCAACTCTTCCAAGGAAGTAAATGAAGAATTAAATGCTGTAGTCAGTATTGGTGAACTAGCTATCTTTTATGTCAAAGAAATTTTGACTTTTTTGGACCAACAAAGTCGGCTATGGCTACGTCTTTAATATGCGTTTGCTGGGTTTTGTTGTCCTGCTGTCTTTGCTGTGTCATCACTTTGCTGTCCTGCTCTTGGCATGCATACTTGGCCTTTCATAAAAATTGTCGTATTCATGCTTTGATTCCTTTTGCTTGCTGTCTTTGTGCTTTAACCGGTGGCCTGTGTACCCGATTTTATGACCTGTAGATGACCAAAATATGAAGCTGATTAAAAGAGAGAAAGGACCGAGATTACTTTGGCAAAATCTCCAGCATTGCTTGCCACCAATCTTCTTTAGGCAGTTGATGTCTTTGTATCTTTATTAATGTCTCATCTGCCTTGGTATATCTGTAAAAATTGGGCGGGACCTCAAACAAGTGATTGATCTCATGCTCAATATAAAATAAGTTTTCCAGCTTGTCATAAAGGCTCTGTCCAGATGGAGGCCCTATTTCCTCTGAGGTACTTGTGGATGCTGTAATCTGATTTGAAATAAAATTATTCATCCTGGGTAATCCCCTATTTTGTAATGCTACAAGCTTTAGCTTGAAATCATCTACTTCTACCTGCATTTCCTAACACTTTCTTTCTAGACTTTGCACAAAATTTCTTAGGGTCAGCACCTTTTTTGCTGTCAGAACAGTATCTATCCTGTTACTGATGTCTAATGCCGCCAACTCCTCTTTAGTATGAGTGTTTAGGAAATGAATCATTTTACTGGCCTGCTCAAGCATATTCCATAATGTTGCTCTAGCCCTTTGATTCTCAAATTGAGCCAGGCCTATCAATTCTATCTGTTCATGCATGGTTTGGATCGATTTCCATTGGTGAGTGATTGATTGGCCAATTTTGGCCCATAAAATCTTCTTTATTTCAGCTAGAGTCTTGTCCAAAGTCAGCTCCTTCTCCAAGGCTTTTATTTTGTCATTCAAGGCCTTAATCTCCCTTGTTTTTTCAGCTACTGTCATTTTAGATTTATCGTAGCTTGCTTCCAGCTTGGCCAACTTTTCCTTGGCCTCTTTTATCTCTGTTGCCTGACCTTCTAGCTCTTTGACAGCTTTCATCATCTCATCCATGCTCATGCTAGATTCAGGTGTTGTTGTTGTTGCTGTTGTAGCATCTGTAGTTGTTGTAGTTGCTGGGATAATAGGAGGGGTCACCGCTACTTGTGTAGGAGGAATAGTAGCAACAGTTGGAGTTGTTTGAGGTGGTTGGGAGGTCGGCTCTCCCTGCTTGCCTTGGAGTGCTCTCTCCAACTCTCCCTCCATATGAATTATTCTCTGGTTCATTCTCATCAGTAGATCCATTGTATCCTCAGCATCTTTTTCTTGTACCAGCTCTTCAGTTTGAGAGTGCATAGTAGAAGGCAACCCCAATTGTTTTCTAAGGGAAGCAATATCATCTTCTTTTTTCTTCATAAGGGCTCTGACACCCTTAGGATCCTTAGGATCATGTTCTAGGTCCACAATAATGTCCTCCAATGTTTTTATTCCGTTATCTTTAGCTGAGGAGGACATTCTTTCCAAATATCGTTGAGTATTTGTATTCTTCAAAGATTCCTTCAATTCATGGGCCAGCATGGCCTTATCTGCTAGAGTGGCATAGACCATCTCACCTGTTTGCTTGTGCAATTCTATTTGGTCCATGGGGTGAATGTCCTTGGCAAGGACCTCTAAATTTGTCTTCACATAATCTGTGGTTGACTGTGGTTGTTGTATCTTCGGCTTGAAATGGCTAAGAATCATTTTTTCTTCTTTGAAGTCATAGGCTGCCATCAATCTTTGTTGTTTGGCAGGTGTTGCCTTGAGGAACTGATCATATAACTGTACTCTTAACAATTCATTTTGAGCCTTGATTTCCATGAAAGCAGTTTTGATACCAGGCGGCCGCTTGCTTTGTTGTGTTGAGGAGGATACCTCCATGCCATGCTGCCTCTCTTGCTCTTGCTGGAAAGAGCTAGTAGGTGTCTGCTGGCTTGCTTCCCTTTCTCTCCTTGGACTTTCTAGGACCTCTTCACTAATTTCCTCCTCAATTGGAGGATCAACTCTTTGCCTCTTGGCTTCAGGCTGTTGTGTAGACCCACTAGCAGGTGTGGAGTCTTCTCGGTCTCACTTCTTACCTCTTTCCTCATTAGCAGGAGTTTGTAAAGCTGGCACTTGCAGTGCCTCTGTTTGCTGTGGAGGATATTTTTCTTGAGTTTGCTCCTTTGAGGTGGTAGGTTGTTCTGTAACCATTTCTTGCTCTACATCCATTGGCTCCTTGCCTTTTGTTGTACCTGTTGCTGGTGTAGACCGTTGTTGGGCAGCTTGTGAAGCTGCAGCTGTAGATGGGCCTTCTTCGACTTGTTGTGGCAGTTTGAAAGTTACCTGGTCAAAAGAATCCAAGTCAAGAGTTTTTTCTAAATCTTTGACATTTTGCTCCATAATTTCTTCTTGGGTAAATTCCTCAGCTAGTGTCCCTGCCACCCACTCATCTTGGTTGGCATATTGTTCAATTTGTGGGAATTTACAATGCTCATAGGTTGTCAGCCTATATTTTACTTTTCTGGCACTGATAAAGCCCTCTGGGTCATAAGGAACCCACCAGAAACTCTTTTTCAACTTGAGCTTCTCCTTCAATATTCGGTCAGCATCTTTCCAACCTTCTTTCTTGTTCATAGTAAAGGGGCCTAGATGGTCTTTAAATTTCAGGCGAGCTTTCTTCTTGGCACTATGAAAATGAGTGAGATCTGAATTGATGAGTTGCCTGTAATATTCTAAGGCAAAAAGTCTCATTGGTACATATCTTGGGAGCCTGTAAGGACAGAGCTCACAGCCATAGATTCTAATGACAGTGTGATTTTGGTAGAGATACCAATCACCTATTTTGTAATTCTTGGACAACTGCAAGATCTTCTGCATGTCATACGATAATCTAGGAGGAAGAGTTCTCATTAGGAGACAAGAGACTGGGTAGACAAATTGGTCAATGAACTCACAGTAGGAATATGGAGAGTTTTGTACCTCATGAAAAACTGATGACCAAAAGATAACAGACCTTCTTTCACCCTTTGAATCCAACTTCTTGATGGGTGTTATAGGGAAAAGTGTCTACTCAGAACTGCTTATCCCACTAAGGTGTGACAGCTGCCTTAGAAACAAACAGAGTAAAGCTACTTTTGTTTTTCCTTTATGAATTATAGATAGAGAGGAACAAAAATACCAACCTCTGTCTTGCGCTAATCTCCTGATTTGATTCCTCTCTTCCTTGATAGTCTTTCGCTACTTGTTCCCTTGCACACCTAGCTTCACAAAGTACCTGTAAGATCACAGTAGCATAGCACTATACCAAGACATGGATCTATAATCATAAACAATCTAGGATCAAATGTAAATTGACCATACAAATGCAACAAACATCAATGACACAAGAGTATGGAGGAAAACTTGAATAGCTTTTATTGATAAACAAGAAAGAGCCAAGAGGAGTTACAACCAGTTGTTATAACCCAGCATCAACCTCTCAGCAAGGAAGCCCCTCTTCACCTCATACAAAGCTTAGATCACCCAAAAATCTGATGTTTGTCTCAAGAAACCAACAACAATTCGTTACAATATGCAAAATTCCAACCTCTAACCTCTAGATCTCTGGGATGAGAGATCTATATATAGATATTTGCAGAGGTGTGAGTCAGCTCTGGTTTTTTTATTAGTGTCTTCTCTCTGATAGTTCTTGATGCCACTTGGAGATCTCATTGATCTCTTACTCATCCTTGGGCGATTCTGAGAGGCAAGTGTCCCAGGAGAAGTTTCTGGAAGATTCCATGATCATCCACCTCGCAAACTGTCTCCGCCACTTATCTTTTCCCGTCCATCGAACCCCATAGAAGGGCTTTTTGAAATGTAATGCACTTCCCATGTGTACAAGGTGCGATGCATCACACCCTGGCCATGGAGCAAGTGAAATGATCCAGTTTTGACCAGTTCTGAGTAGTTTTTCATGGAGAACTTCTGGGAGAAGCTGTAATCAGTTGACCTTGTTCCTTTAGGGGTTAGAAAAACACTTTTAGGGACTTAGGAGCCCTTGGTTTATGGACATTTATGATTGGGGTTGCAGTGCCCAAAAATGTCTATAACAGTTGCCCCCTAAAGCATGAGGTCATTAATCTTTTTTGATGTCGGGTGAAATGCTTTATCATGAGGATCCAAAGTTCTTTCAAGCTGGGAGGAGACCTGTAATAAGATACAATACAATACATTATCTTCATAATATTTTCATGATCTAGCTGAGGCGGGCATTCCCATGCTCAGCTTTATAAATTCATTTTCATGTACATAGGACAGACAATCGTCTAAGTGTAGACTGATGATTCTGATAGAGCCATCATCCCTTTGATTGGAAGATTATCTGTGCAGCAATGATGTACATATGATGTCTTTATTTTCCTGAATATATATCGCAGCTCGGATGGATGAAACTAGATCCGGGGTCTTCAATCTCGTTCGATCTTCACTCAAAGTACAAGTCTATCCATGTGAGAGATGTTCTGAAGTCAAACATGGAAAGACATCGCTTGATTACCAGCCAATGATATAAGCTGTTAACAAGCGCGAGAGGAATCACCGATAATGATAATGACCCTCAAGGTACTGAAGTACAATTCACGTGGTGTGAATAAAGGACTTGGCGTTGAACACCACACAAAATATTTCGGTCAAAGGTCATTGATGTAAACCTGTCGCCGGAAGTGAGAAACTTGCCATTGAGGCATGCAAGCTTCAAAGTACTGAATGGGGTGTTCCTAGATCAACTTCTTGGATAATGAGCTGATGTCGACGAGAAGTGATCTGTCACAGGAGGGCCTTAATGAATCCCACATAAATGACACGGAGTGGAGCAAATGATTTTAATGGAGGTGAAAACGATCTGGTGATATAAGATTCAGGGTGGCAATCATGAAAGAATGGAGTATAACTGTATTGTAGTGGGTGAGACACAGGTGAATTCTCTAAATGACTTCTCTTGAACATATCGGCGACACTGACGTGATGGATCGGTAGCATTAACCCCAAATGTGGATGGTATGATGAGACCATGGTGATGTGACCAGCGAATGAAACAACCCAACCTGACTTGGATGCGGAGTGAAAGTGTCATGTTCAAGAGCGACTTGCTACCAACAAAGTTTCTTCAAGTTTTCTTCCCAATTTTTCCCCAGTCATTGCTGACTAGTACCTCTTTATTTTTATCAAGCTTGAGGAGGATAACATATGCTTGTTCTATAATTTTCCCTTTGGGCAAACCCATCACTATGTTTTAACGAGCCTAGCGATAGTGAAACTCGTTCTCGTCTATAGACAAGTTTGTCGCTATTAAAATTTTAACGAGTTTAACGACAAAGATAACTCGGTCCTTTTCAATTTTAGAGAGTCTGAAAAGGAACGTAAAGGAAACTCCAAAATTCATTTTTCATCATCTAATCCCTTAAGTCCGAAAAAGTATAAAACAATACAGAAGGGATGAATTTTCGATACTTTTAACGAGCCGAACAAAACAAGCGCTCGATCTTTTTGTGTAATAATCCCTCAGGTCCAAAAAGATTAAAATTTAGAGGAGGGATAGCACTTCCGGTCCCTTTAACGAGCTAGAGAGGCCAATGGCTCGGCAATCTTTTCATATTTTACGAGTCAGTTGAAAAGAGCTTAAAGGAGACTCGTCTTTTGAGGAACGAGTGATAAAACGGGTAGCAACTGATTCCAGGTAAGGTTTGGAATTTTCCAATCACGGCATTGTTACAAGGATGGCTAGTGAGATCACTCTTCGCAGTTGTTCCTCAAAAGGGGTAAACAATCAAATGGAGGTGAATGATCGGCCAATACAGAGTGGAGGTGATGATGAGAACACGACCAAGGCTTTAAAGGCTGAAGTACTACATTCACAATGGTTATTCACCGAGAAATAGTTCATTTTTTAATGATCTTAAACGCGGGGAGAAACATTTGCTCATGACTTATGTTTATTTTTTAACGAGCTTGAACTATGTGCTAAAACTGATCGATGCGGGTTTATTTTTTAACGAGCTTGAACCCTACAGTAACACTGCTCGTGATAAGTTTGCATGCCCCCAGCATAATAATGCAAATCTAGGTGCATGCCCCCCAAGCTTCATTGCATTCAACTCAGTGGTTGGAATGAAGGTTTACCTTTGAGATTTGGAAAGGGGATTTGTTTCATTTTTTAATGAGGTTGATACAGTAAAAGAACTATCCTCATGACTCCTTGTTTCATTTTTTAACGAGGTCGACACAAGATAAGAACCGTCCTCAGAATCCACCATATTTACAGTATTTGATAGAGAATCAAAAACTGAAGGATGATTAAGGTTGCTGGAATAATCTGCGTGGTAATTTGGAAGACGGGAGTGATGGTGGTAATCTTCCCATGGTGCCTCTCCTATCATTGAATGAATGATTCCTTCGTCTGTTGAATGTACATGCGACAAAGGATTTGAAGAGGTGCCATATTCCTTAGACCTATCTATCCAAACACTCGATGAGCGTTGATTTGGGTTTGCCCCCCAGGCCAAGAAAATTGATTGCTACAATATTTCTAAAATGGCGATGATCCATGCTGACAAAATGTTTAGGAATCTTCTGAATCCATTAGATATAGAAGATTTCATATTCCACTGTAGCCACTTCTGCCAGATTACTCGGAGGTGGTAGGGCAAAAGTACCCATTAAGGCAGGGTCTTTTAGGAGACCTACTCCGATATTTTGGAGCGAATGATTGCTTCCATGGATCATTGGAATGCTTCCCATAACTTGTGAACTGTTGGGGAGAAATGTTTGTTGGTCGACGATTGTAATTCCTCCTTAGAAGGGAAATGCAATCTTCCTAAAGTAGGTCGACACAACTGCGGCCATGGCATATATCCAGGGCCTTCCCAGTAGGATGTTGTAATCGAGGTTTCCATCGATTACTTCAACATCAATTTCTACTGTTTTACCCCCCAATTCAACTTGCAAGTTACTTAAAATCCCACATGGAGTGTATGATCGTCCATCAAATGCTTTTAACATTGTTGACAATCGCGACAAGGGTGGTGAGCCTAAATTTTTCCAGCAACTCATCGACATAATACATGTGGATGCCCCCTCATCAATAATTGTTCGATGAACAGTTTTGTTGAGGGCTTTCACTTGAATAAGGAAAGCTAGTTGAGCTGGTAACTGAGGGTCATATCCTTTATGATCAAAGGCCACAAGATTGGAATCCATTGGGTCAATCCCACCTATTACTGATAATAAAGCTTGCTCTTGGGAGAGGCAATTTTGTGGTACCTCAAGTGTCGACATAACAGACGACGATTGGGCCACGTCCTCTATTATATTATAATTCTGTGCTATTTTTGCACGAGGATTAAATGTTGATTTGTGTACTACTCCCTTTGGCGACTTTATCATTTGTTCAGGAATGATGGGTGGCACAACTTCGGTCAAAGTTGTTGTCGAACTACTAGGTTGTTCATTAGCCTTGTTATTCGATAGTTGTGGCTTCCCGTAATCTCTATTCCTTGTCAAAGAATCATTTTGCTGCTTTGAGATAGACAACATAAGCACTTGGGATCGAGAAGCATTTTGATTAGCAACCAGTTTGGTTCCCGGGTTTGGAAACGAATCAGTCAATACTACTGAGGTTTTTGAACTCTTAAAGAGTTTCTTAACTTCAACTTTATGTGGACAATCTCTCGTCCAATGATCCTCATCGCATATATGACACCCCGCAGGGGGTTTCCTTTTCCCAGAAGGGTTTGTAGAAGGTTTTTCAGAAGATGACTCATCCTGCTTCTTTTTTCTCCCTTTCTTTTTCTTCTTGCCCCCTGGTTGCTTCAGTTGTTTGCCCTTGTCGGTCGACATGGCATTTACTTCCAAGGCAAGAAGTTCCTCATTTGCATTTTGACTAGAAATCTTATGGGCCTTTTTAGATGTAGCCTTTGTCGATTTCGTGTCCGTTGCGCCAATCACGCCATCACCGGCATGAGAGTCATTGATTGATTTAGGAGGAGGTGGAACGGAAAATTCTGGTCTGGGAGCATCAGGGATTTTATCGTAGAGCATGCCAAACTGAGTATAAATCAAGTCTAAATATTGCGCACGAGCAATAACTTGCTCTTCAGTGACGACTCCTCCCTTTGCCACATCTTTTGTAATGGAAGGTAATAATGACTTAATAAACCATTCAGGTAAAAGCTGATCAGGAACGTACGTTTTTACCATTCTACGACGACGTCGCCACTCATGAATATGATCGGATATGTGAGTGGCCGTTGTCTGCTTGAAATTGGTAAGAAGCTCTCTTCCTGTTTCGTACCTTATTGGTAACTGAAAATGGGTTAAAAAGGTCGTGGCTAGGGTGCTGAAGTTATCAAATGAAGCTCTAGGCAATTCGATATACCATTTTGCTGCTGGACCAGTTAACGTTCGCTGAAAAAGGCGAAGCCTAATCGAATCATCATTTAGAGTGTTAGATGAACACCACAGATGAAAGGTCATCACATGATTCGACGGGTCTTCACCCGGATTTCCATTAAATTTAGGAATATCTGACGGAAGTTTATGCGGAATCGCCGGCCACCAAGGGGCATAAGCAATTGGATCATTCGTCAGCCAGTTTAGATCTGGTAATTCTAGAGTTGCTACAAAGGGCAACTGTTGATTCAGGTTAGGCGAAGCATACCCAGGATAAGATGGAATCACCTGAGCAATGGGTCTTTGCATACCAGCATAATGTATTTGATGTTGGTAACTTTGATAAGGTTGATGGGCATAACCATTATAATATGGTTGTTGATAACCGCTTTGGAAATGCGGTTGCCCATTACTTACAAAGACTTGTTGCTCAGGTCCTTGATATGATTGCTGGAATGGCGGTTGTTGAGATTGAACCAGCCATGGTTGTTGGACCTTCTGCTGCTGCCCAATACTGGATGATTGACCAAGATGAGGAGTCATAGTACTTTTTTGAGCCTGAGTCGCTCCAGATAAGGAGGCACTAACCTGAGGTTGTGATTGAGTTGTCGAGACAAGAGGCTGTTGTATTGCAACCTGAGAAACTTGGGGTTGACATACAACAGGTAGCACTTGTACTTGAGACGCAGTCACCACAGTAGGTATAGTGGGAATATTCGACACAGGGTGGACTAGTTGCGTTGAATATACAACCCTTGGTTGCTGAGGCAGTATTGGTACCCAACCGCTGGATGTAATTCCAGTTTGACCTGAACTTTGTTGTAAACTCCCATATGGTTGTTCTCTGGGAGGGAACAATGAAAAGGCGTACTGCCCTCCATATGGTGGAAATCCAGTACTTAAAGGGTAAATTGGCCTTTGAAGACACATTGGATCAATTTTTTGAGTTTCAACATAAGAAATACCAGATGATAATCCGGATGAAGAAATAGGAACAGACCATGTCGTCGAAACAGTCCCTGATTGGACTCCGGCTTATTGTTGATAACTTGCCGGGATAGATGGTATACCAGCGAACATTGTTGGAGTAGCAGCAGGAGGTTCTACTGCTGCTGTGTCGGATGACACAGTCCTAGATGTCGACGGTTTTTCAGACATATCTAGTGTATCCAAAAGATTTCCTAGCGATTCTACAAGAACTTGCGATGAAGGGAGACTAATTTCGAAGACCAACGAGGGAAAGGTGATGATTATTCCGTTTAAAATAAATTTTAGCCGCTTTGACACAACTTGCTTTTTCAATTTTTAAGAGTCGAGAAAAAGAAAAGATGACTCTAGTCTCCTTCGATTTTTAATGAGCCTGAAGTGACAAGTGCTCAGATGGACCTTTTCTGTTAAAGAGTCTAAAAAGGAACGAAAGGGACTGCTCTGGAAATCTAGGTAGAGTGATTACCAAACCAATCGCAAAACTGCAGAATACTTTTTACGGTACAGCAGTCAATCTTCCCGAATGCTGTGTTCAATGCATTGCGATCGATAGGACGGCAGACACGGCTTCCTATGGATAAAGGATTAAGCCTATCGTGGTCTCCCAAAATATACTTGACGGTACGTGGGAGCAAAAGTCCGTACTGGCACTTATCGTCTCAAAGTGGAGGAATCACCCAACCATCAGTGAGAACAACAGTTACCAGGCTTTACGACGCTGGAATACGTCTCTAGCCTAGACTTCTAAATGTTGTGCATTAGGTTCCAAAGCGTTGTTAGATTCATTGAATTTATTTTATAGTTGATCTTGTTTATGAATTTTTCCTTTCAGGTTCACCGCGAGATGTAGATGTAATTCCTAAAATGCAATCTAAGATGATAAACAACCTTTTTATCTTCTTTGTGCAATGAAAATCCTAGCTACTAAGGAAAGAAAGACAGAATCCTTTCTCAAAGAGCAAAGAGCACACTCTAAATGCACTTTCCTAAATCAAA
Source organism: Pinus tabuliformis (assembly GCA_031772625.1). NCBI lineage: Eukaryota > Viridiplantae > Streptophyta > Pinopsida > Pinales > Pinaceae > Pinus > Pinus tabuliformis. The sequence continues at coordinate 1,951,492,440 of CM062816.1, forward strand.
CTAATCAGATTGTCTAAATGCAAATGCACATGCATGTATTTGTTTTTGACTTTCTTAGTATATGAATGATAAGAAGAAAGTTGATGCACAAATCTGAATTTCTTTTCAAGCGAAAAATATCAACAAGTTTCTTTTCGAAATCAAAAATGGAGACGATCACAACACCTTACGATTTTGAAATGAATACTTGTTTTTGACACTAGAAAATTACAAATTCAGACCAAAAACAATAGTAACAGGATAATCGACTATCAACAGCAATCAAACTCTTTCCTATGATCGAAATCAACACTTGCGATAGTTTCAAATCAAAGGACAATAGTACAATTATGCTACTTTTGCAAAGGAGAACTGAAAATGACTCAACAAACACACAAAAACATTTGCAGTTCTTTTGTACAAAGGAGGCGGAATAACAGCAAGGAAAAGGGGTTTCAAACAGACATATACTAATCACAGGCAGCAAAATTCAGGAATAGAACTGGAAAGAATGAATCACAGAAACCAAAACTGCACAAAGCCTAGCCTGATTAGCACACCTGTAACACAGGGAATTTGAAATGTAGCGCACTTTCTACACTCGGGAAGTGTGCTGAATTTCAGATTCTCTAAACAGTACCTACGCTAGGCCAGAAACGAGACTTTGCCTTGGGTTCCGGGTCACAGTTTGCAGTTCAGTTCATGGGTTTTGGCCAAACAAAAGGTAATAAGTAATTCAAAAATCAGGGGTAGATCTAAGGAGGATCTAAGAGCTATCACAAGGGCAATCAGAGAGTTTGTGAATCAGTCGTTTAAATCATAAACAGATCCCATAGATGGACTGAAGTGGCATTTATCTACTTTGCATTTGCTATGGCAAATGCAGTTCGAATGCTACTTGTAAATTTATGAAATAGACAACAAGGAAGATAAACAAACAAACTAATTCTTCCCCAGCGGAGTCGCCATTTTGTTACAGGGAAAAGTGTCTACTCAGAACTGTTTATCCCACTAAGGTGTGATAGCTGCCTTAGAAACAAATAGAGTAAAGCTACTTTCGTTTTTCCTTTATGAATTATAGATAGAGAGGAACAAAAAGACCAACCTCTGTCTTTCGCTAATCTCCTAATTTGATTCCTCTCTTCCTTGATAGTCTTTCGCTACTTGTTCCCTTGCACGCCCAGCTTCACAAAGTACCTGTAAGATCACAGTAGCATAGCACTATACCAAGACATGGATCTATAATCATAAACAATCTAGGATTAGATGTAAATTGACCATACAAATGTAGCAAACATCAATGACACAAGAGTATGGAGGAAAACTTGAATAGCTTTTATTGATAAACAAGAAAGAGCCAAGAGGAGTTACAACCAGTTGTTCTGACCTAGCATCAACCTCTCAGCAAGGAAGCCCCTCTTCACCTCAGACAAAGCTTAGATCACCCAACAATCTGATGTTTGTCTCAAGAAACCAACAGCAATTCCTTACAATATGCAAAATTCCAGCCTCTAACCTCTGGATCTCTGGGATGAGAGATCTATATATAGATATTTGCTGAGGTGTGAGTCATCTCTGGGTTTTTTATTAGCGTCTTCTCTCTGATAGTTCTTGATGCCACTTGGAGATCTCATTGATCTCTTACTCATCCTTGGGCGATTCTGAGAGGCAAGTGTCCCAGGAGAAGTTTCTAGAAGATTCCATGATCATCCACCTCGCAAACTGTCTCCGCCACTTGTCTTTTCCCGTCCATCGCACCCCATAGAAGGGCTTTTTGAAATGCAATGCACTTCCCATGTGTACAAGGTGCGATGCATCGCACCCTGGCCATGGAGCAAGTGAAATGATCCAGTTTTGACCACTTCTGAGTAGTTTTTCATGGAGAAATTCTGGGAGAAGTTGTAATCAGTTGACCTTGTTCTTTTAGGGGTTAGAACAACACTTTTAGGGACTTAGGAGCCCTTGGTTTATGGACATTTATGATTGGGGTTGCAATGCCCAAAAATGTCAATAACAATGGGACATTGGAAACATTCAGACTGGTAATACATGAATAAATGATAGATATATGATGAATATTTAAAGACTCCCTCCCTATCCAGTTTTACTAGCTGGTCATGTATTTTGTTGGAGATAAATTTGGCATAATTATACTTGACAGCAAGGGGTTGTCCTGGGCTATAGGCAGACAGCAGAACCAGCATTGTTTCATCAATGTGCTCACTTGTTTTAAAACCTAGCATAGAGGAAATCATATCTACAAACAGCTTGCCCACCTCATTGAAGTTGACATATAGGAATGGAGGTGGTTCAGTAGGTTGGCGGTCTGCCCTCATGAATGTCTTGGAAATTCTTGCAATCTCAGAGCTGGAGAGCTTGGAGCCTTCATCCAGCAAGTATTTCATAGAGAAAGGAAACAATAACTGAGTCTGTTTGAAGTTTAGCATCTGGTTGATAGAGTCAGGAGTAATATGAAAAAGTATGCTCCCAGATGGAGACTTGACAGCTCTCTGAGTTGGCTCATAGTTCTCAGCACATAGATGGATAATCTCAGGAAAAATATTAACAGAGGGGAGGAAGTAAAAAGGCAAATTAGACTCCCATATGCCATACATGTCACAGTTGTTTAAAAAACTATTTCTCAACTGGCATAAGGTCTGCAAGTGATTCCTATCCCCAACCAAATCTTGAATGAGGTAATCTTTATCAGTTAGGGGCATTGCTTCAAGCTCTTTGTTGGGTGGGTTCATAGGAGTGATGTTTAGAGCTATTGGAGTGGCCATTTTTAAAGTCTTTCTGAGCTTGAGCTTGGAACAAAGTTTAGAGCAGTAACAGACTGAGGATAACTGCTTCTGAGGATTTTCAAATGAGTTGCACAATGAGGTCAAATGAGGCAATAATCTTCAATATCTGTAACTATAATGGAAAAGGCAAACTTTGCAGAGTTTGGATAAGGCCTTTTTTTTTCTCTTTGATAAATTCTCTGGGTTGAAAGACTGTAAGGGAAAATTGCAAAAGGAATGGGGATTATTTCAGCCCAATTACTGAAGTATTTTGCAACGGAATGTGGCAAAAGGGGATAATGTTGAGCTTTTATGAAGTTCTTGCCAAGAATACGAGCTTAAAAACGGCTTTCAATGGTGAAATTGCAAGTGGGCGCAGGTTTACATAGTTTCTTTTGAGTTGGAGATTTATCAGTGAATTTCGGTAGCATTTGGGTACATGAGTGACTTTAATTTGGGGATTTGCAGGTATTTAAGCAAGTGAAAAGGAGAAAATGGCAAGAACAGGGGTAAATAGATGAAAATTAGGCAAATACCTGGTTTTTAGTCGCCGAGGGTGGTCGAGCTGGTACAATGGCAAGAAATGGAGGCGAAATCGCAAGTGGCAGTGGCTCAATTGGTTGAATATGAAATTTGGAGGAAAAATGACATAAAATAGCATGCAGCACACCCAACTCGACCAATAAAAATGAACTAAAACGGTTGAATTCGTGTGTTTTTTATAAAAATTTGGGACTTTGGCGCTTTCGACGCTTTTTTGGGATGACGTCAGCATGACGTCATCCGGCTGGTAGGGGTACGGCAGGGTGACGTGGCTGCTGACGAGGATGGTGACGCAGAAGAGGACACGGTGGCGGGACGGGAATGCAAGAAGATGAGGTGGCGGTGACACGGGGCAGCTGCGGGTCGACCCAGAGGTGATGTCATGGTGATGTGGTGCTGACATCACTAGCAGATGGCGATTTCTGGTTTCATCTCGCACCACCTTTGGGCATAAGTGGTATCGGGGAGGGGGCCTCCGAATACGCCGGGAGGATGATGCGTGGCGAGGGTACGGCAAGGAAACGACCCATCCCCTAGACGCTAACCTCCGTCGGATCGGCATATGAAATCGACCACCCACCATTGATCTGCGGCTTGGAAGATCAGCCGGAGGACGGGGCGCGCGAAGCGACAGTTGGTTAGGCCCGGGACCCGCCCGAATATAAAATGAAAATGCACCATGGGGGGGGGTTGAAAACTTAGGTTTATGAGGGTTTATGGCTTTATGTGCGGGGGCAGTGTAGTTTGATGTTTTTAAAAAACATTTAACCATTAAACTTTAACAATGAGCGCGAAGAGGAGAAGGGTCAGGTTTATAAACAAAGGGGGGGACCATGGTTATTAATTTAACCAGAGGTTAAACTAACTCCGGATTTAGGATGTGGAAGGGTTCATAATAGTCCCAAATGGACTATTATTTCCCAAAACTATGTTACATAGCTATAGAGCTATAGGGTAGGATATTTAGTATTTTTTAGGGTTTTTTATATGATTTTTTGTAAAAATAGGGATGGGAACATAGGTTAGGGAGCTACATAAATAAATTAGAAGTTAATATGATTTTATGGAGTGAAAGTGCAGGGGCATGAAGCTAAGTTTATGAAATAAAACTTAGATATAAGAAGTGAATGGAATGTGGAGAAATGTTTTTTACACAAGAAATGTGGCTTCTTTTTATTGAAGAAAGTCAAAGCTTGACTTAGTATTTTACAAAAATGAAGTGAAAGCAGGACTTGTTAGGGGAGATCCCAAGGTCCTTCAGGGGATGTTAGTGAGTGATTTATGGGGGACTGAAAGGGGAATTATACATCCTTCCATAGTTATGCCATCAAACAACTGCTTTGAGATTTCTGTCATTGATGAGATGGACCTTGTTTGACAATACAAAGGTGATCCAAACCTTGCTGCTGCAACCTCAAACTACCTACCCAGCCTAATACACCTAGTATTTTTTCTTCCTTTTGAATGGGTGCACTTAAACTTGCAAACCCTGATTGTTCTCTTTTCTTTTGACTACCCTCCTATATAAATGTACCCTTATCTCTTCCAAGGGCCCAGATTAAACAGTTGGGCTCCTTAACGTCTCTATCTAGCTACTCATCTGCCAAGCTTAAGATATTTGGACAGACATTCTTTCACTATTCTAAAACAGCAGTTTAAACATGGCATGGTCCAGATTGAACAGTTGGGCCACCCATCAAGTGTGATAACAACAATACTTGCACATTGTGGACTTGCAAATAAGATAGTAGTGGCATTTTGACTGGCCACTTTCCTGGTATTTCTTTGGGGTTCATTTTTATTTTTCTTTCTGACCAAATTACTCTTTTTGCCCTTTGATAATTCTTTTAGGGCATACACTCTTCACATTTTTTAATTTTGTCTATCTGTATAGAAAATATGGAACCTTTGCAGCATCAAAGATGAACATATTTGGCACTTCCACTGTCAATCATGAAAAATGAAACCTATTGGTATAGGAACCTAACACCTCTGCCTCTAAGTCCACTAGTTTCTCCGGCTGCTTCGCCTTGTCCTTCTTTTCTTTCTATCGAACCTCTAGTTTCTTCCTCGGTGACTGCCTCACCAGTACAGGTTTGTTTTGCTTCTCCTTAGCAGTTGATTTCTTTGGCCTAGCCGACCTCGATGCCATAGGCACTAAGGACGTAGCTTCCATGGACACGACTTCAGGGCCTTCTGCTTGAGAAACAATGGCTTCAAAAATGACTGGTGTGGACATTTTTTCAAGGATGATCTTCTATTTCCACTCAGGCGAGGTTGCAAATATCGGGCTTGAAGCTAAATCCTCTCAAACTTGTCAACTCATATAGTGGGAACAAGAGGGCTCATACATAATTGTCAAAATGTAAAGTGTTCTTCAGCAAACCAACATGCTTGATTTATAGGTGGTTTTGAATTCAAATCCAACCGTTCCCTCCATTTTCTGATCATAAATGCATATTTGGTGGAAGTTCTCCAAATAGTTTCTCCATAAATGTCACCTTCCAACTCCTCCTAACAAGATTTTTTCTATCCAATCAAGAACAATGACTTCAACAGCTACTTTTGGACCCGGCTATGTGGCCCCACCCTTGTAGTGCATCTCACCCATCGTAGCTCCATTTGTCGTAGCTTCATCTGTCGCAGTGTTTTCCATCGTACCTTTTTCATCCATTATGCAAGCCCTTTTTTGTATTTTTTTCTTCTTCGAGCATTGTAGTTCAAAGTACCACTCCCCCTTGCAATTGTTTGTAGTGCTAAGACTATCCCATGACCATACAGTCATTGTGCGGGGCCAGGATTCTCTGTATACATCTTCAACCTACTTCCATTCACTTTACCAGGGAAAGGCTCCCCATCCAGCTTCGTGAATTGAACTGCACCACCATCCATGATTTCCTTAATAGCATATGGCCCTAACAAGTGCATTTGAAATTTCCCCAGAAACTTCGTGAATTTGTTGTCATATAGCAACACTAAATCGTCCACCATGAAAGTGCACAGCTTAATATGCCTATCATGCCATGCGTTTTCTCATTCCTTTTGTATTTGCTGGTGAAATCCAGCAAGAAAGCGGTCCTCTTCCAACTCCATCAGCGACGCGAGCCCTTCCTCCAAGGTCTCACGATCTGCCATCTTTGTCAAATCTGCAATACATAGACTTGGCACAATATATTCCATAGGCATCATTGCTTCAATCCCATAGACCAACCTAAATGGTGTTTGGCCTGTCAACTTCTTGCAGGTCGTCCTATAGGCCCATAAAATTGCGGGTACACACACATCCCATTCATTCCTATGCATGTTAGAGACCTTTTTCAATGCATTCTCCAAGATTTTGTTAAATACTTCCACCATTCCATTCGCCTATGGGTGATAGTGTGTGCTCTTATGGTGGTATACCTGGAATTCTTCAAGCATCGCACTGTTCATTTCATTCAATAAATTTGTACCGTTAACACTCATCAACACCTTAGGGTATCCAAACTGTGTTAAGAGGTATTCAAACAAAACTTCATAGTGGTGGCAGTTGTACAATCCTTCACTGGTTGTGCTTCCACCCATCTGCTTAAATACTATGTTGCATTAATAATACACTGCGCACCTGTCTTCCTTCCTAGTGGTTGTATTGGGCCTATGAAATCAATAGCCCACTTATCAAATACCTGTAATGAAACCTAAGGATTTAAAGGCAATTCATCTCTTCGTGAAATCCTTCCCATCCTTTGGTAAGCACCCCACTCCTTGCAGTATGCCTTAGAATCCTTATGTAATGTCGGCCACCATAACCCTGCGTGCAAAATTTTTTGCGTAGTCACTTTTCCTACGTAGTGTCATCCTACCGCTCCTCCATGTGCTTCGACAAGGATACTAGTGTGTTCAAATTCTCAAACATACCTTCACAATATTTCATTTGTTCCCATCTTATACAAGTGACCCGAAATCGTTGAAAAATCTGTAGAGCGGACTACTAATTCCTTCTTTTGCTGAGTGGAATATCCTTCTGGAGCTATACCAATGGTTAAAAACTGAATGATATCAACAAAATGGTCATCTGTGACGTGCACTGCAAAGAGTTTAGCATCTGGAATTCCTTCCTCCAAAATATTTTGTTCTTCACCCATTTCAATCCTTGACAGATGGTCTGGTACTCCATTCAGCCTTCCAGGATTCACAATCACTTCAAAGTCATATTCTTGATACAACAATAACCATCGGCAGATCCCCCCCCCCCCAACACGGGCTTATTGAACAGGTACTTCAGCATGGAGTGATCTGTATACATTTTAAAATGTCCACCCAACAAATAATGCTGAAACTTTTGCAACGCGTAGACCATCACCAACCCTTCGCGCTCTGTAGTGGAATAATTCTTCTCAGCCTTTAATAACTTTCTGCTCACGAAGGTTATCGGATGATCAATTTCTCCTTCTCCTTCCTGTGTTAATATTGCACCTAGTGCAATGCAAGAGGCATCTACATGCACATGGAATTCTTTCTTCTAGTCTAGAAACACCAAAATAGGCGCAATCACCATTTTTTCCTTTAGCACATCCAAACTATGCTTACATTCTTCATCCCAACAAAACATCGCATCTCTCGTCAATAATTTTTCCATCGGTGCGATTATCTCAACATACGCCTTGATAAACTTTCTATAATACCCAGTTTTCCCCAAGGTCACGTGCAATAATTTTACATTCCTGGGTGCTTCCAAATTCATAATCACAATGATCTTCACAGGGTCCACCATCAATCCCTTCTTACATACTACATGGCCGATTAAAATTCCAAAGGGCACACAGAATATGCACTTCTTCAAATTCAATGTGATTTGATATCTTCGGCATGTATCCATCATAAGGCACAGACTTGCAACATGGCACTTCACCAACCCAAACACAGTCCAATAATCAAAATAAACCTCCAAAAATTGATGAATAAACTCCTTGAATGCCACGATTACTACCTAGGAGAATATTGCAGATGTGTTCTTCAATCTGAATTGCATTACTATATATTGAAAGCAAACCCACTCTGTCGCGAAGGTTTTCTTTCTTTAGTCTTCTGGTGGGATCTTTATTTGATGGTATCCTAAGAACCCATCAGTAAATGAATAAGCCTCCTACCCACCAACATTCTCTAATGCCTCATCTATAAATGGTGTTGGAAATGGATCATGCAGGCATGCATCATTCAACGTTCTTAGATCTACGCATACCCTGATTTCGCCTTTCTATTTCTTCTCTTGGACAACCATTGGGCTTACCCAATCAGATTCTTCTATTGGTTCAATAATAATTACATCCAACACCTTATCAAGCTCTTGGCACACCTTTTCTTTATACTTTGGATTATCTGATAAGGTCTCTAATTAACGGACTTCGCATCCAGTTTCAACGTAATCTTCATAACACCCAAATCTCCAACGATCCCCTTCAGATCCCCAAACTTTGTTGGAAATAGGTCTTGGTACTCACGCAATAGTTTAGCCACCTTATCAACTGTATCTTCATACCAATAGTCTCTTATCTTCACGAACTTAGGCTCTGCTTCAGATCCAATATTTACATGTTTAGTTTTCAAAGGCTCTGATATATCCGGGTTTTTTCCTTTCAATCCTTCAACTTCACGTTGTCCTTCTGTCTCTAGAATGTTAATATTCTGTGGGTGTTCTTCTTCCTCTTCAGTAATGACATCATAACATTCCAACACATGATGCAGCTATGTACTCCAATCCGTCTAAGCCCATTCGACTAGTTCCTCAGTCATTCTAAATATAGCAGCTTTTATCTCCTGGAGTGCTTCATCAATGCATTCAAACCCATCCTCAAAGCTAAAATTTAATAAGAAACTCTCTCTTAAGATATCCCATTTAGTTGTGTCATGGTGAAGCTCCGTTTCAAAATACCAGTTCATTGGGATTGTATCTAAGGTATGACAAAAAATGTGCACCCATTCTAGTTGTGGTTTCATTCCCCAGGCCTTAGTCCATCATGCCAAATGATCACACGGATCATCCTTCCCACTGCACTTTTTTTTCATCTAGGTATTAGCGTAGCCAAACCTTAATCTCATCATTCTTCTATATTCCTTCCATCCAGCGAAGCTCTCCTTGTGCATACCCCACCAATGGGCAAGCGTAGCACGCAATGCCAACTGTAGTGCTTGGAAGTGATGTTCTTTAGGTACCTCCCTTTCAAATTCATCTAAAAATAGATCCACATCATTCAAACCATCATAATGTGGAAGCTTCCTTACCTCAGTTGAGACACACCATAGTGATTTGGTCATCATATTGCAATGCAACGTAGATACTTCATGCAACCGATTCTGCCAGTGTTCAAACTCTTCATATGAGTCTGAGGTGCAAGAACTATCTTTGTCCCACGAAATTCATCCATCAGACATAGGACTGATCCAATCTTCGTTTCGTGCTTTGATCTTTTGTATCTGATCTAGATAGTCATCATATTCCACAAAGTCTCGAACAGGTTCAGTATAATGCACTCCCTCAGCAAGGTCTAGTGGCACCGCAACCCTAAGCACTTTTCTTTCAAACATCATTTTCTGCTTCTTCAAGTTTATTATTGCTTCCATGTCAAAATCTTAGTCAATCTCCATAGTGCAGGGTAGGGGTTACTATCATCCACTATTTCAATGACCTCAAAGTCAGCCAACATGCTTCCACCCTCAATCTCTATTATTACACCATATAATCGCCCCATCGGAATAATCGTATGTTGATTAGCCATGCGCAGTTGGATAGGAGACCACTATATCGCAGGCCTCCACATTCTCTCCCATGTTTTCTTAGGTAGGACATTTGCATCAGATCCCAGATTCAGGATTACCTTGTCCATTTCATATTCTCCTATTTGCACAGTCAGCCTCATCTCACGCCCCGTTCGCTTCTTATGCTTACCAATTCTCCTCATGGTGCATTGTTCAACAAAGGTCTTTTCTTTATTCATGCACTTGTCGATTAGCTCTTGTAGCCCTTCTACTGCTTTCTTATAACGCAACAACTTCATACAGGTCTTTATAAAAGTAGCTAATACTAAAGGATCTACCTCTTGTGTCATACTAGTTTCTGACATTTTCTCCTGCTTTCTGAGGTGGAGGCCTCAGCAAAGTTCTTCTTTGCTTCCATGAAGGTCTCTTTAGCTCGATTAAGATCAAAGTCTATTTCTTTCTCGGCAGCCTTGCGCACCCACCCATCAGTCTCAGGCTTCTTTCCCTTATCTGCACCAGTGGCCATACCACTTCTTGTTACTATATTTATGCTATGATCTTCTTCGCGTAGCTCTCCTCTCATAATTTGGATGTTCTGCGTAGGTTGTTGGGTTTGCGTCTTCTTTTCTTGCATCTTTACTATAAGGATAGAACATTCCTCTATCACATGGTCAAGTTGTCTATAATACTGACATGACAGATGTGTGGGGTTTTGGAAATATCGTGCAAAGTGTCTTGCTTCGCCACAGTTATAGCAAATTATCTTCACCCACCCTCTGCCAGCTCCGCCCCCTCTCCCTCGTCCTTGGCCTTGGAATCCTCCACGTGCTGCTCCTATGCCCTGATCCTGAGGCTGGTTTTCAACCTACATTCAGTAGGTAGGGGTTCTAACCATCATTAGATCATAACTCCTACAATGGCGTTCGTTGTGACCTACAAATTTACAGAAATTGCAAAACAACTTCTGTGGGGTCTGTACAAAATTCTATAGTAAATGGAAATTATCAATCGCATGATGTCTTGTAACTTGACAGATAGCACACTATAGCATATCTCTCGTGCTCTATCCAATGGTATTCTCCAGTTTCGGGGGAACAGGCCCTCCCCCAATAAGATTGTTCTAATTGTTATAGACATATTTGGGCACTGCAACCCCAGACTCATATGTCCATAAACTAAGGCCTCCTTAAGTCCCTAAAAGTTTTTTTTCATACCCTAAAGGATCATGGTCAACTGATTACATCATTTCCCAGAAGTTCCACCTGAAAAACTACTCAGAACTGGCCAAAACTAGACCATACAGACTGCTCCATGGGCAAGGTGCGATGCATACTAACTACCAAACTGGCCAGGTGCGATGCATACTGAAATGGCCTTCTGTAGGGTGCGATGAGTGAGAATAGACAAATGGCAGAGACAGTTTGCAAGGTGGATGATCATGGAATCTTCCATAAACTTCTCCTGTGACACTTGCCTCTCTGAATTCGCCCAAGGATGAGTAAGAGATCAAAGAAATCTCCAAGTGGAACCAAGAACTATCAGTGGAATGAAACTAATCAAAAACCCAGAGCTGACTCACACCCTTGCAAGACATCTATAAATGGATCCCTCATCTGAGAGATCTAGAGGCTAGAATTTTGTATTTTGTAAGGAAGTGTCGTTGGTTTATTGGTGAGAAGAGACATTGCATTGTTGGGTGATTTGCTTGTTCATGAGGTGAAGAGGGCTTCTACAACTAGGAGGATGATGCTGGATCATACAACTGGGTTGTAATCCTCTCTTACATTACTATTAATAAATTTCTTTGAGTTTTCCTCCATATAATCATGTGTTTATGAATCTTATTGTTTATGAATGCAATGTATGGTTAATGTGTTTCTCATTTCACATTATTTATGATGTTTTAGATAGAGATGCTTTGATAGTTTGCTATTAATTTGACTCTATAGGTACTCTTTGAAGCGGGACAAGTAGGAGAGGAGTGGAAAATTCTATCAAGGAAAGGGGAAATCAAGCTAGGATCAAAGTGGAAGATCCAGGTTGGTCCTCTTTTCTTCTCTTCCATCTATTACACTTAAAGGAACTCTTGAAAATCTTTCATTGTTTGTTTCTAAGATAGCTACATGTCTTAGTGGGACTAGTAGTTCGAATTAACACTAGTTTTCCCTGAAAAAAATGGCAACTCCGTTGGGGAATGAATAGTTTGTTTTGTTTGTATATTGTTTGCTTTATAAACTACATACGAAGCCTGAAGTTATCCAGCTAGCCTTCGAAACGCCTTTGCTATGCAATTGCGAAGTAGATAAACTTTGCTTCAGTGAATCTCCGAGTTGGTTTATGAACTAAACATCTGACTTACAAAGCATTCTAAGTGCCCTTGTGGTAGCTCAGAACCTCATCAGATCTTACCCTTATGCTTTGTTTTCACTGTCCATCATTACTCAGCCTAAATCACTGAACTTACCTGCAAAGTTTGAGCAAAAACCAAGCTCAGTTTCGCTCCCTGGCCCATCGCACTGTTTGTAACTGTGCAACCTGGATGCATCACACCTCCTGTGTGTTGCAAGTGAGATTCATCCCTATTTCCCTATGTTGCAGGTAAAATGATTGAGTGATACTATTTTTCTTCTCTGAAATTTGGTTTTTCTTCCTTGTTTTCAGCTTTATTCAATAGTTTTGTTGTACATGATCAGTATCTTCTTGCTGAAACCTTCTTCCTTCACATATTTCAGCCTCCATCAGTTAGGAATTGTAAATTTTTTTGTGTATTTGTCAATCATTTATAGTCTTCCTTTGTCGAAAGTAGCCTAATCGAACTGTCATTTTTTATGAAAGTGTCGTAATTGTCATTTTAAATCAAAAGAAGAGTGTCATAAAGTCTTCCTCTTCTAGATAGTTGATTGTACTTTTGTCATTGTACTTGATTTGAAATTATTAGTATTTGGAGTGTCGAAAATAGTTTTCATTTCGAAATCGAGAAGTGTCGTCTTAGTCTTCCTTTCATTTTGAAAAGAAAATTGTTAGTATTGTTGCTTTGAAAGAAAATAGTTCAGATCTGTAATTAGCTTTCTTTTTTAGCATTCACACATTAAGAAAGCAGACAACAAATACATGCATGTGCATCTGCATTTTGACTGCACGCGAAATTTGATTTAGGAAAGTGCATTTAGTGTGTGCTCTATGCTCTCTGCTGAAAGAAAATCATAATCTTCTTTCATTTGTAGCTAGGATTTTCATTACTAAAAGAACATAAACGACTGTTTATCATTTTAGATTGCATATTTAGGAATTTCACATCTACATCACACGATGAACCTTGAAAGACAAATTTCTAAGCTAGATCAACTCTAAAATAAACCTCAATGAACATAAAAACACTCTGGAACCTAATGCAACACATCTAGAAGTCTAGGCTAGAGACGTGTTCCGGCGTCGTAAAACTTGGTAACTATCGTTTTCATCGAAGGTTGGGTGATTCCTCCTCTTTGATATGACAAGTGCTAGTATGGACTTATGCTCCCCGTACCATCGAGTATATATTGGGAGACCACAATAGGTTGATATCCTTTATCCTTAGGAAGCCGTGTCTGCCGCCCTATCAATCGTAATGCACTGAACACAGCATTCAGGAAGATTGACTATCGTACATAAGTCCTTGGTAATTTCTCTATCATTTATCACCAAGGTGTATTTTGCATTTTTATGATCGGTTTGGTAAACCCTCTGTCTAGACTTCTAGAGTAGTCACTTTCGTTCCTTTTTTACTCCTTAAAAGAAAAGGTCCATTTGAGCACTTGTCACTTCAGGCTCATTAAAAATCAAAGGTGACTAGAGTCACCTTTAGCTTTTTATCGACTCTTAAAAATTGAAAAAGCAAGTTGTGTCAAAGTGTCTTTAAAATTTATTTTAATCGGAATAACATCCCTATTCCTTCATTGATCTGAGGTTGAGATAATGGAATCTACCAATCAAGGAATCCCTCTTGGAGGGAATCCTAGTCCTTTCTCCTCTTGGGGAGATATTGGTTCTCCATATATGGCTACATTGTCCCTTCCAGGAATCACAATCGGCCTACCAGTATGGATTTTCTCGACCTCTGTCGTTCAAAACACCATAATTCCTCAACAATCTAATCAGCAACTAGATGATACTGAAGTTACCCCTTTGCCTTCTACTTTGTTTGTTTCTCCTTCCCCTTCTTCCTCTTCGCTTGGTGAGACTAGTGACACTAAAAACCAAGTAGCTAAGAACAAAAAGAAAGGGAAGGAGAAGAAGAAGAAGCCAGCTAAACAAGGGAACAACAATGCATCATCTAGCGAAAATACGCACACTAAAGTTTCAAAACCAAAAACTCCATGTGTAATTTGCAAGGAGAGACATTACCATCGAGATTTCCCTTGCATCCTGCGGATCTTGAGAGAATGGTCTCCAAAATTGCACCATTCGGTGTCATCAACCTCTGAAAGTCAGGTTGACAACACACCATCCACTAGTGAAAACGAAGTCAATAGACAAAAAGGAAAAGTCAAAGTTCCATGTAGGTTATGTGAAGGGGATCATACTCTCCACCGTTATCCTTTTCTGGATGAAGCCAAAAGCCAGGGAAAATTTTAAGAACCCCCCCTAAATTTATAAATATAATAAATGGGCGAATCTCCATGGTATATAGGAAAAATGGAAGGCGATTTTATCAATAATATAATATGTATATATAATTTTTTGGCGAATCTCTCACCAGGCATGGCGAATATTTTACTCAATTATAAAATCTTGTAAGATCTTGGCCAGTCTTTCACTAAATAATAAAACTTTGTAAATTCCTAGTGAATCTTAGCATAGGCTACATGCTGGTTTAATTCCCCCATTTAAATAGGCTACATTCCAGGTGAATACCATGGGTCAATACCATGTGCCATTTTGGTGAATACCATGGGTCAATACCATGTGCCATTTTTATTTTTATTAATTCTAATATTAGGGTTAATAATGGTTTTTTGCATGGTATTAATAACAATCTAGTCCATGGTATTTGTCCCATAGTATTTTGGCCATAGGTTTCACCTAAATATAACCCATTTTTTGAGTGTTCGTAAATATAAGGTGACTTATGGAGTAAATATAAAAAAATGTTTTATTTGTTTACCATACCTCTCGTTTATTTATATTTTTATTAATTTACCATACCTCTTTTACAAATATGGTATTTGGCCCATAGGATTCACTTAAATAAAACCTCTTTCTTGAGCCTTCATAAATAGAACAAGGGTTATGGAATAAATATAAAAAGAGGTTTTATTTATTTACGATACGTCTAGTTTATTTATATTTTTATTTATTTACTATAACTTTTGAGTAAGTATAAAAAGACGTTTTATTTATTTACCATACCTCCACTTTACTTATATTTTTATTTGTTTACACCCTTACATGTATATAAAGAGACTTATGGAGTAAATATAAAAAATGTTTTATTTATTTACCATACCTATTTATATTTTTATTAATTTACCATACCTCTTTTATAAATATGGTATTTGGCCCATAGGATTCACTTAAATAAAACCTATTCTTGAAAATGGGCGAATGGATTCACTTAAATAAAACCTATTCTTGAAAATGGGCGAATGGAAGGTTGTAAGTCCTAATTTCAAGGGCTAAATTTACCTTTTTTACCCTCTCCCTTAAAATAAGGTGGGCTATTTGAGGTGATTTGTAAAAATGTACTATGATACAAAATATTCGCCCACTAAAAATTTAAAACCCCTTAATTTTGCCAAAGGGTGAACATTCGCCCCTAAAATTATCCTTGCCAAAAGCATTTTGGATAACCGGCCTGCTTCACCGTAGCAACTTCCACCTGGATACAAGAAACTCTTGCCAAGTCCTTTTCTAGTTGAAAACCCGATTGACATAACTCAATTGTCGATCGAATCACCTATCATTGAAAGTAAACCTCCTGATTTCATACCAGATCAAAGTCAACTGGTCGAAATGGCAGTCGACCCAGTTTTTCCTTCAGAAAATCCACCTTCAGATGATATAGTTTCCAAAGAGAATGAGAACAACACTCTTCAAATTCTTTTTGTCAATACAGAGTCTATTGAACTTGGGGGAAATCCACCCATTCCTTCACAACAGGAAGAGACCCCCCCAGTTCATGAAACTTGTCCAGAAATTTATCTAGTACCTCCTCCGAGCAGTCTAGTTGTTTTCTTTAATTGGAATCAACTAGCGAAACCTCGCCTTCCATCTAATGTACCATTCTAAATCATAGTAAAAGTTTACAAAATGATTGTGTCTGGAACTATCATAGATGAAGGGGCTTCGGTGAGTATCCTTTCCTCAACTTCTTGGAAAGCGCTTGGTTCGCCATCGCTTTTTCCTGAAAAACAAAATTTGTCGGGCTTCAACAAAGGAACCAGTCGACCATTAGGGATCCTTCCAAAGTTGCCAATAACTTTGAGAAAGAAAACCGTTCATTTGAACGTGATGGTAGTCCAAGGTCCACTAGATTACAATCTACTCCTTGGATGTGATTATATATATAGCATGGAAGCTATCATTTCCACATTCTTTCGAGTGATGTGTTTTCCACATGAAGGCAGACTAGTGCAACTTGTCAACCAGCTTTCATTTCCCAGTTCAAACACAGCTATGAATCAGCCATCATCCCTAAATGATCTCTTCGCATCAACAATGTCTCTTCAACCTTCACTCCATCCATGTAATTACAGTGAGTAGTTCGATGAGTGTGGTGAAGTTTAGGGGGCATGAACCCTAGTCTGCTTCAGCAGGCGAACCCAGAGGAAAAGAGAGATTTTTCTTGAAAGGTCATAATACTTAGACCGAATAACATTCTCTGACACAATTATTTCCTTTGTACGATTGTGAATGGAAGCTCACAGCATTCACCTTCGTACGTTATGTGATTGGAAGCTCACAGCAATCACCTTCGTCTATTTCGATAGACAAAGCAAATGAAGAGTTTTTGTCTACCGACAGAAACAATCCTGCCTAACCGTAGGAACTTCCATTTGGTAACCTGGAAATTCTCCTTTTACTAAAAGACCTGGGGGCATGCAAACCTTTGCATGCAAGTGAAAAGCGACCTTTGATTTTCTTAGTTTGTAGGTTCTCAACCCTTTAACCTCGTAGCTCGGTCGTTTCTATCCTGCATAAGAAGTTCATGAGCACATGTTATAGTAGTGTTCAAGCTCATTAAAAAATAAATCTACCAAGAGACATTATCAAAAACCGGTACGAGCAATGTTCCTGCAAGGTTCAAGCTTGTCAAAAAATCAACCTGCACTGAGCAGATGTTGGCACAAGGTTCAAGCTCATTAAAAAGTAAACCCACCTTTGGTAAATAACCTTTGTGATCGCTTTGCTATTAGCCTTTTTTGAACTTTGGTTGTGTTCCTTCGATCACCTCCATTCATTTGGCCAACCATACGCTTCCACTTGATTGTTTACCCTTTTGAGGAACATCTGTGGTGAGTGATTCTGATTGCCACCCTCTCCACACTGCCATGTTTTGGGAAGTTTGAAATTACCAAGAACCAGCTACTACCCAGAAATACCACTCGTTCCTCAAAAACGAGCCTCTTTTAAACTCTTTTTAGATTCATTAAATATAAAAAGATTGTCGAGTTATTAGCCTTTCCAGCTCGTTAAAGTAAGTGGAACGCCATCCCTCTCACATATTTTAATCTTTTTGGACTTGAGGGATTATTAAACAAAAAGACCGAGCGCTTGTCTTTGTCGGCTCGTTAAAACTATCGAAAAGTCATCCATTTCGTATTATTTTATACTTTTTTGGACTTAAGGGATTATGCCACGAAAAAGGGCTATTGGAGTCTCCTTTTCATCCCTTTTCAAACTCTCTAAACATGAAAAGGACTGATTTATATTTTTCGTTTAACTCGTTAAAACAATAGCGACAAACTTGTCCACCCAGACAAGAACGAGTCTCACTAACGCTAGGCTCGCTAAACACAAAGAGACAGGTTTACCCGAAGGGAAAATTATAGACCAAGCATATGTTATGCTCCTCAAGCTTGTTAAAAATAAAGAGGTACTGGTCAGCAATGACTGGGGAAAAATGGGAAGAAAACTTGAAGAACTCTATTGGTAGCAAGTCGCTCTTGAACATGACACTTTCACTCCATCACCGTGATTGATTTGGGCTGGGTTTTTCCATTCACCGTCACCATTGGTCCGCCATGCCATCCATGGGGTTAATGCTACAAAGTCCATATCAGTGTCGCCAATATGTTCAAGAGAAGTCATTCAGAGAATTCACCATCCAGCAAACGCCTTATCCACTGCATTACATCCACACTTCATTTTTCATGACTGCCACTCCTAAACCTTATATCATCAGATCGTTTTCACCGCCACAAAAATCATTTGCTCCATTTCGTGTCGTAGATGTGGGATACATCAAGGCCCTCCTACGACAGGTCACTTCTTGTTTACGTCAGCTCATTATCCAAGAAGTTTACTTAGAAACAACCCTTTCAGTACTTTGAAGCTTGCATGCCTCAATGGCAAGTTTCTCACTTCCGGCGATAGGTTTACATCAATGACCTTCAACCAAAAGACTTTGCATGGTGTTCGACATCGGCTCATGTATTCACACCACGTGAATTGTACTGTAGTACCTTGAGGGTCATCATCATTATCGGTGACTCCTCTCACACCTGTTAATAGCTTACATCATTGGCTGGTAATCAGGCGATGTCTTTCCATGTTCAACTTCAAAACATCTTTTCACATGGATCGACTTGTACATCAGGCGATGTCTTTCCATGTTCAACTTCAGAACATCTTTTCACATGGATCGACTTGTACATCAGGAAAATATTGGACGAGTTTTGAAGACCTCGGATCTAGTTTCATCCATCTGGGCTGCGATATATTCAAGAAAATAAAGACATCAATTGTACACAGAAGTTGCACCGATAGTCATCTAAGCTAGGGAAGATGATTCTTCATGCGAAGAATCACCAGTCAGCAACAGCAGACGTTTGGCTGTCCTATGTACATGAAAATGAATTTATAAAGCTGAGCATGGAAATGCCCACCTCAGCTAGATCATGAAAATAATATGATGATGATGTATTTTATTGTATCTTATATAGGTCATATTCCAGTTCGAATACCTCGGATCCTCATGATAAAGCATTTCACCCAACATCAGAAGATTTATGATCTCATGCTTTCGGGGGTAGTTGTTATAGACATATTTGGGCACTACAACCCCAGACTCATATGTCCATAAACTAAGGCCTCCTTAAGTCCCTAAAAGTGTTGTTTCATACCCTAAAGGATCATGGTCAATTGATTACATCATTTCCCAGAGGTTCCACCTGAAAAACTACTCAGAACTGGCCAAAACTAGACCATACAGACTGCTCCATGGGCAGGGTGTGATGCATACTAACTGCCAAACTGGCCAGGTGCGATGCATACTGAAATGGCCTTCTGTAGGGTGCGATGAGCGAGAATATACAAATGGTAGAGACAGTTTGCAAGGTGGATGATCATGGAATCTTCCAGAAACTTCTCCTATGACACTTGCCTCTCTGAATTCGCCCAGGGATGAGTAAGAGATAAAGAAACATCCAAGTGGAACCAAGAACTATCAGTAGAATGACACTAATCAAAAACCCAGAGTTGACTCACACCCTTGCAAGACATCTATAAATGGACCCCTCATCTGAGAGATCTAGAGGCTGGAATTTTGTATTTTGTAAGGAAGTGTTGTTGGTTTGTTGGTGAGAAGAGACATTGCATTGTTGGGTGATTTGCTTGTTCATGAGGTGAAGAGGGCTTCTACAACTGGGAGGATGATGCTGGATCAGACAGCTGGGTTGTAATCCTCTCTTACATTACTATTAATAAATTTCTTTGAGTTTTTCTCCATATAATCGTGTGTTTATGAATCTTATTGTTTATGAGTGCAATTATATGGTTAATGTGTTTCTAATTCCGCATTGTTTATGATGTTTTAGATAGAGATGCTTTGATAGTTTGTTGTTACTTTGACTCTACAGGTACTCTTTGAAGTGGGACAAGTAGGAGAGGAGTGGAAAATTCTATCAAGGAAAGGGGAAATCAAGCTAGGATCAAAGTGGAAGATGCAGGTTGGTCCACTTTTCTTCCCTTCCATCTATTACACTTAAAGCAACTCTTGAAAATCTTTCATTGTTTGTTTCTAAGATAGCTACCTGTCTTAGTGGGACTAGCAGTTCAAATCGACACTAGTTTTCCCTAAAACACTGATAAACCAGGAAATGGTCCTTATCATGCCCATGGCCATTGCATTTCAAGCACTAGACTTCAGTGTGCACCTCAGGCTGGGATTCCTTTCCTTTCTTCAGGTTCTAAAACTCCAAGTGTAGGCTTTCCAGTTGTGAGTGAATCTATTGTACTCAAAGGTTTGTATCCTGTATGGGTAAGGCTTCTATCCTCATCGCGATTTCTAAGGCTTCTGCTTGTGTTGTTATCTTTTGTTGTGACAGTGGCAATCTTACATGTGGCAAGAGCAGTGCGATATAGAAATCTTGATGTTGGGAATCTGTAATCACCATATTTGCCTGCCTAATCAGGCATTTCAACCTTTGATCAAAATCCCAGGGTGAATCATCTATCTTTTGTCGAATTTATTTAAACTTGGTCACTGGATATGCCTCTAACTTAGGCTTCCTAAATTCCTTGTTCAAAGCTTGTTGGGTCTCTACCAACGTCGGGTTGGGGTTATCAGTGAAGTATTTGATGTACCATGTTAATGCTCGATCTTGTAAGGTTGTGACCTGTTGTTCTTTCTTGATGTTATCATCCGTAATATGTTGTGTTGTCCATACATCTCCTACAACAAACCAGAACTATTTGGGGTCTTCACTACCTACCCCTTTAAAAATTAGCATCTTCATCGTGTTTGCCATGTTGAATGGTGGAAGTAGAGGTGGAGGTGGAGGTGAAGGTGTCGGTGTATGAGGTGGAGGTGGAGGTGGAGGTGGAGGCGGAGTGGATGGATGAGGTATCCTCAGGATACCCTTCTTAATCAACTATATTTCACTTGGCAGTGTAGTCAACACCATCCCTTCATTGTCGCTAGATGGGTATTCGATCAGTGGATTCTACTATGAGCTTGTTCCTTCATTTCTTCTGAATAATTTACCACTTCGCATAGCTCCAAACATCAAGGTAATTTCATAAACCTCTTTTCACATAACAACATTTTAATCCACGTTTTCAATGATTTCAGATACTTACCTCGCTGTCCCTTGAAGCGCCTACGTTCTACTTCGCTATAGCTGATAGTTCGATCAATCGCGAATTCAGTCACAAAACTTCCAAGTGTGCAATCAATCCAGTGATCCATGACCCATGCGATATTGATTTCTGAGGCTTCTAGATGTTGCACCAGTTCTGGAGTCCACACTATAGGACCATCCAGCCTCCACTTCCCTTGACTATATTCCAATTTAGACAACCATTCGTGTAGTTGGTTAGGGAAGAAACAGAAGAATGCTTTAGTATTGTCTATTTAAAAATATCTATGCAACCACTTCTCCTTGGAAAATTTAGGGATTTTATTTTCTTGAGCCACAAATGCACAGGCTATCACGTTTTCACACATGTATTGTATTTGTTTAAGGCTAATCTTTAACACTTGTAATGCATGTTGCTTTAACCATGTGTTCTACATCTGAACTAATTCATTTGTTGTAATGCATAATCTAGTAATGGAAATGTGTTGTATATGTTGTTAATGTTGCTCGTCTGTGTCAACTACTCTGTCAGACATCAGACAAACCTTTCACATGAACCTTGTTGTAAAAACTATTGTTGTCATCTCACACTGATCTGTGAGTTTTGTACATGTTATATTACCTTGTATGTTGTGATTGCCACATCCGAGTGGATTGTTCCGCCAAAAGCTGTGTAATTCCTTTATGTTATGTGTTCTTAGCCGAGTTGGGACTGATCCATTTCAACCTGGAACTCACCTTCACCTTTTTCCCCTCACAGTGAAAGAACCATTGACACAAGTACACTTACACTCACCAGGGACACAAACCTTACTTCTCGAAGAGAAAGTGAACCACTCTCATGTGCTAACAAGCAAGAGTTGAGGCAAATCCTTAAGATAATGGCAACCAGACCATCATACCAGATGGGACTCCCACACCAAACGGTGTGAGGTCTAGTTGGGACTTTATATCAGGGTGATCCCCTGAATGTTGGCGGGTCTAGCACCATCAACACTTCTGGCGCTAGAAGGAGGGCAGCCAATTGTACATGGCTGAAATTCCCCTCACACTCACTCATCAACCATCTGGTCAAGGTAGTAACTCACACTCCCTCTCTCACGACTCAGCAGTTGGTTACTCCTCACCTCCCAGAATTGAACATGAGATTGCATATCAACGCCTTTGCTCCGTCCATCCCATCACTTGCCAGTTCGTGAAAGTAGTCGGACTAATCCCAGGCGTACAGTATCTTCAACACACATCGAAGAAGCCAAAATCCACTCCCACATGGGTTGTTGTATCGTCGGTGGAAGAAGTAGTCCTTGCTACTCTTGAAGGTTTGGAAGAATCTATTGAAGATGGAGAGGAACCTCCAATCTTATTTGAAGAATAACAAGGAACTCTTGTGGCCTTGGGATCAAACTCCAGTATAGGAGGTGGAGGGGAAGGTAGTAGAGAAAGTGGAGGCAGAGACGAACTGACAGACTCAGATCCAAAACCGTTAGATTTTGAAGGAGAGAAACAAGATGAAGAGGATGAAGAGATGGCTGACCCAAATCTTGAATGGATGACTCAGGGACCATTGGCTCTCCCAGATGTTCTGCACAAGATGCCGAAGTGAGCGGAGAGAATGAACATCAAGTTTAACCCTGACAGTGTGGTGAAGGCAGAAGACCACTTAGACAACTTCTACCTATAGCTACAGACCCTTGAGGTACGTTATGATGACATAGCATGTAGATTGTTTCCATGTACCTTGGATGGCTGGGTAGCTTCTTGGTATCACAACCTTCCACCCAACTCTATACAGAACTGGGGTTCTTTCAAATGTATGTTCCTTGAAAAAAAAATTGATGACAAGACTCTAGCCATGCAACTAAAAGAATTGGGAAGCCTCGAGATGGAGGGAAAAGAGAAAGTGAAAGATTTTAATCAGAGGTTTACACACATATTGAATAAGTTTGCAACAGACATCAAACCTCATGACTCCATCACTGTCAACTATTACACATCTACACTGCCAACCACAATTGCGCAATTCATCAAGCGAGCTGCAAAGCCAACACTGTTAGAAAGCTATGAAGAGGCTATTGTTGTTGAGAAGACTTACGTGCCATTGGAGTCATCAAGGATGATGAATCAATGAAATACTCCAAGGAGGCGAGTAAAAGGCCCCAAAAAATGGTGAGCAAAGGCAAAGATAAGGAAGCAACTGACATTAAGACCCTCGCTCACCTTGTCAAGAACTTGACCACCGAAATGTCCAAACTCAAGCAATGGAAGATGGACACATTCAGGAATAGTAATCCACCTAGACAAACATAGGCAATAATTTCATCAACCGGCTCATCAAGCAATAGCTGGTTCGGTTCCAAATTTGCACATAAGCCTATGTTCCAACTCGATCAATGCGTTGATCCTAAGTATTGTTCCTTCCATGAAGAATTTCACCTTGAGAACTCTTGTTTAGATTGGAAGTGATTTGTTACCTCTATCTGTACTCATACACTCGATGCAGATTGCGACATATAGGAGCAGCCGGAAGACACTGATGACAATGAAGAGGTTGCAGCTGATGAAGGACCAAGTTCTAGGCATGTGGTGAATGCATATCAGTTCTCGCAAGTAGTCGTGAAGATGAACACCAAGAAGCAGCCCCAAAAGCAAAATGATCGCTACAATATTAGGATTAAAGGGGATCCCCCGACACTTGAGGAGATGCAACAGAAATTGAGACAGCTGATAAAAGAAGGCTGATCCACCAGCTACCTCAAAGAAACAAACACAAAGCAAGTTCGGGAAGACAGTGGAAAATAAGAACACATCTGTGAGAAGCAAGTTGTAGAACAATCTGCCAGACAGCACGAGCATTTGTTCCACCCGGACACCTCGGTGAGTCTACCACCTCTAGATTACAACATAGTTGATGACATGAAGAAAACTCGAGCGAACATAAGTTTGTTTGAGTTAGCTAAAGTTTAGAGCCAGTGAGATATCCTATTGCGTGCATTGGGACAAACAGAAACATACAGCATGGCCTCTACCAGCAAGGGAGCATGCACACCTCCTGAATCACTATCCACTGTGCTCAATACACTCCAAATGGAAGAAGCAAACTTAGGTTTCCCCCCATTCCTACTTTCATTCAAATTTTTCAACTACAATGTCCATAACTGTTTGGCTGATTCTAGCGTGGCAGCCAATGTCATGCCACTCTCCATTACTAAGAATATCAATGCATGATGGAGCGAAGCATTCACGAGAATCATCCAACTTGATAGAACATCAATACCAACCATTGGTGAACTACGAGACATGATCATCTGACTATCCCATGATAGTTGAGTCCACCAGTGCATCAACATAGTTGTTGTGGACATACCGGAAGCATATGGTCTGCTGCTCAGCAGAGACTGGTCCAGTAAGCTAGATGGATACTTTGCTACAGACTGGTCTCACATGTGGCTTCCATACAAGGGCAGATGCAACCAAATTTGGGTGTTATCCAAGAGGTATATGAAACATAATGTCACTCCTCTTAACAGCAAGAATGAACCATTGGCCTTCGCAGAACTCATGTTTGGCAATTGCTTCCTAGAAAAGACATTGGAGTGTTATCTTACACAGCCAACCCCAACCTCATTAGACAAACAGTTGGGACTCCTTCCCCACCCAACTGATGATAATGAAACTTGTACAATTTGTTTTTCTAATGGTAACAGTAGTAGCAAAAATGGTAGTAGCAGCAGTACTAGCATGTTGAACGATCCATATACAGACAAGCTATGGGCCATGAGTCTTGGAAAATCAGGAACACATAATGGCTCAAGGACCGAGTGTATCTCAACCATCCAAAATAATGAACCATGTGTGATTTCAAGTCTTTTCAAGACCGAAGTCACAAGTTATGATGTTGAAGCACTCGCGTTGAACACACGAAGGACCAATACCATGAACAAACAAAGCAACCTGGGAACCCACTATGATCTGAGGATGGCCAATCTCAGTACAAGTTACACACTGCAGCAACCAGCTGTTGACCGCTTGATCGAACAGTACCAAGACGGACTTACATGAGTAGATGATGACCTGAGTACCCACTACATGTGAACAATCCAACATGAGATTCTAGGTAAAGGAGAAGACAAGCCATTATAGCAAAGAACAGATAACACATATGTGTTGTTTGCACTCCTTTCACCGAATAGATTGACTAACATTTTAAGTGGTTGGATCACTTGCAAAGTTCATCATCTTACTTGGTGTTATGATTTAAATCCTACACATGAGAAATTTGGGAAGATCTGCCTACCCACTAATTTCATAAACTTAAACCCTTCCCAGAATAAAAATAACTACCCCGTCACATCATATGAGCACATGTTGCACACAGTTCCTGAAACAGTGGTGTTGTCTTCACTTGAGGGTCTTCTAGAATGCCACCAGGTTCTCGTAGCAAAGCCCGATGGACCGGCACTGGTCCACGAGAAACTTGGCTCACACACCAATCATTTGTAATCACTCGATGGGAGGATTGGTAATCTTCCTATCAAAGGCCAAGTCCTCAAACACTAGTTTCAGTAGGTCGAGCATGCCCATGCCATGTACATAGTCTGCTTGCTACTTGTTGTTTTCATTTGGTTTTTTTTGCATATTATCTTTGCATTCACTTTGTTTGATTTTTCTTACTATTTTTGTCCACATTCATTTCATTTGTTTGATATATTACTATTTTTGTTTCCAGAAATAAGTGTTTCCTACTACTACGTTCTGGCTTTTGAATAGAGTATGTGGCTGAAATTTGAAGAGACTTATGAGACTACAGCACTTGGCTCGTCTTATGTCCATTTTCTCTGTGCTTGGTTACAAACTTCGGCTAATGAAGTCCTAATGGAAAATACAAACCATCTATAAGGGAATCTTTGTTCCAACCGTGAACTTGTGTCCACACTGGGAAACCCCATGCCTGTACTCAGTTTTTTGCTCTATGTGTTTAAGCTAATCCATCTAGTAGAAATGGAGACGAGGGAGAATCTAAATGAGAAAACCTATGTCAGAGGTATTACATGCTTCTCTAAAGGAACAACCTCTTTTGCTCTCAATAAGTCGAGATCCCTCTTCCGCCCCAAAAATAAATAATTTCCTACGCACAATTCTCTTAAAAACTACAAAGGTGAAAGAAGAGAAAGACTTCCTACACAAAGAGGTGAAGCATGCAACTCCACTGGGGTACTGACCAGGCTCCATAGCAGTGGAGCAATGTGTGTGTTCCTGCGTGACTCCATCAGGGTACTGTCCAGGCCTGTTGGTAGTGGAGCAACACTAGAGATGAAAACTTATACTCTGAAAATATTAACTCGTGAACTAAACTACCCTTCCCATATTTGAAACACTAAGATCTGAGCTGAACTTTTAATTATGTTTGACTGAGTTGGAAAAGGGTGAACCATGTATGTCCATGGGGTAAGGGGGGAAACTGAAGTAACCTGCATAGCGATTCAATACTCTGCGAAAGACCAAGTCTCTATGCTAGAAATGAACCAAAACAGAGAAGTTGGAGTTCTACCAGTGTGTCACCAAGTTTCGTAGTGGCTACAACCACCCTTCAAAATTTTGGCCTGCACCAATTTCGGAGCCTCCCTTGAAGAGTTTCACTTTATGACTGCACACACCTGGGTTCACTCTGTGAGCTCGTGTGAGTCTTTACATTCACCTTGCTTGTTTATTGCACTCAAGTCTCTACATGTTGATGTCTAATTCATGCTTGCGATCATGTTCTGGTTATGCTCAAAGCCTTTGCTTCGTATGTGTTTGTTGTGTTCGCCATGAAGGCATCTGTCGCACTCACACACAGAGTCACATTCATTATCGTGCAAGTGTCATCTCGATCATGAATGATCAATCACGAGTGTTGCGCTCGTCGCTTGCACCATCAGTCAATCATGTTGAACATGTGTGTTTGATGGTTTGGGTCATGCAAGTGTGTGTTCATATGATCACCTATGCATCTTTCGACTGTTCACACACTTAGTCATTTATGTTGAAGTACTGATGACCAGATTCCTCACTGACAGCCGGACCATCGCCTGCTTTTGACTTGATCGACTGTCAACCAGAATAGCACAGAAGCACCAAGCTAGTTCTTTCAAGTAGTGTTGCCTGCAAGCAACTCAAGCAGCACTCATGTTCGCCACCCGGACA
Source organism: Pinus tabuliformis (assembly GCA_031772625.1). Taxonomy (NCBI): domain Eukaryota; kingdom Viridiplantae; phylum Streptophyta; class Pinopsida; order Pinales; family Pinaceae; genus Pinus; species Pinus tabuliformis. Next base: position 1,951,519,942 of record CM062816.1, read on the forward strand.
GTCAACCGGTTGTTCATCTCAAAAATTATGAAGTGCTCATTCGCAGGCCTCCTACTGCCCATTAGTCAGCTCAGCTCAGAAATTGCGCATAGATGATCAGTAGGCCGGCCTCCCGTCCTTAGTGCAATTTTCCTAGCCAATAGCTCCCAGCAGCAGACTGCCTGTTCCCTCCAAGAATTATGCAGTTTATGCTGCCAGTGATTGAGCAGCCAACTAGAAGTTCCCTTTGGGAATTATGAAGTTCTGGCTACCAGTGACCCCAGCAGCCAACTGGAATTTCCCTCTGGGAATTGCGCAGTTCTGGCTACCAGTGACCCCAACAGCCAACTGGCAGTTCCCTCTAGGAATTGTGCAGTTCTGACTGCCAATCTCCTGGGCAGTACCCCAGAAAAACTGCACAATCCCTGCCTATTGACCCTTCATGCAGCCTGGCCCATTCCTCTAGAAAATTGCACAAATCTGGCTGTCCAACCCCTGCTAATTTTTTGTTTCGGAAAATGTGTAAAGCATGCCTGCCTTGCCCTCCTGCAGCCCAGACTGTCTCTCCCAAAATTTGCACAATTTTGCCTCCTAGTCATCTGTTACACTAAAAAATGTCACCTTGACTACTTACAGTTAGTATGGCTCAAATCAACAAGTCATGCTACCCTCTTAGGCAAGTCTCATGCCTCTGTTATCCATCTCAAACTCAAAGAAGAGAGAAAGTCTTGTAAAAATCATGTTTATCTCTGGGGTCGCAGGTTCTCTCTAGCCTTACCTGCGGGGACGCTGACCATGTTCACAAAATCTGCGTCCATAGACGCTCTGTATGTTAAAGGACAGGTGCGTCCCTCTGTAAAAGGCAAAATGCGCGAGTTTTATCTTGAAAAAGTTACTTGTGGTTACTTCTAGAACATTCTAGAGGTCGGTTTGATGAAATGGATGCGCCTCCAGTTGGTTCATGTATCTCTATTAAGGGGGAACTTATCCCATCAATAAGGGAGCTATCCCACCCATAGAGGGGGATGATCCCATTGATAGTGGACCTGAATAACCTCTTTACAGCACTATAAATGAAGGCATTGAGCCAGAAGGAGAGGAGGTTGGAGCTATACATTTTCTTTGGGTAAATGCTGCAGGATTTAGGTCTTCCATTAGAGCCTTTGTGAGGAGAGATTGTCTTCACTTGATTCTACTTGGGAGAGGGTGAGCTTTGTCGAAGTAGAGGAAAACCCTTGATGGACCCTGGGAGGAACTTGCACAACACCAAGGCCAGGTTGTAAGAGTTTCTTTGTTTCGTTATTAATACAAACTGGTTTATTTTTCTCAATAGCTTGTGTTAATGAGTTATTTCATGTGTTCCTTGGTCTGCATGTTGAATATATGTTTTATTATATGAAATGCAAGTGCTTGGTAATTGTTTGATTGTTTGTGGTTGCAGGAATTGACTTGAAGGAGGAGCTCATCCGGATCGTCAAGAACGGACTTCAACAACAGCGTTTTGGAATAAGGTAAGCCTAAACACTTGTAGTTTTCATGTTGTAAAAGGTGTATTTAGAGAAAGATCACTCCATTTTGTCTTGTTTGTCATTAGAATGTCTTAGACTTCTAGGAAGGTCAGTCGTGTCCGCACCCTTGACAGATTCCGTGTGACAAATTGGCGACTCCGCTGGGGAATCCATTAATGAGAGAGTCTTTTCCTTTATATGAACTTTGCTTTGAGAAAATCATTTTTATTTTCTGGTTTTTGACTGTGAGAATTAGTATTTGGGTGGCTTAGCTGTAGCTTTAGTTGGCTTTATTTTTTCTTCCTTTTTCCAGAAAGACGCAGTCTCTGTGTGCTGCACAGTGCGTCCTTGGACGCGCTGTTGTCGACTGCACAGTGCGGGGCCGCACCTGTGACAACGGCTGGCCTGCGTCTTCCTGTAAAAGTTAAGAAAATTCCATTTTTGCCTTAAATTACTTTTAGATTTTGTTTTTTCTTAGTGTTTTCTGCCCAGATCCTTTAGTACCCTGTCAAGAATTCTCACCTGAACTCGTTTTGTGAGCTTTGAGTGTTTTAGTGGTTTTCAACGAAGTTTAGACCTAGGGTTTGATTTTTGGAAAGGCTTTGTAGTGACTTTGAGCTTAGAAAGTTGTCCAGCCTTAGATATCTCTGGTTAGTCAACCTTCTTAGAAGTTGAGCCTGCCGTAAAGTCTCCTTGTTTGAGCAACTTGTCATTTGAGTTGTTTTGGGTCAAATTTCGAATTGCTTGTTTTTAAAGTATTGATTTCCATTTTCAAAAAGGACAAAAAGATTAGAATTTTGTTTTGACTAGTTTTTGGTTCTGCAATAAGCTAGTCCTTGATTTGATTGTGATCAAGTAAAACACCTTAGAAATAATCATTGTTAGTTTTGGCCTCGTTAAGATTGCTTAGAGTAAATTTGCCTTTAGTTTGCTTATGAGTGCATTTTCATAGATTTTAAGAGTTTTTAAGATTGTTTTTTGGTTATATTAGATTTATTTGCTTTATTAAAAGAAAAATACAAAAACATCTTCTTAAAAAGTCTTGTTTCAAGTAGCTTTTTGTTTTCAAAAGAAGAAAAGAGTTTTTTTCGTGCATGTAAAGAGAAGTTATGTTTTTATGCTTGGAAAAGAAAAACGAATTGTTTCTTTGATTGTCTTCAATTAAGAAGTTGCTTTTATAAGGATTGCATTCTCTCAACTTTTTAGTTAAGCAATTCATCGAAAAAGTAAAGTAGTGGATAAATCATTTTAGGTGCATTTTGTAGTGGTTTCGAGTCGAGTCAACATACCACTAGTTTCACTTCCATCACCTTTTGACTTAAGAAACAACCTTAAAAGTAACGCTTAAATTAAAATCAATCTAGTAATCTTTATTTTTCTAGGGCTCTGAAGCACCAACATAGCTTAGGCTAGGGTCTTGGAGTAGGTGAGTACTTAACTCTCCAAGACTACAAAACCAAACAGATAGTCTATCTTGAGTAGAACAAATCCAATTGTTTCAGTTACATTCTGGGAAAGCTCCTCTTAAAGGAGAAACACGAGCTCGTGTCCGAACCAGTGAGGGGATCATTCCTCCCTCGTTGGGAACGACGCCAGGCAGTACGTATTACAAACGGTAAACCTCGGATTAACCATTGTCGAGGAGCCAGGGGTCACTTATCGGTAAACCTTGGATTGTTGTCAAGGAGCCGGTAAGGGGATTGGAGCTTGCTACTCTGCCCTTGCGTGCTGTCGGAGTTTAGACTGTTCCCCCAGGTGTAATTGTTGTGATTGGTAACCTTAGTGGCCATAATATCTAGGATTCTACCCAAGGTGACGGTGGAGGGAAGGTCCCACTGTACCTGGAGCAGACGTCGGTTATACTCACTTGGATTTTCTGGGGGGTTCGCTTCACTTCGAGACGGTTAAAGTGGAGGAACTTGGTCCAGTCTATTCATTAAGCAGGTTGCCGGGGTAACTGTTCCACCCACTATTTCTGTACTGAATCCTGCGAGGTTGGGCCTAATCACCAACTAGCGCTTTTGGTCCGGAAGACTACTGTTTGTGTGTGGTTTGACGCTCTAGATTATTTAGGCGTGTGCTTCAAATTTGATTGGTTCTTTAGAAGACTTTAGGTGGTTTGATTTGAAATTTTTTACTTTGATTTCGTGTGTTGTAGTTAAAATCTTTAATTGTGGCGGAATTACCGAGAAGGTCCCGTCGCATTGCGGGCCAGTCTCCTGAAGTTGTTTCTGTGGCCGAATTGTTGAGAAGATCCCGTGAACTTAGGGGTTCACCTCCTCGAGACGACCCCAGTTATTTAGAGGGTTTAAAGGTCCTTGTAACTCCTCCTAGTGGCAGTAGAGTAGGTTCACCTGAAGAAGGAGAATCTTCTTTGGTAGTCCATCCAGATTACCAAAGATTAGAAACAGGTTACAATCCCGAAGCTGTTACAGTTTCCGAGCTTGCTGGTAGTTTTTCATCTGCCAGTGAAACAGGCGAAGAACCTGAAATTTCAGAACCTGTTACTCCAACTCCTAGTGTTCCTGATTCACCAAGAATAGAAAGAATTATCACCGAAAATCTTCCTGTTGGATTAATTGCTATAGAAGAACTTGTTCCAGAGGAAGAAATAGGCGTTTCTGATTCTGAAGATCTAATTACCCTTGATCTAAGGGAGCGTGAATCCATCTTTTACAGTCCTCCTAGAAGTGAGTCTTGGTACCTTGCATTAACCAATTTTTTAGACAACTCAGTAGGTTTTTCTACACCTCGTACTCCGGTTCCACCTAGAGGAATTCATTCTCCTGTAAATATGTCTGGTCAGTCGTCTGTGTTTTCACAAAGTCCTGAATCATTTTTACATGGCGGTCCTTCTGTTCCTACTGGGTATCAGTCACTTTCTGGTACCTTTGCGGGAGCATCTCCTCAACCTGTTGATCATGGGTTATTAGTTGGAAACAGTGGTAATGTACCATTGAGTATAGGTGAAGTTTATATGATGTCAGGTTCAACTCCCATTAACCAACCTCAAGGTGGCCAATTACCGCCTGGGGGGCAACCTTCGTTAATGCCTGGGGGGCAACCTCAAGGTACTTCATTTGTGACTGGGGGGCAACCTCAAGGGTATCAACCCCAAGGGTATCAACCCCAGCCTCAATACGTACCCCAAAGTCAACCTCAGTATCAGTATCAACCTCAAGGATGGCAACCTCAAGGATGGCAACCCCAAGGGTATCAACCCCAAGGGTATCAACCTCAAGGATACCAACCTCAAGGTCAAGGTCAACCCCAGTATTCGTATTTACCTCAAGGTTATCAACCTACGGGTCAATACCCTGGTCAAGGTTATCAACCACCTCAAGGGCAATCATATGGGACTACACCTTACAGTTATCAACCCTATCCTCAATACGGCTATGGATCTCAGTATCCTCAACCTGTTACGAGTCAATACCCTGGAATGTTAACATGGGATCCGTCACAGGGTCAACAGATGTCGCAACCAAGTATACAGTCGGTACCTCAAGCAGGACAACCTGCAGTTCCTGGTCCACCCCAGCAACCGCAACCTGTCCAGTCAAGTGTTCAGACCCCTGTAACTTCTGTAGTTACTCAGCCGCCAATTGCACCGAGTACTCCACCTCACACGGCTGCAGCAACTACCGCTTCATCTACCATGCTTACATCTGGAGTATCGGCAGCTCCGGTTTCTACTGTCCCTGTAACCGCTCCTCAGACATCTGTACCGTTGTCTGGACCCACGGTTCAAACCACAGTCCAGATGCCTGCAGGTCAACCTGGTACAAGTACGGTTGTTACTACTCAACCTCAATTTGTTCAACCTCCGTACCAGGGACAGTATCAACCTGGTCAAGCTGCCCAACAACCGGTTTACCAGTATCAACCGTATCCTGGGTACAATTATCAACCACCTCAACAACCCCAGTACGGTCCGGTTAATCCTGGTTTTCCAGGAGGATATAATATCCCCAATGCGAATCCTGTTCCTAGTTATCCTGGATATCCTCCTCCTGGGGCTGGTATTGTGACTCAGAGTTTCAGAGATCCTAACCGGCAGTTACCATTTATTGCGACTTTAGATTTACCCGACTTGACGCGCCTAACGAACGATCCAATTCAATATCTTCCGTTCTGGCCGCCAATGCCAAATAAGTTGCCCAGCGATATACCCAAGTTCGAAGGTAAGTCTGGAGAGGATCCGTCTAATCACGTGATGACTTACCACCTCTGGTGTGCATCAAATTCCATCTCAGATGATTCTATCCGCTTACGTCTTTTCCAGCGTACACTCATTGGTCTCGCAGCCAAGTGGTACATTGAGTTGCCACGGGCTTCTTTTTACAACTTTAGCCAGTTAGCTACTTCATTCTTAACTCATTTTCAGTTACCAGTCAGATACGATAATGGTACGGAATTATTAACTTCGCTAAAACAATCGACATCCACGTACATTTCTGATCACATCCATGAGTGGAGACGTCGAAGGAGATTAGTGAAAGTTTTTATCCCGGACCAAATTTTAGCTGAATGGTTTGTAAAATCATTATTACCAAGAATTACTGAAGATGTAGCTAAGGCCGGCGTAGTTACTGAGGAGCAAGTCATTGCTCAGGCACAATACCTTGACTTAGTTTACACTCAGTCGGGTACGTTACACGAGAAAATTCCGGATCTTCCAAAGTCAAACCAAATCGCTGCTGCTCCTTCGGGATCTCATGCCGCTGATGGTATGATCGGTATCGTGACTACGAAGAGTAAGAAGAAGTCTTCCAAGACCTCCAATACTCCAATTATCACTTTGCCTGATTCTCCGACAGGAGAGTCTTCTCCTCCTGAACTTACCGCCGACATTCACGCTGTAGAGTCATCTACGGCCAAATCCAAAAACGGTGGAAAGAAGAAAGGAAAGAAGAAGGCTAAAGCAGACAAGGCTCCAAAGGAGAAAACGGAAAAGTCGGAAACTAATGACGAAAAGCGCAAACCTCGTTATCCTTGTCTCATTTGTGAAGAAGATCATTTTACGAGAGACTGCCCTCATCGGGCCGAGGTAGTGAAAATAGTTAAAGGTTCTCCGACTCCTGCTGTGTTAAAGAATCCATTCCCCGAGCAGGAAAATAAGATGATAGGTTCTTCTTCGAATGCCAGTGAAGAACCCATTTTGATGATGTCTCATGTCAGGATTGCGACTCGATCGCAAGATTATGGTAGTAAGGCTCCTGTTGATGGTAAAGAAGCAGAATCTTCTAACTCTAACCCATCAACCTCAGCTCCTGGTTCCGATCCACTACAGATCGAAAAACCTAACCCAGACTTAGTGATTAAGCCGCCCGCCAAGGGTGTACTTCGAAGGTCTGCTTTCAATCCACATGCGAGAGCAGCCCAGAATTACAACATTGTTGAAGATTTAGCTGTTTCACCTTCAGCAATGTCGGCACTCGAAGTGCTGCAATCATGTCCAGCGCAACGAAAATTGCTTTTGTCGGCTATTGGAGCTGTCGATGTTCAGGACCCGAACCTAATGATCTTTGATCTAGAAAGTAGTACACCGCGTCTCCCCCATCAAATGGCTTTCCAAATTCCAGTGATAGTCAAAAACAGGCCTATTCATCGGACTGTGATTGATGAGGGAGCTTCTACGTGTATTATGTCGATTCAATGTTGGAGATCGCTTGGTTCTCCTTCGTTGAACCAATCCCCCACCATCCTTAAGGCCTTTGATGGCCGTGGGTTCCGTCCGTTTGGTATTCTACAAGAATTGCCTATAGGGGTCGAAGGTAAAACCGTTAGTCTGGATGTGGAAGTGGTTGATGCCCCTCTAGACTACAACCTTCTTTTGGGTCGAAGTTGGTCATATGCTATGACAGCGGTCGTTTCATCGGTCTTCAGAGTCATTAAGTTTCCACATAACGGTAAGATCGTGACTATTGATCAGCTGACATACTTTTCATCCGACCCAACCTCTTTAGAAACTATCCAGCATGTTGGTAAAACGACAATCCCTTATAGGGACATTGGTGTAGGTTTAGTTAAGGATTCCGGTTTACTGGGAACTTTTCCTCTCCCTCCACTCAATGCAGACCCTTCGTTCGCAACAATTCATATGATCACGTCAGAAAACATTATTTATGATGATCCTTGGTATGTTCCCTCTGACTCTGAGCTAGACTCACTCGGTGATGTTATGCCGTTGAGTCCGTATGAGATTGCTTATGAAGCTCTTATGTCTTTTACCGACTTTCATTCAACCGACCAAATGAATGTGGTCAGTGAAGAGTCACTTTTCACCTCACCCTTAGAACGGATAACGTTTCCCGAAGAAGTGTCATCTGACGAACAACTTCGCGAAATCCTAAGTGTAGATGATCTACCATGGGACGATCTCCATCACAGATCTTCGTTTTTACCTAAGGATGATGCCTTTGAAAATGATTTTTCATCTATCTTTACCGCTGAATATGTCAAAGACGCTCAGGATCCAACGAAACATTCTGATTCAGAGCTGAATTTAGGGAATATTTCTCGTACTATTCCCATTGATATTTCAGTGAAGCCCGGAATCAAGGAGAACATTCATATAGGTGCCGCATGTACTGACGAAGAAATTGAAACTTACAAGGCCCTATTCCAAGAATTCCGCGACGTGTTTGCCTGGTCCTACGAAGAAATGCCAGGAATCGATCCTGCCATTGTTGTTCATGAAATCAAAACCTACCCGGATGCTAAACCCATTCGGCAACGGTTGCGTCAGATTCACCCTCGAAAAGCAGCTGCAATCAAAGCCGAAGTCGAAAAGCTGTTGAAAGCAGGTTTCATTTATCCGATCCCGTTAACGGATTGGGTATCGAATATTGTTCCCGTCAATAAAAAACAAGGAACAATAAGAATCTGTATCGATTATAGGGATATCAATCGAGCTTGTCCAAAAGACAACTATCCTACGCCTTATATCGATCAAATTATTGATGATTGTGCCGGAAGTGAGATGTTTTCCTTCATGGATGGTTTCTCGGGTATAATCAAATCAATATTCTACCTGCCGATCAACCAAAAACGGCATTCATTTGTCCATGGGGGACATTTGCTTATTGCAAATTACCTTTTGGCCTTAAGAATGCCGGTGCTACTTTTCAACGGGCCATGTCTTATGCATTTCATGACATCAAGCACATTGTGCAACCCTATCTCGATGATTTGCCTGCTCATTCTTTACACCGAGCTGATCACCTTGTCCATTTACGAGCAATCTTTATGAGGTGTAGGCATTATCGAATTCGGTTGAATCCCCACAAGTGTGTTTTCTGTATAGAAACAGGTCGATTGCTGGGATTTGTTGTTTCCAAAACCGGCATTCGCGTCGATCCCTCGAAAGTCGAGGCTATCATCCAATTGCCTCCTCCTTCGAGTTTGCGCCAACTCCAAAGTTTGCAAGGGAAAGCAAACTTTTTACGCCGATTCATCCCTAACTACGCCGAGGTCACTAAAGGTTTTACACGGTTGTTGAAACAGAACGTACAATTCTTTTGGGACGAGATTGCTCAACAATCTTTTGATGCACTGAAACACGCGTTGACCCATGCACCGTTATTGCATCCTCCCAACTACAACCAGGACTACTTCTTATACCTCGCAGCTTCGCATTCCACCATTGGAATGGTGTTAGTTCAAGAAGATGAATTCAAGGCAGAGCATGTGATATATTACCTTAGCAGAACCTTAAATCCAACTGAGTTAAAATATTCGCATGTGGAGAAATTGGCCCTGGCAGCCGTTCAAGCTGTCCAGCGTTTTCGTCACTACATTCTTCTCCGCAAAACTACTGTTATTTCGGATTGCAACCCTATGATTTATATCTTGACAAAACAACTGCTAGGGGGCAAGTACTCTAAATGGATCGTCATCCTGCAAGAGTTCGACTTGGAGTTTGAGAAGTCCAAGTCTAAGAAATCTTTAGTCTTCGCGGAATTGATGTGTGATTTCCCGAGTGCTGACACAGAGACTGTGGCAGAGGAGTCCATTGCGGACGAATCTTTGTTTCTTATTAGCACTGTAGATCCGTGGTATGGGGATATAATCATCTATCTCCAAACCCAAACCTTTCGGCCTGAAGCTTCCAAGGAAAACCGTCGAAAAATTCGGTTTCAATCCCAGCAATACAGAATTATTGGAGATACACTTTATCGCCTGGGGGCAGACTTAGTTTTTCGACGTTGTTTAACTCACGATGAGGCTGAGAGAGTTTTGAATGATTGTCACTCTGGAGCATGTGGCGGTCATATGTCTGGGTATGCCACAGCTCAGAAGGTGTTGCGCGCTGGCTATTTCTGGCCGTCTATGTTTAAAGATTGTATCCTTGCCGTCAGAAAATGCCACAACTGTCAAGTGTTTGATCGCAAGATGCGCGCTCCACCTGCTCCTCTCCACCCTATAATTGCCGCTGGTCCATTCGCCAAATGGGGCATTGACTTTATTACTTGTAACCCTCACTCGGCCGGGGGGCATGCGTATATCATCCTTGCGGTTGATTATTTTACTAAGTGGGCCGAGGCGATGCCTACATTCGACGCAAGCGGCAAGACAGCTGCACTTTTCGTATTCAATCATATCATAACTAGGTTTGGTGTCCCACAAGCAATCATTACGGACCATGGAAGCCATTTTCGAAATGTCATGATGACTGAACTTACAAGCCAGCTTGGTTTGCGCCACGATAGCTCTACACCTTATTATCCGCAAGCCAACGGTTTGGTTGAGTCAATCAACAAAGTTCTAGTCGTCATGATTCGACGGATCATTGGTATCCATCGAACGAATTGGCATAACATGTTATTTTCGGCACTATGGGCATATCGAACTTCAGTGAAAAATTCAACAGGTTTCACCCCTTTTCAGCTAGTTTATGGCTTAGAAGCTGTGTTACCTATTGAGTGCGAAATCCCATCACTTCAAATGGCTGTCGAATTACTTCCAGCTACTTCCGAAGAGGAGAAACGGTTGTTATACTTAGCTAAATTAGATGAGACTCGACGTGACGCTACTTTAGCTATCGAGACTCACGCGAAACGAATGAAAGCTCAGTACGATAAAAATGTAACCCCTCGAAGTTTTTCGGAAGGAGACCTAGTACTATTATATGATCAAGCGAACGATAAGCTAGGTGCTGGAAAATTCGTTCCCATGTGGCATGGGCCCTACATTGTAAAGCGAAAGCTAGCAAAAGGGGCTTATGAGTTAGTTGATTTTGATGGGGACTCTTTGGGCAAACCCAGAAATGGACTTTACCTAAAGAGGTATTATGCTTAAAATGATGGATGGAGAAATTTTTAGATAGGTTAGATTTCCTTTCTAGCTAGCAAGTGTGTTAGTTTAGTCAGTGTGCTTAGCTTAGCAAGTGTGGTTTTTCGTCATTATTTTGGCTCATCTTGGTTTTACTCTTGATATTGTAGATGTCGACGCCTCTCCAAACATACATTGGATTTGCTGATGGTGCTTGTCGTAGTACACGGAATATCTCTTCCGCAGCTTGGGTTATCTATTCGCCCTCTGACGAGTTAGTTTCTATGCATGGGGTAAGCCTCGGTCAAACAACGAATAACATTGCAGAATACAGTGCAGTGGTTGAATTATTATCCGAATCTATTTCATTTGGAATTCGACGTTTGATAGTGAGGTTAGATTCTGAACTTGTTGTATTACAGCTTAATAGAGTTTATGCCATTAGAAATCCTGTGTTATTAAGGTTGTTTTTGAGAGTGCGTCTCTTGGAACGTGAATTTGATTACATTGAATATCAACATATTCCAAGGTCTTTGAATACATTAGCAGATGCAATTGCTTCTCAAGTGTTGGACAGACATTTATAATAATCATGCAAGTAAATTTAAAAGACATTTCATCATACATGTTAAACAAGATAAGCCGATAATAGTGATATATAGATATAGATAGAAGTGTGTCCAAAAATATATACATCGTCTTCGATCATAGGTTTAACACACCTTATGATCGGCAAAATGATAGTGCAAAAAGTCAAAAATGTCACATGTGACTACAAAAGTGACTAGTCAATCACTGGTGGTGCTCTCTGTACGACACCACTGCGCGGGCTATCTTGCGCAGAAATCTCCTAAACGGTCCAGGGACTGCGACCACGAAGCGCTGAAGCCTCATTGGAATATCATCCATAGTAGTCTCAGGTATATCTGCCGTGAGACGCTCTAGATCATGCTCCAAATCGGCTAGTACTTCTGCTGTCGCATCCTGTAAGGCCGGTGCCGGTGCAGCTGGATGTCGTCTGTCGTAAGGCCGGAGATTGGCTGGACGCTGTGGTCCAACATCTGCATTTTTAAAATTTTACTGTTACTTTGAGACGATATATATGAAAAATAAAAAATACATAATTAGAAAACTTGTGAAAATGAAAGTACCTCTGTCATCCCATTGTTCTCCCTGTGGAAGAACCATGTCCGGATCACCTCTGAAATCCATTCCGGCATATGGAAAGTCTTGTATCACAAAAAGCTGGCCCTCTAGCCAGTCGAAGTAACTGTCTGAGAATCGAACCACTGCAGCACCCTCGTCAGGATGCCGGGCCATCACCGCAACCCATCGAACAAGCTTTGGCTCCCGAGGACCCAAGTCATCAACAGTGAGTTGCTGAGGGATCAGCATAGGAACTCTCTCCAAGGCAAAGCTCACGACTAGAGGCCCATATCCAAAAGTCTTTAGTCGTCCGTTCTTTGCCTTGGTTAGTTGGCTCTTCATATGAGCCGACACAGCTTCGCACCAGTTGAAGATGGTGCCTTGGTAACAGTCAACTGCCATCCGCATTTGGGATCCGGAGGCAATGTGCAAGGCGGCCGCGCCACAAATCCTAGTCACCGTAAATGCAATAACTCTAAGTTCCGCCAGAGCGATGTGCTTTATCTCCACGCCTTTTTTATGGCGAGTCCCTGGTCTGCACCACTCCTCGCGGAGATCATCAAGGGATTGGCCACCCGGCCTGGTCCCCGCAAGGTTGAGTTGCTCACCTCTGTTTGGCAAGCCAGTGAGAAAGTATACATCCGAGGGCTCTATCTCAAGCTGGTGCCCTCCAATGTAAAAGCATTGATCTTGAACGTTCCATCGCTCAACTAGCCATTCCAAAAATCTTACCTGGCCCCTCATGCCCGGTATGGTCCAATATTTGTACAATCCACATGTTCTTAAGGCATCCAGAGAGGGTTGGTGGTTAATCGCAGCTTCATCGTCTTCTACGTGCTCTCTCTCTCTCCAGTCTAACATGTTTTGGACCCTGCACATCAAAAGAGTCAATTAGAAATTAATTTGAGAAAATTTGGTGGTTTTTTGAGAGAGTTAGGGTTTTGAAATGCGCCCTTTGCGGAAGACGCACCCCGGCTTTTTAGCACAGGGCGTCCGGACGCAGCTCGCCTGAAGGCGGACTGCGTCCCCAGACCTTTTTCCCGTGTGAGAAAAAGTCGGGGGACGCGGCTCACCCGAAGGGCACCTGCGTCCGCCGAGGGGCGCATTTTGAACCCAAAACCCCCCCAAAAAATGAAACAGAGACCAAAAACAAAAAACTAAACGGATAAAAATGAAGAGTGGGATGTGTAAAATACCTCGGTGAAGCGGCGTTCGATTCCGACGGTCAGATTTTCCGCAGCAACCACGGGAAGTTTCTTGTCAAAAGCTCCTTTTTCAACCTCAACAGTGAAACGGTAAAAATGACATGGTAAAAGGTCTTTTTATAGGTTTTTTGGATGAATTAGTTCATTTTTTACCATGAAAAGATGTTTTCAAATGTATTTTTGCCTATTTTAAACAGGTATGAGTAATGTGTTGCTTTTGTGCAGGACGAAGGGATTTCAAGGGAAATTGTAATTTTTCACAAACAAAATTTCAGAGTCATCTTTTAAGCCCTTTTCTGACTCCTAAAACATGAAAAGATCGCCGAGTGTTTCTTTTTCACTCGTTAAAACGGAATTAAAAGACGGTCCCCTTTTAGCTCTTTTTTTGCGCAAAATCAGGAAAAGATTGCCGGGTTTTTGTCGTTTCAAACTCGATAAGGAACTAAAACGACGTGTCTTTGATCGCTTTTTACTTTTCAGGTCAACGATACTATTATGAAAGTACTCCTTGGTCGCAAGATCAAGCGGTTCCCCCAGGTATTATTTTATACTTTTTCGGGCTTGAGGGACACAAATATACGAAAAAGTTCAACGTGGAGTTTCCTTAAGTTTTTCAGACTCTCTAAAATTGAAAAACGCCGAGTTTCTCCTATACTGGGCTCGTTAAACTTTTACAGTAAAGGACCTGTTCAATTACAAACAGGAACGAACCACTCCTTCCTAGGGTTCGCATTTAAACTAGGTTGGACTCGTCCGAAGGATGAGCTTATAATCAAGCATATGTTATCCTCCTCAAGCTTGTTAAAAATAAAGAGGTACTTGCCAGAAATGGTGGGGGAAAAAAGAGAAGAATGAACCTATTTGTCACCTTTTGCCTCAGAAGAAACTTTATTACCGCTCTTGAACACGACACTTTTCATTCACCTGGGTTGGGAAATCTTTTACCTCACAGTTGACTAAATCACTTTGAAAATCTTTAACCGGGTTCAGGGATCAACTTTGAGTTATTCGTCACCAAACCATCTGTTGTGTCGTTATGTGTTCAAGAGGTCTGCAAAGCAAAACTTTCATCTGCAAAATACTTGTCATCCATTGACCATCCCTGAGTCAGTCCTTACAGCAACATTTCTTCAACTTGAACAATGATTTCGTGTTGCGGGCTTGCCTGCAACGGGTCGCTTTCTATCGACATCGACACATTATCTAGAAAGATGACTTAGGAATCGACAGTACCTTGAAGTCTGCATGCATCAATGGCAGGTTTCTCGCCTTTGACGTCAGTTTACATCATTGACTTTCGATCAGAGGATTCCGTGAAGTGTTCGACATCAAAACATCTATTCACATTTCACGGGTTGTGCTTGGTACTTTGAGAACCATTGACATTACTGGTGGTTTCTCTCACACTTGTTAACAGTTTACATCATTGACTGGTAATCAAGTGGTTTCTACCATGTTCGACATCGAATCATTTAATCACATGACTAGAATCGTACCAATTCGGGAAGTAGAAATGAAGACCCTGGATCTAGTTTCTACCATCCAGGCTGCGAGGAGTTTTGTATTCATTGTCTATGTAGACTTATCATAAACAGATGGCTGCGTCCATACTGTGTCTACAAAAGTCTATAAAAATAATGTACTGCAAGATCATTCCTGTATCAGGATAGTTAGTCCATTAGTTAAAGTTTTGAATCTGAGTATGGGAATGCCTACCTCAGTGATGATATAATCTTATCCATGTATTTTGTGTTGAAAATTGCAGGTTCCAACCAGGCCATCCACAAGGCAATCCTTGAAATGATAAAGCGCTTCACCCTTCCTAGAATTACAAAACCCTATTCTATTCCAGGCTTCGCACTTTAGGGGGCAATCTGTTACACTAAAAAATGTCACCTTGACTACTTACAGTTAGTATGGCTCAAATCAACAAGTCATGCTACCCTCTTAGGCAAGTCTCATGCCTCTGTTATCCATCTCAAACTCAAAGAAGAGAGAAAGTCTTGTAAAAATCATGTTTATCTCTGGGGTCGCAGGTTCTCTCTAGCCTTACCTGCGGGGACGCTGACCATGTTCACAAAATCTGCGTCCATAGACGCTCTGTATGTTAAAGGACAGGTGCGTCCCTCTGTAAAAGGCAAAATGCGCGAGTTTTATCTTGAAAAAGTTACTTGTGGTTACTTCTAGAACATTCTAGAGGTCGGTTTGATGAAATGGATGCGCCTCCAGTTGGTTCATGTATCTCTATTAAGGGGGAACTTATCCCATCAATAAGGGAGCTATCCCACCCATAGAGGGGGATGATCCCATTGATAGTGGACCTGAATAACCTCTTTACAGCACTATAAATGAAGGCATTGAGCCAGAAGGAGAGGAGGTTGGAGCTATACATTTTCTTTGGGTAAATGCTGCAGGATTTAGGTCTTCCATTAGAGCCTTTGTGAGGAGAGATTGTCTTCACTTGATTCTACTTGGGAGAGGGTGAGCTTTGTCGAAGTAGAGGAAAACCCTTGATGGACCCTGGGAGGAACTTGCACAACACCAAGGCCAGGTTGTAAGAGTTTCTTTGTTTCGTTATTAATACAAACTGGTTTATTTTTCTCAATAGCTTGTGTTAATGAGTTATTTCATGTGTTCCTTGGTCTGCATGTTGAATATATGTTTTATTATATGAAATGCAAGTGCTTGGTAATTGTTTGATTGTTTGTGGTTGCAGGAATTGACTTGAAGGAGGAGCTCATCCGGATCGTCAAGAACGGACTTCAACAACAGCGTTTTGGAATAAGGTAAGCCTAAACACTTGTAGTTTTCATGTTGTAAAAGGTGTATTTAGAGAAAGATCACTCCATTTTGTCTTGTTTGTCATTAGAATGTCTTAGACTTCTAGGAAGGTCAGTCGTGTCCGCACCCTTGACAGATTCCGTGTGACAATGTTTGATGGTTTGGGTCATGCAAGTGTGTGTTCATATGATCACCTATGCATCTTTCGACTGTTCACACACTTAGTCATTTATGTTGAAGTACTGATGACCAGATTCCTCACTGACAGCCGGACCATCGCCTGCTTTTGACTTGATCGACTGTCAACCAGAATAGCACAGAAGCACCAAGCTAGTTCTTTCAAGTAGTGTTGCCTGCAAGCAACTCAAGCAGCACTCATGTTGGCCACCCGGATAGTCAACCGGTTGTTCATCTCAAAAATTATGAAGTGCTCATTCGCAGGCCTCCTACTGCCCATTAGTCAGCTCAGCTCAGAAATTGCGCATAGATGATCAGTAGGCCGGCCTCCCGTCCTTAGTGCAATTTTCCTAGCCAATAGCTCCCAGCAGCAGACTGCCTGTTCCCTCCAAGAATTATGCAGTTTATGCTGCCAGTGATTGAGCAGCCAACTAGAAGTTCCCTCTGGGAATTATGAAGTTCTGGCTACCAGTGACCCCAGCAGCCAACTGGAATTTCCCTCTGGGAATTGCGCAGTTCTGGCTACCAGTGACCCCAACAGCCAACTGGCAGTTCCCTCTAGGAATTGTGCAGTTCTGACTGCCAATCTCCTGGGCAGTACCCCAGAAAAACTGCACAATCCCTGCCTATTGACCCTTCATGCAGCCTGGCCCATTCCTCTAGAAAATTGCACAAATCTGGCTGTCCAACCCCTGCTAATTTTTTGTTTCGGAAAATGTGTAAAGCATGCCTGCCTTGCCCTCCTGCAGCCCAGACTGTCTCTCCCAAAATTTGCACAATTTTGCCTCCTAGTCAATCTAGACCTTGCTTATAGTCATTGTCGACTCAGATTGTCTATCTCCATCTCTCAGTGACTCTTGCACAGTTTTCATCAGTAGTTTCCCGGAGCCATCATCCTGCATCATAACCTTGCTACCTCTCCTGGTTACTTGCATCTGAATGATCATGTGTCATGGTAGACTAGGAGTTTTTGGATTTGATGTCATATCATCATGAGTGATTGCATGTACAAG
Organism: Pinus tabuliformis; assembly: GCA_031772625.1. Classification (NCBI taxonomy): domain Eukaryota; kingdom Viridiplantae; phylum Streptophyta; class Pinopsida; order Pinales; family Pinaceae; genus Pinus; species Pinus tabuliformis. The sequence goes on from CM062816.1 coordinate 1,951,537,027, forward strand.
TACACCAACAAACATGTCAAGATGACAAAGGGGATGAATGAAGGGAGCACATGCAGATGGACAGGTTCACCAATGGATGAATGAACGAAGCATGCAAAGCAGATGAACATGGCCAACATGAACCTCCGCAAACAAGTGAGCCTGTCAGCCTTCCAGCATGAAAGTAAGGAACAACATGTTAAAGCTTCATCAAGTGAACCAAGGACCATTGAAGACTCTGCACACTTCGCCATGTGGAGGTGAAGCTATGATACACGATGAAGACATCCATCACTCAGCAACACTGTAGCTCGACATGCACTCCAGTAGCAGCACAAATGTAAAATTATTGTCATGTCAAGTCATGAGTCATCTTCCCCACATCTCCACTATGGGCTTGTTGTCAATCAATGTGATGTAACGTGGAAGTCCAAGAGACCCACTTGTTGAACATAGAGTCATGTAAGTCGAAAAGTCATGGAAGTCAAACGTTCATGAGCGTAGTCGAACAGCCACAAGGGTTAGTTTCACCCTTGGCTATAAATACCCCCTCATTTGTACATGAAAGGACTATTCACCTCAACTCCTCCCACATAGCCAAGAGAGTCTATAATGTTTTCTTTGAGGAGTAAGTAGTGGCTCCAATGCCTCGCTGGCGGGGTTAGTGATGTATGGTGTAATGATGTGCCTTGGAACTTTCGCTTAATTCAGAAGATTGTTAATAGGCTAGCACTGTCACACATGTATTGTATTTGTTGTAAGACTGATTTTTAACACTTGTAATGCATGTTTCTTTAACCATGTGTTCTACATCTAAATTTATTCATTTGTTGTAATGCACAATCTATTAATGGAAATGTGTTGTACATGTTGTTAATGTTGTCCTGTCCATGTCAACTGCTCTGTCGAACATCAGATAGACCTTTCACATGAACCTTGCTATAAGAATAGTTGCACTCGTCTCGGACTGATCTGTGAGTGTTGTACATGTTATATTACCTTGTATGTTGTGACTACCGCATCCGAGTGGACTACTCCACCGGAAGTTGTGTATGTCCTTTGTGTTGTGTGTTCCTAGCCGAGTTGGGACTGATCCCTTTCAACCTTGAAATCACCTTCACCTTTTTCCCCTCACAGTGAAATAACCATTGACACAAGTACACTTACACTCACCAGGCACGCGAACCTCACTTCTCAAAGACAAAGCGAACCACTCTCCTGTGCTAACAAGCAAGATTTGAGGAAAATCTTTAAGACAATGGCAATCGGGCCATCATATCGAATGGGACTCCCACACCAAACGGTGTGAGGCCTAGTTGGGACTTCATACCGGGGTGATCCCCTAAATGTTGGCGGGTCCAGCACCCCATCAACACAGACCCACTCGCTTTCTTCAGGATGCTTTCCATTATCCTCGCCAGTCGTCATTCCACTACACAGCACAATATTCATATTAGGATCCTCTTCACGGGGTTCAGCCCTCATCATCTGCAGGTTCTGGGTAGGCTGCTGAGGTTGCGACCCTTTTTCCCATATACAGGGCAGTCTTATCGTGTGGTCAAACTAAGTAGAGTATCGGCATGATAGGTGCATCGGGTTCATACACTCCCATGCGTAGTGTCCTGGCCCTCCAAAATTGTAGCAAATAACTTGACCCCAACCTCTCGCAAGTCCTCCTCCACCTTAGCCTTGTCCACGCCCCTGATATCCTCCTTGTGCTCCCCCAGTGCATTGATCCATAGGCCAAGTCTCTGTCTGCATCTGATACGCAAGCGTTCTCTCCATCATTAACTCATAGATATGATAGTTGCACTCATCATGACCCATTGATTTGCATAAGTTGCAAAAGAGTTGTTGCAATGTCTGTACAAATTTCTGCAGCAAGTGATAATTATTTGTCACATGTTTCCTAGCTACCTGACATATAGCGCACCACAACACAGGCCCAGTACTTGGCCCAGCTTGAGCATCTGGCCTTAGAGGCATTGGCCCTCCTCCTGCAACATAATTCGAGAACATAGGGCAATGATATTTATCATGCCCCTAACTTTTACAATTCAGGCACCAAACTTATTCGCACACTTCTGGCCAAGCTGCTCTATCTTTCTTCAAACTTTGGAACTCTAGGCAAAGATTCTGCAACTCCGCATGAATCTGTTGAACCCCCAAAGTAGCATCTTGAATCGGTGTTTCATGCAATCTAATCACAATCTCCAGGGCTTCTGCCTGGGACCCAATCTTTTGTTGTGATAAAGAAACCCTTAGGTGAGGCAAGAGCGAAGCTACAAACCATTCGTGGTGTTGTCCATCTATAAGATTCATGTTAGCTTCACGAATCTTGCATTTCAATCTCTGATCCAACTCCCAAAGTGTCTCACTTGGCTTCATCATGATTTCCTTGAATCCAATGATCGACTGCATTTTAGACTTGGGCCTACTGAATCCCTTATTCAACGCAGTTTGGATGTCTACCAACGTAGCCGTCGGGTTATCAGTACAATACTTAATGTACCACGTTAGTGCGTGATCCTGTAAATTAGTAACCAATGTTTCTTTCCTCATCTGATCATCTGTAATGTTCTGGGTTGTCCATACAGCCTTCACAACGAAACAAAACTGGTTTGAGTCCTCATTGCCCAAGCCCTTGAAAATAGGGAATTTTACTGCATTTTCCATATTGAACGGTGGCAGAGGTGGTGGTGTGAGCAAAGGTGTATGCTATGGAGATGAAGATGGAGGTGGTGTGGGCTGATGGGGTATTCGTGGGAACCCTTGCGTTATTAATTGGACAATTCTCTGCGGAGAAGCTTGTGCTGCTCCTTCGTTGTCACTCAAAGGAGGCTCAAACAGTAGGCTATATTCAGGGCTTGTTATCCCTCTATCCCTGAATAAATTTCCACTTCACTAGCTCCAAACATCAAGGTAATTGCATAACCCGCTTTCCACACGAGCATTTTAATCCAAGTATTCAAAGATCTCAAATACTTACCTCGCAGTCCCTTGAAGAAATGTCACTCTGCTTCGCTGTAGCTGACCAAGGTGTCGATCACGAACTCTGTCACAAATCCTCTGATGACACGATCAAGCCAGTGATTAACAACGCGCGCGATCTTATCTTGAGAGGCTTCCAATATCCGCAGTAACTCTGGGGTCCACACTATTGGACCGTCAAGCCTCCACCTTCCCTGGTCATCTGCTAATTTAGCAATCCACCCGTATAGATTGATCGGGAAGGAATGGAAGAAAATTTTGTGTATCTATGTGTATAGATACCTGTCTAGCCATTAGTCTTTCGTCAATCATGGATTTATGTTTTCTTGCACCGCGAATTCATGAATATTTCTATCAAACCACTCCTCAATTTCTTTCTTTGTTGAATTCCAGTGATGCCACATTACACATCTCTTTATGCAAATCCTGGTAACGGGACCATTTTTTGGCTTAGTGGGTCTTGACCCAAGTTCAGAGTTAAGTTTTCCAAACAAATTCCTACATTGCTGGCCCTTTCGGCATCAACCCATGAGCGCAGACTGAATTCTCACCCGAAGCAGTATGAGCGGATGCTGGAACCAAGTTTCCGCACCCAGAGATTAGTGTAATGTCGTTTTGTGCCCTAAACCTGCCTTTATGCAGATTGATAAGCCTCCAAGGCTTATCTATAACCTCCCTCAACCAACCTCTAGACCTTCACGAAGGTCTACAACTATCTTTTGCGGACCCTAAATAGGTGAATCAACCACTTACGTGCCTCTGTAATTATCCTTAGTTTTGTATTTACCTAGATCGACTTCATTGTTTGATAACCTTAACATGCAATAAGATATTCTTTGCATAAATACTTATTATTACTTGCATTCATATGACAGTGTAAATCATGTAAAATCGCGCATCAGTACAGTATTAATTCATAAACCCATCATTCACCATAATCTAATGCGCATTAGTTCATAACAGAAATAGATAGACAAAACACATATATTTCCATAATAATCTCTTTATTAATGCTTCTGTTCTTCCTACAAACTCAAGACTTCCCTGCGCACTCAGCTACGGACTCTACTCTAGGCCTCTGCGCACACAACTGCAGAGCCTCTCTTCTACTCTAAGACTTCTTCGTTTTTACTTCTAATGATCCATTACATCTTCATTGATATCTACTCTTCTCTATTATGCCTTAGACTCTCTAAGACTCTCCTTTTTATACAATCCCATGGTCCGCGGACCATGGGTAGGTCTATACAAGCCGACACAACTTGCATAACAGAAGCGTAAAACCCTTTATGACACTTTACCATCTACGCACTCTCCGACCACATTTTATGGAGACTTTACACTTTTTACAATAAAACTTGGGCTTTTGCCCCAAAAATGGCCCTAGGGGACCCTGTCCCAAAATTGGCTATCCTCTAGCAAGTCCCATGTGACCAGCATTATCGAGAGCAGCAACCACGAATAGTGAAAAGTCTTATAATCATTCTGCACCTCTCTGCAGTTCGCGAGGAACTCGCTACACAGGTAGTGCGCCTATTTGAACTGTACGCCCTCCGCGCACTGATCTGCCAAAGAAACTACTGGTGTCGGCACTTCGTCCGCGCAACAATTTCTCATCGCCTTTCCATCCAAAATTTGCATGGCAAGCTTGACCATGGGGTCAGTAATGCTAGTAAATGAATACCCGCACGACTTTTTGAAAAGCTTAAACTCTCCTTCATCTTCTTAGCAAGGTCACGCTCGCTCGTCTTTTCGCCAAATTCCTTAGTCGAATTCAATCCTTAGTGCAATAATAATGTGATCATGTGGATCAACACGTCGGTTATCGGGATCAAATCATTTAACCACAGGCACCCGTCATGTAATAGGCATAATAGATGCTTGATGAAAATTAGGTTTATGTTTGACTGATGGTAGTGCAACACCCATAACAAGTTCAGCAGCCCTGACTTGTTGACTCCGTGAATCCATTCCATCGGCTCCAGTGTGGTAACACCAGATTCTTTATAGAAAACCCTCTGCATGAAGGTGTCGGTAGTGTTGTACCTGTTTCCTGTAGGCAGTCCTTGGCTACAAAAACTACGCCAGGAAACCAACTCAACTAGGCTTTAGGTTCAAGCTAGCCCTTGAACTAGAGCGGTCTCCCTTAGTTGTTACGAGGCTTTATTTAACACTGTTCACCTGTCACTGAACAGCAGCCTTTGAAGAACAATGGCCAGATTTATGGTTTTAATGGGGATGGTTGGCGATAAATGATAATCCCTAATCATGATTAAAGGCCTCGCTCACAGGGTCCCTTCTGAATGTGTCAGCTTCCTACCTAACAGAATGACTTAGCTTTTTCAAGAATTATGATAGAAGAATGTAAGGGGATTCCTAACAATTGAGAAGTCATATTGACTACTTAACAACTAGGGAAATTTAGATGTGTGTAGAATTTTTCTACAGTCCAAAAAAACATATTCAAAGGTAACAAAAGGCCAAAGTGAAACTGATTCCAAGAGGAGCTATTTCAGACAAATAGTCTAATAAGCTAATCTCTTTTAATGGCTATCAGAAAACATAAAGCAAAAACCAGTCAAAGAGGAGTTATCTTGGACAAACAGTCCAATAAGCTAATCTCTTTCTAAAGGTTATGATTTTGCAGGGAATTACAGAGAGATTAAGACTTAATCTACCTTACCCAGACCTTCCTACAATTGCTTTGAACATATGTAGAAACAAGTTATGAAAACACTAGAAAGACATACGAGAAACACAAAATTCTGTCATAACTGGAGCCAGAAGGCTTTCATTAGAATTCTACAAGAGAAGCTATTACATAGTTTAAGAGCCTTGGCATCAAAATCCAACCCATATTACTTCAATTGATGAAGTATTTATACAATTTCCTCACAAAATATCTTGATAAAAATATCAAGAGCTATTACAAATATCTGAAAATTGTATTACAAAAATACAACACAAATAAAGGTAAATAAAACTATTTTAAGACTTCTTGTACTATCCTTGAGGATTTCTGTTGATAAATAAGAGAAATTCGAATCTGATTGCAACTCATATTTGATGAGGTGGCCTCCAAGTCACTAACTGCCTTTGAGTTGTTTCCTCCTGAATTTCTGAAAATAGGGTCCTGTAATACCTTTATTTATTCAAAAATATAACATCTGTTATAAAATTGAGAAAGGTTTTTGTAAGTGATGATGTTGGAAACAAAAACATCTTTCGGTTTTTGAAAATTCATTTCCCCCTACTCGAAAACCGCATTTTAAAATACTGACTAAAAACAGGAAAATCCATGAAAACATTCCCGCAAAGAACCATCCGAATATCCCAAATCATAATCTCTGTTACAAAACTGAGAGAGGTTTTCTTATATTAGAATCTTAGGAACGAAAACCTCCTCCATTTTACCATAATTCATTTCTTATTATCCATAATATGCTCTTCAAAAAGGTGACTGAAACAGGAAATTTCTGGAAAATATGTCTTTGAAGATGCAGTTGTATCTCCCAAACCATAATAGATGTTAGAAAACTGAGAGAGGTTTTCGTACATGGGGAGGTTATAAACAAAAATACCTTTCATTTTTTGGAAATTAGTTCTCATATGTTTGTAAACCATGTTTGAATTTACTTTATTACATCATTTAATCATGTTTAAATGCATGATTAACTAAATCAACCAGCTAATAAAACTTAAATTTACATTTTGAGGGTGCATTTACTCTTGCAGACCCATTTACTATTTCTAAAATACTAAAACATATTATATCAACAAATTTAAATTATCAAAACTAATCATGTTACAATAGGTAGCAAGGTGGGGGAACCGCTCATGGTCCGCCAAATCCCAGTCTTCAAGCTTCAAATGCGTGACCCGCGCCAAGCGCAGACCTTCAAAGGTAATATTCTCTGGCAACAGGGGAGTGTTGAGGGAGAATTTTATTGCATCTAGTTCCTTCAGGACCTTCACCTTACCCTTTCACGGAGGGATATACTCATGACGAGACGACGTCAAATCCAAAAATCTCCTAGTCTAACATGATGCATTGTTTTCTATTTCGGTGTAGGTGACCGGAAGATGGACATGGCACTGAAATTGTGCAGAGCATAACTCAGGCCGGGATGCGAGGCTCCAGAGCACTATCAGGAAAAACAGCGCAGATCTCACTGGGAGGTAAATTTCCGCAATCTAGGACAGTAGTGATAGCTACGAGGTAAAATCCCAGATGAGAAGTAGAATTGCGCAGTTTCCAGGAGGAAGACTAGGCAGGGTGTCAGGGAAATGTTGGGCCAATCTGTGCAATTTTCAAGGGGAACACTGGGCAAGTCAGCCAACTGGGATTTGCACAGTTTCTCCTGGGAAGATAGAGTAGGCAACAGGAGGCACTGAAAGAAAAAAATTTGTGTAGTTTTCTAGGGGAGGACAGGATCAAGCTATAGGAGTTGCTGGTCAAAATTGTGCAATTTTGGGAGACAATCTGGGATAGGCAATGGGGGCTCCTAGACATAATTTCGCAATTTCTAGGTTGATTGCAAAGTGGGGCGGAATGGCAGGTGGCAGAAAAATCTGCACAATTTTCTGAGGGAGAATAAAGCAGGCCAACAGGGAAGCCTGCCTGTCAAATCTATGCAATTTCCCAGGACAATGAAGTGACAGGCAGCAGAGGCATGTCCCACATGTTTGCGCAATTTCTGTAGGCAATGCAAGGTAGTAAGGTTGGACAAGTTCTGCGCAGTTTTGGAGATCAGTGTAGCCCTAGGTCCCAACTCAATTCAATTTTTTTTTGGTTGACCAGAGGGAGGATTGATGGGTGATCATGTGAGAAGCACATACTAGATCGGGTTCTGAGACAACTTATGCACAATTCTGGGAAACACTCAGCTAGCTCATCTCTAGAATTGCGTAGTGTAGACTGCCCAGAGGACAGCCTCAAGATCTATGCAATTTTGGGCAACAATGCAAGGTCACTAAAATCAGGATCCGGTTGAAGGAGGGTCGTTCATTCGACAGATTTTCAGGAAAAATGACTAATTGTGAACGCAAGTAGACTTGTGCATATATGAAATTATGATCACACACTTAGCATGACTCAATGACAAGACACCTCAAACCAAGAAGACAATCATGTGCTCAATGAGATTGACTCAAAGGTTACAACGACAAGTGTGACACTTGAGATATGTCTTCAAACGACCGTGACGACACTTGCGTGACAGTGCATGCAACTTTCTGTGTGAATCTAACCAATGTCGACAAAGTGAAAACAACTTATGCACACAAGACAAACCTTCAAAATTTCCAAAAAAAAACTCTCAAGCATGACATAGCAATCAACATGCCAAAGATGACAGTTGGTCAAACAAGCGAAAAGGAAGCAAGACATAGAGAGGAACCACATGAAATGACTCTGTGCTTGCAAACATGCATTTTGTTGAAGGTAGAATGATATGACAATGATAAGTAGTCCTTCAAACTACACTAAGAGATGTACTTCAAAAGTATTTTTTACTTACCATACTTACCTTTGAGATGATATGCATCCGACGGAGTTTGCACGAGGTCTCGATCTCTTGTCATAAATTGGTTCCTTGGTTTTTCTCCTCAACTCCTTGAGAGTCATCTGACATGTCATATTTCCTTGTGGTCACTGAGAGATAGATCTACGCAGTTTCAACGGATAGTGACTACTTCTGGGATGATCTGCGCATTTTTCCAGAGCAAGGTTGGGCTACCTGCTCTGCGCAATTTTTGGGAGCAAGTCTACTAGCCTGCTCTACGTGGTTTTCAAGAGCAAGGTTGGCTGCCTACTCTGCTTAATTTCTAAGTGCAAGGTAGGTTGGGCAACTAGGACAACACTGCGCAGTTTGAGATGCAACACACTGTTGTGGGATGGGTCCTGGGAGGACACCTCTGTGCAGTTTCTGAGTGCAGTGTAGCATGAGCAACTAAGGGACAATACTGTGCATTTTGTAATGACATGACATTGTTGCAAGATGGGGTCCTGGGGGAACACCTCTACGCAGTTTTTGAATTCAGGGCAGCCGGAATGCTCTGCACATTTTTAGAGAACAGTGTTGGCTGGGGAGCTGAGGGACAACATTGTGCAGGTTTTGGAGACAGTGGGTTCCGACTGGGAAGGACACTGGAGGAAACCACTTCGCAGTTTTGGATGTTAAGGGAGGTTGGGGTGTCTGCGCATTCCACAGTTCTAACAGGCAAGGGAAAATCCTGAGGGTTGGAGAAGCAAAGAGTGTAGTTCTGAAAAGTTGGATGAGGCTAGGTTGCTTGGGAAACTGACTAAGTGTGAGATCAGTGAAACTGGTGTAAACAATGATAGGACTTGACTATGATCACACACGAACACTTAGTGATACAACATAGACCATCTAGAATGTATAAAACATAATTTGCTTGATGCAACAACCTTCGTGACAAGAGTGTGTGAAGTGAGTTTGAAACATGTCTCTATGATGAGAACAACCATACACACAAATATTCCCCTAACAGCATAACAACATCCCCTTTGCATGACAAACAATAATCCTTATGCCCAAATATGACACATACTACATGAGATGAGAATGTGAACAAATCTTAATATCAAGGAGGGGAGCTTGAGATCATCATCTTACCAATAAGTGACCAAGGAACGATCAATCACAAGATCCAAGGTAGGCTCTAAAATTTTGCATGCAATCCAATATTTTGGAGGGTGGTTGTAGTCGCTACAACATTGGTGACACACTAGTGGAACTCCAGCTCTCTGTATGGACCTTGTTTCATGAAAAGCGAGTCGAACCCTTTTGGAAGTATTGTCCAATTCTTTGATCGTCATGGCTTAAGCACTCGCTTGGGTGAAAGATATAGTCCCTACTATTCTCTTGATCAGTCAGCACACATTCCAAGCCAAGTCAACTAAGTTGTTTCGATTGCAATGAGAAGTATGTAGATGCACAGGTAATATAAATGTCAGAGTCTTAGTTTCCTCTCTGGTGTTTCTCCGCTGCCAACTGGCCTAGACAGTACCCCGGTGGAGTCACGCAGGAACAAAAGCATTGCTTCGCTACCAGTGAGCTTGGTCAATACCCTAGCGGAGTTACTTGCATCACCTCTCTGCGCAGGAAGCCTTTCTCTTCTTTCGCCTTGTTTATTTTTTCATTTTCACATTTTTGTTTTTCAAAGAACTATGCATAGGCACTTATTTATTTCAGAGGTGAAAGAGGTTGTCCCTTCAAAGAAGTATTTATGTATACTTCTGACGCACTTGTTAAGGTTTTCCCCCTCACCTTACTCTACTGGACTGAGATGACAAGGGTTAACCCAAAAGAACTAATTAGAGTAAGCGGTACTAATTAAAGTGCAAGCATTGTGTTTTCACCAAGACTCACTCTAAACAACATGGATTTTCCATCAGGGTATCATCAACTGAAGACAACAAGCTCTTCATAAAGAGAGAGGACAATAGATAACCAAATGTTGATAATTGTACAAGTCCTCTTATATTTTCTCATCTTGTCTCGAGAGCCAAACACGGTTTCATGTGAGTCTAACTTACGGCTACAAACAAGCAAAGAGCAGAAGTAAAGTGAAAGAAAAATAAGTAAGCAAAGAAAGCGAGCAAGCAAACCAAACCAAGTAAGCAGTCAAACACACCAAGTAAGCAAGTAAACAAACATGCAAACCGGAAATCAAACACTACTCCTATGCCTACACTAAACAGACGGGATTATGTGACATGAAATTTCCAATGAAGCCAATGTAGTCGCTCCTGACGTGCAACCACAAAGATACAAGCGATTAAAACAGATAACAAATAGTGTGCAACAGAAAATTAAAAAAGTTGAAAATCTTGCACACGAAAAGGAAGGTCTTGCCTATGGGCAGAAAAATGTGTCATGACCACCCAATACACATGCTTACCTTTTCGATGGATACTATTATTCAACAAACCTCATAAGTCTCTTGAGAGTGCGTGTTCATCTGCAATGAGCTTCTTAGCGAGTGCGAGGAAGGATGAAGCTTGTTGCCTACAACATTGCTTGCCAAGTAAGATTGTTCCTACCATTGAGCAATTGGATCGTGAAATTGATAATGGTTTTTTGGAAGGTATGGTGACCTGTGAAAAGATGGCTTTTTGATTGGAGAGACGAGATCACGATGGGAATCTTGTATAGAAAAATAAATCTGATCATTCTCATCAGTCATTCCAAGATAGTGAGGACCTACCATAACCATCAACGTAGGCTGAAGTGCCTCACATGCTTGATAGAAATCTGAGGATGAAGATGATAAATAGTGAAGATTAGAGAGCACAAAGTAACTGTCATTCAATGTATTGTTGGGAAATTGATAAGTTGCATGACATTCACCTAAGATGGGGAAATGATCAGATGGGTTTGTTAAAATATCATATTCCCAGTTTGAAATGAACAAAGAAAAATTCATTTGAATAATCTTTTGAATGCTTAATCAATGGAACCAATTTTTTCGTGAGCTAGACATGACAGACCACCCCCATCCAACTGGTGAAAAATTGCGCAAGCATCTGGTCATCACAGGAATGTAAAAGGGATGCTAGCATTGTGAATGCGTGAAACCATTTGAGCTGTGGTGAAATGAAAGGAACTTGATTCACATGATAGCTTGTGTGCTCATCATCACACAAGGGGATTGTTGGTGTGATGAGCGAGAATATTTGAAGTACAAGGTTCTCAAGGAAACTGAGGAGTTCATCATGAGATGGAAAATCTGATAAGTATGATCATGGGCAAAGACAGTATTTGAGATGATAAAATTCATAATTCCATGATTTCATGAGGGATAGACATTCCCACCTCAAGTTTGATGCAAGAGATGTGCATGAAGATGGATATGCTATGACAAATTTGTGAATTCAGCCATAAGTGAAATTTTGAAAATTTGAGAGATCGCATTCGGAATACCAAACATTTTTTACACATGAATTCACATCGAGAGCAACCATGTAGATAGACAGATTATGCGTGAGAAACTAAATCTGATTGGGTTCAGTAGGCTTACCAGAATCGTGAGGTCCTGACATAACAATCAATGATCGTTGAAGTGCCTCAACTCCCTAGCACGTCCTAGAACTTTCCAGAATTGTAGAATCACATTTTGAAGTTTGAACTAGATCATGCATGGCTTGAAGATGGTTGTTGTTGTTGATTTCAAAATTGCTCTTGGGATAGTAGCCATCTCTGTCACAACTTGCACTAGATTTTTCAACTTCAGCAAGCTAACTTGAAGAGTTGTCTTGGTGCAAGAGAAGAGATGATGGGGAATGGGAAGTACGCTTTGTGATTAAACTATTTTCAACTTCATCATGGACAACCTCACTGCCTTGTCTTAATTGAGGAGATAACTTATCGGATTAAGAAGTAAGATAACATGGAGTATCTCTAATGCATGTGGGTGCGTTGTGAATGGTAGGACACACAGGCGAGTGAGGTAAAGAGGAAGTTTCGATATGAACCTCTTCTTTGCCCAGAGAAAATTCTAGATCTGAGTTAGAGTATTCATGACAAAACAGAAGATCGCATGATGTGCTTGGGCATTCGTCATGGTATATGGAAGCATGGGAGTGATGACTGCCCAAGATTGGGGGTTGATCGAAAGGATTAATTGTACAAGATATTTCACCGAGATTAGCATATTGAGAATTGTTAGAGAATGTAAGCTCATTGTTTTGATACAGACAATTTTGAATCAAAGAGGGGGAATTGATAGTGTCCTCACCTTTCTGCTCCTCTACTGGTGTAATGTGACTGCCTTTTGCCTTATCACAATTTGAGCCAGCATCATAAGAATCACGATAATGTGCATAGCTGGATGGTGAAATCGATTGATCAAGTAAGTCATGGTACAAGGAGTCATGGCTTGTGAATGATGGAGGATGGCAGAGATGCAGATCAGCTTTGATACCTGAGTTGTGAACGGTGATGTCCTCTTGCGTAATGGAGGAGTGAATCTTAGCTATGGGCTCTTTGATCCATTCTGGAACTTCCTCCATGGAAGCGGGACACATATGAGAATATGGGTTGGGGACATGCTACGCAGGTTCCTCAGCTTCACAATCACTGCAATGGGGCACCCACATCAAGACTAGAAAAGGAGGAGGACAAGGAGCAAATGGGGTGTTGGGATCCTCCTCTACAATCTGAGGTGCATCATGATCTGCAAGAGTTAAGGAAGTAGAAAAATTGGGAGGTTCAGGTTCACCGTATGAAGAGACACGAACCAAGTGCTCGAACTCTTGTATCAAGAAATCCTAGTTCAAATCTTCTTCCAGAATTTCATAGAAAAGGTGAAGAAATCGATCAGAGAATTTATCAACTGATTCATTAGACTCCATTCCTAATAGGTTGATTCTTCCACAAACATCTTGGTAGTTATACTTACTGAAGGCTTGAAGGAGCTCCTTGAGGAAAGGGAAAAGGGAATGGACAGAAGGAGGTGGCAAGGTATGACACCACCGATTAGCACAACCTTCAAGGGCGAGGAAGAAAAGCACACAAGAAGACTCTTCATTATCGATTTCATAAGTTTGGAAACATTGAAGAAAATCATAAATGTGTTTGGATATGGACGTTTCATCCTCACCATCAAACTTTAACTGGGACAAGTGATTGAGAATCTCATTGGGGAGTGAAATTTGATCAAGGGAAAAAATGGAGAAACCCATCGGGAGCACGACTAGTGTATGAGCCATTTTAGATAAGAGTTCAAGCCAGATGCGATGGGCTTAACTTGTCATATGGCCCTCCTTCTAATACCATTTTGTTGACGGTGATGGACCCGCCAACAAAGGGGATCTCCCCAATACGAAGTCCCAACTAGACCTCACACCATTTGGTGTCGGAGTCCCATCCGATACGATGGCCTAGTTGCTATCTTAAAGATATGCCTTGGCTCTAACTGTCAGCACATGAGAGTGTTATGTTGGTGTCTTCAAACAACAAGGTACATGTGCCTGGTAAGTGTGTAATGTAACTCGTGTCTAGGTTCTCTTACTGTAAAAGGGGAGAGTGAAGTGAGCCTCTTGATGAGAGGGAGTAGTCCCAACCCAGGAAGAAACACATGTGAAAACAACAAGGGTTTGTCCAACATCCACTGGAATAGTCCACAGCAGATGCGACAGTCGTTAAAACCAAAGTTCAAGGGAAAACACATATACTGTCCAGCAGAATAGTCCACACATGGGTGACGGTCATTAAAACCAAGAAAACACAAATATGGTTTGTCTAATGTCCGGTGGAGTAGCCCACACGGATGGGACACTGGTGATAAAATATACAACACATCTTCAACAATGCAAGTACTAAAATAACCGAAGTAGTTCAACTATCCTATTACAGGTTAAGCAAACATGCATTACATATGTTTAAAGAATAGTCTTACAAACGGATACAAAACATGCATGAAAACGTGCTAGCCTGAGACATGCTTCTGAATTAAGAAAAAGTTACAAGACACATATGTACACCATACATCACTAGCCCCAATAGTGGGACATTGGAGCCACTCTTTTCTCCTCAAAGAACAGACTATAGACTCTTTAGGACATATGGGAGGAGCCAAAGTGAAAATTCCTTTGCTCATACAATGAGGGGGTATATATAGCCAAGGGTAAATAACTGACCCTTGTGACTCTTCGACTTCCTCATGATTGTTTGACTTCCTATGACTTTTTTAATTTACATGACTCTTCTGTAGGAATTTACAGGGTAAGTTCCTCAGAAAGAACACCAAAAGGACACCGCTCACAACTAGATCACAGATCAATACACCAGTATTTTTGACGTGGTTAAAACCCTCAAAGAGGGAAACAGTCCACGGCCTGCGCCAACGTGGCTACTACAGGTAATTTATTAATCAAAGAATGAAAATTTACATAAGCTTCTCTCATGCACGGATTACCCGAACAATGACCCTCCATGCGCTTTAAATAGAACTCATGGACCAATCAGGTGTCAAGCCACGGATCAAGTGTCGGTAATACCGAGGAGAGAATGAACCGTCGGATCACTACATATCGTGACCGTCGGATTGTAAGTTACAAAATTTACAATGGTAAAGAAACACACTTTACCTAACTCTATACCTAACTCTACACTAGACCAAGTTGAACTTAACTATATCCTATGTGTCGAAATATCCTAACATCCCCCCTTAAGAACAACTTGGGATAGGATTGAAGGATTTACAAATATGACACAATAGGAGAAGGAAGGAGGCACTAGAGCCTATCCCCCCTTAGTGACAACTTCCTGAACTCCAAGCATATATCGAAGTTTAGTGAACTTCGCCTCTGTGAGAGCCTTTGTGAAGATGTCTGCAACCTGATCATCTGTTGGACAATATTGCACTTCAAGAACATGGTCATGAATGAGCTTTCTGATGAAGTGCATGTGTAGTTCAATGTGTTTGCTGCGCTGATGCTGGACTGGATCTTTGCATAGCTGAATGGCACTTTGATTATCACACCAAAGTGTGGTTGGATGCTGCTGCTCAAAGCCAAACTCTGATAGGATCTGACGAAGCCACAAGACTTCCTTACTAGCTTCCACGGCACCACGATACTCTGCTTCTGCTGACGAAAGAGAAATGGCAGCCTGTTTCTTA
Source organism: Pinus tabuliformis (assembly GCA_031772625.1). Lineage (NCBI taxonomy): Eukaryota > Viridiplantae > Streptophyta > Pinopsida > Pinales > Pinaceae > Pinus > Pinus tabuliformis. Next base: position 1,951,552,645 of record CM062816.1, read on the forward strand.
CAAGCCCATGTAATAGGTCTTGAACCAAGAGTGAAGACATAACCGGCAGTAGACTTCCGATCATCAGGGTCACCAGCCCAATCAGAATCAGTGAAACCAACTAATAGAGGAGCTGCTTTGGCACTGTAATGAATCCCAAACTGTACTGTACCTCGAACATAACGAAGTATTCTTTTAGCTGCTTTCCAATGACTTTCACAGGGGTTTTGCATAAAACGAGCAACAAGGCCAACAGCAAAGGAAAGGTCAGGACGAGTATGGGTTAAATACAAGAGTTTTCCTACAAGTTGACGGTATAAGGTAGCATCAACTTCAGGAGAAGTACAAGAGACTGAAAGTTTGACTCCAAACTGAAAGGGAGAAGGGGCTGGCTTACAGTCTTCCATGTGAAAATGACGAAGAATATCACAAGCATACTTGGACTGGGAAAGGAAAATACCCTCCTTGGATTGCAAGACTTGAAGACCGAGAAAATAGTGTAAGTGTCCTAAGTCTGTCATTTCAAATTTCTTTTTAAGGCTGGACTTCACATGGTTTATAAGGTTGGGATCACTACCAGTAAGAATAAGATCATCAACATAAAGAACAAGGATGATAAGAGAGTTGCCCACTTTCTTGGTGTAGATAGTATTGTCAGAATAACACCTAGAAAAGCCAGATTCTAAAAGAAAGCTATCCATTTTGGCATACCAAGCCCAAGGAGCTTGCTTGAGACCATAAAGGGATTTCTTAAATCGACAAACAAGGCTGGAGTCTATTTGTATGAAGCCAATGGGTTGTTCCATATAGATTTCTTCCTGCAAGTCCCCATGCAAGAAGGCAGATTTAACATCCATCTGATGGACTTCCCATTTTAAAGAGGCAGCAAGGGAAAGAACAAGGCGGATAGAGTTCATTTTGGCAACAGGGGAGAAGGTTTCAGTGTAGTCAATGCCTTCAACCTGTGAAAAGCCCTTAGCAACAAGACGAGCTTTATGTTTATCAACTTTCCCATCTGGTCCATACTTGGTTCTGTAAACCCATTTACATCTAACAAGTTTGCGTCCCTTTGGTAGAGGAACAAGATCCCATGTATCATTTGCCAACAATGAATGATATTCTTCATTCATAGCTGCTTCCCAATGTGGATGGCCTGAAGCTTCTGCAAAAGTGTCAGGATCATGATTTACTGGAGCTTGAGCCAGTAAAGAAGAGGCTCTTTCAAACTGAGAACGTGTACGTCGCTGATCTGTAGGATCACCGGCAAGATCACCTGCTGCATCCCGAGTAGCACGGACCCATCTTGGAAGTTGAGGATCCTGAGAAGGTGGGGGAGGATTATCATCCTCACTTTCATCATCTGAAGAAGAAATGTTTTCAAAAGTAGAAGAGATAGGAAGAGGTGGCACATCCGCCGGACTAGGCTCGCAGGCCGATTTATTTTCATCAAATTTTACATCTCTTCTAATGATAACATTTTTGGACTTAAATGGAATAAGTCTATAACCTTTTACATCTTCAGAATATCCAACAAAAGTACATTTCTCACTCTTAGGTTCTAAAGCTTTATGCTTTTCATCTGGAATATGGGCCCATGCTTCACTTCCAAAAACACGAAAGTGACTTACATCTGGTTTAATGGAACTCCAAGCTTCTTCTGGAGTGATATTCTCTAGAACCTTAGTAGGAGTGCGATTGATTATATAATTTGCACAATTAATTGCTTCGGCCCAAAAACTAAGACTGAGTCCTTTAGATTGCAGCATACAATTAGCCATTTCCTTTAAGGTGTGATTTTTCCTTTCAGCTACACCATTTTGTTGTGGAGTGTATGGAACAGTATGTTGCATTTGAATTCCATTTTCGGTGCAAAAGTTGATGAATGTGTTTTTAACATATTCTCCACCATTATCAGTTCTTAGCTTAAGAATTTGATGTCCCGATTGTTTTTCAACAAAGGCTTTGAAGGCCAAAAATGTGTTAAATACTTCGCTCTTGAGTTTTAAGAAGTATACCCAAGTGCGTCTGGAGAAATCATCAATGAAAGTTAAGAAATACTTGCGGCCAGAGAATGAAGCAACAGGAAGTGGACCACATAAATCACTGTGCACAAGCTGTAAAGGGGCTGAGGCGTGCCAAGAGGCACGTTTGTCAAAACTGTCCTGATGATGTTTTCCGAGTACACATCCGGAACAAACACCATCTCTGCAAGATACCATAGGAAGACCTGTCACCATATTTTCTTTACATAGATGCTGAAGGGAGCGATAGTTTAAGTGACCAAATCGCTCATGCCAAAGTTTGCTCACTTCATCATTATGAGCAACAAATACTGAGGGAAGATTTGATGACCCAAAGTTGTGAAACTTATACAACCTTGTGGAATCATCAGCAAGACCAGTAGCTAGAATCTGTTTAGGATCTTTTAGATCCTTGATTACAACATCATGAGGTGAAAATTCAACAATTTTACCTTCACCTGAATGAGTTATCTGATATACAGATAGAAGGTTGCAGGATAAGGTTGGAACACATAGTACATCATTAAACTGACCATTGTCTAGATGAACAGTTCCAGTCCCTACAACATTAAGAGATCTATCATCACCAACATATATATTTTTGGTGTTACAATCATTTAAAGAAGAAAACATGGCTTGGTTTTTGGCCATGTGATAAGAGGCTCCAGAATCAATGAGCCACTCATGAGAATGAGAAGAAGAAGAAGATACATTTAATGCATAACCAGACTGAGATGATTGACAACGACATGCAGAAAGTGCCATTGAAGTTGAAGAATGCTCCACATGGATGTTATGTTTCTTCATTGCGGCTTCCAAGGCTTCCATCTTCTTAAAGCATTTAGATTCTAAGTGGCCATCTCGATTACAAAAGTTACAATGTCTATCAGTCTTCTTCCATTTGTTTTTATTGGTCCTATCATTTTGCTGAAATGATCTTTCATTTTGAGGCTGAGTTGGTTTAGGACCATTCTTTTGAGGATATGACTTCTTAGGATTCTTTGAATTTGGTTGCTACTGGGCGGCTAACGCTTTCGTGGAAGAGTTTCCAAGATTAAGAAGACCAAGGTGTAAGAGTTTTTCTTGTTCTCTTATTAAAGAATCACAAAAAGAGTCAAAGGAAGGGGCCTTGTAGTCTTTTCCTTGACAAATGAAAGCTTCCCTTGTAGAATGGAAGGTGGAAACAAATACAGAGTAGGCTGGTCCCAACTTAGTAAGGATGGAATAAATAAGGTTACTATCTTCTTTCTTAACCTTAACACCTTCCAAAAGACATCTAAGGGTCTTGAATTTGGACAAGAAATCTTCAATGCAAGAAAAATTATTAGGATCCAATGTAAGCAACTCATTTTCAAGTTGATGGGCTCTAATTTCATTTTTAATCCCAAAAACTTTAGTGAGTTTTTCCAATGCTTCATGAGGAGTCTCAAGTTCTGCAATATGGAATCTAAGATCAGGAGAAATAGACATCCCTATCAAACCACGTGCTTGATCTTGTCTATTTTCCCATTTTGCAGCCTTGTCTTCATCTTTTGGTTTCTTCTCTTGGTCTGTGGCTATTCTGTAGAGACCTTTACTTCTAAGTAAATCTTCCATGTAGGCTATCCATTGGAAGTAGTTAGTGCTGTCAAGAATGACTTGGCATGGACTTTCCATTTTTTTTTTTTAAACTGAAGCTGAAGATGCTGAAAGTAAGTGGTCCAATGGATAGATCTCGAAAAATTAGGCTGTTTTAAAAAAAACGGCTCTGAAAAAGGCTTCCGGATGAAGAAGTTATGGCTTTTTGAAAAAAATTTGTTGAAGTTGCCAGCAAAGTGCGCGAATGTGCGGGAATGAAAAAATCCGCCCCCACAAAATGGAGACTTGAACCCAAGACCTCTACTCTCTTAAAATAGCTTTGAACCAATTGATCTATACAAAAAATTTGAGAGAGAGAGAGAGAGAGAGGGGGGGGGCCCTTGGTTTGCGTGCTTGCCTTGAGAAAGCTCTTTTTCCCTACAAAACACAAAACACAAAACCCAACACGAATATGCAAAAAAAAAAAGAACCTTGCAGCTCGAAGTTAGCTTTAGCCAAAAAACTAGATATTTAAAAAAAATCTCAAAGTTAGCTTTAGCCGAAAAACTAAATATTTTTCTCAATGTTTCTGGTTTTCCGAGATCACACTAAGGTGCAGGGAAAAGAGCATACGCATGAGAAAAATCCTTCCTTTCTGTTTCTGATTTGCCCAGATCGCACAGAGTCGCAGGGCAAAGAGCATACGCAGGGATGAAAGGTATAGATCCGGTTAAAAAAAAAGGGCTAAATAAACCGAAACCGAAATAAGCAGAGAGAAAATAACAGTAAACTGCAAAAACACTGTATACCTCCCGATCTGAAAAATGACGCAGCTAGGGCTACCGGAAACCTTTTCGCGTGAAACAAAAGGGGTTCCTCACTGGAAAAGATGCTCCGAATGCAACAGAGCAGTCCTCTCGGCCCGAAAAGCAGTCAGAAACAGCAGATATAGGAAACGACAGCCACATGCAGTTCTACCGGCTTCAGATTTGGATCACCAACGGAAGCGGCCCTCAAATAGCTCTGATACCATGTAGGAATTTACAGGGTAAGTTCCTCAGAAAGAACACCAAAAGGACACCGCTCACAACTAGATCACAGATCAATACACCAGTATTTTTGACGTGGTTAAAACCCTCAAAGAGGGAAACAGTCCACGGCCTACGCCAACGTGGCTACTACAGGCAATTTATTAATCAAAGAATGAAAATTTACATAAGCTTCTCTCATGCACGGATTACCCGAACAATGACCCTCCATGCACTTTAAATAGAACTCATGGACCAATCGGGTGTCAAGCCATGGATCAAGTGTCGGTAATACCGAGGAGAGAATGAACCGTCGGATCACTACATATCGTGACCGTCGGATTGTAAGTTACAAAATGTACAACGGTAAAGAAACACACTTTACCTAACTCTATACCTAACTCTACACTAGACCAAGTTGAACTTAACTATATCCTATGTGTCGGAATATCCTAACATCTTCAACTTCATATGTGGGTCTCTTGGACTTCCACTTTACATTACATTGATTACAACAAGTATGGCCCATAGTAGTGATGTGGCCGAGACAACTCATGACACAACTCGACATGACACTGCTGACATGTACTAGTTGAATGTGGTGTCTGTGTTGAGTTGTTGTGCTACTGACTGATGGTATGCTCTGAGAGTAACATGTCTTCACCTTCGCATGGAAAAGTGTGTGGGGTCTTCAATGGTCTTGGTCTTTGCTTGATGGTGCATGTGTGTGTGTCCCTTTCGCTCGCTGCTCGATGTGCTTCATGCGTTCGTTCGACTACAAGCAAGTCTTTTAGCATGCGTCCCTTCTCCATCACATTCATCATCATGCCATGTTTCATCGATGTACTTGTTCCTACAATCACTCATGACGAGATGATATCAAATCCAAAAATCTGCTAGTCTAACATGATGCATTGTTTTTTGTTTCGGTGCAGGTAACCAGGAGAGGGACATGGCACTGAAATTGCATAGAGCATAGCTCAGGTTGAGATGAAAGGCTCTAGAGCACTGTCGGGAAAAATAATGCAAATGTCACTAGGAGGTAGATTTGCGTAATCTGGGACAGCAATGACAGCTGCAGGGGAAAAACCCAACTGGGAGGCAGAATTGCACAGTTTCAGGGAGGAAAACCAGGCAGGGTGTCGGGGAACTATTGGGTCAATATGCACAATTTTCAAGGGGAGCACTGGGAAGGTCATCCAGCTGGGATTTGCAAAATTTATCCAGGGAAGACAAAGTAGGCAGCAGGAGTGTTATAGGATAAATTGACCTCCTAATCAACTCATAGGAGAAAGACAAGATGACTGAAAGAATGACCACAGTTGCAGGCCCAGAATCAACACTAACACTCTCTTTACACTGAAAACCTACTTTATAAAGCTTGTTTACAAGCATAAAGGAGTGTTAGTCAACCTGCTAACTCTTGTTGTTAGACCAGGGGGAGCGTTAATGAACTTTAGTGATGCTCAAGTGGTTATGCCAACGAATCTGCCATAAAATATCTAGATATTATTTCCCTAAATTTGTGCAGGAAAAGCAGGGAATCTCCAAAAATCAGGACATTTGGAGAAATTCTATTCCAGAAACAAAGGCAAATGGGAAAAAGTTGGTAAACAAGGCAGGTTCATGGTTTTTACCCAAATGAACTACGGGTGGAGTTGGGTAGCCCTAAATCAATTGTTATATAAGCAATGAGAGGGCCATTGCAAAAGGGGATCACAGCATTTAGAAGGATAGTACATGGCGTTGTTGTGATATTGTCATATTCTTAAAGGAGCTAGCTGAAATAAGGAGAGAGGGAGAGTAAGAAGGGATAAGGAAGGCTGATGCAATAGGGTTGTTGTAATCACTCTTCTATTCTGAATATAAGACTGCGGTTGTGTTCCCTACTCGAAGTATCGATGATATTGTGCATTCATTTGTTTATTCTGATGCTTGTTGTGTTGAGTAGATAAGTTACACATTTATACATGTTTGTTACGGATTCTTTCATTAATTGTCAGAAGTATATGTTGTGATTGGTTTGCTTCATCCTTTTGTGCAGGAATTGTCTTGGAGCCAGTCAGGAGGAGTTCTTCTTACCGCACAGAGATCCCCAAGCGAATCTAGAAAGAACCAAAGGTGATCCTTTCTCCATATCCTGTCAATATATATGTCAGATAGATGAACATGTGTGTAATAGGTACCTTTTGCAAATAACCTTACGGTCTGTCGGAAGTCCCAGGAAGACTTTCGAGGGTAGTTTTCATCCTGTGCATTTTACCCCATAGCTGAATTGGTAACTCCGCTGGGGACTATACATTTAGTTCTCGGTTATCCGGACTCCTCTTAGATCTCTTCTCTCTTCTATGAGCTTCCCGCTTCTTCATATCCTTCTCTGATCCACCATCTAACTTGTTGCATCCTGCAAAGTTGCTTTCTCTTCAGAAACTGATCCTAAAAGCCCACGTTTTGAGCTCTTTCACTCACTAACACAGGTTGTTGGTCTACACAGAGCTTTATAAAGCTCTTTGACTGTGCACAGGGTGCGTTAGTGGCCAAATTAAAGCTCTGTTTACACACAGACAGAGTGTTAGTCTCCCATTTCCTCGTTTTTCAGGAAATTTTGTGAACCAAGGGGGGGGAACTTTTCCCAAGCGCTGAATTAAGATCTGCAACAGTATCATGCTAACGAATTTGGTATCTTAAAATTTATTTTTTAAGAAAATTCTTTAGTTTTTCTCTCATAAAAGAAATTTTTGTTGAAAGAAAAGCTAATAAACTGTACATCTCCTTCTGTCAAATTAGTTGTAGGTTGCTTTGTTTTGGTTCAATAGTTGTTAGGGAATATTGAGAAAAGGAACTTTCGGTTATGCAAAGTGTTGAATGAATTTTAGATGCACTGATGAATACATGAATAAGTGAAATAATACATGTGTAGAATAAGACTTGTTTGCATAAGAAATTGAAAAAAAAAAATTAAAGCATTGTTCTGCACGGTTTATCGAGTTGAGAGTCTCATAATATTCATACGTCAACACTCCCTCCGAAGACAAATAGGAAAGTACACTAAAATCAATCAGATACTCTTTTTTAGAGCAAACCAACATTAGATAGATTAGGACCTTGGGATAAGAGAGTGAGTCAACTACCCAAAGTTGAAAATCAAACTAGTGTTGTTAAAGAGTGAAAAATCCTTTTGCACTCATATTACCAGGACCACTCCACTCACAACGGAGATAAATACAAGACAACATCGGATTGTAATCGAAGGTAGCCCACTTTCTTTTACAACTCCTTTGGGCATTCTGTGTAATGGGGGTCCCTTCAGGGATTTCGGAACTGAGTCGGGGACTCAGGTATCCTGCCCACACAGCGTGCTGTCTACGACTATGTCCCCCCTGGTAATGTCTGTGATTTGAGGTATCTCTAGTGGCCAATACTTCTAGGTACTTACCTAAGGTGACTAGGATGGGCTATCCTGGTACCTCAAATGGACAGACCTACTTTGTCTTCATTTTTTGGGAGGGTGCTCGTCTTCATGAGAGTACTTGGCCCCTTAATCTGAGGTTTGGGTGAAGCTCAAAAGTAACCGTAACCATACATTTGGCCATCCTTCTCTGTTACTCATTGAGAGACTAGGTTTCATCTCCAGTAATCGGTGTTTATCAGACAAGGTAATTTCACTTTGTTTGCTGATTGTCATTTTTAGTGTATTTTTTCTTTTTAGGTACCTGAGTGCTATCATTTTTTAGACTTAAAGAATATCACCTTAAAATTTATCTGATAAAATATACCAGTCATTGTGGCTACATCCGACCCTCACCGTCAATCCAGATGGTTGTTAGGACTTCCTCCACTCATGGTGGAGGATCTGCTAAGATCCACTAACTCGAATTCCTCATCTTCGAGGAATCAGTCTCCTAAATCGCATGTGGGATCGTTTTGCACGACCAATGATTCTAGTTTTCTGGAGGATTTCTTCCTCATTTTAACACTCCACTTACAAATCTGTCAGATCCTATTATTGCTCCCATCGTACTAGTACTTCAGTCTTCACTGGGAGGAACTCTCCCATCTATTCAATGGGCACCTCAAGGGTTGTGGAATTATAGAGACACTATGAGTCCTCTACCACTTCCCCAGTCGACGGTCATCACAACTCCGACAATGTGGAACCCCGCAATCCCATTTGTCCCAGGTATTGCAACTCACATAACACCCTCTATTAACGGAACCCAGCAAATGCCAGGTTCCACTCCTATGGTGCGCCAAATCATACCTTCGACTAGTGCCACATATAGTGCTCCATATGACACTCAATGGTTATACTATGGGCGTGGTTCCAGTTTACCAAAACCAAGGTCGGCTACCAATGTATGATTCTAACCCCTAGTTTAAGATATCTGGGGCGTTCCCAATATGCACATGCCGGCAGGGAATCTCACAGTCCCCCCATCATTCTCAGGCATGCATGGATAGTCGCTGATTGACATGAGTTTTCCCTTTGTCAATCAAATCCATATGGTTAGTTCAGCGTCGGTTGGGAATCCACAAGGGATCCCCACCCAATCCATGGGGGCACCCTACTCACAAACTCAGATGAGTCAAGGGGGCACCGCTTATACTGTGGGAAACTTCATACCCCAGTATCAAAATCCCCATGGTAATCCACTTTACAACACCGTACCGCAAAGCAACTGCTACACCACACAGCCCATGTACACCATGGGGAACCAAATGATGGGAGGAGCACAGAGCTCCTCAGGTCATCCATCATCACAATGGTCCAAGTCGGGGACACCCAACAATTTGCCTTTTTTGGCAACATTGGATATCCCAAACTTATACAAGTTGACTAATGACCCCATCTACCATAACCTACAATGGCCGTCGATCCCGCATAAAATACCGGCGGATATTCCTAAGTTTGACGGAAAACAAGGGAGGATCCGGGCACTAACGTCACCACCTACCATCTATGGTGTGTTTCGAACTCCATGGTGGATGACAGTGTCCGGTTGCATCTATTTCCCTGCACCCTCACTAGCAATGCTACAAAGTGGTATATTGAGTTACCACGTGTGTCAGTGAATACCTTTGACGCTTTAGCGATGGAGTTCCTAAAGCACTTTCAGTTACCTATCCGTTATGAGACAGGGACGGAGCTCCTTACTTCATTTCGTCAGGATACCGCCACCCACATCTCCGATCATATCCATGAATGGAGACGTAGGTGGAGGTTAGTCAAAGCCCCCATCCCTGACTTTCTCTTAACAGACTGGTTCTGTAAGTCATTGCTCCCGCAAATCGCTAGAGATGTTGCTCTAGGTGGTGTGGTCACGGAGGACCAATCCATACATCGTGCCCAGCACTTGGATTTAATATATTCACAGTCTGGCACTCTCTACGACAATATCCCCTATTCTCCTGTAACCCCAATCCCCCCACCACTCAACGCCCTAGAGCGTATGCCGACGGGATCGTCGGCGCAACCTCCACAGGCACTATAAAACAACTCAGTGGGTCCATTGCCAAGTTGGCAGTGGACCCCTCTACCAAAATGACTGCTCTTCCTACCACTACAATTAACTCTATGCAGTCTACACAGAAATCCAGTAGCAAGAACAAGAAGAAATAGAACAAGACTGCTCCTTCTGAGGAGCAGTCATCTAAGCAGCCCAACCCAAAATAGAAGGCCGCTACGCCTACTGATACGGAAAAGGATAAAGGCACCAACTATTCGTGCAAACTCTATCTTGAAGATCACGTAACCTAGCATTGTCCGCGTCTTCAAGAATGCACGGATTACCTTACCAAGAAATATTCTGGTAAGACACCTGCAGTCCTTAGAAATCCTTTTCCTAATCAACAGCAGCAACATATCGTTGCCAACCAACCGCCACCCATGTGAGGGGGTAGCAATGATTCGCAACAACCTTCATCTGGTGAAGGAAGTTCTACCGTTTACACATTTGAAATGGTAGAACTAACCACAAGAGCCAAATCATATGAAGCTCCTGTCGCTCCGGTAGCAGAATCATCCACAGGCCAAAACCCATCGTTTCCCAATGATTTGCGAATCGAAAGGCCGATTGAGGACTTTGTAAATCGACCCCCCAAGGGGGCACTTCGACGCACAATGCACAACACATATGCACATGCCACCCAACACTACAACATCGTAGAGGATTTGGCACAAGCACCGTCGGCAATGTCAGCGCTCAAAGTATCACAAACTTGTCCCAACCAAAGGAAAGCTTTGCTTTCGACTATCGGGGGTATTGACCGTGCAGATTCCTTGCTTGCCATTTTTGAATTGGGCAAGTGTAAACCTCCCCTTTCCCACCAGCTTGCATCTCAGGTGCATATCACTTCGAAAGGTAAAGGTATACATCGAACTGTCATCGACGAAGGTGCTTCAACCTGCGTCATGTCAGCTTCATGTTGGCTCGCCTTGGGTTCTCCAACCCTCTCCCCACCATCAAGCTCCCTTAAATATTTTGATGGCCACACCTTTGTCCCAAAAGGATACTTAGCCAGTTTTCCCATCACTTTGGCTAGGAAAACAGTAACGGTGGATGTAGAAGTCGTAGATAGGAATCTCGACTATAATCTGTTGCTAGGTCGCAGTTGGACATATGCCATGACGGCCGTCGTATCCACTGTCTTTCGTATCATCCTATTTCCATTGGATGGAAAGGTCATAACAGTGGATCAGTTGTCTTTCTACACCTCTGATTATTCACCATTAGCAAACAGCTTTGTACCCCTAGTAGGAGGTGTAACTGACATTTTTGTCAATATCGGTACCAGTCTGTTGAAGGCTTCCTCCCTGATGGGTTGTTTTCCTCTACGGCCACCACAGGTTCCACAATCGGTCAACATGCTTTCATCAATTCCTCATGAACTGACCGATCCCTGGATCCCAACGGCACCTTCAAACCTTGACACATTCGGAGACTAGATGTCGTTGTCATCAGCTGAATTAGCCTACCAAGGCATTCAATCAACATCCACATCTCCGGTCAAGTTGGCTATCACCGACGGTACCACCCCCCTTCCCATAACCGCTCTTCCTTTAGATCCATGCAATCAACTCCCCTCAACGGATGAAGCCATTAGAGAAATCATGAGTTTTGGAGAGCAACATTGGGAGGAATGGCATATTCGAGGTCCGACATCTGATTCGAACATGATGCCTCTTCAAGTCCTGTCCTCTGACACAAACGAAATCATTTCCCCACCCTATACAAGCATCCAAACTTATGGGTTGGAAGAAAATATGGACGACACTTCCAGGTCAATGCCCATAGATATTTCAGTCATGACAGGCACCATGGAAGATACCCAAATGAGCGCAGATTGCAGTCCTGAGGAAATTGCAAACTCCACCTGCCTACATGACGAATTCCATGAAGAATTTGTTTGGTCTCAAGAGGAAATGCTCGACTTTAACCCGTCATTTATTGCGCATGAGATCCAACTTTACAACGAGGCAAAACAGAATGGGTGGCCACTTCCTTCCCTCAATATAGCCATTGAACCCATGCCCGGCCCTACGGCCGAAGAAGAATACCTACTATACCTCAAACAACTGGATAAAACCTGTAGAGCTACCGATTTAGCACTCGCAGCTCACAAGGAGCGAGTACAATCCAAATTTGCACAAGCGGTTAGGTTTTCTTCTTTCCAAGAGGGTGACTTCGTATCACTCTATCATCCAAAAGATAATCTCTTGGAGGCATGCACGCTTCGACCCATTTGGCTAGGTCCCTATGTCATAACTAAAGTCCTCCCCTCAGGGGCATATGAACTACAGGATTGGGACGGAAACCCACTCAAGGAGCCCACATACGAGCTCTATCTGAAAAATTATACTGCCTAGTGTCATGCTGGGTAGGTGCTTTGTAATTTTATGTATTCATAAGTTTTGCATCCCTTTTTTGATGTGATTGGATTGTTTTTTTATTTAGTGGAGTACTTGTCTCATGCATTCTATTCACAATGCAGATGTCATCATTGCCCCTAGCATACGTAGGATACACGGATGGTGCTAGTCGTCACACATGGCACATTGCATCAGCTACTTGGGTCATCTATACACCCGAGTCGGAACTATTTTGCTCCGGGGGGGTCTTTCTTGGTACTGCCACCAACAACATTGATGAGTAGATGTCTATCGTTTCGCTTCTCATGGAAGCATCATCAAGGGGCATCTCTAATCTGGTGCTCAGGTTAGACTCCCAGCTAGTCGTTATGTAATTGACCAATCATTATCACGTCAGTAATCCAGCCTTGCTACGTAACTATCTAAGGGTACGCCTTTTGGAACGCCGATTTGACACAATCACATATGAGCATGTTCCTTGAGAATTAAATATTGTCATTGATTCATTAGCTAACTATGTATTATATTGGCATTTGTCACATTTGTTATAATAGCATGCATGAGAAGTAAAAAACATTTACTAAAGTTAAAAAAATTGTCACAAAAAACATTTTTTAAACACATTTACACCCCCAAAAATACCAAAAATATCTGTATATATATATATAGATAGAAATCCAGTTTTTTACATCAAAAATATTCCAAAACTTGGATGATTTAAGTACAAAATGGCTCAAATCCCAGCTATAAACACTCATATGGCTATGCCAGAACACCTGCTAAGATGAGCCTATTGCTCCAGAAAAGCTAAAACAACTCTAGCTACCCTCCGAAGAGGAACCAGAAACTACTCAAGTACACCAATGGTGTGTCGCTGCATATGAGCAGGAATCTCCCTCATAGGAAGGTGGGGGACACCCATAGTCAAACCCTCTAGGTTCCTCAGAACCTTGCGGAGACTGTCAGCATCACCCCCTTATTGTTGGGAAAAGTATCCAATTCGGAATGCCCCTATCCCACTCTAAGAGGTGATAGTGCCTTAGCAACAAACAAGATAAACTAATTGAGTATTCTTTTTTATGAAATGTAAATGAGGAGAAAGGATCTAACTAACCTGTGTCTTTCGCTAGTTTGTTGATCCAACTGCTCCTCTCTTCAGTAGCTCCCAGCTCCCAGCTCCCTCACCGGCCCAACTTCTCCGAATTCCTGCAAGATCACAAGAGAGGGAAACTACACAAAGATACAGATATACATTCATAAAAAGCTCAAGATCAGATTAAGCTAAACATGTAAGCATAACAAAACATCATTGGTACACAGCATGTAGGAGAAACTCAAATAGTTTATTGATAGAGTAATAAAGTCCAAGAGGAGATACAACCAAGTGAGGCCCGATCCAGCATCTACCTCCCAGCAAAGGAATCCCTTCCTCTCCTCCAACAAAGCATAAATCACCCAATGTACTAATCTCAATCTCAAACCAACAGCAATTCTCTGCAAAGTACAAAATTCCAGCCTCCTAAACCTCTGGGTGAGAGATCCATATATAGATGTAAGCAGAGAAGATGAGTCAGCTTATGTTTTGACTTGTGGCTTCTCTCTGTCAGTTCTTGTTTCCACTTGGAGGTTGAGAGCCTCTTACTCATCACTAGTCGAATTCATTGAGGCAAGTGTCATTGGAGAAGATTCTGGAAGCTTCCAGGGTCTTTCCACCTCGTTGAATGAACTTGCCATTTGTCATTTCCCGCTCAGCGCACCCTGGTAGTGCTTCCACCTGCGTTGCAGTGCACCTAGCCAGTGTAGTCTCTGCAATTCAACGCAGGCAGCTAGTGGAGCTTCTGAATTGATCCTGAATTGACTGTTTCTGAGTGGTTTTTGGTGGAGAACTTCTGGGAGAAGCTGTCATTGGTTGACCTTGTTCCTTTAGGAGCTGTAACAACATCTTTAGGGACTTTGGATCCCTTGAATTATGGACATTTCATGCTCAATGCTGTAAGGCACAAAAATGTCTATAACAGTTGCCTCTTAAAGTATGAGGTCGTTTATCGGGCGAAATGCATTATTAGGAGGATTCGAAGTTCTTCCAATGCTGGGAGGAGACCTGTAATAAGATACAATACAATACATTATTTTTCATATTGTTTTCATGATCTAGCTGAGGCGGGCATTCCCATGCTCAGCTTTATAAATTCATTTTTCTGTACATAGAACAGACAATCGTCTGATGGTAGACTGATGATTTTGATGAAATCATCATCCTTTTGGTAGGATGATTATCTGCTGCAATGCTGTACATGTCAATGTCTTTATTTTTCCTGAATATATATCGCAGCCCAGATGGATGAAACTAGATCCGAGGTCTTCAATCTCGTCCGATCTTCACTCTAAGTACAAGTCGATCCATGTGAGAAATGTTCTGAAGTCGAACATGGAAAGACATCGCTTGATTACCGGTCAATGATGTAAACCGTTAACAAGCGCGAGAGGAATCACCGATAATGATAATGACCCTCAAGGTACTGCAATACAATTCACGTGGTGTGAATAAAGGACTTGGCGTCGAACACCACGCAAAATATTTCGGTCAAAGGTCATTGATGTATACCTATCGCCGGAAGTGACAAACTTGCCATTGAGGCATGCAAGCTTCAAAGTACTGAAGGGGTTGTTCCTAGATCAACTTCTTGGATAATGAGCTGATGTCGACAAGAAGCAATCCGTCAAAGGAGGGCCTTAATGTATCCCACATCAGTGACACGGAACGGAGCAAATGATTTTGATGGAGGTGAAAACGATCTGATGATATATGGTTCAGGGTGGCGGTCATGAAAGAATGAAGAATAATGTATGGTAGTGGATGGGACACGGTTGACTTCTCTGGATGACTTCTCTTGAACATATCGGCAACACTTGTGTGATGGATTGGTAGCATTTACCCCAAAGGTGGATGGTATGGCGAGACCATGGTGATGTGACCGGTGAATGAAACAACCCAACCCGACTCAGGCACGGAGCGGAAGTGTCATGTTCAAGAGCGACTTGCTACCAATAAAGTTCTTTGAGTTTCTTCCCAATTTTTCCCCAGTCATTGCTGACAAGTACCTCTTTATTTTTGTCAAGCTTGAGGAGGATAACATATGCTTGTTCTATAATTTGCCCTTCGGGCAAACCCATCGCTATGTTTTAACGAGCCTAGCGATAGTGAAACTCGTTTTCGTCTAAAGACAAGTTTGTCGCTATTTAATGTTTTTAACGAGTCTAACGACAAAGATAACTCGGTCCTTTTCATTTTTAGAGAGTCTGAAAAGGTACGTAAAGTTAACTCCGGAAGTCCTTTTTCGTCATCTAATCCCTTAAGTCCGAAAAAGTATAAAACAATACAGAAGGGATGAGTTTTTGATAGTTTTAACGAGCCGAACAAAACAAGCGCTCGATCTTTTTGTGCAATAATCCCTCAGGTCCAAAAAGATTAAAATCTAGAGGAGGGATAGCACTTCTGGTCGCTTTAACGAGCTGGAAGGTCAAAACTCAGCAATCTTTTCATATTTTACGAGTCAGATGAAAAGAGCTTAAAGAAGACTCGTCTTTTGAGGAACGAGTGATAAAACGGGATAGCAGCTGATTCCAGGTAAGGGTTGGAATTTTCCAATCACGGCAGTGTCACAAGGATGGCTAGTGAAATCACTCTTCGCAGCTGTTCCTCAAAATGGGTAAACAATCAATATGGAGGTGAATGATCGGCCAATGGAAAAGTGGAGGTGACGGTGCAAACACGACCAAGGCTTTAATGGCTGATAATGTTACATTCCCGGTGGTTATTTACCGAAGGGTAGTTCATTTTTAACGAGCTTAAACGCGGAAAAACACTGCTCGGTCTTACGTTTATTTTTTAACGAGCATGAACTATGTGCTAAAACTGCTCGATCTTATGGTCTAGTTTTGATTTTTTACCATAAATAGCTTGGCCTTTTTCAAAGATAGTACTGTACCCTCAATTGCTGCATCAAACTAGTTAGAAATGAATAACATTTGCTTGAAAATGAGATTAAAAAACTAATTTTTCACTTTGAACTACGTAAAAAGCTATTAAAAAGTGTTTTTACCTCTCATTTTACCATTTCATTTGAACTTGGTTTGTTGGAGCTTTGGAGGTGCCTCTACCCTCTTGATTTTCATCAGCTGATTTCGGGAGATTCTGTGGATGATTCTCGGCACCGTCTGGACCAGGTAGGAGCTAAACCTGAGCTCTTTCATTTCATGGTTTCCTTTCTGCATTCTGTGCTTGATTTCCTATTTTTTTGAGCCCCTAGGGTTTGATGGGGTCACTCTGCCATCAGCGCACCTTGGGCACTCGTAACCTGCCCTGAATGTCAAGTAGTATGAAGGCAGTTTGACCTTCAATGCAGGTGGAACACTGTGCAGGTGCGTTGGGCGCAGAAAAGGATTTTGTTGCACAGTTTTTGATGAAAATTTTTGCCTGTTTCTCATCAAAACCAGGATCTAACTCATCTCATGTTTGTTTTTCAGAGATATTGGAGCAAAATGACCCTTACATGGCGAGAATGAGAACATGAAGAAGAGGATATGATTGCCCTACATGATCCGGTTACGGTGAACGCGCTGCGGAACTGTGGTTTGCTGAAGTTCTTCCGCATCTCTAGCATGAGACAGCATATCAACCTACTGCAGTATTTTCTTGATGCTTGGGATCCTATCAACCAAGTTTTCCAGATTAGGGGCAAATCTATCCCCTTGACCACAGTAGACATTTACTTCTTGACTGGCTTGCCGAGGCGGGGTGCCCCCATCTCTTTGTCAGGTTCGGCCCGAGGGAGTGACTTTGTCGGAGATTATGTCCGCCAGTATTGCAGGGAAGGATCTCAACCCAGTAAAGACGGCAAGATCGTTATCCGTGAGGTTGCTGACAGGTCCCTTAGGTCTATCCTGTACACTATTGGCAGGATGGCCGGTAGTGCGTCTCTTCATGTAGCCAACAGATCTTATATGCAGCATGCCTTGGAGTGCCTCCAACCGAAAATATTCAACTGGTGCGATGCAGTACTTCTTCAGATGAAAAGTCAGTTGACCAAGGTAAAGGACGGGAGGCTGTAGAACTTTGGGTTTGGTTCTAATTTGACCGCCTTTGCTTTGGAGAAGATACCACTGATGCAGCCACAGTACATTGCACTCGACTTGCCTTCTCCTACCGAGCCACGCATGCAGAGATGGGTTGACCATATGTCTAGGCATGCTGGTCAATCTCAGATTTCTTTTTCTGATACCTTCTTCAGGTGGTTTGAGCGTCAGGAGATGGTCTATTCCGAGTATCCATATGTTGGCACGGACTTCCGGGGTGATCCGGATTTAGTACTGCCGAACGGCGAGCAGTGGGGTGCTATTGGTAAAATCTTTGACCATATCACTGTTTACTGTTTTTTATTCATAATGTCCTTGTGCTTTATTCTATCAAGACTTTGATCAAACTCATGTGTGCATGCAGATGTTGGTCCTGTTCGTCCAGTAGTTCGCCTGAGAGTGCCAGCCGCTGCCCCAGCAGGAGAGGCTGTCGGGAGGGTTATCCTTCATGACCTTGATGTGGTCGAGACCCTTACAGCTGTGCAGGAGCAGGTTGAGAGCCTTACTCTCGGTATTCCTGATGTGAGGATCGACGAGTTACCTTTACAGTTGCAGCGGCATACTACAGGTGTGCCTAGACGATGGACTCGTCTCTTACACATGATCGCACAGGCTGTGACGTGCTATCACGAGCATCACTAGACTAGGGTGCCCCCTAGCATTTTGAGTTTTTGGGTCATGTGACCGATTTTGTCTTGGTTACAGAACATTATACGTAAACCATAAACAGCTTATATATATATTTTGATTTTTGGGGTTTTATTCTGGTTGAGTTATGTGATCCACATGTAAAACATTGATGATGTGTTTCTTTTTATAAATGTCGCAAATGTCTATCTAACACATAGTTTGCTAATGAGTCGGTTAATGTGTTTAAGTTTCTGGAAATATGTTGATATTGAATAAAATCAAATTGTCTTTCCAAAATCTTAACCCTTAGGAACATGCGATAAATGGCTGGATTTTGGATGGAATATATACCATTGAGTTGTAGTATTACGAGTTGTGAGTCTAGCCTGACGATTAGTCGGCGTATACCATGGGTGATGGCATCAGAGAGCAGTTCTATCAACGCGCTATACTCAGCGATGTTATTCGTTGATTGCCCAATACATACACCTCTGAAACTTACTAACTCGCCTCTTGGATCAAAAATGGCCCAGGCTGCGGAGGACAGGTTCCGCGAACTACGACTCGCTCCGTCGGCATATCCAACACATGTCTCCAAAAGGTTTGACATCTGCAATAAATGTAAAAAGGTGGATTACTCGACCAAAACGACCACTTTAGCGAAAACAAAATACAACAAAAGCATATTGGTTACTATTTAAGCATAGTAACGCTTGAGGTACAACCCATTACGGGGTTGCACCAGTAGAATTCCGTCATAATCCATTAACTCGTAGGCTCCTTTCGCTAACACTCGTTTAACAATATAGGGGCCCATCCATAAAGAATTAAATTTACCTACTCCCAATTTATCGGATTCTTGGTCGTAAAGCAAGACCAAGTCACCTTCTGAGAAGACACGGGGTTTGACATTTTTGTCGAACTGCGCCTTGACTCGTTTCTTATGGGCTTCGTTAGCCAAAGCGGCATCATGACGAGTTTCATCCAATTGGATTAATTCCAAGAAACGGGCCTCTTCTTCTGAAGTTTCGGGGAGGAGATCAATTGCGAGTTTAAGAGACGAGATTTCACACTGGACTGGTAAGACTGCTTCCAGGCCATATACTAGTTGGAAGGGTGTGAACCCGGTTGCATTCCTTACCGATGTTCGGTAAGCCCACAAGGCTGAGTACAGGATTAGGTGCCACCTTCTTTTGTGAACTCCGATCATCCTTTGCAACATACGCTTCAAGACCTTGTTGATCGCTTCAACTTGTCTGTTGGCTTGCAGATAGTACGGAGTAGAGCTGTTGTGAGACAATCCTAGCTTGGCAGCTAATTCAAGCATCATGTGATTGCGAAAATGCGATCCATGATCTGTGACTATAGCCTGTGGTACACCGAATCTGGCGACTACATGATTGAAAAAGAAAAGGGCAGCTGTTTCACCTGTGTTATCTAATGTAGGCATCGCCTTGGCCCATTTGGTAAAATAGTCAACGGCGACTATAATATACCCATGCCCCCCGGTCGAGGTGGGGTTACATGTCATGAAATCGATGCCCCATTTGGCGAAAGGCCCAACAGCAACTATTGGCTGTAAAGGTGCGGGTGGTCTTCTGGTTTTGCTATCAAAAATTTGACAAGCATGGCAACTTCTGACTGCGGTTATGCAATCCTTGAACATGGTTGGCCAGAAGTATCCTGCTCGTAAGATTTTTTGTGCTGTAGCATAACCAGATTGATGCCCCCCACAAGCTCCTGAATGACACTCATTCAGAGCTTTGTCGGCCTCCTCATGGGTGAGGCACCTTCTCAGAACTGTATCGACACCACGACGGTAAAGTGTATCACCGACGATCATGTAGTCTTTTGCTTGGTATCGTATACGTTTCTGTTCCGAGTGAGAGGTGTTAGGCCTAAACTTTTGGGTTTGGAGATAAATTATTATATCTTCATACCACTCATTGCTTTTGGATATCAGAAACAAATTCTCGTCCACGATTGATTCTTCGGATGTTTCATCATTGGATGACGATGGGAGATCGCACAATAATTCTGCGAAAACTAGAGCTTTATTTGATTTGGATTTTACGAATTCCAGATCAAACTCTTGAAGGATTGCTATCCATTTTGAATATTTGCCCCCCAGCAACTGTCGCGACAATATATAAGTCATGTGGTTGCAATCAGACAGAATGGTAGTTTTCCGAAAGAGGACATAGTGTCGAAACCTTTGTATCGCTTGAACAGCTGCAAGCGCTAGTTTTTCAACATAAGAATATTTACTTTCTGTATCATTTAAGTTTTTACTTAAATAATATATAGGGTGTTCAATTCCATCGACTTCTTGAACTAAAACCATTACGATGGTCGTATCTGCTACAACCAGATACAGGTTAAAGTCTCTTTGATAATCGGGTGCGTACATTAATGATGCTTTTATTAAGGAATCCTTTAAAGCATCAAAGGAAGCTTGCGCAACCTGATCCCAGACGAAGGGTACCTCCTTTTTCAAAAGACGTGTATAACCTTTAGCAAGTTCGGCGTAATTTGGAATGAACCTCCTCAGAAAGTTTGCTTTCCCTTGGAGTTTCTGAATCTGAAGCAAATTCGAAGGTGGAGGCAAATTGATGATTGCCTAGACCTTGCAAGGGTCGAGACGAATCCCATCCTTGGAGACTACAAAGCCAAGTAAACGACCAGAACTGACGCAAAATACACATTTTTGCGGATTGAGTCGTATCTTGTAGTGTCGGCAACGTAGAAATATCGCTCTTAAATGTTGTGGATGATCAGTCCGCTTTCGCGAATGAGCCGGAAGGTCGTCGAGGTATGGTTGAACGATGTTCTTGATGTCATGGAAGGCATAATTCATTGCCCTCTGAAACGTCGCCCCTGCGTTCTTTAAACCAAAGGGTAATTTTCGATATGCGAATGTGCCCCACGGACAAATGAATGCAGTCTTTGACTGGTCCTGTGGGCGGATATTTATTTGATTATACCCGGAAAATCCATCCATGAATGAAAAGATTTCACATCCGGCGCATTCATCAATTATCTGGTCGATGAAGGGTGTAGGGTAGTTGTCTTTTGGACAAGCTTGGTTTACGTCCCTATAATCGACACACACTCTAATTGTCCCTTGTTTCTTCATAACAGGGACAATATTCGATACCCAATCGGTTAGAGGAACTGGGTAGATGAAACCAGCATGGAGAAGTTTTTCAACTTCTGCCTTAATGGCAGCGGCTTTCTTGGGGTGCACCTGCCTGAGTCGTTGTCGTACTGGTTTGACATCTGGATACATCTTAATTTCGTGTTCAACGATACTCGAGTCAATGCCTGGCATTTCATCATATGACCAAGCAAAGACATCTCTGAACTCGCGAAAAAGAGCGTTATATATTTCCAGTTCTGAAGGAGAACAACCTTTGCCGACATAAATATTCTCTACAACATTTGTTTTAGTCGAGATATTTATGGCTATAGTATCTTCAATATTGGATAAGTTTCGCTCGGAATCCACCGTATTTACAGTATTTGATAGGAATTCAAAAACTGTAGGGTGATAAAGGTCATCCTGAGTATCTTCTTCATATTCTGGAAGAAGGGAACGATGGTGGCAATCATTCCATGGTGTCCCTTCAATCAACATTGATTGTAGAATTCCTTCGTCAGTTCCATGTACTCTCGACCAAGGATCTAAAGGGGTACCATATTCTCTAGACCTATCTACCCAAACGCTTGATGAGCGTTGATTTGGGTTCGCCTCCCATGCCAGAAACATTGATTGCTACAATATTTCTATTGGGCTTGGGGGCAAAACCATTGCATGATCCATGTTGATATCGTCTTCTGAGATCTTCGTGGAAGATATCATATTGCAGGTACCTATCGACGCTACTTCCGCCAAGTCGATTGGAGGTGGAAGAGCGAAATTTCCCATTAGTATAGGATCTTTTAGTAGGCCTACTCCGATATTCTGAAGCGAATGGGGGCTTCCATGGATCATGGGAATGCTTCATGTAACTTGTGAACCATTAGGTAGGAAGTTTTGTTGGTCGACGATTGTAATCCCTCCCTGAAAGGGAAATGCAATCTTTCTAAAATAGGTCGACACAACAGCTGCCATGGCATAGATCCATGGTCTTCCTAGTAAGATGTTGTAATCAAGATTCCCATCGATGACTTCAACATCTGTTTCTACTGTTTTTCCCCCTAGTTCAACCTTCAAGTTATTTAGGATACCATATGGGGTATATGTCCTTCCGTTGAATGCTTTTAATGTCGTCGAAGATCGCGACAAGGTTGGAGATCCTAAAGTTTTCCAGCAACTCATCGACATAATACATGTAGATGCCCCCTCATCAATAATTGTTCGATGAACAGTTTTGTTGAGGGCTTTCACTTGAATAAGGAAAGCTAGTTGAGTTGGTAACTAAGGATCGTATCCTTTGTGGTCAAAGGATACAAGATTGGAATCCTTAGGATCAACCCCACCAATGGCCGATAACAAAGCCTGCCTTTGGGATGGAAAATTTTGCAGTACTTCAAGAGTCGACATAGCGGATGGCGATTGTGCCAAATCTTCCACTATGTTATAATGTTGTACCGCTCTAGCGCGGGGATTAAACGTCGACTTGTGTACTAGTCCCTTTGGCGGTTTTATTGTTAATTCGGGAATGATGGGTGGTACAACTTCTGTCGAAGTTGTTGTCGAACTGCTTGGTTGATCTTTTTCCTTGCCGTTCGACAGCTGCAGATTCCTGTAGTCTTTTTTCCTTGTTGAAATTAAAGCATCATTTTGTTGCTTCGAAATCGACAACATTAGCACTTGCGACGGGGAAGCATTTCCACTATCAACCAGATTTTGTCCTGGATTTGGGAACGGATCAGTTAACACAACTGAGGTTTTCGAACTCTTAAAGAATCTTTTAAGCTCGGCTCTGTACGGACATTCTGCAGTCCAATGATCCTCATCGCATATATAACATGGATTTTTTGGTTTCCTATTTCCAGGAGGGTTCAAAGAAGTTTTTTCAGGAGATGACTCATCCTGTTTCTTCTTCTTACCTTTGCTTTTCTTCTTCTTGCTTCCTGGTTGTTTGGTTTCTTTGCCCTTATCTGTTGATACGGCATTTACTTCCGAAGCAAGAATTTCATCTTTTGCATTTTGTTCTGAAATCTTACGGGCTTTCTTGGAGGCAGCCTTTGTCGATTTCGCGTTTTTCGTGCCAATCACGCCATCGCCGGCGTGAGAGTCATTGTTTGATTTAGGAGGAGGAGGAATTGAGAATTCCGGTCTAGGGGCGTCGGGTATTTTGTCGTAGAGCGTGCCAGACTGAGTATAGACCAAGTCTAGATATTGCGCACGAGCGATAACTTTCTCTTCCGTTACGACTCCCCCCTTTGCCACATCTTCCGTTATAGCAGGAAGTAACGACTTGATAAACCATTCAGCTAATAGTTGATCAGGAACGTACGTTTTTACCATCCTACAACGACGTCGCCACTCATGTATATGATTAGATATGTGAGTGGCCGTTGTCTGTTTGAAGTTGGTTAAGATTTCCGTTCCCGTTTCATACCTTATCGGTAATTGAAAATGGGTTAAGAAAGTCGTGGCTAAGGTGCTGAAATTGTCGAACAAAGCTCTAGGCAATTCAATATACCATTTTTCCGCTGGACCCGTTAACGTCCTGAAAAAGGTGAAGCCTTATCGAATCATCGTTTAGGGTGTTTGATGAACACCATAGATGAAATTTCATCACGTGATTCGATGGGTCCTCACCTAGATTTCCATTAAATTTAGGAATATCTGAAGGAAGTTTGTGAGGAATCGCTGGCCACCAAGGGGCGTAAGCAATTGGATCATTTGTTAACCGGTGTAAATCGGGTAACTCTAAAGTTGCCACGAATGGTAACTGTTGATTCAGGTTATGTGAAGCATACCCAGGATATGATGGAATTGCCTGAGCAGTTGGCCTTTGCATACCAGCATAATGTAATTGATGTTGGTATGATTGATACGGTTGGTGGACATGACCACCATAAAGTGGTTGATTTTGACCATTTCGAATGTACGGTTGTCCACTGTTCGCAAAGATCTGCTGCTCAGAACCTTGGTACACTTGTTGGAATTGTGGTTGTTGATATTGCACCAGCCACGGTTGTGAAGCCATGCTCTGTTGCGCTATACTAACCGTTGGACCAAGATGAGGGGTAATTGTACCCGTTTGGACCTGTGTCGTCCCACCAGTCGGGGATTGTGGTTGAGTCACAGGGTCAAGGGGCTGTTGCATTACAACCTGAGAAATCTGAGGTTGACATACAACAGGCAACGTTTGAACTTGCGACACTGTCACAATAGCTGGTGTACTCGGGATGTTCGACATAGGTACACATTGTTGCATAGAATACACAACCCTTGGTTGTTGGGGTAGTATAGGTACCCAACCACTTGATGTAACTCCAGTATAACCTGAATACTGTTGTGAACTCCCGTATGGATATTTTCCCGGAGGGGGTAATGAAAGGGCATACTGCCCCCCATACGGTGGCAATCTGGAACTCAAGGGGATTGTCTGCCCTTGGGGACTAGATTGCCCAAATTGACCTCCAAATGGATCAATTTGGCGAGTCTCAACATAAGAGTTGTCGGATATTATTCCGGAGGAACAAACAGGAACAGACCATACTATCGAAATAGTCCCTGGATGGACTCCTTCTAGCGATTGTGAGCTAGTCGGGACAGATGGTATGCCGGCAAACATTGTCGGAGTGACGGCAGGGAGTTCTGCTATCGCTGTGTCAGTCGACACAGTCCTAGATGTTGGCGGTTGTTCAGACATTTTGATTCTATCCAAAAGATTACCTAGCAATTCTACAGGAACTTCCACTAGTGGTAGACTAACTTCTGATTTCGAAGGAAATAGAGTGATCCCGACTCCAAAATGTGTTGGAGTACTTGCTTGCAGATCTTCTACAATTTCCTCTATCGCAATCAAACCAGGTGGAAGGGGAAGACCGTCAGGTCCGTAAAATATTTCTGGTGCCGAAGAAGGGGTTGAATCGACAGCGACAGATGTTTGAGGAGCAAGACTCTCCGAACCGGTTGCAGATGGAACTGGTTCAGTAACACAAGTGTTTACTCTCAGACTAGGATCAGTATCACTGTCCCCCTGTGGCTGTTGAACTTCTTCTGTAGAGGCAGGGTTTCCAGAAATGTTTGGAGTAACCGGAATCTCAGATGTTGTTGGAACACTTTTTCTAACTTTGATAGGAGATTTCAAACCGGTTAAACGAGTCTGCTTTGTCTGTACTGTTTTCGATTCCGGAGACAAAGACGGGTGACTCGTAAGCCTCCGCGAACGACGGGGTTTCAATTGACTTTCTTCCACGATTGCGGATTACTCGATCAACAAAAATACAAAAAGGGGAAAGTGTGTTTCCGAATTAAATGAATTTTTAGACGCTTTTAGACACAACTTGCTTTTTCAATTTTAAAGAGTCGAGAAAAAGCAAAAGATGACTCTAGTCTCCTTTGATGTTTTAACGAGCCCGAAGTGACAAATGCTCGGATGGACTTTTTCCGTTATAGAGTCTAAAAAAGGCCAAAAGGAACTGCTCTGGAGTTCTAGGTAGAGGGTGTGCCAAACTTTTCGCACAACCGCAGAATACTTTTTAAGGTACGGGCGGTCAATCTTCCCGAATGCTGTGTTCATTGCATTGCGATCAGTAGGGCGGCCGACACGGCTTCCTAAGGATAAAATTTTTATTCCTATATGGGTCCCCCAATATATACTCGACGGTACGTGGGAGCACAATCCGTACTGGCGCTATCGTCTCTCAGGAGGAATCACCCAACCATCAGCGAGATCAACAGTCACCAGGTTTTACGACGCCGGAACACGTCTCTAGCCTAGACCTCTATGTTGTGCGTTAAGTTACAAAGCGTTGTTAAGTTCATTCAATTTATTTTAGGTTGATCTTTCTTAGAAGTTTGCCTTTTTGGATCACCACGAGATGTATGATACAATTCCTAAATGCAGTCTAAAGATGATAAGCAAGCTTTTATATCTTTTCAACAATGAAAATCCTAGCTACAAGGGGAAAAGGAAGACACAAACTTTTCTCAAAGAGCATAGAGCACACTGTAATGCACTTTTCCCTAAATCAAACCATACAAACTATCAATATGCAAATGCACAAATGCATGTATTTGTTTTCGCTTTCTTAATATTGATGCCTAAAAAGAAAGCTGTTGTACAAATTTTGAATTCGATTTCAAGTGAAAACATAAACAAGTTTCTTTTTGAAAACAAAAAGACGATTACGACACTTTATGATTTACTTGTTTAGACACTAGAAATGCACAAATTCAAACCAAACGACAAAAGTAAAAGCTTAATCAACTGTGAACAGCAAACAAACTCACTCCTAAGATCAAAACGACACTTACGACAGGTCTAGATCTAAGGGCGACAGTATGACTAGTTTACTTTTGTAATGGGAAACTGCAAATGATGTAACAAATACACAAAGAACAAATACAGTTTCTTTATACAACTGAGGCGGAATTGAGGCAAAGAAAAGGGGTTTCAGATAGGTACACTGACTGATAATAGGTTGCAAAAACAGAGATAAAACTGAGCAAAAGGAAGCAGGGAACCACAGCTGCACAAGGCAAAGGCTGATCAGCGCACCCTCAGCATAGAGAAACTGAACTTCAGCGCAGGTATCCTTCATGGGACCTGCGTTGAAATGCAGAAGCTCTTCACAGAGTCTGCGCTGAAGCAGAAACGAGAATTGTCTCTGGGTTCTGGGTTACGGTTTGCAGTTTAATCCACAGTTTTTGGCTGGATAAAAGCTATCAATTAGGTACAATTAGGAGGATGATTTAAAGGAGGACTAAGATCTATCACAAGGGGCTTTTAGAGCACTTGTGGATTAGTTTTTTCAGATCATAAAAACAGGCCCAGTGAATGGACTAGAGTAACAGATCTCTACTTTGAATTTGAAAATGGCAAATGCATTTCGATTCGGCACTCCTGATTTTATGAGAAGAACAACAATAGAAACACAAATAAACTAACAAGATACGATCCCCAGCGGAGTCGCCAATTTGTTGTTGGGAAAAGTATCCAATTCGGAATGCCCCTATCCCACTCTAAGAGGTGATAGTGCCTTAGCAACAAACAAGGTAAACTAATTGAGTATTCTTCTTTATGAAATGTAAATGAGGAGAAAGGATCTAACCAACCTGTGTCTTTCGCTAGTTTGTTGATCCAACTGCTCCTCTCTTCAGTAGCTCCCAGCTCCCAGCTCCCTCACTGGCCCAGCTTCTCCGAATTCCTGCAAGATCACAAGAGAGGGAAACTACACAAAGATACAGATATACTTTCATAAAAAGCTCAAGATCAGATTAAGCTAAACATGTAAGCATAACAAAACATCATTGGTACACAGCATGTAGGAGAAACTCAAATAGTTTATTGATAGAGTAATAAAGTCCAAGAGGAGATACAACCAAGTGAGGCCCGATCCAGCATCTACCTCCCAGCAAAGGAATCCCTTCCTCTCCTCCAACAAAGCATAAATCACCCAATGTACTAATCTCAATCTCAAACCAACAACAATTCTCTGCAAAGTACAAAATTCCAGCCTCCTGAACCTCTGGGTGAGAGATCCATATATAGATGTAAGCAGAGAGGATGAGTCAGCTTATGTTTTGACTTGTGGCTTCTCTCTGTCAGTTCTTGTTTCCACTTGGAGGTTGAGAGCCTCTTACTCATCACTAGTCGAATTCATTGAGGCAAGTGTCATTGGAGAAGATTCTGGAAGCTTCGAGGGTCTTTCCACCTCGTTGAATGAACTTTCCATTTGTCATTTCCCGCTCAGCGCACCCTGGTAGTGCTTCCACCTGCGTTGCAGTGCACCTAGCCAGTGTAGTCTCTGCATTTCAACGCAGGCAGCTAGTGGAGCTTCTGAATTGATCCTAAATTGACTGTTTCTGAGTGGTTATTAGTGGAGAACTTCTGGGAGAAGCTTTCATTGGTTGACCTTGTTCCTTTAGGAGCTGTAACAACATCTTTAGGGACTTTGGATCCCTTGAATTATGGACATTTCATGCTCAATGCTGTAAGGCACAAAAATGTCTATAACACCCCTCCAGCATGTAGCGGACCACCTCATTGCACATAGCGAGGTTCGCCCACAAGTCATACTGGCGCCACATCTGTGTTAAGCATAAAAGTTTCATGTCAGTTCTTATCTCATCGTTAAAAAACACTACATATACATTCAAAAGTACAAAAATACTTAAGCACTATCACAACTTATTCTCACCTTGAGGACCCCAGTTGGTCCTAGGTGGTAGCATCAAGTCTAGGTCGCCAGTAAAGTCCATGCCTTCATAGGCATAGTCGTCAACAATCACAATCTGGCTGCGAAGCCACTGGAAGAATTCTTCGTCGAAGAAGTGCCGGAGTGTTCCTCCTCCTGTGCAAGGATCAAGTGATGACCAATGACCCTGCCTCAGCTCCCTTGGATCAAAGGGACCTAAGCTCACCTGTGGGCACATGAAAGGTACCCTCTCAAGGAAAAATGAGACTATGATAGTACCATACCCAAAAATGTGTTGGGTACGGGTCTTGCATGCTGTCAGTTCTGCCTTCAACTGGCGAAGCACTGCTTCACACCAGTTGAACATCTGGGGCTGGACACAGTCAATGGCAAGCAATAGTTGGGCCTTTGTTGCTACGTGGGGACTTTTTGACCCCGCCAAATGCATAATCAACCATAAAACTACCCTCATAGACCGAGATCAAATCCTCTCTATCAGGACTCTGTTGCTAACTAGTCCACTCCCATGGATGCGGTAGATATCTACCAGCTCTGAAGTAGACTGTGGATCTGACCTGCCACTGGTAAGGTTTGCATGTGCCCCATGGCACGACAAACCAGTCAAAAAGTAAATGTCAACCGGGTCAATGACCAGCTCTTGATCTCCAATCCTGAACACTTGCTCGTGTTCATCCCAGCGCTCTATGATCCATCTCAGTAGCTCCTCCTGTCCTTTCATCAACTCTAGCCTTGCATATTTCAACAAATCATAGTGGCGCAATGCAAGTATGCAAGCTGGATCATTTTGCATCAACAATTCTTCATTGTCATGGGCCCGTTCTCTCCATAGGTGAGTCATTTCAGCTCAAAACCTACACAAAATAACCCTAAAGTCAATTAAAATGGGGCAAAATCACTTAAGAAATCAATTCATGAGGGTTTCAAATGCACCCTACTGCCTTAATGCCCCTCCCAGTGCTGCACAGGGAGGATTAACGCCCTCCCATGGCTCGTACAGAGCATTTAACGCTCCCTACTAGCCTGCAAGAGGGCGTTAGTGCGAAACATGGCTCTAGGGCACCTCAGATCTTCAAATTTCCACCCACAAAACTGATTAAAAAATGTTTAATAAAGCATAGAGCAAGTTTTTAGCTCTCACCTAGGACTGACGGCACGTCGAATGGTTGCCCGGATCTCCTACAATGGTCCGCATAAAATCGGCTCCTCTTTAGCTCCAACTAGCTCTCACAAACTTCAAAATAGTGAAAATGATGCATGTGAAAGCTCCAAGAATTTTTTTATATAACTTTGAGAGACATGATTTTTTGAAAATCATTAAAGAGGAAATAGTCCATTCTACATTATTTTTTTATAATACATGAACCCAGATAATAGGAATTGCTACCTTTTTACTGCTTTTGATGAAAGCACTTCAGGAATGACAAGTAGTAAAAGCTGCATGCAAGACTTAATAGAGCACTGTTAGGGATATTTTATTGCTCTTTAAAAAATATAAACATCCCGAGTTTTTTCCTTGCGCTCATTAAATCTATGCAATGATAAATAGAGCACTTTTGGATACATTTTATCGCTCTTTAAAAAATATAAACACCTCTGAGTTTTTGTAGTAGAGCTCGTTAAACATATATACCACAAACCCGCAAAGCACTTTTAGGGATATTTTATCGCTCTTTAAACAATATAGAATTCCTCGAGTTTTTCATCATTTGCACTCGTTAAATATATGCAAATAATGCTCTAAGCACCTCTTTTTTATCTTGTTCCAGCTCATAAACTGAAAAAGACCAACAAAGCATCCTTTTTTAGGAACTTTTTTCTCGCTCTTTAAACTGAAAAAATCCCGAGCTATGTCTTGCTACTCGTTAAACATGCTAAAGATGACTCGAGCATTCTTTTAGGTACTTTTTTCAATCTCGTTAAAAAATGAAAAATCCTGAGTTTTTGTTACTAGGGTCATTAAAGTCTCACGACAAAACACAAGTTTAGTCCGCTGCCTCGTACTTGTAACAAAATGAGGTCGACATCTATTGGAAAAAGGTTTCTCTTTATCCGAGTCCAGTAGATTAAATACGAAAAAGTAATCGATACGGGTATACTATTAACCTTTTGTCGCACCCGTTTAACAATTATGACAAAGAGACCACCATGGAGTCTCTCTTTACGATCTTTTCAAACTTTCTAAAGATGAAAAGATCACCAAGTTGTCTAGTCTGGACTCTTTAAATACACAAACAAGATATAGAGTCGTTCTTTTTATGATACTTTTCAGACTCTTAAAAGATGAAAAAATCGACGAGTTTTCCTGTCTGGACTCATTAAACTAATCAGATAGGGCAAAGAGTCGTTCTTTTTGCAATCCTTTTCAGACTCTCTAAACATGAAAAGGTCGATGAGTTTACCCGTCTGGACTCATTAAAAATCAAACAGGGAAAGTAGAAATACAACCGTATCCTAAAGCATGATTTGGCAGCAAAAGTTCCCTTGAACATGGCACTTCCTTAGATAAACCATCATTTTGATAGCCTCTCAATATGAACCCTACCAACCTATGAGTTTTTAGCCTATATACCCTGATGCCATTGCATCTCCGTATCTTAAACACTCTGTAGTGTTCATGAGTCTAGTGCTATTTGGTTAAAACCGTTGTCGTGCCTTCTATTGTTCAAGGGTCCCTACTTGTTGTTATAGACATTTTTGTGCCTTACAGCATTGAGCATGAAATGTCCATAATCCAAGGGATCCAAAGTCCCTAAACATGTTGTTCCTACCCCTAGAGGAACAAGGCTAACAAACCACAGCAATTCACAGAAGTTCTCCACCAGAAACTGCTCAAAAACAAGTCAATTCAGGATCAATTCAGAGGCTCCACTAGCTGTCTGCGCTAAAATGCAGAGATTGCACTAGCTAGGTGCACTGCAACGCAGGTAGAAGCACTACCAGGGTGCGCTGAGCGGGAAGTGACAAATGACAAGTTCATTCAACGAGGTGGAAAGACCCTGGAAGCTTCCAGAATCTTCTCCAATGACACTTGCCTCAAGGAATTCGACTAGTGATGAGTAAGAGACTCTTAGTCTCCAAGTGGAAGTAAGAACTGACAGAGGGAGAGGACACTAGTCAGATCTCAAGCTAACTCATCCTCTCTCCAAACATCTATATATGGATCTCTCCTCCATGAGATCTAGAGGCTGGAATTTTGTTATTGCAAAGAATTGTTGTTGGTTTGAGATTGGAATCATTGGGTGCTTAATGCTTTGAAGGGAGGTGAAGATAAGAATTTCATTTGTTGGGAAGGAGATGCTGGATTGGAACTCTCTTGGTTGTATCTCCTCCTGAACCTTGTTATTCATCAATAAAGCTATCTTGGTTTCTCCTATATACTGATGTATCTTTGATGTATGATTGCATTAGTATGTTTAGTTTATTTCTAATCCTGAACTAGTTATGAATATGAATCTATGTCTTTGTGTAGTGTTCTCTTCTTGTGATCTTGCAGATACCTATTGAAGCTGGGCGACTGAGAAGGCAAGTAGCTGGGAACTCTCAAATAGAAGAGAAACCGGATCGAGGGACAAACGGAAGACACCGGTTAGTCCATCCATCTCTCTTCATTCTTAATTCATAAAGGAAGAATACTAGAATAGTTGTGTCTGTTTGTTGCTAAGGCACTGTCACACCTTAGGTGGATAGGATTGTCCTGCATAGGCATTTTTCCCCACAACAAATTGGCGACTCCGCTGGGGAGATCTGTTTAGTCATTTTATTTGTGTTTCTATCATTGTTTGTTTCATAGACTCAACAGCAACAATCGAACTGCATCTGCTATCCTCAGATGCAAAGTAGACAACTGCTGCTTTGATCCAATCACTGGATTTGTCTATGATCTGAACAATGGACTCACAAATGATTTGATGATCCTTTATGATACATCTTAGCCCTCCTTCAAAGCATCCCTTTGATTGTACCTTGCTTGTTGCTTTTATTTGGCCTGAAACCGTAGATTAATCAGCAAACTATGACCCAGAACCCAGTGAGGAACTCTCGTTTCTCATTCAGCGCAGACTCTGTGAAGAGGTTCTACATTTCAACGCAGGTCTCGTGAAGGCTACCTGCGCTGAATTTCAAAACCTCTGTGTTGAGGGTGCGTTGATCCATTTGGGCCTTGTGCAGCTGGGGTTCTCTGCTCTGTTTTGCCTTGTTTTGATCTCTAATTTTTGCAGCCTGTAACCAGCATAGGTACCTGTCTGATAGCTCCTTTTCTCTGCATAAATTCCACCTCCTTTTGTACAAAAGACTGTGAGTGTTTTTATGTGTTTTTGGCATCATTTACAGTTTCCCTTTGCAAGAGTGAAATAGTCATCCTGTAGCCCTTGATTCAGATCTGTTGATTGAGATCTTAGGAGAGAGTTCATTGGCTGTTTACAGTTGGTTATACATTCATTTTTGCTTTTGGTTTGAGTTTGTCTCTTTTGAGTGTCAAAACAAGTATTCATTTCGAAAGTCGTAAAGTGTTATAATCTCTTCTACCCTTTCTGATTTCGAAAAAGTAAACTTGTTTGTATTAGTCATTTAAAAGCAAATTCAAAGTTGTGCAAAAAGCTTTCTTTTTAGGCATCAATATTAAGAAAGCGGAAAACAAACACTTGCATTGTGCATTTGAATTTTGATAGTTTGCATGATTGATTTAGGAAAAGTGCATTTAGAGTGTGCTGATTGCTCTCTGAGAAAAGATGGTGTCTTTCTTTTCCCTTTGTAGCTAGGATTTTCATTGTTGAAAAAGAGATAAAATTTGCTTATCATCTTTTAGATTGCATTTAGGAAGTTGTCTATACATCTCATGGTGAACCTCAAAAGGCAAACCTCTAAGAAAGATCAACATAAAATAAACTGAATGAACTTAATAACGCTTTGTAACATAACGCACAACATAGAGGTCTAGGCTAGAGACGTGTTCCGGCGTCGTAAAGCCTGGTGACTGTCGATCTCACTGATGGTGGGTGATTCCTCCTGAGGGACGATAGCGCCAGTACGGATTGTGCTCCCACGTACCGTCGAGTATATATTGGGAGACCCTTATAGGCATAAAACCTTTATCCTTAGGAAGCCATGTCGGCCGCCCTACTGATCGCAATGCACTGAACACAGCATTCAGGAAGATTGACTGCCCGTACCTTAAAAAGTATTCTGCGGTTTTGCGAAAAGTTTGGCACACCCTTTACCTAGAACTCTAGAGCAGTTCCTTTTGGCCTTTTTCAGACTCTATAACGGAAAGAGTCCATCCGAGCATTTGTCACTTCGGGCTCGTTAAAACATCGAAGGAGACTAGAGTCATCTTTAGCTTTTTCTCGACTCTTTAAAATTGAAAAAGCAAGTTGTGTATAAAAGCGTCTAAAATTCATTCAATTCGGAAACATACTTCCCCTGTTTATTTTAGTTGATCGAGTAATCCGCAATCGTGGAAGAAAGTCAATTGAAACCCCGTCGTTCGCAGAGGCTTACGAGTCAACCGTCTTTGTCTCCGGAATCAAAACCAGTACGGACAAAGCGAACTCATTTAACCGGTTCCAAATCTCCTCTTAAAGTTAGAACAAGTGTTCCGACGACATCGGAGGTTCCGGTTACTCCAAACATTTCTGGAATCCCTGCCTCTGCAGAAGAAGTTCAACAGCCACAGAGGGACAGTGATACTAATCCTAGTTTGAGAGTAAACACTTGTGTTACCGAACCAATTCCATCAGTAACCGGTCCGGAAAGTGGTGCTCTTCAAACATCTGTCGCTGTCGATACAACCCCTTCTTCGGCACCAAAAATATTTTACGGACCTGACGGTCTTCCTCTTCCACCTGGTCTGATTGTGATTGAAGAAATTGTAGAAGACCCTCCAACAAGTACTCCAACTCACTTTGGAGTCGGGGTCACTCTATATCCTTCTTCAGAAGTTAGTCTACCACCAGCGAAAGTTCCTGTAGAATCGCTAGGGAATCTCTTGGATAGACTAAATATGTCTGAACAACCGTCAACATCTAGGACTGTGGCACCTGACACAGCGACAGCAGAACTCCCTGCCGTCACTCCAACAATGTTCGCCGGCATACCGTCTGTCCCAACTAGCTCTCAACTGCTGGAAGGAGCCCATTCAGGGGCTATTACGACAGTATGGTCTGTTCCTGTTTGTTCTTCTGGAATAATACCCGGCAACTCTTATGTTGAAACTCGAAAAATTGATCCGTTTGGAGGTCAATTTGGGCAATCCGGTCCCCAAGGGCAAACAATCCCCTTCAGTGCCAGGTCACCACCGTATGGGGGGCAGTATGCCCTTTCATTACCCCCTTCGGGAGGCTATCCATACGGGAGTTCACAACAAAGTTCAGGCTACACTGGAATTGCTTCAAGTGGTTGGGTGCCTATGCTACCTCAACAACCAAGGGTTGTGTATTCGATGCAACAGTGTGTACCTATGTCGAACATCCCGACTACACCAGCGATTGTGACGGTGTCGCAAGTTCAAACGTTGCCTGTTGTATGTCAACCTCAGATTTCTCAGGTTGTAATGTAACAGCCCCTTGACCCTACGACTCAACCATAATCGCCGACTAGTGGGGCGACACAGGTCCAAACGGGTACAATTACACCACACCTTGGCCCAACGGTTAGTATAGCACAACAACACATGGCTTCTCAACCATGGCTGGTGCAATACCAACAACCACAATTCCAACGAGTATACCAAGGTTCTGAGCAACAGATCTTTGCAAATAGTGGGCAACCGTACCTTCAAAACGGTCAAAATCAACCATTTTATAATGGTCTTGTCCACCAACCTTACCAGTCATACCAGCATCAGTTGCATTATGCTGGTATGCAAAGACCAACTGCTCAGGCGATCCCGTCGTATCCTGGGTATGCTTCACCTAACCTGAGCTAGCAGTTACCATTCGTGGCAACTCTAGAGTTACCTGATTTACATTGGTTAACAAATGATCCAATTGCTTACGCCCCATGGTGGCCAGCGATTCCACACAAACTTCCATCAGACATTCCTAAATTTAATGGAAATCCGGGTGAAGATCCATCGAATCACGTGATGACATTTCATCTATGGTGTTCGTCGAACACCCTAAATGATGATTCGATAAGGCTTCGCCTCTTTCAGAGGACGTTAACGGGTCCAGCGGCTAAATGGTATATTGAATTACCTAGAGCTTCGTTCGACAATTTCAGCGCCTTAGCCACTACCTTTTTAACCCATTTTCAATTACCTATAAGGTATGAAACGGGGACGGAAATCCTTACCAACTTCAAACAGACAATGGCCACTCACATATCTGATCATATACATGAGTGGCGACGTCGTCGTAGGATGGTAAAAACATACGTTCCCGATCAGCTGTTAGCTGAATGGTTTATAAAGTCATTACTTCCTACCATCACGGAAGATGTGGCCAAGGGGGGAGTCATAACGGAAGAGCAAGTTATCGCTCGTGCGCAATATCTAGACTTGGTCTATACTCAGTCTGGCACACTCTACGACAAAATACCTGACGCCCCTAGACCGGAATTCTCAATTCCTCCTCCTCCTAAATCAAGCAATGACTCTCACGCCGGCGATGGCGTGATTGGCACGAAAAACGCGAAGTCGACAAAGGCCAACTCCAAGAAGGCCCGTAAGACTTCAGATCAAAATGCAAAAGGCGAAATTCTTGCTTCGGAAGTAAATGCCGTATCGACAGATAAGGGCAAAGAAACCAAACAACCAGGAAGCAAGAAGAAACAAAACAAAGGGAAGAAGAAGAAACAGGATGAGTCATCACCTGAAAAAACTTCTTCAAACCCTCCTGGAAATAGGAAACCACCCCCCTCAGGGTGTCAGATATGTGACGAGGATCATTGGACAAAAGAATGTCCATACAAAGCTGAGCTTAAAAGATTCTTTAAGAGTTCGCAAACCTCAGCTGTGTTAACTGATCCGTTTCCAAATCCGGGACAAAATCTGGTTGATAGTGGAAATGCTTCCCCGTCACAAGTGCTTATGTTTTCGATTTCCAAGCAACAAAATGATGCTTTGATTTCAACAAGGAACAAAGATTACGGGAATCCGCAGCTGTCGAACGGCAAGGAAAAAGATCAACCAAGCAGTTCGACAACAACTTCGACAGAAGTTGTACCACCCATCATTCCTGAATTAACAATAAATCCACCAAAGGGAGTAGTACACAAGTCGACATTTAATCCTCGTGCCAGAGCAGCACAGCATTATAACATAGTGGAAGATTTGGCCCAATCGCCATCCGCTATGTCGACTCTTGAAGTACTACAAAATTGCCCATCCCAAAGGCAGGCTTTGTTATCAGCCATTGGTGGGGTTGATCCTAAGGATTCCAATCTTGTATCCTTTGACCACAAAGGATATGATCCTCAGTTGCCAGCTCAACTAGCTTTCCTTATCCAAGTGAAAGCCCTCAACAAAACTGTTCATCGAACAATTATTGATGAGGGGGCATCTACATGTATTATGTCGATGAGTTGCTGGAAAACTTTAGGATCTCCAACCTTGTCGCGATCCTCCACAACATTAAAAGCATTCGACGGAAGGACATATACCCCATATGGTATCCTAAATAACTTGAAGGTTGAACTAGAGGGAAAAACAGTAGAAATAGATGTTGAAGTCATTGATGGGAATCTTGATTACAACATCCTACTAGGAAGACCATGGATCTACGCCATGGCAGCTGTTGTGTCGACCTATTTTAGAAAGATTGCATTCCCCTTTCAAGGGGGGATTACAATCGTCGACCAACAAAACTTCCTCCCTAATGGTTCGCAAGTTACAGGAAGCATTCCTATGATCCATGGTAGCAACCATTCGCTTCAAGATATTGGAGTAGGCCTACTGAAAGACCCCACATTAATGGGAACTTTCGCACTTCCACCTCCAATCTATATAGGAGAAGTAGCGTTGGTAGGAGCCTGCAATATGATATCTTCCACGAAGATCTCAGAAGACGATATCGACATGGATCATGCAATGGTTTTGCCCCCAAGCCCAATAGAAATTTTGTAGCAATCAATGTTTCTAGCTTGGGAGGCGAACCCAAATGAACGCTCATCGTGCGTTTGGGTAGATAGGTCTAGAGAATATGGTACCCCATTAGATCCTTGGTCGCGAGTGCATGGAACCGACGAAGGAATTCTACAATCAATGTTGATTGAGGGGGCACCATGGAATGATAGCCACCATCGTTCCTTTCTTCCGGATTGTGAAGAAGATACTCAGGATGACCTTTATCACCCTTCAGTCTTTGAATTCCTATCAAATACTATAAATACGGTGGATTCCGAATGGAACCTATCCAATATTGAAGAGACTATAGCCATAAATATCTCGACCAAAACAAATGTTGTAGAGAATATTTATGTTGGCAAATGTTGTTCTCCTTCAGAACTGGAAATATATAACGCTCTTTTTCGCGAATTCAGAGATGTCTTTGCTTGGTCATATGATGAAATGCTAGGCATCGACTCGAGTATCGTTGAACATGAAATTAAGATGTATCCTGATGTCAAACCAGTAAGACAACGGCTTCGGCAGGTGCAACCCAAGAAAGCCGCTGCCATTAAGGCAGAAGTTGAAAAACTTCTCCACGCTGGTTTCATCTACCCGGTTCCTCTAACCGATTGGGTATCGAATATTGTCCCTATTATGAAAAAACAAGGAACAATCAGAGTGTGCGTCGATTATAGGGATGTAAATCAAGCTTGTCCAAAAGACAACTACCCTACACCCTTCATCGACCAGATAATTGATGAATGCGCCGGATGTGAAATCTTTTCATTTATGGATGGATTCTCCGGGTATAATCAAATAAATATCCGCCCACAGGACCAGTCAAAGACTGCATTCATTTGTCTGTGGGGCACATTCGCATACCGAAAATTACCCTTTGGTTTAAAGAACGCAGGGACGATGTTTCAGAGGGCAATGAATTATGCCTTCCATGACATCAAGAACATCGTTCAACCATATCTCGATGACCTTCCGGCTCACTCGCGAAAGCGGACTGATCATCCGCAGCATTTAAGAGCAATATTTCTACGTTGCCGACACTACAAGATACGACTCAATCCACACAAATGTGTATTTTGCGTCAGTTCTGGTCGTTTACTTGGCTTTGTAGTCTCCAAGGACGGGATTCGTCTCGACCCTTGTAAGGTTCAGGCAATCATAAATTTGCCTCCACCTTCAAATTTGCTTCAGATTCAGAAACTCCAAGGGAAAGCAAACTTTCTGAGGAGGTTCATTCCAAATTACACAGAACTTGCTAAAGGTTATACTCGTCTTTTGAAAAAGGATGTACCTTTTGTCTGGGATCAGGTGGCGCAAGCTTCCTTTGACGCTCTGAAAGATTCTCTAGTAAAAGCATCATTAATGTATGCCCCGGACTATCAAAGAGATTTTAACCTGTATCTGGCTACAGCGGATACGACCATTGCTATGGTTTTAGTTCAAGAAATCGATGGAATTGAACATCCTATATATTATTTAAGTAAAAACTTAAATGATACAGAAAGCAAATATTCTTACGTTGAAAAGCTAGCACTCGCTGCTGTTCAAGCGATACAAAGATTTCGACATTATGTCCTCTTTCGGAAAACTACCATTTTATCAGATTGCAACCCCATGACTTACATATTGTCGCGACAGTTGCTGGGGGGCAAATATTCAAAATGGATAGCAATCCTTCAAGAGTTTGATCTGGAATTTGTAAAATCTAAATCAAAGAAAGCTTTGGTTTTCGCAGAATTATTATGTGATCTCCCATCGTCGTCCAACGATGAAACATCACAAGAATCAATCGTGGATGAAAGTTTGTTTCTGATATCCACAAGCGATGAGTGGTATGGAGATATAATTGTTTATCTCCAAACCCAAAAATTTCGGCCAAACACCTCCCACTCAGAACAAAAACGTATTCGATACCAAGCAAAAGACTACATGATCGTCGGTGATACACTTTACCGTCGTGGTGTCGATACAGTTCTGAGAAGGTGCCTCACCCACAAGGAAGCCGAAAAAGCCCTGAATGAGAGTCATTCAGGCGCCTGTGGGGGGCATCAATCTGGTTATGCTACAGCACAAAAAATCTTACGAGCAGGATACTTCTGGCCAACCATGTTCAAAGATTGCATAACCGCAGTTAGAAGTTGCCATGCTTGTCAGATTTTTGATAGCAAAACCAGAAGACCTCCCGCTCCGCTACAGCCAATAGTAGCTGTGGGGCCTTTCTCCAAATGGGGCATCAATTTCATGACATGTAACCCCACCTCGACCGGGGGGCATGGGTATATCATAGTCGCGGTTGACTATTTTACCAAATGGGTCGAGGCGATGCCTACATTAGATAATACTGGTGAAACAGCTGCCCTATTCTTTTTCAATCATATAGTCGCCAGATTCGGCGTACCACAGGCCATAGTTACAGATCATGGATCGCATTTTCGCAATCACATGATGGTCGAATTAGCTGCCAAACTAGGGTTGTCTCACGACAGCTCTACCCCATATTATCTGCAAGCTAACGGGCAAGTTGAAGCAATCAACAAAGTCCTGAAGCGCCTGCTACAAAGGATGATTGGGGTTCACAAAAGAAGATGTCACCTAATCCTGTACTCAGCTTTGTGGGCCTACCGAACATCGATAAGGAATGCGACTGGATTCACACCTTTCCAACTGGTGTATGGCTTGGAAGCAATCCTACCAATCCAGTGTGAAATATCGTCTCTTAAACTCGCAATTGATCTCCTCCCCGGAACTTTAGAAGAAGAGGCTCGTTTCTTGGAGTTAATCCAATTGGATGAAACTCGTCGTGACGCCGCATTGGCTAACGAAGCCCATAAGAAACGAGTCAAGGCACAGTTCGACAAGAATGTCAAACCCTGTGTCTTCTCAGAAGGTGATTTGGTCTTGCTTTACGACCAAGAATCCAATAAATTGGGAGCTGGTAAATTTAATTCTTTATGGATGGGCCCCTATATTGTTAAACGAGTGTTAGCAAAAGGAGCCTACGAGTTAATGGATTATGACGGAATTCCACTGGCGCAACCTCGTAATGGGTTGTACCTCAAGTGTTACTATGCCTAATAGTAACCTGTATGCTTTTGTTACATTTTTGTTTTCGCAAAAGTGTTTATTTTGGTTAAGTAATCCACTTTTTACATTTATTGCAGATGTCAAATCCATTGGAACCGTGTGTTGGATATGCCGACGGAGCGAGTCGTAGTTCGCGGAACCTATCCTCCGCAGCCTGGGCCATTTTTGATCCAAGTGGCGAGTTAGTAAGTTTCAGAGGTGTATGTATTGGACAATCAACGAATAACATCGTTGAGTATAGTGCGTTGATAGAACTATTCTCTGATGCCATCACCCATGGTATACGCCGACTAGTCGTCAGGCTAGACTCACAACTCGTAATACTGCAACTCACTGGTATCTACTCTGTCTGAAATCCAGCTATTTATCGCAATTTCCTAAGGGTTAAAATTTTGGAAAGACAATTTGATTTTATTCAATATCAACACATTTCTAGAAACTTAAACACATTAACCGACTCATTAGCAAACTATGTGTTAGATAGACATTTGCAAAATTGATAAAAAGAAAAGCATCATCAAATGTTTCACATATGGATCACATAAACCAGAATAAAACTCCGAAAATCAAAAATATATATAGCTGTTTACGGTTTACATATAATGTTCTGTAACCAAGACAAAATCGGTCATATGACCCAAAAACTCAAAATGCTAGGGGGCACCCTAGTCTAGTGATGCTCATGATAGCACGTCACGGCCTGTGCGATCATGCGTAAGAGACGAGTCCATCGTCTAGGCACACCAGTAGTATGTCGCTGCAACTGTAAATGTAACTCGTCGATCCTCACATCTGGAATACCGAGAGTAAGGCTCTCAACCTGCTCCTGCACAGCTGTAAGGGTCTCAGCCACATCAAGGTCGCGAAGAATAACCCTCCCAGTAGCCTCCCCTGCTGGGGCAGCGGCTGGCACTCTCGGGCGAACTGCTGGACGAACAGGACCAACATCTGCATGCACACATGAGTTTGATTAAAGTCTTGATAGAATAAAGCACAAGGACATTATAAATAAAAACAGTAAACAATGATATGGTCGAAGATTTTACCAATAGTGCCCCACTGCTCGCCGTCCGGCAGTACCAAATCCAGATCACCCCGGAAATCCATGCCAACATATGGATACTCAGAATAGACCATCTCCTGACGCTCGAACCACCTGAAGAAGGTATCAGTTAAAGAGATCTGAGATTGACCGGCATGCCTAGACATGTGATCAACCCATCTCTGCATGCGTGGTTCAGTAGGAGAAGGCAAGTCGAGTGCAATGTACTGAGGCTGCATCAGTGGTATCTTCTCCAAGGCGAAGGCAGTCAAAATAGAACCAAATCCAAAGTTCTTCAGCTTCCCGTCCTTTACCTTGGTTAACCGACTTTTCATCTGAAGAAGTACTGCATCACACCATTTGAATAATTTCGGTTGGAGACACTCCAAGGCATGCTGCACATAGGATCTGTTGGCTACGTGAAGAGACGTGCTACCGGCCATCCTACCAATAGTATACAAGATAGACCTGAGGGACCTGTCAGCAATCTCACGGATAACGATCTTACCGTCTCTGCTCGGCTGAGATCCTTCCCTGCAATACTAGCGGACATAATCTCTCACAGAGTCACTCCCTCGGGCCGAACCTGACAAAGAAATGGGGGCACCCCGCCTCGACAAGCCAGTCAAGAAGTAAATGTCTACTATGGTCAAGGGGATAGATTTTCCCCTAATCTGAAATACTTGGTTGATAGGATCCCAAGCGTCGAGCAAATACTGCAGTAGAGAGATCTGTTGTCTCATACTAGAGATACGAAAGAACTTTAGCAGGCCACAGTTCCGCAGCGCGTTCACCGTGATAGGATCATGTAAGGCAATCATATCCTCTTCTTCATGCTCTCATTCTCGCCATGTAAGGGTCATTTTGCTCAAAGATCCCTGCAAAACAAACAAGAGAAGGAGTAAGATCCTAATTTTGATGCAAAACAGGAAAAAATTTCATCAAAAAATGTGCAACAAGTTCCTCTTTTTCGCCCAACGCACCTGCAGGAGTGGTTCACCTGCATTGAATGTCAAACTTCCTTCATACTGGCTGACATTCAGCGCAGGTTTCGCTAGGCACAGGGTGCGTTGATGAGAAAACGAGCTCATGAAACCCCAGGGGCTTAGAAATA
This sequence comes from Pinus tabuliformis, assembly GCA_031772625.1. NCBI lineage: Eukaryota > Viridiplantae > Streptophyta > Pinopsida > Pinales > Pinaceae > Pinus > Pinus tabuliformis. Next base: position 1,951,595,517 of record CM062816.1, read on the forward strand.
CAGGAAAAGAGGCACAGAATGCAAAAAGGAAACCATGAAAAGAAAGAGCTAGGGTTTAGCTCCTACCTGGTCCAAACGGCACCGAGAATCGTCCACAGAATCTCCCGAAATCAGCTGGTGAAAATCAAGGGGGAAGAGGCACCTCCAAAGCTCCAACAAACCAAGTTCAAATGAAATGGTAAAATGAGAGGTAAAAACACTTTTTGATTGTTTTTTACTTAGTTCAAAGCAAAATATTAGGGTTTTAATCTCATTTTCAAGCCAATGTTATTCATTGCTAACAAGTTTGATGCAGCAATTGAAGATACAGTACTATCTTTGAAAAGGGCAAAGCTAGTTATGGTAAAAAATCAAAAATTAGACCATGTTATCGAGCAGTTTTAGCACACAGTTCATGCTCGTTAAAAAATAAACGCAAGATCCGAGCAGTTTTAGCGCATAGTTCATGCTCGTTAAAAAATAAACATAAGATCGAGCAAATGTTTCCACCCGCGTTTAAGCTCGTTAAAAAATGAACTATTCCGGTAAATAACCACCGTGAATGTAATATCATCAGCCACTAAAGCCTTGGTCGTGTTTGCTCACCACCTCCACTTTTCCATTGGCCGATCGTTCACCTCCATATGATTGTTTACCCATTTTGAGGAACAGCTGCGAAGAGTGATTTCACTAGCCATCCTTGTGACACTGCCGTGATTGGAAAATTCCAACCCGTACCTGGAATCAGCTGCTAACCCGTTTTATCACTCTTTCCTCAAAAGACGAGTCTTTTTTAAGCTCTTTTCATCTGACTCGTAAAATACGAAAAGATTTTCGAGTTTTGGCCTTCCAGCTCGTTAAAGTGACCGGAAGAGCTATCCCTCCTCTAGATTTTAATCTTTTTGGACCTGAGGGATTATTGCACAAAAAGATCGAGCGCTTGTTTGTTCGGCTCGTTAAAACTATCGAAAACTCATCCCTTCTGTATTGTTTTATACTTTTTTGGACTTAAGGGATTAGATGACGAAAAAGGACTTTTGGAGTTGAATTTACGTACCTTTTAAGACTCTCTAAAAATGAAAAGGACCGAGTTATCTTTGTCGTTAGACTCGTTAAAAGCATTAAATAGCGACAAACTTGTCTTTAGACGAGAACGAGTTTCACTATCGCTAGGCTCGTTAAAACATAGCGATGGGCTTGCCTGAAGGGCAAGTTATAGAACAAGCATATGTTATCCTCCTCAAGCTTGACAAAAATAAAGAGGTACTGGTCAGCAATGACTGGGGAAAAATTGGGAGAAACTCAAGAAAACTTTGATGGTAGCAAATCGCTCTTGAACATGACATTTTTCCTCCGTACCACAGTCGGGTTGGGTTGTTTCATTCACCGGTCACATCACCATGGTCTCGCCATACCATCCATATTTGGGGTAATGCTACCGATCCATCGCATAAGTGTCGCCATATGTTCAAGAGAAGTCGTTCAGAGAAGTCAACCGTGTCCCATCCACTGCCATACATTATCCTTCATCCTTTCATGACCGCCACCCTGAATCATATGTCATCAGATCGTTTTCACCTCCATCAAAATCATTTGCTCCGTTCCGTGTCATTGATGTGGGATGCATTAAGGCCCTCCTTTGACGGATCGCTTCTTGTCGACATCAGCTCATTATCCAAGAAGTTGATCTAGGAACAACCCCTTCAGTACTTTGAAGCTTGCATGCCTCAATGGCAAGTTTCTCACTTCCGGCGACAGGTATACATCAAGGACCTTCGACCGAAAGATTTTGCTTGGTGTTCGACGCCAAGTCCTTTATTCACACCACGTGAATTGTACTGTAGTACCTTGAGGATCATTATCATTATCGGTGATTCCTCTCGCGCTTGTTAACGGTTTACCTCATTGACCGGTAATCAAGCGATGTCTTTCCATGTTCGACTTCAGAACATTTCTCACATGGATCGACTTGTACTTAGAGTGAAGATCAGACGAGATTGAATACCCCGGATCTAGTTTCATCCATCCGGGCTGCGATATATATTCAGGAAAGATAAAGACATTGACATGTACATCATTGCAGCAGATAATCATCCTATACAAAGGATGATAATTTCATCAAAATTATCAGTCTACCATCAGACGATTGTCTGTTCTATGTACAGAAAAATGAATTTATAAAGCTGAGCATGGGAATTCCCGCCTCAGCTAGATCATGAAAGCAGTATGAAAAATAATGTATTGTATTGTATCTTATTACAGGTCTCCTCCCAGCATTGAATGAACTTCGGATCCTCCTAATAAAGCATTTCACCCGATAAACGACCTCATACTTTAGGGGGCAACTGTTATAGACATTTTTGTGCCTTACAGCATTGAGCATGAAATGTCCATAATCCAAGGGATCCAAAGTCCCTAAACATGTTGTTCCTACCCCTAGAGGAACAAGGCTAACAAACCACAGCAATTCACAGAAGTTCTCCACCAGAAACTGCTCAAAAACAAGTCAATTCAGGATCAATTCAGAGGCTCCACTAGCTGTCTGCGCTGAAATGCAGAGATTGCACTGGCTAGGTGCACTGCAACGCAGGTAGAAGCACTACCAAGGTGCGCTGAGCGGGAAGTGACAAATGGAAAGTTCATTCAACGAGGTGGAAAGACCCTGGAAGCTTCCAGAATCTTCTCCAATGACACTTGCCTCAAGGAATTCGACTAGTGATGAGTAAGAGACTCTTAGTCTCCAAGTGGAAGTAAGAACTGACAGAGGGAGAGGACACTAGTCAGATCTCAAGCTGACTCATCCTCTCTCCAAACATCTATATATGGATCTCTCCTCCATGAGATCTAGAGGCTGGAATTTTGTTATTGCAAAGAATTGTTGTTGGTTTGAGATTGGAATCATTGGGTGCTTAATGCTTTGAAGGAAGGTGAAGATAGGAATTTCATTTGCTGGGAAGGAGATGCTGGATTGGAACTCTCTTGGTTGTATCTCCTCCTGAACCTTGTTATTCATCAATAAAGCTATCTTGGTTTCTCCTATATACTGATGTATCTTTGATGTATGATTGCATTAGTGTGTTTAGTTTATTTCTAATCCTGAACTAGTTATGAATATGAATCTATGTCTTTGTGTAGTGTTCTCTTCTTGTGATCTTGCAGATACCTATTGAAGTTGGGCGAGTGAGAAGGCAAGTAGTTGGGAACTCTCAAAGAGAAGAGAAACCGGATCGAGGGACAAATGGAAGACACCGGTTAGTCCATCCATCTCTCTTCATTCTTAATTCATAAAGGAAGAATACTAGAATAGCTGTGTATGTTTGTTGCTAAGGCACTGTCACACCTTAGGTGGATAGGATCGTCCTGCATAGGCATTTTTCCCCAAAACACTTGTTTCCTCGATCAACTGACCCTACATATCCTTTCATCATGCCCTCCATTGTTCAGACCCAAAAGCTCAAAAGATTCTTCAAAAAACAAAATCATCCTTGTCCGATTTCGTGTCGATTGATGTAGGACACGTCAATTCCTACCTTTCGACAAGTTCCTTCCTATCGACTTCAACACTCTATCTAGGAAGATAACCCAGAAATACATTCAGTGCCTTGGTGCTTATAGAAATTTGTGGCAGGTTACCTTGTGCTTGATCACGAGTTTTCATCATTAGCTCCTGGTTAAGCGATTCTACAAGTGTTTGATGACAAAAAATCTTTTACACTCGCTAGTTTGCACTGTGCATCTTGGATACCATCACCATTATTGATGGCCTTCCTCGCATCTGTTAACAGTCTCCATTATTGGCTAGTAATCAAATGATTTCGTGCATGTTCGACGTGAACTCATTTTATCACATGTATCGATCTACACTGTTCGGTGAAGCAGGAATCAAGACCTTGGGTAGAGGCTTGCATCATTCAGCCTTGTTTCCTCTCCCAAGCTGCGATATTGTTCTTTGAAGACAGCCATTTTAGGATAATCTATTATGACACTGGATCCGCCCTGTGCCTTATTGGCGGCTAGCATTGTTATATCTCTGAGGAGAAAGTTACTCTGACATAGCTACTGAGCATGGGAATGCCTGACTCAGGACATGATTTTAGCAGTTCATGTATATGTACTTTTGTTGTATCAGGTTTTCCTTATCACCCAAAACTTCTCTCTCTCTACAAAGATTTTTATGGGAAACTACAGTATTTTCATAAATTATTTCGGCCATCGTCTCTGCCTCTGATCTCATACTTTAGGGGGCATCTGTTATAGGACAAATTAACCTCCTAATAAACTCAGAGGAGAAAGACAAGATGACTAAAAGAATGACCACAGTTGTAGGCCCAGAATCCACACTAATGCTCTCTTTACACTGATAATATGCTTTATAAAGCTTCTTTACAAGCATAAAGGAGCATTAGTCAACCTACTAACTCTTGTTGTTAGACCAGGGGGAGCGTTAGTGAACTTTAGTGATGCTCAAGTGGTTATGCCAACGAATCTGCCATAAAATATCTAGATTTTATTTTCCCAAATTTGTGCAAGAAAAGCAGGGAATCTCCAAAAATCAAGATATTTGGAGAAATTCTATTCCGGAAATAGAGGCAAATGGGAAAAAGCTGGTAAACGAGGCAGGTTCATGTTTTTTACCCAAATGAACTACAGGTGGAGTTGGGAAGCCCTAAATCAATTGTTATATAAGCAATGAGAGGGCCATTGCAAAAGGGGATCACAGCATTTAGAAGGATAGTACATGGTGTTGTTGTGATATTGTCATATTCTTGAAGGAGCTAGCTGAAATAAGGAGAGAGAGAGAGGAAGAAGGGATAAGGAAGGTTGATGCAACAGGGTTGTTGTAATCACTCTTCTATTCTGAATATAGGACTGTAGTTGTGTTCCCTACTCGAAGTGTCGATGATATTGTGCATTCATTTGTTCATTCTAATGCTTGTTGTGTTGAGTAGATAAGTTACACATTTCTACATGTTTGTTATGGATTCTTTCATTGATTGTTAGAAGTATATGTTGTGATTGGTTTGCTTCATTCTTTTGTGCAGGAATCGTTTGGGAGCCGGTTAGGAGGAGTTCTTCTTACCGCACGGAGATCCCCAAGCGAATATAGAAAGAACCAAAGGTGATCCTTTCTCCATATCTTGTCAATATATATGTCAGATTGATGAACATGTGTGTAACAATTACCTTTTGTAGATAACCTTATGATCTGTCGAAAGTCTCGGGAAGACTTTCGAGGGTAGTTTTCATCCTGTGCATTTTACCCCATAGCAAGGAGGCACTGGTACAAAAAATTTGTGCAGTTTTCCAGAGGATGACAAGATCAAGCTGCAGGAGCTGCTAGTCAAAATTGTGTAATTCTAGGAGACTGTCAAGGATAGGCAGCTGGGGCTCCCAGACATAACTGTGTAATTTCTAGGTTGATTACAGAGCGGGGCAGAAGGGAAGGCGATAGAAAAAACTATGTAATTTTCTGAGGGAGAATAGAGCAAACCAGCAAGGAAGAGTGCCTATCAGATCTACCAATTTGTTAGGATAGTGTAGTGACAGTCAGCAGAGGCCTGTCCCACATGTTTGCGCAGTTTCTGCAGGAAGTGCAAGGTAGTCAGGCTAGACAAGTTTTGCATAGTTTTGAAAATCAATGCAGCCTTGGGTCCCATCTCAAGTCAGATTTTTTCTAGTTGACCATAGGGAGGCTTGATGGGTGTTCTTGCAGGAAGTGCAGATTGGATCGGGTTGTGGGATAACTTATGCGCAGTTCTGGGAGACAGTGAGCTGGCTCATTTCTGAAATTGCATAGTGTAGACTGCCAAGAGGACAACCTCAAGCTTTGCATGGTTCTAGGCAGCAATGCAAGGTCATTGAGATTGGGATCTGGTTGAAGGAGGCTTGTCCAATCGACAGATTTTCAGGAAAAATGACTAAGTGTGAAAGCAAGTGGACTTGTGCATACATGACATTATGATCACACAATTAACATGACTCGATGGCAAGACACCTCAAACCAACAAGACAATCATGTGCTTAGTGAGACTGACTCAAAGGTTACGAACGACAAGTGCGACACTTGAGATATGTCTTTGAACGACTGTGACAACACTTGCACGATACTGCATAAAACTTTGTGTGTTAGTGTGACCGATGTCAAAAGAACGAAAACAACTCATGCACACAAAGAAAAACCTTCAAAATTGCTAGAACAAACTCACAGGCATGACATAGCAATAAACATGCCAAAGACGACAGTTGGTCAAACAAGCGAAAAGGAAGCAAGACATGTAGAGGAACCACATGAAATGACTTTGTGCTTGCAAACATGCATGTTATTAAAGATAGAATGTATGACAATGACAAGCAGTCCTTCAAGCTACACTAAGAGATGTACTTCAAAATATATTCTTTACTTACCATAGTTACCCTTGAGATGATATTTATCTGATGGAGTTTGCATGAGGTCTTGATCTCTTGTCATGACTCGATTCCTTTTTTTTTTCCTCAACTCCTTGAGAGTCATCTGGAATGTCATCTTTCCTAGTGGTCACTGAGAGATAGATCTGCACACTTTTAGTGGACAGTGACTTCTGTCAAGATGATCTGCGCAGTTTTCCATAGTAAGGTTGGGCCACTTGCTTTGCGTAATTTCTGGGAGGAAGGATGTTGGCCTACTCTACGCAGTTTTCCAGAGCAAGGTTGGCTGCCTATTATGCACAATTTCTAAGTGCAAGGTAGGTTGGGCAGGTAGGACAACACTATGCAGTTTTGATATGAAAGACATTGCTGCGAGATGGGTCCTGGGAGGACACCTCTGTGCAGTTTCTGAGTGCAGTGCATCCTGAGCAGCTGAGGGACAATACTGCGCATTTTGTTATGACAGGACACTACTGCGGGATGGGGTCCTGGGAGGAAACCTCTGCGCAGTTTTTGAACGTAGGGTAGCCGGACTACTCTGTGCATTTTTGGAGAGTAGTGTTGGTTGCCTTACTGCTCTGCACATTTTTTGAGAGCAGTGTTGGCTGGGCAGCTGAGGGACAACACTGCGCATTTTCTAAAGGTAGTGGGTTCCTACTGGGAAGGACACTTGAGGAAACCAATGCACAGTTTTGGATGCCAAGGGAGGTTGGGGTCTTTGCACATTGCGTAGTTTCAATAGGCAAGGGAAAAGCTTGAGGGTTACAGAAGAAAAGTGTGTAGTTCCAAAAATATGGATGAGGCTAGGTTTCTTAGGAAACTGACTAAGTGTGAGATCAGTGAAACTGGTGTAAACAGTGATAGGACTTGACTATGATCACACACGAACACCTAGTGATACAACATAGACCATCCAGAATGTATAAAACATACTTTGCTTGATGAAACAACCTTGGTGACAAGAGTGCGCAAAGTGAGTGTGAAACATGTCTGTGATGAGAACAACCATATGCACAAAGATTCTCCTTATAGCGGAAAAACATCTTCTTTGCATGACAAACAATAATCCCTATGCCCAAAGATGACACATATTTCATGAGATGAGAATGTGAAAAAATATTAAGATTAAGGAGGGGAGCTTGAGATCATCAGCTTACCAACAAGTGACCAAGGAAAAATCATTCACGAGATCCAAGGTAGGCTCCAAAATTTGCATGCGAGCCAAAATTTTGGAGGGTGGTTGTAGCGCTACAAGAATATGACATGCTTGTTGTAGGGTCTAACATGTAGGAAATAAATGTGCTCACATGAAAATTGGCTAATTCATTTGCAATGAAGGATTTAGGTTTTTCAAAACAAATCCTTGGTATGAGAATAACTAGAGACAGTAAAATTCGCAAATTAACATTGTCTTGAAGTGAGTACATAGATAAAGGTGTTGGAAATATTTAATATGTAGAATGCAAAACCAATTAGTACACCTTTGGCTAGTCATTTTTAAACTAAGTAAGGAGATGTGTCCCAAGACCAAGGGAGAGATGGATTATATGTCTAAAGTTCCATATGCATCAGCAGTTGGAAGCTTCATGTATGCAATGGTGTTCACAAGGCCTAATATTTCACATGTAGTGGGAGTTGTGATAAGGTATATGAACAATCCAGGAAAAGAGCATTAGATGGTAGTAAAATGGGTTCTCAGGTATTTGAGAGGTACCACTAAGCAAGCATTATGTTTTGGAGTTTCAAACATTATTCTACATGGATATTTTGATGTAGATATGGCAAGTGATAGAGATAACTAGAGGAGCACCATATAGTATGTGTTTACTGTAGGTGGAACAGTTGTAGGTTGGGTTTCATGTAGAAATTTTGAATAATATAACACTTATTCACAGAGATTATCCTGATTATACACTATTTGCGGAAAGCATGCATAATACATAACCTCCTCTACCATTGATCATCAATTTGTGGAATTAAAAATAATCGCATGCACACATTGAAACATCAATCACACATATCAACACAGTATGTAATGGGGAAAGCATACAGCTGAAAACCCCCAACTATCTGTATATTATAATGATAGAGAACATGTAACAATACATAGTACAATACTCCTCACAAGTACTCAGTACTATCTCCACATGCTACACACAAACTAGCTCAGATCTAAACAAGTCACTGGTTCAAATCTCCTCCATTGTTTGCCTGCCTCTACTGCGCAATCCAAGTTGAGAATATATCTGATCCAAGCTTGAATTCCCTTGGCTTGTACTACGCAATCCTCATTGGAAATCTCAATCAATGATTGTTCAAATCTCATGCACAGCTATAGTCACAACTGATAGTAATCTCACCCTTTCACCCACCTCTAACACTTGTCTCCACTGAACTGTCCATGCACTGAGTTAATTGATGTATTCTTTAGTTGATTTATGAGTTAATAATTAGTGAATTAATTAATAATTAATTCACATCACTCGTCACTAGTGTATTTGGCAGTTAGACTAAATACAACTAGTTCAACTAAGTCAAACTGAACACAACTCCATCAACTCCTCAATCAACTCCACCAAACTCAATCACTTGAGTTCTAACTGAAGTCCATCATGCAATAGCTCAACTAACCCATAGGAAAAGCGTATTTCCTTCTAGCATTTGCATGTGCCACATCCTTAGCTCGAACTGAAGTGTTGCAAGAGGATAAGATAATGTTTATAGTCCAAATATTATTAAGAGCTAATAATATTGGATTGTTCTATTTTTAGACTGGCAGTCTAAAAATAGACTTCGCCCATATGTCTAAAAATAGAGGTCCATCTATTTTTACCAACATGACCAATCATCCATAAATAGCATCCTGCAACTCATAGACCATGATCCATATGTCTAAAAATAGACATAGTCTAAAAATAGAATTTGCGCCAAAAATAGCCTGCGGGCCCACTTAGTGAAGGCAAATTCTTTTCACTAAGCTCCATCATCTTGTTGCATTTTCAACACTCCCTCTCAACAAGATATGGATTATCTACAACCCCTATCCTGCCTCTGTGGTATTCGAATTTGCTCCTGGTGAGCGCCTTCGTCAAGATATCAGCATCCTGATCCTCCATGGGAATGTATGAAAGTAACATGATTCTCCGCTGCACACAATCTCTGATATGATGGTCCCTGATGTCGATGTGCTTGGATCTATCATGAAATACTAGATTAGCCAAGAGTTTAATGCAACTCTGGTTATCACAATAAATCACAGTAGGCTCCAAGTGTGACCCGAGCAACCCGACCATGATCTTCCTCATCCATATAGCCTCGCATGCAGCCAAACTTGCTGCCATATACTTGGCCTCTGCTGAACTGAGTGCCATGGATCTCTGCTTCCTGTTGTACCAAGAAATTGCTGTCGACCCGATACTTAAGATCCCTCTAGATGTGCTCTTTATGTCTGTTGGGCTCCCTGCCCAATCTGCATCCGTGAAGCCAGATAGCTTCACCTCATCCTCCTGTCTGTACCTCAATCCATATCCCAATGTGCCTCTGAGATAATGCAATACATGCTTGCCTGCCTTCTAGAAGAGCTTGGTTGGCTTAACCATAGCTTGTGAAAGCTGGTTAACAACATAGCATATATCGAGTCGTGTATTGACCAGATACATAAGCGACCCCACCAACTATCGATAAACAGTGGCATCCACTACCTCCGCTAAAGTAGCATCCTCCTTCCTCCAACCTCCAGGAAGAGGAGTATCAACAGGTTTGCAGCCATGCATGTTGAACTTCTCCAGTATCTCCCAGGCATACTTACCCTGAGAAACAAATAGTCCATCACTGCACTGCCAAATTTCCAATCCCAGGAAATAATGAAGGAGGCCCAAGTCCTTCATCTCAAACTCTCTAGCAAGATCCTCCTTGCATGAAAGTATCAACAGCTCATCTCCTGTCAAAATCAAATCATCTACATAAAGTACAATGATCAGCAACTTACCCTCCACCACAATCTGGTATAGGTTAGGATCTGCCTCACTCTTGGAGAATCCAAGTCCAGTGAAATAACTGTCTATCCGTGTGTACCAAGCACGAGGTGCTTGTTTCAACCCATACAGCGCTCTCTTGAGCCTGCACACATGTGACTCACTACTGAAGATCTCGAAACCTTTGGGTTGCTCTATGTACACCTCCTCCTCAATGACTCCGTTGAGGAATGCAGTCTTCACATCCATCTGATGGATGTGCCACCCCATCTGCGCTGAGAGAGCAAGAATCGTCTGTATGGAAGAATACCTTGCGACAGGTGCAAATGTCTCCTTATAATCGATCCCCTCTATCTGTGAGAAGCCTCAGGCAACAAATCTTGCATTGTACTTCTCCACACTCCCATTAGTTGCCTGCTTAACTTTGTAGATCCATCTCGAACCCACCACTGATTTCCCCTCTGGTCTTGGGACAATCTCCCATGCACTGTTTCTGACAATCGAATAATACTCTTCCACCATGGCATCTACCCATGCGGGATCCTCCACAGCTTCCTCGAAAGAGGATGGCTCAGTCACGACACATTTGCTTACAAGAGCCATGCATCCAGTGTATCGATCGGGTGACTGTCTCTGTCTGCGCTATGTTGTAGGTGGTCCTACAACCTTCTCTACATATTGAGCCAGTCGTTCAGCTTCTATAGTGCGCTTTCGCCCTCTGATGGTTGGCACTACATGAGTGGTCTCTTCCACTCCATGAACTTCATATTGTGGCTGATCCACGTCCTGAAGCTCATCCTTAGTAACTAATAGCTCCTCATCTGCATGCAAGTGTGGCTCCCTCTCAAGTGAACACTTCATGGTTTTCTCCTCCTAAAATTTGATATCCCGTCGCACAACAGTCTTGCGACTGTCTGGCAAATACACACAATAGTTGTGGGGCGTATCAGTGTACCCCACAAATATCCCAACCTCCGCGGTCGGCTCCAGCTTCTTCCTAGCATCCTTCATCACATGCATGTAAACAGGAGAACCAAAAATCCTCAAATGGGAAATATCAAGTCTCTTACCAGAATAAGCCTCCTCGGGTGTACTCATGCCAAGTATCTTGTGAGGACAATGGTTCTACACATATACTGCAGTATTGCATGCCTCTACCCACAAGTGAAGGGGTAGGCCCTGATCATGCAACATCGCCCGTGCAGCACCCACGATCGTTCTTTTCTTCCGCTCAGCAACCCCGTTCTGCTGTGGTTTATGGGGAGCTATGAGCTCTCTTCCAATCCCTTCTGCACTGCAGAAGTCCTTGAACTCGCCAGAGATGAATTCACCACCATTGTCGCTCCTAAGAGCCTTCACCATCTTCCCCGATTCCTTCTCGACCATTGCTTTGAACTCATAGAACTTTGAGTATGTCTTGCTCTTCTTCTGCATGAAGAAGATCCAGCACTTTCGAGAGAAATCATCAACAAAGATCACATTGTACTTGTGCTTTGCTGTCGAAGCTACTGAGAAAGTTCCATACACGTTTGTGTGAATTCTCTCAAGGATTGTCGTGGCATGACTATCCTTCTCGTGAAAGGTGGCTTTCACAAATTTTCCCAAAGTACACCCCTTGCACTAATCTGACTGCGCAAGAGTGCCTTTAGGAAGCCTAGTAGAAATCTGCTGCAGTATCTTCAAGGCTCCATGGTGAAGGTGGCCCAATCTCCGGTGCCACAGCTCGCCATCATCCCGGCTCACCAATCCTTCTTCCTTGCATGCCATTGTTGTGCAGCCATATACATGCAATTGATAAAGGTTCTTGACTCGAACCCCTATCTTCTGGGTTTCTCCAGTTGTCTTACTGCGCAGGAAAGCCTTTCCCTCGCTGAAGACAACATCATATCCCTTGTCTTCTAACATCGCCATAGAGATAAGATTCTTCTTCAATCCTGGAACATGCATCACTTCCTTCAATATGAAGGGTTTACTAGACTCCCTCTCAAAGGAAATGGTACCAATACCGGTCACACTGTATCTACCATCATCGCCCATCTCGATGTGCATTCCAAGATCTTTCTCATCCAGATCAGAAAACAAATATCGATCTCCTGTCATGTGAAAAGACGCACCACTATCCAAGAACCATACCGATCCCATCACACTTGATACCAAGCATGCGATCAGTGAAAATTCCAGCTCAAACTGCGAGGCTAAGGCCTCTCCCGCTACAGATCCAGCAGCTTGCTTATTTTTCTTCTTCTGCGGACAATTTTTGGCATAATGTCTGTGCTGGTGACAGTGAAAGCACTTCACCTTGGACATGTGCTGCTTCTTGCCTTTCGCACTAGAATGAGAAGCTTTCTTGTTCTCCCCCTTCTTTGCTTTGGCAGCCAAAGCGCAATTTTCTTCATCAAATGCCTTTGATGAAGATCCGTCCCTGGTATTCCGCCTGATCTCCTCTTGCACAAGATCAGACCAAAGTCTCTCCCATCCTGGCAATTTCTCCTGACCATTGATAGAGTCCTGATAGGAATGCCAACTCTTTGGAAGACCAAGGAGAGCCAAGCTCACCAAGTCCTCATCATCGACAGTCACCCCCACACTTCCCAGCTCATCCCGGTATTGGGTGAACTTTGTGAGATACTTGGACATACTATCTCCTTTCTCACACTTAATGTTTCTGAGTTTATCCTTGAGCTCCAACTTCCTCTGGTCGCTCTTGCTTTGGAATAAATTTGTCAACAATTTCCACATCAAGTATGGAGAAGCCTTTCCATGCAAGCTGGATACAATGTGATCCTTCACGCCCTCCAACAGAATCCTTCGACACTTTGCTGTCTTCTTTTGCCAAGCCTCAACTTGAGCAGCATCCATAGGCTTTGGGACCTCAGCCTCTATGAACTCCTTCAACCCATTGTCATCTAACACTGCCTCCATCCTGTCTTTCCACGCAATATAATTGGAGCTGCCTCCAAGGGCATACTCCAATCACAATCCGTTGAAAGACATTTCAACTTCAACACCAAGAAAACACTACTGCAAATTCGAATTCCACCAGCTCAAAACTCAACCGCTTCTCATCTAAAATTCATGAGAACAAATTATTTCTCATACAGAGATTGACTGTATGGGCTTTTACCGAATATCTCACCTTCCAAAAGAAGGATGAATCCAGAGGCTACCTGGCCTGATTACAAACTCTGCCTGAAGAAATAAAATGTAATCACTTTCTGAATAATAGATCTAATGATCAACTTCGCTCTGATACCATGTAGAAATTTTGAATAATATAACACTTATTCACAGAGATTATCTTGATTATACACTATTTGTGGAATGCATGCATAATACATAACCTCCTCTACCATTGATCATCAATTTGCAGAATTAAAAATAATCGCATGCGCACATTGAAACATCAATCACACATATCAACACAGTATGTAATGGGGAAAGCATACAACTGAAAACCCCCAACTATCTGTATATTATAATGATAGAGAACATGTAACAATACATAGTACAATACTCCTCACAAGTACTCAGTACTATCTCCACATGCTACACACAAACTAGCTCATATCTGAACAAGTCACGGGTTCAAATCTCCTCCATTGTTTGCCTGCCTCTACTGCGCAATCCAAGTTGAGAATAGATCTGATCCAAATTCGAATTCCGTTGGCTTGTACTATGCAATCCTCATTAGCAATCTCAATCAATGATTGTGAAAATCTCATGCACAGCTATAGTCACAACTGATAGTAGTCTCACCCTTTCACCCACCTCTAACACTTGTCTCCATTGAACTGTCCATGCACTGAGTTAACTAATGTATTCTTTAGTTGATTTATGAGTTAATAATTAGTGAATTAATTAATAATTAATTCAAATCACTCATCACTAGTGTATTTTTCAGTTATACTAAATACAACTAGTTCAACTAAGTCAAACTGAACACAACTACATCAACTCCTCAATCAACTCCACCAAACTCAATCACTTGAGTTCTAACTGAAGTCCATCATGCAATAGCTCAACTAACCCATAGGAAAAGCGTATTTCCTTCTGGCAGTTGCATGTGCCACATCCATAGCTCGAACTGAAGTGTTGCAAGAGGATAAGATAATGTTTATAGTCCAAATATTATTAAGAGCTAATAATATTGGATTGTTCTATTTTTAGACTAGCAGTCTAAAAATAGACTCCAGCCATATGTCTAAAAATAGAGGTCCATATATTTTTACCAACATGACCAATCATCCATAAATAGCATCCTGCAACTCATAGACCATGATCCATATGTCTAAAAATAGACTTTGCGCCAAAAATAGCATGCGGGCCCACTTAGTGAAGGCGACTTCTTTTCACTAAGCTCCATCATCTTGTTGCATTTTCAACATTTCAAAAATGCAAAACATTGTTGAACTTTCAATAATGGAAGTAGAGTATGTTGTTGCTACATAGGCTAGTAAAGAAATGATTTGGTTACAAAGGTTTATGGATGAATTGGGAAAGAAGAGATTGACATATTATACAGTGACAGCATAGTGCTATTCATATTGCAAATAACTCAATGTTTCATTCCAGGACTAAACATATACAGCTCAGGTACCATTTCATATGGTCAGTTTTGGAAGATGGACAGTTAAAGCTAGAAAAGATACACACTAGCCTGAATCCTGTAGATATGTTAATGGAGGTTGTAACCAAGGAGAACCTGAGTTTTTGCTTAGCCTCAATTGGTCTTAAAGTATGATGGTGAAGATTAGAAATAGTTAGGTCCAAGTGGAAGTATTGTCCAACAATTGAAGCAACAATGGAGGTTATATAATCAGTCTCCAAGTGGGAGATTTTTGGGTGTGGAGCCCGATTATCTTCTTGATTGTTCAAAGTTTTTTGTTTCAGCTATGGTTGCATCCCATTCCCTGATAGGGGGGTGTAGCGGGGATTTCCTCCCCACTATTGTTACTGGGGCGATCTAGGGGGGTGGCGGTAGTGATTTAGACCTATTCAGGAATGAAACAGAATACAAATATAACCATAAACACAGAGATGCAGCAGAAATAAATATCCATTTCATTAATATCAAAAAACTGAAAGATGCTTACATACAGAATGGAAATAAACTAACTCAGGCAATGGTAGCTTATCTTTGAGAAGGGA
This sequence comes from Pinus tabuliformis, assembly GCA_031772625.1. NCBI lineage: Eukaryota > Viridiplantae > Streptophyta > Pinopsida > Pinales > Pinaceae > Pinus > Pinus tabuliformis. The sequence continues at coordinate 1,951,611,023 of CM062816.1, forward strand.
TGTGGCAGATACATGCCTCTGAATTGTGTTACAATGAAGCTCAAAGGCATTTTTATTATTTGACAATAAAGGGAAACCCTAAACAACCAAAATCCTAACCCTAGGAGATGTAACTCCAAGAGTTTGTGGGCCCTGTTGGGGTTAGTTGGGCAGCTAACCTCCCAGGGCCGTAACTTGGTCATATGATCTTTGTTTGGCGTGTACAATACCTTGTTAGAAATGTCTATTTGAGTACTACAAGATTTCAATAGGTCCATGCATATGGCTATGGGATTGCTGCAAACCTCAAAAAAAGCATCGTTTAGGAGGTCAAAACAGTAATGGAAGTTCAGGACCCGAAAAACTGCTAAAATAGTAAATTGTGCTATAATCAAGGAAACTGATGAAACCAACTAGAAGTCCTGGTGGAATAGGTGGGTTGCTACAAATATCCACCTGGATCAGTCCTCCCCCCTTCATCGCGCGTTCATGATCCTATCATATTTGGCTTGTTAGATACAACTTGGGTTGAGATTTGTTGGTTTCAGTTGCTCAGCAACATCAAATGTGTCCAACAATGGGGGAAATTATGGTCGCAGTCGATCCACATTGAATATTGGGTGCAGGCCAAGGAACGGTGGAAAGCTGAGCTTGAAATAATTGTCCCTTGTAGCCTTAGTGATGGTGTAAGGCCCATATTAGAATGGGAGAAGCTTGTGGCAGGCTCCAATGAGGTGCTCCTTCTGAAAATGTAACCAAACTTTGTCACCCACCTGGAACTTATGTGCCATTTGATGTTGATCATGACGTTGTTTGTACTTAACATTCACTCAATCCAATATGTCATGGACCTATTGTTGGATGTGCTAAATGCACTCAATGAGGCTGCTAGCTCTCTCAGCTTCGGATTGGACATGAGCTGAATTTGCTTTAGTAGCTTCAAGTGGTATGGCAACATCAATGGGACATAGTGGCTAGAATCCCAATCCCACCTTAAAGGGCTTGTGTCCAGTTGAGTTGTGGAGAGCTTTGTTGTAGCTATGTTGGACATAGGGGAGGTTTTCATCCCATACACATAGATGCTTCGAGTTGTACATGTGCAAGATGTGCATGATCATCTTGTTGACGACCTATGTCTGGCCATCAATTTGGGGGTGGAAGGTCATGAACTTAGTGTGCCTAGTGTCAAACAATGACCAGAGGCTTGACCAGTATGTACTTAGGAACCTGTTGACCCGATTTGAGATAATGGACTGCAGGATCCCAAAGTGTACCCATACTCGTTAAAAGAATAGTTTGGTAGTGGATTTTGCTCTAATGTTCTTCTTGCAGACCGCCAGAATGTCCATCTTAGAGAACCTGTCGCCAACGATGAAAACACAGTCATTTCCTTTCTTGGTAGAAGGAAGTCCCGACATGTAATCCATGAATATGGATTCCCAGGGTCTAGTAGGAGTAGGAAGAGGATTATACAAGCCTTGCTTCTTGATTGTAGGCTTGGCAATGGTGTAGGAAGTGCAGGATCTAATGTACTTCCTAACATCTTGTCAAAGGTTCGGATGATAAAAATACTTCTACAGCATGGCCACTATCTTTTCTACCCCAAAATGTCTAGCGACCCGACTGTAGTGCTCCTCCCAAATCATCTTGGCATGCTCGCTTGAAGGAACAAAGAGGTGTCCCAGGTGGCATAATAATGTGTCTTGGAGGTGAAAATATAGAACTTGCTTACCTTCCTGGAGCATTTGGTATGTGGTGATGAATTCAGAATCACTCTTGTAAAGATGCAGTCATCTCGAAGTCTCATGTCCACAAGGGTCGAGCACAATGGTCAGCGCCATAACCGGCAATCAGTTGAGGTAGTCTGCAACATTCTTGGCATTGCCCTTCTTGTACTTAATGTTCAAATGGAACTGTTGCAAACATGTGGACCATTTTTTATGGCAATCATTTTACAACTTCCTTATGTTTGTATGAACTACAAGGGTTGGTGGTCTATGTAGATGATCATTTCCTTTGCCATAATGTAATGCTTCCATTGTCGATAGGCCTGCACAATGGAATACATCTCTTTGTCATAGGTGGGTTAATTTCATATTGTATTTGAAAGTGTTTCATGTAGAAATTACCACTATAGATCAACAGATTATGCAATATACTAAAGGAAAATACAAGATCTACTTCTACAACAAACTTTGCGGAAGCTTAATCGAATTGAGCAAGATCAATGAGAACACATATAACTGATAATGAGAAATAAATCACACATAACACAGAAGAAATAACCCGGGGAAAGCCTCAGCCTAAAACCCCAATCTCTATATTATCATACCAGTGGAAATATGTTCAAGTTACAAAAAGAATCAGCTCACAAGCTATCCTGATCTCTCTGCAATCAAACAATACAACTCACAGACTGAGTAGACACAATATATGCCTTCCCTCAGCCCTCCAAGCCTCCTATTTCCTTGCGCAGTTTTTCTTGGGGTCCAATGATGTCACATGTGTGAATTGGCCTCATCACACTCACTAAACTGAAGAAGTAACTGCTCAATCTCCAAGGAATGAATTCCTTCTACATGCAAAAGATATTCAAAATGGATTATTCCTGCAACAGATAGTACACTGTCCCTCCATCTGATCTCAACTGGGTCTCTGTCTGAACTAACATGCATGAGTTATTTATGAGAGAATATTCAGCTATTTGAAGTGTAGCAGTTACATGCATGCATGCATTAGCTAACTGAACTCACAATTAATTCAACAAACTGTTTGAATTAATCTAACTGGACTTGACTCAGTTAACTAAGCCAACTAATTAAAACTCAATATTACAACTCATCCTTATCTCTTTAACTAATGGATAAATTCCTCAATCAATGGAGAAACTGTTGCATGTCCTCACATAGACTTCATGTTTGATTTTCTACAACTAATTAAGTCAAGATGAATTAATAAATTATTTTACAAACAGTTGCTAAGATCAAATTCAAATTTTACTTCTCTATTTTAGTTCAAGGACTAACTAAACTAGGAAGGTATCCTGAAATGCTATTTATAGCATTACTAAATTTAGCACTTCTATATTTAACATTTTTTGTTGCTATTTTCAACACTCCCTCTCAACAAGAAAGGGATTATCAGTAACCCCAATCCTGTCTCTATGGAACTCGAACTTGCATTTTGACAATGCCTTCGTTAAAATATATGCATCCTGTTCCTCGGTCGAAATATATAGCAACAACATGATCCTCTTGACCACACAGTCTCGAAGATGGTGATACTGGATGTCAATGTGCTTGGACCTATCATGAAAAATTGGATTCTTAGAGAGTTTGATACAGCTCTGATTATCGCAGTAGATCATGGTTGGATCCATCCTCTGACCAAACAATCCCACTAGAATCTTCCGCATCCAAATGGACTCACATGCAGCCTGACTAGCAGCCATGTATTCAGCCTCTACTAAGCTAAGTGCAACTAATCTCTATTTCCTACTGTACTAGGAAACTGCAGTTGAACCAAGGTTGAAGATTCCTCCAGAAGTGCTCTTCTGGTCTAATGGACTCCCTGCCCAATCTGCATCTGTGAAGCCCTGAAGCTTCACTCCCTTTCTCCATCTGTACCATAATCCGAATTAAGATGTGCCTCTAAGGTATCTCAGCACATGCTTCACTGCCTTCCAAAATAGCTTGATAGGCTGAACCATAGCTTGTCTCAGTTGGTTCACCGCAAAGCATAAGTCTTGTCGTGTGTTCACCAAATACATAAGTGAACCCACCAGTTGCCGATAACAGTAGCAGCTACTACCTCACCTGAAGTAGCATCCTCCTTCCTCCAGTTCCTAGCTAGAGGATTCTACATGGGCTTGCACTTCTCCATGTGAAAGCACCTGAGTATCTCATTGGCATACTTGCCTTGAGATGCAAATACTTCACCATCTTTCTGCCACACCTCCATGCCTAGGAAGTGGTGCATAAGACCCATGTCTTTCATTTTGAACTCTTGTTACACTAAAAAATGTCACCATGACCACTTACAGTTAGTATGGCTCAAATCAACAGTCATGCTACCCTCTTAGGCAAGTCTTATGCCTCTGCTATCCATCTCAAACTCAAAGAGGAGAGAAAGTCTTGTCAAAAATATGTTTATCTCTGGGGTCGCAGGTTCTCTCTAGCCTTACCTGCGGGGACGCTCACAATGTTCACAAAAGGTGCGTCCTTGGACGCTCTGTATGTTAAGGGACAGGTGTGTCCTTCTGTAAAAGGCAAAATGCGCGAGTTTCATCTTAAAAAAGTTACTTGTGGTTACTTCTAGAACTTTCTAGAGGTCGGTTTGATGAATTGGATGCGCCTCCAGTTGGTTCATGTATCTCTATTAAGGAGGAACTTATCCCATCAATAAGGGAGCTATCCCACCCAAAGAGGGGGATTATCCCATTGATGGTGGACCTGAATAACCTCCTTACAGCACTATAAATAAAGGCATTGAGCCAGAGGGAGGGGAGGTTGGAGCTATACATTTTCTTTGGGTAAATGCTGCAGGATTTAGGTCTTCCATTTAGAACCTTTGTGAGGAGAGATTGTCTTTGCTTGATTCTACTTGGAAGTGGGTGAGCTTTGTCAAAGTAGAGGAAAACCCTTGATGGACCCTGGGAGGAACTTGCACAACACCAAGGCCAGGTTGTAAGAGTTTCTTTGTTTCGTTATTTAATACAAACTGGTTTATTTTTCTCAATAGCTTGTGTTAATGAGTTATTTCATGTGTTCCTTGGTCTGCATGTTAAATATATGTTTTATTATATGAAATGCAAGTGCTTGGTAATTGTTTGATTGTTTGTGGTTGCAGGAATTGACTTGAAGGAGGAGCTCATCCGGATCGGTAAGGACGGACTACAACAACCGCGTTTTGGAATAAGGTACGCCTAAACACTTGTAGTTTTCATGTTTTAAAAGGTATATTTAGAGAAAGATCACTCCAGTTTGTTTTGTTTGTCATTAGAATGTCTTAGACTTCTAGGAAGGTCGATTGTGTCTGCACTCTTGACTGATTCCGTGTGACAAATTGGCGACTCCGCTGGGGATCCATTAATGAGAGAGTCTTTTCCTTTGTGTGAACTTTGCTCTGAGAAAATCATTTTTGTTTTCTGGTTTTTGACTGTGAGAATTAGTATTTGGGTGGCTTAGCTTTAGATCTGGTTAGTCTTGGTTTTTCTTAACTTTTCCCGAAGGACGCACCCTCTGAGTACTGCACAGTGCGTCTTTGGACGCACTGTTCCGTTTGCACAGAGCGGGGCCGCACCTGTGACAAAGGGTTGCCTGCGTCTTCCTGTAAAATTTAGGAAAAGTCCATTTTTTGCTTTAATTGCTTTTAGATTTTGGTTTTTCTTAGTGTTTTCTGCCCAGATCCTTTAGTACCCTGTCAAAAATTTTCACCTGAACTTGTTTCATTAGCATTCCTGCTTTTAGCTTTCATCAATTGGGTGTTTTGAGTCTCTTTTTTGAGAAATTCTTAATTTGATTTCCTTTGGTCATTACTTGGAGGTTTCTCTCAGTCTTTTCACAATTTTGCATCTTTTTGCTTTTGTTTTTGCAAAAAAAATTCCCCTCATTCGCCGGGGGGGCTAAATTGTGTATGAGTGTTAATCGCCTTTGAGTGTTTTTATGTTTTGATCTTTGGAACTCTCACCCAATTTTCTCGACTTGCACTTGATTGGTTCTTAGATTACATTAGAATCATCTTGTGTTTGAGAATTCTCTTGCATAGATCACATCTACATAATTAGAGTTCTCAGTTTCAGGATATGAATGAAAAATGTGCATAGATTACATTTGCATACTTTTCATGTGAATTGTGCATAGATTACAATTGCATAGTTTACATTCTGAAAAATCAATCGTAGATTTAGATCAGCTTTCTTTGATTTGAATTTACACAAAAATAAAAATAAAAATTGGTTTGGAATTGATTTGCATTAGTTTTTCTTGATGAAATTAGTGCATTAGAGAATTTGTTAAATTTTCTCTTAATGATCAATTTTTTGCATTGTTGGAAGTGAATGGAAACTCTCTCCTTACTCTAGTTAGGATTCATCGAATTGAAAGGATTGCATTATCATATTCGATTGCATTCAGTTGAGTCGGGTCATAACACCATTGGTTTCATCTCCATTTACCCATTTGAGTAATAACAGCCTTAATAACACAGCGCTTAATTAAAATTCATCTAGTAATTTTTACATTTCTAGGGCTCTGAAACACCAACATAGCTTAGGCTAGGGTCTTGGAGTAGGTGAGTACTTAACTCTCCAAGACTACAAAACCAAACAGATAGTTTATCTTGAGTAGAATAAATCCAATTGTTTCAATTGCACTCTGGGAAAGCTCCTCTTAAAGGAGAAGCACGAGCTCGTGTCCGAACCGGTGAGGGGATCATTCCCCCCTCGTTGGGAACGACGCCAGACAGTACGTATTACAAACGGTAAACCTCGGATTAACCATTGTCGAGGAGCCAGGGGTCACTTATCGGTAAACCTTGGATTGTTGTCAAGGAGCCGGTAAGGGGATTGAGCTTGCTACTCTGCCCTTGCGTGCTGTCGGAGTTTAGACTGTTCCCCCAGGTGTATTTGTTACTGTTGGTGACCTTAGTGACCATAATCTTTAGGGTTCTACCGAGGTGACGGTGGAGGGAAGGTCCCACTGTACCTGGAGCAGACGTCGGTTATACTCACTTGGATTTTACGGGGGGTTCACTTCACTTCGAGACGGTTAAAGTGGAGGAACTTGTGCCGGTCTATTCATTAAGCAGGTTGCCGGGGTAACTGTTCCACCCGCCATTTCTGTACTGAATTCTGCGAGGTTGGGCTTCATCACCAACTAGTGTTTTCGGTCCGGAGAGCTTACTGTTTGTGTGTGGTTTGACTCCTAGATTTGATAGCGCGTGTTAATTTGTTTGTTTTTACTTTTAGAGACCATAGGTGTGAATTGTGAATTTTAGTTGTTAAGTGTGAATTGTGAATTGTTAATTTTAGTTTTAAATTGTTAATAAAATTCACTGAAGTTGAATATAATGGCAAATGTTCCGGAATTTATCAACCTAGGAACCCCTCCTAATGAGAATCCTAGTACTTTTCCTTACTTTGGAAATGTTGGTCCTCCTTATATGGCTACTTTGTCATTACCTGGATTTACAATAGGTTTACCGATATGGTTATTTTCAACTTCGTTGGCCCAAAATACTCCAATTGTTCCATCTCAACCGGATGCTTCACCTCAACAGAGTTCACCATCTCAACATCACCAACCTTCTGTTGACCCTTTACCTTCTTCGCCTAATTTTCCTTCCTCCATTTCTTCCTCTTCGCTTGGTAAAAGCCTCGATGTTCGTAACCAGGAGGCTAAGAAGAAGAAGAAAGGGAAGAAGAAGAAGAAGAAGAAGAAGAAGAATCAAGATAAGAAAGAAGTCAACCAACCAACCATGGCTGTAAGTGTTAGTTGTGTTGAGGAAAATTCCGACATACATCGTAAACCCAAATACCCTTGCAGGCTTTGTAAGGGTGACCACTTCCTTGTCAATTGTCCTGGTATTCCAAAGGTCTTGGAAGTATGGTCAGAAAAATCTCATCAACTTTCCGTTGATCCATCAACCAGTGATAGTCAGGTTCCTGGGAAAAAGGGTAAAGTTAGGTTTCCTTGTAAGTTATGTAAAGGGAGTCATCAAACTCACATTTGCCCTCACATGGATGAAGCCTCAACATTGTTGGAAAACCTTACTGTTCCACAGCAAGAATTTCCAACTGGTTACCGTAAACTTTCTCCCAACCTACCGTCAACTGACGGAGTGATTGATTTAAATTCAAGTACAGTCGATCACACTCTTCCATTGGAGAGTGAAACTCATGTCACCCAGGTTGATGATCCGTTAGTTGATCAAGTGGTCGATTCAATTTCACATTCGGTCGATCACACTTTCCCTTTCGAGAGTGAACTTCATACCGCTCAGGTTCTTCTTGTTACATCAGATTCTTCTATGCCGGGGGCATTTCACCTGTTTCTACAGAACCCCCTCCAAGTACTGAGGTCTTTTCCTTTGATTGGAATAGACTGACAAAACCTCGTCTTCCTTCCTCCATCCCTTTCCAAATCATTGTCAAGGCTGGTGGTAGGGACATACATCGTACTCAGGTAGATGAAGGTGCTTCTGTTAGTATTTTATCCTCAGCTGTTTGGAAAGCTTTGGGTTCCCCTCAGCTTGCGCCTATTACGCAGAATCTGAAAGCTTTTAACAGAACAATTAGTGAACCTTTAGGGATCCTTCCTAAGTTTTCTATTACCTTGGAAGGTAAAACTGTTTGTGTTGATCTTATGGTAGTTCGAGGTCCCTTGGATTTCAATTTACTCCTTGGGCGAGACTATGTTTATGCAATGAAAGCTGTCGTATCGACACTCTTTCGCGTGATGTCTTTCCCTCACAATGGCAGTATTGTGACTGTAGACCAGCTTTCGTTCCCTAGTCTTTTTTCAACTACCAATAATATGACACCCCTAAATGTTCCTGATTCTAAAGTGGTATCTACCCTGCCACGGGTTAATTATGTGGCAACCGGTCCCATGATTTCAGTTACCGATGTAAGTGAGCCTCTCACTGTTTGCTCATCTTCCTTTGATTTAGCTCCGGTAATTGACATGGAAAACTCTATGGGATTACTTGAACACGATGTTCTTATCCCTTTTGAGTCCCTTGACATGTGTTCCTTCCCAAGAAGTATTCTTCCTTCGGATGAAGACCTCTTGGAAGCCATGATCAAGGTGTGTCCATTGACATGTCTTTCCTCCAGTTGGAAGCCATGATCAATGTTACGAGGATAGTTTGTTCCTCTCTCAACCTCGTTAAAAAATGAAATTGGATGGTACGAGGAAAGTTCCTTTTACTGTGTCAACCTCGTTAAAAAATGAATCAGTGAGTACGAGGATAGTTTTTTCCTGTATCAACCTCGTTAAAAAATGAAATAGGCTGTAATGAGGATAGTTCTTTTACTGAGTCAACCTCATTAAAAAATGAATCAGGTAGATTTTAGGTTACGTAGGTAGATTTTAGAAAGTAGGGTTTTGAGGATAGTTCCTGTTACTGAGTCGACCTCGTTAAAAAATGAATCAGGTTTGAGGATAGTTCCTGTTACTGAGTCGACCTCGTTAAAAAATGAATCAGGTGTGAGGATAGTTTCTTCTAGTCTCAACCTCGTTAAAAAATGAAATTGGAAGTTATGAGCATAGTTCCTTGTCTTGTGTCAAGCTCATTAAAAAATGAAACAAGGAGTCATGAGGAAAGTTCCTTTTACTGTGTCAACCTCATTAAAAAATGAATCAGTGAGTACGAGGATAGTTCTTTTACTGAGTCAACCTCGTTAAAACATGAATCAGGTAGATTTTAGGATATATAGGTAGATTGTAGAAAGTAGGTTTTTGAGGATAGTTCCTGTTACTGAGTCAACCTCGTTAAATAATGAATCAGGTATGAGGATAGTTCTTCTCTTGTGTCAACCTCCTTAAAAATGAAACAACTCCCTTTTCAAGTTAAATATTGAAAGTAAACCTTCATTTCATCCAGTCGGTTGAATGCAATGAAGCCTGGGGGGCATGTACCTTGCTTTGTATCATTATGCTGGGGGCATGCGAATTTTTTGAGCATAGTTCCTTGTCTTGTGTCAAGCTCGTTAACAAATGAAACAAGGGTAGGTTAAGTAGGTAGATTGTAGAGAATTCATGAGCATAGTTCCTTGTCTTGTGTCAAGCTCATTAAAAAATGAATCAAGGATTTAAGAGTAGAGTTTTTGTTAGGTAGATTGTAGAGAATAGTTACGAGCATAGTTCCTTATCTTGTGTCAAGCTCGTTTAAAAAATGAAACAACTCCCACAAGTCTTTCCAAGATCTTGAAAGTAAAGCTTCATTCCATCCACCTCATTGAATGCAATGAAGCTTGGGGGGCATGTACCTCGTTTTGCGTCATTATGCTGGGGGCATGTGAACTTATAACAAGCATAGTTTTTCGTTTCAAGCTTGCGTAAACATGAAACCGAATCCGAGCATAGTTCTTTTCCTGTGTCAAGCTCGTTAAAAAATGAAACAAATCCTCCTCTACTTGAGTCGAGAGATTGACTAGATCTCGTAAATGTTAAGTTGTATATTTAGGTTAGTTGTTTCGGTGTTTTGCATAATTTTCTTACAGTTTTAGGTCAAGTCTTTTAAATGATCTCGTCACTAAACCTTCATTTCATCCAAATGGTTGAATGAAATGAAGCTAGGGGGGCATGCACTCTAGCAGTTATGCTTAGGGGGCATCAAGCACAGTTTTATCTCTGTTTCAAGCTTGTGTAAAAATGAAACTACTTTGAAGCATAGTTTTTCTCTGTTTCAAGCTTTTGTAAAAATGAAACCTATTTCGAGTCAATTTCAGTTATTTTCAAGACTCGTTAAACTCATGAAAATCTCGAGATTATTTTGCTATCTTTCATTCTCGTAAAACAAATGAAAATGCCGAGTTCTTTCCGTCTTTTCCTGCTCGTAAATTAAATTGAAAGTCGACCACATGAGTACATTTTTATCCCTTTTTCGAACTCGTTAAAACTTACGAAAAAGTGAAACCTCAGAGTCATCTTTTAAGCCCTTTTCTGACTCCTAAAACATGAAAAGATCGCCGAGCGTTTCTTTTACACTCGTTAAAACGGAATTAAAAGACGGTCCCCTTTTAGCTCTTTTCTGACCGTAAAAAACAGGAAAAGATTGCCGGGTTTTTGTCGTTTCAAACTCGATATGGAAATAAAACGACGTGTCCTTGATCGCTTTTTACTTTTCAGGTCAGTGGCACTAATTATGAAAGTACTCCTTGGTCGCAAGATCAAGCGGTTCCCCCAGGTATTATTTTATACTTTTTCGGGCTTGAGGGACACAAATATACGAAAAAGTTCAACGTGGAGTCTCCTTTAGTTTTTTTCAGACTCTCTAAAAATGAAAAACGCCGAGTTTCTCCTATACTGGGCTCGTTAAACTTTTACAGTAGAGGACCTGTTCAATTACAAACAGGAACGAACCACTCCTTCCTAGGGTTCGAATTTAAACTAGGTTGGACTCGTCCGAAGGATGAGCTTATAATCAAGCATATGTTATCCTCCTCAAGCTTGTTAAAAATAAAGAGGTACTTGCCAGAAATGGTGGGGGAAAAGAGAGAAGAATGAGCCTATTTGTTACCTTTTATCTCAAAAGAAACTTTATTACCACTCTTGAACACGACACTTTTCATTCACCTGGGTTGGGAAATCTTTTACCTCACAGTTGACCAAACCACTTTGAAAGTCTTTAACCGGGTTTCGGGGATTAACTTTGAGTTATTCGTCACCAAGCCATCTGTCGTGTCGTTATGTGTTCAAGAGGTCTGCAAGCAAAACTTTCATCTGCAAAATACTTGTCATCCATTTGACCATCCCTGAGTCAGTCCTTACAGCAACATTTCTTCAACTTGAACAATGATTTCGTGTTGCGGGCTTGCCTGCAACGGGTCGCTTTCTATCGACATCGACACATTATCTAGAAAGATGACTTAGGAATCGACAGTACCTTGAAGTCTGCATGCATCAATGGCAGGTTTCTCGCCTTTGACGTCAGTTTACATCATTGACTTTCGATCAAAGGATTCCGTGAAGTGTTCGACATCAAAACATCTATTCACATTTCACGGGTTGTGCTTGGTACTTTGAGAACCATTGACATTACTGGTGGTTTCTCTCACGCTTGTTAACAGTTTGCATCATCGACTGGTAATCAAGTGGTTTCTAACATGTTCGACATCGAATCATTTACTCACATGGCTAGAATCGTACCAATTCGGGAAGTAGAAGTGAAGACCCTGGATCTAGTTTCTACCATCCAGGCTGCGAGGAGTTTTGTATTCATTATCTATGTAGACTAATCATAAACAGATGGCTGCGTCCATACTGTGTCTACAAAAGTCTATAAAAATGATGTACTGCAAGATCATTCCTGTATCAGAATAGTTAGTCCATTAGTTAAAGTTTTGAATCTGAGTATGGGAATGCCTACCTCAGTGATGATATAATCTTATCCATGTATTTTGTGTTGAAAATTGTAGGTTCCAACCGGGTCATCCACAAGACAATCCTTGAAATGATAAAGCACTTCACCCTTCCTAGAATTACAAAACCCTAAATCTATTCCAGGCTTCGCACTTTAGGGGGCAATCTGTTACACTAAAAAATGTCACCATGACCACTTACAGTTAGTATGGCTCAAATCAACAGTCATGCTACCCTCTTAGGCAAGTCTTATGCCTCTGCTATCCATCTCAAACTCAAAGAAGAGAGAAAGTCTTGTCAAAAATATGTTTATCTCTGGGGTCGCAGGTTCTCTCTAGCCTTACCTGCGGGGACGCTCACAATGTTCACAAAAGGTGCGTCCTTGGACGCTCTGTATGTTAAGGGACAGGTGCGTCCTTCTGTAAAAGGCAAAATGCGCGAGTTTCATCTTAAAAAAGTTACTTGTGGTTACTTCTAGAACTTTCTAGAGGTCGGTTTGATGAATTGGATGCGCCTCCAGTTGGTTCATGTATCTCTATTAAGGAGGAACTTATCCCATCAATAAGGGAGCTATCCCACCCAAAGAGGGGGATTATCCCATTGATGGTGGACCTGAATAACCTCCTTACAGCACTATAAATAAAGGCATTGAGCCAGAGGGAGGGGAGGTTGGAGCTATACATTTTATTTGGGTAAATGCTGCAGGATTTAGGTCTTCCATTTAGAACCTTTGTGAGGAGAGATTGTCTTTGCTTGATTCTACTTGGAAGTGGGTGAGCTTTGTCAAAGTAGAGGAAAACCCTTGATGGACCCTGGGAGGAACTTGCACAACACCAAGGCCAGGTTGTAAGAGTTTCTTTGTTTCGTTATTTAATACAAACTGGTTTATTTTTCTCAATAGCTTGTGTTAATGAGTTATTTCATGTGTTCCTTGGTCTGCATGTTGAATATATGTTTTATTATATGAAATGCAAGTGCTTGGTAATGGTTTGATTGTTTTTGGTTGCAGGAATTGACATGTAGGAGGAGCTCATCCGGATTGCCAAGGACGGACTTCAACAACAGCGTTTTGGAATAAGGTAAGCCTAAACACTTGTAGTTTTCATGGGGGGCATGCACTCTAGCAGTTATGCTTAGGGGGCATCAAGCACAGTTTTATCTCTGTTTCAAGCTTGTGTAAAAATGAAACTACTTTGAAGCATAGTTTTTCTCTGTTTCAAGCTTTTGTAAAAATGAAACCTATTTCGAGTCAATTTCAGTTATTTTCAAGACTCGTTAAACTCATGAAAATCTCGAGATTATTTTGCTATCTTTCATTCTCGTAAAACAAATGAAAATGCCGAGTTCTTTCCGTATTTTCCTGCTCGTAAATTAAATTGAAAGTCGGCCACATGAGTACATTTTTATCCCTTTTTCGAACTCGTTAAAACTTACGAAAAAATGAAACCTCAGAGTCATCTTTTAAGCCCTTTTCTGACTCCTAAAACATGAAAAGATCGTCGAGCGTTTCTTTTACACTCGTTAAAACGGAATTAAAAGACGGTCCCCTTTTAGCTCTTTTCTGACCATAAAAAACAGGAAAAGATTGCCGGGTTTTTGTCGTTTCAAACTCGATATGGAAATAAAACGACGTGTCCTTGATCGCTTTTTACTTTTCAGGTCAGTGGCACTAATTATGAAAGTACTCCTTGGTCGCAAGATCAAGCGGTTCCCCCAGGTATTATTTTATACTTTTTCGGGCTTGAGGGACACAAATATACGAAAAAGTTCAACGTGGAGTCTCCTTTAGTTTTTTTCAGACTCTCTAAAAATGAAAAACGCCGAGTTTCTCCTATACTGGGCTCGTTAAACTTTTACAGTAGAGGACTTGTTCAATTACAAACAGGAACGAACCACTCCTTCCTAGGGTTCGAATTTAAACTAGGTTGGACTCGTCCGAAGGATGAGCTTATAATCAAGCATATGTTATCCTCCTCAAGCTTGTTAAAAATAAAGAGGTACTTGCCAGAAATGGTGGGGGAAAAGAGAGAAGAATGAGCCTATTTGTTACCTTTTATCTCAAAAGAAACTTTATTACCACTCTTGAACACGACACTTTTCATTCACCTGGGTTGGGAAATCTTTTACCTCACAGTTGACCAAACCACTTTGAAAGTCTTTAACCGGGTTTCGGGGATTAACTTTGAGTTATTCGTCACCAAGCCATCTGTCGTGTCGTTATGTGTTCAAGAGGTCTGCAAGCAAAACTTTCATCTGCAAAATACTTGTCATCCATTTGACCATCCCTGAGTCAATCCTTACAGCAACATTTCTTCAACTTGAACAATGATTTCGTGTTGCGGGCTTGCCTGCAACGGGTCGCTTTCTATCGACATCGACACATTATCTAGAAAGATGACTTAGGAATCGACAGTACCTTGAAGTCTGCATGCATCAATGGCAGGTTTCTCGCCTTTGACGTCAGTTTACATCATTGACTTTCGATCAAAGGATTCCGTGAAGTGTTCGACATCAAAACATCTATTCACATTTCACGGGTTGTGCTTGGTACTTTGAGAACCATTGACATTACTGGTGGTTTCTCTCACGCTTGTTAACAGTTTGCATCATCGACTGGTAATCAAGTGGTTTCTAACATGTTCGACATCGAATCATTTACTCACATGGCTAGAATCGTACCAATTCGGGAAGTAGAAGTGAAGACCCTGGATCTAGTTTCTACCATCCAGGCTGCGAGGAGTTTTGTATTCATTATCTATGTAGACTAATCATAAACAGATGGCTGCGTCCATACTGTGTCTACAAAAGTCTATAAAAATGATGTACTGCAAGATCATTCCTGTATCAGAATAGTTAGTCCATTAGTTAAAGTTTTGAATCTGAGTATGGGAATGCCTACCTCAGTGATGATATAATCTTATCCATGTATTTTGTGTTGAAAATTGCAGGTTCCAACTGGGTCATCCACAAGACAATCCTTGAAATGATAAAGCACTTCACCCTTCCTAAAATTACAAAACCCTAAATCTATTCCAGGCTTCGCACTTTAGGGGGCAATCTGTTACACTAAAAAATGTCACCATGACCACTTACAGTTAGTATGGCTCAAATCAACAGTCATGCTACCCTCTTAGGCAAGTCTTATGCCTCTGCTATCCATCTCAAACTCAAAGAAGAGAGAAAGTCTTGTCAAAAATATGTTTATCTCTGGGGTCGCAGGTTCTCTCTAGCCTTACCTGCGGGGACGCTCACAATGTTCACAAAAGGTGCGTCCTTGGACGCTCTGTATGTTAAGGGACAGGTGCGTCCTTCTGTAAAAGGCAAAATGCGCAAGTTTCATCTTAAAAAAGTTACTTGTGGTTACTTCTAGAACTTTCTAGAGGTCGGTTTGATGAATTGGATGCGCCTCCAGTTGGTTCATGTATCTCTATTAAGGAGGAACTTATCCCATCAATAAGGGAGCTATCCCACCCAAAGAGGGGGATTATCCCATTGATGGTGGACCTGAATAACCTCCTTACAGCACTATAAATAAAGGCATTGAGCCAGAGGGAGGAGAGGTTGGAGCTATACATTTTCTTTGGGTAAATGCTGCAGGAATTAGGACTCCCATTTAGAACCTTGTGAGGAGAGATTGTCTTTGCTTGATTCTACTTGGAAGTGGGTGAGCTTTGTCAAAGTAGAGGAAAACCCTTGATGGACCCTGGGAGGAACTTGCACAACACCAAGGCCAGGTTGTAAGAGTTTCTTTGTTTCGTTATTAATACAAACTGGTTTATTTTTCTCAATAGCTTGTGTTAATGAGTTATTTCATGTGTTCCTTGGTCTGCATGTTAAATATATGTTTTATTATATGAAATGCAAGTGCTTGGTAATTGTTTGATTGTTTGTGGTTGCAGGAATTGACTTGAAGGAGGAGCTCATCCGGATCGGCAAGGACGGACTACAACAACCGCGTTTTGGAATAAGGTAAGCCTAAACACTTGTAGTTTTCATGTTTTAAAAGGTATATTTAGAGAAAGATCACTCCAGTTTGTTTTGTTTGTCATTAGAATGTCTTAGACTTCTAGGAAGGTCGATTGTGTCTGCACTCTTGACTGATTCCGTGTGACAACTCTCTTGCAAGGTCCTCCTTGCAAGACTGTATCGGCTAATCATCACCTGTCAAAATCAGATCATCGACATAAAGAACAATGATCAATGGTTTACCGTCTACCATGATGTGGTAAAGGTTCACATTTGCTTCACTCTTGGTGAAGCCCAACCCAGTGAAATAGTTTTCAATCCTGGTATACCAAGCATGGGGTGCTTGCTTCAGCCCATACAAAGCCCTCTTGAGTCAACACACATGCGACTCACGATCGAAGGTCTCGAAACCCTCTGGCTGCTCAATGTACACCTCCTCCTCAATCTTCCCATTGAGGAATGTTGTCTTCACATCCATCTCATGGATCTTCCAACCCATCTGAGCTGATAGTGCCAACATCGATCTGATAGATGAGTATCTTGCTACAGGAGCAAAGGTCTCATTATAGTCGATCCCCTTAACCTGTGAGAAACCTCGGGCAATAAACCTTGCCTTATGTTTCTCAACACTGCCATCAGCTGCCTGCTTTACCTTGTAAATCCATCTGGAACTCACCACTAACTTGCCCTGAGGTCTTAGGACAACATCCCACACATTGTTCCGAATGATAGAGTCGTACTCCTCTACCATTGCATCAACCTAGACTAGTTGCTGCACTGCCTCCTTGAATGAAGTAGGTTCGGTATCTACACACTCCCCAACCAGGGCCATGTACCCAGTGTACCACTCGGGTGACCTCCTCTGTCTGTGTTGAGAAGATGGTTGTCCCACATTTTTTCACGCATCTAGCATCAACCTATCAGCTTCCCTTGATCATTTCCGCCCATCTCTAGAAGTCTCAGCATGCGTGGATGTCTCCACTCCCGGATCCTCTGCATGCCGCTGCTCCACATCAATCTAAGGCTCCTCCTCCTTAGGAACTGAAATTTCCTCCTCTACATGCAACTTGAGCTCCCTCTCAAGTGATAATCACATGGTTTTCTGCTCTTCGAACTTCAAATCCCTGCATACCACTATCCTCTGACTAGTAGGCAGGTACACCCAATAGTTGTGGGGTGTATCTGTGTACCTCACAAGTATTCCCAACTCAGCTGTTGGATCCAGCTTCTTCCAAGCATCTTTGGTCACATTATAGTAAACTAATGATCCAAATATTCAAAAGTGACTCACATCTGGTCGCTTCCCCGAAAAGGCCTCCATAGGTGTCTTCATCCCCAGTATACGGTGCGGGCTTCTGTTCTGCAAGTATACTATTGTATTGCATGCCTTAGCCCACAAATGCAGTGGTAGTCTTTGGTCATGAAACATCACTCGAGCTACTCCCACAATTGATCTGTTCTTCCTTTCGGCCACCCCATTCTTCTATGGGTTATGGGATGCCATCAATTCCCGTTTAATTCCTTCTACAGCGCAGAAATCTTTTAACTATTGGGAGACATACTCTCCACCATTGTCGTTATGCAAGGCTTTTATTTTCTTTCCATATTCTTTCTCTGCCAAGGTTTTAAACTCACAAAACATCAAGAAGGTTTGATGCTTCTTTTGCATAAAGTAGATCCAGCATCTACGAGAAAAATCATCAATAAAAATAACATAGTACCTTTGTTTAGCAATGGAGGCTATAGAGAAAGGTCCACAAACATCTAAGTGAACTCACTCTAGGATTGCTCCAGCTCTACTATCTTGATCTGGAAAGGAAGATTCCACATACTTACCCAACGTACAACCTTTGCATGTATTCGTCTGCTCCAGTTTCCCTTGGGAAGTCCGGTAGAAATCTGATGTATGGTCTTCAGGGCTCCATGGTGCAATTGGCCCAGTCTTCTATGCCATAGCTCGCCAACATCTTGGCTCTGCACCATCTCAGCTTTGGAACTCAATGTAGCGCAGTCTTCTACCTCTAGCTTGTAGAGATTCTTTACTCGAATCCCAATTCACTTTGTCTGTCCAGTACCGATATGCCTTGGGAATACCTTTCCTTTACTAAATACTACATCATAGCCTTTATCTTCTAGCATAGCAGTAGACACGAGATTCTTCTTCAAACCTGGTACATACTTTACATCAGTCAGGGTTAGGGGAGCTCCATGCTCCCTCTGAAACACAACTGTACCTTCACCTAAAACACGGTACTTTCCATCACGGCCCATCTCGATCCGCATCTGGAGATCCTTCTCCTCCAAGGTACTAAAAAGATTCTTATCACCTGACATGTGGAATGAAGCTCCACTGTCTAGGTACCACACACATCCCACCATGGATGAAACCATGCATGTGATAAGAGAGAAATCCAACTCAAACTGTGAGGCCAGTGCCTCACCATCAGATCCCTTCAAGGATCCCTTTTGGATTTCTTCTGTGGACAATTCGTAGCATAATGGCCCACTTCATGACAATGAAAGCATCGCACTTTCGATTTGTCAAACTTCTTCCCACCATGGGAAGAACCGGATTTGGGATGGGATGCCTTCCCTTTCCCTTTCCTCGCCTTACTCACTAAGGCTATATTTTCCTCATCATCTTGCTTTGAAGAGGATCCATATCTAGTGCTTCTTCTTATCTCCTCCTGCATCAGTTCTGACCAAAGCCATTCCCAATCTAGTAGTTTTTTTCTTCCATTAACTGAGTCTTGGTAGCTATGCCAGCTCTTAGGAAGACTAAGGAGTGCAAGCCTCACCATGTCATCATCGGCTGTCATGATCCCTACACTTCCAAGCTCATCCCTGCAGGTGGTGATCTTATTCAGATATATAGAGATCATGTCGCCCTTTTCACACTTGATTTTCCAAAGCTTATCTTTCAGCACTAGCTTCCTCTGATCTTTGTTGTTCTAATATATATCTTTCAATGTTTTCCACATCGAAAACGGTGTCTCCTATCCATGGAGACTCAAGACTATGTGGTATCAAACTCCCTCTAGAAGGATTCTCCTTGCTCTAGCCACACATTTCTTCCATTCCGCCAATGTAGTAGCATCAGTCGGCTTGGGGACTTCTTGATCAATGAAGTCCTCAACTTGGCTTTTAGGTTCCTTATTCTCGCTTTGCAAATCTTGTTTCTTGCCAAATAATGAAAAGTCATGTGCCTCAACATATTTTTCTCCTTATTTTCTTTCTCAAGCAGCTTCTCCAAGTGCATATTTTCCCTCTCTAGCTAAGATTCTCGGTCAACATCAACCTCTTGCTCAAGCGGTGTCAATTTGACTTTCCTCCTCTTTGCTGCTTGCCAGTTTTCTCTTATGTTTTGCAACTCCATGATTGTCTGCTGGTCTTCCAATTTCTTGTTACTTTGCTCAAGGTAGTTTATGATCCACTTAGCTCTTTCTAGGTTAAGAGATAATTCATGAATGTCAGCTTCTTCTTTTTTGATGATCTCTTTGAGTTTTGAGCTTTGGGAGCCCAAATCAGTGTCCTCATCCTGAAATCAAAATGAAATCTTTATCGTGACCTTCAGAAGGCCCTTCATCATGCATTGGTTGTTTCCCTTTGTCCTTCTTTTTTGAAGTAGAAGGCAAAGCCCCTTTCACCCCGAGTGAAGATAGCATTTGCCTATGGTCTAATGAAGGAAACGAGACCCCTTCCACCCCAGGTGGAGATAGTACTTGTTTGGCAGCTACAAATAATCTCCTTGTGCCCTTTTGATAAGTGACAAATACTGGCACACTGGTGGTTTGAGTCTCATGCACTTCTTGCTGATTTGAAGGCCCTCCTGCCTCATGAAATAGTGATGGGGTCACTTGAGGGCTTTTGAAATCCTCGTGTGAAATGAAATCATCCCATGAAACATTCAACAAACTCAGCTAATGCAAAACCACAATCTTGATCAATGCAAAGTGATAGATGTTGTTGTACTGTTGATGAGGAGGTTTTCTTTGCACCAATGTGGTCATTTTCTCAATGTTTTTGCATATGAAATAGCAGATATTCATCATCCTCACTCTAGTGAAATGCATCAATAGTCTAACATGATAGGTGTACAAGCGAGAAAATCTCCCTTCACAGCTGAAGTATTTGATCATGAGCTTCATGAGTGGAGCATATGTGTCCTGTAGTTATCTAAAAGGAAAGTCCCTACTGATTTGCTTCTGATAGCTAGCCTTGATATAAGGCTCATAATGCTCTTTGTCCACTAGATGTCCTTTGTTCCACTGTTCACCCACATTCGGAATACCTGTTTCTTCAGCTATAGTTTCAGGTGTCAAAATGAAGGTAACACCTGCTAAATTGACCTGACCATTGTGAAGATGAAGGAAAAATAGTCTAGCAAGCCCATGGTGGTATTTCACCCTTTCCACCATCTCACAAAATTGGTAGCGAGACTGATGTTTGAAACATGCTACTACAAGAGGACAAGTCAATATCTCTGTGAGTGTAGTGGGCTCCTCTCAGATGTGTTTTCCTCCCTTATGTGGTTTTCTCGGTGCATGAATCTCTTGGGAGGAATCGCTCACAATTCCTCATCCCTTTCATAAGATGAATTTGTTTCCATATCTGCCACTGTTTGGTGTAAAATGATGAGAATGAAGAGATTTTATATTAAGAATAGGTGTTTGATATTTGACGAATGGGATTGATGAGTGGGACTGTGAATGAGGGATTTTGTGCTCACTGTAGGGTTATAAGGGAGTGATAGGGTTTATAAATGCAAATTAGGGTTTGGGGAATAATGGGAATTTTTGTTAGGGTTTTAGGGTTTTGGGGATAAGGGGGTAGGATGAGTGTGAATGGGAGAGGGAAAGGGAAATGAAATGAGGGAAGTGTAGTGGAGGGAAATGTGACAATGATGTAGGGGAACAAACAGCAACAATGACAAAATTGCAAACCCTAGACAGTTTTTTTAATGCACTATGCAGTAAACTAGGGTTTGAATTTTCACCTATTGAAACACCATGAAAGATGATTAAATCTCTTTCAAAGGCACTTAGGAAACCTTACTTACTTGGAGGAATGAAGATTGCAAGATTTTGAAGCTTGGGCAAATTGATTTGAGTGTTATATTTGGAGGACTGGTGTGCCTCACCAACTAACAGGTGCTCTGCACCCAACTGGTGCGCCACGCCAGTTCACTTCTCTTTGAAAATTCTATGCTCTGTGCACCGCGCCGATCAGGTGCGTCGCGCTAGGAATCTTTGCACAGTTTTACTGCGATTTTCTCCTTTTGCTCCACAAATCGTGATTTTCTTTGTTCTCTCACTCTTTGGCATAAATGAACTCTTTAACACAAAAAACACTTTATATACAAGTGAGTTTAATTTTTCACTTACAAAAAACCCAATTTCTAATGTTTGCTTTTCACTTTGGTCTTTAAAACTCTGTTTTGGCAGTTTGACTCTCTTTTTGAATTTTGATGGACTAATGCTTTGAATTTCTTGTCTCTTTTGCAGGAGATGGAGTGCAGGATTTTGGCAAGGTGACCAGGGCTGCATTTCCGAACTTATTACATATAGGAAAAATGAAATTACATGAAATTTTATACATAAAACATAAAAACTCTGTTTTTCCTCAAAAAAGGGTTTTGAGGAAAAATCAACCACTGAGCATGTGATTATTGAAATTTTTGATGCTGAGACTTTATTTGACCTCCTCATGTGCCTGCTAACCATTATTGAGCATTTACAAGACTTTGATGACAAACCCTAGACCTAATGAGACCTAAAACCCTAAAAATGGGTTTTGCAAGTGTAAAGAAAGAAAATGACTGTAAATGACCTGAATTTGTAAAAATAGGCCAATAGGTAAAGACCATGAGGGAAAATTGATAAAATTCCACTACCATCAGATGATCCATGACCTAATGGAATGCAGCTGATTGGATGAGACACCTAAAAATGCATGCAACAAGAGAATTTTGATCATTGATGTAGGGATGAAGATACCAACACTAACATTGGCTCCAATGGGGATGGTAGCTCCTTGGAGGTGCCAAGAGCTATAGATCTCTGGAAAGCAGACAGTGCCTCTTCCATTGGGCTATGGAGTCAATAACTTCAACAAACCAAAACCAATATCATGACTCAAAACTTGACTGAATTACAAGACTGAAAACTGACTCAAAAAATCCAAACCAAAACTGAAATCAAACCTTCAGTTTTATATCCTTCACTTTGGACCCAAAAATGAATGAATGATGACAGTACACACTTGCAATGAAGGAAATAAAATGGTATGTACAGTGACATATGTGACAGCAGAAAACATTTCAAAGATAATACCGTTTCAGCAGCCGATCATTGACCGGCCCACCTGGACAATCTTCTCCATTCATTTCTTTTAGCGAAAAAGCATTTTGACCTCGATATGTATCAATTCTGAATGGTTCTTTCCACAGATTCTCCAACTTGCCATGCTTGCCTTTGTCTTCATTTCTAGCATCCCATTTCAGCACTATGTCTTCAATCTGAAACTTGTCCGCCTTTGCCTTCCGATCATAGATTTTCTTGATTCTCTCTTGCAGCCTGAAGGTATTCTGAAAAACTTCCTCTCTCGTCTGTTGTAAATGGATCATTTGGTTTATTCTTCACTGTAAATGATCTTCCTCGCTGCCAGCTTCCTGTAGAAGTTTAACAACCGGGACTGCGAGAGATGTTGGGAACACCGTGTCAACACCATATACAATCTCGAAAGGAGACATGCCTATTGATTTCTTCTGACTTACTCTATCTGCCCATAGTGCATTAACCAATTTCTTATGCCAGCTCTTTTTGTTTGTTTCCAGCAGCTTTTTGATGATGTTAACCAATGATTTATTTGAAGATTCCGCCAATCCGTTACCTTGTGGATAGTATGCAGTAGAGTGCCCCAAGGTAATTTGATATTTATTACAAAAATCAATCATCTTTTTAGATTTGAAAGTTGCTGCATTATCTGTAATCAACTTGTTAGGACAGCCAAAACGTGACAAAATATTATTTTCAAGAAACTGAATTATTACCAAATCGGTGGCCTACCGAATGGGAACTGCCTCAATCCATTTTGTGAAATAATATGTTGTTGTGAGGATCCACTTGTGTTGTGCTGAAGATGTAGGATGAATCTCGCCAATGAAATCTAAACCCCACTGCTGAAACGGAGCACTTACTTCAACCAGCTTGAGTGGTAAAGGCTGCAACTTTCTCCTTCCTTGAAAAATCTGGCATTCGTGGCAGCTTGTAACAGTTTTATACACATCAGCAAAGAGGGTAGGCCAATAATATCCCGCTCTCAAAATCTTATTGGCTGTTGTCTTCCAAAATAGGTGACCTCCACAATCTCCCTTGTGAAAATCATCCATGACCTGTTTTGCTTCCTCCTCAACCAAACAATTCAGCAAGACACCGTCGGGATCTTTCCAATAGAGTGCATTATTCATAATACAAAACTTGGCAGCCTTTAATTTCAGAGTCCTACTTTTATTTCTAGCCATCCCCGGTGGCGGTGAAAGATGCTGGAGCACATATACAATATCTGAATACCAAGGAGAAAGAAGAAACATTTCAGATACCTGAACAAGCGAACTTTCTTCATCTTCTTCGGACATAGCAGCAATCAGATTTATGTCCAAGGCATGCAAATTAGACTCCACCATCAGTTTTTCCAGCCCCTGGCCCTTGATGAGCTTTGTTGGCTTTATCTCCACATCATATTCTAACAAATCTACGATCCATTTGCCTCGTCTCCCTTCTGGATCTATTTGTACTAAGACATCTTTAACGGCTACGTTAGGGACATAAGCAAGAATATGAGAATGCAGAATATATACCCAAAAATATTTCAACGCTTTTACCAAGGCAAGAGCTTGCTTTTCAATAATATTATACTTTAAGGCTGCATCTCTTATTGTTCTGCTGAAAAAAGCAATTGACTTCTCAAGCTGGTCTCTTTTTTGCAATAAGACCACTGCCATAGTATGATCCGAAGCAAATGAAAACAAAATGAAATCTTGGGAATAATCTGGGCTGATAAAATTGGAGCTGAAGAAAGAGCCAAATTTACCAAATTTAAAGACTTGATAGCTTCTTCGGTCCACTTCACTACACTATCTTTCTTTAACATATTTGTGATTTCCCTCGAATGCTCAGCTAGATTAGGCACAAAACGAAGTAATAAATTCATCTTATCGTTGAACGCTTGGATCTCCTTTTTACTTCTTGGAAAATCAATCTTCTAAATGGCTTCCACTCGAGTGGGATCGATGTGAATGCCCTCCTTGAATATGATGTGACTGAGAAGCTTCCCTTCATCCATGGAAAACAAGCTCTTTTTTGGATTAAGAGATATGCCATACTTTCTACACCACTGAAAAATAATTTTCAAATGATAAAGGTGCTCTTCATCTAAATTGGAAAATATTGTCAAATCATCAAGATAAACTACTAAAAATACATCTTTCTCGTTTGCAAAGGCGATTTCCACAACCCGCTGAAAAGTTGCACTAGAATTCTTTAATCCGAATGCATCTTGGCATAATGGAAAGTTCCCCATGGAGTGGTGAATGTTGTTTTGTCCCTATCATCCTCATGGATCAGAATTTGATTATAGTTGGAATACCCATCGAGCATCGATATACGAGATACTCCAACTACTCTTTGAAGTATGTGGTCCATTTTTTGCAATGGATAATTATCTTTCAAAGACACCTTATTACATAATCTAATCTCACCTGTTTTCTTCCGCACGGACACCAAATTGGAAATCTAATCTGAAAATCTTATTGGAATGATTATAACAACCTTGTACAATCGATTCACCTCCTTCTCTATTGATGGCAGCAACTTTGGATTTATCCTTCTTAATTTTTGTCGAAAAGGCTTTTGGTTTGGCTTGATTGGAATGATGTGCTGAATTATACTCTTATCATATGCCTTCAAATTTGAATAGTCCCATGAAAATACATCAGTAAATGAAGACAATAAACTAATGTATTTTGCCTTTACCTGTGGAGGCAACGCCTTTGATAACTTCACCATCTTTGGATTTTCTGTTGTTCCAATATTCACATCCTCAACTCCTTTCTCAGTTGGCACCAAGCTTGGTTTTCGGGCTACATCATCTTGATCAAACAACTCCTCTAAAGGTATTAGACCTTTAGGAATGACATTGTCCTTCAGCTGCAAAACTTCCATCTGATTTACCTCTATGTCTGCTTCACCATCATCTTGCTCTCCATCGATAGAAGTGTCTTTGTACTTGCCTTCATTTTGCAGAAATTCTTCAATCTCTTTGTCATCTTCAAACACCTGCCAATATCTTTGATTATCAGGGACAGCTGGGCAATGTTTCACATGAATTTCAAACTTATTGTTTGAATTCATCAGGATTTTCAAATTACTTGCAGCTATTGCAAGGGAATCTGCAATAACATTTTGTACACGAGGGACACATGTCAAAGTGTAATCTGGAAACAATCTCAAAATATCTAATACCGCATTATGGTAAGCCCACATTCGAGGATGTTTAGCTTGGTATTCACCCTTGACTTGCTTGATTACTAATTCGGAGTCGCCATAAACTGAAATTCTTTTTGCATTTAACTTCTTGAGGATTTTCAAACCAGCAATTAAAGCCTCATATTCAACTTCATTATTGGAACAATCAAAAGCCAATTTATGCAAACAAACTCTTACATTACTTGGGACGTTGTTTGGTAGAAATGTAGGGTTGCGTATCGAAATACCAATTCCAGCATCTTCCTTACCTACTACTCCATCAAAATCCATACTCCACAAACTGGCTTCGTCCTCCAAGTGCTGAAATTCTATTTGTCCTTCTAACTTTGCTTGTTGTTCGTCAATTTTCTGCTGCTGTCGGAAAGCTGATTGTTCAGCAGTACTATCAAGACTTTGTCTTTCTTGATCAAGTACAGCTCTGAAATTTTCAGTGATCTCTGGAATATCTTCTAATTCAACTAATTAACTATTTACATCATTAAAACTATCAGAATATAGAACAAAAGATTCTAAATCAGTATATACATAATTGATTGGATGATTTAGAGGTTTCTCCTTGCTTGTGATCATGTATTTCATCTTTTTCTCTTGATATAATTTCCTCAACTGACCAAACACGAGAATAGTGGCATAGGAGAAATCTAGCTGCAATGTCCCTTTAAGTTTTGCTCCCCAAGATCTGGATAGAAGAATGCCAAATCTAGGAGGAATATCGGCCACAACCACATCCATAAGAACATTCTTCGCTGGAATCTGATCTAAAGTGACAACCAAATCTTTAATGAGACCAATACATCTGACCCTACCAAAATCAAAGGAATAAAGATCATGGTACTTGCGAGTGATATCTAAACCCAATTTTTCCATAATTGCCTTAGGCATCAAATTATGAGAGGCTCCTGAATCAAACATGGAGTTATGTAATACATAATCATGCAATCTAAGGCTGATGAAAAAAGGAGCTACATTGTTATCCTCAGGTTGGCCTTCTAATTCCGGACCAACGATAAGCTCGGGCTGGTCATCCTCCACATTAACCATATCAGATAATGGATCTAAATTCAAAATCTTTGACACATGACCTTTATAACTGCTATTCTTCATTAATTCAGTCAAAGGTATTGACACTTTTAACTTAGCAATCTCATTCTCTAAGCTAAAGGTTGTAGTTTTTTCTACCTCTTTGACTGGAGCATCTTTCTTTTCAGTCTTCTCCTTTGATACATTTGGCTGATTTGACCTTTCATTTACTGATTGTGTTTTTCTAGTGGTAGGATCTGCTGCTTCCTTTCCCTTTTTCTGCACATTTGGAGAATCGTTCTTTGGTGGTGTCACTTCCTTCCTCTTTTGAATTGGATTGATGGGTACCTCTCTACTCCTGAGTGAATATTGTCACTGTTGGGTTGTCAAGGCATTCATGTATCCCCTCTGATATTCATCAGATTCTTCTTCTAGAATTGTTTCATTTGCTAAGATGAAATCTTCATCCTTTTGTACAGCTGGGCTTTCTGAATACTCTTCATCCTCCATGATATAAATTGGTAGATCATCAGGTGTAAAGAAATGATTCTCCTCTCCTATTATGTTCTCATCATCATCTGATTCTGGACCATGTACAAAATTTTGCTGTAAGGGTGTCTTAACTTGCTACTGTGTTGCTTGGTCTTGTGCTCTTTGTTCTCGTTGTTTGATTCTGAACTGTGGTTGTTGCTGACCACGTAAGTTTGGATTTCTAATGTGTGTCTCCGACTTATCTGCAATAGTGATTCTATCAAACATCTTCTCGATCTTGCGAAGAAAATTATCTGAGGAA
This sequence comes from Pinus tabuliformis, assembly GCA_031772625.1. Lineage (NCBI taxonomy): Eukaryota > Viridiplantae > Streptophyta > Pinopsida > Pinales > Pinaceae > Pinus > Pinus tabuliformis. The sequence continues at coordinate 1,951,638,412 of CM062816.1, forward strand.
GAAGCTTCCTCCTTTATGGTCACCTTCTTCTCGGCCTTTGCTCTAGCTCTCTTAGCTAGCAGATTTACCTCTATGCTGACTGCAATTTTTTGCATGTCCTCCAATGTGGCCAAATCTCTTTCTCTCAATTGATATGCCATGTCAAGATCAAAGCCATCAGGAAATTTAATCAAAGCCAACCCCATTGGTGGCTTTATATCAGCAGGAATTGCATTATAAACAGTATTGAATCTAACACAATAATCTTGGACACTCTCACCAACATTCCTCTTTATGTTTTCATATTCAGAAAGAATTTGAAGAGGAATTTTTATTACCTCCCAACAATCCAAGAATTGTCTCTGAAGAACAGCCAATGTAGTGATAGTTGCAGCTGGCAATGCTCTGAACCACTTCTGCACTTTGCCTCCAAAAGTTTGCACAAATAGTCTCATAGTCACATTTTCTTCATCTATCTCATGAAGGTCAAAGAAATCGGTCATCTTATCCACATGCTTCTGCGTTGTGATACCTTGGGTACCATCAAACAATGGAATTTTGATTTGGTAATCAGTAGGCATAGCATCCAAGTTTTGTGGTAAAACAAGAGGTGCATATCAGGTAGCCATTGCTCTAGGTGGATTTGAAACTAGCCTTGGGGATGTAGGAAGAGTCGGAACAACGATAACAGATGATGTAATTGGTGTATGAGGTGTAGAAGGAGGGGAGGAAATATGAGATGTTTGAGGTGTTGAAGGGGTTGATGGGGGAGAAGAGACAGGAGGTCTCTGATCAAATATGGTGGGCTGCATGGGAATGGTGGGAATGAAAGGAGTTTCAGTAGGAATTTCTAAACCAGATACAACAATGGATGAACCAAGAGTTGCAGATGTAGATTCTAAGAACTCGAGAATGTTTGTAGCCACAATGGAAGTTTGAAGATTCAATATGTAATCATCAATTGATCTATTGGCCTTTTTAGTTTCAAGATCTTTAACAAACTCCGGATTTAGGACAGTAGAACCAACAGAACTTTCAGATTTAGTTTCAAACAACGATAGATCAAAATTTTCATCAAACTCAAGATCTTAAAGGTATTCAAAAACCACTAGACATGAATGAGATCTGAACATGGGAATAACAGAACTTTCTTGTCGGAGAATTCTTGGGATGAGATTTGGGTTTTCATACACAAGAGGAGGATCAGGACCAAGATTGGCCCTGGTGTATGGTCTGGAAGCTAGTGTGATGAATTATTCCCAAAAATCAAATGGACATTATTAATTTTTTCAGCCTATCAAATTCTAAACTCATCATCCAAAGTCTGGAATTTCTTTAAGATATTGGGGTAATAGTTTAGTTCAGATGTTCAGTTTATAAACTAAACTGGAGATTGACTGAAGCAGCATTCATCTACTTTTGCACTTGCAAAGCAAGAGCATTTCAAAGGCTACTTGGCTAACTTCAGGCTCTGTCTGTAGTCTACAAAGCAAACAATGATAACAATTTTTTCTTCCCTAGTACATTCGCCAATATTTTATGGCCTAAATCTACCTCGGGCTGAGAAAGGCAAGTCTAGGGTAACATCAAACCACGCTTAAACTGGTAGCTAGCCCTACCAGGTCAGGAGAGGGCTATCTCCTTGTCAATCTCAAGAAAATATGGCCAATAAAGCTTGAGATGATTGATGTAAAGACTAATTTTAGGCTAGGTATATGCTCAGAGGATTTTGATTGAGTTTAATGTTGGTTTGCTGGCTCAAATGTGAAAGGCAAATTTGGGTCCGGGGAATGGACTCAATCTTGCAGAGGTTTCTATGGGGCGAGGTAGCAAAATGCTTTAATACTTTAAATTGAGTGAAATGGAGAGTCTTAAGACTGGTGAGGAGTTGGAGAGGGCATGAAAATCTTAGGAATCCTCTTCAAACAGTTGAAAACATGAATAGCTAAACAAACCCTAGGTAGAGCACTACAACATCAATGATTTCTACCTTTATCCTTGATTCATTTAGTTAAGTTGAATAGAGAGATATGATGGCATACATAAACACATGTAAACTTGAATCATAGAAGTAAAAACACTACTAAATCACCTTGCCACAAGAATCCCACAAAATGCTGAAAACCCTGGTCTATTCCTTGCCAAACTGCAGAGATGAATGTACAATAATGCTCAAAGCATTCACAAGAGTCCAACCTTTACAAATGACTGAAAAAGTACTAGATATAGGAAACAAACAAATCATGCTAGGCTTTAGGGGTCGAATTCATGAGTTTAGGAGCTATTTCAACAAGATATAAACTAAGAACTGAAAAATAGGCAGTGGAACAGCTTGCCTCTAAAAAATGTATCTATCTCCATGAGTGAATTTTTATCATTTTTACATCAAATTACATCATGATTTTGACCATGAGAGATAAAAAATGTCAAACTGAGAAAAAACTAGGCGAAAACAGAGTTTTTTGGCAAAAATGGCAATTTTCCATCCTGTGTGTCGCGCCACTTTTCCTGTGTGTAGTGTTTTTTCCCAGCTGACTTTGGAAACCTTCCTGTGCACCAAATTTTCTCCGAGTGGGCTTGATGGAATGGTCTATCTGTCTACTTTCTAGAACAAGTAGAATTTTTGAATTTTGTGTTCATTTGCACCTCCAAAAATCAGTTCTCCCAACACTACTTCCTGTGTGGCCCAAAAGGGGCAGAGAGGGCATTTTTGAGGTGTTTTTGACCCTTTTGGAAGCCCAAAACTTGACAAAAATTTCTAGTAATTTCTGGGTATTCATGATTTTTCACAAGGAATCCAAAAATTTAGAGTTTTCCTCCAGAGGAGGTTCCTAACAAAAGCAAGCGCCAGGTGGTGCTACACACCAGGCAGAAAAACCTATTTTTTCCTTCAAATTTTCAAAATTGTCAAAAAGTGTGCCAAATTTCTTGAAATTTGGAATGAGTGACCTGCATCAATTATTATTTTAGGCCAAGGAAGATTCAGCCAAGATCTTGAGCTTATCTTGCTCTTTCTTTCTCCTCAAAGTTTTCCTCAACTTGGCTTTTAAGCTCCTTATTCTCGCTTTGCAAATCTTGTTTCTTGCCAAATAATGAAAAGCCATGTGTTTCAACATCTTTTTCTCCTTATTTCTTTCTCAAGCAGCTTCTCCAAGTGCATATTTTGCCTCTCTAGCCAAGATTCCCGGTCAACATCAACCTCTTGCTCAAGCGGTGTCAATTTGACTTTCCTCCTCTTTGTTGCTTGATAGTTTTATCTTATGTTTTGCAGCTCCATGATTGTCTGTTGGTCTTCCAACTGCTTGTTCCTTTGCTCAAGGTAGTTTATGATCCACTTAGCTCTTTCTAGGTTAAGAGAGAAGTCATGAATGTCAACTTCTTGTTCTTTGATGATCTCTTTGAGTTTTGAGCTTTGGGAGCCCAAATCAGTGTCCTCATCCTAAATCAAAATGAAATATTTCTCCTAACCTTTAGAAGGCCCTTCATCATGCACTGGTTGTTTCCCTTTGTCCTGCTTTTCTGAAGTAGAAGGCAAAGCCCCTTTCACCCTGGTGAAGATAGCATTTGTCTATGGTCTGATCAAGGAAACGAGACCCCTTCCACCCCAGGTGGAGATAGTACTCGTTTGGCAGCTGCAAAATCTCCTTGCGCCCTTTTGATAAGTGACAAATACTGGCACACTGGTGGTTTGAGTCTCATGCACTTCTTACTGATTTGAAGGCCCTCCTGCCTCATGAAATACTGATGGGGTCACTTGAGGGCTTTTGAAATCCTCATGTGAAATGAAATCATCCCATGAAACATTCAGCAAACTCAGTTGATGCAAAACCACAATCTTGATCAATGCAAAGTGATAGATGTTGTTGTACTATTGATGAGGAGGTTTTCTTTGCACCAATGTGGTCATTTTCTCAATGTTTCTACATATGAAATAGGGGATATTCATCATCCTCACTCTAGTGAAATGCATCAATAGTCTAACATGATAGGTGTACAAGAGATAAAATCTCCCTTCACATCTAAAGTATTTGATAATGAGCTTCATGAGTGGAGCATATGTGTCATGTAGGTATTTGAAAGTAAAGACCCTACTGATTTGCTTCTGATAGCTAGCCTTGATATAAGGCTCATAATGCTCTTTGTCCACTAGATGTCCTTTGTTCCACTGTTCACACACATTTGGAATACCTGTTGCTTTAGCTATAGTTTCAGGTGTCAAAGTGAAGGCAACACCTGCTAAATTGACCTGACCATTGTGAAGATGAAGGACAAATAGTCTAGCAATCTCAAGGTGGTATTTCACCCTTTCCACCATCTCACAAAACTGGTAGCAAGACTGATGTTTGAAACATGCTACTGCAAGAGGACAAGCCAATAGCTCTGCGAGTGTAGTGGGCTCCTCCCGGATGTGTTTTCCTCCCTTATGTGGTTTTCTCAGTGCATGAATCTCTTGGGAGGAATCACTCACAGTTTTCTCATTCATTTCATAAGCTGAATGTGTTTCCATATTTGCCACTATTTGGTGTAAAGTGATGAGTATGAAGAGATTTTATATTAAGAATAGGTGTTTGCTATTTGATGAATGGGATTGATGAGTGGAACTGTAAATGAGGGATTTTGTGCTCACTGTAGGGTTATAAGGGAGTGATAGGGTTTATAAATGCAAATTAGGGTTTGGGGAATAATGGGAATTTGTGTTAGCGTTTTAGGATTTTGGGGATAAGGGGACAGGATGAGTGTGAATGGGAGAGGGAAAGGGAAATGAAATGAGGGAAGTGTAATGGAGGGAAATTTGACAATGATGCAGGGGAACAAACAGCAACAATGACAAAATTGCAAACCCTAGACAGTTTTTTCAATGCACTGTGTAGTAAACTAGGGTTTGAATTTTCACCTATTGAAAGATGATTAAATCTCTTGCAAAGGCACTTAGGAAGCCTTACTTAATTGGAGGAATGAAGATTGCAAGATTTTGAAGCTTGGGCAAATTGATTTGAGTGAAATTATGTTTGGAGGACTGATGCACCTCGCCAACTAACAGGTGCGCTACACCCAACTAGTGTGCTGCACCCAACTGGTGCACCGCGCCAGTTCACTTCTCTTTGCAAATTTTGCGCTCTGTGCGCCGTGCCGACCAAGTGCGCCGCGCCAGGAAGCTTTGTACAGTTTTACTGCAATTTTCTCCTTTTTCTCCTCAAATCACGATTTTGCTTTGTTCTCTCACTCTTTGGCACAAATGAACTCTTTAACATAAAAAACAAATTATATACAAGAGATTTTAATTTTTCATATACAAAAAAACCACTTTCTAATGTTTGCTTTTCACTTTGGTCTTTAAAACTCTGTTTTGGCAGTTTGACTCTCTTTTTGACTTTTGATGGACTAATGCTTTGAATTTCTTGTCTCTTTTGTAGGAGCTGGAGTGCAGGAGTTTGGCAAGGTGACCAGGGCTGCATTTCCGGACTTATTACATATAGGAAAAATGAAATTACATGAAATTTTATGCATAAAACATAAAAACTTTGTTTTTCCTCAAAACAGAATTTTGAGGAAAAATCAACCACTAAGCATGTGATTATTGAAATTTTTGATGCTGAGACTTTATTTGACCTCCTCATGTGCCTGCTGACCATTATTGAGCTTTTACAAGACTTTGATGACAAACCCTATACCTAATGAGACCTAAAACCCTAAAAATGGTTTTTGTAAGTGTAAAGACAGAAAATGACTGTAAATGACCTGAATTTGTAAAAATAGGCCAGCAGGTAAAGACCATGAGGGAAAATTGATAAAATGCCACTACCATCAGATGATCCATGACCTAATGGAATGCAGCTGATCGGATGAGACACCTAAAAATGCATGCAACAAGAGAATTTGATCATTGATGGAGGGATGAAGATACCGACACTAACAGAACGCCATTGGTGAAATTGAGATGTGATAAGAACTCAATTTCTATATTCAGGAACCTCAAACTTCTAACTTCTCCCTTCATGTATATTGTTCTTCGCTTTGATCACCTTTTCTTTGATACCATGTAGAAATTCCCACTGTAGATCAACAGATTATGCAATATACTAAAGCAAAATACAAGATCTACTTCTACAACAAACTTTGCGGAAGCTTAATCGAATTGAGAAAGATCAATGAGAACACATATAACTAAGAATGAGAAATCAATCACACATAACACAGAAGAAATAACCCGAGGAAAGCCTTAGCCTAAAACCCCAATCTATGTATTATCATACAAGTGTAAATATGTTCAAGTTACAAAAAGAATCAGCTCACAATCTATCCTGCTCTCTCTGCAATCAAACAATACAGCTCACAGACTGAGTAGACACAAGATATGCCTTCCCTCGGCCTTCCAAGCCTCCTATTTCCTTGCGCAGTTTTTCTTGGGGTCCAATGATGTCACATGTGTGAATTGGCCTCATCACACTTGTTGTACCTTAAGAAACCAATTTCCTATCTGTGGAGAAATTGTGCTGAAGACATTAATGATTATTGTTTGTTGCCACTTTATTGTTTGTTGTATTCTTAAATGAAGGACCTGGAAATCTTGGTCTTTAACCCTTAATACATATGTGACCGGAAAATCTCAGAATGCCATTTGTTGCTAGATATAAATGATGAATGAAGAAAGCTTGAACGAGAAGTTTAAGATAATATGTTGCTTAACATAGAACCTACTATCTATCACTTAGAAGAATTATGAAAATGAGAACTGAATCATAGACAATATGTTGCTTGACACAAAAACTATTATCTGCAACCCTTGGAGAAGTTAAAGATAATATGAAGTTAAAGATAATATGTTGCCTTACACAAAAACTATTATCTATAACTTAGAAAGGAAGATGAAAAATTCAAGTATATGAGCGCTCTTTTAAGGGATTTTAACTTTATCTACATAAGCAAATAAAGACCTGCAACTTCATTACTATACTTGAAAGATGAAAACATAAGATGACACATGACAGAGAAGTTACAAAATTATACCCAACAATTCATGGAAACTTCTGATTCTTTCATTAATCAACAACTATATCAGGAATACAGTGGCTTAGTCTCCAGGTTCTCCAAAATTCGAACCCCTTCTTTGTAAATTTTCATCTTTTTATACATTGTGGAACAGTTGTTGATTTCTGAAACTATCAAATTATTTAACTGCTTCTCTAACTATCTGAAGTAAAACTATTACAGAATTTTACAGAGGGTAAAAGACACCTCAAAGAACATGAAATAATAGGAAAATAACTGAATTTAGAAGAGGATGATAACTGTTGGCTTGCTCTGTTAATCTGCTGCCGAGTTCCTCTGTATATGCCTTAATGATGTTTAATTCATTTTAGTTGTAATGAAATGTGTTTGACTTGTGTAAACCTGGGCTTACATATGTATCAGGCGTTTTGATTGGCCAAAATACAAAGAAAACATACCCGATTGTCTTCCTCTTCAGATTCGGCTCTAACACTGATTTTCCTCTTTACACGGCGAAATCAACGCGAACCTTTGATTAATACGGAACTCAAAAAGAATTAATCTTGCTCCATAAATCCATCGGATCTGCCCGTTCAATGCTCCATTGACTTCGCATCACAAATTGCAATCGGCCCTTTCAAACGTTATATCAATACAAAACTTAACGACATGCGACATAACGGACGCGTCGGAAGAATTAAACATAATATATACCATATTGGGTCCAACCTGTCGCAAATCATAATCGGCATAACCATATACATATACATAAAGTGTTATGCGATATCGCAGACCCGCCGGCATTATAAAATGTAACGCATATATTTTCGGGTCCGGATTTTCCATCACTCATCGCAATCGGCAAAGGAACCAACACATATGCAAAGACGCTTTGCGGACCCGCCGAGACTTATAAAATGCAACATATAGTTCTTCAGGTCCGGCCCATCATCACAAATCGCAATCGGTGATTCCGTGGTGATAACATAAATGCCCATTACATTTTTTGCGATTGCAATTAACTGCATCGCTAACACACACACACACACACACACATATATATATATATATATATATATATATATATATATATATATATATATATATATATATATATATATATATATATATATCGGGTCTAGCTCCATATAACCATTTATATAGTGATTTGATTTGTTCGTATAGCAACCTTGGCTACACCGGGGCCGATTCTTTTACACTTCTTTCTTTTGCGATTTCAATATATAATAAACAAAATACTTCATTTCCCTTAGACTCTATGGATGTAAAGAAAATAAGGGATCTTCATTAAGGTTGAACCCCTGCAGTGATTTATAGACCATGCATTGTGATAAAAGTGATAAATAAGCTTAAACACAATATAAGCTACAACAACACTCACTAAACTGAAGAAGTAACTGTGCAATCTCCAAGGAATGAATTCCTTTTGCATGCAAGAGATATTCACACTGGAACATTCCTAAAACTAATAGTACACTTTCCCTCCATCTAATCTCAACTGGGTCTCTGTTTGAACTAACATGCATGAGTTATTTATGAGAGAATATTCAGTTATCTGAAGTGCAGCAGTTACATGCATGCATGCATCAGATAATTAAACTTGCAATTAATTCAACAAACTGTTTGAATTAATCTAACTGGAATTGACTCAGTGAACTGAGCCAACTAATTACAACTCATCCTTATCTCTTTAACTGATGGATAAATTCCTCAATCAATGGAGAAACTATTGCATGTCCCCACATAGACTTCATGTTTGATTTTCTATAACTAATTAACTCAAGATGAATTAATTAATTATTTTACAAACAGCTGCTAAGATCAAATTCGAATTTTACTTCTCTATTTTAGTTCAGGGACTAACTAAAATAGGAAGGTATCCCAAAATGCTATTTATAGCAGTACTAAATTTAGCACTTCTACATTTAGCATTTCTTGTTGCTATTTTCAACATTTCATTGTGATATGTCATTGGATGTCATTGTCGTGTAAGAACAACACCCACAACATAGTCAGAGGCATTTGTCTCAATTTCAAATGGTTGTTGCGAGTCTAGTAATGTGAGCATTGGTGTAGAGCAAAGGCGGTGTTTCAACTTGGAAAACACCTTTTGTTGGGATTCAGACCAAAATAACTTTTCTTTCACTTCACCCTTAGTGAATTGACTTAAACGCCAAGTGATATGAGAGAATTCCAACATGAACCTGCAATAGAAATTGGTAAAACCCAGAAAGTTGCGGAGCTCTGTTAGAATGGTTGGGGCTAACTAATTCCAAATAACTTGTATCTTGGTTGGGTACACATGTACACCTTGCTCATCAATGATGTACCCCAAATATTGAACCTGGGTCATACCAAAAGTGCATTTCTCCAAATTGGCACACAAATTTTGTTGTCGAAGGGTTTGGAGGACCTGTTGAATACGGTGTATGTGCTCTTCCCAAATCTGGCTAAAGATCAAGATTTCATCCTGATATACTACCACGAACCAGTTGGTGAAGGGTCGAATATGTCTTCCATCAACCACATGAAGGTTGCAGGGGCATTCATCAACCCAAAAGGCATGGCCATCCATTTGAAAAGGCCCTCCTTGGATTTGAAGGCAGTCTTCCACACATTGGAGGGTTTGATTGGTACATAGTGATAACCGAAATTCAAGTCAATATTGATGAAATATTTGGCCCCCCCTTGGGTTGGTCCAAAAAGTCATCAATCTATGGGATTAGATACCTATTCTAGACAGTGATCTTATTCAGTGCCCGATAGTCAATACAAATCCTCCAAGTTTCGTCCTTCTTCTGTACCAACACAAGCAGTCTCCTATAGGGTGATGAACTTAGCTTGATGTGTCCTTTCTGCAACAGCTCCTAAATCTACCTCTTGATTTCATCGTTCCCCAAAACATAGCATCGATAGATTGGTCCATTTGGCAACGGCGTGCCAAGGGTTAGATCGATGCAGTGCTTGACCTGACAGTGTAGGGCTACCCCTGTGGGTGAGGTGAATATGTCCCTGTATTCCTCCATGACCTTTCCCATTTTTTGTTGTCATGTGGAGAAGCCCTATCTGGAGGCTCTAGATGTGGCCATAATCTTCCTCTTGCTCTGAGAGTGAATCATAAGGAAGAAAAATTTCCTAGTCTGGGAAATGTTCTTACAACATGTTGGGCCTCCAAAATGTCATCCACTTTCACTTTTATTTCCATCATTTTACCCTCATTTCGTAACTCTATAACCCCGTAACCCTACATTAAGTAACCATTTTCATGATTGTATGGATTCATCATTATTATTTTCCAAGTTGTTAGCCTCCTGTTGCAACAGGTTTCATATTTCATGATTGACAGTGGAAGTGCCAAAAATGTTCATCTTTTCCAAGCTGCAAAAGTTCCATTTTTGAATGATGCCTCAGTTAAGGGAAAGCCAAACAATCTAATCCTGGCCTCCCTAGGTTTCAATTTCCTGTTTTAGAATATAGAGAATGACATCTGTCCAAACAGTTTAATCTTGGCAGATTTGTAGATAGGTAGAGAATCAAAGGGACCCAACTGTTTAATCTGGGCCCTGGCAGAAATAAGTGCAGATCTAGATAGGAAAATTCAAAAGAAAAATTGTGAATCTGGGTCTGCAAGTCTAAGTACACCCAAAACAAGAAGAAGAAAAAATGTTAGGATAGTAGGCTGGGTAGGTAGCTGTTCGATGGCAGAGTGATGATTAGTGATCAATTTTGTATCTCACAATGTTTTATCTTTTCAGATCACATTCATCAAGCAGTTTTGCATTCAAAGGAGGTACTCAAGCTGGAGATTCACTAACCTCCCCTTTCTTCTCATCCCCCAGGTCACTTACTAACATCCCCCAAGAGGTCAAGATATGCTTGAGCCTCTCAGTTTCATCATTTCCATGACATGTGCCTTGGTGAACATCTGCTTCACTCAAGGACTGCTCACTCATCATCTGTGAGCCTTCTCTTCCCCAACAAAGCCTAAGGTCTCATACCTTAGCGCCCTCTTTTCATCTCCATATTAACTTTAAACTTTATTATATAACTCCCTATCAGTTTTTCCCTTCCCCTATTAAAATCATGTATATAAATCCCCTTATGTAAATATTCCCCCCTGGCAATATAGCCATATTTTTACTAAGTCAGGGAAATCACAGTCCATCTGGGACTGTTTTTAGCCCATCCGTGTCCAGGGATTACTCTGACATCTGGTCAGAATAATAACCTCTTCCCTAAACCAAAACCCCTAAAAAACCATCAAAAAACCCATTTTTTGCACCTTTTTCCCTCGTTCCGTGCATAATATATCAACCCCGCATGTCAAAAACCCATATTTCACTCATATCCCTAAGTCCGACTGTAAATACATTAATGCGCCCTTTATTAAACCCCATAACCCACTAAACCTAAGTCTAAAACCCATCCGCCGCGCTTATCAAATTTGGAATATTCCTGCGAATATTCCCACCCTCTAACCCGCCGTTACCTCGCGATCGCCGCCAACCGTTGGATCGCCCGCCCCACAGATCAACGGCTGGCGGGCTTTCCTATATGCAACATGCCCGGCCTTTAACGTCCGGGAGTTCGGCGGTTTTGCCGCTGTACTCCCGCCACGCGTCAGGCTCTGGGGCGTGGCGGAGCCCCCTCCCTCGAAACCACCTTTGCCCATAAGCGGTGCGCCACAAAACCGCTTACCGCCCTGTGACATCATACCCCACGTCACCCCCTGCACAGTCCCTGCTTACGTCACCCCTTGTCCAGTCACCCGATGAGTCACCTGCCTGCGTGGCCTCCTGCCACGTCACTGCCACGTGTCCCTGCCACCGTACCTGCCACATCATCATTCGTACGTGATGACATCATGCTGATGTCATCCCGCCACGTCGCCTTGCTGACGTCACCCACCGTACAATGCTGACGTCATCAGCACTTTTTTTGGGTGCAGAGGCGCAAAAGTCGCACTTCGGAGCCTCGAAATCCAATTTTGAGGCAGTTTTTGATGAACGATCGTAGGATTTTTTAGGCCGAAATGGAGAATCTCAGGGAATCTTTAAAGAATCTTCTCACCACGCGGCCCCAGGAAGCCCAAAAAGGCGCAAAAATGATATGTTTTCTTCACAGAGCACACCAAAAGGAGCAGAAGACAATTTCAGAAGATACAGAGGCCGAACAGCGGCCATTTATTAGTGATTAGACCCGCAGCACATCAGATCAGCAGTCCAGATTTTTTCAAAGAGTATCAGAGAAGGAAAAAACGCCAAAGAGTATCAGCCGAAGATATTTTAGTGGCTCGAAGCAGCTAAGAATTAATGAGCCCCCCAGAAAGTCAAATCAAGCAGCTAAAGCCCATTCCTGCACTCAAATCACATCTTAAACTTTATATGCAGGCAGACATCGAGGAGCAGGAACCCATGCATATTTATTCCAGAAGACACTACAGCAAGCCACCAAGGACCACATCATTCACTTATTTCTGATACGGCGACCCTCAGCGCCGCTCAAGAGATTTTTTGCATTTAATTCTAGATAGAGTTAGGTCAATAAATTATGTTTTATGACCTGATTAGGTCAAGATGTAATAAAATCAGTAGATAGAAAGTTTTGCCCTATATATACCACCCTCTGTATAGTTTTAAGGGTTGGTTAATTGAGAATTTTCACTAGAGACTCGTTGTGTATACCTGAACTTTTCTGTAATCAAAGATTGCTTAAAGCTTGGAGAGCGAACTGTCTGTTGTTGATGAATTTTTTGAAGAGTCGAAGATGGAATTCCTACGCTGCAGCCTGAAGCAATAAGTGCCTCTTATCTCTGTTTATGTGTTTGCCATTATCTAAATAGCAGAAAAAAGGAATAGTCTAGAATTAGTTTAAATACTCTCTATGCTCAATTTCTGTTGTTTCTTGATGTTTTCCTCTAAAACAATTGGTTATGAACATTGAATTCCTCCCGGCTCATGTTTACCCCAATTCATCTGTGTTGGCCAATTATCTAAGGATTCTTAACTGCCCCTAGGTAGTGCCCTGTTATTTTCTCTGCTAATCTGTTGGAGAGATTCTTAACTGCCTCTCTTTCTTTAGCATTCAGTTCATCCTTTAAACCTGAAAATTGCTTCAACCTCAGCTATCTTGCTCCACGTTCCCTCACTGTTATTAAGGAAACGCACCAGCAGTTCCCCTCCTCGACTCCACGCCCAATGGCTTGAAAGATTCAGACTATACTCTGCCTCTCTACCTGAAAGTGTCAGTTTTCCCACCAAAACTCAATCAAAACCCCTGTGCATCATATCTAGCCTAAAATCATCCCTTTCAACAAAGCTAAATCATAAAGAGAGAGCCCTCTCTGACTGCAGGTAGGCTAGGGCCTGCAGTCCAAAGTTGGTTTGTGGTTACCTCGGCCGTATCACTTTAGGAGTCAAAAGGACAACCTGAGTGATAACATAATGGCGACTCCACTGGGGACTTTCCTCAGTTAATTTTACAATGTTTCGCAAAGAAAGTTGGAAAGCTCCACTGAGAGAACCAGACCTTCAGAAGCATTATTACAAGTTCAGTTCTGGTCTGTGATGGTGGACAGAGATCAGGCACTTCACAGTTGAGTCATCCACCTAGCGACTCCACCTTATTTTCAAACAAGACTCCACTGGGGGAGCGAACCTAAAAGAGGAATGCATTAAAAGTTTTTTTTAGAGATCTAGAGCTCCAAGATTTCGGAACACCACTTTAGCCAAGTAATTCCACGTCCAAGAGCTAATAGTGAGAGAGGATGACAGGATCTGTGGGGGATCTTGCAATAGAGCAAGCTTTGGATGAATTCAGGAAGCTATTATCCCAATATGAGCTTGATGAAGATTTTGTTAGATCTGTGCTGCTAAAGGTCAAAACAATAGAACAGCCTCAAGTCAGAATGTGTTTACTGGACCTGATTGTTGAAGAACATGAAAATGAAATTGAATGGTTGCATTCTCAAATTCAGCCATATGATTTTCCTAGTCCTAAAGAGGTTTTCCAAAGCCTGCCTTTTCCTAGTCATAAGGAAATCGTATTACCTTCTGACTTGCAAATTAAAGTTGATCATACTTTCAAGAGAAAGAAAGATATACTGGCTACGGAGGTAGTTACTGAGGATGCAGCTGTTCCATCAGACAAAGAAAGCCTAGAAGAGACTCTCCCACATGATGCTTTTATAGACCCTATAGCAGAATACATGGAGGATTTTCTCTGCTCAAAGTCTGCAGCAAATTTTCTGTATGAAGACCAAAACATTCAGCAAATACCTTCATATGTCACAATCTGGATTGTGAGAGCACATGACCAAGCAGTGTCTCTGATTTCACCGACTATCAGTCAAGCAGTTTGTTTTCTTCTACAAATGCTAAAATGGTTACACTGGTTGTTTCATTTTACCTAACCAGCAAACAAGTGCTGATTAGGTAGGTAGGTAGGTTTTCAGTTTTTTTGTTTTAAACAGTAGCTCGATGCAGTTGAAGCCCGAAGTGAAGGCCCTAAGCTCTTCTGAACTGCTGATTATATATATAAATAAAGCACCCAGCAAAAGGAAAGTTTTTAGAGTATAGAAGCAGATGAAAAACAAGGCAGTCTGACCTGCTGTTCTTGACTTTTCACAAGGAAAAGCCATCCCCAAGTGGAGCCATTGTTAGCCTCCTGTTGCAACAGGTTTCATATTTCATGATTGACAGTGGAAGTGCCAAAAATGTTCATCTTTTCCAAGCTGCAAAAGTTCCATTTTTGAATGATGCCTCAATTAAGGGAAAGCCAAACAGTCTAATCCTGGCCTCCCTAGGTTTCAATTTCCTGTTTTAGAATATAGAGAATGATATCTGTCCAAACAGTTTAATCTTGGCAGATTTGTAGATAGGTAGAGAATCAAAGGGACCCAACTGTTTAATCTGGGCCCTGGCAGAAATAAGTGCAGATCTAGATAGGAAAATTCAAAAGAAAAATTGTGAATCTGGGTCTGCAAGTCTAAGTGCACCCAAAACAAGAAGAAGAAAAAATGTTAGGATAGTAGGCTGGGTAGGTAGTTGTTCAGTGGCAGAGTGATGATTAGTGATCAATTTTGTATCTCACAATGTTTTATCTTTTCAGATCACAGTCATCAGGCAGTTTTGCATTCAAAGGAGGTACTCAAGCTGGAGATTCACTAACCTCCCCTTTCTTCTCATCCCCCAGGTCACTTACTAACATCCCCCAAGAGGTCAAGATCTGCTTGAGCCTCTCAGTTTCATCATTTCCATGACATGTGCCTTGGTGAACATCTGCTTCACTCAAGGACTGCTCACTCATCATCTGTGAGCCTTCTCTTCCCCAACAAAGCCTAAGGTCTCATACCTTAGCGCCCTCTTTTCATCTCCATATTAACTTTAAACTTTATTATATAACTCCCTATCAGTTTTTCCCTTCCCCTATTAAAATCATGTATATAAATCCCCTTATGTAAATATTCCCCCCTGGCAATATAGCCATATTTTTACTAAGTCAGGGAAATCACAGTCCATCTGGGACTGTTTTTAGCCCATCCGTGTCCAGGGATTACTCTGACATCTGGTCAGAATAATAACCTCTTCCCTAAACCAAAACCCCTAAAAAACCTTCAAAAAACCCATTTTTTGCACCTTTTTCCCTTGTTCCGTGCATAATATATCAACCCCGCATGTCAAAAACCCATATTTCACTCATATCCCTAAGTCCGACTGTAAATACATTAATGCGCCCTTTATTAAACCCCATAACCCACTAAACCTAAGTCTAAAACCCATCCGCCGCGCGTATCAAATTTGGAATATTCCTGCGAATATTCCCACCCTCTAACCCGCCATTACCTCGCGATCGCCGCCAACCGTTGGATCGCCCGCCCCACAGATCAACGGATGGCGGGCTTTCCTATATGCAACACGCCCGGCCTTTAACGTCCGGGAGTTCGGCGGTTTTGCCGCCGTACTCCCGCCACGCGTCAGGCTCTAGGGAGTGGCGGAGCCCCCTCCCCCAAAACCACCTTTGCCGATAAGCGGTGCACCACAAAACCGCTTACCTCCCTGTGACGTCATACCCCACGTCACCCCCTGCACAGTCCCTGCTTACGTCACCCCTTGTCCAGTCACCCGATGAGTCACCTGCCTGCGTAGCCTCCTGCCACGTCACTGCCACATGTCCCTGCCACCGTACCTGCCATGTCATCATTCGTACGTGATGATGTTCATGCTGACGTCATCCCGCCACGTCGCCCTACTGACGTCATGTTGACGTCACCCACCGTACAATGTTGACATCATCAGCACTTTTTTTGGGCGCAGAGGCGCAAAAGTCGCACTTCGGAGCCCCGGAATCCAATTCTGAGGCAGTTTTTGATGAGCGATTTGCCGAAATGGAGAATCTCAAGGAATCTTTAAAGAATCTTCTCACCATGCGGCCCCAGGAAGCCCGAAAAGGTGCAAAAATGATCCGTTTTCTTCACAGAGCACACCAAAAGGAGCAGAAGGCAATTTCAGAAGATACAGAGGCCGAACAGCGGCCATTTATTAGTGATTAGACCCGCAGCACATCAGATCAGCAGTCCAGATTTTGTTAAAGAGTATCAGAGAAGGAAAAAACGCCAAAGAGTAGCAGCCGCAGATATTTTAGTGGCTCGAAGCAGCTAAGAATTAATGAGCCCCCCAGAAAGTCAAATCAAGCAGCTAAAGCCCATTCCTGCACTCAAATCACATCTTAAACTTTAAATGCAGGCAGACATCGAGGAGCAGGAACCCATGCATATTTATTCCAGAAGACACTACAGCAAGCCACCAAGGACCACATCATTCACTTATTTCTGATACGGCGACCCTCAGTGCCGCTCAAGAGATTTTTTGCATTTAATTCCAGATAGAGTTAGGTCAATAAATTATGTTTTATGACCTGATTAGGTCAAGATGTAATAAAAGCAGTAGATAGAAAGTTTTGCCCTATATATACCACCCTCTGTATAGTTTTAAGGGTTGGTTAATTGAGAATTTTCACTAGAGACTCGCTGTGTATACCTGAACTTTTCTGTAATCAAAGATTGCTTAAAGCTTGGAGAGCGAACTGTCTGTTGTTGATGAATTTTTTGAAGAGTCGAAGATGGAATTCCTGCGCTGCGTCCTGAAGCAATAAGTGCCTCTTATCTCTGTTTATGTGTTTGCCATTATCTAAATAGCAGAAAAAAGGAATAGCCTAGAATTAGTTTAAATACTCTCTATGCTCAATTTCTGTTGTTTCTTGATGTTTTCCTCTAAAACAATTGGTTATGAACATTGAATTCCTCCCAGCTCATGTTTACCCCAATTCATCTGTGTTGGCCAATTATCTAGGGATTCTTAACTGCCCCTAGGTAGCGCCCTGTTATTTTCTCTGCTAATCTGTTGGAGAGATTCTTAACTGCCTCTCTTTCTTTAGCATTCAGTTCATCCTTTAAACCTGAAAATTGCTTCAACCTCAGCTATCTTGCTCCACGTTCCCTCACTGTTATTAAGGAAACGCACCATCAGTTCCCCTCCTCAACTCCATGCCCAATGGCTTGAAAGATTCATACTATACTCTGCCTCTCTACCTGAAAGTGTCAGTTTTCCCACCAAAACTCAATCAAAACCCCTGTGCATCATATCTAGCCTAAAATCATCCCTTTCAACAAAGCTAAATCATAAAGAGAGAGCCCTCTCTGACTGCAGGTAGGCTAGGGCCTGCAGTCCAAAGTTGGTTTGTGGTTACCTCGGCCGTATCCCTTTAGGAGTCAAAAGGGACAACCTGAGAGATAACACAAGTCATTGATTTTAAGTATTTTAAGAGAATTTGTGATTAAATATTAGAAAAGTAACATGTTTTCATATATATCTAAAAGTGTTATGAGTTTTGTGATGTTGTAGGCCTACTTGGAGATTCTAGAAGGGTCCTACTTGGCCACCCAACCACAAATTCGAATTTCAAATTCCAACTCATGAAGATTTGTGGAATAATTGTATAATATATGAATCATTAACTATGCACATACAAAGGAGAAGAATCATGGATGAGAGAATTTTGAGAGGATTTGCATCTTATATCTTTAGGTGATTGGTTGTGACCACAAGAGATAAATGTGGACTTAGGAGAGATCTAAGGATCTATATTTATTGAATAGTTAACCTCAATTTTTGTATAAATAGGAGTGCATCCTTTATAAAAGAGGTTACTAGTTAGTTGTTGGTTGCCAAGTTAGGAGGTTGCTAGGTAGCTAGTTGTTAGTTGGAGGTTCCAAGTTCCATCCAAGATGTGATGTGTAAAGTGAGGATAGAGAATTCTTGTAATATCTTGTAACTCATTTTATGAAATATATACTACTACTTTGATCTCCAATATGTAATAGTTGTTCAGTGTGCTTTCTAAGGAATGGAGGGCCCGCATCAACCATAATTTTCACTCCTTTTTACTTATTGGTAACATAGTATAGTTGTGTTATTTCATTTCTTTTCAGCAAGTGTGTTTTCATTTTATGTAAGTGTGCTTTTCCTTTCAGCAAGTGTGATTTCATTTCAGCAAGTGTGAGTGTGATTTCAATTCAGCAAGTGTGATTTCATTTATGCAAGTGTGGTGTGATTTCAATTATGCAAGTGTGGTGTGATTTCAATTATGAAAATGTGGTGTTATTTTCATTTATGCAAGTGTGGTGTGATTTCAATTCTGCAAGTGTGATTTCAATTCATTATGTTTGGTTTGGTTTAGTTTAAAATAAATTGATTTAATTTGTTTTGTAAATTTGTTTTAATTTCATTAGATTAATATATTTTGATAAATAACCACTTAGTACATATAGCACATGGAAACCTTATCATTTTATGAACCTGTTGACGGTGTTGGACCCACCAACATGTCAGGAGATCTCCCCAGTAAAAAGTCCCAATTGGACCTCGGACCATTTGGTGTAGGAGTCCCAGCAATGGGTCGTACAGTAATGCCTTGGTCGCGGTTTTGCACAAAGGAAAGTAAGATGTCCCTATTGGTAGCAAGGGTGTGACAGTTGTAGAAAGACAAGGAAGGTGCATGCATGGTTCTAACACACGGAGAGTGGGGTGAGTGCGCCCCTTAGACACCTGTGGTAGTACGTGGCTTGGAAGGGAACACACGAGCGAAGATGCATCACAAACTGGAAAGCAAGTTAGCTAACAATCTAAAGTGATGGTTAAACCAATCAACATTCAGTAAGATTCATACATACTTATATAGAATAGTCCATACATGCATGCGTAAGCATACAAATACATATACCATTTTGAGTAAACAAGATAGTTGGAATACAATATGACATATGCATGAAACGTGTTGGCTCTGTTATATTAAGAAGTGTAAGTTCCAGTCGTACAATACATCCATGTCCAACCACTAGTTCTGACAGCGGAACATTACAACCACAATCGCCTTCTCCTCTAAAGAGATATACTAGCTCTACACAGTGGAGAAGCCATGGCTCATTACAATATTGTCCAAGCTTTCTCTAAGATACTCCTATCGAAAGCTTGGTTGACCAAAATCCTCTACAATGAGTTATGAGGGACTATTTATAGCAAAGCATGGGGTGGCCCTTGACATTCCCCTTTGTGACAGTTCATCTACCCTCATGACTCTTCATCTACTCTATGACTGTTACATCCAACTATCGACACTTGAACTTCCACTTGACAAGATGTTACATACAATCTACACATGTACCCATGTGAGACAAAATGGCTTGAGAAAGCCATGCAAGACATCACTAGCACTCCGACCATTGTGGTGAGACTAACTCTTTAACATCCTTGTGATGGTCAATGGCGGCGAACTGATACCAAGCTTGGTCATCCGTGATGGTGTCTATGTGATGCAAGAGCATCCAGCACCCTTAGTCAAAGGGAAGAATCCAAAGCGGAAAAAGAAAGTGAACGTGGGCCAGGGGAGCAAAACAGGGAAAAAACTATTTTAAAACATATTTAAAGGGTGGAATGCATAGGTCTCGAGGAGACTTATCTGCCATGTGTATGCATGCTTTAAGGGCTTTTGTTAGAGGATTGATTGGATCCTTCCATGATCCTATCCAACAATGTTCCTTAAATATATGTGTTGAACCTGCGTGTTCAAAGTAGATAAGAGAGTGAGATAGATACAATGTAGTCGATAGAAGAACTGTTGCTAAGGCTGAAATGCCTTAGGATTGTATTCGTGTTGTGTTAATAGAATATATGTGTGTTTATGTTGAATTGTGCACTGTATGTATTTCATGTATGTATGTGTGTTAATGGCTTGGAAGCCAGCGTTTCATATGTGTGTGTGAATGGTTTAAATCCCAATTGTGAATGCATGCTGATCGACCATCGACCACTATAGGATCGATGGAAATCCATTGAATAATGAGTTATCATGTGTTAACAGAGCGTGAATGGCAGAGACTGTGGCAGAACTGTGTTTAATGCAGAAATCAATCAAAGATAAGCAAAACCAAAGTCCAAGAGGAAGTGGTGAGAATGCATAGCGACCGTTTGATCACATGGATCAACGGTCCGGATGATTTTCCTTCATCGCATCAGTGGATCGCTTTTATAAAGGGACAGTTCTTTTAAATATTGAAATAAGTATTATGTGATCAAATCACAACCGTCGGATCAATTTTAGATCAACGGTTGAGATCTAATCAGCAATCGCTTGTCGGCAAAGAAAATAATAACAGGGAGTCAGGACAGTGAAGTGTCGATGGCCGATAAGCGATATTGCTGATAGGCCAATCGGTGATCGGGGGTCCAGCCCATGGGTTCATAGCGAGATTTCTTTTATTATCCCGTATAGTTCCAATATATGTGTGGCCGAGAGGTTTAAGGCTTGAACGCCTATGTGTAATGCCTCCAATGGGTAAAAATATCTCGATAGTGTGGTGGCTCTGATTCTTGTATGGTCCATGTTTTTAAAGGCTTATAGCCTCAATACGCTTCCGATAGGCTTTGTGGGCCATAACCCACAAGCCTCAAGATTGATTTATTGAGGAAAAGGGATTTTGGCTTAACCCCCAAAATCTCATTCCCATCACTGTGTGCTCAATGGTGACATCTTTTTGAAGCAAACTCTTGCCTTCGTTGCATCCGAGTATAATGATATGGCTCCTCCGTCCAACTCGTCTGATAGCATGCGCATGGTCATCCTAGGTGCGACCGAACAAGCAACATGTTGATGCATAGTTTCTGCGCTAATCTCCAAGCACGTGCTGGTGGTCATGCGCATGAACTTGTCAAAATACATGTTCATCTTCAGTTGGACTTGCTTCTTGTCTTTGCCTCTGTGAGTATGCCAAATGGGTGGGATCGCACGTGTGCACACAAGGACATGCATGTTGTTGAATTCCCTTGCATGTGATCAACAATACTGCTCACCTTGTCTGCTCTGTGCCAGCTGCTGGGATGGATCTATAACTTGTACAAGTGCAGTTTCATCCGTTTGTGCATGTTGCGCCCCCTGTTGTACCTATTCCTGCTACAAATAATTCTCTCGTCTATGCAGCTCATGTTCTTCCTTGAGTTGTTGCTTCAACACATGCAACTTCTTCTCTATTATGTTCTTTGCCTTCATGCAATATTCCTGTCGCATCATCACCTCATAGCCTGAGTCTCGAAAGTTGCTTTCATCACAAGTGGATCTGCTTGAGCTTGCAACTTTGTTCTAACTTTGCGTTGTCAACAACCTTCCTCTTGCATTCATTGCATGCAATTGTGTTGCCTTCTGTTGTTGTTGCTGCTTGTTGTAATGTTGCTGCCATATTATCTAGATGTCCTTGTCTATGAACAGTTTGATGTCTTCATAGGTAGGCAAGCTCATAGACACTTGCTAGGCTGCAAACCCCATTGGGCTCTCAACGGTGTCCTTTGACTCTGCTCTCCTGAAGGCCATTGTACTTGTGATGCTAAGAGACAGACGAACACCTGTGATTCCTAGAGACATAGAAACACTCATGGAAAGCACTCTGTCAGTCTAAAACCAAAACAAACTTGAGGACTAACTTGCAACATACCTGTGTGATTGATCATGAAGGTTACGCAATTTCCGTCAGGAGGTCGGGAGACTGACTGCCAAAACTGCGCAAGGAATAGTTCGGGCTGTCAGGATGCTGACGGACTATTGGAACTGCGCAATGCACAATCTAGCCTGGCCTGCTGAGGACTAAAACTGCGCAATGCGCAATTTCAGTCAGCAGTGACATGCAACCAGCAAACTGCATTGCGCAGTTTCTAGGGCCAGCAGGACACTGCCTCCAAGAATTGTGCAATGCAAGCCTGGAGGTCAGTGTTGGGCTAGACTTGCATAGTTTCTGGAGGGAAGGCAAAGCATTTGCTTCTGAAAATGCATAGTGCTAGCCAGGCAATGCATGGTCTAGGCCAAGGCAACCCAAACTGGCCGACGGATCACTGAAAACATGAGAAGTTTGAATGCATGATGAGATGAGTGCAAACAAGAGTGAATGATCATACATGAAAACAACAAGTGCAAGATTTAGAAAATGGGAAAGCATGCATGTGTGTGAAGTGAGTCGCCAAAACGGCGGCCGTTCATGCAAAAACAGTTTCATGCATGTGACAGCAGTGAGATGCGAACGAAAACTAAAACTATGCTTCTACAAGCTAACATGCATCAAAATGACAACAAGCACTCACTGAAATCAAGCAGAAAGCACTCACACGAAGTGAAACACAAAAAGTGATAGAAACGCAGCGCAAGACATGAAAAGTGGGCTTACCCCGAAACAGCTGAGTTGAATGTGCCGACGACTCCTAGATGAAATGTGGGATGTCAGAGCTACAAGGTCGATGTGAGGAATGATCTCTGCAACGTCCGGTTGATGAGTTTTGATAAAATCAAGGTTGTGACTCGCATGCCACAAATATAGAAAAAAGCGACACTTAGCGGGAGGTTTCTGAAATGATCCTTGCATGTAACCTCCAACTGCTAAAAATAGATCCCTGATTCAAGGGATGCCTTTGCATGCTACCTTTGAAGAAGCATTCCATGCATGAAAATCATTTTTGCTCGATCCCAGAGGGAACCGGTCAACCTGAAGGCACATGCATCAGTCTACGAGCCTGGGATGAAAATATGTGTAGTTTCTAGACTGAGAAAAGATGGTTATCCCAGAGGCATTATGCAATTTCTAGGAGGAATAGGTGACTGTCTCCCAAGATTGCTCAATTTCTAGGTTGAGCAGCTATCCTGGGTCAGACTGCACAATTTTCTCAAGGAAGAATGTCTGACAGTATTGCACAATTTCTAAGCCCAGCAGGCCGCCCTGGATCAGACCTCATAATTTTCTCAAGGAACCCTCTCTGGCTGCATTGCACAATTTCCGAGTTGAGCAACTGTCTTGGAACAAACCTCGCAATTTTCTCAAGGATGCCTGTCTTACTGAATTGCACAATTTCTGAGCCCAGGAGGTTGCCTAGCTGGATTTGCACAATTTCTGCTAGCTGTTGGGTTGGCTGTCCCCGAGGGATTGCATAATTTCTGGGAGCAGCTGGTGACTGTTGTCTAGAATTGTGTAATTTATGGGTTGAGAAGCTATCCTGGGATGAATTGCGCAATTTTTGGGAGGAAGATTGTCGGGAATAATTGCGCAATTCTGGAACCCATCTAGGTGTCCAGCTGGGTTTACGCAATTTCTGGAGGGAAGGCTAGTTCCCCTCTAGAATTGTGCAATTCCTAGAGGGAGATGCTCAACCAGCAACTAACACTAAGTCTGGAAAGCGGCCTATGAAGAGGGTGGAACAAGCTTCCATGCACAACTTGACAAGACTCTATGAAACAGCTGAAGCTGATGTGCTTGACAGTGCAAGACATGTTGTTGAAGATGATCTGTAGGTAGGCTCCAAAACAAAGCTAAGGAAAAAATTTGGAGGGTGGTTGTAGCCGCTACAACAGAACCTCGAGTTGACAATTAATGATAGGGATTTAACTTACAATTAAATCAACCAACATTTTTGCACCGTTGCCGAGGAGGTATACATAGGTGTTTATTTGAAAGTTTAAACAACTCATTATAGTTACATTCATTCTTAGATGCATGATTAAAATCATATTAAAATCATTTAGGATGCATATTAGATTTCAATAATTCTTCAAAACTTTGTACTAATCTATGTGCATGACAGGAATTATCAACCAGTTGGAGTAATTCACAGATAATTAAGAATTTGAAGAATGCTCTTCCAATAACTTTCTCGAATCATAGCAATAGTTGGGATATTTTCCTCTTAAGAAGAGTATATTTTAACTGCATGCATAAACTTGTCTATCTATCCACCTCCACAAGAATATTTTCAAGTCTCTTTTGATTCGTCTTGTCAATCTGTTGAAGATACTAAAGAATCATGCAATACTTTTGATGGGGAGAAACCACTAGAATCTAATATTGAGGAATGCATAACAAAGGAGGATATTCAATGTGATCTAAACCAAGAAAGGAATCAAGAATGTCATGGCCGTATTGAAAGATGGTTCCAATCAAGGATCAAGTCACATCACTCTTTCATTCTTCCTTACTTCTTAATTGCATTATCAAAACAACTGGTCTTTCATGCTTTGATGTATTTTAATGCATATTTTTCAAAACTAAGCATGAATATATTTTTACTCATGTTACGCACATGGTTACACTGGAAATATGCATATACTTGAAACAAATTTTCTATTTCTAGTAGAGTAGAGTAGGATAGAATCAATGAATAAAAACCAAGTTTGGTGATGTGTTTTTTTTTAAGTTTTTAAGTTAGATTTCATTTTATTTGAAATTTTATTTATTGGTGGTGTAGTAAGAGCCACCCAACTCACTAATCAATTGCAGGAAGATGTAGAAAGAGAAGGAATATTTGAGAAGAAGGAGAACAAATAGAGTTTTGAGAGCCACAATTTGAAGTTAGAGATCAAATCCTTTCACTTTGTCTTTTAAATTTCAGATTCCAAATGAATAAAGGATTTCAATATTGTTGAGTATGCTCTCTTCTTGCGCTCTCTACGACCTGGAAGATCAGAAAAGAAAATTGAATAAAGTTAGTTTTAAAATTTTGCAATAAAAAATCAATAAGGGATCTAAATTCACACTCAAAAGTATAATTACAGACTTTTACAAAGCTCAAATAGCAAAACTAATGTCTCTAATGAATCCAGCACTATTGAAAACCCCTGTTTTGACTCTTTTTGCACTTCATTTGGCCAAAACTTGAGGAAAATATCAATGTTTCAAGTTTTTTCCCAATTCTGTTGTTTATAATCCTACAGTTTGACCTAAACCCGGCCTGTGTGCCCCAAACACAGAAACTGAACGCAAACCTGGCCTATATTTTTGATTCGTGGTCAAATTCGAAGGACAGTTAAAACTGCCATTAAGCCCCAATTTTTCCATCGGTGTGGTCATATGGAGATCCATACGACCCTGGGCTAACTCCATTTTCCGTCGCGCTCCTTTAACTTTAGCGTTGGTCACCTGTGGTTGCATGGGACCGTGACTGTGGCCATGGGCCAGGCTAAGGCCTAGACCTTGGCCCCTGCCTGTGGTTCCATGGCATTGGAGTGGCCAAAGGCTAGGGCTTAGCCCCAACCCCTTTCCCCAATGGCATGCAAGTTAAAATTTAAATACATATTTGGGAGTTATATATAACAAGGAATAATGTAGCCGAAGTAGTAAAGAGGTTTGTTGATATGCATGAGGTCTCAATTTTGATTCTGGAGGAGGTAGTTTTTCCTCACACAAAAATTTGGCCCACCACGAGGAGGCCACATGGCAACCAATGGTTGGTCCACGTGGCACTCCCTCGTTGGGCCACCACACAAAACTGTTGCCAATCAAAAATAGCCTCATGTCAACCAATTAAATAGTGCCAAGTGTCAATCACTCATTGGCCAATGAAGGAACAATTAAACTTGCCAAGTCATCACCCATTCAACATACAGACTGCTGACTGGTCATTCCTACAACTCAAAATTCATTCTTTTAGTTGTTTCCTAACAAACAGAACGTGATTCCGGGAGCATCCGAAGTTGGATTTCAGTGAAACAAATTGCATTGGATTCAGGGAGACGAGATCTATGCTTTGGCATTAGTTTCAAGTTTATCCAAAAGTTTTGAGTTTTGAGAATTTTCTTGATCCATGAGATCATGGATAAGGGTGGAGCACTAGAGAAAAAGGACAAATGCAATTACAGGCTTCAACTTTCATAAAAACCTACAAATTTTAAAAATCCAACTGCGATAATTGACAAACGACCATTCAAGTCTAATTGCAAGTTGTAAAGAGGCAAAACAATGCAATGATCCATGTTTTTGGTTGTTGTAGAATCGACACAATTCAATAGCTTATGAAAATTTGGTTTATGGTCTATTGATAAAGCATTAAGTGTATGGAGAAGAGGTCTCAAGCTCAAAATTGGTTAGAAACACAATGAAGAAGTCACCAACAAAACAATAACAGGTGATCCATGATACTGCTTTCCAATCAAGTAAAAGTGCATTTAATTTTTCGTCCTTGAATTTGTTTTATTAGTACTATTTCTGAGTTTTTTTTGTATATATCAGATGAAGAGAGACTAATCATCTCTCTCTCTATATTATTACATTTTATTGCAAAAAGTGCTAAGTTTTTGCAGATTTCAGGATGATGAAAGAAGATCACTATATGCAAGAGTACCTTTTAAAGACCAAGTTTCTTTTAGAAGATCATGATAATTCCATGTTAAATAAAATCCATTACACCATTTCTACTAAACAGATACCAATTTTACCATTTCTACTCATTCTAAGCCTATAGTCAATCCATAAATTTCCATCTCCCTACTACCAAAAACTCATTTCCCTTGCAATCTTCATACTTTCCTGCCTCATTTTCACTCACCCTTAACCCAAAAATAAAGTCATTCAGCTCCCTTACAAAGCTGAGTCACCCCATTTTCCTTTTCCTTTCTATCAAATAAACCTTGCTTCAATGAAAATTTTCCATCTATAGTCCTTCAAATTATTATTTCATACTCACGTTAGATGATGGAGGATTCATTAAGGCCTCCCTTCTAACAAGTTTTGACCCATCGACTCTGACACATCATCTGGGATCAAGACTAGAGATCTTTCAAGTACCTTGAGGCTTGCATGCCTTAATGGAAAGTTCTCTCGCCAATAAACAATGGGAATACATCAATGTCCCATGTTTGTCAGATCTTCTAGGTGACTCGACTATGACACATCTATTCATACCTAGTAAGATGTACTTAGGCATCTTGACTCTCATTGACATCAATGGTGAGTAGTCTTGTGTTGGTTAATGGAATTAATTAATAGCCAGTAATCCAACAATTTCTTTTCTATGTTCGACATCAACACATCTATTCAGATAGATAAGGATTATGCCACTAAGTGAGAATGAATGAATACTACATGATTTCAGCAGCTTGCAACGGGAATTAATTCAGAATTCAGCAATCATAGCAATAAAGATTCCAATATCATCCTCAATTCATACAACCAAGAGAAAGAATAAGCAAGATCAGATTCTTTTACTTCATATTCCATGATCCAACAGCAGCAGCCACACTCTTCGATATACATAGCTTGTCCACTTTTCAAGTAAGTGAAGGTATGTTGTTTTCTAATCTTTAATCATGTAATTCCTTAAATGCTAAAATTGTGATTTTGGAAAATACCTCACTTCATTTATATTCCCTTTCTCATTTGCCAAAAACTGAAAACACCTTTAGTTGGGGGGAAGGGATATCAATTCATATTTACATTCCATGCCACATGTCACATTTCATTTCATCCTAACCAACATATTTTTCCCATTCAACTATTATTTCATTTTGATTCAAAAAGTTTATATGTTTTGCAATGATCAATTGATGAGCACATTAAATGGTTGATAGCCACTATGGGACTTAAAAAGGAATTCTCAATGTTTTCAAGTATTTTTACGCAACAAAAATAACAAATGTATTGTTACACAAGAACCAATACTCATAAAATTTTGGTTATCACACAAGAACCAACCATAAAGATATATATGTTGCAATCAAATATCTTTCAAAGTACACTTTGCAAAAAGAATAAAAATTGTCAAATGATATGATTATGCAAAGTTAAAAGAGAATAAATGCAAAGCCAAAGCTCAAATAGAAGCAAAACATTTCAAGAAGATCGACTTATGATTAAGGGAATTAATGCAATAGTTGCATGAGGATATGCAACATCTTCAACTGGGGGGTATGTTGAGACTCCAAAATGTCGTCCATTTTCACTTTCATTTCCATCATTTTACCCTCATTTCCAAACGCTATAACCCCATAACCCTACATTAAGTAACCCTTTTCATGATTGTATGGGTTCATCATTATTATTTTCCAAGCCATTGATTTTAAGTATTTTAAGATAATTTGTAATTAAATATTAGGAAATTAACATGTTTTCATATATATCTAAAAGTTTTATGAGTATTGTGATGTTGTAGGCCTACTTGGAGATTCTAGAAGGGTCCTACTTGGCCACCCAACTACAAATTCGAATCTCAAATTCCAACTCATGAAGATTTGTGGAATAATTGTATAAGATGTGGATAATTAACTATGCACATTCAAAGGAAAAGAATCATGGATGAGAGAATTTTGAGAGGATTTGTATCTTATATTTTTAGGTGATTGGTTGTAACCACAAGAGATAAATGAGGATTTAGGAGAGATCTAAGGATCTATATTTATTGAATAGTTATCCTTATTTTTTGTATAAATAGGAGTGCATCCTTCATACAAGAGTTACTAGTTAGTTGTTGGTTGCCAAGTTAGGAGGTTGCTAGGTAGCTAGTTGTTAGTTGGAGGTTCCAAGTTCCATCCAAGATGTGATTGGTAAAGTGAGGATAGAGAATTATTGTAATATCTTGTAACTCACTTTATGAAATACATATTGCTACTTTGATCTCCAAGTTGTGATAGTTGTTGAGTGTGCTTGCTGAGGCATGGAGGGCCCCCATCAACCATAGTTTGTATACCTTTGTACATATTGGTAACATAGTATAGTTATGTCATTTCATTTATTTTCAGCAAGCGTGTTTTCATTTTATGCAAGTGTGCTTTTCTTTTCATCAAGTGTGATTTCATTTCACCAGGTGTGAGTGTAATTTCAATTCAGCAAATGTGATTTCATTTATGCAAGTGTGGTGTCATTTCAGTTATGCAAGTGTGGTGTGATTTTCAATTATGCAAGTGTGGTGCGATTTCAATTCTACAAGTGTGATTTCAATTTCTTTATGTTTGGTTTGGTTTAGTTTAAATTAAATTGATTTAATTTGTTTTGTAAATTTGATCCGGATTTAAACAGGAATGCAACAAATTACAAAGATAACCATAAACACAGAGATGTAGCGGAAATAATACTTCATTTTATTAATGTAAAATACTGAAATATGCTTACAAATAGAAATAGAAATAAACCAACTAGGGCGATGGTAGCTTATCTCTGAGAAGAGATGTGGTGGCTACATGCCTATGAACTGTATTACAATGAGGCTCGAAGGCCTATTTATTGTTGAGAAACAATGGAAAACCCTAAACATCCAAAAACCTAACCCTAGAAGATGAAACACCAAACTTTGGGCCCCGTTTGTGTAAATTGGTACATCAACTTCCTGGGGTCGTAACTTTGGCATATGATCTTCGTTTGACACGCACAATATCTCATTAGAAAGATCTATCCAAGAACTACAACTTTGGGAATAGAAACATAAATCCATGGACCCATGTTGCTCCCATGTTTCCCAAAAAATGTCATTTAGGGCCTCAAAACGACTCCGGAAGTTCAAGACCCAAAAAACTGCTAAAAATAGTAAGTTGTGCTACAATTAAGGAAATTGAAAAAGCTGAGAGAAACAATGGTGGGGGTCCAAGTGGACTTGGCAGGTGGCCACCAATATCCACCTGGATCATTCCTCCCCCCTTAGGAAGCAATTGTCCCCATTGCGTTGAGTTCCTCCATGATATGAGGAAACTTCTGCTGAACTTGGTCCCTGGTGAGCCACTTGCCCTGGTGAAGGAGTTAGCTTGCTTTGACAACTCGATACAGTTGGATATTCTGTTGGCAAGTGTGCTTGATTGTGTGTCCATGATCCAATCAGTTGCAGCTTGTTCCATGCAATCTGGATTTAATTCTGTGGGTGTGAGTTGTTCTGCAATGTCGGATGTGTCTAGTAATGGTGGAAAGTATGGCCGAAGGCGGTCCACATTGAACATTGGGTGCAGGCCAAGGAATTGGGGAATGCTGAGCTCAAATGCATTGTCTCCCACAGCCTTAGTAATCGTGTAAGGACCATATCGGAGTGGTCTCAATTTCCGATAAGCTCCGGTAAGGTGTTCCTTTTGTAAATGCAACCAGACTTTGTCGCCCACCTGAAACTTGTGTGGCACCCAATGTTGATCATGTCGTTGCTTGTACTTGGCATTTGATTTCTCCAGAATTTCATGGACCTGCTGGAAAATATGTTGGATGTGCTCAATGAAGTTGGTTTGAAGTTGGTTTCCTTATCTGTTTTAGACTGGACATGAGCCAAATCTATGTGAGTAGCTGCAAATGGCATGGCCACATCAATGGGACATAGTGGTTGGAATCCCAAGCCCACCTGAAAAGGGTTGTGGCCAGTCGAGCTGTGAAGAGCTTGGTTGTAACTTTGTTGAACATAGGGGAGGCTCTCGTCCCATGTGCGTGGATGCTTTGAGTTGTACATGCGCAGAATGTGTACAATCATCCTATTGACAACCTCTGTCTGGCCATCAGTTTGAGGATGGAAGGTTGTGGACTTAGTGAATTTGGTGTCCAGCATCAACCAGAGACTGGACCAAAATGTACTAAGGAACCGACTGTACTGATCTGAGATGATAGACTGTGGGATCCCAAAGTGCACCTACACTCGTTCAAAGAAGAGTTTAGCAGTTGCTTCTGCTGTGATATTCTTCTTGTAGGCCGCCATAATGGCCATCTTTGAGAACCTATCGAAAACCACTAAAACACAGTTGTTTCCATGCTGAGTGGAAGGAAGGCCTGACATGTAATCCATGGAGATGGATTCCCAAGGTCGACTAGGGGTAGGAAGTAGGGTATAGAGGCCTTGCTTCTTAATGGTCAGTTTGGCAATGGCGCAAGCAGTACATGATCTGATGTAATTCCAGACATCCTATCGAAGATTCGGCCAATAGAAATGCTTTTGCAGTACTGCCACCGTTTTCTCAACCACGAAATGCCCAGTAGCCTGACTGTAGTGTGCTTCCCAAATCATCTTGGCACACTCGCTTGAAGGAACACAAAGGTGACCCAGGTGGCATAACAAGGCATCCTAGAGGTGAAAATCTGGAACATGTCAACCCTCCAAGTGTGTCTGGTATGTGTGGCTGAATTCTGGGTCACTTTTGTAGAGAAGTGGCCAATCAGAAGTCTCATTCCCACAAGAGTTGAGCACGGTGGTTAACGCCATGATCGGTGGTCGACTGAGGCAATCTGCAACATTATTAGTGATGCCCTTCTTATACTTGATATTCAAATGGAACTGCTGCAGGTATGTAGACCACTTCTGATGGCAATCATTCTGTAATTTCCCTTGGGTCTGTATGAACTACAGGGGTCGGTGGTCTATGTGGGTGACCGTTTCCTTCCCAAAAATGTAATGCTTCCATTGTCGGTAGGCCTGCACAATGGAATACATCTCTTTTTCATAAGTGGGATACTTCTGGACTATGTCTGAAAGTGTCTCACTGTGATATGCCACCAGATGCCCGTGTTGAGTAAGGACTGCCCCAATAGCATAGTCAGAGGCATCTATCTCAACCTCAACTGGTTGTTGCAAATCTGGTAACGCGAGCACTGGTGTCGTGCAGAGGTGGTCTTTCAACTCTGTGAATGCCTTCTGTTGAGATTCAAACCAAAATAATTTTGCTTTCGCTCCTCCCTTGGTGACTTGACTCAAGGGCCAAGTGATATGAGAAAACCCCAACACGAACCTGCGGTAGAAGTTGGCAAGACCTAGAAAGCTGCAGAGCTCTATCAGAGTGGTTGGAGATGGCCAATCCCGAATGACTTGGATCTTTGCTAGATCCACATGCACCCCCTGTTCATCAATAATGTATCCCAGATACTGAACCTGGGTCATGCCAAAAGTGCATTTCTCCAAATTGGCACATAGCTTGTGTTCCCGCAGTGTTTAGAGAACCTGTTGGATGTGGTGGAGGTGCTCTTCCCAACTTTGGCTGAAGATCGGGATGTCATCCAAGTATACCACTACAAATGAGTTGGTGAATGGTCGCGAGATGTCATCCATTAGCCTCATGAAGGTTGCAGGAGCATTCGTCAATCCGAAAGGCATAACCAACCATTCGAAAAGGCCCTCCTTGGCTTTGAAGGTAGTCTTCCACACATCAGAGGGTTTGTTTGGTACCTGGTGATATCCTGACTTTAGATCGATCTTGCTGAAATATTTTCCCCTCTTTAGTTGGTCCAAGAGGTCATCAATCCACGGGATCGGGTACCTATTACAGACAGTGATCTTGTTCAGCACCCGATAGTCAATACAGAGCCTCCAAGTCCCATCCTTCTTTTGTACCAACATGATCGGGCTCCCACAGGGTGATGAACTCGGACAGATGTGACCTTTCTACAGCAGCTCCTGAATCTGCCTCTTGATTTCATCGTTCTCTAGAATAGAGCGCCGATAGATTGGTCCATTGAGTAGTGGTGCACCTGGGGTCAAATCGATGGAGTGCTTGACCTGATAGTGTAGAGGAACCCCTATGGGGGAGGTGAAGATGTCCTCGTACTCCTCACGACCTTGTCCATCTGTAGTTGTCGTGCGAAGGGGCCCTATCTAGAGGTCGTGGCCACCATCTTCTTCTTTCTTTGAGGGCATATCATCAAGAAAACAAATTTCCCGATTTGGAAATAAGCTTACTGCATTATTTTGTAGTAACCAAAGAGATGGCGGTAGGCAGTGCTACCTCTGGTATCTTGTAAAACTTATTTCCCAATGTAACCATAACAGTATGGGGCCTTGATTCATACACAGCATGTCGCTTCCACAAGTATGGTTGTCCTAATAATACATCACAAACTTCAAGGGGAGAAATGTCACACAATACCTCATCCGTGAAGGGCTTGATGTTGAATGGAAGGTGACACTACTGGCTCATGCGAAGATCCCGTCCTTGGTGAAGCCACCCGATGGTGTATAGTTGTGGATGTGTTGTGGTCGGTAAGCTCAACCGCTTCACGACCTCTGTCGAAATGAGGTTCTTTTGGCTCCCGCTGTCGACAATGAACTATAGCGGAGAGCCCTTTACCCACATCTGGGAGTGGAAGAGACGCTCCTCCTCCTTTGGATCTTTTGGTTCCTCCTTCTGTATCTTTGTGGTGGCAATGGTGGCGTTAGGCTCTGTATCGATAATCTGCTTCCCATTGTCATTCCCCTTGTTGGGTTCTAACTCAGAGTTGGAACATGCATCTGATTCTGAAGCCTTTAGCTCAGCCACCAATGACTACTTGGCCCAACACTCACTTGTGTTGTGAGTGGAGCTCTTATGGAACTCACACCACTTTCCCGTGTCCTTTTTCGGGTTCACTGCACTGTTATTTACTTGCAGCTTTGGCAAGTTGTCTTGGGTCATCCCGCCTTGGCTTTGTCCTTTGTTCTGTGGTTTGGGGGCACCTTTCCCTTGCTTCGAATTTGCAGATCCAAAGTCTCGCTTCTTCTGTTTAAACTTTTGCTCGACCTTGACAGTATATCGGTATGTCGTGCAAAGCGAGGGGATGTTCAGGAATTCTATTTCTTCCTGGATGTACTTGTGCAGGCAGTCGTGATATTTGAGTACCAAATGCTTCTCTGAACCTTTGATACCCAACTTTGTGCGAAGCGTATGGAAAATATTGGTAAACTCCGGCACATCTTGGTCCCTTCCTTGCCACAGCATGGTCCACTTTATGTATTGATCCTCATAGCTTCCAACAGGGTAGTACTGCTCCTTGATGGCATCCCAAAATGAATCCCAAGTGGGTGCAGCTGAAAATAGTGAGCCTGTACTTTCATCTTTTGCTCGCATTATGTTTCCCACCAGTCCTTGACGTGGGGGGCTACTTTGAGAAGAGCGAAAATAATGTTTTCCCAACTGAAAAAATAATGAATAGAAAAATAACCCTCTAGTAGATTTAACCATTTATCTATGACATCTGCGTTTATTTGACCCTCGAAGATGCGGATTTCCAAATTAACTTGTACCTTAAAGGGTGTGGCATTTCTAGAGGAGCTGCTAGAAGCCGATGCGTCGCCTCTGGGTAGTCGCTGAAGGATTTGGGCAAAGTTGTTCATCATCGCGTTCCTTTGTCGCTCTAGGGCTTCTTCGACAAGATTTTGATAAGATCTCCTACCCCCTCGTCTTTCTTTTCATCCGCCATGGGAGGTCGTCGGGATTTGCGAGGTTGGTCTTGCAAAGGTTTGACCAGTTCAAGCCCTAACTCCTTATATCCTGACCTCGTCGAGGACATGCAAAGAAAAACAGAGAAAAAAAGAAGACCGCTCTAATACCACTGATCCGGATTTAAATAGGAATGCAACAAATTACAGAGATAACCATAAACACAGAGATGTAGCAGAAATAATACTTCATTTCATTAATGTAAAATACTAAAATATGCTTACAAACAAAAATGGAAATAAACCAGCTAGGGCGATGGTAGCTTATCTCTGAGAAGAGATGTGGCGGCTACATGCCTCTAAACTGTATTACAATGAGGCTCGAAGGCCTATTTATTGTTGAGAAACAATGGAAAACCCTAGACATCCAAAAACTTAACCCTAGAAGATGAAACGCCAAACTGTGGGCCCCATTTGGGTAAATTGGTACATCAACTTCCCGGGGTCATAACTTTGGCATATGATCTCCATTTGACGCGCACAATATCTCATTAAAAAGATCTATCTAAGAAATACAACTTTGGGAAGAGCAACAATGGTTCATGGACCATGTTGCTCCCAGTTTTCCCAAAAAACGTCGTTTAGGGCCTCAAAACGGCTTCGGAAGTTCAGGACTCGAAAAACTGCTAAAAATAGTAAGTTGTGCTACAATTAAGGAAACTGAAAAAGCTGAGAGAAATTAGTTTTAATTGAATTAGATTAATATATTTTGATAAATAACTACCTAGTACATATAGTACATGTAAACCTCATCAGTTTACGAACCCCATGTTGGCAATTAATGACAGGGATTTAACTTACAATTAAATCACCCAACACAACATTGTTTAGCAAAGATCAAAGAAAAGGTAGTTAGCAGCGCTGCCTCTAGTATCATGTGCAATTTCTAACCCAAAGTACTAATAATAGAATGAGGTCTAGATTCATATACAGCATGATGCTTCCATAGGTACACCTAACCTAATAAAACATCACAAACTTCAAGAGGGAAAACATTGCACAATACCTCATTTGTAAAGGGCTTGATTTTATAAGGCAGGCGGCACTGCTAGCTGACACGGAGATCTCTCCCTTGGTGGAGCCACCCAATGGTGTATGTCTATCGGTGCGGTGTCATTAGCAGCTACAATCTATTAATGACCTCAGCTAAGATCAGGTTCTTCTGGCCCACGCTATCAACGATGAATTGTACCGGCAAACCCTTTACCCACATCTGCAAGTGGAAGACGCGCTCCCCCTCCTCTGGATCTTCAGGTTCTGCATTTTGGAGCTTGGTGGTGGCTACCATCACAATGGGTTCAGTGGCAATAATCTGCTTTCCCTTGTCGGGTTCTAGCTTAGAATCAGAGCATGCATTGGTCTCTAAGTCTTTTAGCTCGGCCACCAGCACTTGCTTCGCACGACATTCGTTCATGTTGTGAGTGCAAATTTATGGAACTCACACCACTTGTCAGTGTATTTCTTTGCCTTTTAATTATTCTTGGCTTGTGGATTAGAGGAGTTGTCTTTAGGGCTCATGGTCTGACTCTGCCCTTTGCTCTGTGGCTTGGGGGCACCTTTTCTCTACTTTGGGTTCGCATATCCAATGTATTGCTTCTTCTGCTTGAATTTCTTCTCAATCTTGGTAGCATATTAGTATGTTGCACCAAGTGAGGAGATGTCCAGGAACTCAATCTCCCCGTTAATGTATTTTTGCAAACAACTATGGTACTTGAGCACCAGATGTTTCTTAAAATCTTTTATATCCAACTTTGTGTGTAGGGTATGGAAAAGATTCATCAGCTCATGAACATCTTGATCCCCTTGTTTTTGGAGCATAATCCATTGTATGTACTTGTCCTCATAGCTCCCCATGGGGTAATATTGTTCCTTGATGGCGTCTTGGAAATAATTCCAAGTGGGTGCGACTGAAAATGGTGGGGATTATCTATCATCCCTTTGTTCACAATAGGTTTCCCACCGATCCTTGACATGTGGGGTGGCTTTGAGGAGTGCAAAAGTAACATTTTCCCTATTAGAAAAATCATGAACCAAAAAATATCCTTCCAACATATTTAACCCTCTATCTATGACATCTACATATATCTAGCCTTCGAATATGGGAATTTCAAAGTTGACTTGTACCTTCAAGGGAGTGGCGCCTCCAGGGTGGCTTCCGGATGAAGATGTGTCACCTATGGGCATCTACTGAAGGATCTAGGAAAAGTTATCAGTCATCACATTCCTTGTCACTCGAGGGAATTTTCGAACAATATTTTGAAAGGATATCCTACTCCCTTATCATTCTTTTCTTCCACCATGGGAGGTCATCGGGATTTGTGAGGCCGATGTTGAAAAGGTTCAACCAGTTTGAGACCTAACTCCTTATACCCTAACCTTATTGGGGACACACGAAGAAAAATAGAGGAAGAGAAGACCGCTCTAATACCATTGATCTGAACTTATGCAAGAATGAAACAGAATATAGATATAGCCATAAACACAGAGATGCAGCAGAATAAATCTTCATTTCATTAATATCAAAGAACTGAAAGATTCTTACATACAAAATGGAAATAAACTTGCTCGGGAAATGATAACTTATCTCTAAAAAGATATGTGGCATCTACATGCCTCTGAACTGTGTTACAATGAGGCTCAAGGCCCTTTTTATTATTGAACAATAAAGGGAAACCCTAAACAACCAAAACTCTAACTCTAGGGACATCGACAATTATGAGGACTAAGTAAAGCGATGGAACCTCGGAGCCTACTCGATAAGGGCTAGGGTTTTTTATATGTAGACCCTACTAAAGCACCCAACCCTTTGCTACCTTCCTGATCCGCATATTCCCGTTGTCATACCTGACGCCGTTTCATCCCTCTCTGTTTCTCCCCGTTCGCGACTCCGTCTTACACCTCCCGTGACTCTGTAGCAGTTTTTTACTATTTTTTACTGCCTCCCCATATAGCTCTTGGTTACACTTTTACGGTTATACAATTCACGGCGGTAGATGGCAAGAAATTTCTAGGAGCAGCTATGGATATGGACTTGGTAGACTATTCAGAAGACCCGTTAGAGGGTGCCTCCATCTGGACGACTCCCCATGCGACCACGGAGGGCCTGCTCCCTTTCTGCAGCATTTTGTTGGACACCATTACGACCCTGCCCTCGATCTCGGGGCCCTCTTGCTCGATTGTGACTTTACCTGAGCCCTCCCCCTCCTGGCCGGCACTCTCCACCCCACCCCCATCGCCATCCTCACTCCATTTTGCGGCCAGCTGCATTAACCCTAACCTAGCTATTGTTCCCCTGGGTTGTCCTCCCCCACCCCCTATCCGCCAGTTCACATATCCCCTCCTACCCTCTCCCCAAAGAACCCTCGGCTACAATTCAGGGGACTCCCCTTGCGACTCTTCTATCTGCTCCCCTCTCTGGCAGCTTCATAGGCATCCCTCCACTCTCGGACGCCTTCCCCTCTGGACCGTATCAGAACCCTAAACAACCTCAACCAAACCCTCCTTCATGCGAAGGCCGGCAGGACACCACCGACACGGGTCATCGACCGAGCAAGAAACACAAGGGCGTTAAATCCAGGACAGAAGAAGTTATCATCCACCTTGGTGAGGATATTCAGTGGGGAGACACAATGGACACAGCTGACCGAGTCCTGGTTGGAAGGGTTCGGGGTAGGAGCTACACCGCGGCTCGATTGAAGCTATGGATGTCGGAGGTATGGGGACAACACTTGGCCGAATTACCCTTCATCCAAACTTTCGTAAGAGGATGGTTCGCATTGCGCTTTGCTAGAGCCGAGCACACGAACTGGGTTCTGTCCTTGTTCTGGCACATTGAACAGGCCCCCGTCCTCCTGCGCTGATGGAACCCTCTTTTCGACCCGGAGAGAGAACAACTAGGCGTTGGGCCAATATGGGTCCATCTACCAGGTTTTCCCCTTCAATTTTGGTCTGAAGACATCTTTTGGCACATTGGAAACTCTCTGGGCTCCTATCTGGAGCATGATAAAATGTACCTCTCCACTGGTATGATGGCATACACATGGATTTTGGTTCACTTAGACACCAGGGAGGGTCTACAGGAGCACGTCACCCTATAATGGAGAAATTTCTCCCGGTTGCAGATACTTGATTATGAGGGGGTTCCATTTCGATGCAGAAGGTGCCACAAGGTGGGTCACCTATATAAGGAATTCCCTCTGAATGGCAAGGCTCGAGCTGGGGAAAAAGGAAAGACCATACCTGCAAAGGAACCTCAAGCTCCGGAGAATCCACCCTCATCTGAAGATGTAGTGACTCACACTGTCCCTGTTGCAGTAGCGGAGGCACCTGTCAAAGAGGCAACGAAGAAGTGTGGCAAAGCACCATATCAGCCTCCCTCACCTCCTCTGACCAGGGCAAGGGTGGCTATAGAGGTTGCGCTAACCACGGGTATGTCTGACTCTACCCCCTCCTCTGCACATCTCTCTTCTCCATCTGTTTTCTTGGCATTTACTTCAGTTAATTATCAGGCCTATGCTTCCATACCTCAGCCTCCCATTACCCTGGCATGCTCTCTTCACCCCCTCCCCCAATCTTCTCTTGCACCCTGCCATCCTTTCCGGAGGTTGCACCTGCAAAATCTTCTGACTCTAAACATGGACCCCTATCCCCCAGATATCCACTTTGATCTTGGGTACGTTCACAGGCCCCTGATTCCATGGGCATTGGATTGGACACCCCCCCATTCCCCCGAAGCCACCTCGAGGCCGACCTTCCTCCCTGTCTAAAGAAAAATTGCAGGCTGGGGAGGAGATAACATCTAGAAGACAACACACGATTGATCGAGTACTTAGAGCATTGAACACCCTGGATGTTCCCCTCCATGAAGCTGCTATCATTCAATTGTCGAGGGTTAGCTAGCCCTGGGAAAAAACTAGCTCTTCGTAGACTGCTCAACACTGAACCGATCGATGTACTTTTCCTCCAAGAAACTTTGGGCCTAGCTAATGTTATCACCCTTATACTCGAATCCTAGCTCCCTGGTTGGTCTTTTCAATCCCTGGATGTTAATTAATGATCGAGAGGTATAGCCCTAGGTATAAACTCCCGCACACCATGGGGACACCATGCCCAAATTGACCCCCTATCTAATTTCTTCGAGAACATCCTAGAGAATCACAGTCTCATTGATATCCCATCTGCCAAAATTCAACCTACCTAGAGGAATAACATAACCGAAGAGGATAGCCTTGCTAGAAGATTTGATAAATTCATGATAAAGGAATGACTGTTAAGTATGGGATTTAGATACCGTCAATGGGTAGGATCTGAGGGCATTTTCGACCATCTACGATTTACCTTGAAATAAGAGGAGGACTGAATAAACCAAAATCCCCCTACAAATTCAATTCCTCCTGGCTAAGGGATGCAGCCTACACTCGAATGGTGACTGAATATTGGAAGTCTCACCCCCTGCTGCTAGTGGGAACATTGTTGAAGGTTTGCACACAACCTGAGGGAACTAAAGAGACTATCCAAAATCTGGGCTCATAATAAGAGAGAACAGGATGACCTTATACTTAGGGCTACTGAAGAAGAGATAGTTGCATTCGATAATGAACAAGGAGGAATCTACACCTCACAAGAGCATAAGGATCAGATTACATCCCTCCTATCCAAGAGAAGCAAAATATTAAAGGACCGAGAAGAAACCTGGAGACTAAGAAGCAGAGCAATCTGGCTACTAGAAGGAGATGACAATACAAAATTCTATCACAAATTTGTGAATGGGCGCAAAGCCATCAACACCATCTGGCAGCTAACAAATGAGCAGGGCAACACTATGAATACCTTCACGCATTTAGCAACCTTGGCCACATCTCATTTCAAGCAGATCTATAGGGTCCCCCCTAATGCCACACTAGCTGAGGTTATCTGCATAGCACAACTCTTCCCTAGGTTTGTCGATCAGGAAGTTGCCTTGGATCTGAACAGGGAGGTCACAATGGGGGAACTTGAGGCCACGTTAAAATGGTTCAAGCGCGACAAGAGCCCTGGACCGGATGGATGGCCTGTGGAATTTTACATGGCTTTCTTCGATACACTTGGAGAAGATCTACTAAAAGTTATAGAAGACTATCGGATCAATGGGAAGATGTATGTGGCATTCAATGCTACTTTCATCGCCCTCATCCCCAAATCAAACAACGTTGCCTCCTATGATGACTTCCGCCCGATCTCCCTGTGCAATTGCATATACAAAATCATCACCAAAATTATAGCAAATCACCTCCGGCCAATTCTGTCCACCCACATTTCGTCTGAGAAATTTGCCTTCCTACAAGATTGACAGATCCATGAGGCTATTGGGACTACACAAGAAGTACTGCACTCCATCCAGATGAAGAAGCTGAAAGGTATGATTCTAAAGGTAGATCTTTCAAAAGCTTTTGACAGAGTTAGTTGGCTCTACATTAGAATGCTCCTAACTCATCTAGGCTTCCCCTATGAGTTTATAAAATGGATTATGTGATGTATTACTAATGTATCTTTTAGTGTCCTTGTAAATGGGGTGGCATCGCCCTTCTTTCACTCCGAAAGAGGACTCAGGTAGGGCTGCCCTCTATCACCATTACTATTTCTACTCATTATGGAAGGGCTCAGCAAACTCATAAAAGAGGATCATAGCAGGGGAAGGCTTAAAGGCATCAAAATTATTGACAGATGCACCCTAACACACTTACTCTTTGTGGACAATGTACTGATTTTTCTCAATGGAGGCATTGGGGACTTGACTACACTGCAGAACACCTTCTCTTTATTTCAAGTGGCCTCAGGAATGGTCATAAACAACACCAAGTCCACCATTACAGCCACTGGATGCTCTCCCCATGAGATATAGTATGCTCTGCACAGATTTCCTTTTACTCTACTCCACATGGATGATGGTCTAAGGTATCTGGGATACAGGTTAAAGCCCCATGGCTATAAGATAGCAGATTGGACTTGGTTAATATCTAAGATGGAAAAGAGACTCAACATTTGGTACCACAAGTACCTATCTAGAGCAGGCAGACTAGTTCTTATCAAAGCTATTCTAGAAGCCACCCCGGTGTATTGGATGTCTCTAGCATGGATACCCAAAGGTATACTCTCCAGAATACAAAATCTTTGCTGCAGGTTTCTATGGAAAGGCAATCAGCCAGGGAGAATATATGCCTGGGCCAAATGGGAGGCGCTTGCTCTCCCAAAGAAATGGGGAGGGTGGGGTATAAAAAGGTTGGATGATTTCTCCTCTGCACTGGTGGCCAAGCTTGGATGGAAACTAATCACCTCAAACAGCCTGTGGACTAAGGTGGCCTCTTCAAAATACATAGCCCCCCTAAACCTGATGGACTGGCTTCGACAGCCGCAGTGGAATAAATCAGGGATATCAATCATCTGGAAAGAAGTTCTTAATTCGATGCACATTATTCGCAGGGGACTCACCTGGAGAATCCAATCTAGCACATCAGTGAGAATAGGTGTCGACTCCTAGATCGGATGTGGTAACGCACAGGCTACCTAATGCACTTAAGCTACACCTCACAAATGCAGGTATCACCCATATCAGCCACATTGTGGATACCGAGCACACCACTTTCTCACAGCAAGCATGGAAATCTGCTCATGCATTGCACATTCCACAACTCTGGCTACAACACTGGGAGGAATACACAGCAACCCTAACCGAATCTCATATCAGAATTGTTGAAGGGGAGGACGAGCTAATCTGGGCACATGCAAAAAATGGGAGATATTCCCCCAAAGAGGGATATCTGGTCTTAGTTGATACCCATAGACCACTAGTTTGTGAACTCTGGTGGAAAAGTATATGGAAATTAAAAGCACCCCCTAGGACTCGGTTACTCATGTGGGAAGTTCTGAAGAACAAGATCCCCACAGGCGACAACTTAATCAAAAGAGCACAACATGGACCTTTCTAGTGTTGCCTGTGCAAGAATAGCACCGAAGATACAAACCATCTCTTTCTTGCTTGCCCGGCCGCTAAGGAACTCTGGAACTCTATCCTTTTGACTATCCCCACCCAGTGCCATTGGCAGGGTCAGACTGTAAAGGAGGCCTGGACCACATGGTGGACAACTGCTTCTCTGACAAAAGCCAGGAACCTTCCACTTCTCATCTGCTAGACAATTTGGATCGCTCGCAACCGACTCATTTTTCAGGACATTGCTCCACATTGGCCCTCCATCACTGCTCACATCTTGACAGATTATCATACCATACCTGATGAAGAGGAAAACACTACTCCCAGGCACATCATCCCTGAAATCATCAATCACTCTCAGCCATGGGCATACTTCGATGGTTCAGCTCAAGAAGATGGTTGTGGGGGGGGGGCCATTCTATACCTTTCTGAATCTCATCACTTCCACATCCAAATGGGCCTGGGGAGGGGCACAAACAATTTTTTTGAACTAATAACAGCCAAATATCTCATACAATATGCTCTGGAAAAACATTGCAGGAACCTCCAATTGTTTGGTGACTCAAAAATTGTTTGCAATTGGATAAATAAAACATCTAACTGTTATGCTTATACTCTGAGACCTATTTTGGATGAGACTCATCGACTCATTACTCTTTTTGACACTTTTGTCTGTCATCATATATACAGGGAACACAACTCATCTGCCGATTTACTATCCAAGGAAGTTGCGTTCAAGCCTCTCGGTACTTGGCTAATCTAGGAGCAGAGGGATGGTGCACACTATCAGTACTACCATCGACCTTTCATGGACCTTACAGATTAACTGGCTCAGATGGAGCCTGCTTATTTTTTATTATGTAA
The DNA here is from genome assembly GCA_031772625.1 of Pinus tabuliformis. NCBI lineage: Eukaryota > Viridiplantae > Streptophyta > Pinopsida > Pinales > Pinaceae > Pinus > Pinus tabuliformis. The sequence goes on from CM062816.1 coordinate 1,951,681,726, forward strand.
ATAATATTAATGTCTTTTAAGTTATCAGTTATGCACAATGACAGTCATATAATACTCTCTGCGTAGAGTCTTTTTTGAACTAATTGTTGAAGCACAGTGTCTCCATGCATGGAGTACATTGCACTATTTTTGATACCTCTTACCTGATAGGCTATCTGCCTCACATATAGCATATTCTTTTTTGCATCTACAATATGTTATTTTCCTTTACTAATGAAAATTACAAATTTTCCAAGGGGAAAAACTCTAACTCTAGGAGATGGAACGCTAAGAATTTGTGGGCCCCATTAGGTTTAGTTTGGAAACCAACTTCCCGGGGTCGTAACTTGGTCATATGATCTTCATTTGGCACGTATGATACCTTTTTATAAAATTCTCCTTGAGTACCACAATATTAGTGAACCTAAAAAAAATGTCGTTAGGGGGTCAAAACAACTCTGGAAGTTCAATACCGAAAAAACTGCTAAAAATAGTAAATTGTGCTATAATCAAGGAAACTAATGAAATCGACTAGAGGTCTAGGTGGAATAGGCGGCTTTCCACCAATATCCACCTAGATCATACAGAAACCTAGACCCCCCCTTGGCAAGGGTTTGGGGGCAATGCCCAAAAAATAATAATAATAATAAAAAATAAATAGAGATATGATGATATAATTAATGTTAATTTAGGGATTTTTTTCCCTAGAAGGTAACTCTCGATTTATATGAGGGAATTGTATTACGGTTGTGTATTATTCTGTGTGAGAAGAAGAGAGGAGACTATGTGAGAGGGGAAAGGAAGTTGCAACGGATTTTTTGTATGTTGTATCCCTTCATTTTGTTGGATAACATAAAAGGAAGGATTGGTTGTTTCTCCGTGGACACAGCCCAATTTGGGTGAACCACGTATATCTATGTCTCTCTTACTTATGCTTCTCTGTGTTTTCTTTTCTGCAATATTTTATGAGTTCCATTGCTCTATTATTTAATTTCTAACACGCAACAAGTCATATAAACCTGCAGCACGCTCATTTTGAAAAATTTAGCAAGTGAAAACATCTACCACATATTATACTTGAGGAGAATATTGAGATTTATCATTTGAAGACTCAAAGTAGGGAACTCCAAATTTTATAATAAGTCAAAAAAAATTGGCTTTTCGTAGTAGTTACAACAATTGACGGTTGACAGGTAGGACCTTAGCATCTCTAGTTTAGCCCTTATCATGGTGGAGTCTGATCATTAGGAAGTATTGATCTAGATCTATGGGTCCCTGTGGTGCAGGTAAATTCTCAGTGCAGACACAAACAATTCCTCTGGCCCAAGAGAGCGAGTCTAGACACAAACAAACAATCTATGGAAAATCTCCTTAAGCTAGAATCAATTAAAAGGGCCTACCTCTTAGAACGTTATTCCTCTTGATGACGATCCTACCTCCTCACTCCAACTATCTTTCGTTTCCTTCCTTCGAATACCTAAAACAAACAAACAAACAACAACAACAAACATGATAGCATACAATATTGTATTCAGCCTACTTAATATGTCAAGGAACATTAAGCCATAAAGATGTAAAATAACACTTCATGTAGGAAATCAATCAATAGTTGTATTCATATAAATCAGAAAGAGATTACAATCGATGCCTTGACATTGCTGGTCTCCTCCGACGTATCTGGGTTCCCACACTTCTGCTAGCACTTCATGGATAGCCCCAACAATGGAAGTTTTAAGGCCTCTTCCCTCTAGTCTCAAACCAAACCAAAACACACTATTCTCCCTCAAACATACACTAGAAAGCTACAAGCTATAGATGTCTTTTTTATCATTCAAACTCACTCCAAAACTAGTTTAGCTTGGGAAAAGAGAGGTTTATATAGCTTGTATGGATGGGAGATGGTTCCTCTCATCATGGGAGAAGGTCTTATCTCTTGAGTTTGTTCCATCCTAATAGGGGAAAGGAGCCCAAACTGACTATCTCGGCTCCATCCAAACCAACCATCTAACAAAATTTCATTACGAAGCTTCTAGAGCTGGAAGCTTCGACTCCATATTTAAAAAACTTACCAAGAGAGGATTGACGTGACTGGAAAAAGGCTCAATCGCTACGTACGGTTCTAGGGCTAGTTTTAATCTCTGCAAATTGGTGCGAGGAGGAAACTGGTTAGTAGCGTCAGTCTTGTAAACTGGGATAAAAGGAAGATTCTTAGGAAATGATGCAAAGGGAAATTATTCTGCTCATGAAGAGGATCATACTAGGAGTTTCTTCATGATGGGAAAGCATGTCGGGTTCACTGTAGAGGTCCTCCAAGATCGTGGACGGGGAGTACAGGGACAGTGACAAAATTTTTTGTAACAGATGACCCCTAAAGCGTGAAGGCCAAACTAGAGTGAGGGGTGAAATTCTTTACAAGTGGATGTGGGGAACCTAAGTCTGGCGTCAGAAAACCTACAAGCAAGCATAAATACATATACATCACTGAAAAATATATCGAATGATATTAATCATGGTATGGACGTAGCCATCCATTGAATGATCATGTAAATGGATCCAAGGCATGGGCACAGCCATCCAATAGAGAGGATCATAACGAAACTAAGGTATGGTTGCAGCCATCCAATAATGAGAAGGATCACATATAACAACTCATGGTATGGTCACAGCCATCCATCTGAAAGAGACATGTATATCAACATGATCATGTCACATGGCATCGCAACCTGGATTGGTGTAATCTGAGCCTAGGGTCTTGCGCTCTAAACGACCCGATCAAAGTACAAATCCTAACATGTGAATGAATGTATTGAAGTCGAACATGCTAGAAAGTTTCTTGATTATCGGTCAATGATGTGAACCGTTAACAAGCACGAGAGAAACCACCAATAATGACAATGGCTCTGAAGGTACCAGCAACATAGTTCATAGAATGTGAATAAAGGAACTGATGTCAGACACCCGTGAAATCACTCAATTGAAAGCCAATGATGTGAGCTTATCATCGAGTGTGAAGAACTTGACATTAGGGCATGCAAGCTCTAAGGTACTAGAAGGGAGTCTCTCAGCTAGCTTCCTGGATAATGAGCTGAAGTCAACAGGAAGCGACCATGTTGAAGGAGGGCCATGATGTATCCCACATCATTGACACGAGACAAAGGGATGCAAATTATTTCAGATGATACGGAGAATCAGGGGGAAGTGTAACTACAGAAGGAATAACTCTTGAACATATCGACGACACGACTTCGGATTTTGGCAGCTTTTGTATCCATAGGATTAGTGGTCATGATGATGTGGCAGAGATCAAGTGGAAGGCAAAAATGAATGGCCCAACCCAGGAAGGTAAATGATGAAAAGGAGGATATCCCAACCTGACACGAAGTAGAAAGTTTCATTTTCAAGAGTGAGCTACCGACACGACTGATAGAATTTCCAATTTTCCCCCACCATTTTTGGCAGGTACCCCAATTATTTTTTGTTGCAAGCTTGAAGGGGATAGCTTGTGCTTGCACTGTAAGTTCATCCTTCGAATGAATCCAACCTAGTAAGTTTAATGAGCCATAGGAAGGAGAATCTCACGTTCGTCATGGCAACGAATCCAATGTTGTTTAATGTTTTAACGAGTTCGACAAAGGTGTAACTCAATATCTTTTTCATGTTTAGAGAGTTTGAAAAAGACACGGAAAAGAAAACTCCACATGTTTCCTTTTCATACATTTGTGTCTCTCAAGCCTAAAAAGGTAGAAAACAATACTTGAGAGAACCGCTTGACCATTTCAGTCAGGGAGTACATTTTTCATAAATAGTTTATCCTAGCCCGAGAAAGGTGTAAATGTGTACTGGGTAAATGACGTTTCACAACCTTTAACGAGTTCAAAAACGACAAGAGCTCGGCAATCTTTTCATGTTTTAAGAGTCGGAAAAGATGTTAGGGTCCCACCCTAACCCCCTTATTTATGTAGTAGGATCGAGTCATAGTAAAAAGTCAATAAATCCCATATTAATAATTGTAAGTGGTTAACCCACATTTAATGACGGGACCACAGTTAGTTGCAAATGGGCCATGGTATTAGATAGATGGTATTAATTAAAACCATGGTATTGATCCATGGTATTGCATGTATGAGTCATATATAAAGGATAGACACTCCCTGCGAGGAGCGTCGTGTCTTATTTTGTAATCGAGCTCTGTTCTATTGGAGGTTGCCCCCTCGAAGAGGCAAGTGAACATTGCTTTCTGAATAATAAATTACTTGCTCTTGTTTCTCACTATTCTATGTTCTGGGTATATTTCTTTGCATATTTGGTATTCTAGTAATCGCCTTGTAGGTTAAGAGCATAACAAGTGGTATCAGAGCTCTTTCCAGGGCAGGTGGGATCTCCATTTCTTAGCAAAAAAAAAAAATTTGGCTAGAGACGTGTTCTGGCGTCTTTAAACCACTGGATCTGTCATTGAGTGCATAAACCTGCGGATTTGGGGAGGCATGCACGCAGGAAATACAAGAGGTGGTCACGCTTGTTGGACTCCCTTGTAACCCCTGTGGGTACCCCTTCGAGTAGTAGCGCATTAGACAGAACCGTGCACGAACTGTCTTCCAAGTACCCTCTGGGTATATCGGAAGCCCCCTAGCTCCTTTGAAACCTCGCCATAGATAAACTGTCGGCCGTCTTGCTGCTACAGTACACCGAGAACAGCACTCGGAGAGATTACTTGCCCATACGATAGGATCCTCCTTAGTTAGAGCCCTGAAACATTGGGCCGAGTACTACTGTCAGACCCTTATGTATATTGTGATCTGTAGCACCTGACACTCCTCGAGACCATAATTCCCTTTTCTATCTTGGGATCACGCATAATCTCTGTCGGATCAGATCTCGCAAGGGGGTTTGCAGCAGCAGCAAACATCAGTCTCGTAGTTCCGAGTTAGCATACCAGCCATTCTAATCTATTAGATCCATGAGATCCACAGCAGCAATCTGTTCCACCGATCAGAGCTACCCGATCAGCCATTCAGATCTCTCAGATCCACCAGACCTGAATAGTTGTGTGGGGTTCCTATACCGGGGCGTGATTTCCGCAGGACTTTTGGCAGCACTGACATTTTGAGGATTCGGCTACTGCAGTATTCCTAAGCAAGTCTGAGACCCTCCGGGGCACTTATTGGTGATCTAGCCCATAAGAATCAGGACGACGAGCTGATCAAGGTGGTACCATTCAATTGTTAGCGAAAAAAAATTCGGGCGGTCCCAAATTTCAAGTACATCGAATCGGTGCATGGTAGAAACTAGAGCTCAAGCTATGGCCAATGAGAAGATCGACAAACTTGAACAATCCTTGTAAGCCATCCAAGCTCAGCTTGAAAAACTATCTGATGCACTCTCTAAGGGCAAGCAGGAAGCCCACGAGGAGGCGTATATTGGAAATGGACAAAGTGAGGGTGAGTCTAGCCACTCTCTTCACCTCTGGGGCACCCACAAACAATCCCGTCCACGACCTCTCAAGCTGGATATGCATAAATTTGATGGTTCTCACACGGATGCATGGGTAGCACAAATGGAGATGTATTTCAATCTGAATAACATCTTAGATAATGAGACTCCGCTTATGGTGGGGAGCATGTACTTGGACAATGAAAGATGGCAATGGTGGGAATGGCATCAACGTGGCAATGGCAGTTTTGTGACTTGGGTTGCCTTCAAAAAAGCTCTTACAGAGCGCTTTGACCATGAATCTGCTTTTTTGGGTCGTCTCACTAAGCTTCGATAGACTGGCACAATGGATGAATATGTTACAGCCTTTGAAGCCTTAGCTTTCCGCACTCAGGATCTCCCAGATGCGTTCTACACGAATGTTTTATCAGCGGTCTTAAAGAGGCCATACAAGCCCACATCCGACTGCACCACCCTCCCACATGGTCGGAGGCTTGCAAGGTAGCTTGTAACGTGGAACGTGCATTAGCGTCCCAGTCCATTCGCCCAAATTTCACCACAAAGGGTCACCCCCCACAGGCTCACAGCACGACTCAAACACTTAAGGTTCAAAAGGTGTCACCTGCAGAAATGGCCGAAAGAAGAAAGCAGGGATTATGTTACTACTGTGATGAAAAATACTCCCCAGGTCATAAATGCAAGGAGCGCAAATTTTTTCAAATTGATGCCACTGATTACAGCTCATCGGAGGAAGCCCCACCACTTGAGGAACCTGAGGAGGTAGAAGAGGACAACCAGAAGGACAATGTCCTTGATGAACCAGTTATTTCGCCGCATGCTTTGGTAGGGATTTCTTCACCTCAAACTCTCAAAATCAGAGGTTTTATTAAACATCGCCCAGTAGTAGTCTTGATTGATAGTGGAAGCACACATAATTTCATCCATCAAAAAGTCGCGAAAGCAGTGCATTATTTTGTACGAGAAATTTCTAACTTCCAAGTCCAAATTGCGGATGGGGGAACAATGAAATGTGAAGGCCGTTGTGAAAATGTCAAACTTAAAATGGGGGATTATCAGTTGAAGACCCACATGTTTTCCATACACATGGGAGGGTGCGACATTGTCCTCGGTACCGAATGGCTTCGCACTCTTGGGCCAATCACAATGGATTTCCAGGAGTTATATATGAGCTTTAAGCAGAACAACTCCACACATACCCTCCGCGGACTCTAGGCGGGAGCTCCCTCTATCATCAGCTCACATAGGATGGAAAAATTGCTAAAAAAGGGCCATCATGGAGTTATAGCTAAATTTAATGCCATCCAGGCCGTCGAACCCAATTCTCTGTTGATTCATCCTGAGATGCAACAGATTTTAAATAACCATCTGCCAATGTTTGACAAGCCTCATGAGCTTCCACCCTCGAGAGGGGAACATGCTCATAGCATCACCTTGGTTCCAGGGGCCCAACCACCAAATGTGCGCCCATACAGATATTCGTTCACCCAAAAGAATGAAATAGAAAAAATAATCAAGGAACTTTTGGAAGCAGGTGTCATTCGTCCTAGCATTAGTCCTTATTCATCACCGGTGGTCATGGTGCTCAAGAAAGATGGGGAATGGCGGATGTGTCCAGACTTCAGGGCCCTCAATAAGTTGATAGTCAAAGATAAATTTCCCATCCCGGTTGTTGATGATTTGTTGGATGAACTCAATGGGGCTCAATTCTTCACTAAGCTCGATCTTTGCTCAGGCTACCACCAAATTCGCATGAAGGAAGTCGACATTCCAAACACTGCTTTCAGAACTCATGAAGGCCATTATGAGTTCTTGGTCATGCCATTCAGTATTTGTAATGCCCCATCTACTTTTCAGAGCCTTATGAACCACCTTCTCAAACCATATCTCAGGAAATTTGTCCTTGTTTTTCTTCGATGACATCCTCATCTATAGTTGCACTTGGGCCACACATCTTCAGCATGTAGATCTGCTCTTGCAATTGCTCTGCAAGCATAAATTATTTGTTAAGATGTCTAAGTGTTCTTTTGGCATGGAAGAAGTTGAGTATTTGGGCCACATTGTGGGGCGTGAAGGTGTCAAGGTGGACCCCAAAAAGATCCAGGCAATGCAGGATTGGCCTCAACCTAAGACCTTGAAGAGCCTGAGAGGATTTTTGGGTCTCATAAGCTATTATCACAAATTTGTCTGCAATTATGGTCGCATTGCGAAGCCCCTCACTCAACTCCTCAAGAAAAATTCATTCTTCTGGAATGATGACGCACAACAGGCATTTACAGCTCTCAAAAATGCCATGTGTTCCACTCCAGTCTTAGCACTACCTGATTTCACCAAATCTTTTGTCATTGAATGTGATGCTTCAGGTATGGGTATTGGGGTGGTCTTAATGCAGGAAGGTCGACCCTTGGCCTTCACAAGCCAACAACTAAGTGGGAAGAATCTGGGACAATCTACCTACGAGAAGGAAATGATGGCCATCTTACATGCAGTAGATACCTGGCGACCTTACTTACTGGGGAGACGTTTCCAAATCCGCACAGACCATCACAGTAGTAAATATTTTTTGGAGCAACGCATATCCTCCCCACAACAAAATAAATGGCTCGCCAAAATGTTGGGATATGATTATGAGATCATTTACAAGAAAGGGCGCGAAAATAGTGTAGCAGATGCATTATCTCGCCAATTTGAGGAGGAAAGTACCCTGCTCGCAATTTCCCTTCCCATTCCAGAATGGATTGAAGAGGCTCACAGGGAATGGTTTTCACATCCCTGGCTCTCCCAACTCATTACTCAATTGCAGGCAGATCCAAATTCCACCAAGGGCTACTCGTGGCAGGATGAGATTCTTCGCTACAAGGACAGAGTGGCAATATCACCAACATCCACCCTCAAAAGCCGCATTTTGGCAGAATTGCACTCATCCCCCATTGCAGGACATTCAGGCTTTCAGAAGACATATGCTCGCACTAGAAGATCATTTTTTTGGACAGGCATGAAAAAGGACATCCTTACTTTTGTAGTGGAATGTGATGTCTATCAATGCCACAAAGGGGAGACAGTCAAAGCACCAGGCACATTACAACCGTTGCCCATCCCAGCATCAATATGGACAGAGGTTTCTATGGATTTCGTTACAGGTCTTCCAAAGTCAGGAAACAAGTCAGTCATCATGGTGGTTGTGGACCGACTTTCTAAGTATGCTCATTTTTGTGCCCTACCCCACCCATTTACACCGACTTTGGTCGCTCAATCTTTCATGGATCAGATCTTCAAATTGCATGGCATGCCCACTTTTATTGTGTCGATCATGACCCGATCTTCACCAGTAATTTTTGGCAGGAACTCTTCAGGCTACAAGGCACCCAACTAAAACTCAGTACTTCCTATCATCCACAAATGGATGGTCAAACTGAATCCGTCAACAAATGTCTGGAAACCTACCTTAGGTGTTTCACTTCAGAAAAGCAACATCTTTGGGTACAGTGGTTACCTCTAGCTGAATGGTGGTATAACACCAACTATCATGCCACCACCAAAGTGACTCCCTATGAAGCAGTTTATGGTCAACTCCCTCCTTCCCCTACTTCTTATATCAAGGGGTGCTCAAAGGTACAAGAAGTGGATCAACTCCTACAAAACCGCATAGCCATGCTCCCCCGTCTTAGAGAGAATCTTCATCAAGCTCAAAACCGCATGAAGCAGCAGGTAGATCAGCATCACTCAGAGCACCAATTTCAAGAAGGGGATCAGGTATTTTTGAGGCTGCAACCATATAAGCAAACATCACTCAAAGACAAGGGTTGTCAGAAACTATCTCCAAAATTCTACGAACCATATCAAGTACTTCAGTGCATTGGAGAAGTGGCCTACAAGCTAGCTTTTCCACCCACTGCAAAAATCCATCCAGTTTTCCATGTCTCATGCCTCAAGAAAGTGATTAGGAACAATTGTAGAATTCAAACCAGTCTACCTGAATTGGATGAAGAAGGGTCAATCTGGCTCCAACCTGAACAGGTCCTAGACACATGAGAACGGCACCTGCGTGGTCGCATGATCAGGGAAGTCCTCGTCAAGTGGAAAGACACCTCTCTGGAAGATGCAACCTGGGAACCAGCCACTATTCTTCAGCAGTTTCCGCAGCTTCAGCCTTGAGGACAAGGCTATTCTTAAGGGGGAGGGCATGTTAGGGTCCCACCCTAACCCCCTTATTTATGTAGTAGGATCGAGTCATAGTAAAAAGTCAATAAAGCCCATATTAATAATTGTAAGTGGTTAACCCGCATTTAATGACGAGACCACAATTAGTTGCAAATGGGCCATGGTATTAGATAGATGGTATTAATAAAAACCATGGTATTGATCCATGGTATTGCATGTATGAGTCATATATAAAGGATAGACACTCCCTGCGAGGAGCATCGTGTCTTATTTTGTAATAGAGCTCTGCTCTATTGGAGGTTTCCCCCTCGAAGAGGCAAGTGAACATTGCTTTCTGAATAATAAATTACTTGCTCTTGTTTCTCACTATTCTATGTTCTGGGTATATTTCTTTGCATATTTGGTATTCTGGTAATCGCCTTGCAGGTTAAGAGCATAACAAAAGAGCTGAAAGCAGACCCCCCGTTTTTATTCTCTTTAATGAGTCAAAAAAGGATAAAAATACTAGGCAATCTTTTCATCTTTTATGAATTAGAAAAGAGCTTAAAGTTGACTCGTCCTGGAGGAATGAGTGGTATAAAGGGTAGCAACTGGTTACGGCAATGGAGGAACTACTCAAAACATGTAATGGTTAAGAGGCTGGCTAATAAAACCACTCATTGTTGCGGTTCCTCGGGAAAGGAAAAAACAACCAATTGAAAGCACATGATCGGCCAAAGAGATGGTGGTGGTGGAATAAAACAACCAAGGCTTATATAGCAAAAATCAGTTGCTTAAAACGGAAATCACGAGATCTAAATTGAGCATGGGTTCATTTTTACAAAAGCTTGAACCATGGAGAATTCTACTTGGATTTAGTTTCATGTTTACACAAGCTTGAAACGAAAAACTATGCTTGAGATAAGTTTGCATGCCCTGGCATAATGACTCAATTTGAGGTACATGCCCCCCAAGCTTCATTTCATTCAACTAGGTGAATGGAATGAAGGTTCACTTTTGAGATCCAGGAAAGACTCGACTGGGATTTTATGAGATCTTAATCAAAGACTCGATTTGGAAAAGGGAGGTGCTTCATTTTTTAATGAGGTTGACACAGTAAAAGAACTATCCTCGAGACCCTTGTTTCATTTTTTAACAAGCTTGACACAAGACAAGGAATTATGTTTGCACTCCTTGATTCATTTTTTAATGAGGTTGTCACAAGACCAGGAACTATCCTCACGATGTCTATTCATGACCCATAAGAGAACATGGCTCCCAAGAGGTCTTCACTAGACGAAAGAACCATGCTCTGGGAGGAATACATGTCATTTGGTACCAAAGACAAATCGGGTTCCAATAGCCCCAATACATAATGTACAATACCATCTATGTGATCATCAGCAGATGTGGAGACGGAACAGATATCCACCTAATTGACCTGTGGCAGGGAAGGTATTGCTTGCAAACAAGAGCCGATAGGGGATGACGGTTGCAAAGGAGGTGCCTAGCGACCAATGAACGACAATTGATCAATAGTCACAATTCTCCCTTCGTGCGGAAAACAAACCACACGAAAAAGTGAAGAAACAAGAGCTCCCATGACATAAACATAGTCGAATCCAAGGAGAAGATTGAAATCTAAGGGGCCTTGGACTACCATCACTTCTATATAGACGGTCTTTCCTCCCAAAGTAATAGGGAACTTTAGAAGGATCCCTAAGGGTTGACTGGTTCCTCCGTTGAAAACCAAAAAATTTTGGGTGACAGGCACAAGTTGTGGGGAACCCAAAGCTTTCCAAGTAGTAGAAGACATGATGCTAACAAACGCGCCTTCATATAATATAGTGCCATGTACTACCATATTATATGCTTATACTATGATCTGGAAAGGCACATAAGATGGAAGGTAGAAAGCAGTCAATTTTCTCCAATCAAAAGAAACGACAGAACTACTTGATGGGGGTATCATATGATTTCCCCCATGCTCTACAGGAATAGAGAAGAAATCTCTTGAACAACCGAGACGGGAGGGTCACTCTTTGATTCATGAGAATCTGAGGAGATGAGAAGAACATGAGAAGTATGATCACCACTCTCTTCAGGAACAGAGTGAACAATTAAAGGTGGAGCCAAGTTGACACTCTTTTCAACCAATGGTTGGTCAAGAACAGCCACAAGAGAGTCATTCTCAGGAAGAGCATGATGGGCAGGAGATGAATCCAAGTCAATCTATTTACCAACTAGGAGAGGGTTAGAAGAAAGCCTCTGATAATGAACAAGAAGTTGGGGTTGAGGAGCTATAACGTTTTCCAAAATTTTGGAAGCTTTATCCATAAGAGGACAAAGGTGAAGAAGATGCTTCCCTTCACATAACCTACACGGGAATCTAATCTTTCCCTTCTTCTTACCATCATTAGTTGAAGATGTAGTATCGAAATGATCTCCAGAGGTCAATGGGGATGGTCTCTAAGACTCTTGGGAATGCCCGAACAGTCTCGAAGGAGATGGTCACCCTTACATAGCTTACAAGGGAATCTAACCTTCTGTGAAGGATCGGAAGGTTTGTTTACAGGGTGCATTTGGAGTTACAGCCACACGGTTGGCCTCTCGTTTATCTGATTTCTTATTCATCATCATCATCTTCTTCTTCTTAGCCTCCTGGTTACTGGATTTCAAACTTTCACCAGGCGAAGTAGAAGGGGAAGATGAAGAAACAGGGGAAGAAGGTGAGAGGTCAACCTTAGAATCAACGTGATCTGGTTCAGATGAAGGAGATGGTTGGACAGGAGTTGGGACACTCAGGACCATCGAGGTTGAAAATAAACAGATAGGTAAACCAATGGTTAACCCAGGGAGGGACAACGTTTCCATATAAGGAGCACCAGCATTTCCAAAAGAAGGAAAAGGACCAGGATTCCCATTCAAGGGGAATCCTTGACTGGTAGACTCTGGGAATGTTGCCATTGGAAACGACCCTAAAGAATCACTAAGGAAGATAAATTTAACCAGGAATATTTCGTGGGTAGTTAATTTTAACACACTGAAACAAAAATTTTCCTTTTCATGTTTTAAGAGTCGAGAAAAGGGAAAATGGTGACTCTAGTCTCTTTCGGTTCGAACAAGATTGAAAGGAAAAGTGATCGATGATCTCTTAAATTTAAAGAGTAAAAAAGACCAAAATGACTGCTCTAGATGATCTAGGCAAAAGGATTACCAGGTAATTGTGAACTGCAGAATACCTCCCGGCGAACCGAGAAATACAGGCAGGAAATCTCCCCGAATGTTGTGTTCAGTGTATCACGTTTACAAGGTGGCAGATTCGGCTTCCTAGGAATAAAGGATTGCAACCTAGTGGGGTCTCCCTTTATATACACGATGGTATGGGGAGCACAAGTCTGTACTACCATTGTCTAGTGTCGAAACGAACAACAACTGCTAGGTTTAAAGACGCCAGAACACATCTCTAGCCTAGACCTCTAAATATAAGCATTAAGTTTCAATGCTTCCTTAGGTTAATTCAGTAGATTTTAACGGATGATCTTAAATTAGGTTTCAATTACAAGGCCCTACCACTGTCAACTGAAAAAACTCTTACATGCAGCTATATGAGAAAGGAGATATTTGTCTTCGATGAAAGTTAACACTAATTGAGAGATAGAGAACACACAATCAATGCAACAATCAAAGAATAAAAGCTTTCACTAATAAATCTCCAAAATGCATTGAATCTTCCTATCGAATGCACTTCAAGTAGTCTTTTTAACAGTTAAGAGAATTCATTTCTTTTCGAATACAAATGATGATGCGACTCTAGTCTTCAATGATGCTAGCTAATGTAACATATTGATTCAACAAACTATAATTATATATTTTTCAATGGAATGATAACATGAATCTTTCACAAACACTTCAGTGAAAAAATTTCAAAACAATCAACATCAATCAAATGGAAGGCACGAAAAGAGAATTCCTTCCAAACCAATGATGCAAAAATTTAATCAAGAACAAGACGAGCAATGCAATCTATGCCCGAAAAGAGATGCTTAATCAAGAGAAGAACAAACGAAACTTTTCAAACTTGTTTAATTAAAATCAAAGCAATAAAAGGACTAAAAAACGAAAACGCATGGAGTAACTAACGAACAACTTGACTTGTTGAGCACACAAACCACTGAATGGATGACAACCTAGATACCCTAGGGCCACAAACCATCCAAAGACTCAAAAAATCAAGTAAAGGAAGGCAAACCAAACAAGCACACAAACCGAGCCAAAAGAGTTTTCCAGTCAGGGAGAACACAGTCAAAACAAGCTGAGAGACAGAAATCAGAAGGGCAAGACACACTGGCTATGATCCAGGGTAAACCCTAATCTTCACCTACAGGAATCAACGCGACTGCCTAATTGACAAGAAGCGCCAGAAGGGGGTCGGCGTGACTCTTTTTAAGAAACTCACACTGATTGGAGTGACTGTCAGAAAAATAAACGCACTGACCGAGGATTCAAGGAAAAAAATAAAAAATTTCAATGGCTAAAACCAGACTTGCCATTGTAAATTTCAGGCTCAGACCAGTAAACTACGTAAAGAAGAGAACACTAAAGAGAAATGGTGATACTAGAAAAGTTCACACAAAACCATAAAATGACAATCAATCAAATAAAAGGATTGGCTCCCCAGTGAAGTCGCCAATTTGTGGTGTAGGTAAATTCTCAGTGCGGACACAAACAATTCCTCTAGCCCAAGAGAGCGGGTCTAGCCACAAACAAACAATCTATGGAAAATCTCCTTAACCTAGAATCAATTAAGAGGGCCTACCTCTTAGAACATTATTCCGGTTGATGATGACCCTGCCTCCTCACTCTAGCTATCTTCTATTTCCTTCCTTCGAATACCTAAAACAAACAAACAAACAACAACAACAAACATGATAGCATACAATATTGTATTCAACCAACTTAATAGGTCAACGAACATTAAGCCATAAAGATGTAAAATAACACTTCATGTAGGAAATCAATCAATAGTTGTATTCATATAAATCAGAAAGAGATTACAACTGATGCCTTGACATTGCTGGTCTCCTCCGACGTATCTTGGTTCCCATACTTCTGCTAGCACTTCATGGATAGCCTCAACAATGGAATTTTTAAGGCCTCTTCCCTCTAGTCTCAAACCAAACCAAAACACACTATTCTCCCTCAAACATACACTAGAAATCTACAAGCTATAGATGTCTTGTTGATCATTCAAACTCACTCCAAAACTAGTTTAGCTTGGGAAAAGAGAGGTTTATATAAAGTGGATGGCTGGGAGATGGTTCCTCTCATCATGGGAGAAGGTCTTATCTCTTGATTTTGTTCCATCCTAATAGGGGAAAGGAGCCGAACTAACTTCCTCGGCTCCATCCAGCCCAACCATCTACCATAATTTTGTTACGAAGCTTCTAGAGCTAGAAGCTTCGACTCCATATTTAAAAAACTTACCAAAAGAGGATCAGTGCGACTGGAAAAAGGCTCAGTCACTCCATACAGCGCTAGGGCTAGTTTTAATCTCTGCAAATTGGCGCAAGAAGGAAACTGGTCAGTAGAGTTGTTCTTGTAAACTAGGATAAAAGGAAGATTCTTGGGAAGTGATGCAAAGGGGAATTATTCTACTCATGAGGAGGGACATTAATAGGAGTTTCTTCATGATGGGAAAGCATGTCGGGTTCACTATAGAGGTCCTCCAGGATCGTGGATGAGGAGTATAGGGACAGTGACAAAATGTTGTGTAACAGTCCCACTGGCTCATTTGTTTGACCCTAGTTATAGATTTAGTCTCTCAATTACTTTTCTTGGTCTCGGTTAGCAACACACCAATTAGAATATAAGTCAGATATCAAGATATTTGATAAGGGGTGGGAGTATTATGTACACAAGTTTAAAATTTTCATAATTATATATGAGTTTCTGGTGTTTCTCCACTTCCAATGAACATCCATAGCCCCAATAGAGTCACTCAAGAAATCACAAGGATTTTCGTTGCCAACAAGCATCCATAGCCCTGATGAAGTTGCTTGCATCACCTCTATGTGTAAGAAGCCTTTCTCATGCCTTTACCCCTTTTTATTTTTATTTTATCTTCATGCAATTTTTCATTTTATGGGTGTTCATTGTACTAGGATGGATGAGGGATCTTGACTTATTTTATAACTAGAGAGGTTTTTCCTTGCGTTTCAAAGACATAAATATTTTTTGAAATGGGGTTGCTAGTTATTGCAGTTTTCTCCCCATCCCTTCTCTAACAATTTGAATAATACATTTGAGTACACAATTTATTAATCTAAGGCCAATCAATTTATGGACATCCTATTAAGGATACGAGTTGATCAGCTTAGTTGAGTTCCCTAGATAATTCAATTCTTATTTTCCATTTGGGATACTGACTCATTAAGATGTTTAGGATTGAACTAGTTGAATAATATGTAATGCTAACCAATTGGTGAACAATTACCACATTCTCATTTATAGCATTCAACATAAAATCATTGGTTCTTGGGACAAGAAATTTATTTATGTACAAGGCCTTGATAGTAAAACCAAAAAAAAGTGTGCAAGGCAAATGGAATGGAATCAATGAGATAAAGGGAATAAAACAAAAACAGCATATAGGAAAAGGGACATAAGTAAAAAAAATATGTATAAAGGATAAAAACAACTCGAAGAGTTGTTACTGTAATTATAACTTAAGATCTTGGACATTAACGGGAAGGGACTCAATCTTCTCATTTAAGGTTTAAAATCTATATGTGTAAAGGAAAAGCTTTTCTTGGATCTGAAATGGACCAATCCATAGGGATTGGAATTTAGTATGTTTTCCCTTGTCCTCATGAGCTTTTCCCTTGTCCTCATGAGCTTTATCCCATTTTAAGACAAAGCATCCCACATGAAACTCTTTGTCACTTATGGACCTTTCGTCAAACCATCATTTGATTCATTGTTGATGAGGCACGGATTTGGCACATGCTTTTTTTCCTTTCTTCTTCAATTTTTAGGAGGGCATCGATCATACTCTACATGATGGGGCATGACCTACAATGGGATTCTTGGGAAAGTTGTTAGGCAAGTAGGTAAATGTGAGGAAGCAGGGTTGCTTTTTTCCTATAAACCAAGAAATAAGGCAAGGTACCTATTGGGTCATTTAATTGTGCTTTAAATTACTTACATTAAAATGTACTTCGCTTTCAATGCTAAAGAAGATTTCTGTTCTACTAGAAGCAAGAAACAAATGGCCAAAGAATGCAATAAAGTGACAAATATTAATCTAAGAAGTAATGAGATGAAATATAAACATAGCACACACACTTGTTAATGAAAGTAAAGGCAGTAGATATTAATATTTCAGCTAGTGAAAGCAAGGATAATCTATTCTAAGAAAGTGATAAACTTCTAATCTAGGAAAACAGTAAACTCTTAATCTAGTATACTCTTCAATTTAGAAAAGCACTAAATATTATCTAAGCATTTAAATTAGTATATCAGTAAACTATTCTAAGAAAGCATTTAAATTCTTACTATGAAAGGTAAAGACAATTTATACTATGAAAACAAAAACAATTATTCTATGAAATAAATGACAATTATTTAAAGAAAAAATGACATATATTTATGAAAGCAATGCATTTATCTAAGAAAGCAATACAGTGAACTATAAAAGCAATGAAATCGATCTTGAGAATTTGAAAACTCTGAAACAATTTTGAAATCTTGAGAAGGTGTGTGTTCAAAACTTAGAATTCATTCATTCTTAAATTAAAACCACAATATGCCTACAAATGTTGTGCGAGAAAACTATGTTATGCAATAGAATTGTAATATGCCTATGAATGCAAATAGAGGTGAATGCAAATGAAAGAAGATAGATGAGTAGTTGTTTTTTGTATTTTTTATTTTAGTTCAAGTGCTTGAGAGACCTGTAAAAGAAAATAAGGTAATGAGCAAAAACTACAAATTGAGATGGCAAAACACAAATCAATTGTTATAGACAACGAAATAGACAAAAACAAAGTAAAATAAATAACTATACTACAATTCTCACATGCAATAGGGGGCCCTCCTACCAATCCACAAGATACAAGAATGCTTAAAAAACTTGACTTTCACTGGCATAACCTTCTCATCAAAGTGAAACGGTAACATAAGACAATATTTGATATTAAATCAAAACAATGCATACATAATCATAAATTTTTGCATTGATCAAAAGAGAAGAGACACAAAGATGATTCCTCTCGCTCCTCAGTGAATCCTATTTATATTTTTCTTACAATAACCAACTAAGAAAACATTGTTAGAAATCTAAGCAGATAAATGATTACTAAGTGTCCTATTTCTATTAAAGATTTGATTCCTATAATTCCTTGATGCGTAAGCAAATCATATAAATATTTCTTCAATGTGTCGTCATTTGTTTGTTGATATTTTCTTCCTGAAGATTTATTCACTCTTGCTTGCGGTTGATCCATTGTCAAGTAGTCTTGATACTTGTTCCATGCAACACACAATGGTTGATTAAGTATTTGACCAGGCCACTACAGATATCTGATATGCATGCCAAATGGATGGAATGCCATGTTGGAGCATTTTTACATCTGCTCGTATGCTTGAGTTGGCATGTTGACCTTGGAAACCATTCAGACCTTGGATGTATCTATATAGTTTCATCAAAGCTACTTAATATGCTAGTTCCCATAATATTTGCAAATTAACACAATTTTATAAAGTAAAACATATAAAAGCATAAACATATTGGAATTTTACCTTGTTATATCTTATGTAGCTCTAGTGGTTTATTATTCATGTAAAGATAGTAGGATGATGCAGATACAAGTGAGTTATGAGGGTTTCTACAAAAAATAAGTGGAAAACTAAGTAACAAGCTATCAAAAAGATACTATTTATTCGGCCCAACATTCCCCCATGCTTAGGTGTTGCATGTCCACATGCATGTTGGTAGAAATTTTTCAAAATTTTGACAATATGAAGCTTCATAAAATAGTTTCAGAGGCTTGGATCAAGATATCCAATTTACTCTCAACACCTTTCTCCGTCATGGCAACTAACAACCTGCGCTTTCTCATTAACATCTTTACTTGTAATCCCTTACTTTTCTAATTAAGTGTCTTTTTGATGCTCCTAAGCCCTTAGTTCTTATGATGCCAACAATACACTCGCTTAAGCATCTTATGGTTATGTTCTTTGAGCATTACATTCTCATTTTTCACATGCTATTCTAAGACTTCTAATTCAGTTATTTCATCTTTTAATGCTTTAATAATATCTTGCTCCATAGAGAAGGGAACATCAATATTATGTGCAGGACTGTAAATAGTATGAATTGTATTGTCACCATTGAAAGTATGCTAAAATAGGATAAGTTTCTTTTACCTTTTCTTTATGTACCTCTTTTTTCTAAAGTATCAAAATAATCATAAACTTGTTGTTGAATTTGATCGATCTCTAGGATTTTCGTTTCAGTACTAATGGTGGTTTTGTCAAGCCTACCAATATGCCTATGTATGTGAATAGATGTGAATGCAAATGAAAGAAAATATATGATTAAATTTTTTTGTATTTTTTGTTTTAGTTCAAGTGCTTGATAGACATGTAAAAGAAAATAAGGCAGTGAGAAAAACTACAAATTGAGATGGAAAAAAACAAATTCATTATTATACATAATGAAACATAGCAAAACAAAGTAAAATAAATAACTATATTGCAGTTCTCGTACGCAATAAGGGGCCCTCCTATTGGTGCACGAGATTTAAAAATGCTCAAAAAACTTGACTTACACTGGCAAACCTTCTCATCAAAGCGCAATGGTAACATAAGTCAATATTTGATACTAAATAAAAACATTGATACAGAATCATAAAGTTCTGCATTGATCAAAGATAAGAGATACAAATATTATTCCTCTTGCTTCTTGGCGAGTCCTATTTATAATTTCTTTACAATAACCAACTGAGAAAACTATTGCTAGAAATCTAAGCAGATAAATGAAGACTAAGTGCCCTTTTTATATTGAATATTTGATTCCTATAATTCATTGATCTGTAAGTGAATCATATAAATATTTATTGGACACATCATCATTCATTTGTTGATCTTTTGCTTCTTGAAGACTTAGTCACTCTCGCTTGAGGTTGATCCACTTCCAAGTGGCCTTGATACTTGTTCCATGCACAACACAATGGTTCACTGAGTATTTGACTAGGCCACTATCGATATACGATATGCTTTTTCTTATGCCAAATGGATGGAATACCATGTTGGAGCATTTTTACATCTACTCATATGCTTGAGTTGACATGTTGACCTTGGAAACCATTCTTGAGTTTCCGTAATCTTTGCAAAGCAACAAAATTTTATAAAGTAAAATTGTTGAAAATGTAACTAGTATTGGTTTTTGTAATTATTGTCTAGCTCATGACATGATGTAATTATTATGATTTTGTAAAAATAAAGAAAAAAAAAATTGTAAAGGAAAAGAAAATTATTATTTTATAAGCATGGGTTTCATGCTCAATTTATTATATTTCTAGGTCAAAGCACCCATTGTGTGCTTCTAGGGTTTATGTCATGAGTCATTGTCCTTGTCATCTTGTATTAGACCCTTATTAGGCTTATTGTATCAAAGAAGAAATTTATTTTTGTGTCAAAAATGTAATTTGTGCCTCCTTCACCAGGTTGGCCTCGAAAATTGTCAAGTCGGCCTCATGAAGGGAACTTGACCTCACAAAACCACTATATATAAGTTATGACTTCGACCTATTGTGGAATCCAAGAAAGAAAGTTTGATATGAAATCATAAGGAAGTGTGAAGGCAAATAAAGAAGTGTTAAGGGCTTGAAGAAGGAAGAATAACCCTAGCAAAGTAAGGAGGAACACTAGCGAAGGAAAAAAGAATGGTTTCAGGAGGGGTTGAAAATTGCAAGTCTACAGTAGAGGCAGAAATTCTAATGGAGGAGGGCCGAAATCTGTGATCGAAGCATAATTGAAGTAGATTGATTTTGTTGACTAGAAACAAAAAAAAATCATCTTGGAAGGACTTTGTTGGAAGGTTGACTTGGTGGATTGGAGGAGGTATTTGTCTTGTTCAAAGGTTCTTGGTTGTCTCATTTGATTTGGTTCAAAAGGAAGAGAATATATTTTTTGGGTTTTCCCCTAGGTGAGGGGTTTTGCCTGACTGAGAGCCTACATCTTGTGTCCTTGTTTTGACCTTCATGTATTTATGTTTTGGTAGTTGCTTGATGATAAGAAGATAAAAGAATACCTAAATAAGTTAAATATGATAAGAATACATCACAAGTAATTACCAAGAGAAGAAAACACTTTTTCCTTTCTGATTTTCTAACATAGAACAGAGCTATGGTGAAGAAAAGAAAAAGGCAGCTTGAAGATCATTTGCTCTCTAGTAAGGGTTCAAGAAATGATTAAAGGAGATAGAAGAGAAGGTTTTGGACTCTTGAAAATTTGTGGACTAATTTTCAATTTGTGATATGGAAGCCTAAAGCACATGCTTCTTGTAACATTTCCTTCTATGATGTAGCAATTCCTTCTATGATATGCGAGAAAGATGAGGCAACTTGTTCTGTGAAATTTGATCTAGTCAAGGCACTTGTTTTCGTGATAATATGGTTTCTATGATATGTCTCTTCTTAATGATGTGAATCTCTATAATAATGATGATGTGACTATATATATCTTTCCTTGTCAAATCAATGCTCTTGTGGTTGTGAAAGTGCAAATTTCAGTGACAATATCTCCTATGATGATGACAATACAAAATTCAGTGAAAAATATCTCCTTGATAATATGAAATTCCTATGGTTTATTCATGTGCTAATAATGATGTGTGGACCTTTTGGAGATCATACAAAAGGCCGAGCTACAAATTTCTTATGAACAAGACTGGAAAGGTGACCATGATGGGAAGTTTGAATTCACTATGAGTATATCCCTTTTGAAGTAGCTCATAGAAGTTATGTTATGATGTCATACTCAAAGACAAGAATGGAGAACAATTAAGGTTAAACAGGTAAGTATAAAGAGGTATGTACGATCCTTTATTTTATCTCAACTGCTAGAATCTAAATTTCTCTTGAAAATAGTGATCTCATAAATTAGCAATCTCAAAATTTTAGGTCAATATTTTGTATGAAATGATAAAACTTCTAGGATATTAATAAATCACATTTAGGAAATATCATATTAGAAATCATGTTCTTAGATGTTACTCTCATTAAGCATTTATATCCTTTCATATGGAAAATAAGTTTTATGATTTAGACATCAATAAACTCCATCTCATAAAATTCCTATCAATTGGTTTTATGGCTAACATATTGATATACATGTAAACCTTGGAATTTGAAGTTGTCAAGTCTTGTAGAACTTTCTTTTATAATTGATTCTAGAATTATCTTTTTCTTTAAATTCCTAAGGTTTTAGATCTAATATGGTTTGTTAGAAAGTTCTAGAGTTGTTTTGAATAAGTTGAAGAGATCCCTCACAATGACTGGATTGATGCAAAGTTAAGAGGGAGCTTCTAATCTTCTCAAAAGATAATTATCTTTCTCCCTTTACATTATTGTTGATCCCCTCTACATATCTAACTTGATTCTTGCTGCCTAATTATAATATTTTCTCTTCTATTTTCCTTGGAAGAAATATTTGCAGATATATTCTAAAAGAAATGATTGTGGGTAGATCGAGAGGGAGCCTTCAAAGGGAGACTTGTAAGAAACCTTGTTGCAGAAGGAGCCCTTCAAAATAAATCCCTACAAGGTTTGTAATAGAAGAAACTCAAGGTATGTATAAGGTTACAAAATTTGTAGCATATCTCCATCATATAAGAAGGTACAATATTTTTGTCTTTAAAATTCACTTTATATTAATGAATCTCACATTTCTAAATTTTTGTTATAGAATCATAAAGATTCTTATATTGTTTGGGTGTTTGATCTCTTCAACACTTGTAATAACTATCTTTTGTTATTTGTTAACTTTGGCAAAACCCTAGCCTTTTAATTTTTAGGGTTTGTTGATGGTATCTAGGGCATGTGATAAAACCCTAGCTTTTTAGAGTTTGGTGATAATATATAGGGTTTATAACAAAACCCTTGTATTATTTGATAAAATATCATAGGGCATGAACAATGAAATCCTAGGTGTAAATTCTTCTGATATGGTTGAAACCGTAACATGATTTAGTTGTTGGATATCTAAGGTTTATTATTAAATTTTTTATGATAATATCTAAGGTTTGTGACAAAACCTTAACAAAGGTTGTTGTAAGAGTCTAGGGCATGAAAGTGTAACCCCAGTTTATTACTTTGTTATGCTTGTAACCCTAACTAGGTTTAGAATATCTAAAGTTCAATATTCTTATTCAAGGTTTTGATAGCCTTAGATGCTCTCATTGTGATAACATGATAACCCTATATTGACAAAGTGGATTTCATGCTCTTGTACATATATATTTGTGTGCTTGATTGTACTTGTTGTTGAATTTTGCAAGCACATAGGTTGCAAGAGGTAGTAAATAGGTATTCCTACCTCATACTCGATGATGACCTTATAATGATGATGAGCATGATGGCGAGAAGGAGCTTGTGGTGAAGTAAAATTCTAAGTGCGAACACAAACAATTCCTCTAGCCCGATAGTGGGTCTAACCACAAACAAGACATTCTATGGAAGATTTCCTTAGGTTAGAACCAATTAAGAGGGCCTACCTCTTAGTACACTTATCTCGTGTCGTGATGGCCTTGCTTGCTCGCTTCAGCTATCTCCCGTTTCCTTCTTCGAACACCTGAAACAAGTAAACAACAGACAACCGTGATAATAGACAAATTGTAATTCAACCTACTTAACAAGTCAAGAAGCATTAAGCCATAAACATGTGAGATGACACATTATGTAGGAAATCAATCGATAGTTGCATATATATTAAATCAAGAAGAGATTACAACCGTTGTATTGACGTTGTTGTTCTCCTCCGACAAAACCAGGTTCCCACACACTTCCATTAGCATTCCATGATGGCCTCAACAATGATAGTTTTAAGGCTCTTCCCTTTACTCTTCACACTAAACCAAATTCACATTGTTCCCTCACACACAACTA
This sequence comes from Pinus tabuliformis, assembly GCA_031772625.1. Classification (NCBI taxonomy): domain Eukaryota; kingdom Viridiplantae; phylum Streptophyta; class Pinopsida; order Pinales; family Pinaceae; genus Pinus; species Pinus tabuliformis. The sequence goes on from CM062816.1 coordinate 1,951,705,464, forward strand.
GAGAACTACAACTATGAATAACTTGTTGATCACTCCAAACTTAATTAGCACTAGCACACCAACATTAACACTATCTTGTGCTTGGGAAAGGGGAGGTTTGTATAGCATGAATAGATGGGAGATGGTTCCTCTTCTTATGGGAGAAGGTCTTATCTCTTGAGGTAGTCCCATCCTTATAGGGGAAAGGATCCCAAACTGACATCCTCGACTCCATCCAGCCCAACCATTTACCAGACTTTCATTACGAAGCTTCTAGAGCTGGAAGCTTCGCTCCTTATTTAAAAAACTTTCCAAAAGAGGATCAGCGTGACTGGAACAAGGCTCAGTCACTCTAGTCGGCACTAGGTACAGTGTTAATCCCTGTATATCAGCACGAGGAGGACACTGGTCATTAGCATCAGTCTTGTAAACTGGAAAAAAATAGAAGATTGTTGGGAAATGATTCAAAAGGGAATTGTTATGCTCATGAAGAGGGACACAGTGGAAGTTTCTTCATGAAGGGGAATCGTGTAGGGTTCACTGTAAAGGTCCTCCAGGATCGTGGAATGTGGAGTACAGAGACAGTGACAAAATGATGTGTAACAGATGCCCCCTAAAGCGTGAAGGTCGAACTAGAGTGAGCAATGAAATGCTTTATGAATCAGTTCGGGGAACCAAAGTCTGTCATTGGAAAACATGCAAGTAAGTACAGATACATATACATAACTGAGAACTCTGTCAAATGATATATGAATCATGGTATGGACGCAACCATCCAAAGAATGATCATGTAAATGGATCCAGGCATGGTTGCAGCCATCCGATAAAGAGGATCATATTGAAACCAAGGTATGGTCACAACCATCCAATAATGAGAAGGATCACATATGATAACTCATGGTATGGTCGTAGCCATCCATATGAGAGATACATGTATATCAACATAATCATGTCATACCACCTTGTGACTTGGACTTTTGTAATATGAGCCTAGGGTCTTGCACTCCAACACGACCTGATCAAAGTACAGATTCTAACATGTGAATATATTGCTGACATCAAACATGCTAGAAAATCACTTGATTACCAACCAATGATGTAAACTGTTAACAAGCGCGAGAGAAACCACTAGTAATGACAATGGTCCTCAAGGTACTATCAGCACAATTCACGGAATGTGAATAAAGGGATTGTAGTCAAACACCCGTGAAAGCACTCAATCGAAAGCCAGTGATGCAAACTTGTCGTCAAGTACGAAGAACTTGCCATTAGGGCATGCAAGCTCTAAGGTACTGGAAAGGAGTCTCTCAGTCAACTTCCTAGATAATGAGCTGAAGTCAACAGGAAGCGACCGTGTCGAAGGAGGGCCATGATGTACCCCACATCATCGACACGAGACAAAGGGATGTAAGATGATTCTGGATGATACAGACCCCACCATTCCTGGCAGGTACCCCAATTATTTTTTAATCACAAGCTTGAAGGGGATAACATATGCTTGCACTATAAGTCAATCCTTCGAACTAATCCAACCTAGTAAGTTTAACGAGCCCTAGGAAGGAGAAGCTCATGTTCGTCATGGTGACAAATCTGATGTCGTTTAATATTTTAACGAGTCCGACAAAGGTGCAACTCGATATCTTTTTCATGTTTAGAGAGTTTGTAAAAGACACAGAAAATAAAACTCCACATGGTTCCTTTTCGTACATTGTGTCTCTCGAGCCCGAAAAGGTAGAAAACGATACTTGAGAGGACCGCTTGACCATTTCAGTCAAGGAGTACCTTTTTCGTAAATAGTACATCCCAGCCCGAAAAAGGGGTAAACGTATATTGGGCACACAACTTTTCGCATCCATTAACAAGTTCAAAATGACAAGAGCTCATCTATATTTTTGTGTTTAAATGGTCAGAAAAGAGCTTGAAAGCGGACCCTCCATTTTATTCTCTTTTACGAGTCAAAAGGGAAAAATACTCGGCAATCTTTTCATTTGAGTTTTACAAGTCAAGAAAAGAGTTGAAATGTGACTCAGCTCTATCATTGAACATCCATGAGTTGTTGCTACGAAAAAAGGGTAAAGTGCATTATCCAATTCTTGAGGCAAAATAGGTCAAAAATACTTTAAAACCCTAATATTATTTGAAAAACTGAATAAAAGGAGGGAAAAGTAAATATTTTTTACCATTTTCCATTTTACCTTGTTTTGAAAACTTTTCACCCACTTTTGCCCTAATTTTTCTGGAGCAGATTGTGGGAGATCCAGGCCACAAACAAGACATTCTATGGAATATTTCCTTAGGTTAGAACCAATTAAGAGGGCCTACCTCTTAGTACGCTTATCCCGTTTCATGATGGCCTTGCTTGCTCACTCCAGCTATCTCTCGTTTCCTTCTTCGAACACCTGAAACAAGTAAACAACAGCAAACAACAACCGTGATAATACACAAATTGTAATTCAACCTACTTAACAAGTCAAGAAGCATTAAGCCATAAACATGTGAGATGACACATTATGTAGGAAATCAATCAATAGTTGCATATATATTAAATCAAGAAGAGATTACAACCGTTGACTTGACGTTGTTGTTCTCCTCCGACAAAACCAGGTTCCCACATAGTTCCGTTAGCATTCCATGATGGCCTCAACAATGATAGTTTTAAGGCTCTTCCCTTTACTCTTCACACTAAACCAAATTCACACTTCTCCCTCACACACAACTAGAGAGATACAACTATGAATAACTTGCTAATCACTCCAAACTTAATTAGCACTAGCACACCAACATTAACACTAGCTTGTGCTTGGGAAAAAGGGAGGTTTATATAGCATGAATGGATGGGAGATGGTTCCTCTTCTTATGGGAGAAGGTCTTATCTCTTGAGGTAGTTCCATCATTATAGGGGAAAGGAGCCCAAACTGACATCCTCGACTCCATCTGGCCCAACCATTTACTAGACTTCCATTACGAAGCTTCTAAAGCTGGAAGCTTTGGCTCCTTATTTTAAAAAAATTCCAAAAGAGGATCGACACGATTGGAACAACGCTGTTAAGTTATGGTATGTTCTATGCTTATAACAGTTTACTTATTTTTCTTATTATATTCCACAGATTAGCAATCACATGTACATAAAGTAAAGTGCAGATAGAACATTAAACGATCGACAGAAAACAAGCCAAGACAAGAGACACAAGATGTGGCGGCTAGCCAGGGACAAACCCCATAATGTGTGGGGAAACCCTTTGATCAAATCTTCTTTTATCTTCAATAATTCAACAGAGAGAAATAGTACAATAAATCTGATTCATACCAGCAGTAGCAAACCCTAGATCAGCAGCATCAGCATTAGCGGCTTCATTATCAAAATAGGGCAGACGATATCTCACAAACCAACCGTCGGATTGAATTCATTCCACCACCAAAAGTTTCGGCTTCCAGAGGAGGTTCAGATGAACCTACAGCACAGTTCAGATGAGAAGATCTTCTAGACCACGCAGGTCAATCTTTACTTATACAGTTGCAGCTTCAGTTTTAGCAGTTTCCGGCTTCAAACTAGGGCAGTCAATATCTTGCAAACCGTTCGTTAGATTGACTTCATTCCACCACCAAAAGTTGTGGCTTTTAGAGGAGGTTCAGATGAACCTACAGTGCAATTCCAAAGAGGATATATTCTAGGCCACTCAAGTCAATCTTTACTTCTGCAGTTGCAGCTTCAGTTTCAGCAGTTTCCGGCTTCAAACTAGGGTAGTCGATATCTTGCAAACCGTTCGTCGGATTGACTTCATTCCACCACCAAAAGTTGCAACTTTTAGAGGAGGTTCAGATGAACCTACAGCATAGTTCCAAAGAGGAGATCTTCTAGGCCACGCAAGTCAATCTTTACTTCTGCAGTTGCAGCTTCAAATTCAACAGCGTCCGGCTTCACATGTGTGAAAAAGAGACCCATTTCAGTGCAGTAGAGAAGAGACTCATTTCTGTGCAGTAGAGAGAGAGAGATGTGATGAGATGAGTGAGTCCAAATGTGGAAAAGTCCTCTTATATTTATACACAACGTTGGTGGGTGAATAGATGCGACTGTTGGGCTTCTGAGCCTACATGAGTTGTAGGTCGGCTTGATAATAATTCCATAATCAAAATAAATTCATATCTCTATGAATACTTATCGGAATCGGATGATCTTTATATCAATCCTACCTCTCGACAAGAGGAATCTAATAAAAATATTATCAGCCATGAATAAGATGACCCACATGAAGTTTTTCCCTGGTTTCCAATTTTAACACTGCCTCTCAACCAGGGAGAACTTCATCTGCAATCTGTCTATCGGTCGTTACTATTCATCAATCAAATGCACTGCCCTGTACAGCCTGACCCTTGCCCTGCTCTACTCTATTCTACCTATTCGGCTTTGTCTTGTTTTGCCCTGTACTGATCGATACTGTTTTTCTCTGTTCTGCGCTGCTCTTGCATTGTTCTGTTCTGCTCTGCTTTTGTCTGAATTATGAAGAAGAAGAAATGATCGAGGATGCATCATACTGACTCAAAGTCAGTCTCAGAGTATGTACCAATGGTCCCAGACCAGTCTCAACCAACCCAAAGTCAGCATCATAGTGAGTACAACTCCACTGGTCCTAGACCAGTATCATCCTCCACTGACTCAAAGTCAGTCTCAGAGTGCATACCATTGGTCCCAAACCTGTCTCAGCCGACCCGAAGTCAGCTTCATAGTAGGTACCACTCCTACCACTAGTCCCAGACCAGTATCGCAGTCTCAGAGAGTGTACCACTAGTCCCAGACCAGTCTCAACCGACCCGAAGTCAGCGTCATAGTATGTACCACTCTCACTGGTCCCAGACCAGTACTGCACTGACACAAAGTCAGTCTCGGAGTATGTACCACTGGTCCCAGACCAGTCTCAACCAACCCGAAGTCAGCTTCATAGTATGGTACAACTCCTACCACTGGTCCCAGACCAGTATCGCAGTCTCAAAGAGTGTACCACTGGTCCCAGACCAGTCTCAACCGACCCGAAGTCAATGTCATAGTATGTACCACTCTCACTGGTCCTGAACCAATACTGCACTGACGCGAAGTCAGTCTCGGAGTATGTACCACTGGTCCCAGACCAGTCTCAACCGACCCGAAGTCAGCGTCATAGTATGGTACAACTCCTACCACTGGTCCCAGACCAGTATCATTGATCCTAGATCAATGGAGGTCATCCTAGCGTAGGGAGTACGGTAGATACAATGATGCATCCATCGGTACTACTATGGTCCCTAACTTCATTTCCCTGCTCATTGATCAGATGAGAGGTACTTCCCATGAGTCCCATACTACATGGGTAGGATGCCTCGACAGGAGAACTAATCAATCATGTCCTCACAGGAGAACACATCAATCCTGCTACAATCGCCATGGAGAACACATCAATCTAGGCCGCCATGGAGAACACATCAATCCACACCTCACAGGAGAACTAATCATCCTGCTACACAGGAGAGAAAATCATCTTGTTCCACAAGAGAGCGAATCATCTTGTCCCACAAGAGAGCGAATCATCTTGTTCTAGTGTGCACCACCAGGGGAGGGTGAGTCACCCTGTGGTCGGATGTTGCTCCAGTAATAACCGCAAGCCCTCAGAGATCCTAGAGCTCAATGTATGCAACATGCAGGACCCTTGTACAAGGGTTTCTTGCCGACTCCAAGTCGTTTGGGAAAATCACAGATTGGATCTTTCCTCGGGGCTTTGACAAGGTGTATCGACCTGTACATCATCTTAATGCGATGGAGCCTCCTTGCTCATCTACTTACCATATCCCAGATGATGTCTATCTGCTGGAGAAATTGACAAATACTGGATTCCTCAATAATCGAATCCCACCTCTGGTTGTTACAGAGAATCACAGTGGTATCCAATGTAAATCCAAACAGCTCACTGAAGAGCTTTCGCAACCAAACTGCCTCACACAAGGTCATGCTAGCAACAATGTATCCTGCTTCGGCGGTGCTCAAAGCCACCGACTTCTGCTTCCTGTGCATCCAGGATATCGAAGCAGATCCCAAGGTGAAACAGCACCCAGAAGTGCTCTTACGGTCCACCACACTACCTGCCCAATCAACATCAGTATATCCAAGTAGTCTCACATCTCCGGTAGTGTATCTTAATCCATGAGAGATTGTGTCCTCAAGATATCTCAGAAGATTCCTGGCATCAATGCAGTAAAGCTCAACCAAATATGAGCTCACAGTGCTAACTGCAAAGCATATGTTCGGACGGAGGTTCACCAAGAACATCAATGCGAACGAGTTTTTGAAACTCAGAGGCATCTCCCAAGTCTGGTCCGACATCACTACCATATAACTTCTAAAAGTTAAGATCCTCGAGGTAGTCACAGGCTTGCAGTCCATCATACCAAATCTTTCCAATATCTTTACCACATATTTTCCTTGAGATAGGAAAATTTCCCTTGGCTTCTGCCATACTTCAAGTCCTTGGTCCTTTATTTCAAATTCAGAAGCCAGCTCCCTCTTACATTTGTGAATGAGAGGGTTTGCACCTGTTAGAAAGAGGTCATCCACATACAACACTAGTATGAGAGGCTTGTCATCTTCAACCTTAAAGTAAAGGTTAGGATTGGCTTCACTCCTAGTGAATCCCAGCTTCATCAAGTAGCTATGGATCCTCTCATACCATGCTCAGGGTGCTTGCTTCAGCCCATAGAGAGCCTTCTTCCACCTGCATACATGAGATTTTCAATCATAAATCTCAAATCCTTCAGGTTGCTCCACATAGACCTCTTCTTTGATAGAACCATGCAAGAATGCGGTTTTGACATCCATCTGATGTAGGTTCCATCCTTTTGAAGCCACAAGGGCTATGATCAAGCGGATGGTCGTATATCTAGAAACAAGTGCAAATATCATAGTCTATACCTTCCTTCTGGGATAAACCACGAGCAACAAAATGAACCTTATACTTTTCCATACTCCCATTTGCTGCATGCTTTATCTTGTAAAGCCATTTTGAAGTAAAAATTTTCTTGTCCAGGGTCTAGGAACTACTTCCCAGACATCATTCTCCATAAAAGACTCATATTCTATGGTCATAGCACCCTTCCATAGTTAATGCTTGACGACATCTAAGAAAGATGAAGGCTCATTTTGTATGATCGTGCTCATGATGGTCAGGTATCCCTGATACCTGTTAAGTTTCTTAATTTGACGGAAGGTTCCTCAAGGTGCAGCATGTCCTTCAGCATCATCAAGTATCCACCTAAGCCATGAAGGCCTCTTCCTAGAAGAGGAAGGCTCATGTGGATGAGAATCAATCAGATCCATGGGTTCTTCTACATCAGGCATTGATTCATCATCCTTTTCTTTCAGTTCCCTGGTGTCGGCTTCTTGAGAGCTCCTCAAAGTCGGAAGATTGTTCACCTTGCGGTGAACTTTTCTTCAGGAATCTTGGAACCCAATGCTTGATGAGGGCATCGATTTTATACATATATAGTAGTGTTTGCAGTTTCAGCCCATAGAAACTTTGGAAGTCTTTGATCATGTAGCATGGCTCGGACAACTTCCACAATCATGCAGTTCTTCCTTCCCACCACACCATTCTGCTTAGGAGTATGTGGTGTAGTAGTCTCCCTCTTAATGCCAACAACAGGTATGCCTGAGTGAACAAACTGTAATATATTGGAGGTCTTGCTTTGGCTTGAGGAGAATGGTCCCATTTTGAGCTTTCCTTCGACACATCCTGGACATACACCTTCTTTCTCTACTCAGAATTTGGGCATCCCTGTCACCATGGATCTTACATCGGGTAGAGCTTTGTAATGAAGGTGGGCAAACCTCTGATGCCAAAGTTAGGACTGAAGAGTTGTGTCACAAGACATGACACCTCGCAGACTTCCATCGACCTGATATAATGAATTAACACTAAACCCAAGAGTAAAGGCATCTTTAACATTTTTTTCCATATGCGTACCTTGCCATCGCTGAAGGTTACCTTGTAGCCTTTGTCTTCCATTGCCAAGATGGACACTAGGTTCTTTTTGAGGTTAGTTGAATTTAATACATCCTGGACTTTCTAGCCTTCTTGAATGGTTGTCCTCTTCCTCGATCCCCAGCTCTCCTCTTACCTTTGCTGTTGAATTTTTCATTCCTTTGATTTGCCATCAGAGGGATTTTGATCATCGTCCCGGTGTGAGTCCTTTCTATCAAGGAACTCCCTTGCATAGTGACCTGCTTTATCATAGATGTAACATCGTCCTTTTTTTCCACCCGTAGGTCCAGCCTTTCCTTTTGATTTAGTCCCGGAATTATTTATTTTCTTAGCATGAGAAGAAAAGGCAGCAGGAGGACCTTTAGGCATGGGCATTTCTTGCTCTTCTTCCCTTGTTTCTTCTTGAATGCATCTAGCCATTAATTCCTCAAAACCAGGAATTATATTATAGTTCAAAAGAGTAGTCCTGAACACGTACCATTTGGATGGTAATCCTCCAAGAGTCGTGAGTGCCATTTCCCAGTCTATCATAGATTTCCTTGGAGGTTTGCTTGTCAATAGAGTCCTGGATGATCTTCTATTTTGACTTCTTTGGTTTTCCATTTGTTCCATGCAGCAGTGGATGCATTTGATGGAGGCTCAACAATATTGCCTCTTACAAGGTCCAGCACTCCTTGATCTTCTAGGGTTAGATCGATAGACATCTTCCATGTGTGATAGTCATCTTTCTCACGGAGCTTGTCTTCGGCGGGAAAGATTGTTGAGGACCCCATAGTTCTTTTAGGATAGCCTTGCCAATCTTCTCTTCGGTGATTGCTCTTGCTCTTGCTCAGGCTTTGTCTTCACCTCAGCTCTGATACCATGTTAAGTTATGGTATGTTCTATGCTTATAACAGTTTACTTCTTTTTCTTATTATATTCCACAGATTAGCAATCACATGTACATAAAGTAAAGTGCAGATAGAACATTAAACGATCGACAGAAAACAAGCCAAGACAAGAGACACAAGATGTGGCGGCTAGCCAGGGACAAACCCCACAATGTGTGGGGAAACCCTTTGATCAAATATTCTTTTATCTTCAATAATTCAGCAGAGAGAAATAGTACCATAAATCTGATTCATGTCAGCAGTAGCAAACCCTAGATCAGCAGCATCAACATTAGCGGCTTCATTATCAAACTAGGGCAGACAATATCTCACAAACCGACCGTTGGATTGACTTCATTCCACCACCAAAAGTTTTGGCTTCCAGAGGAGGTTCAGATGAACCTACAGCATAGTTCAGATGAGGAGATCTTCTAGGCCACGCAGGTCAATCTTTACTTCTGTAGTTGCAGCTTTAGTTTCAGCAGTTTCCGGCTTCAAACTAGGGCAGTCGATATCTTGCAAACCGTTCGTCGGATTGACTTCATTCCACCACCAAAATTTGTGGCTTTTAGAGGAGGTTCAGATGAACCTACAGTGCAGTTCCAAAGAGGAGATATTCTAGGCCATGCAATTCAATCTTTACTTCTGCAGTTGCAGCTTCAGTTTCAGTAGTTTCCGGCTTCAAACTAGGGCAGTCGATATCTTGCAAACCGTTCGTCGGATTGACTTCATTCCACCACCAAAATTTGCAGATTACAGAGGAGGTTCAGATGAACCAACAGTGTAGTTCCAAAGAGGAGATCTTCTAGGCCACGCAAGTCAATCTTTACTTCTGCAGTTGCAGCTTCAAGTTCAACAACTTCCAGCTTCACATGTGTGAAAGAGAGACCCATTTCAACGCAGTAGAGAAGAGACTCATTTCTACGCAGTAGAGAGAGAGAGAGATGTGATGAGATGAGTGAGTCCAAATGAGGAAAAGTCCTCTTATATTTATACACAACGTTGGTGGGTGAATAGATGCGACTGTTGGGCTTCTGAGCCTACATGAGTTGTAGATCGGCTTGATAATAATTCCATAATCAAAATAAATTCATATCTCCATGAATACTTATCGGAATCGGATGATCTTTATATCAATCCTACACCTCTCGACGAGACGAATCTAATAAAAATATTATCAGCCATGAATAAGATGACCCACATGAATTTTTGCCCTGGTTGCCAATTTTAACAAAGGCTTAGTCACTATGGTCAGAGCTAGGGACAATGTTAATCCCTGCATATCGGCGTGAGGAGGAGACTGTTGGGAAATGATGCAAAAGGGAATTGTTCTACTCATGAAGAGGGACACAATGGGAGTTTCTTCATGAAGGGGAAGCATGTAGGGTTCACTGTAGAGGTCCTCCAAGATTGTGGAACGGGGAGTACAAGGACAGTGACAACATGTTGTGTAATAGAGCTATAAGAATTTTTTTCAATATGAAGATAAATAGTGATGTTTTGGAAGGTTTACATTCTTCGATCATTAAATGATGCAAAAGAAATAGCATGTGTAGTTGGAAGAATAAAGTTGTTTATGATGTACTTATCCCCCTAGTTGAGAGGGAGCTTGGATGAAGGAAAGTGTATATCCTCCATAGATAAGAAGGAGGACATGATGGGCCAAGTCTAACAATATTACATATAGTGAATACCATGAAGAAAGAATAAGATCATAGAATGGCTAATCCATTATTCAAGGTTATTCCTGTTTGATGAAGTGGTGAACAAAGGCTCTGTTGATTTGAGAAGTGTTGAGGCTGAGTTTGGTGTTGCTTGAAAAGTTTGAAAGAGGAAGCTTCCATAGAGATTTGTTTGGATGTTGTGATAACTTAAGCGACATCAGAATGATTTAGAACCCCAAATTTTATGCTATAATATTGATAATAGGAACCAATATATTGGAAGTTTGATGTTGGTTGGGGTCGTGAGGCTACAATATGTTCTAGTGGATGAACAAGTAACCGATGTGTTTTTCTCTCCTTGAGAAGTTTGAATATTTGATAAGCATGCTTGGATTGATTTTGTTGAGAGGGAGAGATGAGTACTTGGGAGGACATCTTGGCCTAGTTGTTATTGAGATCTCAGTTATAGTTTGGCCTTGATGATGTAAATATCCCAGTGTGGGAGGGTATATTTGGCTTATGGAGCTCCATTTTAGTGTTTGACCTTGATGATACCTAGATCACTATGAGGTTTGGTGTCTTGGCATGGACGCCTAGATGATATTTATATCTTATTGGATTGATACCAGGGTTGTAGCTTGATGATACCTATAGTGGAAAGTTTCCTTGATGACACCTTAGTCTCTGTTGAGTTAGTGTCTTGGCAGGTAGCCTTGATGACACTTGATTGATACCTTGGAATTTTTTGGCCTTGATGGTATCTAGCATTGCATATTTTGTTTCACTCTTCTTGGAACACTTCAAATTGAGGTCAACCTTGTACCAGTTGAACAATTATGAATACCTCCCTAGTTAAGAGGGAGTGTTGAAAATGTAACTAGTATTGGTCTTCATAATTGTTGTCTAGCTCATGACATGATGTAATTATTATGTATTTGTAAAAATAAGGAAAAAGAAAAATTATTGTAAAAGAAAAGAAAAATATTATTTTATAAGCATGGGTTTCATGCTTATTTAAACCCTTCTCAAGATTATTGTATCAAATAAGAAATTTATTTTTGTGTCAAAAATGTAATTTGTGCCTCCTCCACCAAGTCAGCCTCAAGAAATGTCAAGTTGGCCTCATGAAGGGAACTTAACCTCACATAACAACTATATAAAAGCTATGACTTCGACCTATTGTGGCATCCAAAACAACAATTTTGATTTGCAACCATAACGAAGTGTGAAGGAAAGAAAAGAAGTGTTGAAGGCTTGAAGAAGGAAGAATAACACTAGCAAAGGAAGGAGGAAACCTAGATTGTCTTTCTCATGTTTTTCCCACACATGCGAATATTTTGAGTTGTAGGAGGAGCAAAAAATTGCAAGTCTGCAATAGATGTCGAAATTCTGATGCAGGAGGGTCGAAATCTATGATTGAAGCAGAAATGAAGTAGATTGATTTTTGTTGACTAGAAGCAGATTTTTGTCATCTTGGAAGGACTTTTTTGGAAGGTTGACTTGGTGTATTAGAGGAGGTCTTTGTCTTGTTCAAACAGTCTTGGTTGTCTCATTTGATTTAGTTCTAAAGGAAGAAAATATTTTTTTGGTTTTTCCCTAGGAGAGGGGTTTTGCCTTGGTTGATAGCCTACATCTCGTGTCCTTGTTGTTTTTATCTTCAGGTATTTATGTTTTGGTAGTTGATTGATGATAAGAAGATAAAATAAGACATAAATAAGTTAAAGAATATAACAATACATCACAAGTAATTATCAAGATAAGAAAACCTTTTTGCCTTTATGATTTTCTAACAAAAACGTATAGAAGCAAAATGATATTGGACTTTTACCTTGTTATATCTTCTATATCTCGAATGGCTTATTATTCATGTAAATATAGTAGGATGATGCAAATACAAGTGATTTATGAGGGTTTCTATGAAAAATAAGTTGAAAACTAAGTAACAAGCTATCAAAAAGATAGTATTTCTTTGGCCCAACATTCCCCCATGCTTAGGGTGTTGCATGTCTACATGCATGTTGGTGGAAAATTTTCAAAAATTTGACAATATTGAGCTTCAGAGAATAGTTTCAAAGGCTCAGATAAAGATATCCAATTTACTCTCAACACCTTTCTTATTTATGGAAACTAAGCACCTCATCTTTCTCATTAACACCTTTACTTTTAATCCCTTAATTTTCTACTAAAATGTCTTGTTGATCCTCCTAATCCTTGAGTTCTTATGATGCCAATAGTACATTCACTTAAGCATCTTATGATTATGTTCTTTGAGCATTTCATTTTCATTTTTCACATGCTTTTCTAAAACTTCTAATTCAGTTATTTCCTCTTTTAATGCTCTAATAATATATTGCTCCATAGATAAGGTAACATCAGTAATATGTGAAACATTGTAAATAGTATGAATTGGACTGTCACTATTGAATGTATGCTAAAAAATTGGAGAAGTTTATTTTACCTTTTCTCTGTGTGCCTCTTTTTCCAAAGTATCAAAATAATCATAAACTTGTTGTTGAATTTTATCGATCTTTGGGATTTTTGTTTCAGGCACTAATGGTGGTTTTGGTGGTTTTTGCCATGATTGTCAGGTTTATTAATCCCATAAAAAAATGGGGACCTTTTAGATTTTTATTTTATTTTCACTTTTTTGGCTTAAAAATCTCCTTTAGAATCCAACCAAACCTTTAGCTTTTATTGTTTAATTTATATTTTAGGTCAGGGTCTGATTTTTCCCTTATTTAATAAAGTTTAGATTTTTTTGTTTTATTTAATTAAACAATATAATAAGGCCTTATGGCCAAGAACCACTGTAACTTAGAAATTCATAAAACTAAGCATAATGGGATGATGGTAAATCCCAAAACTCCAGATGTAATTTCCCCAGAACTAATGAACGGGCACACCCCGCTAGTTTATATGGTTAGGTTTTCTCCAAGTGATGTCTCTTCTGGGGAAAGTTTCCTCCGGGAAAGATTCTCTCGGGTATGAAGTTGTGCACACTCATTTTTCTCACTTCTCAAGTCATACATATCCCGCATATAACATTCCCAAAACAAATATATTTTCCATTTGTGAGTTTCTTTTGGGGAAGTGTTGATGAGGGAACTTTCACACTCCACAATGCTTACAGTGTGAGTCTTAGTATCCCGGCCTTCCCAGATAATCTTCCCCGGAGATTTCTTCTGAATAATTTCATGAGTTTATTTTGAGCTAGTTTCTCCCAGGATGACAACACCTCCACGTTATCAAATATCACTTCAAACACGCCACCTGGCACATTCACATGATCAACACTATATATGGAAATGCACCTACGGTTATAATTATTATGTAATTTCACATTAACTCACATTTACATTGAGTTGGTTTGATTACACTTAGTTAATTTTTTTTTAACTTACAGATATTCTCGCCTTTGTATGCAGCAAGCCTGCTCTGTAAGAAAAATCAATCTTGTTAAAGGAAATTTTCTTGCACATCCTGTGCAACCATTAACCATGGGCATATTAAGGAAAGTGATGCCTTCTCCAAAACCTATAGGATCAGTCTTGGAAGAATTTGACGATAAAATTCTTGAAACAAGCTTGTATTTAGACAAAGTCATTACTCAAGACGCAAGAGTGTCATCATGGGATGCAATTTATAATTGATGGAAGAAGAATTGGAACATGCTTCAAAATAAGAAACTAGTGCAACAGTTCTTGGTGATGCACCTATGAGAAATAATGAGCCAAAGTACAGACTAGTTGATGCAACAAGGTCTAAATTGCATAAAGTCGTCGTGAGACCAAGATTCATGCCTTATTTAGAATTAACTAGATGGGTTGTCAACTTTGTCAATATATCAAGGCGCCATATTATCACTCCAAAAGGTGCAGTGGTCATCTCTTTCACACCTATTAGGCATGGAATCCCCCCCCCACAACATCTTTTGGGGCTCAAAGCCCAAGTTTTGGTCAAAGGTTGTTGTAAGACTCCACGAATTATAGGCGCGGAGTGCGAAGTATAGATGAGTCATAGGGCTGTCTGCCCTAAAAGATTGTAATGTAATGTGAAGTTATGTCGGCCTACCCATGGTCCGCAAACCATGGGACTGTATAAATAGAGCAAGGCTCTAAGTGTAAAAGGAGGAATGTTTTTGGAGAAGAATAGGAAGGGTTCAAGCTTAGAAGAAGAGTCTAAGTGTATTGGGTCATAGTGGTAGGAAGAGGCTCTGCAGCTGAGTGCGCAGAGGCCTGGTAGAGTCCGCGGCTAAGTGCGCGGACCCCTGTAGCTAAGTGCGCAGGGCGATGTTGAGTCTGTAATCTGGATTGAAGATTAATAAAGAGAAGTTGATTCTTATTTCTGTGTATTTGTTGTGCATTATCTTCTTGATGTTTATATTAGTTTATGTATCACACGCATTGATATGATTGTTGAATATGTTGTAATAACCATTAATCCTACAGACACAAGTTAAGTAATCGGTTAATTAGCAAGGAACTTAGGTATTATATGAATCACGCCCTGAGTAGGGCTGCGCAGAACAGCAGCACGGGTTGCAAAGGAAGAGCAAGGGCGCATAGTGATGGGGTTGACCGCGAACCTCCAGAAGCCCATCAGACATCCCCAGGTTGTGGAAACCTGTTTCTAGCACCCTCCAATACTACTTCGAGTAAGACCTCAGTCCGCGCTCCGCAAACTGTTGCCGAAAGGGCCAGTAGTACCAAGATTTGCCTGGCTAAATCACCTCTAAACCTGGGTCAAGCCCATACAAGCCAACAAATGGTTATGTTGTCGGGACCGGGATCTGCATAAAGGGTGTCTGATGTCATGCCACTGGAATCCAACAAAGAAAGAAATTGAAGAGTGGTTGGACAAGAAGATTCACGAGTTCGCAGCGCAGGAAAACAGAAATCCACGAGTATCTAAGGAATAGTGGTTCGAATGCTATTTGTATACGGAAATCCATGAAATTGTCTTTGCATATTCTCCTTTTGAGCTGTATGAGTGGATCGCGAAGTTAGAAGACAGCCAGGGAAGGTGTAGGCTCGACAAACCAATAGTTTGGGCTCCAGAATTAGTGTGCAGACGAGAAGCATCAGAAGATAAGATAGCGCGAGCTGTGGACCATTGGTTCGACTGAATAATAGGAGGATTTATCACTGAGTTCGCAGTAGACACGGCCATCAGCTACAGTGAGGCAGAGCGACATTTTCTCAAGGGACCGCAAGGTAAGTATATTAAATCTTTGAACAATTGGATTAAGATGCTATTGTGTGAAAAGCAGGTTATGCGAACAAATTAATGTTTGGGACTACGCGAAGCGGGAAGATCTACAGAAGTGGAAGTAGAGAAGAGTTGGAAAATAGTCCCTTAACTTTACCCTCGCAGTAAAGTGAGGAGGAGCTCGCGAAAGTTTCTCCGAGAAGCGTGGTCAGTTTGATAAGACAGATAATTCCATGTTTACCACCTCCACCCACACCGTCGCCCGTTTCACCCCCCTCATCTCCATCTCCACCAACTCCACCTCTGCCACCATTGCAGTTCAGTATGGTGAGTGCGATCAAACTGTCATTGTTTAGAGGAGTAGGAAATGAAGATCCAGACCAATTCTGGTTCGTGGTAAGAGCAGTATGGGAAGCACAGGGTGTTGCGGATGATAATATTAAAAAGGCTATGCTGGTGAGCACGTTGTAGGATCGCGCATTAACGTGGTATATCAAGAATTCTAATGACCACCCGAACGCAGGAATTGCAGAGATCCGGGCCGCGCTAAATAGGGAATTTAGCATCCCAAAATCAAAAACACAATCAATAATCAGGTTTAAGGAGATCGTGATGCTCCTAGGTGAGACCCCCTAGGATCTGGACCAAAGGCTAAAGAGTACGATCCGTGAAGCCAATATGATGTTAACAGATGCACAGCATCACGCATGGTTTGTGGCCTCACTTACGCCACACTTAAGGACGGTGCTGTCATAGCAAAACTTTCAACCCAGGCCGAAGCATTGGAGATGGCAATGAGATTGCATGAGACCCCTATACAAGACCCTGGGTTGGGAGTCCAACAAATCCACGCACAACTGCAAAATCTGTGTCTAGAGATGCAAAGTTTGAAATAGGATAGGACACCTCGGTCGAAGGTGCACGAGGAAGTATGGTGCATAAAATGCAAAGGCCAAGGGCACGACAAGGACCACTATCCAGTGTTCATGAACTATTTGGTAGGAGGAGGGCTAATGCCATTAAGACTGAAGGCACAGGTAGGGCCAAGCGCAGCATCTGCATTATGGTGTGCGATCTTCCAAATAGGAGGAAAACATACCATGGATAATTATCATCTGTTGCAGAAGTATATGCAGACGTCCCAGCAATTGACCTGTAATTTATGTCGATCGGTAGCCCATGACGGACGCACCTGCCGAAGCTATGAACTAATGATGGATCAGACTCCTGCCTACAGGGTGCATGCCGAAACGCGAGCCCTTGACCCAAATGCAAGGATGGTGTGCGCTGGGTTTCAGGGGCGCGATCAGGGTCGAGGCGGAATGGGACCAGGAAGGGGTCGTGGCCAAATAATTTGTTACAATTGTGGAGGGCCAGGGCATTATGCCCACGATTGTACAAACCCGACTAGGATATCATGTTGGTATTGTAATCAGTTTGATCATGAGGCAAAATATTTCCCTTCGCTGATAGCGAGGATGTGTGAAAAGGGGATACCCCAGCCCCCTCCGACCCATAATATACAGATGATGAGGTCTGAGCCACGTGAAGAAGGCCCGAATGTAAACATGATGCTCAGAAGCGGTATGACCATGGGGGATGATAAGGGGAAGCAGCCAGAAGAAAGTGCATGGGTTCACAAGGCTCATGCAAAGGAACTCGAGTTTGACTTGGAACGCGCAAAGGAGACATTCATGGAAGCTAAGAAGAGCTTCATGGAAGCCTCCACTTCAGGTAGTAAGGATCAACTAGAACTAAGAATGGATCCTTCAATGCTCGCTACCTTTCTGGAGACATGCATGAAACTACTGCGGGATAGCAAGGCAGTCAAAGGACTACAAGAACTTATCACTAGGTGCATGTGGTCAGGAGAACCACACGTGGTCCGGAAACTTGGAAAGCATGCATTACGTACCGAAAGGGAAATGAAAATCTGGACCAATTCTGGTTCGTGGTAAGAGCAGTATGGGAAGTACAGGGTGTCGTGGATGATAATATTAAAAAGGTTACGCTGGTGAGCGCGCTGCAGGATCACGCATTAACGTGGTATATCAAGAATTCTAATGACCACCCGAACGCAAGAATTGTAGAGATCCAGGCTGCGCTGAACAGGGAATTTAGCAGGCCAAAATAAAAAACACAATCAATCATCGGGTTTAAGGATATCGTGATGCTCCCGGGTGAGACCCCCTGGGATCTGGACCAAAGGCTGAAGAGTACAATCCGCGAAGCCAATGTGATGTTAACAGACACACAGCATCACGCATGGTTTGTGGCCTCACTTACGCCACACTTAAGGATGATGTTATCACAGCAAAAACTTTCCACCCAGGCCGAAGTGTTCGAGATGGCAATGAGATTGCATGAGACCCCTATACAAGACCCTGGGTTGGGAGTCCAACAAATCCACACACAACTGCAGAATCTATGTCTGGAGATGAAAAGTTTGAAACAAGACAGGACACCTCGGCCGGAGGTGCGCGAGGAAGTATGGTGCATAAAATGCAAAGGCCAAGGGCACGACAAGGACCATTGTCCAGTGTTCGCAAAATATTTGGCAGGAGGAGGGCCAATGCCATTAAGACCGAAGGCATAGGCACGAGTGAGCACAGCATCTGCATTATGGTGCCCGATCTTCCATATAGGAGGAAAACACACCACGGATAATTGTCATCTGTTGCAGAAGTATACGCAGACGTCCCAACATTTGTTCTGTAATTTCTGCCGGTCGATAGGCCATGACGAACGCACCTGCCGAAGCTATGAACTAATGATGGATTAGACTACTGCCTGCAGAGTGCATGCTAAAATGTGAGCCCTCAACCCAAATGTAGGGATGGCACGTGCTGGGTTTCAGGGGCGCGGTCGGGGTCGAGGCAGAATGGGACCAGGAAGGGGTCACGGCCAAATAATTTGTTACAATTTTGGGGGGCCACGGCATTATGCCCGCGATTGTACAAACCCGACTAGGATATCATGTTGGTACTGTAATTAGTTTGATCATGAGGCAGAAGATTGCCATTCGCTGATAACGAGGATGCGTGAAAAGGGGGTACTCCAACCCCCTCTGACCCAGAATGTCCAGATGATGAGGTCTGAGCCGCGTGAAGAAGGCCCGAATGTAAACATGATTCTCAGAAGCCGTATGACCACAGGGGATGATAAGGGGAAGAAGCCAGAAGAAAGTGTGTGGGTTCGCAAGGCTCTTGCAAAGGAACCCGAGTTTGACTTGGAACGCGCGAAGGAGACATTCATGGAAGCTAAGAAGAGCTTCATGGAGGCCTCCACTTCAGGTAGTAAGGATTAATTAGAACCAGGAATGGATCCTTCAATGCTCACTACCTTTTTGGAGACATGCATGAAACTGTTGCGCGATAGCAAGGCAGTCAAAGGACTATAAGAACTTATCACTAAGTGCGAATGGTCAGGAGAACCACGCGTGGTCTAGAAACTTGGAAAGCATGCATTACGCACTGGAAGGGAAATGAGGTTGACTACACAAATCAGTGAGTAAAAAATGGATCAGGTAATCCTAGATCTAGGTTTGGATGCGACTGAACTACCAAAGGAAACATGGGAACGCAGGGGCAGACCCACGCTACAATGGTCCCTTATTCAGTTACGAATGGCGAACCAACAAAAGGTTTTGCCCATGGGAAGATTATAAGGGGTAATAGTCGATGTTGAAGGTGCGAGCGTGCAGGCGGATTTTGAAGTGATAGATATTGTCGATGACAACAATCCCTATCTTGCATTACTAGGAATAGACTGGGCCACCGATATGAACGGAGTCATAAATCTGAAAAAATGCAAAATGATCTTTGAGAAAAAGACACTACGCGTGGTAGTACCGCTAGATCTAGCAGAAGGAGCGCGATACACTGAACCGGTGTGCGACAACGATATCGATGACGATGTTGACTGTATTTACAAGATAACTGCACAAGGAGAGGATTGGGTGAATCTAACTGCAGATGAAAGGATTTCATGGGAGCGCGAAAGCTCCGGCACTTCTGACTCAGACGAAGAGATAGAGTAATGGCAGAATCGGCTGCATGAAGTAACAACGCTGAACTACAACATGATGATTAGGTCATCACGTTGCGTGACAACAGAGGCAAGGGAGCTTCCGACATATGATGGATTGTCAGCGGTGGATGAATTTCTGAGCCAATTTGAAAGCACAGTCCCAGAGTAGCAGCGGTTTGATGCGTTGAAGTGGGCACTGCGCGCAACCCCCGCACAATGGTGGGGTACGCATCAAGGAAGTTTTGAGGACTGGCGCGGATGTATAAGGATGATGCGCCTACGTTTTGGAAAACCCCAGCGTTGAATAAAATTTAGTTAGCAGGGGTGGAACAACTTACATGCCCACCTTTCTCGATGGGTACAGACATATGATGTACAGCCCGCACAAGTGAACACCAGCCCCAGAATAGAGAATCGGAACAAATCGCAGCAGCAGGAAAGGTGATGTGCACTACCAATTATCCAAGAGGAAGCATTTGATAGGGTGTGCAAAGTACTGAACAAGATACACCAGGCGAGACAAACTGATTGGGACCTGCGCGTGCTAGCGGTTCGATGGGCCTATAGGACCATGTGCAAAAACTTGAGCATGAAAATGATTCCAAAGGTGCGAACAGAGTAAAAACTGTAATTTTTGAAGAGAATACAAAAAGGAATCCACTCGTAATATCTCCCTAAGTTGTAACAGTGCGTGAAGACCAGGACAAAGGAATCACACAGCTACACGAGGACGAACATATAAGGATTCAGGAAGCCATTCGGCGAGGGAACCTTAGACTTCGAAAACTCGAAGAAGATCGGGTACGATTGAGGAAGAAAAGCATGTTGATGGACGTTGAGATCAAAAGACTAGAAAACGAGATCACGCAAGCATATCTCATCGATAAACCAAGGATGACAAGGCAAGATATGGATGGTCATACCACTGCATTAGAAGATTTTCGCCAAGAAGTTATGACTCTGCTACCATGGCTGCCACCGCATCTTGCCAAATGTCGTAACCAGGGGAGTGCACCACATAAGTTAGAATGCGCGGCACCAGCTATCGCAAGAGAAATTGAGGAGTGTCCACGTACGATACTGGAAGGCGAATTAAAGTCTCGCACAGATGGTGCAACCACCTGACCAGCCGTAGGGAGCATAGTCTCAGTGCTCCAGGCAGTTGAAAGAGAGCGCAGGACTATAAAAGAGTATGTGGGGGAGCTGCGTGATAAGGGAGATGCGCACAGAATTGTTGAAAAGTGTGCAACAAGAAATGCATGTTGAGAATGCAACAAGATGATGGAGCTTAGTGGAAAGGAGTCGCCTTCACTAAGTGGGCCCGCAGGAAAATTATGGCGCAAAGTCTATTTTTGGATCACAGCAGGAGTGACCACAGCAGGAATGATCAGAGTCTATTTTTAGACTGCTAGTCAAAAATATAAAAGTCAAATATTATTGTCTCATAATAATATTTAGACTATAAACTTTATCTTATTCTCTTGGAGCACTTCAGTTTGAGCTACAAATGTGGCACATGCAGCTGTCAGAAGGAAATATGCTTTCTTTATGAGTCAGTTGAGCTATTGCATGCAGGACATCAGTTAGAACTCATGTGGTTGAGTTCTGTGGAGTTGGATGAGCAGTTAATGGAGTTGTGTTCAGTTTGACTTAGTTGAACTAGTTGTATTTAGTCTAACTGATCAATAGACTAAGTGATGAGTTGTGTGAATTAGTTATTAATTAATTCACTAATTATTAACTCATAATGCAACTAAAGAATACATTAGTTAACTCAGTGCATGTACAGTTCAGTGGAGATAGGTGTTAGAGGTTGAGATTGCTATCAGTTGTGCATGAGATTGTGCACATGCATGGGATTGAGTTATGCCAATGATCTCTGCGTAGAGTGGGCCAATACCAAGTGAAATATAGCTTGTACTCACGTGATTTACAGTGTGGGTGATTTTCACAAGGTAAATAGGAGTTTGGATCAGCCATTCTCATTCATTCTCAGCAGGTATTGTGCAGTGGAGGTAGGCAAGCAGCGGAGGAGATTTGGAGATCAGATCTGAGCTATATTGTGTGTAACAGGTGGAGATAGTACTGAGATACTTGTGAGGAGTATTGTACTATGTTTGTTACATGTTCTCAATCAATATAATATACAGATAGTTGGGGTTTTTAGCGAGATTCTTTCCCCAGAAAAATACTGTGTTGATATGTGTGATTGATGCTTCTATGTGCGCATGTTATTGTTTCTGCTTCTGCAAATTGATGATCAACGTAGAGGAGGTTATGTATTATACATGTATTCCGCAATAGTGTATAATTGGGATAATCTCTGTTGAATGTGTGTTTATTATTCAAAATTTCTACATGGTATCAGAGCCAGCTGATTTGTAGAAGTTCTACATGATGTCAGTGTTGTATTGATCATCAGATCTATTATTCAGAAAGTGTTTACATTTTATTTCTTCAGGCAGAGTCTGTGATCAGGCCAGGTAGCCTCTGGATTCATCCTTCTTTTGGAAGGTGAGATATCCAGTGAATGCCCATACAGTCGATCTCTGTACAAGAAATACTTTGTTCTCACGAATTTTAGATCAGAAGCGGTTGAGTTTTGGGCTGGTGGAATGGCGCTCAAGGATAAACTCAGAAACATCAAAGCTGAGAATGGAGATAGTATGCTCCAGTATCTCACGAAGTTCACCCAATGCCAGGATGAGCTGGGAAGTGTGGGGGTAACTGTTGAGGATGAGGATATGGTGAGTCTAGCACTCCTTGGCCTTCCTAAGAGTTGGCATAGCTACCAGGACTCGGTGAATGGAAGGGAGAAATTGCTAGGATGGGAGAGACTTTGGTCGGATCTTGTGCAAGAGGACATTAGACGGTGCACTAGAGACAGTTCTTCATCTATGTATGATGAGGAGAACTGTGCCTTAGCGAGTAAGGCGAAGAAGGGGAAGGGGAAGGTTTCTCTTTCCGAATCCAGTTCTTCCAATGATGGGAAGAAGGTTGACAAGTCGAAGGTGAGATGCTTTCGTTGTCATGAGTTGGGCCATTATGCTACTAATTGCCCAAAGAAGAAGTCCAAGAAGGGATCCGGGGAAGGATCTAAAGGTGAGGCAGCCTCACTTGCTTCATAGTTTGAGTTGGATTTCACACTCTTCGCATGCATGGTTTCATCCATAATGGGAAGTGGTTGTTTTCTTGACAGTGAAGCTTCTTTCCACATGACCGGTGACAAAAGTTTGTTCAGTAGTTTGGAGGAGAAAGATCTCCAGATACTCATAGGGATGGGTAATGATAAGAAGTATAGTGTCTCAGGTGTAGGCACGGTTATTTTTCAGAGGGAGCATGGAGCTCGCCTTACCTTGACAGATGTCAAGTATGTACCAGGACTGAAGAGAAACTTGGTGTCGATCGCGATGCTGGAAGACAGAGGCTATGATGTAGTCTTCGGTAAGGGAAAGTTTTTCCTTAGACACATCATCACTAGACAGGTGAAGCAGATTGGTTCACGGGTCAAGAACATGTATGCTCTTGAGGTTCAAGATGCATGAAAAGCCTTGAGCAGCGAGGCAACTGATGGAGACTTGGTGGTTGAGAGGGAGTGTATATTACCACTTAACATGCAGAGCCAGAAGAAGTCTCAGACGATTGTGGAGGAGCCACGATTGGTGCAGTAGCTTCAGGAGGTTGTGGAGCAGCCACGATTGGTGCAGCAGCTTCAGGAGGTTGTGGAGCAGCCACAACAAGGGAAGCTGAGAGGAGATCGAGTAGAGACATATACTCATGCAGAGACCTCCAGTAGGGGTAAACTTCGAGCCAGGTGGGCAGAGGAATCGCATGCAGACATGCCTCCAGGTAGGAGGTGGGGTGATGTGGATTGATCGTCCCAAGGAGGAGGGGCAGGATCCTTGAGGTACCCAACCTCTTGGATGAGACCTTGCTACGGGATCCCTAATGTGGAGTAGCAGGAACTGATTGATTGGGTAGAGACAGATGCGGATGGAGTGGCAGAGAGAGCGACAGTGCAGGGAATCCTAGGACAGCTCATAGCATGCAGGCTACAGCAATGCGAGAGGCACAAGTGTTTTGCACAGTGCTAGGTGGCACAGAGAGGTGTGCAATGGTGCGAGATGCATGGAAATGTTGCAGTAGCGCAGATGTCAGAGAGGGAGCACTTGTCAGTAGCAGGTAGAGAGTCAGCATCAGAGTATGTTCCTAGCCCAACAGAGTGGTCAGTTGGGAGTGTTTTTGTTCCAAGTGTTGTTGGAGCAAAGTGGACCGGGCAGATGTGTTGCATGCAGAACATTCCAGAGTTACAGGATCGGGTTTGAGAGGAAGCCTTTCTTGTTGAGAGGGAGTGTTGAAAAGTGTGCAACAAGAAATGCTTGTTGAGAATGCGACAAGATGATGGAGCTTAGTGGAAAGGAGTCGCCTTCACTAAGTGGGCCTGCAGGAAAATTATGGTGCAAAGTCTATTTTTGGATCACAGTAGGAGTGATCAGAGTCTATTTTTAGACTGCTAGTCAAAAATATAAAAGTCAAATATTATTGTCTCATAATAATATTTAGACTATAAACTTTATCTTATTCTCTTGGAGCACTTCAGTTTGAGCTATAGATGTGGCACATGCAGCTGTCAGAAGGAAATATGCTTCCTTTATGAGTTAGTTGAGCTATTGCATGCAGGACATCAGTTAGAACTCATGTGGTTGAGTTCTGTGGAGTTGGATGAGCAGTTAATGGAGTTGTGTTCAGTTTGACTTAGTTGAACTAGTCGTATTTAGTCTAACTGATCAATAGACTAAGTGATGAGTTGTGTGAATTAGTTATTAATTAATTCGCTAATTATTAACTCATAATGCAACTGAAGAATACATCAGTTAACTCAGTGCATGTACAGTTCAGTGGAGATAGGGGTTAGAGGTTGAGATTGCTATCAGTTGTGCATGAGATTGTGCACATGCATGGGATTGAGTTATGCCAATGATCTCTACGTAGTGTGGGCCAATACCAAGTGAAATATAGCTTGTGCTCACGTGATTTACAGTGTGGGTGATTTTCACAAGGTAAATAGGAGTTTGTATCAACCATTCTCATTCATTCTCAGCAGGTATTGTGCAGTGGAGGTAGGCAAGCAGCGGAGGAGATTTGGAGATCAGATCTGAGCTATATTGTGTGTAACAGGTGGAGATAGTACTGAGATACTTGTGAGGAGTATTGTACTATGTTTGTTACATGTTCTCAATCAATATAATATACAGATAGTTGGGGTTTTTAGCGAGATGCTTTCCCCAGGAAAATACTGTGTTGATATGTGTGATTGATGCTTCTATGTGCGCATGTTATTGTTTCTGCTTCTGCAAATTGATGATCAACGTATAGGAGGTTATGTATTATGCATTTATTCCGCAATAGTGTATAATCAGGATAATCTCTCTTGAATATGTGTTTATTATTCAAAATTTATACAAGAATCAGCATGTCACAAGGATAGCGACCGTGCATGGGGGGCTGCGCTGTCGCACGGGTAGACTGGGAAGTGACCGTTGGTGTCACTGTTCATGACGGGATGTTTGATTTAAGGCAAAAAGGAGTGAGAGGTGGGCATTTAAGACACAAATTATGGACAAGATTTGGGACGATCTGCTGCCAAGAAAGCATTAATGACTCAGAAGTGGGGGGAATGGTCGAATTCAAATTCAAAAGGCACTAAAAAACTCCAAGGGCTAGCCACAAGACAACACTTGTTCATCTGAGATTTGAGCTATTATGTAGCACACAAAGTGTTAAGCGCCAAGCAGTATTTGAGCCCCCAAGTTCGTGAACAACCACAAAAAGTTTGAACAGGATGACAGCAACAAGGAGAGGTGTGGGTTTTGTAGAGAGTACTGTCGAAGAAGTCGCGCAAAACCCTACGATGCAGGATGTCCCCAGAGATGCTAGGGATGCACCGAAAATTCCGAAATCACCTCGGATGCCAAGGCCCAAGAAGGATAAATAGGCAGTGGGACCAGTCTGAATGTCCCTGCGAAATCCACGGTTTGGTAAACTTTCCATGGAAGAAAAGGGCAAGGCTGTCACCATCAAGACGGATGATGAGGAGGAGGACCTACAGGCTCTCATAGATGAGATAGAGGCAGATGAAGAAATGGAAGAAGACATCCAGCTGGTGCGTGCTACAACAAAATTGCCTGAGTATGTCCCTCCGCAGAAAGGGAAAGCTAAGGTACCCAAGGATTTGGATGCCGCTAAGAGCGCACTCCAAACCCTGCTCCTCCCCGATGGAATAGTGTTTGAGGGCTCGCCCTTGGGCCACGTGCCCACAATGAAGTTTGAAGATTGGGACCTCGTGGACAGCGAGAAGTTCCCACATTTAGAGACTAACAACCTCATGAAGCAGAGCACAGAGGGGTCAGTTACAACACTAGAGCCACGGAAATGGCTGCGCGGAGTAGAGAAGGTTGGACTACTTCATCTACTATGGATTCCACACTTTCACCGCGCACCTATCACAATTTTCATCATCAGGCAACTGCTTTTCCTGGTGCACGATGGGTACTTATGGCTGGAGGAGCCTATTCCCATCACAACGGATCTTATCCATAGGATTTCTCGGCTCCCCTGTAAGGGAAAGGACCCCACGGAGATAGCTGGAAAAAGTGGAGATTTGGCGCTCGCAGAGGCCATGAAGAAGAAGTACAAACTAGAAAAGAAGAAGAGGGGTTACGCAATCAGTAGCATTAAAGATAAAGGGGTGCGCATAGCCACCCAACTCCTGGTTGGGAAGGTGATGAGAAAATGCCGCGGAGATGAGGTACCAGTGCCGGTAGTTGCGCTGGTAGAACAATGCACAGAGGGGGTCCAATTCAACTGGGTCGAGTTCCTCTACGAAGAGTTCCTCACTAACTGCAAGGAAGCTCAAGAGAAGGGCAAGACCTTCCACTACGCGTGGTTGCTCTTGTCGATTTTGCTGGTAACAGGGGAACTGCCTGAGGACAGTCAGTTCCCTAATATTGAACAAGACTTACCAAAGGCCACAAAGTATGCGTCGCTCTGGGCTATGAAGGATGCCACACGGATCCGCGAAACAAAGATCTTCTGGGTGCTCATGGAGGTGAGCATCCGGATGTGGATCAGCAAGAGGCCGCGCCTATCCCCCACCGTGTACAATAGTTTGCGGACCTTTGCAGACTTCAAGGCGGATATGCATAATGTGTATATCAAGGCACGTAAAGATCTGGTGCAGAATTGGACCAAGCTCCCCTTCATCACTATTGATGATGCGATCTTCTCTATGCTGGAATCATGGCTTCCCGAGTGGCGCACCCTGGATCTGGCGGAGAGGGATAGAATAGTAGCACAAGCAAAAGGATGCAACCAAGTTGCATGTCACAAAGTTGGCCCAACAGAGGTGCAACAAACAAGCGGCCACGGAGGTAAGGCCGCCAGCGAAGCAACGAAGGCGGCCGTAGAATAGGCAAAGGCCGCCGAAAGAGCAGTAGCAACACAGGAAACAGGGGCCACCGCGACGTAGGAGGAAGGGGGCCAGAACGTTTCTACAGGACAGGGAACAAATATAGTAGAAGGCGTGGACCCAAGCACAACATCCACCCAACTGAAACGGCCACGCGTCACGGAGCGATCATGTCCAAGAAAGAAGTCTAAGGCATCCAAACTAGACATCGAACCAATTACATTGACAGAGGATGATCTCTACGACATCGGTGACACAGTTCGTGAGGTCACCAAGGAAGTGCTCCAGGAAGCCATGACGGAGAAACAGATTGTGTTGGGGGCCCTAAAGGCATAGTTGTAGGAACTTCAGGTGCAGCCCCCATAGGAAGGAGCAGTAGCTGCCTATGGCGCCGCAAGTACATCAGCAGCGGAGCAACTGCTGCGCGCAAAGATGGCCAACACAATAGTGCTACCGGAAAGAGCACTAACAGTGGAGAGCGAGGAGGACAAAGCCGCAGTGGGCAGGATCAAGGGACTTGGCCTCAATTTGGCTACCCTTCCACGGGACACATTGTACCAGTTGCAGGACGGCATAACAGTAGAGCTACACGCCCGGGAAGGCCGCACGATCCAGGTATTGAGTGAGCAGAAGATCAACATCGAACAACTTAGTCTATAGCGTGACGAGCTAGTGTCACAAAATCGGCAGATCGCGCAAACAGTGGATGAAGCATGCTGGTGTGTTCCAGAATTATCCATCGCTGCAAACCTACCAATTAAGATGCAGATCGACTGCCTAGCAAGTGGAGTCCAAAGCACGCGTGAGGAAGCGACGCGTGTACAACTGGAGCTGAACCTCCAGATTGCTGAGCTACGGCTGAAGGTGCAACCTTCCACTCCTCCGGAAGTTAAAGAACAGTGCGTTAATGTGATTCAGATAGGATTGGATGAAATTGGAAGGGTGGTGCAGGACTACACTGGTATGTTGGACCAAGCATTCAGTGTCCTCACATCCTTGCAGGAGGACCCCAACATACAGCGCTTGCAAAGAGAGGCATGCGAAATGCAGCAACAATATGACAATTTCAGGGGAATGACGCAGACAGTCGTCCTCACCCAACAGCTGGCAAAGATGCAGCAAGGGCACTGAAGGAGCAGGTGGATGCTTCAAGACAGAAAGAGGATCTTCTCAAAGCGCGCGTCTAGCCTTGGATTGATGAAGCCTTCACCATTACAGCTGAGATTGAGGGCAAGCTCACGCAGATGCAGGGACTACATGCGCTAATCCAGATAGCAAAGCCTCACAGAGAAGCAACGGAAGAGCGCATGCAGCAGGTCCAGAAAATAGCAAAACAGTGCGTCGCGAACCTCCAAGCAGTACAAGACTAGTTGGAGGGGCTCCTTGCCAAGATTACCACACCAGCAGAGTGACTCGGGACGAGTCACATTGATTGTGTTGGGGGCTTGTTGGGCATGGAATCCCCCCCAAAGCATGTTTTGGGGCTCAAAGCCCAAGTTTTGGTCAAAGGTTGTTGTAAGACTCCACAAATTACGGGCGTGGAGCGCGAAGTATAGATGAGTCATAGGGTTGTCCACCCTAAAATATTGTAATGTAATGTGAAGTTATGTCGGCCTACCCATGGTCCGCGGACCATGGGATTGTATAAATAGAGCGAGGCTCTAAGTGTAAAATGAGGAATGTTTTTGGAGAAGAATAGGAATGGTTCAAGCTTAGAAGAAGAGTCTAAGTGTACTGGGTCATAGTGGTAGGAAGAGGCTCTGCAGCTAAGTGCGCAGAGGCCTAGTAGAGTCCGCAGCTGAGTGTGTGGACCCCTACCACTGAGTGCGCAGGGCGGTGTCGAGTCTATAATCGGGATTGAAGATTAATAAAGAGAATTTGATTCTTATTTCTTTGTATTTTTTGTGCATTATCTTCTTGATGTTTATATTAGTTTATGTATCACACACACTTACCATTAATCCTACACACACAAGTTAAGTAATCGGTTAATTAGCAAGGAACTTGGGTATTATATGGATCGCGCCCCGAGTAGGGCTGTGCGGAATAGTAGCATGGGTTGCGAAGGGAGAGCAAGGGCGCGTAGAAATGGGGCAGACCGCGAACCTCCAGAAGCCCATCAGACATCCCCGGGGTGCGGAAACCTGGTTCTAGCACCCTCCCATACTTCGGGTGAGACCTTAGTCCGCGCTCTACCGACTGTTGCCGAAAGGGCCAGTAGTACCGGGATTTGCTTCGCTAAATCATCTCTGAACCTGAGTCAAGCCCATACAAGCCAACAACACCAAATAATATCTAGGGTATGTACAATTTGCCTAATCCCAGCTTAACTTTTAACAGAACATTTGTTGTTGTTTTCATGCAAAAATAATGTACAGACCTTGATAGAACCCTTCCTACTTTAATAAAATATTGGAGGCCCGCTCGTGAAAAGAATAAGGAAGAACTAAATTGTGAATGTTTTGTTGTTTCCCTTATTTCTCCTTTTTGTTATTTGGTCACTATGTTATGCCATTTGTTATGTTGGAGAAATGTCAATCTTTTCTCTCTTGATTGGCTTCCCATTATTTAAAGAGTTGCAGAGGGTTTTAGTTTTAATTTAGTCGAAATACTATTAAATAACATAGCCCAGCATGTCAAGATGTTTCAAGAAGATAAAGCATACACTCCCAATCTTCCATTCTATATGTATGCTTTTATCATGGATGCCATTTGTCAATCTATAACATTTCCAACTATGGGTTGGAAATGGGCACTTGTTGAGCCCACCCCAATGCATATATGAGAACTATTTTCAACAATTTTATGTCATATATCACAATGTGATGATTCCTGTACATAATTCTTTATTTGACAAGAAACCTCCTAAGGTTTCTCAAGCAGTTATGATTCTCTCCAAAAAGTGGGTGATTGGCAATGTGAAGAAACCTTCACCTACATCAAGGTTGCGGGTTGTCTTGCTTCCCTCCATGTTCTTCGTATGTGCGTTCTAGATAGACTAATATGCATCGAAGTAGCCTATAAAATAGTTGGTACAAGAATTTCACGTGAATCCAAAAGGGCATCCTAAAGGGTTTGGCCTGAATTTCCTATTCGAGTGGATCTTTATTCTATTACAAATTACCCTTTTGGGGAAAAGAGCTTATTCCTTTTGAAGCTCTCAAATTGGCCACAATCTCTTTCAAACCACATGACCATAAGAAAGAGGAAGAAAAGGTCGATGCATCATTTGGTCTTGAAAAGTATTTTCATGAAAAGTCTACATTTGATGAGGGCCACATCACCTCATATTTTACAGGCACCTGGTAGTGAAAAGGTTGCAGTACAAGCTTCTGGTTCATTCGTATCAAGTGCGCATAGGAAGTGTACCACACCAAAGGTTATTAAAAAAAAATCTTCTCATCCAGAGATACCTATGAAGAAACTCAATCAAAATTAATGGTTACTTAGAAGGTCACTAGTCAATCTAGAGCTTCTCAGAAGAAATCCCTGACAAAGAAGCCTAGAGATATAGTAGTTGATCCTGTAAAAGAAATGGTTCCTAAGAAAAAATTTCTTTTAAAGGAAAATGGTCTTTAACTCATTAATGAACCTAGACTAGATGATGAATTACAATTATATACTCAGTTAATCTCAACATCTCTGACTTAGTCTCAAACTCAACTTACGCGTAATCTAGTTCCCAGTTCTTCGTCTGGACAAATTACTAAACTACAACTGATGGAAATGGGTTTCCCAGTGGTGACAAACACTACTCTATCTAATTCAGATATTATTGTCTCAACTCTTATCAATATCTTTCTTGAACCAGGGCAAGTATCTTAGATGAATAATGAACTTCAATTTCAACTTCAGAAAATTCCTCTAATAGAAGTGTTTTACAGCTCTAAGCAACAAGTTGTTCTAAAGAAGAGCAAGAAGAAGAGAAATATTTCAGAGATAGAAAGTTTGCCTATAGCTTCAACCACAACAACAGTATTTGAAACCATTTTCCAAACTTCTTCTTCCACTCCAAATGAATATTTTGAAGAGTTAGCACAATATGTTGTGGTTTAGGATAATGCAAGGATTGATAAG
This sequence comes from Pinus tabuliformis, assembly GCA_031772625.1. Lineage (NCBI taxonomy): Eukaryota > Viridiplantae > Streptophyta > Pinopsida > Pinales > Pinaceae > Pinus > Pinus tabuliformis. Next base: position 1,951,736,761 of record CM062816.1, read on the forward strand.
GCAACTAAGGTCAAGGAATTAATCAAATAGAAAGATGAAAAGATATTCCTTTTCAAGGAGGAGTGTTCAAAGTTAAGATCACAATTAAGTGATCAGGTTGTTGAAGTGAAAGATCAATCAAAAGCGGAAATCAAGCATAAAGATTCTCAAGTTAATGACTTGTTACAGAAAATTCACGTCACACAAGAAACTATCATTAACTTGGTCAAGTTCAAACATGAAGCACTCGGCAATAACCAAAATCTTCAACATGTTCAATTGTAGTTCTATGAGCATTTGGGGAAATTGCAGTTTATGGAGAAACAAATCAATGATTTAATCAATGATTTCTATGAAAAGGAAAATTCATTTAAGAATACTAGGAAGAAACTCAAAGATTTGTTGCAATGGAAATGAGACCCAAACAAGAAATCCTTTGGCCTACCCTTTATTAATAAGATTCAAAAATATGTTGTAATGCATCCATGGAGAACTCAGTTGCATTATCTAAAACCTATGGTACAAGATGCAGAAAGACTTCGAGACTCACTCATTCATTCAACTATATAGTCAATGAAAGATACTAATATGAAAATTGTATACACCAATGAGTATCTCCCTGAGGCTGACAAATTGAGGCTCAAATTTATTGTTGAAAATGCAAAAATAAAATCCTTATTTAATTTTGTCCTTGAATTTAATTAGGAATTAAATTGTAATTCCACATCTCATGACAACTTGTAATAGTTAACTAAGTTTATTTGACTAAGTTGGTTGAGTTAATTCGAGTTGAGGGTCTAACTAGAGTCATGTAGAGTGTCTCCTACATTTTAGGAGTCCTAGTTGAGTTTATTTTGAGTTGTAATTATTTAATTCATTTTGACTGAGTTAAATTAAGTCAAGCTAGTTCCAACTGATGGAGGAATTAGTGGGAGATCCAGTAGTGGGGTGTACCTAACACTGATCAACCAGTAAACTTAAGATTCTGTCATCATTAACACATGCAAGTCAGATCAGAGAAAGACCCAGTTGAGCTTCGAGTTTAGGGACAGTGTACTATTAGTTATATAATCATTTGAATTGTACAGGTAGTGCATGCAATCAGAAGAAGGCCTATGAGGATTGCGCAATTCATATTTGTGGAATTTCCCAATTAAATATGGGCTAATTCCCAAGGAAATTGCGCAAGGAAATAGAGGTTTGGAAAGCAGCAGAATTGGCTAAGTATTGGCTTGCTTTCCCCAGAAAATTATTGTGTTATGTGTGATTGAATTATTTCTCTTTTATGCATCGTGATTTCATTGATCATTTATTATTTCTGCTGATGAGTAGAGTATATTCAAGTCAATTGTTTTAGTATATTACAATTTGTAGTTTGAATCTACAAGGAATTTCTACATGGTATCGGAGTTGAAATCACTATAGAAGAGGAGAATACAAGTTAGTCTTTTGCAGGTGTTGGTTTAGGTTGGGATGACCCAGGTTTGATTCTTTACTGCACACCAACAAAACCCTCAATCATTGGCCCTCTCGGCAACGATCTACAAGCAGATCGCAGTCTCACCTGAAGTGATTATGGGAGGTTATAGAACCAGGTTTCTACAACCTTAAGGGATACTTCGATGCGGTAATGTGGTATTTTCTAATGCTTTAACACTTATAAACTACTTTGCATTCATGAACTACTTCGCACTTATATATTACTTCGTAGAATTACATTCATCACTCAAAGATATCAAAAACATCCATGAACTTCACAGTACTAAAATAAAGTGTAGATAATAAGAAAATTAACACATGAAGACACAAATTTTACCATGGTTTGTCCCAATGTGGGACTACATCCATAAGAACAGTTGCTTATAATAGAGAATTTGGTACAACAAATAGTTCTTCACCTGTGCACATATTTACAGGTTGTCTGCACACTAAGTTGCAGACAGTCTACACACTAAGCTGTAGATCCAGGCCTCCGCGCACTCAATTGCAAAGCCTTTCCCCTTTCTCCAAAGTAAAGATCATAAAAATACAACCATAAACATAGATCTAGATCCAGTTGATGCCTTCCTTCTTTATTATTCATCCCTATATATATTATTACATTGAGGGATTATATCACTACATTACCATGGACCCAATACCATGGTTTCCAAAATACAAGGGACTATAGTCCAAAAACATTCAACTTTTACAATATTATATGCTTTCACAAAAAGGGAAGGGCTTCGCCGCAAAGCCCCTATACTGCGTAATGAGTTTGCTCTGCGGTCCTCATTGTGCTCCACTGCTCTGTTGCTTGGTCCACTTCGCACTCCACGACATCCTTTCTACTGCGCTCTCTACCCACAAAATTCAGATTTCTTTCCCAAAATTTGGCCAAGTTCGGTTGCGCCCAACAGGCCCCCAACACTCACTTATGACTTGTCCTGAGTCACTTAGTTGCTCTGCCTTTGATCTTGTCTACAATTTTATTGTCTGTCTTGTTGAATTGTTGCAAAATCTCTGCCAGCTGCTTTTTCATGTTGCGCACTTCTTCTAATAATGCTTCTGTGACATGTTTTGCAGCCTCATTTTCCAATTATGTCTCCCTTTGTTGAAGCTATTGAAGCTTCTCATCCACTGTCTGTGATAGCTGAAGGGCCTCATCTTGCCAAGGCTGAGTCCTTTCTATCAAACTTTGCTCCTCCTTCTTCAACTCTTTGACTTTCATTTGTAGCTCCTTTGACTCATTAATTTTTGCAAGCCTCTACAATATTGGTAAAGTCTTTGTAGTTGCCTGACTCTCCTCCAATTGGTGTTGCTTTTATTGCATTTCCTCCAGCAATTTCTGAACATTTGTATCTTTGTACAGCAAAATCCAAATTTGCATGCTCTCATCCAGCAATTTTCCACAGTCTGCCAATGTTGTGGAGATACTGGCCATCCCAGTCTTTAAGTCAATCTCCCTCTAGTCTCTCACCTCCTGCAACGTAGTTGGCTACAACTTCATTTGCAATACTGATCTACATCATATACTTGAATTTCACTGCGGATATTTTATCCTTCTCCTCCTTGATTGCAAGGACAAGCTTCACAACCCTGTCTCATGCTGGCTCTTCTTTGCGGACATCAAGGTCCGGAATTCCCTTACATGTTGTTTACATTGCGTCCTTGAGCTTCTGATACTCTTTTTCTTGTATTGTCTGCTCAAGCTTCTTCCATAGCGCAGCCCGCTCCTTTTCCACTTGTATATTGAGCTGCAACACTTTTTGTTCCCTTAGCTTTAGTTCTTTTATAATATCCTCGTGCATCTTGTGTAGTCTTGGCAGTGACATTGCTGTGATCTTCATGTTTATATGCGTCCATTCCTTGGTCTACTGCTGGATTTCTGTTGCTTCAAATTGTAGAGTCCTTACAGGTATCTGTGTCAGCGTCGCTTGAAGGGTAGTCTCTATCGATAACGAAACCATTTGTTGTTTTAGGTTGGGCTGGCCCAGGTTCGATTCTTTACTACACACCAAGAAAACCCTCAATCACTAGCCCTCTCAACAACGATCTAGAAGAAGATCACAGTCTCACCTGTAGTGATTATGGGAGGTTGCAGAACTAGGTTTTTGCAACCTTGAGGGATACTGTGATGTGGTAATGTGGTATTTTCTTATGCTTTAACACTTATAAACTACTATGCATTCATGAACTACTTCACATTTATATATTACTTTGCAGAATTACATTCATAACTTAAACATATCATAAACATCCATGAACTTCATAGTACTGAAATAAAGTGCAGATAATAAGAAAATTAACATATGAAGATACAGATTTTACCATGGTTCATCCCAATGTGGGACTACGTCCACAAGGATTATTGCTTATAATAGAGAATTTGGTACAACAAATAGTTCTTCACCTATGCACACCCCTGCAAGTTGTTTGCAGACTAAGCTGCAGATCGTCTATGCGCTAAGCTACAGACCGAGGCCTCCGTGCACTCAGCTACAGAGCCTTGCCCCTTTCTCTGAAGTATAGATCACAAAAATACAACCATAAACATAGATCTGGATCCAATTGATGCCTTCCTTCTTTATTATTCATCCCTATATATACTATTACATTGAGGGATTACATCGCTACATTACCATGGACCCAATACAATGGTTTCCAAAATACAAGGGACTATGGTCCAAAACCATTCAACTTTTACAATATTATATGCTTTTACAAAAAGGGAGGGGCTTCGCCACAAAGCCCCTATACTGCGTGGTGAGTTTGTTGTGTGGTCCTCATTGTGCTCTGTTGCGCGGTCCACTTCACACTCCATGGCATCCTTTCTACTACACACTCTACCCACAAAATTTGGATTCCTTGCCCAAAATCTGGCCAAGTTGGGTTGTGCCCAAAAGCAGGAGAAATCGAATTTACAGTATCATACTTCATATCTAGCAGGATGTCGTTCTACGGATCGAGACTCGAATATGCCCTTGAGGGTAGTTCGAACTATATTTCTTGGAAGGATGGGATGGAGGCAGTGTTGGAAGACAACAAGCTTAAGGAATTCATAGACAAAGATATTCCTAAGCCAGTTGATGCTCTGGATCTCGCAGAGTGGAGAAAGTGTGTGGAAAAGGCAAGAAGGATTATACTTGAAGGAGTTCGAGATCATATTGTCTCGAACCTCCATAGTAAGGAAACTACATTTTCAATGTGGAAGGCCTTGACATACCTATTTAAAAATAACAATGACCACAGGAAGTTGGCATTGAAGGACAAGCTCAGAAATATCAAGATGGAAAAGGGCGACACAATACCGAATGACTTAACCAAGTTCACTCAATCTCAGGATGAGCTTGGAAGTGTCGACGTTATAGTTGTTGAAGACGATATGGTGAGTCTAACACTTCTAGGCCTTCCCAAGAGCTGGCACAACTACCAGGACTTATTTAATGGGAGGGAGAAGCTACCAGAGTGGGAGTGATTGTGGTTTGACTTGGTACAAGAAGAGATTCGATGGAACACCAGGGATGGATCCTCATCCAAGAATGATGATAAGGAGAAATGTGCCTTAGCTATAAAGGTGAAGAAAGGGAAAGGCAAGTCATCCTGTTATGCTCCTATACTAATAGGTGTCATATTTCATGATTGACTTGATTAGCTCTGCAATATGTTCATACCTTTTCTTGTTGTAAAGGTTTTCCCTATTGTAAAAAAATCAAAAATTTAAAAAATGTAAAGAGGGTATACCCTAAAAGAAAAATCAAAGGGTAAAAAAAATAAAAATGGTCAAAAGAAAAAAGGAAAAGAAATGAACCCCAAAGAAAAAAGACCAGGAAAGTGTGCAAGTCCAAATTCCACTACTATTTCATTTTCTGTAAATAAAGCATCATGTACAGCTTGTTGAACTTTTTACCACAATTGATGAATGGCCAAATAGCTTAATCTTCGCCAGTTCAAGTTTGAATTTCCTGTTTTAGAGATAGAGAATAAAAATCTGTTCAAACTGTTTAATCTTGGCAGATAAGTAGATAGGTAGAGAAGCAAAGGAGCTCAACTGTTTAATCTGAGCCCTTGGATGTAATAGGTGCAGACTTAGGTAGGCTTATCATGTAAAGAAAATAAACGCTGAAAAGGGTTTTCTAGTCTAAATGCACTCATAGAAAAAAGAAGAAAAAATGTTAGGCAAAGTAAGCTGGGTGGGTACATTGGTGTCGCAGAAGCATACTTGTGGTTGATTTTGTCTCTCAGAATGTTCATCTTACTGTTATCACAAGTACCATGGCAGATGTTTGGATGTAGATCAAGCGAAGCATGACTAACTCCCCTTCTTACTTTCCCTAATCATTTACTAAATTCCCCCAGAGATATTAGGATCTGCTTGATATCCTCTAAACCACTTATCTCATTTCATAAGCATTGCCTAAAGTAAAACCCTGTTTTTACTTAGGAGAAGTTGCCTTATTTCTTCTATAAACCCCTGTTTTTCCCTTTTTGCCTAAGTTTTGTAACATTATAACTTAGCGCTTTTCTATTCTTCGAAACCATATTAACGATTAACTCTATTATATAAATCCCTTGTAATTCTTCCCAATCCCCGTATTATGTATATATATATAAAATTCCCAAACGTTAAATATCCCGCCCCAGTTTTATTATAAACCATATGTTACTATACAAATGGGAATTATTGGTTTATTTGAAACCTTTAATAGCCTTACCATGCAAATAAAGGAATAATTAACCTTCCGGGTTAATTATATCCAAAACTCAACAACCAATACAATCGTTCCCAAAACCATTAAAACCGTGGTTAATTACATCGGTCCCACCGCTTAAAGTACACGCCATCTTAGGAGAGCGCCCATCGTCCGATCTCGGCCCTCACATCCGACGGCTGTGGATCATTTCGCAACCCGCCTATCCGTTGCGCGTTAAGTCCCGGGAAACTGGTGGTTTCACCCCCGTACCTGGGACACGCGTCACTCCGTCGCCTGTTCGTTGCCCCTCCGCCCAAAACCGCCCTAGCCCAAAAGCAGTGCGAGCAAAACAGCTTACCGCCCTCCCGCTGACCCTTCACTGACGTCATCCTGCCACATCATCCCTCGCTAATGTCACCTGCCATGTCACCATCCATACTGCCATGTCATCTATCCCGTACCCCCCTGACGTCATGCTGACGTCATCCGCTCAATAAATGCCAAAAAATACCCACCAAATCAATTTTCGTTAAATAAATGATAAAATGTCATTTTCACCTTGATTCTTTGCAAACTGTGCTCCATGCAAAATATGTCCAGTCGACTGTCCGAGCAGTTAGCCCGTCACCTGGCCAAGAAACTCCAGCGTCGTGCTCTGCAGTCCGCCATTCGACCTGCAAATACACAGTTTACCTCCGTAATCCAGGTATTTATCCGTTTTTGCCCTGCAAACCTGCAATTTCGCTTTTCCACTGAAAATTCTACTTGAGAAAGCCAAATTCGAGTTGAAAACAGTCTATTTAGTCCATAAAAAGACTCCTAAACCTGTTGTTTAGTCCAATTTTCCACAAAAAGCCCAAATTCTAGTTTGAATACATAAGAACCAAACATGGAAGCCCCCATAGCCCTGAATGTCACGCCTATGAATGCACCTCACAAAGACTTAAATTATCTACCCTTAGCAACTCTGATATTTTTGGACTGTGGGAATCAAACTTTCCCATGTACTTCCTTCCCTCAGTCCATGTTTTCCCAGACATCATTCACCAATGTTGTGCCAACTATGACCCTGTCCATAGAGCAGTTATGTCTCCTTCCCAAACTGTCCTTTTTTCCATAACTATTGAATCCATCAATGAGATGATACATTTCCATTCCACTGAGCCCCTTGCTCGTCTTTCCATGGGATTTTTGCTTGAAAAAGCTTCTCAATTTCCCAACTCAGAGATAACTCGTATTGCTCAGATGTTCATGAAACCAAACTTCCAACCCCAAGGCCCACCTCCCTATTTGCATACCTGGTTCACTGAGACTGGAAAACTCATTCTTGACATGATATCCTTGATCTTGGGATTTAGGTCCAGTGAATATGTGGATGATATCACCCTGGTTCTATTATCGATCTTTACTCTAGGACAGCCCCCTGCTGTCAAGTATGACTATGCCACTTTTATTGCCAACAAAATCCATGATCAATTTCTAAATTTGGATAGAGAAAGAGTCTTCAAATACACATCTTTTATATACCATATGTTGTTATATTATCAGCCAGACAGCTTTCCATTTCCCATAAGGAAATTAGACTCAAAAGGAAATCGGAGGTCTGTGATCTTTTGGAGCTCAATCTTCCATAACTATGACTCCCCTTATACCTATAGTGAATTCATTGACTTATTTGTACACCCAGCCTCCACTCTGTTGATAGGAGCTCTTCCTCCTAGGATCACTGGTGACATGAAGAAGATTTTGCAGCTTTCCAAACAGTACAGGATAGGTGACTGGTACCTCTACCTGAATCACACATAAATCAGAATGTATGGATGTGAACTTTGCCCTTTCAAGTTGCCTAGATATGTGCCCATGAGGTTATTTGCATTAGAATATTTCAGGCAGATCATCAATGCAAACTTAACCCACTTTTGTAATATAAAGAAGAAGGCTCAGCTAAGAATCAAAAACCAGTTAAGCCCTTATGTCATTAATTCTAGGGATGCATGGAAAGATGCTAAGAAGATATTAGAAGAACACCTTACATTGAAGAAGAGTTTTTTGTGGATGCCATATGACCCATGTAGTTTCATAAGTGACAGAAGGGTAAGAAACAGGCTATTAGTATAAGTACATCATAGGATCCCAGAAATTGAACAGTATACAAATCAGGAAGAATGGGTAGAAGGGACCTTAATAGAAGAAATTAGTGAACAGGAAAAGATGGAAAAAGCTATGAAAGATCTTGAAAAAACCCTTGACCTGGACACTTTTGGACAGGTATCTTTCAAGCTGCCTCAACAATCAGGAGTTGAAACATCCTCTGCTGGAACTTCTCAGCAGCCTGCATAGAAAACCAGCACATCAGTCACAGGGACTTCAAAGGGTAAAGAGATAGAAACTACAGAGCAGCCAATAATGACTTATTAGCCTGAGGTCTCCAAAGAATAGGGTCAAGTACAAATTCCTCCAGCCGAAATTAAAGCAGCAGAAAGTCTAGCATTGCAGAATCCTCTAAATGAGGAAAGAAACAGGAAGAGAGACATAGAAACCACCACACCTATTAGTGGGCCTGCAGAACAACCAGGTGCTAAGAGGCAAAGATTGAATCCTCTTTCAGAAGAGGAAATCATTGAAGAAACTACTGATATTTTAAGGAGAGAAAGGGTAGTCAGCCAGCAGACTTCCCCAGTGGTAGAAACATCAACTGGCTCACACAGGCAGGAGCTAGAAAGACAGCACAGTGTTGAAGTATCATCTACCAAGCCACAAAGCAAACAGCCCTCTGACATTAAACGGACTTTCATAGAAATTAAGGCTAAAAATGATCCTGTGAGGATTCAAATGTACAATCAATACTTGAAGATGGCCCCCTCAAACCAGCAAAGGTTAATGTCTGCCTATGACATTAAAGAAGGTAAAATGTTAATGAGTTATTTTAAGCCAAAGGTACAGCAACCCCAGTCGGCAGCAGATTACATCAGAACAAACTTGGAGGTCCTAGCCAAAGACATTCATCCATTGGACCAGATTGAACTTCACAAGCAGACTGAAGAAATGGTTTATTCTACACTGGCTGACAAACTAATGTTGGCCCATCAGTTATAGAACTCCTTGGACAATACCTCTGCCCAATTACATTTGGAGAAAGCCTCTTCTCTGGCCAAGAACAACAGGATCAAATCTTTAGAAGAAATCATCATTGAACTGGGACATGATCCTAAAGATGCTAAAGGAATAAAGGCACTTATGAAGAAGAAAGAATAAGACATTGCTGCCCTAAGGAAACAGCTCAAACTACCTCCTTCCATGCACCCTCAGACTGCAGAAATTATAGAGCAGAAATCAGAAGAAGACATGACGGACCTGCTCATGAAACTCAATGAAAGACTAACTGATACAGAGCAGGCATTGGAAAAATCACTAAAAGAGAAGCAGGGAAAGTCGACCTCCCAGCCTCACTAAGTAACCCCCATAGTCTCAACAGCAGTCCCTTCAACACTTGGAATAGCATTGGCTCCTAATGTCCCAGCAGCCACAGTAGAAGTAATTACAGGTACAGAAACAACAGCAACAGCACCAGGCAGTAGTACTAATATGAGCACAGAAGAATTGATAAAAGCCATGGAAGAATTGAGACTCCAAGTGTCAGAGCTGAAACAAGTAAAGTAAAAACTGGCAAAAGTAGAAAAGAATTATGACAAATCCAAGATAAATGTTGTAGAGAAAATAAGAGAGGTTAAAGCATTAAAGAATAAAGTGAGAACATTAGAGAAGGATCTCACTATGGATAAGCCTCTGGCAGAAATCAAAGGAATTATTTGGACCAACATCAATCAATCCCTAAATAATGTTTGGCCATCTATCCAAGTTATTTATGAGCAGATTGACTTAGTAAGAGCAGCCCAAGTGGAAATCCAAAGGACAAGAGTTTTGTTGGGACAGATGCCTGAACAAGCCAACCGACTTATACATTTTTTGAACACCAAGACCAGCGAACAACTGGAAGCACTGGAAATCACAGACAGGACAGGCACCATTTTGGAAATCAAGAGAGTTCTAACCAAGAGAACTCTGATGCAAAATTTGGAAAGAAGATGCCAGGATATGCAGGTAGAGATTAATTCTTTCACAGAGAAGTTCACAGTTTTGCAGAATAAAGGTCTGCCAAGTCCTTTAGCAAATAATGACCGGCTTATGAAACACATAGATTATGTACATAAATTGAACAAATATGCTACTGATCAAGTTAGTTCATCAACAAGTGCTTCAGGAGTAAAAGCACTCCCCACAGGCCAAGTTCTCTATGATAACTTAGAGAACTTATTTTATATTGAGCATGAGGTAAAACATCTGTTTCAGCTCCAGCCTAATTTTTTCAGATATACAAAAACTGATGAAACCCTGAGAAAACTTCAGAAGCATAAATATCCAGACCAACCATGGTGGGAAGACATGTTGGGGATTTTTTAAATTTCCCTTGGGTAAAACGTAGATTTCGAGCTATTTTTCCATGATAATATAGACAACGATGAATGAGGGTCAAACGAGTCAAAGTGTATCGAAATAGGATTGAAGAATATCTGACAAAGACGAAGCAGGTAGCACAGAGTATCTGTGGAAAATAGCTGTAAACCGACTCACAGAGCCTGCCTCCAGCACATCCGATAAAGACAGAGCGGCCAGCACGGCATCAATTTATCTTTTCCCTGTATTTGAGACTGTTTGTCTCTATCTTTTGTAAAAAAAGGATTAGTCATCACTAGATATTATCTCCATCAGATATTTTGTAATATATTTTATATAAATCCCCCCCCCCCAAACAAAGTATTTGGGGTTGGTGGGCATTCCTAGATTTTGCTGTAATACTGAACCTTTGGAATAAAAAAGTTGTTGGAACCATATGTTTGTCTGGCCTACTGGATGAGGAATTAATGTGGAAGACTTGTCACAAAATTCTTCAATCAAACTCCGGATCAATAAGTCCCCTATATCTCATGTTTTACAGTTTTCTCGTTTGCTATATCATCTGTGTTTCATAATCTGAATGGTAAAGAAAAGGATTAATTCAGAATTTGCTTAAACTGCACTCTGTTTTCAGTCTTTATTATTCTCTATGTTTTCTTCAGAATTTGTGTAACAGTGAATTCTTAATTTCTCATGTTTCCTGATTCTCGCATATTGACTATTTGCTAAGGAATTCTTAACTGCTCCTTAACAGTAATCATCCATTTTCCCTCTTTCAATATGTTGAAGGATTCTTAACTGCCCTTCATCCATTTGAGTCCATTCCATCTGATTCCAGCCTATATTTGTTCCATGTTTGACTACCTTGCTCTGTGATACCATCCTTTGTTAAGAAACCTAATCCAGAAAGCCATCCTTCTTTGACTCCATCATGCCCAATGGACTGAACTATTCAGTTTGTCTCACTGTTCTATCGAATCTCACCATCCAAACCCAAAACAAAACCCTTGAACTTCATAACTAGCCTAACACATTTCAAAACAAAGCTAAACCATAAAGAGAGAGCCCTCTCTGGATACAGATTGGCTAGATTCTATATCTAAAAGATTGGTCTACGGTTACCTCAGCCGTATTCCCTTTCTTACAACTTTTGGGAACAACCTGAGTGATAACATATTGGCAACTCCACTGGGAATGTTGAATAATTTATCTTCTTACTGCTATCTACTTCATAAGCTATAGATGGAGCCTGAAGTTAGCCAGGTAGCCTTTGAAACTACTTTTGCTTTGCATTTGCAGAAGTAAATAAATGTTGCTTCAGTCTATCTCCAGTCTATTTTATGTTTTGAACAGTTGTTTCAAATTCTTGATCAGTTCCTTTTTTCAAAAGTCTTTTAGGAAAGTTCAAAGTTCCAATATCTAAAAAATTCCTAGAAGAGACTGTCAAAGTTGTATTGTTAAATTATTCCAAGAAAAAACCAAAAATACACCTAGAAACTGGCTCCAAAGAAGATCCATTACACTAGATCAAATCCGGATCCTAATCCCCCACCTATCTTTGAAAATCCTAATCTGATTCCTAGGATCCTTAGAAGCCAGGAGAGCCAAAAAAATTCTGCTAATTCACACCTTGACAAAGATTTGCAGAACCCCAATCAAACTGAGCTTACCTCTGAAAGAACACTAAATGCTTCTGTCATTGATGCAGCTTCTTCAAGTTCTCCATCAGCACCTCAATCAGCCCTTTCCACTCTTTCATCTTCAACATACATTCCTACTATTATCCCTGTTCCCCCAGTTGTCACACTTATCTCTGCAACCATGGCAAACCGATATAATCCCCTAAACTTACTTGCAAATCCGAGGGCCATGCCTCAAGATTATCAAAGTAAAATCACCTATTTTGACAATACTGGCACTTACACAGCTCAACAGCATACCAAGAAAATGACAGATTATTTTGAAAACTATGAGATTGATGATGATGATGTCAGAATGAAAGTATTTGTTCAAAGTTTAACTGGAGATGTTAGAACATGGTTTAGAGCCCTCCCTGCAAACAGTATAAATGACCCACAGGCTCTTTATCAGACCTTCTTGAACAGATGGGAAAAGAAGAAAGATCCTCTCCACATTTTATCAGAATATGAAGGCTTAAAGAGAGGTACCCAAGAAACTGTCCAAGATTACTGTACCAGATTCAATAATGTCTACAATGCTATTCCTCAAAATCTCAGACCTCCTCCAGATTTGGCCTTGATTAAATTCCCTGATGCATTCGATTCTGATATGGCATACCAACTTAGGGAAAGAGCTCCTCGAGACTTAGAAGAGATGCAGAGTATAGCTGTCAGCGTTGAGGCCAACCTGATTTCTAAACGAGCTCGAGCTAGAGCTGAAAGGAGGACACCTTTCAAAGAAGAACCTTCTGCCTTTGAACAGAAATTAGATGCTATTATTAAAGGAATGGATAGACTTGGTGATAGAGTAGAAACAATTGAGAGGAAATCCCCTTGGGATGGTCAACCGAGCAATACTGGGAGAAATCCAAATTTCAGAAAAAACCAAAACCCTAATACTGGAAAGATTGGGCCTAACCAAAACATTAGGCCCCCATTCTAGGAAAATTTTGCTAAAGCCTCAACTTCTGATCAACCAACAGAAGATACTCAAATTAACTTCATGGGCCTCAATAATGAACAACAAGTTTTCTTGACCCAAGAGGACCAAGAAGCTCACACTCTTAAACAATTCCAAACTCAACCAGGTGAATCATTTGATTTTAGGGAGGGATATGATATAGCCATTTATGAAGTCCATAAGCAATACAATTTGAGGAGCAGAAGAATAGATGTCCCTGAGGCCAATAAACAGAAAGAAACCAAGCAACCTAACAAAGCTAAGATCAATAACCCCCGTGTACAAGCCTTTCGTAGAACAGGTCCTAACCCAAATAATCCAATAGTTGAAGATGTATCAGACAATCAACAACCTGACAGACAACCTTCCACTTCCACTCCTCCCAAAGGAAATGTGGAAGAACCTCCAGAAATTGGAAGCAACTTTAGTCCATAACACCACTCCTGAAAAAGAGAAAAATACAGAAAATACAGCAGAAAAAGAGAATCTCACTGTCCGAAATACAAAAACTCAAACTGAAAAACCTTTCAATCTTAAGACCGAAATAGGCAAATTAAAGATAGCCATTCCATTTTTATAATTGGCTAAACATGATGTCTACAGAGGTCAAATTAGCAGATCACTCCAAATTTCGGTGAACAAATATTCAGTAAATCTCTTTGATGACCAGCCTGAATTAATTTTTGGCCCTGAGCTAAACCGAAAATCAGTAGATGGAGGGGTCCCTCCTTTCTATGTAAGTCTGAACATACATGATAAAATACTTCATAATGCCATGTTTGATTCTCGTGCTTCTCATAACTTAATGCCTAAATCTGTAATGGAAAAGTTGAACCTAGATATTACCATGCCATACAAAGACTTATTCTCTTTTGATTCAATCATGGTCAGATGTATAACATTGATCAAAGATTTATGTGTATCATTAGTTCAATACCCTGCCAAGACCATTTTAATGGACATAACGATAGCTGATATTCCAACAAAATATGGCATGTTGTTGTCTAGATCTTGGGGTGCAAAGCTCCAAGGATCTTTACAGTTGGACATGTCCTATGCTACTATTTCAATATTTGGTCAACCAAAGAGATTGTACCAAGAAACTTTAATGAAATATGTGGTAAGTAGTCAGGAGAAACCCCAGAATTTTCCCATCTACTCCATGCACTCTGACATGGACTCCTTCATTCTATACAATGCTGAAATTGATCCTCCAATTGATGTCAAGGTTTTAGCATTAGAACAAGAAGAAATTATAAACGAAAAGTCTAGTGTTCAAATTTAAGAAATTTCTAAGAACAATGATATATCAGACACTCGGGAGAAACTAGATGAAACTAAAGAAACATATCTTTCTATCAAACAGATTGCTAAAACCCCTGATACCAATTATGAACATGAAATTCTCTCGTACTTAGAATTTGATGGTTCAGTTAATAAATTAGGGGCAGGAGCAGAGATTTGGGTACACAATCAAGAAAATGATCATGTTGAAGGGCATGCTTACAGATTAAACTTTAGATGCACCAATAACATGGCTGAATATAAAGCCCTTTTGCTAGGACTTAAATTGATCAAAAGTTTAGGGGAAATCAGGGTATCGGTTTTGGGAGACTCTGATTTAGTCATTCAACAGATAAAAGGGAACTTCCTCACAAACGATCCCAGATTAAGATCTCACACATGAACAACGATTGAGATCCTTAATACATTTCTGGAAACACAGCTTGCCAAAATTCCAAGAAAAAATAATTTGCATGCTCACAGCTTGGCAACATTTGCCAGCACTTGTAAATTGCCATTTGAACCCAATCATCAGTTTACAGCTGAGATTAGACACAGGCCAGCCATACCCGACAATATAAAGAACTGGCAAGTGGTTGACAATGATATTCAAATTAACAATTTCTTGACCCTTGAAGAGGAGTTTTCTAGCACTAATATAGACACGGACACTGTTAGTGAGTTTGATCAAATAGATAAAATTGAAACAGACATTTCAACAGAAAGTGCAACTCAAATACTTCACCCAACGAAATTTACCGATAAAAAGTTGCAAGATCTTAAAGAAGTAGACATCGATGAGATTATCGGAGGAGAATCTGAAGTTATTAATTTGAAAGACAATTATTTGCCCAAAGGATTAACTCCTTTGGAAGATTTCTTTGATTCTAATGATATCCCAAAGAAACCCAAGATGCAACCTCCAAAAGTAGACATTGAAGACTGTAACATATGAACTGAAGAAAATCCGAAAATGATAAAATTATCCAAAAGTTTGCCTCCTCATCAAAAACTTAAATATGAAAATCCGAAAATGATAAAATTATCCAAAACTTTGCCTCCTCATCAAAAACTTAAATATGTTGAATTGATCAAAGAATTCCAGGATGTTTTTGCCTGGAGCTATGAAGATCTGAAATCTTGTGACACCTCTGTGATTCAACATACAATACCCCTCAAGGAAAATCAAAAACCATTCAAGCAAAAGCTCAGAAGAATTATGTAGAAATTTTGAATAATAAACACTTATTCAACAGAGATTATCCCGATTATACACTATTGTGAAATACATGCATAATACATAACCTCCTCTATGTTGATCATCAATTTAGCAGCATCAAAAACAATGAAACATCAATAGCATGCACACATTAACACAGTATGTAACCCGAGGAAAGCTTACAGCTGAAAACCCCACACTATCTGTATATTAATGATTGAGAACATGTAACAATACATAGTACAATACTCCTCTCAAGTATCCAGCACTATCTCCACCTGTTACACACAAAACTAGCTCAGATCCAAACAAGTCACAGGTTCAAATCTTCTCCACTGCTTTGCCTACCTCTATTGCACACAATACCATGTGAAAATCACTCACCCTGGAAATCACGTGAGCACAGGCTATTTCACTGGGCATATGCTGTACAATCCTCATGGGCATACTCAATACATTGATTGTGCGAGATCTCATACACAACTATAGTCACAACTGATAGCAATCTCAACCTCTAACACCTGTCTCCACTGAACTGTACATGCACTGAGTTAACTGATGTATTCTTCAGTTGCATTATGAGTTAATAATTAGTGAATTAATTTAATCAATTATTTCACATCACTCATCACTAGTCTATTTGCAGTTAGACTATTTACAACTAGTTTAACCAAGTCAAACTGAACACAACTCCATCAACTCCACATCCAACTCCACAGAACTCACATGCATGAGTTTTAACTGATGTCATGCATGCAATAGCTCAATTGACCCACAAAGAAAGTGTATTTCCTTCTAACAGCTGCATGTGCCACATCTGTAGCTCAAACTGAAGTGCTCCAAGAGGATAAGATAATGTTTATAGTCTAAATATTATTATGAGACAATAATATTTGACTTTTCTATTTTTGACTAGCAGTCTAAAAATAGACTCTGATCACTCGTGATGTGATCCAAAAATAGAATTCCATCTATTTTTCCCAACATGACCAATCATCCATAAACAGCATCCTGCAACTCATAGACCATGATCCATATGTCTAAAAATAGACATAGTCTAAAAATAGACTTTGCACCATAATTTGCCTACGGGCCCACTTAGTGAAGGAAACTCCTTTCCACTAACCTCCATCATCTTGTTGCATTTTCAACACTCCCTCTCAACAAGATATGGATTATCAACAACCCCTATCCTGCCTCGGTGGTATTCGAATTTTCTCCTGGTGAGCGCCTTCGTCAAGATATCAGCATCCTGATCCTCCGTTGGAATGTATGAAAGTAACATGATTCTCCCCTGCACATAATCTCTGATATGATAGTACCTGATGTCGTCCGTTGAGCTCCCTGCCCAATCTGCATCCTCCTGTCTGTACCAAGATCCATATCCCGATGTGCTTCTCATAACTTAATGCCCAAATCTGTAATGGGGAATTTGGACCTAGATATTACCATGCCATATAAAGACTTATTCTCTTTTGATTCAATCCAGGTCAGATGTCTAGCATTGATCAAAGATTTATGTGTATCATTAGTTCAATACCCTGCCAAGACCATTTTAATGGACATAGTGGTAGCTGATATTCCACCAAAATATGGCATGTTGTTGTCTAGATCTTGGGGTGCAAAGCTCCAAGGATCTTTACAGTTGGACATGTCCTATGCTACTATTTCAGTATTTGGTCAACCAAAGAGATTGTACCGAGAAACTTTAATGAAATATGTGGTAAGTAGTCAGGAGAAACCCCAGAATTTTCCCATCTACTCCATGCACTCTGACATGGACTCCTTCATTCTATACAATGTTGAAATTGATCCTCCAACTGATGTCAAGGTTTTAGCATTAGAACAAGAAGAAATTATAAACGAAAAGTCTAGTGTTCAAATTCAAGAAATTTCTGAGAACAATGATATATCAGACACTCAGGAGAAACTAGATGAAACTAAAGAAACATATCTTTCTATCAAACAGATTGCTGAAATCCCTTATACCAATTATGAACATGAAATTCTCTCGTACTTAGAATTTTATGGTTTAGTTAATAAATTAAGGGCAGGATCAGGGATTTGGGTACACAATCAAGAAAATGATCATGTTGAAGGGCATGCTTACAGATTAAACTTTAGATGCACCAATAATATGGTTGAATATGAAGCCCTATTGCTAGGACTTAAATTGATCAAAAGTTTAGGGGAAATCAGGGTATCAGTTTTGGGAGACTCTGATTTAGTCATTCAACAGATAAAAGGGAACTTCCTCACAAATGATCCCAGATTAAGATCTGACACAGGAACAACGATTGAGATCCTTAATACATTTCTGGAAACACAGCTTGCCAAAATTCCAAGAAAACATAATTTGCATGCTCACAGGTTGGAAACATTTGCCAGCACTTGTAAATTGCCATTTGAACCCAATCATCAGTTTATAGCTGAGACTAGACACAGGCCAGCCATACCCGACAATGTAAAGAACTGGCAAGTGTTTGACAATGATATTCAAATTAACAATTTCTTGACCCTTGAAGAGGAGTTTTCTAGCACTAATATAGACACGGACACTGTTAGTGAGGTTGATCAAATAGATAAAATTGAAAGAGACATTTCAGCAGAAAGTGCAACTCAAATACTTCACCCAATGAAATTTACCGATAAAAAGTTGCAAGATCTTAAAGAAGTAGACATCGATGAGATTATCGGAGGAGAATCTGAAGTTATTAATTTGAAAGACAATTATTTGCCCAAAGGATTAACTCCTTTGGAAGATTTCTTCGATTCTAATGATATCCCAAAGAAACCCGAGATGCAACCTCCAAAAGCAGACATTGAAGACTGTAACATAGGAACTGAACAAAATCCGAAAATGATAAAATTATCCAAAACTTTGCCTCCTCATCAAAAACTTAAATATGTTGAATTGATCAAAGAATTCCAGGATGTTTTTGCCTGGAGCTATGAAGATCTGAAATCTTGTGACACCTCTGTGATTCAACATACAATACCCCTCAAGTAAAATCAAAAACCATTCAAGCAAAAGCTCAGAAGAATTATGTAGAAATTTTGAATAATAAACACTTATTCAACAGAGATTATCTCGATTATACACTATTGCGAAATACATGCATAATACATAACCTCCTCTACGTTGATCATCAATTTAGCAGCATCAAAAACAATGAAACATCAATAGCATGCACACATTAACACAGTATGTAACCCGAGGAAAGCTTACAGCTGAAAACCCCACACTATCTATATATTAATGATTGAGAACATGTAACAATACATAGTACAATACTCCTCTCAAGTATCCAGCACTATCTCCACCTGTTACACACAAAACTAGCTCAGATCCAAACAAGTCACAAGTTCAAATCTTCTCCACTGCTTTGCCTGCCTCTATTGCACACAATACCATGTGAAAATCACTCACCCTGGAAATCACGTGAGCACAGGCTATTTCACTGGGAATATGTTGTACAATCCTCATGGGCATACTCAATACATTGATTGTGCAAGATCTCATGCACAACTATAGTCACAATTGATAGCAATCTCAACCTCTAACACCTGTCTCCACTGAACTGTACATGCACTGAGTTAACTGATGTATTCTTCAAATGCATTATGAGTTAATAAAGTGAATTAATTTAATCAATTAATTCACATCACTCATCACTAGTCTATTTGCAGTTAGACTAATTACAACTAGTTTAACCAAGTCAAACTGAACACAACTCCATCAACTCCACATCCAACTCCACAGAACTCACATGCATGAGTTCTAACTAATGTCATGCATGCAATAGCTCAACTGACCCACAAAGAAAGCGTATTTCTTTTTGACAGCTGCATGTGCCACATCTGTAACTCAAACTGAAGTGCTCCAAGAGGATAAGATAATGTTTATAGTCTAAATATTATTATGAGACAATAATATTTGACTTTTCTATTTTTGACTAGCAGTCTAAAAATAGACTCTGATCACTCCTGTTGTGATACAAAAATAGAAGTCCATCCATTTTTCCCAACATGACCAATCATCCATAAACAGCATCCTGCAACTCATAGACCATGATCCATATATCCAAAAATAGACATAGTCTAAAAATAGACTTTGCGCCATAATTTGCCTGTGGACCCACTTAGTGAAGGCGACTCCTTTCCACTAAGCTCCATCATCTTGTTGCATTCTCAACACTCCCTCTCAACAAGATATGGATTATCATCAACCCCTATCCTGCCTCGGTGGTATTCGAATTTGCTCCTGGTGAGCGCCTTCGTCAAGATATCAACATCCTGATCCTCCGTTGGAATGTATGAAAGTAACATGATTCTCCCCTGCACACAATCTCTAATATGATGGTACCTGATGTCGTCCATTGAGCTCCCTGCCCAATCTGCATCCTCCTGTCTATACCAAGATCCATATCCCGATGTGCCTCTCTTGAGCCTACACACATGCGACTCCACCAACTGTCGATAAACAGTGGCATCCACTACCTCTGTTGAAGTAGTATCCTCCTTCCTCCAACCTCCAGGAAGGAACGCAGTCTTCACATCCATCTGATAAATGTGCCACCCCATCTGCACCACTTTGTAGATCCATCTCGAACCCACCATTGATTTCCCCTCCGGTCTTGGGACAATCTCCCATGCACTGTTTCTGACAATCGAATCATACTCTTCCACCATGGCATCTACCCATGCAGGATCCTCCACAGCTTCCTCGAAAGAGGATGGCTCAGTCACAACACATTTTCTCACAAGAGCCATGTATCCAGTGTACCGATCAGGTGACTGTCTCTACCTGCTTTGGGTTGTAGGTGGTCCTACAACTTTCTCTGCATCTTGACTAGGGAAAATTTTAAGAACCCCCCCTAAATTTATAAGTATAATAAATGGGCGAATCTCCATGGTATATAGGAAAAATGGAAGGCGATTTTATCAATAATATAATATGTATATATAATTTCTTGGCGAATCTCTCACCAGGCATGGCGAATATTTTACTTAATTATAAAATCTTGTAAGATCTTGGTATTACCATGGGTTATCATAAAGGTGGAGCTTAAAAATTACTATTAGTAACTTATAAAAGTTAATAAAAGTTAATAGTTGATTTTTATTTTATTTTTTATTTTAACCAAGCTAAAATGTTTAACATACATTAAATTACACCATCCAATAAGCCCTGAGAGGGATCAAATATTTTTTCACTCTATGCTAGTTTGCATATCACAATATTTGATACCTCTCGGGGGTTAGTAGATCCAGAGTAAAGATGGATCTATGCTAGTTTAATTCCCCCATTTAAATATGCTACATTCCAGGTGAATACCATGGGTCAATACCATGTGCCATTTTGGTGAATACCATGGGTTAATACCATGTGTCATTTTTATTTTTATTAATACTAATATTAGGGTTAATAATGTTTTTTGCATGGTATTAATAACAATCTAGTCCATGGTATTTGTCCCATAGTATTTTGCCCATAGGTTTCACCTAAATATAACA
The DNA here is from genome assembly GCA_031772625.1 of Pinus tabuliformis. Classification (NCBI taxonomy): domain Eukaryota; kingdom Viridiplantae; phylum Streptophyta; class Pinopsida; order Pinales; family Pinaceae; genus Pinus; species Pinus tabuliformis. The sequence goes on from CM062816.1 coordinate 1,951,758,028, forward strand.
CATTTTTTGAGTGTTCATAAATATAAGGTGACTTATGGAGTAAATATAAAAAAATGCTTTATTTGTTTACCATACCTCTCATTTATTTATATTTTTATTAATTTACCATACCTCTTTTACAAATATGGTATTTGGCCCATGGGATTCAGTTAAATAAAACCTCTTTCTTGAGCCTTCATAAATAGAACGAGGGTTATGGACTAAATATAAAAAGAGGTTTTATTTATTTACCATACGTCTAATTTATTTATTTTTTATTTATTTACCATACCTTTTGAGTAAGTAAATATAAAAAGAGGTTTTATTTATTTATCATACGCTAGTTTATTTATTTTTTATTTATTTACCATACCTTTTGAATAAGTATAAAAAGACGTTTTATTTATTTACCATACCTCCACTTTACTTATATTTTTATTTGTATACACCATTGCATGTATATAAGGTGACTTATGGAGTAAATATAAAAAATGTTTTATTTATTTACCATACTTCTCATTTATTTATATTTTTATTAATTTACCATACCTCTTTTATAAATATGGTATTTGGCCCATAGGATTCACTTAAATAAAACCTATTCTTGGGTGAATGGATTCACTTAAATAAAACCTATTCTTGAAATGGGCGAATGGAAGGTTGTAACTCCTAATTTCAAGGGCTAAATTTACCTTTTTTACCCTCTCCCTTAAAATAAGGTGGGCTATTTGAGGTGATTTGTAAAAATGTACTATGACACAAAATATTCGCCCACTAAAAATTTAAAACCCCTTAATTTCGCCAAAGGGCGAACATTCGCCCCTAAAATTTTCTATGATCTTGACCCAGTCGCTCAGCTTCTGTCAAGCGCTTTCGCCCTCTGATGGTTGGCGCTGCATGAGTGGTCTCTTCCAGTCCATGAACCTCGTCCTGTGGCTGATCCACGTCCTGAAGATCATCCTTAGGAACTAATAGCTCCTCATCTGCATGCAAGTGTGGCTCCCTCTCAAGCGAACACTTCATGGCTTTCTCCTCCTGAAATTTTATATCCCATCGTACAACAGTCTTACCACTGTCTGGCAAATACACACGATATTTGTGGGGCGTATCAGTGTACCCCACAAATATCCCAACCTCTGCAGTCGGCTCCAACTTCTTCCTGGCATCCTTCGTCACATGCATGTAAACATTAGCACCAAAAATCCTCAAATGAGAAAGATCAAGCTTCTTACCAGAATAAGCCTCCTCGAGTGTACTCATGCCAAGTATCCTCTGAGGACAACGGTTCTACACATAAACTATTGTATTGCATGCTTCCACCCACAAGTGAAGGGGTAGGCCCTGATCATGCAACATCGCCCGTGCAGCACCCACGATCGTTTTGTTCTTCCGCTCAACAACCCTGTTCTGCTATGGGTTATGGGGAGCTATGAGCTCTCTTCAAATCTCTTCTGCACTGCAGAAATCCTTGAACTCGCCAGAGATGTATTCACCACCATTATCACTCCTAAGATCCTTCACCTTCTTCCCCGACTCCTCCTTGACCAGTGCTTTGAACTCACAGAATTTTGAGTATGTCTCGCTCTTCTTCTGCATGAAGAAGATCCAGCACTTAAGAGAGAAATCATCAACAAAAATCCCATAATACCTGTGTTTTTTTGTCGAAGCTACTGAGAAAGGTCCACAGACATCTGTGTGATTTTTTTCAAGGATCGTTGTGGCGCGACTATCCTTCTTGTGAAAGGTAGCTTTCACAAACTTTCCCAAAGTACACCCCTTGCACTGATCTGACTGCGCAAGAGTGCCTTTAGGAAGCCCTGTAGTGATCTACTGCAGTATCTTCATGGCTCCATGGTGAAGGTGACCCAATCTCCTGTGCCACGGCTCGCCATCATCCCGGCTCACCAATCCTTCTGCCTTGCATGCCATTGCTACGCATACATCTACATGTAACTGATAAAGGTTCCTCACTCGAACCCCTATCTTCTAGGTTTCTCCAGTTGTCTTGCTGCGCAGGAAAGCCTTTCCCTCACTGAAAACAACATCATATCCCTTGTCTTCTAACATCGCCACAGAGATAAGATTCTTCTTCAATCCTGGAACATGCATCACTTCCTTCAATACGAAGGGTTTACCAGACTCCCTCTCAAAGGAAATGGTACCAATACCGGTCACACTGTATCTACCATCATCGCCCATCTCAATGTGCATTCCAAGATCTTTCTCATCCAGATCAGAAAACAAATCTCGATCTCCTGTCATGTGAAAAGACGCACCACTATCCAAGAACCATACCGATCCCATCACACTTGATACCAAGCATGCGATCAGTGAAAAATCAAGCTCAACCTGCGAGGCTAGAGCCTCTCATGCTGCAGATCCAGCAGCTTGCTTTTTCTTCTTCTTCTGCGGACAATTAGTGGCATAGTGTCCATGTTGGTGACAGTGAAAACACTTCACCTTGGACATGTCCTGCTTCTTGCCTTTCGCACCAGACTGAGAAGCTTTCTTGCTCTTCCCCTTCTTTGCTTTGGCAGCCAAAGCACAATTTTCTTCATCATTTCCCTTTGATGAAGATCCGTCCCTGGTATTCCGCCTGATCTCCTCCTGCACAAGATCTGACCAAAGTCTCTCCCATCCTGGCAATTTCTCCCGACCATTGATAGAGTCCTGATAGGAATGCCAACTCTTCGGAAGACCAAGGAGAGCCAAGCTCACCAAGTCCTCATCATCGACAGTCACCCCCACACTTCCTAGCTCATCTCTGCACTGAGTGAACTTCGTGAGATACTTGGGCATACTGTCTCCCTTCTCACATTTGATGTTTCTGTGTTTATCCTTGAGTGCCAGCTTCCTCTAATCACTCTTGCTTTGGAATAGATCTGTTAATGCTTCCCACATCAAGTATGGAGAAGCCTTTCCATGCAAGCTGGACACAATTTGATCCTTCACGCCCTCCAACAGAATCCTTCGACACTTTGTTGTCTTCTTTTGCCAAGTATCAACTTGCGCAGCATCAGTAGGCTTTGGGACATCAGCCTCTATGAAATCCTTCAGCCCATTATCATCCAACACTGCCTCCATCTTGTCCTTCCATGCAATATAGTTTGAGCTGCCCTCAAGAGCATACTCCAATCGCAATCCGTTGAAAGACATTGCCACGTTGATACCAAGAAAATATTGCTGCAAATTCGAATTCCACCAGCTCCAAACTCAACCGCCTCCGATCTAGAATTCGTGAGAACAAAGTATTTCTCGTACAGAGATTGACTGTATGGGCTTTTACCGGATATCTCACCTTCCAAAGGAAGGATGAATCCAGAGGCTACCTGGCCCGATTACAGACTCTGCCTGAAGAAATAGAATGTAAACACTTTCTGAATAGTAGATCTGATGATCAACAGCTCCGATACCATATAGAACTTTTTCTACAAATCAACCAGCTCTGATACCATGTAGAAATTTTGAATAATAAACACTTATTCAATAGAGATTATCCCGATTATACACTATTACGGAATACATGCATAATACATAACCTCCTCTACGTTGATCATCAATTTAGCAGCATCAAAAACAATGAAACATCAATAGCATGCACAAATTAACACAGTATGTAACCCGGGGAAAGCTTACAGCTGAAAACCCCACATTATCTGTATATTAATAATTGAGAACATGTAACAATACATAGTACAATACTCCTCTCAAGTATCCAGCACTATCTCCACCTGTTACACACAAAACTAGCTCAGATCCAAACAAGTCACAGGTTCAAATCTTCTCCACTGCTTTGCCTGCCTCTATTGCACACAATACCATGTGAAAATCACTCACCCTGGAAATCACGTGAGCACAGGCTATTTCACTAGGCATATGTTGTACAATCCTCATGGGCATACTCAATATATTGATTGTGCAAGATCTCATGCACAACTATAGTCACAACTGATAGCAATCTCAACCTCTAACACCTGTCTCCACCGAACTGTACATGCACTGAGTTAACTGATGTATTCTTCAGATGCATTATGAGTTAATAATTAGTGAATTAATTTAATCAATTAATTCACATCACTCATCACTAGTCTATTTGCAGTTAGACTAATTACAACTAGTTAACCAAGTCAAACTGAACACAACTCCATCAACTCCACATCCAACTCCACAGAACTCACATGCATGAGTTCTAACTAATGTGCATGCAATAGCTCAACTGACCCACAAAGAAAGCGTATTTCCTTCTGACAGCTGCATGTGCCACATTTGTAGCTCAAATTGAAGTGCTCCAAGAGGATAAGATAATGTTTATAGTCTAAATGTTATTATGAGACAATAATATTTGAATTTTCTATTTTTGACTAGCAGTCTAAAAATAGACTCTGATCAATCCTGCTGTGATCCAAAAATAAAAGTCCATCTATTTTTCCCAACATGACCAATCATCCATAAATAGCATCCTGCAACTCATAGACCATGATCCATATGTCTAAAAATAGACATAGTCTAAAAATAGACTTTGCGCCATAATTTGCCTGCGAGCCCACTTAATGAAGGCGACTCATTTCCCCTAAGCTCCATCATCTTGTTGCATTCTCAAGAAATTAACCCTGTACTACTCCCCTTAACTGAAAAAAGAAATCAAATGAATGTATGAAGCAGGGATAATTGCTCCTATCAGGTTTTCAGAGTGGGTGTCTAATTTAGTACCCACTAGGAAGAAAATAGGAGAAATCAGATTGTGTGTCGATTTAAGGAATGTAAATAAGGTTTCTTTGAAAGACCACTACCTCTTACCTAAGATGGACCACATTTTACAAAGGGTAGTAGGTGCCTCTAGGATTTCACTTTTGGATGGGTTCTCAGGCTTTAACTAGATTCTAGTCCATCCTGATGACCAGGAAAAGACTACTTTTACAACACCATGCGAAACTTTCAAATATGTTAAAATGCCATTTGGACTTAAGAATGCAGGGGCAACCTTCCAACGATCAATGGACATAGCTTTTGCAAAAGAAATTCACGATTTTCTGGTCATATATCTAGATGATCTTACTGTGTTTTCTAAATCAGATCAGCAACATTTAGATCATTTGAGACAAGTGTTTTTAAAATGCAGAAAGTATGGTATCTCATTAAATCCTAAGAAGTCGTTGTTCGGTCTGGAGGAAGGCAAACTATTAGGCCATATCATCTCCAAAGATGGCATCAAAATTGATCCTGATAGAATAGAAGCCATTCTACAAATACACCACCCCAGAAATATCAAAGAACTTCAAGCTTTCCTAGGAAAAATTAACTTTTTAATAAGATTCATACCTAATTTGGCTGAATTAATTAGATTGCGGAACAATATGTTGAAAAAAGATTCCAAGGTTAAATGGACATTAGAAGCTAAACAATCATTTGAAGAAATTAAAATGGCTTTGACCAGAACACCAGTCCTTACAAGTCCAAAATGTGATAGATACTTCATAATATTTTCATTTGCATCAGAACACACCATTGCTGTTGTTTTACTACAAAAAGATGATCAAAGATGTGAAAAACCCATAGCCTTTTTAAGTAAAGCACTTAGAGATGCATCGCTAAAATACCTAATCATGGAAAAACAGGCTTATGCACTTGTGAAAGCTATTAAGGACTTCAGAGTCTACATATTGTACTCCCATGTAATAGCTTATGTACCAAGTGTTGTTGTCAAAGATATCCTGACTCAGGAGGGAATTGAAGGCAAACGAGGCAAATGGATAGCTAATATATTGGAGTATGATATTGAAATAAAACCTACAAATCTTATAAAGGGACAGGGATTGGCTAAACTCATGACTAAAACAAACTTTCAAGCCCTGGATATCAATGAGCTGGATAGCGAACAGGAGATGGCGACTCCACAAATCAGCTAGGCCTTCTTAGAATCACCTTGGTATGCTGATATAACTCATGTATTATTAAACCTGCAGGCTCCTCCAGGGTTATCCAGAACAAAGAAAATGTTTTTTAAAAATGAAATCTTCAGAATTTTGTATTTTAGATAATGCTCTTTTTTGGACAAATCATGAAGGTATTCTATTGAATTGTTTAATAAAAGAAGAAGTTGACAAAATCCTCAAAGAATTTCATGCAGGGGACTGCGGTGGACACCTATACTGGAAATTAACTGCAGGCAAAATCCTAAGGGCTGGATTTTATTGGCCAACCTTGTTCACTGATGTCAAGAAGTTTGTCACTGCTTGCCACAAATGCCAAATTTTTTAAGGCAAGAGGAAACTTTTACCTCTACCCCTTAGACCAATTTCCACTGAAAGACCATTTCAACAATGGGGTTTGGACTTCATTGGGGAAATCCATCCTCCCTCTTCTGGCCAACATAAATGGATCCTCACTGCCACAGATTATTTCACCAAACGGATAGAAGCCATTCTTTCCAGACAAGCCACTGATACAGTGATTATAGAATTCTTACAAACCAACATAATGTCTCGATTTGGCTGTCCTGAAAAGATCATAACTGACAATGCCACCGCTTTCAAATCCAAGAAAATGATCAGTTTTTGTAACAAGTACCACATCATCTTAGGCCATTCCACAGCCTATTACCCTCAAGGTAATGGTCTAGCTGAGTCCTCCAATAAAAGTCTGATCAATATTATTAAGAAAGTATTGGAAGAAAACAAGAAAAACTGGCACAAGAAACTTACCAATGCACTATGGGCAGACAGATTAACTACCAAGAGATCCATTGGAACTAGCCCCTATGAACTAGTCTATAGTATGGAGGTTGTATTTCCTTCATCATTAGGTGTCCCTATAATGAAATTACTGCAAGAAGCTCAGGTGGAGCCTAATGACATTCAAAGAAGAATAAATCAGACCATCCATTTGCGGCAGACCAGAGAAGAGGTATACCAAAGATCCCAAGTGTTACAAGAAAAACTCAAGAAAATATTTAATAAGAGGACCAAGGCAAAATATGTTTACCTAGGGGACAAAGTTTTAAAATGGGATTCCAGGAGAGAAGACAAAGGAAAACATGGGAAGTTTGACTTCCTATGGAAGGGACCTTTTATTATCCAGGCCTCACAGGGGAACAATACTTACTTTTTGAAGAACCTGGATGGTTCAGAAACAGAAGAAGGGCCAGTTAATGGTCGGATGCTGAAACACTACTTTGATCCAACTTCTTGATTAAGATGAAGCCCAAAAAGAAGCCCCTGAGCCTCATAAGTGTAACTGTCATATATAAAATAAAGAAACCAGCAGAAGGAAATTTCAGAGCACAGTCAAAGTTATGGAGAAGGCCATCTGACCTACTGTCCTTGACTTTCCACCAGGAAAAGCCATCCCCAAGTGGAGCCAGTGTTATGCTCCTATACCAATAGGTGTCATATTTCATGATTGACTTGATTAGCTCTGCAATATGTTCATACCTTTTCTTGTTGCAAAGGTTTTCCCTATTGTAAAAAAATCAAAAAATTTAAAAAATGTAAAGAGGGTATATATTAAAAGAAAAATCAAAGGGTGAAAAAAATAAAAATGGTCAAAAGAAAAAATGAAAAGAAATGAACCCCAAAGAAAAAAGACCTGGAAAGTGTGCAAGTCCAAATGCCACTACTATTTCATTTTTTGTAAATAAAGCATCATGTACATCTTGTTGAACTTTTTACCACAACTGATGAATGGCCAAATAGCTTAATCTTGGCCAGCTCAAGTTCGAATTTCCTGTTTTAGAGATAGAGAATAAAAATCTGTCCAAACTGTTTAATCTTGGCAAATAAGTAGATAGGTAGAGAAGCAAAGGAGCTCAACTATCTAATCTGAGCCCTTGGATGTAATAGGTGCAGACTTAGGTAGGCTTATCATGTAAAGAAAAGAAAAGCTGAAAAGGGTTTGCTAGTCTAAATGCACTCATAGAAAAAGAAGAAAAAATGTTATGCATAGTAAGCTGGGCAGGTAGATTGGTGTTGCAGAAGCATACTTGTGGTTGATTTTGTCTCTCAGAATGTTCATCTTACTGTTATCACAAGTACCATGGCAGATGTTTGGATGCAGATCAAGCGAAGGATGACTAACTCCCCTTCTTACTTTCCCTAATCATTTACTAAATTCCCCCAGAGATATTAGGATCTACTTGATATCCTCTAAACCACTTATCTCATTTCATAAGCATTGCCTAAAGTAAAACCCTATTTTTACTTAGGAGAAGTCGTCTTATTTCTTCTATAAACCCCTGTTTTTCCCTTTTTGCCTAAGTTTTGTAACATTATAACTTAGCGCTTTTCTATTCTTTGAAACCATATTAACGATTAACTCTATTATATAAATCCCTTGTAATTCTTCCCAATCCCCGTATTATGTATATATATATATATATATATAATTCTCAAACGTTAAATATCCCGCCCTGGTTTTATTATAAGCCATATGTTACTATACAAATGGGAATTAATTGTTTATTTGAAACCTTTAATAGCCTTACCGTGCAAATAAAGGAATAATTAACCTTCCGGGTTAATTATAGCCAAATCCGACAACCAATACAATCGCTCCCGAAACCATTAAAACCGTGGTTAATTACATCGGTCCCACCGCTTAAAGCACATGCCATCTTAGGAGAGCGCCCATCGTCCGATCTCGGCCCTCGCATCCGACGGCTGCGGATCATTTCGCAACCCACCTATCCACTGCATGTTAAGTCCCAGGAAACTGGTGGTTTCACGCCCGTACCTGGGACACGCATCACTCCGTCGCCGTGTTCGCTGCCCCTCCGCTCAAAACCGTCCTAGCCCAAAAGCGGTGTGGGCAAAACAGCTTACCGCCCTCCCACTGACCCTTCGCTGACGTCATCCTGCCACATCATCCCTCGCTGATGTCACCTACCATGTCACCATCCACACTGCCACGTCATCTGTCCCGTACCCCCCCCCCCCCGACATCATGCTGACGTCATCCGCTCAATAAATGCCAAAAAGTACCTGCTAAATCAATTTTCATTAAATAAATGATAAAATGTCATTTTCACCGTGACTCTTTGCAAACTGTGCTCCATGCAAAATACGTCCAGTCGACTGTCCGAGTAGTTAGCCCATCACCCGGCCAAGAAACTCTAGCATCGTGCTCTGCAGTCTGCCATTTGACCTGAAAATACACAGTTTACCTCCGTAATCCAGGTATTTATCCGTTTTTGCCCTGCAAACCTGCAATTTCGCTTTTCCACTGAAAATTCTACTTGAGAAAGCCAAATTCGAGTTGAAAATAGTCTGTTTAGTCCATAAAAAGACTCCTAAACCTGTTGTTTAGTCCAATTTTCCACAGAAAGCCCAAATTCCAGTTTGAATACATAAGAACCAAACATGGAAGCCCCCATAGCCCTGAATGTCGTGCCTATGAATGCACCTCACAAAGACTTAAATTATCTACCCTTGGCCGATAGAGATTTCCAAATAAAAGATTTATCTGGTGACAAGAATCATCTTCAGACCTTATGCCAAATTAGGGATAGTTATCTAAGCAAATCTGAAATTTTTGGACTGTGGGAATCAAACCTTCCCATGTACTTCCTTCCCTCAGTCCATGTTTTCCCAGACATCATTCACCAATGTTGTGCCAACTATGACCCTATCCATAGAGCAGTTATGTCTCCTTCCCACACTGTCCTTTTTTCCATAACTGTTGAATCCATCAATGAGATGATACATTTCCATTCCACTGAGCCCCTTTCTCGTCTTTCCATGGGATTTTTGCTTGAAAAAGCTTCTTAATTGCCCAACTCAGAGATAACCCGTATTGCTCAGATGTTCATGAAACCAAACTGCCAGCCCCAAGGCCCACCTCCCTATTTGCATACCTGGTTCACTGAGACTGGAAAACTCATTCTTGACATGATATCCTTGATCTTGGGATTTAGGTCCAGTGAATATGTGGATGATATCACCCTGGTTCTATTATCGATCTTTACTCCAGGACAACCCCCTGCTGTCAAGTATGACTATGCCACTTTTATTGCCAACAAAATCCATGATCAATTTATAAATTTGGATAGAGAAGGAGTCTTCAAATACACATCTTTTATATACCATCTGTTGTTATATTATCAGCCAGACAGCTTTCCATTTCCCATCAGGAAATTAGACTCAAAAGGAAATCGGAGGTCTGTGATCTTTTGGAGCTCAGTCTTCCATAACTGTGACTCCCCTTATACCTATAGTGAATTCATTGACTTATTTGTACACCCAGCCTCCACTCTGTTGATAGGAGCTCCTCCTCCTAGGATCACTAGTGACATGAAGAAGATTTTGCAGCTTTCCAAACAGTACAGGATAGGTGACTGGTACCTCTACCAGAATCACATAGAAATCAGAATGTATGGATGTGAAATTTGCCCTTTCAAGTTGCCTAGATATGTGCCCATGAGGTTATTTGCATTAGAATATTTCAGACAGATCATCAATGTAGACTTAACCCACTTTTGTAAAGTAAAGAAGAAGGCTCAGCTGAGAATCAAAAACCAGTTAGGCCCTTATGTCATCAATTGTATGGATGCATGGAAAGATGCTGAGAAGATATTAGAAGAACACCTTAGATTGAAGAAAAGTTTTTTGTGGATGCCATATGACCCATGTAGTTTCATAAGTGACAGAAGGGTAAGAAACAAGCTATCAGTATATGTACATCATAGGATCCCAGAAATTGAACAGTATGCAAATCAGGAAGAATGGGTAGAAGGGACCTTAATAGAAGAAATTAGTGAATAGGAAAAGATGGAAAAAGCTATGAAAGATCTTGAAAAAACCCTTGACCTGGACTCTTTTGGACAGGTATCTTTCAAGCTGCCTCAACAATCAGGAGTTGGAACATCCTCTGCTGGAACTTCTCAGCAGCCTACACAGAAAACCAGCACATCAGTCACAGGGACTTCAAAGGGTAAAGAGGTAGAAACTACAGAGTAGCCAATAATGACTGATCAGCCAGGGGTGTCCAAAGAACAGGGTCAAGTACAAATTCCTCCAGCCCAAACTAAAGCAGCAAAAATTCCAGCATTGCAGACTCCTCTAAATGAGGAAAGAAACAGGAAGAGAGATAGAGAAACCACCACACCTATCAGTGGGCCTGCAGAACAACCAGGTGCAAAGAGGCAAAGATTGAATCCTCTTTCAGAAGAGGAAATCATTGAAGAAACTACTGATAGTTTAAGGAGAGAAAGGGTAGTCAGCCAGCAGACTTCCCCAGTGGTAGAAACATCAACTGGCTCACACAGGCAGGAGCTAGAAAGACAGCACAGTGTTGAAGTATCATCTACCAGGCCACAAAGCAAACAGGCCTCTGACATTAAATGGACTTTCATAGAAATTAAGGCTAAAAATGATCCTGTGAGGATTCAAATGTACAATCAATACTTGAAGATGGCCCCCTCAAACCAGCAAAGGTTAATGTCTGCCTATGACATTAAAGAAGGCAAAATTTTAATGACTTATTTTAAGCCAAAGGTACAGCAACCCCAGTCGGCAGCAGATTACATCAGAACAAACTTGGAGGTCCTAGCCAAAGACATTCATCCATTGGACCAGATTGAACTTCACAAACAGACTGGAGAAATGGTTTATTCTACACTGGCTGACAAAGCAATGTTGGCCCATCAGTTACAGAACTCCTTAGACAATACCTCTGCTCAATTACATTTGGAGAAAGCCTCTTCTCTGGCCAACGACAAGAGGATCAAATCTTTAGAAGAAATCATCATTGAACTGGGACATGATCCCAAAGATGTTAAAGGCATAAAGGCACTTATGAAGAAGAAAGAAGAAGACATTGTTGCCCTGAGGAAACAGCGAAAACTACCTCCTTCCATGCACCCTCAGACTGCAGAAATTATAGAGCAGAAATCAAAAGAAGACATGATGGACCTGCTCATGTAACTCAATGAAAGACTAACTGATAAAGAGCATGCACTGGAAAAAGCACGAAAAGAGAAGCAGGGAGAGTCGACCTCCCAGCCTCCCAAAGTAACCCCCATATTCTCAACAATAGTCCCTTCAACACTTGGAACAACATTGGCTCCTAATGTCCCAGCAGCCACAGCAGAAGTAATTACAGGTACAGAAACAACAGCAACAGCACCAGGCAGCAGTACTAATATGAGCACAGAAGAATTGATAAAAGCCATGGAAGAATTGAGACTCCAAGTGTCAGAGCTGAAACAAGTAAAGGAAAAATTGGCAAAAGTAGAAAAGAATTATGACAAATCCAAGATAAATGTTGCAGAGAAAATAAGAGAGGTTAAAGCATTAGAGAATAAAGTGAGAACATTAGAGAAGGATCTCACTATGGATAAGCCTCTGGCAGAAATCAAAGGAATTCTTTGGACCAACATCAATCAATCCCTAAATAATTTCTGGCCATCTATCCAAGTTATTTATGAGTAGATTGACTTGGTAAGAGCAGCCCAAGTGGAAATCCAAAGAACAAGAGTTTTGTTGGGACAGATGCCTGAACAAGCCAACCGGCTTATACATTTTTTGAACACCAAGACCAGCGAACAACTGGAAGCACTGGAAATCACAGACAGGACAAGCACCATTCTGGAAATCAAGAGAGTTCTAACCAAGAGAACTCTGATGCAAAATTTGGAAAGAAGATGCCAGGATATGCAGGTAGAGATTAATTCTTTCACAGAGAAGTTTGCAGTTTTGTAGAATAAAGGTCTGCCAAGTCCTTTAGCAAATAATGACCAGCTTATGAAACACATAGATTATGTACATAAATTGAACAAATATGTTGCTGATCAAGTTAGTTCATCAACAAGTGCTTCAGGAGTAAAAGCACTCCCCACAGGCCAAGTTCTCTATGATAACTTAGAGAACTTATTTTATATTGAGCATGACGTAAAATATCTGTTTCAGCTCCAGCCTAATTTTTTCAGATATACAGAAACTGATGAAACCCTGAGAAAACTTCAAAAGCATAAATTGCCAGAGCAACCATGGTGCGAAGACATGTTGGGGATTTTGTAAATTTCTCTTGGGTAAAACGTAGATTTCGGGCTATTTTTCCATGATAAGATAGACAGCGATGAACGAGGGTCAAACGGGGAAAAATGTATCAAAATAGGATTGAAGAATATCCGACAAAGACGGAGCAGGCAGCACAGAGTATCAATGGAAAACAGCTGTAAATCGACTCGTAGAGCCTGCCTCCAGCACATTCGACAAAGACAGAGTGGCCAGCACGGCATCAATTTATCTTTTCCCTATTTTCGAGACTGTTTCTCTCTATCTTTTGTAAAAAAAGGATTATTCATCACTAGATATTATCTCCATCAAATATTTTGTAAGATAAATCCCCCCCCCCCCAAACGAAGTATTTGGGGTTGGTGGGCATTCCTAGATTTTACTGTAATACTGAACCTTTGGAATAAAAAAGTTGTTGGAACCATCTGTTTGTCTGGCCTACTGGATGAGGAATTATTGCGGAAGACTTGTCAGAGAATTCTTGAATCAAACTCCGGATCAATAAGTCCCCTATATCTCATGTTTTACAGTTTTCTAGTTCGCTATATCATCTGTTTTTCATAATTTGAATGGTAAAGAAAAGGATTAATTCAGAATTTGCTTAAACTGCACTCTATTTTCAGTCTTTATTATTCTCTGTGTTTTCTTCAGAATTTGTGTAATAGTGAATTCTTAATTGCTCCTATTTCCTGATTCTCGCATATTGACTATTTGCTAAGAAATTCCTAACTGCTCCTTAACAGTAATCATCCATTTTCCCTCTTTCAATATGTTGAATGATTCTTAACTGCCCTTCATCCATTTGAGTCCATTCCATCTGATTCTATCCTATATTTGTTCCATGTCTGACTACCTTGCTCTGTGATACCATCCTCTGTTAAGAAACCTAATCCAGAAAGTCGTCCTTCTTTGACTCCATCATGCCCAATGGACTGAACTATTCAGTTTGTCTCATTGTTCTATCGAATCTCACCATCCAAACCCAAAACAAAACCATTGAACTTCATAACTAGCCTAACACATTTCAAAACAAAGCTAAATCATAAAGAGAGAGCCCTCTCTGGATACAGATTGGCTAGATTCTGTATCTAAAAGATTGGTCTACAGTTACCTCGATCGTATTCCCTTTCTTACAACTTTTGGGAACAACCTAAGTGATAACATATTGGCAACTCCACTGGGGATGCTGAATAATTTGTCTTCTTACTGCTATCTACTTCATAAGCTACAGATGGAGCTTGAAGTTAGCTAGGTAGCCTTTGAAACTACTTTTGCTTTGCATTTGCAGAAGTAAATAAATGATACTTCAGTCTATCTCCAATCTAGTTTATGTTCAGTTGTTTCAAATTCTAGATCAGTTCCTTTTTTCAAAAGTCTTTTAGGAAAGTTCAAAGTTCCAATATCTAAAAAATTCCTAGAAGAGGCTATCAAAGTTGTATTGTTAAATTATTCCAAGAAAAAACCAAAAATACACCTAGAAACTGGCTCCAAAGAAGATCCGTTACACTAGATAAAATCTAGATCCTAATCCCCCACCTGTCTTTGAAATCCTAATCTGATTCCTAGGATCCTTAAAAGCCAGGAGAGCCAAGAAAATTCTGCTAATTCACACCTTGACATAGATTTGTAGAACCCCAATCAAACTGAGCTTACCTCTGAAAGAACACTAAATCTTTCTGTCATTGTTGCAGCTTCTTCAAGTTCTCCATCAGTACCTCAAGCAGCCCTTTCCACTCTTTCATATTCAACATACATTCCTACTGTTATCCTTGTTCCCCTAGCTGTCACACTTATCTCTGCAACCATGGCAAACTAATATAATCCCCTAAACTTACCTGCAAATCCGGGGGCCATGCCTCAAGATTATCAAAGTAAAATCACCTATTTTGATGGTGCTGGCACTTATACAGCTCAACAGCATACCAAGAAAATGACAGATTATTTTGAAAATTATGAGATTGATGATGATGATGTCAGAATGAAAGTATTTGTTCAAAGTTTAACTGGAGATGTTAGAACATGGTTTAGAGCCCTCCCTACAAACAGTATAAATGACCCACAAGCTCTTTATCAGACCTTCTTGAACAGATGGGAAAAGAAGAAAGATCCTCTCCACCTTTTAACAGAATATGAAGGCTTAAAGAGAGGTACCCAAGAAACTGTCCAAGATTACTGTACCAGATTCAATAATGTCTACAATGCTATTCCTCAAAATCTCAGACCTCCTCCAGATTTGGCCTTGATCAAATTCCTTGATGCATTCGATTCTGATATGGCATACCAACTTAGGGAAAGAGCTCCTAGAGACTTCCCAAACCCCAATGCAATTTCACTCAAATTCGCCTAGCGCAGGCCAAAGAGGGCTTAAGTGCACTGCATAGCACCCTACCAGTGTAAGGACTGCATTGTAACGCACCCTAATGAAGGCCTGCCTGCGCTAATCTTCTTAGAGGCATTTTTTGGATGATTTCAGTCATGGAACTTCTTGGGAAGCTAGGAATTCTGATGGTTGACTTCTTTAGGGCATGTAACAACTGAATTAGGGTTTGATGGGCCCTAATAATACTAATCTATCGGTTGGGTTTGATGTGCCCAAATGGTTCTGTAATAGTTTCCCCCTAAAGCATGAAGTCGTAAATATGTATGTCGAGTGAAATGCTTTATCATGTGGAGAGGAGGTTTCGAAGCGGAAGGTGACCTGCATCAATTACAATGCATATATCATGATAATTTGATTTTTTCTCATGAACTTGCTGAGGGAAGGCATACCCATGCTCAGCTTATAACCTTTCATTACATGTACAATATAGTCATCTACAGATATAGACCCATGAATGGATGATAATGAATGTAAGGCCATTATACATTTTACTTAGTACTCCTGAAAATATCGCAGCCCGAATGAATGAAACTAGATCCAGGGTCTTCATTCTTGCTCAATATTTCGCTCAAGTACAAATCTAACCATGTGAATAGATGATCTGAAGTCGAACATGGGAAGACATCGTCTGATTACTAGCCAATGATGTAAACCATTAACAGACGCAAGAGGAATCACTAATAATGATGATGACCCTCAAGGTACTACAGTACATTTTGCATGGTGTGAATAAATGATTTGATGTCGAAGACCATACAAAGTCTTTCAGTCGAAGGCCAGTGATGTCAACCTATAGTCAGAAGCGAGAAACCTGACATTGATGTATGCAAGCCTCAAGGTACTAAAGAGGTGTTTCTAAGTCAACTTCTTGGATAATGTGCCAATGTCGACAAAAACGACTCATTACAGGAGGGCCTTGATGTATCCCACATCAACGACACGAAACGAGGTAAATGATTTTGGAGATGAAAATCGACTGACGACAAAAGGTTTAGGAATGGTGGTCATGAAAATGAAGGTTCACGGTATTGCAAAGGATGAAGTTTGAACTGAATGACTTCTCTTGAACATGTCGTCAACAATAAAATGAATTGGTAGCATTGACCCAAAACAAAGTAATGGATGGTATGATATACCAACGATGTGATAACCATCAAGTTGAATGAGCCAACCCACATAATCATAGTGATGAGGTGAAAGTGTCATGTTCAAGAGCGACTTGCTACCATAAAGTGTTTTCCCCTTTTTCCAATTTTCTCCAGTCATTGCTGACCAGTACCTCTTTATTTTTATCAAGATTGAGGAGGATAACATATGCTTGTTGTATAATTTCACCCTTCGGGGGAATCCATCGCTATTTGATGCTTCAACTAGTTTATCGAAGGTGAAACTCGGTCTTGTCTAGATGGACAAGTTTGTCACTATTTAAGGTTTTTAACGAGTTTAACGACAAAGATAACTCGATCCTTTTCATGTTTAGAGAGTTTGAAAAAGGATGAAAAGGAAACTCCAAAAGTTCTTTTTTGTAGATTAATCTCTCAAGTCCAAAAAATAGTAAAATAATACAAGAGAGATATCATTTCCAATCCGTTAACGAGCTGGAAAGGAAAAGCGCTTGGCAATCTTTTCATGTTTAGAGAGTCTACAAAGAGCTTAAAGAGGACTACATTTTGAGGAACGAGTGGTGTCTAGGATAGCATCTGGTTTCAATGATGTTGGAACTTATCAAAACATGTTGATTTATGTGAAGAGGCTGGCTAATAAGACCACTCATCGCAATTGTTCCTCAAAAAGGGTAAAACAACCAAGTGAAAGTGTATGATCAGCCAAAGAGATGGTGGTGATGGAATGAAGCAACGAAGGCTCATCTAATAGAAAAGGCTGATAGAATGGAAATCACGAGGGTTAAAATGGAAATGGATTCATTTTTACACAAGCTTGAACCATAAGGAACTACTCTTGGATTCAGTTTCATGTTTAGACAAGCTTGAAACGAAGAACTATGCTTGAATTCAGTTTCATTTTTACACAAGCTTGAAACGAAGAACTATGCTTGAGATTGGTTTACATGCCCCCAGCATGATGAAAGGGAGAGTCTTCTGTAACCAGATGGAAGTCACTGCAGTGAAGCAGGACGGTTATCCAACACCTTTTTGGCTTCGTCCAGATAGGGACAAAGGTGAATGGGGTGATTTTGTTCACATAACCTACACACAAACTTAACTTTACCATTATGTGCATGCCCCACAAGCTTCATTACATTTACCTAAGTAGACTACTCGTGGCTATCAAGTAGATGGAATGAAGTTTCGTTTATGAGATGATTTTACGGGATCTACTCAAAGACTCGACTTGGAACTTTTCTCCAGGGGAACTTGTTTCATTTTTTAATGAGCTTGACACAAGACAAGGAACTCTGCTCATATCCTTGGTTTCATTTTTTAACGAGGTTGACACAAGACAATGAAGTGTCCTCATACTCCTTGTTTCATTTTTTAACGAGCTTGACACAAGACAAGGAACTATGCTCATAGGAGTTGTTTCATTTTTTAAACGAGGTTGACACAGTAAAAGAACTATCCTCATGGACCTATTTCATTTTTTTAATGAGGTTGACACAGTAAAAGAACTATCCTCATACCCTTGGTTTCATTTTTTAACGAGGTTGACACAAGGCAAGGAACTATCCTCGTTGACCTATTTTCACGACCCATACAAGGTCATGAAGGAGAGATCTAGTTCCAATGCCCCCAGTACATGATGTACAACATCACTGAATTGATTGTCAGTTGATGTAGGTATGGAACAGGTTGCCACATAATTAACCCGTGTTGGGGATGATACCATTGGTACAAATGGACCAATTAGGGATTATGGTTGACTAGGAGCTATATTTGGACCAGGAAATGAAAGCTGGTCAACGGTGACAATTCTGCCTTCATGCGGGAAACAAATCACTCGAAAGCGTGTTGAAACAATAGCTCCCATGTCATAAACATAGTCGGGCCCAAGTAGTAAGTTATAATCTAAAGGGCCTGGGACTACCATCACGTTCAAATAAATGATTTTTCCTCCCAAAGTAATAGGTAACTGAGGGATGATCCCTAATGGTTGATTGGTTCCTCTGTTAAAACCCAACAGATTCTGAGTAACAGGCACAAGTGGCGGTGAACCGAGCGCTTGCCAAGCCGTTGAGGAAAGGATACTTACAGATGCACCTTCATCTATAATAGTGCCAGATACAATCATATTACAAAATCGTACTATGATCTGGAAAGGCACATAAGAAGGAAGACGGAATCCTTCCAGTTGATTCCAATCAAAGGAAGTGACTATACTACTTGGAGGGGGTATCATAGAAACGGGAAAATTAACCCCTTGAGTTACGACAGCGGGAGGATTTTCCTCTTGTCTTGATGGAACAATAGGATTGCCCCAAGCTCATTAGAATCTGAAGAAACAAAAAGAACTTGAGTGGTATCATATTCACTCTATTCAGGAAAGGTACGATTAGCTGAAGGTGAAATTGGGTCAACTGTTACCTCAACCTGTTGATTTGGATTGGGTATAGACTCATAGGATTCACTTTTAGAGAGAGTGATTTCAACTGATGGTTGATTTTGGTCAGTTAATTCATCAACTAGTGAAGGATTTAGGGAAAGTTTCCTGTAACCAGATGGAAGTCGCTGCGGTGAAGCAGGACAGTTATCCAACACTTTTTTGGCTTCATCCAGATAGGGACAAAGGTGAATGGTGTGATTCCATTCACATAACCTACATGGAAACTTAACTTTTCCCTTCTTTCCATGAACTTTACTACTAGTAGTTGATGGTGCATCACCAACATGATCTCCAGAAGTTGATGACACAGGATGATGTGAACGGGAAGACCATTCTTCTAAGATATGAGGAATATCAGGACAATTTCGAAGAAGATGGTCTCCCACACAAAGTTTGCATGGATATTGAACTTTGTGAGGCTTGACAGACAGTTTGTCATTAGATTTTGCATTGAAATCAATGGTTGCTTGGTTTCCCCTCTGCTGAATTTGCTTTTTCTTCTTCTTCTTCCCTTTCTTCTTCTTCTTTGCCACTTGGTTACTAGTACCAATACTTTCACCAGGCGAAGAGGAAGAAGGGGAGGAAGAAACGACCGAGGAAGAAGGCAAAGGGTCAACCTTAGGATCAACTGGAGGCTGATTTTTTCTAGTTGGAGGTGTACTCAATTGCGGAGAAATCACGACATTTTGAACCAAGGAAGTTGAAAACAACCATACTGGCAAGCCAATGGTAAATCCCGGAAGGGATAATGTATCCATATATGGAGCACCAATATTTCCAAAAGAAGGAAAAGGACTAGGATTCCCATCAAAAGGAATTCCTTGATCAGTGGACTCTGGAATTGTCGCCATATGTTTCAACCTAAGATCAACTAAGGAGTGAACGTGGAGGATGTTATCCAAGGTCAATTAATTTTATTTTAATCAAAGTAACATAGCAAAACAAAAGAGGGATAATCTAGGCAAATGGTTTACCAAGCAACTGTGAACTGCAGAATACCTCCTGGTGAACCAAGAAGTATGGACAGGCAATCTCCCCGAATGTTGTATTCGGTGTATCACAGTGTACAAGGTGGCCAACTCATTTACCTAAGGATGGATAGCAACCTAGTGTTGTCCTCCCATATATACCTGAAAGTACGTGGAGGCCCAATCCGTATAAGCGTTGTCTAATGCAAAACCGCACAGTGAGAGCATTCCCATATACTTTACGTACTGTAACACCACCCTATATACCCGAAGGTACGTGGACGAGCTACAATATACTCACGTACGTGGAATGAGGTATCACACTCGGGATGTATTGCAGACAAGTTAGCGACAGCTGCTTTGTTTTACGACGCTGGAACACATCTCTAGCCTAGACCTCTAAATGTTTTTCGTTAGGTGACAATGCTCCATTAGGTAAATTCAGATAAATTTTAAGTTGATCTTCTTTAGAATTTTCCTTTCAAGGTTCACCACGTGATGTATGTTTGCAATTCCTAAAATGCAACTAATATGATAAGCATTCTTTCCATTCAATTTAATAATGATCCTTAGCTAGTAGGGATAGATTCATCAGATCTTTTGACAAAGAGAAAAGAGTACAATCTAAATGAAAATTCCCTACACTATTCCTCTCAGCACACACAAACTTTTTCAATGCAACAAGCATGTATTTCTTTTTGATCTCCCTTAATGTGAATGAACAAAAAGGAAAACTAATGCACAATCGATCAATAAACTCTCTTCACAAAAATGACAATTTTGCGACAATTTCTTTTCAAGGAAAGGAAGACTTTACGACACTTCCATTTTCAAAGAAGTGAGGAATTGCGACACTTTCAACGAAAAGACTAATCATATGCACATATCAATCAAACGATCTTTCATGAATGAAGACTTTACGACAATTCAATTTTCGAAGGAAAAGATGATTTTACGACACTTTCTTTCGACAAAGATCAATCGACGATATTCTAACTTTGACTATAGAGTGATAATGACAAAGAAAAAATTAAAGAAACATTAATCAATCAAATCAAAGTAGGGCTAGCTAAGGAGATGAAAACCTATTTTTTGAGACATGACATCCATTTACAATTATCAAACAAGCAATCAGAAGAATTTTGGAAAAAATTTAATTCCAAGGGTGGGAATCTGACCCTAGGAAGATCAGCGCAAGCCAAAGAAGAAATAACTACGCTGCAGTGCACTATATATAACTGGAGGGTGCATTGCAGTGCACTCTCTCTAAGGCTAGCCTACGCTGATTCCTATGAGGCCACTAAAGAGTCATCTAACCTCAAGTTTTGACCAAAATTCAATGCAAAAGGTTGAATTACAACAAGTAAAGTATGTCAATGTGTCTAAGGAGGTGGATTAGCTACTAGGAAAATGATTCACTCCCCAGCGGAGTCGGCAATTTGTTTTGGGAATTTTTAGTGTCTACGAATAAACGTTTAAACCCTTAGACTAGTAGCTAAGTCTAGAACAACAGTGCAAAGCATTCTTTACTTTTTCTATGATCAACAGATTAAATAAGAGGTAAAGAAGCCTACATGTAGCTTTCACTTACTCCTTATCTCCCTTGACCAATTCTGTCGCTCCTCTCCATACTTAATCCGCTTGAAGAGTACCTGCACACAGATAGAAGACAAAAACCGATCAAAGCATATGATAATGATCTATTGATTAAACATAGTATGGAATCAAGTACATAGTACACATATGAAAGCATCAATGAATAACACAAGCATATGGAAAAAGCTTTGAACACTTTATTAGTAAAAGGAAGAGTTACAACCCAATTTGCTTGATTCAGCATCACTCCTCTAGTTCAATCCCATCCTCTCCTCATAACAAGCAAGACATTTTGACATCATTACAATACTTGAAATCAACTCAAGTCTCATACTAACAGCATCTCCCTATAATTCAATGATTTCCAACCCCTGATCACTTAGATGAGTGGTCTTTTTATAGGTGAATGAAGGAAGTTATGCCATAAATGGTGATAATGAATGCCCTCCCAAACTTAGGATTTAGTTCCATGGAGGAAGGGATAAAGGGATTGATGTTCCTTAACTCCCTACCTCATCCAAATTCGAGCTCAAAGGAGTAGATAAACTTGAGAAACTTCTAGATGCATCCAATGGATAAGAATATTCCCAAACCCAATGCAATTTTGCTCAACTTCGCCCAGCGCAAGCCAAAGAGGGCTTAAGTGCGCTGCATAGCACCCTATCAGTGTAAGGACTGCATTGCAGCGCACCCTAATGAAGGCCTGCCTACACTGATCTTCTTAGAGGCAATTTTTGGATGATTTCAGTCATAAAAGTTCTTGTGAAGCTAGGCATTCTGATGGTTGACTTCTTTAGGGCATGTAACAACTGAATTAGGGTTTGATGGGCCCTAATAATATTGATCTATCGGTTGGGGTTGATGTGCCCAAATGGATCTGTAACAATAGGGTCAGCACCCTAGGCTTCAACTTCCTCCACTTCTATCCCCAAGTCCCATCATCCATCGGGATGTCCTCAATTTCTTCCTCCTCTGGCTCCAGGTTAATCGCTTTTCCCTTTTCCTGTGTGGTGGGCTTGTCCTTTGGTGGGTTTCTTCTCGGTGACGTGCGCATTGGTATCGCAGCCTGCTTGCCCTTCTTATCCTTCGCACTCTCCTTGGTTGGGGTCGGCTTTAGTCTAGGCGTCCGTGGTGATTTGGGAACTTCAGCTAATACTTCTGCAACCTCTGGGGCAGCTTCCTCTACCTCCCTAACAACCTCTAGCACAGTCCCCTCAGTTGTTACTGCTTCGATGTCCATAGCTTCTGCATGTCTCGACATGACGTTATGCAACAACTCTTATGTCTCCTTTGGCAACGTCTCAAATACTGAACTGGCTAGCAAAGCTTTGAAGTTCTCGCGTTTCATGTGCGCCTAAGAGCTCAACAACTCAATTCTCAAAATGCCAAGTTTTTTTCATTGGGTAGCCACCTGTAACTTATAGGGCATTTTGAATTCAAATCCGACCATTCCCCCCACATTCAGTTCATTAATTCTGGATTGGCGACAGATTTCCAAGGATATTACCCATAAATTTCATCTTAAATGTCGGATGCCCACTCCATTTGGCTGCATTTCTACCATCAAATCATGAACACTAACTTTAACGGTCACTTTCCAGCTGATCTGCGCGATTTCTCCCTGGGCACAATCCTCCAATCACACAATTCTTCAACCCGGGCAGTGTAGTTTATAGTCCCGTGCCTCCTTTCAGCTGCCTGGAGTGTTAAGACTATGCTACCTTCATGTAGTCATTTGGCGGATCACCGGTTTATGGCTTCAATTGGCTACCATTCACCTTTCCTGGGAAGGGATCTCCATTCAATTTAACCAACTGAACTTGCTCCACCGTTGGTAATATCCTTAATGACATAGGGCCCTAACCAGTGCATTCTAAATTTCCCTAGAAATTTATCAAATTTGTTGTCATATAACAAAACCAGATCATTTACCTTGAAAGTGCACAGCTTAATGTGTCGATCATGTCGTGTTTTTTCGCCTGCTTGTAGACCTTTTGGTGAAATCCAACTAGAAATTTATCTTCCTCAAGCTCAGAAAGTTGTGCGAGCCTCTCTTCTAGGGCTCTGCAATCCGTCATCCCCGTGAGTGCCACGATGCACAAACTAGGCACAATGTTTTCCATGGGCATCATTGTTTCAACACCATATACAATCCTAAAGGGTGTCTTTCCAATCAACTTTTTGCATTCCGTCTGATAGTCCCATAGTACTGCGGGTATGCAGAGGTCCCAATCACTTCATTGAGCATTTCAAACCTTGGTCAGTGTGTTTTCGAGCACCTTATCAAATTCTTCCACCGTCCCATTAGCATGTGGGTGATAAGGCATTCTTTTATGGTGATATACTTGAAATTCCTCCGTCAGCGCGCTGATCGTCTCGTTCAGAAAGTGCGTACCACGATCGCTCATCAAAATCTTTGGACACCCAAATCACGTCAGTACATACTCAAAGAGGAACTTCACAGTGATTGCGCCTGTGTAGTCCTTCACAGGCTGTGCCTCCGCCCATCGAGTCAAATACTCAGTCGCGGTGATAATGTACTGCGCTCCCATCTTCTTCCCTTGGGGCTGAATGGGTCCCACAAAATCTATCGCCCATTTCTCAAAAGGTTGTAACATCATCTGTAGGTTCAGAGGTATCTCATCCCTCCACGATGGCCTCCCAGTCCTTGGACACACATCCCACGCCTTGCAGTAAGCTTTTGAATCTTGATGGAGGGTTTGCCACCACAACCCTGCACGTAGAATCTTCTGTGCGGTTGCTCTTCCTGCATAATGGCCTCCCACGGCGCCCCCATGAGTGTCCGCAAGGATACAGCTCCTTTCAAACTCTGGTACATATTGTCGTAATACTTCATCCGACCCCATTTTGT
Organism: Pinus tabuliformis; assembly: GCA_031772625.1. Lineage (NCBI taxonomy): Eukaryota > Viridiplantae > Streptophyta > Pinopsida > Pinales > Pinaceae > Pinus > Pinus tabuliformis. Next base: position 1,951,782,391 of record CM062816.1, read on the forward strand.
ACAGATGCCTGGCAATGACAGAAAATTCTGTCGCGCGCACCACTAACTCCTTTTTCTGCTAGATGGTATAGCCTTTTGTGGCGGTTCCTGTCGTTATTAAGTGTACAATGTCCTGAAAGTGACCATCCATGACGCGCACTGCAAATAGTTACGTGTTAGGCAAGCCCTCCTCCAAATTAGTGGGTTCTTCCCCTGTTTCGATGTGCGACAGATGGTTTGGTCCTGTGTTCAGTCGTCAAAGCTTCACAATAACCTCAAAATCATATTCCTGGAACAATAACAACCACCTACATATTCTCCCCCCCAACCCAGACTTATTTACCAGGTATTTCAACACAGAATGATCTGTATGCATCTTAAAATGTCCACCTAGCAAATAGTGTCTAAACTTATGGAGCACGTATACCATGGCTAACCCTTCGCGCTCAATGGTGGAATAATTCTTCTCAACCTTAGATAACCTCCTGCTTGTGAAAGCTATAGGGTTGTCCAATTCTCCTCCACCATCCTATGTCAGTACTACTCCTAGTGCTATACATGACGCGTCTACATGTACATGAAACTCCTCCTTCCAATCCAAGAAGACTAAAATCGGCGTAGTGACCATTTTTCCTTTCAATACATCCAAGCTCTTCTGACAATCCTCGTTGAACTTGACATCCTTTTTCAACAACTTCTCCATAGGCGTGGTGATCTGGGCACAGCCCTTGATAAACTTCCGGTAATACCCAGTATGTCCTAAGGTTGCGCAAAGCTATTTCACACTCCTCGGTGCCTCCAAGTTAAGTATCACTGCGATCTTTGTGGGATCTACCATCAATCCCTATCTACAAACCACATGACCCAACAGAGTTCCAAAAGGAACACAAAACAGGCATTTCTTCAGATTGAGCGCAATCTAGTACCTTTAACAAGTATCTAGCATCAGGCGCAAACTTGCCACATGGCATTTCACCAGTCCAAACACAGTCCAGTCATTAAAGTACACCTCCAGAAAATTATGAATGAATTCTTTGAATGCTGCAATCACTACGCGCGAAAAAATCGCAGGTGCATTCTTCAATCTGAAAGGCATTACAGTGTAGTGAAAACATCCCCATTCAGTCACGAAGGTCGTCTTGCTTCTATCCTCGGGCGCGATTTTGATCTGATGGTACCGAGAGAACCCATAAATGAAGGAGTACGCTTCCTGGCCACCTACATTATCCAATACTTCACCAGTGAACAGAGTCAGGAAAGGATCATGTACACAAGCATCATTCAACTTCCTAAGATCTACGCATATCCTTATTTCATCCTTTTGCTTCTTTTCTTGTACCACCATTGGGCTTCCCCAATCAAATTCTTCTATGAGCTCAATGATGTCTGCTGCGAGCATCTTATATAGCTCTAAGTGGACCTTCTCCTTATACTTCAAATTAAGATGGTAAGGTCTTTTCTTAACCGGCTTTGCATCAGGTTTTAACGCGATCTTCATAATGCCCAGGTCTCCTATTATCCCCTTTAGCTCCGTAAACTTGGTAGGGAAGAAATCCTGGTATTCGCGGAGAAATTCGGCGACCTTATCTACCATCACGTCATCCCAGTAATCCTGATATTTGCGAATTTGGGCTTCGCCTCTATGCCAATATTTACCTGTTTCATTTTCAGTGGCGCGGTTATATCAGGATTCTCAATCTGCGGTCCCTCGACCTCGTGGAAACCCTCGGTTTTAGGGATATTAATCTTTTTTGGATCCTTGTCTTCTTCTTCAGCAGTCACGTCATAGCATTCCAGCACGTGTCTCAGCTGAGTAGTCTAATAGGGTTGAATCAGATCCAAAGGATCCTACAGTATCCTAAAGATTGATGCTTTAACATCTTGTAGCGCTTCGTCAATACAGTCAAACTCATCTTCGAAGTTGAACGTCATTATGAATCCTTCACACATAATATCCGATTCACCTATAGTGTGGCAATCCTCTGTTTCCAAGTACTAGTTCATCGAGATGACATCCAAGGTGTGACAGAACAAGTGCACCCATTCAAGTTTGAGCTTTGCTCCATAAGCCTTATCCCATTTGGCCAAGTGTGCACGCGGATCATCCTTCCCGTCATATTTGTCTGTCATTCATACCTTCAACTTCCCAAAGCGTGTTCTCATCATCCTCCTACACTTGCGCCAATCATCAAAGCTACCCTTGTGCGCACCCCACCATCTCGGAGGCGTAGCGTGCAGTGCCGAGTCCAAATCCTGGAAGCACTGCTTCTCTAGTACTTCCCTCTCAAATGCATCCAAAAATACATCTACATCATTCAAACTGTCATAAGTGTGCAGATTTCTTACCTCTGACAATACACAGCGCAGTGACCAGGTCATCATGTTACAGCTCAGCGTGGTTACTTCATGCAGTTGATTCTACCAGCGCTCTAACTCTTCATCAGAGTTTGAAATGCAACAACATCCATCCATCCGTCGTTGGATTCACCCAATCTTGGTCTTGCGCTGTTATCTTATATATGCAGTCCAAGTCGTCGTCACTCTCGTAATCGTGCACTGGTTTAGTATAGCGCAATCCTTCAGCAGGATCTAGGGGTACTATTACATGAAGCGATTTCTTTTCAAATATCATATTTCACTTCTTTAGGTTTATTACCCAGACAATGGAACCATTTGTTGGCTTTATGGGGCCTGACCCAGGTTTAGCATTAGTTAGCCAAACAAATCCCTACACTGTTGGCCCTTTCGGCATCAACTCGCGAAGCGCGGACCGAAGTCTCACACGAAGTAGTATGGGGGGATTCTAGAACCAAGTTTACGTACCCTGAGATGGTCGTGATGTTAGTTTATATCCCCTGTTCCTACTTTCACGCAGGTCACTAAGCTTTAAGGCTCTGTTAGTCGACCCCTTTATTTCGCCCTTTAGTACCTCCACGAAGGTGTACTATTGACCTTCGTACAACCTTAACCCGCGATCTAGGTACTTTCATGCTGCTATGACAGCGTATTGTATAGGTTCCCAAGTTATCTTAAGTGTTTTACTTATCTTACTAAACAATCCCAGTTAGCGCCACGTAAACTGATATTCTTACTTGCGTTCAATTAACCAATATAATCACATATATTCACGCATCACATAAACATTGTAAATTAAACCCAAAATGCAATATAACCAGATGCATTAACAGGAAATAAATACATAGAATTTGTAGAATACTTCTCTTTATTGATATCTTCAGTTTGATACAAACTCTATCCGCCCTGTGCACACAGCTGCAGGGGTCCGCGCACCCAACTGCAGATTTCCACACTAGGCCTTTGCACACTTGGCTGTAGAGCCTCTACCTACGCTAAGACCTGAAACACTTAGACTTCTCTACCAAGACTCCCAAACTTGTCAACTCCTTCAAGACTACTTAGAGCTTACTTACTTAGCTCATTTTTATACAATCCCATGGTCCGCGGACCATGGTGGATCTTTACAACCGACTTTACTCTTTACAAAATAAGGGTGGACAACCCTTTATGGCACTTGACACCTTCGCGCTCCGCAACCACAAAATGCGGAGACTTTACAACTTTATTACAAAATTGACCCAAAACATGGGCTTTTAGCCCCAAACTGTCCGTGGGGGAACCTGTTCCCAACAAGTACATTCTTACAAAGGAACATGATGCAGATATTTTGATAAAGGCATTGTCAAGATGAAAATTTGAGTTACACAAAGGAAGGATCGAGGTAGCAGATAATCCCTTTCTTGTTGAGAGGGAGTGTTGAAAATGCAACAAGAAAATCCTAATTTGATTTTGTCCTTGAATTAAATTAGGAATTAAATTACAATTCCACATCTCATGACAACTTGTAATAGTTAACTAAGTCAATTTGTCTTATTTGACTCAGTTAATTCGAGTTGAGGGTCTAACTAGAGTCATGTAGAGTGTCTCCTACTTTTTAGGAGCCCTGGTTGAGTTTATTTCAAGTTATAATTATTTAATTCGTTTAACTAAGTTAAATTCATTTAAACTAGTTCGAACTAATGGAGGAATTCTTGGGAGATCCAGTATTGGGGTGTAACCTGCAATAGTGGGGTGTAACCAACACTAGTCAACCAAACAGAAGATTAACTCCTAATTAACTCATGTATGTCATATGAGAGAAAGACCTAGTTTAGATTGGAGTTCAGGGACAATGTACTATCAATTGTTGTTAGTTTTGAGGGGGCTTGACCCAGGTTCAGAGTGTGTCAACTACTAGCCCTTTCGACAACTACTTACAAGAAAATAGTAGTCTCACTTGAAGAAGTTATGGGAGGCTATAGAACCAGGCTTCTGCAACTGAAGGGATATCCGCGCAGTGGCGCCGTGTGTTTACTTCTACTCTATATTGATCTTACAACTTCGTGCAGATGATTAATTTAACATAATCACATTAAACCCATAAACTCTAACAAATAACAATATATCTTATAGTTCTTTGCATAATTCAATGAAAAGCATACATAAAAATACTAACAACAACAAAGACTGAACGCAGAAATATATACAATTATTTGCCAAAACTTCTTCTTTATTAATATTAAACTTCAGTACATATACGTCTTCGACCTATGCACCTAGCTGCAGGTGGTCTGCGCACTCAATTGCAGACTCTTCCAGGCCTCCACGCACTCAGCTGCAAAGCCTTCGCCAAAACTACAGACTACAGATGCGAATACAAAGATTCAATTCACTTATGATGACATCTTGTTTCTTGATTACAAAGTATTACATCTCCTTATATACATTTAATCTTTACAAAAACCATGGTCCACATACCATGGATCCGCAAAATAAGGACTAATACCTGATACCCTTTATAAAATAAGGGCTTTATCCCATCCCCAAAGCCCTAAAAGTCGGCGCAATGAATATATCTTCACCAGCTCCACACGGTCAGCTCCTTCTTATGTGGGTTCTTTTAGCCAAAAACTTGGACCAAGTTGGGCCATGCCCAATAGACCCCCAATTCTCACTCATGACTCGTCTTGAGTCACTAAACTTCAGCGCCCTTGATCTTTGTTGTAATCTCGTTGTACTACTAGACCATTTATGCCATCAATTTTTCTTCCTGATGCGGTTTCTATAACAATTTTGAATTCCTAAGCTCATGATTGGCTTATATTTGGCTCATTTAATGTAGGTATGGGCTAGATACAGCCAGTTGTGCTTCATAAATGCTTTTCTCTCATGCCCCTCGATGGTAATTTCCTTTTTAACAGTGCCCTTTTTCCTTCCAACTGTCATATTTCTGGCTAACTTTGTCATATTTCCCCTTTGGTGCATGTCTAGTCAATTTAATGTCTTAAATTACTCTACATAAATTATCAATCCGGGTATCATAAACTGATGAAGTGTGGTGCACTATATGTGCTTAGTTAACCTTTCTCTTACTTCGTTGTTTTATAGTTTATTTTGTTTTTGGGGTTTTGTTCTTGTTGGTTTTCTAAGGTCTTAAGAATACTTTTAAAGGACAAGTATGGATAAAGATTTCAAGACAAGGCCTATGTCCTTAATGGTAACTTCCAAAACTTAGCACTTCAAAAGAACTCAAAACATGTTATTGATGGAGTTAGTATTTAAACAAAAGTGTAAATATACAACTAGTTCAATCAAAATAAAATGCAATAATCAAATAATGAGAGAATGACTATGAGACCCAGTATCCTTGCTGCTTCAGCAAAAGGACAAGATGATTCTATCACGTCATTAGTTCATTAAAAGGCTATGTGCATCACTAATCTACAATCAACTTGAAAGCAATTTATGTACAATAATATACATGTTAAAAATAAAATAAAATGCAGTAATTCAAACTGTACATTAATATACATGAAAATCAGAAAAAGAAATATAAGAAATTAAAGTGACAACTATACAAGGCAGGGGCCCCCTACCACCTATGAAATCAAATGCTTAAAGGAAAATAAAGACATCAAATAAAGAACTAATGACATCGGCCCAGTATCTATGCTGCTGATTTAAAATGAAAATGAAATGTGAAATCTAAGTGACACTACATAAAGGAGACAAATCACACTACTTTAACCTTTTCTTAACCTTTTTGCCTTTCAGCTAGATTTATCATGTGATAACAGTTATGAACAAGTCAGCAATGTGAGTCTTAAAGCAAACTAAACCAAGCTGTACTAAGTGATATTTTGGCTCCAATAAAGTTATTTGATTATGGAAAAAGAACCATCAATAGATGAACAACTTGATATCTAAGAGCAGAAAGTAAAGTGCAAGTTAAAGAAATGATACTAATGAAAATCAAAATAGAAAAATAAAGGTCAGCAACATAGACAAGATGATCACATATGCCATTAGTCATGAAATCAAAGCAAAATTAAACACACTTTCATGAATTAAAATTGCATGAATGAAAAATCTAATCTACCTTACATTCTACAAAGCAATATTTACAAAATGAAATCTACTCTACTTACATCCTATGTGCTCCATGACATCTACTTCACATCTCCTTCCATGTTGAGAACATCAAAGCTTTATTCAATTTCTTCAAAAGTACAAAGTACAAAAGCTTTCAAAATCCATGGGACTAACAAGCTAAAAGGACTAAGAAAAGACTAGCAAATGAATGAGAGAGATCTCCTATTTATACAAAAAGATGAGAGCCATCTCATTAATGATAGTCCATGAATCTCTCCCTCTACCTCTAGAGTCCTAATCAAAATAGGAACTGATAAGACACATGTCTTTTTAGAGTTACAATACAATTAGGAGATGTGACACATATCCTCATGATCCCATGATTCTTTCCAACCAAATTCGAATTTGGCCTTAGAGTGCCACATAAGGGTCTTCTAGAAGCCTCCTTTCAACCTACACATGTCAACAATCTCAACCCATTTGTTAGGTATAAGCATATGCACATTATTTTCTAATGTTTAACCACAAATTCACTTAAAAGGCTTAGAAATAATAAAGATTGGAAAAACATAAAGGTGGCCCAATGATAATGAAAGTGGGATGAATGTGGTGACATAGTAGTGAAATGGAGGTGAAATGGAGGTGATATAATGTACATAATAGTGAAAGTGTAATGGAAATGAATGACATTTTCAAGGCTCAACAGTGCAGTCACCTATTCTACGTTGCAGCTCCTTCGGACTTTGTCATACTCCTGAGTATTGTGCAGTAATATTCCTTTAACAAAGTCCCTTCCTGCAGAGTAGTTTGTAGTCTCGTGCCCACTTTCAACTGCAGGTGGCACTAAGACTTCCTTTCTCTCATTTTTTAGTGAGAAGCTCTAGGGACATAGTCATCCTTGTATATCTTAAATCTACTACCATTCACATGTCCTGGAATCATCTGAACGTTCAACTTCGTGAGTTGAAAACACCACCATGTGAAATGTTCTTAACGATATATGGCCCCAGCCAATGTGTTTTGAAATATCCTAGGAACTTCACAAACTTATTGTCATATAATAATACAAGATCCCCTTCCTGAAATATCTTCTTCTTGATTTGTTTGTCATGCTAGGCTTTCTCCCTTACTTTCTACACCTATTGATGGAATCCTGCTATGAATCTATCTCCTTCTAAAGCTAGTATCTGCGACATTCTTTCCTTCATCATAAAGATGCACTTCTTCATGTTCAATGATATTTGATGCTAACTACATGTATCCAGAATCAATCTTAAGCTCCCCACATGCTTATTTAATAGCCCAAATATTGTCCAATCATCGAGGTAGACTTCCAGAAATTTGTGTATGTACACCTTGAAAGCTCCAATTACAACTCTAGAGAAAATAGCAGGTGCATTCTTCAACCCAAAATGAATTATTGTATACTGATAAGAGCCCCATTCTGTGGAAAACATTCTCTTATGTATGTCTTCTGGTGCAATTCTGATTTGATGATACCTTGAGAAGCCATCTGTAAAAGAGTAAGCCTCTTGTCCTCCTACATTGTCCAACACTTCATCTGTAAATGATGTAGCAAAAGGGTCATGCAGGCATGCATCATACAATTTCCTTAAGTCCACACAGATTCTAATTTCCCCTTTCACCTCCTCCTCTTGTACTACCATGGGACTTACCAGTTCAGACTCTTCGACAGGTTCAATTATCCCCGCTGCTAACATCTTGTCCAATTCTTCTTTTACTTTTTCCTTATACTTTGGATTCAATCTATAAGGCCTCTGCTTAATATGCTTCGCATCAAGCTTCAGAGGAATCCTCGTAACTCCCAAATCCCCTATTATGACTTTCATGTTTGGAAATTTAGTGGGAAATAACTCCTAGTATTCATGCAACAAATCTGTTATCCTACTGATAGTGTCCTCGTCCCAATAATCTCCTATTGTTGCGTATTTCGGTTCAGCCTCTGACCCTATATTCACCTTCCTCGTCTTCAATGGATTCGTTATATCAAGCATCTCTATCTCAGGTCCATTTACTTCACGATGTCCCTCTGACTCTTTGATATCAATGTTGCGAGGATATTTGTCCTCTTCTGCAGTGAGATTATAGCATTCTATCACATTTCGTACCTGCGCAGCCAAATCAGGTTTCCAGATAACTGGAACTTTGTTTTCAAAAAAAATCTTCTTAACTATATTCAGATCTGCATCTATATGTGGACAGTCATCTTCAAATCTGAATGTCATCACAAATCCATCCACCATCTCCGCCCAACTAGCAGTGCCATGTCAAAGTTCAGTTTCCAAATACCAGTTCTGGGGGATCGTTTCTAGGGTATGGATGAAGCCATGCACCCATTCTTCTTATGGAATTTCTCCCCAAGCTGACATACAAAGATGTATGTGGTCTCTAGGATCATTTTGGCCATCATACTTGTCTGTGAGCTTTGTTTCTACTTGTCCAAATCTTACCCACATCAACCTCCTACATTTTTGCCAATCTCCTATATTATTCTTATGAGTACCCCACCATCTAGCAGGAATAGCCCTCAGTGCTTGATCAAGAGCTAATAGTCTCTAGCATTCTAGTACATGTCTTTCATAATCTCTAAAGAAAGTATTTACATCACCCAAACCATCATATAAAGGTAAATCACATACCTCAGTTGTCATGTAGCGCACTACTTTAGAGATCCTTGCACATCGCCTTGTAGACACTTCATGCAATAGGTTCTGTCGATTCTCCAATTCCTCTTATAAATCTGAAGTGTAGGATCTATCTTGCTCCCAAGTCAGTTTTCCATCATCATTGGGATTGATCCACTCTTCTTCCTTCGTTGTGATTTGATAAATATTATCAATGTCATCCGGGTTATATTATTCTTTGACATGCTTTGTATACCTCACCCCTTCTGATGCATCCAATGGAAAAATAACCCTCATATTATTGCTTTCGAATATCATTTTCCTTTTCTTCAGATTAATTATAGCCATATTAGAAAACGCCTAATCCAATCCAAGCAATGCAGGGTAAGGATTACTATCATCTACTATCTCAATCACTTCGAAGTCAGTGGTAGTGTGCACTCCGTCAATGTCCACTGTGACATTAGACAACCTTCCTAGGGGTAAGATTTTCTATTGATTTTCCATCTTCAGCTGAATAGTAGACCATTTTAGCTTTGGCTTACCCATTGATTCCCAAGTCTGCCTTGGCAAGACATTGGCATTGGATCCAATATAACCTGATCCATGTCATACTCTCCAATTTGCACTATAAGCATCATTTCTTTCCTTTTTCTCATCTTGTGTCTATGCAGATTATTTACTGCGTGCAACTCGCTCTATGGTACCTCCTTAGAAGCACAGGAGTCCATCAGTTCCTGTAATCCCTCCACAGCCTTCTGATTCCTCAACATCTTCATGCAAGTCTGTAGAAAAGACTTCAAGATATTCAGATCCACCTCTTGTGTCGCAACCGGTACTATCTCACGGTTATCCTTCTAAGTCGGTTGCACAGTAGAGGTCGAGGTCCCATCATCCATAAAACTTTGCCTCGCCTCCATGAATGCTTTCTTTTCCTTTAAAATATCAAATGCAGGAGTTTTTCTAATGGTTTTCCTTATCCACGTAGCTCCAACTTCCTTTTTTCCTTCGACCTTATCATTCCCAGCCGCGATTCCTCTTCTTGTTACAATATCGATGCGCGGTTGATCTTCTCTAGCTCAGCAGTCATCATTTGGACATTTTATACATGCTGCTAGTTTCTTTTCTCCTGCATCTTCGCAATAAGGAGAGGAAATTCTTCTATCACATGATCAAAAGACTTACAGTAATTGCAAGTTGTCATTGGGTTCTAACAGTCTCTTGAGAAGTGTCTTGCCTGTCCACGGTTGTAATAGATAATGTGGCCACGTCCTCGACCAAATCCTCCTCCTTATCCTCGTCCTCGTCCTTGAAATCCTCCTCGACCAGCGTGCTACCCTTTCTCCTCATGTGTATGTCCTTCAGCTTGCAGTTTATAACTATCAGCAATGCGCTCCGTTATTAAGAAATAACTTCGGTAATTTTTCTCATCATGGCCTACTAATCTACAGAAGTTACAAAATAGTTGCTTCGAGGTCTGTATATATTTCTATAATAGGTAGCAGTCTTCAAAACAATGTTGACCTCGCATCCTACAAATATTGCACCACAACCCTGGGTTTACTGGATTAGGTGCTCCACTTGCAATATAATCTCTGAACATGGGGCATTGATCCTTATAGTGACCTTCTGCTTTGCATTTCGTACACCATACTTCTAATCTTTCTGGTCTGACTTATTTACCCTTCTTCAGATCCTGCAATTCCAAGGGTCAATGTAGCTAGTTGATTCTGTATCTATTGTACTCCTATGTGAGTATCTCCAACTGGAGAAGCTTCCAACTTCATCGCAATCTCTGATGCTTCAGCTTGCGTCGCAATATTCTGTTGCGTCAATGGAAACCTAATATGTGGCAGTAGCACAACTATGAACCATTCTTCATGTTGTTGTGGGGGTATCTCAAAGCTCACTTGTTGGTTTTGAGGGGGCTTGACTTAGGTTCAAAGTGTGTTGTGCACCAACAAAACCCTCAACTACTGGCCCTTTTGGCAACGACCTGCAAGAATATCGCAGTCTCACCCGAAGTAGTTATGGGAGGCTACAGAACCAGGCTTTTGCGATCGAATGGATATCCGTGCAATGGTGCCATGTGTTTACTTCTACTCTATATTAACCTTATAACTTCGCGTGCATAAGAACTTCGCATAGATGATTAATTTAATAGAATCGCATTAAACCCATAAACTCTAACAAATAACAGTATATCTTACAGTTCTTCGCATAATTAAGTGAAAATAATACATAATGATACTAACAAAAATAAAGACTAAACACGGAAAGATATACAATTATTCGCCAAAACTTTTTTTATTAATAAAAAACTTCAGTACATATATGTCTTCGACATGCACACCCAGCTGCAGGTGGTCTGCGCACTTAGTTGCAGACCCTTCCAGGCCTTCGCACACTCAGTTGCGGAGCCTTCCCCAAAACTACAAACTATAGATGCGAATACAAAGATTCAATTCACTTATGATGACATCTTGTTTCTTGATTACAAAGTATTACATCTCCTTATATACATTTCATCTAAACAAAAACCATAGTCCACATACCATGGAACCAAAAAACAAGGACTAATACCCAATACCCGTTACAAAATAAGGGCTTTATCACATCCCCAAATCCTTAAAAGTGCATGTTGGAGAGGTAAATCCCCTCTGCTGACAGAGGCGATCCCCACTAGCCCAAAATAGGTCTAGCAACAATCAAACAATGCTATCACGCAAGTTCCTAATTGCAAATTAAAGGTGGATTATGAGAGCCTACTTGGATTCCAACGCTAGTGTTGTAGAAGAGTTGACACTCCCGTTCCTTTGCTCCAGCCGGTCACGATCCCCACGATCTTCGTGAATGGACACCTACACATGCAAAGAATAACACAAATACAAGCATAAAATCCAATAGATGCAATTATATATCGGTCATAAAAGATATAACTCAAACATCATTACAATGAACAACAAGAGTGGAACCATAATGATAGTCATCTATTATTGATAATCAACAAAGAAGAATACAACCATAGTTCTGACGTCAAATCCTCCTTTGGTTGGGTGATCAGCTACATATGTCTTGCAAAGCTTGTTGGGATTAGGAACAAGCCTCTCCTTCTTTGATTATGAATGCAAAGAAGACTCTTACAGAAATCTCTCAGACTTCCGACAGTATAATTCTCCCTATGCTTGAACTAGCTTGTCCAAGGAAACAGAACAAGCTTTTATAGATGGAGGAAAGGGAGATACAATGAATCACACCATCTATGGGATTGGGTTTATCCTCAAAAGCTATTATGGATAGAGGAAAGGGAGATACGATGAATCAGGACATCCATGGGATTGGCATTATCCTTAAAAAGCTTCATGAGTCGAAAGGAAAAAACCTTCGGGCGTGCGTTTGTTAAAAAGCTTTCCCAAACTCGGTTGGTGCGGGTATAACTCTAAGACAGAGTGCCAACTGGCGCGCCCTCTTTGGAGGATTTCCCCCATTGGCGCGAGTAATACACTGTGGATCTGCCTAATGGAAAAAGGGGACTTTTAAGGATATTCTGCAGGAGATGTCTTCAGGGCATATGAAGTCCATACTTAGGGGAACATAATGCAAGTGTTTTGAAGTTATGTCACTTCTCACAGGTCCCGGAATGAGTCCTCCAAAGTGCGGGAAAGGGGTAACAGGGACAGTGACAAATGGTGACAAATTACTGTGTAACAGATGCCCCCTAAAGCATGAGGCCCGAGAGAGAGAGGGGTGAAATACTTTACAAGAACACATGCAGCTGCCACCGGAGAATTTGCATAGAGAGGTACAACTGATAGCTCAAGTACATGATATATGTGGTATGGGCACAGCCATCCATAACAGAGTACATAATAATCTAGATCCAAGGTATGGGCGCAGCCATCCAGTGAGGATCGATGAATAGACTCAGGCATGGTCGCAGCCATCCAGTGAATGAGTCATGTAATAATCACAATAATCCACAAAATCACAGCCTGGATTCCAACAGACAAAATCCAGGGTCTTGCGCTCCATCTCGACCCAAACAAAAGTACAAGTTCAAGCATGTGAATACATGAGTTGAAGTCGAACATGCATGAACATCGTCTGATTACCAGTCAATAATGAAAACTATTAACAGACACGAGAGGTACCACCAATAATGACAATGGCCCTCAAGGTACTATAGGTACAATCTACGGCGTGTGAATCAGTGAGCTGGCGTCGAACACCCGTAGAATCATTCGATCGGAGGCCAATGATGAAAACCTCACGTCGAACACGAAGAACCTGCCATTGAGGCATGCAGGCTCCAAGGCACCGGAAGGGAGTCTCTAGATCAGCTTCCTGGATAATGAGCTAAATTCGACAGGAAGTGACCTTGATCGAAGGTGGGCCATAGTGTTTCCCACATCATCAACACGAGACAGAGGAAGAATGTTGTGGTGAATCAGAATTATGTGAGCTATCAGAGGGAGGTTGTTATTCTGCAGAGATCAACTTCTCTTGAACATATTGGCAGCACGACAGTGGAGTTGGCAGTATTTGACAGCAATGGATCAAAGGTCATGGTGACGAGGCAATGAGCAGATGAGAGGTCAAACAGGATCACCAAAACCCACGGAGGCAAGTGAAAAACGAGATGAGATGTCCCCACCCAGACACGAAAGCAGACAAGTGCCATGTTCAAGAGCGACATACTGCCGACACGACAATAATTATGGTTCCATTTTCCCCCACCATTTCTGGCGAGTACCCCAGTTATTTTTATTAACAAGCTTGACGGGGATAGCATATGCTTGTAAAGCGTCATCTCGATGGATTCCAATGTCATCAAGTTTTAACGAGTCTGACAGAGGAAGAACTCGGCGTCTTTTCATGTTTAGAGAGTTTGAAAAGACAGCAGAAAAGAAAACTCCAAGGGTGTCCTTTTTCGTAAAGTTGTGTCTCTCGAGCCCGAAAAAGTATAAAACAATGCTCGAAAGAACCGCCCGACCATTACGATCGAGGAGTACTTTTCATGATTAGTGACTTCGACCTGAAAAAGTAAAAAAGCGATCGAAATCACGTCATTTCGTAACCGTTAACGAGCCTGAAACGACAAGGGCCCGACAATCTTTTCGTTTTTACACGGTCGGAAAAGAGTTTAAAGACGACCGCCTCTTATTTATGTTTAACAAGTCAAGAGGGATAACTCGGCGATCTTTTCGTCTTTAAACGGTCGGAAAAGAGCTGAAAGTAGACCTCCATTTTTGTTCTCTTTAACGAGTCAAAAAGGGAAAAATACTCAGCAATCTTTTCATCTTTTACGAGTCAGAAAAGAGCTTAAAAGGAGACTCGTCCTAGAGGAACGAGTGGTATAAAGGGTAGCAACTAGTTCCGGTAATGGTGGAACTGCTCAAAACATATAATGATCAAGAGGCTGGCTAATAAAACCACTCATCACTGCGGTTCCTCAGGAAAGGATAAACAACCAAGTGAAAGCATATGATCAGCCAAAGAGATGGTAGCAATGGAATGAAACAACCAAGGCTCATATAACAGAATTTAGCGGATAAAGCGGCAATCACAAGATGTGAATTAGGTATGGGTTCATTTTTACACAAGCTTGAACCATGGAGAACTCTGCTTGGATTCGGTTTCATGTTTACACAAGCTTGAAACGAAAAACTATGCTTGTTATCAGTTCGCATGCCCCCAGCATAATAACGCAAATCGAGGTACATGCCCCCCAAGCTTCATTGCATTCAACAAAGTGGATGGAATGAAGGTTCACTCTCGAGATCTAGGAAAGACTCGACTTGTATTTTACGAGATCTTAATCAAAAGACTCGATTTGGAAAGGGAGTTGTTTCATTTTTTAATGAGGTTGACGCAGTAAAAGAACTATCCTCATAACCCTTGTTTCATTTTTTAACGAGGTCGCCACAAGATCAAAACTATCCTCGGACACCTAGTTTCATTTTTTAAGGAGCTTGACACAGGAAAACGAACTATGCTCCGACCAAGCCTAGTTTCATTTTTTAAGGAGCTTGACATAGGAAAACGAACTATGCTCCGACCAAGCCTAGTTTCATTTTTTAAGGAGCTTGACATAGGAAAACGAACTATGCTCCGCCAGAACTTCATTAGAATGAACAGGAAGTCGGGGCTTCCAAGAGTGCCACTCCGGGTGGAAGGGTAATATCTCGGAAGTCAGGACCCAATGCCCCCAGGACACTATGCACGATGGCGGCATCACTGGATCCAGGCACGGGATAAGTGGCCACGTAGTTGATCTGTGGTGGGGCAGATGCAACTGGTGGATGAAAACCAGGAGGGGATGACAACTGCGCAAGAGGGACCCGTGGACGAACGAACGATAATTGATCGATAGTCACAATTCTTCCATCGTGTGGAAAGCAAACCACACGGAAAAGTGAAGAGACAAGGGCCCCCATGGCATAAACATAGTCACGGCCAAGGAGAAGACTGAAATCTAAAGCACCTTGGGTAAC
Source organism: Pinus tabuliformis (assembly GCA_031772625.1). Lineage (NCBI taxonomy): Eukaryota > Viridiplantae > Streptophyta > Pinopsida > Pinales > Pinaceae > Pinus > Pinus tabuliformis. Next base: position 1,951,797,938 of record CM062816.1, read on the forward strand.
CGATACGTCTATATAGATGGTCTTGCCTCCCAAAGTAATAGGGAACTTTGGAAGGATCCCTAATGGTTGACTAGTTCCTCCGTCAAAAGCCGTCAGATTCGGCGCGACTGGCACAAGCTATGGGGAACCCAAAGCTTGCCAAGTAGTGGCAGGCATAAGACTGACAGATGCACCCTCATCCAAAATAGTGCCAGGTATTGCCCTATTATAGGCGTGTACCGTGACCCAGAAAGGCACATGGGATGGAAGGCGGGAGGTGGTCAAACGACTCTAGTCGAAGGAAACGACTGAACTACTTGGTGGGGGAATCGTATGATTGCCCCCCTGCTCTAAAGGGACCGAAGCAGGACTCTCGGGAGCAGCTGGGATAGGAGAGTCATTTCCGGACTCAGGAGAATCTGAGGAGACGAGAAGAACATGGGAATTATGCTCTTCCGACACAGAGTGATCGACGGGAGGGAAACCCGAGTCGACACTCTTTCCGACCAATGGTTGGTCTAGAACAGGCTTGGCACAGCCAGGTTCGGGAAGAGGGGCCTGGACAAGAGACGAATTTCAGTCAATCTCTTTGTCAACAGGGGGATGATCTGCGGCTGCAGAAAGATGTTGATAGCCAATGGGTAGTTGGGGTGAAGGAGCTGTAAGACTTTCCAAGACAACGGAGGCTTTATCCATGAGTGGACAAAGGTGAAGGGGATGATTGCCTTCACAGAGTCTACAGGGGATTCGAATCTTCCCTTTTCCCTTACCATTTCCAGCTGATAGGGTAGCATCGCCGTGAGCTCCAGAGGACGATGAGGGGTGGGTCGGATCACGAGACCATACTTCTAAGACCCTGGGAATGCCACGACAATCGCGAAGAAGATGGTCCTCCTTGCATAATCTACAAGGAAATTTGACTTTCCGCGGAGGAGCAAAAGGTGGCCCGATGGGAGGTGTACTCGAGGGACTAGCTGCAGTTTTAGCCTCTCCCTTAGGAGACTTCTTCTTCTTCGTCTTCTTCTTCTTCTTCTTAGTCACCTGGTTACTCGAATCTAGACTTTCACCAGGCGAAGTAGAAGATGAGGACGTAGAAACAAGCGAAGAAGGGGAGAGGTCCACCTTAGAATCAACATGATGTTTTTCAGGTGGAGGGACTGATTGACTAGTAGTCGATACGGTAGGGACCAAAGAGGTTGAAAACAACCAAACAGGCAACCCAACAGTTAACCCAGGAAGGGACAACGTTGCCATGTAAGGAGCACCAACATTCCCAAAAGGAGCGAAATGACCAGGGTCCCCGTCAGTGGGTATCCCTGGGTTGGTGAACCCCGGAAAAGTTGCCATCGAGAACGAAAAAGAAGCCTACTCAAACTAACGCAAACGAGATCTAACCGGGTAAATGTGAATCGTGGCCGAATAAATTTTAAGACAAAGGAACTGAACTTGACCTTTTCATGTTTTAAGAGTCGAGAAAAGGACGAAAAGGTGACTCTAGTCGCCTTCGAATGTTTAGTGAGCCCGAAGTGACAAATGCTCAGGTGAGCCTTTTCTTTTAGGGAGTCCGAAAAGGATCAAAAGTGACTACTCTGGAGAAACTAGGCAAAGGGTTTACCAAAAAAATCCGTAAAACTGCATATACACCTTGGCAATCATATGAAAACCAAGGACTTTCCGTACGGCAGTCAATCTTCCCGAATGTTGTGTTCAGTGCGTTACGGCTTGTAAGGCGGCAGACACGGCTTCCTGTGGATAAAGGATGATAACCTAGTGGGGTCTCCCCATATACTCGACGGTACGTGGGAGCACAAATCCGTGCTAGAACACTATTGAGTCACAAAAGGAGGAATCACCCAACCTTAATGTGAAACAACAGTGACTAGGTTTAACGACGCTGGAACACATCTCTAGCCTAGACCTCTAGATGTATGCATTAAGTTCCAATGCGTTTTTAGATTCATTCAGTTCATTTTACGGTTGATCTTTGATTAGGTTTCAGTTTCCAGGTCTTACCGTATGTAATCTCTCACAATTTCCTAAATGCAAGCTATATGCCAAAATATATCATTTCATTCGATGAATGCTAGCTACGAGAAAGTTGATATCTTTCAATCAAACAAAATGATCATAAAACAAAAAACAATGACTCTAATGCAGCTAATGGCAATAAACGAAACTTTTCTTTAAAGTCACTAATTGCTAACAACAACGAAAAGCTCTAATTTCCATTCATTAATTCAAAGCAAAAGAGATTGTTCGTTTTCTTTTCAATGGCAAAGTGCACTAAACAAATTTTGAGAGATAATAACAAAGAGTGAAAGAGACAACTTTCACTCAATGAAAACACAATCAAGTCCCTGAAACATGAAGGCAATCTTTCAAACCAAGAAAAATCACAAAGACCTCAATGGGCGATGTAATCAAAGCCCAAAACGAAGCCAAGCGAAATCCAAGCGAAAAGAAAAGAATCACTCGAATAACGCAATAAAAAGTTTAACAATCACTGAAAAAGTGCAAGGGAGTAACCAAAAAATCGACTGGACCAACAGAAGACCAAAACTCCTAAGGAAGGCTCGATGCACAAAGCCACTAGATGCCTTAGGGCTAAAATGTGAAATCGGTGGAAAAAAGCAAACACCCAAAGGGTAATGGCCAAGAACCAATCAAACAAGACTCTAACACATTCAAGTGATTGAGAGGAAGTATCCAGACACAAAAACCAAGCTTGGAAGGCTCAAAACAAGCAAACTCTAAAAGGTTCCCTGGGCTGGCGCGACTTTCAGGCTAAAAGTAGCGCCAATTGAGGACTGGCGCGGGCTGTACATTGACAAGTGGCGCCAATTGGTGTGACTGTCATGCAAAAAAGAGCGCCAATCAAGTTTTCTATGCTAAAATAAAAAAACAAGCAATCCAAGACTAGGCCAACAGCATCCAGACAGACCAGGCAGCAAGAGACAGCAAAGAATCCAACCTAGAAAGCTATCTAAGCAATCAAAACAAGAGAAAACCAAAGAGACAAGACAAACTCTAAGTTGTTTAGTTCGTAAACCAAACCGGAGATTAACTGAAGTGGCGTTGATCTACTTCGCTAATGCAAAGCAATAGCGTTTCGAAGGCTATCTGGTCGTACTTCAGGCTCCGTCTAAAGTTTACAAATCAAACAACAAGCTAAGTCCCCAGCGGAGTCGCCAAATTGTTGGAGAGGTAAATCCCCTCTGCTGACAGAGGCGATCCCCACTAGCCCAAAATGGGTCTAACAACAATCAAACAATGCTATCACGCAAGTTCCTAATTGCAAATTAAAGGTGGATTATGAGAGCCTACTTGGATTCCAACGCTAGTGTTGTAGAAGAGTTGACACTCCCATTCCTTTGCTCCTGCCGGTCACGATCCCCACAATCTCCGTGAATGGACACCTGCACATGCAAAGAACAACACAAATACAAGCATAAAATCCAATAGATGCAATTATATATTGGTCAGAAAAGATATAACTCAAACATCATTACAATGAACAACAAGAGTGGAACCATAATGATAATCATCTATTATTGATAATCAACAAAGAAGAATACAACCATAGTTCTGACGTCAAATCCTCCTTTGGCTGGGTGATCAGCTACATATGTCTCGCAAAGCTTGTTGGGATTAGGAACAAGCCTCTCCCTCTTTGATTATGAACGTAAAGAAGACTCTTACAGCAATCTCTCAGACTTCCGACAGTATAATTCTCCCTATGCTTGAACTAGCTTGTCCAAGGCAACAGAACAAGCTTTTATAGATGGAGGAAAGGGAGATACAATGAATCACACCATCTATGGGATTGGGTTTATCCTCAAAAGCTATTATGGATAGAGGAAAGGGAGATACGATTAATCAGGACATCCATGGGATTGGCATTATCCTTAAAAAGCTTCATGAGTCGAAAGGAAAAAACCGTCGGGCGTGCGTTTGTTAAAAAGCTTTCCCAAACTCGGTTGGCACGAGTATAACTCTGAGACAGAGCGCCAACTGGCACGCCCTCTTTGGAGGATTTCCCCCATTGGCGTGGGTAATACATTGTGGATCCGCGCTAATGGAAAAAGGGGACTTTTTAAGGATATTCTGCAGGAGATGTCTTCAGGGCATATGAAGTCCATACTTAGGGGAACATAATGCAAGTGTTTTCAAGTTATGTCACTTCTCACAGGTCTCGAATGAGTCCTCCAAAGTGCGGGATAGGGGTAACAGGGACGGTGACAAATGGTGACAAATTACTGTGTAACAGTCCACATAATGAATATATCTTCGCTAGCTTTGCGCAGTTCGCTCCTCCTTCTGTGAGGTCTTTTACCAAAAAACTTGGACCAAGCTGGACCATGCCCAACAAGCCCCCAATGCTCACCCGTGACTCGTACCGATTCACTCAGCTTCGGCACCCTTGATCTTTCTTGTGATCCCATTGTACACTTCGTTGTACTACTATACCAATTTTCCCATCAATTTTTCTCCCTTATGAGGTTTTTATAACAATTTTGAATTCCTAGGCTCATGATTAGCTTAGGTTTGGCTCATTTAATGCAGGTATGGGCTAGATATAGCCAGTTTTTATTCATAAATGCTTTTCTCTCGCACCCCTCAAAGGTAATTTCCTTTTAACGATGCCCTTTTTCCTTCCAATGGTCATATTTTCGGCTAACTTTGTCAGATTTACCCTTTGGCGCAATCACCTCTTTTTCGTCGCAGCTCCTTCGGACTTCGTCATACTCCTGAGTATTGTGCAGTAATCTTCATTCGGCAAAGTCCCTTCTTGTAGAGTAGTTTATAGTCTCATGCCCACTTTCAACTGCAAGTGGCACTAAGACTTCCTTTCCTTCATTTTTCAATGCGAAGCTCCAGGGACATAGTCATCCCTGCATATCTTCAATCTACTACCATTCACTCTTCCTAGAATCATCTGACCATTCAATTTCATGAGCTAAATAACACCACCATCTAAAAAAAATTTGACGATATATGGCCCCAACCAATGTGTTTTGAATTTTCCTGAGAACTTCGTGAAATTACTGTCATATAATAATACAAGATCCCCTTAGTGAAATATCTTCTTCTTGATGTGCCTGTCATGCCAGGCTTTCTCCCTTGATTTCTGCACCTGCTAATGGAATCCTGCTATGAATCTATCTTCTTCTAAAGATAGTATCTACAACATTCTTTCCTTCATCATGTCAGGGTCTTCCATATATGTGACAACTGCAATTCTTAGACTCGGCATAATGTATTCCATAAGCATAATTTCTTCTTGTCCATATACTAACCTAAAAGGTGTCTACCCAGTCAATTTCTTGCATATCGTTCTATATGGCCACAACACTGCTAGAATCCTCAAGTCCCAATCATCTATGTTTACGTTGCATACCTTGGTCAATGCATTCTCCCTAATCTTATTGAAAGTTTCCATTGTCCCATTTGCCTGAGGATGATAGGGAGTGCTCTTCTGATGGTAAACTTGAAAATCATCATTTAGTGCTTCAATCATCTTATTCAAAAAATGTCTCCCAGGGTCACTCATCAAGATCTTTGGATAGCCAAATCTAGACAATATATATTCAAAAATGACCTTCGTAGCTATTTCTATGTTGCAATCCTTCACTGGTTTCGCCTCAGCCCACCTTGTCAAATAATCAGTCGTGATGATGATATATCTTGCGCCAGTCCTTTTCCCTGGTAGATTGATAGGTCCAACAAAGTCAAATGCCCATTTATCAGAAACCTGCAAAGTCAGTACTAATGGCATTTCATCTCTTCTAGATGGCTTTCCTGTCCTTTGACATATATCATATGCTTGAAAAAATTATTTTGCATCCGTATGCACTATAGGCCACCATAAACCGGCTCTCAAAATCTTCTGCATAGTGGATTTTCCTACATAATGCCCACCTGCGACTTCTTCCTAAGCTTTTGTCATAATGCTTTGTTTTTCATGTTCAAGGACGTATCTATGCAGTACTTCATCTGGTCCCATTTTATACAAGTGTCCCACAATCAGCGAGAAATCAGCTACTTGAACCACAAATTCCTTCTTTTACTTTGTAGTTTACTCCACAGGTGCCATTCTTGTGGACAAAAACTAAAGAATATCTGTGAAGTGATCATATGTGACTTTAATTGCAAATTGTTGTGCATTGGGTAAGTTATATTCAATATTTGTAGGTTCTTCTCCTGTCTCTATATTGGATAGATGATCACAATCTTCCCAACTTCACTATAACTTCAAAGTCATATTCTTGGAATAATAACAACCATTGACAGATCTTCCCTCCTAAAATAGGCTTATTCACTAAGTACTTCAGCGCAGAATGATATGTGAACATTTTAAAATTTTCTCCCAACAAGTAATGTCTGAACTTCTGCAGTACATACACCATAGCTAACCCCTCCCTTTTTGTCGTCTTGTAATTATTTTATGCCTTAAACAACTTCCTACTTGCAAATTCTATGGGATATCAATATCCCCTGCTCCCAATTGCGCTAGTACTACTCCCAAATCTATAAAAGATGCATCAACATGCACATGAAACTCTTTCTTCTATTCCAGGAAAATTAGAATTGGCGCAGTTACCATCTTTTCTTTCAGCATGTCCAAGCTCTTATGGCATTCTTCATCCCACTGGAAGGTCACATCCTTCTTCAGCAACGTATCCATCAGTGGATTTATCTGTGCATACCCTTTAATAAACTTCTTGTAGTAACTAGTGTGTCCTAGCGTAGTACACAGTTGTCTTATTGTTTTTGGTGCTGGCAAGTTCACAATGACTGTGATCTTCGCCAGATCCACCATCAATCCCTGTTTACAAACCACATGTCCCAACAAAAATCCAAATTCTACACAAAAGATGCACTTCAGTGATATTTGATACTACTACATGTATCCAACATCAATCTTAAACTCGCCACATGCTTCTTTAATAGCCCAAATATTGTCCAATCATCGAAGTAAACTTCCAGAAAATTGTGTATGTACTCCTTGAAAGCTGCAATTATAGCCCTAGAAAAAATAGCAGGCGCATTCTTCAACCCAAAAGGCATCACTATATACTGATAGGAGCCCCATTCTATGGCAAAATTTGTTTTATGTCTATCCTCTGGTGCAATTCTGATCTGATGATACCCTCAACAGCCATCTGTAAAAGAGTAAGCCTCTTGTCCTCCTACATTGTCCAACACTTCATCTGTAAATGGTGTAGTAAAAGGGTTGTGCAGACATGCATCATTCAACTTCCTGAAGTCCACACGTATTCTAATTTCCCCTTTTTCCTTCTTGTCTTGTACTGCCATGGGACTTACCCATTTAGACTCTTCAACAAGTTCAATTATTCTCGCTACTAACATCTTGTACAATTATTCTTTTACTTTTTCCTTATACTTTGGATTCAGTCTATAAGGCCTCTGCTTAATAGGCTTTGCATCAAGCTTCAGAGGAATCCTTATAACTCCCAAATCCCCTATGATGCCTTTCATGTCTAAAAATTTAGTGGGAAACAACTCCTGGTATTCATGCAACAAATATGTTATCCTACTCACAGTGTCCTCGTCCCAGTAATATCCTATTGTTGTGTATTTCGATTCAACCTTTGACCTTATATTCACCTTCCTCGTCTTCAATGGCTAGCATCTATATCTAAGGTCCATTTACTTCACGGTGTCCCTCTAACTCTTCAATATCAATGTTGTGAGGATCTTCGTCCTATTCTGCAATGAGATTAAGCATTTTATCACATTTTGTATCTATGCAACCCAATCAAGTTGCCAGATAACTAGAACTTTGTTTTCAAAAATCTTCCTCTTAACTATATTCAGAGTTGCATCTATATGTAGACAGTCATCTTCAAATCTGAATGTCATCATAAATCCATCCACCATCTCTGCCCAACTAGCAGTGCCATGTCGAAGTTAAGTTTCGAAATACTAACTCTGGGGGATCATTTCCAGGGTATGGATGAAAGCATGCACCCATTCTTCTCGCAGAATTTCTCCCCAAGCTTCCATACAAAGTTGTATATGGTCTCTAGGATCATTTTTTCCATCATACTTGTTTGCGAGCTATGTTTCTACTTGTCCAAATATTACCCACATCAACCTCCTACATTTTTTCCAATCTCCTATATTCTTCTTATGAGTACCCCGCCATCTAACAGGAGTAGCTCTTAATGCTTACTCCAAAGCTAATAGTCTTTGACATTCTGGTACCCATCTTTCATAATATCTAAAGAAATTATTTACATCACAAAAACCATCATATAAAGGTAAATCACATACCTCTGTTGTCATGCAGCACACTACTTTAGTGATCCTTGCACATCACCTTGTAGACACTTCATGCAATTTTTTATGCCAGTTCTCTAATTCCTCTTCTGACTCTTAGGTGTAGGAACTATCCTGCTCCCAAGTCATCTTTCCATCTGTAGTGGGATTGATCCACTCTTTTTCCTTTGTTGTGATCTGATATACCTTGCTATATTCTTCTTTGACATACTTTGTATACCTCGCCCCTTCTCATGGATCCAATGGAACAATAACCCGCATATTGTTGCTTTCGAATATCATTTGTCTTTTCTTCAGATTAATTATAGCCATATTAGCAAACATCCAATCAAATCCAAGCAACGTGGGGTAAGGATTACTATCACCTACTATGTCAATCACTTCGAAGCCAGTGGCAGTGCGCACTTTGTCGATGTCCACTGTGACATTAGACAACCTTCCTAGAGGTAAGATTTTCTATTGATTTGCCATCTTCAACTGAATAGTAGACCATTGCAGCTTTGGCTTACCCATCTATTCCCAAGTCTGGCTTGGCAATACATTGGCATCGAATCCTAAATCCAAGATAACATGATCCATGTCATACTCCCAATTTTTCGTTGTAAGCCTCATTTCTTTCCTCGTTCTCTTCTTGTGTCTATGCAAATTATTCACTTCGCACATCTCTCTCTGCGGTACCTCCTTAGAAGCACAAGATTCTATCGGTTCCTATAATCCCTCCATAGCCTACTAATTCCTCAACATCTTCATGCAGGTCTATAGAAAAGACTTCAAGATATTTGGATCCACTTCCTGTGTCACAACCGATACTATCTCGTGGTTATCCTTCTCAGTCGGTTGCGCGGTAGAGGTTGAGGCCCCATCATCCATAAAACTTCGGCTCGCCTCCATGAATGCTTGCTTTTCCTTTGGGATATCAAATGCAGGATATTTTTCAGTAGTTTTCCTTACCCACGTAGCTTCAACTTCCTTTTTCCCTTCGACCTCATCATTCCCGATCGTGGTTCCACTTCTTGTTACTATGTCGATGTGCAGTTGATCTTCTCTTAGTTCAGTGATCATAATTTGGAAATTTGTCGCAGGTTGTTGGTTTATTTTCTCCTACATCTTTGAAATAAGGACAGGACATTCTTCTATCACATGATCAAAATATTTACAATAATTTCAGGTTGTCGTCGGGTTCTAACAGTCTCTTGCAAAGTGTCCTGCCTGTCCATAGTTGTAACAGATAATTTGGCCACATCCTCAACCAGCTCCTCCTCCTCCTCCTCCTCTTCCTCGTCCTTGAAATCCTCCTCGACTAGCATGTTTCCATTGCTCCTCGTGTGTATGTCCTTCGGCTTGAAGTCTATAACTATTAGCAGTGCGCTCCATCATTAAGTCATAACTTTGACAATTTTTCTCATCATGGCCTACTGATCTACATAAATTACAAAATAGCTACTTCGGGGTCTATATATATTTTTGTAATAGGTAGCAATATTCAAAGCGATTTTGACCTTGCGTCCTACAAATCTCGCACCAGAGACCTGGGTTTACTAGATTACGCACTCCACTTGCAATATAATCGCTGAACACGGGACATTGATCCTTATAATGACCTTCTACTTTGCATTTCGTACGCCACACTTCTGATCTTTCTAGTTTGACTTCTTTACCCTTCTTGATATCCTGTAATTCCAGGGTCAACGTAGCTAGTTGATTTTGTATCTGTTGCACTCCTATGTGCGTATCTCCAACCGGTGAAGCTTCTAGCTTCATCGCAATCTCCAATGCTTCAACTTGCGTCGTGATCTTCTGTTGTGTCAATAGTAACCTAATATGTGGCAATATTGCGGCTATTATCCATTCTTTATGTTTCTGTGGGGGTATATCAAAGCTCACTTGACCCATCAACACATTGAATCGTTGATCCAACTCCCACACAGATTCAATCGGTGGTTTCTTGATCTCTTTTAGCTTCGTGATACACTACAATTCTGATTTTGGCTGCTTGAACTCTGCTACCAAGGCTTTCTTAATTTCATCAAACGTAGCATTTGGCTTACTCACGAAGTATTTCATATACCATGCCAGCTCTCTCTCCCTCAACGACATGATGATTTGTTCCTTCTTTACATCAGCATTATTAATCTGTCTCACAGTCCATACTGCATCAGCTACGAGCAAAAACTTATCAGGGTCCTCTGATCCCAGTCCCTTGAAGACGGATAACTTAATGTCATCATCTATTCTTCTTTTTCTCGACAGGCTGGGTGGAGGTGGAGGTGAAGGCAAAGGTGTAGGGGAGGTATGAGGAAGGGGATGGGGTGTGAGGGGGGTAGATGGATGGGGTTTTCCAAAGACGCCTTGATTCTTCTCTACTCCTAACCTTCGACGTTCCTTCAATATGGGGAGGGGAATGTCACGGGGTTGTAGGGTTACTTCTTTCTTCTTCGCTCTCAGATCCTAACATAGGGCTATAGTCAGTCTCAATATAGTTCTTTGGCTCTATTCTATATCGTTTCCCACTTCACGTAGCTCTTGATTCCAGCTTATTTCTTCTTTTCCCAAACATTAATCTGACTGCATCCATAGAATCCCTTTTTCACACAATATCATATTAATCCAGATCTTCAGAGATTTTAAGAACTTACCTCGTGTTCCTTTGAAGAATCTTCGTTAAACTTCACTATAAGACATAATCTCGTCTATTGCGAACTCAGCGATAAATCCTCTGAAAATGTTATCGATCCAGAAATCAATAGACCTTGAGATATTGTTATCATTTCTCTTGAGCCATTGTATTAAATTAGGGTTCCACTCCTTAGGTTCGTAGCCTTTGAAACAGGATTTATGCTCAGCTAACTTAGATATCCACTAAAGCAATTCAATGTGGAACGAACCAAAGAAAATCTCATATTTATCTTCGAAGATATATCTCTGCAACCAAGCTTTAGTTTATAAACGTGGGTTTCTATTCTCTTTTCTGCAAATTCTCTTTCTTTCTGTTTGACCCACTCCTGGAGTTCTTTCTTCGACGAATGCCAAATCATATCCCTTTAAGCATATCCCGGTCCCGGCAATGGAATCATTTGTTGGTTTTGATGGGGCTTGACTGAGGTTCAAAATGTGTTACGCACCCACAAAACCCTCAACTACTGGCCCTTTTGGCAACGACCTGCAAGTTACTAGATAGCAGTCTCACCAAAAGCAGTTATGGGAGGCTACAGAACCATGCTTCTGCAACCGAAGGGATATCTGCACAGTAGCGTCGTGTGTTTACTTCTACTCTATATTGATCTTATAACTTCATGTGCATAAGAACTTTGCACAGATGATTAATTTAACATAATCGCATTAAACCCTTAAACTCTAACAAATAACAATATATCTTACAGTTCTTCGCATAACTCAGTGAAAAACATACATACCAATACTAACAACAAAAAAGACTAAACACAGAAAGATATACAATTCTTCACCAAAACTTCTTCTTTATTAATATAAAACTTTAGTACATATACATCTTCAACCTGGGCACCCAGCTGCAAGTAGTCTGCACACTCAGCTGCAGACTCTTTCAGGCCTCCGCGCACTCAGTTGCGGATTCTTCCCCAAAACTACAGACTACAGATGCGAATACAGAGATTCAATTCGCTTCTGATGACATCCTATTTCTTGATTACAAAGTATCATATTTCCTTATATACATTTCATCTTTACAAAAACCAAGGTCCACATACCATGGATCCACAAATCAAGGACTAATACCTGATAACAGTTACAAAAAAGGGCTTTATCCCATTCCCAAAGCCCTAAAAGTCTGTGCGATGAATATATCTTCACCAACTCTGCGCGGTCCATTCCTTCTTCTACGGGGTATTTTACCCAAAAACTTGGACCAAGTCGGGCCGTGCCCAACAATTGTATAATCATATGAATTGTACAAGTAGTGTATGCAATCAAAAGAAGGCCTATGAGGATTGCACAATTCATATTTGTAGAATTTTCCAATTAAATATGGGTTAATATAGGCTCTAATGCCTCCTTCCTTCTCCTAATGTGTCATATTTGCAAATCCTTCAATCCTATCCCAAGTTGTTATTAACTGGGGATGTTAGGATATTTCGACACATAGGAAATAGTTAAGTATAACTTGGTCTAGAGAAGAGTTAGGTAAAGTGTGTTTCTTTACTACGTATTTTTGTAACTTACAATCTGACAGTCGTGATATGTTCTAGACATGAAGTGATCCGACGATTCATTCTCTCCTCGGTATTACCAACACTTGATCTGTGGATTAACACCCAATTGATCCATGATGTCTATTTAAAGAGCATGCAGGGTCATTTGTAACCCTGTAAATTCCTACAGTTAATTCCCAAGGAAACTACGCGATGAAATAGGAGCTTGGCAGGCAACAGAATTGGCTAAGTATTAGCTTGAGATTATTTGTGAAGCAGTGAGATAGATAGAGAGAGTGTAGAGGTTGCTCAGGCTTGAGCAAAGCATTGTAAACTTCTCATATTTTCTTATTAATACAATATACAAATAGAAGGGGTTTTCGTTGTGGCTTTCCCGAGAAAATTATTGTGTTATGTGTGATTGAATTCTTTCTCTTTTATGCATCATTATTTCATCGATCATTGTTATTGTTTCCGCAAATGAGTAGAGTAGATTCAAGTCAATTGTTTTAGCATATTACAATCTATGATTTGAATCTATAAGGAATTTCTACAAATACAAGACAGTAGGAATGAATTTAGCAAACGAATTGACCATCTGACATTTGTCAACTTTGAAGCAGTTTGGTAATTTCTCATCAACCCTTTCAGTGAATATCGAAGCACCAAGGTTCTCAATGAACAGATTATTCAAATGTCACCTATACTTGAAGCTTGGATTATAAAGTGTCAGGTTAGCATTCATCCATAGTTACCTCATGAGTTAGACCACTAAGTGGGAATATTTTAATCAGCCTTCGCCAATTGTTTCACCAGCTCAAGAATGATCTCCTTTTAGTTTTGTTGTTGTAATTATTTTATATTTCTTTCAAGTTAGTTTTATTGTAGTTGAAGGAATATTAGACTTGTGGTTATTTCCCTCATATTTTGAAAAACTATGTAAGATGCTCTTGAACCCATATGAAGGGGTTCTGAAATTTTGTAAGGAATTTCTTTGTTAGACTTTTGTACATCAATTTTATTTTAATAGAAGTTGAACCACTTTTTGGATTCCAGGTCTATGAAGAGCAAGGCAGTAATGGTACTTTTATTAGCTATTTTCTTTTAAGTTATTGTGGAATCTAAATTTATATATTGTATTATTTTATTACTTATGCTCATGATCAATTGATTGAAATGTTATCACTATTGATATAATTCTTTTGTTGATTACAAGTTTGAGTAACAATATAATTGCATGTGAATGTGTTTAATAACTAATTCAAATAACTATTTAATTAAATTAATGATCTTTAAATTGCTTTAATTAATGATATAATTTCGAAGATATATATTTTCAGATTTTTCATTATTACTTTAGTATATATTATTCTATCAATCCCTTTCCATTCATTATATTTTCCATCCACCTTACCTAAGCCCCCATACATTGGAGCAACCTTTTTGTGGGTAATTGGGCCAAATACATAACCAATTAGAACCGCCATACCAAACGGAAAATAATATGATTTGGGGCTCTGACGAGATGGTCTCCCAAATGTTGATGAGGTCATTTGTTTCCATCAATAATACCCCAAGGACATGTGAATATTGTGTTATCTTCGTCTTTTGGTGTTAGCTAGATTTGATTATAAGCATTGAAGCTATCAAGAAAAGAAAAATATTTTTTCCCTGCTAATGTATCTAAAACTTGGTCAATGAAAGGTAATGGAAAATGATTTTTCAAAGTTTCTTTATTCAATTCTATATAATATATACCAACTCTCCACTTTCCATTTTTCTTTGGCACAATAACCAATGGTGAAAGTTGTTGGAAATACTGAGAGGGGGGTAAATCAATATTTCTTTTCAATTGCTACTTTTACTAGTTAAATCAATTACATTTAGAACACAAAATGAGAAATAGGAATAAATGTTTTTATTAATATAATCTTTATAACGAATCAAGTACAATATATATAGGGCTCCAACCCTTATCTGGTACAGGCTCTGACCTGGTTTCTTGATGACACTGGTCCTCTGGGGCTCCAACCCTATCCTTCAAGGCACCTACCTTGTTTGTTCGAGGATCCAACCTTTAGGGCACCAACCCTTTGGGCTCCAACCCACTATTATACTTTGTCTAGATATGTTTTATAGTAATTCACGGCTCCCAAAATATTCTTCACTGAGTTATGTCAATCTACAGCTTCAATGTAGTCTCCATTACATCATTAATGACAACCTTGTCTCATAGAATGTATCACCATTGCTCTTCATTATGCCCAACCAAAATCTCCAAGTCACATCATGATGACTAATACATCATGGTCTTCAATAGTCTCCACACAACTTCAATGTGTCTACAATGAACTGCACTAAGCTCTGCACAAAGGCAACTCTCTGTTTCAATCCTCTGTCCTAACTATCGCAGTAACTGCTTCGGGAATGAGGCTTCAAGAGTAACTACTTTAGAGGAGTGACTGTTGCGGCTATAGGGTGTGTATTCAATTAAAATGACCCTATCTATGTAGTATTTTTAACAGATCACCGGTTGTGCTTCTACGGATTCATTCTAGGTCTGATCCTTTCAATGAATAACCCAGTTAACAGAATGCTCAACCTTTGGCTTTCTTCTTCTTCTGCTGGACCTTTGGCTTCCTTTTATGCTCGCTCGATCTTCGACTTCCTCTTTTGGTCGCACAACCTTTGGCTTTTCTTTCTTTTGTTCCTTCACGTTCACGAGTTGTGAACTGTCCTTCGTCTCAGTGATAGATGTCTGATTCCAATTCATTTCTCGAGGTGGAGCGTTTAACTTATATATATATGAATCTCATCAATACCCAAAAAATCATTGGAGGAGAGGTCGACTTGTTTATGGGGTCGCACATTACAAATATATCATAAACATGTTTATTTACGAACATTCATATTATAATAGATGTTTGGCAGCCCCACATGCCACGTCACTGCTTAAATCGTAATCGCAACTTCATAAAACTCCTGCAATCGCAACCCTTTGGCTTCACAATATAACATTGTCGATGCCCCTATTTCCGACGGAGCATATGCGATGTGATATTAAACAGTTGTTAATAAATCTGTCGGGTCCACAATTCTATCGCAATTGGCGGTTTTCCATCGTGACATATCTTCAAGACTTGCGATATGCGACAGATGCGATATTTTTGTTAGGGTCCTATAATTTATAGGATCTCAAGGTGATTGAGTATTTTATCTCAGGAATCTTATGTTGTAAATAATTGTCAATCTGAAAATGATTTCCAAATAAAAGAAAAATAGAATAAAAAATGAAAAGAGGGTATAAATTTAAAAAAAAAAAAGAGGAAAAACAAAAATATTGAAAAAAAATAAAAGATAGAACCCCATCAAAAGAAAAAATAAAGAAATAATATTGAAAGTGTTGCAAGTCTAAATGCCACTACTGATAGATAGTTTTCTTCATCATTAATAAATAAAGGTTGTGTGCAGCTTGTTTAAAATGCCACAATGACTAGTTATTTGTTTAATCATACAGTATAATCATGGTTAAACATGTTTCAATTTCTGTAAATTACACTAGAGAATAAAGATTTGCCAAACAGTTTAATCTTTGTAAATAAATAGTTAAGTAGAAAATGACATTGATTCAACTATTTGATCTGAATCAATAAGAGAAAAAAGTAATAGGATTTAGATAGTTTTCATTTTTCAATAAAATAAAATAATGTGGGTTTTCTAATCTAAGTGCATCCCTTACAAGAATAAAAATGTTAGTTTAGTGAAAGGGTAGGTAAAATAGTTGGTTTATAAATATGCTTATATGCCATTTTATCCAAATTTTTAGTGACAATGTAAAAAGTAGAAAGGCACGAATGGATAAAGTATTGGATATATTTTATATTTCTAACCTTTATCCTAAGTTCAAAACAAGAAATAAAGGCGCACATGGACAAAGGTTTCTTTTGTCATATTTGATTAAAGCACGTCGTTTTCAAAGCATCGAGATCATCCATCCCTCACGATCCACATCGCTCATTCACTTTCGTCCCCTCCTCTCCATCCTACCTTTCCCACCCAGGGGGGGTCCAAAAAGGTTGTTTCTCTAGCCAAGCCCCATCCATACTTGGCGCCCTCTCCGAATTTCGCACCCCCCCCAACCGATACTGCTTACCACCCTCTACCCACTTTGAAACCACCTTCCCCTCATCTGCTTACCATGTCCCCACTTCATCACCTCCGCCACTCACCTCCCGCCACGTCGCCTAGCCATTATCCAATTAATTGCTCTCCTGGAAAAAATAAACGTTCGGCATTCAATTCGCCTTCCCAAGTACCTGTTCAAACTTAACGGTCTCGCGCCACCTCCAACAGAACTTCCCATCGTTGTTTAAAATCTTTAGAAACATCACTTTCCTCCCTTTCACTGCTCATTCTCTGTAATTCATAGCTTTTACACAACGACCGTTTTCAAAGCATTTCCTCGCCCTGAGCCGGATCGAAATTGTCAGCACTTTGTCTCCTTTCCCCTGAAAACATTTTACTTAAAGTGATTCTTGGTAAGCCTTCCTTTCTCTCATTGTAATTATTCATTGATACAATCATACCCCTAAAGAGCAAAACCCAGGAGAAACTTGTCAATCCATTATTCCCTCCCTCCATAGATTTAGATCACATTCCTTTAGCCGACAAGGATTATCGGATCAATGAAACCCAGTGTAACTGTGAGTTTTCATAGATATATTGTTGGCTGGAAGACAAGCATGCAGACAAAATTGATGACATTAGACTCTGGGAGTCAAATCTTTCCCATTATATCTTCCCTCTGACTTTCCATGCCCCTGAGTTCACCAAAAAATGTCAAGCTTGTTATGTTCCTGGCCAAAGAGCTATTATGGTCCCATCTGGTGACATCCTCATTACCATTACTGCCCAATCCATAAACCAAATGATGTTGGCTCCCCCTGTGCAAAATAGCGCCCCTTTCTCCTTAGAAGCCCTCACCTAGCTTTATCATAAGCTTGATTTTGCTACTAGAGCCAAAATCTTTGAGATATTCTTGCCTAAAAATGCCCAATTACCTAAGAATAATCCTCCATACCCTTCCTCTATCTTCCTTGATCATGCTAAACAAATTATATCCATAATTTCATATATTTTGGGTTATTATTATGATCAGTGGGTAGATGAACCCATTCTAGGTTTCCTCTTCAGATTTTCCATAGTCAATAAACCTTCCATTTTAATCTACTTGTTCCTTTATTATCAAGCAAACAAGTTTAGTTTTGCAATGTGGAACCTAGATGATGAAGGAAACCAGCAGCCGGTGATTTTTTAGACTTCATTGGTCATGAAAGAGCACTAGGAATTCTCTTACAAGCAGTTTATTAGGGAGTTTGTTCACCCAGCCATGAACATCCTTAACAGTTCCATACAGCCCAGAATCAATGAATATATCAAAAGGATTCTACTTCTAACATAACAGGCCAAGACTGGAGTTTGGTATTTATACCAAAAATATACCAAAATCAGAGTTTATGGATGTGAATTGGCACCATACAAACTCCCTAAATACCTCCCCATGAGGATTTTTGCCCTGGAATACATCAGACAAATGTTAAATTCTGACGACATTCATTTTGTGGTGGCTAAGAAGAAGTCACAGTTTCACATAAAGACACAGGTGGGCCCATTTATATGCAATACCAAGACAACAAGTGAAGAAGCAAACAAACTCCTTAAAGAAATGAAATTCAACCTGAGTTTTACATGGTCTTATAACCCTTGGGGTATTATTTCAAAGCTCAAAGTAGAAAACAAAGCTACTCTCTATATTCATACCTCAAGACCTGAGATAGAAAAGTATGCAAATGAATTGGAATGGGAAGAGAATACTTTACAGGAAGATGAAGAACAATTATTTTCTACTTCAAGTTTACAGACTCCCACTCCTCAAGATAAAACGAGTAAAAGACAAAGAGAGGAGGGATCATCATAAACAACAAGAAGTGAGGCCAAAGAATTCAGGATCAATTACAGGAAAAGGGAAAAAGTGACTCATAGGACAGATATTGAAAAGGAGACAGAAGAGCATGCTACCATCATAATTACAGACTCACCTCCTACTAGTAGCAAATTTGTAACATCTTCTACTGGACCTTCAGCATCACAAGGTCAGAAGGAAACAGAGCTAGATTCACAGAATGTCCAAGGAGAGAAGGAAAAGATTGTTTTTGATAGGTACAGAGAGATTAAACTTAAGAATGATATTCTTAAGAACAATACCTACAATTAGTTTTGGAAGCAAACCTCTAGCTCACAAAGCAGATTGTTATCAGTTTTTGACACAGAGCATGGAAAGATGCATATGGCCTTTCTTGAGGCCCAAATTCCACATCCAAAAACATCAGCAAACTACAAGAGTACTACATTTGAGTTCAGCACCAAAGATATCCATCCCATTGATCAAATGGAGATGCATAAGCAGACTGGTGAGATGATTTCTTCTACATTAACTAATACTGCTATGTCATTGTCTAAGTTGCAGGTTTCATTTGCCAACATTCAGTCTCAGTTGAAAATGGAAAAGGTATCCTCCTTAGCAAAGGATAATAGGATCAAATCTTTGGAATATTTGGTAATCAAGATAGGATATGATCCTAAAGATATAAATGTTGCAGAGGAGATCATCAAGAAGAAAAATCTGGATATTGCAGCATTGAGAAAACAGTTAAAACTGCCAGCCACAAAGGATCCCTTAACCAAAGACATTGAAGAAAATGAGGCACAGAAGGCTGACATGATGAAGTTGATTATAGAGCAGAATATACAGATCAGGCAGATGGAGGCAGAAATGGAAAATATGATAAAAGAGAAAGAACAAAGTCAGAAGATGGCCATTGTCCCCCTGGATGCCATACCCATCTCTCAGCTCCCAGCAACAAGAACATCCACTGCAGCTACTTCTTCCACTCATACTACAAGTGTTGAACAGGTGAAAAAGACACTGGAGAACATGTCTGATTCGTTAATGAAAAAGGTATTATAGACTATGTGAGAATTCGCTTATGTTACTTAATGCAATGGATAGAAAAGATTGTGAATAACATAAACAATTAAAACCATTTAAAGCCACATTCAAACACATCACCACAACATAATTTAATAAAGGATTTCACCAGACTTCCTAGCTACGTCTCCTGGTCCTTTCGCTTCCAGTGTTGACCTCTTTATTTTGTCTTAAAAAATGATGTTACAGGCATGAGCTCAAAAACAGAGTCTCGGGTGAGAAAAAGAACCTCACCACTGCATTCAGCGCGAAATTTTGAGTCAAACGAGTATAAACTTGACCATATTTGGCCAACATGACCTCTAGACCCCCTGGAAAGTCAAAAACCACCTCTACCTGTAGCAAAACCACCTTTCTACTGCACAAAACTGCCTCTGTGGAAGAAAAACCACCTCTCCAATCAAAACCCGCCTTGGAACGCACGCTGGTGGTTTTGGTCTGGTTCGACACCTGCATAACAATATAAAAATGTTGGGCGGATGGAATACCAAGTTCCACCACTTGGTATGTTGGCTAGCACATTAGTGTTAAGGCACTGTTATATAATGGTTTTGGGAAGGTCGACGGTTCAAACCGCTGCCCGACCCTTCCGCCATATCCTTTGCTTTACATTAATATCTATATGATATATATATCATATACGATATATATTACCGGCGCATGTGGGATATATGATATAGTTTATTTTATGATATGGTTCGGACTTGCGATGAAATCCCGCGGTTTATTCAACATTAAATGTCAAGGGACCAGCGGTCATGGGGTTGACCCTGATCGTCCAACCCTTTTTCCGGCGAATACCACCCGAAACCATAAATACAATATCTTTGCCATAATGAACAAGTGGTGTTGTAGCTCATCCAGTGAGTGGAATCCAATGAAAACTTAGGAATGCGGGAGGTCAGGGGTTCGATCCTCCTTGACCCCCAAATTTCGGGATTCGCATGCCAATATTGGACAAATCCGGGCTGTCACGTGTCAACGTCGGATTGGTCCATGTGTACCAATCATAAACTGCCATGTCACCCTCCTTGCTGACATCATCAAAAACATGTGGTGCATTCCCGGGACGACACATGTCCTGCTGACATAAGCATTGACTGTTGACCAGTTTGACTTTGACTTTCTTTGACTTTGAGTTTTTGCCCTAGTTTGCCTGAAACTTTGACTGGCCTTAACTTCTTCATCCGAACTCGGATTTTCGCGCCGTTTGCACCGTTGGAATTGTCTCATCGAGCAGATCAACTTGATCCCACTTTCAACTAAATTTGAAGACTTTTATCTGGAGGCAAAACTGAATCCATTTTGGATCACTCCTCCCCACTGGAAGCTTTTGGACCACCAAAAGTTGGTTTTAGTTATCGAGTAAGTGAGGATAAAGTTCCCTCACTTTTCCAATTTCTATCCATCGTGCCTTACTTGGATTTGTACCTTTGAGTCCAACTCGAAGATACTCAATGTTTCCCCTTCGCGAAGTCCTTATCCTCCTGTCAAGAATTGTGTCCTCTTGTACCTCATTGAGATACTCAAGCAAAAGATCTTCGATGGAAGGTAGCTGACCTTGCTCTTTGGGATCTTCAATCAATGAAGGTTCATACAATCACAAGTTTTCAACATTTACGACAGAATAGATTTGCATATAAGCTGGTAGATCTAGGCAGAAAGCATTTTCACCAATTTTATCAAGTATTTTGAAAGGACCATATCTAATTGGTTTCAACTTTTTACCTTCCCCTTGCAGTCTTTCTTTGTTGATGTACAACCAAACTTGATCACCAACTTGAAAACTATGCTCAACCTGATGCTTTTCATTTCGCGCTTTATACTTTGCTTGGCTTCTTTCCAGTTGTTCTTGTACTGCCTGGTGAATTTCCTAGATTTGTTCAATGAACTTGGTTGCTTTGTCCACATCACTATGTCCATCAACTGCTATGTCTTTACCAAAGACAAAATCCAAGGGAGACTTTGGTGTAAAACCAAAATAAGTCTCAAAAGGAGATCTCTCAATAGAAGAATGTTTCACATGGTTGTAAGCATGCTGCACATGACACAAATGCTCATCCCAAAGTTTGGGATGCTTGTTGCAATATCCTCGAAGCAACTGTATCATTGTCCTGTTGACCACTTCTGTCTGACCATCTGTTTGCGGATAAAATGTCATGCTCTTCTTTAACCTTGTGTCCATTAACTCCCATAGACTTGACAAAAATTTCCCAACAAATCGATAATCTCGATCGGATACAATAGAAGTGGGTAACCCAAAATGGACCCATACATTTTGAAAGAACAAATTTGCAGTTTGTTCAAATGTGACCTGTTTATTACATGGTGTCAAAATACACATTTTACTGAACCTGTCCACAACTACATACAAATAATCATGACCCTTTCTAGACTTTGGAAATCCCCCAACAAGATCCATGGAAATACTTTCCCAAGGACGAGAAGGAATTGGAAATGGAGTATACAAGCCTAATTTTCTATTACTTGGCTTGCTTGTAGCACACATAGTACATCCTTTAATATATCTAGAAACAGTCTCATTCATCCGTGACCAGTAGCAGAATCTTTGTAATTGTGCAACTATTTTACTTACACCAAAATGACCTGATATGAGAGAAGTATGTGCTTCTCGAATTATGTTAACTCTTTTAGTTTGTGGAATGCATAACTTGTTAAAAATAGCAACAAGAAATGCTAAATATAGAAGTGCTAAAAATAGCACTACTATAAATAGCATTTCGGGATACCTTCCTATTTTAGTTCGTCCCTGAACTAAAATAGAGAAGTAAAATTCGAATTTGATCTTAGCAGTTGTTTGTAAAATAATTAATTAATTCATATTGAGTTAATTAGTTGTAGAAAATCAAACATGAAGTCTATGTGAAGACATGCAACAGTTTCTCCATTGATTGAGGAATTTATCCCTCTGTTAAAGAGATAAGGATGAGTTGTAATTTGAGTTGTAATTAGTTAGCTCAGTTAACTGAGTTCAGTCTAGTTAGATTAGTTAAAATAGTTTTTTGAACTAATTGTGAGTTCAGCTAGTTAATGCATGCATGCATGTAATTGCTGCACTTCAGATAACTGAAAATTCTCTCATAAACAACTCATGCATGTCAGTTCAGACAGAGACCCAGTTGAGATCAGATGATGGGATAGTGTACTATCAGTTGCAAGAATGTTCCTTGGAGGATATCTCTTACATGCAGAAGGAATTCATTCCTTGGAGATTGCGTAGTTACTTTTGGGTTTTGTGGTTGTGTAATGAGGCCAATTCACACAGGTGGCAGCATTGGACCCCAAGGAAAACTGCGCAAGGAAATAGGAGGCTTGGAGGGCTGAGGTAAGGCATATCTTGTGTCTATTCATTCTGTGAGCTGTATTGTTCGATTGCAGAGAGAGCATGATAGCTTGTGAGTTGATTCTTTGTGTAATCTGAATATATTTCCACTTGTATGATAATACAGAGATCGGGGTTTTTAGCTGAGGCTTTCCCCAGAGTATTCTTCTGTGTTCATGTGTGATTGATTTCTCTTCATCTATTATATGTGTTCTATTTGATCTTGCTCATATTCGATTAAGCTTCCGCAAAGTTTGTTGTAGAAGTAATCTTGTATTTTGCTTTAGTATATTGCATAATCTGTTGATCTACAGTGGGAATTTCTACATGGTATCAGAGCAAAGGTGATCAAAGGACAGAATAGTATACAAGAAGGGAGAAGTTCGAAGTTTGAGGTTCCTGAATATAGAAATCGAGTTCTTATCTCATCTCAATTTCACCAATGGCGTTCAACGGTTTAAAACTCGAGTACGCCCTTGATGGAAGCACGAATTATATAGCCTGGAAGGATCTCATGGAAGCAGTATCAGAGGATAATGGTCTAAATGACTTCATTGATCATGAAATCCCCAAGCCCACAGCAACTAATGCTACAGAATTGGTGGAATGGAAGAAATGTGTGGCTAGAGCAAGGAGAATCCTTCTGGAGGGAGTTCGAGACCACATAGTCTCGAGTCTCCATGGGAAGGAGACACCATTTTCAATGTGGAAAACATTGAAAGATCTATATCAGAACAGCAGCGATCAAAGGAAGCTGGTGCTAAAAGACAAACTTCGAAAAATAAAGTGTGAAAAGGGCAACATGATCTCTACATATCTAAACAAGCTCACCACCTGCAGGGATGAGCTTGGAAGTGTAGGGATCACGATAGCCAATGATGACATGGTGAGTCTTGCACTCCTTGGTCTTCCTAAGAGCTGGAATAGCTACCAAGACTCGGTAAATGAAAGAGAAAAACTACCAGATTTGGAACGACTTTGGTCAGATCTTATGCAGGAGGAGATAAGAAGAAGCACCAGAGATGGATCCTCATCAAAGCAAGATGATAAGGAAAATCTAGCCTTATCAAGTAAGGCAAGGAAGGGGAAAGGGAATGTGTCCCATTCCAAATCCAGTTCTTTCCATGGTGGGAAGAAGTTTGACAAATCGAAAGTGTGATGCTTTCATTGTCATGAAGTGGGCCATTATGCTACGAATTGTCCACAGAAGAAATCCAAGAAGGGATCCTCGAAGGGATCTAATGGTGAGGCACTGGCCTCACAGTTTGAGATGGATTTCTCTCTTATCACATGCATGGTTTCATCCATGGTGGGATGTGTTTAGTACCTAGACAGTGGAGCTTCATTCCACATGTGAGGTGACAAGAATCTTTTCAGTACCTTGGAGGAGAAGGATCTCCAAATGTGGATCGAGATGGGCGATGATGGAAAGTATCGTGTTTCAGGTGAAGGTACGGTTGTGTTTCAGAGGGAGCAAGGAGCTCCTCTCAACCTGACTGATGTAAACTATGTACCAAGTCTGAATAAGAATCTTGTGTCCATTGCTATGATATAAGATAAAGGCTATGATGTAGTCTTTAGTAAAGGAAAGGTATTCCTGAGGCATATCGGCACTGGACAGACCAAGCGAATCGGGATTCGAGTAAAGAATCTCTACAAGCTGGAGGTAGACGACTGTGCTACATTGAGTTCCAAAGCTGAGATGGTGTAGAGCCAAGATGTTGGTGAGCTATGGCATAGAAGATTGGGCCACTTGCACCATGGAGCCCTGAAGATCATGCAGCAGATTTCTACCGGACTTCCCAAGGGAAAACTGGAGCAGATGAATACATGCAAAGGTTGTACCTTGGGTAAGTATGTGAAATCTTCCTTTCCGGATCGAGACAGTAGAGTTGGAGCAATCCTGGAGCGAGTTCACTCAGATGTTTGTGGACCATTCTCTACAGCCTCCACTGCTAAACAAAGGTACTATGTTATTTTTATTGATGATTTTTCTCGTAGATGCTGGATCTACTTTATGCAAAAGAAGGATCAGACCTTTTTGAGGTTTTGTTTGTTTAAATCCTTGGCAGAGAAAGAATATGGAAAGAAAATAAAATCCTTGCATAGCAACAATGGTGGAGAGTATGTCTCCCAACAGTTTAAGGACTTCTGCGCTGCAGAAGGAATTAAACGGGAGTTGACGGCACCCCATAACCCACAATAGAATGGGGTGGCCGAAAGGAAGAACAGATCAATTGTGGGAGCAGCTCGAGCGATGTTGCATGACCAAAGCCTACCACTGCATTTGTGGGCTGAGGCATGCATTACAGCAGTATACTTGCAAAACAGAAGCCCGCACCATATATTGGGAATGAAGACACCTATGGAGGCCTTTTCTAGGAAGCGACCAAATGTGAGTCACTTCTGAATCTTTAGATCATCGATTTACTGTCATGTGACCAAAGATGCCCAGAAGAAGCTAGATCTAATAGCTGAGTTGGGAATACTTGTGGGGTACACGAATACACCCCACAACTATCAGGTGTACCTGCCTACCAGTTAGAGGACAGTGGTACGCAGGGATCTAAAGTTCAATGAGCAAAAATCCATGCGAGTATCACTTGAGAGGGAGCTAAAGTTGCATGCAAAGGAGGAACTTTCAGTTCCTAAGGAGGAGGAGCCTCATATTGATGCGGAGCAGCCGCATGTAGAGGATCTGGGAGTGGAGACATCCACTCATGCTCAGACTTCCAGAGATGGGCAGAAACACTCAAGGGAAGCTGACAGGTTGATGCTGGATGTGTGGGAGAATGTGGGACAGCGATCTTCACAGTGCAGACAGAGGAGGTCGCCCGAGCGGTACACTAGTTACATGTCCCTAGTTGGAGAGTGTGTAGAGTCTAAGCCTTCTTCATTCGAGGAGGCAGTGCAGCAACTAGTCTGGGTTGATGCAATGGTAAAGGAGTACAACTCTATCATCCAGAATAGTGCGTGGGATGTTGTCCCAAGACCTCAGGACAAGTCAATGGTGAATTCCAAATGGCTTTACAAGGTAAAGCAAGTAGCTGGTGGCAGTGTTGAGAAACACAAGGCAAGGTTTGTTACCCATGGTTTTTCACAGGTGGAGGGGATCGGCTACGATGAGACCTTTGCTCCTGTAGCAAGGTACTCATCTATCAGATCGATGTTGGCACTATCAGCTCATATGGCTTGGAAGATCCATCAGATGGATGTGAAGACAATATTCCTCAATGGGAAGATTAAGGAGGAGGTGTACATTGAGCAGCCATAAGGTTTCGAGACCTTCGATCGTGAGTCACATGTGTGCCGACTCAAGAGGGCTTTGTATGGGCTAAAGCAAGCACCCCGTGCTTGGTACACCAGGATCGACAGCTATTTCACCAGGTTGGGCTTCACCAAGAGTGAAGCAGATGCGAACCTTTACCACATCATGGTAGAAGGTAAGCCATTGATCATTGTTCTTTATGTCAATGATCTGATTTTGACAGGTGATGATCAGTTGATCCAGTCTTGCAAGGAGGACCTTGCAAGAGAGTTCGAAATGAAAGACATGGGTCTTATGCACTACTTTCTAGGCATGGAGGTGTGGCAGAAAGATGGTGAAGTATTTGTGTCTCAAGGTAAGTATGCCAATGAGATACTCAGTCGCTTTCACATGGAGAAGTGCAAGCCCATGCAGACTCCTCTAGCTGGGAACTGGAGGAAGGAGGATGTTACTTCAGGTGAGGTAGTAGCTGCTACTGCTTATCGGTAGCTTGTGGGTTCACTTATGTATCTGGTGAACACACGACCAGACTTATGCTTTACGGTGAACCAGCTAAGTCAAGATATGGTTCAGCCTACCAAGTTGTTTTGGAAGGCAGCGAAGCATGTGCTGAGATACCTCATAAGCACATCTCAGTTTGGATTGTGGTACAGGCAAACAAAGGGAGTGAAGCTTTAGGGCTTCACAGATGCAGATTGGGCAGGGAGTCCATCAGACCGGAAGAGAACTTCTGGAGGAATCTTCAACCTTGGTTTAGCTGCAGTTTCTTGCTACAATAGGAAACAGAGATCAGTTGCACTTAGCTCAGCAGAGGCTAAATACATGGCTGCTAGTCAGGCTGCATGTGAGGCCATTTGGATGCGAAAGATTCTAGTGGGATTGTTTGGTCAAAGGATGGATCCAACTGTGATCTACTGTGATAATCAGAGTTGTATCAAACTCTATGAGAATCCAGTTTTTCATGATAGGTCCAAGCACATTGATATCTGGTATCACCATCTTCGAGACTGTGTGTTCAAGAGGATCATGTTGTTGTTGTATGTTTCGACCGAGGCATGATGCAGATATTTTGACGAAGGCATTGTCAAAATGCAAGTTCGAGTTCCACAGAGACAAGATTGGGGTTACTGATAATCCCTTTCTTGTTGAGAGGGAATGTTGAAAATAGCAACAAGAAATGCTAAATATAGAAGTGCTAAAAATAGCACTGCTATAAATAGAATTTCGGGATACCTTCCTATTTTAGTTAGTCCTTGAACTAAAATGAGAAGTAAAATTCGAATTTGATCTTAGCAACTATTTGTAAAATAATTAATTAATTCATCTTGAGTTAATTAGTTGTAAAAAATCAAACATGAAGTCTATGTGAAGCCATGCAACAGTTTCTCCATTGATTGAGGAATTTATCCCTCAGTTAAAGAGATAACGATGAGTTGTAATTTTAGTTGTAATTAGTTAGCTCAGTTAACTGAGTTAAGTCCAGTTAGATTAGTTCAAATAGTTTGTTGAACTAATTGTGAGTTCCGTTAGTTAATGCATGCATGCATGTAACTGTTTCACTTCAAATAACTGAATATTCTATCATAAATAACTCATGCATGTCAGTTTAGATAGAGACCCAATTGAGATCAGATGATGGGATAGTGTACTATCAATTGCAGGAATATTCCTTAGAGGATATCTCTTGCATGCAAAAGGAATTCATTCATTGGAGATTGCGCAGTTACTTTTGGGTTTGGTGGTTGTGTGATGAGACCAATTCACATAGGTGGCAGCATTGGACCCCAAGGAAAACTGTGCAAGGAAATAGGAGGCTTGGAGGGCTGAGGGAAGGCATATCTTGTGTCTATTCAGTCTGTGAGTTGTATTGTTCGATTGCAGAGAGAGAAGGATAGCTTGTGAGCTGATTCTTTGTGTAATCTGAACATATTTCCACTTGTATGATAATACAAAGATCGGGGTTTTTAGCTGAGGCTTTCCCCAGAGTATTCTTCTGTGTTCATGTGTGATTGATTTCTCTTCATCTGTTATATGTGTTCTATTTGATCTTGCTCATATTTGATTAAGCTTCCGCAAAGTTTGTTGTAGAAGTAGATCTTGTATTTCGCTTTAGTATATTGCATAATCTGTTGATCTACAGTGGGAATTTCTACATAACTTTCCCAAATGATATAAGAGTTTGTCCTTTATGTAATAATCCAATTTTTCTACCTACTTGCCATGACTTAAAGTTGCATATACATCCTTAAAATCTGTGTCTTGAGCATATTGTTCTATGTAACTTTCATGAATTACTAAATTATGCTTAAGTATTGTAGATGCATTTATGATTGGTCTTGATAACATGTCTACAACCTTATTATGTATGCCCTTCTTATATCTGATAACAAGATGAAATCGTTGTAGAAAACCCATCCACCTGTAATGTCTTGATTGTTGCAATTTAGTTTGTGAGTGTAAATATTGAAGTGGTTGATGATATGTGTATATGATTGTTTCTTTACCCGTTATGTAATGTTTCCACTTTTTAACACTCTGAACTAATGCATATAATTATTTATCATATGTAGGATAGTTAACCACTATTGATGTGAATGTCTCAGAATGAAAGCATATAGGCTTTCCATGCTACGTCAACACTACCCCCATGGCATATTCACTTGCATCTGTCTCGATCTCAAATGGATGCTGAAGATCTGGCAGTGCTAGTACTGGCGTTGTATTGATCCTTTCTTTCAATGTGTCGAAGGCTTTTTGTTGTTTGCCTCCCCACTGAAACACCTGTTTCACACTTGTCAAAGCATGTAAAGGCGCTGCAATCAAGGAAAAGTTAGCAATAAACTTTCTCCAATATTGCGCTGCCCCTAAGAAACTTCTAACTTCTGTAGCAGTATTGGGCTTAGGCCAATTTACAATGACTTCGACCTTAGAGGGATCTATCTTCAATTCACCACCCCCTACAATATAACCCAAATAATTCAAAGATGTTCTGCCAAATTCACATTTTGATAGTTTTGCATAGATATTTTCTCTTTTCAAAACATCTAAAATTTGCTTTACATGCTTAACATGTTCATCCCATGTTCTACTGAAAACATGAATATCATCTAAATAGACTATTACAAAATCTGATGAATGGCCTAAATACATCATTCATGACTCGCATGAATGTAGTTGGAGCGTTAGTTAAGCCAAAAGGCATAACCATCCATTCATAGAGTCCTTGCTTCATTTTGAAAGCAGTCTTCCATACATCCTATTCTGAAACTCTGATCTGATGGTAGCCGCTTCACAAGTCCAATTTAGAGAAGTAAACTGCATCTTTTAACTGATCTAACAAATCATCAATACGAGGAAGAGGATAATGATTCTTTATTGTGATTTTATTCAATGCTCTAAAATCAATGCACATTCGCCACGAACCATCTTTCTTTCATACTAACACAATAGGTGATCCGCACAGTGATGTGCTTAGTCGAATAAACCCTTGATCGAGCAACTCCTGTACCTGCTTCCTTATTTATGTATTCTCTAGAGCTAATAACCTATACATTCCAATGTCAGGTAGTGGAGCATCCTGCTGCAAATAAATCTTATGTTCTATCTCTCGCTTGGGTGGAAGCCCTTTAGGCTCTTGAAATAGAATATCATAATTGGAAACAACTTTAACTATATATGCTTTCTGTTCAAGATTACAACCTTGGAATGCATCGGATTTATCAATATCCTTTGCTTTTACAATCATGAGTAAAAATTGTTTACTTGCATTTACAATCCTTTTCATCTGTCCAGAATTTATGAGAGAGAAGTTATCTTTGAGTTTATGAGCTCTTACAATATATTCAATTCCATCCTTAGTGAGTTGATACTTATTTTCAGTTCGATAGAAGATAGCTTTTCTATCGTACAAGTATGGACTTCCTAATACAATTTCGCATATGTCCAATGGGACTATGTCTAACTCAACCTCATCTACAAACTTTGACCCAGTAGAAAAATGAAGTTTACATTGTTTCGTAACTTGTAGTTTAGTTTTATCACACAACCAACCTAATGGATATGTCTTTTTATGAGGTTTTGTTTCTAGACCCAACTTCTTTACAATTGCTTCCAAAATCAAATTAACTTGCGACCCACTATCAAATAAAGTATCAATTTTAGTATGCTTGGAAATGACTCTTATGTGAAATATCTCATTTCTTTTCTTCTCATCATTATCATTATCAACAGAATTTGAAGAAGTACTTGTAGATGCTTTAGAATATTTACCTTTTATACATGTAGTTGTAACCGTTGCTTCGTCACCTGAATCTGATCCCAAGTCCTTTTGAATAGTAGTAGCATTCTTTTGCTCTTTACTCACAAACTTCTTAGGGTTCAATTCCGGATGCAATGACTAGCAGTGTGCTTCATTGTGTCCTTCCTTCTTACAATGAGTGCATGAAGGTTTATCTTTCTTCAAAGTGTTTGTTTTCTTCTCCTTCCATTTCAGTTTCTTCTTGCCTTTATTCTTGCTTTCAATAGGTTTGGATGATTTCCCAACATCCAAGGTTACATTTTTACCTCTAGCTTCTAGATGAGTTGCTTGAACAGATACATCATCTAAGCTAGTTGGATTAAACATAAGTATGGTATGCCTCAAATAACTATGAAGACCACCTATGTATTTTAACAATGTTTTCGGTGAGTCCAATGAAATGCCTAATGTCAAAGCTCTCTTATGGAATTCTTGAGTATAACTTTGAACACTTTGACCTTTTAATTGACATAGTGTTTTCCAACTCATCATTGCTTGTTGCATATAATCCAATGGATAAAAAAATTTAATGGCAGAAACAAATTCATTCCAACTTGAAAAGATTTTACCATGCTTTTGGAGATCTGCTTGTGTCTTGCCCTCCCACCATACAAGTGTGGTTCCTCCAAGTCAAAGGCTAGCAAGCTGGATCTTCTTTCTTTCTGAATCAACTTTCTGCACCCTGCAATATACATCAATTTGCCTTATCCAATTATCAAGCTTTTCAGCATTAAGTTCTCCATCATAAATTGGCAAATCAAATTTTACATCTAATTTGATCAAAGAGGACTTCTTTTTCTTCTTCTTAGAAGAACTAGTTTTATGAGAAGAAGAGGATGATGACGATGATGGTGATGATGGAGGAGATAGAGGAGGCTTTTATCCCTTTCCCTTATCTTCTTTATCTGGAGGAGTAAAAAGAAAAGGTTCCTCTACTCCTTTTTTTGGTTTGGTGATGAAGTGCCTTCACCTTTACCCTTAACTCATTATACATCTCTTTCACCATGGCACGTATCATCATGAAACTATCCAAGAATTGGGATTCTGACCCAAGTGGAGTTTCATCTACCATCCTTCTTTGTGAAAAGACCCTTCCAATCTCTGGATTCACCTCAACAAGCTCTCCTTCACCTCATTTGAGCCTCAACCTAGTAAGCATCCAAATCTTCACACAAACTTGTCAAACCTTAAAAACCTTGTTGCTCTGATACCACTTGATCCATTAATGAAAAAGGTATTATAGACTATGTGTGAATTCGCTTATGTTACTTAATGCAATGGATCAAAAAGATTGTGAATAACATAAACAATTAAACCATTTAAAGACACATTCAAACACATCAACACAACAGAATTTAATAAAGGAGTTCACCAGACTTCCTGGCTACGTCTCTTGGTCCTTTCGCTTCTAGTGTTGACCTCTTTATTTTGTCTTCAAAAATGATGTTACAAGAATGAGCTCAAAAATAGAGTCTTAGATGAGAAAAAGAACCTCACCACTGCGTTCAACTCGAAATTTCAAGTCAAACAAGTATAAACTTGACCATATTTGGCCAACGTGACCTCCAGACCCCCTAGAAAGTCAAAAACCACCTCTGCCTGTAGCAAAACTGCCTTTCTGCTGCACAAAACTGCCTTTGTGGAAGAAAAACCACCTCTACAATCAAAACCCGCCTTGGAACGCGCACTGGTGGTTTTGGTCTGGTTCGACACCTGCATAACAATATAAAAATGTTGGGTGGATGGAATACCAAGTTCCATCGCTTGGTATGTTGGCTAGCACATTAGTGTTAAGGCACTATTATATAATGGTTTTGGGAAGGTCGGTGATTCAAACCTATACCCGGCCCTTCTGCCATATCCTTTGCTTTATATTAATATCTATATGATATATATCATATACGATATATATTACCGGCGCATGTGGGATATATGATATAGTTTATTGTATGATATGGTTCGGACTTGCGGTGAAATCCCGCGGTTTATTCAACATTAAATGTCAAGGGACCAGCAGTCATCGGGTTGACCCTGACCATCCTGCCCTTTTTCCAGCGGATCCCACCCAAAACCATAAATGCAATATCTTTGACATAATGAACAAGCGATGTTGTAGCTCATCCAGTGAGTGAAATCCGGCGATAACTTAGGAATCCGGGTGGTCAAGGGTTCGATCCTCCTTGACCCCCAAATTTTGGGATTCGCATGTCAATATTGGACAAATTCGGGCTGCCATGTGTTAGCACCAGATTGATCCATGTGCACCAATCATAAATTTCCATGTCACCCTCCTTGCTGACATCATCAAAAACATGTGGCGTATTCCCGGGACGACACGTGTCCTGCTGACGTAGGCGTTGACCGTTGACCAGATTGACTTTGACTTTCTTTGACTTTGACTTTTTTACCTTTTTTGCCCTAGTTTGCCTGAAACTTTGATTGGCCTTAACTTCTTCATCCAAACTCGAATTTTCACGCCATTCACACCATTGGAATCGTCTTGTTGAGCACTTCGACTTGATCCCACTTTCAACTGAGTTTGAAGACTTTTATCTGGAGACAAAACTGAGTCCATTTTGGATCGATGTCAATCCAGTCAAAAGAGATCAAAACATTGCATGGGCAGCTCAAAGATCTAGAAGAACAGAAAGCTAAAGTTGAAGCTTCTCGTCTTGTTGAAGTGCAAAAATCACAGAGATTGTTGGAGAGGTTACAGAAGGTAGAAAAGGATACCTCAATTGGTCTGACCTTGGCCCAAGCCAAGGAAACCATTTGGATGGGTATTCTGGACTCTATGAACGAGATTTGGCCATCTATCCAAATCATTTTCGAACAGAAAGAATTGATAGAAAAGGCCACAAAAACCATTGTTCATGTAAGGGAAAAGTTGGGAGATATGCCCACAGAAGCCTCCAATATTATTAAATTCCTGAATTCTAAATCTAAATATGAACTCGAAGAATTAGGAATGAGTGACAAGACTGCCACTATTTTGGAAGTCAAGAAAGTTTTGACTAAAAGGAACCTCATTGATCAATTGGAGGAAAGATGTGAAACACTAGAGCTGGGAGTGAATAGGTTTTGTAACATAATTAAAGCATTAATCCAGAAAGCGCTGCCCAACATGTATGTGATTAATGATAAATTGATCACTTAGGAAGATTATGTTTTGAAGATGAAGGAAATGGCCAGAAGCAGTGTCAAGTTTAGTGGCATAAAAGGCAGTATGACAGCCAGAGCATTTTTAGAAACCATGGCAAATGACTTCTACATCCAGAATGAGGTAAAACATGTTTTTACAGTGAAGCCAACTTTTGCAAAATATACTGAGGTTGATGAGATTTACCGGAGGGTAATTAAATTAACCATACCAGATGAAAAAAGGTGGGAAGAGCTTTGTGATTTACTAGATTAAAGGGAAATTCAGATGCAGTAAAATAACAGCCAGCACATCAGCACAGCATAGTTTTGAGGCTGATTCATCAACTGAATCCACCAAAACAAAGCCACCTTTCCATGCAGTTGTCTACATTGCCTATTTTTCTGCCAAAGATAAATTGTATTGTTTAGAATAAGGCTAATAATACACTGTCGGTTGAGACAACGATTTTGTAATTATTTGTATAAATACTTCACTGTTTGAAGTATTAAGGGTTGATTTCTGAATATAATTTCCTCTGCAAATTGTAATTTTTTGAAGTTGTTGGAAGCATCAATAATACAGGGACATTTTCACAGGATTCATGTGGTGTACAAAATGGTGATGTGTTTCTTCAATTTATATGTTTAAACATTGTTTTCCTTTCTCTGTTATTTTGAAAATCTCAATTACTTAACATAAAATGTGATGAATAGGACATGTTACACAGAGTACCCTATTTTGGTTGTTAGTAATGTTCATGTTTTCTGCTGAAGTCAAATTAAGGAATTCTTATTTGCTCCTTGATTTCTACTGAATCTTACATTTATGTTGTCACATAATTCATTTAAATTCTGAAATATCCAACTAGTGCAACCTAGCTTTCCTTGTGAAACTCCTTCAAAATTTGATGCACATCCAGTTAATCTTTAGACTCCATAGCCCAATGGAATTATAACAATTAAATCAACCAAACAATCTAATAAAAAACAATCAGTATAGTGATAAGCAGCCTGAAATTCACATAAAACATAGCTAAATTTTACAGAGAGATCCCTCTCTGAAGCTGCCAGGGTTAGATCCTAGCTTCCAAAGCGGTTTTGATGTTGTCCTATCTGTTTACTCCCTCAACCTCAAAAATACAGAACGACAACAATTTCTTTAGGACGTATTATAATGGTGCAGTGGGTCTGCAATACTATCGCAATCGGGGTTTTGACGTGACAAGGCTTTAAAGCTTGCAATGCAGTGGATGTGATATTTCAATAGAGCTGTTACCACAAAATGATTGGGTCCACAGTACATATCGCAATCAACGGATTTCAATGTGGCAAGGCTTTAAAGAGACTTTCGATGTGGCGGATGCTATGTCATATTAAGACATATTGTAATGGGGCTATCGGATCCATGTTACATATCGCAATCGAGGGTTTTGAGTATGGCATATAATAGAACCATCGATAAAGTCGTTGATATGTTTTCTCTTATGCATTGTGGACTTTAAAGAGTTTCCACGACTTATTACTTGGATGTTCCTTAGCTATTTCGATATCTTAACTCCTCTGATATGTTAACTCCTCTGATATTCCACAATACTCCTATGATATGTTAGCTCCTCTGATATGTTAACTCCTCGATATTTCATGAAATATCTCTGATATGGCTCTTACTCTTGAGCATATGCAATATTTCAATAAAAACATATTGTAACAGACTCTTACTCTTGGCTTGGCTTCTTGTGGCTTCTCTGTGAATTCTGATGGCTACTCTTTGATGGCTTTCCTCCTTGGCTTCTTGCTCCTGTTACTTCACGGACCTGCTTCTCCTTGGCTTTCCTCCTTGCGTTTACTGCTTCTATTCTTTCTATATATATATATTTAATCCATATGATGTATTCAGTCCTTGGATCCTCCATGGGAACATTATGATCACAAGAATTTGCCATCACAAACACTTCCATATTGACATTAATGACAACTTTGATTAACAACGATTTTCCAAAGTTGCTTTATTCAACGCTATATAATATATAAAAACTCTCCACTTTCCATTTTTCTTTGGCACAATAACCAATGGTGAAAGCCACTAAATATCTGAAATCCAATAAATAAAGTTTACATTGAACAATTTTTGTAATCCAATATATATATCATGCAAGTGTTTGGATTGATTTCTTTCATGTCTGTGTATTCCCATGCAAATGCAGAGGAATTTTTTTGCAACATCTTAATCAATTGCTCTTTTTGAAGCTCTTCTAAGTTATTATTGGTATTTAATGTTTTTCATGGAATAATTTCTACAAGAGTTTTGTCAAATTTCTACATTGAATTTAATGATAGGTTAGATTTTCATGATGAAAAATCTTTAATACTGCAACTTTATTGAAAAAAATTCTAACAAATGCGCACAATAATTTTATTTAAAATATTGAAAAAAATTGCAATTATTCATAAGATTCATTAATTGATTTTCCCCGAAATTATGTTTAATTGTCATTGCTTGTGTGATCCAGGAGGATCTCGTCAGATCAGTTCATCGTCAGCATCATTATGTCGTCATCAGTGATGTGTGGGTCAGTGATGTGGTCGTTGGGTTTAATGACACATAGTGACAATTTGTTGTAAAAGGGTTTTGGGTAACATGATGTTTCAAGTCATGGAAAACTTGTATTCAAACATTGTATCAAAAAACAAAAAGACCTAGGTGGACACCTAAGTCTGCAAAACCTAAACCCTAACCTTATTCCTAAAACCCATGTATTAAACATGCATTTCAATACATTAACCCCTATGCTATCAACCCTCGGCATATATATATATATATATATATATATATATATATAGATATATATATATATATATATATATATATGTATGTATATGTATATATATATGTATATATATATATATACATATATATATATATATATATATATATATATATATATATATATATATATACATATAGATATATATATATATATATATATATATGTATGTATATATATATAATAATTGAAAAATTAATAAAATACCACCCACAGTCTTAACCGCAGTGAAACCACGCAGGAGAAGACCGCGGGGGTAGTAGCCATGTGAACAGTGCAATGGTAACTAGGCGGAGTCACCGTAGACCATCAGCAACTGTTAACCGAGTGAGTGGTAACCATGTGAATAGGTAAGGTTATAGTTAACTGGGCGGAGATCACCATAGACCGCAGCAATGAAACCACGCATCGGAACGAAACTGTCAGTGGAGAATGCGCCATGTGATCAGTGTTTGTTACCGCGCCATTAGGGATAGCCACCAGGTGTCCGACAGTGGTTAGACCCCACTGGTCACATGCTAATCGTTATCTACTCCGCGCATTATCCTGACTGCCAGCAGTTTTGTGATAACCGAAAGTCTGATTTTGGGTTTTTATTACAGCTTGTTTCAAACATTAATCCAAAGACCATGTATAGTGTTCCTAGGTGGAAAACGGTGACAAGACCGAGAACATGAGAACTTAATTGTAGCCCCTACTTTCAAAGTTCATGCCAATCTTGGCTGGGAAGACCTCAGATGTATCTGCAACCCTTTAAAACCACATTTTTTGTTCATGAAGAAGGAGGGAGTGATTTTGAGTTTTGTATGCAGATTTTGGAGGATATAGGTTGTTTTGTTTTCAGTGTAACAGGAGCATCGGGAGTCGGAATTGGGAACCATGATAGGAATTGGAAAGCTGGTTCAGAGAGATTTCTTATGACAGTGACCAGAAGTGCCTGCGTGCACATTCAGTTTGGTCAATTTTCTGTGTAATCGACCTCCTTAGTTTCAATCCTAATAAAGCGGTTGCCCATCTTGAAAGTCGACCCGGAGACGTAGTTGTAGTCCATCAGGGAGAACTCCGTAATAATTCTTCTTGTCTTGTGTCGTTATGAATTTGTTGTTTTCACTTCTATTTTTCATCTTACTTATGTTTTATCAACTGTCGTAAAGTCTTTCTTCTCAAGCAGTTTTCACGATTTCAGCACTTTAAATTAACATTCAATTCACTATTGGCTTAATCAATTCTACTTCAGTTTTAACATATGATCATTTGAGATCATATAATTTTGTATCAGAGAAGGTTGTGTTTGTAGAATTTTCCATTGAATGTTTACCAGGTCAAAGTCGCAACGTGGAGAAGGAATCCTTAAGCAGATTGATCCAAAGATTGGAAAGCAACGAGTCGTTCATAAGTCGACAATGACAGGATCTGATGCAGGTGAAAATAATGAAACTAAGATGAGTGATGAACAGTTTCAGCAAGCATTATTGACTATGCAACAGATGTTGGGAGAACTCTATGAAGACAAGAAGGCGAGAGATGCAGCCTCTTCTTCAAAGACATCAAATAAGGACAAAGGTAAAGGCAAGGCTAATAAACCTCCTTCACCTCCATCATCTCCATCATCATCATCTTCTTCTTCTTCTTCTTCTTCTTCTTCTTCCAGTGCAGAATCTGAAACAGAAAAGAAACTGAAGAAAACCTCTCTTTTGAAACTTGATGTAAAAATTGAATTACCTATTTATGATGGTGAAATGAATCCTGAAAAGTTAGATAAATGGATTAAGCAGTTAGAAGTGTATTTTCGTATTCAAAACATTTTTTATGATAAAACGAAAATTCAGTTAGCTACACTAAGAATGGGGGGAACAGCTTTAATCTAGTGGGAAAGTAAAACTCAAATGGATGTAAAGCGAAAAGTAAAAGTCATCTCTTCATGGTCTAAGTTTTTAAAATATCTTAGGAAACAATTCTATCCTTTGGGATGCATGCAACAAGCTGTTATTGATTGGCAGCATTTGAGGCAAGGTAAAGGGCAGAGTTTTTAGGAGTTTACTTAGGAATTCAGAAATAAAGCATTGGCACTTGGTATTTCATTGGATACACGTGAAACTTTATTAAAATACATTGACATTTTACATTCATATTTACAGCATAAATTATTGATGTTTAATCCTGATGATTTTGATGAAGTGTGTGTTCAAGCCATACATGTTGAATCAGGTGGCAGACCATTCAAGTTTTCACAGAAACCATCCAAGCAATTGGAAATCAAGGATTCCAAAGACAGCAAGAAGAAGGGAAATCTAAAGGGAAAGAGATCAGCGGCAGCTTAGAAGGAAGGTGAAAGACCTACTTGTACTCATTGCCAGAGGATCGGACATGATGAGTCCAAATGTTGAAACTTAACTTAGAACTCAAACTGAAGAAGTTTCAGAAGAAGAAAGGTGAAAAGAAGGTCAATACAACAATCCAACAAGATTTGGGCTCTGACTCAGGTGATGAAGGTAAAATAACCGCAATGATCTCAACAGGTAAAACTTCTGATACTGGTTCAAGTTCTAACACTTCTATACCTTCTTCAAACTGAAATCATCTAAATGACGATAAAAGGGGTGAACTATTTCACATAAGGATAACTTCTAAGCACACAAAGATAAAGACATTATTTGACAATGGATCACAGGCAAATTTAATATCTGAAGATTGAGTTAAGAAATTGGGTTTGGAGACACATAATTATCTAAGACCATACCCTCTAGGTTGGTTGAATAAAGAGACTCAGATTAATGTCACAAACAAGTGTCGATTAAATTTTTCCATAACAAATAACTACATTGATGAAGTGTATTTAGATGTGATTCCAGCAAATATATGTGGAGTAGTGCTAGGAAGTCCTTATCTCTATGATCGTGATGCAGTGTTTTATAGGAAAGAGCATAAATATCATCTTAAGAAAGATAGGATTGAATTTGTTGTTAGGGCACATAAAATTAAAACACACCTGGATTTAGTTTCAGTTAATCAGATGAAGAGATTAATAAGTTCAAGTAAGAAATATGTACTTATGGTTGTGAAAGAACAACATAAGGATCGACAGGATGTTTTTTCAGGTTGTGAATCTCAGTTCAAAGATAGATTGGTTAAAGTGGTAGATTCTTTTCAAAATCTATTTAAGGAACCAAAAAATATTCCTCCTAAAAGAGAAATACAACATGAAATACAATTAATGTCAGATGCCCCTCTTCCTAATATTGAAATGTATCGCTTATCAGTTATAGAGAACGAAGAAATAAAGAAACAAATACAAGAATTGGTTGAAAAAGGTTTTATTCGACCTAGTTCATATCCATGTGGCTCACCCATAATTTTGGTTCCTAAGAAAGATGGGACATGGAGAATGTGTGTCAACTTCAGGGCCTTAAACAAGATAACAATCAAAAACAGGTATCCTCTTCCCAGGATAGATGATTTACTTGATCAACTGAAAAATGTTTTCTATTTCACTAAGTTAGATTTAAGAAGTGGGTATCAAATCCGCATAATAGAAAATGACATCTGGAAGACTGCATTCAAAACTAGAGAGGGACTATTTGAATGGTTGGTAATGCCTTTTGGTTTGTGTAATGCACCAGCAACTTTCATGCGGGTTATGAATGATGTTTTCCGCCCATACATTGATAAATTTGTCATAATCTACTTAGATGACATTCTGATTTTCAATTCCAGTATAGAAGAACATGTTAAGCATGTTAAGCAGGTTTTCGAAGTATTGCATAGAGAAAAGTTGTACCTTAAACTTTCCAAATGTGAGTTTGGGAAAACTTCACTAAATTATCCTGGTTACATAGTTGGAGGTGGAAGTTTAAAAATATATCCAGCGAAAATCGATGTGATTGTTAAGTGGCCAAGACCACAGAATGTGACTGAAGTTAGAAGTTTTTTAGGTGCAATTCAGTATTGGAGAAAATTTATTGCTCAGTTTTCTTTAATTGCTTTGTCAATACATGTTTTAATAGGTTCTAAAGTTCCCTTTTAGTGGGGAGGTGAACAACAAAAATCTTTTGATACATTTAAGCAAAAAAAGTCACAACACCAATCTTAGCTTTACCAGATATTCAACAGCCATTTGAAATTGAAACAGATGCTAGTGGTTATGCAATGGGTGCAGTCTATCTTCAAAAAGGGAAACCAATTTGTTTTCATTCAGAAAATTTTTCTAAGGTAGTAATGAATTATCCGACATATGATAAAGAAATATTTTCTTTGGTTGAAAGTGTTAAGAAGTGGAAACATTATTTAATGGGTAAGTGTTGACACCTAATCCGAAACGGATGGGTGAACTGGACAGTCATCTAGAAGATGAACTGATCCGTTTTTATTTTTGTATATATATGCATGAGTTACCTAATGAATAATATCAATCATTTTTGTCTCTCGTTCAATGTGGAGTTACCCTGGCCTGACATGGTATCAGAGCACATGTCCCAAAATAGGTTGTAACTCCTGCCCTGAGCACTGTGTTGCTCTGTCCTGCGCCACTCTGTCCTGTCTGTCCTGCGCTGCTCTGTCTCTGCCTGGCGCAGAAAGAATCAATGCCTGGCCATGCCTGAACGTTTCATTCTCTGCGCATCCTGACTGTGTGAAATTCCGTTTTTTTTTCCATACGCCCAGGTCTTGCTGCTGTTTTGTTTACTAAGGAAGAAGAAAGCGTAATGTGTCCCTTTTGAAACCGTGAGTCTGCGGAGGAATTTTGTTTCTGTCGTCGGCGCTTACAGTCATTAGAATTCGCCTCCATCTTCAGTCTTTTCTCTTTTTGCTTTGAATACCCACCACCGTTTTTTCAAATCTCAATTAAGTGTTGCTGCAAAGACCTGTGGATTCCTGTGGCGAATGTGGCTGTGGAGAATCATTTATGACATAGTCACAGATATTAAACTGTTCTTGAATAGCCCGCACACCAGCAGCTACCTCACTTCCGTTCTCCCGATTCCAACAAATTCCGCGTGCCCGCCTGCAATCAAATCCTCCACCAGCCAGTGGTTTCCAAACCCTCTCTTCAATGTCCCGTAAACGAACACCATCCTTTTCTCTTCTGCACATTTCTGGGCACAAACACCATAACCATTCCTGTCGAGGGGCAGATTACCAGTTTTCTTGATCGATTTCTCCTCCTCTGCACGCCCCATCTCCATGATGTTGTTGCAGCTCATTTGGCAATCTGGCATTATCCTGTGAACGCCTCAATTGGCTCTTGCTGCAGATGATGCCCAGTGGGTATAAATAAATTTCAAGATGCAGAGGAAGAATAAGGCTCTGTATGCCACCGATTGACAATTTTGGACACTCATACAATTATTGTTGTGTTATATGATATGCGTTGAATGTCTTTTAAGATCGTGACCTGGTGCATTTTAAATTGCTACATGTGTTTGAACTGTATGTGACTTCAAAGACTGTATGGTGCATTTGAGATTTTGTTGTCCGTGGCTTGTATGGTGCGTTTGAGATTTTGCTGTCCGTTGGTGCGTCTGAGATTTTGAGATTTTTGCGTTTGAGATAAACTGTCTATTCTCACGCTTGAAAATCTCTTTAGGAACAGTGGTTGTCTTGATAATCTGGATGCAGGGAGAACGCACCCTATGACGTGAAGCCATCTCATCATACATTTGTTCAACAGCACCATTCAGAGTGGTGTCTCGGTACTCTTTGTACATATTATGGTAACCAGTTCTACTCTGGTACCGAAGCCAGATGCCAAAATTCTTGATCGTTGTGGGATTTTTCTCAAAGATCTCATTAATGCCCATAGTTTCATTCGGAAGATCTTAGGATGTTCATCGGTTATCATGTGAAGTCGAAGAGCCAGCACTTCCACTGGTTTGTAACATTGTTCTCGTTGGAGGACAAGAAGCGGCTACCTTGGGGGTTGCAAAGTACGACAGTTGGGTGGTGAAAAGGAGAGATGGTGAACGTGTCTCCATATTCTGCGTTCGAAGGTGAAAGAATTCATGTTTTGATTTTGTTGTGAGAGCATTGACATCAAGCTCCTACATAGTTTGTTAATATGACTTGTAGTGCATTTAAAAGGTTGATGTAATATGTAATATTTTATGGGCATTTACTACATTTTGAAGTCATACTTAATATTTGTAATACTAGATGCTTTTGGAGGGATTTAAAGAAATAAATTTGGAGAAATATGTTGCAGCTTGAAGTATTGAGGCATTTATTAGAAGAGATTTGAAATTTTTAAGAATGCCCTTTTGAGTACAGTTTCACTGTATATCAGCAGAATATTTTTTTTTATCAGCAGAAGTTCTTTTTAGCAAAATTATTTTTCTATCAGCAAAAATAATTTTTGTTACAGTATGCATTCAAAAGAAAGAGAAAGATATTTCAGAGGCAGGGGGGGCAGACATTCTCAAGCAGAAAAGGCAGACTTACATTGCATTCGCTGCAAACAAAATGGATCTCATGATGCTTCTACATGCAAGCTACCATGGGAAAAGATTGAGCAGAGAAGAAATCAGCAGAAAGGTAAAACTGATGACACAGACAAAGGTAAAGCACCTGAATCCGCTCACTATATTGAGGCACAATGTAACATTGGAGTAAATGAAGATCTGTTTAATGCTTCACTTACTTCTTCGAAAAATGACTGGTTGCTTGATTCAGGAGCAACCTGTCATATGACTCATAGGAAAGATTTTTTTGAAGATTTCACTGATAATGTTGATGGAGCAGTATACTTTGCAGATCAGTCAAAAATCAAGCCATCAAGGCTTGGTACAGTCAGGCTTAAACTGCCTGGTCTTCCAGACTTTCTTCTGGATCATGTTCTATATCTCCCACAGCTCAAGAGAAACTTGCTGTCCCTGGTCCACATCCGCCAGCAAGGTCACTCCATTCATATGTTTGATGGAAAGCTTGAGGTAAGAAAGGCATCTGACCATTCACTTGTCATGAGGGGTATAGAAGA
Organism: Pinus tabuliformis; assembly: GCA_031772625.1. Classification (NCBI taxonomy): domain Eukaryota; kingdom Viridiplantae; phylum Streptophyta; class Pinopsida; order Pinales; family Pinaceae; genus Pinus; species Pinus tabuliformis. Next base: position 1,951,841,276 of record CM062816.1, read on the forward strand.
AGAAAGACTTCTTAAACTGCAAGGAACCTCTGCTCATGCACAACATTTTTCATATATTTCTCATCATGATGAAGGTACACTTCCATCAAGTTTATTATGGCATGCTAGATTTGGACATCTAAACTATGATAGTCTCCGCTTGTTGAAGAAAAATGGTGTTGCTGGTTTGCCTACAATTCCTAGAAAACATAAACAATGTGATGCTTGCATTCTAGGAAAGCATAGCAAACAGTCTTTTCATGATTCACATTCAAGAGCACATAGGAAGCTTGAACTTATTAAGGAATTTAGACTTCTGTGATCCATAACATTGTTTAGAAAACCTTCGGCAAAATCACATAATCAAACTTTTGTCGACGCGTTTCGAACCAACTAGTGTGGTTCATCGTCAGGACAAGTTGAAGAACCAAACTGGCAAAGCTTGAATAAATAGAGCGTGCAGAGACTCCAACAGCTATTAAGGTAACGGCTAGTTTGACCTAATGCTCCTGGTCAAACCACTAAATTAATAAATTAATATTTCTATAATAGCTAAATAGGTAAATAAGGGAATTCGATTGTTAATTAAAAATAAATAGATATATTAATATTAATATCTCAAAAATAATATTAATATTTTAATTAATATATCTCATGATATATATTAAATAAATTATTTCAATATTACATAAATACAAGAGAAAGGTAATAAATCACTATTATTTTAATAATTTAGTTACACTAGGTAAATGAGTAATAATTATTTAATGGTCTTTTTACTATTTAGTCCTTTAAAATATATTAAATTGATGGTCCATTAAAATAATAATACATGTTTATTATCTACTAAAACCTTATTATTCCTAGAATTTAGTTATAATAGGTAAATGTCATACTTTAGGGTAAAGACTAATATTATCATACTTTATCCTTTAAACATACTGGTCAAATAATCAATAATCGATCAATATTTTATTCCAAAAAATATTAAAGGAACTAAGTCCTAAGGTAATTATATCATTACCTATAAAGATCATGTATATTACCAATAGAATAACTAATATTGTAGGTATCAATTTCTATTAATAATCAATATTTATTCAATATTTATTTATTCCAAAAATGTTGAAGTTAACTATGTCATTAGGTAAATGAATAATTATAATAAGGTATAAAAAGGAAACATGAAAGAAGAAAAGAAAAAAAGGAAAAATCAAATTAATAAATTAAGCACCATAGCATCTAACTTAATAAAGACCCAATACTCCAAAAAGAGAGAAATCGGACAAACCAGCTAAAAGAAACAAGGCGGGGGGAGACAGACATCCTAAGACAAAACAAAAACAAAAACAAAAAGGGAGAAAGAGGAGGCTAGGAAGATAAGGCTGGGACCCAGCAACTGCTAATCTTCCAGCCATCATCCCTATTAAGATTGTTCGGCCTTTTCTCAATCTCCAGGGCCTCTCTAAATTTGCGATGGTGAAACTGCGCAATTTTGGCAACGACTTGAGCCTTTTCTATACATACATGATGCATAGTCTTCTCCGCATGCTCAGCCAGGGCTGAGGACTTGGCCCTACCATGCCTTAAGTCAGCCGAATGCTCGCTAAGCCGCTGATTGATAGAGCGACCAGTCTCACCAATATAAGGGGTCCCACAGGAACAAGGAATGACATAGACGCCCTTCATGTCCTTAGGGTCAACCGGGTCTTTCACAGACCTGAGGGAGCCACGGATAGTCTTGAGAGGTCTAAAAGATGCGGGAACATCATACTTCTTCAGAATCCTAGCAATCCTGTCCGTGATTCCTTGGATGTAAGGAAGGTTCACGCCCGCGATTCGATCATTAGGAACCCTTCGGACCGAAGGCTCTTTCTTGGCCCTGAGGAAGGCTTTTTGACCTAGGCGTCTATTGTAACCATTCTTCTCAAAGACTTCTAGGAGGTGAGCCTTCTCCTTCTCCAGGCTCTCCTCATCCGAAATTCTGACAGCACGGGTGGCAAGCGTGCTAAGAACCCCTAACTTCTGAGCGGGGAAATGATGCGAAGACGCATGCAAGTATTGCTCAGTATGCGTCTTCTTTCTATACACCTGATGAGAAAAGGAACCATCCACTTTCTTAGAAATGAGAACATCCAAGAACGGAAGACAGCCATTAACTTCTTTTTCCATCGTGAATTTAATGGCGGCGGATTGGTTATTGAGGTGACTGAAGAAACGATCCAGCTCGTCAGGACCATGAGACCAGACAACACCAGTGTCATCAACGAATCTTCTCCAAAGCTTAGGTAAGAGGCGAGAGGAGGCCAAAGCCCTGGACTCAAACTCCTCCATGAAGAGATTAGCCACGACGGGGGACAAGGGGGAGCCCATGGCAACCCCGCAAGTCTGCTCATAGAATTCTCCCTCGAAGCTGAAAAAGGTTGAGGTAAGGCAAAGTTCAACTAACTTAGCCGTATCAGGGTCAGTTAGCTTATTAATTACCTTCATGGCCTCATTAATAGGAATGCAAGTATAAAGAGAGACCACGTCAAAACTTACCAAAATGTCCTCGGGCTCAAGATTAATTCTCTTAAGATCCTCAATAAACGAAGCTGAGTCTTTGACAAAGGACTCAGTCTTCCCAACCAAGGGTCTTAACTTTGCGGCGAGGAACTTGGCCAGGAGGTAAGTCGGACCACCGATGGTATTGACAATGGGTCTCAGGGGGACCCCATCCTTATGGATCTTAGGAAGACCATAAATCCTAGGAGTGATGGGGTTACCCTCAATAAGTTTCTGGGCTAGAGGAATCGTGGTATTGCACGACTTGATCGCAAGGGCGACCGCTCTGGAAACCTTTTTGAGGGGATTCTTCGAAAGCTTCTTATAACTCCCACTATTACAAAGATGGTCAAGCATCTTATTTCTGTAATCTTTTCTATCCATGATAACGGCAGCCCCACCTTTATCAGCCTTTAAGACTACGACATCATGATTTCCGTTCAAGCTCTTCAGAGCCTCAAACTCAGCCTTGCTGATATTGCTACGGGGAGGCTTAGCCTTCCTCAGGGTAACGGCACAATCCTGCCTAATCGTGTCTTTAATCTTATCAGGAAGGTTCTTAATGCCCGATTCTACATCGCAAATTATGTCCTCAATCGGTATTTTTCTGGGCGCTAGGGCAAAATTAAGACCTTTCCCTAAAAGATTAAAAACCGCAGGCGGAAAAGAAAAACTTGAAAGATTTACCACTTTATTGTCCTTAGGGACGGAACTCGAATTTCCCGCCGACATACCCTTAATATCAGTCAAACAAAAACGGCTCTCAGACCCACCCAACACTTGTTTACCACACCTACTATTATTAATCTTAGCCACTCCCACATTATTACTTTTAAATATATCCGCCTTATTCTTTAAAATACTATTAATATTCGAATTACCACTACCACTCATATCCAATAATGCAGCCTTATTATTATTCCTAGCCACTCCCACATTATTACTTTTAAATATATCCGCCTTATTCTTATAGTCATAATTGTTTAAAATAATATTAATATTCGAATTACCACTACCACTCATATCCAATAATGCAGCCTTATTCTTATAGTCATAATTGTTTAAATTAATATTATCATTTATTTTGCTATTCGAATAATTGTTTAAAATAATATTATTATCCAGATTAACTATACCACTCATATCCAATATTGCAGCCTTATTCTTATAGTCATAATTGTTAAAACTAATATTATTATTTATTTTGCTATTCGAATTCACCATACCACTCATATTCTCGCTCGAATCAGGGACATTATAATTAAGGGGGCTACTTACGGTTTTAATATCCACCTCAGCCGAAACGCTCTCACGGTCGCCCTTGCGATCAAGTCGTGCAATACCACGATTCCTCTAGCCCAGAAACTTATTGAGGGTAACCCCATCACTCCTAGGATTTATGGTCTTCCTAAGATCCATAAGGATGGGGTCCCCCTGAGACCCATTGTCAATACCATCGGTGGTCCGACTTACCTCCTGGCCAAGTTCCTCGCCGCAAAGTTAAGACCCTTGGTTGGGAAGACTGAGTCCTTTGTCAAAGACTCAGCTTCGTTTATTGAGGATCTTAAGAGAATTAATCTTGAGCCCGAGGACATTTTGGTAAGTTTTGACGTGGTCTCTCTTTATACTTGCATTCCTATTAATGAGGCCATGAAGGTAATTAATAAGCTAACTGACCCTGATACGGCTAAGTTAGTTGAACTTTGCCTTACCTCAACCTTTTTCAGCTTCGAGGGAGAATTCTATGAGCAGACTTGCGGGGTTGCCATGGGCTCCCCCTTGTCCCCCGTCGTGGCTAATCTCTTCATGGAGGAGTTTGAGTCCAGGGCTTTAGCCTCCTCTCGCCTCTTACCTAAGCTTTGGAGAAGATTCGTTGATGACACTGGTGTTGTCTGGTCTCATGGTCCTGACGAGCTGGATCGTTTCTTCAGTCACCTCAATAACCAATCCGCCGCCATTAAATTCACGATGGAAAAAGAAGTTAATGGCTGTCTTCCGTTCTTGGATGTTCTCATTTCTAAGAAAGTGGATGGTTCCTTTTCTCATCAGGTGTATAGAAAGAAGACGCATACTGAGCAATACTTGCATGCGTCTTCGCATCATTTCCCCGCTCAGAAGTTAGGGGTTCTTAGCACGCTTGCCACCCGTGCTGTCATAATTTCGGATGAGGAGAGCCTGGAGAAGGAGAAGGCTCACCTCCTAGAAGTCTTTGAGAAGAATGGTTACAATAGACGCCTAGGTCAAAAAGCCTTCCTCAGGGCCAAGAAAGAGCCTTCGGTCCGAAGGGTTCCTAATGATCGAATCGCGGGCGTGAAACTTCCTTACATCCAAGGAATCACGGACAGGATTGCTAGGATTCTGAAGAAGTATGATGTTCCCGCATCTTTTAGACCTCTCAAGACTATCCGTGGCTCCCTCAGGTCTGTGAAAGACCCGGTTGACCCTAAGGACATGAAGGGCGTCTATGTCATTCCTTGTTCCTGTGGGACCCCTTATATTGGTGAGACTGGTCGCTCTATCAATCAGCGGCTTAGCGAGCATTCGGCTGACTTAAGGCATGGTAGGGCCAAGTCCTCAGCCCTGGCTGAGCATGCGGAGAAGACTATGCATCATGTATGTATAGAAAAGGCTCAAGTCGTTGCCAAAATTGCGCAGTTTCACCATCACAAATTTAGAGAGGCCCTGGAGATTGAGAAAAGGCCGAACAATCTTAATAGGGATGATGGCTGGAAGATTAGCAGTTGCTGGGTCCCAGCCTTATCTTCCTAGCCTCCTCTTTCTCCCTTTTTGTTTTTGTTTTTGTTTTGTCTTAGGATGTCTGTCTCCCCCCGCCTTGTTTCTTTTAGCTGGTTTGTCCGATTTCTCTCTTTTTGGAGTATTGGGTCTTTATTAAGTTAGATGCTATGGTGCTTAATTTATTAATTTGATTTTTCCTTTTTTTCTTTTCTTCTTTCATGTTTCCTTTTTATACCTTATTATAATTATTCATTTACCTAATGACATAGTTAACTTCAACATTTTTGGAATAAATAAATATTGAATAAATATTGATTATTAATAGAAATTGATACCTACAATATTAGTTATTCTATTGGTAATATACATGATCTTTATAGGTAATGATATAATTACCTTAGGACTTAGTTCCTTTAATATTTTTTGGAATAAAATATTGATCGATTATTGATTATTTGACTAGTATGTTTAAAGGATAAAGTATGATAATATTAGTCTTTACCCTAAAGTATGACATTTACCTATTATAACTAAATTCTAGGAATAATAAGGTTTTAGTAGATAATAAACATGTATTATTATTTTAATGGACCATCAATTTAATATATTTTAAAGGACTAAATAGTAAAAAGACCATTAAATAATTATTACTCATTTACCTAGTGTAACTAAATTATTAAAATAATAGTGATTTATTACCTTTCTCTTGTATTTATGTAATATTGAAATAATTTATTTAATATATATCATGAGATATATTAATTAAAATATTAATATTATTTTTGAGATATTAATATTAATATATCTATTTATTTTTAATTAACAATCGAATTCCCTTATTTACCTATTTAGCTATTATAGAAATATTAATTTATTAATTTAGTGGTTTGACCAGGAGCATTAGGTCAAACTAGTCGTTACCTTAATAGCTGTTGGAGTCTCTGCACGCTCTATTTATTCAAGCTTTGCCAGTTTGGTTCTTCAACTTGTCCTGACGATGAACCACACTAGTTGGTTCGAAACGCGTCGACAAAAGTTTGATTATGTGATTTTGCCGAAGGTTTTCTAAACAAAGCTTGAACTTATTCATTCAGATTTATGTGGTCCAATGCCTGTTCCTTCTGCAAATGGAAATAAGTATATCATGACATTTATTGATGATTACACCAGAATGTGTTGGGCTTATTTATTGAAGAACAAATCTGATGCTTTTCAAACATTCAAGAATTTTCATAACTAGATTGAAAATGATGCACAATCTCATATTGGGTCTATTCGCACTGATAATGGAAAAGAATATACATCAAATGAATTTGAACACTATCTTCGCCAACATGGGATTAAACATCAAACAATTGTGCCTTATAATCCTCAACAGAATGGTGTAGCTGAAAGAATGAAGAGAACAATTTTGAATATGGTACGATCCATGCTTTTCTTCAAAAATGTAAAGACAATGTTTTGGGCTGATTCTGTTCTATGTGCTGCATATATAAAGAATAGATGTCCATCTAGTGCTATAAGAAACAAGACTCCTTATGAATTGTGGTATGGACATGTTCCTTCGGTAAAACATCTCAGGATTTTTGGTTCCGCCTGTTATGCTTTAATACCAAAGGTACATAGAAACAAACTTGGTGCTAGAAGTCGTAAATGTATCTTCCTGGGGTATTCAAACACATCTAAAGCATACCGCCTTTATGATGAAGTAAATAAAAAGTTTGTTTTATCTAGAGATGTCATTTTTCTTGAATCATCCAAATCTGACAGTGTTGTTGAGTGGCAACTTGATCGCTTGGATGGATTCACAAAACCAAAATCATTCCAAGAGTTTGATAATCAGATTCCACATCTTGAAGGGGGGATTCCTATACTAGATCAACATGTGGAATCTCCTTCTGAAGAACAATCTCCCCTACATGACACTCCAACAACGGATGATGCTTTAAGTGATGTAATTGATAGAATTGGGAGACTCAATCTTGATTCAGACCCAACTCAATCAACAGAACAGCCTGGACCATCTCAGAAAGGTCCCCCAAAGTGGCTGACAAAGACACTTGAAAGTGTTCATCCTGATGAAATTGGAAAAACAGGAACCAGAAATTCAAACCGACAAGATGGAGGTGATGTAGATAACTCTAATTCACCTGTTGATATGGATGTTACTTATGATTGTGAATTGAACTTGTCTACAGATTTTGAACCAACTTCCTTCAAAGAAGTTGCTTCTCATGATGAATGGAAAGAAGCGATGCAGAAGGAGTATGATGCCCTCATAAAGAATGGCACTTGGAAGCTGGTTGATCCTCCATTTGGAACCAAACCAATTGGCTGCAAGTGGGTCTACAAGAACAAGTACAAAGCTGATGGCTCACTTGACAAGCACAAAGCTAGGCTTGTGGCAAAAGGTTTTGCACAGAAGGAAGGGGTCGATTATGAGGAAACTTTTGCTCCCACAGCAAAATGGGCCACCATCCGGACACTCTTTGCACTAGCTGCTCAGAACGGTTGGAAAGTCCATCAAATGGATGTAAAAACTGCATTCTTGAATGGAGATCTAAAAGAGAATGTTTTTATGTCCCAGCCTGAAGGATTTGTTGTGAAAGGACATGAACACAAAGTATGCAAACTTGTGAAGTCCTTGTATGGCCTCAAACAAGCACCACGAGCCTGGTATGAAAAACTAACTGAGCATCTTCTGAAACTCAACTTCAAACATTTTGATCTTGATGATGCAACTTTATTTGTCAAGAAAGTTGGCAAAACAGTTGTATATCTTGTGGTATATGTAGATGATCTTTTAATGACAGGGAACAATGAAAGCTATATTGCATCCATAAAGAAAGAATTAGGAAAATTTTTTGAAATGACTGATTTGGGCTATGTTCATTACTATCTTGGCATTGAAGTAACCCAACATCCAAAGTCCATATTTCTTTCTCAAAAGAAATACATTGGAGATTTGTTATACAGATTTGGCATGACAGAGTGCAATCCCCTTTCTACTCCAATGGAACAAAACTTGAAGCTCACATCTACTGAAGGAAAGGAATTTGAGGATGCAACAAGGTATAGACAGCTTGTAGGAAGTCTCATCTACCTCACTACTACCAGACCAGACATTTCATTTGCTGTTGGAATCCTCTCCAGGTTTATGCAAAAGCCTTGTGAGGGACATTGGTCTGCTGCAAAAAGAGTTCTAAGGTACTTGAAGGGAACTCAAGACCTTGGAATCAAGTATACACAGGTGGACGACTTCAACTTGATTGGATACTCTGATTCAGACTTCGATGGAGACAAAGAAACTGGGGTATCTACTTCAGGATATGCTATGAGTCTTGGATCAGGAGCTGTCTCCTGGAGATCACGCAAACAATCAGTACCAGTAGATTCCACAACAGAAGCAGAATATGTGGCAGCAGCTGAAGCAACGAAAGAAATTGTGTGGCTCAGGAAAATTCTTGAATATTTGCAAGTAAAACAAATACAATCTACTCCACTCATGATTGATAACACATCTGCAATAAAGTTGGCCAAGAATCCAAAGTTCCATGATCGTACCAAGCACATCAATACTAAATATCATCTGATCTGACATCATGTTGAGGCCAAAACAATCCATCTCCGTCATTGTTCCACAAACGAGCAAATTGCAGACATCTTCACCAAAGCGCTTGGAAGAGAAAAGCTTGAAAGATTCAGAATGATGCTTGGACTCACCAACATCCCTTCAGATTAAGGGGGGGAATGTTGACGCCTAATCCGAAATGGATGGGTGAACTGGACAGTCATCTAGAAGATGAATTGATCCGTTTTTATTTTTGTATATATATGCATGAGTTACCTAATGAATAATATCAATCAGTTTTGTCTCTCGTTCAATGTGGAGTTACCCTGGCCTGACAGTAAGGAAACAATGATTCACACAGGTCATCAGTTGCTTCAGTACTTACAGTCTCAAACAAAGTTGCAACAATCTTTTCATTACAGATGGATGGGATTTCTTCAGCAATTTCACTTAGTAATTAAGTTCAAGAAAGGTGTCACAAACAAAGTAGCTGATATGTTATATAGACCATCTTTAAATGCTTCAGTAGTACTACATAGTAGTTCTTTAAAGCATGAAAGCTATATAGTACAATATAGTACGGATTTTGATTTCAAAGATATTTATGAATCACTAACTCATGGTGCTCAGGTGGAAGAAATCAATTATCATGTTCATGACACGTTGTTATATCATCTGGGTAAGTTATGCATACCACAGAAGGAACGAGCGCATGTTTTCCGAGAAGCACATTCTTCTCGCATTTCAGGACATTTTGGAGTAAGCAAAACAATGGCACAAGTTCAAAGGTATTGTTACTAGCCTCGTATGTATGAAACTGTTGCTAAATACATTAAAGGATGTGTGATGTGTTCGACCAGTAAACCAGGCAATCGAAAGATTGGTTTATACATGCCACTTCTAGTTCCTTTGCGACCATGGGACAGTATTTCCATGGATTTTGTTGGAGGACTTCCTATGTCCAAGAGAGGGCATGATTACCTATATGTTGTGGTTGACAGATTCAGCAAGATGTGTATTATTGTTCCATGCAAAAAGCAAGTGACAGCTGAACAGACTGCAAAGATGTTCTTCGATCAAGTATGGGTTCATTTTGGGTTACCTACTTCCATTATTTTTTATCGAGACACTCGTTTTGTAGGAGAATTTTGGTCCACTTTATGGGAACTCATGGACACAAAGCTGAAGAAGAGCACAACTTTTCATCCACAAACCGACAGACAAACTAAAGTGGTGAACAGGATAGTCATACATATTCTCTGAGGGTATTGCAGTAAACATCCTAAATTGTGGGATGAATCTTTATCTTATGTGAAACATGCTTACAACCGAGCCTTACATTCAACAACTAATCAATCGCCATTTGAAACATTTTTTGGGTATCTACCGAAGTCACCAATGGATTTCATGTTTGTTGAAAAGGATAAAGTGAGTGAACATGATGATTGAACAAAGCAGTTAAGTTCATTCAACGGATACAACAGATACATGTAGCAGTGTAGGATCAGTTAGAGAAGAGTTAGGCCAAGTATAAAATGCATCATGACAAACATCGAGTCGGTCATCATTTTCAGGTCGGCGATTAGGTATGGTTGTATATCAGTAAAGACAGGTTGAAAGGAGAAGGTAAGAAACTAAAACCTATCAGGTATGGCCCTTTCAAGATTATGGAAAAGATTGGAAATAATGCTTTTCGATTAAATTTACCTCCTTACATGCGAATTTACTCAGTTGTAAATGTGGAAAATCTGAAATTGTATGAACCTCTAATGATCATGGATCCCGAGGAAGATACACAGATTCTGACTATTGATGATTTGGCACCTGAGTATATGAATGAGTTGCAGGAAGATATCATCTTGGACAGGAAGATTCGATCTTCGAGGTGTGGAGATGTTGAATATCTTCACATAGGACTCAAGGGCATGAATCCGAGCAAGGAAAGGTGGATGGAAGTCGGAAAAGTGAGGGAACTATACCCTCACCTGATATCTGCTTAAATCAAACTTTTGTGGTCCAAAAGCTTTCAAGTGGAGAGGATTGATCCAAGAGGATCTCGTCAGATCAGTTCATCGTCAGGTTCAGTTCATCATTAGCATCGTTCTATCATCATCAGTGATGTGTGGGTCAGTAATGTGGTCGTTGGGTTTGATGCCACATAGTGACAATTTGTTGTAAAAGGGTTTTGGGTAACATGATGTTTCAAGTCATGGAAAACTTGTATTCAAACATTGTATCAAAAAAAAAGACCTAAGGTGGACACCTAAGTCTACAAAACCTAAACCCTAACCTCATTCCTAAAACCCATGTATTAAACCTACATTTCAATACATTAACCCATATGCTATCAACCCTCGGAATATATATATATATATCCCACAGTCTTAACCGCAGCGAAACTGCGCGAGAGAAGACTGCGGGGGTAGTAGCCATGTGAACAGCGCAATGCTAACCGGGCGGAGTCACCGTAGACCGTTAGCAATTGTTAACCGGGTGGGTGGTAACCATGTGAACAGGCAAGGTTATAGTTAACCGGGTGGAGATCACCGTAGACCGCAGCAATGAAATTGCGCATCAGAATGAAACTGTCAGTAGAGAATGCACCATTTGATCAGCGTTTGTTACCACGCCGTTAGAGATAGCCACCAGGTGTCCGACAACGGTCAGACCCCACTGATCACATGATAACCGTTATCTACTCTGCGCATTATCATGACTGCCAATAGTTTTGTGATAACCGAAAGTCCGATTTTGGGTTTTTGTTACAATTTGTTTTAAACATTAATCCAAAGACCTTGTATAGTGTTCCTAGGTGGCAAACAGTGACAAGACCGATAACATGAGAACTTAACTGCAACCCCTACTTTCAGAGTTCATGCCAATCTTGGCTGGGAAGACCTCGGATGTATCTGCAACCATTTAAAATCACCTTTTTTGTCCATAAAGAAGGAGGGAGTGATTTTGAGTTTTGTATGCAGATTCTGGAGGATATAGGTTGTTTTGTTTTCAGTGTAACAGGAGAATCGGGAGTCGGAATTGGGAACAATGACAGGCGTTGGAAAGCTGTTTCAGAGAGATTTCTTATGACAGTGACCAGAAGTGCCTGTGTGCACATTCAGTGGGTCAATTTACTATGTAATCTACCTCCTCGGTTTTAATCCTAATAAAGCAGTCGCCCATCTTGAAAGCAGACTCGGAGACGTAGTCCATCAGGACGAACTCCGTAATCAATATTGTTGTCTAGTATCACTGTGAATTTGTTGTTTTCACTTTTGTTTTGCATCTTACTTATGTTTTATCAGCTGTCGTAAAGTCTTTCTTCTCAATCAATTCTCACAATTTCAGCACTTTAAATTAACATTCAATTCATTATTGGCTTAATGATGAGCCCCAAATTTTGGTAACATTTTGGGCTCATTTGGCCTACTTACCTTGCTCAACCCTTCATTTTTTATCACTTATGCATCATTTCTTAGTATATTCATGTTATTTGTAGGAAGGAGGGCAGTCATTATGCCTATGTGGCTAATACACGTTTATTTCAGGTTTTTTTGACATTAAATGGAGCAAAGACCACGCAGATGGAGGCAAGGAGACAGCCAAGGTGGCATTGCGGGTTTGTAGGAAGGTTGTCCACAGCCTTGAATGACCTTCCTCGTGATCTCCACCCCAACTCCGAGCTCCAACAGCTATCACCACCGAGCTAGAAGGCAGCCAACGGATTCTACAGGAACAGCAGTTTACTTTTAGTTGGACAGCCAAGCCCCACTAATCTAGGAGGCCAGCTTGGCCCTCATAATGTATAAATATTGAGGATGTAGCCTTCGATGGGGACTTTTGAACCTTTGTTGCAGATTTTGAATCACGGGCTATAGCTCTTTTTTGCTCTTTGTAAGCCATTTTTGGCATGTTGTTAGACTTATGATTATGATCTTTTAATAAAAGGCAGGTAGATTTGAGTTCAATCCTGAGTTCTTAGAGGAGCTATAGCTCTCAGGTTTGGGCCCAACCTGAGAGCAATAGGCCTCCTTTCTTTGTATTGTTACTTGTCTTTCCTTTCAGCATTTCGTTTCTTTGCTTTGACATGCATTTGGAAAACACAGTCTGCTGATTCAAACTTCTTGATGTGATTAAGTAGGTTAGTTGTATGGATAAAGTGCTCTCAGCAGCTTAGATTAGAGTAGGAGGATTAGAATTCATCAGAGTTCCAAGAAAGGTTGATCGTACACTCACTTCCACCTCTGTTTAGAGATTGGGAGTGTAGACCGTGCCAACCACCAAAAAACGCAGTTTTATATGTTCATGCATGTTTTAAAGTCATATGTCCATTGGTAGAAGTGTCCATGCATTTAGATCTTGAGCAATAACTCCTTGTTTCAGCACCATGCACGATTTCTATCTTAACTTCCATCGTTGTTCTTTGGTTTTTAATACAACAGTTAGAATAGGTTGATGAATTCTCGGTTTTGTGCAAGACAGAGGTGATTTGTTCCATTTACACTGCGCATCACCACTCTATCACGTCCTTATCCTTCTCAGTCATGCCTAAGCCATCTCCTTACCTCCCAGCTAGATCGTTTGCCCACCATCTCTTCTGTTATCCACGTTGTTTTATCTTTTCGGCCTTCCATTGCCTCTACCCTTCTATCGACCAACCAGCTTTACACACACCTTCCCCATATCATCTCTCTGTCCATAGGCCATCAAAAGCTCCCCCCTCATCCTACCTATCCACCCATACAGCTCATTCACTCCTCCATCACCCAAAACTCCGACTGCAAAACATCTTGTAGAAGTTAGCAGACTTCCTGTAGAAATCCCGAGCTTCCTGTAGGATCCCCTGCAGACATCCTGTAGAAGCTTGCAAACACGGTTTCCAGGCACCTGAACGTTGTGAACTTCTGTGGAATGATGTTAGGGATCCCCTAGAACCTCTCAGAGTCCTCCTGACCTTTCCCAAGCCTTCCTCCCCTTGAACTACCCCTGCAGAGTCAAGACCCAGTGAGAAGCACAGTCATAATAACTCCAACCACTTGAGCAAAAATACAAAAACATGTTCTCTTCAGATGAAAGTAGTTTGAACTCATGCATCTCATCTCACTAGAAGTAATGGCATCATTTGTAGAAGTTGCATTCCCACCATTGCATCATAAGGATTAAGCTGGTCAAATTAGGGTTTACTAGGGTTTCCATGCTTTCTTGGCTTTCAGTTCATTCTTGCAAAGTAGGTTAATTTCCTTTGAGATAGCTTTCGTTCATCACTTAAAAAGCTTCTTCTGAGAACATATAGAAGTTGGCTTGAGCCCTAGCGGACTTGTGCCAGCTGACCAAGTGACAGCTGCGACAAGAGCTAGTACTTGTGCATACAGCACCGTCACTTCCAAGTTTGTTACGAACTACTGGGTTGATAAAATTAGAGAAGGAAGCTCCAGGAGTTGTAGCATTATTGCTACAATACTGGAGCCCACTATCTTTTTGGCGCCATTGCCGGGGAAGCGTCAGAGTATTAGTAATTGTTGCTTTTCTTCTATTTCCCTACTCTCGCCTTCTGCCAAGTAGTTTATTTCATTTCCATTCTGCAAAAGTAGCATAGACATTTCCTGCTTTCATAGATTAGCATTTCAATTCCGCAATTTCAATTTTGCAAGCATAGATTAGCATTTCAATTCTGCAAGCATAGACTAGCATTTCCATTCCTGCAATTCCATTTGAACAAAGTAGATTAGTTCTTTCCTACTTTCATTTCAATTCTGCATTTTTTATTTCAGCAAGATAGTTAGTTGTAGATCAATCTGTTTCAGTTTTGCAGGTACCAAAGAGAAAAAAAACAAAAGCAATCAAAAAAGTCTTTCCATTTCATGCCTCGTAGGAATCGAGATAAAACAGGAAAATTCTTACCCAACACCCCCACCACATCACTGAGTCACCCTTCTCTCTTCTTCGGTGACAGTGATCCAGAAGAACCTATAGGTGAACCTCCCGAGATATACGAAGATCCTATAGCAGAAGAAGAATTAGAGACCATCCCATCTAAAGCTATGGCTGACAATAGAGGAGAAGATGAGAGAATAGAAGGTGCCTTCCCCATCCGAGAAACCAATGGAGACATGAAAATTAAAAACATTAGTCCCTCCGCTCTACCTCACTTCCATGGACTGACTACTGAAGATCCTGATACCTTCCTGTTTGAGTTTGTTGTCCTTTGTCGAACCTATGACTATACTGAAGATGAGCAGAAGCTGAAACTCTTCCCTTCAACTCTTAAGGATGTAGCATTACGTTGGTTCATGGGCTTACCTGGGAATAGTATCACCACTTGGGCTTAGATGCAGCAAGCTTTCAATACCAAGTATTGGGACTACTGTAGGTCCAAGGAAACCAAGGGAGAAATCTTTCGGATGACCATGGGAAATGATGAGTCCTTAGAGGATTATGAGGAGAGGTTCCAACTTAGCTATAAACGGGCCAGGTGCACACTTGACCCTGAATCCCTCAAGTTGGTCCTGCTCCGAGGAGTCCCTGAAGACCTCCTAGATACCCTTCACATGTTAGCTGGGGGAGATATTTACCAACTGCCTTATGAGGACATCAAGACTATGTTTAGAAACCACTCTAGGGCAGCCCGGAAACGAGGTAGAGGAAACCTTCTCTCAGCTGGTATTCCTTTCTCCAAGCATGAGTTTGCAAATCAATTAGAAGATCTTAAGAGTGAGGTGAGACAGACCATTGCCATGCAACTTGACACATTCAGGATCCAGCAGAAGAAGGAAGAAGCTGAGAGGGCCTTGGCTATCTTCTACCCTAGATGTACAAGGAGACACCCTAAGAACGAATGCCCATTGCATTCGGTTGAAGTGTGCTTCGTTTGTGAGGAGGACCATCCCACAAATCAATGTCCAACCTTACCTGGGCTTAAAGCCATGTACCAAGGGACAGAAGCCCCCACTGAACCTCTCTATTTCCTCAACCAAAGGAGGCCACAAGGACCTAGACCTTACCAGCAAGGGATGCAAGGGGCACCCCAAGCTTATTACAGCCCCAACCAATCGACTCCTATGCCTTCCTGGGTCCCCCTGCTCATCCTTCCTGGTCCATGCCTCCTCCATGGTCTTATCCACCTCAGTACCCTACTCAGCCCACTACTCATTCATATCACTCACATGCCCAGCCACATCCTCAGTGGAATGCACCTCAGTCGGGGTGGAGGCCCCAGTACAACACTCCTCCCGCCATTTTGCCTCCACCACCAGTTCAACCTCAACCATTACCTCCTACTCCTCCAAGGCAACCTCAAATGCCTGCTCAACCGAACCCGAACCCCAACAATAGATAGGCCCAGCAGGTATACACTGGGGAAACATCATGCCCTACCTATGCTGTGGAGATCCAGGAGATCAATCTTCGATCTGGAAAGACTCTTCCGGATCGCCAACCTCCTCCCCCAGAGGACGAGGAAGACAAACAGGAAAGTGAACCAAAGGCTATTCCACCCTTTCCTGAGAGACTAACAGCCACCACACAACCCAACCCAGAGGAGGATGAGCTTCTGGGAGAGCTCAAGCAGTTGTGTGTGAAAATACCACTTCTCCAAGCCATCAAGGATGTGCCAATATACAACAAACTGGTTAAGGAAAAGTGTTTCAAACACCCAGGCAGGCGAAAGAGAGATGCTTCAACCATCAATGTCTTAGGACAACTGTCTGACCTTATGTTAGGACAAGTCATCTGCGCAAAGTACCTAGATCCTGGGAGTCCTGTAGTAGATGTCCACATCAATGGCACCATCATACCTCACACCTTGATTGATCTGGGGGCTGCCATTAATGTGATGACCAGGGATACCATGCTCAAACTCAATCTTCAGGGTTCCTTGAGGAAGACCTCGACAGTCCTGCAACTAGCAGATCGCTCCACCGTGACTCCCGAAGGGATTGTGGAGGATGTCTTGGTCTCTGTCGACTCTTGGGAATACCCTGTAGATTTCTTGGTTCTGCAACCCAAGGCAAAGCTTACTAGATATCCTCTTATTTTAGGAAGGCCTTGGTTAGCCACTGCAGATGCTTACATAAGTTGCCGTGCAGGAAACATGACCATCAAAAATGGTCCTATGTCCAAGCAACTAGTCCTATACCCTCCTGCCCAACCCTCCTTAGAGCATGACTTACCACTGTGGTTGGAGGAAGGAGAAGAGGATGAGGTGTACTCAGCACCTTTGTGCACCCTAGACACCACTAGAAGAGACCCCCCAACCGAGGATGACTTGATTGAGACCTTGATCCGAAATCCACCTTCCAGTGCGCTATCCTTAGAGAAATTGGTGGAGGATGCCCAAGCCAGCACCTTAGTGGACCTTTGTGCCACCAACCCTGTCACTCCCAGAGTCAAGAATGTGGAGTTCGGCCTTGAGAGAACGTTAAAGATCACCTCCTCCCTATCTCCTTCCCAGGAAAAGGAGCTGTGTAGCCTGTTGGCCAGTCATCTAGATGCTTTTGCTTGGAGCTATAAGGAGATGAAAGGAGTCCATCCTACGGTCTGTACCCATCACATATACATCAAAGAGGATTGTAAACCGGTTAGGCAACCTCAGAGGAGAATGAATCCAGCCCTTAAGGACATTGTCAAGGAAGAATTGCAAAAACTGTTGGATGTCGGATTCATTTACCCCATCTCAGATAGTGAATGGGTGTCCCCTCTGGTGTTGGTTCCCAAGAAAAATGGGAAGTGGAGAATCTGTGTGGACTACCGAGAACTGAACAAAGCTACCAAGAAAGACCATTTCCCTCTACCTTTCATAGATCAAGTGTTGGATGGACTGGCAGGAAAGAAGTTCTTCTCTTTCCTGGATGGGTTTAGCGGGTACAACCAAATCCAAATCAGCCCGGAAGACCAAGATAAGACCACCTTCACTTGTCCTTGGGGTACCTTTGCCTACTGAGTTCTTCCCTTTGGGCTATGCAATGCTCCTGCTACCTTCCAGAGAGCTGTCTTGAGCATCTTCTCGGAGCTGGTCCATGATGCGGTGGAAATCTATATGGATGACTTCACTCCTTATGGGTCCAACTTCCAGGAAGCATTGTCCAATCTGGGAAAGGTCCTAACCAAATGCATTGAGATGAACCTGTCCCTTAGTCCTGAAAAATGTGAATTCCTGATGACTGAAGGGACCGTGCTAGGCCATACCATTTCTTGCCAAGGGTTACAAGTAGATCCTAACAAAATTGCTCTCATCAAGAAGGTTCCACCTCCCCAAAAGGTAAGGGATGTTCGGAGTTTCTTAGGATTAGCAGGGTATTACAGGAGATTCATTAAAGACTTCAGCAAGCTAGCCTTGCCATTGTTTGGCCTGTTGGCAAAAGATGTGGAGTTTAAATGGACTGACGATTGTCAGAGGGCCTTGAATGAATTAAAGGACAAGTTGGTGTCAGCCCCAATCTTGAGAGGTCCAAATTGGGCCCTACCTTTCCACATCCACACTGATGCCTCGAACAAAGCCATAGGGGCAGCTTTAGGACAAGTTGAACAAAAACTTCCATATGCCATTTACTTTGTTAGCAAAAACTTGTCCAAAGCTGAACTGAATTACACTGTAACCGAGAAAGAATTCTTGGTTGTGGTCCATGCACTGAACAAGTTCCGACATTATATTACTGGCTATCAAACCTTTGTACATACGGATCATGCTGCAATTAGATATTTAATGAATAAACCAGATGTGAATGCTCGTATTATTAGATGGTTACTTTTGTTGCAGTAGTTTGATTTGACCATTGTTGACAAACCAGGTAAAGAAAATGTTGTTGCTGACTTTTTATCTAGATTGGATTTGTCTGCAGATGAGGATGGAACAGTGGATGACCAGATGCCCGATGAACATCTGTTTGCTATCTCAGTACTCTCTCCATGGTTTGCTGATATAGCAAACTACCTTGTTTCAGCACAGTTCCCTCCGCACCTATCTTCAAGAGAGAAGAGCAGAATCATCAGAAAAAGTGCCTCATTTACTTGGATCAGGGGCAATCTGTTCAAGCTTGGCCCTGATCAGATCTTAAGGCGTTGTGTAAGGGAGGAGGGAGTCTTTGATATCCTCCTCACCTGTCATGATGGGCCTTGTGGAGGACATTTTGCAGCAAAGAGGACTGCCTTCAAAATCCTGCAGGCAGGTTACTATTGGCCCACACTTCATCAAGATGTCAGAAGGTATATCAGCCAATGTGACCGATGCCAAAGAATGGGGAAACCGACTCAAAGGGATGAGATGCCTCTCCAACCTCAAGTGACTCTTGAGCCATTTGAGAAGTGGGGTATGGATTTTGTGGGTCCAATCAACCCTCCTTCGAGGCAAAGGTCTTACATCATTGTGTGCACTGACTACCTGACAAAGTGGGCAGAGACTAAAGCAATCAAGGCAGCAACAGAAGAAAAGGTGGCTGAGTTCTTAAGGGAGAACATCTTCTACAAATTTGGCTACCCAAGAGAGCTGGTCACCGATCAAGGGAGCCAGTTCACATCCAACTTAATTGAAGACCTAATAGCTCATCACAAAATCAAGCATAGGACTTCCACCCCCTATCATCCACAGGCAAATGGGCAAGTGGAAGTCACCAACAGAGCATTGGAAGGGATTTTGACTAAGGTGGTGAGCAGCAGTAGGAAAGATTGGGCAGATCGCCTGGTTGAGGCCACATGGGCTTACAACACCACCTGGAAGACCACCACCGGCTTCACACCTTATGAGCTGGTCTATGGGAAGAAAGCTTTGCTGTCCATTGAATTTGAATACAACACTCTGAAGATGGCACCTCAGCTAGACCTAGATCTCAGCCATGCACAACAAGAAAGGTTATTGCAGCTGAATGGACTGGATGAGCACCGGATTCAGGCCCTCCTTCACTCAGAAGTGGTTCAACTTCAGAGAAAGGTGTGGCATGACCAACACCTCAATGACAAGCAATTCCAGCCAGGAGATTGGGCATTGTTGTATGACTCCAGGCACAAAGATTTCAAGGGGAAGCTGAGAACCAGATGGCTGGGACCATATGCAGTGGAAAAATGCCATGACAATGGATCTGTTCTTATTCGGACCATTGATGAGGAAGCCATCCCCATGCTTGTCAATGGGCATCGATTGAAGATCTACAGGAAACCTCTCTCAAGACAAGAATTCATCAAAACTATGGAGAAATCAGTGTTGGTCATAGAGAAGGGTTCTGCCTCTGCTTTGGGCATACCCTGAAAGATCTAAAAAAAAAAAAAAAATAATAATAATAATAAAGATCCTTGGGTGAAAACCTTTCTGAGGCTCCCAAGGCAGGTGG
Source organism: Pinus tabuliformis (assembly GCA_031772625.1). Taxonomy (NCBI): domain Eukaryota; kingdom Viridiplantae; phylum Streptophyta; class Pinopsida; order Pinales; family Pinaceae; genus Pinus; species Pinus tabuliformis. The sequence continues at coordinate 1,951,861,421 of CM062816.1, forward strand.
TAGGGGTGAAAACCTCATTGAGGCGCCCCTATTGTCTTTCAAAAAAAAAAAAAAATTTGAAAAGGTCCTTGAGTGAAAACCTCTCTGAGGCGCTTAAGGCAGATGGCAAGGGTGAAAACCTCATTGAGGCACCCCTGCTATCTTTCAAAAAAAAAAAAAAGGAAGAAAAAAGAAAAAAAAAGGAAAAAAACAATAAGCAAAAAAGACAGGGACAACAAGTTTATAATGTGGAAATGCATGCAGGTTGCAGGTGTTATATGAAGGAGGGGAGGTCTTTCAACTCAAAGCCAAGGATCCTTATCATGCTGCCAGGAGACCTCACCAGCACCTCCTCCAAGAATACTCATCTTCTCCAAGGTATGGGCACGATTTCATCACAGCTTAAGTCTTCTACAGGAAGGCGCAGACTTTCTACAGGAAGGTGCAAACTTTCTACAGGAAGTTCTGTATTTCTACAGGAAACTTCCTGTAGAAGTTCGGGACGGCCCAGAATTCATTGTATGAGGAGATCTAACGACCAAGGGTCGGTTTGGACGCATGCAAGCTACTATTGTCACCCTTACACACTGTTGTCACCTCTTTCTACCACCCCTGTCGACATGCAATGAAGATACCTGCACCATCAAAGCAGATCATTGAGTTATCAAGAGAAAGCAATTTTTTTTTAAAAGGAAAAAACGCTGAGATGTCATACCATATCCATCCCAGCCATCCATGAGCTCTGTGAACGTGATCGTGAGGCCACTACCTTCGTCGTGCAGCATGCACCCGAGGAGGAAAAACTGCTACAGGACATCCTGCAGGAGTCCTGTAACAGTTAAGCCCGCTAGAGTGTATACCATTCACAGCGCTTGCCACATGCAATAAAAACGCGGGCGCATGCAGCCGAAGCATCAAATTCATCGTCAGCGACCTGTGAATATGAACCGCCAGACCTGTGCAAATCTACCAGCAGCAAATGAATCCACTCATCGTCGTCCAAGAACCAAAAAATCGTGTTGCAGCCGCACAGGTAAGTGCCTCGACCCTTTCTTCCGACGAATTGCATGAATTTTACTTTGAAAATGTTTGCAAGTGAGAAGTGAATGGGTTGAGCGGCTGTATGGCCATTCAACTGGCCACGTCGACCAGTTGGTGGTCTAGTCGGATGTTTGGGTGGTGGTCGTGGCAAAAAGGAACGGGCAGTGCACATGTGAGAGCCATCCGTCGGGAAAAACGAGTTTTAAACAGAACAGATGGCGGCGGATCTGCGGGGAATGATGCGGCAGTAAGGGAACTCGCAGACAAATGATGGAGTGACGTCGTCCAATGGTCCGGCAGGGACAGCTCACCCCCGCGCCACGGATTCCGCCGAATTCAAATCTAATCGGCTAGATTGCCACCCCATGCATTTATCATTCACCGTTTGGAACTCGAGTGATTATCCGGATCCCTCTGCAGCTCGACACTCCAAGTCTTTGGCCATTCGAACGCCTGTTAAGCAACACCAAGAGCGCAGACCCACTGCAGTATCCTCCAGAATTCACGCACTGCTCCTACAGGAAAGCTGTTTCTACAGGAAATCGAGTTCCTCACGTAAGCAGGTGGTGGATTAAAAAGGTAAGCCTGAACTCTTCATGCAATTGGTTTTGAGGGTGGCAGAATCGACGTCTACAGTCTGGTCGTAGAAAATTTTTGCAAATATTGTCTGTCGTTGCATGAATTGTCGTCCTACAGGATGTCAGTGTCATTAAGTTGTGTTAAGGTTCTCAGGAGATAAGCTTCGTGAATTATATGCATGACAGAGGCGTAATTCTATGCTCTGTCCCAGTAGGCCAAATTTCTTCCGCATTCGCCACCTCCAGCTAACGTAGCAGTTTTTCACCATGTCGAGTGGGTTCATCAGAAGGGAACCAATTGATTCAACGAAGTTAAGAGAAAATCCTAAGGTGGTGGAGCTCTTCACGCGAGCGCAATGGATATCCTTCTGTGACAAATTGCAGGGCTATGACGACGAGGTGGCAGAGGAGTTTTTGCAAGCTCTGAGGCCGAAATCCAAAACATTGGCCACCGTTAACTTCAGGGGTTTGAGTCTCAGACTCACCCCACAATTCATCAGCCGAGTTACTGAGCTCCCAATGGGATTACCATGGGATAAAGAAGAAAGGAAATTGGGCCAACAGGCTAAGAAAGAATTCTTTCCACCAGAGGAGGAATTCTCAGAAGATAAAAATGGGGTTCGTAGAACCAGTTTACTGCCACCATGGAATGAAGTTAGCCTGCAGATTATGAAGTACATCACCTGCGAAGGTCGTTTTAGCATTGTATATGGGTACCATTTTCGGTTACTCACTGAATTAAGGCACCAGATGGATCTACCTGTAGAAAACAAACTCAGTCTCCCTTACTTTCTACTACAGTCTCTGATTGAGTGTGCAACCAAGTTGAAAGAAGGCACACCAGACCAGGTAGCCCACCATGGACTCATCAAACTCCTCGTGGAGGATGCGCTCCACACATACAAGGTTCCTCTCTCATGGGAAGCCTTCAGAAATTTGACCAAGGATGGTGATATAAAGATGCTGACCGAAGAGCTCGGTTCATCTAGCAGTGAGGAGAAAGAGTCAGTGCCCGCAGCGAAGAAAGAAAAAGGCCAGAAGACCCCGACCACGGAGCAGAAGAAAAAGCAAGAGAAGAAACAAGAGAAAAAGGGTGACAAAGAGAAAGATGACACACCCGTTTTGACGGCAAGAGAGAAAAGATTACAAAGCAGAGTGGACAAGGCTGAGAAGGTCCACATCAGCAAAAGTGCCTCGACAGCAACTGCAACCAAGTCAAAAAGTAAAACTCATGCAGCAAAACAAACCAAAGCGGTGACACCTGTTTCTACAGGAAAACCGAAACCGGCTTCTACAGGAAGCTCGAAATTAACTGAAAAAAGGGTCTTCTACAGGAAGCCCGAAATTAACTAAAACAGGGTCTTCTACAGGAAGCCCTGAAAAAGTGAAACCCAAGGAGAAGAAAGCTGACATTCTTGCAAGGGAGGTAGCAGCTGTGCTGGCCGCCCTCAGCACACCTCCTAAGCCAAAGGAGAAGAGAAAGAGGGAGACCCCTCTATATTTTAAAGCTAGAAGAAGTGTGAGAATAAAGACGGGCAAGCCACAGCCTCCGTCCAGCAGCCCAATCATTATTGAAGATGCCCCTACTTCGCCCAAGGAAAGGTCCCCCTCGAGGATATCAGTCACCTATGAGAGGGGGAGCCTGAAGAAAACTACGTGGCAAGAAAGGTTAGACCAATTGACTACAAAAGCTCGGCTACAGGATGCTGAAGATGCTCTACAGGAAACCTTAGCCAGGCTTAAAGAAACTGAGAGAATGGAAGGAGAAGCACCCTTATCACCACCAAGGGAGGAAGAATTAGAGCCACCAAAAGAAGTGGAGACAGAGCATATACCAGAGCCCAGCCCTCAGCCAAGCCTGAGTTCATATTACAACTTTTTAGAGGCTGGCAAAATTATACCTCAAAAATTTACTGTGCCACTATTTTTTGCATTGGAGGAAGAAAGAGTCCGTACACACACGTGGATGAAAATAGCAAAGTCAAAGGGTGTGGCGGACATAGGTCCCTTGCAGGAGCAGCTCAAGGAGGCTAGAAGTGAATTGTCCATGGCTAAACACGTGGCAAATTTCCAACGAGTGTTCCTACAGGAAGAAAACCAAAAGCTGAGATTGCAGCTACAGGAGCTGAGGGCAGGGACAGGTACATCCTCCAAGGACACCACAGCAGAACAGCAAGGCAAAGAGGAACTTGACACCGGTCTTGGGGAGCCAACTACACATCTACAGGAAGCAGAACAGCAAGCACAAATTGAGGTGCAAGCTCTCAGAGAACAGCTGCAGCAGAAAGAGGCACAATTGGCCTGCATGGCCAGTTGGGCCATGGATGCTATCCAATGCAGACAGCCGGCCAAATCCTATGGCCTGTACTTGAAAGACCAATGGCTGCAATTCCAAATCAATACCTTGGCGCAAAGAGGTATCTCTCAGCTCCAAGACCCGCAGCAATTCACTGAAGTATGCAGTACTAGTTCATCAGAGGATAAGGCCAGATTAGCGGAGTTCTACCTCCATAATCTGGCCCTGCCTAATGTAGTTTCATGGGATCCCAATACGGCCTTGGGAGATATGCAATTAATGGCCTTTGCCTCATGGCTGAACCATGAGGACAAAAGAGCTGCAGAAGCCAAAGCGATCATGAACCGAGAGCTGAACGAGCCATTGCTCATCAGACCAGAACCAGGGGATCCAGTTGCACTAATCTCGGCACACCAACATTTTTCCACTGACCCTCAAGCTTCATTAAGATATATGGATCAATAGGCCCAAGCCATAGCTCATTTTGAGGACATGGAGAGACTGTTAGGAGACAACGTTGTCCAAGCATGCACCCGCAGATGGAATACATTGGCCCACAGTCTGAAAATCCGAGAGTACCATAGCCCAACTCGGATGAGGGAAGCTCTGGTACGGGTGGCCCTCTATAAGAAATCCATGCAAAACCTCCAGGCCAGCTGGATTGGCCTTAAGCTAAGCCCACCACTGCTGCTAGGATTGACGGAAGGCAGCACAGAGAAAGATGATAATGAACAGTGGGAAGAGGTAAACAGAAGGGTTGGGTTTCATATCAGCAAGGAGGACACTACTACAGAGGCTTGGGATGTAAGGGTAGCAGTAAAGGCAATGAAGGATGAAGAGTTGGACTAGTTGCTCAAGGATGAGCAAATATTTTAGCTGGGGGGTGATGATGAGCCCCAAATTCTGGTAACATTTTGGGCTCATTTGGCCTACTTACCTTGCTCAACCCTTCATTTTTTATCACTTATGCATCATTTCTTAGTATATTCATGTTATTTGTAGGAAGGAGTGCAGTCATTATGCCTATGTGGCTAATACACGTTTATTTCAGGTTTTTTTTACATTAAATGGAGCAAAGACCACGCAGATGGAGGCAAGGAGACAGCCAAGGTGGCATTGCGGGTTTGTAGGAAGGTTGTCCACAGCCTTGAATGACCTTCCTCGTGATCTCCACCCCAACTCCGAGCTCCAACAGCTATCACCACCGAGCTAGAAGGCAGCCAACGGATTCTACAGGAACAGCAGTTTACTTTTAGTTGGACAGCCAAGCCCCACTAATCTAGGAGGCCAACTTGGCCCTCATAATGTATAAATATTGAGGCTGTAGCCTTCGATGGGGACTTTTGAACCTTTGTTGCAGATTTTGAATCACGAGCTATAGCTCTGTTTTGCTCTTTGTAAGCCATTTTTGGCATGTTGTTAGACTTATGATTATGATCTTTTAATAAAAGGCAGGCAGATTTGAGTTCAATCCTGAGTTCTTAGAGGAGCTATAGCTCTCAGGTTTGGGCCCAACCTGAGAGCAATAGGCCTCCTTTCTTTGTATTGTTACTTGTCTTTCCTTTCAGCATTTCGTTTCTTTGCTTTGACATGCATTTGGAAAACACAGTTTGTTGATTCAAACTTCTTGATGTGATTAAGTAGGTTAGTTGTATGGATAAAGTGCTCTCAGCAGCTTAGATTAGAGTAGGAGGATTAGAATTCATCAGAGTTCCAAGAAAGGTTGATCGTACACTCACTTCCACCTCTGTTTAGAGATTGGGAGTGTAGACCGTGCCAACCACCAAAAAATGCAGTTTTATATGTTCATGCATGTTTTAAAGTCATATGTCCATTGGTAGAAGTGTCCATGCATTTAGATCTTGAGCTCCTTGTTTCAGCAACATGCACGATTTCTATCTTAACTTCCATCGTTGTTCTTTGGTTTTTAATACAACAGTTAGAATAGGTTGATGAATTCTCGGTTTTGTGCAAGACAGAGGTGATTTGTTCCATTTACACTGCGCAGCACCACTCTATCACGTCCTTATCCTTCTCAGCCGTGCCTAAGCCATCTCCTTACCTCCCAGCTAGATCGTTTGCCCACCATCTCTTCTGTTATCCACGTTGTTTTATCTTTTCGGCCTTCCACTGCCTCTACCCTTCTATCGACCAACCAGCTTTACACACACCTTCCCCTTATCATCTCTCTGTCCATAGCCCATCACAAGCTCCCCCCTCATCCTACCTATCCACCCATACAGCTCATTCACTCCTCCATCACCCAAAACTCCGACTGCAGGACATCCTGTAGAAGTTAGCAGACTTCCTGTAGAAATCCCGAGCTTCCTGTAGGATCCCCAGAAGACATCCTGTAGAAGCTTGCAAACACGGTTGCCAGGCACCTGAACGTTGTGAACTTCTGTGGAATGATGTTAGGGATCCCCTGGAACCTCTCAGAGTCCTCCTGACCTTTCCCAAGCCTTCCTCCCCTTGAACTACCCCTGCACAGTCAAGACCCAGTGAGAAGCACAGTCATAATAACTCCAACCACTTGAGCAAAAATACAAAAACATGTTCTCTTCAGATGAAAGTAGTTTAAACTCATGCATCTCATCTCACTAGAAGTAATGGCATCATTTGTAGAAGTTGCATTCCCACCATTGCATCATAAGGATTAAGCTGGTCAGATTAGGGTTTACTAGGGTTTCCATGCTTTCTTGGCTTTCAGTTCATTCTTGCAAAGTAGGTTAATTTCCTTTGAGATAGCTTTCGTTCATCACTTAAAAAGCTTCTTCTGAGAACATATAGAAGTTGGCTTGAGCCCTAGCGGAATTGTGCCAGCTGACCAAGTGACAGCTGCGACAAGAGCTAGTACTTGTGCATACAGCACCGTCGCTTCCAAGTTTGTTACGAACTACCGGGTTGATAAAATTAGAGAAGGAAGCTCCAGGAGTTGTAGCATTATTGCTACAATACTGGAGCCCACCACTTAATCAATTCTACTTCAGTTTTAACATATGATCATTTCAGATCATTGTGAGATAGTTAAAATCGGTTGACTATCTTTGCAATCTTCTTCATCATCATCAATCCATTCTCCATTTCCTAATTCAGTTATTGGTCTTGCTAGAGGATATAGTGTAAGTTTTTTTTTGTTGAATTCCATTAGAAATGATCATCTCACCAGATCTACAGTTAATAAATGCATCAGTCGTGGTTAACCAAGGCCTATCTAGTATCAATGAATGACTTCCTAGAGTGGTTTTTGGTGTTAACATCATGAAAGCAACCATATATTCCTATGAATCTAGAGATACGTGTACATCATCTAATATACCCTCTCATTTCATAGTAGACATATCGATAACTATAATATAGTAGAAGTATACTAAATATTAGTCAATTGTAATTCATCCATAGTATTTTTTGTCGTAAAATGTATTGTTTCACCTAATAGATTAATGTGTTTGGGATTTCAACATTATTTATGTGAAATTCTACTATGGGACTTCCTGGATATAAATATTCTTTAGTTGTAGTTTTTCTCATCATAAGTTTTGCATTTTTTCCAATGAGTTGAACTTTTTGTATTTCTTTTCTATTTCTACCAGGGTTTTAATACACAACTCATTTATTGTTTTTGAAAGAATTGGAATAAAGGAATTTTAATGCAAACATTCTCTAACTCATCTACTATGTCATACCTTGTAAAAATTAAGTGTTTCCCTACACCTTTATCTATTCGTAATATATCTAGAAAAGGAGGGTTTTGTAAGGATATAGAGGGTTATTCCGCAAAAGGAGTTGTAGGAGTTGGTCTCATTTCGTCGTCATTTATCTTATTAGGAATTTCTTCCTTTTGAGGAATCTCCTCATTTCCAGGAGTTTCATCATGTTTGTGTTATTTAATGACAACAGGACGATTCTTTTTTGTAAAACATTCCCAGATCTAAGATGGATATCATTTAAATCTAGAGGAGCTATCATATAAGTCTCAAAAAAATTTACTTCATCATTGTAAGTGGGGTGCTAAGGTAATTTATTGTTGGGGTATGGGAGCAGTTGTGTGGGCAGTTGATTAGGTATTTGTCATAATTGAGGAGGTGGCAATGGAAGAGGTTGACTTGTAGTCAAATAAGGGTGAAATTGAAGTTGTGGAGGATGTGGTGGTGGAGAACAATATTGAGACTAGTATGGAGGATGCTAAGGAAAAGATTGAGGATATTATGTATTCCTACCATAAGATCCTTGCCAACCTTGTGACTAAGATGGGTTTTGAGGTTGAGGTGACCATGTTTTCCAAGGTAGGGGTGTGTTCCAACTATTTCGAGATTGTTGTGCATAAGATTGAAATTGTGAATAGGGATATTGCATCATACTTGGTTGACAAGGTTGCCAAGGTATTTTAGGAGCAACAAAGCAAAGTTTTTTAGCATTTGACTTGCTCCATTATCTTCTTGGAAAATAGCTTTCAGCCCAGGTAGTGATGGGTAATCTCTCGTGGCATGTGATTATGCACAAATGACACAAATTTCAATATTATCAAGTGGACATTATCTTAATGCATGTTTCTTTCTATAACTAGGGTGGAATATATGCGAAGCAACATTTTCATATTTTTGCTTCTTTTGCATTCTTAACATATCAATCTGCTCACTAATATTACCAAGAATGTGTATTTTAAAATTATCAAGCAAATTTCCAAGTTCAACTCGACTTACTGGTCCTGGTGAAATTTTACTTACTCTTGCAACGGTTCCTCTTGATATGTGCTCACAAATTTCTTCAAATGATAATTAAGACACGTCTCCTTTACCCTTTAGGTTAAGGGGATGTTGAGCCTCCAAAATGACTTTATTTTTTCCACCTTTTTCGCCCTTGATATTCCATTTCTCCGACATTTTTTCATTCTCATTAACCTTTTGTTACATTATTTGATGCATACCCAGCGTGCATGATTAGACGGCTGGGGCGGATGGCTTTCGCTCCCCCCAGCCGAGTTCGAACCCTGCGGAGGTCCCCCCTTCGGCGATATGTGACGGCTTTGCCGTATCTGCCGGCTTCGGCTGTATTCTGCCTGGCTTCGGCCTTTCTGTATTCTAGCTTCGGCCGTATTCTGTCTGGCTTCGGCCATATTGTAATCATGAGGGCTTCGGCCATATATGGATTTTCTCTCTGAAAAAAAAAAAAAAATGCCATCCAAGGCTAAGTAAGTTATGTTGTTCACTTAATGTCTATTTCCATTGGTTTTCCTAATGAATTAGAGAGGTTAAAAGTTATTTTATTACTAACAAAGGTTTTTCCCAAGTAGTTCTTGTAACCTATATGTAGATCCTGCAACCGAGCTCCAAGTTCGGCATATCCACACGACCCTATGGAAATTTTTGGAACATGGGTTTTGTTCCTAATGTCAATGACATAGTTCAATTTTGCTTACTTCGCACCCAGTCAGTTCTAGAAGTCTCCATGCAGTGGTCAATAGTTATGACAGTTTGTTCTAAGAAGAATCAAGTCATCTACTTTGGGCACAATTTTCAGGCAAAAGAAGCAGGATCTGAAAAATCTAAAACATGGGTGGAGATTTTCTCCATAATGTGCACGGTTCGAAATATATTGAAGGGTTTTTCAAGGGAAAATTTTAGGTTGCAACCATGGTCTAGTCATGCCCAAACTGAGCAATCAGTTAGCAAAATTGAACCAACCAAGCTATTCTTAGAGAATTTCATGCTAAATTAATCCTAATTGATCAGATCTCTAGTTGAAGATGTCAACTAATCAAACTTGTGTAAAATTAACCATGATTTGACGAGCAATTTTTTGGGGAAATTGTCCAAATTAACCCTTGATCTTCCTTATATAAATAATTGGGAAAAATCCTTAATGGGGGGATTAAGAAAGGGATTGTTGAAGGTGAGGTTTTTCCATTTCTTTCTTCCATGTGATGATCCCATGTGGTGACCACTAGGATCAAGATCTGCTGCATTATTTCTATGAAAGAACTCTTAATCATTTAATGGAAAGGTTGATTCCAAGTTCATGTATTTGTTGTCTATGAGCTCTTTATATCTATGATCTATTTTATCAGAGGAAACGAGTTATTTAGCTTGGGCCCACTAGTCCAGCCTATTTCTCTCTTATATTTTCTTGTTTGAATACGTATAGATGTGGACGTGGATGATGGAGACTAGAAGTGTGGCATTGATATGATTTAAGTTTGCATTCATCTTTCAGATTTAGGGCTTGATGAGTTGATGTGATAATATGACTATGTTGGCTTGTCTTGAGGATATGATTTTCTGAGTATACATGTGTATATCGGGACATATATGCAATCTAAGAATTAATTTGAACTGTTGATGTTAAGCTATATGTTTTAGGGTTTCATTACTATATTACATATATCATTTACAAATACAGACATGTGGGCAAATTTTATAAACTAAGCGTTTTAATTCATTACAACAACGAAATTTTGGTTACTGTATAACTTTGTAACCTTCAATCTATCATTGGATGTGTGTGCATTAGAAGTATTTATGATCTACATTGAGTGACAACATAAGGGTTGCTAAACTTGATATAAGTACTTGCACTTTATTGACACTTATTGTAAGGGTTGAGAAGGATCCTCTATGATTTGTATGTTTTAAGTAATGCACAAGTTCTTGGATTTATGAAAATTGTTTAAACTTCATATACATATTGCATATAAATTTTATTATGGTATATGTTGAGGCTTTATATTGTAAGACAAGTGTTTACATAGTATTTTATGTTGAAGGATTTAGAGATGAGTGTTATTAATGTCATGTTTATATCTTTCATTATTTATGCTCTATTTTGATCTATGATAAAAGAAAATCTTGTGAGTTCTTAATGATCTCTTGTGGAGCTAATAATTGTGTGGTGATTCAAGAAAGGATTAGTGGTAAGCAATAATAGGTTACCCATTCTAATCCATTCTTATATCCATAAGGAGTGTTTTAAGATACCCTGCGAGGTTTAGGATTGGTCATCTCCATCTTGTAGCAAAGAGTGGCCACAATGCTACTTAGTTATTATTTTTTATCAAGCCTGAACTCTTTCTTTTTGCCTTGTGATTATAGAGATTCTAGAGATATCTTGAGTCCCTTTATCCACTGGAAAAATGAGTGAGACATTAGGTCATCCTAGGAGGAGCCAGAACCAAGAATTTTGTTTCTTTCTACTTTGTGCTAATGGACACCATAGTGAGATCTTGAGTTCTTTTATCCACTGGAGAACTGAGTGAGATCTTAATTCGGTCATCCCAAGAGGAGATAGAACTAACGATGATAGATTTAGATGTTGATTGTGTGAAATTTACTTAGATAGATAGATTTAAATTAGTAGGTCCCTATAGATCATGTCTTGACATATATTGTGTTGCGCCTCTAAGTTTACAACTCCCAGGTTGACAAAATAAGTGTTGAGGAATTGTTCTGTCAAATACTACACCCAACATTTTGGTGTTGTTGTTGGCGGGGTGCTAGAGGGTTAGGACCTTGGCGACCTAATTTTTTTATTAGATTCCCCATCATTTAAGACTCAGAGGAGGAGGGGAGGTAAGACAAGAGGTAAGAACTTGTGCTAGCACCTCAGGTGTGCTCCTCCAAGCCCTTGTCACGTTGGTTACACAATGTGGTTGTTTCCTTTACTTTTCCTGTAAAGTGTGTTTCTTTTCAAGTCTAGTATGATTTTTAACATCAAATGCGGTATTGTTGACACTGTTGAATCAGTATTGTCAGGAGACAATGGGTTGATTTGCTTCTTTACCTTATTTTCCTAGAAGGATAAGCTAAATCATGTCTGCAAAGTCTTGATAACATGAGAGCTTCCAGGTACATCTTTCCTTTAATTTCTTCCCTTTCTGCATATATATATATATATATATATATATATATATATATATATATATTTATTTATTTTTTAAAGGGTTTTCATTTTTCGGGTGTTGTAAGAACCTCCCATATAATCATCTATGTGTTAACATGATCTACCAGCTGGCAAAAGAAGGGTGCTAACAATGGGAATTCTACTCTAAGAGATCTTTTGAGTCCTGAGCCAAGGAAAATTTGCATCTTAAGAAGAAAAATTCTTGATAGCTATCAGGAGCATAACTACATATCAAGGGGAAAAGCAAGGATAAGAGATTCATGAGAAACATATAAAAGTAGAACCATATCAAGAAGAAGATTCAGGAACCTTCCTTGATCATCCTTTACAATATCCTGGAGAAATTGAAGAGTCACGAGAAACAATCAATGGAGAGCATATACTGGAGCCTGAGATTGAGGGTTTTTCTCTTATCTCTCATCAGATCCTTCGTGCCTTCAAGAGGAAAAGCATCAAGCCATGGAAGACTTGCATAACATAACAAAGGAGTACATGCCAACACTTTTTAATGAATTGGAGAACCAAGAATATGTGGATCATGTTAAAGCTTGGTTCCAAACAATCGTTGGCATAAAATATTCCTCCATTCGACAACTCTTGGCACCATATTAGTTAAAATAGGCAGTTTGTCATACTCTTGTATACCTTAAAGCTTACTTATTATATACTATCTTAAAATAAAATTGTTGCAACATTTTCTAATTTCAATATTGTTTTATTAATCATTCTTAAAACTACAACTCCCTAAGATTCAATGCTACATTCTAAGGAACAGTTGTTGCAACTCCTTAATCACCATTGATTATTGTTTGTGGCGACATCAAATGCTCATGTGGTAAGTCTTGTCAGGTACAATTCATTCTTAATTCCTCATAATTTTGAAAAAGTGACTATGATTGTTGATTGGATGGTCCCTCTTCATGTCACCTAGTCGAGAGCATTCACAAAGTCAGTTGGGAGGATTTATCACTATTATGCTTGGTAATTCCTATCCACAAGCTTAAAATGATGAGGGGAATTTAGGGGTTGTAATAAGCAACAATGTTACTATCAGGTTAATAAATCATATAAATCTATTTTCTCTAAAAAGTTGTTATCCAAGAAATCTTTCCAAGTTCCTCTAAGGGGTGTTGTCGAAAAACCTCCTATGGTGGACCACACCTATAAAACCTCAATAGGTTTTCACTGTAGCATGACCGAATAAAGGGGAATTTCAGTTATTATCCCAGATGCTTCATTCCAATACACTTTAAATAGCTAAGGTTTAAGGCTATTGTGAATGGTTTCACCCATGGACTAAAATTGAATAATGAGATATGTGCCTAGAAAATATAAAAATACTCTCGTACCACCTGGATTCCTTACACTCTAAAAAATGTCGATGAGTAGTATACATTATATATACAAACTTCACATGAATAAATAAAAAAGAATAATAAAAGGAAATATCGGGAAGTACAAGTAAACTCGTTGGAGTTCTGAACAGGCTTGCTGGTAGCGGGGCTATGATTGTATGGTACAAAGGCAAATCCATCGGGGTACTAAACAGGTCTACTAGCAACGACGATATGTCAGGTAAGAGAGATGGAGAACACACATTGGAACAAATGTAATTCAGGCCCTAGATCACATTCTCAAACAATTGTCATTAAATTTAAGTTAGGAAGAAAGAATAAACCTCATATCTCAGCTTTCGAAGAATGGCTTTAAGATCCTTCAAGTATTATGCTTTGAATTTTTATCTTTTAGAAAATATAGAGGTTTTCTTGGAAGTGGGCCCTTAGTGGAGGTGATTTACTTTGCTCATATAAGGGGGATTCTATTATACACTTGGATAATGGTAAGACTTGGAGAGACAAAGACAAAGATAATTAGTTCATCTTGGGAATGTATCTTTCTATTATCATTTTTTCCCTATTTTATCTTTAATTCCACGGAATTCAAAATATTATTATGTCTCTTGTATTTATAATGATGTTATTGAGGTTATACGTTACTGAATTAGGTTGCTCATTAGAAGTTTTGTCAAAAAAAAATGATGGCAAGGTTTCAACCTTCATTAGGTATAAGAACCATGGTAGTTTCAGAATTCAACAGTTAAGCAACCTCATTGATCATCATCATTCATCTCTACAACTTCTAACCCTCTATCAGCAATTGCAGTGATCAACCTTTCCACAATAGCACTAACATCCATATTTTTGGTATTTTCGGCATTGATAAGTATGAAGTAAAATTGAGGTAATAAAACACTTTAAACCCTCCTATTTATTTAAAAACATGGAAGGATAGGACAATGAGTTTAAGCTTAGATGTCATGATGACATATGCAATACACTCATCCATCCTCTTTACAAATTATTTGTTTTAGAGTTCATCCTCCATATAGTCATCCCCCCTTCCTTTCATTGATTTATATGATCATTCCTTGAATGTTTCCTCACACCTTCCCTTGTCCTCCCATATCTTGGTGGAAATAATTATTCAAATCGGAAGTGCTTGACAGAACCCCCTCACTAAGGCCATGACATCATTAACAATTATGAGTGTAATCTATGATAGCATATATCTAAGGGGCATGGTGATTTTGCATTTCGATAAGTTGAGTTTCTTTGGTTAAAAAACTATTTGAATCCCTTAACACTGGTACTATATGTTTGATTATTAGCTATGTCGATCTCACAATTGAGAGTATCTTATGATCAATTTTATTATGCTTTGTGTCATATCTGTTAAGACATTTTTTTATTGACTACTCTCAATGCATTGAGATAACACTCTTAAATGGCCTTGAAAAAAAAGCAGTGGGAGTTTTATCAAATAAACAAGCTAGTGTTGTATTCTTTATTTATATCTAAAGGTTCTTGCATAGCTTGGACTTAGTAGGGAACATAGTTATTAAATGTGAGAAAACAAGGGATTTTTTCTCTAGTCTATTTTTTCCAGCAACTCTAGTTTTTATGGAATGGTTGGCCTGTATATTAGATACTGTAACATGAAATTATGAGCAATATCATTTTTCTAGAGTCATTGTGCCAATTAACTCAATAAAACTTCAAGCATTTGAACATCTCATTCAAGGTTCCAATGGAATCAGGGTGGAAGGTGAGATTGCATTCACTATTCTTGAGAGGATTCCAAATTTCAGGGATTTATTTCCTCCAATAGCCCTTGCCGCAATTGACACGCAGTTTGACAAATACTTCAATCATTGTTAATGGTAATTAAATTTGTCTTTCCCATTGCTAGCACAGATTCAAGGGAATTTTGCAAGAAAAAACCTATTCCTTGAATTTTTGTCATATTTATCCAAGGGCGATACATTTGATATTCTAAGTTGCAAAAGCTTGGGAAGATGAGAAAATTTGCATTTTTGTGCCTTAAATATTACAAGTTGAAATAATAATATTCCTTCATATGTAGTTTGGTCAATTTTGATATTGTTACCATAATCGAGCTATTAGAAAGGTCCTCTAAACAGATGTGTGAGGTCATGTTTTGAGGGATATTCTACTCAAGATGAAAAGAGAGAGAGGAAATATGATCCATAAACTGTCGTGGATATTTCACTGGACAATTCATCACAACATATCTAATAATAATATATTAAAATTATGAATTTCTACACTATTACAGTTTTATTAAACTTTAAGATATGTAAACCTAATTGTAATTAGTGCATGCATGCAAATAGAAATTATGCAGAAAAGTAGAGAATGACAAAATAATCTCACACGCACACATAAGGCACAATATATGCTCTGGGAAACCCTTATGGGAGAAAACCCAGCTGGAAGGTGAGGTCGCTTCGCTCTCTTTCTCTGTCTGGAAATATGGATGCAAGCACAAAGAAGTAAGGCATGTGGCCTGTGGGGTGCTATAGCGCATAAATCCTCCCTGTGTGCTCTACCTCTTATCCCTCTCAGTTATCTTCGCTCAGCTATGGAACAAAATGCTCTCGAAGGAATGGAATGCCTCTTCCTCCTAGTGACCTGGTTATAACACAGCCCGATCACCTACTAGTGGTTAAGTTTGACTACATCAACTCTGAACTAGAATTACAATATAAACTTTTCTAGAGTCTTTTACATCACAAACACGTGGCTAGTCCCTTTCCCATGAATAACGGGGGTAGACGTGGCATCCTAGCGAATTATAGGTGTGAAAACAAGAAGGTCAACTTCTGAGTGGCATAACTTTTTCATACGGACTTTGAATGACGAGATTATTGTGGCATTGGAAAGATATCTGTATGTAGAACAGCATAAAAAGATGCATGCGAAAGTAGCAAATTCTTACCCTCAAAAAATGTTGTTTGATGCCTCAAAATGTTCCCAAAAGGTTTCAGACCCTGTTTCGCCAAACTGGGTCCTGCCGATAAAAACGATCATGTGAGCTGATTACTCCACTTTTTCTACTCCGAATGCATCGAGATGGATGACAAACAATATAATGATCCAATCTGAATCAAAATATGATGTGGATAATTTTGAACATGAGCAGAGAAAACCTAAAATAAGAGCTTTTAAAAAGAAAGCAATCAATGCCTTGACAAAGTTTTGGCACTCCTTAAAGAAAAGGAATCCTAGAAAGAAGGTTAATATAATTAAGGGTATATAATATGTTGAGGAACAAGCGGTTGTTCATAACTTTCGACAACCACTTTTTGCAGAAGACCTTTGGCCTCCTAGACACGATGATTATCATTTCATGTTGAGATTCCTTAAAGCAAGGAAATTTGACATTGAGAAAACCAAGCAAATGTGAGTTAAGATGATTTGTTGGATAAATGAGTATGGTGTTGATAATATCAATGAGGATTTTGACTTCGAAGAGCCACTTGAAGTTACCAAGTATATCCACAAGGTCTTATGGAGTAGACAAGGTTGGAAGACTTGTTTATATATACTAGGACTGTTATGAAGATAATTCCTTCTGCGGGCAAAAGCGATCTCTCTAGTGTTATAGAGGAGCTAGCAACAAACCAGGCAAACAAGTGCAGGCTTTCCTAGTGTATGTTGGAAAATGCAAAGGAATACAGATAACCTACCTCATTCTGATGCTAAACACTCGTTGATGTCGATCTCAATCTCCTCACTTCCAAGCTCAATCCTCACTATTATGTTGTGAACAAATACCTAAAAGAGAGATCAAACAAAGACAACAAAGGAAAAACATAGCATATACATTCTAATGTAAACCATACGACAGACCAAGGAGCATCATACTAAGCAAGTAGTCATTTACACGTTTATGGAAAGTAAACATGCATTATATTAATAATAAACACAAGAGGGAAGTATACAACTACTGCCTTGATGTTGGAAGCCTCCTTCAGGATGGGTTTCCAAGTCCAAGCCAATACTTCTCAAGCTCTCCTCTCTCATTCACAAATTGGCAGCAATTAGGCATAATTAAACAGCAGCATGACCAATCTAGTCTGAACAACCATTTGAGGGTATAAGGGAATGTATTTATAAGGAAGGAGAGGGAGTTAGGGATCCACAAAAGGGGGAAGAAGGTCCACAACTTAAGGGGAATATCCCTAAAGGTACGATCAAGGACTCAAAATGGGAGAACTCGACCATATCCTTACTCAACAATAACCATCTCGTCGTTCTCGAGGCTTCTAGTAAGAGAAGCTTCTGCTCCATTTTTGGAGAAATTGCCTGAAGAGGATCAACGTGGATTTTCCTATCCAAAGTCGCGCTGCCAGCGCTAGTCAATAGTTAGACCAAAGGGTACCAACACGGTTTTTCCTGTTAAAATTAGCATTGGGCTTGAAAAACAAGGTTTTGGACACTTTCTTCATAATTTCTTCAAGGAAAGTCTTCTTCTTTTCTTCGGGGATGCTCTAATCAATGTTTTTCATGTTGAATTCATTGACAGCTTTTGTCGCTTTGCAACATTTTGGGCAAAGTTCAATAGCTGAGGGTATGAGACAGGGAGTGCAACAAATCATTGCATAACAAGGATTGTAAAGGTTGATTTGATTAAACTTATGCATATTACAACTATTCATGAATATCTAAAGTATTATGTTCAAGAATTTCAGGAGATTTTGAATGTTAAGTTCCATGCTTGTTCCATTACTACAAAAGGTCACATCGATTCCACCACAACAATTTTGGATGTCCAGGGTGTGGGTATAAAGAATTTCAATAAGGTTGCAAGAGAACTTATATTACGTATATAGAATATTGATGGGGATAACTATCCTGAGGTAGTGTCATATGTGTTAGTTCCTAACTCTACCTCAGGCTGAATGAAGACAGGTCTAGGGTAACATCAAACTACGCTTAACCTGGTAGCTAGCCCTACCAGGTCAGGAGAGTGCTCTCTCCTTGTCAATCTCAAATAAAATATGGCAAGTAATGCTTGAGATGACTGATATGAATACTAATTTTAGGCTAGGTATATGTTCATAGGATTTTGATTGATTTTAATGGTTGGTTGTTGGATCAGATGAGGAAGGCAGCTTTGGGTCTCGAAAATCAACTCAGATTTGAAGAGGTTTCTGTGGGGCGAGGTAGGCAAGTGTTTTAGCACTTTGAAATGAATGTGATGGTGAGTCTAAAGACTGGTGAGGAGTTGGAGAGGGCATGCAAGTTTCATGAGTCCTCTTCAAACAGTGGAAAACATTAAAAACTAAATGTATCCTCTAGGCAGAGCACTAAATTTCAATGGATTCTACCTAATTCTCTTGATTCATTAGTTATGAAGAAAGAAATAGATGTTGGAACACATACACATAAGACAAACTAAATTACAGAAGAGAAAACAATGCCAAAACACATTACCACAAGAATCGCACAAAATGTTGCAAAACCCTGGTTCATTTCCTTGCCAAACTGTAGAAGTGATTTACAATAATGCTCAATGCATCCACAAGAGTCCAACCTTGACAAATGACTAAGAAAGTACAAGATATAGGCATCAAACCACCTATGCTAGCCACAAGGGGTCGAATCCATGAGTCAAGGATCGGTTTCAACATCTAAACTAGGAACTACAAAATAGGCAGTGGAACAGCTTGCCTCTAAAATTATGGAAACTGATTCATTCATCCTCCAAGCAATTCTAACTGATGTATCTACTCCCTCAAGTCATTTTTCATCATATTTACATCATAGTACATCATATCACATCATATTACATCATTAATTTACCAAAGAGAGAAGAAAAAGTCAACTGATAGCTAAATTGGGCGAAATTTTGAACAAACAGGCAAAACTGGCAAAATTTCTCCTATGCGCAACGCTACTGATCCTATGCGTAGCGCTTTTTCCAGACCACTTTTGGAAGGCTTCCTGAAGTCCAAATTAGGTGCAGGATAGCTCGTTGGAAATCTTGGTGAGTCTACTTTCTGGAACAACTTGAATTTTTGGATTTGGAGTTCATTTGCCCCTCCAAAAATGGAATCTCCCAAGACTGCTTCCTGTGTGGCAAAAAAGTGGCAAAGAGGGCACTTTTTGAGTGTTTTTTGCCCTTTTGGAGACCCAGAACTTGTCCAAAAATCTCAGCCATTCCTGAGCATGCATATTTTTTCATGCTGATTCCAAAAATGCAAACCTTTTTGCAAATGGATGCCCCCAACAAAAGCGTAGCACCAGTGGCGCTACACACCTGCTAAAAAAACCTGTTTTTTGCATTAAAAATTTCAAAAATGACAAAAAATGCTCCAAATTCCTTGAAATTTAGCATGAGTGATCCTTTTTAGGTGCTTTTCTGGGCCAATGATGCTTCAGCCAAGATCTTGAACTTATCTTGCTCTTTCTTGTTCCTCAAAACTCTTCTTAGCTTGGCCTTTAGCCTCTTTGTCCTTGCATTACAAATCTTTTCCTTGATGATCAAATCTTTGAAACTCCTTGGATTTTGAGCATCCAAGCCCATGAAACTCACCTCTTGTGCCACCTCATAGTCCACAAGGACAAAATCTCCATAATCATTGTCCATTGGCTTGATTGACTGTAAATGCTAGTGAGGAAAGAAAGGTAGTGTGGGTGAATGATGAGTATGAAGAGATTTTCAAATATAAATGGAATGAGTGGGATGAGACAGGGATATGAGTGAGATTTGATGTGATGCAGGGTTTGTTAATTAAGTAGGTGTAATGAATATGTAGGATTCTGGAGTTAGGGTTTGGGAATAGGGAATTAGGGCTAGGGTTTGATGTAGAAGTTAGGGTTTAATGGAATGAAGTTTGATGAGTGATGGATAGTGAGGAAGAGTTGATAAACCAAGTGTAAATGGAGGAGAAAGGTAGCCAATGACACTTAGTGGCTTATGAGACGTAGGTTAGCTTATTTACGGTTTATGAGAGAAATATCAATGCCAATAAGGTTTGCTCTGAAATGATGCCAAGCACACTCAAGAAATCAAGCACACTTCTTTCTTAGCAAGGAGGAATGGTAAACTTACTTGGCACCAGCATTAAATAGCTTTGGAGGTGTTTTGATAGCATTTTTGAGGTGTTTTCAATAGGTGCGTCGCGCCAGTGTAATTTTACACTGGAAACTTGCCATAGGTGCGCAGCACCAATTCTATGCGCAACACCTTTTTGCAGACCAGTTTTGGAGGCCTTTTCGGTGTCCAAATTGGGAACGGGATAGCTCTTTAGAAACATTATTGAGTCTACTTTCCATAACATCTTGAATTTTCCAATTTGGAGGTCGTTTTCCCTTTCAAAAGTCCAATCTCGCAAGACTGGTCAAAATGTGCAAGATGAGGCTGCCCAAATGCAAAGTGCTGTTGCAATCAACTTTTGAAGTTCTTCCTCAACTCCAAATTCAGCTCATGATAGTGCATTGGAAATATATTTTTGTATATTTATCATTTGACTCATCAAGCAAGTCATTTAGCCAACTAGGCTAGGAGAAACCTTGATTTTCCCAAGGTCACTCCAGAAGTGCATCAATCCTCCTGAGGCCAATGATGTTTTCAACATTTCTCACAAACCATGAAATTTGTGTAAAAAATGAAAGAGGCTTTTATTCTTAGGTTACTAAGGGACAAAAACCTCTCTCACTTTTTCCAAATTAATCTTTTCCTGCTCAGAAACATAGTTTGAGTAAAACCTATCCCAATGTGTGGAACAGGGGATTTGTCGAAATGAAGTGAAATAAAGGGGATAAGGGGCTTCTAAATTCTTGAGAAAATTTTGGGAAGTAGGGAGGGATGTTAGGAAATAGGGGAAAGTGGAATTTCAAAGATTGAGTGAGGGGAAGGGGTCCAAAAGGGAAAAACACAGGCTTAGCCTAGAAAATTGTCAAATTGTAGCAAGAAACTAGGGTTTGTGGGAAAATGAGGAATTTGAGGGATATCAGTGATGGGAAGTGTTTAATAAGGTACATTAAGGATAGGGGAAGGTGTATGAACATCAGGACACAAGTTTTGTTGATGATTTGACCATCCAAGAGAAATTACCTTCAAAACCCTAGGAGAGGGAAATGAACCTTACCCAAGTACAACTGAAGCACGAACAAGGTGTAAAATGACCCGTGGGAACCTGAAATGATGATGAAAACTCTTTGAATGATGGTACACTCAGCTAAATGGTGACATGGACCGACATTTGGACAACTTTGAAAGAAGTGAAAAGAAACCCTAGACCTAATACCTAGTGACCAAATTTTATTTGAAGACTCACTGAAATGACAAAATTTGACTTTGACACCTTAAATCATTTTGTAAGAGCATGTTTGATCAATATAGAAAGGTTTCAAAGAATAACACTAACATTGGCTCCAATGGGGATGGTAGCTCCTTGGAGGTGCCAAGAATTGTAGATCTTTGGGAGAGCAGACCAGTGCCTTATCCATTGGGCAATATGGAGTCAATATCTTGGCAACAAAAACATCAAAACTCAAGACTCAAGACTCATAACTGAAATGACTAAGAACTGACTAACTCAAAACTAAAACAAGACTCTCAAAAGCCGAAACTAAACACTCAGTTGAACAAGTACTTACAAAGCTTTTTAAGGGCAGCAGAGCATCGAGATTTGAGGACTTCAAATCATGATGACAACCACCCGCCGACTGATGAAATATGTATAATTATGTGAAGTGGGACTTCCAATGTAACCAATCCAGCAGATGGCTACTTACTGAAATCCTGCTGTCACTTTCCCCGAGAAAGTAGAACGAAGTACATGTAGGCAAGTTACAATAACAACTGAAACCAAGGCTTATGCTAACGAACCAGGCAACATTCATCTTCTCTAATGCTTGCAAAAGAATGTTGAAGGGATCTTGAAAATCCTGAAGCACTAGCTTGTCTTGAGATCCAGCAGCAAAAATACAAGTACTCCCTTCATTATGATCTGAAAGAAGAGTTGGTTGCTGATTGATAGGAAGGCATAGAGCAGTGTAAGCTTTTGTTATCTGAGTGCTAGCAGTAAATTCCTCGACCATGAGAAATTCTGACTTGAATTATGGCATACTGTGTCTCTCAGGCTCACATTCCTCAATTTCATAGTCTAAGCCATTCCTAAACAGAAAACATTCTTCAAGATTAAAAAACATGACAGCCTTATCATTTTCATGAAGGAAAACAATATCTGTTTGTTGATCTATAAATCTAATTTCAAGACTGTTATCATTTTCAAAAGTAGAAGAATCTTCACCAACAGCTTCTTAACCATGTGCACACTGCAAACCTGCATTAGCTTGGGTTGTAACATGACCTTTCAGGAGTTGATCTATCTCATCTTCAGACAGAGGAGAAAGTAATTTTTGTTCCCTTTTGCTAAAACAATAATTGTATTCTTTCCCTCCTAAAGATTCACAAGGTTGTTGAATATCTTCATTAATTTCAAGCAAATCAGTATATAAATTTTCCTCATACTGTTGATTTATTTCATGTGATTCCTGTTGACTATCAAGATGCAAAATTCCTTCATCTTCAAGCACAGAAGAAGCTACAATACACTGACTATGATTTTGTGTAACAAAGTGACTGGTTTGAATGATTTCCTCATCATCACGATCTGAATCTTCTTCATCATCATGATCAGAATCTAGATCTGAACTAGCCAACTTGACTTTATCAAAATTTGAAATTGAAACTTGATTTCCCTACATACTATCTTCTGCTATGAGCAGATCGGAAGTAAGACCTTCTCTTTCATCATTTTCAATTGTACTAAGATCTTGAACCTGTTGTAAATTTTCCTGATCATCTTGATAAGTATCGCTCTCTTTATGCTACTGAAATGGATTTTCATAGAGGGCCTCCATGATCTCATCGTCCATGAAGTCATCATCTTCATAAACTTTCTCAAGATTTTTAATAAAATTATAAACATCTTTGCAACAGTTCTTAATTAAATTTAATGATGGATAAGATTCTTTATACCTTTCAAAGAACATGGTATGAAAATCCTTTATACAGTGTGTTATGAAACCAGCTCAAGAAAAGATAGAAAAGATAGATCAACGCCTTAGAATTCAGCCTCTTCGCGGGGGCAACCTCCTTTACATTACATAAATGAACAATTCTTTGATGATACAAATGAAAAGACCTCCTTTCTATATATAGGAGTCTAAGGGGTCATAACATAATCAAAGCTGACATAACAATAATAATGTAAGGGCACAATAATAACAATAGTGGGCTTCGATGGGGCACAATAGTAACAATATGGGCACTGCATGGGTACAACAATATAATAAGTGGGTTATACTAATAACAATAAGGGGTTACACTAGTAGTATAGGGGCCTAACATGCCCCTCTCCTTCAATAAGAGTTGTCCTCAACGCTTGAGTAGTTCTTGATGCTTCTGTATAAAATTCTTGTCCTCCCATGTGGAATCTTCAGCGGGTAAGTTCTTCCACTTGATGAGATACTCTGAAATTGATCGATTTTGTAGTTGTCGGGTTCTTTTTTCTGCGATTGCTCCAGGTTCCAATATTATTTTTCCTTCCTCTTCAATTTCTGGCAATATTGTTTGAATTGGGATCTTTTGCAACTTTTGAATAAGTGGCCATACTTCTTCGTCCTTCTTCCATTCATCCCTTGCTTTGTTTATCCAATCTGGTTGGATAATATAAATAGCACAAAACAATGCTTTCACATCCTCATCCTTGAAGAGTCTTCCCATTCGGTAAGATCGCCATTTTTTAAGTGCATGTAGTATTGCCAACATTTCCTTCTCATAAATAGCTTGCTTGAGATGTAGCAGTAAAAATACCCAATCACCTACATCAAAACATTTTTCACTACAATGTTTATCTACCTGTTGTTTCGTTTGCTTTTGCACCGAAGTGGCGTTATCCTTTAAAAGTTGGAGAACTTGTTGTTGATGCTCATGTGATCTTTCACTACTTGAACCTTTTTTTTCTTCTTGATATGTCCTTCTATCTCTAGAGTTTGAGGAGTGGTAATTTCTTCCAATCCTTTACAAGATATGGTCGGATTCATTTCTTGATGCTCGATGTGATCTTTCAGTTCTTGAACATTTTTCTTCTTGATATGTCCTTCTATCTTGATAGTTTGAGGAGTGGTAATTTCGAACAATGAATTACAAGATATGGTTGGATTCATTGCTTCTTCCTTGATGTGATCTTTCACTTCTTGCACCTTTTTCTTCTTGATATGTCCTTCTATCTTGAGAGTTTGAGAAGTGGTCATTCTTGCCAATAGTTTACAAGATATGGTCTGATTCATTTCTTCTTTCTCTGGGGTTGGGTCCTGGCATATATCCTCTTCTTTTGATGTTTCTTGATCCTTTTCTTCCTCCTCTTCATACTCTATGTAAAATAATTTCTTCTCAGCACACTTATGACCTTTAGTGCATTTGCTATCACAATTGTAACAAAGCCCTTTTTCTCTTTTTTCTTCCAATTGTTGTGGTGTAACCCTTGTAGGTTGTGGAAGGCTAGGAGAAACAACACTTCCATCTTTATAGTTGTGAGGGGTAGACTTCCTTGTTGCCATAATTTTACTTTCCAATATGTCACAAAGCCCTTTTACTCTTTCCAATTGTTGTGGTGTTGCTATAAAGAAGGTGTTGCTCTTTGTATCCTCATAATGTGCTATCATTTCCTCCGTGAGAATTGACCACGTAACAAGTTGTTTACGAGAACAAAGCCCTTTATACCATAAAAATTGATCTGGTTCTAAATAAGAAGATGCAATACATACCTTTTGTAACAGTGGTACACCATGTAGATCAAAATATTGCTCCATTTGAAGTATCCAATTTACCGGATCCTTGCCATCAAACTTCCTCATCTTGCTTTTTCTTGATTTTAGGACCTCGATATTGAAACGACTGTAATGCTGTACCTTTGGATATTTAAGTTCTAAAATTGCTACCTGTAGTAGCCCTCTATGTCCTCTTTCCAATGCCACCAGTTTGATCGAAATTGGATTCTCTAAGAAAGAGTTATGCACAATCTCCCAAGACGGCCGGATTATAGACCTTTCCAGAAGAGTGAACTTATATGAAGTGCCACGTGTCACTGTTTTGACCTATGGATCTCAAAAAGATATACAAAAAACTACAGTCTGTCCTCTTTCTGTAAATTCTTACGAAATTTCAATCTGATCCCCAGAGAGAAAGTTATGATGATTTTCCCCAGGTCACCTATTTTGAATGTAATTCAGGAGTCTGCAAAAAGACCAACTTCCTCAGATCATATCTCCGCAAATATCGCGCGAAAAGCTCTGAAATTCGGACCCAAGGTTCAAAGTGATTTCTTCTCAAATGGGTTTTTTTACGACTTCTGAAAGGTCACAGAAAAAAAGTTATAGCGAAAATGCCACGATGACCTGTTTGGAGCAGCGAAACCCTAGAATCCAAAGCTCTGATACCAAATGTTATGAAACCAGCTCAAGAAAAGATAGAAAAGATAGATCAACGCCTTAGAATTCAGCCTCTTCGAGGGGGCAACCTCCTTTACATTACATAAATGAACAATTCTTTGATGATACAAATGAAAAGACCTCCTTTCTATATATAGGAGTCTAAGGGGTCATAACATAATCAGAGCCGACATAACAATAATAATGTAAGGGCACAATAATAACAATAGTGGGCTTCGATGGGGCACAATAGTAACAATATGGGCACTGCATGGGTACAACAATATAATAAGTGGGTTATACTAATAACAACAAGGGGTTACACTAGTAGTATAGGGGCCTAACACAGTGAATACAAGCAGGCGGCAAACTTTCATACCAAGATCGGGTTTGACCTTCCAAAGTGGCCATGAATATCTTCATCAAGCATTCTTCAGGAAAATCAACCTTCAACTAGCGAATATGTATGTGAAATCTAACCAGATGTAAAGCAACATCATTCCTATCATCATCTTTAAACATAAGCAAATTCCTTTGCTAATCTACCTTAGGAATTTTATTTGGGAAACCTAGAATGTGATCTTGGCTCATGGGAGCATACCTTTGAGCAAACAAATCCATTTTGATAACAACGAATTCTCCAAACAAAAAAACAAAAAATTCTTCAGGCTACTAGTTCTTGAAGAGTAGAGTTGCCATAAAAATTTTGAACCTTGAGATTGTTCGACACTGGAGTCACCAGGTGAATGATTTCAGCCTTCCGGTGTCTGATTGTTGCCCACCATCAACAACCAAATCTAAACTTGATACATTTTGCTGAGGAACATAAAACTATGTTCCCCGGTATGGTCGCCACTATGTTAGTGCCTAACTCTACCTCAGGCTGAAGGAAGGCAGGTCTAGGGTAACATCAAACCACGCTTAACCTGGTAGCTAGCCCTACCAGGTCGGGCGAGGGCTCTCTCCTTTTCAATCTCAAAGAAAATATGGCAATTAATGCTTGAGATGAGTGATATGAATAGTAATTTTAGGCTAGGTATATGTTCAGAGGATTTTGATTGATTTTAATGGTTGTTTGCTGGATCAGATGAGGAAGGCAGCTTTGGATCTGGGAAATCAACTCAGATTTGCAGAGGTTTCTGTGGGGCGAGGTAGGCAAGTGTTTTATCACTTTGAAATGAATGTGATGGTGAGTCTAAAGACTGGTGAGGAGTTGGAGAGGGCATGCAAGTTTCATGAGTCCTCTTCAAACAGTGGAAAACATTAAAAACTAAATGTATCCTCTAGGCAGAGCATTGAATATCAATGGATTCTACCTAATTCTCTTGATTCATTTAGTTATGAAGAAAGAAATAGATGTTGGAACACATACACACAAGACAAACTAAATTACAGAAAAGAAAACAATGCCAAAACACATTACCACAAGAATCCCACAAAATGTTGCAAAACCTTGGTTCATTTCCTTGCCAAACTACAGAAGTGATTTACAATAATGTTCAATGCATCCACAAGAGTCCAATCTTGACAAATGACTAAGAAAGTACAAGATATAGGCATCAAACCACCTATGCTAGCCATCAGGGGTCGAATCCATGAGTCAAGGAGTTGTTTCAACAACATCTAAACTAGGAACTACAAAATAAGCAGTGGAACAACTTGCCTCTAAAATTATGGAAACTGATTCATTCATCCTCCAAGCAATTCTAACTGATGTATCTACCCCCTCAAGTCATTTTTCATCATATTTACATCATAGTACATCATATCACATCATATTACATCATTAATTTACCAAAGAGAGAAGAAAAAGTCAACTGATAGCTAAACTGGGCGAAATTCTAAACAAATAGGCAAAACTGGAAAAATTTCTCCTATGCGTAGTGCTTTTTCCAGCCCACTTTTGGAAGGCTTCCCGAAGTCCAAATCAGGTGCCGGATAGCTCGTTGGAAATCTTGGTGAGTCTACTTTCTGGAACAACTTGAAATTTTGGATTTGGAGTTCATTTGCCCCTCCAAAAATGGAATCTCCCAAGACTGCTTCCTGTGTGGCAAAAAAGTGGCAGAGAGGGCACTTTTTGAGTTTTTTTGCCCTTTTGGAGACCCAGAACTTGTCCAAAAATCTCAGCCATTCGTGAGCATGCATATTTTTTCATGCTAATTCCAAAAATGCAAACCTTTTTGCAAATGGAGGCCCCCAACAAAAGCGTAGCGCCGGTGACACTACGCACCTTCTAAAAAAACCTGTTTTTTGCATTAAAAATTTCAAAAATGGCAAAAAATGCTCCCTTGAAATTTGGCATGAGTGATCCTTTTTAGGTGCTTTGCTGGGCCAATGATGCTTCGGCCAAGATCTTGAGCTTATCTTGCTCTTTCTTGTTCCTCAAAACTCTTCTTAGCTTGGCCTTTAGCCTCTTTGTCCTTGCATTACAAATCTTTTTCCTTGATGATCAAATCTTTGACACTCCTTGGATTTTGAGCATCCAAGTCCATGACACTCACCTCTTGTGCCACCTCATGGTCCACAAGGACAAAATATCCATAATCATTGTCCATTGGCTTGATTGACTGTAAATGCTAATGAGGAAAGAAAGGTAGTGTGGGTGAATGATGAGTATGAAGAGATTTTCAAATATAAAGGGAATGAATGGGATGAGACAGGGCTATGAGTGAGATTTGATGTGATGTAGGGTTTTTTAATGAAGTAGTTGTAATGAATATGTAGGATTTGAGAGTTAAGGTTTGGGAATAGGGAATTAGGGCTAGGGTTTGATGTAGAAGTTAGGGTTTAATGGAATGAAGTTTGATGAGTGATGGATAGTGAGGAAGAGTTGATAAACCAAGTGTAAATGGAGGAGAAAGGCAGCCAATGACCCTTAGTGGCTTATGAGAGGTAGGTTAGCTTATTTAGGGTTTATGAGAGAAATCTCAATGCCAATAGGGTTTGCTATGAAATGATGCCAAACACACTCAAGAAATCAAGCACACTTCTTTCTTAGCAAGGAGGAATGGTAAACTTACTTGGCACCAGCATTAAATAGCTTTGGAGGTGTTTTTATAGCAATTTTGAGGTGTTTTCAACAGGTGCGCAGTGCCAGTGTAATTTTACATTGGAAACCTGTCATAGGTGCATAGTGCCTTTTTTCAGACCAGTTTTGCAGGCCTTCCCGATG
This sequence comes from Pinus tabuliformis, assembly GCA_031772625.1. Classification (NCBI taxonomy): domain Eukaryota; kingdom Viridiplantae; phylum Streptophyta; class Pinopsida; order Pinales; family Pinaceae; genus Pinus; species Pinus tabuliformis. Next base: position 1,951,890,194 of record CM062816.1, read on the forward strand.
TCCAAATTGGGTGGGGGATAGCTTGTTAGAAATCTTATCGAGTCTAATTTGCAGAACATCTTGAATTTTCCAATTTGGAGGTCATTTTCTCTGTCAAAAGTCCAATCTCCCAAGACTGGTCAAAATGTGCAAAATGAGGCTGCCTAAATGCAGATAGTTGTTGCAGTCAACTTTTGAAGGTCTTCCTCGACTCCAAATTGAGCTCATGATAGCTCATGGGAAAACTCTTTGTGTCTAGTTATCATTTGACTCATCAAGAAAGTCATTTGGCCAACGAGGCTAGGAGAAATATTGATTTTCCCAAGGTCACTCCAGAAGTGCATCAATCCTCCTGAGGCCAATGATGTTTTCAACATTTCTCCCAAACCATGAAAACTGTGTAAAAACTGAAAGAGGCTTTTCTTCTTGGGTCACTAAGGACAAAAACCTCTCTCACGTTTTCCAAATTCATCTTTTCTTGCTCAGAAACACAGTTTGAGTAAAACCTATCCCGATGTGTGGAACAGGGGATTTGTCGAAATGAAGTGAAATAAAGGGGATAAGGGGCTTCTAAATTCTTGGAAAAATTTTGGGAAGTAAGGAGAGATGTTAGGAAACAGGAGAAAGTTGAATTTCAAAGATTGAGTGAGGGGAAGAGGTCCAAAAGGGAAAAACACAGGCTTAACCTAGAAAATTGTCAAATTGTAGCAAGAAACTAGGGTTTGTGGGAAAATGAGGAATTTGAGGGATATCAATGATGGGAAGTGTTTAATAAGGTACATTAAGGATAGGGGAAGGTGTATGAACATCAGGACACAATTTTTGTTGATGATTTTTCCATCCAAGAGAAATTACCTTCAAAACCCTAGGAGAGGGAAATGAACCTTACCCAAGTACAACTGAAGCACGAACAAGGTGTAAAATGACCCGTGGGAACCTCAAATGATGATGACAACTCTTTGAATGATGGTACACTCAGCTGAATGGTGACATGGACCGACATTTGGACAACTTTGAAAGAAGTGAAAACAAACCCTATACCCTATACCTAGTGACCAAATTTTATTTGAAGACTCACTGAAATGACAAAACTTGACTTTGACACCTTAAAATCATTTTGTAAGAGCATGTTTGATCACTGGAGGAAGGTTTCAAAGACTGACACTAACAATATGCTCATCATCAATGTTGGGGTTGGTTTTAGATTGCTATGGAACACTATAAAAGGTTTCCTTGATCCAAAGACAACTAAAATGATACATGTACTTGGAAATAAGTATCAAAGCAAGTTGTTAGAAGTCATTAATGCAAGCCAATTACTTGAATTTTTGGGTAGTAATTGTGTATGTGTTGGAGAAGGAGGGTGCCTTACATCTGACAAGGGACCATTGGAAGGATCCAAAGATAATGAATTTAGTCCAAACACGGAAGAGAACTCCATGTATATCAATGGAAACATCCAAAGCATTGAATCACTTGACCTGAGAATTAGTAACACTAGGATGGCTTTTGTAAATGATTGAGAAACATATATATAACATGCATATATAGATTTTTCTATAAGTTATTAAATCTAGTGACACAACTTCTCTACATTTTCATTATGAATACTTACAATCTTTGCCTTTGAGACTTGGCAAGTTATATTATTATGTAATTCATTAGCAAGGCCCTTGACAACATTTTAAGCAGTAAATTTATGATGTTTCAAATTAACTATTGTAGAATTAGGAGAGATCCATCATAATTCTATATATATTAAGCATTGAAAGGGACAGAAAGCAAATCAAAGTTGCTCTATCATTGGATAATGATAGGGTCAAATTTAGCAAAACTGGAATAAATATGTGGGAATTCTAGAGATGTAAAGCTTTTTTAGGATTGTACTCTTGTAAGGTTTGATACTATTACAAATATAGTCACACATGTGGAAACAATTACATATATGGCTTTGAAAATATATCCCCTTACAATTATGAAGTTCAACAATCTAGTCCATTTTTTTGCAAGGCATCTATCTCCCATTGCAACTTGGCACTACTACAATAAAGGATGATGACAGGTGAGAGGAAAATCATTTGTCTAGATCAAGAGTGGAAGAGAATTAGCAATACACCCTTCTTACATGAGGACATGCAAGGTCTTATATGTTGGGCCTCCAAAATGACATTATTTTTGCCACCTTTTCACGCTTGATATTCCATTTTATCTTGCTTATGTTCATTCCCACCATTATTTTGTTACATTATTTGATGTATAAATTCCATCCTAGGCGAAATAAGTTCTGTTTTTCACTTATTTCCTATTTCCATTATTTATTTTAATGAATTAGAGAGGTCAAAAGTTGTTTTATTACTAACAGTGGTTTTTCCCAGCTAGTTCTTGTTGAGAATGCAACAAGATGATGGAGCTTAGTGGAAAGGAGTCACCTTCACTAAGTGGGTCCGCAGGCTATTTTTGGTGCAAAGTCTATTTTTAGACTATGTCTATTTTTAGACATATGGATCATGGTCTATGAGTTGCAGGATGCTATTTGTGGATGATTGGTCATGTTGGTAAAAATAGATGGACTTCCATTTTTAGACATATGGGCGGAGTCTATTTTTAGACTGCCAGTCTAAATATAGAACAGTCGAATATTATTAGCTCTTAATAATATTTGGACTATAAACATTATCTTATCCTCTTGGAGCACTTCAGTTCGAGCTATGGATGTGGCACATGCAACTGTCAGAAGGAAATACACTTTTCTTATGGGTTAGTTGAGCTATTGCATGATGGACTTCAATTAGAACTCAAGTGGTTGAGTTTGGTGGAGTTGATTGAGGAGTTGATGGAGTTGTGTTCAGTTTGACTTGGTTGAACTAGTTGTATTTAGTCTAACTGCAGAATACACTAGTGATGAGTGATGTGAATTAATTATTAATTAATTCACTAATTATTAACTCATAAAGCAACTAAAGAATACATCAGTTAACTCAGTGCATGGACAGTTCAGTGGAGACAGGTGTTAGAGGTTGAGACTGCTATCAGTTGTGACTATAGTTGTGCATGAGATTTGCACATGCATTGATGGAGATTGCCAATGAGGATTGCGCAGTACAAGCCAAGGAAAACGAGCTTGGATCATTCCTATTCTTGCTTTGGATTGCGCAGTAGAGGCAGGCAGACAGCGGAGGAGATTTGAACCTGTGACTTGATTCAGATCTGATCTAGTTTATGTGTAGCAGGTGGAGATAGTATTGAGTACTTGTGAGGAGTATTGTACTATGTATTGTTACTTTTTCTCTATCATTATAATATACAGATAGTGTGGGGTTTTCAGCTGTATTCTTTCCCCGGTTACATACTGTGTTGATATGTGTTATTGATGTGTTTCAATGTGCGCATGCGAATGTTTTGATTCTTCAAATTGATGATCAACGTAGAGGAGGTTATGTATTATGCATGCATTCCGCAAATAGGGTATAATGGGGATAATCTCTGTGAATAAGTGTCATATTATTCAAAATTTCTTCATGGTATCGGAGCAGAGTTGATCATCAGATCTATTATTCAGAAAGTGTTTACATTTTATTTCTTCAGGCAGAGTCTGTAATCGGGCCAAGTAGCCTCTGGATTCATCCTTCCTTTGGAAGGTGAGATATCTGGTAAAAGCCCATACAGTCAATCTCTGTACGAGAAATACTTTGTTCTCACGAATTTTAGATCAGAAGCGGTGGAGTTTTGAGCTGGTGGAATTCAAATTTGCAGCAGTGTTTTCTTGGTGACAAAGTTGAAATGTCTTTCAACGGATTGTGATTGGAGTATGCTCTTGAGGGTAGCTCGAATTGTATTGCATGGAAAGACAGGATGGAGGCGGTGTTAGATGACAATGGGCTGAAGGAGTTCATATAGGCTGAGGTCCCAAAGCCTACTGATGCTGCTCACGTTGAGGTTTGGCAAAAGAAGGCAGCAAAGTGTTGAAGGATTCTGTTGGAGGGTGTGAAGGATCACATTGTATCCAGCCTGCATGGAAAGGCTTCTCCATACTTGATGTGGAAAGCGTTGACAGATTTATTCCAAAGCAAGAGCGACCAGAGGAAGTTGGTGCTCAGGGATAAACTCAGAAACATTAAGTGTGAGAAAGGAGACAATATGCCCAAGTATCTCACGAAGTTCACTCAATGCCGGGATGAGCTGGGAAGTGTGGGGGTGACTGTCGATGATGAGGACTTGGTGAGCTTGGCTCTTCTTGGTCTTCCGAAGAGTTGGCATTCCTATCAGGACTCTGTCAATGGCCGGGAGAAACTGCCAGGATGGGAGAGACTTTGGTCAGATCTTGTGCAGGAGGAGATCAGGTGGAATACCAGGGACGGATCTTCATCAAAGGCACCTGATGAAGAAAATTGCACTTTGGCTGCCAAAGCAAAGAAGGGGAAGAACAAGAAAGCTTTTCATTCCGGTGCGAAAGGCAAGAAGCAGGATATGTCCAAGGTGAAGTGCTTTCACTGTCACCAGCACAGACATTATGCCACAAATTGTCCACAGAAGAAGAAAAATAAGCGAGCTGCTGGATCTGTACTGGGAGAGGCCTTAGCCTCGCAGTTTGAGCTTGATTTTTCGTTGATCGCATGCTTGGTATCAAGTGTGATGGGATCGGTATGGTTCTTGGACAGTGGTGTGTCTTTTCACATGACAGGAGATCGAGATTTGTTTTCTGATCTGGAGGAGAAAGATATTGGAGTGCACATTGAGATGGGCGATGATGGTAGATACAGTGCGACCGGTATCGGTACCATTTCCTTTGAGAGGGAGTCTGGTAAACCCTTCGTATTGAAGGAAGTGATGCATGTTCCAGGATTGAAGAAGAATCTTATCTCTGTGGCGATGTTAGAAGACAAGGGATATGATGTTGTTTTCAGCGAGGGAAAGGCTTTCCTGCGTAGTAAGACAACTGGAGAAACCCGGAAGATAGGGGTTCGAGTCAGGAACCTTTATCAGTTGCATGTAGATGGCTATGCAGCAATGGCATGCAAGGCAGAAGGATTGGTGAGCCGGGATGATGGCGAGCTGTGGCACAGGAGATTGGGCCACCTTCACCATGGAGCCTTGAAGATACTGCAGCAGATTACTACTGGACTTCCTAAAGGCACTCTTGCACAGTCAGATCAGTGCAAGGGGTGTACATTGGGAAAATTTGTGAAATCCACCTTTCACAAGAAGGATAGTCATGCCACGATGATCCTTGAGAGAATTCACACAGACATGTGTGAACCTTTCTCAGTAGCTTCGACAGCAAAGCACAGGTACTATGTGATCTTTGTTGATGATTTCTCTCGAAAGTGTTGGATCTTCTTCATGCAGAAGAAGAGCGAGACATACTCAAAGTTCTGTGAGTTCAAAGCACTGGTCGAGAAGGAATCGGGGAAGAAGGTGAAGGCTCTTATGAGCGACAATGGTGGTGAATTCATCTCTGGCGAGTTCAAGGAATTATGCAGCCCAGAAGGGATTCGAAGAGAGCTCATAGCTCCCCATAACCCACAGCAGAACGGGGTTGCTGAGCGGAAGAACAGAATGATTGTGGGTGCTGCACGGGCAATGTTGCATGATCAGGGCCTACCCCTTCACTTGTGGGCAGAAGCATGCAATATTGCAGTATATGTGCAGAACCGTTGTCCTCAGAGGATACTTGGCATGAGTACACCCGAGGAGGCTTATTCTGGTAAGAGTCCTGATATTTCTCATTTGAGGATTTTTGGTTCTAACGTTTACATGCATGTGACAAAGGATGCCAAGAAGAAGATGGAGCCGATCGCAGAGGTTGGGATATTTGTGGGGTACACTAATACGCCCCACAATTATCGTGTGTATTTGCCAGACAGTCGCAAGACTGTTGTGCGACGAGATATCAAATTTCAGGAGGAGAAAGCCATGAAGTGTTCGCTTGAGAGGGAGCCACACTTGCATGCAGATGAGGAGCTATTAGTTCCTAAGGATGAGCTTCAGGATGTGGATCAGCCACAAGATGAAGTTCATGGAGTGGAAGACACCACTCATGCAGTGCCAACCATTAGAGGGCGAAAGCGCACTACAGAAGCTGAGCGACTGGCTCAAGATGCAGAGAATGTTGTAGGACCACCTACAGGACAACGCAGACAGAGACAGTTACCTGATTGGTACACTGGATACATGGATATTGTGAGAAAATGTGTTGTGATTGAGCCATCCTCTTTCGAGGAAGCTGTGGAGGATCCCGCATGGGTAGATGCCATGGTGGAAGAGTATGATTCGATTGTCAGAAACAGTGCATGGGAGATTGTCCCAAGACCGGAGGGGAAATCAGTGGTGGGTTCGAGATGGATCTACAAAGTGAAGCAGGCAGCTGACGGGAGTGTGGAGAAGTACAAGGCAAGATTTGTTGCTCGAGGCTTTTCACAAATAGAGGGGATCGATTATGAGGAGACCTTTGCACCTGTCGCAAGGTATTCTTCCATACAGACGATTCTTGCTCTCTCAGCACAGATGGGGTGGAAAATTCATCAGATGGATGTGAATACTGCGTTCCTCAACAGAGTCATTGAGGAGGAGGTGTACATAGAGCAGCCCGAAGGTTTTGAGATCTTCAGCAGCAAGTCACATGTGTGCAGGCTCAAGAGAGCGTTGTATGGGTTGAAACAAGCACCACATGCTTGGTACACACGGATAGACAGTTATTTCACCGGACTTGGATTCTCCAAGAGTGAGACGGATCCTAACCTATACCAAATTGTGGTGGAGGGTAAGTTGCTTATCATTGTACTTTATGTAGATGATTTGATTCTAACAGGTGATGAACTGTTGATACTTTCATGCAAGGATGATCTCGCTAGGGAGTTTGAGATGAAGGACTTGGGCTTCCTTCATTATTTCCTGGGATTGGAAATTTGGCAGCGCAGTGATGGACTATTTGTTTCTCGGGGTAAGTATGCTCGGGAGATACTGGAGAAGTTCAACATGCATGGTTGCAAGCCTGTTGATACTCCTCTTCCTAGAGGTTGGAGGAAGGAGGATGCTACTTCAGCAGAGGTAGTGGATGCCACTGTTTATCGACAGTTGGTGGGATCGCTTATGTATCTGGTCAATACACGACCCGATATATGCTATGCTGTTAACCCGCTTTAACAAGCTATGGTTAAGCCAACCAAGCTCTTCTAGAAGGCAGGCAAGCATGTATTGCGTTATCTCAAAGGCACATCTGGATATGGATTGTGGTACAGACAGGAGGATGAGGTGAAGCTATGTCGCTTCATGGATGCAGATTGGGCAGGGAGCCCAACGGACAGAAAGAGCACATCTGGAGGGATTTTCAGTATCGGGTCAACAGCAGTTTCTTGGTACAGCAGGAAGCAGAGATCCGTGGCACTCAGTTCAGCAGAGGCCGAGTATATGGCAGCAAGTTTGGCTGCATGCGAGGCTATATGGATGAGGAAGATCCTAGTCGGGTTGTTCGGGTCACACTTGGAGCCTACAGTGATTTATTGTGATAACCAGAGTTGCATTAAACTCTCGGCTAATCCAATATTTCATGATAGATCCAAGCACATCGACATCAGGTACCATCATATCAGAGATTGTGTGCAGCGGAGAATCATGTTACTTTCATACATTCCAATGGAGGATCAGGATGCTGATATCTTGACGAAGGCGCTCACCAGGAGCAAATTCGAATACCACCGAGGCAAGATAGGGGTTGCAGATAATCCATATCTTGTTGAGAGGGAGTGTTGAGAATGCAACAAGATGATGGAGCTTAGTGGAAAGGAGTCGCCTTCACTAAGTGGGCCCGCAGGCTATTTTTGGCGCAAAGTCTATTTTTAGACATATGGATCATGGTCTATGAGTTGTAGGATGCTATTTGTGGATGATTGGTCATGTTGGTAAAAATAGATGGACTTCTATTTTTAGACATATGGGCGGAGTCTATTTTTAGACTGCCAGTCTAAATATAAAACAATCGAATATTATTAGCTCTTAATAATATTTGGACTATAAACATTATCTTATCCTCTTGGAGCACTTCAGTTCGAGCTATGGATGTGGCACATGCAGTTGTTAGAAGGAAATACGCTTTTCTTATGGGTCAGTTGAGCTATTGCATGATGGACTTTAGTTAGAACTCAAGTGGTTGAGTTTGGTAGAGTTGATTGAGGAGTTGATGGAGTTGTGTTCAGTTTGACTTGGTTGAACTAGTTGTATTTAGTCTAACTGCAGAATACACTAGTGATGAGTGATGTGAATTAATTATTAATTAATTCACTAATTATTAACTCATAAAGAAACTAAAGAATACATCAGTTAACTCAGTGCATGGACAGTTCAGTGGAGACAGGGGTTAGAGGTTGAGACTGCTATCATTTGTGACTATAGTTGTGCATGAGATTTGCACATGCATTGATGGAGATTGCCAATGAGGATTGCGCAGTACAAGCCAAGGAAAACGAGCTTGGATCATTCCTATTCTTGCTTTGGATTTCGCAGTAGAGGCAGGCAGACAGCGGAGGAGATTTGAACCTGTGACTTGATTCAGATCTGAGCTAGTTTGTGTGTAGCAGGTGGAGATAGTACTGAGTACTTGTGAGGAGTATTGTACTATGTATTGTTACTTGTTATCTATCATTATAATATATAGATAGTGTGGGGTTTTCAGCTGTATGCTTTCCCCGGTTACATACTGTGTTGATATGTGTTATTGATGTGTTTCAATGTGTGCATGCGAATGTTTTGATTCTGCAAATTGATGATCAACATAGAGGAGGTTATGTATTATGCATGCATTGCGCAAATAATGTATAATCGGGATAATCTCTGTGGATAAGTGTCATATTATTAAAAATTTCTACAGTTCTTCTAACCTATGTGCAGATCCTGCAATCGGCCTCCAATTTCAACATATCCGCACGACCCTATGGATAATTTTGGAACACTTTTTTTGTTCCTAATATCAATGGCATGGTTCGATGTTGCTTACTTCACACATAGGTCAATTCTAGAAGCTTCTAGTTTGTGGCCAACAATTACAACAATTTGTTCTATGCATAATTGAGTCACCTACTTTGGGCGTGATTTCCGGGCAAACAAAGTAGAATAAGGAAAATATAAAACATGGGTTTTTCTCAAGACATCCCCAATTAATTTAATCTCAAGGATTTTCTTCAGAATGTGTGTGATTTGGGAGATATCAAAGCTTCTTTCAAGGAAAATTTTCAAGTTGTGACCATGGTATAATTACGCCCAAACTGAGCAATGAATTAGAAAAATCGAACTAGCCAAGATATTCTTAGAGGTCTTCATGCTAAATTAACCCCATATAATCATATATCCAATTGAATATGTTAATTAATAAATATTTTGTAAGATTAATCATCATTTGATGAGCAACCTTCGGGAAATTGTCCAAATTCGCCCTTGATAATCCTTGTATAAATAATTGGGAAAAAGCCTTGATGGGGGAGTTCAAAAAGGGATCGTTGAAGGTGAGGTATTGCTATCTATTTATGCGATGGGAGCAGTGAACACTTGGATCAAGCTATGCATTATTTCTATGTAAGAACTCTTGAGCATTTAATGGAAAGGTTGATTCAAGGTTCATATATTTATTGTTTGTAAGCTCTTTATCTTTATAATATAGTTTATCAAAGGCAACAATCTGGTTGGCTTAGGCCCACCAATTCAACCTGTTTCTCTCTTATCTTTTCTTGTTTGAATATGTATAGTTATGGATGTAGATGATATAGATTAGAAATGTCACATTGATCTTATTTAAGTTTGCATTCATCTTTCATATTCAGGGCTTGATAAGTCACAATGATATCATCACTGTGATGGCTTATCTTTGTGATATGATTTTCTGAGTATACATGTGTATATTTGGACATATATGGAGTCTAAGATTTAATTCAAAGTGTTAAATGTTAAGCTCTATGTTTTGTGGTTTGTTACTATATGATTTAGATCATTTACAAATGTAGAAATGTGCAAAGTTTTTATAGACTATGTTACATGCCATTTTGTCACATCAATCCAAAAGGCCTAAAAATCAGATCAATCAACATCTTTGAACACTTTGTCATAATCCCTTTGAAAATCCCTGAGCATCAATTCTCCCAAAAGTCTAAGTTTATGGGTTTATCTGCTCAAAAACCATCTTTTTAGGGCCAGAGCACTTTATCATCTTGTCAAACCAACATTAGGTGCAAGTTGCATACCTAATCTTTAGCATTGACCAGTGCAGGTTGTTGCATTCTATAGTTGCGCTGATTCTAGAAATTCGGGAAAAATAAAAAATAAGTCTAAAACCTCTACTTCCAGAAGCTTCTAAGGTGGTTTTAACTATTTACAACAGATAGAGATGTCGAATTGCTATCTGATCCTATCTTGGAGGCCTTATCTCTTATCCCTTGAGTTCATCCTCCCATCATAAGTGGATTTAAAGCCTATATTTGTAAATCCTAAACTACCATGTTTGCCCTATAAATTTATTGCCTCCCATAGAGTCTTGGTTGGCTTTTGGAGATTGCTAGTGCCCTTATGTTGTTGATTTAAGCTTAAGGAAATTATCATTCATTTGCATTAAGGTTGACTATGAAGGTGTGCTTTATGACAAAGAAGGACATGTCAAGTGGGGAGACACATCTACAAAGTCAGCTTATTTTTATAGTTCTAACTCTCTCCTTTATTATTAATACAAAAGGCATCATGTTTTCCTATACTTGTGTTATGCTTATGCTCTTGTATTTCAATGCAGTGATGACTCGTTGAATGAAGATATTGGATTATGCTATGTGGATATTGTAGTTTCTTTGCTTGTTTTAGTCATTTTTGGAGGTTCCATTTATAGTGCGTGGAGCTAGGATTAGAGCTTAGCAAAAAAGAAGAGAGAAGGACTTGCTACAAATTCCAGGTAGGTTCCTTTTCCATATTCCAATCTCTTTAAGGAAAACATTGATTTTTTTTCCTTTAAGTAAATAGAGAAAATAGGAAGCATCGATAGATAATTGTATATATATAAAGTTTGAGTTTACAAAAACTATGTCCGAGACAAATATGGCCACACGACCTATAGTATCAAGAATACACGCAAAATATGGCTCTATGGCCTTTTAGTAGACTAGTATCGATAATGATACCGATAACAAACAACCATGCGAGCAACTTTGCACAATGGTTGACTGATGCGCTCCAGCACTCCAATGGTATATCACTGTAGTCTCATAGGGATTTGATTGACCCCCGTCTCTAGTATACTATGGGTTAATACCTCAACATGTCGCTCAAACTCTGTAAGAGTCTCAGCTACGTTGAAATCTTGCATCTCCTCTTATGCCCCTATAACAACAACAACTCCTACTAGTGTTGGTTGTTGTTCTCCTTGTCAGTGAAGATATGAAGAGCTTATTAGTCGTACTAGTTCGATATCTACATGTCAAATTAATAGTTAAGTCTCTCATACATTAAAATATATATATATATATATATATATGGTCGAGGGGCTACAATGGCGAATACAGGGTTCCACACTGCAAAGCACGCGGAGGGCAAACAGTCTGGGGATGGTAGGCTTTCGAAGGGGTATGGCCACCACAACATTGAAGTGGAAAATGGACTCCTGAGCTGTGTGGAGGGGAATAAGAGCAGCTGGGACATCATCTGTACCAAAGGCCGAAGGGCTGCCTCTCCCTCTAGAATTTATGCTCACAGTACTCAAGAAATCGCAGTAATGCTGTGTTTTTCCACCTCTGGTTCATGCAAAAGGCGTGTGGAAACAGGGGATGGAGAGAACACGAAGGAGACGGAGAAGGGATACGATCTCAGTGATAGATCGGTTAGCCAACAAGCCATCGGCTCTGAGGCCTGGGACAACCTGCCCCTCACGTACCTTCGCCATAAAACAGAGCCTGACATCGCTGTCCCTGAATGGCTACTGCATGGATCCGGGTTGATCCTTCTCATCATGGAAGGGAGTATAAACCTTAGATCCACCATCGATCTAATAGATCTGGCACTCAGCAGATAGAATGGCCCACCCCAAAACCAGATTTGGTGGCCTGCGCACACCAAGTCTCTTATCAGCCTCGGATCACAGTTCCAAAGAGCAGAGAAAGGTAAAATATGGGTAGCCCTGTCAGGAGCTTGGAAACCCCCAATACTAATGCCGACCCTCACAGATCATGTACCAGATCTGACAATAATGGATCTCAAAAGCCAAAAAGGCCTGATAGGCAAGCAAATCGGCAGCGGTCTAGTAGGCTGGAATAGGATCTGGAGGCATGCAACCGCCAAGACGTCTCTCTGTCCTGAAACCCTGGCCATCAATGCAGAAGAATGTCAGATAGGCAAATAGAATGGCGAAGATCAATTTTGGGGCACAGATATAGCCGAAACCGACTGAGATGATGTGAAACAAACGCTGGAAATGACTGTTTCCCCACAAGCTAAAATACTCGAAGCCAGAAGAGGTGATATGCAAAGGTCCATGGGGATACAGATGGAACAGTATAAAGCAGAGCATTCACAATTAAATGAACAGCAGGAACAGGGAACCAGAACCTTGTTAAGGAACGTAGAGCTCACACAGTGGCAAAGAGTAACTACAGTTGTTCAGAAAAGCTACCCCCAGCTCGCAATAAAACCTGCACCTCTGGTAAGTACCCTCCGCTTCCAAGTTTTTGTCAAAGCTCATATTGGAAAAACACATTTGCTTTGGGTATCTAGAACCGATCATGTTAAAAATCTGAAGAATCTTATTTCACAACAAGTGGGATATCCCACGAGTTTACAAAACTTGATACATGGGGGCAGAGCACTCCATGACTTCAAGCACCTTAAGGATTACAAAATTGCATCTCTGTCAACCATAATTCTCAATCTAAGACTAAGAGGTGGCATGGCAGATAACAACAAAAATACATTTAGGGGAGAAGGAAGTGATAATAGTTCAGCAAAAAACACAGAACCATACCAGGGGAAAAAAACTGGAGGTATATCTTACAAAAACATTCTCCAAGGAAAAAATGCATCCACGGTAGCACCAAAACAAGCAGGAATGGAACCAAGGCCATATATTGTGGAGCAGCTGAATCATACCCCAGAATTAAACACAAATATTCCATAAACAGATGAGCATTGTACTATATTTGAAAAACAAGCTTTAATTTGTAGATTCAACTGTTTTTGGCCCAAGCCCGTTGAACTATTTCATGGGATTTTCACAAATTGGACTACACAATGTGAAATACATCTTTGTTCCAGATGGTTCTTCATAGTGAATTTCCCTACAGCAGAGGATAGAGATATTATAATGCAGGAAGGACCCTGGTTCTGGGGGTCCACAGGTCTCTTCATCACACCATGGTTTCCAGAATTTGATGCAAATACAATGGTTCTAGGATGTCAGTCTGGGTACGCCTACACAACCTCCCAATACAGCTCTAGAATCAACAAGTCCTTGCAGGAATCGGTAATACTATTGGGTGTTATATCAAAATGGACACCCAAAGACTGGAGGAAAGAATCTTCACCTTTGCACGAATTTGTGTGGAAGTAGACCTCAACAGAGGTCTGCCAGATCAAATTCAACTGAAGCATAGACACAGAAGTTAGACACAGGTTTTAGATTATGAAAATATAGCATTCAGATGCAGAACATGCAGACAAATAGGACATCTACAAAACACGTGTCCAGCAGCCAAAAAAGACACATGCAGGAAGAAGAAAACAAGGAAACAAGCCAAGGGATGGCAATTTCCTCCACCACTCTCCGATGAGGAGGAGGAAGAGGATGTGGAACATGTCATTCCCAACGAGAAGAATCAGATGAATAAAGAATCAGAAGCAGAACACATAAATCCACAAGAATCGATGGACTCTCAGCCGGTAAAGATACCAGAAACAACAGATATCAGTGGAACCAAATGACAACGCACATCAGACACCTTAGATTCTGATAAAGACAACCCTCAACCTATGGCTGGCAATTCGCTACCACTTGTATCTACATTACCTACTCAAGCGGAGTGGCGAAAGGTTGAGAAGAAAAAGGGCGAAAAGCTTGATTTTTCCCCACTTGTACATTATTTTCTTTCTTTTTCATGAACTTTGATCAGCAACAATTACTGCCAATGAAATGCGAAACAGCATATGTAACATGTAATTTTGTTTTAATTAATAAAATTACGATTTTTCTCTTCGAAATAAATAAAAATAAATATATATATATATATATATATATATATATATATATATATATATATATATATATATATATATATATATATATATATCATTCATTCAAATGACATTGTTTTACCTATATCACCCCATTGCTCGCCTTCAGGTAAAACGAGCTATGGATCTCCTCGAAAGTTAGCTCTAGCATAAGGATAGTCCTCGATCATGATGAGCTATACCCACAGCCATCGGAAGAAGGTAGGTGTGAAACTCATAAATGATACACCTACATGATGAGACATGAGATATACCCATTGCCTCATCCGTGGAACTCTAGGATTTGGAAGCCCAATCTCAATATGCTGAGGTCCAAGTAGTGGAATCCTCTCTAGAGCAAATGATATAAGAATGGAACCACATCCAAAGTTCGTCAGTTGCCCATCATTTTCCCTTTTGATTTTCTCCTTCAGATTGGCCAATATTCCCTCACTCTAGTTAAATATAGTAGGTTCTATACATTCTAAGGCATACTATATGTGGGACTTGCTAGCCAAATGCAAAGTGGTAGTGCCATCCAACCGAACAATGACGAAAAGGATCATCCTAAGAGGTAGTCAAGTCACATCCTTAATCTCTATTTTCCCGTCCTTTGTTGGTTGAGAACGGGGTCTACAGTGAGTAGTTATATAATCCTTGACGTTTTCATCGCCTCTTCTTATCTGAGACAATGAGACAGGAGCTCCTCTTCGAGGTAAGCCCGTAAGAGAGTAAATATCCTCAACCTTTATCCTAAGAGTATGTGCTCCAATTCTGAAGCACTGCCCTTGAATATCCCA
Source organism: Pinus tabuliformis (assembly GCA_031772625.1). Lineage (NCBI taxonomy): Eukaryota > Viridiplantae > Streptophyta > Pinopsida > Pinales > Pinaceae > Pinus > Pinus tabuliformis. Next base: position 1,951,905,196 of record CM062816.1, read on the forward strand.
TGCTCTAACTAGATATTCCAGTAACTCAAGTTGATCTCTCATCCCAGGAAGCCAAAAAAACTTAAGGAATCCATAGTTCCTTAAGGCTTGTACTATTGCTAGGTCAATGGCATCTTCTAAATCTTGCGACTCATGTTCTCTTTCTCTCCAAATAAAACCCATTTTTGCTTCAGTAGATACCTAAAATACCATGAAGAGATATTTAGAAAGAATCTCATGCAAAAATTTGAGAGAAATTCAACTGAAAATAAGAAATCTATTTTTCGAATTGCACCTAACGCACTTACTTCTATGAGGACAGAGCACCCCAACGCACCTCCCCTTGTTGGGAGGGTGCACTAAAGCGCTCTTCCCAGTGTTAACTAAGAAATTCCAACACACTTTTCAATACAAACGGGGTGCCTTGGACCTAGGGCGCAAATGTAAGACCCTAAATTGCTGAAAACTCCCAAAAGTTTGCATGAAACAAAAAAATGGAAACCGTGAAAATAAAGAGAATGGGTAGAGATCCCACCTAGAACTAATGACACTTGAAATGGTCCATCGGTTTGGTTGTAGTCGCTTGTTGAAGATAGGGGGCAGAAAAGACTTAGAACTCACTCACAAGAGGTAAAAATGGAAATGGTAGAATTGAATTTACTTTTTACCTACTTATGGTCAATTTCAATATTATTTTATTATATTTTTGTTATTTTGACCTAATTTTACCACATTACATGTATTTTTAATCTTTTTATGATGTTATGAGCTGGTTTAAAGCTATTCGAAGGATCTTTTTACGATTTTACAAGTCATTTTGATAAAAGAGCATACTTTTATCACTTTTTTCGGGCTCTGTAAAATCACGAAAAAGGAATCCCCTGGAGTCATCTTTCAGATCTTTTCAGACTCCCTAAACATGAAAATATTTTCAAGCACTTGCCTTTTCTAACTCGTTAAAGTAAATGAAAAGGCATCTGCCCAGTATAATTTTAACCATTTTCCGGACTGGGATAGACTATTTACAAGGAATACCTTAATCGAACATGGCTAAGAGGTTCTTCTGAGTATCACTTTATGCCTTTTCGAATTCAAGAGACAATTCTATGAAAAGGAACCTTTGGAGTTCTCTTTTTCGCCCCTTTTTCAAACTCTCTAAACATGAAAAAGAAGTTGAGTTACACCTTCGTTGGACTCGCAAAAGCATAAAACAACATTGGACTCGTCAAACATTATGGGACCGAACCACTCCTTCTCAGGGTTCATTAAAAATACTCAAAAAGATTCATTCAAAGGATGAACTTGAAGATCAAGCATATGTTATCCTCCTTAAGCTTGTAAAAACTAAAGAGGCACTAACCAGAAATGGTTGGGGAAATTCAAAAAATGAGATACCTGACCTATTAATGGTAGTGAGTCGCTCTTGAACATGGCACTCTTTCACTTCATCTCTGTGGTTGTTGGCTTAGCAAATCTGCTTGCCTCTTTAGTTCATCACTCCATATCAAAAGCCTCAGTAATCAATTTTGGGTTAATGTTGCCAACTCCATATAGTGTCACTGATATGTTCAAGATAATTCCTTTAGTTGATATTTGCTACAAAACTCTTAAGCATTTATTCATGTTTGTCGTTCCTGAACCAACTCTACATCAACATCATTCTATCTCAAATCTTGATACCTGTTTCGTGTCATTGATGGGGGGTACATCAAGGCCCTCCCGCGATGGGTCACTTCCTATCGACATTGGCTCATTATATAGGAAGTTGACTTAGAAACTCCCTTTGGTATCTTGGAGCTTGCATGCATCAATGGAAAGTTTCATCAGTCTCGGTGACAGGTCCTCATCATTGGCATTGAACCGAAAGATTCTATGTGTTGTTCGACTTTAGCTCATGCATTCAAACCACATAGATTGTACTATAGTACCTAGAGGGCCATTAACATCATCGGTGGTTTCTTTTGCATTTGTTAACGGCTTACATCATTGCCCAGTAATCAGATGGTATCTAGTATATTCAACTTCAGCTCATTTATTTGCATGGTTAGACTCGTACATCAAGAGATCGAGTGAACGAAGTAGAAGACCCCAGATATGGTTCCATCCATCTGGGTTGCGATTTCAGGATTAACAATATTACAAAGTGTAATGGCTATGATCATTCAGACGGTCATCCAAGAATGGGTCCACACTATGTCATCAGTGGACAATACTTCTTGATCATTGCACAAGTAATATTGGCTTATATGCTAACTATGGGTATGCCTCCCTTAGTAATGATATCGACTAATTTGTTCTTGATACAGACTTGTACCAAGGTAAATCACTTTAGTCCTCAGTCATTTCTTCTGAATTTATACTTTAAAGGGAAATTTGTTACATGCCATTTTGTCACATCAACCCGAAAGGCCTGAAAACCGGATCAATCAACATCCATGAAAACTTTGTCATAATACCTTTGCAAATCCCTAAGCATCAATTCTCCAAAAAGTGGGTTTATCTGCTAAAAAACCGTCTTTTTAGGACGAGCGCACCATGTCCTCTTGTTTACTAGCATTAGATGCAAGTTGCATAGCTGAGCATTAGCGCTGACCAACACAGGTTGCTCCATTCTGCAGGTGCACTAATTCTATAATTTCGGGAAAAATAAAAAATAATTTTGAAGCCTCTTCTTCTAGAAGCTTCTAAGGTGCTTTTAACTATTTACAACAGGTAGAGACATCAAATTCCTATATGATCCTAAGGGTTGCTAAACTTAATACAAGTACTTGCACTGTGTTGACATTTATTGTAAAGTTTGAGAAGGCTCATATGTGTTCTATATGTTTTAAGTAATGTACAAGTTATTAGTTGTATGAAACTCATTTAAACTCCATATACAAATTGCATATAAATTTAATTATAGTAAATTGTGAGGCTTTATATTGTAAGACAAGTATTTACATAGCCTTTTATGTCGAAGGCTTTAGATACGAGTGTTATTAATATCATGTTTCTATCTCTTCATTATTTGTGCTTTATTTTGATTTATGTTAAAAGAAAATATTGTGAGTTATTTATGATATCTTGTGGAGCTAATAAATGCATGGTGATTGAAGCAAGGATTGGTGGTAAGCAATAATATGCTACTCTGTTTAATCTATTCTTAGATCCATAAGGAGTGCTTTAAGATACCCTAGGATGTTGGGTGTGTGTTATATTCTTAACACGAGTACACCACACTTGTGGGGGTCACGAGGAGGGGGGAGGGGCGGTATCCCCCACATACGTTGCGTCGGGCACAGCGGAGGGGTCACAGGGGGGGCAGATACGCCCCTTTTTTGGACCCTACATTAGGTGGGCGAACCTACCTATGGTTTTGTGCATGGATTTCGCACATGGTTTTGGGCATGATTGTTTTTTGTCCATGGTATTTTGTAGATCCGGTCAAGGGAACTATGGTTATGTTCTAATCTAGGGTTAATGGATTGGGGTTTATGGATGCTTCGACATGTATATATATGTATTATAACATTGAAAGGAATATAATGAAAAATCAATCTGGTACTCCCAGTTTTGGGATCTAGGGAAAAATATTCGTGTATATTTGTTTTATGTTTTATGCTCTTAGCATTGTTTATTTTCTGTTTTTAGAATTTGTATGCAAGTAATTTCTATATGGGGTTAAAATCTACATTTGGTATCGGAGTTGTTTCGGCTTCAAGGGGACGCCTTTGCTGCTGAGGGGTTTTGCTCAGGCTTATGGTAGACCCTGTTTAGTGGGAGATCTGCGAGATCGATTCTTGTGGTGAAAGAAGATGGCGAGTAGTGGAAAGATAGAGATCGAGAAATTTAATGGTCATAGTTTTGAGTTATGGAAACTCAAGATGGAGGATCTGCTAGTGGATAAAGATCAGCGGATCGCATTAGATCTGGGTACTAAACCAACAACATTGTTAACTGAAGACTGGATGAAGTTGGATCGGAAGGAAAAGAGCACAATACGATTATGTCTCAGATTTAGTATTTTTGAGTAAACCATTTAGTTCATCTCTTGGTATAGCTACTCAAAACCCGTCCTTTGCTACTCCTGTGACTACTTCCGAAATTAATGTTGTCCAATCCACGAAACGCAAATATGAGCAACCAAGAAGTAAGAAGAAAGGAAAAGGAAAGAAGATGAAAGAAAATTATTTGCAGGACAAACAAAATAGCGAAACTCCTGGAAAAAAAAATAAAAAAAAATAAAAAGATAAAAAAAAATTAAAAAAATAAAAAAATAAAAAAATGAAACCTCGTTATCCTTGCTTAATATGTAATGAAGAACATTTTACTCGGGACTATCCACATCAGGCAGAAGTTAATCAATTTCTCAAGTCGTCATCTATCGTGCATGTTGTGTTAACATATTCCTTTCCTAACTAGGATACAAATATGGTTGCACGAGATCCCACTTCGTCTTCCTCGGTTATGATGCTATCCTCCACCAAACAGAAAAATGAAGTTGTGGTGGCTATGAGAAATAAGGACTACAGTTATATGAATCCCTCGACTGGTAAGGCTACTGATCAACCTGCGAGTTCTACCTCATCTACTTTGAATCCTTCTCCAAATGTGGTTTTGATTGAATTAACTATTAAACCTCTGAAGATCATTATTCACAAATAAGCATTCAATCCTCGTGCGAGAGCTGCACAGAACTATAACATAGTTGCGGATCTGGCACAAGCTCCTTCCGTTATGTCAACTCTCGAGGTTTTGTAGAATTGTCCCACCCAGAAGAGGGTTTTACTCATTGTAATTGGGGGCATTGATCCTTCCAATTCTAGATTTGTGGTCTTTAGTCACGAGAATCATACACCCAAACTTCCACCACAACTGGTTTTTATGATTCATGTTGTTGTTCAAAGTAAGACTATCCATCAAACAATTGTGGATGAAGGTGCTTTGACCTATATCATGTCACTTTCTTATTGGAAGGCTATTGGTTCTCCTCAACTCAACCAGTCACCCACTACTCTCAAAGCCTTTGATGGAAGAGGCTTCAAGCCTTATGGAATTTTGAATTCATTACAAGTAGAATTAGTTGGAAAAATGGTTCAGTAGAAGTTGAAGTCATAGATAGACCATTGGATTATAACCTTTTAATGGGACATACATGGATTTAATCCATGGCCGCTATCGTTTCGACCTATTTTAGAATGATCACATTCCCTCACCAGGGGGGCATCATGGCCATGGATTAGATCACCTTTTTTGCCAATAATTCTCAAACTAGTGGAAGCATCCCTCTTGTGGGTGAATCCTCGCATTCTTATCAACATGTTAAAGTTGGATTACTTAAGGATTCCACTTTGGTGGGAACTTTTACCCTTCCTCCTCCCGACAACCTGAATGTGGTTGCCTTTATCGACATGATCCCTTCTTGTACTATTCCATCTGATCCTTGGATAGTACCAGCTACTTCTAATAATGGTGCATTTGGTGACCACATGCCACTCAGACCTATTGAACTTGAATATGAAGTTATCTATTCGGCCTATTCGACACATTTTGATTTCCTCTCCTCGATAGATTAGGTCCATCATTCTCACTATTATGGATCATCTTCTAATCCTTTCTCTAGTACATTCTCTATTGATGAAAGCATCATGAAAATCATGATGCCAGATGATGTGTTGTGGGATGATCATCATCACCATTCCTCCTTGCCTGATACCTTTGAGGATAATCTTGGTGATATTTATTCACCCAATATCGTTGATATATCTACAAATTCCCTATTTATTCATGACACTGATTCCAAGAAAAAATTATCGACTATTAAAGAGACTATTCCTCTTGATATTTCGACTAAACCTAAAATTGTCGAAAATGTACATATTGGTGCATCTTGTTCTCCCAATGAGGTAAAGATTTATAAAGCCCTTTTCCAGGAATTTTGAGACATTTTTTCCTAGACGCATGAAGAGATGTCAAGTATTGATCCAAATAATGTTTTAAATGAGATCAAAAAGTATATGAATGCTAAGACAATTCGATAATGCTTGCGTCCAGTCCATCCTAAGAAAGTTGTTGCTATTAAAGCAGAGGTTGAAAAACTTTTGCGTGCTAGTTTCATTTACCCAGTTGCTTTTACTGATTAGGTCTCAAACATTGTTCCTGCAATGAAAAAATAAGGCATGATTTGTGTATGTGTTGATTATTTGGATACAAACCGCGTTTGTCCTAAAGACAACTATCCCACCCTGTTTATCGACCAAATTGTTGATGATTGTGCCAAAAGTGAAGTTTTTTCGTTTATGGATGATTTTTCCGGCTACAACCAAATCAACATGCTCCCATTGGACCAACATAAAACTACATTTGTTTGTCCATGGGGCACGTTTTCTTTTCGAAATCTCCCTTTCTCTTTGAAAAATGTTGGTGCAACTTTCTAGACAGATATGGATTATGTCTTCCATGACATCAAGCACATTGTACAACCTGATCCAGATTTAAACAGGAACGCAACAAATTATAGAGATAACCATATACACAAAGATGCAGCGGAAATAATACTTCATTTCATTACTGTAAAATACTGAAATATGCTTATAAACAGAAATGGAAAGAAACCAGCTAGGGCGATGGTAGCTCATCTCTGAGAAAAGATGTGGTGGCTACATGCCTCTGAACTGTTCCGAACTATGTTACAATGAGGCTCGAAGGCCTATTTATTGTTGAGAAACAATGGAAAAACCTTTCACATCCCGAAACCTAACCCTAGAAGATGAAACGCCAAATTGTGGGCCCCGTTTGGGTAAATTGGTACATCAATTTCCCGGGGTCGTAACTTTGGCATACGATCTCCATTTGACGCGTACAATAGCTCATTAGAAAGATCTATCCGAGTACTACCACTTTGGGAGGCAACATCGGTCCATGGACCCATGTTGCCCCAGATTCCAAAAAAAACATCGTTTAGGGCTTCAAAACGGCTCCGGAAGTTCAGGACCCGAAAAACTGCTAAAAATAGTAAACTATGCCACAATTTATGAAACTGAAAAAAGTTGAAAGAGACAGATGTGGGGGTCCAAATGGGATAGGTGGGTGTCCACCAACATCCACCTGGATCATTCCTCCCCCCTTATGAAGCAATGGTCCCCATTGCGTTGAGTTCCTCTCTGAGATGAGGAAGCTTCTGCTGAGCTGGGTCTCTGGTGAGCTGTTCTGCAATCTCTGCTGTGACCAGAAATGGTGGGAAGCATGGTCGGCGATGGTCCACATTAAACACTCGGTGCAAGCGAAGGAATGGAGGAATGTTGTGCTTCAAAGCATTGTTTCTCGTAGCCTTGGTACTGGTGTAAGGACCATGTCGGAGTGGTCGGAGCTTCTGATGGGCTCTTGTAAGGCGTTCTTTCTGTAGATGTAACCAAACTTTGTTGCCCACCTGAAACTTATGTGGTACCCTTGTGGGTGAGGAGAAGTTGTTCCTGTGTTCTGTCATGACCGTATCCCTTTGTTGCTGCTGCGTGGAGGAACCCTTTACAGGGGTCATGGATGTAGCAACGATCTTCCCCTTACTTTGGGAGTGAACCAGACAGATGAATTTCCTGGTCTGGGAGATGAGCTTGCTGCCTTTCTTAGTAGTAATCAAAGATGTGGCGGTAGGTGGGGCTACCTCCGGTATCCTGTATAATGAATTATTCAAAGAAATAATGACAGCACGAGGCCTGGACTCATACACAGCATGTCGCCTCCACAAGTATGGCTGGCCTAATAATACATCACAAACATCCAGAGGTGTAACATCACACAATACCTCGTCTGTGAAGGGCTTGATGCTGTAGGGAAGGCGGCACTGCTGGCGAACTTTCAGATCTCGTCCTTCATGAAGCCACCCGATACTGTACGGCTGCGGGTGTGGTCTAGTCGGTAGGCCCAACCGCTTCACAACCTCTGCTGAAATGAGGTTCTTTTGGCTGCCACTGTTGACAATGAATTGTAGCGGCGAACCCTTCACCCACATCTGTGAGTGGAAAAGACACTCCCCTTCCTCTAGATTTTCGGGCTCATCTTTCTGGATCTTGGCGTGGCAACAGTGGCGCTGGGATCCGCATCAATGATCTGCTTCCCTTTGCCATTCCCCTTGTCGGGTTCTGGCTCAGGGTCAGAACATGCATCTGATTCTGAAACCTTTAGCTCAGCCACCAGTGACTGCTTGGCCCAACACTCACTTGTGTTGTGAGTGGAGCTCTTGTGGAACTCACACCATTTTCCCGTGTCCTTTTTCGGCTTCACGGCGCTGTTCTTTGCTTGCAGCTTTGGCGGGTTGTCTTGGGCTGTCCCACCTTGGCTTTGTCCTTTGTTCTATGGTTTAGGGGCACCTTTCCCCTGCTTTGGATTTGCAGATCCAAAGTCTCGTTTCTTTTGTTTAAACTTCTGCTCGACCTTGACGGCATATCGGTATGCTGCGCCGAGCGAGGATATGTTTAGGAATTGTATTTCTTCCTGGATGTACTTGTGCAGACAGCCACGGTATTTGAGTATCAAATGTTGCTCTGAATCCTTGATACCCAACTTTGTGTGAAGGGTATGGAAAAGATTGGTGAACTCCGGCACGTCTTGGTCCCTTCCCTGCCGCAGCGTGGTCCACTTTATGTATTCATCCTCATAGCTTCCGAGAAGGTAGTATTGCTCCTTGATGGCATCCCAGAATGAATTCTAGGTGGGTGTGGCTGAAAATAGTGAGCCAGTACTTTCATCCTTCTACTTGCAGTAGGTTTCCCACCAGTCCTTGATGTGGGGGGCTGCTTTGAGAAGAGCGAAAACAATCTTCTCCCCACTCGAAAATTCATGAACAGAAAAATAACCCTCTAGCAGATTTAACCATTTATCTACGGCATCTGCGTCTATTTGACCCTCGAATATGGGGATTTCGAAATTAACTTGTACCTTAAAGGGCGTGGCGTTTCTAGAGTAGCTGCTGGAAGCCGATGCATCGCTTCTGGGTAGCCGCTGAAGGATCTGGGCAAAGCTGTCCATCATCGCGTTCCGTTGTCGCTCGAGGGCTTCTTCGAGCAAGATTTTGATGGGATCTCCTGTCCTCTCGTCTTTCTTCTCATCCGCCATGGGAGGCCGTCGGGATTTGCGAGGCTGGTCTTGCAAAGGTTCGACCAGTTCAAGCCCTAACTCCTTATATCCCGACCTTGTTGGGGACATGCAAAGAAAAACAGAGAAAAAGCAGACCGCTCTGATACCATTGATCCGGATTTAAACAGGAACGCAACAAATTACAGAGATAACCATATACACAAAGATGCAGCGGAAATAATACTTCATTTCATTACTGTAAAATACTGAAATATGCTTATAAACAGAAATGGAAAGAAACCAGCTAGGGCGATGGTAGCTTATCTCTGAGAAGAGATGTGGCGGCTACATGCCTCTGAACTGTTCCGAACTGTGTTACAATGAGGCTCGAAGGCCTATTTATTGTTGAGAAACAATGGAAAAACCTTTCACATCTCGAAACCTAACCCTAGAAGATGAAACGCCAAATTGTGGGCCCCGTTTGGGTAAATTGGTACATCAATTTCCCGGGGTCATAACTTTGGCATACGATCTCCGTTTGACGCGTACGATAGCTCGTTAGAAAGATCTATCCGAGTACTACCACTTTCGGAGGCAACATCGGTCCATGGACCCATGTTGCCCCAGATTCCCAAAAAAACATCGTTTAGGGCCTCAAAATGGCTCCGGAAGTTCAGGACCCGAAAAACTGCTAAAAAATAGTAAACTATGCTACAATTTAGGAAACTGAAAAAGTTGAAAGAGACAGATGTGGGGGTCCAAATGGGATAGGTGGGTGGCCACCAACATCCACCTGGATCACAACCTTATTTGGATGACCTACCTACCCATTCTAAACATCGTGAGGATCATCTGATGCATCTTAGGGCTATTTTATTACATTGACAACATTGTAATATTAGGCGAAATCCGTACAAATTTGTGTTTTGTGTTCAATCTGGTCGACTTCTCGGTTTTTTTGTGTCGAAGCAAGGAATTTGTATTGATCCACTTAAAGTACAAGCAATCATCAATCTTCCTACTCCTTCCTCGCTTTTTCAATTACAATGCCTCCAAGGGAAGGCTAACTTTCTACGAAGATTTGTTCCCAACTATGTTGAATTCACTAAAGAATTTACTTGATTGTTCAAGAAAGCGGTTCCCTTCCATTGGTATGATACTGCCCAAAAGGCTTTTGATGCTTTGAAATATGTTCTGGCTCTAGAATCATTGTTGTATCCCCTCGATTATTAATGCGATTATTTCTTGTATCTCGTTGTTACGGTTATTACCATTGTTATGGTATTGGTCAGGGAAGATGACGTAGGGGACGAACATCCCATTTATTATTTGATTTAGAATTTAAACGACACATAAATAAAATATACCCACATTGAAAAGTTTACTTTGGCAGTTGTCCAAGTTGTCCAAAGTTTTCGCCATTACATTCTGCTTCACAAGATTATGATCATTTCTGATTGCAACCCAATGGCATACATCTTGTCACAACTATTGTTGGGGGGCAAGTACTCTAAATGGATTGTTATTCTCTAGGAGTTTGATTTGGAATTCATTAAGTCCAAATCCAATAATCCTTAGTCTTTGCCGAACTGATTTGCGACCTTCCCTCCTCCGAAATTGAGTCTACATCTAACGATTCTATTCCTGACGAGTCATTATTTTTTATCGATTCATTTGATCCTTGGTATGGTGATATTATCATCTATTTCCATACCCAGAATTTTCAGCCCAATACCTCTCGCTCTTATCAGCAACCTATTCAATACTAGTCTAAAATTACATTATAATTGGCGACGCACTTTATCGTCATGGTATCGATACCATATTTAGATGGTGCCTCACTCATGAGGAGGCCGAGAAAGCTCTAAACGAATGCCATGCTGGAGCATGTGCTGGACATATGTCTAGCTATGTGTAGAGTCTCTACTTTACACCTTATCATCCATCATTACCTACTGTTTTCATCACTTTCCTCTCTCTTTTGCCTCATTTTCCACCCAGATCATTACATTAGTTGTCATTAAACATGATCAAGTGAGCTTTGCTAATGGGTGATTGTTTTGTTTAGTTTTTGACATACTTACAGGCATTTCGCAGCCATCTGCTGATTCCGCAGCCATCTGATGATCCCGCAGCTATTTTGTTGATCTCAAGGTTCCACGTGCTATTTTGCAGAACGAGCCACGTGGGCATGTTGGAATATATGTGCTTGAGGTTCCTGTGCCATCAGTTCAGCCAGCCACGTCATCTGTACCTCCGGTCAAAGGGGGTCAAGTTACGGTCAAATAAAGGCAGCTTAACGTTGATGCGTAAGCTGTTTGGTCACGTCGGTGGAAAGGATGACTTGTCCATGTTTTGAAAGCCGTGGGGAACATGATCTAATGCTGGATTCATTGCCCATATCGACCAGGACCTCCAGCTCGACCATGAAGCATATGACGTGTTCACTGCACCTTTAATACGCATGAATTTCAGTTTATTTTCTGTTTTATGCTTTACGCATTAGGCCATCTTGCAGATGCCTATAAATACTTGCGTCTGCGTACGCTTATGTTAACTTTTTAGCTGCTGTAGTTTATGAACTTGTGAGAATTTTAGCGCTTTTCTAAACTCTGTTTTTATAGAGCTGTTCCAGCACTTTTAACTATGTATTTCTGCATATGAAGTAATGGAAACAGTGCTGATTTGAAGTTTTAAGAGCATCTGAGTTTTCTGTGGATAATATGAATGGAGGGCCCCTGTTCGTATTAGCCTTGTAAAGTATTTTTATGTTTATACTTCTGCAATTTCTTTATTCTACATGTAGCATTTCCTTTCTTGAGTTATGTACAGCTTGACTTCTTTTCATTGCTGCAGCCTTTATTTTCACTGATCAGATTTGCTTCTTTGCAGGTTTTTACCCGGGATTGAGTGTGTTGTATTTGCTTTAATATCTAATGGTAGTTGCAGTTGTCTTGTTCATAATGCTGCCCTTTTTACTCTGTTTTCTAGACTAGTTTTTAGCTTAGTTTTACAAGTTGGATGCTAACTAATTTATGTTCTCTTTATCATGAATGGTTTATCTTTCAAAGAACAGAACACTAATTAATTGCAGCTTGTTTTTTAGTAGTCTTGGCTTGTGGCACTAATACTTTTTCCACTTGTTACACATAATCACACATGTAGGAAGCAGTATGATGGAAAAGGCTTAGTAGTGCTATAATTTGTCACTTAGAGTTTTTATCAATTCTTGGATTTGTCTTCAGCTACTTCCTAATCGTGTTTTACGCAGTACTATGTGGTAGAAGCAGGGAGTTAGGAAGAGATAACCATTATCATCAATCCTTGAAGTGATTTTCTTGTTTCTTTTATTTGCAGCAATATGGGTAGAGACTAATGCCATTAGAACGTGGTCATTTACTTTCAAGTCATTTCAATTTATTCATTTCTTTCAAGTTCTTTTCCTTTACAAATTCAGCAAGTAATTAGAAATCACCAATCACACACTTTCACTCATCTAGAACTCACTTTTCACACACTTGCACTCATCTGTCTATAATCATCACTCCATCTTAGGAAGATAAGTTAACCATAAACAACACCCCAAACGACAAAAGCTCTAAGAAAGTTGCTTAAGTACATATAGTACACCTTCACTTCATCAGCTTACGAGCCCCGGGTTGACAATTAATGACATCAATTTAGAAACACTAAATTGACTAAACATTTTGGCGCCGTTGCCGGGGAAGTGAAATTAAGTAGCCATACTTAGAGAAAAAAAACATAAAAAAAAATTTCAAGGAAAGAAGTTAATAACCTATCCAAGTATGCTCTCCTCTTGCACTTTAAAGTGATCTGGAGGATCAGAAAGGAGAAAGTTATTGATTTAGTAGTTTCTTGAGTATGCTCTCTTCTTGCACCTAGAGTGAACTGGAAGATCAGAAAAAGAACTATTAACTTGACTTGAAGAAAAATAATAAAAAAAAACGACATGCATAGAGCTAGAGATTCTAGAGGACGGTTTTTAGCTAGAGCTCGAAGTTCAATTTTTACAAGTCCATCTGCTTCAAGGGATAGACAAGAGACACCCCCCTTATCTCCAACCGAAACTCCTAGTCCTGGAATTCCTGGAATTCAAGAGCCAAGAGTTGACTCTCCTACACCTTCTATTGAGTTTGAACCAGGAAGGGACTCTTCTCTTTCTCCTACAGGAAGACCAATTGTAATTGAAGAATTGGAATCATCTGAAGAAGAAGGAGAAATCTCTTCTCATTCACCTTTTGTAGAGGAACCAGAAGATTTTGAAATCCCTAGGAGAATCATCATGGCAGAGGAAGAAGGAGGAGGTAGAGGTAGAGGTAGAGGAGGAGGAGGAAATAACAATAACAATAATGGAGGTAGAGGTCCCATTGGAGGAGGAAATAGAAATGGGGATAATTCATTTGGGTTTCCCATTGTTAATGAGGATTCCCGAGCCACCATGAAAAACATATCACCATCTGTCCTCCCTAACTTCCATGGGTTAAGGACTGAGGACCCTGAAACATTCTTATTTGAGTTTGAAGTGGTGTGTCGAACTTATGACTACCTGGATGACTCTCAGAAACTCAAGTTGTTCCCTTCAACACTGAAGGATCAAGCCTTGAAATGGTTCATGGGGTTACTCACTCAATCCATTAGGACTTGGGATGAGATGAAACAAACATTTTTGGATAGGTATTTAGACTATTGCATGCCTACTAATCACAAGGACGAGGTTTTTAAAATGGTATAAAAAGAAGATGAGAGTCTAGAAGATTTACTTGAAAGATTTCAATATAACTTGAAAAGAGCAAAAATGAATACCTTGGATGAAGAGACCTTAAAAGCCCTCTTATTAAAAGCCATCAGGGATGAATGGATAGACATCTTAAACATGATGGGGAAAGGGGATATTTCTCAACTTTCTCTCAATGACATAGCAGAACTTTGTATCCATCTCTCAAGGGGCAAATCAAAAACTCAAAAAGGGCCTAGAGATCCTTCTCTCCTTAGGGCAAATAAATCTGCAACAGGATCAGTGAGTAGGGCTGAAATCGGCAGTATGCTTGATGAATTTAAAACTGACATCTTAGGGAGTCTTAGTGAACAACTTGATACCCTTAAGATTCACAATAAACAAAAAGCAGAAGCTGAGGCTTTGGCTATCTTTTGCCCGAAATGTAGAAAGAAACATGCTTTAAGGGAATGTCCCTTAGATGCACACGTTGTAGAAACATGTGTAATTTGCTCAGAAACTCATGAGACCAAGGATTGTCCCTCAATTCCTGGCCTCAAAGCAGTCTTTCAAGAGGATCCAGATACACTTGAATCTCTCTGTTTTATTGCAAGGAGACCTTGGCAAGGACAACAGAATCAAGGGTTTAACAACTCTATGAATTCTCAATCCCAACCAAGTTGGAATCCTTGGCAACAACCTTGGCCTCAACCTCAAAATGCTTTCCAAGCATGGATGCAAAGCATGCAAAATCCTTATGGGAGATTTGCACAATTCTATCAATATCCTCCATCATTTCAGAATCAGCAAGCTCCACAACTTCCAAACCAAGGTCAACAACTATCATTGCCATACCCTCAACAACAACAACCTCCTCCACAAAATCAAAATTCTCAATTAGCACTTCAATCCCAGCAGAAATCCAATCAACTTCCCTCTCAGCCATTACCAAATCCAAATAATAGGAACCCTCAAAATGCTTACATGATGGAAGGTCAACCATTCCCTACCTACATGGTTGTTCCTCTTAATGAAGTACAACTTAGATCGGGTAGAGTCCTAGATCAACCTTCCACAAGTGTTCAACAACCAAGCATTTCTGAGGAGGAATCTCTCAAAGTCAATAAAGGTTCTGAAGTATCACTTCAAAACCAAAATATCCAAAAAGAAAAAGAATCAATCTCTACAACTCCCCTAGTTGAGCAACCTAAACCTTTAGCTACACCTCCCTTTCCTGAAAGATTGCAAATTGATAAAGGGGTGGAAAAGCAGATATGGGTGCCTGACTATAACTTCCTAGATGAATTGAAAAATGTATGTATCAAGATCCCCTTGTTACAAGCCATTAAGGAAATTCCCATTCTAGCGAAGACAATAAAGGAGTTGAGTTTGAAGAAAACAGTAAAAAGAACCAGAGATACTAAAAGGATACATCTAGTTGGAAAAATTGCAGACATAATGATGGGTAAGATTACCATGCAAAAGTATGTAGATCCCGGTAGTCCTATTGTCAAAACTCATATTAATGGGGTTGAAATCCCAAATACTCTGATTGACTTAGGGGCCGCGATCAACATCATGAGTAGACAGACCATGGATCAGTTAAAGCTTCCTAATCTTCTCTTTACACCTACTTTGTTGCAGCTTGCAGATAGATCAATCATTAAACTTGATGGTGTATTGGAAGATATTCCAGTCTCTCTAGATTCTTGGGAGTATCCAGTTGATTTTATGATTTTAACTCCCAAGAACAATCTAGGAGGACATCCTCTTATTTTAGGAAGACCTTGGCTGGCCACAGCTGATGCTTTCATAAGCTGTAGGTCTGGAGACATGTATATATCAGATGGTAATTCCACCAAGAAGTTAAACTTGTATCCCCCAGCAAAAGCTATAACAGAAATAGGAGAAGATGAATGGGTAGAGGATGAAGATACTATACAACCAGTGCTAACCATCTCTGAGATCAGTGAGGATAGTCAAATTCTAAATACATTAGAAAATTTTGAAGTATCTTTAGAATATGACTCTGAACATTTTCAGATAGATGCAGACATTGAATATCTCTCCTCTAGACAAATGTCTCTCTTCTCAATGGAAGAGTTTGGTAGTTCTTCAGTTGAAATCCTCCCAGGAAAAACATTAAACATTAACAAAAACTTGGGAAGACCACAACAAGAAGAATTAACTAAACTGTTGCAAAAACATTCCACTGCCTTTGCATGGGAATACACTGACATGAAAGGAATCGATCCTAAGACTTGTATTCATCACATCTACATTGAAGAGAATAGTAGACCTATTAGGCAACCACAAAGGAGGATGAATCCAAACCTTAGGGAAATCGTGAAAGAAGAACTCCAGAAATTGCTCAAGGTAAACTTCATTTACCCCATCTCAGATAGCCAATGGGTTTCTCCCTTGGTTATAGTGCCCAAAAAGAATGGTAAATGGAGAGTTTGCATTGATTATCGAGAATTGAACAAGGCAACCTTAAAGGATCATTTTCCTTTACCTTTTATTGATCAGGTACTAGACACTTTAGCAGGTAAAAAGTATTTCTCATTCTTGGATGGTTTTAGTGGGTACAATCAAATTCAGGTAGCACCTGAAGATCAAGACAAAACCACATTTACTTGTCCTTGGGGAACTTTTGCCTACCGAGTACTCCCTTTTGGATTGTGCAATGCACCTGCTACATTTCAAAGGGCTGTATTAGGAATCTTTTCAGATCTGATTCATGATTGTGTAGAGGTATACATGGACGATTTCACAGTTTATGGTAATACATTTGAAGAAGCTTTGGAAAATTTGGAAAAAGTACTGGTAAGATGTAAGGAAACAAATCTTTCTTTAAGTCATGAAAAGTGTTTTATGATGTTTACTGAAGGGATTGTTTTAGGACATCATATTTCAGGAGATGGGATCAAGGTTGATAAATCCAAAGTTGAAGTCATCTCTAAGTTACCTGTTCCAAATTGCCAAAAGGATGTTAGAAGTTTTCTTGGGTTTACTGGGTATTACAGAAGATTTATTGAAAACTTCACTAGGATAGCATCTCCTCTTTTCAAATTGCTTACCAAAGACTGTGAGTTTAAATGGGATCCTGAGTGTCAATCTGCCTTTGAAGCTTTAAAGTCTAGAATATCTGAAGCACCCATCTTAAGGGGGCCAAATTGGAAACTCCCTTTCCACATCTCTACTGATGCTTCAGATACAGCTCTAGGAGCTGTTTTGGGACAAAAGGATTTGATCCCTTATGCCATTTATTACACAAGTAAGAATTTGACTCCTACTGAGTTAAATTATACTGTTACAGAAAAAGAGTTCTTAGCTGTGGTACATGCAATCAACAAGTTTAGACACTACATAACCGGCTATGAAACCTTTGTCCATACTGATCACTCTGCCATAAGATACTTAATGAACAAACCTGTCGCTAATGGTAGAGTTACAAGATGGCTTTTACTCTTACAAGAATTCAACATTACTGTGTTAGATAGACCTGGAAAGCAAAACACAGTAGCTGATTTCTTGTCTAGAATCCAAAACACTAATGAGGATTCTCCAGTAGAAGATAAGTTTCCAGATGAATACTTGTTTGCAGTGACTACCAAGACTCCTTGGTATGCAGATATGGCTAATTATCTTGTTACAGGGAAGCTTCCTCTACACTTATTTCCTAATGAGAAAAGGAAAATCATTCGGGAGAGTTCACATTATTCTTGGATTTCTAATGAATTGTTCAAAACAGGGCCAGATTGTATAATCAGAAGGTGTGTTCGGGAAGATGAAATGCCTGACATCCTTAAGGCATGTCATGATGAACCATGCGGCGGGCACTTTGCGGACAAGAGGACAGCCTATAAAATCCTTTCTTTAGGATATTATTGGCCTTCTCTCTTTAAAGATGCAAAGCAGTATGTTAAAAGGTGCGACAGCTGCCAAAGAGTTGGGAAACCAACTCCTTCAAATGAAATGCCTCTACAGCCTCAGGTATGCATCGAACCCTTTGAGAAATGGGCTCTAGATTTCGTTGGACCAATTAATCCACCATCAAAGCAAAAGAAGTATATACTGGTTTGTACTGATTATGTTACTAAGTGGGTAGAAGCAAAAGCATTGCCTTCTGCCACTGAAAATTCAGTTGTTCAATTTCTTTTTGAGGATATTTTCACTCGTTTTGGTGTCCCAAGGGAAATTGTGACAGATCAAGGCAGCCAGTTTACATCTAATTTGATGGAGAAGCTGATGGAGGAATATAAGATCAAGCACAGAACATCTACTCCCTACCATCCGCAATCCAATGGTCAAGTGGAATCTACCAATAAAGTTCTTGAAGGCATTATCACCAAGACTGTTCATCTTCATAGAAGAGATTGGGCGGAAAGGCTCCCTGAAGCCTTATGGGCCTATAGAACCACATGGAAGAACACAACAGGACATTCTCCCTATGAACTTGTTTATGGGAAAGAAGTCCTGCTTCCTATTGAGTTCCAAATCAAGACCTTCAAGATGGCAGTCCAATTGGGAATGAGCCTCTCAGAAGCTCAAAAACACAGAATGGACCAGCTAAATGAACTAGATGAAATAAGACAAGATGCAATTCTAAGGACCGATCTAGTTCAGCACCAAAGATCTAAATGGCATGATCGTCATATCAAGGAAAGAAAGTTTCAGAAAGGAGATTGGGCTCTATTGTTTGATTCAAAATTCAAAGACTTCAAAGGAAAGTTTCAAACTCATTGGCTTGGGCCATATGAGATTGATGAAGTCTTTAGCAATGGAGCAGTTCGAGTAAAAACTATCGATGAATTTCATACTCCTCTTATTGTGAATGGCCACCGCTTGAAAATCTACCAGAAGCCATTCTCAAAAGAAGAGTTTGTCAAATTGTTCAAAGAAGATTCTGCAATCAGGCTGGTGGAGAAGGATTCTTCTCCTCCATCAGTCTAAAGCTTTGGTTTTTGAAAAAAAAAAAAAAAAAGAATAAATGTATGAGCCTGAAAACCAATCTCTGATTGGCAGTCTCATACAGAAAACCTGAGGTGAAAATCAGGGTCACCTGACACCTCATGTTTTCCCAAAAAAAAAAATCTCTTTCTCCCCTTATTTCATCTCATTTTATCATCACCACCATTTCATCCACCATTTCATTCATTTTCACTCCACCTCATTTTTTTCATTCATCCATCCACTCACTACATTCCACTCCATCAATAAAGTCATTTTTAGATAGTTAAAAGTTGTTTTTGTGCAGTCGGAGGCTACTACTGCAGATTCCGCAGCTATCTGAAGATTCTGCAGCCATCTAATGATTCCGCAGCTCTCTGTACCTGCATAAAAAAAAAAAAAAACACAGTCTGTTTGAAATTTCTTTGCAGCTCAGTAGTCATCAATAATAAATGAAAAATGGTCATGCAACAGCCATAAATCAGCGAAGGGTTAGTGGCAAGTCATCAAAGGCAAATCTAAGCGGGAATCTGAGGTATGGGTTAAATCCTAAACTTACAGTTATTTCATTATGCAAAGTTTTCTAGGTTATGTTTCTTGCCACTAAGTGTAATGATTACCAGTCATGCGACCATATACCCACGTATCTCCCAAGTCTATCAGTCCTTGATTAGCACGATTTTGAATTTCACTTGCGGCTGCTTCTTCCATTAAGATCTCATACTTAGGTGACGTAACCTAATGTACTACGTCTCTATGACATTAACTCACGCAGCCAAGTGTAACTCCAAAACCGAAATCTAAGGACATAGTCGTTCCATTCATCATTCCATAACCCTTCTACCCTCTTACGCTCATATCATTTCACTTTCGTTGTTTCATTTCCACTCACACTATTTCATTCCATTTACGCTGTGCTCATTACGCTGCCACCATTCACTATACTCTGTTTTCCCTCTCCGCTAATTCTAATCACCAGTGGAGGTCTGTTACGGCCGTATCCAGAGCTAAAGCCATAATCCACTGTGTTGAGGCCGTAAATCCACCAAGTCAAGGCCATTTTAAAGCCGAGTTCCAAAACAGAGCCGTGAATTTACTGTGTAAGACCCTTGTTGAAGCCGTGTTCTAGAACAAAGCCGTGAATTGACTGTGTAAGGCCGTTTTGAAGCCGTGTTTTAAATAGAACAGAGCCGTAAGAGCCAATGGGGAAGCTCTTAAGGGCAGAACCGGAAGGTTCAAAGTTTTTGGAGGGTTATCCTCAGGTCAAAGAGGCATTACAAAAGGCAAACTGGTTACAATGCATACAGAAGTTCAAAGGCTACCATAAGGAGGTTACAAAGGCCTTTGCAAGGTCCTTCAGAGAAAAGGATAATCATGTGGAGATAGGGGACTTACAATTCACAGTCAATGAAAGCAGCATAGCACAAGCTACCTCACTTCCACAGACTGGAGAAAGGTGGTTTAAGAACCGGTCAGTTCAAGATCAGCAGTGGAAACAAATTTTAAAAAACCCAGGTATGGACACCAGTATCTTTACCAAAGGGATTCCTGTTTCTTATGTTAAGGAGGAGTGGACCACTTTACTCTTGTTAGTGCAAAAATTTTTCACTTGTGAAGGAAGATTTGGGGTCTTATATGTTTATCATGCAAAGGTTATGATGCATTTTCTAGGAGATGATATTAACCTCCCATACTTTCTATTTTCAAGTCTTAAGAAAATGTGTGCAATGGTCCAAAAGAACCCCAGAAATATTGAAGCACATTTATGTCATCACGGTCTTGTGAAATTGCTGGTTGAGGAACAATTAAAATCAAAAAGAGACACATGGGAGAGGTTTCTCATAAGAAATCATTTTCAAGAATTAGGAGAAACTTCTGGAGGGTCCCCTCAAGTGCCAAAAAGAAGTAGAAGAAAAAGAGGAGAGGGGGTTAACCAAGAAACTACTGCCCAAACAGAAACTATTGTTCCTGATACCACTATGCCTGAAACAACTGCCCAAGAGGAAACTGTTCAAGAACAGTTTGATGAGGAAACTGATATACAACATCCTGAACAGGAAATTGATCCTGGATTTACTGAAGATGATAGCCAAGCAGCCCAAGGAATTATCACTGAAACTCTTTCAGAACTTGCTCAAGAAATTGCTCAGAAAAGAAAAGAAGGGAGGAAGAAACGAAAGCAAGATAAAGGTAAATCTGTAGTCCAAGAAACTCACCTCACTCCTGAGAATACTAGTGAGGAAGACACTCAACCCTTAGCTCAAAGAATGGCCAAACTTCATAAAACTGCCCTCTCTAAAAAGGTGGAAAAACAGAAGCAAAAAGTACCAAAAGAAAAACAGAGTACCACCTCTGTAAGAAGGAGCAGCAGATTACAAAACAGAAAAGTAGGGGCCACAAAGGGTAAACAGTCATTCTTCATTGACTTAAGCTCACCTCAAAAAGGAGCTACAAGTCCTGACTTAGAAGAAAGTCCTTCACACGCTGAGCATATTGAGACTAGTCCTCCACGTGAGGAAAGTCCGTTTGAACATGAACTTGAGCATGAACATGGATCTGAATTTGATTATGAACCAAGTCCCAAAAAGTCACCTGAGGTTGACCCGGAGCAGCAAAAAGTGTATAATTATCTGGAAACATTGGAGCAAGCAGCCGCTGGCCCAAGCAATGTTCAACCTTTAGAACAACAAGTCCACTCCTTAAAACAGGAAATTTTTGAAATTGAGGTTCTAAATCGACATATCATGCAAGAAAATGAAAAGTTGAAAGAGCAAGCCAAATTGGATAAGATGATTCATGATAACACCATGTTACATTTGGGCCTGTGGCAAAGAAGTAACAAAAAGTTAAGGAAGAAATGCAAAAGGCTAGACAGAGCCTTGATCAACCTAAAGTTCAGATGCTTAGTAAAGAAGCCAAGGGTCAATGTGTCTACACAGAGAAAGAAGAGGAGATTGGATGTCTTGGCAGAGGCATCACAACAGGTTGATTGATTAGTGTTTTTGCATGAGGACATGCAATGCCCTCGTAGTGGGGGTATGTAGAGTCTCTACTTTACACCTTATCATCCATCATTACCTACTGTTTTCATCACTTTCCTCTCTCTTTTGCCTCATTTTCCACCCAGATCATTACATTAGTTGTCATTAAACATGATCAAGTGAGCTTTGCTAATGGGTGATTGTTTTGTTTAGTTTTTGACATACTTACAGGCATTCCGCAGCCATCTGCTGATTCCGCAGCCATCTGATGATCCCGCAGCTATTTTGTTGATCTCAAGGTTCCACGTGCTATTTTGCAGAACGAGCCACGTGGGCATGTTGGAATATATGTGCTCGAGGTTCCTGTGCCATCAGTTCAGCCAGCCACGTCATCTGTACCTCCGGTCAAAGGGGGTCAAGTTACGGTCAAATAAAGGCAGCTTAACGTTGATGCGTAAGCTGTTTGGTCACGTCGGTGGAAAGGATGACTTGTCCGTGTTTTGAAAGCCGTGGGGAACATGATCTAATGCTGGATTCATTGCCCATATCGACCAGGACCTCCAGCTCGACCATGAAGCATATGACGTGTTCACTGCACCTTTAATACGCATGAATTTCAGTTTATTTTCTGTTTTATGCTTTACGCATTAGGCCATCTTGCAGATGCCTATAAATACTTGCATCTGCGTACGCTTATGTTAACTTTTTAGCTGCTGTAGTTTATGAACTTGTGAGAATTTTAGCGCTTTTCTAAACTCTGTTTTTATAGAGCTGTTCCAGCACTTTTAACTATGTATTTCTGCATATGAAGTAATGGAAACAGTGCTGATTTGAAGTTTTAAGAGCATCTGAGTTTTCTGTGGATAATATGAATGGAGGGCCCCTGTTCGTATTAGCCTTGTAAAGTATTTTTATGTTTATACTTCTGCAATTTCTTTATTCTACATGTAGCATTTCCTTTCTTGAGTTATGTACAGCTTGACTTCTTTTCATTGCTGCAGCCTTTATTTTCACTGATCAGATTTGCTTCTTTGCAGGTTTTTACCCGGGATTGAGTGTGTTGTATTTGCTTTAATATCTAATGGTAGTTGCAGTTGTCTTGTTCATAATGCTGCCCTTTTTACTCTGTTTTCTAGACTAGTTTTTAGCTTAGTTTTACAAGTTGGATGCTAACTAATTTATGTTCTCTTTATCATGAATGGTTTATCTTTCAGAGAACAGAACACTAATTAATTGCAGCTTGTTTTTTAGTAGTCTTGGCTTGTGGCACTAATACTTTTTCCACTTGTTACACATAATCACACATGTAGGAAGCAGTATGATGGAAAAGGCTTAGTAGTGCTATAATTTGTCACTTAGAGTTTTTATCAATTCTTGGATTTGTCTTGAGCTACTTCCTAATCGTGTTTTACGCAGTACTATGTGGTAGAAGCAGGGAGTTAGGAAGAGATAACCATTATCATCAATCCTTGAAGTGATTTTCTTGTTTCTTTTATTTGCAGCAATATGGGTAGAGACTAATGCCATTAGAACGTGGTCATTTACTTTCAAGTCATTTCAATTTATTCATTTCTTTCAAGTTCTTTTCCTTTACAAATTCAGCAAGTAATTAGAAATCACCAATCACACACTTTCACTCATCTAGAACTCACTTTTCACACACTTGCACTCATCTGTCTATAATCATCACTCCATCTTAGGAAGATAAGTTAACCATAAACAACACCCCAAACGACAAAAGCTCTAAGAAAGTTGCTTAAGTACATATAGTACACCTTCACTTCATCAGCTTACGAGCCCCGGGTTGACAATTAATGACATCAATTTAGAAACACTAAATTGACTAAACACTATGCCACATCCCATAAGATTTTGTTTGGCCTACTATGTTTCAAGATTCTATCCTCGTAGTCCAAAAGTGTCATGCTTGCTAGATCTATGATCATAAAACTTGTGCTCCACCTGCTCCTTTACATCCTGTTATCATCGTTGGACCCTTCGCAAAATGGGGCATTGAATTTATGACGTGTGATCCTCACTCGACCGAGGGGGATGGCTACATCATTGTGGTGGTAGATTATTTTACCAAGTGGGTCCAAGCAATGCCTACATATAATAACACCGGTGAAACAACTACTTTTTTTTATTTATAATCATGTCATTGCTAGGTTTAGTGTACCTAAAGCTATTGTTACAAACCATGGGAAATATTTTCAGAATCACATTGTGTCTGATATTATTGCCAAGTTGGACCTTCATCATGACATCTCAACTACCTATTACCCACAGGTAAATGGGCAAGTAGAAGCTATTAACAAATATTTGAAAACAATGCTACAACGCATGATAGGGATTCACAAAACGAATTGGCACCGCATCCTTTATGCAGCTTTGTGGGCATATCAAATCTCTATCCAACCTACCACTCGATTCACACCTTTTCAATTGGTGTATGATCTATAGGCAATCCTTCCCATTGAATGTGAGATTCCATATTTGAAGCTTGTTGCCGAACTTATCCCCACCACTTTTGCAGAAGAAGAGTGTCTCTTGCATCTAACGTGCTTAGATGAAACCCAAAACGATGTCATAATGGTCAATGAGGCCCACAAGGAATGCATTAAAGCACAATATGATAACAATGTTAAACCCTGTGCCTTCTCGGAAGGTGATCTAGTCCCGTTATATGATCGGGAAGCCGATAAGTTAGGGGTTGGGAAGCTCGAGCCAATGTGGCTAGGCCCATACATAGTTAAATGTGTTCTTATAAAAGGGGCTTACGAGCTCATTGATTTTGATGGAATCCCCTTGGTGCAACCCAGAAATGGGTTATACCTCAAAAAATACTATGCTTAGGTCATCTTTGCATAGTCACTGTGTACATACTGTAAAGGTGTGTTAGCGTGTTTGCAATGTGTTTTCCTTCGAAATTTCCTATTGTCTCTATTAATCTTGGATTACATGTGATTTGCAGATGTTGACATCCCTTCAACCATATGTTGGTTATGCTTATGGCGCTAGCCGTAATACTCAGAACCTTTCCTCTGCAACGTGGGTTATTTATGCTTCGAGTGGCGAGTTAGTGAGTTTATAAGGGATTTGTATCGGTCACTATACCAATAACATCACTGAGTATAGTGCAATGATTGAACTATTTTCTGACGCTATTTCATGTGGCATTCACCATTTGGTGGTCAAAATTGACTCACAACTCATAGTACTACATTTGAACAACATCTATTCAATACAGTCTAATTATTCTTCGCATGTTTTTGAGGGTTCACCTTCTAGAAAGACATTTTGATTACATTCAATGTCAAAACCTTCCTAGAACTCTAAACACATTAACTAATGCATTGGTGAATTATGTTTTAGATAGACATTGCAACATATGTAAAGTTTTAATTCACATCACACACTAAACAAGAAATAGAGAAAATAGGAAGCATCGATAGATAATTGTATATATATAAAGTTTGAGTTTACAAAACTGTGTCCGAGACACATATGGCCACATGACCTATAGTATCAAGAATACACGCAAAATATGGCTATATGGCCTTTTAGTAGACTAGTATTGGTAATGATATCGATAACAAACAACCATGCGAGCAACTTTGCACAACGGTTGACTGATGCGCTATAGTACTCCAATGGTATATCACTGCAATCTCATAGGGATCTGATTGAACCCCATCTCTGGTATACTATGGGTTAATACCTCAACATGTCGCTCAAACTCTGTAAGAGTCTCAGCTACATTGAAATCTTACATCTCCTCCTATGCCCCTACAACAACGACAACTCCCACTAGTGTTGGTTGTTGTTCTCCTTGTCGGTGAAGATATGAAGAGCTCATTAGTCGTACTGGTCCGATATCTACATGTCAAATTAATAGTTAAGTCTCTGATACATTAAAATATATATATATTCATTCAAAATGACATTGTTTTACATATATCACCCCATTGCTCGGCTTCAGGTAAAATGAGCTATGGATCTCCTCGGAAGTCAGCGCTAGCATAGGGATAGTCCTCGATCATGATGAGCTATACCCACAACCATCGGAAGAAGGTAGGTGTGAAACTCATAAATGATACATCTACATGATGAGACATGAGATCTACCCATTGCCTCATCCGTGGAACTCTAGGATTTGGAAGCCCAATCTCAATGTGTTGAGGTCCAAGTAGTGGAATCCTCTCTATAGCAAATGATATCAGAATGGAACCACATCCAAAGTTCTTCAGTTGCCCATCATTTTCCCTATTGATTTTCTCCTTCAGATTGGCCAATATTCCCTCACTCTAGTTAAATACAGTAGGTTCTATACATTCTAAGGCATACTATATGTGGGACTTGGTGGCCAAATGCAAAGTGGCAGTGCCATCCAACCAAACAATGACGAAAAGGATCATCCTAAGAGGTAGTCAAGTCACATCCTTAATCTCTATTTTCCCGTCCTTTGTTGGTTGAGAACGGGGTCTATAGTGAATAGTTATATAATCCTTGACGTTTTCATCGCCTCTACTTATTTGAGACAATGAGACAGGAGCTCCTCTTCGAAGTAAGCCCGTAAGAGAGTAAATATCCTCAACCTTTATTCTGAGAGTATGTGCTCCAATTCTGAAGCACTGCCCTTGAATATCCCATGCTCTAACTAGATATTCTAGTAACGCAAGTTGATCTCTCATCCCAGGAAGCCAATAAAACATAAGGAGTCCATAGTTCCTTAAGGCTTGTACTATTGTTGGGTCATTGGCATCTTCTAAATCTTGGGACTCATGTTCTCTTTCTCTCCAAATAGAACCCATTTTTGCTCTGGTAGATACCTAAAATACCATGAAGAGATATTTAGATAGAATCTCATGCAAAAATTTGAGAGAAATTCAAGTGAAAATAAAAAATCTATTTTTTGAATTACACCTAACGCACTTACTTTTATGAGGACAGAGTGCCCCAACGCACCTCCCCTTGTTGGGAGTGTGCGTTGAATAGCTCTCCCCAATGTTAACTAAGAAATCCCAACACACTTTTCAATACAACTGAGGTGTGTTGGACCTAGGGCATAAATCTAAGACCCTAATCACTGAAAACTACCAAAAGTTTGCATGAAACAAAAAAATGGAAACCATGAAAATAAAGAGAATGGGTAGAGATCCCACCTAGAACTAATGACACTTGAAATGGTCCATCAGTTTGGTTGTAGTCGCTTGTTGAAGATAGGGGGTAGAAAAGACTTAGAACTCACTCACAAGAGGTAAAAATGGAAATGGTAAAAATGAATTTACTTTTTACCTACTTATGGTCAATTTCATTATTATTTTATTATATTTTTATTATTTTGACCTAATTTTACCATATTACATGTATTTTTAATCTTTTGATGATGTTATCAGCTGGTTTAAAGCTATTCGAAGGATCTTTTTACGATTTTACAAGTCATTTTAATAAAATAGCATACTTTTATCACTTTTTCGGGCTCTGTAATCTCACGAAAAAGGAATCCCCTGGAGTCATCTTTCAGATCTTTTCAGACTCCCTAAACATGAAAATATTTTCGAGCACTTGCCTTTTCAAACTCGTTAAAGTAAATGAAAAGGCATCTGCCCAATGTAATTTTAACCATTTTCCAGACTAGGATAGGCTATTTACAAGGAATACCTTAATCGAACATGGCTAAGTGGTTCTTTTGAGTATCACTTTATCCCTTTTCGAACTCAAGAGACAATTCTACGAAAAGTAACCTTTGGAGTTCTCTTTTTCACCCCTTTTTCAAACTCTCTAAACATGAAAAAGAAGTCGAGTTACACCTTCATTGGACTTGTAAAAGCATCAAACAACATTGGACTTGTCAAGAAATATGGGACCGAACCACTCCTTCTCAGGGTTCATTAAAAATACTCAGAAGGATTCATTCGAAGGATGAACTTATAGATCAAGCATATGTTATCCTCCTTAAGCTTGTAAAAACTAAAGAGGCACTAACAAGAAATGGTTGGGGAAATTCGAAAAATGAGATACCTGACCTATTAATGGCAGTGAGTCGCTCTTGAACATCACACTCTTTCACTTCATCTTTGCGGTTTTTGGCTTAGGAAATCTGCTTGCCTCTCTAGTTCATCACACCATATCAAAAGCCTCAGCAATCAATTTTGGGCCAATGTTGCCAACTCCATATAGTGTCACTGAAATGTTCAAGAAAAGTCCTTTAGTTGATATTTTCTACAAAACTCTTAAGCCTTTATTCATGTTTGTCGTTCCTGAACCAACTCTACATCAACATCATTCAATCTCAAATCTCGATACCTATTTCATGTCATTGATGGGGGGGGGGGGGGGGGGGAACATCAAGGCCCTCTTGCGATGGGTCACTTCCTGTCGACATTGGCTTATTATATAGGAAGTTGACTTAGAAACTCCCTTTGGTACCTTGGAGCTTGCATGCATCAATGGAAAGCTTCCTCGGTCTCGGTGACAGGTCCTCATCATTGGCATTGAACCAAAAGATTCTATGTGTTGTTTGACTTTAGCTCATTCAAACCACATAGATTGTACTATAGTACCTAGATAGCCATTAACATCATCGGTGGTTTCTCTCGCATTTGTTAACGGCTTACATCATTGCCCGGTAATCAGATGGTGTCTAGTATATTCAACTTCGGCTCATTTATTTGAATGGTTAGACTCGTACACCAAGAGATCGAGTGAACGAGGTAGAAGACCCCAGATCTGGTTCCATCCATCTTGTTGTGATTTCAGGATTAACAATATTATAAAGTGTAATGGCTATGATCATTCAAACGGTCATCCAAGCATGGGTCCACACTATGTCATCAGTGGACAATACTTCTTGATCATTGCACATGTAATATTGGCTTATATGCTAACTATGGGTATGCCTCCCTTAGTAATGATATCGACTAATTTGTTCTTGATACGGACTTGTACC
Source organism: Pinus tabuliformis (assembly GCA_031772625.1). Classification (NCBI taxonomy): domain Eukaryota; kingdom Viridiplantae; phylum Streptophyta; class Pinopsida; order Pinales; family Pinaceae; genus Pinus; species Pinus tabuliformis. The sequence goes on from CM062816.1 coordinate 1,951,933,850, forward strand.
AAGGTAAATCACTTTAGTCCTCAGTCATTGCTTCTGAATTTATACTTCAAAGGGAAATCTGTTACATGCCATTTTGTCACATCAACCCAAAAGCCCTGAAAACCGGATCAATCAACATCCATGAAAACTTTGTCATAATATCTTTGCAAATCCCTAAGCATCAATTCTCCAAAAACTGGGTTTATCTGCTCAAAAACCATATTTTTAGGGCGAGCGCACCATGTCCTCTTGTTCACTAGCATTGAATGCAAGTTGCATACCTAAGCATTAGTGCTGACCAACACAGGTTGCTCCATTCTGTAGGTGCACTAATTCTATAATTTCGGGAAAAATAAAAAATAATTTTGAAGCCTCTTCTTCCAGAAGCTTCTAAGGTGCTTTTAACTATTTACAACAGGTAGAGACATCAAATTCCTATATGATCCTATCTTTGAGGCCTTATCTCTTATCCCTTGATTTCACCCTCCCATCATAAGTGGATCTCAAGCCTAGATTGACAAATCCTAAACTACCATGTTTACCCTATAAGTTTACTGCCTCGCATAGAGTCTAAGTTGGCTTTTGGAGATTTATAGGGCCATTATGTTGGTGCTTTGAGCTTAAGGAAATTATCATTCATTTGCATTAGGGTTGACTGTGAATGTTTACTTTGTCACAAGGAAAGACAAGTCAAGTGGGGAGACACATCTACAAAATCAACTTCTATTTATGGTTGTAACTCTCTCCTTTATTATTAATACATAAGGCATCTTGTTTTCCTATACTTCTGTTATGCTTATGCTCTTGTATTTCAATTTTGTGTTGACTCATTGAATGGAGATATTGGATTATGCTATGTGGATGTTATAGTTTCTTTCTTTGTTTTAGTCATTATTGCAGGTTCCATTTATAGCGCATGGAGCTAGGATTGGAGCTTACAAGCGAAGAAGGGGGAAGGAATTGCTATGAATTTCAAGTAGCTTCATTTTTCATATTCCAAACTCTTTAAGGAAAGCATTGGTTCTTTTTGTACTATGTTGTTCATGATACCAATAGATCTAGAGAATTCATTTTTGTCTGCATAAGTGAAACTTGGTATAACAAACTAAGCATTTTAATTTATTACAACAGTAAAATTTTGGTTAATGTATAACTATGTAACCTTCAATCTATTAGTGGATGTGTGTGGATTACAAGTATTTATGATATACATTGAGTGAAAACATAAGGGTTGCTAAACTTAATACAAGTACGTGCACTGTGTTGACATTTATTGTAAAGTTTGAGAAGGCTCATGTGTGTTCTATATGTTTTAAGTAATGTACAAGTTCTTAGTTGTATGAAACTCATTTAAACTCCATATACAAATTGCATATAAAATTAATTATGGTAAATTGTGAGGCTTTATATTGTAAGACAAGTGTTTACATAGCCTTTTATGTCAAAGGCTTTAGATATGAGTGTTATTAATATTATGTTTCTATCTCTTCATTATTTATGCTTTATTTTGATTTATGTTACAAGAAAATATTGTGAGTTATTTATGACATCTTGTAGAGCTAATAAATGCATGGTGATTGAAGCAAGGATTGGTGGTAAGCAATAATATGCTACTTTGTTTAATCTATTCTTAGATCCATAAGGAGTGCTTTAAGATACCCTAGGATGTTGGGTGTGTGTTATATTCTTAACACTACCCCACACTTTGGGGGGTCACGGGGGGGGAGGGGGGGAGGGGCGGTATCCCCCCCTGTACGTTGCATCGGGCACAGCGGGGGGGTCACAGGGGGGGCATATACCCTCGCTTTTTGGACCCTATATTAGGTGGGTGAACCTACCTATGGTTTTGTGCATGGATTTTTCACGTGGTTTTGGGCATGATGGTTATTTGTCCATGGTATTTTGTAGATCCGGTCAAGGGAACTACGGTTATGTTCTAATCTAGGGTTAATGGATTGGGTTTTATGGATGCTTCGACATGTATATATATGTATTATAACATTGAAAGGAATATAATGAAAAATCAATCTGGTAGTCCCAGTTTTGGGATCTAGGGGAAAATATTCATGTATATTTGTTTTATGTTTTTTGCTCTCTCCATTGTTTATTTTCTGTTTTTAGAATTTGTATGCAGGTAATTTCTATATGGGGTTATGTTATGAAATTAGCTCACAAAAAGATAGAAAAGAGAGATCAACGCCTTAGAATTCAGCCTCTTCTAGGGGGCAACCTCCTTTACATTACACAAATGAACAATTCTTGGATGATTCAAATGACAAAACATCCTTTCTATATATAGGAGTCTAAGGAATCACAATATAACCTAGCTGACCTAACAATAATAATATAAAGCCACAAAAATAACAATATAGGGATTCTATGGGGCACAGTAATAAAAATATGGGGACAATAGGGGCACAACAATATTAATAAGGGATACAACTACTATAGTAATAGGGTAATCACTAGTATTATAGGGACCTAACATGCCCCTCTCCTTCAAAAAAGTGTTGTCCTCAATGCTTGAGTAGTTCTGGATGCTTCTGTATAAAATTCTTCTCCTCCCATGTGGAATCTTCAGCGGATAAGTTCTTCCACTTGATGAGAGACTCCGAAATTGATCGATTTTGTAGCTGTCGAGTTCTTGTTTCTATGACTGTTTCCAGTTCCAATATCATTTTTCCTTCCTTGTCAAGTTCTGGCAATAATGTTTGAACTGGGAGCTTGTCGCCTATAACCTTCTTTAAACATGAAACATGGAAAACTGGGTGCACTCGAGACGCTGCAGGGAGCTTCAATTTGTATGCCATAGTACCAATCTTTTGCAACACCTTGTACGGACCATAATACTTTGGTGATAACTTATTATCCTTCTTAGCTTGCTTGAGGGACATTTGTTTATATGGTTGTAGCCGTAGGAATACCCAATCACCTACATCAAAACTTATTTCGCTACGATGTTGATCTACCTGTTGTTTCATTCTATTTTGTGCCAACACAAGGTTATCTTTTAAGAGTTGGAGGACTTGTTGTTGATGTTCGATGTCATGTTCCACTGCTTGAACCTTAGAATTTTCTCTTAAATATGATGTGATGGATGGTAGCTGATATCCATAAAGTGCCATAAATGGGGTCATTTTTGTTGCTGTATGGAAGGAAGTGTTATACCACCATTCAGCCAGAGGCAACCATTTGACCCATTGTGTCTGTTTATCAGATACAAAGCAACGAAGATATCCTTCCAAACATTTGTTTACTATCTCAGTTTGCCCATCAGATTGAGGATGATAAGATGAGCTATAAGCTAACTGAGTACCAAGACAAGAAAATAATTCTGTCCAAAAATTTCCAGTGAAAATGGGATCTCTGTCACTTACAATAATCTTTGTGTTTCCATGTAGCTTTTGAATTGTTTCCATAAATGTAGTAGAAACTATACTAGCTTTAAATGGATGTGATAATGCACAAAAGTGTGCATATTTGGTAAGTTTGTCAACTACCACCATGATGACACTCTTTCCTTCAGACTTGGGTAAACCTATGATAAAATCATTGAAACCTCCTCCCAACGTTGTCTTGGAATGGATAAAGTTGTAATAGACCCGAGGTCTTAATTGTTTCAACTTTATTTTGTTGGCAAACCAAACATTCCGCCACAAACTTTTGAATATCCGATTTAAGGCCATCCCAAAAAAATTCCTTCTTAACCTTGTGGTAAGTTTTTAAAAATCCTGAGTGCCCTCCTGAGGGAGAAGTGTGCAATTCCATAAGAATCTTTTGTTTGAGTTGCGAATTCTTACAGAGGTATAAGCGATCTTTGTACCATAACGAATCATTTTGCCAGCTAAATGTATCAGATGTACTGGAATCTTGTTGTAACTTTCGAATAAGTGCCCACACTTCTTCATCATTCTTCCATTCCTCCCTTGCTTCGTTTATCCAATCTGGTTGGATAATAGAAATGGCGCACAACAATGCTTCCACATCCTCATCCTTTCTTGAGAGTGCATCTGCCACCACATTTTGCTTCCCTTTTTTGTAGATGATTTCAAAGTCATAACCCAACATCTTTGTGACCCACTTTTGTTGCTCTTCAGAGGATAATCTTTGTTCTAAAAAATATTTAAAGCTATCATGATCCGTTTTTACCTTGAAGTGTCTTCCCATTAGGTAGGGTCACCATTTCTTAAGTGCACGTAGTATTGCCAACATTTCCTTCTCATAAATAGCTTTGTGTAAAAACTTTCCCTTGATTGGACGATCTTGCATTAAAACTACACCAATTCCATTTCTTGAAGCATCACATTCCACAATAAAGGTTTTTGTGAAGTCCGGTGTAGCTAAGACCGGTGCTTGGCACATTGCCTCTTTAAGATGTTCGAAGGCCTTTGTTGCTTCTGGAGTCCGTAAAAATGCATCTTTCTTCAATAATGTTGTTAGAGGTGTTGCTATTCTCCCATAATGTTTAACAAACCTGCGATAATACCCCGTCAACCCGAGAAATCCTCGCAGATACTTTATGGATGTGGGGATTTTCCATTCCTTAATGGCTTTAATCTTGCTAGGGTCTACCTTAACTCCTTCATGAGATACAATATGACCCAGATATTCCACCTCTTGTACTCCAAAGAGACATTTGCATCTTTTTGCATATAATTGTTTCTCCTCCAATAGTTGTAGCACCCTGTCAACATGTTCAACATGATCCTTCCAAGAATTGTTGTAGATTAGTATATCATCAAAAAATACTAACACAAATTTTCTAAGGAAGGGTTTGAAAATGGAATTCATCAAACCTTGAAATGTAGAAGGTGCATTGGTAAGGCCAAAAGGCATGACCAAAAATTCATAATGACCCTCATGAGTTCTAAATGCTGTTTTTGGAATCTCTTTAGTCTTCATTCTGATTTGGTGATATCCTGAATGAAGATCCAACATGGTGAAGTAAATTGATCCATGCAATTCATCCAGTAATTCATCAATGACAGGAATGGGAAACTTATCTTTAATAGTGAGCTTTTTGAGCTCCCTATAATCCAAACACATGCGCCATGATCCATCCTTCTTATGCACCAATACTACTGGAGTGGAGAAAGAACTTTGACTAGGTCGAATTATACCAGCCTCTAGCATTTCTGCAATCATAAGTTCAATTTCACTCTTTTGGGCATAGGGATATCTATACGGCCTAATGTTTGGAGGAACACTTCCTGGAATCAGATGAATAGCATGATCATGATCACGAATAGGTGGGAGACCTTTGGGAGTCTCAAATACCTTGGAATGATTGTCCAAGAATTTTTGGAGATCTGGAGAAATAGATGATTCCGATGTGGAAACATCTAGCGAACATAATTGTGCAATTACACCTCTTTGTTCCCTTTTTAGAAGCTTTGTCATACCGTTAGAGCTGATTATCTTTCCTGGTTTCCCTGTAATACCCCTTAATTCAACTTCCTTTCCTTCCGCCGAAAATTTCATGAAAAGTTCTTGAAAATTAAAATCTATTGTACCCAAGGATTGTAGCCATTGGACACTTAGTACAACATGAGCACCTCCCATTGGAATAGAAAGCATTGGGCTAGTCAATACATATTCTCCCATGGATAGCTTGATATTATGGCATTTTCCAAAGCAATTTATCGTTCCTCCATTTGCAACCATCACTTGACACTCTGGTGCTAGATATAGGAAGCAATTCAATTCTTTTGCTACTTTACAATGAATAAAATTATGGGTGCTTCCTGAATCAATCAACACTATTACCTTTTTCTTCTTGATTTGTCCTTCTATCTCAATGGTTTGAGGAGTGGTAATTCCAGCCAATGCATTACAAGATATGGTTGGATTCATTTCTTCTTTATCTAGGCTTTGTTCTTGGAGTATATCCTCTTCTTTTGACCTTTCTTGCTCCTTTTCTTCTTCCTCTTCACAATCTATGTAGAATAATTTATTCTCAGCACACTTATGACCTTTAGTGTATTTGCTATCACAACTATAACAAAGCCCTTTTGCTCTTTTTTCTTCCAATTGTTGTGGTGTCAACCTTATAGGTTGTGGAAGGCTAGGGGTAACAACACTTCCATCTTTATAGTTGTGACTGGTATGCTTCCTGGTTGCCATAATTTTGCTTTCCATTTTTCTTGCTAACCTGAATGCCTTCTCTAATGAATCAGGTTCCCAAAGGCGAACATCATGTTGGATATTATCCTTTAAAGTTCCTATGAACACATTAATCCTATGCTCCTCTGGAATATTTTTTACCCTTATGTTCAATTTTTGGAACTCCTCAATGTGCTCCATTATTGAACCCTTTTGTTTGAGGCTTATCAATTGGCTAAAAAAAGTGTTGCTTTTTGTATCCTCATAATGTGCTGTCAATTCTTTCATAAAAATTGCCCAAGTGATAATTTGTTTACGAGAGCAAAGCCATTGATACCATACAAACTGATTTGGTTCCAAATATAAAGTTGCAATACGTACCTTTTGTGTGTTTTGCACATTGTTGAGATCGAAAAATTGGTCCATCTATAATATCCATGTTGCGGGATCCTTGCCATCGAACTTCCTCATATCGATTTTGGAATATGGTGGGTCTTCGATCCAACATTAGAGTCTATGGAATCATGATTAACATTTATTTTGTTCTCGTCATGAGTTTCCTTTACTACCCTTTCACCATTAGTGACCATTTCTTGTAGCAACTTATTCATATTTATCTTCAATTCTTCCATCTTATTATCCATGCCATCAATTTTAGCGTCCATGCCATTCATCTTAGCTTCCATGCCATCCATCTTAGCTTCTACGCCTTTCTTTAAACAATCCATCTTAGCTTCTACACCTTTCTTTAAACCATCCATCTTAGCTTCTACATCTTTCCTTAAACTATCCATCTTAGATTCTGTTGTTTTTTGTGCAAGTGACACTTGTTGCACTTGGTCTTGTAATTTTGATATATATGTTGCAGTTCTTCCTCTTCTTCATGAGTCATTCTAGAGCTTTCAGGTTGCTTACTAGGTGTTTTCATTTTCTTTCCTCGGGGCATCAATTACCGATAATAATGCTTTACTATGCCCTTTGAATTCCTTCAAACTAATTTTTCAAACCAAGCTTATGCAAAAATTTAAAAAAACTACACACCTTTTTTCACTTTGTAGAAGCTTGATATTGAATCTGATGTATCTCTTCAATTTCAGATCATCCATTTAAGAAATTGTGATCTGTAGTAGCCCTCTATGTCCTCTTTCCAATGCAACTAGTTCGATTCAAATTGGACTCTCCAAGGAAGAGTTATGCACAATCTCCCAAGATGACCTGATTATAGACCTTTCCAGAAGAGCGAACTTGTATGAAGTGCCACGTGTCATTGTTTCAACCTTTGGCACTGAAAAATATATACAAGAAACTACAGTCCGTCCTCTTTCTGTACCTTCTTACAAAATTTGAATTCGATGCTCAGAGAGAAAGTTATGACTATTTTCCCCAGGTCACCTGTTTGGAATGTAATTCAAGAGTCTACAAAAATACCAACTTCCTCAAATCATATCTTTGCAAATATAGCGCGAAAATCTCTGAAATTCGGACCCGAGGTTCAGTACGATTTCATCTCAAATGGGTTTTTTTTTTCGCTTCTGAAACATCACAGAAAAAAGTTATAGCGAAAATGCCACGATGACCTTTTTGGAGCAGTGAAACCCTAGAATCCAAAGCTCTGATACCAAATGTTATGAAACCAGCTCACAAAAAGATAGAAAAGAGAGATCAACGCCTTAGAATTCAGCCTCTTCGAGGGGGCAACCTCCTTTACATTACACAAATGAACAATTCTTCGATGATTCAAATGACAAAACCTTCTTTCTATATATAGGAGTCTAAGGAGTCACAATATAACCCAGCCGACCTAACAATAATAATATAAAGCCACAAAAATAACAATCGAGGGATTCTATGGGGCATAGTAATAAAAATATGGGGACAATAGGGGCACAACAATATTAATAAGGGATACAACTGCAATAGTAATGGGGTAATCACTAGTATTATAGGGACCTAACCGGTTAAAATCTACATTTGGTATCTGAGTTGTTTCGGCTTCAAGGGGACGTCTTTGCTACTGGGGGGTTTTGCTCGGGCCTATGGTAGACCTTGTTCAGTGGGAGATCTGCGGGATCGATTCTTATGGTGAAAGAAGATGGCGAGTAGTGGAAAGATAGAGATCAAGAATTTAATGGTCATAGTTTTGAGTTGTGGAAGCTCAAGATGGAGGATCTGTTGGTGGATAAAGATCACCGGATCGCATTAGATCCGTGTACGAAACCAACAACAATGTCAACTGAAGACTGGGTGAAGTTGGATCGGAAGGAAAAGAGCACAATACGATTGTGTCTCAGATTTAGTATTGTTGAGTAAACCATTTGGTTCATCTCCTGGAATAGCTACTCAAAACCCATCCTCTGCTACTCCTGTGACTACTTCCAAAATTAATGTTGTCCAATCCACGAAAGGCAAATATCAACAACCAAGAAGTAAGAAGAAAGGAAAAGGAAAGAAGATGAAAGAAAATTATTTGCAGGACAAACAAAATAGCCAAACTCCTGAAAAAAATTGAAACCTCATTATCCTTGCTTAATATGTAATGAAGAACATTTTACTCGGGACTATCCACATCGGGCATAAGTTAATCAATTTCAAGTCGTCATTTGTCGTGCCTGTTGTGTTAACATATTCCTTTCCTAACCAGGATACAAACATGGTTGCACGAGATCCAACTTTGTCTTCCTCGGTTATGATGCTATCCTACACCAAACAGAAAAATGAAGTTATGGTGGCTATGAGAAATAAGGACTATAGTTATCTGAATCCCTCGACTGGTAAGGCTAGTGATCAACCTGCCAGTTCTACCTCATCTACTTCGAATTCTTCTCCAAATGTGGTTTTGACTGAATTAAATATTAAACCTCTGAAGAGCATTATTCACAAATAAGCATTCAATCCTCGTGCGAGAGCTACACAGAACTATAACATACTTGCGGATCTGGCACAAGCTCCTTCCGTTATGTCAACTCTCGAGGTTTTTCAGAATTCTCCCACCCAAAAGAGGGTTTTACTCGTTGTAATTGGGGGCACTGATCCTTCTAATTCTAGCCTTGTGGTCTTTAATCACGAGAATCATACACCCAAACTTCCACCACAACTAGTTTTTATGATCCATGTTGTTGTCCGAAGTAAGACTATCCATCAGACAATTATGGATGAAGGTGCTTTGACCTATATCATGTCACTTTCTTATTGGAAGGCTATTGGTTCTCCTCAACTCAACCAGTCACCCACTACTCTCAAAGCCTTTGATGGAAGAGGCTTCAATACTTATGGAATTTTGAATTCATTACAAGTAGAATTATTTGGAAAAATGGTTCAGTAGAAGTTGAAGTCATAGATAGACCATTGGATTATAACCTTTTAATGGGACATACATGGATTTAATCCATGGCCGCTATTGTTTCGACCTATTTTACAATGATCAAATTCCCTCACGAGGGGGGCATCATGGCCATTGATCAGCTCACCTTTTTTGCCAATAATTCTCAGACTAGTGGAAGCATCCCTCTTGTGGGTGAATCCTCGCATTCTTATCAACATGTTAAAGTTGGATTACTTAAGGATTCCACTTTGGTGGGAACTTTTACCCTTCCTCCTCCTGACAACTTGAATGTGGTTGCCTTTATCGACATGATCCCTTCTTGTACTATTCCATCTGATCCTTGGATAGTACCAGCTACTTCTAATAATGGTGCATTTGGTGACCGCATGCTGCTTAGACCTATTGAACTTGAATATGAAGTTATCTGTTCGACCTGTTCGACACATTCTGATTTCCTCTCCTTGATAGATTAGGTCCATCATTCTCAATATTATGGATCATCTTCTAATCCTTGCTCTAGTACATTCTCTATTGATGAAAGCATCATGGAAATCATGATGCCAGATGATGTGTTGTGGGATGATCATCATCATCATTACTCCTTGCCTGATACCTTTGAGGATAATCTTGGTGATATTTCTTCACCCAATATCGTTGATATATTTACAAATTCCCTATTTATTCATGACACTGATTCCAAGAAAAAAGTATCGACTATTAAAGAGACTATTCCTCTTGATATTTCGATTAAACCTAGAATTATCGAAAATGTACATGTTGGTGCATCTTGTTCTCTCAATGAGGTAAAGATCTATAAAGCCCTTTTCCAGGAATTTCGAGACATTTTTTCCTAGACGGATGAAGAGATGTCAAGTATTGATCCAAATATTGTTGTACATGAGATCAAAATGTATATGAATGCTAAGCCAATTCAACAATGCTTGCGTCCAATCCATCTTAAGAAAGTTGTTGCTATTAAAGCAGAGGTTGAAAAACTTTTGCGTGCTACTTTCATTTACCCAGTTCCTCTTACTGATTAGGTCTCAAACATTGTTCCTGTAATGAAAAAATAAGGCATGATTTGTGTATGTGTTGATTATTTGGATACAAACCGTGCTTATCCTAAAGACAACTATCCCACCCCATTTATCGACCAAATTGTTGATGATTGTGCCGGAAGTGAAGTTTTTTCATTTATGGATGGTTTTTTCGGCTACAACCAAATTAACATACTCCCATTGGACCAACATAAAACTACATTTGTGTGTCCGTGGGGCACGTTTTCCTATCGAAATCTCCCTTTCTCTTTGAAAAATGTTGGTGCAACTTTCTAGAGAGCTATGGATTATGTCTTCCATGACATCAAGCACATTGTACAACCTTATTTAGTTGACCTACCTACCCATTCTAAACATCGTGAGGATCATCTGATGCATCTTAGGGCTATTTTCTTACATTGACAACATTGTAATATTAGGCGAAATCCGCACAAATGTGTGTTTTGTGTTCAATCTGGTCGACTTCAAGGTTTTTTTGTGTCGAAGCAAGGAATTCGTATTGATCCACTTAAAGTACAAGCAATCATCAATCTTCCTACTCCTTCCTCGCTTGTTCAATTACAACGCCTCCAAGGAAAGGCTAACTTTCTACGGAGATTTGTTCCCAACTATGTTGAATTCACTAAAGAATTTACTTAATTGTTGAAGAAAGCGGTTCCCTTCCATTGGTATGATACTGCCCAAAAGGCTTTTGATGCTTTGAAATATGTTCTGGTTCTAGAATCATTGTTGTATCCCCTCGATTATTAACGCGATTATTTATTGTATCTCGTTGTTGCGGTTATTACCATTGTCATGGTATTGGTCCAGGAAGATGACGTAGGTGACGAACATCCCATTTATTATTTGATTTAGAATTTAAACAACACATAAATAAAATATACCCACATTGAAAAGTTAACTTTGGTAGTTGTCCAAGTTGTCCAAAGTTTTCGCCACTACATTCTGCTTCGCAAGAATAATCATTTATTATTGCAACCCAATGGCATACATCTTGTCACAACAATTGTTGGGGGGCAAGTACTCTAAATGGATTGTTATTCTCTAAGAGTTTGATTTGGAATTCATTAGGTCCAAATCCAATAATCCTTAGTCTTTGCCGAACTGATTTGCGACCTTCCCTCCTCTGAAATTGAGTCTACATCAGACGATTCTATTCCTGACGAGTCATTGTTTTTTATCGATTCATTTGATCCTTGGTATGGTGATATTATCCTCTATTTCCATACCCAGAATTTTCGGCCTAATACCTCTCGCTCTTATCAACAACGTATTCAATACTAGGCTAAAATTACATTATAATTGGTGACGCACTTTATCATCATGGTATCGATACCATATTTAGACGATGCCTCACTCATGAGTAGGCCGAGAAAGCTCTAAACAAATGCCATGCTAAAGCATGTGGTGGACATATGTCTGGCTATGCCACATCCCATAAGATTTTGTTTGGCCTACTATGTTTCAAGATTCTATCCTCGTAGTCCAAAAGTGTCACGCTTGCTAGATCTATGATCATAAAACCTGTGCTCCACCTGCTCCTTTACATCCTGTTATCATCGTTGGACCTTTCACAAAATGGGGCATTGAATTTATGACGTGTGATCCTCATTCGACCGAGGGGGATGGCTACATCATTGTGGTGGTAGATTATTTTACCAAGTGGGTCGAAGCGATGCCTACATATAATAACATCGGTGAAACAACTACTTTTTTTTCTTTTTAATCATGTCATTGCTAGGTTTAGTGTACCTAAAGCTATTGTTACAAACCATGGGAAATATTTTCAGAATCACATTGTGTCTGATATTATTTCCAAGTTGGACCTTCATCATGACATCTCAACTCGCTATTATCCACAGGCAAATGGGCAAGTAGAAGCTATTAACAAAGCTTTGAAAACAATGCTACAACGCATGATAGGGATTCACAAAACGAATTGGCACCTCATGCTTTATGCAGCTTTGTGGGCACATCGAACCTCTATCCAGCCTACCACTCGATTCACACCTTTTCAATTGGTGTATGGTCTATATGCAATCCTTCCCATTGAATGTGAGATTCCATATTTGAAGCTTGTTGTCGAACTTATCCGCGCCACTTTTGCAGAAGAAGAGTGTCTCTTGCATCTAGCGTGCTTAAATGAAACCCAACACGATGTCATAATGGTCAATGAGGCCCATAAGGAATGCATTAAAGCATAATATGATAACAATGTTAAACCATGTGCCTTCTCGGAAGGTGATCTAGTCCCGTTATATGGTCGGGAAGCCAATAAGTTAGGGGTTGGGAAGCTCGAGCCAATGTGGCTAGGCCCATACATAATTAAACGTGTTCTTACAAAGGGGTTTACGAGCTCATTGATTTTGATGGAATCCCCTTGGTGCAACCTCGAAATGGGTTATACCTCAAAAAATAATATGCTTAGGTCATCTTTGCATAGTCACTGTGTACATATTGTAAAGGTGTGTTAGCGTGTTTGCAATGTGTTTTCCTTTGAAGTTTCCTATTATCTCTATTAATCTTGGATTACACTTGATTTGCAGATGTTGACATCCCTTCAACCATATGTTGGTTATGCTTATGGCGCTAGCCGTAATACTCAGAACCTTTCCTCTGCAACGTGGATTATTTATGCTTCGAGTGGCAAGTTAGTGAGTTTATAAGGGATTTGTATCGGTCGCTATACCAATAACATCACTGAGTATAGTGCAATGATTGAATTGTTTTCTGATGCTATTTCACGTGGCATTTACCATCTGGTGGTCAAAATTGACTCGCAACTCATAGTACTACATTTGAACAACATCTATTCAATACGAAGTCCAATTATGCTTCGCATGTTTTTCAAGGTTAATCTTCTAGAAAGACATTTTGATTACATTCAATGTCAAAATATTCCTAGAAGTATAAGCATTAACTAATGCATTGGTGAATTATGTTTTAGACAGACATTTGCAGCATATGTAAAGTTTTAATTCATATCACACACTAAACAAGAAATAGAGAAAATAGGAAGCATCGATAGATAATTGTATATATATAAAGTTTGAGTTTACAAAAATTGTGTTCGAGACACATATGGCCACACAACCTATAGTATCAAGAATACACACAAAATATGGCTCTATGGCCTTTTAGTAGACTAGTATCGGTAATGATATCGATAACAAACAACCATGCGAGCAACTTTGCACAACGGTTGACTGATGCGCTCCAGTACTCCGATGGTATATCACTGCAGTCTCATAGGGATCTGATTGACCCCTGTCTCTGGTATACTATGGGTTAATACCTCAACATGTCGCTCAAACTCTGTAAGAGTCTCAGCTACGTTGAAATCTTGCATCTCCTCCTATGCCCCTACAACAATGACAACTCCTACTAGTGTTGGTTGTTGTTCTCCTTGTCGGTGAAGATATGAAGAGCTTATTAGTCATACTGGTCTGATACCTACGTGTCAAATTAATAGTTAAGTCTCTGATACATTAAAATATATATATATTTATATTTATATTTATATTTATTTATTTATTTATTTATATTGTGAATGAATATAAATATATATATATATATATACATATATGTATATATATAGATAGATATATGTATATATATATATATATATATATATATATATATATATATATATATATATATATATATATATATATATATATATATATATATATACATATATGTATATATATAGATAGATGTATATATATACATATATGTATATATATATATAGATATATATATATATATGTCTATATATATAGATACATATATATATGTCTATATATATATATACATATATGTATATATATATATAGACATATATATATGTATGTCTATATATATAGATACATATATGTATATATATATCTATCTATATATATACATATATGTATCTATATATACATATATATATATATATATATATATATATATATATATATATATATATTCATTCACAATGACATTGTTTTACATATATCACCCCATTGCTCACCTTCAGGTAAAACGAGCTACGGATCTCCTCAGAAGTTAGCTCCAGCATAGGGATAGTCCTCGATCATAATGATTTGTACCCACAACCATCGAAAGAAGGTAGGTGTGAAACTCATAGATGATACACCTACATGATGAGACATGAGATCTACCCATTGCCTCATCCATGGAACTCTAGGATATGGAAGCCCAATCTCAATATGTTGAGGTCCAAGTAGTGGAATCCTCTCTAGAGCAAATGATATTAGAATGGAACCACATCCAAAGTTCTTCAGTTGCCCATCATTTTCCCTATTTATTTTCTCCTTCAGATTGGCCAATATTCCCTCACTCTAGTTAAATACAGTAGGTTTTATACATTCTAAGGCATACTATATGTGGGACTTGCTGGCCAAATGCAAAGTGGCAGTGCCATCCAACCGAACAATGACGAAAAGGATCATCCTAAGAGGTAGTCAAGTCACATCCTTAATCTCTATTTTCCCGTCCTTTGTTGGTTGAGAACGGGGTCTACAGTGAGTAGTTATATAATCCTTGACGTTTTCATCGCCTCTTCTTATCCGAGACAATGAGATAGGAGCTCCTCTTCGAGGTAAGCCCGTACGAGAGTAAATATCCTCAACCTTTATCCTGAGAGTATGTGCTCCAATTCTGAAGTATTGCCCTTGAATATCCCATGCTCAAACTAGATATTCCAGTAACTCAAGTTGATCTCTCATCCCAGGAAGCCAAAAAAACTTAAAGGAGTCCATAGTTCCTTAAGGCTTGTACTATTGTTGGGTCATTGGCATCTTCTAAACCTTGGGACTAATGTTCTCTTTCTCTCCAAATAAAACCCCTTTTTGCTCCAGTAGATACCTGAAATACCATGAAGAGATATTTAGAAAGAATATCATGCAAAAATTTGAGAGAAATTCAAGTGAAATAAAAAATCTATTTTTTGAATTACACCTAACGCACTTACTTTTATGAGAACAGAGCGCCCCCACGCACCTCCCCTTGTCGGGAGGGTGCGCTAAAGCACTGTTCCCAGCGTTAACTAAGAAATCCCAACACACTTTTCAATACAACTGGGGTGCATTGGACCTAGGGCGCAAATCTAAGACCCTAAATCGCTGAAAACTCCCAAAAGTTTTCATGAAACAAAAAAATGGAAACCGTGAAAATAAAGAGAATGGATAGAGATCCCACCTGGATCTAATGACACTTGAAATGGTCCATCGGTTTGGTTGTAGTCACTTGTTGAAGATAGGGGGTAGAAAAGACTTAGAACTCACTCACAAGAGGTAAAAATGGAAATGGTAAAAATGAATTTACTTTTTACCTACTTATGGTCAATTTCATTATTATTTTATTATATTTTTATTATTTTGACCTAATTTTACCATATTACATGTATTTTTAATCTTTTGATGATGTTATGAGCTGGTTTAAAGCTATTCGAAGGATCTTTTTACGATTTTACAAGTCATTTTGATAAAAGAGCATACTTTTATCACTTTTTCAGGCTCTGTAAACTCACAAAAAAGGAAACCCCTGGAGTCATCTTTCAGATCTTTTCAGACTCCCTAAACATGAAAAGATTGTCGAGCACTTGGATTTTCGAACTCATTAAAGTAAATGAAAAGGCATTTTCCCAGTATAATTTTAACCATTTTCCGGACTGGGATAGACTATTTACAAGGAATACCTTAATCGAACATGGCTAAGAGGTTCTTCTGAGTATCACTTTATGCCTTTTTGGACTCAAGAGACAATTCTACCAAAAGGAACCTTTGGAGTTCTCTTTTTCGCCCCTTTTTCAAACTCTCTAAACATGAAAAAGAAGTCGAGTTACACCTTCGTTGGACTCATAAAAGAATCAAACAACATTAGACTCGTCAAACATTATGGGACCGAACCACTCCTTCTCAGGGTTCATTAAAAATATTCAGAAGGATTCATTCAAATGATGAACTTAAAGATCAAGCATATGTTATCCTCCTTAAGCTTGTAAAAACTAAAGAGGCACTAACTAGAAATGGTTGGGGAAATTCGAAAAATGAGATACCTGACGTATTAATGGCAGTGAGTCACTCTTGAACATGGCACTCTTTCACTTCATCTCTGTGGTTATTGGCTTAGCAAATCTACTTACCTCTTTAGTTCATCACACCATATCAAAAGCCTCAGCAATCAATTTTGGGTCAATGTTGCCAACTCCATATAGTGTCATTGGTATGTTCAAGATAAGTCCTTTAGTTGATATTTGCTACAATACTCTTAAGCCTTTATTCAGGTTTGTCGTTCCTAAACCAACTCTACATCAACATCATTCTATCTCAAATCTTGATACCTGTTTCGTGTCATTGATGGGGGGTACATCAAGGACCTCCCGCGATGGGTCACTTCCTGTCGACATTGGCTCATTATACAGGAAGTTGATTTAGAAACTCCCTTTGGTACCTTGGAGCTTGCATGCATCAATGGAAAGTTTCCTCGGTCTCGGTGACAGGTCCTCATCATTGGCATTGAACCAAAAGGTTCTATGTGTTGTTCGACTTTAGCTCATGCATTCAAACCATATAGATTGTACTATAGTACCTAGAGAGCCATTAACATCATCGGTGGTTTCTCTCGCATTTGTTAACAGCTTACATCATTGCCTGGTAATCAGATGGTGTCTAGTATATTCAACTTCAGCTCATTTATTTACATGGTTAGACTCGTACATCAAGAGATCAAGTGAACGAGGTAGAAGACCCCAGATCTAGTTCCATCATCTAGGTTGCGATTTCAGGATTAAGAATATTACAAAGTGTAATGGCTATGATCATTCAGACAGTCATCCAAGCATGGGTCCACACTATGTCATCAGTGGACAATACTTCTTGATCATTGCACATGTAATATTGGCTTATATGCTAACTATGGGTATGCCTCCCTTAGTAAAGATATCGACTAATTTTTTCTTGATACAGACTTGTACCAAGGTAAATCACTTTAGTCCTCAGTCATTGCTTCTGAATTTATACTTTAAAGGGAAATCTATTACAACCCAAAAGGCCTGAAAACCGGATCAATCAACATCCATGAAAACTTTGTCATAATACCTTTGTAAATCCCTAAGCATCAATTCTCCAAAAAGTGGGTTTATCTGCTTAAAGACCATCTTTTTAAGACGAGCGCACCATGTCCTCTTGTTCACTAGCATTGGATGCAAGTTGCATACCTGAGCATTAGCACTGACCAACACAGGTTACTCCATTCTACAAGTGCACTAATTCTATAATTTCGGGAAAAATAAAAAATAATTTCGAAGCCTCTTCTTCCAGAAGTTTCTAAGGTGCTTTTAACTATTTACAATGGGTAGAGACATCAAATTCCTATATGATCCTATCTTGGAGGCCTTATCTCTTATCCCTTGATTTCATCCTCCCATCATAAGTGGATCTCAAGCCTAGATTGACAAATCCTAAACTACCATGTTTACCCTATAAATTTACTGCCTCCCATAGAGTCTAAGTTGGCTTTTGGAGATTTCTAGGGCCATTATGTTGCTGCTTTGAGCTTATGGAAATTATTGTTCATTTGCATTAGGGTTGACTATGAAGGTTTACTTTGTCACAAGGAAAGACAAGTCAAGTGGGGAGACACATCTACAAAATCAACTTCTATTTATGGTTGTAACTCTCTCCTTTATTGTTAATACAGAAGGCATCTTGTTTTCCTATACTTCTGTTATGCTTATGCTCTTGTATTTCAATTTTGTGTTGACTCATTGAATGAAGATATTGGATTATGCTATGTGGATGTTATAGTTTCTTTCTTTATTTTAGTCATTATTGCAGGTTCCATTTATAGCGCGTGGAGCTAGTATTGGAGCTTACAAGCGAAGAAGAGGGAAGGAATTGCTACGAATTTTAAGTAGCTTCATTTTCCATATTCCAAACTCTTTAAGGAAAGCATTGATTCTTTTTGTACTATGTTGTTCATGAGACCAGTAGATCTAGAGAATTCATTTTTGTCCGCATAAATGAAACTTGGTATAACATACTAAGCATTTTAATTTATTACAACGGAAAATTTTTGGTTAATGTATAACTATGTAACCTTCGATCTATCGGTGGATGTGTGTGGATTACAAGTATTTATGATCTACATTGAGTGAAAACATAAGGGTTGCTAAACTTAATACAAGTACTTGCACTGTGTTGACATTTATTGTAAAGTTTGAGAAGGCTCATGTGTGTTCTATATGTTTTAAGTAATGTACAAGTTCTTAGCTGTATGAAACTCATTTAATTTCCATATACAAATTGCATATAAAATTAATTATGGTAAATTGTGAGGCTTTATATTGTAAGACAAGTGTTTACATAGCCTTTTATGTTGAAGGCTTTAGATACGAGTGTTATTAATATCATGTTTCTATCTCTTCATTATGTATCCTTTATTTTGATTTATGTTAAAAGAAAATATTGTGAGTTATTTATGATATCTTGTGGATCTAATAAATGCATGGTGATTGAAGCAAGGATTGGTGGCAAGCAATAATATGCTACTCTGTTTAATCTATTCTTAGATCCATAAGGAGTGCTTTAAGATACCCTAGGATTTTGGGTGTGTGTTATATTCTTAACACGACTACCCCACACTTTGGGGGGTCACTAGGGGGGGGGGAGGGGCGGTAGCCCCCCCTGTATGTTGCACAGGGGGGGAGTCACAGGGGAGGCGGATACCCCCCCTTTTTGGACCCTATATTAGGTGGGCGAACCTACCTATGGTTTTTTGGATGGATTTCGCACATGGTTTTGGGCATGATGGTTTTTTTTCCATGGTATTTTGTAGATCTAGTCAAGGGAACTACGGTTATGTTCTAATCCAGGGTTAATGGATTGGAGTTTATGGATGCTTAGACATGTATATATATGTATCATAACATTGAAAGGAATATAATGAAAAATCAATCTGATAGTCCCAATTTTGGGACCTAGGGGAAAATATTCGTGTATATTTGTTTTATGTTTTATGCTCTCGCCATTGTTTATTTTTTGTTTTTAGAATTTTTATGCAGGTAATTTCTATATGGGGTTAAAGTCTACATTTGGTATCAGAGTTATTTCGTCTTCAAGGGGACGCCTTTGCTGTTGAGGGGTTTTGCTTGGGCCTATGGTAGACCCTGTTCAGTGGGAGATCTGTGGGATCAATTCTTGTGGTGAAAGAAGATGGCGAGTAGTGGAAAGATAGAGATCGAGAAATTTAATGGTCATAGTTTTGAGTTGTGGAAACTCAAGATGGAGGATCTGCTGGTGGATAAAGATCAGTGGATCACATTAGATCCGGGTACTAAACCAACAACAATGTCAACTGAAGACTGGGTGAAGTTAGATCGGAAGGAAAAGAGCACAGTACGATTGTGTCTTAGATTCAGTATTGTTGAATGTATCAAGGGAATCTTCGGCCAAGGCTTTGTAGGACAAGTTAGGGACTTTGTACCAATCTAAGTCTCTGGTGAATAAACTATTCCTACGGAAAAAAAGTTGTATAACCTGAGGATGAAGGATGAAGACTCGGTGACAGAGCATCTGAATGCCTTTAATACTGTGGTAAGCCAGTTATTATATGTTGATATTAAAATTTCAGATGAAGATAAGTGCGTTAGTTTGTTGTGTTCTCTACCAGACTCGTGGGATAGTATGGTTGTTGCAATAGGTAGCAATGCAGCTGCCTTGAAGTTTGATGAAATAGTCTCATCCTTGTTGTTGGAGGAGACTAGACGGAAAAATATGCAGGGCTAGAATGGTGATGCCTTGTCCATACGAGGACGGTCCTAGAACATAAACAAAAATAAGTCCTCGAGTGGGAGATCTAAATCTCCATGAAAACCTATCAAGTTGTGATGGAAATGCGTAAAGGAAGGGCACTTCAAAAGGGACTCTAAATCTAAAGTTGTTGAGAAAGGAAAGGGATCTGATGATGCTCCTTCTTTAAAGGCGAAAACCACCTCAGATGAAGGCGGGGGTGTGTACTTGGCTTCTTCTTCAAGTACACATGTAGATCATGTGGCATGGTTAATTGACTTAGGTGCATCCTTTCACTTCACTCCCCATATAGAGTGATTCTACGAGTATGAGAAATATGATGGTGGTGATGTCTTCTCAGGGGATGGTAGGAAGGCTAGAATTGTTGGTCGTGGAAAAGTCAAGTTGAAGTTGCAAGGTGGAAGGATTAGAACACTTCCGGGTGTTCTGCATATTCCTACATTGGCCAGAAATTTGATTTCTGTAAGCAAGTTGGATGATGCAGGT
The DNA here is from genome assembly GCA_031772625.1 of Pinus tabuliformis. Classification (NCBI taxonomy): domain Eukaryota; kingdom Viridiplantae; phylum Streptophyta; class Pinopsida; order Pinales; family Pinaceae; genus Pinus; species Pinus tabuliformis. The sequence continues at coordinate 1,951,954,615 of CM062816.1, forward strand.
GTAAAAATAGTGTTTGAGAAAGATACATGCAAGATGGTTCCAAGAGAACTAGTATTGATGTGAGGAGTTCGGATTGGAACTCTGTACATGCTTCAGGGTAGCACTATTTTTTTCCAACGGAAAAATCGTAATCTTTCATTATATGGTGAAAAATTACATGTAGTAAATGTTGTTCAGCATATGCGGATTTCCTTCATGGCTTTAGAGTCTACGATCCTTCCTGTACATGTCTGTATCATAATCAAAAAATCATCACACAGGATGATGCTGTATCAAGCTATCAAAAATAAACATCACGCAGGATGTTTGTAAAATAAGCAAAATATATAATTGCACCTTGCAGGATGCTGCTCATAAGTAATACTAGATTTCTACATCACCATATATACATGGCAAAATCGGTGGTCATCCACCCGGGGGTAGATTTGGTCTATGTAAGGCCTGTGGTAGTATTGATACTGTGAGATGCCCCTCTGTTCATGGATTATCCACTGTCCTCCTGGAATGTGCATGGATTCTTTGGATAATCCATCGGCACTGTGATTATGCTCCCTGTAGATATGACGAACAATGATGTTATTAAATTGTAATCTGAGATGCATAACTTCATCTAGAATATTTAAGAGTGTGTGTGCGTGGCATCTAGATTTCAGATTGATCCAGTTTATGATAATATTTGAATCCCCATATATCTGTAAGTCTATGCAATCATGATTTAATGCAAAATGCATAAGATGTCTAATAGTAATGAGCTCAGCGAAATTGTTCGTTCCTATGCCTAAGCCCATCCTTACTTTGTAATGATGATGATCTGATAAATATAGTATAACCCTCCCCCCAAAATCCATGCTGTTGTGCAGCACCATCGAAAAAATCCCATGGTATGGAGTGATCTATGGGGTCTGGGGCAACGGGTCTGTGAAAGCGAGGAGGGGTATATTCCGACAGTTCATGATATGCTGCAACAATTTTGGCAGTAATAGGTTGCCATCGAATCGAGCCATTTTCGAAGATCAGTTTGTTCCTAGCCAGCCAAATTACCCAGCTAATGATGAGGGGAAGGCACGTGCTATTTGTACCAGAGTGAGTTCGATACCAAGCCTCCCATGCTACTGTGATGTTTTCACCCTCCCATGTACCCATGAAGCCGATCTCCTCAGTCACTTCCTTCCTTATCTGTTTGGTTATTCCACATGTAAGAAAAAGATGAGTGGTCGATTTAGACTGTTGTTTGCAGAGTATGCACCGGGTGGGACCATGCACAGACCTGCGCATGAGCGATTCCCCAGTAGGAACCTTGTTCCAGAGTAAGCACCAGAAGAAGAGTTTAGTCCGGGGTGGGGTCTTTAATTGCCAGATGATCTTCCACCAACTCTGTATTATTTTCGGTTTTTTGTAATTAATCAGACACAGGTACCCTTCCTTGGGGGAGTAATATCCCGATTCAGCCTTGTCCCACATGAGTTCGTTTCGTCCGTCTTTAATGTGAATATGAGATTCACTCAGAGCATTCGTGTAATCCTCCCAGTTTTGATGCCAGACAGGAGGCAGATTTAACTGCGCTGCTAATTTCCATGCTTGAGTGAATATGGATGAGTTCTCCTGATTCGCAGTGTGAGCTATTACTCTAGTATTCTGTTGATCGAGTAACCGAATAAGCTCTTGTGGGAGATAACACCTCCCTCCACCTCCTGTCCATGGATCCATTCCGATGCGTGCCTTGGATCCATCATTTATTCTCCAGGTTAGATGGCTACAGATGAGGGGGAGCAAGCACAACAGAGCTTTCCATACTGATGATATACATGTTCTGTTCCAGCCAGGTAGTCGGATCCAATCTATGAGTTGTAAGGGCCATATGTATTTGTGGTATGAGATAGATGTCCAGAGATTTTGCTTTGTAAGCAAAGTCCATCCCATTTTCGTTGCCAAAGCGTGTGCAAAGTGTGTAATATCCTTAAGGCCCCATCCTCCCCACTTCTTTGGCAGAGCAATGTTGTCCCAGCTGATCCAAGCAGAAACTCGTTTATCCTGTCTTCCGTTCAAAAGGTATCTACAACATAATTGCTTTAGGCGTGCAAGAATACCTCTAGGTATCCAGGCTAAAGCCATCCAGAATACAGGTGTGGCCTCCAATACTGATTTAATGAGAACTAGCCTTCCTGCTCTGGATAGAAAGCATTGGCTCCAATGCGTGATCCTTTTCTCTAATTTTGTGATCAGCCAGGTCCAATCCGCGATCTTGTGTGCCATTGGCTTGATCCAATAACCCAAATATTTGAACCCCTGATCCAACGGTCGAGGGTTATAAGGGAAACGATGCGAGGCTAGTTCGGATTCTTGAGCTGAAGTGTAAGCCTGGGAAATAGTTGATTTTGAGTGGTTAGCCATCATATCGGTCGCCCTGTAGAATGAGGCGAGAATCTTATCAAAGGTGGTCGTGTCCCGTACACTCCCATTCAAAACTATGATGACATCATCTACAAATAGGAGGTGTGTTAAATAACACTGGTCAGTGATCTTCAAGCCTGATAATCTACCATTCTGCTTTTCATGATAGACGAGTCTGCTCAAACCTTCCATAACAAGTAGGAAAAGGAGCGGGGAGAGAGGACATCCTGCCTGAGCCCCCTTTCAGCATGGAAAAAAGGAGAGGCAGATCCATTAATGAGCAGACTGTAGGAGGGGGTTGATATGCAGGCCATTATCCAATTTATAAAAGGAAGAGGAAAGCCCAGGTGGATAAGCAACATTTTGATATAAGTCCAATCCACCCCGATCAAAATCCTTGGCTAAGTCAATTTTGAGAATGATACCTTTAAGACGGCGAGCTCGGATAGAATGAATGGCCTCTTGAGCAGTGCCAATTGCTTCATGAATCTGGCGATCTTCAAGAAAAGCAAATTGTTCAGGGAGAATGTGCTGAGAAAGAATAGGTCTGATACGATTGGCAATGATTTTCAAAATAATCTTATAGAGGCAATTGCAGAGGGAGATAGGACGGAAATCATCAAAAGAGGCAGGGGAATCAGTCTAAGGAATGAGGGCTATGAAGGTGGAATTGATAGCATTGTATAGCCTACCAGATGAACGCATTCCTCCACAACCTGAAGGAGATCCGAGGCCAATATATCATAGAAAGCCAAATAGAATTCAATAGTCCACCCATCGGGTCCCGGGATTTTATCCTTCTTGAACCACTTTAGAACCCCCTCTAGTTCCTCCAATGTAACCGGCAAGGTTAATTCATTTGCATCTTCCTCACCTACAAAACGGGGGAAAAGTCCAGCCACATGAATGATATCTGCTAAGTTGGTTTCATGGGGTACTTTGAACTTCTGAAAATGAGATGTGCCCAGTTTAGAGAGTTTTTGGAAATTGTCTGCCAGTTCTCCATTGGGAAGGGGCAGTTTCCAGATCGTATTAGTGAACTTCCTTCCTTTGGCATAATTCTGGAAAAATCAGGTATTGTCATCTCCTGCCTTCAACCATATGGCCCTGCTCTTCAATCTCCATGCTTCCTCCCTCTCCTTAAGGATCTTGTCTTTCTGTTGCTCAAGCTCGATCAGTTTGCTCTTTTCTTCTGTTGAGGTAAAGCCAAGATTCCTATCATCCATCAGAGTTTCCAGCTCAGCTTCAATGTCCAGAATCTTCCGATCATCCTTGGGCTTCTTCTCCTTTACCCAAGCCATGGTTAATTGTTTAAGCTGAGTGAGATTATGGTAGAAACCCTCCGCGCCGATCTGTGAATAGATATAGGGTGGGACACCCAATAGTCCTTGATCAGTTTAGAATACTCCTCATCTTGAAGCCAGACATGATTGAATTTAAAGGGAGCCCTTGGCTTGGCTTCAGGTCCCAGAATTTCCGAATAGATAGGAGAATGGTCGGATTTACCCCCTGCCCCGACCCATTGTCTGTATCTGGTCAGTCTCTGGAGTAGGGAGATTTTGATCAAGAATCTATCAAGTCTCCTAGTCAGGGCAGCATCCCCTACCCTTCGGTTCCTCCAAGTAGGCATCAGCTTAATCATGGGGGTATCAGCGAGTTGATGAAGCTCCAGAATGTCTTTAAAGAAATCAGACAAGGGGTCAACTTGTGCTTGTGATCCCCAGGATTCCCCATATCCCATAGAGAAATTAAGATTGCCCCCAATGATAATCTGATCTGTAGATGTCATGCTTAATCCAAGAAACTTCTGCCAGAATTCCTCTCTCCTCTGGCAGGGGCCATATACATTGATAATCCTCAAGGTCTCCCCTAGCTTGGCCGAGAAGAAATCCATGCCTATGAAACCCACTCCCCCCCAAGTGGCAGATACATTTATTGTCCGAGGATTGTAACTAATGGCTAAACCTCCAACCCTACCTATGGCATCCAACGCATGGTAATGCCATCCAGGTCGCAGGGTGGCGAGGGTATGCTCAATGGAATCAGCATTGCCCAAAGTTTCTTGCAACATAAGGATATTAATTGGTTCATTACCAATCAACCTCCGCATGGCTAGTTTCTTGGAGGTACTAGCTAGACCTCTACAGTTAAAGGATAGGCATTTCATGGCAGAACCCCTCTGGGGTTTTCAGTGCTCTAAGGACCCCTTCCATGGTGGATTGCTTGCCCGATGCTACCTCAGCTCCAGCTTTCAGAATAGCTTTGGATAGGTTAGATTTACGCCCTCGGGATGAAGGAGCAAGGGGTCTAGGGTAGACCATTCCCAAACCAATATGTGGGTCGGTACCAGATAAGGGCCTTGACTGAAGGTTCTAGGAGTGTGACAATATCTGGCAGGACGAGGCCACGACCTCTGTTGGGAGAGGAGAAGAATGGACAGAAGGAGAGGATGGTGCATTGATGGGCGGAGGGGGGTATATTGCACAAGTAACCAGTGGTGCAAAAACATCCAAAGGTGCATCAACAGAAAGTGATAATGAAGGTGAAATCAGAGGGGAGGAAGTAGATGTACCCGATTTCTGCGCCACCTCTGCAGCTTCTGCGGCCCTAGCCCGAGTCAAAGGGGGAGAGGGCACCATGTTTGCTTCTTCTACCTCCTTCGACGATCCACCCAAGTTGAAATTCTTTGGTGCCGGTGTACTCATACGCGATGCCGAACCCAGGGCTTGGGATGCCGACACTGGAGCATTTCCTTTTAGAGACGAAGGCGAGCCTAGGGAGTCCGTTGTTTTCGTGAGCAGAGGGCATTCTTTGAATACATGCCCAACCTTGTGACACCTTCTACAACGAAACGGTACCCCCTCATAATCCAAGATCTGAATCCTGGTGTAATGCCTCCATTTCAGGGTGATCTTCTCTTCTAAGCCCTCCCTTGTGTCCAAGTGAACCAGTATTCTTGCCAGCGCCCGATTTTTTGTCTGAACATAAGTCTTATCATATTCCAAATATGTTCCAAGGGCATTGCCAATCCTAATAAACACTGCTTCAGACCAGAATTGTAGTGGTAGACCAGGTAATCGTACCCAAATAGGTCCCACTCCAATTTGTTCCCGCTCCGGGTCGAATAATGGTGACCAGCGTTTGAGGAGGACCGGTGCCATCTCTATGTGCCAATATTTGGCCAGGATCAGATCGGTGTATTCAGCTTTCGAAAAATGTAGAGAAAACCAGCCCCGAGCTAGGCTCTGTACCTCCGGTAGCTCCTGAAGAATGCCACCCCATATCTCCTGTACCCAATTTGAGAGCCTGGTTGCTGAGTAAGCCCTCCCTCGCACATGTCCGACAAGTACTCTGTTGGCCTTATCCACTACCTTGCCCATTGGAATATCTTCACCAAAGGTGATGGTAAGATCCTTTGCGGACTTCTTCACGCACTTAACCTTTCGCTTTCCTGTTCTCGGCACTGATGGGTGCTCCGTTAATGGATCTAATCCTGCATCCTTCAGGGAAGTCGCTGATTTAGGGTTTATGACCGGGGAGTCGAAGCATCCCGAAGGGAGGGAATTAGGGTTTGCCGGAACCGGATGGGGCGATCTCTGGGGGGGCACAGGGTTAAAGGAGGGAAGCGGATCGAAATTAGGAGAAGGTGGCGTGATAGCGGAGAGAAGATTGAGTGTACCAGGGGAAAGAGGGGGGAAGTCTAGGCCCGGGGTGTCATGCCCCTACACTTGCGGTAGTCTTCCAACCGCTTGTAGCAAGATGCGGCACAACCGAACGCGTTCTTTTCACCAATACTAACATTCGTGGACTACGCCTACTTTCACATTAACATACTTAGCTTGTGTTTCACAACTAAGTAAAAGTAATTATCCTTTATACTTAATGAAGCCCATACTCATTCATTATCATCATGCAATTAAACCGAGAACAACAATTGCAACAAGTATAAAGGGGAGGGGCAACTCCCCGTAATGTGAGTCTGCCCGACAATATATATCAGTTTTTCAATAATACAATCATCAAGTATACTTAGCAAAACTCCAAGTCTATACTTAGAATATTTTACAACCAAGGCATAGAACAACCTTTTACAATCATGTGCACCCTTGCACAAAGAGAAGTGCTCACCCGAGCCACTCATACCTCTCTACCAAGTCCTGCACAAATCCGCATCCAAACTGAACCCCAAAACGCTTACCTTCACCTCACCCGGCACAAGAATTCACCAAAACCACACTTAGGTAGAGCACATGAGCTATGCGCAGCTCCTCTTACCCCTTGCGCAGTTTTACCCCTTGCTAGTGCGTAGAAGTGATGATCCAATTTGTTGGTTGTCAAATGAGTCTCAAACCTCACTTATATATATGAAACCTTGCGCAGGTTTCAAGGGGTGTACAGCCCTAGGCCGACTCCCTAAAGCTGCCAACGCACGCCCACAAGTCACTCCATAAGTCGGCTTTGCAAGCATCATTCAACATCACATATATGTATATGCTCAACACTTAGTCGAATTAAGTGTTCTCCTTATCGTCGCATTTTATGTCGCATAGTGTCGTAAGATTGTTGCATTTCCTCCGCACAAGTGTCGCACCCGTCGCACATCGTGGTTGAACGCGCCCGCCCGCGCTCTTGCCCGTGCCCGTGCACGATCGTCCGCCGGCGCCCATCGCACTTTGCTCACGAAGGCCTTACACGGGGTCTCCAAGGAGAGAGATTCAATACGCAGCAGCAATGCAGCAGATCCAGGGAGCGCAACAATCAGCGAGAAAGCCGGATGAGAAGGTGTAGATCCGTTTATGCTAGGGTTAGTGTCGCGGCCGCAAAAGATGGATTGTCCTTCATAAGGATCCTGGGAATAATTGATCGCCTCTTCTTCATAATCCATTGCTTCCATAAACAAAAACCGCCTCCGAGACCGCCAGGAAAAAAGTTAGTTGACCGAGAACGGTGAGACGGATGTTGACCGGTCGAGGAAACAGGGAAACAGCTATCGCAATTACCCAAAATAATTGCGATTTAATTTAAGTTCTGACTCTGTGTCGGTGCAGGGAGACGCGCTCGCCACCTGCCCGCCTGCGGCCACATCAAAGCCCAGAACCCCATCTCCTCCCCCTATCAACCCCTCTTGCCCCCTGGTTGGAAGACCTCTTCAGGGTAGCATTGTTATTGATGGGTGTAATAGTTTTGTGGTTCCAGAAAGTGGAGCAGGAAATCTAGTGGTCTTTTGAGAAAAGACTATGTTATGGCATCAAAGGCTTGGACATATTGGAGAGAAGGGCCTTCAAATACTTCATGGTAATGGTATGGTAGAAGGTATGTCTAATTTCTCTCTGGATTTTGATTTCTGTGAAAATTGTGTATATGGGAAGTAGAATCGGGTGAGTTTCCCCTTTGGTGCTAAGAGGGTGAAACGAATATTAGAGCTTGTGCACAGTGATGTGTTTATACCTTTTTCGTTTCCATCACTGGGTAAGTATGTGTGTTATGTATCATTTATAGATGATTTCTCAGTGAATACATGGATATATTTCCTTAGGAAGAAATATGAAGTCTTTGACAGGTTTAAAGAATTTAAGGCTTTAGTGGAAAACCAGACAGAGAAGAAGATAAAGGTGTTGAGGACAGATAACGGTGGAGAGTTTTGCAAGAAGGAATTTGAAGAGTTCTGTAAGAAGTGTGGTATAGCACGACAAAAGACTACTCCATACACACCTCAGCAAAATGGAGTTGCAGAAAGAATGAACATGACATTGATGGAAAAGGCAAGAAGCATGCTCAGTGGTGTCGGGTTAGGATAGGAATTCTAGGCAGAGGCGGTGGATACTGCATGTTACCTAGTCAATAGATCACCTTTATCAGCGTTGGAGGATAAGAATCCACAAGAGGTATGGACTGATAAGAAACCTTCTCTTTCACATTTGAGGGTATTTGGATGTGATGCATATGTACATGTTCCAAAGGAGAAAAGCACAAAGTTGGATGGTAAATCTGAAAGGTGCATCTTTATTGGGAATAAGGATGGTTTAAAAGGTTATAAGCTTTGGAACCCATAAATGAGGAAGGTTGTGTACAATCGAGGTGTGGTGTTTAGAGAGGTGAAAGATGTTATTAAACATGAAGTCCTACCAAAGGAACCTGAGAAGATAGAGTTTGAGCTAAAGGAGGAAGAATCAGACTCTACAACAGAAGAGGAATCAGAAGATGAAGAGCCACAAACTCCAACTATGAGAAGATCAGTTCGAGAAAGAAGGCAGCCAGAAAGGTATAGTCTATCTCATTTCTGTTCAAATTTTGCTTTATCTATTATTGATGATGATCCCAGAACTGTGAGGGAAGAAATAGATTCAGAGGATGGAAAACTATGGAAAGTGGCCATGTTTGATGAAATGGCATCTTTACACAAAAATAAGGCATGGGATGTGGTGGAGTTGTCGACTGGAAGGAAACCCATTGGCAGCAAATGGTTTAAGAAGAAGATGAATGCAAAAGGCAAGGTGGAGAAATACAAAGCTCTGTTGGTAGAAAAAGGTTATTCCCAAGTATCGGGAATTGATTTTGGTGATATTTTTTCTCTTGTTGCCAAGGTAGCTTCTATTAGATTACTTTTATTTGTTGTTGTTGCTTTTGATTTTGGGGTAGAACAGATGCATCTAAAGATAACATTTATTCATAGGGATCTGGAAGAAGATATATACATAAAGCAACCTGAAGGCTTTGTGGTGAAGGGTAAGAAATAACTGGTATGCAAGTTAAAAAATTCTTTGTATGGGTTAAAACAGTCACCAAGGATGTGGTATCAGAAATTTGATACATTTATACGGGGACTTGGCTTCACCATAAGCAAAGCATATCACTGTGTGTATTTTAAATTAATTGGTGACCGTGTTATTTATCTGGTCTTGTATGTGGATGATATGTTGCTGGTTGGAATGACAAAGAAATTATCCAGGATTTGAAGACCCAATTGTCCTCCAAATTCGACATGAAAGATATTGGTGCTGCAAACTATATTTTGGGCATGGAAATTAAACGATATTGGGCAAAGAGGAAGATATGGTTAAACCAAAGGAAGTACGTTGAGACAATACTGCAGAGGTTTAATATGCAGGATAGTAAACCAGTGAAGGTTCCTATTCCTGTAGGTGTAAAGTTATCTACTGAACAGTGTCCCAAGACATAAGAAGAGGAAGAGGACATGTTCCGTGTTCCATATGTAAGTGCACTCGGTAGCCTAATGTATGCAATAGTCTATATTAGACCAGACATAGCACATGCAATGGGAGTATTGAGCATGTGTATGTCAAAACCAAGGAAGGAGCATTGGACAACAGTGAAGCAAGTTTTCACGTATTTGTGTGGCACTAGTGATAATGGTTTGTGCTACAAAGGAAGACCAGGATTGGACAAATTTTTGGACATCCATGACTTTGTTGATGCAAACTGGGTTGGAGATCTGGATCAGAGAATATCTACAAGGGGGTATGTGTTTAACCTATTTGGAGGTGCAGTCAGTTGGATGAGTAAGAGACAATCTGTAGTGGCACTTTCAACTACAGGGGAAAATACATGGGAGCCACTCATGCAAGAAAGGAAGCAGTTTGGTTGCAGAGATTGTGTTCAAGTATGAGGTTAGTACAACGAGCTATAAGTATAGACTGTGATAGCCAAAGTGCAATTTTCTTAGCAAAGAACCCTCCTTATCTTTCAAAGACAAAGCACATTGATGTTCAGTATCACTTTGTGATGGATATGGTTGAGGACAAAAAGGTGTTGTTGGTAAAGGTGGACACTTTGAAGATACTGCAAATGCATTGACAAAGTCTGTGAGCACTGAGAATTTCTCTTGGTGTAGAGAAACAATGGGCGTTGCAGGGTTGGATCAATGGCTAAGCTTTCCTGTGGAAAGAAAACAACAAGTGTGAGAATGTTTGGTGTGTGTTGTATTCTTTCCACGACTACCCCAGTAAGTTGTGTTGGGTGCAGCAGGGGGGGTAGTTGTGCCCCCCACCCCCTTGCATGGGGATTGGGGCAACGGCCCGAGAAATTTTTTTTGGACCCTATATTAGGTGGGCGGACCTACCTATGGTTTTTTGCATGCATTTCGCACATGGTTTTGGGCATGATGGTTTTCTATCTATGGTATTTTGTAGATGTGGTCAAGGGAACTACGGTTATGTTTTAATCCAGGGTTTATGGATTGGGGTTTATGGATGCTTTGGCATGTATATATATGTATTGTAACATTGAAAGGAATATAATGAAAAATCAATCTGGTAATACCAGTTTTGGGATCCAGAGGAAAATCTTTGTGTATATCTGTTTTATGTTTTATGCTCTCGCCATTGTTTATTTTCTATTTTTAGAATTCATATGCAGGTAATTTTTGTACGGGGTTAAAATCCACATAGGAGTTTTAGGATTAGTCATCTGCATCTTGTAGTAGAGAGTGGCCATGGTGCTACTTAGTGGGTATTTTTTTTTATCAAACCTGAACTCTTTCTTTCTTCTTTGAGCTTATAGAGATTATAGAGAGATCATGAGTCCCTTTAAGTGAGACATTAGGTCTACTAGCCTGGGAGGAGCCAAAACCAAGAATTTTGTTTCTTTGTACTTTGTGCTCATGGACACCATAGTGAGATATTGAGTTCTTTTGTCCACTTGAAAGCTATGTGATATCTTAAATCAACCAGCCAAGGAGGAGCCATAACTAAAAATGATATATTTAGATGTTGATTTAGTGAAAATTTCTCAGATAGAAATAGTTCAACTAATAGGTCCTTGTGGATCATGTCTCGACATATATTGTGTTGTGCCTCTACGTTTATGACCCTTGGATTGACAAAATAAGTGTTGAGGAATTTGTTTGTCAAATACTACAACCAATAAGAGGTCAATCCACACATATTTGATTACTCTAAGTAAGAGAGTTTTTAGTGTATCAAATCCCAAATTATGTAATTTTTCCCTCTTGACATTATATGCAAATATCTCTACCAGATCAAGACTCTCATCTTCATTTTGAGTCGTTTTAAAGACTTCTTCTTTAAGATCACAATGCAAACAATATTCTTTATATTTTTCTAAAAATGTATTTCTCATTTCATCCCATGATCTTATAGAGTTAGTATCTAGACCCATAAACCATTTAAGAGCTTTGTCTTTCAATGCAGCTGGAAAAAATTTCAAATTTTGAGCATCAAGTAAATAATCATATGATCTACATAATACTTCAAATTCAAAGAGAAAAGTTTATGGGTCATATGTTCTCATACCGTGGAAGCTAGAAACTACAAATGGAGATATGTTCTTGATACTAACATTATTAGTTGAATTGAGGCTTCTGTGATCCATAATAGTTGAAAGAATAACTTCGGCGTAAATCACATGTAGACAGACATTTGTCGACGCGTTTCGAACCAACTAGTGTGGTTCATCGTCAGGACAAGTTGAAGAAACAGATCCAGCTTAGCATGAACCACACTAGTTGGTTCGAAACGCGTCGACAAATGTCTGTCTACATGTGATTTACGCCGAAGTTATTCTTTCAACTAACATTATTGTCACTATCTTGAATAGGAAATCCATAAGGATTTTCTTCATTGTCAATATCTCCATTGCCATCTCTTCCTTTACCTCTTCTACCACCAAGAAGTCTTCTTCCTCCTCTTCCACCGCCAAATAGTGGTCTTTATTCTCCTCCTCATCCTCCTCCTATTGTTGTTTCATGTCTATTTGGAGGAGGAAATACTCCCCCTTCACCTTCTGCCATTGATCCTTCAAAGTTGAGGTAATAAGGTTCTTCAACTATATTTTCCTTTTCTAGTTCTTCTAATAATGGTTCTCTAGAGACTTTGAAATGCGAAAGAAGAAAGATTTTATCTGAGAAGAATGGCCGCCGCTGCAGCAAACCCTACCTCATTGACGAAAATCCCTGAAGACGCACAGGCGCGGCCGCCATTGTCAAACGCCGATTCTGTACAGGTTAAGGCGGTAGAGGCCGCAATATGGAAGAAGGTATTGAATAAAACTGAGGAAGCAGGAGCGAAATCTGTCGCCGACTCAGAGGTCGGAATAGGGGAATCACCTCGGAAAATACATGTGAACCAGGTTCTGACGCATCTCCCTGCATGCCTGCAACAGGAGAAGATCCTCGTAGCGGCTGAAGAGATAAACTCGAACCCGTCTTTTTATTGTGAAAAGAAAACTAATATGAATGCGGATTTTGGGATGCATTTGAGAGCTATTCCGAAGGAAGCCTCGGTCTGCGTCCGGGGTTCTATTGTCAGGTTTTCTGGCAATTTCCCCATCAATGACTGCAGCATTGACATTTACCCTCGGAGTTTTGTGGACAACAGAAAGGAGTCCGTAGGAGAACCAGAACCTAAATCACTGGTGAATAACCCTCCCTATCCTCGCCATGGGTCTAAGATTTCTTGGACCCGTTGGAGCCGAGTAGCAGGGGCCAGATCTGAACCAGATCTGCATGAAGAGTTACATGTTTTCCAAATCCAAGTCAACCTCTCAGGCAAGACAACAATGCAATGGGCACGCGCAACGGATCTTGTGCAGGACCTCTTGCAAAATCTTGAAGGCCGGCTAGGGATCCCCTCATCTTGCCTCAGACTAATATACAAGGGTAAGCAACTTCTGAGTACCCTTCCTCTCTCTTATTACAACATTCAGAGGGATGCCTCTATTGTAGCTACTTTTCGTTTGAGAGGGGGCTCCTTCAGGCAGACCTCCTCCACCCCTTCTTTCTCCTATAAAGAGGCTGTCCGCAAAGATGCTACACATACACAACCCTCTTCAACAGCAGGCCTTCCATTTGAGGCTCCAAAGCCTTTTCTGGTAGACAAATCAGAGGACATTCCTTCCATCAATCTCTCCCATCCTGGAATTGATAATCGATATCAACTTTTTGCAGAATCCGCACTTGTATGTAGATTTAATGGGCTATGGCCTCGCACATCAGATCTATACCAATGGATTCATACCAACTGGACTAAAAAAGCCAGATATATTTATGTTCAAAAGGATTCTTCATTGTGGTTTTTGACCTAAATGAAGATTACCAGAAGGCCTTAACGGGAGGCCCTTGGTATTGGGGCTCGGCGGGGCTTTTTCTTACTCCTTGGTTTCCAGACTTCGACCCTTCTAGAGCTGTTATCACCAAGATCCCCATTTGGGTCAGGCTCCCAAACCTTCCAGCGCATCTATGGCACGTCTCGGTCTTCATAGCCATTGCAGAAACTTTAGGACGCTACCTGGCTGTAGATTCTTCTCGGAAGGAAAATGGGCTCTACACCTATGGTAGAATCTATGCAGAAATAGATATTAGCAGAGGATTGCTGGATCAGATTAATCTCAAGTATGGAGATTTCCATTGGACTCAAACCTTGGATTACGAGAATACAGCCTTCCGTTGCCGCCATTGTCATCAGACAGGACACCTCCAAAGTTCCTGTCCCCGGTATCTCGATAAAAAGAAGAATCTGAAGCGCAAGCCCAAGTCTAAAAGTTGGAACCACTGTGCGCCTCCTCCCACTGTGGACGATTCAGAGTCCTCCAGCTCGAATGAGGAGGAAATTGTTGCAGATGGGCAGAACATTGAGATTCCGCTGGAAGCTCCCTTGGACGATCCGGTAAACCCTTTCGTTTCTCAGATATCCCAGAAACGTTCTCATCTCACTTTGTCCTCAGACTCTGAGAAGGATATTTCGCCGCCTGGGCAGAATAGTCTCCAACTTGTTTCAGCTCAGCCAAACTCCTTTGAATGGGTCAAAGTTAGCAAGAAAAAAGGGAAAAAAAGTTGGGTAATTGTAACAGCCCCCTCAGGGTAGTTCTCTCTGCTTAGTTCCAGTTCTTTGTTATTCCATGTTCTTTTTAGCCCTCTCCTGGTTCTTCGCCATGGAGCAAGGTGGAGCCTATCTTCTTGGGCTCCCTTGCTTTTCTGCTTCGCTTGCATGCAAGCCTGATTGTACGATACTCCTCTTACTTTAATAGAATTAGTCTTTACTCAGAAAAAAAAAAAAAAAAAAAAAAAAAAAAAATATATATATATATATATATATATATATATATATATATCTAATAATGGTTCTCCAGATAAAGTTCATTTATCTTCTTCTTCTTCCTCGATTGGTACTTCTAATTCTTGTCCAACAAATTATTCTCCTATTGAACAAAGAAAGATCAGTGCCTCGACTGAAGATGTAGGTTCATCTACTACTACCTTTATGGAAGAAGTTGGCTCTTCTCTGGTTTAAATTTCATATCTTTGTACCTCAGGGAGTCTTCTTCTACCTGCAAAAGTTGGAATTCGTGATATGGATGGTGATGTGGCTCTTACTACACCACATGGTCTAGTGGGGGTGGTTGGTGATGATGGAATTGAATTTCATCCTCTAACAAATTTGCCCCTAGATTCTCTTTGCATATACATGCATTCTAGATTGAATGAATATAGCTTTTATGCATCTAAGAATGAGTATAATTAAAAATGAGATGCAATTTAATAGCTCTGGTTAGGAACAACCTCATAATCATGATGCCCAGGTTCTTACCTCTTGTCTTACTACTCTTTCGATCTAGAGTTGTGTAAATAAAAAGACATTCTAAATTGAAAGCTATTGCCTACATATACTTTCCTGACAATGGTGCCAAAAATACTTGCTAATTTAATTGTGCATTAAATTACTTACATTAAAATGTAAATCCAGGCTCGTACACTTGTGAAGTACACTACACTATATGTGCTAGGGGATTAACTTTTCAATTTCAATGCTAAAGAAGAATTCTATTCTACTGGAAGCAAGAAATAAATGACCAAATAATGTAACAAAGTGACAAATATGAATCTAAGAAGTAATGAGAGTAATGAAATTCTACTCGTGAGATGAAATCTAAACATAGCACACACACTTGTTAATGAAAGTAAAGGCAGTAAGATGACTATTTCAACTAGTGAAAGTAAGTATAATCTATTCTAAGAAAGCGATAAACTTCTTGTTGATGGATGGGAAGAATGGCCTAAGCTATTCTTGCAACATTTTTAGAATTCTTGGTGGGCTAGACCAAGAAATATGGGAACGTAACCCGAGATTTTATAGCTTTGTAGGTAACAACTTATATGATCAAAACAAATTAAATAAATTTACAATAAATATGTTACAAAAGTTAAAATGGATGACAATAATAATCATCATGATTAAAATAACTTTACAACAAAGAAAAACACTGAAAATAATTTAATTAAATTATTGTTATTAAAATATACAATTCAATACAACTGGTGCAAACCAATAATCAAAAGAAAAATGGTATTTAAAATGAGATATACAAATGCTGACAAAATCATAAACAAGAAAATAAAAAGTATAACACATGATAATAAAATCATATGAAATTCCTACATTGAATTCATTCAGAGAAATGTTCAGACACTTGAGCCAATATCAACATATATCAAAATCTATAACAAAAATATAGTTACAACACATATAATGCTTGTTGCTAGTTGTGGTTCAAGAAATGGCATAAAGACACTATAGTTTTAGAGAGAAACTTGTTCTTCCTCACCATCGTTACTCTAGTGATTCTCTAATGGTGCGAGAAGTGGGGCCCAAGCATTCCAAAAGGCAAATGAAATCAAGTCAAAAGAATGTAGAAACCAATTGTGATCTCATCTTTGAAATTAAATTCCCCAAACAATACAAAATCTTGTTAGTAGAAAATAGGACTATGCCCACTTGAACGGGAGAAAATAAAGACAACATTATATAGGACGTAGGACAGATTCAGATAAGAGCATATTATAACACCAAATCAACATGGAGATGATTCAAATAAGGAATAAACCATGCAATATCTAGTGAACAAGAATGTCAGAGGCATAAAATAAGAGCACTGCCCGATGAGAGGACAACATTGAATCAACACATGCATGAATGATATAAGACTCAGACAAGCAAAAAGGGAGCACAAAATAACAACATTACTACATTGAGCATGTTAACCAAATTGGATAGATCAAAGTGCAAGAGTACCTTAAGGTTAATGTGCCTTGAAGGTGAAAGCACGTCATGGCTCAATTATGCAACACACGGATATGGAAGTAGGTCAAGGAAGAATGTAATGGCAAGACTTGCCAAGTTTGCAGACCTGATAAAGTAGAAACAAACAACACTTCCTCCTACATTGTACCACCTATAACAACATTAAGATAGGGTTGACATTGAAAGAGAAAGGTTGGCATACAATTTTCTAGGACAATCAATGAGTAAACATTACAAGTATAACATCACAAAGGATGCACCTCAAAGGAAAATTGTTGCAGGGAAATGCACAGGCGTTGAACCCCCAAAGAATCCATTCAACTAAAAATTCCAGGGACTTTTGCTCAAACCTTGTATAAAGGAGTGTCCTCTTTTTGCAATGAGCTTACCATTTAACTTTCTAAACAATTTCACGTTTTTTTTTTTTTTTAATAGAATTTTATGTTCTATATTTGGCAAGGAAGGTGTTGTCGCTGCGAAAACACCCTCTAAAATTTTGTCTACACTTGAATTTTGGAGCCTACTATGGATCTTGTGATCAGTCGTTCTGTAGCCACTTCTTGGTTGGTTGATGCTTTTTTAAGTCTTTGATCTCTCTTCCTGGATTGTAAGTGTCGAATCACCTACTCACACATGCTTAGTATGGAACAAGTTCATGAGTGCATTCTTCTATGCAAGCTTGGACAAGCATAGAACAATTCGTCAAGATAGTTCCCATGCAATGATAAACCTATGTCAATAGTTAGTGCACGCTTTTCATTAACAATCTTTCACTTTTGGCTGTGATTGTACTTCTATTTCAGTGAGTTTTTCAAACTATCGCTTTTGCACGCCGTCGCTCTCACAAGTGTCGCTTTCATGTTTTTTACTATCACTTTCGCTTGTTTTCACCTTAATTAGTGTCCTATTCATGTTATTTTTCCTCTAGCATGTGTCACTTTCATTTTCATTCGCATTTCGCAAGTGTTGTTCACACTTTCCTTTTCATATAGCAAATGTCGTCTTTTGGCATGGGAAGTGTCGCGTCCCATGTAAAGTGAAGTTTTGGCTTGTTTCAAAGGGTAACTTTGGTGTTGATGAGTCCTTCTAGTCATGTAGACATGTTTTACACTCATTCCCAAAGAATTATGCACTATCGCACAAGTGTCGTCACTTTCATCGCAAAGTGTACCTTTTGTGTTGCACTTGGAGAGGTAAATTGTATCACTGTCGCATTGAGGGCATCATTTTGTCCTTATTTTCTGAGTAATCAATATTATGTCGTTGATTGTTTTGAGTGTGTGATCATGATCTAGTTTTGTCTTTGTTCATCTATGCCTCACTTATCCCACACTTTTCCTTATCTGGAAAATTTCACTCCTTGGTAACTTGACTTCAATCAACCTTCCTGAACTGCGCACTGTGCAGTACCTTGACCCTTGAGCTCTAGGACGTGCAATTTTTGCCTCCCAGTCAACCACAATTACGCACTACGTAGTGTCAAGCCTCAAGCTTTCAACCTAACACCTTGAGTTGCTCAACTATGTAATCATTGAGACTAGTTCTCCTTCCATAAGTATGCATTGGGAAACTTTAACCCTTAAGCCTTAACCTTGATCCCTTGAACCCCTTAATTTCACAATATCCCAACTTGTTCTCTTGCTAAAACTGTGCATTGGGCATCTCCTAGCCTCAAGCCTCAGGCTTGACCTCTTGAGCTCCTCAACTGCGCAGTCACTTATCCTGGCCTCTCAGAATTATGCACTGGGCAACTTCAGGGCTTAAGCCTCAATCTTGACCTTGTGAGTCCCTTGATTGCATGGTTCCTTAAGTATGTCCTTCCAGAATTGCGCACTAGGCAACCTCAAGCCTCAAGCTTGACATCATGAGCCCCTCAATTACGCAATTATTTAGCCATGACATTCTAGAACTGCACACTGCGTAATATTAGACCTCTGTCTCGAACCTTGGCCTTTGGAATTGTGCAATACTTGAGCCAATCACTCAATTAGTCGCCTAGTTCCAGCCCTAACAAGTGATTTCATGAAACATGTTAGATTAGGGGTTTTCAAACTGATATTGTCTTGTCATGAATGGCTTTCAGTTGCAAGTACTCTATCTTCTCATGACAGGATGATTGCGAAGGAAAAGGAGAAGAAGACCATGTTAGAAGACACCTATTAAGTTGAAGATATAAGATGATCATCAGGTGAGAGACGAAGGAACACCAGATTACAACAGAAGACCAAAAATTAGGACTGCATAAAGACTCCATATTGACTCACAAACCTTTGGAGGGTGGATATGAAGAAATAATAATATCTCTCGTGAAGGTGAAGTATTGGATACATCTCTTATTGAAGACAAAGCAACAAGAGGAACAACTTGGCACTGTCGCCTTATCATGAAGTCCATATTATCATTGTCAAGTTGTGACTTATGCAAATATCACATTTGGTGATGGTTAGTGATGTTCGACCGTGAGGTGGAATAATTGGTTGAGGGTTGAGGTGGTTTAGCCTCTAGAAGCCCTAGTTTGGTTTTGTTGGAATTGTTCCATGAGATCCCACATTCATGCTTAGAATATGGAACAGGGGTGATTGGTTGAAAGAAATATTTGGTTCAACCAATCTATGGTCGGGTGGTATGTGGAAGTCCGAGACCTATTTGAAATTGCATATGTTAATAAGAGCTTCTTTCCTCTGGTATTTGATGGGTAAATAGACTTGTTTATATGTGGTTTTTATGGTTGTTGTTTCCTTGTTATTTTTGTTGGTTATATGCTTGTGATGAGCATGTTTTATGACAAACTTGATGCATGGCTTCCATCATTTTTTGATTTACAAATGAATGAACAATAGATATAATGATAATGCAGCTAATGTGATAAGGCATCAATGCTTCTTAGCGATTCTCAGATAAGTATGAGACCCCTATGCTCAGATTTGTTGATATGGCCGATAGATTGCATATTTGTAACACGTGTTGACGAAATGCTTGGCATGGTTAGTAGGGTTCAGTTCAAGTCTTTACATTAGTATCATTGTTTCGATGTTATTTTTCATTTATGGAACATGAAGTTTTGGGCAGTGGCCTGAGACCTAGCCCTGAAAAAGTGGCACAGAATCCGAGGTCGCAGGCTCAGAACTAGCTGAAAAAGTCCCCAGTCGCTGGCATGCCCTTGCTGTGGGATTAAATGGAGGGTCCCAATCACATGCATGCCCATGTCATGGGAGAAAATGAGCCTCTAAGTAAGTAAAATTTTAAGTTACCTCAAGGGTTGGTCACCTAGAAGGGTTGGTTAGCTTCTGAAGGTTATGTAACATGTGTAGAAGGTCAGATTGGTTGTATTTTGTCGGTTCCACTTCCTTTATTGTACATGGGGAGTTGAATCATATCATAGTAGCCTCTCATCACATGTTTACCCCAACAGACTGGTTAACTTGGGTAAATGTGGGAGGAGGGGTGTTATATCGCAATTGTTGAAGGCCAAGGCTAAGTGACTATGTAGTTGAGGGGCTCAGGATGTCAAGCTTGAGGCCTGAGGCTTGAGGTTTCCCAGTGTGCAGTTTTGAAAGGACAAACTTAAGGAACTATAGTTGAGGGACTCAAGAGGTCAAGCTTGAGGCTTGAGCATTAAAGTTGCCCAATGTGTAGTTATGAGAGGCCAGGCTAGGTGACTGAGTAGTTGAGGGGCTCAAGAGGTCAAGCTTGAGGCTTGAGGCTAGGAGTTTCCCAATACACAGTTCTAGCAAGAGAACAAGTTAGGATATTGTGCAGTTAAGGGGTTCAAGGGCTCAAGGTTAAGGGTTTAGGGTTAAATTTTCCCAATGCATAACTCTGGAAGGAGAACTAGTCTCAATGATTACGCAGTTGCGCAGTTCAAGGTGTCAGGTTGAAAGCTTGAGGCTTGACATTGCGAAATGTGCAGTTGTCGTTGACTGGGAGACAACAATTGTGCATTTCTAAAGCTCAAGGGTCAAGGTTGGGCATGTGACTACGTGGTGCGCATTTCCAAGAGGCAAGGTTAAGGCTTGAGGGTTTAGACTGCACAGTGTGCAGTTCAGGGAGGTTGAGTGAAATCAAGTTGCCCGGGAGTGAAATTCTCTGAAAAAGGCCAAGTGTGGGATCAGTGAGGCTCAGGTGAACATATACAAAACTATATCATGATCACACACTCAAAATAGTCAATGACACAATATTGATCACTCGTAAAACAAGAACAACATGATGCCCTCAATGCGATGGTGATACAACATACCTCTCTAAGTGGAACACAAAAGGTACTCTTTGCGACAAAAGTGACGACACTTGTGCAACAGTGCATAAATATTTGGGAATGAATGTAAAACATGTCTACATGACTAGAAGGACTCATCAACACCAAATTTACCCTTTAAAACAAGCCAAAAATCCACTTTACATGATAAATGACACTTCTCGTGGCAAAAGATGGCATTCGATATACGAAAAGAAAAGTGTGAACGACACTTGCGATATGCGAATGACGATGAAAGAGACACATGCCAGAGAAAATATAACATGAAAATGACACTAATTAAGGTGAAATTAAGTGAAGCGATAGTCAAAAACATGAAAGCGACACTCGCGAGAGCGAAATTGCGCAAAAGCGATAGTTTGAAAAACTCACCGAAATTGAAGTACAATCGCAGCCAAAAGTGAGAGTATGTTAATGAAAGTGCACATTGATTGTTGACATAGGTTTATCATCGCACAAACATTGTCTTGATGGATTGTGCTATGCTTGTTCAAGCTTGCGTAAAAGAATGCACTCATGAACTTGTTGTGGATTGAGCATGTGTGAGTAGGTGACTTCGACACTTACAATTCAAGAAGAGAGATAAAAGACTTAACAAAGCATCAACCAAAGAAGAAGTGAATACGGAACGACCAATTGCAAGATCCATAGTAGGCTCCAAAATTCAAGTGTAGGCAAAATTTTGGAGGGTGTTATTGCAACGACAACACTTGGTGACACACTTGTAGGACTCCAACTTCTTTGCCTTGGTTTAGCTTTATGCATAGGGTCTAGTTTTGTAGGAAGTATTGATTCATTTTTTCTGATTACTCTAGCTTCCCCACTTACCCTGTGTATAAAACATAGTCCCCTTCATCCTTTCTCGGTTGAACACAAGCATAAGATTAGTGATATCGCAATGTTTCAAATCAGGAGAAGGGTAATGTTATTCACGAGCTTTAAACTTTCAAAGTATATTTTTTCATCTCTGGTGTTGCTCCACTGCCAGTAGGCCTGGACAGTACCCCCCGCAGAGTCTCTTCAAGAACACAAACATCCCTCCGTTGACAACAAGCCTGAACAGTACCCCGATAGAGTTGTTCGATAGAGTTGTTTGCCTCGCCTTCCTGCGCAAGAAGCCTTTCTCTTCTTTCACCCTTTATTTATTTATTTTATATAGGATTGTGCCTCGACACTTATTCATTTCATGGGCAGAAGAGGGATCCCGACTTATTGAAAGCAGAAGAGGTTGTTCCTCAAGAGTAGCATATGTAAAACCTTTAATATTGATTTAATCATTTAGATTTTCCCGTTGTCCTTCTCTACTAGATCAGATTAGTGTGGAAAACACTGAAACATAAAGAACCAAGTGTAAGCATGTGGTTTCCAGAATAGACATGGACATCATGGTTCAACATAAAGCTTTCCTTGCGTAAGGATCATATTTTCCATTAAAACATCATTGACTGGAAGATATAACCCAGGATAGAGAAGCAGAAAACAGATAAGCCAAGCATTATTCGTAGCATAATTGCCCTTTTCAAGTCTTTTTGCATTGTATTTTGAGTCAACAAAGCGTCTTTCATGCAGAGTCTTATTAAAAAAACACAAAAGAGAAGACAAGATAAAACAAGGAAACAAAATCAAAAGGACAAAGCAAATGGAGGATAAACTGAAAACAGAATGCGAGACAAAAGTTAGAAAACAAAAGAACGACTAAGGAGAGGAAATGCAGGATGAGTGCAATAGAGTGGAAACTAGAATGCAACTAGACCTACTCCTAACCTAAGCTAGAAGGTCAAGGTCAAGTGTAATGAAATTTCTAATGAAGCCATCGTAGATTCTCCTAATCTGCATACACAAAGATACGAGCAATTAAAATAGATATAAAACAATGTGCAATGGAAAAGATAAAAGCTTGAATGACTTGCACAACAAATTTAAGGACTTTCCTGTCGACAGAAAGATATGTCATAGCCACTACTTGTAACTAGCTCACATTCTTACCTTTTCGATGGAAACCATAATTAAACAAACCTCAAAAGCTTCTTGCGAATGTATCTTGATCTGCACTGTACTCCTTAGGAAGCATGAATAAAGAACAAAACTTGTTATTTGTGATGGGGCTTGCCAACTAAGATTGCTCCAACTATTCAACGATTGGATCGTGAAATTCGAAACAATCCTCTTAAAAAACTTGAAATCATGAATTTTTAATTAAAGGCACAGGATCAAGATGAGAATCTTGCGAGGGAAAATGAATCTGATCATATTCATAGGGATTATTAAGATAGTGAGGACCTTAAATAACCATCATTGAAGGCTGAAGTGCCCCAACTGCTTGAAAGTACTTGAATAGTGAGATGTTAAACCATAAAGATCAAAGGATGTAAAACAATTGTCATCAGATGTGTTGGTGGGAACATGGTAAGTTGAATGGCAACCACAAGAGTCATAATTATGACCAGATGGGCTGATTAAAGCATCAGATTCCCGTTAGTAGTTAACAAGGATAAATCAGTTTGAACAGCTCTGCAAATGCTCTAAACAATAGAACCAACTTCCTCGCATGTCAAATGTGACAAACCATTTTCCTGTAACTGGTGACAAATTGTACAAGCATTGTAATCATCGAAAGAATTGAAAAGGAATGCTAGTATAACAAATATATGAAACCAGTCAGGATGTAATGGATGAAAAAGAGGAACTTGATTCAACAAATAACTCAAGCACTTGCTAACACTCAAGAGGATTTTTGGTGTCATCAAGACATTCACAAGAGAGACTAGGAGTTGATTATCCACCATAGCACTCAACATATATGAATTATTTGGCCAAAGGTAATCTTCAAATCGATCAGCTTCGCAATTACACACATTCACGAAATGTATATACTCTAAGCCCGAATTCAACACAAGAGATTTGCATGAGGATGAATTCAATACAATAGTATGATCAAAAACTTGATTTCGAGAAATAGGAAAATTGTAATGAGAAATACTGAAATCCATCAAGAATGAGTTTGCATCCAGCAAAACAATACGGATAAAATGATTCTGCAAGAAAATCTAGATCTGACATGGTTTAGGAATTTCTCTAGGATCACAAGAACCCAACATAACCATCAATGAGAGTTGAAGTGCCTTGACTTCTTGACAAGTTTCAAAAGTTTGAAAATAGAGATAACAACATTTTGTAAATTGAGTCAGATCACAAATTACATGTGGACAACTACTATCAGTTAAGTTAACAGGATCACCATTATCTGGATGGTAGTTATCTACATCATTAGTTTGATCATATTTTTCAACTTCAACAAATAGATTACTCAAGTCATAATATTCTTCTGATAGCAAGTCTAAGGACGTATGCATTGGAAAAATCTCGTGATCACACTGAGTCGAAGAGTTGCCCCCATACAAAACAAGAGATGACAAGGGATGGAATAGATGCTCTATAATTTCATTGCTTTCTTCTTCATCGTGTATAATATCACTATCCTGTGTCATTTCAAGATTCAACTCATGAGATGACAACTTGAATAGCATGGAGAATCTCCATCGCAATTTGATGCATTACAAACGATAGAGCACAAAGGATAGAAAGGTGAAGAGGTAGAAATGTTTGTAAGTAAATCTTCTTTGACCAAAACAAATTTAATATCTGAATCTTTCAAAACAAAATCTTAGAAACTAAAAGATCAGTTAGTGAACTTGAGCATTCATCATCATATATATTAATGAATTCATCCTCATTAGAATGATTGCTACTCAAGACTTTAGATTGATTAGGCAAACTGATCACATTTCATTGACTACTAAGATTACCATATTCAATATCAACCAAGAATGAGGAAACACCATCTTCACATGGAGGACTTTGAAAAAGAGAAGAAAAATTGAAAGAATCTTCACCTTCCTGCTCCTCTACCTGCGAAATGTGACTACCTTGCACCTGTTCACTGCTTGGATTTGGAAGAGATTGATTAGGCAGATCAAGGGACAAGGGGTCATGAGAAAGAGATGGTAGAGGATGACAGGTATCCAAATCATATTCAAGACTTAAGTTATGAGAAGTAATACCATATTGTGAAATGGAGGAGTTAGTCTTCACCTTAGGCTCCACAAACCATTCCAAGGTTTCCTCCATCGAATCTAGATCATGAGAAATGTATGAAGGTTGAAGAGACGAATCGACGATCTGATTTTCAGATTTCCCAACTTCGACATCATGGTAAGGAGGCATCCACATCGGAACTGAAAAGGAGGAGGAAAAGGAACAAAAGGAATAGTAGGTTCCTCCTATGAAATTAGAGTTGTCTCATGATTTACGAGAGTTAGGGAAGCAAAACATCAAGAGGTTCAGATTCACCATGAAAATATATATGAACCAAATGCTCAAACTTTTGTTTCAAGAAATCCCAATCCATATCTTCTTCCAAAAATTCACAACAAAGGTGAAGGAATCGATTAGAAAACTCCTCAACTGATTCATTAGATTTCATTCTTAGTTGATTGATTCTTTTAAGAACATCCTGGTAATCATACCTATCAAATGCTAAATGAAGCTCTTTTATGAGGTGTTCAAAAGAATGAATGGAAGCAGGTGGTAGAGTATGACACCATCAATTAAATCAACCTTCAAGTGTGAGGGAGAAAAGAATACAAGCCACATTTTCACAGTAAATTTCATAGTATTCACGAAACTTAACAAAAATATATGCATGCTCAGTAATGGATGTATCACTCTCACTATCAAACTTAAATTGTGACAAGTCATCAAATTTTTTTGCTAAGATGAAAATTTTACCAAGGGATAGGTTGGAGAAATATTTTGGGATTATGATTTGGGGATGAACCATTTCAGATAAGAGGTTCAAAATAGACTCAATAGGCGCAACTTGTCATCTAGCCCTCCTTCTAGTGCCATTTGTTGATGGCGTTGTCCCAATTAGTCTGCACACAGTTTGGTGTGGAAGCCTTTCCGGAACTAAGGCCCGACTGCCATATACTCTTATAGATTTTCCTTAGCTACAAAGTTCAACACAAGAGAGCAATGTACATGTGCTTTCAGACTAGCAAGTGAATATGCCTTGTGGAATGTTCAACTACAGAATGTATCAAAGTTCTTCTACTGAAAGGGAGAGAAAAGTGAGCCTTTAAAAGACAAGTAATAATACTAATCTGGTAAAGACACACAAACATATACATATGAATGAATCATTGGACAACTAGCGAAATAATTCACATAGAAGCAACAATTGTTAAAACACATACAACACACCTTCAACAAGATAAGTACGAAAGCCACCGAAATAATTCAATTTCCGTAGTATAGATGAAATAACATACATCATAATCATTCAATGAATAGTCTTACAATATTTACGACATACACATGAAAGCGTGTTGGCTCAATGAGCATTTGAATTAAGCAAAAGTTTCAAGATACGTCAAGACAATAAACACCACTAGGCCCAACCGTGGAGCATCAGAGCAACCACTTGCTCCTCTAAAAGAAATGTTTTCCTCTCTGATGCCTGGTAGGAGGAGCCAAGGTGAAAAATCCTTTGCATGAGCTATGAGGGTGTATATATAACAAATGGGGTGACCATTCATCTCCCTTGTGACTCTTGGACTACCCTCATGACTGTTTGACTTCTCTATGACTCTTTGACTCCTTCATCACTTTTCACATTCTATGGATGACTCTTGGACTTCCACTTTACATTAATAGTCACTCAATCAGTAACCCGGTTCTAGCCCTAATAAGTGATTTCATGAAACATGTTAGATTAGGGGCTTTTAGATTGATGTCGTATTGTCATGAATGGCTTTCAATTGTAGGTACTCTATCTTATCATGACAGGCGATGATGGAGGAAAAGTAAAAGGAGACCATGCTAAAAGACACCTATGGAGCTGAAGATATAAGATGATCATCAGGCGAGAAGATGAAGGAACACTAGATTACAACAACAGACCAAAGATCAGGACCGCATCAAGACTCCATGTTGATTCACAAACCTTTGGAGGGTGGATATGAAGAATAAAGCACATCCCTCATGAAGATGAAGTATTTGATACATCTATTATTGAGGACAAAACAACAAGAGAAACAACTTGGCATTACTGCCTTATCATAAAGTCCATATTATCATTGTTAAGTGGTGACTTATGCAAGTGTCACCACAATGTCATGTGTGTCCATGTGTCTTGCCACATCTCTTGTGGATGTAATGATGTAAATATCAAAAGCAAAGGACACAATTTAATGTAAAATGGAAGTCCAAAAGTCATCCATAGAATGTGAAAAGTCATGAAAGAGTCAGAGAAGTCAAGCAACCATGAGGGTAGTCCAAGAGTCACAAGGGAGGTGAATGATCATCCCATCTGTTGTATATACACCCTCATAGTTCATGCAAAGGAATTTTCACTTTGGCTCCTCCTACCAGGCATTAGAGAGGGAAATAGTTCTTTTGGAGGAGTAAGTAGTTGCTCTAATGCTCCACTATTAGGGCTAGTGGTGTTCAGTGTCGATTTATTTTGGATTTTTTTCTTAATTCATAAGCTCGTTGAGCCAGTACACTTTCATGCGTATGTCACAAAAAATTGTAAGACTATTCTTTGAATGTTTGCGATGTATGTTGTTTCATATGTACTAAGGAAATTGAACTATTTCGGTAGCTTTGTTACTTATATTGTTGAAGGTGAGTTGTATGAGTTTCAACAATCGTTGCCTTTATGTGAACTATTTCGCTAGTTGTCCAACGATTCATTCATATGTATATGCTCGTGTGTCTTTACTATATTAGTATTATTACTTGTCTTTTAAAGGCTCACTTTTTTCTCCCTTTTGGTAGAAGAACCTTGATACGTTCCAAAGCTGAACATTCCACAAGGCATAGTCACTTGCTAATCCGAAAGCATCTGTGCATTGCTCTCTCGTGTTGAACTTTGTAGCCAAGGCAAATCTATAAGAATATATGGCAACCGAGCCTTAGTTCTGAAAGGGCTCCCACACCAAACAGTTTGAAGTCTAATTGGGGCTTTTCATCAGGGAGACCCCCTTGGTTGATGGATTTCCAACACCATCAACATAAGGCCACTTGAAGATATAACACCTGTGTCCGCTTGATCTTGTGATATTGTGGACGTTTTAATAAAGATATATCTGCCCATTCTATCTATTAGATGATGAGCACTAAAAATAATTTGGTGCTAGAAAAATGACTAAAAATATATGAAAAAGTATGTTTCATGCCTATTAGACCTCCTAGAGACCACATTGTCTCCCTTGGACCTACTAACTTATAATGACGACATTCACTCCTAAAAGGTTCATTATAGCTTGACCTGTATGTGAGACGATACACCCTGCAAATTACAGTGTGTCACCTAGAGTATATACCCCGTGAGTCCATATGTACAACTAACTTTAAAAGAAGAACTGAATTGTTTATTAATAAGAAATATTCAAACTATCTTCATATTGAAAATAACTTGTTGACTAACCTATAATGATGTGAATTAGTATGTAAACATGTGGTGAACTAGTCATAGTGTGTGAGGAGCTACAGTGAATGATGATTGCATTAGGTGCTATTTCTTTCTTAAAGAGCTGGCAAAATGATTTAATAAGAAAAAATAAGAATACTATAGAAGCATTCACCAAATACTACAAAATGTAGTTTTAGGAAAGATAGTCGAGGGAATAAAAGAGTTGAAGCTCGTGCTTTGTGTTAGAAAATCAGAAAGGCATAGAGATTTTCTTGTGTTGATAATTACTTGTGATATCTTTGTGCTCTTATTAACTTTCTTACATTCTTCTTTTATATTTGTTTCATCAAATAATCATCAAAACAAAACACGAAGATCAACAACATAAGATGTAAGTTCTCAGCCAGGGCTAAAACCCCTCTATAGGGGAAAACCCAATCAAACTCTTCCACTAGTAAATCAAATTGATATAGACCAAGACCTTAGACCCAAAAGACCTTCCTCCTCCACCAAGTCGGCCTTTCAATATGATTTGACAAACTTCGATAATCCCTTCTTGTTTAGCAACTACAACCCAACAACAATCTAGAACTTCCACCCCCCAACAACTTCAGAATTTTGTCCCTCGGCAACAATCTAGAACTTTGACCCTAGCTACTTCAGAACTTTGGTCCTTCAGCTTCAACTCATCCTGCAACTTCGATTTCCTGCAATTAATCACAAATTCTTGTAATCACAAATTCCTGCAATCAAATGCGAATTCCTATAATGTGAATTCCTGCAATCACACTCAAATTCCTGTAGTAGTGAATTCCTGTAATCACACCCTATTTTTGTAGTCACGAATTTTTGTAATCACACTCAAATTCGTGTAGTCGTACTTAAGTGTCTTGCCCTCCAAATGAGGTTGAGTTGTTGCCTTTATATAGTAGATTTTGCCCCTCAAATAGTCTGACTTGTCTAGGTTGAGGCTGACTTCGTGGAGGAGGCCTAGAAGACCTAATTTACATCAAATAATTTTGTTTCTTGATTGACAATGCCCAATAAAGGTCTATTACATTATGACATGAACAAGGACATTTGACATAAACCCTAGAAGCCTACAATGGAAGCTTTGACCTAAAAACATTGACCCAAGCATGAAACCCATGCTTTAATAAGTCAATTTCTCTTATAATATTTTTTCTTTTTTTCTTTTGACAAATACATTACATCATGACTCAAATACAATTACGAAGATCGACTCTAGTTACATTCTTCAACACTTTGAAGAAGGATGGAGCAAATGTAGAGAACATCGATAGTGGGAAGGATGTAATAACAATGCTCTGGCCACAACAAATTACCTCCTTTCGGTGCTATAATTGTTCTCCTTTAGTGAGTTCTTGAGAGTTTAGACTGTTGCAACCGTTTTGAAGTCAACTTTCACTATCCTATTTCTTTCAAGTCTTAAGCTACCAGGCAAGTGCGAAAAGAAGGCCAAGTTAATCAACAAAATCTAGAAAGATTAGACATAGAAAATGCATAGATGAAGGAACGAGGAAAGTTTTACTTGGAGAATTTGCGCAACATGCCTGTATACAAGATCAAAGCTGAGCTTTTTCGTTTCAAAGGATTTGTCCCCAAAATAGTGATTTCTCTATGCTTAGAAACTCTAGTTCTACTCTTTGAGACAAACTTGTGTAGCTAAATGCTAAATGAATTTGATTAATGTTGGCATGTTGAGGCATAGTTTTCTTACCCTCTGTTTTTGTTTCTAACCAATATAAAGAAGAAAATGTTTTCAAAATACTTTGTTATGTTTTGAACATGTTGGTTGGTGTAATTTTGTGATTGTGCATTAAGTAGAAAGTTGTGCATGAAAAGTGAATCTATTGTTTTTGGTATTGATAATGGGATGGCCTTAAGGCCAAATAAAGGCTCAACTCGTAAACCTCCATGGGTTTTTTGTTTTGTTGTTGTTGTTTTTTTTTTTAATTGTAATTTTATTCAACCTAAAAACAAAGGAACAAAATTACATTTTTTAGATGCCCAAAAGCATTCGATTAGGTCAACCTTTTGGTCAATGCATAAAGAGAGAAAATGAAAAATAAAAATTATAGAAAATTAATGGGGCTAAGTGTGATAAAAATCACTTATTTCCCCCTTTTTTCCTTTCCTTTTTTCCACCTTTTCGTAAGACTTCTTGATTGGAAGAAATCGATACTATTTCCAATTTGTTTCCTTCCACCTTTGGGGGAGCTTCTTTGTGAGTCTGAACTCTCAAATGTACGGGTTCACTTTATGCCCCCTACTTCCTTTTCAGTGGGTGTGACCACCTTTTGCTGTTTTGATTCTATAATCTCTATTGCTTATATACATTTTGGGCTAGGAAAAATTGTTCCAGTTTGTTCCTCCATTCCTTTAGAGTGACTTTCAGTGACATGCGATTTCACGGCTCCACCATCGAGTTGTGTTCCTTGTTGTTTATATTCTTTCATATTTTGATGGTTCTCCACCATTTCTTCTTCCTTGTCTTTAGAAAGTTGTAGATCCAAAAAATGCCATTCCTTTGGCTTTTGGGGTATTTTCTTTGTCCTTCTTGTGACCTTTTTAGCTTGTGGGAATTGTTCTGCAAGTTCCCCATTCCTCCATTTCCAGTGTTGTAACACCTGTTTCTATCTCTACACAAATCTTGACATAAGTAAAAAGGCATTTTTCAGTTCTTTCTGATTCCAACTTTAAAAACTTTCCATGAATTTCCAATGCCTTCTAACGCTTGATGGTGCCAGAAAGGTAGAGGGAGATTGTGTAACCTTCCCCATACTAAAATTTTGTGACCACCATTGATGTAGAATCAAAACCTGGAAAACACAAATAAGAAGAGTCTTGCTCTACCCCAAAACCATAGCCCCTCGTTTAGAGAAAATTCCAAATCTTTTTGTGTATCAAACTATACAACAAAAAATCCCTTGGAGCACAAGTAAATATCACAATTTGGGGTCCAATTGGTGAATACCCATTGATGTAGATCTTTTGACTTGGGCCAAAACGATTGAATCTACATATTATTGGTTTATATTGGAGAACATTGAAAAGACCATTTACCTCTGGTATATTTACTGTCATGGTTGGTGCTTGCTCCATCTGCTCAATAGTGTAAGGACCCAAAATATTTTGTGAATGGGCAAATCGGTTGTGAAACTTCCAATGCCCTAAAGCCTGGAAGGAACCATTAAGGGTTGAGGATCGAATGACCTCCTTATATGATGCTGCTCCACTAGGGTTTCTGGCATTATACGCTCCTCCCCGCAACCGCAGGGTTAAGATGATTATGGATTCTGATATAATGCCATATTTCTTTAATGGAAAAGAGTCTTGTAGTATTTTCCCTTCGTATGTCAGATTTTGGGAAGGAGTTGCAATACCAAGGGTATGCTGATTTTTTTTTTAGATCACCAATCAAATCTTCACTTCTAGTCCAAAAAATGGTGGTTTTTCCTTTGATGTTCTTTAAAAAAATCTAGAAAAAACATTCCTTTGAACTTTTTTCCTTGCTATTTTCCAAATCTGGTTCTAGAAAACAAAGATGGGTCCCATTTAAAGCTAGATCTTAAGGAAATATCTGGGGGTATTCGTGTTGCAGACCAGATCCATATAATATTTCAGATTTTTCATGAAATGTTTCTTTGGCAGCCCCCAACTTTGATGTGAAAACCTTAGTAGCCTAGGGATACGAAGGCCCATTACACAGAGGAAAGGGTAGGCATTCAAAGGCCCCATGGAAAACAACTGGCGAGACCCTGATGAAGAAGCCCCACTGGAATTTTAAAGCCCACTCGCCTTTCTAGTGCATATTTTTATCGCTACGAGTTCGATAGGATAACACCCCATACAAGTCCACGTTAGAAGAGCCCCACCACCGCCGCTTATCCAAAAAAATCTCTCCTTACTATTTCGTAGGATGATCACACAGATGGAGAGTAAGCCATCTTCCTCGTCAGCCAGCTGATCTACACAACCTCTCACGACCAAAGAAACAAAGGCGTCGCCATGCAGATGAGAACCTGAAGCCAAAACCCTCATGCTGCAAAAAAGCTCCATCCCAATTACTATGAGCTTCGAGTTAAATGACTGCTTTGTGAACATTGGCCATGTGATCATGGCGCTAAGAATCACCATACTTGCATGGTTATAATTTTTACTAGGAAAAAATGCAAGCCTCCTTTTGTAGTATTTGTAGTGTCCTTAGATAGATGTTATTTTTCAAATTTAGGTTTTACATTTGTGGGTAAATGGCATCAGTTTCATATTCCCTTCATCCAACCAAATTGTATTTCACTAACCAAAATATAGGAACCTTGTTTGGGCAAAAAACGGTCTGATATGAAATATGAGGATGGGGTAGGGGAATCCTCTACCACAGATTCATCCATGAAATTATACATATTTGTAGATGAGCAAACTGTAGCAAGGGAAAGCTTTGAAATGGTAGTCTCAATTTTGCACTTTCCCTTAGCAAGGGATCTTCTAGTCAACCTACCTAATGATGTACTTTTTGGCATGCTTGATAACGTTCATAAAGACCTAATTTTAAGAAGAATTATACAATTTGTGTCAAACATGTGACAATTAGTTTGTAAAACATGTATATCACATGATAAATCTCGTAAAACCTTGCTATAAAATGAAGAAACTGTAAATAAAAAAAGAGACCACAAGCATGAGTCATGTTGCCTCACTTCCATTATGGTATTGCAAATCAATCAAGTGTAAATTTCTCTAACTTGGGAAAAAATATTACAAATTCGAATACATAACCAAGAAGATAGGAAGAAGAGAGATGAATAAAGGACGTAATATAATAATAATCTTTTATGTTTCAAAAGAGTTGGGTCCAAAATGGTGATTTCTCTATGCTTATAAACTTTGTTCTACTCTTTAAGACAAACTTGTGTAGCTAAATTCTAAATGAATTTGATTAATGTTGGCATCTTGAGGCATTTCCTAGTCATTGTTTTTGTTTATGACCAATATAAAGAAGCAAATGTTTTCAAAATGCCTTGTTATCTTTTGAACATGTCGATAGGTGTAATTTTTGATTATGCATTGAGTAGAAAGTTGTGCATGAAAATGGAATCGATTGTTTTTTATATTGATAATGGGATGGCCTCAAGGCCAAATCCAGGCTCAACTCCCAGACCTGCATGGTTATAATTTCCCCTATGCAGAAATGCAAGCCTCCTTTTGTAGTATTTGTAGTGTCCTCAAACAAATGCCATTTTTCAAAATTGGGTTTTACATTTGTGGGTAAATGGCATCATTTTCATATTCCCTCTATCTAATCAAAATGCATTTCACTAACCAAAATACAATAACCTTGTTTGGGCAAAAGGTGGTATGATATGAAATATTAGGATGGGGCAGTGGAATCCTCTACCATAGATTCATCCATGAAATTAGACATATTTGCAAATGAGCAAACTCTAGCAAGGCAAAGCTCTAAAATGACAGTCTCAATTTTGAACTTTCCCTTGGCAAGGGATATTCTAGTCAACCTACCTAACAATGTACATTTTCACATGCTTGATAACGTTCATAAAGACCTAATGTTAAGAAGAATTATACAATTTGTGTAAAAAATGTGACAATTGGTTTGTAAAACATGATTTTACATAATAAATTCTATAAAACCTTACTATAAAACGAAGAAATTTTCTAGTTTTGTACATGTCCCAAGGTAAATAAAAGAAACTCGGTAAAGACAAATTGGCAAGAAAGGCACCTTACGAAACTGTAAATAGCAAAAAGACCATTAGCATGAGTTATGTTGCCTCATTTCCGTAATGGTATTACAAAATCAATCAAGTGTAAATTTCTCTAATTTAGCAAAAAGATTACAAATTACAAATCGTAAGCAAGAAGATAGGAAGAAGAGACACGAACAAAGGACATAATATAATAATAAGCCAAATATATTTGGTCAACCTCCATTCTCAGATTTTTTTGTGAAAAATATAAAAGGAACTAGTTTTCTTCTGAAAGAAGGAAGACACAAAGCATAAAGACAATATTTCAGTTTTAGTGTCTGGCATTGTTCTAAATAAGTAGAGAGTTTTTATTTCCTTAAGGGCCAACCTAGTAAATAAGTAAGTAGTTTAAGGTAAGAACATCAGTAACACCTATGTTTTTTTTTTTTTGGTTCAGATGCCCAAACAACATGCTTTACAATGGAAACCATTGCATAAAAAAATGCATAACAACAAAAACATAAACTAGGTTTTTCCATAAAGATATAATATATGACAACCCAATCCAAGGTTCTATCACAATATTCTCTCCACTCAAACAAAATAATGAAGAGAGACTCAAACAAATAATGTAAAACAATAGGAGATGTTTTTCAAGAGTCAAGACTTAAGATAGAAAAAAAAGTTACTCTTACAATGCAAAAACAGTCAAGGCCTTTGCAGCTCCAAATAGGGCAATCCAATGAAGCATTTAGGCTTAATTTTGCAGAAAGTGCAATATTCCCTCCAAGCAAAAAATTATAATTCAAAATATTATAGATAAAAATTGCAGCAGTGTTACAGGGAACACAACCATTGCGGTGGGGACATGTCCCTGCACACTCCTTGTGCTCCCAAGACAGGAGAATCCCACGTGAGAAGACAATAAGAATAAAAAACAATTAAAATTAGATGAACTTAAAGGGTATTGCTATGTTTGTACATAACTCCAAATGGTTCCGGAACTATAATAAACGATACCAAATGGTCTGGATGGGTAAAATGTCATTTGCCCTCTGCTTCATAAGAGTTTTTTGCTACAATGATAGGGCATGCAAAACCATTTATAACAAGAAGGGGTTCATTTAAACCTTGCTCTCCAAACTACCATAATCTAGTGACACTCAAAACATGGTTCAAATAATAATTTCAACTCTAAATATTGTGAATGAGTAACATAATAGGATTTTGCTCGACACTTTCAGTAAGAATGAAAAACAATTAAAATCAACTGAACCTAAAGGGTATTTCTATGTTTGTACAAAACTCCAAATTTGTTTCGGAACTATAATAAACTACAATTGTGATCATACGACGTGCTTTAATTAGGGTAATAATCGGTTAAATCAAAATTTGCTTATGGCAATATGTTATGAAAGCTCGTATCGACCTAAAAAAATTATGTTTATAGGTTTAGGTAAATTGGCCCTACTAAAAGGATTCAAACATTGAAGAGAAAAACTGAATCATTTTTTTCGAGAGGTAATAACCATAAAATTTGAACCTTCAAAGGCTTAAATAAGCCAGATATTAGGTAAATTTAAGGTGGAAAAGTTTAGGTTGAGTAGTGAAAGCCAAATTTGTAGGAATTTGTTTATCCACAAGATAAGTTTAGCACACTAAGATTCAACTATTGAGCATTTGACCGGGGAGTACGCTTTCGAGGTAAAGACTGCAACTATAGCATTTTAGGACATTTTGAATGACAAAATCGTTAGATATTTAGCATTTAAACGCTAATGTACCAAATTCCGACAACTAAAACTTTCAAGATTTGAGATGTGGAGCAAATATCATATACAACACTAAAACTTTAATGTTCCAGCCGAAAATATATAGTAAGGAATGAAAAAAAACTTGGAAGTTTACTTACAGGGAGGAAGGTTTCCTTTGAAATAATGGTGGATTCACAACTTTGAAACCAAACAATCCCTTGCAAGTTATCAACAGGGAGACGAATTTAGTTGTTTCTTGATCTTCTCCAAGAGTTCGAAGCATACAATTAAATAAGAGCATATGTAAACAAAGCAACCTGCCTTTTTTTTGTAACTAAATAATACCTGACTCAAGCTCACCATCGTGGAGGGGGCATATTGTGCTCAGAACAAGGGCATTAGTGGCACATGCGAACTAGAAATCAATGCTCAATAATGGAAGCATATCTCTCAAGTTTTCGAGATTAATACTCGGTAGTGGAAGCCCCTGTTTGTTACATTATGCGAACTATTCTTGGCCGTCTCGGAGGTGATGGAAGCTTGTGCCGCACGAACTAATCTTGTTGGTCTCGTCAGTGTTTTCGGTGGTCTCAGAGACCCATGCCACATAAGAAATCTCCAGTATCATTTGATGACAAACAATCATTCAATTGTCTAACACAAAATTGATGGCGCAATGTGACAATGGGAAAGGAGTTCTTCCAAAAAAAACACCTTACAACGTAATGAAATTTACACGAATGTACAAATACATGTATATTTGATATAATGTAACCACTTTGTAAATATGACACAAAGTATAATTATAATAAACATACCATCAAATATAAACTAAACATTCCTATAAAAAAAAGTGCCCACACCATCAAATATAAACTAAACATTCATATAAAAAATGGTGCTATGTGTCACTCTAAAAAGTATATCCTAACATTTCACTAATACTATATACATAAAAATATAATGCAACTTCCAAAATATGAAAGTGCAGGTATAACAACCACTTTTCAAATATAAAACATTTACAACAAAATCTAGTTATAACCAACATAGATACATACACACCATCTTGATATTACCTAACATGTAGATAGAATTCTGCTTAACCAACATACATGATACATACACACCATCCCAATGTAAACTATAACATGTAGGTAAAATTGTGCTTAAAAGGCATGGGCTAGAATCTAGTTTAAACATGCCAGTTTCCAATAAAATTGGTCTCATTTTAAGCAGAATTTC
Organism: Pinus tabuliformis; assembly: GCA_031772625.1. NCBI lineage: Eukaryota > Viridiplantae > Streptophyta > Pinopsida > Pinales > Pinaceae > Pinus > Pinus tabuliformis. The sequence continues at coordinate 1,951,991,523 of CM062816.1, forward strand.
AAACACTTAATCCTGGAATCGCGATTCCATCTTGAAAAGCACCAACAACTTAGCCCCTGAGGTTCACTTGAAATTACAAATACAACAACATGCAGTTCGGAACCCGCAAAATCAAGGTGACCCGGGAGTAGGTACTAGGGACCCCGTACGAAACAAATCATACTGCAACAAAATCAGGGTGTCGCCCAGGAATCCCATCGAACGTCCTCAGCCCTTGGATTCAGGTAACCCATACGATCTTTTACAGGAACCGCCATCGAGCCCCATCGCAGATACAAGGATATCCTTTTGGCGCCAAAATCCTGCAGATCTGCTCACGCATTCAACATTCTGTTGAATAGTTTTCCTGCCAAAACCATGCTGGGCTTCCACGAGCACATAATTGCAGATCTCCTCGAAGACAGCAACGGCGGACTGGTGGTCACTGGTTCGGGTCTTGGCCTCCACAAACTCATCGCGGCTCTAATCAAATTACACGACGCGGCACAGGGAATTCTCTTCATTCTCTCCGCCAACGACTCCCAGCGCCAAACAATCAAAGAAGAACTTCAACCCGGAATCCTCCCAGCGCCGGAAGTGATAAATAGCGATTATACGTCACAAGACAGAGTTGAGCGTTACGGTTATGGCGGAGTCTTCTTCATCACTTCACAGATTCTCGTGGTCGATATGCTGAATGAAAAGGTCCCGCTCAGTAGAGTCGCAGGTTTTATAGTTCTCAATGCCCATAGGTTGACAGAAACATGCACAGAAGCATTCATAGTTCGTCTTTACAGATTTGCGAACAAAAGGGGTTACGTTAGGGCTTTTTCTGACAAACCCCAGGCCATGATTTCCGGGTTTTCGAAACCGGAGCGTATAATGAAAACTTTATTTGTTAAAAAAACTACATCTCTGGCCTAGGTTTCAGGTTTTTGTTTCCGAGGTACTGGAGAAAAACCCTCCCGAGGTGATTGATATCAGGGTTCCGTTAACTTCTTATATGAAGGGAATCCAGTCTGCCATCATTGAGGTCATGGACGCATGTTTGAAGGAGCTCAGGAAGACTAATAAAGTGGATGTGGAGGACCTGACGGTGGAGAACGGGCTTTTTAAGTCATTTCATGAGATTGTGAGGCAGCAGTTGGACTCAATATGGCATATCATTGGAAGGAAGACGAAGCAGCTGGTTGGGGATTTGAGGACATTGAGGAAACTGTTAGATTACTTGGTTCGGTATGATGCCGTGACTTACTTGAAGTACTTGGATGCACTGAGGGTCTCTGAGGGGATGAGATCGGTTTGGATTTTTGCTGGCCCTAGCCACAGGGTTTTTGATTTTGCAAAGAAACGGGTTTATCAGGTTGTGAGAGCCGATGGCGGTAAAGTGGGGTCTGCGAACGGGTTGATCAAGGGCGTTGGAAGAGGAAGAGGGGATGCGGGAAAGCGCAGAAAGATAGGCAGCAATGAAAGTGGTAAGATTGACATCTGTTACCACCATTGTTGATTAGTTGGTGACTGAAAAAAAATATTTATTACTGGTTTGTTTCTTTTTTTTGGCCTTTTTAAAACTGTTTGGCAAGTTTTTGCCATTTTTTCCGATTCTTATATTTTAGACCCTTTCCCAGTTATCGCCGGACACGATTATTGTAACTTTAAGCTTGAACTTCACAAGGTGCTTCTTTTGTTGATGGCAATATCTACTTTGTTAAGTCTTGTGTTGTTCGTTGCCTGCAAAATGAAATGTTTTAAGGCATACAACTGCTGTATATCTTCATTGAAACGTTGTGAATGCATCTCCCTCTGGAGTCAGGGCATGCTTCTTTTTGTATTACAATCTTTCATTTTATTGTTTCTTGTGGAATTCTCATCTTTGACAACGTTATGCTTGCCTATATTCGGGATTTGTTTCGTCAGCTGACGGCAAAATGAAATATCTTTTAGTCATATAGCTGTTGTATATCTTTATCGAAATGCTGTGGATGCATCTGACTCTTGTTAACGTTTGATTGTTATTGTGGAATTCGTACCTTTGACAAGGTTATGTTGTCGTCTGAAAGGGATAATTCCATGAAATCGTGAATTTTGAGAATGGGTTCTCTATTAGCCAGGAGACAATCTGTTCGATCTGACGGGTTCTATTTATTTTTTGTGTGTTTTAGCAAGCGAGCCATCAAATTCAGACAAGACACAAGAAACTGAAAATGGTTCATCGAGAGACACTCCGGGGATTGAACTGGAGGTAGTTGGAGAGGAAATGCCAAAATGGAAGGTGTTGCGTGTGAGTTAGTGACTCCGTCTTCTGTGTTAAATTTTTGTCTAACTAACCAATTTTGACCCATTTCTCTCGTGGCTTGAACCAAAGACCTATATTTTTAGGTAACCACTCTTGATTTATTTCTCTCGTGGTTCGAATCTTAGACCTAAATTTTAAAAAATGCCAGCTATGTGATATTCTTTAGAGAATTTTAAGCTTTACTTTTCAGTTCACATGCTTTTTAGCTATCATTATTTATTGTGCACAGTTACTTGATGTTCTCTGGAAACTGGCACAAAGAATTATAAGCATGATTCTATCTTAAGTAATAATTATGATGTTTATTGAAATTCTCTCAGTGTACCTCTGGAAATTTTTCCATGCGTAGGTTGATATACTTTCCAAAGATTTATGTAGCTTGCTAAAAGAGGTATGATTAACACAGAAGAATGTGCCCTGAGAAAACAACTTTTGAAACTTCATTGGAGGCCTTCATACTAACTTTGCAATGGAAAAAAACATATCAACCTTTGCGGCTTTGCCACATATGCTGGATGCATTGGTGCATCTTTAAACAGAAGTTTGATGGCAAAACTTCGAAAATTATGACCTTGACATGGACTGCTTCAATGCAGTAAGAATGCAACATTTCTCATGGAATAGATGACATAATCACAAAAGTCTATTTCACATGGGATAGACAGAATCCAGATGTTCTGTCCACCAAATGCTTTGTCTAAGTTTTGGAAGGATACTGTAAGTTTAAACATTTTTATTTCATTGCTGAGACTAAGCATATAGGCCTTCCTATGTAATTATTTTTAAACTCAGGGATTTATAAGGTGAATCATATAAAAGAGTGGTATCAGTTTTTGTTTCCCTTCCAAAGTATATTACTGAGTGCTTTTGATGACTTTTCTTTCTGTAATAAATAAAATGCGCCATTGCAGCATACAGAGGATGGCAGAGTGTTAAAACCAGGAAATGTTAGGAATCAAACCTAGGACCTATCCCCTGCCGGTGGACTCTTCTACCACCTAGCTACAGGCCCTTTTTATGTTGGGTATCCTTTTACGCAAAGTTCACATTGGTATTTTCAACACTCCCCATATGAGACATTTGGCTTTTAGGAGTAACTGCTTAAACAGGTTAGGTTTTTTGCTATGTTAAAATTTAAATCTTGGACATGATATGAATTTTACGCCCAACCATTGACCTTCTCTACTACTAAGCTACATGCATTTTTCATAATTTTTGTGATTTTTCATGGATTGCTTTTAACAACATGGTCAAAGTACTCTTGATTAAATCCAAGGGTTTCTCTAGTATTAGAGCTTCCAATTTAAGTAGGCAGCAATATAAATATGTGTGTGTGTGTGAGATTTTTGAACTAGCCTCCTCTTATCATGATGTGGTTCATGATGTGGTTGGCACACCTCAACCCCATTTTTGAGAAGGTGCCAACTAACAACATTCAACTGGGATTCCTTTAGCTAAGAGTGTTAAATCCTGAACCTAGCACCTGACAATTAGTTTCAAATTATTATTGATCCACTGAATAAAATCATAACTAGGCTCTTAAGACAATTATTCAATAGAAACAATAATATTAACCAATCTCAATCCCATGTGACGCACACAAAGTCTCTCCAATTAACAATCCTTCATGAACTTAATGATCTGAACCTACTTGGGCTCCCGACTTGGGATAGTTGCCCAATCGAGGAAAATACATTTACAGAATACTGTGGATTTGAGCCAATTGATCAGACCCTAGATTTGTCCATAATCTGCTTGGTTGATCCAGATCTTCAATGTTGTACCTGTTCACCTTTGTCACACTTGGCACACTTGAGTATGTCACTCCTTACTTGAGAAAAATCTCTCTCTCAATGGCTTGTGCCACTATATCGTGTGTCTTTCTTCTCTCCTTAGCATTGCTTTTATAACTTTTCATTCAGCTAAATCCCTAACCGTAATCTTTAAAGTTCTGGATGGTTGAGATTAGATCTCACTCACTTGAGATTGATGGTTGAGATTAAAACATAATCACTAAAGTAAATGCTTTACATTTTCTAAGTTTCTTTAGCTCAATAGCCAACGTAAGCTGGATTTAGGCTAAGTTACAAGAACAACTTACTCATTACTTGAGCAAGTGTTCTAAGGAGACTTTGGGTGACTTCCTCACGCCTTGACACTTAGGCCCGTGTAAAAGCATTTGCCCAAGACATCGACACTCCCTCTTAGTGAGGGAAGTACTTTTTCCAATTGGAACTAGCTTCAATCCTGGAACTGCATTTGCTGCCATGGCTACTTCCTTTGAAATGGAAGCTTTCCCTGCCACTTGGTTCAGAATCATCCGAGAAGACTTGCTCCCTTTGGACTTGTTCCTAGAAGCCTCTTGCTCCCAAACATCTTGTAAGGTCATCTCATACCACATGACCTTCTTGACAGACTTGGAAGGATCTGCTTACTGCTCCTCCCCCCCTGAACTTGAACGCTGACTCCCTCTGAATTTGTTAAACTTCGAAATTTCCTGCTCCTTGTTCTCTATCACTGTTATGCTTCTTGTCATTGCTCTAATAGATTGACCCTTTAGCCCATACAAGTTTCCCTCTCTAACACCAATGATGTGGCCATCATTTGAGTTAGATCCCATGGGTTTGATCAGTGCTGTTCCATTTTGGAGCGCTACAATAAACCCCTTCTCCTCTATCATAGAGACTAAGAGCAATTTCCACTCGAGTTATAACACCTATAGCACATCCTTCACTTCTAGCCTGTTTCCTGACTAAATCTGGAATATCATTGTACCAACTCCCTTCAGTGCATGTTTGGGATCAACACCAAACTTCACATGCAACTCTAAGTCCCACTTTGTTTGGTTGTCAAATAATCTTGTGCTTTTGTCATATGTTGTGTGGCTCCACTATCCAGTAGCCATGCTGTTAAAATTGGCAAATAGGGCCAAATTCCACCATGGGACATCTCATTTGATGGAGATGATGATTGCATTAAATTTCTCTTTTTGAGAGGACCAAAATTGATATAAATATCATCCACTTTGGACAAGCGGACGTGCATATTTGAATTTATGACCAGACATGTGCAAATTGTGCAGGTCGGCCACATCAACATGTAGGCTTCTGAAGCCCAATGGACGTGACTCTTCTCCCACAATGAATTGTATAAATACAAGTGACCTCTCACCTCATTTGGCATCTTCATCACTCACACATTCTCTTTCCTCTCATTGGTTTGTACAACATTGGGCAATCTCTCTCCCGCATGTGGCACAAGGAGGACGAAATTATAGGACAAAATTGCAGGGCCAAAAATTTCAGAAATTTATGCAGTTTGACCAGCATTGGCCAATGTTGGATTTGACTTTCTGGGCATCATTTGACTTCAATTTTCTGGTTATATTTCTATCTCAACATACCACATTCTTGGGCACAAAAATCGAGGAAAAAGGACTTTGACCTGTATTGACCATAGGCCTCTTTGACCGCAAGTCGACCAAGTTTGACGGCAAATTTTGTGACTGTTTTGGGCTGAATTTGACCAACTGCCAGAGGCCGAGTTTGACTGCCTTTGACTGAGCTTCAAAGGAGGAGTTTGACTGCTGCGTTAACCATTTGTGATTTTTGGTTAAGGTTGAAGTTTGACGGAAGATTTGACAAGGCTGTTTTGACTTGAATTTGGCTAGTCAATTTTGAGTATTGTACTGTCTCTTTGTTGAACATTTTGATAAAATAATAAGAAGAATTGATCAAAGGGTTTTCTCCACATTGGGATTTTCCCTGCAATCTGCCAAATCTGGTGTCCTCTTGTCTTGGCTTGTTTTCTGCATTTTGTTTCGTGTTCCATCTACTTTTACTGTCAATGTGATTAATGGTTAATGTGATTGCTACTCGAAATCTAAATTGGAAATTGTCGTTGGGCTGCTAAAGGAACATTGAAGTAATTATGCTAAGCATAGAACATACCATTGTTAACTTAAATTAACACATGCACCAACTGGTATGGTGTTTGAGGAATGGTAGCAAACAAGTGAGAAATTTGTCTTAAACTTCCTGGAAAATTCTTCCACTTGAGCTTTTGTTGAAGCAGCTACAATTGACTGTGTATCGTTTCTGCGCTTATTTCCTCTCTAGAGATTGTGAAGCATAGTGGCATGTCTTATGACATTCAAAACACTTGACCTTAGTCAAGCCCTTCTTCTTTTTTGGTTGTGAGGTTGACTCCTCAGTCCCACTCTGAACATTTTCCTTTACTCTTCATTGTCTTACTGATAAGAGCCAGAGCTTTGTCAGCTTCCTACTTGTTGATTTTGGCCTTTGACTACACCCTCTTTTCCTCTTGGATGCAATCATCCCATAGCCTCTTAAATGAGGGTTGGTTCTCTTAAGCATATATTCCTTTGATGAACGGATCCCACGTCTCTTGGAAGCTGTTCAACGCCATGTTACTAACTTTGTGTCGTCCACCTTTCCCCCATTGTTGCACGCTGATTATGAATTTGAGTGATCCTCATCATGTAAATTGTCACAGTGTTAGATCTAGTCATATGTGTAGATCAAAGCTTGTCCCTTAACACCATTTTCGTGTTAAAAGTCTTGCTCTGGTATAAACTCACCAAAGCATCGAACATCTCCTTGGCTGATTTCTTCTTGGACAAGCGAGGGATCAAATGGTCCTTTACAACATCTAATAGTACCCTTTTGCCTTTATCTCTCTCTTAACTAGGGTGGCCTTCTTGACATTTATTAGCTCCGAGATCACCTTCTTAACAATCTCCCAAAGATCGTTTTCCTTGATAACCAGGGTGACCCTAGCATTCACCCAATACAGTCATCTTGACTAGTGCTTACCAAAGATATATGCTAAGTTCTTATAACCCTTTTAATTGAGGAAATTCTTTTGGTCCTTTAGGCACCCACTAAAATTAATTTGCTTCCACTTTGCAACTGTTATGGTCTCCCTTTGTTCCTCTGAGTGTTGATCTTTGCCAATCACACTAGCGAACCTGTGACTTACAAATTTCCAGTAGCTGTAATCTGCTACCCGCTATCACCACACTGCTGCAGGATTTTGTGCAGATAGGGTTACTCTATAGCGGCTTGACTCCTACACTTGCACCTGTGTAGCTAGTGGCTCACTACTCTGTGGTTGTCTTGGCGATTGTGCCTTACGACCCGCCTTCTTTCCCATGTTGAATTATTCACGACACTTGAGATCTGGTTTGGGTCTTAGAATTTCAAACACAAACACACCCAAATGCCACAACAATCCTACTTTGCACAACAGAATAAACACAATAGTAAATCAACTAGTGCACAATAGACAATTTTTCACTTTTTCAACCCAACTTCACTATATAGCAATCTTTAATACAATAGTCTAGGGATAATGGCCTTCATACAATCTGCCCTGATTCAAGTCAACTAGGGTTATGTATCAACAACTATGATAACAAAACTGCCCTGAACAAGATACAACTGACCTACTCCTGTCGGTGTGCATCCATAGTCCTTTCGGTCCATGTACCTTGAACACTTTTGTTAGTCCTTTTGCTTCCCAATCTGCAGCTCCTCTATCAGTGAGCACAACTCCTTCAAGTCGCTGAACATCAACCAAGTCAATCTGCCCTCTAGCTGCTCCTTTGTCCTTTAAGGTCACCAACACATAGGGTCTTCGATCAATTGTTCACAACTCTGTTTGTGAACAGCTCTTTCGTTTGCCCACTTCTGTCACTCAGCTACTACAAGATGACAAGTCTAGGGCTTGGAGGTTGCCAACTTTCCACTGATGAAGACACCTACAACTTAATGAACTAGGGCTTGTTCATTTAGCCCTCTTAGCTGCCCCTTTAGTCCTTCAAAGTTTGCAACCCTTTGGCTCCAATACACCTGCCCTTCTACCAGATTTGTAGTCCTTCACAATACTAGACTTTAGGGCTCTTTTGACAATCACCTAACAACCCTCCAAATGTACATGGATTTCCTTACACAATTTGTCCCAAATTGGATAATCAACCTAGCAATTTCATCATGGAAGGAGACAAAACATACCTCTACAACACGTTACGTACAACCCTGTAATAGCTGAGGTCCTGAGCATAGTACTTGAGGTATACAATCCTCTTTTAGGGCTCCTGTATTACACACATGTTAGCTCTAGACACAGTCTTATACAACTCCTCAAATCTGGTGCAACCGTCCCTTAATATCCTGCGCAAGATCCTCAAACAAAGCGGCTTCCTTCCAACACTACTTTTGACCCATCGACCCTCCAAAACAGGGCTTTTGACCCTCTTCTCTTTGCTGTGATTGAGGTTTGGCCTCTTCCAAGGAATCCAGACTTATGCAGCCCAAATCACAAGGGGAAATTGTCACCAACATATGCCCAAAAATATCCTTTTAACTTTGGCTAACATCTGCTCTATCTCGATCTGTTCCAAACAAATAAGGATACCTAAAACAGACTCGTCCTTCTAGTCTTGAAAGGCACCTATAGAAGCTGCGGCTTAGTTCATATCTCCTTCACCTATGACGAATTGCACTTGTGATGATTGTTTTGGATGATCAAATGAGGTCTCCAACTTCTTCATTTATATGCTTCCTTTGGGTGCAATGAACTGCCTTCAAGAGACACCACTTTAAGTCAAGCCGAGTTGATCTTGGTGCCAATTAGCCCAATACGTACAAACAAAAATTCTTTTCCTCTATTTGACCAAGTCTTCCCTTGATTGCCTTAGTGACCCTTGTTCCATTAAGGGTGCCTCACATGCTGCAAAGGTCTAACCTCCAAAAGAACTCTTGGATTTGCGCCCACAACTTTGGGCGCAAAGCCCACTGCTTGGGTACTTGGCCCACCAATAACTTTTGTGGTGCCAACTCACACAAGCCTAGTACCTAGGGCTATGGAGTACCTCTCAAGCTACAAATCTCAACATCTCGCACTTAGCAGCTACCCTTGTCACAACTAGTCTCTTGTTGGCCATGACCAATAGTGGCGTTTTTGCCGTGTGGCCTGTCTTGCCTTGGCGACTGCCTGCATTGACCCTGCTCCTGCCTATGCTTGGCATGTGCACTTACTTGCGGATCTCCAACTTATGTCTTTGTTTGTGCTTTTGCACTGCCTTGACCATTGACTTCGCTGTGCTGTGGTTATTGTTGGCCAACTTCGTGCATGTAGCCCTGCGCATGCTCACTTGGAATCTGTGTTGGCCAGTTAGCCTTGCACCTTTGCTCTTGTTGGCCCGTTTGCTGTCACTTGACTGGTCTTCCCCCACATGCATTTTTCTGTCGTTTGCGAGCTGTGGTTGTGTCTCGACCCTACCTTGTGGTCCTGGCCCCGACACCACTTTCTCAAGCTTCTAGCAACTCTACATGACCTAGTTGGTAGCTTTTGTTGTTTGACACTCGCTTGGCTTGTTTTCCCAGGTTGATGGTTGCGATCGAATAGCCCTATGGCTGTTAGCCATTGCCGGCTTGGGCCCTTTGTGCCCCCTTAACTGTCACTTTTTTTTTGCAATTCTTTTAATATTTAATTTATTATTATTATTATTTTTAATTTCCTTCTTTACTCCACTGTCGTACAACCTTGGTTGCCACCGTACAACGTACAACCTTTGGTCTTCTGGTTCTCGTCCTTAAAAAATTTAAATATATGCCTCATATGATTGCAAACCGAATTTGGCCTCGATGATGCTTGTACAAACTTGGCCTCCTTGGTGATTCTGAGATCGGTTTTCAGAGTTTATGCTTTGAAACCATGTTAAATCTTGAACGACAACTAGTTCTTAGCAGATTATTACTAATTTGTTGAATAAAAGCACAATTAAGTTCTTAACATAATTATTTAGTGGAAGCAAAAATATTAACCAATCTCAATCACATGTGACACATACAACTTCTATCCAATCAACAATCATTTGTTAATAATGTAAACCTACTTGAGCTCCTATTCTGTGATAATGGCCTAGTTGAGGAAAATACATCTACAACATACCCTGGATTTGATCCAACTAATCAGGCCCTAGATCTGTCCTTGATCTGCTTGGTTGATGTGGATCTCCATTGCTGTAACCTCGACACCTTCCTCAGACTTGGCACACTTGAGTATCTCACTCCTCACTTGAGAAAATATTTTTCTCAATAGCTTATGTTGCTGTATCGTGTGCCTTTCTCCTCTCCTTATCTTTGCTTTTTAAATTTTTGTTGAGCTAAATTCCTAACCCTACTCTTCAAAGTGATGGATGACTGAGATTAGATCTCGCCTCTCTTGAGATCAACAGTTGAAATTAAAACATAATCGCTAAATACTTTACTTTTCTTAAGTTTCTTTAGTTCAATTGCCAACATAATTAATTATGTAGTTTTCATAAGTTAGGCCTAGGCTAAGTTACAACAACAACTTACTCAATATTTGAGCAAGTGTCCCGAAGGAGACTTTGGGTGACTTCTACACGCCTAGACACTTAGGCTTGTGTTGAAGTACTTGTCAGAGATATAGACATCAACAAAGAGGCTATTAATGTGGGGTATCTATTCTACCAAAGAAGGCCAAGCTTTGCACTTGGCCCCAACCATTATTTTATGTGCTAGTGCATCCATGATCATAAGTACAAACACAATCTTGTCATTAGAAGAATTGAATACTAATGGGAGTAATATAAATGCCCTACTTGAACCCAACAACCCAATTTTTGCTAGGGAAATATCAACCATGCAATTGAAGAGAAATTTTAGAAAAAGGTGCCAGATTTATGCAGCGCACATGGGGGAGATAGCCAAGGATTAGGCACTAAGCATTGAGGACCACCCGATACTTAAAGAATTTTGAAGATGTGTTTGCTGAAGTTTCAGGGTTACTGCGTAAAAGAGACATTGACTTCTCTATAGACTTAGTACTTGGAATTGCTCCGATGTCCAAAACACCATATGAGATGAGCACACCAGAACTTAATGAATTACAATTGCGGTTAGAAGAACTAAAGAAAGGGTATATATGCCCATGTGTGTCACCTTGGGGTGTCTTGGCACTCTTTGTTAAAAATAAGGATGGTACACTAAGACTATGTATTGATTTTAGGTAACTAAACAAAGTCACAATGAAGAATAAATACTCCTTGCCAAGAATAGATGATTTGTTTGACCAATGTAGAGGAGCTAAGGTGTTTCCCGAAATCAATCTGAGATTAGTGTATCATCAAGTAAGGATTAAGGAAGAGGACATCAGTAAGATGACATTTTGAACCTGATATGGACATTATGAGTTCATAGTAGTGCCATTTGGGTTAATGCACCAAGTGTTTTCATGTGCCTTGTTACCCACCAAAAGTGGGTGACCCCTAGGAGAAGCTTTCTCCTCTTCATCTCTTCTAGCTGACAACCAACAACCCCTGAGAGCCACTTTGTAGCCGATGTGACGTGCCATTCATATCTTTGCCACTTGCATCAGTCATATGTCTCCTCGCCCATTAGTCAAAAGCACATGTTGGAAGGTGGGCTTCTGATCAAAAGGTTTTTTATTCATTTTGCAATCAGGTGTTTATGCTTGTTTGTATTTGGGCATTTTGACATGGATTATTAGGTGACATGGAAGAAAGAAGGGTCTTGGATGTAGTCTTGTTCCCTCACCTTAAATAGGTGGTTAATCTTCAATTCAGTCCAGTGGTACCTCCCCCAATGGCCCATGGCTTTAGGAAGCAACACTACTTGGGAAGCCATGATTGAGATAGTGTAGCATCATCTCTCCCTATTCCATGCTTACCGCATTCCATCTTACATTACAAACCCTTATTCCACTTCCCTTCGTCGGGTCAACTGACCATTGGTTCATTGGGATTTGGCATCCACACATCCTTACACTGAGGTAGAGCTTGGAAATGCAGCCTGGGAGGTTAATGCAACTAAGGAAAAGAAAGAGTATATGATGGCCATAAGAAAAATAAAAGAAAAATCAAAATGCAAAAGATGGACAGGACATACAAATTAGTTCATGGGCAAAAGCCAAGCATGAGCTCTACCTTTATCATATGGCCATCACCTGGTTCCTGGTCCAATGTTGCCCTACCACATAGAAGACAAGGAACCCTTGCATGTCTCAACCCTTGATGGACGAGGAATTGCCCCATCCCAAAGGGGTAATAACTGTTGTACATCATACAAGCAAGCTCTCACATGAGCTACGAGCAGTAATACAAGGAAAAATCAAGAAAATGTAAAAGGCAATATAGAGGGGTGGAAAAACAAAGGCTGAGGTAACTCATGCATGCATGATTACTCCCTCCTCACATTTATACACCCAGGATAAGGTATTCCATTATAGTCAGTCCCTTTGACCATGACATTTGGCCATGTAGTCCTTTCCCTATCGTTCCATCATTATTCACATGGCACCTATCGATTGAAGGGTGAATCAAGGACATTTCACTTCCCTTTGGGGGTTGAGAACACTTAATAGGATCATCTATTAATCACTCTTTCTTAGGGAGGTAACAACGTTACATGACCAAGGCCCCAAATTTGGAAGAGAGGCCTCATATGAAGTGTTATTCTACCCATTTCTTTCAAGCTTGGTTTACTTAGATGCAATAATGATTTTTGTACTTGATGGTGAAAGTTGCAGCACTAGATATTGTGTGTAATTGGCAGGTGGTTCCATCTATAGATTTGGGCAACTTAACTGGGGTCTAGGTCCTCTAGAGGGACATATTGACACCCATAGGTAATGCGTTGTGAGCCATGGGACTTCGAATAATTATGGAGCATCATTCATAGCCATGGGCACCTTCAACACTAATGACGCTTTTGCATTTACATTTATTCATGGGATGATGCACCCATACTGGCTTAGTAGTATTTACATGGTGTGGCAGTTGATCTAGGTCCCAGATGAGGTTTGTCTCATACATTGAGATGTGGGAGGGCTAGCACCATCTTCAGTGCCCTTAACGTTGGAGCAAAATTAGGCTAATTCATCACTTGGAAACCCATGAGACCTAGTTTTGTGCCCCAAACCCACAGTTGGGGGCTATAGGACAATTTGCATAGAAATCTAGGGGCCAACCCCTAGACCTTGATTTTAGGAGTTCTCTACACTTGTTTTGGCACCAGAGGAGCTCAACACATGCCCTAGAAAGGCCTATGTGTAGTCCCTAGAGGCTTGTAAAGAAGTCATTGTATGCTTGATCTACTGGTATAAGAAGAACGAAAGGTTGCATTTTGCACAAATCTTGTCTTAAAGCTTAGATCTTAAGTGTTAACCATTTATCAATTACACAAAAGGTGAAGCCATACCTAAACATTGTAACTAGAAGTTGTGTCACTTAAGCTTTTCTACAACGGTTTATTTTCTTGATTAGCGACCAATTCAAAATCTGCTGTGATATACTTGCATCATTCTCTTAGTTCTGAAGTTTATTTATAGTGAGTTGGGGTCAGCTATAGTTCAATAGCTTGCCTAAGGCTGGGCAAGGAGTTCAAACCAACAACTAAAGGGATTCAAAATTGAGACAGTCAAAGAAAGATTTAAGACATCAAAAGTTCAAGGTACATCAGTTTCCTGCCACATTTTTTGCAGTAGTAGAAGAAAGTTTGGCTTGGGTTAGCAATAAAGGTTTCATTGTCTAATCAATCTTGTAAGTGGGTCATTGCCCTTGGTATAGGAGCCCACAATAGTTTTATTTATTTTATTATATTCAAGGTGGTTGGGTGGTGCAAAGCAATAGATTGAAGTCTCCTTCAGGTTGTAGCCTGAAAACTTTTCAGGGTGGCAGAGTGGTGTTAGGGCAAGTTGGAGCTTGCAAAGTGTTGGAGCGTTCTATCAATGGTAGATGATAAAATCGGGGCGTTGGAGCATCCTTTCAGTTGGAGCTGGTAAATTGAACACTTTTCTAGAGTACTAGGGTGTTGGGGCTTCCATTTTAGTTGGAGTTGAAGCATATTTTGTTCTCATCAAAATTATTAGAAAAGTGTTTGGTGGTTTTTCTCTCGTAAGGGTTTCCACCAAAAAATTTCTTGTGCATTATTCTTTTGATGTGTTGAAGTTTTCCTTTATTGTTAATGCTTTGAAAAATGAATAAATACTAATTGTAATAAGAAATACTGATTCACACTCCTCAATATTTCCAACAATGGTGACAGTGGGCCACTACCCCATCGCTGCTTGTTGGTCTAGTTTACACCTTGTAGGGTTTCCCTCTCCAAGGCCTACTAGTTTTTGCGGCAACATGCCTCATGAATGACATTTTCCAAAGTTTATTTGAATAAGTTTGTTGTTGTATTCTTGGATGGCATCTTAGTGTATTCCAAATCAGAGGGAGAGGATGAACAACATTTGAAGATGGTGTTATAGGTATTTAGAGAGCATCAACTATATGTCAGTTGAGTAAGTGCTCATTTTATCGAATATAGATTCATTATCTAGGTCATATCATTTTAGAGGAAGTGATAGCAGTAGACCCAGAAAAGATCAAAGCAATCAAAGAATGGCCAACACCCAAAAATGTGATAGAGTTGAGATTTTTTATGGGTTTGGCAAACTACTATAGAAGATTTATTGAGGGATTCTAAAAACTAGCCCATCCTATCACTTCCTTACAAAAGAAAAGAGTGAAATTTGAATGGTCCCATAAATGTGAAGATACCTTTCAACATTTAAAGATATTATTAACAAGTGCACCTATATTGAAGATAGCTGATACAAATCAAGATTACATTGTGTGCACAGATGCGTGAATGGAGAGGCTTGGAGGAGTTTTCATGCAAAGTGGGCATGTGATATGTTATGAATCAAGGAAGTCGAAGGAGCATGAAAGAAACTATGCCACTCGTGATTTGGAGCTGACAACCATTATACATGCCTTAAAAATGTGGAGGCATTACCTCATGGGGAAAAGTTTAAATTACGAATTGACTACAATGGTTTGAAGCATTTGTTTGGACAACCAAATTTAAATGCTAGACAAATTAGATGGCTGGAATTTTTGGCCAATTATGATTTTGAAATTAAGCACATAAAAGGTAAGGAAAATAAGGTGGTTGATGCACTCAACTGAAGAGTGCATATAATGCATACTATAACCATAAGCATATATAAATCTGATTTAAAAAGTAGAAATTGGAGGTTGTAAATTTAGATCAGCAATACGTGGAGCTAAAATGCAACACGCAACAAGGTAAATTACAACCAAAATACAAAGATTACGAAATACGAAAAGATGGAATCCTTTTGTACAAAGGTAGGATTTATGTGCCAAATTCCCAGGGGTTGAGAAATTTAGTGTTGAATGAGATGCATTGGGTAATTTATGTTGAACATCTAGGGTACCAAAAGACAATCTCAATAGTCAAGAAACAATACTTTTCGCCATGTATGAAAAAAGAGGTGGCTTATTATATAGCCAGGTGTTTGGAATGTCAGAAAGTTGAAGTTGAACGTAGATACCTAGCTGGATTACTACAACCAATACCCATACCTAAGTGGAAATGGAAAATTGTTTCTATCGATTTTATAACAAATTTAATAAAAATTGTAAGACAACATAATTCCATGAGGTTAGTGGTGGAGAATCTTACCTAGGTTGCCCACTTTATTCCAATGAAGTTAACACATAAGGCAACAAATGTTGCCGAGATTTATATGAAGGAAATCGCTAGGCTACGTGGTGTGCCCAAGGCAATTATTTTAGATAGAGATCCCAAGTTTAGATCCAACTTTTGGACATGTTTATTCAAGGGATTTGGAATTAACTTAAATTTTACCACAACATACCATCTAGAGTCAAATGGACAAACAAAGAGATTCAATCAAGTTATTGAAGATACACTGAGGATGTATGTGATGGACAAACCATCAAAATGGGAGGAATATTTGCACTTGGTGGAGTTTGCTTATAATAATGGGTACCAAACGTCTTTGAAGATGAGCTGATTTGAAGCCTTGTATGGCAGAAAATGCAACACACCTTTGAGTTTGGGAAATCTAGTTAATAGGGCCATTATTGGTCTAGATTTGCTTAGGAAAATGGAAGAGCATGCAATAAAAATCAAACAAAATTTGAAGGCTACCCAAGATAGCTAGAAAAGCTATGTAGATAAGAACATGTTAAATAGGGAATTAAAAATTGGATACCATCTCTTCTTGAGAGTGAAGGAAAAGAAAAGTTCATTGAAACTAGTAGATGTGCAAAGTTGGCAGCTAGATATTGTGGGCCATTTAAATTCCTAGAAAGGATTGGTCTAGTTGTATATAGGATTGCATTGCCATCATCCATGCATATTCATAATGTGTTTCATATTTATTTTCTTAAAAAGTATGTTTCTAATGCTACCCATGTAATTGATTGGAATATGTTTCAAGTGGAGCCCAAGCGAGACTAAGGTCCAACCAATGCAAATTTTGGACAAGAAGGTCAAAGTGCTTGGAATCGAGCCATCGCCTTGGTAAAGGTGCAATGTATCCATTTTGGCCTTGAAGATGTAATGAGGGAAGAGTACCCTCACCTTTTTGGATAATCTTGTTGTATATATATATATATATATATATATAATGCATTGAGGATAATGCTTAAATAAGGGGGAGGGGAATGTAAGACACTAACTTGACCCTAGGATTGTAAATAACATGTGCATACAAAACTTAGGCTGGTGATATGTGTGTGTGTGTGTGTGTGTGTATATATATATGCATGTATTTACATGTACATACATATTGATTAGATTGGTGAACGAAAATTACTTTTGGTGGCGGTGTGCCTGTATGCATGCATGTTTATATGTTTTGGGGCCAGTATGCCCGTGTGTATATTCTTTATATGTTTTGAGTCTAGAAAGTCTGATGTTGTAAACATGATATTTCATGCACGCTAATAAATACATTACTACTGTAGACCAAATAAGACAAAAAAAGTATGGGGGATTAACATTTCATGTGTGTTAAAAGGGGGGCTTCATATGACTTAATAATTATAATAAAAGTGCACTGGCTTTTAACTAAAGTCCATGAAGTGGACTTGCGAGGTGCCATGTGTCAAAAAAGAGATACACAAATAAAAGTAGGGGTGTAAGCACTGTTGGCCGTGGGGGGGGGGGGGGGGTGGGGTGGGGGTTTTGGGAGGAGGATTAGATGGAAGGAGGGAGGTAGTAGGAACTCCTGGAGCCACAGTGCTTTGGACATCCCTGTTCAGTTGAGAATCGAGATAGACACCCTAGAGGTAGTGACACAACTTGAGGGATTGGTGCAGAGAAGTGGGTGCACTACTTTGGTGTGGGCTAATGGGAGATGTGAGCCTATAGGTTGGAGGTTATTGGCCTTGGATAGGAAACAAGGGATGACCTTGTGATAGGTGGGACAAGTTTCCTAGTGTGAGGGCTTGGAGGGTGCCTGAAGACCCTGGAGGGCAACAAGAATTCTTGGAGCTGCATGACTTTGAGAACATCCTTGTTTGACCTAGTTAGACACCTTGGAGGTAGTGCCACATCCCGAGGGACTGCAAGAGCAGAGAAGGGGGTGTGCTACTTGGGTGTGCGCTGATGGGGGATGTGAGCTTGTAGGTTGGATGTTGGTGGGGTTTGTTACCTTGGCTCGATTTATTTTGTGGTACTGGACGTGTACCGGTTTTGGGTGAGTTGTTGCATCATGGAGTCGAATCCCCCAACTTAGGGATGACTCGTTGTTGAAAGAAATGAGCAGTGGGGTCTATGGTTGGGAGGAACGTTTGAGGTTCACAAATAGTTGGCAATGTTTATCAGATAAGTGCTACTGGTAATATTTGTTTGCATTATGCTGCAATTAGTTATGTATTTTTTTGTGCTACTTGTGAATTATAAATTGAATGATTATTGTTAAGCAATTATATGCTTGTTTATGACTAATTACATTTTAGAGTGCATTTTGACATGCATAGTACCCCTACAGGGAGTAAAATAAGAGTAAAATTCCCAAGAAAACTGGTTACAGAGATAACAAGCACAATAATATGCCCTAGCGGGTGGATGCGGGCATTACAACGTACCTTTGACCTCGTGACTAGTGAATGCTATAATTAAAATCCTCATTGTAGTTTTACTTATAACATTGACTGGTCACAAGGTACATATTTTTATACAATTCTGTTTACACACATACAACAAAGATTGTTGTTACACTCTTCAAGTAACCACTTGCATGAGTAGTCAAGAAATGATCAAATATCGAAGTGGTCACAACCTCCAACATGCAATGCTCCATAAAATATACTCCATATATGTGCCCTTCAAGAAGGATGAGTGAGAAAATAATAAAATAATATCTCTAGGCCAATGCTTTATAACCTCCCAAAAATATGAATGTGGTAAATAAGGTGCATGAACATGTGCATAATAAATATCGTCCATGAAGACGTGTGGTGTCTCATGAGTGGCACATCCACTCATCACGTGTGAATAAGGTGTGGAAAAGTGTGCAAGAACCAAGTCAACAAGGAACTTCTTCCCACACGTGGACCCGAAGTGGATTGCTCCAACAAACTCCATAGAAAGGTGTATAAAGTGTCAAATATGTGGATCACTTCACATGCATGATAGGTCAAAGGTCTTGGAACGTTCAATAACCTCCCAAAAATAGAAAAGTGCTACCTCTAATGTGCAATCTAGTTTTGATAACATCGACTTCGACAGAAAGGCCGAGAGGGTTTGAAAAACATCTTTTTTGGAAACATCAATGAGAAAATCGGCAAAAAATGGCAACCATGGAAAACATTAAAAATGCAAAATATGTTCATTTTTTTCAAAATTGGCAAAAATCGGAAAAATGGCCAAAGGGAAAAATCATAATTTTTTGGGATGAAAAATCGAATGGCCGAAAAAATCAAGATTTTTTGGCACATTGTCGAAAAATTGATGTTATCAACACTAGTGCAATCATTTCATATTGTTAGGTTTGACAAAATCAATTTATCCTAATAATAATAAAATACACTCCAAGGTGGGTACAACTCAAAACTTGTGCAAGTGGGTAGGATAAGAACCCAACAAATTCTCTTGAATGTGCAACCATCTCATCTCCGTTAAGTTTGACCAAATCAACTCCCTAATGAATTGCTTTAGGGTGATTACAACTCGTCAAATAATGTGCAAAAGTCGTGTTGTTTTGCAAAACCATCAACTGATTTACTGAGATCACATGCATAAGAAAATTTTTCCCTCCTTTCTCAAAAATGTAATATGATACGTGCATGCCACTTGGAAAAATTGGTGATGTTATCAACACTAGTGCAATCATTTCATATTGTTAGGTTTGACAAAATCAATTTATCCTAATAATAATAAAATACACTCCAAGGTGGGTACAACTCAAAACTTGTGCAAGTGGGTAGGATAAGAACCCAACAAATTCTCTTGAATGTGCAACCATCTCATCTCCGTTAAGTTTGACCAAATCAACTCCCTAATGAATTGCTTTAGGGTGATTACAACTCATCAAATAATGTGCAAAAGTCATGTGTTGTTTTACAAAACCATCAACTGATTTACTGAGATCACATGCATAAGAAAAATTTTCCCTCCTTTCTCAAAAATGTAATATGATACATGCATGCCACTTAGAATCCATGCTAAAGAAGGAAGCTCTCTATCAAGAATCCTAAACCTCCTCCAGATAAATCCATTCAAGTGTGAAAGGATCCAAATTGAAGTTGGACGCATCATTAATAGTGTCAAGTAGACCTTAGAATGATTAAATCATCTTGAACATGTGTACACAAAGGCTAATGCTCTAATATAACCATAATATACCTCCATATAATAATTGGATGATTAAATCACTGTGAATTTTTGTGCCAATAAGGGTTGCACTCCATCAAGCATTGTACCATGTAAATAATAGTTATACCTCTAGCAAAACCCCACCATGATTATCACAAAATATAAGCTCTACCTAAGCTTGAACCTAGGGTGTGCACCACCTTCAATGGACTAATATCTCAAAAATACATCCTCCAACCTTGGGAAAAGGCTAGACCATCAAGGAAACATGTAGTAACCCACCTCTAACTCAAACTTAGGAAAAGTACGCCAACAAGGGTACTAACATCATTACACACATTCCCCCCTAGGTGATGTCTAACATCACAATGTTATATCACTTGGTAAAATCACACTATGCATTATGCATATTCCCACCACATAAATATCATAGGAGAAAGGGTCATAACAAAGTTTTAACCCCAGCCAATCATCAATTATTCCCTCATCACACATCCAAAAGTGAGGCCCATTTAGAACACCTCCTCCTAGTGACAAACACACATCATAACATCATCATAGAAATCTCTAAGATGCTCCAAGACGAAGAAGAGACATGAAATAAAAAGCATCCACATGTCAAGAGAGTGATCCAAAGGCATGAAAGTAGCATCCACAACCATGAGAATACCATCAACCATGACCATCCACCAAAGAAGAGTGAATCCTTTTTAGCCGAAAGCACCAACTCAACCAAGAAGTTGCATCTCCAAGCAAAGAAAGAGTTTGTAACCCTAATTCATTCAAAAAGCTTGAAGGGTATCAAGATGAGCTAAGAACTGAAAAATATTCTTGGAGGTGTTAGACTTTCTTTTCATGAACAAGGTCCATTCAAATTCTGTCAATGGGATGAAGATCGCAATGGGGAACTTCATACAATATGAAGTGACACACTAACAAAGGGAATTCCTAGCACAGGGTGCTCTAGTAAGAATTGTTGGCATCCTCATAGTAATTTCAAACTCATTTGCAAAGTCTAGAATGTTGTTCCAGTCCTGTTCTTTCTGGGATCTCAAATGCAATCTATGGTTGTCAGAAAGGTAAGTATAACTCATGAGATTAAGAGCAGCATGCACAATCCTCGGTGTAATGCAAAATTTCAAAGCCTTTTAAAGAAGCGTATCACATACTTTCCCTTGCTGATTTTTGTGCATATCAAATGTACAAGGTCAAGATATCAATGGCTGTGAAATGGCTGCATATATAATTTAATGACAATGCTCCTGCTGTAAGAAATCTGCCCCATTGTGGAGGACACATCGTTGATCAACAATAGAATGTGCATCACATAGCTCAACATCCTTTTGCTGTACAAGACCCAAGGAAATAGGATCTGTAATGTCTTCATCATGCCCCTTGGAATGTCTCCCAATGTTGATTGGTAATGGAAAATACCCATTCAGATTTTCCTCTATCAAAATCTCACTATCTGTGTTATAAATGGGATCTCTATGAAGAAACCAATGATCCACATACCTTCTATGTGTCGCAATCGCAAAAAGAGTGTCTAGACTCTAGAGCATTACCTTCTTGAATTCTATGTTGTTCATCACATGAGCTAGTGGAAGTTTTTGCATTTTCTTCAATCTCTGAGGGATTTTCTACCAGGTCTATCCTTTTCAAATAATAAATTGATTCATCATCAAATTAATAAATTTGAAAAGGAAAATTAATCACCAAACCCATGTCTTTCTCAAGCTTACATGATAATGGTTACTATAATATCTGCATGCAATTGTATCTTGTCATCACAAGATGTTTCTTTCGGATCAAGATGGGATGCATAATCTTCAACATCAAGTTTTTTTGAAGAGTTGCAACAGGGTCTTCAACATCAAGCCTTTGTGAAATTTTGCAACAGGGTCTTCAATAACTTCATCACACTTCTAATCCTTCAGATTTGAATTCTCGTGCATAAGTGCTCATTTGATGAAAAAGAAAGCCGGTCATGAAAGCAATCCTCATGAAACTCCTTCATATTTCCTTTAAAGTTTTGAGATGCAATAAGATTTTTAGGAATTTGATCCTCCCATTCAGTCTCTGCAATGTCAAGGATTAATAACTCATCTGATAAAATAATGGATTGGTCCATTATTGACGAATTCTCCTAAGGTTGATCTTCTTGCTTTACATGGGTTAGCTTCAAGTATTTTTCTTCTATAATAGCAACCGATGAGTTTAGTGCATCATATTTATCTTTGAATTTGACAAGCAATAGATTAGAAGGCTTATTGTGATATGCAAGCATCAAATCATTATTTTTTCTTCTTATTTTACGACAAATCTCATGCAAATCATATGCAACCCATTATCCTTCAATATGTTCTTCTTCGTAGCTAAGATCCCAAAACTTTTAGAATGCTTTTATTAAACTTGAAAATGAAGAGATCTCCTTTGGTCTACAATCATACAACTACTACAATGCATAACATTCCAAGTTAAGTCCAAACATTTTGGTCATGACATCCTCATGGATAATTGAGATTTGAAAAAAGTTCAAATAAAGCTATAACATGTTATGCAGTAAGATGAAGGTGTCCATTGAACTTTGGAGCATTCTCGAACCATTTTGGATGGGGGAGCTTAGTCAGATATCCAGAAATGTCTGAGAAATCCAAAGGACTATTTGATTTAGCATCCAACATTTTTTTTAATGATGCCATATCTCTTAACTTCAAATCTCCAATATGACAAGCTGATATGAAAATTTTGAAATCATATCACCATCATACCTCATTTCCATATCAGTGGAGTTGCTTTGCGATTCTTCAAATGCTTCAAGTCTGTTGGATGTCCTCACTTATACAAATATCAAGTCACTTCAAAATCTTATAGAATAAGGCCTCTTTCCTTTGTGGAGTCACCATATGAGAACCAATTCTTCAAAGAAATGCCCTTATCAAATCACTGTAGTCAATCTATTGTAGCTCAGGAATTGGACTTTGTCCGTGACAATGGTGTCATTATGTTACCTCCTAGTTTTACACTCAAAGATGTGTAAAGTGTTGAAACCAAATGCAACTCTAGTTGCATGTGGGAAGGTTTCCCATTGTAACCACAATTCTTCTTCACACTTTAGGCTGGCCCCTTTGGCACAAGGGAGGATTCCCTACAAAGAATGTTAAAGATGTTCTTTGACAATAAATGGGATGGTGGATTGCCAAGGCCAGTATGTTAAAATTGGCAACTAGGGCCAAATTCCACTTTGGTCTGCTCCTTTGAGGAAGATTATTGTGGCATTGAATTCCTCTTTTCAAGAGGTCCAGAATCGACCTTAAGATCACCAAATTTGGATAAGGAAAAATATTTATTTACTTAAAAGAAATTCTACAAGTTATGACCTTATTAAGGAGGGAAAAATGAAAATTTGAAATTCAAATTTGCCTCCAAAATGTTAAGGTCGGCTTCACCTCCATAAGGACAAATTGTTATATCTATAGGTGTCCTCCATTCTCATTAGACACATCAACTTGCTCAAAACATGTCTGAGGCAGCCGAGGTCTTGAAGGAGGTTGAAGGACTGTTTAGTTGTGGCTTCTCTTCTGTCACAGGGTTGAGATTCTCATGAGAGGCAGCCGCAGCACAGGGAAGACATGGGCATGATAGCGAAGGAGTATTTAAGGTCTGTTTATGGGTTTTGGTTGGTCAAATATTCAGCGAAGGCAAGCTGAGGCCTAGCTGGTCAGATTGGAGATCTATTGGAGTAGTATTCTTCTTTTTTGATAAACCGCAAGTATTGAGGAAAATGCAGATCACTACAAGTCTATTCTGGGATGTCAGTTCTATCTTTCATTAACATCAAGCTGCAGGCAGTGAGCGTTGGAAACATGGAGAATGAGGCTAGCCGCTTTATTGTTGAAGGAAATTGAATGAACAGAAGTGAGCTATAATCGAGCCCTAACCAAGTTCCAGATCTGCCTCCATCGCATCATCACATTAACCAGGTTTGCCTACCAAGTATAGAACTGTTTTGGGCCGCTCTATCCAGCTAGAATTGAGATCCTTTTGAAGACTTCCTTGCAGCTGCTTTGTCTTCTGTTGATCTCTGATTAAGTCAAGATTTGACTGCTAAGGTAGAATGGAAGATTTGCGTGGGCTGCTTCTTGGTCATTAATTGTACTTTTTCTCTCTCTTTCTCTGCTGAACATTTGAAGATAATGATAGGAAGATTTGATCAAGGGTTTTCCCCATCTTGGGGTTTTTCCCTGGCTTGAGCCAATCTCGGTGTTCTCTTGTCTTGGCTTGTCTTTTGCATATGTTATTTATCT
The DNA here is from genome assembly GCA_031772625.1 of Pinus tabuliformis. NCBI lineage: Eukaryota > Viridiplantae > Streptophyta > Pinopsida > Pinales > Pinaceae > Pinus > Pinus tabuliformis. Next base: position 1,952,015,822 of record CM062816.1, read on the forward strand.
TCTTTCTTCAATTACTGAGATAATAGTTTATGTGAATGGAATTAATCTTGGGATCTTATGAAATATTGAAGTAATTGACCTATGCAAAGAACATCTTAACCAAAATTTAACGCAGTACCTATCCAATGGGTAATGGAGTCAAGATCAACAAGTGAGAGAGTTCGAACAATACGGAAGAACACGTAGTTTGGCTGTTACAAACATGCTCTGACTAACCAGTGGATTTATTTCAATATGCAAAAAGTTAAAGTTCTCTTCCAAATATGCTCCTCACGACCAATACAAAATCAGCCAAATAATAATGTGTAACCGTGAATAATTAAAGGACAACCATATGTGAAATCATAAATGAAGTAGACACAAGTAGGTTATCCTCTTTATGGAATGAACATCCATAATACATCAATCCTTCAAGTGTGATTTCACCCAGGATCAAGAGAGCGTAGATGTGCCACACTTGACATTGATACTCTAGCTAGGGAAGTGCTCGAAAAGAGAGTGAACAGCCTTAATTGAGAGATTTTGATACTCTAGCTAGGGAAGCGCTTGAAAAGAGAGTGAACAGCCTTAATTGAGAGATTATAGCAGCAGAATTCTTCAATAAACAAAATAACTACAGCAAGACAAAGGGAGGGTTTCACCTCAACCCTAACATCTTCTTCTGGAGCAAAGTTATCCTTCAAAGATTATTTCAGTAGATTTGTACTAGTAATTTCCAGCAAGGAAGATGAAGAACCTCACATTAGAATCCCGCTTAACTTCTTCTCGCAAAAGGATCTTCAACTAAGCTTGGAGGTGAACTCCCACAATTCCAACCATGCGTAGCTCTTCCTTTTGTAGGGTTCCTCTTCAACCATTTTACAATAAAATATTATTAATTAGCTTCTAGATCCATGATCCTTCTCGAAACAATAATATTAAAATACATAAAGAAGTTTAGAACTCTCCTTGAAGTAGGGCACTGCCTTAAATCATGCTTGTTTGACCTTGTCTTTAGGAATTATATGCGGCTTGTCTCACTCTTCCTTGCAGTAATTTCCAACAAGGGTCTTCTGGTAATTTATTCTCCTAAAATAGCCATGCAACTCTAAAATTGGTGGAGTGCTTTTCTAAGTTCTTCCTTTGTTCATGTGACCCTTGATTATGCCATGAAACTTAAAAAAAGGTCTCCTAAGATGATGGGTTCTCCTAGGATGCATCTTTGTCTTTGTAAGAGAGCTTCTAAATGACAGATTTCACCATGTCAGGAAGCGTGTTCTCTATAAACCTCCTTATTGCTTTGTAAATCATGCCAAAAAACCCACTAGATGATAAATCATGCCTCCAAATATGTAGAAATGCCTTGTGTAATGATGGATGTCTCAAACAGTGCTCCTCAATGGAAGAATATGGATCAAAATATGTAGAAACAGCTGATAAACCAACAACCATCATTATCATGGTCTCTATTCTTGGCACTCAAGTTTTCATGCCTTGCTGGAGGGGGTAACTGTGTAACAGGAAACAAAAAGACATGGCAATGTAGGCGATCTGTGAATACCATCCCAACTTCAAAGGAAAGTAGTATCACCAATATTTTATATTCATATTCTTTGCTGCTTTAGAACATTTTCCATTTTGCGCCCTGCTGTATTTGTGCTAGTATGTAATCAGTCTTATGGGAGAACCGATGTAAATTTTATGTCTTTTTTTTGTGCCATTTTGTATAATGCTCTGTTGCTTCTTGTTTGATTTTAACTCAAAATTCTCGCTCTTTAGGACTTTGCAAGTACGATCTATAAGCTGTGAAGGATAACATTTATCTTGAAATTTATTGTTTTCTTGGGGACAAAAGTTGTGATGATTTTGAACTGTCAATTTAACTCTAGGAGCTTTGATTTTGACAGGAAGTTTTAGAGGAGATAGAAGAAGAAAGACAGAAGCGAACAGCTTCAGGAGTAGAGCTGCATATTTCTCAAGATGCGTGGGATGATGGTGTTGGTGCAGTTCTAGTAGCATGCAAGGATGAGCGTTCATGTATTCAGCTTCAAGATTGCATTACCAAGGGGCCACAGAAAGTACATGCCACTTATCCTTCTGATTTCAGTTCTTGTGCAGAACAAGTAGTAAACTAATTTAGCAATCAAAAGATTTTTGAACTGTGATGTTGTAACAACGTTATTAAAGATTAGTTTCATCTTTGTGCATGTGTAGTTGGGGGCTACAACCTGGGTTGGTTGTGGCATGGGAAAGCTTGGGATCAATTCATTTTTTAATGAAGTATTGTGTGCTCTTTATTAGAGTAGGTTTTTTGTGAAGATGTTTTTTTGTTGACTTGAACAGGTATTTAAGCTACTTACAGTCGGTTTATGGTAATTTTTAACATAGTTTTTTTCTTTTTATTGATTTGTAATTTTCACCACTTGGGATGGAGTTGGAGGGTGTTAAGTGCAGATAAATTTCAGTGTCATGTAAAGGCAATTAAGGAAATTTTTCTTTAGTAGCACAGATTCTACATGTTTTATTCTGTAGACAAATTTTTTCTGTTGCAACGTGTATTTATTCAATTTGTGTATTTTATATAACTTTTTAAAGGTCAAGTCGTAGTGTTTGTTGCTGGAAACTCTTATCCTGGGCCAGAATCACAATTTGCATGATTGATTGTTTGTGGTTATTGTTAACCCTGCTTTTGGTCCAAGCCAAGTTGGGGTTATTGAGTCAGCTATGATTCTACATTGGTGATCCCAACCTAGTGATCACTTGCTCCTTTTGGAAGGGTTGTTTTTTGTTTGTTTGACAACTCTAGTACACACCCTACCTTTTGAGGTGTTCACATGGTTTGGGTTATAGCTATTTACCCACTTTGGAGGAGAGCACTTGTCTCTAAAATGGTTTAATTAGGCATTTATCCACCTTTAGAGGTACTTCTCCATGCTTGGAGTAAAGTTCGTATCTAGGAAGCCTTAGCAATCTAATAGCACATTTTTGAGGCATACTTCACCTTTGATGGAGAGAACTTGGCTTGGGAGCCTCATTTTGGTCAGTGCACACCTTCCAAAGGGGTGCCCTCCCCTCTCCTTTGACTTTTTCACCTCTTAGAAGTGAAGCCCTTGAGCTTTGCGGGTTGTAAGTCTTCCTTTTTGTTATTTTCATGGAAGATTAATCATATTTAATTTATTTTCTATTTAGGAGATTTCATTGGGGGAAAATATTCTATTTTATTCTATGTATGAACTCTTCCCTTGGGCTATATAATGGATGGGGTGCATTGCCCTTGTATTGGCTGTTAAAGTGTTGATCAATTGTCCTGCTAGGGTCTTGATCTCTCAAGATCTTTGTTTGAGTTATAACATGTTGGTGACTATGTTATATGAGGGCACAAACTAGTATACTAGTGCCCCAAATGGCTGGAAACGTCAAAACAGGTATGAAATGGCCTAGAAACACTGTTGGCCATACTACATAGCATTTTACAATTTGGAAATGTTGTGTTATACGATTGATGATGTTTCCTAGTCATTTCGGTGAAAATATCAATGGTTTTGATGCGTTTTTTTGTTGTGTGGGCCTATTCAACTGCCCAAGAAGGGCATGGGTGTTGAAAATGTAACTAGTATTGGTCTTCATAATTGTTGTCTAGCTCATGACATGATGTAATTATTATGTAGTTGTAAAAGAAAAGAAAACTATTATTTTATAAGCATGGGTTTCATTCTCAATTTAGGTCAAAGCACCCATTGTGTGCTTCTAGGGTTTGTGTCATGAGTCATTGTACTTGTCATCTTGTATTAGACCCTTCTTGGGCTTATTGTATCAAAGAAGAAAAATATTGTTGTCAAAAATATAATTTGTGCTTCCTCCACCAAGTCGGCCTCATTAGGGAGCTTCAACCACTATATATAATAGTGCATTCGACCTATTGTGACACATTCAAGCAAGGAAGTTAGATCTGCAATTGCAAGGAGTGTGAAGGCAAGGCAAAGGAAGAGAAAAGACTTGTAGAAGGAAGAAAACCCTAGTGAAGGAAGGAGGAACCCTAACAAAGAAAGAAAGGCTGTTTTTTCTCTTGTTTTGGCTCACACATGCGAAAATTCTGAGTTGCAGGAGGGTCGAGAGTTGCAGATCTGTAGTAGACGCGAAATTCTGATGCAGGAGGCTGAAATTTGAAGTTTGACTGAACTTGAAGAAGGTTTACTTGTGTTGACTTTTGGAGAACTTGACTAAGAGTTTTACTAGATTTCTTGGTAGGCTGACTTGGTGGATTGGAGTAGGTCTTTGTCTTGGTCAAAGGGTCTTGGTTCTTTCATTTGATTTGGTTCTTAAAGAAGAGGAGAATTTTTGGGTTTTCCCCTATAAGAGGGGTTTTGCCATGGCCGAGACCCTACATCCTATGTCCTTGTTGTTTGGATCTTCATGCATGTATGTTTTGGTAGTTGCTTGATGATAAGAATATAAAAGAAGACATAAAAGAAGATAATAAGAATACAAAGAAATCATAAGTAATTATCAAGATAAGAAAATCTTCTTGTCTTTTTGATTTTCTAACAATGGGACCTTAGATGGGAAAACACAACTTAATATACCATTGATAAAGATATTTAATGAATCCACATATCTAATTAACTCATTTTTACATTTATTTGAGAAAAAAAATTTACAATTATCTACAAATATCTACAAACCCTAAAAACCTCTTCTTTTCCATAAGAAAACACTTATTCACTTATTCCTCTCACTTTCTTCAACATGAAGAGCTCTGTACAACAAGAAGACACATTTTACTTGTGTTTTAGAGCATTTTGAGCAAACTCTGATGTGTTTCCCGACAAGAGGACAATTGTGGGCAACAAATTTATTTGGTGATTGTTGCATCTTAGGTTCTCTGTAGTGTACCCTACCTTTTTTCACAAGACGTGACCACTATGATGAGCCAGAAGTGTGATGATTTTGATGTCTGTGGCCATGATGGGATGATTACTGTACATGTGTGTGTTAGTTAGTACCCTAGATCGCCTCAAGTGGATAGTCATGGCCAATCCTTTTAGTCTCCATTCTCATGGTGCTGGGTTTTATGGCTCCAATCGCCTATTCCTTGGTGGTAATGCTCATCATGTCGAGCATTTATGTCCTAGGTAGGTATTCAAGCATCTTGAGATGGATCTACTAGGACACATGATTTATAAGAGTCCTAACTACTCATCTATTTTATTTGCGATGTAAAGGTGATTGTGCTTTGTAATGGTTGTCACACTAATACTTTAGTACACCTATTTTACCCCACATGGACCTTCTTTTTGCTTACATATGTTCCACACTTTGGCCATGAACCCTTGGAGGTGATTTTGCACATGATTATCTAGTTTCATGTTTTTGAAAGCAGTTTCATAGTTGTAATGACCCATCAAATTACAGGGAACATTGGAATATTAGCAAGCATACGAGACGTGCATATGATAGCTACATATGCATGAACCACATGTATTGCACTAATATATACACTGGCTAATATGGAAAAATGTCCAAGTTTAGGTTGATGAATTGATTATCGAAATAAATTCCTGACTCGCCAGAATATTATAAATATATCAAGTAGGACCTTGATATGGGTACAACTCTTGTATACGTGTATAAATACCTTTTAAACAAAACACACACACACACACACACACATATATATATGATAAAGATATTAAAAAATAAATTAAAACTAAATTAAATTTATAAATGAATTAAAGTTATAAAAGTAATTAAATTTATTAAAAATAAATAAATAATTTGAATTATATTAAAAATTAAAGTATGAGATTAAATAAAAATTAAATTAAAACATTTAAAATTGAAGTATACAATTAGATTAATCTATGAAAAAGGATTAAAATTAAATCAAAACATTATAAGTATGAATTAGAATCTCAAGATACATTATGAAGGTTTGTGTATAATCAATAGAATGAGACCGCCTTTGGAGAGCTGTGAGAGACGGATGACCAAGCTGCTCTTCCATGTGCTGGAAGGTAAAGGAGACAACAGGTCTGGGGAAAGATGGAGACAGTGGTATGGAAGGTATAAGGCGAAGGGTAATACACAGAGACGAGGAAAGGAATACTGAGAGAAGACAAATACTTACAGAAGAGCCATCAAAGGAAGACATTGAGCCTGATTGTTCTTGGAATGCTAGGCACAGGGGCTAGAAGATTTGACTTCTAGATTTGGGGACCCTATAGGTAGCCCTAGATAGGCTGGGAGGTAAATGTTGGTTTGGTAACTGCGGTAGCAGGAACAACAACACCTTCAGCTGGTAATTACTAGTTATTCTCTTGAAATGTTAACTTCTTTAAAATTTTAGTTATTCTTTGAGTAACATTTCAAATTAGGGATTTATACTGTGTAAATTTCTAATTGCAAAATTACGTCTTAAAATAAAAATAAGTTCTCTGAATTAATTGTCGAATTTCGGGTTCTACAATAGTTCTTGAGGGATCACATATATTGAGGCATGGTAAACGCTCTTCAAGGCTTAGATGGGTTAGTTACATCACATGGATGCCCTCTAAACATGCCATGTGGAAGATGCTAGAGTGTTGTCATCATTTTGCGTTTTTTGAGCTGGTTTTTGTCATTAATGAGGGTCAACCCACATGTGTGGCTTTTTATGAGAGTTGTGGGGTTTTTGAGCCCACTTTTAATGAGGTGGAGGTTACTTAAGTAATCATTATGTATATGAAAAATAGTCAATTAAACAATGAAAGATGATATGGTCATAGCTTGAAGGCACAACTTTAACACTGATGGGTTGAGTTTCATTTGAAGTTATTTCGCTTGTGTTGAAGAATCTAGGGCAATTAGGTGTAGAGTGATTCTTTGGGACTAGATAACAATTTGTGAAGTCTTTTTACAATTTGGATTTGTTAGCTTAATCTTCTTCTTCTCTTATTAATGCATGTGTGTGTGCTTCATCAAACTGCTATCAAAACATAAAACAAGAACACAAGATGTTGGCTCTTTGCCAGGGCCAAAACCTCTCTTCTCTTGAGAGGAAAACCCTTTGGTAAGTTTTCTCTTATCGAAGCTTCTTTCTTGATCAATGCCAAACCCTAGATCCTTGACTAGAAGATCCTCCAAGCACAAGTTTAGTCCTTCCTTTTCTCTGCACTATGTCTCCTCGACACTTTGTCCACCTTCTTCCCCGGCACTTCATCATCCTTCCGGCACTTTGTTCTTCCTCCCACTGTTAGTAGTGCTTCTAGAAGAGACACTTATCTTTTGTACTTAGTGAGATCCTTCACCTAAGGATACTCCTTCCTTCTCTTGACCAACATAGTTCCTTCTTGATGTATAGTTGTAGGCTTTGTGTGACAGCACTGCAGCCCTAATTCTCGCACGTGTGAGAGGTCTTGTTGATGTTATATGGATCCTCTTTCCTTCGCTTGAGGTCCTTCCTTCTTCGCTTGGATAGGAGGCCTAGTAGGCCTAGTTTGTAGCCCAAACGATGAGGTATGTTGGGAGGTGACTTGCTGCTGTCCTAACCGCAGATAGCCCTTCCTTTTCTTCACACGTGTGGTTGGTATTGGCCCTAAAACAATCCCAAAACCTTTGCTCTTCCTTATTGCTTCTTCGCTGCACTAGAGGCTCCTTCTTCGTCCCTTTCTCGGCTTCTTTTTCAGTCCTCTATCTTCGCTAATTTCAGAGTGAGTTTCTTGTCATTTGACGGAGTGGACAACCTCTATATATAGAGGAATATCTCTCCTTTAGGCCGACTTGTTGCCTTGAGGCTGACTTGACTTCCTTTGCTTTGATGGGTGCTTTTAATGGTGCCATTGTTTCTTTTGATGGAGTCTTTGCTAGGAGGAGAGTTGACTTTGCTTGGATGTGTCTTCTTCGACTCTTATACATAAATATACATAATGTAACATACCCTTAAGGTCTTCAACATAATTCTTTTGACTCTTTGACTCACCTATAACACTTTAACATGTGCTAGACCTACTTCAATGAGCAAGAAACTCATTGACATATATTATAAAAATAATATTTCTTTTCTTGAATAAATACAAATATCAAAAGTACATTTATGAAGACCGAACCTAGTTACATTTCCTTCAACAACTTGTTGGGGGTTCAATTGTTAATTTTTAAACCCAACACCTGGCAATTTATTAACCTAGTAGATTATCTCAGATTTATCGAATAAAAGCACAATTGTGATCTTAACAAAACTAAACATTCAATGAAAGCAAATTAAACAACCAATCTCACATATGTACAAAATTTTTTCCCACTCAATAGTTCTGAACCTACTTGGGCTCCCTTGGGAAAATGGCCCTTTGACGAATTTATAGATAAACCTGTATCTAATCTGGTTGATCAATTCCTAGATCTGTTCTCAATTTGTGTTGGTTGATGTGGATCTCCGTTGTGGCACCCTTGCACCTTCCTTGGACCCAACATACTTGAATGGAAGTCCTCCACTCTATCATTGAGAGCTCCAGTCAAGTCTTGTACTCACTGATATGTGTCTTCTCCCTTGGCCTAGCCCTTCTTTTATGAGCTTGAGTTATGACCGAATCCAACCCTAATCTCCAAAGTGATTGCCAGTTTAGATTAGATCTCACCTAACTTGAGATTACACCTAATTTACTAATGCAAAGAACCTTTGCATTTCATAATATTAAACTCACTTTTGACTTATAAAAGAAATTACTTTGATTACTAAAGCAATTTGCCAAGGTCTAAGGACATATTGGGTGACTTTGATCCAAGTGAATGTCGGTGGCCACCCGTCTATTCTACCTAGACCTCCAGTCGGTTTTGTCCGTTTCCTTGATTATAGTAGCATTTACTATTTTTAGTAGTTATTCAGGTCCTATGACCAAGCTATGTTGGAATTTCTAAGTCTAACTGTTAGAAACCCTTCATGTACTTTTCTGATTTATTTCTGCCTACTTGTTTTGATTAATTAACAAGTTATTTACCATGTAAATACTAAAAATAAATACAAGTACATGCTCAACACATTACAGATCATCAACTGAAGGAAACAAAACAAGCACACACGTGACATCGTTGTTTTTGGACCAATGTCCCCGGAAAAACCCAATGCGGGAAAACCGGTGCAACTATCTTTGGGTTTTATTATTATACAGTTTCTGAATACAATCTGGGTGCCAAAACCGGCTCACCCAATAGAGAATAATCTCGGCAGTAGTATCTCTCTACTCGGAAGCAGATATTCCGGTTGAAACCCCGGATAAACACTCTGACAACTCCCAACACCAATCTGCCCCACGAAAACCCCAGCGTCAGCCTCTAGGGACTACGTTAGCCCTTTTTGGCCCAGCGTCTGCCTAGCGTCACCCTGGCTTGCCGTGCGTCAGCCTCTGGAGGCACTGTGTCAGCCCTTAGAGCCTTTGCGTCACTCGCGCTGGCTCTCTGAGGCACTGCGTAGCTCTTGGCTACCTCTGCGTGAGCCCTTGCTGGCTCTGTATGAGCCTCTGGCTGGCTCTGCGTCCCTCTCTCCCGGCTTCTTTGCTGATCCTCCTGGTACTATCTCTGCCTCTGTGCTTTTGTATTCATTGCCCCTTAGCTGCAACTCTGATCACTCTTTCGACTTCCTCAGCAAACCTTGCCCCAGAAAATCGAGATCTTGATCAACTTGGTGTGTTCTCCAAGTGACCCTCAAGCCTCCCTTTATACTTTTCTTGTTGACAAATCAACGACCGAGATTAAGTCCCTAATCAATGGCTAAGTTTAACTCTGGCTTGATCCATGACTTTTGGACCCTTCTAACACAGTTTTATATTAATTCACATTAATATTTTATTTTCCCCAAGTTTATACTTAGGGACTCCATTAAAAATATTAATTATTTTAATATCTCCCAAACTGTTTAGAATCTGCCCAAACCATTTCTGGGTATTGGAGATCTCATGTGCTTTAACCTTGTTAAATTGGCAACTAGGGCCAAACTCCATGTGGATCAGATTATTTATGGCAGCTGATATTTTTATTGGATCCCTCTCATCGAGAGGTGTAGGATTGATCCAAAGATCATCCGATTCCGATAAGTATTTATGGAGATATGAATTTATTTTGATTAAGGATTTATTATCTAGCCGACCAACAACATAGGTAGGCTCATAAGCCCAATAGACGTGACTATTCATCATCCTCATTTTAGTATAAATAGGTGAGGACTTGAAGTCATTTCACACATGTATCCTTGAGGTGATCTCCTCTCCACGTCTGGGTTTTTGGAAGGAGAGAACCAAAAGATACGCTGGCCTTATGGTGATGCCCTAGCCGCAGGTCGATCTATGCAGCAAACAGAGACACCTACACGTTGTCAAATGGAGATATCTCATACGCTGGAATGGAAGACCTTATACACAGTCATGGGAGATATTCAATGTAGTCAATGAAGACTCATCCAACGCAGTCATGATCTGTTCACGGTTACGTTGATCATAATGGATACGCTGTGGATATTATACATTGGTTTTCAACGCAGTCAATGAAGTAATTAACGCAGTCAAGGGAACGTTGTCCAGAAACAACCTGCACGTTGTTCATGCAGATATTAACGCGCTGACCATAGAAGTATTAATACGCTGTTCATGCTGATATTAACACACTGACCTTAGAAGTATTAATACGCTGTTCATGCAGATATTAACATGCTGATCATAGAAGTATTAATACGCTGTTCATGCTGATATTAACACGCTGACCTTAGAAGTATTAATACGCTGTCCAAAGAAGATATTAACACGCAAAAGAAATGGATTCGTATTTGTATTAGGGCACCTTGGGGTCTAAAGGCATCGAGTGCACCTTGAATGATTATTAGGTGCAGTCAACCTTTGTCTCGTGTAGATGGAATTGAAAGAATCGTGGGTGAATGGACAACCATGGCATAAAAGATATCTCTACAAAGGAACAGCATTAGCATCATACAATCTCAGTCTTGGTTTGATGGTGATCTTGATTGAAGCATCCCTGCAGCAGCCCAAATACAATGAACAACTGTGGTAGATCTATTCTCTCGGCTCAACCAAGATTATGTTAAAAGTCCTGGCATAACTCTAATATCGAAATAAGTTTCGATGATGGTCAAGAGATCCTTGGCAGACTAGTGAAAGGACACAATCTCAACAGCATGATGTATGAGATTATGAGCAGCATGATGAGCTGCATAATGGGCAGCGTTATGAGCAGCTGCATAATGGGCAGTAGTATAAGCAGCATGATGCATGAGCAGCAGCTAAGGCTGATATCAACAGAGGCAAATTGTTGCAGCATGATGAAGCAACGAGAAGGCAGAGGCAGCAGCATGGTGAGCAGCACTATGAGATCATGTGCAAGGGTACATTAGCAGGGGCAGCAGCATGATGATGATGCTCATTATTTTGAACAACATTATGATGGATAATATCATGGACATGGATAGCAGCATGGTGCAGTATGCAGTGGTGCAACGAGAGGACCAGATACAACACGATGATAGGTATCAATTGAAGCAGAATGTCTTCAATTGATCTCATCGTTATAAGAAATGATCTATGCTAGAACTTGATAAGTCAAAGTGTTGACTTCTGTTGTAAATGTATTATCTCTCTCTCTCTCTCTCTCTTTCTCTGCTGAACTTTGAAGATAAAAGAAGATTTGATCAAAGGGTTTCCCCACACATTGTGGGGTTTGTCCCTGGCTCGCGCCACATCTTGTGTCCTCTTGTCTTGGCTTGTCTTCTGCGTTTTATATTTATGTTCTATCTGCAGTTTATCGTAATGTTGATGTGGTTGCTAACTGTGAAAATTTAAATAAATTGCTCTAGCATAGAACATACCCAAAAATTAACATGGTATCAAAGCTGGGGTGAAGACAATGCCCAAGCAAGAGTGAAAGAAAAATCACCGAAGACAGTTGGGACAAGACAGAAGGATCAATGGGTTCCTCATAATCCACCTAGGGTGAAGTCAAAGCAGAGAATGTTATCAGAATGGCGCAGTGGAAGATTCTGATGGTCCATCTTAAGATCACTTCATTGGGAAGTTCGGATCTAAGGGTGGAAGGAAAGGCAGATGCCTTGTTGAAATAAGTTCGGCCGTTATGCGCAGGAGTGTTCGAATGGCAGAGACACATCTATTGATGAAGATAATAATCATTCCTGGGACATCTTCAATGATCAAAAGAATGACTGGTAATGCAGGTCATCAAGGAAATGGTCGACTCTTCCACGAAAGCAAGGAACCCCAAAATCTCTTTTATGTACCTGATCGAACCTGATGTCCATCTCGGAAATGGAAGTCAAAGGTTGCAGGGTGGCACTTATCGATGGAAAGGTACGTGTTTGAAAATAGATCTTTTAAAGATGTTTTTGAGTTCAGGGTTGTATCAAGTTGTAGGAAGTCCACTAGGGACCATGTCCATTGACTAAGCTCTAGAGGTCTGTGAGTCAAATGGTGACTAGGATGCCTGAATTCAAAAGGAAGCATGAAGGTACATGTCTGAAATGTACAGAAGGAAAATATTATAAGGGGACCTTTCCCCTCATGCAGCAGGTTCACAGATTTGGAACAACCCGAGGGGTTTGATGGAAGAAAGCCCTCTATGGCTTGAAGAAAAACACCTCGGGCATAGTATGAGAGGATTGATAGTTGTCTAATGCAGCTGAGATTCACTAGGAGTGAAACCGATCCAAACCATTACTCGAAGGTTGTGTACCGGCACCTATGTCTGACAAGTGCAGACCCTCTCATTTATAGGAGACAGAGGGAGTTGGATTCTGAATGTGAGAAGATAAGCTGCAAGCTTGTGACTGCCTCGAGGATCTTAACTTTCAGAAGTTATATGGTAATGATGTCGGACCAGATTTGGGAAATGCCTTTGAGTTTCATAAACTCATTCACATTGATGTACTTGGAGAACCTCCATCTGGACATATGGGATGCAGTTAGCATGGTGAGCTCATATTTGAGCCTCACTGGATTGGTGCCAAGAATCTTCTGAGATATCTTCAGGGCACAATCTCTCATGGATTGAGATACACTGCCGGAAAGATGAAATTGCATTATTATTCGAACGCTGAATGGGCAGGCAGTGTGGAGGATCACTAGAGCACTTTTCAGTGTTGGTTCTCTTTGGATTCTGCTTCGATGCAGGAAGCAGAAGTCGGTCGCTATAAGCATCGCCAAGACCGAATACATGGCTACGAGTATGATCTCGTATGAAGCTGCATGGTTGCGGAAGCTCTTAAGTGAGCTGTTTTTCTCTATGACAACTAGAGGTGGGATTCGATTATTGAGGAATCTCGTATTCGACAATTGCTCCAGCAGATAGACATCAAATACTGCCTTATTTGGGATATGGTAAGTCGATGATCAAGGAGGCTCCATCGCACTGAGATGATGTACAGGACAGAGCCCTGAGGAAAGATCAAATTTGTGATTTTCCCGAACGACTTGGAGTCGTCGAGAGATCTTTGTAAAAGGGTCCTGCATGCTGCATACATTGAGCTCTAGGAGCTTTGGGGGGCTTGCAGTTCTATTGGAGCAACATACGACCACAGGGTGACTCACCCTCCCCTGGTGGTGCGCACTGAAACAAGATGATTCGCTCTCTTGTGGGACAAGATGATTCGCTCTCTTGTGGGACAAGATGATTCGCTCTCTTGTGTAGCAGGATGATTAGTTCTCCTGTGAGGCCTGGATTGATGTGTCCTCCATGGCGATTGTAGCAGGATTGATGTGTTCCCCTGTGAGGCCTGGATTGATGTGTTCTCCATGGCGATTGTAGCAGGATTGATGTGTTCTCCTATGAGGCCTGGATTGATGTGTTCTCCATGGCGATTGTAGCAGGATTGATGTGTTCTCCTGTGAGGCCTGGATTGATGTGTTCTCCATGGCAGCCTGGATTGATGTGTTCTCCATGGCGATTGTAGCAGGATTGATGTGTTCTCCTGTGAGGACAGGATTGATTAAGTTCTCCTGTCGAGGCATCCTACCCATGCAGTCTGGGACTCATGGGAAGTACCTCTCATCTGATCAATGAGCAGGGAAATGAAGTTAGGGACCATAGTAGTACCGATGGACGCATCGTTGAATCTACCGTAATCCCTACGCTAGGATGTCCTCCATTGATCTGGGATCAATGATACTGGTCTGGGACCAGTGGTAGGAGTTGTACATGCTATGACGCTGACTTCGGGTCGGCTGAGACTGGTCTGGGACCAGTGGTACATACTCCGAGACTGACTTCGTGTCAGTGCAGTACTGGTCTGGGACCAGTGAGAGTGGTACATACTATGACGCTGACTTCGGGTCGGTTGAGACTGGTCTGGGACCAGTGGTATGAGACTGCGATACTGGTCTGGGACCAGTGGTAGGAGTGGTACTTACTATGAAGCTGACTTCGGGTCAGTTGAGACTGGTCTGGGACTAGTGGTATGCACTCTGAGACTGACTTTAGGTCAGTGGAGAATGATATGACTCATTCTCGATCAATTCTTCTTCTTCATAGTTCAACAGAGATGAGCAGAGCAGAGCAAAGCTAGTAGAGCTGAGCTGAGCAGAGCAGAGCCAGTAGAGCTGAGCAGAGCAGAGCTAGCAGAGCCAGTAGCACTGAGCAGAGCAGAGCCGAGCCAACAGAGCTGAGCAGAGCCAACAGAGCTAGGCAGAGTAGTGCAAGGCACTAATGGCAGAGATAGTACAGTCGTACATATGGATCAGCGGATGGAGTTCTCCCTAGTTGAGAGGGAGTGTTAAATTGGAAACTAGGGCCAAACTCCATGTGGATCAGATTATTTATGGCAGCTGATATTTTTATTGGATCCCTCTCGTTGAGAGGTGTAGGATTGATCCAAAGATCATCCGGTTCCGATAAGTATTTATGGAGATATGAATTTATTTTGATCAAGGATTTATTATCTAGCCGACCAACAACATAGGTAGGCTCATAAGCCCAATAGACGTGACTATTCATCATCCTCATTTTAGTATAAATAGGTGAGGACTTGAATTCATTTCACACATGTATCCTTGAGGTGATCTCCTCTCCACGTCTGGGTTTTTGGAAGGAGAGAACCAAAAGATACGCTGGCCTTATGGTGATGCCCTAGCCGCAGGTCGATCTATGCAGCGAACAGAGACACCTACACGTTGTCAAATGGAGATATCTCATACGCTGGAATGGAAGACCTTATACACAGTCATGGGAGATATTCAATATTTGTTCACGGTTACGTTGATCATAATGGATACGCTGTGGATATTATACATTGGTTTTCAACGCAGTCAATGAAGTAATTAACGCAGTCAAGGGAACGTTGTCCAGAAACAACCTGCACGTTGTTCATGCAGATATTAACACGCTGACCATAGAAGTATTAATACGCTGTTCATGCTGATATTAACACGCTGACCTTAGAAGTATTAATACGCTGTTCATGCAGATATTAACATGCTGATCATAGAAGTATTAATACGCTGTTCATGCTGATATTAACACGCTGACCTTAGAAGTATTAATACGTTGTCCAAAGAAGATATTAACACGCTGGTCATGGAGAAATTAGCACGCTGTTCATGGAGATATTTACACGCAGATCATGGAAATAATTATGCGTTGTTCAAATTGATGCACAGGCCAATCCGCAGTAAAAGGAGTCATGTATACACAGTGAAAGAATATAAGAAGAACTTCGCATTCCTCTCTGAAATTCCGCATGAATGTTAGGTGCACGTGTACGCTATACATAAGGGACAGACCTCACACAAAGGGAGGATCAGATCTCATGTTCTTATGAATATTTCGTAAAGTACAGGTACAGGGATTCGCCAGGAAGGATCAGACCTTACATCTTCTCTCTGGAAGCATATGTAAAAGAAATGGATTCGTATTTGTATTAGGGCACCTTGGGGTCTAAAGGCATCGAGTGCACCTTGAATGATTATTAGGTGCAGTCAACCTTTGTCTCGTGTAGATGGAATTGAAAGAATCGTGGGTGAATGGACAACCATGGCATAAAAGATGTCTCTACAAAGGAACAGCATTAGCATCATACAATCTCAGTCTTGGTTTGATGGTGATCTTGATTGAAGCATCCCTGCAGCAGCCCAAATACAATGAACAACTGTGGTAGATCTATTCTCTCGGCTCAACCAAGATTATGTTAAAAGTCCTGGCATAACTCTAATATCGAAATAAGTTTCGATGATGGTCAAGAGATCCTTGGCAGACTAGTGAAAGGACACAGTCTCAACAGCATGATGTATGAGATTATGAGCAGCATGATGAGCTGCATAATGGGCAGTGTTATGAGCAGCTGCATAATGGGCAGTAGTATAAGCAGCATGATGCATGAGCAGCAGCTAAGGCTGATATCAACAGAGGCAAATTGTTGCAGCATGATGAAGCAACGAGAAGGCAGAGGCAGCAGCATGGTGAGCAGCACTATGAGATCATGTGCAAGGGTACATTAGCAGGGGCAACAACATGATGATGATGCTCATTATTTTGAACAACATTATGATGGATAATATCATGGACATGGATAGCAGCATGGTGCAGTATGCAGTGGTGCAACTAGAGGACCAGATACAGCACGATGATAGGTATCAGTTGAAGCAGAATGTCTTCAACTGATCTCATCGTTATAAGAAATGATCTATGCTAGATCTAGATAAGTCAAAGTGTTGACTTCTGTTGTAAATGTATTATCTCTCTCTCTCTCTCTTTCTCTGCTGAACTTTGAAGATAAAAGAAGATTTGATCAAAGGGTTTCCCCACACATTGTGGGGTTTGTCCCTGGCTCGCGCCACATCTTGTGTCCTCTTGTCTTGGCTTGTCTTCTGCGTTTTATATTTATGTTCTATCTGCAGTTTATCGTAATGTTGATGTGATTGCTAACTGTGAAAATTTAAATAAATTGCTCTAGCATAGAACATACCCACTTCTCAGAGATAAGCTACCATCGCCCGAGTTGATATAGAGCCTCATCATATACATTGGGTTGCTGCAAAGAAACTTTTGAGATATCTTCATAGTCCTATCAATCATGGATTG
The DNA here is from genome assembly GCA_031772625.1 of Pinus tabuliformis. Classification (NCBI taxonomy): domain Eukaryota; kingdom Viridiplantae; phylum Streptophyta; class Pinopsida; order Pinales; family Pinaceae; genus Pinus; species Pinus tabuliformis. The sequence goes on from CM062816.1 coordinate 1,952,032,859, forward strand.
AGGTACACTGCCAGGGATCTGAAACTATATGGATATTGCTGATGTTGATTAGGCTGGTAGTATGGTGGATAGAAAAGGTACATCCAGGTGCTCCTTCTCTTTGTGGTTCGCATCAATTTCTTGGATGAACTGGAAACAAAGGTCTATTGCTCTAAGCATCGCAGAAGCTAAATATATTGCAAGGCTTGTTGAGAAGCCATTTGGTTAAGGAAGCTCTTCAGTGAACTAATTGATCATGTGCTGGATACCACCATCACTAATTGTGATAATCAAAGTGGGATTTGCCTTTCAGAGAATGCTGTGTTCCACAACTGCTCCAAGCATATCGACATTAGTTACCACTTTATCCGGGATATGGTACAATGGGGAGCAATCAATGTTTTTAAAACCGGAACCGGTGACCGGACCGGTCCACCTAATGAACTGGTTTACCGACCGGAACCGGTCTAACCGGGATTGGTTTGGTCTAAACGAATTGGTTTTAGAAAAATACATTAAATAATTAATTTTTAATAAAACAAAACTACATTTAAGATTTAAAACCATGATTCCAAGCCAATAGAGACAAAATATGCAAAGTTTGCACATTCATATACCATGTAAAGGTGAATATATCAAAATGGCATCGAGTGCAATACATATCATCGACAAAATAGCAAAATACATAAGCAATGAGGCTCTAAATGGTTTATAAAGTCCAAAAACAATGCTGTAAGCTATGAGGCCATTGGCCTGCTACAAGTCTACAATGTACACTTGATCAATCATCAAGTTCATCACCACTACTAGCCACAAGATCATCATCAGGAGCTACATAGACATCATCTGGTTCAGAGTCTGAGGATGCCTCAACCTGATCTGCAACCTCAATATCAATGCCACCAATAACAATAAAAGTGGACCTAATGGAAGCACGAGTTTGTCGACCTGCACGACTAGTGCCTTCCATTGGTTCTTTGCCTTTCCTTGATGCTGCTACTGATCCTGGTTCTGATACCGCCACATAATCTGCTTCATCCCCCGCTAAAGCCATGTCGATATCAAAATCAACCTCAAACACAGGATCTTCAGTCTCCACCCATTCTGATGTTGGATCAATATCGTCCAACACAATGGGATCTAGATCAGGCGTTTTGCTCATCATTTGGTTCCTCCTCAGTCGAAGGTTGTATTGCACGAAAACAAGATCATTTAACCGTTTGTGTTCCAAACGGTTTCTCTTCTTCGTGTGTATGCGCTCAAAAACAGACCAATTGCGCTCACAACCTGAAGCACTGCAAGTTTGACTGAGGACTCTAATTGCAAACCTTTGCAATTGAGGGCATTGGCCACCAAATGACTCCCACCAATGTGCTGCAAAGAAAAAGACATTAATTAGTAACTTAGTTTATACTTTGAATTGTAAAGAACGTAAACAATTTTAACTTGAAAAGAAAAACAAATTGGAAATTGGAATTGCTTCCCTGGTTGGTCCACATCTCTTGCTATCTTTGCCAAGTTTTTGCCAAAGGTACCACCTGCCATAGTGAAAACAATAAGTTGTCTATGTATTTTCAACTGGTCTGCATGGGTGGGGACCATGCACTTTAAGCAATCAATCAATCTAGCTCTGACTTCCCCATCATGCAGATCTCCTATCTGATTTTTATAATGATACTTTGGGCTCAAAAAATACCCAGCTGCATGTATAGGACGATGGAGTTGATTGTTCCATCTATTATGAATGATCTCCCATATACGACCATATTTAGCTAACCTGTCCTTGTAAGTTGCCCGTATTTGCTCCTTTGCCTGATCCATAGCCTCATAAATGTAGCCCATGGCCAATTTTTCCCCATCCACCATCCTTAGCACCTTAACAAGGGGCTCGGTATTTTTCACAAGCTTTACAAACCTTTTCCAAAAATAACTGTCTAACACTTTCTTTTTGGTGTCTTTTCCATCTTGTCTACGAGCCCACTGAGATTCAGGCCATTCTTCAGAGGAAAACGTTTTCTGCAAGTTTTTATGTTGACCATTGAGACATTGCAACGTGAGGAAGTGAGTTGCAAATCTCGTAATTGCAGGCCTAACAAGCTCTTTGCCCCCAATGTTTTTCCTCATTAGGCTCAATACGCATGAGTGGTTGTAAATGTATTTTGTAATGCACTTGGCATGCTCTACAATGTTTTTTACCCACTCCACTTTGCCTATATCCTCAAGCATGAGGTCTATGTAATGTGCAGCACATGGAGTCCAAAATATGGTCTTATATTTGGACTCAAGCATCTTTCCAGCAAGAACATAGTTTGAGGCATTATCGGTGATGACCTGCACAACATGCTGCTCCCCAACTTCCTGCATAATGTTGTCCAAAAGCTCAAATAGAAGGGCTGCATCCTTCACCTTATCAGATGCATCAATTGATCTCAAAAACATGGTTCCTTGAGGGCAAGAAACAAGGAAATTAATGATAGTGCAGTTCTTTCCATTGGTCCATCCATCTGACATGATGGAACAACCTGTTTTGAGCCATGAATCTTTAAACTCAACCAAATACTCATCAATGGAAGATATCTCTTTTTGCAAAAGAGCTCCCCTCAAGTCATGCATACTAGGGCCTTTGAAGCCTTTTCCTGCAGCTATAACAGAGTCCCACATAGCTTGGTAATAAGGTGAGCGAGCAACATTAAATGGGATATCTAAATCATACCACCATCTAGCAATGTATTGATGAGAAGTTTCTTTGCATTGTTTTTTCCAATGTTGATCCAAAGTGGGTTGACGACTTGGCTGGGAGGAAGTGGGATTAGAAGAGGCAATGTTGGCAGAAGATGAGAAAAAACTTTGGATGTTTGTTCTCTTTGTTCCTTTTGATGGTTGGCCACAAGAAGGATGAAGATAGTGAAAGGGGTCATTGGTGGAAGGGATAGAAGTTGAGTCTTGAATCTCATAATCATCATACCCACTCTCTTTCATGGCTTCTAATAATTCCCTCTTCCTTGCAATGTCATCTTGGATGGCCTTCTCCCTAGCCTTATCCTCATAAAACTTTTCAAGCTTGGAAATGTATTCTGCCCTAATAGGACCTAACACTGCATTTGGTGCACCACATGGTGTTACTTGGCCTCTTATCCTAGCCAAGTGTTGTTTCAATCTAAGAATACCCCCACCTCCAATAGATTTATGGCATAATTTGCATATCATTTTTCCATCAATTACATCACAATGAGCCCATGCACTGTCCTTTCCTTTTGGAGCCATGTTTGCTTGAAATAATTACAATTTGCAAAGAAATCTACCTTTTAAAAAAAATTGTAGCTAAGCAACATGGAAAACCAAAGCTAAATTTATGAAGACAAATGCACATGCAAGCTACAAAATTTGATAGCATAGAGCTAGAGATTTGATAGCATAGACGATAGAAGTGAGAAATTTATAAATTTACAACACATAAAAAAATTTAATTCATGGACAACAGTCAAATTAGGAATTTTCAAGTGAAAATCCTTACTTGGAAATGCAAACTAGCTTCCTTAGCCTCCTCTTGAAGATGCCAACTCCATTGACAGCTACAAACTATCTCCAAAATAGCTCCAACTCCAACTCCAAGATGACTACTCCAGCAAAAACTCAACTCTCTCCAAGTTCACAAACACTCACAAACACTCATAAACACTCCAAATCAGATGTGCGAGACAAATGAGAGGGAGAGGGGCCTCTTAAAAGCTTGGAGAGGGTGTTTTTTGAGGGAAAGCACCCTTAGCTTCCCTCCGAAACCCCTAAACCTCATTCAGAAATGCGTTGAGTGGGGCCTCGGTGGGCATGACAGATAACTGGCCGGTTTAGGACAGAACCCATTGGTTTGCTACAAACCAGCCGGTTCCGTCCTAAACCGGCCGGATAGGACTGTTTAGGGCAATTTTTCCTCCACAGAGCCTCTTAAACCGGGTTTTTCCACCGGTTCCAACTGGTGGGCCTGCTAACCAGCGGGTTAAACCGGTCACTGGTTAGCTATTCTGGTTTTTAAAACTATGGGAGCAATAAGGCTCCATCACATCAGGATGGATGAACAGGTTGTTGACATCCTCACGAAGCCCTTGGGGAAGGTCAAGTTCTTAGCCTTTTGAGAAAGACTTGGAGTCGTGGCAAGACCCTCCCATGAGGGTCCCACTTGAGTTGGACATATAGCTCTGGGAGCTCCTGGGGGCCAGGGGTACTTCTTGGAGCTATATAAGCACGTGTTGAGTGGTTCACCTTCCTCTGTGGAATATATACCTCAATATGATATATACATATATGTTGGTTGGTGGATGACACATGTATAGGGTGAGTGGTTCACCTTCCCCTATTATGGTTGACATGTGTGTAGGGTGAGTGGTTCACCTTCTCCTGCAGATGCCCCAACATACATCCTACCAATATAGTCCGAGACTCTTGGGAAGTACCTCTCGTCTGGCCAATGAGTTGGGAAAAGAGGAGAGGGACCATAACACCATAGATGGATGCATTGTGTACTGTCGTACTCCCTATGACTAGGATGCATGATGTTCAACAACTTGATTTGGGATCAAGTTTGGTAGGGGTTCTACCCCTGGACATGAGGATTTCCCTCTGTCATTCTTGGTGAGGGTGGCAGGGTCTTGTGACCCACCCTCTTTCGATCCTTAGAGTGTGATCCTTTCCCTTGTGGTAAGTTGATCTTGCCTATTGGATAAAGGGTTGAGCTGGGCTCCCCGATATGGTTCCAGGTTGAGCAGGGCTCCTTGATGTTGTTCCAGATTGAGCTTAAGCTCTCTGATGTTATTGTGGGTTGAGATGGACTCCCCTATGATTCTTCTTCTTCTTCTTTAGATCGAGATTGTTCAGCTGATGATCAAAGGACGAGATATGATGAGTATTTTGTTGATAAAGCTGAGAGTCCAATAGGGTTTGTAGGGCTGATCTCCCCTACCTTTGGTTATGGATTCCTCTTCTTTCATGAGATGATACGAGGGAGTGTTAATTTAGGCAGCTAGGGAGAAATTCCCTAGCCCTTAATTTTGAAATATTATTAAAATGAATTTATTAGTGATCTTCAAGTCGACTCAAATTATTTGAGGGAAAGTCATTCTATTTGAAATTCAGATTAAAGGTCAGCTATCCTCGTCGAATTATATAAATGGGCACCCCCTGTCTCAATGGATTACATGGATTGGATTAAGACTCAATTCTGAGGTCTGACATTTCTCTTTGGCTTTTATAAGTTTATTGGTTGAAAACTTCGATTTAATCTCAAGTCCTTGCACGGGCTACAGGGCTATACTCTTGCCACAGGGATACTCTATATCTAGCTAATGTTTCAGAACAACCTTATGGCAACAAGACTTATGATACAAGTCTCCTCTCGCACTTTAGTATGGTCTGCATATCTCGCATTATGATAATGGTGGCTTCACGTTTTGAAATGGTGATGTCGCATCTCTGATCTGATTGTCATTAGTTGCACATAGCTCTCACATCACTATAATGCTCTCGTTCTTGTCTTATGGCTCGCACCTGATACACTGTCCCATGGCTTGCATGCAGAGACGATTTCTCTATTTAACAATTGTATATATATGAATGATTTTGCAGTGTTTTTATATATATATCTTACACGCAGACCTGTCCCCTGCAAAAAACCATGCATTCCGACGTTCCGGGACTTTAAAACAGATTGGGAATGTATCCAATTTTGTGAAGATGCCATTGGGGACTTGGGTACTTCCAAGCCGTTCCCCTTTTGCTCCCGGCTAATTTCAGGGACTTTTTGCGGACAGTTCCCCTGTCCCAAAAAAGATTGGGAATGTTTTGATTATGAGTTGACTGGAAAATTTTTGGTGCTGTTTATTTCTCTCTCCCGTAGTTTTTTAGGCGACGTAACCCTTCTTTTCATTGCCTTTTCTGCTCTCCTGAAGTCTTCTATGCAACATTTCCTCCTAAAGTTTCCTGCAGACAAAGTTCTTTGCTATTCTTGAAGTCTTCGAAAGATCTCAAACGGTATCACTTCTCTGCTGCAAGAGGCATCAATTATCACTGTGTCGACAGTCTATTCCCTTTCCCTACAAGATCAGTGTCACAGTGTCTTTGTTTGTGTTTGTTTGGGCAGTGTCTTTGTTTGTATTCATTGGGGGTTTTGTTTGGACAGATCATGAGCGACTGAAGAGGTCAGTTCAGATGTCCATATAACCAGCCGCCAACAACGTACGAGCCATTTCTAGACATCGATATAGCCAGCTGCCAACAACTGGGCTAGTCGCTGCACCACCGCACAGGTTCGGTTTTTTTTTCCAAGGGCCGCACCGATACTTTAAAGACTAATGTAACATTGCTGCTATGTATTAATTATTAGAATTTAAAATTGTATGATTAATTGATTTTCAACCTTTTTGACTGAATCGTTTACATAGGAAGAAAAATTTAAATGATCATATCATAAAACACTGATATATTATATTAAATAATTATTATAACTTAACCAGTCAATATTTAATTTTAATTTTAATTTTCTAATTCTATTTATAAATTATAATTTATAAATTTGACAGGGCACAAATTTGTTACACGTGATGTAATATAAGTTTATCACTATCTGTATGTTTCTCACTATCATTATAATGTTCACATCATTTAATGTAATAAAACTTTATAATTTAATAAATTAATTAGTTAAGTTTAAGTTTAATATTTTAATTAAAAAATAAAATTTATAAAGTTAAAACTTAAAACTTAATAATATTAAAATTAAAATTTTAAAGTTGAAACGTGAAAATTGAAACTGATATTAATTTTTATCGCTTTTTGGGTTCAAATATATAAAAAATTAAAACAACGAACAATGAACACCAATTATTCATGCATGATCAATGTTGCACGAAGCGCCCCCCGGCGGTTCCAAGCCCCAAAGCACGTCCCGTACGGAAGCGCCTAGGAAGCTTGGCCCGAAGCGGCGTTTCCGAATTCGGAAGTGCAGCTTCCTGAAAATTTGGAAGCGCGGTATGGAAGCGCCGCTTCTAGGCCTCTGAAGTGCGCTTCATACGACGCTTCGGAGGAGGAAGCGTACGCTTCAGGAAGGAGGCTGCGCGCAAGGCAAATTTTTTTTTTTTTTTTTTAAATTTTTAATTTTTAATTTTTAATTTTTAATTTATGTTAACTTAGCATAAAGGGGGGTGGGTTAGGGTGAGGTTAGAGTGAGATTAAGGTGACGAATGAAAAGAATAAAGCCCCCATTCATTCTTCATTTTCTCACTTTGAGTTTATGAGAGTTGGAGAAGAGAAGAGAGGAGAGGAGAAGAGAAGAGAGGAAAGGAGAGGAGAAGAGAGGAGAGCTTGGAGGAGTGAAGGAGGAGGAGCTAGGAGAAGGAGGAGGAGCTTGGAGGACTTCATCTACAAGAGCTAAAGAGGTAAGTTCAAACCCCAAACTCCCTTATTTTTTTGACAATTTTTTTGTATTTTTCTCCTCCCTCCTACTCTTTCCCATTGTTTCTACTTGCTCCTTTACTTACAGGTTGTCCACCACCTATATCCATATTCCAAGATGGTGTTCTTTTGACTTCTATGTATCATTCCACTCTTGGTTTTAATGATGGCAAAGGGGAATAGGAATAGAAGGGAAGAAACACAAGAGGACAATGGTCCCAATATGAGTGACCCAATGTATGATGGGGAGGAAGGGATTGAAGAGGAAGGGGATGAACCTGAAGAGGACACTGAAACACAAGATGGGAAAGCTACATCAACACCCTTGTGGAACTATGTGACCAAACTTGATGGGGGAAAGGGTGGTGGATCTTACAAATTTGTGTGTCTTCATGGTTGTCATGAAGGAAAACCATATTGTGGTTCATATACCCGTTTGAGGAGGCATCTTTGTGAGGTGCTGGACAGTGATGAAAAAAAGGGTCCTGTGGGGATACGAATTTGCCCAAACATTTCAACTGAAGAAAGAAGAAAATACATCCAAATAGAGATGGCTGCACAACAAAAAAACAAGAAACAAAGAATTCATTCTGAATCAAGTGCAACCTCTAAATTTGGTAGCTGCTCATCTCCTCATGGTACTTCTGCAAGCTCTGGAGGTAGAAGAACAATAAGGGATTTCCTTAATGTTGCTGGGAGGGATGATGTGGATGGAAAGATAGTCCGTTTTCTTTGTGCTTGCGGTGTACCATTCAATGTGCTTCGCTCTCGCTATTGGCATGAAATGGTAAAGGCCATCAATGAAGCCCAAAAAGGATACAAGGCCCCCAACTATGAGAAAGCTAGAACAATGATATTAGAAAGAGAAAAAGCTAAGGTTCAAAGAGCTTTGACACGTTTTACAAATGAGTGGGTAGATTCTGGGGTATCCATTGTATCAGATGGGTGGACAAATATTAGAAACCAACATTTGATAAATGTTCTTGGTGTTTCTTCTAGTGGTGCAGTATTTATTACATGTCATGACTCCTCCTCCATCACTGCATCTGCACAAAACATTGCAGATCTCCTATTGAAATCAATCAAAGATGTTGGTCCGAATAATGTGGTTCAAGTGATCACAGATAATGCAGCAAATTGTAAGGCAGCAGGAAAAATTATTGAGCGTACTCATCCACACATCTTTTGGTTTGGGTGCCTGGTTCACACATTGAACCTTTTGATGCATGATATTGTGAAGCACAAAGAATTTGGGTGGATTACTGAGCTTTACAGGAGAGGGAAGCAGCTCATTAAATTCATCACAGGGCATACAAGGGTAAACTACTTCTATGGCACTTACTCCAAGTTGCAGTTGCTTAAAATTGCAAAGACAAGATTTGCTAGTTATTACCTCACCTTTAGGTGGCTAGTGAATGTGAGACAAGCTTTAACTAATCTGGTGTGTGCTGATACAAGGGATGAAATTAACACTGACATAGATGGTGCTAATGCAGTCAAGGACACTGTTCTTGACAGTTACTTTTGGTCATAGGTTAAATATGTTTTGCAATTCACCAAACCAATTTATTACATGATCAAGTTTGCAGATTCAGATCGACCAGTAATTGGGGAGGTGTATGAGCAAATGGATAGCATGTTGGGGCAGATTAAAGACATTGTTGAGCCTAGAGATACCGCCTTGTACAATTATATTCGTGTAGAGGTGAAAAACCGATGGGAAATGCTAAATGTTCCATTGCATGCATTAGCATATGTTTTGACACCTAAATACTATCATCCATCATGGCTTTCAACACCAGCACCTGGGGGGGAAGGAGGAGAAAACCACACCAAGATCAAGAGGTTCACAGAAAATACATGGCTGCATTGAGTAAATTAATCCTTGATGAGGAGGCTGCATTGGTACAGAGACAGGTGAGCAACTATACGCTTAACACTGGTCCATTTGGGAGCATGCATGCAATTAAAGATCAAGAGACTTTTTCTTCTCTTGAGTGGTGGAACATGCATGGAGGGGGTACTCCACTTTTACAGACTTTGGCATTGCGGGTGCTATCACAGGTGGTAAACACTTCTTCTGCAGAGAGGTGTTGGAGCTCTTATTCTTTCATCCACAGTGTTAAAAGGAACAGGTTGAGTTTAGACCGGGCATAGAGCTTGGTTTATGTTCATTACAACTTGCGATTGTTGTCCCATTACTGTGAAGATGCAAAGTCTAATAAAGACCTATTGATTTGGGACAAGAATCCAGAGGAGCCCAATTTGGAGGATGGAGTGTTGCGATTAGAGCAATTAGAGGATGCTCTTATCTAGGTATGTCCATTGTGGTATGAATTTTCCAATTTTTCCTTATAAAGCATTTCTCTAATTCATGTTTTTAATTTTTTTGTTAACTAGTGTTTTTTTTTTGCATGAATTTTTTGAGTGATTCTAGGATGATGATGATCGTGTTGATATGCCACCCCCATCCCCATTTGGTCCCTTGGTTCCTAGGTTCCATGGTTCAACACCAACAACAGGGGGTTATTCTTCATCAGTTTCAGTGCCACAACTTCCACAGGCACCATCTTCTTCATTGCCACCACGTGGAGGTCCCCGCCCGCCGACACGTTCTCTTCGTGGTGGAAGGAGGAGATATTAGTATATATATTCACAATCTACTACTTTTGGTCATAGATTACTCATTAGACTTGTAGGCTTGTGAATTTGAATTTTGAACCTTTTTTGTCTTGGCGGTGACCAAGTGACATATTTTGTAAACATTATTATTTGAATTTTGGACATGACAAATGTTGACAGTTGCTCACTTGCTAGATAAATCATAATATGCTCTATGTTTTATGTTTTATAATATGCTTAAATGTTTTATGTTTTATAATATGCTTAAAAATTTGATGTATGTTTGTAATAGCTAGAATATAGGTGATTGTTGTACATACTAGTAACTACAATGGAATCATGGATGCCATATCTATCTTGATTTATGCAAAAATATGCATGTTTTCATGTCTTCTACAATTAATTTGCTATTTGGGATGTTTGTTTTGAGTATAAATGCAAAAAAATATAAAAATATATACATATATAGCAGACGCTTCCGCGGGCGCTTCGCTTCCTAGATTTTTGGAAAATGACGCTTCCGCATCCCCGCTTCCAAAAAATGCTTCTGCTTCGCTCCCGCTTCGTGCAACATTGTGCATGATCCATTTCCTCCTTTTCAGTGTCAACGAGTGTACAGTGTACACCAACAAGGTTAGCACTTGAGCGATGAAGCCTGTGTGATTTGCTTACAGTAGTCTTATCCTTATAGGTATTCACTGTTCAGAAAGATATTACAACCTTTGTGATTATGTTGTCCAAATGCCAGAAAGATAAAATTAAAAAGTTTGCCATTTAGTTTCATCTCCTGTTGTCTTTTTTCCTGGTCTTTCATCCCTTTTTAAATTTTTACAGGCATTTGACTGTCCGGTGTCCTTCATAAGGTCTCTCTCCTACAACCTGGAACATGTTTTTTGTCTGGACACTGGAACTCTAAATTGTTGCTACAGGTCTGATAGGTTTGTTTTGTGTTTATCAAGCTAAGACCACTGCTATAGTTGCATCTTGCATTCAATACTGTTACAGTTGCATGTCATTGCAAGTTGCTAGTTGAGTCTTTTACGCCATCCCTGACTGTAAAAGACATGAAAACATCCACAAGAGAGAACTGGGGCCATCTCTACAGTCACAGAAATGTTCAGAGGATGTCCCCAAGGTAGTTTGGTAATGCCTCAACATCCCCAATCCAAACCAGCACCATACAGGCCTTTAAGAAATAAAATAATACAGGAAAACTAAAATTTAAACAAGTATCTAACACGTGTATTTGTATTTGTATTATAATTTGATTTCTTTTGCTCATGGAATCATTTTTTTTAATTTTCTAACTCTTCCAAAATTTTCAGATGGACAACTCATCTCCAGCTCCTTAATCTGAAATGAGAGGACCTCTAGATGCAAACCTTGACTCAACTGAAAACACAGTTTCCACTGCAGTCAATGTCAAGAAACCTTTGTTGCAATTTGTCAAGAAGATCACTCAAAATAAGAGGAAACACAGTGGTGGTTCAGAGCAATGGCTATGCAACCTTTGCAATCATACATTTAAGGGAAGCTACACTAGAGTTTACCATCATTTATTGGCTATTCCAGGGGATGGAGTGAAAGCATGCAGCTGCACATTGGAAAAAAGAGTTGAAATGACTAGGCTTCACATGATTGCCACAGGTGGTACTATTTTTACAGAGGTAGAGGAGGACAGTTCTTCCAATTTTAAAAAACCAAGAGTTCCTAGCCCAATGGAGTCCTCTCAAGGAGGAATCAATGATTATGCTGAAGTTGATTCAATTGGGGTTTCTATTAACAGTAGTGCAAGCAAGAAAGTTGTTGTCATAGAAATGTTTAATATGCAACGCAAGGAGGAGGCAGAGAATGCTGTGGCTAAATTTTTCTTTGCTAATGGAATATCATTTAATGCCACACGTTCTCCTCTCTACAAAGAGATGATGAGAAAAGTCATTGTTGTTGGTCCATCTTTTCAACCACCTGGTTACAATAAAATGAGGACAACTTTGTTAGATAGAGGGGTCTCAAATATGCAAGGATTGATGGAACACCTTAGAAAATCATGGGTTACTTATGGGTGTTCAATTGTCATGGATGGTTGGACAAATATACAACAAAGACCTTTGTTGAACATCATTATCACCTCTCCAAGTGGGCCCTATTTCTTAAGGGCAATTGATTGTACTGAAAAGATGAAGGATGCAACTTTCCAGTTTGAGATATTGAAAGATTCAATTGAAGAGATAGGTCCTACAAATTTATTTCAAGTTATCACAGATGTTGCACCAGTTTGTAGGTCTATGGGGTTATTGATTGAAAGCAGATATAAACATTTATTTTGGACTCCTTGTTGCGTGCATGCTTTAAATAATGCACTCAAAGACATTGGGAAAATTTCTTGGATCACTCGCATAATTTTGGATGCAAGAGAGACACAAATGTTCATTTGCAAACACCATGCCTCTCTAGCTATTTACAAAATTTATGCAAAAAAACATTTCTTGAAACTAACAGATACAAGGTATGCCAACTATTTTATTCTTCTTGATCGTATGGTAGAGGTGCAACAAGCCCTAATGGCCACTGTTATTAGTTATGATTGGGTTGCATGGGGGAAATAAAAAACACATGAAGGAAAAAAGGTGAGGCAGATGTTATTTAGTGATGATTAGTGGGTTGATTTCAAATACATTGTCTCTTTCACCTTTCCAATAGTGGAGCTAATTAGGTATGCAGATTCAGATTCCCTAACCTTGGGGAAATATATGAGTCAAGTGTTAGCATGATTGGACACATTAAGTCCATCATGTGTCAAAGGGATCCCTCTTTACAATTTTTTAATGAAATTCAAAAGTTGATAGAAAAGAGATGGAACAAATTGAACACACTTCTTCATATCGCTGCTTATGCATTTAATCCAAAGTGGTATGTGGAGAGAGAAGGTAGAGTTGCACTAATAGATGATCCTGAGGTGAAACAAGGGTTTGTTGATGCCATACAAAAGATGTATACAATAGAGAAAACAAGCCTAATTCGAGAACAATTTACTGACTTTACAATGCTTAGTAGCCCCACTTTCTCTAACGCTGCAAAGCAAGATTTGTTGGGTATGGCACAAAGAAGTCCTAGTGGATGGTGGAGGATGTATGGGGACAAAGCTCTAGAAATCCGTGCTCTAGCTATGAGTTTACTATCTCAGGTTGCTAGTTCCTTAGTTGCAGAAAGGAACTAGTCCACATATAGTTTTATCCACTCTATTAAGAGGAATAGGCTTGCCTCTAAGAGAGCGGAAAAACTAGTTTATGTGCATAGTAGTCTTTGCCTTCTTACAAGTAAAGCACTAGAGTATTTACAGGGACCAACAACATGGTGGGATGTATATCCAAAGGATGCTTCCTAGATTGATGATGAGGTGGATGGTCCATCTCTTGAGACAGGATTGGTAAATGTGCCATTAGATGACATCGAATTGCAGGTTACATTTTTGGATGGGCTTAATGCAGAAGATTTAAACTTATGATTGGTTTGAACTTTGAAGCATAAAACTTCATGCTAGTATGGGCATTGAGTGAAGGACTCCTTTTTTTGTTATTTTGAGGCATTTAGCTATTTGGCACCCACACTATGTATTATTTTTAGCCTTTTGCAATTTTGGACTATCATGCATCTTTTCCCTAACTTCAATTATTGATTGAATCTTCCCAAATTTTGAATCTCATATTGATATTCTTAACTCCTTGCTGTTATAGATTTATATATGTGATTGCTAACTTATAATTGATTTATCTTTATTATCATGGTGAATTTAAAATAATAATAATAATATATATTATTTTATCATTTTAAATTTATAATATATATATATATATATATATATATATATATAGTATTACCTTCCCCAACTTGCTGTCCCCTAGAAAATTTGGGGGTGAGCTCTAGCTGTATTGGAAACTCATCTTCCGTCCCCAAAGGCAGTGCAACATATATATATATATATATATCTTGGTTCATAGTTGTATGTATCAGCTCATATATATATATATATATATATATATCTGAATGATCTTACACAACAATGATTCATATGGTAGACATAGCAGACATCACACATTGGACATGGCAGACATGTCATGGTAGACATAGCAGTCATGGCAAACATCTCATATTGGACATGGCAAACATCTTATGGTAGACATAGAGTCATGGAAAACATCTCATCTTGGACATGGAAAACATCTCATATGGGACATGGTAGACATCTTATGTTAGTCATAGCAGACATCACACATTTGACATGGCCAACATCACATGAATGAACATGGCAAACATTATTTGTATAACATCCTCACATCCCTTCATATGGCAGATCTTGAACTTCGTATGACAGACTTTGTGTGATGACCTTCATGGTAGACCGGACATGACCTTCTAATGATCTTCCTATGAAAGACATGTCCTTGCATGGATGACAAACTTAGTTTGTACGATGATGACAAATATTTATATGATGGCATTTCCCTGGCAGTTCTTATATGATGATGATATAATTCAGATGGCAGACCCTTGTTGATGGCAAACATTTATATGACAAACATACTTAAGACTAACGTATGTTTCATATATATGTTCATTTGGTTGCCCTAACTAGGGTCGATACACCGAAAGTATGGATAATATATTTTACATTGAGAAGTATTGTAGTCTTGAAATAGGTGGGTAAAGATATATTTTGATGAGCATATTGGCAGTACACATTACAAAGATTATGAGCAACATATGTCATGCTATGTTGCATTGCCTTTGGGGACGGGGCGACGAGTTTCTGGTACGGCTAGAGCGCACCCCCAAATTTTCTAGGAGACGACAAGTTGGGGACGACAATAATATATATATATATATATATATATAATGATAAAATAATATATTATTATTATTATTATTTTAGTTTCACCATGTGCATAAAGATAAATCAATTATAAGTTAGCGATCACATATATGAATCTATAACAGCGAGGGGTTAAGACTATCCATATGAGATTCAAAAGTTGAGAAGATTCAATTAAATATATCCAAAGTTAGGGAAAACATGCATGATAGTCCAAAATTGCAAAATTCTAAAATACATAGTGTGAGTGCCAAATAGCTAAATGCCTCAAAATAACAAAAAAGGGAGTCCTTGACTCAATTCCCATACTAGCATGAAGTTTTATGCTTCAAAGTTCAAACCAATCATAAGTTTAGATCTTTTGCATTAAGCCCATCCAAAAATGTATGAGCCTTACTTCCTTCTCCCTCGTATTCATCAATGCCCTACACCTGCAACTCGATGTCATCTAATTACCAATCCTATCTCAGGAGAGGGACCATCCAACTCATCAATATGGGAAGCATACTCTGGATCTACATCCCACTATGCTGCTGGTCCCCGAAATACTCTGGTGTTTTCCTTGTAAGAAGGCGAAGACTACTATGCACATAAACTAGTTTTTCCGCTCTCTTAGAGGTAAGCGTATTCGTCTTAATAGAGTGGATAAAACTATATGTGGACCAATTCCTTTATGCCGCTGAGGAACTAGCAACTTGAGATTGTAAATGCATAGCCAGAGCACGGATTTCTAGAGCTTTGGCCCCATACATCCTCCACCATCCACTAGGACTTCTTTGTGACATACCCAACAAATCTTGCTTTGCAACGTTTGAGAAAGTGGGGCTACTAAGCATTGCAAAGTCAAGAAATTTTTATCGAATTAGGCTTTCTTTCTCTACTGTATACATCTTTTGTATGGCATCAACAAACCCTTGTTTCACCTTAGGATCATCTATTGGTGCAACTCTACCTTCCCTCTCCACATACCACTTTGGATTAAGTGCATAAGCAACCATATGGTGTGTTCAATTTGTTCCATCTCCTTTTTATCAACTTTTGAATTTCACTAAAAAATTGTGAAGCGGGGTGATGGACTTAATTTGTCCAATCATGCTATCAATTGACTCATATAATTCCCCAAGGTTAGGGGAATCTGAATTTGCATACCTGATTAGCTCCACTATTGGAGAGGTGAAAGAGAATGTATTTGACATCAACCCACCAATCATCACTCAATAACATCTGCCTCACCTTTTTTCCTTCATGTATTTTGATTCCCCCCATGCAGCCCACTCATAACTAATAACAATGGACATTAGGGCTTGTTGCACCTCTACCATACGATCAAGAAGAATAAAATAGGTGGCATGCCTTGTACTTGCTGGTTTCAAGAACTGTTTTTTTGCATAAATTTTGTAAATAGCTAGAGAGGCATTGTGGTTGCAAATGAACATTTGTGCCTCTCTTGCATCCAACATTATGCGAGTGATCTAAGAAATTTTCCCAATGTTTTTGAGTGCATTATTTAAAACATGCACGCAACAAGGAGTCCAAAATAGATGTTTATATCTGCTTTGAATCATTAACCCCATAGACCTACAAACTGGGGCAACATCTGTGATAACTTGAACTACATTTGTAGGACCTATCTCTTCAATTGCATCTTTCAATATCTCAAACTGGAAAGTTGCATCCTTCATCTTTCCAGGACAACCAATCACCCTTAAGAAATATGGCCCACTTGGAGAGGTGACAATGATGTTCAATGAAGGCCTTTGTTGTATATTTGTCCAAACATCCATGACAATTGAACACCCATAAGTAACCCATGATTTTCTAAGGCCTTCCATCAACCCTTCCATCTTTGAGACCCCCTAACAAAGTTGTCCTCATTTTATTGTAACTAGGTGGTTGGAAAGATGGACCAACAACAATGACTTTTCTCATCATCTCTTTGTAGAGAGGAGAACGCGTGGCATTAAATGATATTCCATTAGCAAAGAAAAATAGTAAAATAGTATTAATTCCAATTTGTAAATGATATAAACATGATTTGGATTAAGATTCAGTAATGAATACATTGATTCATTTATAAATGAAATTGAAATAGCAAAATATTGGTACATTGATTTAAATTCATCATTTTGGAATCTAATTAGTGCTAAAAAATATGGAACTAGATATTGAAGTCTAAATTAGTAAATTGAAATTACTCAAACTCAAAAATAATAAAGAGTGACAAGTCAAAGACTTAGTCTGAGGTCATCAATATCTAGAGTCAAGACTCAAAATTGAAAATTAACAATGGAAAATGAGCATTGAAAATAAAATGAGCATTAAGGAGTGAAAGTGAATAAAAGGGTAATAAAAGTGAAAGTGAGATAGGGTATTTTTATATGTTGTTGTTTTTTAGGTCTTTTTTGCTTTCTTTTTGTTCATTTTAAAGCTTTTATAGGCAAAATTCTGGTGGGGATGCCTAGAAGTTCTCATTTTTTGGGGGGATGCACAGGAGCACTCATTTTCTAGGGGGCACCCAAAAAGCACCCCTTTCCTGAGGGGATGCACAAAAGCACCATTTTTATGGGGGGGGGCATAAACTAAAGCACCCCTTCATTTCCCGGGGGGGGGGAGGGTGGTTGCCCAAAAGCACCCTTTTTTCGATGGGGACGCCCACAAGTTCCCTATTTGGGGAAACACATCCCCCATACTAGAGAAATGTTTTTGCTTGTGTTTCCCCACATTTTCCCAAAAGAGGGAGATTGTGAAACATTTTATAAGTGTCCCCTTGATTTGCTAGCATGGGAAACATAGGGGGCACACCCCCCACCTTGGGGGACTCTCCTCGTGGAATGCTAGTGAAGACTAGTGCCTATCCAATTGGGTGATGGAGTCATCAACAATCAAGAGCGTTTGACCAACATGGAAGGAGGCATAGTTATGCTGTTATAAATATGTTCTAACCAACCACATGGATCTACTTCAGTGTGCATAAAGGAGCGCCCTTCCAAAAAGGTACTCTTCATAACAAGTACAAAATTAGGTAGATGGGTTGCCCAAAAGCACCCCTTTTTCGGTGGGGATGCCCACAAGTTCCCTGTTTGGGGAAACACATCCCCCATACTAGAGAAATGTTTTTGCTTGTGTTTCCCCACGTTTTCCCAAAAGAGGGAGATGGTGAAACATTTTATAAGTGTCCCCTTGATTTGCGAGCATGGGAAACATAGGGGGCACACCCCCCACCTTGGGGGACTTGCCTTGTGGAATGCTAGCGAAGACCAGTGCCCAATGTTGCAAGAAGCGTCCCCCCCGGTTCCAAGGCCTGAAGCGCGTCTTGTGCGGATGCGTCCAGGAAGAGTCCCCGGAAGTGCGCTTCCACCTGTTTTGGACGCTTCCTGGAAGTTTTGGAAGCTTTCCTCCAAAGCGCGCTTTGTACGGCGCTTCGGCAGTACGAAGCGTGGCGCTTCCGAGGGCGAAGCGTACGCTTCCCGTATGCTTCCGTATGATTCCGGAAAAGCGTTGCGTTGTTTAGAAAATCGTTTTTTTTTCAATTTTTATTTTAATTTTAGGTGAGTTTGCTTGTTGGGGGTGGGTCCACCTTGGGTTAGGGTGAGGAATGAAGGCAAAAAAAATGTTAAAAAAATATAAATATAGCAGATGCTCCCTCATGGTAATGTTAAATTCTCAAAGTAAAAGTGACATTCTCCTTTATTTTTCATTTTCATCCTTTTACTTAAATTTTTAACATTACCATGAAATGACTCAGGATGTTTGAGAGTGGTTCCAGCCTCATTGGACTTCATATGGAGAAAATAGAATTTCATATCCTATTCAAAATTCAGCAGACTTAACAATTTTCAGGAATTCAGGATCAATTGGATTGTGGCATTTCATTAGATTATATCATGTATGAAGGTATGCGATTAGCATTTAATTAAGAGCACTAAGCCCTATATGTACCCTAGTGTTGGTGGTGTTAATTGTTGAACTCCTTTGTCACGCGGCACGCCCTTAGCAAAAAATTACCTTTCAATCAAGTCAAAATCATCGATCAAGCATGTTAAGCATTTTCTACCATATTTTAAGTCTTGAATTAGGTAGTTTGATCAAAATTGGGTAATGTTGACTAATATCCCTAGATAATCGAGGTAGAGACAAAGGCTAGACAAGAGGAGAAGAATCTAGATTGTAGATGGTTGATGCTCGAACAATTAATCATTAATGTACAATGGATGTTATATCTATCTTGATTTATGCAAAAATATGCATGTTTTCATGTCTTCTACAACTAATTTGGTATTTGGGATGTTTGTTTTGAGTATAAATGCAAAAAAATATAAAAATATATATATATATATAGCAGACGCTTCCGTTGATGCTTCGCTTCCTAGATTTTTGGAAAATGACGCTTCCGCGTTCCCGCTTCCAAAAAATGTCCCCACTTCGTCCCCGCTTCGTGCAACATTGCTAGTGCCTATCCAATTGGGTGATGGAGTCATCAACAATCAAGAGGGTTTGACCAGCATGGAAAGAGGCATAGTTATGCTGTTATAAATATGTTCTAATCAACCACATGGATCTACTTCAGTGTGCATAAATGAGAGCCCTTCCAAGAAGGTGCTCTTCATAACAAGTACAAAATTAGCTAAGTAATTACGTGCAACCATAAAGAACAACTCACATATGAAACCATAAATGAAGTAGACAAAGTAGGATGGTATTCTTGCTGAGCAAATAGCCATAAATACTTGAGTCTTCAAGTTTGATTTCATCACTAATCTAGTGGCCTTAAATGTGTTGAAAAGTTTATGATCTTTGTAATTATGATCTTTGTATATGATGAAATGAAGAAAATAAAATGATTTTTGTAAGTCTTGCTTCATGGGTTTCATGAGCAAGTGATTTTATTTTAGATAGCTCCCATTGAGTGCCTTAGGATTTATAATTGAGTCAAAGAGTTAATGCCATGTATGAAGAGCTCTTTTGAGCATGTCTAAAATTGTATATAAGTCTATGTAGCCCTCCAACAACAAGCACACAATCCTCTCTTCATGTTGGCTTCAAGATAAGGTGACAAACTCATGTCGGCTCACCTCAAATAGACACACCTATTTGGATATGTATAGGTCGGCTTATTTATGCGACCAACCACTATAAATAGGTGTGAAGACATTTCAGATTAGTGTAGTTTAGAATTTGCATGGCTCTGAGATTTCGGTGAACAGTGTCAACAAAGAAAGTTCAGATTCCTCTGTTTCGGTGATCAATTACTATGAAGAAGTTCGAATGTCAAATCATAGTTCAAAATTTGAATAAGTAAAGACAACGAGGTATATCTCTATGGTTTTCAGATGGGTAACAACAGAGTTAAGTTCGTGTATATATCTCTGACATTTCGGGTATCAAGTTCAATAAAGGGCTATAAGAGTTCGGATGCAAAGATCAGTTTAGATTGGTTTAAGGGCCAATCTCAAGGACAATAGTTCAGAAGGAGAGTCTCGGTACTACAATAAGAAGATCACAGATTGATAGATACCATAGTAGTGATCTCAATATAATCTCTGTCCTACAACAAAGAGGATTCAGTGCTATCTTAGGAAGATGATCACTGGTATGTGACAAGGTCTCGATACTATCACATGTGGAAGATCTAGATGCGAAGATGTTAAAATTGGCAACTAGGGCCAGACTCCATGTGGGTCATCTTATTTATCGCAGCTGATATTTTTCTTGGATCCCTCTCATCAAGAGGTGTAGGATTGATCTAAAGATCATCTAATTCTGATAAGTATTCATGGAGTTATGAATTTATTTGTGTTATAAGACAATTCGTCAAGGTCGGCCAGCAACCAAATAAACCCCACATGTGCTCAACGTTTTAGTATAAAAGGAGATGACTTGATAGTCATTTCTACACACACTTCTATCTTGATTTCTCTCCACTTGTCTTGGGTTTTAGTGGAAGAGAAATCTAGGAGTGGTAGCCCTAGATGTTGGAGGAATGAGGCTGCCCTAGCTGCAATCAAGAAGAAGAAATATGCTGCCCTAATCTAGAGGATGCAGTCATGAAGAGAAGCCCTAACGATATCAAGAAGGAGCCCTAACCTATACACTGGTCTCTACGCAAGTCTAGAAGGAGGCCTACAACCCTAGATGCAGATGGAAGGTAGCCCTAACATAGACCTAAAAGGCTGCCCTAAATGCTGATCTAATCCAGCCCTAAACGCTGGTCTAATTTAGCCCTAACCGCAGTCAAACAAGAGAGTCTTATCCGCAGCATGAAGGGTCAAAGGGACAGTGTGTAGGCTGCCCTAGACAGCGTGAAGGGCTGTGTGGACAACAAAGTATTAGCTGCCGTATAAAGGGTCAAAGGGACAGCGTGGAGGCTGCCCTAGACAACGTGAAGGGATGTATGGACAACAACTTCTCAAGGGAGGTAAGCCGCACACTTTTCAAGGACTGTTGCCAAGTTTAGAGGTGTTTGTTAGGGTACTATTGATGCCCTACCCAGAGTTGCAGAACTACAACAGTGCACTAGCATTCAAGTATAAGTATGAGGATAATTTGATGATGAGAGTGTTGTTAGAAGAATCAGTGTAAGCATGTACAACTTGGCAAGCATGGCTAGACAACATGACAAGCATAGCAAGCTATGATGGGACAACAATTGTGACATGACAGCAAAGGTACATGGTGCTGCAAACTCATTGGACAACACAATGATGGGACAACAGCATGTTGGGAAAGCAACATGTTAGGACAACAACATGTTGGGACAATAACATGTTGGGACAACAACATGTTGGGATAACACAATGATTAGGACTGCTATGACATTGTGCAACAGTGGCACACTAGGACAACAACAACAACAAGTACATGGTGGCTGTACATGGGACACATGACAATTGTATTTAGTGTAGCAAGTTCATGGTGCTGCAATAGTATGGAACATGGGATAGCTACAACAAGAAGGTGCAACAAGCACATTAGGACAACAATATGGTACTTGGTACAACACGTACACAAAGCAGTGATGGTGCAACAAGCACATGGGTGACAACATGGTGCAACAGTGGCACAAGGTACAATAGTGCTAAACACCGGGACAACAATGCAGCATAAGGTCCAGCATTGTGATGATGGGTGCAACATGGTGAGGTGCAGCATGATGACGAGATGGAGCACAATGATAGGTGGAGTCACCTTGGAGAATCAGTTGAAGCAGATGTCTTCAACTGATCTCATGTATCATCTTCTTAGAGATGATCTATGCTCTTATCTAGATAAGTCAAAGTGTTGACTTCTGTTGTAAATGTACTATCTCTATCTCTCTCTTTCTGCTGAACTATTAGAGAACATATAAGAAGAAGTGATCAAGGGTTTTCCCACATTGGGGTTTGTCCCTGGCTAACGCCACATCTTGTGTCCTCTTGTCTTGTCTTCTGCTATTTATGTTTATGTTCTATCTAATCAGTTGAAGCAGATGTCTTCAACTGATCTCATGTATCATCTTCTTAGAGATGATCTATGCTCTTATCTAGATAAGTCAAAGTGTTGACTTCTGTTGTAAATGTACTATCTCTATCTCTCTCTTTCTGCTGAACTATTAAAGAACATATAAGAAGAAGTGATCAAGGGTTTTCCCACATTGGGGTTTGTCCCTGGCTAACGCCACATCTTGTGTCCTCTTGTCTTGTCTTCTGCTATTTATGTTTATGTTCTATCTGCAGTTTACTTTAATGCTGATGTGATGGCTAATCTGGAAAAGATATTGAGCTAACTGTGAAAATTGAAATAAATTGCTCTAAGCATAGAACATACCTAAAATTAACATAAGAAGATCGAAGTGAAAGAGAATCGAAGAAGAAGACTGACAACGAAGAGGATTTGTGTCTTGGTCTTGGTATTCGTCAATTGGAATCTCTATAAGAAGAATTTGTGCGGGTTTTCCTCTCAAAGAGTGAGAGGTTTTGGCCCTAGATTATAGCCTACATGTTGTGTCTTTTGTGTATTTATGTTCATGCATTGGTCACTGTTTGATGAAGAAGAACACTAATAATCTAACATGAAGAAGATCCTAATCTAAAGAAGTAAAAGGCATTCACAAGTAGTCACTAATGGAAGAGAAATCACTTAATGCTAATGCCTTAGATTTCTCAACATGGTATTAGAGGTAAGGTGCTAAAGTTAAAGGAAGGGCATCTAATCAAAGAGACACTCAAGGATCGAGTCTTAAGAAAGGCATCTAAGCAGTTGAAGGCTATCAAAGCAAAAGATCAAGATCTACATTGAAGAATAAAACCCTAGATCGAAGAAATCGACAAAGCAAGGTAGCTCGAAGAAATTTAAAGATGAAGATCACATCATCTTGAGGAAAGTCGAAACCCTGGAAGCAATTCTGATTTAGGTGTTGTTGTCATAAAAGGAGATATCTTCTTTATTGAAGAAAGGATTTTTCATTTGGAGGAAGATCATCCAAAAGGGAACACTAATACATCTTCTTCAACCATCATCAAAGAGATCAAGTAGAAGATTTCATATCACTTGTCAAGTAAGTATCTTTCATTCTTTAATTAAATTTGGTAAAATGACTTCGTGTTTGCAAGGAGATCTATAAGTTGGTTGGGTCTTCGAAATTCCTTGCATGAAAAAGGAGGATAGACATAGTCCTCGAAGAAACTGAAGTCATTGATCACATCAATGAAAAAGGTCTCTTCTGAATTCATGGAAAAGTATTCTTATGAAAGGTCCCCTCATATAGCAATATTGGAGACATCAAAGAGATATATATGATAGGCTGGTAGAGCTATTCTCTGAAGATGCGATAAGGAAGGTTACATCACTTAGATCTGATCTACACAAAATTGAAGGTATCAAAGAATGAAGGGATATCTTCATAAGATCTCAACTGCGAGATCTGGGAGAGATGATAAGAAGATAATCATCATTGTTCTAAATGCACTAACTAATGAACAAGGTAACAAATTTCCATGTGGATAAGAAAGTTACTTCACTCGATAACTTATGGTTTCTATGTAAGATAGAAGAAGACACGTTGAGGGCAAACATGTTGAAGGTTAAAGGACTCAAACATTTGCAGGAAGGAAAGGGAAGTTTGGAAAATTTTGGTCCTCAAAAAAGAAAGAAGAGCATAGTTGAGATTCAATGCTATGGATGTAAAATTATGGACATTACAAGAAAGATTGTCTTAAAGGGACAATATCAAAAGAAGAGAAGAAGCCCATATCACCGAAGAAGTGGAGGACGTTGAAGAGAAGTCCAAGAAAAGAGGAAGTAAGAGATCTCTACTATGACTGAGATAGTCTCCCTCACAAAAGGTCTCGACATAGCTTCTAAATCTTATGTTATAGGATATGGCTATAATAAATAATAAGATGCATCGTGGCATCATGGAAGCATTAGAAACAAGAGCTCGTGACATCACCATAGGAAACATGGAGGATGTCTAGAACAAAATCCATGGCAGTCAAATATCAAGGATATATATAGCTCTTGGGAATCTCATTGCAAACGTAAGGAAAGAAAGAAGTCATCCAGGACAAGGCTCATTATACATCAAGTCAAAAAGGAAACACTTGCCGGCTAGGGATATGCAAGATATTTAAGATTCTCTGAAGGAATCATCATCAGAGGGTTCATCGGTCTAGAGAGGAAGCAAGTGTTTCATCAAGAACTCCAACTTGTGGAGTTCATGGGATGATGGTATGATGACATGAGAGATGAAGCAGATCAAGGGGTTGAAGATCTTTTCAATCAAGGAAGTTGTTGAAAGAAGCCTAGATGACCTAAAGGTAAATGAGGTATGTATGCTTGTATTTAATATTATAATGTCATGTCGTATGGTTGCAGTAACATGGATCACTACTTCTATCTTGAGAAGCATGATCAAGGGAAAACAATCTCCTCCTTTGAAAGGATGCAGGAAGGCATAAGTCACACTAGATGAAATGAACACAATATGTCCTCATATGAAGTATTAGGTGGTTGACCACAATTAAGGAATTCAGAGTGGAAGCTTCTGGGAATGGAATGTGTGAAGAAAGGAAGGAAGAGATCGTGAGATATGCAACCATGATAAAGGCAATCAACATCCAAAAGACCAAGAAGATTTGACTAGGAAATCTCCTGGAAAGATATGAAGACTCTGATGGAAGTCTGAAAAATATGGAGATCCTTGACAATAGATATCTTTGGGAGATGTGTCAACATGTATGTAGGATGCTGATACCTACAGGAAGATGTCATGATGAAAGACTATCACAAAAGTAATTTTGATTTAAGTATTCATTTCTTATTTTTGAACAAATATCTGGATGGACTTATGCAGAACTGCCCTAGGGAAGAGTGGTGGATGACTTCCAAGAGGACCATATAGAAGGATGTAAGATCCTTCCGGAAAATATGGCATGAAGAAAGCAACATGACATGAAGCAAGGCCAGATGAAGACTGATGGATCACTTTTTGATGAAAGAATAATGACATGAATGACACGTGGATGAAAGTGATGGGTGGTTTGTGCCTTATGAAAAAGTCCAAAAGATGAGGACTTCGTGACAAAGAAATTCATGACATCGAATGAAGGATTTCTTCAAAGCAGCTGGTTATTCCATTATCTCCACCTGAGAAGCTGCTGTAGGTCCCTAATTAAGAGGGACCTCGAAACAAGTTTCTTACTTGGAAGAAACTTGGAAATTCCTAAGCCAAGGGGGAGCTTAGGTACATTCCTTACGTATGAATGAGTATATTCCCTTATTGGAATATATATGTCCTCCCTAATTTAGAGGGACAGGCATACAAGTCATTCTTGTCTTCACTTGGGAAGACAGAATGGAGGATTGGGTAATCATTTGGCATTCAATACTCTTTGAGGATGAGATAGGGCATCCAAGATAAGAGTAGTCGTGGAGGACCAATATTCTGTGAGGACTGGGAATCTAAGATAAGAATAGTCCTCATGGAACACACCCTGAGAACCTGGGTAGGGTATGTTCTGGGAGAGACGATGAGAGTGTCTATAAATCATTGGTTTCGCCAGCACTGAGCTTAGATCTTATGGATAGATATAGCTGTTAGTCAAGGCCTTGCTATGTGACTATGCTGGTTGATATGATGCTATGCAAATGGGTTACCAATCCGATTCTTTTTATGAGAAATTCTTCAGATTGAGTATGATCAAGTACCATTATGAATATCTCCCTAGTTAAGAGGGAGTGTTGAAAAGTGTAACTAGGATCGGTCTTCATAATGACATGTAATATGATCTTTGTAAATGATGAAATGAAGATTTTTTTTGTTGTAAGCCTTGCTTCATGGGTTTCATGAGCAAGTGATTTTATTTTAGATGGCTCCCATTGAGAGCCTTAGGATTTATCATTGAGTCAAAGAGTCAATGTCATGTATGAAGAACTCTTTTGAGCATGTGTAAAATTGTATATAAGTCTATGTAGCCCTCCAACGACAAGCACACAATCCTCTCTTCATGTCAGCGTCAAGATAAGGTGACAAACTCATGTCGGCTCACCTCAAATAGACACACCTATTTAGATATGTATAGGTCGGCTTATTTATGGGACCAACCATTATAAATAGGTGTGTAGACACTTCAGATTAGTGTAGTTTAGACTTTGCATAGCTCTGAGATTAAAGTGAACAGTGTCAACAAAGAAAGTTTGGATTCCTCTGTTCGATGATCAATTACTATGAAGAAGTTCGGATGTCAAATCATAGTTCAAAATTTGGATAAGTAAAGACAACGAGGTATATTTATGTGGTTTTCAGATGGGTAACAACAAAGTGAAGTTCGTGTATATATCACTGAGATTTCAGGTATAAAGTTTAGTAAAAGGCTACATGAGTTCGGATGCAAAGATCAGTTTGGATTGGTTTAAGGGCCAATCTCAAGGATGGTAATTCAAAAGGAGAGTCTCGGTGCTACAATAAGAAGATCACAGATTGATAGATACCATAGTAATGATCTCGGTATAATCTCTGTCCTACAACAAAGAAGATTCAGTGCTATCTCAGGAAGATGATCACTAGTATGTGACAAGGTCTCGATACTATCATGTGTGGAAGATCTAGATGTGAAGAAGATTGAAGTGGAAGAGAATCGAAGAAGAACATTGATAATGAAGAGGACTTGTGTCTTGGTCTTGGAGAAGCTACTAGGTCAAGGGTCTTGGTCTTGGTATTTGTCAATTGGAATCTCTGTAAGAAGAATTTGTGCGGGTTTTCCTCTCAAAGAGTTAGAGGTTTTGGCCCTGGCTTATAGCCTACATGTTGTGTCTCTTGTGTGTTTATGTTCATGCATTGGTTACTGTTTGATGAAGAAGAACACTAATAATCTAACATGAAGAAGATCCTAATATAAAGAAGTAAAAAGCATTCACAAGCAGTTATTAATGGAAGAGAAATCACCTAATGCTAATGCCCTAGATTTCTCAACAAAACGTGTAACACTTAATCTTCATCCCTAGTTAGGGTCTCTCTCAAAAACAGTGTATTGCTCTAACCATAAAATTACATCAAAAAATATCTTTCAATAAGTACAATGATTACATCAAGACAAAGGGAGGGTTTCACCTCAAATCTAACGACTTATTATTGGATCAAACTTGCCTCCCTTAAAAAGATTACATCAACAGATTTGTACAAGTAATTTCCATTCATCAAACCAATCCAAGAAAATGCAAATGAAAGATGATGAACCTCACATTGAAATGCCCCTTAAATTCTTCCTCCCAAAGATATTCAACCAAGCTTGGAGGGGAACTTGTACGCTCTCCACTATGCTCATTTGCCAATGAATCTCTTGGTATTTATAAGCTTCTACCTCGAACAAGTGCTAATTTATGCACTCCTCTAGAAGGCCCCTTTAGGGTTTGATAAGTTCTCATGATGCCATGTGTAAGCCTCTAATGCTTGGGTGCACATGCCAAATACCATTAACAAACCTAATACACCTTTTCTCCCCATGAACGCTTACAATAAATTATCATTTCCTCCTTCAAAATGTCTCTTATCTACTTATTTTTTATTGGGTAAGGGTAAAGTTATCTTTTATTTTCTTTAAGTTGCCCCCCCATCATTAGGGCCGACCTTCATTGTTAGAAAATCAGAAAGGCAGAAAGATTTTCTTATACTTGATAATTACTTGTGATCTTCTTGACTTCTTATTAAGTTTTATATCTTGCTTATTTTAGTTCATCAATCAATTACCAAAGCAAAAGCACATAAAACAATGGACACTAGATATAGGCACTATGCCAGGGCAAAACCCACCTCGAGGGGAAAACCCAATCAAAATTCTCTTCCATTCAACAGTAATCTTTGAGACTCTTCACCCTAGACAAAGACCAAACCTCCCCTCCACACCAAGTCAGCCTCCTAGATCTTTGACCTCTCTTCGAGCAACTTCGACTATGTAGCCGCTTCCAGCATTAGGAAAACTTGGAAGACTTAGATCTCCCAAACTAGGGCATGAAACAAAGAGAGAGAGAGAGGCACCAAAATTTTGTTTTTCTTCTTCTCCTTTGAATCCACCCAACTCGCACTTCCTTTGGCTTCAGATCCACTTCGCACTTTTCCAACTTCCTTAGAGATATCGAACTTGCTTGAGATGAGGTGATCCAAATGAATTCGACTTGCTTCTATTTATAAACTTCATAAATTATATTTAACTCAATACTTAACCTTTTGACATGATTCAAAAGCCCAAGAAGGGTCTCTTTAAAAGTACAATGACTCTACCGACTCAGACTAAATCCTAGAAGTCCTCAATGGGGAATTTGACCTAAAAACATGGTGACCCAAGCATGAAACCGATGCTTTAATAAGTCACAATAATAATAATTAAAATTCTTTTCTTTATTCTTTTAACAAGTACATTACAAGATGACTCAAATACATTTAATGAAGATCGAACCTAGTTACATTTTCTAATGCGCCCTCTTAAATAGGGAGGTATTCATCATATACAAGTACAAGGAAGATCTAAACTATATGAACCATGAATAACTTTAGGCACCACAATGCCATGGACTAGATTCTTGACCAAGGCAATCTATCCATTGGTCTTTCAACAATTTAGTGAAGAAATTTCAAGCCCCACTCTGGTTATTAGTTTTCCTTATCACTCCATGAATTTAGTTTTAAATCCAAGCATGATAAAAATTCAAAAATATGGAAATGACAATAATTTTCTGAAAACAAAAATTTAGAGATTTCACAACTGTTGAAATTGCAGAAATAAAACACCGAAAAATTATGACAACTACACACAAAAAATAACACAGTGATTTTTGGTCAATGTGACCCTGGAAAAACCCTCTACAACTCTTGGGGAAAACCAGTTTGAGAGCTATTCTTTATTTCTGAAAATGATTTTACGGAGAAACTGAAACACACAGTGAAAATTCTAGCAACCACAAATTACAACGTATCTCTATTTTCGTGCTTAAACTCCACCTCGAAAAACGTGCCAATCAGCTTATAGCTAAACATAAATTTTTACAGCAATAAAACAACATTAAATGCTCTATGACTAGCCTCGAAAAACGTGCCCAAAAATTGCTATCCATCTTCCTCGATTTTTGTGCCTTTCTCCTGCTGTACGGTTTTTTTCCTTGGGATGCGTGCCAATAAACGCTGCTGCCTAGATTTGCTAAAATGTCTTCTTGTTGCTCTCCTTCACTTCCTCATTACTCAAAATTTTTCTCCTTGCTCTCTTTTCTCTTTCTCTCAAATGCTCATAAAAGAATGAATTGATCTTTTCCTTTTCTCCTCCTTTTAATCTCCAAATGACCTTTTGGGTTACCTAAGATCTAATGGATGAGATTCATTTAGATCTAGGGATGAAAATAAATGTGCATTTAACTCTCATTTTCTATTTTTTAACTCACCTACTTAAATAAAGACCCACTTGGCCTTTTATTTCCATTGTCACTTTTTCACTTTCTAATTCTTCATTGAATTTAATAAAGTCACCCTTAAATTAAAATGTAACTTTAGCACTTATAAACTCACTTTTAAATTTAAATGTAACTTTACCACTTTTAAAGTTACTTTTAAATTAAATTGACTTTACCACTTATAAAGTCACTATAGGAGAAAAGTAAAAAATAAATTTGGATACTTTTCCCTAGGCCAAAGATCAAAGCCTTAGGGAACCACTTGTCCTCTGGTACCCAAATTTTAACACTCCTCCTTATCGAGGAAAGTGTTCCTCATCACTCCCATCTTGTCTCTAAAGTAGACATGTTTGCCCCGTGGTAAGGCTTTGGTGAAAATGTCCGCTACCTGCTCATTTGTGGAAATTTACTCAAGCTTGACAACTTCCTTTTGGACATAGTCTCTAATGAAGTGATACTTGATCTCAATATGCTTTGACCTGTCATGAAAAGCTGGATTCTCCGTGAGTTTTATGCAACTCTGATTATCATAGTAAATTACTGAAGGTCTCAATGCATGACCAAATAGACCAAACAACATCTTGCGAAGCCATATGGCCTCACAACTAGCCAAACTAGCAGCCATATACTCTGCCTCAGCTGAGCTCAATGCAACTGACTGTTGTTTCCGGCTGATCCACGACACAACTGCCGAACCCAACCCAAAACAACACTCGAAAGTACTCTTCCTATTTGAAGCACAACCTGCCCAATTTGAATCTGTGTACCCTGCCAGTCTCACTTCATCACCCTGTCTATAATCTAGACCAAAATCCATAGCCCCCTGCAAGTAACAAAGAATGTGTTTTGCAGCCACCTAGTGCACTCTCTTGGGCTCACACATGAACTAAATCATAGTGTTAACTGCAAAATATATGGTCGAGTGTTGACCAAATACATCAAACAATCAATCAACTGTCTGTATAGAGTAGGATCCACCAACTCGGAATCAGAAGCGTGAAACTTCTTCTAGTTAGCGATCATAGGTGTAGACATACTTGATCTTCAATGTTTCTTTCAAAGGTGTGACATACCCTACTACAACATATAGCAAACCCTATAAACAATTCAAACAAATATAGATCTACAAGACATTTAACAACTTTTAGAATTCATATGTTAGACTTTCCACTAGGGATTCATACAAATCCTAGATAACATACAAAAGTATTAATCAATCAAAACCAATCACAGCGTAGTCATTAACATGACCAACTTCTACTAGGGTTAGTTGCAAACCCTAGATTTTCAATTAAACAAGAACTCAAATTTCAACAATCTTACACAAATCTCAAATCATCATATTGTCATCATACATAAGAGATTTTTACTTTTACTAAGGTTCAACTCCAAAACCCTAGAATTTCACAAATATTATCATCCTAGAAAGACAAATTTTGACTAGGGCTTAATTCCAAACCCTAGGATTCATGCCCACTGATAAATAGGTCAACTCATACATCTAGGACTTCATCATCATGCATAGGCATTTCATATCATGTGTTAGTCAAACCCAACTTCACAAGATCAATAAGAGTTGGACATACAACAAACTTGACTAGACTAGGGTTTGATTAGACAAACACACACATACCAAGAAAATCATTTCTAAGACATTATAAGGGTCTTGCTTACACATCCCTAATGAGTTAGGGTTTCAACATAACAAAGCCAAGATTACTAATATTCCAAAGGTTCAGGATTTTAGACTTTATCATTCAACCCTAACAAGTCAGGTTTGCCTTATCATACCAAAATCCTAAGCATTACATCATCAATACAAACTCCAAATAGCATTTCTTAATATCCCTAAGCAGTTTAGGGTTTTAGACATTCACATTAGCATACCCTTAGGTTAGGGATTTCCAAAGAACATGTCTAGGGTTCTATAAAATCAGTTAAGAATAGGAGTGGGGTAGATTTATCAAGTGATGAATCACCCAAAATAAGAATCAATATGATTCTCTACAGCTAGTCACAATAGTGTTAGTAATAGATTGTCAAATGAATAAACCCTTATTATAAAGAAATCAATGTTTTAAAGCATACCTTTGTTCCTTGACAAACCTTGTCTTGAGAGGTCCTCTTTCATACTCCTTGAGAATATAGCAGATATTTTCCTAGTCAAGACAGTAGAGGGAGAATGATGATTAGTATTTAATATAATCAAAGCTAAATTAGTACATGAAACAAAAAACTGAAAGGAAATGAGATACTTATCTTTGGGGGTTGTTGGGGGCTCCCTCCAAAGCTTGAGGGATGCCTATAAACTTATAGAACAAAAGAAAATGTCTTTTCCAAAAACATGTTAAAACCTATAAATTCTAAAACATCAAAAATATAAAATAAGATATTTAGGACTAGAAGTAAAGGACTTAATAGTGTAAGTCCCTTATATCAGATTCTTCAGGTTTGACTTTCTTTGGATCTTCTTCTTTAGCAATGTTAGCCTGATCTCTTTCTCTCTTCTTGTTTCTTGGATTGTCGGGACAATCACTCCTGTAGTGACCCTTTTTATGACATTGATAGAATTCTAATTTGGACATGTCTACTTTCTTCCTTGGTCCTTTCTATTTCTTTCCTTTGTATTGAGCAGTGTAGGCATTTTAAACTTCTTTAGGATTAGCAACTAATGAGATCCTTAATTCTTCTTGATTGTAGGTAATCCATAGTTCTTCAAAAGTAGGAGTTTTCTTCCAACTGTTAAGTCCTGCAGCAAATGCACCCCAAGTAGATGGCAATCCTAATAGAGCGGTTATCACGAGTTCTTTGTCTGGAACAATTTCATCAATGGCCAAAAGATCATCTCTGATTCTTGCTATCTTGACAAAGAAGGGAGGCCACTGTATATTCTTTAGTCATCATCTTTGTGGTCCTTAGTTCATTCTTCAGGATTGCCACTTGACCAATGTTCTTAATAGTGAATAACTTTGACAAGGCTTCATACATTTCCTGAGCATGATTGATGTTGGCTATAAATGGGACAAGGTTGTCCTTTATTCCTTCTACCATTAGAGTCATGGCCACCAATTCCAATTCTCTGAACTTTACTTTGTCAGCATCACTAGAGTCATCTGTAGGCTTCTTTACTTTTCCTTTGACCAAGTCAAGTACTTTGTTCTTTTCAAGGATGAGGTCAATCCTCTTCTTCCAAGATCTATAATTTGAGGCTCCTTCAAGTTTGTTCTCTTCCTTGTTTGTGTTAGACATCTTCCTTGAATATAGTAGACTCTTTCCTGAGATAATCCTTTTGAATGGTTCCTTGATCAAGTGCTTGAGACTGCCTTTTTCTTCTTTCTTCACCAAAGCTCTGATACCATGTTAGAAAATCAGAAAGGCAGAAAGATTTTCTTATACTTGATAATTACTTGTGATGTTCTTGACTTCTTATTAAGTTTATATCTTCTTTCTTTTAGTTCGTCAAGCAATTACCAAAGCAAAAGCATATAAAAAAATGGACACCAGATATAGGGACTATGCCAGGGAAAACCCCCCCTTGAGGGGAAATCCTAGTCAAAAGACTCTTCACCCTAGACAAAGACCAAACCTCCCCTCCACACCAAGTCAGCCTCCTAGATCTTTGACCTCTCTTCCAACAACTTCGATTATATAGCAACTTCCGGCATGAGGAAAACTTGGAAGACTTCGATTTCCCAAACTAGGGCACGAAACAAAGAGAGAGAAACACCAAAATTTCATTTTTCATCTTCTCCTTAGACTCCACCCAACTTGCACTTCCTTTGGCTTGACCCACTTTGCACTTTTCCAGCTTACTTAGAGATATCGAACTTGCTTGAGATGAGGTGATCCAAATGACTTTGACTTGCTTCTATTTATAGGCTTCAAGAGAGGTCAAATTGATGTCCTTAGGCCGACTTGATGTGGAGGATACATACTTTATATTTGACTCAGTACTTTTAACCTTTTTACATGATTCAAAAGCCCAAGAAGAGTCTCTTTAAAAGTGCAATGACTCTATTGACTCAGAATAAATCCTAGAAGTCCTCAATGGGGACTTTGATCTAAAATTCTTTTGACAAGTACATTACAAGATGACTCAAATACATTTAATGAAGACCAAACCTAGTTACATTTTCCAACATTCATAACTTAAGGTTATTTTTAATAATGAAAATTCAGCCTAGGGCCATCCTTGTCATCATTAAACACAATGCCCAGGCCCCAATGTCACGTTTCAAACTGTTTTTGGCCTATTTATTGCTTGAGTTCAACTTTGTCAACTTCATTTATTGCCTACCTTGTACTATGTAGTGACAATGCTGATGAAGAGTGTTTTGACCATGTCAAGGGTTTTCAAGGCTCATTCCAACTAGGGTGTTCTCCAAATTTGTACATCAAAAGCTCCAAGCAATAACAGAACCTATAGATGGGCTCTTTTTTTGTTCTTGTATATTACCTAGGAGCATCTATGTGTTTACTGTTAAGTTTCAAAGACAAAATATTGTTGATTTTCCCGCCTAATCCTTCAAAAGGGGACTTCTCAACTAGAGGCCAGAGGGAGGATCTGCCCTTATTTAGCCCAAGGGAGCAGAGAGCTCTGTGTTTCTCATAGATGTTACAATATTATGAAGAGGGGGGATGTCACTGCCATGAAATCTTTGTTTCCATGGTAGTCTCACTATTCCATTGGGCTGTGTGTTGAGTGGAAGATCTACATTCCCACTGGGGGCTTAGTATACACAAACCTCTATTTTCCATTTGACAGCTGCAACCATTCAAAAGGTAGAGGAATTGTTCTTCTTGATCTCATCCTTGAAGGACCACAACTTCAAGTTGTAGAAACTTTGAAAGAGACCAAGTTTTTGTTCGATGGCAGAGTCCATGAACTTTGGGCTTTGAGGGGCCCCCAGACTTGTGGCATTCTCAAATCTCCACCACATCTGAGCAATCTTCAGCAACTGGAGAAGCTGCTGCAGTTGTGCAATTGAGGAAACTACAGCAGTGGCTTGTGATTCTTTTCAAACCATAGTCGATCTCTATAAATCAGCTGTGCTTACCATGCTTATACCATATCCTTTGTTTAATGTGCAGTTCTCTATGCATTTTTGTTCATAATATAGTAGCACTGTCTTGTTTGCTGAAATGATTGTATAATGGTTCATTGTTAATGTAATGACTAGCTTTTTTCTATATTCGGAATGGGGGGATGCTATGTCCTGTATGCTGGCATCCATTGATATTTGGGTGGCATCTGTGTCCCTGAACCTGTAACCTTTTCCACCATCTCCCTGCCCACCTAACTATATTGAAGCATAGATATGCTTTATGTTTACATATGAGCCAGATTTTTCACCTTTCTTTTCTTTCTCCTTCTCTCCATTTTTTCTTTGGCTGAACACGACTGCAGTAGATAATACATCACAAAGCATGATGTTTTATAAAAGGTAAGATAAATAAATTGTATTTATTTGCGTAAGTGACCAAAATGAGATTATAGTGGAAATGTACATCATGGAGAGAGAAATTGAAGGGAATGTGCAAGACATCTTCAAAGAAAGAAAGTATTGCATAATGCTGTGTAAATACTTTTCAACAAGTATAAAAAGTATTGCATTGCTGTGCAGGTTGAAATGTCTAAAGCAGCTAAGAAACATCAAAACATAATGAAGCTTGAGATTTATATGCGTCTTATCTTTTCTGAGACACATTATTGTGTTCAACAGGTGGATTAAGCACATTCTAAGAGCTAAAATGGATTACAGGCTGCTCAAGATTACATGTAAGGTCTATATTTTTTTTTAAAATTTATTATTTTTGTATAGTGACTAGAGATAGAATTTGAATCTATGTTTGTATCAGTGGTCAAAACTCCACAGACCAACTGGTGCGCACATGCTAAGAGGGCAGATTGTCGATGCTTTCAGTATTGATTCATTTTGTCTTGGTTCTTGTAGAGTGTGGAAAGTGTAGTTCGTGCACAAGGAAGCATTTTGCACAAGTTTGAGTAATTTATATTCAATCTTCTGATAAAGTGCATCCTTTATTTGACTGAACCCTTTCACATCATTATTTGGAGTTTTTAATGGCAAGATGAGTGAAGGAAGATTGCTTTGGTAGAAAAAGATGACTAGGGTGAAGTTGTGGAACTTCTTAGGTTTTATCAAATGACTACTGTTAGTTAGATTGGAAGAGAGATGTTGACCTGGAAAATTTTCAGGCACTGCCTAGTTTTTTGTTAAAAACTGCTGTGATCAAGACTAGGATATATCTTTGATTGTATAACATGCAAAGAATGTTTGGGCTTCAATTTTCCGTCGCTTCTCTGAATGGAAATCTCTCGCACCTGTGAACTTTATAAATGGTTGAAGATGAATGGTTCAAAAGGAGATAGAGCCTGTCCAAGCTGCATCTGGAATATAGGCTTTATAATCAATTGTGCCTTGAATTTTTGAACCAACAAATGTTAAAAGAATTACATGAAGTATGAATACAAGTCACAGTACAACTACAAGGAATCAGGAATGGGATTGATCCAATGAACATTAAATGCAATCAGAGGTGCAGCAAAGAAGCTCTGATGTTTCTCAATTCTGAGATTTCTATGATAAATGTTATGATTTGAATAATCTTCCAGAGTTCTTGCATCAGTTTTTGAATCAACCTTTCGGACCATACAAGTGTGGTCCATCCTCAGGATCTGAAGATCTGATTTTGTTTTACTGGAGTGCAAATTATATAGTGCTAAATGCTGTGACAGTTCCAATGTCTGGATGGATGTCACAACTTGTTTCATTCATGCTGAACAGCAGAGGAAGCTCTCATTCACTTTTATTCACTGAGTATCAAGTAATGGATGTTTTTGATTCTCTCGTTTCTTGAAATCAAGATTAAATGAATTTCAGTGTAAGAGATAGCTTCTCAGCACTGCAAAGCATAATTATGGTGCTGTGTTTATAGGACTATAACTTCTCATGTGCCACGGATGGTCTTTGAATTTCAATGTAGTAAATAGCTTCCCAGCACTCCAAAACATAATTATGGTGCTGCGTTTATGGGAATATATAACTTCTTATGTGGCACTGATGGTGTTTGACTGTGTGATGAGTTAAATCCACATCTATCACTCTTTCATGCATATGATGTTAAAACATTTTGCAAATATGCCATCTGCGCCTGCAGACTGTGGTGAACCTGCATTTCTTGTTGTTATCTTATCTTATGCTGTGAATGCTACATACCAGAATAAAACTTGCCCATTCATGAGGTAATTATGCATCTATCAATAAGATATCCGTTTAATGCTGTCCAAATAACTTACAGATTATATAAACCTTAAGGTGTGGGTCATTAAAAGGAGTACCTTTTCCATTAAGCAATTCTAGGTTATTTTGCCCTTTTTGTGCGGAAGCCTGAAAGTAACCTCACTTTTTTTTCTTGGCTGGTGATAATAGATTGTCACGACTCACATGGCAATGTTTCAATGAAGAAATAGTTAGGTCTTTCTGAAGTATCTGAAGACAAATTTTATTTTGATCTTTAAAATGATATAACTAATAGACGTTATTTGTATCTAAAAACAAATGTTACTTCAAAATAATATCAAAATAGTCTATGTCATGCAGGACTTTTGGGATGATTGTCAGTAGCAATTTTGCTGATATGAAAGTGTTTAGTAGGTGCTCATGGCACATAGGTTTGGGTTTTCAAATGGCTGTAGGTAACTCCAGAAGTAGTTTGGTTTGTCACAACTTTATCCAGTAGTCTCTTGCTGATATGAAACTTAAGGCGTGTGATTATTTCTGAAAAGAGGTTATTTCAAATTTGTTTAATTTGAATTCTGTATTTATTTTGATTTACTAAAACAATAAAGTTGTATGTTCGTGGTTGAAAATAAGTTGTGTAAGTTGCTAACCTGTCCAGGGATAGTCATAATGAAATGTATTGGTTATCTTCATGAATTGGCATTTCTGAATTTATTTTATTTAACTATTGATCTCAGTGACATGAGGAGTACAGTCAATGTATTCTTTACTAAAACAATTTCTCAAGGTTAATTTAAAATCATGAATCATATGGGGACTAATTCAGATGGTGTATGACTACAATGAAACTATCTACTTTTCATCCTTTAGTGTGAATGGGCTGTCCCGGAAAATGTTTTACTTTTTCTGCAAATGCCAGTGCATAATGGCCAAGCTAAGGGTATTTTTTATTCCAACTCTTTGCCCAAGATAATATGACTCACTCTTCCAGGTACTCTACTGTTCTAAAAAAACCATAGGAACATTTAGTTCTTTTTTTCATTGTATAATGAGACCATATGGCATAGACAGACACTTGGACTTATTTTTGGAGAGATTATTCACAGTTTGTCTAGCCCTGCTCATCAGAGAGTTATCAACTCATAAATGACATCTTTTGTTTGCATTTTGTTTTGAGACCATAGAGTCATAGATTGATGCTGAAACTCATTTCAGGAGAGATTATTCACCTGTTGCCTTAAAAGGTGAACCAATGTGCCAAGGCCTGTTTATCAGAGTTATCTGCTCACAAATGGCATTTTTGGCTGGATAAGCATAGGTAATCAAGGACCTGTTTTGTTATCTGTCTGAGCCAGATGAGAGGAATATAGTGTTAATTTTGAAGCTTCAGAAGGTCTTCTGCATACGCTCGTGTCTAGCATGCAGGAGAAGTTGTCCTCTTTAGGTGGTTCTTCAAGAGGAGCAACTAATATGATCACCTTCTTAAGTTTTAATTATTAATTAGTGTTGACTTTGGGCTAATGTTTATCCAAGGATAAATAATTAATTATTTAAGTGACTTGGATCTAATCTCCACTGTTGATCAGAGAAAACTAGGATTTTATCCTAGTTCTTGATGACTTTGGATATTAGGGATTTGGCCCATGGAGAAACTATAAAGAAAACCTGCAGGGGAGTATGAAGACATATTACATAGATATAGCTGAGAGAGTGATTTTCTCAATGAGTGACAGACTCCAGGACTGAAGAGAAGGGAAAAGGATGGCAGGAGGGGATTTTAGGGAGAAATTTTTCTGGGAGATTGAGTCTAGGAGAGAGGCTGAGTTAGCTAAAGAGGAGGGCCGAAATATCCGGGGGCCAAATTTCTCAAGTGCATGGTGGCTGTGCGATAGGAGGAGCCGAGCTGCTGGTGAGTGAGGCTAAATTCTCCAAGGGCCGAATTTCTTCTAGGAGGGCTGGTTTCCAGTGGGCCGAATTCCTTGAAGCCGATTTCCAAGTTCCAGTGGTTGTAATTTTTCTGTGTATTCTCTGTGGGTCTAGGCCCTGTTTTCCTGAGTAATATAAAGTGAAGTAAGATGTTTTGGACAGAAATTTTCTGCTGTAGTGCGACTAATTGATTTCCCTATATTTCTGCTGCAAATTTAATTTCAGAAAAGTTAAAATACCAGTGATTTTATTTTCCGGCAGTTTTCAGATTTTATTGAGTGAATAATTTCTGGGTATAAAATAATTGTTGAGGTTTAAATAAATCAGATCTGGTATTAGAGATTTAACATATGGCTTAAAATTTAAAAAGACATCCCTGAATCTGGAGATACACACAACTTCACAAGAGTTTTTCTACTCAGTGGTCCATGTACACTGCAGGCCCACTCCATGGATTGGTATCTGGCATATCAGATGTGCTACTTAATGCCAGAACACTATATTTTTCACTTAAGTGAGGCTAGATTCAAATTAGAATGGTAGGAGAGGCTCCTGAACTCTCTTTTATTGCCTCCATTTGATAATATACCCATCCTAGTTTGAAAATTTCAATCGACTATATTGTTACATTTGCAACTGACTAAACACCCACCTAAATTGTATTGCTATTGCGTATGAATTCCCTTCACTTTCATGGAATTGCTATTTTGAATTTTCTTTGTTTCCTTTAAGAGGTCATTTCAATTTGGATTTCCAATTTCAGGGTGCATTTTGTATATACTAGCCTTTCAATTTGTGTTTCTACTGTCCCTTAGCTTTACCCTTGGAATGTTTTCTAATGTTCAATTTCAGGGGTTATGCTCACCTTTATGTCAAACAAGTTCATTTCTCATTTTGAAAGTTGTATTCTATATTCTGTGTAAAACCATAACTAACAGCTTTTTGTCTGTTTTTGCAGCTTATGCGAGAAGAGTGGGAAAAATATTTGCTAGACAAGTCAGAATTGCATGGTTTACAGACACACACCAAGAAGAAAAATCAAGGCCCCAAAGGATTTGGCGTCTTAAATGGAAGGATTCCAACTGGACCTGGAAATAATATGGAATCTAACATTATATGTAGGCAAGAACAAGATGCTTTACTAGCTGCAGCAGCTGTTGTTGCGGCTCGAGACAAGGAGGTGATCCCTGTTGGAGACGAGCTTGCATCAGATAAGAGAATGAAGGGGCGAGGGAAAGGGAGAGGTGGGGGGAGGGGGAGAGGTAGAGGGAGAAAAGCTGCAGCTGTGGAAGCTAAAGCATCAGAAATGAATGATCAAGAGAAGGAAGAAATACACAGAGCTGGCACTGTTAAAGAATCTGAACTTGCAAATTCAATGCATGCAGAAGGGCTACTGGACAGTAAGAGACCTGTTCTAGAGAGTGTACACGATTCTAATGAGATTGTTCGAAATGATTCTTGTTTAACAGAGACTGCTCAAAGGCCAGGTGAAGATTGCAATGCCCTAGAAATTAACATTGCTAAGCCTGTTCCACCAGCATATTATTATGCCCTAGAGAGTGAGCAGCGTATACTAGATGTTGTGAAGCCTTCATTTGTCATAGTTTATGACCCAGACATGGCATTCGTTAGGGAGATTGAAGTTTACAAAGCTGAGAACCCTGTCAAACCATTGAAAGTATACTTTATTTTCTATGAAAATTCTACTGAAGTGCAGAAGTTTGAAGCAAGTATACGAAGGGAAAACAGTGCATTTGAATCTCTCATCAGGCAGAAATCTCTGATGATGATTCCTGTTGATCAGGTTAGATTTCAATTGAAGTATCCTTCACTTTATTCAAGAGAAACTATATAATTTCTTCTTTTGTATGTTTTGATAGGTTCTTCAGCAAATATTATGTTTGTTTTCTAAGATACATTTCCCATAATTTTTTGAATATTTTTCTAAATTATGAAATTTTAGTATAGTTGATAATAGATATGCTGATGGTCAATACTGGGGGCTTGGACAGATACGTTAGACATGCTAATTTGAATTTGGTCAATTCGTTATGAACATATGAAGCCTCATAAAGTCCAAGCTTATATCCAAGTATTCACATTGCAAAAATATGGCTGTCCATTTACCATAGTAGCTGCCATATGTTTCCAAGGACTTTGAGCTAATTCTATACTGGCTCTGTTGTTATTGGAACCAAGGTGATAGCTTTGTACTTTATTGGTTGTAGTTTGTGACTTTTTGGCTTGTTGGATAAACCCTTTTCTGAGTATCTACTGTGTTGGGGTGCTTTTCAAGTACATGAGCATTCATACTTGTGGATGTTGTCCACTTGTCTTTCAGTTCAGTAGAAATATGTCTGTCAGCTTTCTAGATATGCAGTATATATGATTTTACTCTAATCCAACATGAATTGCATTTCACCTATACTGTCATTTGATGCCACCAAATAATTATTGTTGTTCATACCCCATGTTATCAGATATTCGGGGTATTGATGCGGGATCAACAGATCCGCCTTTCAGATACGGATATGGAT
Organism: Pinus tabuliformis; assembly: GCA_031772625.1. Classification (NCBI taxonomy): domain Eukaryota; kingdom Viridiplantae; phylum Streptophyta; class Pinopsida; order Pinales; family Pinaceae; genus Pinus; species Pinus tabuliformis. The sequence continues at coordinate 1,952,074,408 of CM062816.1, forward strand.
ACAAATCCCCACCCAAGTCCACGTAGGATCCACCACATAAATAGATCCTTTAAACTCAGAGATGAATCTCTTGCTGTTGAAACAGATCCTGTACTGGCTAGCTTTCAACGATCGGATCTCTAGCAAATAACATTAGTTTATTTTTATTTTTATTTTTTTTAATTAATGTATTTCAATTTGAGGATGTTTGCCGCCCGTTTGAAACCCAAAAAAGCAAATACACACCCATCATACTGCATGAGAAACTGCACATGTGGTTTCAGAGATATGTAGTTTGGTATCATGATCTTAGCTTTCAAGAGATTGGGACCAGTGTTGCACTAGTCGCGATATTATCATATAATCGTGATAATTTCAAAGAAAAGATAAAATCGCACGTAGAAATCGGAATTTTGTTTTTTTTTGCCCGATTTTTTTCGAAAAAATCGCAATTTTTTTCGGTAATTGTCGCGGGAGGCTCGGGCAGCACCTGTTTAAAGGGAAAAACATGATTTTTTTTATTTCATTTGGACAGCAGAGGGCGCGGTGGGGTTTGGAGACTTGTGTTGGAGGCTTGGAGATTTTGCCATTTTGGAGCTAAATCAACTACCTAAAGGAGAACATCGAAGAGTGAGCTAAGGAGGAGACAGATTATCTCCAAAAAACGGTATGGGCACCAATGTTTTTTGTTTTCATTGTTTTATAACTTTGTTTTTGTTTTTTTTCAATGTTTTTGGATGGGTTTGTAATGGGGTTTTTGACATTTGTCCAATGTAATTTTTTTTTAGTTTTTTGGGTTGGGTTTGGAATGGAGTTTTTGACATTTATCCAATGTATTGTTTTTTTGGTTTTTTTGGAATGGGGTTTCTTAAATTGTATGTAATTTTTTTTTTTAGTTTTTGTACAATGTAAATAGTAAAATACTAAATTGTAAGTTTTTAACTTGTAAATACTAAGTTGTAATCCTTATTTTCCCACCATTCCTGAAACACCATTCCAGTGTTCAACTTCAAAGTTCAAAATCAAACATGCCAAGGAAATTGGACCCTTTCTGGAAATTTGGTGAACCTAATGCTCCGAATGATAGACTAAACTTGACTTGCAAGTTGTGTGGGCACCATATGTCCGGGGGGGTGTACAGATTGAAGTATCACCTTGCAAAAATCCTTGGATTTGATGTAGGGCCTTGCAAAAATACAAATCTTGAACTCATCCAAAGAGCCATGAAAGCATTGGAAATTTTAGACCACAATAGAGAGGCCAAAGAAGAAATGAAGAGGCAACTAAAAAAGTCCGCTAAACAAGCAAGTGCTCACTCTGGTTAAGGCCTTGAGATCCTCTTTCCTTTTCTTGCCTTGACTAACCATGAGCTTGGTGAGTAAGTTAGGTGGTTTGGTCTGGGTATCCCACTGGTTCTACTGCAGCATCAACCAATCCGGTAACTGCCTCATCATTTTTTGTTCCTCGAACCACACCTGGTTCACAGCCATCTATCAGTTCAATGCTAAAAAAAGACTGAGAAAGAACAAGCTGACAAGTTGCTGACAAAATTTCTCCTTTGGAGTGATATTCCTCTCAGCATTGTAAGGAATAATCCATTTTTCCAACCTGCTCTTGATGTTATTGCAACTGTTGGTCGAGGGTACAAAATCCCTTCTTATCATGACATGAGAGGCCGGATTCTTTAGAATGAAAAGCTTGACTGCACCAAAAGATTGGAGGATTTTAGGGCATCATGGGCACAAACAGGATGTACTGTGATGTCAGATGGTTGGACTGCCCAAAAGGGGAGAAAGTTGTCCCAAGGGGAATATGTTTATCAAATCTGTTGATGTATCTGCACAAATCAAAGATGCAAGAACTTTATGTGATTTGCTAGATGTGTTTATTTTGGAGGTGGGTGCAGAAAATGTTGTCCAAGTCATAACAGACAACGCTGCAAATTATGTTGCTGTTGGCAGGATGCTTATGGACAGGCATCCTACTTTATTTTGGACACCTTGTGCTGCACACTGTATTGATTTGATGTTGGAAGACATGGGGAAAATTCCCTTTGTCAAAGATATTGTTGAGTCATCCAAAAGCATTACAAAATTTATATATAACCATACATCTGTGCTTAGCTTGATGAGAAGATTCACCAACAACAAAGAGTTAGTGTGCCCCGCCATTGCACGGTTTGCCACCAGTTTCATATCTCTTCAATCCCTTTTGAATTCTATGTGGGATATGAAGAGAATGTTTCTTTCAGAGGAGTGGCGTGCTTTGCCAATGAGCTGCAAACCAGAGGGGGAGACCGTATGCAGACTAGTTTCATACCAAGAAGACTTCTGGGCGGAAGTGCAGGAGGTGTGCGCTATTACTGAACCTTTGCTAAAGGTTCTTCGGTTAGTTGATGGTGAGAAGCCCGCAATGGGCTATTTGTATGAGGCCATGGATAGGGCCAAAGAAGCCATTCGGGAGATGAGGGGTTTCAGAGACAACTCCTATGGGGAGTGATTGATGAGCGATGGAACAACACACTCCATCGTCCCATTCATGCTGCTGGAATTTTCTTGAACCCCACATTTTTTTACGCATGTGGGTTTGTATTTGATGCTGAGATCATGGATGGATTCTTATCCTGTGTCCAGAAGATAGTGCGATCTCCAGCAGAACGTATAGAGATCTCTAGAGAAATTGAGACATATAAGATGGCAGGTGGCACATTTGGTTTTGACATCGCTGTGACTGATAGGATGATTAAAATGCTAGGTAGTTTTTAGTTTGTAACTTTGTTTCAAATTTCATTGTCTCTTCAAATTCCATTTTTTTCTTATGTTTACTTAAAATTTTATTTGTAATTTATGCATGGTGGAGAATGTATGGTGCCAGGGTACCCCTTTTGCAAAAGCTTGCCATTCGAATCCTTAGCCAAACATGTAGCTCCTTAGGATGTGAGCGCAACTGGAGTGTATTTGAAAAAATACACAACAAGAAGCGCAACAGGGTAACACTTAAAAATTTAAAATATTGCAAATTTCCAAATAAATTTTTGAATTCATTAAACAATATTTTGTTTGTAATTATTAATTATTATTTCATGATCTTTGTACAGGTTGGAGTCCCAATGACTTAATGACATGGTCTACGTCTACTACAATCTTCGATTGTGGGTGAGGCAACTTGAGAGGACACCTGATATGGAGGCCATCTCATTGGATGGGATTGACACCACTGCTGCATGGAGGGTTGAGGCTGAGAGGCCTCTCATGGAGTCTTCTGATGATTGGTTAGTGCAGGATGTAGTGGAGGGGGAGGGGGGGGGGAGGAGGAGGAGGAGGAAGAGGCCGAGGAACAGGAGGAGGAGGTGACACCACCTGCCTGGGCTACCCCTGCCATCAATAGAGAACATGGTCTACCTCCTATAGCTCCTACTCCTAGTTATTCAGCTTCTAGAGCACAACAGACTCCACTGCCAACTCCACCAGCACCAACATCTGCATCTAGAGGGAATGGGAAAGCTATGGCATTTTCTCGCAAGAGGGGCAGAGGAAATCAATAGTATTAGACTTTAGTTATTTTGTTCATTTCATTGTATATGACATTATGACTCATGAGATACATTATTATATTTTTTTGTTGATATTTTGAGGCTAGGTTGGGACTCAGGAGTCAGGACTTACTATTCAGGACATGATTCACTGTTATGTGTGATTTTAGCACTAGAAATGATATTAAACATCTTATATATTAGTTCTTTTATCATATTTATGTGTCAATGTATTTATTTTATGTTGTAGATGGTTTAGATATTAAAAAAATTGAAAAAAATGAATATTTTTATACCAAACGATTTTTTCCCGATTATTACCGATTTTTTCCTTGTGCCGATATTATCCCAATAATGATTAGTGCAACATTGGTTGGGACATTGATGGAGCTCATTAGTGGGCATGGGATGAGAGGTGATTTATATGGGGGATTGTCTGGGCTCAGTTTTTCTTCATGGTGGCATATCTTGGTTTATGGAATTTCGGGTTAGAGTTATTGATTTTGTTTGAGGGACTTAGTGTTATTGATTGGCTTACGATGATTTTGTTAGAAAATAACACCTTTACTGCCATGGTACCAAACTTATACTTCTTGATAGCTCATGTGAACTCCCTTTTATAGACCCGTCAATTTATACCATGCTAATGAAAAGAATTGTTTATCTTAATTACTCTCCCTTTACACCCTACTTGTCCTAAATGATCCTTTCTTTAAAAAGACCCATAATTTATTTTTCCCATGTGCAAAAAAGAGCACATATGTTAATGAAAGATTATATTATTATTATATGAAAGGGAGGTCTTTTCATGTTAATCTAAGGTTTTGTATATGAAGAGCCTGTTAAGCATAAAGGACACGCATTGGGGGTCGATTTATATTATTGAGGGGCTACAAGTCAAATTTTCCATACAACCACCCTCACTTGCAAGTATGGGTTATGCTTTAAATATATCATATGTGGCGGGGTTTTAAGTTAATTTAAAAAAAATATAAAATTGTTATATGCTTGAAGAGAACGGTGACCCATGAACCCATGCGGCTTCGTTGACCATCTTTATACAGAGTTGAAGCCAACATTTCTGTTTATTGCAGTTGTGGGTTGTCAACATTGGTTGGCATCGAGCCACCACCTATAACAGAAGTGAATGGCAGATGTTGGGTACGATACTTAGAATGAGTAGCCGTGGGTCTTTTCTAGCCAACAGACTTATGGATTATCCGCCAGGTTGAATGCTCCACAAATGAATATATATATATTTTAATTCTTTCTTAAGACGCTATTTATTCATGAAGCTGTCATCCAAAGTTCAAGGGCCTGTGGAATTAAAACCCAACTGGCCACAATGTTATAAAGAACATTAGGTTAAGGGGTTTATTCATAAAATCAGTGGCTGTGCTTGTATCATGAAGTCGCCAATTGAGCTATGGTGCGTCACCAATTGAGCTATGGTGCGTCGCCAATTGAGCTATGGTGCCATACACACGATTTCATGCCAAAAACATGGGGCATGGACATACATTACCATGAAACTTGTTGAAGAATGTAACTAGTGCTGGTCTTCATAATTGTATTTGTCAAAAGAAATCATATTGTTAAAGAAATTGACTTATTAAAGCATGGGTTTTATGTAGGAATTTACAGGGTAAGTTCCTCAGACAGAACACCAAAGGACACCGCTCACAACCAGATCGCAGATCAATACACCAGTATTTTTGACGTGGTTAAAACCCTCAAAGAGGGAAACAGTCCACGGCCTGAGCCAACGCGGCCACTTCAGGCAATTTATTAATAAAAGAATGAAAATTTACATATGCTTCTCTCATAGACGGATTACCCTACAAATGACCCTCCATGCACTTTAAATAGAAATCATGGACCAATCGGGTGTCAAGCCACGGATCAAGTGTTGGTAATACCGAGGAGAGAATGAACCGTCGGATCACTACATATCGTGACCGTCGGATTGTAAGTTACAAAATGTACAAGGTAAAGAAACACACTTTACCTAACTCTATACTAGACCAAGTTGTACTTAACTATTTCCTATGTGTCGGAATATCCTAACATCCCCCCTTAAGAACAACTTGGGATAGGATTGAAGGATTTACAAATATGACACAATAGGAGAAGGAAGGAGGCACTAGAGCCTATCCCCCCTTAGTGACAACTTCCTGAACTCCAACCATAAATCAAAGTTTAGTGAACTTCGCCTCTGTGAGAGCCTTTGTGAAGATGTCTGCAACTTGATCATCTGTTGAACAATATTGCACTTCAAGAACATGGTCGTGAATGAGCTTTCTGATGAAGTGCATGTGCAGTTCAATGTGTTTGCTGCGTTGATGTTGGACTGGATCTTTGCATAGTTGAATGGCACTTTGAATATCACACCAAAGTGTAGTCGGATGCTGCTGCTGAAAGCCAAACTCTGACTGGATCTGACGAAGCCACAAGGCTTCCTTACTAGCTTCTATGGTACCACGATACTCTGCTTCTGCTGATGAAAGAGAAATGGCACCTTGTTTCTTGCAAGCCCATGTAATAGGTCCTGAACCAAGAGTGAACACATAACCGGCAGTAGACTTCCGATCATCAGGGTCACCAGCCCAATCGGAATCAGTGAAACCAACCAATAGAGGAGATGCTTCGGCACTGTAATGAATCCCAAACTGAACTGTACCTCGAACATAACGAAGTATTCTTTTAGCTGCTTTCCAATGACTTTCACGTGGGTTTTGCATAAACCGAGCAACAAGGCCAACGACAAAGGAAAGGTCAGGTCGAGTATGGGTTAGATACAGAAGTTTTCCTACAAGTTGACGGTATAAGGTAGCATCAACTTCAGGAGAAGTACAAGTGACTGAAAGTTTGACTCCAGACTGGAAGGGAGAAGGGGCTGGCTTACAGTCTTCCATGTGAAAATGGTGTAGAATATCACAGGCATACTTGGACTGGGAAAGGGAAATACCCTCCTTGGATTGCAAGACTTGAAGACCGAGAAAATAATGTAAGTGTCCTAAGTCTGTCATTTCAAATTTCTTTTTAAGGCTGGACTTCACATGGTTTATAAGGTTGGGATCACTACCGGTAAGGATAAGATCATCAACATAAAGAACAAGAATGATAAGAGACTTGCCCACTTTCTTGGTGTAGACAGTATTGTCAGAATGACACCTAGAAAAGCCAGATTCTAAAAGAAAGCTATCCATTTTGGCATACCAAGCTCGAGGAGCTTGCTTGAGACCATAAAGGGATTTCTTAAGCCGACATACAAGGCTGGAGTATGTTTTTATGAAGCCAATGGGTTGTTCCATGTAGATTTATTCATGCAAGGCCCCATGCAAGAAGGCAGATTTAACATCCATCTGATGGACTTCCCATTTGAACGAGGCAGCAAGGGAAAGAACAAGGCGGATAGAGTTCATTTTGGCAACAGGGGAGAAGGTTTCAGTGTAGTCAATGCCTTCAACCTGTGAAAAACCTTTAGCAACAAGACGAGCTTTATGTTTATCAACTTTCCCATCTGGTCCATACTTGGTTCTGTAAACCCATTTGCATCTAACAAGTTTTCGTCCCTTTGGTAGAGGAACAAGATCCCATGTATTATTTGCCAATAATGAATGATATTCTTCATTCATAGTTGCTTCCCAATTTGGATGGCTTGAAGCTTCTGCAAAAGTGTCAGGATCATAATCTACTGGAGCTTGAGCCAGTAAAGAAGAGGCTCTGTCAAACCGAGAACGTGTGCGTCGCTGATCTGTAGGATCACCGGCAAGATCACCTGCTGCATCTCGAGTAGCACGAACCCATTTTGGAAGCTGAGGAGCTGAAGGAGGATCCTGAGATGGTGGGGGAGGATTGTCATCCTCACTTTCATCATCTGAAGAAGAAATGTTTTCAAAAGTAGAAGAGATAGGGAGAGGTGGCACATCCGTCGGACTAGGCTCGCAGGCCGATATATTTTCATCAAATTTTACATCTCTTCTAATGATAACATTTTTGGACTTAAGTGGAATAAGTCTATAGCCTTTGACATCTTCAGAATATCCAACAAAAGTACATTTTTCACTCTTAGGTTCTAAAGCTTTATGCTTTTCATCTGGAATATGGGCCCACGCTTCACTTCTAGAAACACGAAAGTGACTTACATCTGGTTTGATTGAGCTCCATGCTTCTTCTGGAGTGATATTCTTTAAAGCCTTAGTAGGAGTGCGATTTATTATGTAATTTGCACAGTTAATTGCTTCTGCCCAAAAACTAAGACCAAGTCCTTTAGATTGTAGCATACAATTAACCATTTCCTTTAAGGTGCGATTCTTCCTTTCAGCTACACCATTTTGTTGTGGAGTATATGGAACAGTATGTTGCATTTGAATTCCATTCTCAGTGCAAAAGTTGATGAATGTGTTTTTAACATATTCTCCGCCATTATCAGATCTTAGCTTAAGAATTTGATGTCCAGATTGTTTTTCAACAAAGGCCTTGAAGGCCAAAAATGTGTTAAATACTTCGCTCTTGAGTTTTAAGAAGTATACCCAAGTGCGTCTAGAGAAATCATCAATGAAAGTTAAGAAATACTTGCAGCCAGAGAATGACACAACTGGAAGTGGACCACATAAATCACTATGCACAAGCTGTAGAGGGGCTGAGGCGTGCCAAGAGGCACGTTTTTCAAAACTGTCCCGATGATGTTTTCCGAGTACACATCCGGAACAAACACCATCTCTGCAAGATACCATAGGAAGACCTGTCACCATATTTTCTTTACATAGGTGCTGAAGGGAGCGATAGTTTAAGTGACCAAATTGCTCATGCCAAAGTTTGCTCACTTCATCGTTATGAGCAACAAATACTGAGGGAAGATTTGATGACCCAAAGTTGTGAAACTTATACAACCTTGTAGAATCATCAGCAATGCCAGTAGCTAAAATCTTTTTAGGATCTCTTAGGTCCTTGATTACAACATCATGAGGTGAAAATTCAATGATTTTACCTTCACCTGAATGAGTTATCTGATATACAGATAGAAGGTTGTAGGATAAGGTTGGAACACATAATACATCATTAAACTGACCATTGTCTAGATGATCAGTTCCAGTCCCTACAACACTAAGAGATCTATCATCACCAACATATATATTTTTGGTGTTACAATCATTTAAAGAAGAAAACATGGCTTTGTTTTTGGCCATGTGATAAGAAGCTCCAGAATCAATGAGCCACTCATGAGAATGAGAAGAAGAAGATACATTTAGTGCATAGCCAGACCGAGATGCCTGACAACCACATGCAGAAAGTGCCATTCCTGAAGATGAAGTTGAAGTTGAAGATTGCTCCAAATGGATGTTATGTTTCTTCATTGCTGTTTCCAAGGCTTTCATCTTCTTAAAGCATTTGGATTCTAAGTGGCCATCTCGATTACAAAAGTTGCAATGTCTATCACTCTTCTTCCATTTGTTTTTATTTGTCTTATCATTTTGTTGAAATGATTTTTCATTTTGAGGCTGAGATTGCTTAGGACCCTTGTTTGGTTTAGGACCATTCTTTTTAGGATATGACTTCTTAGGATTCTTTGAATTTGGTTGCTGCTGGGCGGCTAACGCTTTCTTAGAAGAGTTTCCAAGATTAAGAAGACCAAGGTGTAAGAGTTTTTCTTGTTCTCTTATTAAAGAATCACAAAAAGAGTCAAAGGAAGGGGACTTGTAGTCTGTTCCTTGAGAAATGAAGGCTTCTCTTGTAGAATGGAAGGTGGAAACAAACACAGAGTAGGCTGGTCCCAACTTAGTAAGAATGGAATAGATAAGGTTACTATCTTCTTTCTTAAATTTAACACCTTCCAGGAGATATCTAAGGGTCTTGAACTTGGACAAGAAATCTTCAATGCAAGAAAAATTATTAGGGTCCAATGTAAGCAACTCATTTTCAAGTTGATGGGCTCTAAGTTCATTTTTAATCCCAAAAACTTTATTGATTTGTTTCATTGCTTCATCAGGAGTATCAAGTTCTGCAATATGGAATCTAAGATCTGGAGAAATAGACATCCCTATCAATCCACGTGCTTGATCTTGCCTATTTTCCCATTTAGCAGCCTTATCTTCATCCTTTGGTTTCTTTTCTTGGCTTGAGGCTATTCTGTAGAGACCTTTACTTCTAAGTAAATCCTCAATGTAGGACAACCATTGGAAGTAGTTGGTGCTGTCAAGGGTAACTTGGTATTGACTTTCCATTTCAACGGAAACTGAAGCTAAAGATGCTGAAAATAAGTGCTCCAATGGATAGATCTCGAAAAATTACGCTGGTTTTAAAAAAACGGCTCTGAAAACGACTTCCGGATGAAGAAGTTATGGCTTTTTGAAAAAAGTTGATGAAGTCGCCGACGAAGTGCGGGAATGTGCAGAAATGAAAAAATCCGCCCCCAAAAAATGGAGACTTGAACCCAAGATCTCTACTCTCTTCGAATAGCTTTGAACCAATTGAGCTATACAAAAAATTTGAGAGAGAGAGAGAGGGAGAGGGGGGGGGGTTGATGCTTTGGGTTGCGTGCTTGCTTTGAGAAGGCTCTTTTTCCCTACAGAAAAAAAAACACAAAACCCAACACGGACATACAAAAAAAAAACGAACCTTGCGGCTCGAAGTTAGCTTTAGCCGAAAAACTAAATATTTTCAAAAATGAACCTTGCGGCTCAAAGTTAGCTTTAGCCGGAAACTAAATATTTTCCTCAATGTTTCTGATTTTCCGAGATCACACTAAGGCGCAGGGAAAAGAGCATATGCATGAGAAAAATCCTTCCTTTTTGTTTCTGATTTGCCTAGATCGCAGGGCAAAGAGCATACGCAGAAATGAAAGGTATAGATCCGGTAATAAAAAAGGCTAAATAAACCGAAACCGAAATAAACAGAAAGAAAATAACTGTAAACTGCAAATAAACACTATATACCTCCAGATCTTAAAAATGACGCAGCTAGGGCTATCGGAAACCTTTTCGCGTGAAACGAAAGGGGTTCCTCACTGGAACAGATGCTCCCAACACAACGGAGTAGTCCTCTCGGCCCGAAAGCAGTCAGAAACAGTAGATCTAGGAAACGATAGTCGGATGCAGTTCTATCGGCGTCAGATTTGGATCACCAACGGACGCGGCCCTCAAATAGCTCTGATACCATGTAGGAATTTACAGGGTAAGTTCCTCAGACAGAACACCAAAGGACACCGCTCACAACCAGATCGCAAATCAATACACCAGTGTTTTTGACATGGTTAAAACCCTCAAAGAGGGAAACAGTCCACGGCCTGAGCCAACGCGACCACTTCAGGCAATTTATTAATAAAAGAATGAAAATTTACATATGCTTCTCTCATAGACGGATTACCCTACAAATGACCCTCCATGCGCTTTAAATAGAAATCATGGACCAATCGGGTGTCAAGCCACGGATCAAGTGTCGGTAATACCGAGGAGAGAATGAACCGTCGGATCACTACATATCGTGATCGTCGGATTGTAAGTTACAAAATGTACAAGGTAAAGAAAGACACTTTACCTAGTTCGGCTCATTTGAAGAACACACTAAACATGTTCTATCTACAAGAAAAAGAGGCTGAAAAAGAAGAGCAAAGTTGAGGAGAGAGAAGGAAGACTTTGTAGAAGTCAAGGATCAAGTTTTTGAGCATCCCTATCTCACACGTGCAAAGTTACTAGATTGTTATTGGGGCCGAAATTTCTGAATCTACTGCTGGTTCGAAATTCTGAAGCTGTGGGCCGAAAATTTGTGGCTGGGGGTCGAAATTTTGGATTGAAGCTACAACTAAGAAGCTGGCACTTGGAGACTTTGGCAAGGATCATCTATTGGAAGAAAGGGCTGACTTGGTGATTGGATGCGGTCTTTGTCCAGGTCTACAAGGACTTGGATTGCCTCATCTTGATTTGAATCTACTAGTGGAAGAGTTGGACTGGGTTTTCCCCTTGGAGAGGTTTTGCCCTGGCTGAGTGCTTACATCTTGTGTCTCTTGTTCTTGTGGTCTTCATATACATATAATTTGGTAATTGCTTGATGAAAGATAAACTAATAAAGAAGTAAAAGAAGCCAACATAAATCACAAGTAATTATCAAGAAAGAGGAATCAAACCCTAATTCATATAAGCATTGATTTTTCAACATGGTATCAAAGCTAAGGTGAAAGGACTAGTTGAAGATCACTTTGTTGGCTATCAATTGAAGGAAGGAAAAGAAGTCTTGGAAGAAAAGGTCATTCTCTCAATGGCAAGTTATTTGAAGATGAGACTCAATATCATAAAAATTGTAGGAAGCTGGGTTGGAAAGTTCATCTACAATCTATTTGGGAGAGTCAAGAGTGAAGGATTCTTGGTTGCACTTATAGGTGCACTTGATGATGACAATGCATGGATCATTGATAGTGGAGCCTCAATACATATGACAGGAGAAAGTGGACAACTTCATACTCTATCAAGAGAATCATCATCACATGTAGTGGAGCTAGGAGACAACAACAACTATGCAGTCAAGGGCCTTGGATCTACATCATTGAAGCTAGAAAGTGGAGCAAAGCTACACCTCAACAATATCCTCTATGTTCCAGGTTTGAGAAAGAATTTACTTTCCATTTCTTGTTTAAAAGATAAAGGAAATAGGGTTGCTTTTATAGATAGTAAAGTTTTGGTTTGGGGAAGTATTCAAGTATTGAAAAGGCAAAGGTTATTGGAGTTAATGAAGGAAGACTATATAGAGTTATAATGCCATCTCCTCAAGCCCTAGTTCACATGGAGATCAATCCTATCAAACTTTGGCATAGAAGATATGGGCATATTCATTACAAGGTAATACCCTCTCTTAGTCAAATGGTAAAGGGCATCCCCAACATCAAGGAAGATCATGAAGGAGTATACAAGGGATGTGCTTTGGGAAAGAATACTAGGAAACCTTTTACAAGTAGTGACACAAGGTCTACAGAGATATTAGACCTCATTCATTCCGATGTGTGTAGACCCATGTCTAATAAATCTCTTGGAGGCCATCTTTACTGTGTGACCTTCATTGATGATCACTCTAGAAAGACATGGCTCTATCTTCTCAAGGCAAAGGACGAAGTATTTGAAAAGTTTAAGGAATTTAGATCCAAAGTTGAGACCTTAATTGAAATAAAGATAAAGAATTTGAGATCCGACAATGGAGGGGAATACACTTCAAAATAACTTATTGCATATTGTAAAGAAGCAGGTATTAAGAGGGAGCTCATTGTTCCCTACAATCTCGAACAAAATGGAGTAGTAGAAAGGAAAAATAGAACCATTGAAGAATGCATAAGGACTATAATGTTTGATCAAGATCTACCAAAATTTCTATGGGGAGAAGCAATCATGACAACAATATACATACAAAATAGAAGTCCTCATAAAATCCTTGATAATATGACATTGGAAGAAGCATTCACAGGAAAGAAGCCATGTGTGGACCATCTCTGAAACTTTGGGTGTCCCGCATTTATTCATGTTTCAAAAGACAAGCGAAATAAGTTATACTCTACAAGTATAAAATGTATCTTCGTTGGTTATAGCCTTTCATTGAAGGCTTATATAATCTACATCAAAGAAGGAAGACAAATCGAAGTTAGCAGGGACGTTATATTTAGTGAAAACCCTGCCTACAGAAGATCCAAGGATATACCAATTGAATCCGATGAAGAAGATGAACCTTTGTTTGAAGAAGAAGAGCAACATTCAACCTATAATCATTCCCGAAACAAAGAAGAGGCCAAATTGGTTAAAAGCTACACTTGAAGATGCCGAAGGACATGGAGCAACTAAAGGAACTTTTAGAGAAAGCAAAAGACCGAAAAGATACTCAGGATATGCATCATACATGACGAAGTTAATCGAAGCATAACCAACTACCTTTTAAGAAGTCGTTCATCAAGAAGAATGGAAGAAGGCGATGCAGGAAGAATATCAATTCATCATGAAGAATGGGGTTTGGGAAATCATTCCTAAACCTAGTGACAAGTTGGTTGTCACTTCTAAATGGATTTACAAAATCAAACATGTTGTTGATGGAAGCATAGACAAATACAAAGCTAGATTGTTGCAAGGGGTTTCTCTAAAAAGGAAAGAATATATTATGAAGAAACCTTTTCTCCCACGACTAGGTATACCACTATTAGATCTTTGGTTTCGCTAGCTGCTATTATGGGATGGAATATCCATCAAATGGATGTCAAAACAACAATTATAATTGGAACCATTGATGAAGAAGTATATATTGAACAATCGGAAGGCTTTGAGATAAATAGTAGGGATAATCAGTTTGCAGACTTTTATATAGCGAAGAATGAACCAATTATTATACTTTTATATGTGGATGATTTATTCATTACAAGTGTGAAGTGTAGAATCCTAGAATGTAAGAAAATGCTTGCAACAATATTTGAAATGAAAGATCTGGGACTCATCTTGCAAATCTGAATGACCAACAGATAGATCTAGTGTAGATTTGGGTTGACAACAAGCAAATCAAAGTGACCATCAAATTGGTCTAGTGCATATTTGAGTATACAATACAAATATCTAGTAGATTTGGGGCCCAACAATGATTTTTTATTGGGTGTTTGAAGGACTAATAACATTTGCAGGGCAATTTTGTTTAGATATGGAAGATGGCAACAACTAGTCTCAGGTTTGATGATAGATAGGATGGACCTTTAAATTACCTGCTCTAGAAAGCAAGAGTGGCTTTAATTTTGAGGGAAAATGATCTTTGAGAGACTTTTGACAAAGAAATTCCTTCACCAATAGACTTGCAACAATTGGAAGCTCATGGGGAGGACATTAGAGCCATGTGAGTAGTCTTGGGTGTAGTGAAGGATCGTTTTTTTCCTCACTTGTTCGAGAACAAGATGACCAAGGAGATTTTCAATGCTTTGGTAAGTCTCTACCAAAACTAGAATATAAACAGGAAGACGGTATTATTGAATGTTGATGTTTGTAGCTTGGGCGAGTACTTGTGCACATACCTAAATGTCTAGGAGTTCGAAAGTTGCCTAATACACCTTTAACCTTAGGAATTACTCTGGTGATTAATGTATTTTTCTTAAGACAAAATGAGTTAATCTAATGAAATGCAAAGGTTTTTGCATTAACGAATCAGGTGAGTCCCAACTGTTGATCTCAAGTGAGGTGAGATTTTATGTCAACGGTCAATCGCTTTGGAGATTAGGGTTGTGGATTTGGTCAACAACTCAAGCTTATAAAAGAAAGGCTAGGACAATAGAGAAGTACAAGACACTGAGCGAGCACGAGATATTGAGAGGAGGACATCTTTGTGATTGGGTGGAGAAGGACTTTTATTCAAATGTGCCGGGTTCGAGGAAGGTGCAAGGAGCAATAAGGGAGATATAGATTGAAGGACAAATGTAGGGGTTGATCAACTAGATCAAATCCAAGGTATTGTTGTATTTGTAATTTCCTTAGAGGGCCATTATCCCAGAGCACATGTAGGCTTTGAAAATTTAATGAAAAACTATAAGATTCGACATAAAACTTTTGTGTAACGTGTGATTGAGATTGATTGTGTTATTTACTTTTACTGAATATTTTTTATCTATGTTAAGATCCCTGTCATGCTTTTATTCAGTAGATTTGTGATAAATTAGATAGGAAATAAATTTCCAAGTTACTGGGTTTCGTAATATAACATGGTATCAGAGCTTCAACTCAGAGAAATCGATTTTTAGAATTGTACGCAGGCTTAGGAAGTACAGATTGGGCCTTAAGATGGCATGAATAGTTGAGAAGTAAAATCGACCAAGTAAGATGAGATCTATACGGTCGAGTGATGACAAAGTAAAATTTTGTTTTTGGCTAAAGTGATAAAGTGAAAAATTGTGAGGGGCCAAGGTAATATAAAAATTTAATATTGTGGTGGCTAATGGGATTGTAGTTGCAAGCCATCGTGTGGGGCGCTGTCGCATAGGAAACCACCTAGTGGTCAAGTCGCCACAATGACCTTTTGGGAACAACAGGTTAACACGAACATGGAGAGAAAGGTAGCCACCATCGAAGTGTCGAGCCATACATCGCACAAATTTGTTGTTGGGCAGTCGTTAGTGTGTAAATGGAAACCATAGGTAGAGTGAACCATTGCAGCTATGCATGAGGAGATACTAGGGTTGCTAGAGTTCACAGAGAGGTGAGTTGCCAAGCAACATTAACACGAGCAAAAACGAATAGCCTATGGGGTGTTAAGGGTTGAACCTGTTGAAATATGTAACTAGGTTTGGTCTTCATAATGACATGTGTAATTATGATTTTATGTATTTAATGAAAAGAAAATAAATTTATTATTGTAAGTCTTGAGGCATGGGTTTCATGCTCAAGATAATTTATTTTATAGGTCAAGCACCCATTGAGTGCTTCTAGGTTTGTTATAAAGTCATTGAGTCATTGTCATGTATGAATGACCCATTTGGGCATGTTACATATTGTAAAGAAAAATTTATTGAGTCATAATCAAGTCAAAAGACCCTCCAAGACCTCGTCATGGCACAAAGTTCAAGTCGGCCTAAGGAAACTTATAGTTGCCTAAAGGAAGTAGTTTGACCCTATGTGAACTGTATATAAAGAAGACCTCAACCACATTTGGAAGACACTCTCTCACTCAAGCAAGTTCGATCTTTTCAAGATAGAAGTTGGAAAAAGGATGAAAAGGAAGGAGAAGAACTAGATTGAAGTTTTTGGGCCCCTCTCTTTCCCGTGTCAGGGTTTCTACATTTGCTGGGCAGAAGAATTTGTTGGATAGAAGAATTCGCGGGGCAGGTCGAAGTTGTAGAAGAATTTGCTGGGTAGGTCGAAGTTGTAGAAGAATTTGCTGGGCATATCGAAGTTGCAGAAGAATGTGTTGGGCAGGTCAAAGTTCCAAAAGAATCTGTTGGGCAAGTCAAAATTGCAGAAGTTGCTGGAATCAAGGTTTGACTTGGTCTTGGAGGGTCTTGGTCAAGGGTCATAGGTCTTGGAATTTGTCAATTGAAGTTCTATAAGAAGAGAAGAATTCTTGTGGGTTTTCCTCTCAGTTGGAGAGGTTTTGGCCCTGGCTGATCGCCTACATCTTGTGTCCTATTGTCTCTTTGATTTTATTGTTTGGTAGTTGTTTGATGATAAAGAACACTAATAATAATCAAGTGTAAGAAGAAGTTAATCAAGTTAAGTAAAAATACATCACAAGCAGTTATCAAAGTAAGAGAAATCACCTAATCTAGCTGCCCTAGATTTCTCAATAGAGCCCCTGGTAGTAAGCTAGTAGTTGCAAAGAGAAGAAGATCCATGCACTAGGGGGCATCAAGTCGAGAGGAAAACGCTAGCGCATTGAGTAATAGTCGCCAGTCGTTCGTGTGGGTACAATCACAGAGGAATCCTCATATAGTCATATAAGGCAGTACACGATTGTATGGTGTCTTGCAAAACAATTTAGAAACACGTCGTGACAGGGTAGAACATAGAGTAGAATTTTTCTTTTTTTTTGTTGGCTAGAGAGTCTGTAGTCACAATTGTGCTAGTGCAACCAACATGATTGGTGAAGGTCAATCTTTAGAGGGAGACCATACTATTCGAGGGATTAGCATGTTTAAAAGGACCAAGACATAGATCCATGAGGGAGACTCTTCTTCTCCTTTATCTTGTTTGGAGCCTAATGATTCCTCATCTTTATGTTTTCTAAAGTCCTTATACATTTCCTCTACCATGGATTTCATGGCCAGGAAACTATCTATAAATTGAGGGTCTGGGCCCACGGAACCTTCCTCTGACATTGTCTTCTGAGGGTAGACTCTTCCAATTCCAGGATTAGTTTCGACCAGCTCTCGCTCTCCTAATTTGAGCTTCGATCTAGTTAGCATTCAACAGCTAAATCCAACACAAGCTTGTCTAACCTTAACAACCTATAGCTCTGATACCACTTGATCTGAAATCACCCCTAGGTGACCTCAGGAAATTAATGAAGGTATTACAGACTCATGTGCTGGTGTGTGTGTCTATGTTATCTTGTGCAACGGATCGATAAGATTGCGAAATACACAGACACTTGAAACAGTAAGAGATCACAGTAAGCAAACATAAACACAACAAAATTTAATAAGGAGTTCACCCAATCCTCCTGGGCTACGTCTCCTGGTCCAGCCTTCAGTGGTGGCCTTTTTATTATGTTTTTAAAGCAGAGTCTTACAATAAGGAGCTCAATCTGAGTCTCACTTGACAGAGGATGATCAGTAGGATGGCACTTGGAATTCCCAAGTCCTTAGAGTTCACAGACTCCCCTTACCGAATTTCGACCTCAATTGGTCTTTGTCTGCTCGATGCTGCCCTTACTCTGATGGTCAGCTCGACTTCTCTGCCCTCTGCAACTTTGCCTCTCTTTCTGTGTCTCTCGGCCTTCGGCTTCTTCACTGCTTCTTTGCCTCACTGTCCCCCTGCTCTCTGTCAGCTCGTGGCTTTAAAGCTAGTTCGTTCCTTCGACTGTTTGTTTCAGCTTCTCGGCTCTCTGGATCGCCTGCCTCTGCCCGCTGGGACTCCTCTGCCCTGCGTCATCATCACTGTGTAACGCTTTGCAGAGAGGTGGCCACCTGTCTCTTTGCGAACTGAGTGTTAGTTCTTCCTGAACGGTCGTTTTTTCCGTTATTTCCCAGATGCCTGTGAAACAGATCCTTTTGTCGATTCATTGGTCAAATCGGACTTCAAATCTTATGCGCCGTAGTTTATTTCTCCCTCGGGTCCAGTCACCCATAGGGTTGAACCTTCGCCGTTGATCTAGAGCCCCCAGATCCTACGGTCTTCGCTTATATTGCGTTGTTGAGTTGCTCGACCGTTAGTCCACGATTTAAGCGGTTTCTCTCTCTCCCTGCTGGACAGGCATCACTCAGTGTATGGAATCGTTGGGTCCTCAGCCAAACCCACTTATTGCTCGAAATGACTCCGATATTTTGTCGGTTTTGAGCACGAGACTCGCCTTGTCAGTTTTAGCGCTTTCCCATAGTTTTCCAGTTTTCCTTGTTACCGAGTGCTTGGGGCTTTTCCTTCTCGAGCGGTTCTGCCCAGCGACGCTAATCGTGTATCAGAAACAGCCTTCATTTCCGGATCTGAGCTTCCCGATTGCCATTTTTGCGCCATTCGCGGTCTCCATGGGCCAATGGTCAGTGCGCTTTGACCGAAGGTCCTCGTTGCTCCGCGCTGGCTGCAAATTGCCATTATTCAGAGGTTATTTCTGATAGCTATAAGATTTCTTGAAGTCTGTCATTCATTCTTACCAATCATGGAATTGTTTGAGGATCCAATTCAGATCAATATATGACAATGATTCTTATACCTAGGACAAACCTTAGAAGCACTCAATGGATGCTTGACCTATAAAATAAAAGAACTTGAGCTTGAAACCCATGTTATAATAATAATAGTAATTTCTTTTTCATTTTATATTTACAAGAATACATTTAATACTTATGAAGACCAAACCTAGTTACACATTTTTTCAACAGGATGGAGCTTCAAATTGCTTGCCTTAGAAGGCAAGGGTTACCTTGTTGCTGAAGGAGACTGACCTTTGGGAGATTGTGGATAAGGAGACCCAATCACCAACAGTTCCAAGCACAGTTGGCAGCGCACGAGAAGGACATTAAAGCTCAGTGTGTCGTCATAGATGCCATGAATGATCACTTGATTCCTCACTTGGCAGAAAAGAAGATAGCCAGGGTGATGTACAAAGCTCTAGTTGGCCTGTTCCAGAGCAACAACATGAACAAAAAGATGGTTTTGAGAAATAAGTTGAAATCCATCCAATGTTAGAGTATGATAACATTATTGGTTATTTCATGAGGATAACATTTTGTTTCATGTTATATCTACTTTTACTATCAATGTGATTAATGATTAATGTGATTGCTACTGAAAATGTAAATTGGAAATTGCTATTGGGTTGCTTAAGGAACATTGAAGTAATTGTGCTAAGCATAGAACATACCATTGTTAACTAAAATTAACATGGTATCAGAGCCCAGGTGAAGACAAAGCCCAAGCAAGAGAGAAAAAAGCAATCAATAAGGAAAGAGTTGTCGAACAAGAATATTGGTCTAGCTTCAATGACAACTACATCATAGTTCAAATCTGAGGATAAGGTCAAGGGCAAATTTGACTATCATGCATGGAAGATGACTTTGGATTTGACTTTGGAAGAGAATGATGCTATGGACTATGTAAAGGGAATAGTGGTGGAGCCTCCTTCAAATGCACCCGCTGCTACAAAGACAAAATACAAGAAAGGTGAGGTCAAATCTAAAAGAATTATCATTGATTCCATTCAAAAGCATTTGGTTGCCTATATTTCTAAGATGTATGATAAGCTGGTTGGGATGTTTAAAGTGAACAATGCAAATCAAATCCTCTTCCTCAAGAACAAGTTGAGGGACATCAAGATGGATAGAGGAGTGTCTATTCAATCCTATTTCATGAGGATTACGGAAATCAAGAATGATCATTTATCTATTGGAGAAGTTGTTGCTAACAAGGAGCTCACTCTCATTGCTGTTGGAGGTCTCACAAGAGCATTGGATGTGTTTAACACCACTATTCTTAACCATGACGAGATTCCTAGTTTTGATGAATTATTGGCTCGATGCACAAAAGAAGAGACAAGGATGATGGAGAGAGACAAGCCTTCAAATGGAAATAAACCTATTGCTTTTTCCGCTCATGCAAAGAGGAAGAACAATGCTAGTCCAAAGAGACAATGTCAAGGATTCAAGCAGGGATTCAAAGAAGGAACAAAAGGAAGGAGCTACAATAGCAATAGGTTTGGCCACTATGCTAGAGAGTGTCCTCACAAGAAGGATACTCCACGGGATGGCGACAACAACCACAATCACAATAATTTCAAAGGCAATGGCAATCAAAGGACTAACAGGTTCAACAACAAAGGAAAGAGGAATGCTACTGTTGCTTGATATGGTAATGGTTGACCTCCCAAAAAAGGACAAGAAATTCCAAGTATGAGGAAATTAATGTTGTAGAGAAACAAAAAGAATTTTATCTTATTTCCGCCCTCACTACTGCCTCACCTCCAGACACTTTGGATCATTGGTTGATTGATAGTGGTGTCTCAAGGCACTTCACTAGGTACAAGGAGGCCCTCTCAAATTTGATTGAAAAGAAGACCAATTTGGAGATTGGAGACAATGCCACCTACCCCATGAAAGGGACAAGGACTATCACTCTTCACTTAAATCAAGATCAAACCCTTCATCTACAAGAAGTATTATATGTACCCGATTTGAAGAACTTGATGTCTATTTCTGCGATGGAAGATAAAGGCTTCAAGGTAGCGTTCATTGATGGAAAGGTAAGTATTTGGCAAAGAAACCCTAAAGATGCATTTACACTTGGATTTATGGTTGAAGGTCTTTATCAAGTGTTGGCATTATGATACAAGTGTTGTCCTTGATGGCAACTCACTCAGATGAAAGATCACATTACAACAGGTTAACAACAAAGAATTACAGATCACACTACAAAGAATGAAGAAAGAGAGGTAAACACAGGTTCACCTTGACCAAGCTGCGTATACATGTAGGTTCATTGAACACAAGTAGCGTATACGTACACACACACTTTCACAGAAGGAAAAACGTGTATATCTTGGAAAACTAAGTTTTTGGTCCAAGGTATTTGGTCCATGGTATTTTGATCCATGGTATTGGTCCAAGGTATTTGGTCTGAGGTATTGACCCTAGGTATTTGATCCAAGGTATTGGTCGTAAGTGGTTTTGGTCCATGGTATTGAGAAAGGCCTAAAACTATATAAGGAGGAGAAGATCATTAGGCCAAGGGTGCATGTATCGAATATCTGATGAAGTGTGAGATCTAATATGTAGGTTATTGGCTTATGGTGCGGTGCTTGATGTGAACCAAGGATGAACCTTAGCGGTTGATGAAGGATGAGATCTAATGATGGATTGGGATCTTAAGGCTTGAAATGAATTATCATTATGTGGTTTGATCATGTATAGTCTAGATCTGAATACTGACGCATGTGTTGTTCTGTAAATATTATGATCTGGGTATAACTGAAGTCCGGAATAGCTGCAGAATTATGAATTAATATTTGCAAATGTGTACGCTGGTTGGCTTTGATAAAAGCGTGTATACACGTAGGTTCGACACATGGAAGTAGTGTATACCTCATAAAGTATGTTTCAGTTGTTTCTGTTTGATGTTGCAGAGTTCTGGGTTCTGGTTACTATATTCCGGTGACAGTGTTCTGAATGATCAAATTGATTGTGATTTGACGACGGGTTGTCAAAATGATTGATTGATTGAGTTGGGGTTGATTTAGAAAGTGATGATTGAGTTTCAGTGATTGGTTGATGCAGATGTATTTGATGATTGAATTGCAGTTATGATGTTGTTGATGGATCCAGTCTGAAAATTTATGAAACGTGGTCCTTGGAGGAAGAAAGAAGGTCATAGCCTTCTGTAGGTCACCGCATACGTACTAGTAAACATATCAGCTAGTACAAGAGTTAGGGGGTTGTAGCTCCCTTCCAGTAGAAGCTGGAGAACGAGAGAAGGTTGTAACCTTCTCTAGGTAGAAGCCTGCGTACTGGTATAAGTTTGCACCAATACAAGATTGTAAACAGATTTTCTTACTACTGCGTACTGGTATAAGTTTGCACCAATACAAGATTGTAAACAGATTTTCTTATTATTAAAAGAATACAGAGACGACAACAACAGGTGGTTTTTACCCACATTGGATTTCCACCTTATATCTTGGTGTTCATGTGTGTTGCTTATGTGTGATGCTTTATTCTCTGCTTTTACTGCACTGTCTAATAAATCTCTGATATATTGGTTAAAGTTCATTGCATGATAAATTGGGTAAATCAAAAGTTCTCTACATATACACTGGTTGCATTAAGTATAGTCACGTGTACACGTTAGCTCACTTAGCTGAAGTAGCATATACAAATCTGTTTGGGAAATAAAATTATTGATCTGATAATACTAATTCACCCCCCCTCTCAGTATTATTTCCAACAATTGGTATTAGAGCAGATGTGTACGCTGGTTGACTTTGATAAAAGTGCGTATACACGCAGGTTTGACACATGGAAGTAGCGTATACCTCATAAAGTATGTTTCAGTTGTTTTTGTTTGCCGTTGCAGAGTTTTGGGTTCTGGTTACTGTATTCTGGCGACAGTATTCTGAATGATCAAATTGATTGTGATTTGACGATGGGTTGTCAAAATGATTGATTGATCGAGTTGTGGTTGATTTAGGAAGTGATGATTGAGTTTCAGTGATTGGTTGATGCAGATGTTTTTGATGATTGAATTGCAGTTATGATGTTGTTGATGGATCCAGTCTGAAAATTTATGAAATGTGGTCCTTGGAGGAAGAAAGAAGGTCATAGCCTTCTGTAGGTCACTACCTACATACTAGTAAACATATCGGCTAGTACAAGAGTTAGGAGGTTGTAGCTCCCTTCCAATAGAAGTTGGAGAACGAGAGAAGGTTGTAACCTTCTGCAGGTAGAAGCTTGCGTACTGGTATAAGTCTGCACCAGTACAAAATTGTAAACATATTTTCTTATTATTAAAAGAAGATAGAGACGACAACAACAGGAGGTTTTTACCGACATTGGGTTTCCACCTTATATCTTGGTGTTCATGTGTGTTGCTTATGTGTGATGCTTTATTCTGCTTTTACTGCACTGTCTAATAAATCTCTGATATACTGGTTAAAGTTCAATGCATGATAAATTGGGTAAATCAAAAGTTCTCTGCATATACACTGGTTGCTTTAAGTACAGTTGCGTGTACACGCGAGTTCACTTAGCTGAAATAGCATCTACAAATTTGTTTGGGAAATAAAATTATTGATCTGATAATACTGATTCACCCCCCCTCTCAGTGTTATTTCCAACATCAAGTTGGATGAAGTTCTTTGGGAGCTATGACTTGTGATACTGCTCTTTGATCTGAATTATGGCACCGAAGATTTGCTCACCTTCATTTCAAAGCCTTACTTGGGGTAAGGAAGATGGTCACAGGTATGCCCGAGTTCAACCTAAATCATGAAGGTGTTTGTCAAGGTTGTGTAGCTGGAAAGCTTACATGGGGACCATTCCCCTCAAGTGAAAGTCAAACTACCGACATTCTTCAATTGGTCCATTCTGATCTATTTGTTTTGTTGCCTGTAACATTATTAGGAGGATACTTATGCTATGCAATTTTTGTGGATGACTTCTCTCGCAAAACGTGTATCTATTTCTTGAAGAAGAAGGACGAAGTGTTCAAATGGTTCCATCTTTCAAAGCCTTGGTTGAAAATCAAACAGGGAAGAAGATCAAAATATTGAGGACCAATAATGGAATTGAATATGAATAAAATGAATTCAATGATTTTTGTAGAGAGGTTAGTATTAAAAGGGAGACCACCACTCCATACACTCCTGAGCAAAATGGAGTTGCCGAAAGGAAGAATCGATCAATCATAGAAGCCACTCGTGCCATGCTTCATGACCAAGGCCTACCGAAGCTCTTATGGGGAAAAGCTGCCAACATTACCGTATATGCTCAAAATAGGAGCTTGCATCAAGAATTGGATTTTAAGACACCCGAAGAAGTCTTCTTTGGTAAGAAACTTGTTGTCTCTCATTTTAGAATATTTGGTTGTCCCATGCATTTTCATGTGCCTAAAGAGAAAACAAACAAGTTAGAAGCATCTGGGAAGAAAAGAACATTTGTGGGTTTCAGTGAAACTTTGAAGGCTTATAGAATCTATGTGCCTAGTCAAGGAGAAGTGGTAATAAGACACGATGTCACTTTCGATGAAGATTCTATCCTTGGGAAATCCAGAGATCTCATTTGTGGGTTTCAGTGAAACTTTGAAGGCTTATAGAATCTATGTGATTAGTCAAAGAGAAGTGGTAATAAGACACAATGTCACTTTCAATGAAGATTCTATCCTTGGGAAATCTAGAGATCTCCCTATCATAGGGAAGGACAATGATGATGTTGTAGGAAAGCAGGATGAATCTTCGACAAATGAATTGATGCCCGATGTTGAAGGCCCGTTGTATCCCATTGATCCACCTCTTGTTGATCCCTCTACCTCAAGGAAAAGACCCTTGTGGCTCAAAGACACTCTCAAAGAGCTTAAAGACATTGCTCCAAGAGAGACCTTTTGTGAAAGTAAGAAGTCGAACAGGTACCAAGGGTACTTATCTGTTATGAGTACCATTATTCAATCTGAGCTATGTAAGTTCGAAGAGGTTTTGAAACACCAAGTATGGAAAGATGCAATGAATGAGGAGTACAAATCAATCATGAAGAATGATGTTTGGGATGTGGTTCCCTAGACTCAAAGACAAGCCTGTGGTCACCTCAAAATGATTTTACAAAATCAAACATGAAGTTGATGGGAGTGCTGAAAAATACAAGGCTAGGTTTGTTGCTCGAGGCTTCTCTCAAAAGGAAGGAGTGGACTATGACAAGATATTTGCATCGGTTGCCCGATACATTACTATCTGATCTATTATTGCTCTTGTTGCCTCTCAAGGATAGAGCCTACACCAAACGGATGTTAAGACTGCTTTCTTACATGGCTCGCTTAAGCAGGAGGTCTATGTAGAACAACATGAGGGGCTCAAAGTACAAGATCGAAGGACACACGTGTGCAGGTTGAAGAAATCCCTCTATGGGTTGAAGCAAGCCTCTAGGGCTTGGTATGAGAGGATTGATAGCTATCTTATGAAGTTGGGATTTACAAGGAGTGAAGCTGACCCTAACCTATATTTCAAGGTTAAAAAAGACACGCCTCTCATTCTAGTCCTTTATGTGGATGATCTCTTTTTGACAGGTGTAGACCCTCTCATTTATCAATGCAAGAGGGAGTTGGCTTCCGAGTTCGAGTTGAAGGTCCTGGGTTTGATGCACTATTTCCTAGCCCTGGAGGTCTAGCAAAAGCTAGGTGAGATATTCCTTTCCCAAGGAAAATATATTGTGAAGCTGCTCGAGAGATGTGGGATGGTGGATTGCAAGTTTGTGTCTACTTCGATGGAACTCAACTTCAAGAAGCTATGTGGAAGTGTTGCTGGGCTCGAATTGGGAAATCCTTCCCAATATAGACAACTTGTGGGGGCCCTGATGTTCTAGATAAACTGACGTTCGGACATATGCTTCGCTGTGAATGCGTTGAGTCAATTTATGGTAGAGCCTTATCACATACATTGGATTGCTGCAAAGAATCTCTTGAGATATCTCCATGGCACAATTAATTATGGAATGAGATACACTACCAGGAATTTGAAGCTACATGGATATATTGATGCTGACTGGGCTGGCAGTGTGGTGGATCGTAAGAGCACATCGGGATGTTGCTTCTCATTGGGCTCAAGTTCATATCTTGGATGAGCAGGAACCAAAAATTGGTAAGCATTGCTGAGGCCGAATACATTGCAGCTAATATGGCGTGTTGTGAAGTTGTTTGGTTGAGGAAGCTCTTTAGTGAGCTATTTGAGCACATGTTGGATACCATTGTGATCTTTTGCAACAACAAAAGTGGGATTCGCTGTTCAGAGAATCCCGTGTTCCACGACCGTTCCAAGCACGTTGATATCAGGTACCACTTTATCTGGGATATGGTACAATGGGGAGAAATAAGTCTCCAACACATCAAGACCGATGAGGTCACAAACACCCTCACAGGCCCTTAGGGAAGGTCAAATTCTTAGCCTTTCGAGAGAGACTTGGAGTCTTGAAAAGACCCTCTTATGAGGGTTATGCTTCAGTTGGACACTGAGCTCTGGGAGCTCCCGGGGGCTTGGGGTACTTCTTGGAGCTATGAGCGACCATAGGGTGAGTGGTTCACCTTGCCCTATTGGTGCACTGTCTACAGGGTGAGTGGTTCACTTTCCCCTGTGATACCCCATGATGGTTGACATGTGTGTAGGGTGAGTGGTTCACCTTCCCTTATGTATGATGACACATGTGTAGGGTGAGTGGTTCACCTTCCCCTATGATTGACATATGCATAGGATGAGTGGTTCACCTTCTCTTGCTGACGCCCCAACATACATCCTACCCATGTAGTCCCAGACTCACGGGAAGTACCTCTCATCTGGCCAATGAGTTGGGAAAAGTGGATAGGGACCATAGCACTACCGATGGATGCATCGTGTACTGCCGTACTCTCTATGTCTAGGATGCATGGTGTTCAACAACTTGATCTTAGATCAATTGAGGTTCTACCTCTGGACTGACTTGTGTTTGTGGAGACTGGTAAGGTCTTGTGACTCACTCTCGATCTATTCTTCTTCATTATTACCTCATGGTTCAGTAGAGCAGAGATGAGATGATAGAGATGATATATGACGACAAGATGGCGTGCTAATCGATGACCACTGATGGATTGATAGGCGAAATTCTCCCTAGTTGAGAGGGAGTGTTAAAATTGGCAACTAGGGCCAAATTCCGCCTTGGGACAACTCATTTGATGTAGATGATGATTGTATTAAATTCCTCTTTTTGAGAGGACCAAAATCGATGTAAAGATCATCTCATTTAGACAAGCAGAAGTGTGATTTTGAATTTATGCCCACACATGTGCAAATTGTTCAGGTCAACCACATCAACATGTAGGCTTTGTTACCAACCATTTTGTGGGTGATATCCCTAGGAGAATTTTTTTCTCCAAGTTGGTCCTCAGTCGGCAGCCAACAACCCCTCGCAGCCACCAACTAGCTCGTTGTGTTGCTTTTTCGCCACCTGAGCCATCCATGTGGTCCCTCACCCATCTGTCACGATTATATGTTTGAAGGTGCGTGTCCCGAACCTAAATGTATGCCTTGTCATTTGGTAATTGAGTATTGTAGTTTGCTTATCATGGACACATCTGGGCATGGATTAATGAGGGGATTCAGCGGAAAGAATGGGTTAGGTCTGTGCTCTTGTTGCGTCATCTCGGATCAACTAGTATCCCTCCTGTATCGATGTGTCCGTCACTCTACGAGGTAATGTACTGTGATGCGAACTACTCCTTAGACAACCTGCTGTGACACTACACACCACTATGACCACTGTGCACCTTCGTGCTCCATTGCATATCGTTGTGCACCACTGCATGCCCCTATACACTCCTAGGTGCCATGGTCTAAAACTATGTTTATAAGTATCAGCTCGCATCCTGTCAGAACCACCATATCCACCCTCTCATCTCCATAGTCTCGGATGAGTGGACCTCCCCTCCTAATCCTCCCTGAGAGATCTGACAGGGAAATCTCCCTATGTGCTTGTGGTGGTGTCACTAGGGTGTTGCTCCTCTGTGGCCATAGTGCCCCATATATCCATGGGAAATCCTCCTCTCCATATGAGGAACTATCCAGTGGCCTGTTGACGCCACCTCCTCTGACAACCTCCTTCCAGGGTACACTAATCAACCAATGACCCCACACACGACTAACATGCCAAGATTACTCACAAAGTTGTTGGCTCCCCTGTCAGTCCAACTTGCCACTGGTGCTATCCAGAACTCTGGTGGGAATATGAAAATGGGGGTGAGCCCGATTATCAGATCTACCATCCTGTTAGTTCCATGACTAACCCAATCCATGAAGTGATGGGGAGACCCACCTGGATCCCAACGATGATCTAGCCCTCGAGCCCCTCTGGCAAACCATAGCCCCTGTCGAACTATGCTACCGACCATGGATGTATGTAAGAACCTAGCCAGCTCCACCAAGTACCAACTCAATACTTCTTGCCACCCAACCCCATGAGAGGGATCAAATGCAAGAACCCACGAGTACATAACAAATCCATCATGCGAGTGTTGTGCCCTATGCAACTCATGTTGCCTCGTCTCACTGGCTCGGTCAACATATAAAATTTGTCTAGGTAACTCAGGCACTCTCCCTCCAACGTGCAAAGGCAACTTGATATTGTTGTAGGCCCCATCTACGTAAGTCTGAAGAGAGCTATTGACTGGAAGTACTGCAATTTTGTTGGCCGCCTGCCCATCTATCTACTCTCCAGTGATGGCAGGTGCAAAAGATGACTGCCCATCCTCCTCTACCATGCGCTGAATTGGAGTCCTGAGTAGCCCCTCCACAAGTAGCTCATTGAGCATAACATCCTCATCTAGCTCACGCTCCTCAGGGTGTTCTCCATGCTGCTGTGGGTCGCTGTTGTCTGAGAACTTTGTCGCGGCTCTGGGTACGTCTGTTGGCATTAGCACCTCACTAATGGATATATCTTCCGAAACTTACGTAATCTGTTGTAGGTTGTCATCACCTGAAAATTCGGACACGGTCTTAGACACCTCATCAATGGATACCTCAACAACGAATGGCACCTCATCAACAACGAACACCACATCATCAGATGGCTCTATGGGTGTATGCTCCACTCTATCCGTCAAGGTGTCAACTGGTGACTCTTGTGCCACACTAGGTATATCAATGTGCCCCTCACCATCCTGTGTGTCCTCCTACTCAACCTCATTCTCGAGTTTTTGACGTCTAAAGCCCGGTCTCCACTAGTAAAAACGCCCCTTGGTCTCACCCTCTAACTGCGCGCGTCTACAGGTCTCACCCTCTAACCCTAGACCCCTGACAAAGAGATCCTCCAAGCACAAGTCAAATCTTCACTCCTTTATGCACTTTATACCTCGACACTTCTTTCGGCACTTAGTCTTCCAATTAGAGTCCTTTCACCTTAAAGAGATGGGCTCCTTCGCTAGGCTTGGGAGTCCTTGGAGGCTTGATCTCTCACCCAAACAAAGTATTGTTAGCTGTTGTCATACTCTTACTACACCTCGCACGTGTGACTGTTTCTAGCCCTAGAAACAATCCTTTATACTTTGGTTTTCTGCTTTTTTACTTCGCTTGAGAGTCCTTCTTCCACGCTAGAGTAGGAGGCCTTGTAGGCCTAGTTTCAGCCCCAAACAAAGTGAGATATACGACTGTGATTTTATTGTTGTGATAACTGCAGGCTGTTTGTCATTTCCTCGCACGTGTGGCTATTTATGCCCTAGGAAACAGTCTCTTAACCTTCACTGTTTCTCCTTCTTTCTTCGCTGGACCTTGTAGACCTCTTTCCTCTGCTTACTTCATTTCTCCTTGTCTTCTATCCTTTGCGGAATTTAGAGCTCAAGTTGTGCGCTGTATGAGGAGTGGACAACCTCTATAAATAGAGATCTGTCCCTCCTTTTTAGGCCGACTTGGTTGCTGCTTGTAGGCCGACTTGTAGAGTAGAATTCAGATGTTTCTTTGGTGGAGTTGTATGCTTGGATGAGCTTTTTGATGGTGCCATTGCTTGGAGGAGACTTGTGACTTTGCTTGGAGGTATTCTCTTGACCATGATACATATACATACAAGGTGTAACATGCCCTTAAGGTCTTCAACTTATTCTTTTGACTATTTGACTCACTTATAGCACTTTAAATAATGCTAGACCTATTTCAATGAGCAAACTCATTGACATATATTATAAAAATAATATTTCTTTTCTTGAATAAACACAAATATCAAAAGTACATTTATGAAGACCGAACCTAGTTACCTTTCCTTCAACACTCCCTCTTAACTAGGGAGGTATTCGTATAATATTGCAAGGTGTTTGGCTATTATCAATCTTGAAGAATCCACATAAGAGAAACCCGGATTTGCAATCCATCTGTTATAGCATCATATTCATCAGCGTTGTCATAGTGCAAGGCCTTAACTAACAACTCCATCTCTTTATGAGACCATGAGCTACAATGCTGGCGAGACCAATGATTTATAGACACCTTCATCATTGTCTCTCAAGGTACATACCCACCTGGGTGTCTCCGAGTATGACCTTCTAGGACTATTGTTTTCTTAGGTCCCCAGCCCTCAAAGAATGTCGGTCCTCTTGCCTAGTCTTGTCTTGGATGCCCTATACATCCTCAAAGAGTATTGGATGCCAGATGATTACCTAATCTTCCCATTCTTTCTTCCCAAATGAAGACAAGAATGTTGTGTCTAACTTGTGTATACATTTCCATTCATGGCCTTCATCTAGACTCATGGATGTTAGTCCTGGTCTAGTGCATGACCCATGAAATGGAAAACACAATTGTCACTCCTTTGTAATCAGGGGTGATTCAAAACTCCCTCTTGATCAAGGACCTGTCAGAGCTCCCTCTTAACTGGAGACTCTTTCCTTCATCAACAACTTCTTCTTTGTGGGTCCTTCAGTTGCTTGATCTCCTTCCTTTCTTGATGTCATGAAGTCTTTGTTCGAACTTCTTCCAGGTAGGGCACCATCCATCGATCACTTTCCTTCTTGGTTTGTCATGTCATTGCTTCGTGGAAAGTGACTATCAGGTTTTCTTGTCATCTTGGCTACTCCTTTGTCATCTTGTCCATGCTTCAGAATATTCTTCTCATGGATGCTTTGATGTACTTGCTAGGTTACATGCTTTGACCTAGTAGCCCATCATGACTTTATCCTGATATTGCTTCAACATTGATTTTTCTTTTGTTGGATGGCTTCTTCGTCACGACATCTTTGTGGAGTAGAATCAGTTATCTGCACCTTTTATATCTCCAAGGCCTTCATAGGTGTCAAGGGTCCTTTCTTCCTTTATCAGAGTTGTCCTGCCTTCTTTCGGGAGATATCTTTCAAGGCATTTTGTCAGATAGTGATTCTTGGTGATCATGGTGTTCTTCACATGCTTGATCTCTTTCTTCATTAGCTTCTTCTCAGATAGATAGGTCAACCATCTAATGCTTCTTGTGAGAGAATTCCTTCATTGCTTGCTTTCTGGACTTGTCAACATTTCTTCTTGCTTCTTAGTTAGCAATCTTATGCTCCTTATGCGAGCATATTCTTTTGTTGACCTTTATTGCATTGTGGTACATGCCTTCTAGCATGTTCTTGGTGAAAGAGATTCTTTCATGCTTGATCATGCTATAGAACTACCCATGACGTAATAATATCAATGTTTTAAAACTTCGACTCCGACTTCGACTCTGACTTGGCCGAGGGTCGACTCTGACTCTGGCTCGGTATCGACTCGCCTAGATTGATTTCAATGACTCGGTCGTTGTGAAAAATACATTAAATATTTATTTTTTATAAAAACACATAATTTTAAAGATTTTCACTTATGTTTCCAAACACACAGCATTAGAATATAGATAGAAGACAACATATGATGAAAGGAGGCTCATGAATATATCCATTATATCAAAATGGCACCCAATGCACTGTTCAATACATACACGATGATGATATAGAGATCAAAACAAAAACACATAACCAAGGAGGCTATAAATGGCCTCTACAACAAAAGTATGTGACCAGTACTACTGGCTACTGCTAGAGTTTCCAACATCATCTGGCTCAATGTTACTTGGGAGCG
Organism: Pinus tabuliformis; assembly: GCA_031772625.1. Lineage (NCBI taxonomy): Eukaryota > Viridiplantae > Streptophyta > Pinopsida > Pinales > Pinaceae > Pinus > Pinus tabuliformis. Next base: position 1,952,106,362 of record CM062816.1, read on the forward strand.
GGAGCGAAAGTGGGGAGCGAGAGCGAAAACGGGAGCTGGAGCGACATTTTTAGAAGCTCCCGGTTTGGGAGCGAATCCCAGAGGAGTTCGACAACCAATGTCACTAACATCAAAGTACATAGAGGGATTGGTGCTCTTGATTAAATACGAGTTCTGTACCCTAATACATGACAAAATTCAATGGAAACATTGCAATCCTCCAATCTTGAAATCCTGAAAAACTGATAAGTCTGCTGGATTTTGAATGAAATCTAAAATTCTACTTTCTCCATATGAAATCCAATGAGGCCGTAACCACTCTCAAACATCCTGAGTCATTTCATGGTGATGGACCCCAAAGACCAACAAACCAATTAATAAAACCATTTGGAGTCCCCCACACTTAGAAAAAGCATAAAAAAATAAAAAAATTTGCGTTTTTGGGGGTTCACTGGCCGCTTTCCTTGACCCGGCCGGGTTGATATGATGAGCCGACCGAGTTAATACCGAGTCGGCCGAGTCATGCAATGTCTTGGCCGGCTAGGTATTAACTCGGCCGACCGAACCGGTTCAACCACCGAGTTGAAATTTATTTGGCCGACTCCGACCAACTCGGCCGAGTCGGTTCCAAGCCGGCCGGGTTTGAAAACACTGAATAATATACAAATGATAACATGACTTAAACTTTGATGCATACATACCTCATCTAGATTCTCCTTTGATCATCCGTTGGTGTGGCCCTTCTTGCTTCATGTTAGCTTGCCTACATATCATCCTTTTCTTGAAACCCATGAATGGGATTCCCAATGAGACATCTGCTTTGGTCCAAGAACCTTCTTTTGAAGATTCCATCATAGGATCTTAAAGATCCTTGTCTTGCAAATGTTTCCTTTCTTTTGATGATGTAGGTCTTCTAAGATTCTTATCATGATCAATTTTTTTTTTATCATGTATGAGGTCCTATACTAGATATGCTTCTTCTACACGAATATCTTGAGCTATATCTGCCATGCTCCTAGATATTTCTACTTATGCAATTTTGTTCTTATCATAAATGCTACATCTACATGAGTATCTAGAACTCTATGTACATCATGTTGCTAGATTCGAGAGGATGTTTCTAGTCATGCAATTTTAATTTATTCCTACATGCTCCTATTCTACTCAAAACTTTGAAAGAAGTCTAGAAGTAAAGAGTTTGACCTAGTCATAGTAGAGATCTAGAGCATCTTCCTTTTTTTGCTTCTTTTCTTTTTCTTTCATCTCTTGAGTCAAGTGAGCTTCTTCCCTCTTCCTTTCGTTGTTGTCCCTTTTTGGATAATTCCTTTTGTAGTGTCCATATTCTTGGCATCCAAAACATTGGATCTTGGACATGTCTTTGTTGTTTGTTCTTCGTGGACCAAACTTGCCAAATTTACCCTTTCTTTTGGCCATGGTAGCAAATGCTTGCTCCTTTGATCCTACATCTTCTTTTGCTTTAAGTCTGGTTTCCTCTGTTCTGCATAGAGACCACATTTCACTGAGAGTGGTTGCTTCCTTCTCGGCATATATGCTAGATGTGAAGTTTCCACACTCCTCAGGTAGAACATTGAGTATTATAGTTGTCATGTCTCTGTCAGACATGACTTCCCCAAGTTCTTGAAGTTGATCTCTCATTTTAGAGGTTTTCATGAAGTAGGGAGCTATTCCTTCCTTTGTTATCTTCAATCTTGTATAATTCATTCCTCAAAGATATTACTTGTCCGGTTGTGGATATTGAGAATAACTCTACTAGCTTATCATAAATTTATTTTGATGTATCAAACTTGGAGACATAAGGAATGAGACAGTCTTTGATTGATTCTATCATAATCCTTTGAGCTCTTGTCTCATCGTTATTGTACTTGGCTAAGGCTTGACTCTGTTCCTTAGCAGGGATAGTGACATCCCCTTTGACATGCTCTAGGAGTTCATTCTCCTTGAGTAGTAGATTAGTCCTCTTCTTCCATGCAAGAAAGTTATTGGTACCTACCAATTTATTGCTTTCCTTGCAAAAAGACATTGATGTATATTCAGAAGGGGACATGTACTTACTTGATAGATTTTGAGATGTAATGGATTTGCTTCCTCCTTGAAGGTTTGATGGCTTGTCTTCCTGGGATCTTGATGTTCTTCAAGTTGCCTTCTCTAAGTGGACTTGCTTGGTGATGATGTTTGCTTGAAGACTTGTAGCTTGTTGTAGGTCCTGCTTCAATCTGCTCTTCTTTGTAGGTGCCTTTATATAAAGCTCTTCTTCTACCTTCATAGACCACCTTGATGAGTGATGGATTGTAGACCCTTCTTGTCCTTCAAGTGATTGAGACTTCTAGACTTGATGCTTCAACTTTGTAGATGCTTCCCCTTGATGAGTGTTCTTGAGTTGTCCTAGCCTTGATGTGTCACCTTAGCTCTGATGCCATGTTGAAGAATCTAGGGCAAAGTGATGTAGTGTGATTCTTCGTTACTTGATAACAATTTGTGGAGTCTTTTTACTTTTCTTGTTAGCTTATTCTTCTTCTTCTTCTTATTAGTGCATATGTGTGTACTTCATCAAACTGCTATCAAAACATAAAAACAAGAACACAAGATGTTGGCTCTCTGATAGGGCCAAAACCTCTCTACTCTTGAGAGGAAAACCCTTAGTGAATTTCTCTTATTGAAGCTTCTATTGATCAATGCCAAATCCTAGACCCTTGACAAAGAGATCCTCCAAGCACAAGTCAAGTCTTCGCTCCTTTCTGCACCTTATACCTCGGCACTTCTTTCGACACTTCGTCTTCCAATTAGAGTCCTTTCACCTTAGAGAGATGGGCTCCTTCGCTAGGCTTGGGAGTCCTTGGAGGCTTGATCTCTCACCCAAACAAAGGACTGTTAGCTGCTGTCACACCCTTAGTGCACCTTGCACGTGTCACTGTTTCTAGCCAGTGTTCCACGGGAACGCGTCCCCCAGGGTCGGGTGCGCGCACCCCTCGCACCCCACGCACCGGGGACGGGGAGTCTCTTGGGGGTGCGTTTCCCCACGCACCCTTTTTGGGGAGTCTCGGGGAGACGCAGGGGGGTGTGTTTCCCCAGTGTGGGAGTCTAGACTCCCCAAAAGGGGTGCTTCTGGGCGTCCCCCTTCAGTGTGGGAGTCTAGACTCCCCAAAAAGGGTGCTTCTGGGCGTCCCCCTTCAGTGTGGGAGTCTAGACTCCCCAAAAAGGGTGCGCCTGGGCGTCCCCCTTTAAATCTGTCTAATAAGACTTAAAAATTAAAAATTCAAAATCAAAACCATTAATTTTTTTTTTAAACTAAAATTAGAACTAAATAACTAAAACTTAAAAGTCTACAAAAAAAACAAAATTAAAACTAAATAACTAAAACATGAAAACCTAACCTAAAAGTCATGAAAGGCAAAACTTAGTTAAAAGCTCATTTCATTTCAACCCAAAGGCATTTCCATTTCCACGCAGAGGCATTTCCAGGCAGCGCTGAAATACCATTTCCACGCACAGTTGAAAGCGTGAATAGTGAACACGCCCAACCAACCTCCCTGCCGCCGCTGCTGAGCCAAGACTCTAAGCCAGTCCCCTTGCATTGCTCCAGCCCGCTGTTTGCCTGAACGTTGAGACGCTAAGCTGAGGGACGGTGAGCCGAGTCATTGTTGTAGAATGATGAACCATTGAATGATGAATGATATCGATCAATGTATTTGAATATTTTATTATTGATTTTTATTTTTGTTTTTCGAATCTCATGGTATGTATGAATAATAATTAATTCAATAATGAGACTTGTCACTTGAGTATGTCATATGAATGATGTATGTATCAAAATGAATGATGAGGATGGATCAATGATTCAAATTTCAATTGTCTATTTAATATTTTTATGCTTTCATTATTGAACAGTGAACAATGAATATGAACTTGAATTATATATATATATATATATATATATATACCTCGACGACTCCCCGCACCCCCGAAATTTCCCTAAAATTTGAGGGTACTCCCACACGTCCCCCCTGTGCGTCTCCTCGCACCCGCGTCTCCCCGCACCGGAGTCTTGGTGGAACATTGTTTCTAGCCCTAGAAACAGTCCTTTATACTTCGGTTTTCTGCTTCCTTACTTCGCTTGAGAGTCCTTCCATGCTGGAGTAGGAGGCCTTGTAGGCCTAGTTTCAGCCCCAAACAAAGTGAGATATGCAACTGTGATTTTACTGTTGTGATAGCTGCAGGTTGTCCTTCATTTCCTCGCACGTGTGGCTGTGTATGCCCTAGGAAACAGTCTCTTAACCTTCGTTGTTTCTCCTTCTTTCTTCGCTGCACCTTGTAGACCTTTTTCCTCGGCTTACTTCATTTCTCCTTGTCTTCTATCCTTTGCGGAATTCAGAGCTCAAGTTGTGCGTTCTATGATGAGTGGACAACCTCTATAAATAGAGGTCTGTCCCTCCTTTTTAGGCCGATTTGACTGTTCATTAGGTCGACTTGGTTGCTGCTTGTAGGCTGACTTGTAGAGTAGACTTTGGATGTTTCTTTAGTGGAGTTGTATGTTTGGATGAGCTTCTTGATGGTGCCATTGCTTGGAGGAGACTTGCGACTTTGCTTGGAGGTATTCTCTTGACCATGATACATATACATACAAGGTGTAACATGCCCTTAAGGTCTTCAACTTATTCTTTTGAATATTTGACTCGCCTATAGCTCTTTAAATAGTGATAGACCTATTTCAATGAACAAGAAACTCATTGACATATATTATAAAAGTAATATTTCTCTCCTTGAATAAATACAAATATCAAAAGTACATTTATGAAGACCGAACCTAGTTACCTTTCCTTCAACAGGATACAAGGTCTTTGAGGCTAGCTATCTGTGGATCATTATAGGGCTGTGAGTTGGCAAGCTGAACAAATAGGAGAAAAGTTATCTCCTAGGGCTTACCGACTTGGGTGGGTAGACATACCATTGATGTTATGATATTCAATTTATTTCACTTCCCATGTATAAATGTTTTCAAATGTGGGTGTAATCCTGTAAGGTAGGATCTCTTTAAAATGTGAAAGTTTGAATCCTCTCACACATTGACATTGTTATTATAAATCTTACCTAAATGTGTGCTATCACATATAGGTTTTAAAAAATTTAACATCTGCGTAATAGCAATCACCCGAAATCATGTCTTATCTCTTTGTTTTGTTTGAGGTAGATTGCTTCCATGTTTCCACTTCTCATTGACAACTGCGGAAGATAAAGCCCCCTTTAACCTCCAATAGCCATCAAAGAAGAATGATAAAAGTTGCAAATTCTGTATCATCTGGTTGAAGTAGCTTGATTTTAGAAAACATGCGGTAGGTGGCTTGTGAAGTGGGGTCCTAACATATAAAATCTGAAAAGACCCTTGCCTCATTTTTTGGGGTAATGAACGACCCAAATTGACTACGGAATTACAATATTTGACAAGGCAAATTTTCATCTAATTTTCGCTTTGGGGACGCTGCCCTCGAACCCTGGCTGGGGGTGGTGGTGGTGTAGGTGGTTGCCTCCACACCCCCATGTCAAGGACTAGGATCCAAACATGACTGAAAACAAAACAATTTAATCATAATGTACTAATGTATCATGTATGCTTTTTGATTGCACATAACGTTTCTTAAATGTCCTAACATATATATTGTGTTTACCCATTTCCAAAATTTGGTTGGGGGGGGGGGGGCGGGGCGGGAGGGTCACGTTTCATACCCATTCCCATTTCGGAAACTCGTACCCATTTCCCTGTATCATGCAACTTAGGCTCCAATTTTCAATTGGCATGACATTCCAATCAAGTTTTCCAATGGCTTTTAGCCCATTATTCAAAGAATGCACAATACACGGTGTCCAAAAAATTTTCTTGTATTCTTTTCTAACTGCCAACGATGTTTAATTGCAAACATGGGTGGATTGCATCTGTGATAGAACTTTTGATGGCCTCACGTTTGCAATAGCAATGGCCTCAAGAATGTTACATTCTTCTCTTGAACAAAACAATTGATTTCTCTTTTGAAATATGGCCCAATAAGGGAAGGGACAATGGTGTTCAACAATGAAAAAAAATCCTTTCTCTTGCTTTGTATTAAACTCGGTCATTTATTACAAGTTGTCCCTAAATTGTGGATCCATCGTCCACCTCTAGTACAATCAAGTGTTTCTTTCATTGCAAGGTTGATTGTCAATGTTGTTATTTGAAGTGTAATTAAATCAGTATTGATTCGGACATGCTATTTATGTCATTTTAAATATATCTTTCTCCATCTTTTAGCAATTGCAGCTGCATTCCAACTTGGGTGTGCAGGTGCTGCCAACATTTACGTGCTTATTGTGAATAGTGTTCTTCTATTTGTTTCAATATTATGGTCTTCATGTCTTTTTTACTTGTTATTATTGAAAGTGTCCATTTTGGTGACTGGAACATTACATAGATGGATTCAGATTTTCATGTTTGTTGTCAGTCATAATGTGCATCTTTAGGCAGTCAATTTGTATTGGTTTCCATAGTCATCATGGTCATCATTGCTATTCTCAGACTCACATTTTATTGCCTTATTTCTCTAGGTGTACTTATCACAGAGTGAACTTCTCTTGAAAATCTCAAAACTCAAAAGTAAACCCTCAAATTCATTTTTAACACAAAACTGTTTCTTCCTGGCACCCTTGAGAGAGATTCAAAAGACTAAAACTTTGGCCATTTACCACTTTTCAACGTGCAACTCTAGACGATCCATTGGGCTGTGGCTTAATGGTTGGGATGGGATGTCACCATGCAAACAGTCCAGATTCAAATCCTGGCATGGGCAGAACCCTTATGGGTGTGAAGGAAGGTGTTTGACCTCCCAGAGATGGTTTATCTTCGTCATCAACGGGGCTTACAACACATCCAATGGGCCTAATTTGTCTACTTTATCCTTTTAATATTGTTTGAAAGTTACACATATCAGAGGAAATGCAACTGAGGGCTAATGTCCATGTGTAATGTCCTAGGGAAATTTTTCCCTTAGGGTTCTACTGATCTTGGGTTCCCAATAATTCTATAACATGTTTATTCACTTGCATAATAGCAAGCATCCAGCTTTATGTAATACAGATATAAAACTCTTCAACAATATTATAATTCTTCAACCAAACTTCAATAAGCTAGGGCACCCAATGAACAGTAGATTCAACCAATGATGCACAGTATAGTTCAGACAGTACTTCCACCTTTTATCTAGCCTACTATTGACGGTGATATAATTCCTTTCCAAACCACAATAAGCTAGGGCTGGTTTTCCACAAAAAAACAGGACCAATTTCACAATGATCTTCCACTAGTTACAAATTTTTTTAAATAACTACTGAGACTCAGTCTTACTGCGAATTCTGCTGGCGGAGCATCTGATAATTCACTTCCACTGGAACCCCGAGCCAATTCAGCCTGAGTTTGAATGTTTAATTGCAGAGGAATCTGGGTTACTTCTAAAATTCGGCCCTCCTATGGCCCTCCGCCATGCAGCCTGCTGTCTGCGAAATGCTCAACTCCTTGCTGCCCTTCGCTAGAACTCAAAACCTTTGATGTCTGTTTCAGGAGAGATTTTGGTAGGGTTTCCACAGGGGTAGGCCTTTGCTGTTCTGTAAAATGGCCTAATGAATGAACTCAGAAAGATTCTTCCTTGAGTGCCAAAATCAGACCAGAACTGCTTCAAAGAGATATGCCATGCCAGAACAAGCAAAAGAGGTGTCTAGGTAGGTTTAGATCAGCCCCATTGAAACTAGACAATGTGATTAGCTAGGGTGGGATCACCTCCCACTGAAACTAATCAAGAAAGGGGTCTTAAAATCCTCAGAGCCTCCGGCTCAAGAAAATTAAAGATATTCCAATCCAAATTGATCATGATCAAATAGCTCCAACTTTCCTTTAGTTATAGATTTCCCCATGTGGTTTCTCAAATGTGAGGGGTGGCAATGCAACCCCCAATTTGGCTTTTTTGCCCCAGCCGATCCAAAATTGACCCAATGTTGCCCCAAACATTGGAAAATTGGGTCTGCCCCTTTTATCAAGACTATAGCCTATGGGATTGGATAGGCTACTCCCTCCTTCCTTGGATAATTAATCAACTGGGGAGATTACAGCCCTCCTTTCCAGACATTGCTTGTCCTCAAGCAGTGGCCAACCTGGGTGCTGCAAAATCTTTCCTATCTTCAAGAATGAGGACCTCTCTTGGTTGGACATCCTTGTCTTGTGAGTTGTTTGGAGAGGACCTTGACCGGATGGTTCAAGCAACCCACCATCTAGACTGGCACCATCTTTTTTCATTATACAAGCAGATTCCATGAGCAGGGAAAATCCAAAGAATTTGCAATGCCATTGTTCTTTCACTTTGCTAATAACTTTTACCTGAGGGCAGTGTGCTTCTGAAGCAATGTGATGCTGCCTGAAAGACAAACAGATGGCTTTCCTCGGGGTGAATTCTGAGAAATTCCTTATTTCTCTTGAGGCATCTTCAGTATTTTCTGACAAGCAAGGGAAAATTGAAGAAGTCTTCCATTTGGCAACTGTTTCCACTGTTTTGGGGGTAGCACTAGCAGTTTGCAAGGGACTCTGTTCAGAAGGAAAAGGTTGCGCAAAGTCCCAATAAAATTTCTTTTCTGGGGGTCACTTGCTACAGACCCTCGGAATATTGTAGGCAGATGCAGCTTCGTATTGCTTACTGGGGGTGACGTGAAAAGAGGAGTGTAAAGAAGCCAGTGCAATGGAAGTCCCATTCATTAAAGGTAGTGCAACACCATTCCCCCTGCCTTGTAGTTTTGTAAAGCACCTTGGTTGTTGTCGGGTTGCATTTGTGTTCTTTGCTGATGGACAATTTATGGAGCTTGGAGTCTCAAGTTCATGTAACCATTCATACTTCCGTTTGTCACATGGTAATTCTGAGGAAGAAGAAATATCAGTTCCTTTTGATAAAGGCTGTATTAAATGTCCTGTCCTCCTTGATCCTTTCTATAATTCATGTTCAGTATTTAGTGCCTTATAATCAGCTACCCGATATTTCATCAAATCCATTATATCAGTTCTAAAAGACATCTTTAATGGTGACATTTCTTGACCTTGCAAGACCCTTTGGAACATTGATGATTCTCCAAAGTCGGATAATGTATCCCATCAGGGATAGACAGTTCTGTCAGTGTAGAGGGAAAACTTGTCCCAAGTATTTTCACTCTTGGATCTGGCGGAGCATTAAGTCCTGTAGCAGAAGTAAGTGGCCCGGTTTCCTGTGGAGATGCCTTATTCTGCCTTTCCTGTGTTGCATGTTCATTCCATCCTACCTTGAAGGATCGCCATCTTGAATTAGGCAACCTTATAGGATCAACAACACTTTTTCCAACAAGTGTTCCAGTGTACCTTCTTTCAGTTGCATCTTTGGTTTCAACTTTCATTTTGAACTGTGTCTAAAACTTCTTACGTAGTTGTGGTATGGAATAACAATCTCTGTAGGGCCTTCATTTTCTTTATCATATGCAGCCAATATTGTAGTAAAACCTCGTATTGTGACATGAGAAGTCTTCATATCTGTAAACATACTTCTAATTTTTGTTTTGAACTGATAACCACATTCTGCCAGCCATTTTTCAATCAGCCTCCTCTATGCATCATCTGAAACAGTCTTGCCTGAGAATTTGTTTAGCCAAGTGCTGCTTGTAGTACTTCTCAAAGACATCCGTTTCTTGAAAATACCGGAACAGCATCATTACTATGTCCAAAACTATTTCAACACCTTCCTTGTGGGCCTTTTCAAGGCATATAATCTTGTTGTACTTTTCCTTCTCAGCAACAGAGCATTGCATAAATTCCACTGGATTTTTCAGCTTCTCTGGCTCTGTGACTAACTGTCTCCCTGTTTCATGTAAAGGGTAGTCATCACCTCTGGGATCCCTCCATATTCTTTACTGTAGCCAATATCAGAGAATTTCTGTTTTGTACTTGGGATCCAGCAGAATTCCCTTTATCTTCTTCGGCATTCTCCTCCCCTTCAGATCCACTCATGATAGGGTACCTGTTAACAAGTTTTGGATTGCCAGTTTCCCTAGAATCCACTGCGGCATGAATGTCTCCATGGTCAACATCATTCACATCAGTCACCTTGTTGTTCCAAGAACATATATCTCAACAGTAGCTAAAGACATACCAGAGTTCTTACTCACATTCTCATGAGATAGGTTTGTATCAGAACTTGTTACAGTTTTAGCCATTTCACTTGCAAAATTGTCATTCTTCCCCTATGTTACCTGTTACTTGAGCGCAGGGTTGCTGCAGTCCTTTAAACAAAATTCTCCTTGTGAATTAGGTTCAAAATGGCCTGCATCAGTTTTGCTTTCTGTGCTGCAACCATTGACAATCCTTGCTCCCACAAAATCTGATTGGAGATGATTTCTATCATTGGAAATGAGCCCTTTGCCTGAAGTATCCTCATGTATTCCATCTCCTTCCCTGATATCCTCTTCCTGTTCCTCATAAACTGTTGACAACTGAACTCATATCATAAATCTTTTCGATTCTGCATACTCCTCTTCCCTTTCTTCTTCAAAATCATCATACTTATGATCATTCCCACAATTACTAGTAGCTGTTGACATTTGAAAAGGAAACTGCTGATGTATGAGGACTCTTTCGTCTTTATAGACAGGGTACAATGAATTATTAAACTGATCTGAAAAATCCATTACTGATGAATCTTCTTCCAAAGCAGCTTTGGAATCTAAATTGGGCATATATGAGGCATTCGAATTTTTAAAATTCTCCTTGCCTGACTCATCTACAGTACCCAAACTGTACAGGCTCTTTTTATTCTCCACGTCTTCCTCTTTTGCTAGATTTCCATGGGCACTTGCCTGATTTTTGTATAGCCATGACCAATTATTTGGGAGTGCCTTTATCCATGCTTCAATTCGTTTCCCTTTTCTATATTCTCCTTGACATGATCTTCGAATTTTTGTAAAAACTCAGTGTTCTCCTTCCCCATGGGGGAAACTAATGATTGCTGCCACATTTTTCACATAACCCTCCAGGCTGGCAGGGGAGCCAGCTCTGATACCATTGTAGTGTCCTAGGGCAATTTTGTCCTTAGGGTTCTACTGATCTAGGGTTCCCAATAATTCTATGAATTGTTTAATCATTCATATAACAGTAAGCATCCAGCTATGTAATACAGATATGAAAATCTTCGACAGTATAATAATTCTTCAACCAAACTTCAGTAAGCTAGGGCATCCATTGAATATTAGATTCAACCTCTGATGCACTGTATAGTTTTGATAGTACTTCCACTTTTTCTCTAGTCTACAGTTGAGAGTGATATAATTCTTTGCCAAACCACAATAAGCTAGGGCTGGTTGCCTACAAAAAAACGTGGTTCTATTCCACTAAATACCACCAGTATACTTCGAGTGCAATATCAAATTCAAGAGTGCTGTAAACAAATCAGAAATACTGTTTCACAATGATCTTCCACTAGTTACAAATTTATTAAATAACTACTGAGACTCAGTCTTACTGTGAAATCTGCTGGCTGAGTATCTGATAAATCACTTCCACCAGAACCCTGAGTCCCTGCTGCCGTCAACAGTCTGAATCAACTTCAGCCTGAGTCCGAACCTTTAATTGCAGAGGAATCTGGGTTACTTCGAAAATTCGTTCCTCCTGCAGCCCTCGGCCCTGTGGCTGACTGTGTTCTGCGGAACCCTCAAGTCCTTACTGCCCTTCGTTAGAACTCAGAACCTTTGACGTCTGCGTCAGGAGAGATTTCAGCAGGGTTTCCATAGGGGTAGACCTTTGCTGTTCTGTAAAATGGCCTAGTGAATGACCTCAGATAGATTCTTCCTTGAGTGCCAAAATCAGATCAGAACTGCTTCAAAGAAATATGGTGTGCCAGAACAAGAAAAAGAGGTGTCTAGGTAGGGTGGGATCAGCCCCATTGAAACTAGACAAAGAGATTAGCTAGGGTGGGATCACCTCCACTGAAACTAATCAAGAAAGGGGTCTAAAAACCCTCAGAGCCTCAGGCTCAAAAAAATCAAAGATATTCCTATCCAAATTGATGATGATCAAATGACAGCAACTTTCCTTTATTTATAGACCCCTCCATGGGGTTTCTCAAATGTGAGGGGTGGCAATGCAACCCCCAATTTGGGCTTTTTTGCCCCAGCCGACCCAAAATTGACACAATGTTGCCCCAAACATTGGAAAATTGGGTCTTCCCCTTTATTCAAGGCTTATAGCCTATGGGGTTGGATACACTACTCTGTCCTTTATTTACAGATTTCTCCATGGGGTTTCTCAAATGTGAGGGGTGGCAATGCAACCCCCAATTTGGGCTTTTTTGCTCCAGCCGACCCAAAATTGACACAATGTTGCCCCAAACATTGGAAAATTGGGTCTTCCCCTTTAATCAAGGCTATAGCCTATGGGGTTGGATACACTACTCTGTCGTCCCTTTTTCCAATTAATCAATTGGGGACATTACAGGGGCATCCACCCTCATGTTTGGGTTACAAAATATCAAGCAAATTTGGGGAAGTTCTGACCAGATATACAGAAAATCTGGAGAAAACAATTTTACTGTGGATTGTTTAGTAGGTTATGGTTGAAAGGAGGTCCTTTTAGGACTGATGACTCTGTTGCGAGAAATTCTTTTAAATAGAGCTTATATGATCATAGCTTTGTAGATTCTAAAGAATGTTGTCTTTAAAGAATAGTTTCTCCAGATATGCATGGATTTGAGGCCTTAGGACAGCTGATTCCCAGGATGCTGATGCTTCCCATTTACTCCGTTGTGAACGTTTTTCAGAGTCCTAATTAGATCTAATTTTATCCCCCAATGTTAGTTTAATTTGTTGAAAACAATCATGTGCAATAGGTTTGTTGAAAACAATCACGTGCGATAGGTTTGTGGATGTTCAAGTCTTACTTCGGTGCAGAACAGAATGGCAAATGACTTGTGTAATGGAATACGACAGCCTCTCTTTTTAATGCGGGCCACCTTATGTAAAAATTCAGTTGCCAGTTTTGAGTCTTAACAAGAGTCTAGAAGTTAAATTTCAAGTTATTCTCTATATGATTTGCTAATGTTCATAATTCTCTATGCAAGTGCAGATTGCCTGGTTTCATTCTGATCTCCTCTTCTCGATATGTGTGTTTCAAGTTCTAGCTCTGATCTCTCTCTTTCTTTAATGTTCTACCTTTTGGTGGCAGGATGGACGATGTCTGGGTCTAAACCCATCTAGTGAACCATCAGGAGTTCTACAAAATGCATTAACTAGAAAGGCAGGTGGGAGGAAGGCACCAGAAAAACAAAGCCAGGTATATTTACTTCTGTAGTATCCCATAGTTTTTAAGATAATATGAAAATGCCAATATCAGTAAATACATATATATATATGGATAGTATTACTTGCAGCTAGAGAATAAATAAATAATATTTGACGTGTAGGTGATAGTTGATATGCGAGAGTTCAAAAGTTATCTTCCATGTGTCCTCCATCTGCAAGGCATGAAAATTATACCTGTAACCTTGGAGGTGGGTGACTACATTCTTTCGCCAGATATTTGTGTTGAAAGAAAAAGTATTTCAGATCTTTTCTCTAGCTTTGCAAATGGACGCCTCTATCATCAGGTGGAAACAATGACACGCTATTACCGCATACCAGTGCTACTCATTGAGTTTTCCCAGGACAAATTCTTTTCTTTTCAGGTATTTTGGAAATAAATATCTTCAGATACAATCAAAAGTTTGTTTATCTTTGTTTGTGCGTGCTATCTTTAATTTGCTTAGTATCCCAGATTGAGTGAAACATTTAAACTTTTCTGTTTGACTTGCAGTCTGCAGATGATATTGGCGAGGATATTTTACCAAGCAATATTATATCCAAAATTTCATTACTTGTTTTACATTTCCCGCGCCTCAGACTCGTATGGTCTCGCAGTTTGCATGCAACTGCAGAAATATTTGCCTCATTGAAAGCTAATCAAGATGAACCTGATGCAAGTAAGGCTATGCATATTGGTGTTCCGACAGAAGATGGTCTGGTAGAAGGAGATTTAAGGTAAGGGAACTACTGTAAAATTAATTTTGTATGTCAATATTGTTTGAGGAAGTGGGTGGCTCTAATACATTCTTTACTGTACCCAGAGCTGAGAACTATAACACTATGGCAGTGGAGCTTCTGAGGCGTCTTCCAGGTGTATCTGATGCCAATTATAGGTCTTTAATTGATGGTTGTAAAAGTTTAGCGGAGCTTGCCCTTCTACCATTAGAGAGACTTGCTGAGTTAATGGGTGGTCAACGACCAGCCCGAATGCTACGTGACTTTTTAGATGCAAAGTGTCCTACTCTCCGGTAACTTTATGCGGTCAAAAGAGAATATCATTGACTGAACTTTCATTTATTTGAGATGACTATGGTGTTCCATAGAATCGCTGATAGCATTATCATGTCATTGTACCCTGTCATTTACTCTGTCCAGACTGGATTGAAGCTATTTACATGTATTGTTTTAATTTTTAATAATTATTTGATATTCCTTGGGTTGAATCCAACGGACGGTGGAAAAATTGTCGAAAGAAAAACAAGTGAACACTTTTGTGTTCAAAGGTTCTATGAAGCTAGACAATATTTGATTTTATTGTATTTAATCTTGAAGGTTCCTTTCATCAATTTATGTGGGCCTTCAACAAATTAAACTGAAGTAGGCAAATTACGAGGTCCACTTTGTAATGCATCATTAGATCTTCACACTGTACGAGTGGCCAACCAGTTATCACTCTGTAAAGTGAAATTCACGACTTTGCTTCTAAATTTGTCTCGGAAGTTGGAAATTATGTTTTCAAATTGACTTCAAAACCTGCATATTTGAATTTCAAACATACTGTATGTAATCGTTAAAGTTCAACCAAACAACCAAGTAATTACGTTTTTAGCTCCCATCACTTCGCACATGGGTAGGAGGGTCTGTTCTCTTTGACGTCATTTTTGTATTGAATGTTAGTTTGTTTAACCATGCCTGTTTTAGATGAAGCTTCCAATGTAAGTTACCTAAGTCACTTGACACGGAGAATACGGAAAGGTGATATATGAATGACACGGAGATACGAGTGTATGACATGCAACATGGTGATCTCGGAAACAAGATACATCGGAAACAAGATACATATTAAAAGATATAACAAGGTTAGCCTAATTACACGTACATGAATAAAATAGATTCAGTTTTTTTTGGATTTTAGAAACTAAAACATTTACATGATTATGATACAAATTCAGTGATACTACTACTACATCATATGAAAAACGACAAACACACAAGAAATTAGAACCATAAACTACAGTTTTTTCACTAAGACATGAAAATGAAAATGTATTACATAGATATTGAGTCATTGCTACTATAGGTGGAAATGCCAATAACAAATGTGAAATAGGGTAGATACTAGAACCGTAGATGGAAGCGTCTCATAGACTGCGAGTTGTGATTGTTAGTAGTCCATGTCATTATCATCAAAATAGCATCACTACCATTGCTCTCTCCTCCATCTTGCATTACATTCAATCCAATCTAAACATTTGTTGGAGTGGAGGATGACCCTTCAATAGGATCAACATCATCAAAATTGATCTGTTTCACATTGGCTAATCAATATCCCAGTTTGCCAATGCCAACTCAACGTTGTTGTCCAAATCCATATCATTAAGATGTTAAGGATTAGGCATGAGCAAGACAAGACAAAAAAGTGTCGGAAAAAGCCTTCAACAACACAAACACGCCCCACATCTATGTCTTTCCCTTCAAACACTCCTCCCTTTGCTTGTTAATGAGATGGAGGGTGTTGTGCACATACATCATTTCTTTGCCCTGGGTTGCTCAATTTTGTTCTTCAAATTGTACAAATTCTTGTATGTGCTCCAATTCCTCTAGTAACTAGATGAAGAAGTAATATGTGAGAGGAGCCTCATGGTTAACTGTTGGGAAAGAGGGCGTGTTTCCCTATGAGTTGCCCACCAAGCGTAGGGCATCTTAGCCCTCCTATTTTTAAGCACATCATAGTCCCCAATTCTCCTAGTGCTAGGGGGAAACTCTATGAAGACCTTGTCCACCCCATCAAGGGATGCTCTATTCTAATATATCTATCTACATGCATCCTTCCTCCCTTGTGAGATCTCACCATCCATGTGAGGAGGGAATCAACATGAAGGCCCATCTTTGAGCCGATCATTGTTGTAGCGTTTGGGATTCAATGAGTGAGCCAAGTAATGGTGTGCAATTTTCACCCCACTTGTTGACAACAATACCTTGTATGGTGGTGAAAAAGGGTCTTTGTTGATATCCCATACTTAGGGCACTCATTTTATAAAATAATCGTTTTCATAGACTCAATCATAGAATCTCACTCCTCCTAAGCCTCTCCTAGGATGGGTTGGTTGTGTCTGCAAACTGCAATAAAGTGATGACAGGGTCCATGATCTTTATGGTAATATCTAATTTCTCCCACCAACCATCATTTAACAATGTATCCTTGACCTCTTTTGAAGAAGCTTAATTTGTTTTTCTTTGTTAAAATTGTCAACTAGGGCCAATTCCACCTTAGGACAACTTATATGACTGAGATGATTATTGCATTGGATTTCTCTTTTGGAGAGGTCCAATTTCGATATAAATATCATCTCATTCTGACAAGTAGAAGTGGAATTTTGAATTTATTCTCTCTCATGCACAAATTGTCAAGGACGGCCTCAGTGAATTGTAGGCTCAAAAAGACCAATGGATGCGTCTCCTCACCCTCAACGAATTGTATAAATAGGAGTGACCTCTCTCGTCATTTGGACATCACTCATTACATCATTTCATCTCTCTTTTCTCTTGATTGGTTTGTGCAACTTGGGCAACCTCTCTCTCTTCTTTGCATGTGTGGCAGGACGCTGAAAATTTTAGGGATAGAGCAAGCTGAAATTTCAGAGCAATAGTCCAATGTTGACCAACATTGATTTGACCATGTTTGACTTCAGTTTTCAGGGCAGAATTATGATTTTCCTAGGCCGAGTAGCTAGGCACAGAAACTGAGATGTTTTGGGTAGGTTTACTAGTGTTGACCTCAACATTGACTTCAGATTTGACCGCAGAAAATTACAACTTTGTTTCTCTCCTTTGACTAGGTTTGACTGAAGTGTTTTGGGCCGAATTTGACTCTCCTTGAAGGCCAAATTGGATTAATGTTGACTAAGTTGCTTGGAG
Organism: Pinus tabuliformis; assembly: GCA_031772625.1. Lineage (NCBI taxonomy): Eukaryota > Viridiplantae > Streptophyta > Pinopsida > Pinales > Pinaceae > Pinus > Pinus tabuliformis. The sequence continues at coordinate 1,952,123,633 of CM062816.1, forward strand.
GATGTTTTGGTTTTGATTTGACCAACATTGACTTTTTAGTTAGGGCTGTAGTTGACAGCTGATTTTGACAGGGCTGTTTTGATTATGTATTGGGCAAGTGAATTTGATCCATGTACTCTCTCTCTCTCTGCTGAACTATTGAATGATAATAAGAAGATTTGATCAAAAGGTTTTTCCCACATTGGGGTTTTTTCTTGGCATCCGCCAAATCTTGTGTCCTCTTGTCTTGTCTTGGCTTGTTTTTTGCACATGTTTTTATGTTCTATCTGCATTTAGTGTCAATGTGATTGCTACTAGTATCATAGTTCAGGTGAAGACAAAGCCCAAGCAAGAGTGAGGAAAAACAATCACTAAGAGAAGCTGTTGGACAAGAACTTGGAACTAGTCCCAATGACGACTACGTTTTACTTCGAGAACAAACTTAAGGACAAATACGACTATCATGCATGGAAGATGTCTCTAGATTTGACTTTGGAAGAAAATGATGTCACGAACTATGTCAAAGGAAGAATAATGGAGTCTCCTTCAATTGCATCCGTACCTGCACAAACAAAGTATAAGAAATGTGAGGTTAAAGCTAAGAAAATTATTGTTGATTCTATTCACAAGCCTTTGGTTGCCTATATTTATGATTTGGAAACATCTAAGGAGATGTATGCCAAGTTGGTTGCGATGTTCAAAGTAAATAATGCAAATCAAGTTCTCTTTCTTAAGAACAAGTTGAAAGACATCAAGATGGATAGAGGAGAATCCATTCGATCTTACTTCATAAGGATTACCGAAACCGAGAATGGTCTCCTATCTATTGGAGAAGTCATTGGTGATAGGGAGCTCACTCTTATTGCACTTGAAGGCCTTACAAGAGAATGGGACATGTTTAGCACTACCATCCTCAATAATGATAGGATTATGGGATTTGATGAATTATTGGCTAGATGCACTCAAGAAGAAATAAGGATGATGGAAAGAGACAAGCCCTTAAATGGAAACAATCCGACTGCCTTCTCCACTCATACTAAGAGGAAGAACAATGTTGGCCCAAGAAGACAAAGTCAAAGGTTCAAGCTGGGATTCAAATAAGGAAGAAAATGAAGATGCTTCAATTTCAACAGGTTTGACCACTTTGCTAGAGAGTGTCCTCACAAGAAAGATACTCTAAGAGATGATAACAACAATAACAACAACTTTAGAGGCAACGACAATCAAAGGAACAACAGGTTCAACAACAAAAGAAAAAGGAATGCTCCCATTGCTCGAAATGGAAATGGCTGTTCTCCGAAAAAGTCAAGAAACTCCAAGTATGAAGAAGTTAATGTTGTAAAGCAAAATGAAATCTATCTTGTTTTTGCCTCACCACCGCCTCTGCTCCAGATACATTGGATCATTGGTTGATTGATAGTGGTGTCTCAAGGCACTTCACTGGGTACAAAGAGACTCTCAAACTTGATTGAAAATAAGACAAATATGGAGATTATACTTGGGGATAATGCCACTTATCTTGTGAAAAGAATTGGCACTGTTACTCTTCACTTCAATCAAGGCCAAACCCTTCATTTACAAGAAGTGTTGTATGTACTTGATCTGAAAAAGAACCTAGTCTCTATTTATGTGATGGAAGATAAAGGTTTCAAGGTGACATTCATTGTTGGGAAGGTTTATGTTTGCAAAGGAACCTGAGAGATGAATTCACTCTTGGATTCAGGGTTGAAGGTCTTTATCAGGTTGGAGGAAGTCCGTTGAGAGTAATGACTTGTGATACTTCTCTTCGATCCAAATTATGGCACTGAATTTATGCTCACCTTCATTACAAAGCCTTCCCTGATGTAAGGAAGATGGTCACATGTATGTCCAAATTCAACTTAGATCATGAAGGAGTGTTAGGGTTGTGCAGTTGGAAAACATACAAGGGGACCATTCCCCTCAAGTCAAAATCAAACTACCAATATTTTTCAATTGGTCCATTCTGATCTATCAGGGCTATTACTTGTGACATCTTTGGGTGGATATTTGTACTATGCAATTTTTGTGGGTGACTTTTCTTGCAAAAAATGGATCTATTTCTTAAAGAAGAAGGACGACGTGTTCAAATGGTTTGCTCTTTTAAAGCATTGGTCGAGAATCAAACAGAGAAGAAGATCAAAATATAGAGGATTGATAATGGGACCGAATATGAGTCACATGAATTCAATGACTATTGTAAAGAAATTGGGATTAAGAGGGCGACCACTATTACATATACTCTCGAGCAAAATAGAGTTGTCGAAATGAAGAATCGAACTATCATAGAAGCCACCTGTGCCATGCTTCATGACCAAAGTCTACTGAAGTTCTTATGGGGAGGCACTGCTAACACCGCTGTGTATGTTCAAAATGTTGACTTGTGTAACTAGGTTCGGTCTTCATAATGACGTGTAATTGTGATTTTTATGTAATTGATGCAAAGAAGAAAAAATAAAATGATTGTATGCTTGCTTCATGGGTTTCATGAGAAAATGATTTTATTTTTACATGGCTCCCATTGAGAGCCTTTAAGATTTGTCATAAAAGTCAAATAGAGTCAATGTCATGTATGAAGAACCATTCTTGGGCATGCTACAAATGTATATGAGTCTATAGAATTATCAAGAAGCCCTTCAAGACAAGCACTAGTTACTCCTCTTCAAGTCGGCCTCAAGATAAAGTGAAGAACTTATGTCGACTTCACCTAATGGAGACACAACTGTTCGAATTCATATGTCGGCTCATTTATATGGGACAACCACTATATATATGTGTGTAGGGTATTCGCATTTCCACAATCATCAAGCTTAGATCTCTCTGAAATTCGGATCACAATTAGAACGACAAGAAGGATAGACAAGTTCAGATGTCAAAGTACATAAGGAACTCAGATAAGTGATGAAGGGACAACGAGGATCTTTTTGGGCTGATCACTGAAACATAAGTTCATATTTTTGAGAGAAGGTCTCGGTGCTACAATAGAGGAACACAATTCAGATAAGGGTATATATTACAATTTGGGTCTGTGAAGAAGCCACATTTCAATGCTATAATAGAGACTATAGTTTGGTGCTATGAAGGAGTTACAGTTCAATGATATATCACAGTGTTTCGGTGCTGCTACAGTGAGGACATTTCGGTGATATTACAGTGATGTGTTTCGGTGCCTTCTCAAGTGTGTCTACAGTTTGTTGCTATCACATTATGCTCAGATAGGAGATGATCTCAATGCTTAGAAGGTCAAAGCGAAAGAGGAGTCAAGAAGAAGAAAAGCGCAGAAGACAATCAAGAGAACTAGTGTCTTGGTCTTGGAGTGGAAGCTAGGTCAAGGGTCTCGGCCTTGGTATTCGTCAATTGGAATTTCTATAAGAAGAATTTGTGCGGGTTTTCCTCTCAAAGAGAGAAGTTTTGGCCCTTGCTGATAACCTACATTCTGTGTCTATTGTCTATTTATGTTCATGCATTGGTAAACAATGTAAATTTTGAAACCAGAACTATAAACTTAAAACGAGAACTCTAGCAAAAAAAACCCCAAAAAAAGCATGAAAAACAATGCTAAAAATGAAAAGTGTTGATGCTGGAATAAGTTAATAACAATTTTCTTTTGTTAGAGTAAATTTTCAACATGTTTTAAAAATGATAGTGAAAACCAAATTTTTGTGCAAAACGAAAAGAGTGTTGATGCTGTAATAACATTTTTTTTTCTATGGTAAATTTTCAACATGTGTACTTTGAAAATGAAAAGTGTTGATGTTGGAATAACATTTTTTTATTTCTAAGGTAAATTTTCAACGTGTTATGAAATAAGGTCTGCATTTTTTTTTTTTTTGAAATAATGACATAAAACATTTTACCATGTCTCCGAAAAACATTAAAATTTTAAAAGTATAATGAAAACATAAATTTAAAAAAAAATAAAAAATAATAAAACAATGAAAAAAAAGGTTAAAAAAAACAAAACCTAATAAAAAATGTATACTAAAAACAAAACATAAAATTAAAAAAAGACAGAAAAATTGAATATATAAAAATGACAAAAAAAATCGAACATAGAAAAAAAAACAAAAAAAAATCAATCATAAAAATGTTTAAAAAAAACATTAGCCTATAAAAGTTAAGAATTAAAAAACTAAAAAAGAAAATTATAAAGAAATAAATAATAACAAAAACAATATGAAAAAAATGTAATTTTTTTTTAATTTGTTAAACTATTAAAAAAATTGGAATTAAAAAAAAAACAAAAAATCTATAAAATTATGTAAATAAAAATACAAAAATTTAAAAACCATTAACAAAAAAACTAGAAATATAAAAATAAAATTAAAAAACACTAAAAAATTAACCAAAAAAAATTAAATAAGTTTAAACTTCTTAAAAAAAAAAACTCAAATTAAAAAAATACCAAAAAGAAATTTAAATTTAACAATAAAAATAAAAATAAAAATTTCAAACTTAAAAAGAAATGTGCCTCTAGGTGGGGGTGCATTGTTGTTGTTGTTGTTGTTATGCTTTTTAAAATGTTTTAAATTTATTTTAGTAGTTTTGTAATTTTGTTTATAAATTATTCAAGAAATTTTTATTTTTATTTTTTTTTTTTTAAATCTAGTTTTTTTTTGTCAATGGTTTTTAAATTTTTTGTATTTAATTTACTTATTTTTATAGATTTTTTAAATTTTGTTGTTTGTTTGTTTGTTTGTTTTTTTGTTGTCTTTTTTTATTTATATATATTTTAAGTAATCAACATATAAAAAAGGAGAAATAAAAAACTAGAAAATTTGTTAAGTAATCATGAATTAAAAACCAATTGGACATAAAAAATTTGAAGTGTAAAAAATGTAACATTTAAAAAAAAATCCACACTTAATACATTAGAAAATTTAAAGTGTAAAAAATAAGCCCCCAAAAAAAGGGTTGACGTTGCATCAACACGTTTCAAAATCAACATAAAAATCACTAACATTTAAAAACAAATATTTATATTTGATACATAAGAAAATTTAAAGTGCCAAAAATATGCTCCGAAAAAGAAGTGTATCATCGCTTTTCAAAATCGGGTCACTTTTTTGCTACCTTTACGAAACAGGTAATCGTATGAGTTTTTGTTTCAAAGTTTACATTGTTGGTTGCTGTTTGATGAAGAAGAACAATAATAATCTATAAGTAGAAGAAGATCTTAATCTAAAGAAGTAAACAAAACTCACAAGCAATAACTAATCGAAGAGAAATCACCTAACTATTGATGCCCAAAATTTCTCAACATGGTTTAAGAGCTAAGGTGACAAAGTCATGAAAGGGGCATCTAATCAAAGAGACAATCAAGGATCAAGTTTCAAGAAAGGCATCAAAGCAAGTTGAAGGATATCAAAGTGAAGTTGAGATCTACATCGAAGTATCAAATCCTAGATCGATGAAGAAATCAACACTAGTAAAACTTTTTAATCCTCTAGTCATCATCAAAAGACCAAAAAGACCCTCATCAAGTTGAAGAGATCTACTAATCAAGGTAGATTGAAGTCAATACATCCAAGAGAAACACTTCAAAGACAAATATCACATCATGGAGAAAATCGAAACTCTAGAAGCATTTATGGGATCTACACTCATCCACCACCAAAGAAGTCAAAGTATCTTGAAAGCTAGTTATCCAAAGAAGGCTAAAAGCATTGTCATCATCTTCAAAAGACTATAAGGCAAGTTCCCTCTCATTGAAGTAAGGATCCCCTCCTTATCCTTAAATAAGATAATTCGAGGAAGCATCAAGACATCTTCATCAATCACCATCAACAAAGGGATCAAGTTGAAGATTTTATCTTCACTTGACAAGTAAGTACCTTTTCTTCTATAATCTAGTAAAATGACTTCATTTTGCAAAGAGATCTATAAGTTGGTTGCGTCATCAAATATCCTTGCATGGAAAATGACGATAGACATTGTCCTCGAAGAAAATGAAGTTATTCATAATGTCAATGAATAAGTCTCCAAACCATTTGGAGGTCAAGCACTATCTGAATACATAGAAAATGATCTAAGGGCCCTAGATATTCTTATGGAATATGTCAAATATCCCTCATAGTAGGATTGGAGACATCAAAAGAGATATATAATAAGATGGTAAAACTAGTCCTTGAAGATACGATAAAGAAGGTCATATCACTTAGATATCACGAGGACCATATAGAAGGATGTAAGATCCTTTCGAAAAACATGGCATGAAGCAAGGCCAGATATAGACTGATGGATCACTTTTGATGAAAGGAATGATGACATGAAGAAGTCACAAAAGAAAAAGTCTGTGCCCTATGAAGAAGTCACAAAAGATGAAGACTCCATAACGAAAAAGAAATTCGTGACATCGAAGAAAGGAGCTTCTAGCAGCTGGTTGTCTATTCATCTCCACCTGAGAAGCTGCTGTAGGTCCCTAATAAGATGGGAGCCTGGAAACAAGTTTCTTACTTGGAAGAAACTTGGAAAATTCCTAAGCCAAGAGGGAGCTTAGGTACATTCCTTCCGTAGGAATGAGTACAATCCTTTAGTGGAATAGATATGTCCTCCCTAATTAAGAGGGAGAGATAGAAACATCATTCTTATCTTCATTGGGAAGAAAGAATGGAGGATTGGGTAAACATTTGGCATCCGATGCTCTTTGAGGATGAGATAGGGAATCCAAGATAATGATAGTCGTAGAGGACCGATATTCTTTGAGGATTGGGAATCCAAGATAAGAATAGTCTTGTTGGAACACACCTTGAGAGCCTGGGTGGGGTATGTTCCAGGAGAGACAATGATAAAGTGTCTATAAATCATTGGTCTCACCAACATTGAGCTCAAATCTTGTGGAGAGATAGAGATATTAGTCAAGGCCTTTCTATGTGACAACGCTGGTTGATATGATGCTATACAGATGGGTTACAAATCCGATTCTTCTTATGAGAAATTCTTCAGATTGAGAATGACCAAGTACCATTATGAATACCTCCATAGTTAAGAGGGAGTGTTGAAAAGTGTGTTCGGTCTTCATAATGACATGTATAATTGTGATTTTTATGTAATTGATGTAAAGAAGAAAAAACAAAATGATTGTATACTTGCTTCATGGGTTTCATGAGCAAGAAATTTTATTTTTAGATGGCTCCCATTGAGAGCCTTTAGGATTTGTCATAAAAGTCAAATAGAGTCAATGTCATGTATGAAGAATCCTTCTTGGGAATTTTACAAATGTATATGAGTCTATAGAATTATCAAGAAGCCCTCCAAGACAAGCACTAGTTACTCCTCTTCAAGCGACCTCAAGATAAAGTAAAGAACTTATGTCAGATTCACCTAATGGAGACACAAATGTTCGAATTCATATGTCGACTCATTTATATGGGACAACCACTATATATATGTGTGTGTGTGTAGGGTATTCACATTTCCACAGTCATCAAGATCATATCTCTCTGAAATTCGGATCACAGTTACAACAACAAGAAAAGAGACAAGTTCGGATGTCAATTTACAAAAGGAACTCGGATAGGTGATGAAGGGACAATGATGATCTTTTTGGGTTAATCACAGAACAAAAGTTCATATTTCTGAGAGGTCTCGGTGCTACAACAGAGGAACATAGTTCAGATAAGGGTATATATATTACAGTTCGGTGCTATGAAGAAGCCACAGTTCAGTGCAATAATAGAGACTATAGTTCAGTGCTATGAAGGAGCTATAGTTCAATGATATATCACAGTGTTTCGGTGCTGCTACAATGATCAAATTTTGGTGACATTACAGTGATTTGTTTTGGTGCCTTCTCAAGCGTGTCTACGGTTCGTTGCTATCACAGTATTCTCAGATAGAAGATGATCTCAGTGCTTACAAGGTCAAAGTGGAAGAGGAGTCAAGAAGAAGAAAAGAGCAGAAGATAGTCAAGATAACTAGTGTCTTGGTCTTGGAGTGGCAACTAGGTCAAGGGTCTTGGTCTTGGTATTCGTCAATTGGAATATCTATAAGAAGAATTTGTGTGGGTTTTCCTCTCAAAGAGTGAGAGGTTTTGGCCCTGGATGATAGCCTACATTCTGTGTCTCTTGTCTATTTATGTTCATTCATTGGTAGCTGTTTGATGAAGAAGAACACTAATAATCTAAGTAGAACAAGATCCTAATCTAAAGAAGTAAAAAACACTCACAAGAAGTTACTAATTGAAGATAAATCACCTAACTATCGATGCCCTAAATTTATCAACACAAAACAGATGCCCACATCAAGCATTGGACTTCAAGACACTTGAAGAAGTATTCACCCTTAAGAAACCCGATTTTTCTCATTTTAGAAGTTTTGGTTGTCTTGTATATTTTCCCGTGCTAAAAGAGAAAATAAACAAGCTAGATGCATCTGGGAAGATATGAACATTTGTGGGCTACAATGAAACTTCAAAGGCATATAGAATCTATGTGCCTAGTCAACGGAAGTGGAAATAAGTCATGATGCCACTTTCAATGAAGATTCTTCCCTTAGGAAAGTTTGAGATCTTCCTATCCCTAAGAAGGACAATGATGATGACGATGCAGGAAAGCAGGATGAACCTCCATCTGATGACCCGATGCCTGATGTGGAAGGTCTGATGGATCACATTGATCCACCTCCTAGTGAGCCCTCTACTTCACGAAAAATACCTTTGTGGCTCAAAGATACTCTTGAAGGTGCTGATGAACATATTGCACCGAGGGGGACATTTCGTGAAAGCAAGAAGCCAAACAGATACTAAGGATACTTAGCTGTCATGAGTACCATTGTACAATCTGAGCCTTGTACATTCAAAGAAGACCTAAAACACCAAGTTTGGAAGGATACGAAGAACGATGAGTATGAGTCGATTATGAAGAATGATGTTTGGGATGTGGTTCCTAGACCCAAGGACAAGTTAATGGTCACTTCAAAATGGCTTTACAAAATCAAGCATGAAATTGATGGGAGTGCTGAAAATTTCAAGGCCAGGTTTTTTACTCGAGGATTATCTCAAAAAGGAGTAGAATAGGATGAGATATTTGCTCCATTTTCCCAATATACCACCATTCCTTCAATCATAGCCCTTGTTTCCTTGCAAGGATGGCACCTACACCAAATGGATGTCAAAACTGCGTTCTTGCATGGCTCACTTAAGGAAGAAGTCTACGTAGAACAACCCGAGGGGTTCAAAGTTCAAGATAAAAAGACACATGTATGCAGGTTGAAGAAAGTCCTCTATGGGTTGAAGCAAGTCCCTATGGCTTGGTATGAGACGATTGATAGATATCTTATGAAGCCATGATTTACAAGGAGCCATGTTGACTTGAACCTATACTTCAAGGTTGAAAATGACAAACCTCTCATTCTGGTCCTTTATGTGGATGATCTTTTTCTGATAGGCGATGGCCCTCTCATTCATCAATGCAAGAGAGAGTTGGATTTCGAGTTCGAGATGAAGCTCCTAGGATTGATGCACTATTTCCTAGGACTAGAGGTCTAGAAAAAGCTAGGTGAGATTTTCCTTTCTTAAGGAAAATACATTGTGAAGTTGCTTGAGAGATGTGGGATGGTGGACTATAAGTCCGTATCTACTTCGATGGAACTCAACTTCAAGAAGATATGTGGAAGTGTTGTTGGGACCATATTAGTGAACCCTTTGGAGTATCGTCAACTTGTGGGGGCCCTGATGTTCTTGGTGAACTCCCACCCTGACATATGCTTCGCTGTGAACACATTGAGTCAATTTATGGTCGAGTTTCATCACATTAATTGGATTACTGCTAAGAATATTTTGAGATATCTCAAGGGCACAATCCACTACGGAATGAGATACACTGTTGAGAACTTGAGGCTTCATGGATATTTAAATGCTAACTGGGCTGGCAGTGTGGTGGATTGGAAGAGCACGTCTGGGTGCTACTTCTCTTTGGGCTCTGCTTCAATATCTTGGATGAGACGGAAGCAGAAATCGATTGCTTTATGCATCGTCAAGGCTGAATACATTGCTGCGATTGTGGCCTGTTGTGAAGCTGTTTGGTTGAGGAAGCTCTTTAGTGAGATATTTGAATTTTGAGCACGTGATAGATACCACCGTGATATTTTGCGACAACCAAAGCGAGATTCACCTATCAGAGAATCCCGTGTTCCATGACCACTCCAAGGACATTGATATCAGGTACCGCTTTATTCAGGATATGGTACAATGGGAAGAAATAAGGTTCCAACACATCAGGATGGATGAGTAGGTTGTAGACATTCTCATGAAGCCTTTGGGGAAGGTCAAATTCTTAACCTTCCGAGAGAGACTTGGAGTTGTGGAACGACCCTTTTATGAGGGTCTCGTATGACTTAGACAATGAGCTTTGGGAGCTCCTAGGGGCTTGGGGTACTTCTTGGAGCTATGAGAGACCATAGGGTCACCTTCCCCTGTGATACGCCATGATGGTTGAGATGTGTGTAGGGTGAGTGGTTCACCTTCCCCTATGATTGCAGACACATGTATGTAGGGTGAGTGGTTCACCTTCCCCTGTGATTGTCATATGCATAGGATGAGTGGTTTACTTTCTCTCGTGGCATATGATTAGGATGAGTGGTTCACCTTCTCCTGCCAATGCCCCAACACACATCCTACCCATGGAGTCAGGAACTCATGGGAAGTACTTCTCATCTGGCCAATGAGTTGGGAAAATATGGCTAGGGACCATAGCACTACCGATGGATGCATCATGTACTGCCATACTCCCTATGACTAGGATGCATGGTGTTCAACAACTTGATTTGGGATCAAGGACTTACTTTTGTCGGTGGAGAGTGGTAAGGTCTTATGACTCACTCTCGATCACTTCTTCTTCATCATTACTTCATGGTTCAACAGAGAAGAGTAGAGCAATGTAGAACATAACAATGATGACATAGATAGTGCATGATGACAAGATGGCATGATGATGACAGATGGATTCGCAGGTGGAATTCTCCCTAGTTGAGAGGGAGTGCTAAAATTGGCAACTAGGGCCAAATTCCACCTTAGGACAACTCATATGATGGATATGATTATTTCATTGGGATTCCTCTTTTTGAGAGGTCCACTTTTGATATAAAGATCATCTCATTATGATAAGCAGAAGTGGAATTTTGAATTTATTCTCTTTCATGCACAAATTGTCAAGGTCGACCTCAGTCAAATGTAGGCTTAAGAAGCCCAATGGATGTGTCTCCTCACCCTCAAAGAATTGTATAAATAAGAGTGACCTCTCTCATCATTTCATCTCTGTCTTCTCTTGATTGGTTCGTACAACTTGGGCAACCTCTCTCTCTTCTTCACACGTGTGGTAGGAGGCCAAAAATTTTAGGGATAGAATAGGCCAAAGTTTCAGAGCAACAATCCAATGTTGACTGATGTTGACCAAGGTTGATTTGACCATTTTTGACTTCGGTTTTCATAGAAGAATTTCGATATTCCTAGGCCGAGTTGCTGAGCAAAGAAACCAAGATGTTTTGGGTAAGTTGACCAATGTTGACCTCAACGTTGACTTCATATTTGACTGTAGAAAATTACAACCGTGTTTCTCTCTCCTTTGACTGGGTTTGACTGAACTGTTTTGGTCTGACTTTGACTCTCCTTGAAGGCCGAATTGGACATATTTTGACCAAGCTTCTTTAAGGAAGTTTTGGTGTTGATTTGACCACTGTTGACTTTCTAGGTAGGGCTACAGTTGACTGTTGTTGACTTCTGATTTTGATAGGGATGTTTTGACTATATATTGGGAAAGTGAATTTGATCTATGTACTTTCTCTCTTTGCTGAACTATTGAATAATAATAAGAAGATTTGATTAAAGGGTTTTCCCCACATTGGGGTTTTTCCTTGGCATCCGCCAAATCTTGTGTCCTCTTGTCTTGACTTGTCTTTTGCACATGTTTTTATGTTCTATCTGCATTTACTCTCAATGTGAATAAGTTAATGTGATTTCTAATGGATATAATTGTAAATTGTCATTGGGCTGCTAAAGGAACATTAAAGAAAATTGTGCTAAAGCATAGAACATACCATTGTTATCTAAAATTAACATTCTTCAAAAGGATAAAAACTTTGAAATACCATTAATGCAAGAGTGGTCTATTGGGAAAAAACCTGAGAGGAAGAGGGGGAGGGGGGAGCGGAGGGGTGAATTAGTGCTTTAAAACTCAATTAAACTTTTCAATTTTTTATTTAGATTTTTGTATGCCATTTTCATTAAGTAAACCAACGTATGTTGATGACTATGATGAATACAAACAACATATACACAATTAACTAACTTTTCATTTATATCATCATCTATTTAACTTGAACCAGCGCATCATTAATTCATTAGACATTAATTAAACATTAACCATGAGCAGTAAGTGTTGGAAACACTGAGATGGGGGTGAATCACTATTTCTTTTACAATTGTTAATTTTTATCGCAGTTAAGATAACTTATAACTTGAACACAAAATGAACAATGATATAAATAATTTTATTAATCAATGATGAGGAATGCAATCCTATTTTTACAATAAATCAAGTACAACAATAATTTAGAGTTTCAACCCTAGATGAAGACTCCAATCTTCAATCAAATAAGATCCGACCTGCACTATGCCAAGCTCCAACTCAGACTTTAATGAGGCACCAACCTATAGGGCTCCAACCCTATCCACTGGTCCAGGCTCCAACCTAGTCTTTATGAGGCTCCAACCTCTAAGGCTCCAACCCACTACTTCAATTCTTCGATATTGAGTACAAGATTTCTTCAAGGGTTCCCAAACACTTCTGTGACAAGCCTTGCCAATGTCTTCAACATTGCTCTCAATCAATTTTTAATAACCCTTTATTCATCAATGGCAACTTTATGTTCTATAAAAGGTGTCTCCACAACTCTTCATGTCACCCAAACAATTTTATTCAAGGTTACATCTTGAGGAATTTCATCAGTGCATTATGAGGTCTTCACTAATGTCTCCAACAATCCAAAAATTAATCTTCAAAGTTTTTTTCATGCTTTTCCCAAACTGTGCTCCAAGTGTATGTAGAAAAAACTTCAATAATGTTGCTCCAAGAGACACTTCTTCTGGTCTGCTTCAAAGGTGCACAATAGGTCTTGTTAGCTCTGCTATACAACGAGGATTTTCTATGGTCAGAGATAGGCTTGGTTTGCCTGGTTGTGCTCAAAAGGGTCCAAGGCATACATAGGGGCCGCTTCATTTAGCAGACAACCATATCCTATCACAATTGCGATCGCAGCTTTCAGGAGGCCTTTTATAAGTCATGTCTCTAACATTTCCAATGGCCGATTACCGATTGCCCCTATTGGATGCGATATTGCTATTAAACCATGTTACAATGCCTGTCGGGTCCACAACAATATCGCTATCGGTAAAAAACCAAAGGAGGACTTATGGAGGCAAATCGTCACAGACCAGGAAGGAGGAGTGATTGCGATCGACGATTAAACATGGACCGCTGATCGCGCGCGCAGATTGACGGCCCATGTTACATCGGCGGGTCGCATCAGCAGAAACCAAAGGGGCAGGGCCTTTACATATACATGCATGTGACTCGATGGGCCGGACCTGATGGCACTACAAATGATTTCTTATAAAATGTCAAGTTCGCGCACAAGCCGTCTTCAATGTATTTGGTATATTTTCGTTAGATAAATGAAAATACAAAGGGAAGCGAGGGAATCGGTTGGCTGCGATATGTGACAACAACCTGAAGGGCGGACCCGATAAAGGAATTAATCATGTTTGTGGACTTTTTGAAGTCCGAAAGAAGCAAAATGGGTGGGATTTCTCAATATTACAGCATTTTCTGTACACAACAGAAAAAAAATCATTATTAAACATTTTCAAGAGATCACAAACGCCCGAATAGCCATCCCATCACCTAAAAGAGGTTGAGAGACAGAGACAGAAGGTTGGAAGTGGAAAGGCGACAACACAACACGATGCAGCCTGCAATAGGAGTGATCAAGGAGCATAGACAACGCAACATAGCCATTTCATATTCCTAAAAGGACGAAGGTGGCCAGTGTTCACCACTCCGCGCTGTTACTCTTCAACCACTACATTCAACAAACAGGATGGCCGAGAAGGGAAAGGACAAGACTCGGGGAGATCAGCGCATCCAACAGTTAAGGGATTTCATCCTTTACGATACTCCACCTGCTTGAGGAGTACAACAAAGCACTAGAGAATGTCAAATTAATTTATTGAAGCAAGCAGATTGTAGCAGAGACGCCATCAGAGAGTTAAAGTGGTTGGTGGTCCATTATGACCCCTCCACGCATAGAACAACAATAAATCTTTGTAATCAAACTCTATATATACCCAGAACATAGATGTAATCAGGGTTGATGGTTGTTGTTTTGATGTAAGGTTCAACTTCTGGAGACTGTAACTACTTTGATACTTGCAGCATCTGGTCTTTATTTTCAGCTAATACATGATTCTTTTGCTGTTAATTGCTCACTTTCCATTTCTACTCTGTTCTAGGCGTGCCTGTTATGCATTTGTTCATGTGCTCTTGATATTTAGCATTAGAGGGGCTGTCATCCCACCTCTGTGTTGAAGTCTAGTATGTATCATTGAATGCGTTATGCAGGTTTCTGTTTACTTAATGCCAGAGAGCTGTCATCCTGTCTGTGCATTAGGAATATATTTGCAGACCTCTTTACTAGTTGCAGCCGACCATCACATGGTCTTGTGCATCTGCTGGTGTGGTCAGTATTCTCCATGTTCACCTAATCCTCAAACTGTGAGTAATTGGTGGTCTAAAGCCTTGTAGTTTGGGGGTGTTCACCCATGTCTGGAGTTAAGCATAGTAGAAGTGGTTATCTGGCTTGAACAAGCATCATTCCTTCCATTCATCCATTTCCAACATTATGTTGAGTTTGTAATATTCCCGAGCATCTCCGAGATACAACCTAGGAGAGTTTCTTGGGGTGATAACATTAATTGGCGCCGTTGCCGGGGAGAGGAGATTGAAGCTCAGCTTCCCTGGGAGAACGACACAGTTCCAGATTTTGATGATAGACAAGGTCTGGACACATTTATGGTTGTAATCATCTATCTGGCGACTCCACTGGAGGAAGACCATCCTTTGGTGACTCCACATTATAGTCCTGGCTCAGTTCGTGAGACACACTTGAAGAAATCCTCAGAAATCACCAGCTGTTCCAGTGCCTGACCCTGAGAAGATTGTTAACCTGAAGAAAACATCACAGAAAGGAGCATCAGGATCAGGTAAGCCCAAGAAATCTTATTTGTCTCTGCATGAGGAGTTTTTAGTTGAAGATACACAGTTTGAGGATCTAGAGCCTAGTATTGCTAGTGAAGAATCACCTGTAGAGATTCATAAAGCTCCTTGTCCATTTAGTTCCCCTTTGGATCCCAGTCCAAAGAAAGTATCCCATACAGTCCATAACATCCCTTTGTCTCTGTCATCCATTTCATTGTTCCATACTGCTCAATCTACCAGTATCCTTTCACCTACCCCAGTCATGGTAGGCCAGCAAGCACCCACAAAGATAGAAAGAATTATTGCTGCTAGATATGGACCTTTGGTCTTGCCTGTTCCTTTGAATCCCATGCCTATAGGAGAATATCAAAAATACATGCCTAAGTTCATTGGTACAGAGGGAGTAACAGCTGAAGAACACCTTGAGTCTTTTTATAGTTATGCTGATAACCTAGACATCAGTGAAAATGATGTGTGGACGAGAGTTTTTGTCCAGAGTCTTGATGGAGAGGCTAGAAAGTGGTTCAGAGAGTTTCCCCTGGATCTATTGCTGATATTGAAGCCTTAGATGAAGCATTCTTGAAGCACTGGGGAGATAAAAAAGGCTTGTTGTATTACCATACTGATTTTGGTAACCTGAAGAGGGAGAAGGGGGAATCGTTGCCTCATTTTGATAAAAGATTCAATCGCATGTATAATAAGATACCATCTGAAGTAAAGCCTACCCACACCTCTGCCAAACTTGCCTATTCTAGTGCCTTTGACTCCGATTTCTGTTTGTTGTTGAGAGAAAGAAGATGTGCTACTCTGGCTGACATGTAGGATGCAACACTAGAAGTAGAGTCTAATATTATGGCTGCAGAAAATCTCAAGAGTCATGGTGATAGAAGAAGGCAGCGAAGTGAGGCTTCTTCTTCCTCTGCTTCATCTTCAAAGCCTAAATTAGATAAAATGACTAGAATGATAGAGTCATTCGCTGCTGAGATAGATAAGCTGAAGGTTGAACAGAACTCAGGAAAGACAAAGCTCCCAAATACATTTGCTCCAAGAAATCCAAATCCATTCAGAAGAGCAAATGAACAGTTACAAATAATTCAGAGGGGCAAAGAAGCTAACAAAGATTAGAAGCTTAAATCTCCTTTTCAAAATGTGGTCATGGAGGAGGAGTAGATTGAAGATGTGGATGAAATTCATTGTATGGAAGATAAAGGAAATGCTGCCTTTTTGACATTGGCTGTATACGAAGAATCTTTGCTGCAGGAACAAGATAGTCAAAGGTGGGACAGAGAGGCAGTTCTACAAGCTGAGGAGCAGCAAAGAGATAATCTGAGGTCTAATGCAAAAAATGTCAAGGAGAATCCTGCCCATAGAGCTGCTGTCCAAACAGAGTCACAAAATATTAGACAGAGAAGACCAGCAGCTGATCCAGTCATCCCCAAAGCACCAGGTCAAGAGGTAAGAGGTTCTGACAAGTTACCTCCCTCTTTCAGCTTTGAATCAGAAGTCCAGAAGTTAAAAATATCTGTGCCTCTGGTAGAGTTGGTAAAGAGTGAAGTGTTTAGAAAGCCTATCCTTGAAGCTCTTGAGCTGAAAACCACACAAACCTCCACTGACTCTGTCAATTTGCAAGATGATAGGCCTGCAGTTGTGCTAAGTCCAATGACTGAACCTGCTAATGATAATTCTCCATCATTTTATGTCTCCTTGACCATCCATGACAAAATCCTCCACAACTGCCTGCTAGATACCGGGGCCAGCCACAATCTGATGCCTAAAGCTGTCATGGAAGAGTTAGGCCTTGACATCACCAGACCATATCATGATTTATTCTCATTTGATTCAAGAAAGGTGAAATGTCTAGGGTTGATTAAAGATTTAGCCATTACCCTAACTCAGCTGCCCATGAAGAGTATGATGATGGATATTGTGGTAGCAGATGTCCCTCCCAAGTTTGGCATGCTGTTGTCCAGAGGGTGGATTAAGAGACTAGGTGGGACATTGCAGAATGATTTGTCTTATGCCACTGTCCCAGTTTTTGGAGGAGAAAGCAGGAGATTGTACAGAGAAGCACAACTGGCATACATCATCAGTGATGAGAAGAATCCTTCTAATCATCCCATTTATGCTGTGGACACCGATTTTGGAGCATGTATTCTCCAAATGGAAGAATCTCAGAAGGCCTCAATGCAGATCAGGAAACCCATAATTTAGGCTGAAGAAGAGCAAGGAAGTCAAGTTTGGGAGATGTTTTTTGATGGAGCATGTTCCAGGGAGACTGCAGGAGCAGGGGTGGTGCTGATATCTCCAGAAAAAAAAAGCACACAACTGTCTTTTCAAGTCACTAATAACATAGCAGAATACGAGGCACTGATATTGGGCCTTAACGCAACTAAAGACAGAGGAATCAGAAGAATAAAGGTGTTCGGAGATGCTGATTTGATCATTCAGCAAGTAAACAGAGCATTTCAAGCAAAGCATCCAAGGTTGAAAGCATACAGAGATGAGGTATGGAGACTCAAGATTCCTTTGATAATTTCTGTATTTCATATATCCCTAGAGCCAAAAATCACCTTGCTGATTCCCTTGCTATCTCTGCTAGCATGTTTATCTCTCTCATGCCTCCTAGACTAGTTTATGAAGTCCAAATGAAGTACAGACCATCCTTGCCTGACAATGTCCACCATTGGAAAGTTTTTGAAGATGATGATGAAGTGAACAGATTCTTGCAAGTCATTGATGAATTTTCTGAAATGCAAATTGACCAAGAGAATGAAGCCTTGCAAGAAAGCCCCCAATCCCAGCTTAGAAACAAAATTGGTAAAGATAGCATTGTCCAGCTTCCCAACAATCATATTCCTAAGGGTTTAATTCCTCTAGAAAGACTATTTGATCCGAATGATGTGCCTTACAAGGCTGCCCAAAATGAAGATCAGTCTGCAATCTGTAAGCATGATATAGGGAGTCTAGGTCAGCCTAGATACATAAATATTTCTTCTCATCTATCTGCTGACCAAAGTACTGAATATTGCACTTTAATGAAGCAATTTGCCGATGTCTTTGCCTGGGAATATAGCGACCTGAAAACATATGATAAGAAGATCATCCAGCATAAAATCCCTTTAGAGAAAGACACCATACCTTTCAAACAGAAGCTGAGACCAATAAATCCTATGCTCCTCCCTCTGATTGAAAAAGAAATTAAAAAGTTGCTGGCTGCCAAAATCATAGTCCCTCTCAGATATTCAAAATGGGTAGCCAATTTGGTGGTGGTGAGGAAGAAAAGTGGAGAAATTAGACTCTGTGTTGATTTCAGAAATTTAAACAAGTGCTCCAAGAAAGACAATTATCCTCTGCCCAAGATGGAGCATTTGCTGCAGAAAGTCTCAAGAGCCAAAGTTATGTCTTTCTTCGATGGATTTTCAGGGTATAATCAGGTTGCTGTGCATCCAGATGATCAAGAAAAGATTGCATTGACCACTCCTTCGGGCACTTTTATGTATTCCAAGATACCTTTTGGGTTGACGAATGCTGGAGCTACCTTTCAGAGAGCTATGGATATAGCATTTGTGGGAGAGAAGGATAAATTTGTCCTTATCTACCTTGATGACATAACAGTATACTCCAGCAGCCATCAAGACCATTTGCAACATTTGAGGAAAGTGTTCCTGAAGTGCAGGAGGTTTGGGATTTCAGTCAATCCTAAAAAATCACAATTTTCTTTAGAAGAAGGCAAGCTGTTAGGACATGTTGTTTCTGCTGTAGGTGTCCGAATTGACCCAGAAAGAGTAAAAGCAATACAGACCCTGTCTGTCCCGAGATCAAAGAAGGACATCCAGTCCTTTTTGGGCAAGATTAATTTTGTGAGGAGGTTTATACCAAATTTTGCAGAACTAGTGAAGCATATTACCTCCATGTTGAAGAAGGGGTCGGAAATCAAATGGTCTGATGCAGCAAGAAAATCCTTTGAGTCCATTAAAAAAGCTATTATGGAGGCTCCTACTTTAATCAGTCCAGATTACAGCAAGGAGTTCCATATTTTTTCTTTTGCCTCTAATGACACTCTTGTAGTAGTTTTATTGCAAGCAGATGAAGAAGGCTCAGAGCATCCAGTGGCATTCTTCAGCAAAACCTTAAGGGATGCTGAGCTGAGGTATGATATTATTGAAAAACAAGCATATGCTCTTATCAAGTCTTTGAAAGCTTTCAGAGTTTATATTTTGCATTCCAAGATAATTGCATATGTGCCTTCTGCTTCAATAAAAGATGTCCTAACACAGCCTGATGCTGATGGAAGAAGGGCTAAATGGATTGCAAAGTTGATTGAATTTAATATAGAACTAAAGCCCACTAAGCTTGTCAGAGGTCAGGGTCTTGCCAGAATATTAGCTGAAGAAAATTACAGAACATTGGACATAAATCTCATAAGCACAAATGCATAAAGTGGTCAAACAGAAGAAGAGGAAGCAGTTGAACCAGAGAGAAAGCAGTCGTTGGCAGAAAATCTAGCTTCTTGTGATTGGTACTCTGCAATAGCTAATTTCTTGCTGAAGCTAGAAATCTCTCCAGGCTTAAGCACAAGTCAAGCCAGAACTGTTAAACTCAAGGTAGCAAAATATTGCATCTATAAAAATCTGCTCTATTGGAGGGACCCATCTGGGATGCTCTTGAGGTGTCTGGACAAAGAACAATCAATGGAGGTTATGTAGTAGTTTCATTCTAGCATGTGTGGAGGACACCATTATTGGAAAACCACTGCCCATAAGATCCTCAGAGCTGGGTACTATTGGCCCACCTTATTTTCTAATGTCTTTTCATTTGTTAAATCTTGTGACAAGTGCCAAAGATTTGAAGGGAAAAAACAATTGAAGTCCCTGCCCTTAAAACCAATACATGCAAAAGGCCCTTTTCAGCAGTGGGGCTTGGATTTCGTTGGAGAAATCAATCCACATTCCAGTGGCCAGCACAGATGGATATTAGTAGCCACTGATTACTTCACTAAGTAGATTGAAGCAATCCCGACCAGAAAGGTAGATCATAATGTGGTCATGAAGTTTTTGACAGAGCATATCATTACCAGATTTGGTTGTCCACACAAATTGGTCACAGATAATGCAGTAGCCTTTAGGGCAAAAGAATTGGTGGATATGTGTGATTCAATGGGCATTAAACTGGTTCATTCCACCTCATATTATCCTCAAGGAAATGGTCTAGCGGAATCTTCAAATAAAAGTCTGATAAGGATAATCAAAAAGCTTCTGGAAGACAACAAAAAGAATTGGGATTCTAAGCTCAAGTATGCACTGTGGGCTGATAGAGTGACCATTAAAAAATCCACAGGGAATTCTCCATTCAGGCTGGTATATGGCACTGAGGCCGTGTTCCCAATTCAGTTGACTCTCCCCGTGGCAAAGTTCCTGCAACAAGAACATAATGAGGAAGAAGACATGGCAAAAAGGATCATGGATTTAGCAGAGGTACACCAAATCAGAGAACAACTGGTTGAAAAGTTTGCAGCACACCAGAAAAAGATCAAGGAAGCTTTTGACAGAAAGGCAAAATCAGATAATTTTCAGGTTGGAGACTTGGTTCTGAAGTGGGATGCACTAAAAGAAAAGAAAGGCAATCATGGGAAGTTTGATGCTTTCTGGACAGGGCCTTTTATCATTTCTCAGATTCAAGGGAACAACACCTTCATACTGAAAAGTATGGGAGGAGAAGCAGTTTTTGATGGCCCAGTTAATGGGCGTTTTCTGAAAATTTATGTGATTTAAGGTCTTTTGGCCTTAAAGTTGTAAATATTTTATTTTATCAGTTTTAGTGTAGGTTCAGTCAGACTCCATGCCCAATGGAACACTAGGAATTTTGCTAATTTGTTTTTCACAGGAAAGGCATTGATCTGCAAGTTCTTGAGACCTCATAGGGAGGATCTCATCCCCAGAAGGAGCCAGTGTTAGCTCTGCTATACAATGAGGATTTTCTATGGTCAAAGACAGGCTTGGTCTGCCTAGTTGTGCTCAAAAGGGTCCAAGGCATACACATGGGCCGCTTTATTTAGCATGTAGAAATTTTGAATAATTTAACACATATTCATAGAGATTATCCTGATCATACAATTATAAGCAGAACATGTATAATACATAATCTCCTCTACGTTGATCATCAATTTACAGAAGCAGAAACATTCACAGGCACACATAGAAGCATCAATCAAACTCATTAACACAGTATGTATCCCGGGGAAAACATCTCGCTAAAAACCCCACACTATCTGTATATTATATTGATTGAATCATGTAACATTACAAAGTACAATGATTATCACAAGCAATCCAGTACCATCTCCACCTGTTACACACAATACAGCTCAAATCTGATCTCCAAATATATTCCACTACTTGCCTGCCTCTCCAGCTCAATACCTGCTCAAGAACTGATGAGAATGGCTTACCAAACTCGTATTTGACCTGCAAATAATCACTCACACTCTGTTGGACGTGAGCACATGCTACAATTCTTGGTATTGGCCAATTCATTGGCATACTCAATCCCTCTAATTGTGCAAATCATCATGCACAACTATAGTCACAACTGATAGCAATCCGATCCTCTAACACCTGTCCCTGCTGAACTAAACATGCACTGACATGCAACTGAGTTAACTGATGTATTCTATAGTTGCATTATGAGTTAATAACTTGTGAATTAATTAATAACTAATTCACCCAACTCATCTCTAGTCTATTGATCAGTTAGACTAAATACAACCAGTTTAACAAAGCTAAACTGAACACAACTCCATCAACTACACCTCCAGTCCACTAAACTCAACTCACTTGAGTTCTAACTGAAGTCCTGCATGCAAATATTAGTCATCCCATAGGTAACCACGTATTTCCTTCTGGGATCTGCATGTAACACATCCGTAGCTCATCCTGAAGTGCTCCAAGAGAATAAGATCAAGTTTATAGTCCAAATATTATTATGAGACAATAATATTTGACTTTTCTATTTTTGATAGCCAGTCTAAAAATAGACTTTGATCACTCACACTGTGATCACTCACATTGTGATCATCCACACTGTGATCAAAAATAGAACTTGCGCCATAATTTGCCTGCGGGCCCACTTAGTGAAGGCGACTCTTTTCACTAAGATCCATCATCTTGTTGCATTCTCAACAAGAATTTCTTGTTGCACACTTTTCAACACTCCCTCTCAACAAGAAAGGCTTCCTCATAAACCTGATCCTGTAACTCTGGAATGTTCTCCATGCAACACATCTGGCCGGTCCACTTGCTCTGTCATCAATGTCTTTGACTGCTATTGCCTCTGTCGACTGAAGACTCTGCATCTCTGTGGTCTTCAGTATCTGACTGCTCTAGTCTCTGTCACTGTGATCTCTGACTGCATCCGTGCTGCTGCTGGTTCTATCTCCCAGCATTGCATCCACACTGCACCTCCCAACTGACCTTCGTGTTAGGCTAGAAACACCCTCTGATTCTGAAGCTCTACCTGTTGCTGACAAGTGCTCCCTCTCTGACATCTGCGCTACTGCAACATCTCCATGCATCTCACACCATTGTACACCTCTCTGTGCCACCTAGCATTGTGCAAAACACTTGTGCCTCTCGCATTGCTGCAGCCTGCTAGCTATGCGCTGTCCTGGGATTCCCTGCACTTTCGCTCTCTCTGCCGCTCCATCCGCATCTGTCTCTACCCAATCAGTCAGTTCCTGCTACTACACTTCTGGGGCTCCCGTAGCAAGGTCTCATCCAAGAGGTTGGGTACCTCAAGGATCCTGCCCCTCCTCCTTGGGACAATCAATCCACATCACCCCACCTCCTACCTGGAGGTATGGCTGCATGCGATCCCTCAGCTCACCTGGCTCGAAGTTTCCCCCTACTGGAGGTCTCTGCATGAGTAGATTTCTCTACTCGATCTCCTCTTAGCTTTCCTTGTTGTGGCTGCTCCACAACCTCCTGAAGCTGTTGCACCAATCGTGGCTCCTCCACAATCGTCTGAGACTTCTTCTGGCTCTGCATGTTGAGAGGTAATATACGCTCCCTCTCAACCACCATGTCTCCATTAGTTGCCTCGCTTCTCAAGGCTTTGCATGCATCTTGAACCTCAAGAGCATACAGGTTCTTGACCCGTGAACCAATCTCATGACAACGAAAGCATCTCACCTTCGACTTGTCAACCTTCTTCCCACCACTGGAAGAACTAGATTCAGAAAGAGAAACCTTCCCCTTCCCCTTCTTCGCCTTACTCGCTAAGGCACAGTTCTCCTCATCATGCATAGATGAAGAACTGTCTCTGGTGCTCTGTCTAATCTCCTCTTGCACAAGATCCGACCAAAGTCTCTCCCATCCTGGCAGTTTCTCCCTTCCATTCACCGAGTCCTGGTAGCTATGCCAACTCTTAGGAAGGTCAAGGAGTGCTAGACTCACCATCCTCATCCGACAGTCACCCCCACACTTCCCAGCTCATCCCGGCATTGGTTGAACTTCGTGAGATACTGGGGCATACTGTCTCCATTCTCACACTGAATGTTTCTGAGTTTTGTCTCTTGCTTTGGAAATAAATTCGAATTCCACCAGCTCAAAAACTCAACCACTTCTGATCTAGAATTCGTGAGAACAAAGTATTTCTTGTACATAGATTGACTGTCTAGGCATCCACCGGATATCTCACCTTCCAAAAGAAGGATGAATCCAGAGGCTACTTGGCCTGATTACAGACTCTGCCTGAAGAAATAAAATGCAAACACTTTCTGAATAATAGATTCGATGATCAATCCTCGCTTGATATCCTATAAAAATCTCTTCTATAAATCAAGCAGCTCCGATACCATGTAGAAATTTTGAATAATTTAACACATATTCACAGAGATTATCCTGATCATACAATTATAAGCGGAACATGTATAATACATAATCTCCTCTACGTTGATCATCAATTTACAGAAGCAGAAACATTCACAGGCACACATAGAAGCATCAATCAAACTCATTAACACAGTATGTATCCCGGGGAAAGCATCTTGCTAAAAACCCCACACTATCTGTATATTATATTGATTGAATCATGTAACATTACAAAGTACAATGATTATCACAAGCAATCCAGTACCAGCTCCACCTGTTACACACAATACAACTCAGATCTGATCTCCAAATCTATTCCACTGCTTGCTTGCCTCTCCAGCTCAATACCTGCTCAAGAACAGATGAGAATGGCTTACCAAACTCGTATTTGACCTGCAAATAATCACTCACACTCTGTTGGATGTGAGCACAGGCTACAATTCTTGGTATTGGACAATTCATTGGCATACTCAATCCCTCTGATTGTGCAAATCATCATGCACAACTATAGTCACAACTTATAGCAATCTGATCCTCTAACACCTGTCCCTGCTGAATTGAACATGCACTGACATGCAACTGAGTTAACTGATATATTCTATAGTTGCATTATGAGTTAATAACTTGTGAATTAATTAATAACTAATTCACCCAACTCATCTCTAGTCTATTGATCAGTTAGACTAAATACAACCAGTTTAACAAAGCTAAACTGAACACAACTCCATCAACTGCACCTCCAGTCCACTAAACTCAACTCACTTGAGTTCTAACTGAAGTCCTGCATGCAAATATTAGTCATCCCATAGGTAACCACGTATTTCCTTCTGGGATCTGCATGTACCACATCCGTAGCTCATCCTGAAGTGCTCCAAGAGAATAAGATCAAGTTTATAGTCCAAATATTATTATGAGACAATAATATTTGACTTTTCTATTTTTGATAGCCAGTCTAAAAATAGACTTTGATCACTCACACTGTGATCACTCACATTGTGATCATCCAAACTGTGATCATCCACACTATGATCAAAAATAGAACTTGCGCCATAATTTTCCTACGGGCCCACTTAGTGAAGGCGACTCTTTTCACTAAGCTCCATCATCTTGTTGCATTCTCAACAAGAATTTCTTGTTGCACACTTTTCAACATAGAAGACAGCCATATCCTATCACAATCGCAATCACAACTTTCAGGAGGCCTTTTATAAGTCATGTCTATAACATTACCGATGGCCGATTACTGATTGCCCCTATCAGATGCGATATTGCTATTAAACCATGTTACAATGCTTGTCGGGTCCACAACAATATCACTATCGGCAAAAAACCAAAGGAGGACTTACGGAGGCAAATCGGCACAGACCAGGAAGGAGGAGAAATTGCGATTGGCGATTAAACGTGGACCGCTGATCGTGTTGAGAATGCAACAAGATGATGGAGCTTAGTGAAAAGAGTCGCCTTCACTAAGTGGGCCCACAGGCAAATTATGGGGCAAGTTCTATTTTTGGATCCCAGCAGGGATGATCACAACAGGAGTGACCACAACAGGGATGATCATAGCAGGAGTGACCACAACAGGAGTGATCACAGTAGGAGTGACCACAGCAGGAGTGATCAAAGTCTATTTTTAGACTGGCTGTCCAAAATAGAAAAGTCAAATATTATTGTCTCATAATAATATTTGGACTATAAACTTGATCTTATTCTCTTGGAGCACTTTAGTTTGAGCTACAAATGTGGCCCATGCAGCTGTCAGAAGGAAGTACGCTTTTCTTATGAGTCAGTTGAGTTTTTGCATGCATGACTTCAGTTAGAACTCAATCAGTTGAGTTTGGTGGAGTTGATTATGGAGTTGATGCAGTTTTGTTCAGTTTGACTTGGTTAAACTAGTTGTAGTTAGTCTAACTGCAAATAGACTAATGATGAGTTGTTAAACTAATTATTAACTCATAATACAACTATAGAATACATCAGTTAACTCAGTTGCATGTCAGTGCATGTTTAGTTCAG
Source organism: Pinus tabuliformis (assembly GCA_031772625.1). Lineage (NCBI taxonomy): Eukaryota > Viridiplantae > Streptophyta > Pinopsida > Pinales > Pinaceae > Pinus > Pinus tabuliformis. The sequence goes on from CM062816.1 coordinate 1,952,149,761, forward strand.
CAGGGACAGGTGTTAGAGAATCAGATTGCTATCAGTTGTGACTATAGTTGTGCATCAGATCTTGCACAATCAAGGGATTGAGTATGCCAATGAGTTTGCTCATGTATTTTCCCAATATTATAGCCTCTGCTCACGTCTAACACAGAGTGAGTGATTCTTTGGAGGTGAAATACGAGTTTGGTAAACCATTCTCATTCATTCTTGAGCAGGTATTGAGCAGTGGAGGTAGGCAAGCAGTGGAATAGATTTGGAGATCAGATCTTAGCTGTATTGTGTGTAACAGGTGGAGCTGGTACTGGATTGCTTGTGATAAGCATTGTACTTTGTAATGTTACATGGTCTCAATCATTAATATACAGATAGTTGGGGTTTTTAGCGAGATGCTTTCCCCGGGTTACATACTGTGTTAATGTGTGAATTCTCTTGATGTTTTATTGTTATTGATGCTGCTATATTGATGATCAACGTAGAGGAGCTTATGTATTGTGTATGTATTCTGCAATAGTACATGATCAGGATAATCTCTGTTGAATATGTGTTAAATTATTCAAAATTTCTACATGGTATCAAAGCTGTTGATCATCAGATCTACTATTCAGGACGTGTTTACATTCTATTTCTTCAGGCAGAGTCTGTAATCGAGCCAGGTAGCCTCTGGATTCATCCTTCCTTTGAAAGGTGAGATATCTGGTGAATGCCCATACAGTCAATCTCTATACGAGAAATATTGTGTTCTCACGAATCTTAGATCCGAGGCGGTTGAGTTGGTTGCTGGTGGAATTCGAATTTGCAGCAGTGTTTTCTTGGTGGCAACGCAACAATGTCTTTCAGCGGATTGCGATTGGAGTATGCTCTTGAGGGCAGCTCAAACTATATTGCATGGAAGGACAGGATGGAGGCAGTATTGGATGATAACGGGCTGAAGGAGTTCATAGATACAGATGTCCCAAAGCCTACTGATGCTACTCAAGCTGATGCTTGGCAAAAGAAGACCGCAAAATGTCGAAGGATTCCGTTGGAGGGCGTGAAGGATCACATTCTGTCCAACCTCCATGGAAAGGATACTCCATATTTGATGTGGAAATCATTAATAAAATTATTCCAAAGCAAGAGCGATCAGAGGAAGATGGCGCTCAAAGATAAACTCAGAAACATCAAATGCGGGAAGGGTGACAGTATGCCCAAGTATCTCACGAAGTTCACTCAGTGTCGAGATGCGCTGGGAAGTGTGGGGGTTACTGTCGATGATGAGGACTTGGTGAGCTTGGCTCTCCTTGGTCTTCCGAAGAGTTGGCATTCCTATCAGGACTCTGTCAATGGTCGGGAGAAATTGCCAGCATGGGAAAGACTATGGTCATATCTTGTGCAGGAGGAGATCAGGCGGAGTACCAGGGACGGATCTTCGTCAAAGAGAGCTGATGAAGAGAATTGCGCTTTGGCTGCCAAAGGAAAGAAAGGGAAGAGCAAGAAAGCTTCTCAGTCTGGTGCGAAAGGAAAGAAGCAGGATATGTCCAAGGTGAAGTGTTTTCACTGTCACCAGCACGGACACTTTGCCACTAATTATCTGCAGAAGAAGAAGAACAAGCAGGCTGCTGGATCTTCAGCAGGAGAGGCTCTAGCCTCACAGTTTGAGCTTGATTTTCATTGATCGCATGCTTGGTTTCAAGTGTGATGGGATCGGTGTGGTTCTTGGATAGTGGTGCATCTTTTCACATGACGGGAGATAGAGATTTTTTCTCTGATTTGGAGGACAAAGATCTTGGAGTGCACATCGAGATGGGCGATGATGGTAGATACAGTGCGACCAGTATCGGTACCATTTCCTTTGAGAGGGAGTCTGGTAAACCCTTCGTATTGAAGGAAGTCATGCATGTTCTAGGATTGAAGAAGAATCTTATCTCAGTGGCGATGTTAGAAGACAAGGGGTATGATGTTGTTTTCAGCGAGGGAAAGGCTTTTCTGCGCAACAAGACAACTGGTGAAACCCAAAAGATAGGGGTTCGAGTGAGGAACCTTTATCAGTTGCATGTAGATGGATGCACAGTAATGGCAGGTAAGGCAGAAGGATTGGTGAGCCAGGATGATGGCAAGTTATGGCACAAGAGATTGGGTCACCTTCACCATGGAGCCTTGAAGATACTACAACAGATCACTACAGGGCTTCCTAAAGGCACACTTGCGCAGTCAGATCAGTGAAAGGGGTGTACTTTGGGGAAGTTTGTGAAAGCCACCTTTCACGAGAAGGATAGTCACGCCACGAAGATCCTTAAGAGAATTCACACAGACGTGTGTGGACCTTTCTCAGTTGCTTCGACAGCAAAACACAGGTATTATGTGATTTTTGTTGATGATTTCTCTCGTAAGTGCTGGATCTTCTTCATGCAGAAGAAGAGCGAGACATATTCAAAGTTCTGTGAATTCAAAGCACTGGTCGAGAAGGAGTTGGGGAAGAAGGTGAAGGCTCTTAGGAGTGATAATGGTGGTGAATACATCTCGGATGAGTTCAAGGATTTCTGCAAGGCAGAAGGGATTCGTACAGAGCTCATAGCTCCCCATAACCCACAGCAGAACGGGGTAGCTGAGCAGAAGAACGGAACGATTGTGGGTGCTGCACGGGAAATGTTGCATGATTAGGGCCTACCCCTTCACTTGTGGGCGGAAGCATGCAATACAACAGTTTATGTGCAGAACCGTTGTCCTCATAGGATACTTGGAATGAGTACACTCGAGGAGGCTTATTCTGGTAAGAAGCCTGATCTTTCTCATTTGAGGATTTTTGGTGCTAACGTTTACATGCATGTGACAAAGGATGCCAGGAAGAAGTTGGAGCCGACCGCAGAGGTTGGGATATTTGTGGTGTACACTGATACGCCCCACAACTATTGTGTGTATTTGCCAGACAGTGGTAAAACTGTCGTGCGACGGGATATAAAATTTCAGGAGGAGAAAGCCATGAAGTGTTCGCTTGAGAGGGAGCTACACTTGCATGCAGATGAGGAGCTATTAGTTCTTAAGGATGAGCTTCAGGACGTGGATCAGCCACAGGACGAGGTTCATGGAGTGGAAGAGACCACTCATGCAGCGCCAACCATCAGAGGGCGAAAGTGCTTGACAGAAGCTGAGCGACTAGCTCAAGATGTAGAGAAAGTTGTAGGACCACCTACAACCCAATGCAGGCAGAGACAGTCACATGATCGATACACTGGATACATGGCTCTTATGAGCAAGTGTGTTGTGACTAAGCCATCCTCTTTCGAGGAAGCTGTGGAGGATCCTGCATGGGTAGACGCCATGGTGGAAGAGTATGATTCTATTATCAAAAACAGTGCATGGGATATTGTTCTTAGACCGGAAGGGAAATCAGTGGTGGGTTCGAGATGGATCTACGAAGTTAAGCAGGCAGCTGACGGGAGTGTAGAGAAGTACAAGGCAAGATTTGTTGCCTGAGGCTTTTCACAGATAGAGGGGATCGATTATGAGGAGACCTTTGCACCTGTCGCAAGGTATTCTTCCATACGGACGATTCTTGCTCTCTCAGCGCAGATGGGATGGCACATTCATCAGATGGATGTGAAGACTGCGTTCCTCAACAGAGTCATTGAGGAGGAGGTGTACATTGAGCAGCCTGAAGGCTTTGAGGTCTTCAGCAGCGAGTCGCATGTGTGCAGGCTCAAGAGAGCATTGTATGGGTTGAAGCAAGCACCACGTGCTTGGTACACATGGATAGATAGCTATTTCACAGGACTTCGATTCTGCAAGAGCGAGGCGGATCCTAACCTATACCAGATTGTGGTGGAGGGTAAGTTGCTTATCATTGTACTGTATGTTGATGATTTGATTCTAACGGGTGATGAGCTGTTGATACTGTCATGCAAGAAGGATCTTGCTACAGAGTTTGAGATGAAGGACTTAGGCCTCCTTCACTATTTCCTAGGATTGGAAATATGGCAGCGCAGTGGTGGACTGTTTGTTTCTCAAGGAAAGTATGCTCGGGAGATACTGGAGAAGTTCAACATGCATGGCTGCAAGCCCGTTGATACTCCTCTTCCTGGAGGTTGGAGGAAGGAGGATGCCACTTCGGGAAAAGAAGTGGATGCCACTGTTTATCGACAGTTGGTGGGGTCGCTGATGTATTTGGTCAATACATGACCTGATATATGCTATGCAGTTAACCAGCTTTCACAAGCTATGGTTAAGCCTACCAAGCTCTTCTGGAAGGCGGGCAAGCATGTATTGCGCTACTTGAGAGGCACATCGGGATATGGATATTGGTATAGACAGGAGGATGCAGATTGGGCAGGGAGCTCAATGGACGACATCAGGTACCATCATATCAGAGATTGTGTGCAGCGGAGGATCATGTTGCTTTCATACATTCCAACGGAGGATCAGGATGCTGATATTCTTACAAAGGCTCTCACCAGGAGAAAATTCGAGTACCACCGAGGCAGGATAGGGGTTGCTGATAATCCATATCTTGTCGAGAGGGAGTGTTGAGATTGCAACAAGATGATGGAGCTTAGTGAAAAGAGTCGCCTTCACTAAGTGGGCCCGCAGGCAAATTATGATGCAAGTTCTATTTTTGGATCCTAGCAGGGATGATCACAACATGAGTGACCACAGCAGGGATGATCACAGCAGGAGTGACCACAACAGGAGTGATCACAGTAGGAGTGACCACAACAGGAGTGATCACAGCAGGAGTGATCAAAGTCTACTTTTAGACTGTCTGTCCAAAATAGAAAAGTCAAATATTATTGTCTCATAATAATATTTGGACTATAAACTTGATCTTATTCTCTTGGAGCACTTCAGTTTGAGCTACAGATGTGGCCCATGCAGCTGTGTTGGGTCCCTATAATACTAGTGATTACCCCATTACTATTGTAGTTATACCCCTTATTTATATTGTTGTGCCCCCATTGCCCCCCATATTGTTATTAATGTGCCCATAGAATCCCTCTATTGTTATTTTTGTGGCTTTATATTATTATTGTTAGGTCGGTTGGATTATATTGTGACTCCTTAGACTCCTATATATAGAAAGGAGGTTTTGTCATTTGAATCATCCAAGAATTGTTCATTTATGTAATGTAAAGGAGGTTGCCCCCTCGAAGAGGCTGAATTCTAAGGCGTTGATCTATCTTTTCTTTCTTTTCTTGAGCTAGTTTCATAACATTTGGTATCAGAGCTTTGGATTCTAGGGTTTCGCTGCTCCAAACAGGTCATCGTGGAATTTTCGCTATAACTTTTTTTCTGTGACGTTTCGGAAGTCGAAAAAAAAACCCATTTGAGAATAAATCGCGCTAAACCTCGGGTCCGAATTTCAGTGCTTTTCGCGTGATATTTTCGGAGATATGATCTGAGGAAGTTGGTCTTTTTGCAGACTCCTGAATTACATTCAAAACAGGTGACCTGGGGAAAATCGTCATAACTTTCTTTCTGAGCATCGGATTGAAATTTCTTAAGAAGGTACAGAAAGAGGACGGACTGTAGTTTTCTTTTATATATTTTTCAGTGTCAAAGGTTGAAACAGTGACACGTGGCACTTCGTACAAGTTCGCTCTACTGAACTAGTCTATAATCAGGTCACTGCAGGAGATTGTGCATAACTCTTTCTTGGAGAATCCAATTTGGATCAGACTAGTGGCATTAGAAAGAGAACATAGAAGGCTACTACAGGTCAAAATTTCAAAACTGGATGATTCGAAATTACAGAGATACATCAGATTCAATATCAGGCTTCTACAAAGAAAAAAAGGTGTGTAGTTTTTTTTTAAATTTTTGCATAAGCTTGGTTTGAAGGAATTCAAAGGGCATAGTAAAGCATTATTATCGGTAACTGATGCCCCAAGGAAAGAAAATGCAAACACCTAGTAAGGAACCTGAAAGCTCTAGCATGACTCATGAAGAAGAGGAAGAAATGCTACATGATATATCAAAATTACAAGAACAAGTGCAACAAATGTCACACTCACAAAAGCTAACAGATGCTAAGATAAATGGCGTGGAATCTAAGATAAAGGGCATGGAAGCTAATATGGATGGCATGGAAGATAAGGTGATTGGCATGGATGGTAAAATTGATGGCATGGATGATAAGATGGAAGAATTGAAGATAAATATGAATAAGTTGCTACAAGAAATGGTCACTAAGGGTGAAAGAGTACTAAAGGAAACTCATGATGAGAACAAAAGAAATGTTAATCATGATTCCATAGACTCTAATGTTGGATCGAAGACTCACCATGTTCCAAAAATCGATATGAGGAAGTTTGATGGCAAGGATCCCGCCACATGGATATTACAGATGGAGCAATTCTTCGATCTCAATAATGTGCAAAACACACAAAAGGTACGTATGACAACTTTATATTTGGAACCAAATCAGTTTGTATGGTATCAATGGCTTTTTTCTCATAAACAGTTTATCACTTGGGCAATTTTTACAGAAGAATTGATAGCACATTATGAGGATACAAAAAGAAACACTTTTTTTAGCCAATTGATAAGTCTCAAACAAAAGGGTTCAATAATGGAGCACATTGAGGAGTTCCAAAAATTGAACATAAGGGTAAAAGATATTCCAGAGGAGCATAGGATTGATGTGTTCATAGGGTCTTTAAAGGATAATATCCAACATGATGTGCGCCTTTGGGAACCTGATTCATTAGAGAAGGCATTCAGGTTAGCAAGAAAAATGGAAAGCAAAATTATGGCAACTAGGAAGCATACCATTCACAACTATAAAGACGGAAGTGTTGTTGCCCATAGTCTTCCACAACCTACAAGGTTGACACCACAACAATTGGAAGAAAAAAGAGCAAAAGGGCTTTGTTACAATTGTGATAGCAAATACACAAAAGGTCATAAGTGTGCTGAGAAGAAATTATTCTACATAGATTGTGAAGAGGAAGAAGAAAAGGAGCAAGAAAGGTCAAAAGAAGAGGATATATTCCAGGAACAAAGCCTAGATGAAGAACAAATAAATCCGACCATATCTTGTAATGCATTGGCGGGAATTACCACTCCTCAAACCATCAAGATAGAAGGACAAATCAAGAAGAAAAAGGTAATAGTGTTGATTGATTCAGGAAGCACCCACAATTTTATTCATTGTAGGGTAGCAAAAGAATTGAATTGCTTCCTATATCCAGCACCAGAGTGTCAAGTGATGATTGCAAATGGAGGAACAATAAATTGTTCTGGAAAGTGCCATAATATCAAGCTATCCATGGGAGAATATGTATTGACTAGCCCAATGCTTTCCATTCCAATGGGAGGTGCTGATGTTGTACTAGGAGTCCAATGGCTACAATCCTTGGGTACAATAGCTTTTAATTTTCAAGAACTTTTCATGAAATTTTCTGTGGAAGGAAAGGAAGTTGAATTAAGGGGTATTGCAGGGAAACCAGGAAAGATAATCAGCTCTAATGGCATGACAAAGCTTCTAAAAAAGGAGCAAAGAGGTGTAATTGCACAATTATGTTCGCTAGATGTTTCCACATTGGAATCATCTATTTCTCCAGATCTCCAAAAAGTCCTGGACAATCATTCCAAGGTATTTGAGACTCCCAAAGGTCTCCCACCTATGTGTGATCATGATCATGCTATTCATCTGATTCCAGGAAGTGTTCCTCCAAACATCAGGCCGTACAGATATCCCTATGTCCAAAAAAGTGAAATTGAACGTATGGTTGCAGAAATGCTAGAGGCTGGTATAATTCAACCGAGTCAAAGTTCTTTCTTTGCTCCAGTAGTATTGGTGCACAAGAAGGATGGATCATGGCGCATGTGTCCGGATTATAGGGAGCTCAACAAGCTCACTATTAAAGATAAGTTCCCCATTCCTGTCATTGATGAATTACTGGATGAATTGCATGGATCAATTTACTTCACCAAGTTGGATCTTCGTTCAGGATATCATCAAATCAGAATGAAGATTGAAGACATTCCGAAAACGGCATTTAGAACTCATGAGGGTCATTATGAATTTTTGGTCATGCCTTTTGGCCTTACCAATGCACCTTCAACATTTCAAGGTTTGATGAATTCAATTTTCAAACCATTCCTTAGAAAATTTGTGTTAGTATTTTTTGATGATATACTAATCTACAACAAGTCTTGGAAGGATCATGTTGAACATGTTGACAGGGTGCTACAACTATTGGAGGAGAAACAATTATATGCAAAAAGATCCAAATGTTTCTTTGGAGTCCAGGAGGTGGAATATTTGGGTCATATTGTATCTCATGAAGGAGTTAAGGTAGACCCTAGCAAAATTAAAGCCATTAAGGAATGGAAAATCCCCACATCCATAAAGCATCTGCGAGGATTTCTTGGGTTGACAGGGTATTATCGCAAGTTTGTTAAGAATTATGGGAGAATAGCAGCACCTCTAACAACATTATTGAAGAAAGATGCATTTTCATGGACTCCGGAAGCAACAAAGGCCTTTGAACATCTTAAAGAGGCAATGTGCCAAGCACCGGTCTTAGCTACACCAGACTTCACAAAAACCTTTATTGTGGAATGTGATGCTTCAGGAAATGGAATTGGTGCTGTTCTAATGCAAGATGAAAGACCCATTGCTTTTGAAAGTCGTCCAATCAAGGGAAAGTTTTTAAGAAAAGCTATTTATGAGAAGGAAATGTTGGCAATACTCCATGCACTTAAGAAATGGCGACCCTACCTAATGGGAAGACACTTCAAGGTAAAAACGGATCATGATAGCCTTAAATACTTTTTAGAACAAAGATTATCCTCTGAAGAGCAACAAAAGTGGGTCACAAAGATGTTGGGTTATGACTTTGAAATCATCTACAAAAAAGGGAAGCAAAATGTGGTGGCAGATGCACTCTCAAGAAAGGATGAGGATGTGGAAGCATTGTTGTGCGCCATTTCTATTATCCAACCAGATTGGATAAATGAAGCAAGGGAGGAATGGAAGAATGACGAAGAAGTGTGGGCACTTATTCGAAAGCTACAACAAGATTCCAGTACGTCTGATACATTTAGCTGGAAAAATGATTCGTTATGGTACAAAGATCGCTTATACCTCTGTAAGAATTCCCAGCTAAAACAAAAGATTCTTATGGAATTGCACACTTCTCCCTTAGGAGGGCACTCAGGATTTTTAAAAACTTACCACAGGGTTAAGAAGGAATTTTTTTGGGATGGCCTTAAATCAGATATTCAAAAGTTTGTGGCAGAATGTTTGGTTTGCCAACAAAATAAAGTTGAAACAATTAAGACACCGGGTCTATTACAACCTTTATCCATTCCAAGCCAACGTTGGGAGGAGGTTTCAATGGATTTTATCACAGGTTTACCCAAGTCTGAGGGAAAGAGTGTCATCATGGTGGTAGTTGACAGACTTACCAAGTATGCACACTTTTGTGCATTATCACATCCATTTAAAGCCAGTACAGTTTCTACTGCATTTATGGAAACAATTCAAAAGCTACATGGAAACCCAAAGATTATTGTAAGTGACAGAGATCCCATTTTCACTGGAAATTTTTGGACATAATTATTTTCTTGTCTTGGTACTCAGTTAGCTCATAGCTCATCTTATCATCCTCAATCTGATGGGCAAACTGAGATAGTAAACAAATGTTTGGAAGGATATCTTCGTTGCTTTGTATCTGATAAACAGACACAATGGGTCAAATGGTTGCCTCTGGCTGAATGGTGGTATAACACTTCCTTCCATACAGCAACAAAAATGACCCCATTTATGGCACTTTATGGGTATCAACCACCATCCATCACATCATATTTAAGAGAAAATTCTAAGGTTCAGGCAGTGGAACATCACATCGAACATCAACAACAAGTCCTCCAACTCTTAAAGGATAACCTTGTGTTGGCACAGAATAGAATGAAACAACAGGCAGATCAACATCGCAGTGAAAGAAGTTTTGATGTAGGTGATTGGGTATTCCTACGGCTACAACCATATAAGCAAATGTCCCTCAAGCAAGCTAAGAAGGATAATAAATTATCACCAAAGTATTATGGTCCGTACAAGGTGTTGCAAAAGATTGGTACTATGGCATACAAATTGGAGCTTCCTGCAGCTTCTCGATTGCACCCAGTTTTCCATGTTTCATGCTTAAAGAAGGTTATAGGCGACAAGCTCCTAGTTCAAACAATATTGCCAGAACTTGACGAGGAAGGAAAAATTATATTGGAACCGGAAGCAGTTATAGAAACAAGAACTCGACAGCTACGAAATCGATCAATTTCAGAGTACCTTATCAAGTGGAAGAACTTATCCGCTGAAGATTCCACATGGGAGGATGAGAATTTTATGCAGAAATATCCAGAACTACTCAAGCGTTGAGGACAACACTTTTTTTGAAGGAGAGGGGCATGTTGGGTCCCTATAATACTAGTGATTACCCCATTACTATTGTAGTTATACCCCTTATTTATATTGTTGTGCCCCCATTGCCCCCCATATTGTTATTAATGTGCCCATAGAATCCCTCTATTGTTATTTTTGTGGCTTTATATTATTATTGTTAGGTCGGCTAGATTATATTGTGACTCCTTAGACTCCTATATATAGAAAGGAGGTTTTGTCATTTGAATCATCCAAGAATTGTTCATTTATGTAATGTAAAGGAGGTTGCCCCCTCGAAGAAGCTGAATTCTAAGGCATTGATCTATCTTTTCTATCTTTTCTTGAGCTGGTTTCATAACAAGCTGTCAAAAGGAAGTACGCTTTTCTTATGAGTCAGTTGAGTTGTTGCATGCATGAATTCAGTTAGAACTCAATCAATTGAGTTTGGTGGAGTTGATTGTGGAGTTGATGGAGTTGTGTTCAGTTTGACTTGGTTAAACTAGTTGTAGTTAGTCTAACTACAAACAGACTAATGATGAGTTGTTAAACTAATTATTAACTCATAATACAACTATAGAATACATCAGTTAACTCAGTTGCATGTCAGTGCATGTTCAGTTCAGTAGGGACAGGTGTTAGAGAATCAGATTGCTATCAGTTGTGACTATAGTTGTGCATCAGATCTTGCACAATCAAGGGATTGAGTATGACAATGAGTTTGCTCATGTATTTTCCCAGTATTATAGCCTCTGCTCATGTCTAACACAATGCGAGTGATTCTTTGGAGGTGAAATACGAGTTTGGTAAACCATTCTTATTCATTCTTGAGCAGGTATTGAGCAGTGGAGGCAGGGAAGCAGTGGAATAGATTTGGAGATTAGATCTTAGCTGTATTGTGTGTAACAGGTGGAGCTGGTACTAGATTGCTTGTGATAAGCATTGTAATTTGTAATGTTACATGGTCTCAATCATTAATATACAGATAGTTGGGGTTTTTAGCGAGATGCTTTCCCCGGGTTACATACTGTGTTAATGTGTGAATGCTCTTGATGTTTTATTGTTATTGATGCTGCTATATTGATGATCAACGTAGAGGAGCTTATGTATTGTGTATGTATTCTGCAATAGTACATGATCAGGATAATCTCTGTTGAATATGTGTTAAATTATTCAAAATTTCTACAAATCGCACGCGCAGATCAACGACCCAAGTTATATCGGCGGGTTGCATCAGCGGAAACAAAAGGGGTAGGGCCTTTACATATACATGCATGTGACCCGATGGGCCGGACCCGATGGCACTACAAATTATTTCTTATAAAATTTCAAGTCTGCGCACAAGCCGTCTTCAATGTATTTGGTATATTTTCGTTAGATAAATGAAAATACAAAGAGAAGCGAGGGAACCGGTCGGCTATGATATGCGACAACAACCTGAAGGGCGGACTTGATAAAGGAATTAATCATGTTTGTGGACTTTTTGAAGTCCGAAAGAAGCAGAATGGGTGGGATTTCTCAGCATTACAACATTTTCTGTACACAACAGAAAAAAATCATTATTAAACATTTTCAAGAGATCACGAAGGCTCAAATAGCCATCCCATCACCTAAAAGAGGCCGAGAGATAGAGACAGAAGGTTGGAAGTGGAAAGGCGACAACACAACATGATGCAGCCCACAATAGGAGTGATCAAGGAGCATAAACAACGCAACATAGCCATTTCATATTCCCGAAAGGACGAAGGTGGCCAGTGTTCACCACTCCGTGCAGTTACTCTTCAACCACCGCATTCAACAAACAGGATGGCTGAGAAGGGAAAGGACAAGACTCGGGCAGATCAACACATCCAACAACTAAGGGATTTCATCCTTTACGACACTCCACCTGCTCGAGGAGTACGACAGAGCACTAGAGAATGTCAAATTAATTTATTGAAGCAAACAGATTGTAGCAGAGATGCCATCAGAGAGTTAAAGCGGTTGGTGGTCCATTATGACCCTTCCATGCATAGAACAACATCATATCTTTGTAATAAAACTCTATATTTACCCAGAACATAGATGTAATTAGGGTTGATGGTTGTTGTTTTGATGTAAGGTTCAACTTCTGGAGACTGTAACTACTTTGATACTTGCAGCGTCTGGTCTTCATTTTCAGCTAATACAAGCTTCTTTTGCTGTTAATTGCTCACTTTCCATTTCTACTCTGTTCTAGGCTGTGCCTGTTATGAATTTGTTCATGTGCTCTTGATATTTAGCATTAGAGGGGTTGTCATCCCACCTCTATGTTGAAGTCTAGTATGTATCATTGAATGTGTTAGGCAGGTTTCTGTTTACTTATTTCCATAGAGCTGTCATCCTGTCTGTGCATTAGAAAATAGATTTGCAGACCTATTTATTAGTTGTAGCTGACCATCACATGGTCTTGTGCATCTGCTGGTGTGGTCAGTATTCTCCATGTTCACCTAATCCTCAAACTATGAGTAATTGGTGGTCTAAAGCCTTGTAGTCTGGGGGTGTTCACCCATGTCTGGAATTAAACATAGTAGAAGTGGTTTGGACAAGCATCATTCCTTCCATTCATCCATTTCCAACATTATGTTGAGTTTGTAATTTTCCCGAGCATCTCCGAGAGACAACCTAGGAGAGTTTCTTGGGGTGATAACAAGTCCTTTCAATCAATACTTCAAAAACTCTTCAACAATGCCCACTTCTTGTCTACGCAAGAAATCTTCAAAAAGTTACTTAAGCTTGCTTCAAATTTTCAAAAATTTATTAAATAGGTCAACAAGTCCTTATCCAAAGGCAACAAATTCAGTTCCAACAAATTTTCCTAATCAATCCCAACAAATCACAAGGTCTTCTGTCCAATAGAGTATCAAAATTATCCCAAGACTATGTTTTAACTTAGTTTATTTCCTTGTACAATTCACTGCTCCAAAGTATAAGCCCAAAGAAATAATTTCAACTGAAATGTTACCAAAGTGAGTAATTCAATGACATCAGAAACAATTCAGAACATATATGAACTCCTTGCACACAAAATATGTGTTAGATGTAGTCGAATTTCAGTGTGCTAAAATAACCCAAGGGCCATTCCCAAGATATACTGAGAACTTCCATAGGACAGTTGTCATTTACTTTAGATATTTGACGTTTCACTATTTTGAGTAGCTATAGTATATTTCCTTCAATGAAAAAGATAGATCAGGAGAACTTCGTATTCCTTAAAGATGTGCCTTTTTGCCTCACAGAGCCTTGAATTGTTCCTTCACCGAATTCCTCTTCTCAGCTTGTCCGAGTTCTCACTTTACATCTTATTATCTCTTCAGTTGTATTCGATCTTTGAATGAAAGGGACCCTTTTATTTATTTATACACATTGTTTGTGTCAAGGGACACATCGGTTGGGTGAGAGGGCCAACCTGTGTGAATGAGCTGACTAGGAGTGCTGGAATCGATTGTTGCCGTAGTGAAAAACTTGTGTGTGTTTTTAACCTCAAAGATGTGATTCAGGCCAAGTTTTGATGAAGACCTATAGGAATAATATGTTTGTCAGTAGTAAGGTAAATGGCATATTACTTGATGACACGAGTAATAACTTTGTTGGAAAAAGAGTGGCACTGTTGTGATCGAGTGTTGTAAAATTGTTATGTGTGAATAATGTGTGCGTAATTGATTAATGATCTGGGGAAATTTTACTCTTTTAGTAAGCTTTTTATTAGGATTTCAATTGAAATAGGGATATTAGGATTTCAAAATTTATGAATTATGGAATTTAGGAAATAGGGATTTAGAAGTTTTAGGAATTATGGAATTTGGATTTAATAATTTATGAATTATGAAATTGTTCCTAATTAGGGTTTAATATTTTTTTTATTAGGGTATATGTTTGTATTAGGGTTAGGGTTTCATAATTAATGAACAAGGATAGGGATTAGGATAGAACTAGGGTTAGGATTTTAGGACTAGGGTAAGGGTTAGGGTATTTTTTAAGGAAACTAGGGCAAGGATATTATTTAGGACACAGGTTGGGGTTTATAGGTGTTCATGTATTTAGGATCTAGGGTTTTCTCACCTAGGGTTTTCAAAAACATCTAGGGTTAGGGATTGCTTTTAGGGTAGGTTTCATCAACTCACAATGCTAGATTAGGCTAGGGCTTCCAAGTAATCATGGTTTACCCATCTTCAACAATGCCATATTAACATCAATGGAAATTTTGGCCAACAATATCCCCCTTTGTCATTGACGACAATATTCTCTCATTTTCAATATTCTCTCCCCCTTTGACATCAATGGAAAATGGGGTGTCTTGACAACATATTTTCCATCAAGTGCTCCCCCTATCATGTTTCTTTTTGTCATGCTGCACCCCTGATCATACTGCTCATTTTTGTCATTTTCATTCAACTACCCTTGTCATCATGCTTTCCTTCTTTTGACAATGTGGAGCAAGGGAGATGTCTTAATTTGCATTTCTTTATGTGATCAACGAGCTCCCCCTGCATGCATAAACTGCTCTTCCTCTCCTTTTTTCTTATGGAACACAAGACAAGAAAGATTGTTGCCTTGTGATCAAGCAGAAGACATCTTCAACAATGGATGTGTAGTGAATACACAATATCATGCTTTTCTTCAATGGAATTCACCCCCCAAGCTTTGCATGCATGGAAAGGAATGAAGTAGATTATGTCTTTATCAGTGTTTTAAAAACCGACTGGTTTGAATCGGTAACTGATCAAACATGTTGGTTAGATAGCCCACTAGGTGAAACCGATAGAAAAACCCAATTTGACCCTTCATTTCACCCAAAAAAGGGTAAAACTGGTCCTAACCGGTTGGTTAGCTGCCAAGGCCATGAAGGACCCACAAAAATTTGTTTTCCAAGTTTTTAGGGTGTTTTGGAGGGAAAATAAGGGTTCTTTCCCTCCAAAAACACCCTCTCCAAGCCTTTAAAAGGACCTTCTCCCTCTCATTTGTCTCACACATCTCATTTGGAGTACTTGTGAGTTTGATTGAGAGCTTGGAAAGTGTTGGGTTTTTGCTGGAGTAGTCATCTTGGAGGCTTGGAGTTGGATTTGGAGATTTTTGGAGATGGTTTGGAGTTGTCAATGGAGTTGGCATCTTCAAGAGGGGGCTAAGGAAGCTAGTTTGCATTTCTAGGTAAGGATTTTCACTTGAAAATTCCTCATTTGACCGCTGTCCATGTATTTATTTTTTTATGTGTTCTAAACTTATAACTTCTATCATCTATGCTATCAAATATCTAGTTCTATGCTATCAAATTTTGCAGGCTATATGTGCATTTGTTTTCCTAAATTTAGCTTTGGTTTTCCATGTTTCTTAGCTGCAAAATTTTTTAAATGGAAGATTTCTTTGCAAATTTTAATTATTTCAAGCCAACATGGCTCCAAAAGGCAAGGATAGTGCACAAACTCATTGTGATTTGATTGATGGAAAAATGATATGCAAATTATGTCATAAACCTATTGGAGGTGTGGGTATTCTGAGATTGAAACAACACTTGGCTAGGGTAAGAGGCCAAGTAAAGCCATGTGATGCACCAAATGAAATTTTAGGTCCTATTAGGGCAGAATACCTTTCCAAGCTTGAAACATTTCATGAGGATAAGGATAGGGAGAAGGCCATCCAAGATGACAATGCAAGGAAGAGGGAATTATTAGAAGCCATGAAAGAGAGTGGGTATGATGATTATGAGATTCAAGACTCCTCTTCTATCCCTTCCACCAATGAACCATTTCACTATGTTCATCCTTCTTTTGGCCAACTATCAAAAGGAACAAACAGAACAAACATCCAGAGTTATTTCTCATCCTCTTCCAACATTTCCTCTTCTAATCCAACTTCCTCGCAGCCAAGTCGTCAACCGACTTTGGATGAACATTGGAAAAAACAATGCAAAGAAGCTTCTTATCAATACATTACTAGATAGTGGTATGATGAATATATCCCATTTAATACTGCTCGCTTACCTTATTACCAAGCTATGTGGGACTCTATTATATCTGTAGGAAAGGGCCTTAAAGGCCCTAGTATGCATGACTTGAGAGGAGCTCTTTTGCAAAAAAAGATTTTTTCCACTGATGAGTATTTGGCTAAGTACAAAGATTCATGGCTCAAAATAGGTTGTTCCATCATGTCAGATGGATGGATTGATGGAAAGAACTGCATTATCATTAATTTCCTTATTTCTTGCCCTCAAGGAACCATGTTTTTGAGACTAGTTGATGCATCTCAGAAGGTGAAGGATGCAACCCTTCTATTTGAGCTTTTGGATGACATTATTTAGGAAGTTGGGGAGTAGAATGTTGTGCAGGTCATCACCGATAATGCCTAAAACTATGTTCTTGCTGGAAAGATTCTTGAGTCCAAATATAGGAACATATTTTGGACTCCATGTGCTGGACATTGCATATGCTTCATGCTTGAGGACATAGGCAAAGTGGAGTGGGTAAAAAAAACTGTAGACCATTCCAAGTGCATTAAAAAATACATTTACAACCACTCATGGGTATTGAGCCTAATGAGGAAAAACACTGGGGGCAAAGATCTTGTTAGGCCTACAATTACAATATTTTCAACTCACTTCCTCACTTTGCAATGTCTCAATGCTCAACATAAAAACCTGCAGAAAATGTTTTCTTCTGATGATTGGGCTGAATTTTAGTGGGCTCGTAGACAAGATGGAAAAGACACCAAAAATAAAGTGTTTGAAAATTATTTTTGGAAAAGGTTTGTAGAGCTTGTGAAAATTACCAGGCCCCTTGTTAAGGTGCTAAGGATGGTGGATGGGGAAAAATTGGCCATGGGCTACATTTATGAGGCTATGGATCAGGCAAAGGAGAAGATACAAGCAACTTACAAGGACACGCTAGATAAATATGGCCGTATATGGGAGATCATTGAAAAAATATGGAACAATCAACTCCATTGTCCTATACATGCAACTAGGTATTTTTTGAACCCAAAGTATCATTATAAAGCTTGGCTAGGAGATCTGCAGGATGGGGAGGTCAGAGATGGATTGATTGATTGCTTGGGGCGCATGGTCCCTAGCCATTCAGACTAGTTGGAAATACATAGACAAATAACTCTTTTCAGTATGACAACTGGTACCTTTGGCAAAAACTTGGCAAACATGGCAAGAAATGTGGATCAACCAGGTAAGCAATTCCAATTTGCAATTTGTTTTTCTTTTCAAGTTAAATTGTTTACAAATTTACAATTTAAATTATCTATAAATACTTGTAATTTGTAAATAAGTAATGAAATGAACTAAGTTACTAATTAATGTCTTTTTCTTTGCAACACATTGGTGGGAGTCATTTGGAGGCTAGTGTCTTCAATTGCAAAAGTTTGCAATTAGAGTCCTCAACTAAACTTGCAGTGCTTCAGGTTGTGAGCGCAATTGGTCTATTTTTGAGCGCATACACATGAAGAAGAGAAATCATTTTGAACAAAAATGGTTAAATGATCTTGTCTTCATGAAATACAACCTTCGACTAAGGTAGAACCAAATGATGAACAAAACACCTGATCTAGATCCCATTGTGTTAGAAGATATTGACCCAACATCAAAATGGGTGGAGGAGACTGAAGATCCCGTGTTTAATGCTGATTTTGATATTGACATGGCATTAGTGGGGGACGAAGCAGATTTGGTGGCGCCATAAGAACCAAGATCAATAGTTGCATCAAGGAAAGGCAAACAACCAACGGAAGGCACTAGTCATGCAGCTAGACGAACTCGTGCTTCCATTAGGTCCACTTCTGTTGTTATAGGTGCATTGCTACTGAGGTTGCAAATGAGGCTGAGGCATCCTCAGACTCCGATCCATATGGTGTCTATGTAGCTCTTGCTGATGATGATGATCATGTGTCTAGTAGTGATGATGAATTTGATGATTGATCATGTGTAGACTCTAGAGTCTAGAGTCTAGACTTGTAATCTTGTAGTAGGCCAATGGCCTCATAGCTTGTAACATTGTTTTTGGACTTTATAGGCCATTTAGATATATCCACCTTTACATGGTCTATAAATGAGAAAATATTGCATATTTTGTCTCTATTGTCTTGGAATCATGGTTTTAAATCTTAAAAATAGTTTTTTTCATTAAAAATTAATTATTTAATGTATTTTTTTAAAAACTATTTTGTTTAGACCTAATCAATCTTGGTTAGACCGGTTCCGGTTTGACCAGTTCTGGTTTGAAACCTGGTTCATTAGGTGTACTGGTTCGGTCACTGGTTCCAGTTTTTAAAACTATGGTCTTTATGTAAGAGAGACCAATTTGTCCAACAAGATTTTCTTTAAAAATTTCTGAGAGATGGTGCATCAAGAGATATATTCTAGTGTCTCATAACATGATTATCCATGTGTGACACGTCAAGTGTTTCCCAAGGCTTATCAAGGAAGAATAGTCAAATTTTCATAAGTTCCCCCTAACAATATGCATGGTCTTGGCATAATCTTATTATCGAAATTGGAAATACCATATCTACCGAAGATGTATTGATTAGATCAACAAAATGAATTGATGTTTTGAGTATTCAAGATGCATTTCACGTCATCTTCTTGTGGTTCAACTTGCTTCCTTCTCCAAAATTGTTTAACCTTCTTTTCATTTTTGGTTGTTATGTTTTTAGCTTGTTTAGGAGCCCAATTTAAGTTACAATCACAAGCTATATGACCAATATTATGACATTTGTAGCATTCAATTTTATACATAAATGAGAAGGCATAATTTCTTCCTGCAAAGTTTCTTTTGGGAGGCTGATGGGGACCATTATATTTTTCCTTGTCGTATTTGTGAAAATTATGCTGCAGTGATTGATTTATCTCTCCTACTTATTTACAATAATAAGTTATCTACCAATGCTTCAATAAATATCAAAATAAATTCAGCTGCAGAATTGAAAAATTATGAGAAAAGCAAGAGAAACACCAGCACATGAATAATCACATTGACACACTTGTTTTTGGACAAAAGTCCTTGGAAAAATGTTGGGTTGTGTTATATTCTTTCCACGACTAGCCCATATAGTTAACCGGGGGGTTGGGGGGGGGGGGGGGGGGAAGCAGAGCCCCCCCTTTATTGCACCGATTGCGTAGCGGGGGGGGGGGGGGGGGTTGCAAGGGGTTTGAGGGGTATAGGTAACTCCACTCTATGGGGTTCGGGGCAGCGCCTCAGAAAATTTTGGTTTTGGAACCTATGTTAGGTTGGGTGGATCCACCTATGGTTTTGTGCATGATTTTCACACATGTTTTTGGACGTGATGGTTTTCGGTCCATGGTATTGGATGCTTCTGCATGTATAAATATGTATTATAACATTGAAAGGAACATAATGAAAAATCATGCTGCTAGTCTCGGTTTTGGGATCCAAGGGAGAATATCTGTGTATATGTGTTTTATGTGTTATGCTCTCGCATTGTTTTTTTTATGTGTTTTAGAATTCGTATGCAGGTAATTTCTGTACGGGGTTAAAACCTACATTTGGTATCAGAGCTATTTTGGATTCAAGGGGACACCTTTGTTGCTGAGGGGTTTCGCTTGGGCATGTGGTAGACCCTGTTCAGTGGGAGATATGTGAGATCGATTCTAGTGGTGAAAGAAGATGGTGAGCAGTGGAAAGATAGAGATCGAGAAATTTAATGGTCAAAGTTTTGAGTTGCGGAAACTCAAGATGGAGGATCTGTTGGTGGATAAAGATCAGTGGATCGCGGTAGATCCAGGTACTAAACTAATGGGAGTGTCCGATGATGAATGGAAGAAGTTGGATCGGAAGGCAAAGAGCACAATACGATTGTGTGTCTCAGATTCAATATTGCTGAATGTATCAGGAGAAGCTACGGCGAAGGATTTGTGGGACAAGTTAGGGACTTTGTACCAATCTAAGTCTCTAGTGAATAAATTGTTCCTGTGGAAAAAGCTATATAACCTAAGGATGAAATATGGAGACTCGGTGACAGATCATTTGAACGCATTTAATACTGTGGTAAGTCAGTTAGCATCTATTGATATTAAAATTTCAGATGAAGATAAGTGCATCAGTTTGTTGTGTTCTCTACTAGACTCATGGGATAGTCTGGTTATTGCAATAGGTAGCAATGCAATTGCCTTGTAGTTTGATGAAATAGTCTCATCATTGCTGACAGAGGAGATGAGACGGAAAAATATGGAGATCCAGAATGGTGATGCCTTGTCTGTACGAGGACGGTCCCAGAACAGAAACAAAAATAAGTCATCGAGTGGGAGATCTAAATCTAGAGGGAGATCTAAATCTCCAAGAAAACCTGTAAAGGTGGTGTGCTGGAAATGCGGAAAGGAAGGACACTACAAAAGGTACTATAAATCTAAAGCTCTTGATAAAGGAAAGGGATTCGATGATGCTCCTTCTGCAGAGGCGAAAACCACCTCAAATGAAGGTGGGGATGTGTACTTGGCTTCTTCAAGTACACATGTAGATCATGAGGCATTGTTGATTGACTCAAGTGCATCCTTTCACTTCACTCCCCATAGAGAGTGGTTCTGCGAGTATGAGAAATACGATGGTGGTGATGTCTTCTTAGGGGATGATAGGAAGGCTAGAATCGTTGGTCATGGAAAAGTAAAGTTGAAGTTGCAAGGTGGAAGGGTTAGAACACTTCCAAGTGTTCTGCATATTCCTGCATTGGCCAGAAATCTGATTTCTGTAAGCAAGTTGGATGATGCAGGTGTAAAAATATTGTTTGAGAAGGATACCTGCAAGATGGTTTGGGGAGCACTGGTATTGATGCGGGGAGTTCGGATTGGAACTCTGTACAAGCTGCAAGGTAGCACGGTTGTTGATGTGTGCAAAAGTTCTGTTGTTTTTGAAAGTGGAGAAGAAAATCTAGTGGTCTCTGGAGAGAAGACCATGCTATGGCATCAAAGGCTTGGACATATTGGAGAGAAGGGCCTTCGAATACTTCATGGTAAAGGTATGGTAGAAGGTATGAGTAATAACTCTCTGGATTTTGATTTTTGTGAAAATTGTGTATATGGGAAGTAGAATTGGGTGAGTTTCCCCTCTGGTGGTAAGAGGGCGAAACATATATTAGAGCTTGTGCATAGTGATGTGTTTGGACCTGTGAAGGTTCCATCACTGGGTAAGTCTGTGTACTATGTATCATTTATAGATAACTTCTCAAGGAATACATAGATATATTTCCTTAAGAAGAAATCTGAAGTCTTTGACAGGTTTAAAGAATTCAAGGCTCTGGTGGAAAACCAGACAGAGAAGAAGATAAAGGTGTTGAGGACAGATAATGATGGAGAGTTTTGCAGTAAGGAATTTGAAGAATTCTGTAAGAAGTGTGGTATACTATGGCAGAAGACTACTCCATATACACCTCAGCAAAATGGAGTTGCAGAAAGAATGAACAATATGTTGATGGAAAGGGCAAGAAGCATGCTCAGTGGTGCCAGGTTAGGACAGGAATTATGGGTAGAGGCGGTGGAGATAGCATGTTACTTGGTCAACATATCACCTTCATCAGCGTTGGAGGATAAACTCCACAAGAGGTATGGACGGGTAAGAAACCCTCTCTTTCACATCTGAGGGTATTTGGATGTGATGCATATGTACATTTTCCAAAGGAGAAACGAACCAAGCTGAATAGTAAATCTAAAAAGTGCATCTTTATTGGGTATAAGGATGGTTTAAAGGGTTATAAGCTTTGGAACCCAGTAATAAGTAAGGTTGTGTACAACGGAGATGTGGTGTTTAGAGAGGTTGTTGAAAATAACACTGAGAGGGGGGGTGAATCGCTACTATCGTTAAGTGAACCAGCGTGTACACGCAACTGTGTCTAAAGAAAACAGCGTATAACCAGAAATCTTATAATTCAGTTAGTTTATCTTCAGTTAAGCGCATAAGGACATTATTCACCATATTAAGAGCAAACAGATGCAGTAGAATAGATCACACAAAAGCCACACACATGAACACCATGATATAAGGTGGAAACCCAATGTGGGTGAAAACCACCTGCTGCAAGTCGTCTCTATCTTTCTTTAATATGAAACTTCAGTTTACAATCTTTTTGTACTGGTGCAGCCTTATACCAGTACGCAGGCTACAACCTGCAGAAAGCTACAACCTTCTCTCGTTCTCCAAACTTCCTTGGAAGGGAGCTCCAACCCCCTTTGCTCTTGTACTAGCCAAGATACTAGTACGTAGGTGCTGGCCTACAATCTTCTTTCTTTCAGGTACCACCTTTCATACATTTTCAGACTGGATATTCCTGAAGCACAACATTACAATCTGAAGACCACAATTCATTCAACTTTCACAACAGATCATTGAAGCACAAAACAACCAATACTAGCATCATCAATCTTTGAATCACTGAACCACTGAAACCCTGTCAATCACCAGTTACCAGAACACAGAGCAGACTACAGAACTCTGCAATAACAGTCAGACCCAACTGCAAACCCAAAAATCAAGCTTCAAAAGATATACGCTACTTCAATGAGAGCAACCCGCGTATACACGCGCTTTTACCGAAGACAACCTGCGTACAGATCTAAAAATAAATTCTCTCAACTTGCAGCTGTACCAGACATCAGTTAGACCCAGAACATAACATTGCGTCAGTATGCAGATCTAGAAATACGCATAATCAACCATATCATGATAGTGCATTTCAAATCATTAGATCCCGATCTATCCTTAGATCTAGTCTTCCATCAACCGAAGTGATCTCTCCTTAGCTTAGATCAAGCAACCCAGAACCTGCATACCAGATCTCTTCCTTTTTCAGATATTCAAGCCTTTTTCAAAAAAGATGTATCTCCCTAATGATCTTCTTCTCCTTATATAGCCTTAGGCCTTGCTCAATACCAAGAGCCAAAACCATAGAGATCCAATACCATCAACTTAAAAACTAGGGATCAACACGTCTGTCGAGATACTTTGGTCCAAGGACATAGGCTCAAGTACCGAGGACTAACTACCACGGACCAAAAGGAAGCTTCCCGACATATACGCCCTTTTCTGTTCATTCATCTGCGTGTATACGCGCCTTCGTATATAGTTCTCCTGCGTATACGCGACTTAGCATGCAGATCACCGGCGTGTATACGCAACTTGGACTTAATTAACCTGCGTATATGAGATTTCTCTTCAATCTGTAGTCTGAACGGAGATCTGTCATCAAAGAGAGTTTCCATCAAGGACAACACCTGTATCATAGCGCCACCCCTGTGCCAAAATGCCAACAATCTCCCCCTTTGGACTTGATGGCAACCTCAAGCTCCTTAGAATCATTCTCCCCCTTTGTCATCAAGGGAAAAGGGCTGTTCTCCCCCTGAGGACATGCTGATACCTCTGCTTGGCTGTGCTGAATCATGCTCCCCATGACTGTAGGCCAGATCTGCAAAAGATGTTCTTCAAACAAGAACCAAGACTTATACACCATAAGGGACCTCCCTATCACCAAAAGACTCAATACATACATCCATACTCCCTACCAAGAGGGGACACATCAGAAACAACCAATTATATTACATCATTCATCCCAGGCATAGTGGGGAAACCAACATAGGCCGTTACATGACCTTGACACCATAAAAGAGATATGACATAGAGACAACAGATCTAGACCAAGACTTATGAAAGTCACCAGCAGCATCTGATAAACATCTTTTAGATCACCAACCAGGATTTCTTTCTGAGCTCCTTCTCCTGAAACCAACAACCAAAAAATCTAAATGCCAACAATGCTTTATGAGACTTTTAAGCTGCTCCCCCTAAACCTGTGCCTGCTGCACTCCCTGAAACTGTGCCTGAAGAATTCTGACATACCCATCTCAGACCTTTTCAAACCAGAGTTTGCCCTTGCTGTTAAGAACTCTATATACGCGATTTCTCCTGCATAAATCAGCGTATGTACGCGGATATACTTTCTGCAACAAGCGTACAACATACACGCGACTTACCCCGCATAAATCGGCGTATATACGCAGATATCCCTTACGTAACTTGCGTATACCAACTTTTCTGTAGAACAGACAAGCTTTAACAGCAGGATGAAGCATCAACTACTCCCAGCTTTTGTCTGAGATATTCAAAAGTTTCCCTGGGCAGTGGTTTTGTGAGAATATCAGCAACTTGTTCCTTAGAAGGAACATACTCCAACTTGACCTTCTGCTCAAGCACTTGTTCCCGAAGAAAATGGTACTTGATTGGTATGTGCTTGGTCTTTGAGTGCATGACTGGATTCTTTGAAATGCTGATTGCACTTGTATTATCACATAAGATAGAGACTGGTGGAGTGCAAGTGATTTGAAAGTCCTGCAAGGTCTGCATCATCCAAAGAAGTTGTGTGCAACAAGATGCCGCAGCCACATATTCTGCTTCAGCTGTTGATAAGGCAATCGAACTCTGTTTCTTGCTGAACCAAGATACTAATCTGGAACCCATGAAGAAAGCACCACCACTTGTGCTTTTCCTATCATCCACACTTCCAGCCCAATCTGCATCTGTGTAAGCATGAAGAGTGAGATCTGTATTTCTAGGATACCATAAGCCATAGTTTTGTGTCCCTTGAAGATACTTGAAGATTCTTTTGACTGCCTGAAGATGAGTTTCCTTTGGGTTGGCTTGAAATCTTCCAACAATTCCTACTGCATGTGTAATATCTGGTCGGGTACCTGTCAAATAAAGAAAACTCCCAATCATGGATCTATAAGTGGGTTGGTGAACTGCTGCTGATTCATCATTTGCACTGAGGCTGCATCCTGTAACCATGGGTGTACATACTGGCTTTGACTCTTCCATGCCATACTTCTTCAAGATCTGCTTGAGGTATTTGGTTTGAGACAAGAAGATACCTCCTTCATTTTGTTGGATTTGCAATCCAAGAAAATATGTCAATTCTCCAAGTAGTGACATTTCGAATTCTTTCTGCATAACCAAGGCAAAGTTTTGACTCATAGTCTCTTCATTGCTGCCAAAGATAATATCATCTACATAAACAACAAGAATTAGCAATTTGTTATTTTCAACTTTGATATAGAGATTGCTATCTGCTGATCCTTTTGAAAAGCCTTGTTGGTGAAGATATTTGTCCAACCGATAGTACCAAGCCCTTGGAGCTTGTTTGAGTCCATAGAGAGCCTTTTTCAATCTGCATACAAGGTTTGGATCATTCCCAAGAATGAAACCATCTGGCTGCTCAATATATACTTCTTCTTCTAAGTCTCCATTCAGAAAGGCTGATTTCACGTCCATTTGAAATACCTTGAAGTTTTGAAAGCTTGAGAGAGCAAGGAACATTCGGATGGCCTCAAGTCTTGCCACAGGAGCAAAAGTCTCTTCAAAATCTATTCCTTCTTGCTGTGCATACCCTTTACAAACAAGTCTGGCCTTGTTTCTAATTACCTCTCCATTTTCATTCAATTTATTCTTGAAGACCCATTTTGTTCCTATTACATTCTTATCTTTTGGTCTAGGAACTAATTCCCAAGTGTTGTTCTTTTCGATCTGCTCAAGTTCTTCATCCATTGCTTTGACCCAACATTCATCTTTGCATGCCTCTTTCACATTTTGTGGTTCAGTGGAGGAGAGTAATGCCAAATAGCTTGAAGCTTCTGCAAGTGTCCTTCTTGTTTGTACTCCTGCTTCTTTCTGCCCCACAATCTGAGATTCTGGATGATTCTTTTGAACATATCTGGATGGAGTCTTCTCTTCTATTCTTGTCTGCTCCTCTGATTCTTCTTGAGGTTCTTCTTCTTCATCATTCCGCCTTTGAGGGTAGCCTTCATCTTCTTCAATGTCTTCATGATGAACTTGCCTAGGAATATATCCCTTCTCATCAACCACTACATCAATGCTATCAACAATTCTGCCAAGTCTTTTATTGTAGCACTTGTATGCTTTGCTATGTGGAGAATAACCAAGAAGAATGCCCTCATCTGCTCTTGGTTCAAGTTTGCCAAGTTGCTCATCAGTATTCTTAATATAACATTTGCTCCCAAAGATTTTGAAGTGCTTCACCGAAGGAGTCTCACCACTCCAGAGCTCATGAGGTGTTTGAGTGCTGTTTACTCTGACATTTGTTTTGTTAAGAATAATAACCGCAGCATGTGCAGCTTCACCCCAGAAGGTTGCGGGAGTACCTGATTCATCAAGCATAGCACGAGCCATTTGCTGGATTGTTCTGTTCATTCTTTCCACAACCCCATTTTGCTGAGGAGTTCTAGCTGTAGAGAATTCTCTTCTTATCCCATGTTCTTCACAGAAATCGAAAAATTCGTTTGAGGTAAACTCCCCACCTCTGTCAGATCTGAGGCACTTAATTTTGTGTCCTGATTCATTTTCAACCAAGGCTTTGAAGGATTCGAATTTTTCGAATGCTTCATCTTTGTGCTTCATGAGCCCTAACCAAACAAATCTGGAGAAATCATCAATGAATAATATCAGATATTCTTCTCCTCGAGGTGTCCTTTTCCTAAATGGACCACATACATCTGTATGGACTAGCTCGAGAGGCATGCTAGCTGATCCTTCCTTCTCTGGAAAGTTAGTTTTGGTTTGCTTTCCAAACTGACAAGATTTGCATATGGTATTGTCTGGAATTTTGATATCTGGAAGACCACGAACTGCCTGATATTTGCATGCTTTCTTTATTTGTGAAAAGCTTAGATGCCCCAACCTCCGATGCCATAGCCAATGTTCATCATCCTTGCTTAAGTAGCATTGTTGTCTTTCCTCAAAGATATATAGATTATTTGGAGTCCTTCTTCCTTTGATCACTGTTTTACCTGTATCAAGATCGCGAACACAACATCCATTTGATCTAAATATTACCTCGGTTCCTTGATCGCACATCTGACTGACACTCAGAAGATTATGCTTCAATCCATCAACATATAAAAAATTTCCTGCTTTGACCTTCTCTTTCAACGGAGCAACACCTTTTCCTTTTATGGCTGCAGAGATATCGTTCCCAAAAGAAACTTTCTTCCCCTTTTCTAATGTGGTATATGACTCAAGCTTTTCTTTGTCCCCTGTCATATGCTTCGAACATCCGCTGTCAATGTACCATAGACTTTCTTGACCTTCTGCATAAAAGGCTATCCCACATCTTTCTGGTTGTGATTCTTTTATTCTCCATGTTCTAACATTTGAGGTTTGTTCCTTCTGAGTTGTCTTCCGGAACCTGCTCCTGCATTTAGAGTCTTCATGACCAAAGTTATTACAAATAGAGCATTCAACTTCATTTTCAAGAACCGAAAAATTGTTATAAGTCCTTTTCATGGTTCCAGTCATTCTCCCTTGGTTTTGAGCTTCTCTAGTCATGATTGTTTTGTAGGCAACACATTGAGCTGCTTTGTGACCGAAGTTATGGCAAGAAAAGCATTGGCCATTAAAGAAACTTCTGCGATAATTAGATCTATCATCCAACCGATTGTAGCTTCTATTCATTCTTGGAGCAAATTGGGAAGATTTTACCTGTGGCTGATTGTAGCTTCTGTTTGTCCTTAAGGCAGTTTGTCCCCAAATTTCTTGATGGTCTTTATTTGTTCTTGAGGTAAACTGTCCCTGATTCACCTGATGACTTTTATTTGGCCTTTGCTCGCTTCTCCTTGCTGCATCAAGATAACTTTTAGAGGTAGAGGCTTGAGATGTTTCTCCATTATATCCAAGACCTGTCTTGATCAGAGGAGATCGCTGCACATTGATAATCTCATCCAAGGTTTCAGATCCTTTAACAAACTTAAGATTAATTGCTTTGGTTTTCTCAATCTCCTTTCTAAGACAAACAATCTCACATTCCAATTTTTCAAGATGTTTTTCCTTTTCAGCTAGTTGACATTGTAGAGAATCAATAATAGCACTCTTCTCTTCTAAACAAACTTTGAGATCTTTCATTTCTTCATAAAAGCCTTCTACATATATAGCATCCATGTAGTCATCATCTTCAAAAGCCATTAAAAGTTTATATCTATTACCTTGTTCATCTTCATCACTATTTGAAAGTCCATCACTATCTTCATGAGTGTAATAGCTTTTCTTCTTTTCATATTGTTTCTTGTTCCATTTAACAGGTTCCTTTCCCTTGTCATTCTTATCTTTGTGAGGACATTTGGCAGCATAATGACCTACTCTTCCACAAGCAAAGCATTTAAAAGGTAACTTACCTCTGAACCTTCCAGAACCCCTTTGAAGATTTCTGACAAAATTTGATTCCTCTTCTTCATTTTCTGGCAGGTGACTTGCTTCATAGTAATCTTCTTTGCCTGAAGCCTTGAAGGCAGCTTCTCTTCTGTCTGATGGACCTCCCTTTCTCATTTCATAAGCGGTTAGAATTCTGTGAAGTTGAGACATAGTAAGAATTTGCAAATTTTCTTTTTCTTCTATGGCAGACACTTTAGATTCAAACTTGGGGGACAAAGATCTTAGAACCTTTTCAACCACAATAGCCTCTTTTATTTCTTCACCAAAGTTTTGCATGCAATTGACAATCTCATCTACCCTAAGGAAGTAGTTAGCCACACTTTCATCATTATACATTCTGAGAGTCTCATACTTAATCCTGAGAGTTTGAAGTTTAGCACGCTTTACCTGATCGTCTCCTTCATAGCTCGTGACCATTTTGTCCCATATTTCTTTTGCAGATTTATAGTGCATTACCTTCATGAATTCTGATTGAGAGATGCATCCCAATAGAGTATTGACTGCTTTCGCATTTGTTTCATATTTCTTTTTCTCGGCTACATCTGTAGGAGTAGCTGAAGGAAAAGTGTAGCCTGTCTCTACGATGTTCCAAACTTCTGTACCAAGAGATTGAAGATAGGCAGTAACTCTTACCTTCCAATAATTGAAGTTTGTCCCATCAAAAACCGGTGGCCTGATTGATGCTTCTTTCTCGTAGTTGCTCATGATGAACGATCTACGTTCAAGCGGTCAAGCTTCTCTGAAGGACCTGCTCCGATACCAATTGTTGAAAATAATACTGAGAGGGGGGGTGAATCGCTACTATCGTTAAGTGAACCAGCGTGTACACGCAACTGTGTCTAAAGAAAACAGCGTATAACCAGAAATCTTATAATTCAGTTAGTTTATCTTCAGTTAAGTGCATAAGGACATTATTCACCATATTAAGAGTAAACAGATGCAGTAGAACAGATCACACAAAATCCACACACATGAACACCATGATATAAGGTGGAAACCCAATGTGTGTGAAAACCACCTGCTGCAAGTCGTCTCTATCTTTCTTTAATATGAAACTTCAGTTTACAATCTTTTTGTACTGGTGCAGCCTTATACCAGTACGCAGGCTACAACCTGCAGAAAGCTACAACCTTCTCTCGTTCTCCAAACTTCCTTGGAAGGGAGCTCCAACCCCCTTTGCTCTTGTACTAGCCAAGATACTAGTACGTAGGTGCTGGCCTACAATCTTCTTTCTTTCAGGTACCACCTTTCATACATTTTCAGACTGGATATTCCTGGAGCACAACATTACAATCTGAAGACCACAATTCATTCAACTTTCACAACAGATCATTGAAGCACAAAACAACCAATACTAGCATCATCAATCTTTGAATCACTGAACCACTGAAACCCTGTCAATCACCAGTTACCAGAACACAGAGCAGACTACAGAACTCTGCAATAACAGTCAGACCCAACTGCAAACCCAAAAATCAAGCTTCAAAAGGTATACGCTACTTCAATGAGAGCAACCCGCGTATACATGCGCTTTTACCGAAGACAACCTGCGTACAGATCTAAAAATAAACTCTCTCAACTTGCATCTGTACCAGACATCAGTTAGACCCAGAACATAACATTGCGTCAGTATACAGATCTAGAAATACGCATAATCAACCATATCATGATAGTGCATTTCAAATCATTAGATCCCGATCTATCCTTAGATCTAGTCTTCCATCAACCGAAGTGATCTCTCCTTAGCTTAGATCAAGCAACCCAGAACCTGCATACCAGATCTCTTCCTTTTTCAGATATTCAAGCCTTTTTCAAAAAAGATGTATCTCCCTAATGATCTTCTTCTCCTTATATAGCCTTAGGCCTTGCTCAATACCAAGAGCCAAAACCATAGAGATCCAAAACCATCAACTTAAAAACTAGGGATCAACACGTCTGTCGAGATACTTTGGTCCAAGGACATAGGCTCAAGTACCGAGGACTAACTACCACGGACCAAAAGGAAGCTTCCCGACATATACGCCCTTTTCTGTTCATTCATCTGCGTGTATACGCGCCTTCGTATATAGTTCTCCTGCATATACGCGACTTAGCATGCAGATCACCGGCGTGTATACACAACTTGGACTTAATTAACCTGCGTATATGAGATTTCTCTTCAATCTGTAGTCTGAACGGAGATCTGTCATCAAAGAGAGTTGCCATCAAGGACAACACCTGTATCATAGCGCCACCCCTGTGCCAAAATGCCAACAGAGGTGAAAGATGTTATTAAACATAAAGTCCAACCAAAGGAACCTAAGAAGATAGAGTTTGAGCTAAAGGAGGAAGAATCAGACTCTATAGTAGAGGAGGAATCAGAAGATGAAGAGCCACAAACTCTGGGTGTGAGAAGATTAGTTCGAGAAAGAAGGCAGCCAGAAAAGTATAGTCCATCTGCTTTCTATTCAAATTTTGCTTTATCTTTTACTGATGATGATCTCAGAACTGTGAAGGAAGCAGTAGATTCAGATGATGGAAAGCTCTGGAAATAGGGCATGGTTGATGAAATGACATCTTTGCACAAAAATGAGGCTTGGGATCTCATGGAGTTGCTGGCTATAAGGAAACCCATTGGCAGCAAATGGGTGTTCAAGAATAAGACAAATTCAGAAGGAAAGGTGGAGAAATACAAAGCTCAGTTGGTAGCAAAAGGTTATTCCCAGGTGCTGGGAATTGATTTGGTGATATTTTTTCTCCTGTTGCCAAGGTAACTTATATTAGATTACTTTTATTTGTTGCTTTTTCTTTTGATTTTGAGGTAGAATAGATGGATATGAAGACAACATTTCTTCACGGGGATCTCGAAGACGAAATCTACATGAAGCAACCTGAAGGCTTTGCAGTGAAGGGTAAGAAAGAACTGGTATGCAAGTTAAAGAAGTCTCTGTATGGGTTAAAACAGTCACCAAGGATGTGGTATCAGAAATTTGATACATTTATACAAGGACTTGGCTTCACCAGAAGCAAAGAAGATCATTGTGTGTATTTTAAATTAATTGGTGACCGTGTTATTTATTTGGTCTTGTATGTGGATGATATGTTTCTGGTTGGAAATGAAAAAGAAATTATCCAAGATTTGAAGACCAAATTGTCCTCCAAATTTGACATGAAAGATCTTGGTGCTGCAAACTATATTTTGGGCATGGAAATTAAAAGAGATCGAGCAAAGAGGAAGCTCTGGTTAAACTAGAGGAAGTATGTTGAGACAATATTGTAGAGATTCAATATGCAGGATAGTAAACCGGTGAAGGTTCCTATTCCTGTAGGTGTAAAGTTATCTACTGAACAATGTCCAAAGACACAAGAAGAGGAAGACGACATGTCCCGTGTTCCATATGTAAGTGTAGTCGGTAGCGTGATGTATGCAATGGTTTGTACTAGACTAGACATTGCACATGCAGTGGGAGTATTGAGCAGGTTTATGTCAAAACTAGGAAAGGAGCATTGGACAACAGTGAAGCGGGTTTTTAGGTATTTGCGTGGCACTAGTGATTATGGTTTGTGCTACCAAGGAAGACCAGGATTGGACAGAGTGTTGGATATTTGTGGCTTTGTTGATGTAGACTGGGCTGGAGATCTGGATAAGAGAAGATCTACAAGTGGGTATTTTTTAACCTATTTGGAGGTGCAGTCAATTGGATGAGTAAGAAACAATCTATAGTGGCACTATCAACTACAGAGGCAGAATACATGGTAGCCACTCATGCAAGCAAGGAAGCAGTTTGGTTGCAGAGATTGTGTTCAAGTATGGGGTTAGTACAGGGAGCTATAAGGATAGATTGTGACAGCCAAAGTGCAATTTCCTTGGCAAATAACCCTGCATATCATTCAAAGACAAAGCACATTGATGTTTAGTATCACTTTGTGAGGGATATGATAGAAGACAAAAAAGTGTTGCTGGTAAAGGTGGACACTTTGAAGAATACTGCAGATGCATTGATAAAATCTGTGAGCTCTGAGAAGTTCTGTTGGTGTAGAGAAAAAATGGGCATTGTAGGGCTGGATAAATGATTAAGCTCTCTTGTGGCCCCCTTTGGAAATAAAACAACAAGTGGGAGAATGTTGGGTTGTGTTATATTATTTCCACGACTAGCCCACATAGTTAACCGGGGGGTTGGGTGGCGGGGGCGGAACCCCCCCTTCGTTGTGCCAATTACGTAGCAGGGGGGTCACAGGGGGTTTGAGGGGTGCAGGTTTTGGAACCTATGTTAGGTTGCGTAGACCCACCTATGGTTTTGTGCATGATTTTCACACATGTTTTTGGATGTGATGGTTTTCGGTCCATGGTATTGGATGCTTCGGCATGTATAAAGATGTATTATAACATTGAAAGGAACATAATGAAAAATCAAGTTGGTAGTCCCAATTTTGGGATCCAGGGGAAAATATCTATGTATATGTGTTTTATGTGTTATGCTCTCACATTGTTTATTTTATGTGTTTTAGAATTCGTATTCAGGTAATTTCTGTACAGGGTTAAAACCTACAAAAAACCCAATGTAGGAAAACCGGTGCAGTAGATTTGAGGGTTTCTATTATTAGAAATAAATTTCTGAATACAAACTAGATGCCCCAGAGAAATGGAAATCCACTCGAAGAAGATAACTAATAGAAATATAGTGAGAATTTTCTCACACTGAATTTGGAGATTTTGCAATGGCCCTAGCTTATGGATGACCCACTGTGCAATCTCTATGTGAGCCTACGCAGTCACTGCGTGGAGATTCCCTTTGACTACTTCACCCTTGCTGCTATTGTGTTTATTGTTGATAAATCGAGATTTCATCTATCAATCACCCACAATTATTCCTGACACTGATATCTGCTATTCCCCTAGTAGTTCTGCGTCAACTCCTTCAACTGCTTTACTGTCCCTCCTTGGCATCGCGTTGCCTCTATGATCCTTCACTATCTTCTCTGAATCATATTCACTGGAACATGAAATCACTTCCTTCCAATACTGCCTTTTATCCTCATTGCTTGATCACTGGTTCAAATTCCTTAGCCAACCATGCCCTAGGAATATCGAACTGACTGATCAACTCTATGTGTATTTTGGAACGAATCCCAAGCCTCCTTATAATCTTCTTGTTGAGACTTCAACGACTGAGATTAAGTATCTAATCAATGGATACAATTAAAAATTGACTTGATCCGCTTTCTAGAACATTCTCACCCATGTTTTGATTAATACCCATTAATACTTTAATTTTCCTAAGTTTAGACTTAGGAACCCCATTAAAAATATTAATTATTTTAATAAAACACAATCTAGGTGGAATTTCACCAAACGATTTCTGGGTTCTTTAGAACTCATGTGCCTTAGAATCTCCACCAATTTTCATGGCTAGAGAACATCCTATTATACCAAAAACTAACACTCCATATTAGCGAGGAAAGTGCTCTAGCAACAATGTCCAACTGCATGCTGCTATGTTTCTAAAACATCTTCTTTCCGCACTGTTGCTTCCATCAACAATGTACTAATGCTGCTACTATACTGTTGCCCATAATACTACCAATGCCACTATTGCATATGTACTACAACTCCCTCTCAATTGCTACATCACGTTATTGAAAGGGATTTTCCAACATACCCATCTGTGCTTAGAATTGAACAAACTTTGTTCTTCCTAGAGCCTTGGTGAGTACATATGCTACCTGATTTCCTGTGGGAGTATACTCCAACTATATGGTCCCACGTTGAACACAGTCCCTGATAAAGTGATATCGAATATTGATGTGTTTGGAGCGATCATGAAACACTGGATTTTCAGAGAGCTTGATACAACTCTGATTATCACAAAAGATTTTTGTCGCTTCCATCCTCTTCCTGAATAGATTTACAAGCAGTTTCTTGAGCCATATAGCTTCACATGTAGCTGTGCTAGCTACCATATACTCATCTTTAGTCGAGCTCAATGCTACATACTTCTTCTTCTTACTGCACCAGGAGGTCATCCCAGATCCAATACCGAAGAAATACCCAGAGTTACTTTTCTTGTTTATTGAACTTCCTGCCCAATCTGCATCAGTGAATCCACTCAACTCGATATCATCACCCTTGGTGTATCTTAATCCAAAATTGACTGTTCCCTGAACATACCTGAGATTGTGCTTTGCTACTGCCCAGTGTGCCATTTTTGGTTCCACCATGAACTGACTAAGGGTGTTGACAACATAACATATGTCTGGCCTGGTGTTGACTAGATACATAAGCGACCCAATGAGCTGTTTGTATAAGGTGGGGTCCACTTCTTTATCTTCGGAAGCATCCATTTTATTCCAATTGGTAATCATAGGCATAGCCATACATCGACAATCTTGCATTTTGAATATTTTTAGAATTTTTTTTCGCATATCTACCTTGGCTAAGGAAGATCACACCATCCTGCTGCCAAACTTCCAATCCCATAAAATAGTGCATTAGCCCCAAATCCTTCATGTTGAATTCTGTTTCTAGGTTCTTCTTGTAATCCTCTATGAGTCTGGATGATTTTGTAAAAAATAGATCGTCCACATATAATACCAGAATTAACAACTCATCTTCTACTAATAGATAATAAAGATTGGGATTGTCATCGCTCTTGATGAATCCCAACTGCTGTAAGTAGCTATCAATTCGAACATACCAAGCCCTGGGTGCTTGTTTAAGCCCATACAAGGCTTTCTTTAATCTACACACATGAGTTCTCTTTTCATGTGTTTCGAAACCTTTCGACTGTTCGATATATACCTCTTCTTCTATCACCCCATTCAAGAATGCTGTGTTGATGTCCATTAGGTGAATATTTGATCCCATATACGCTACATGGATATAATGGATTTGATAGAGGTATACTGAGCTACTGGGAAAAAGGTCTCTTCATAGTCTATTCCTTCCTTTTGCGCATATCCTTTCGTGACGAACCTAGCCTTATACTTGTCTATGCTGCCATTTGCAACATACTTGATCTTGTAGATCCATCTTGAACCCACAACTGATCTGTTCTCTAGTCTTGG
The DNA here is from genome assembly GCA_031772625.1 of Pinus tabuliformis. Classification (NCBI taxonomy): domain Eukaryota; kingdom Viridiplantae; phylum Streptophyta; class Pinopsida; order Pinales; family Pinaceae; genus Pinus; species Pinus tabuliformis. The sequence continues at coordinate 1,952,185,386 of CM062816.1, forward strand.
TACAATTTCCCAGACATCATTTTTCATAATAAAACTATACTCTTCTACCATGGCATCCACCCACACCTGGTGCTGTACGACTTCATGAAAACTGGAGGGTTCTTTGACCTGAGCTACCAATGCTTGGTACCTGTCAAGTTGTCTATGTTGCCTTTTCTTAGCTCTAGGAGCTCCATCAAATTCTTTGGCATCCATGAGAGTCTGTCGTACTTCTCGGCTAGTCCTTCCATTGGTGGTGGGGGATTCCATCTATTCTTCTTCTAGTTGTTCTACATGCTGTGACACTCCTAGATTCTCTTCTCTTGAGGAGATGCTAGTACTGGTTACAATGCTCGAACCAGATACCTGTCTTCTTGCTAGATATTTTCCTTGTTGCTTGACAAGAGGAACATCCTCACTTTGTTATTCAAAAGGAATCTCTCAAGATTTTTTGAAATCTCTATCTTCCATGAACTTTACATCTCGCCTTACTACAATCTTCCTATTGCTTGGAATGTAGATTCGATATGCCTTTGAAGTCTCGCTGTAATGAGATATCCAACTTCAATTGTCTTCTCTAACTTGCTATGTTTCTCATTTGGAATATGACAATAAGCCATGCTTCCAAATATCCTGAGGTGACTCACTTCTGGCTTCTTTTTTGTGAAAAAATGCTCCAACGTATTCTTTCCCAAAGCTCGTTGAGGGGTCTTGTTCTGAATGTATACAACCACGCTGCATGGTTCTGCCCATAAAAACTTGGGTAGATTCCGATCATATAACATCGCCTTTTCCACTCCAACAATAGTTTTGTTCTTCCTTTTTGTGACTCCATTATGATTTGGATTATAAGGTGTTGTCCATTCTCTTTTGATCCCTTCTCTTGTGCAGAAATATGAAGTTTTTATCTGTGTATTCCCCACGATTATCTGAGCGTAATATTTTGATCTTCCTTCCTGTCAGGTTTTCCACTAGAGCCTTGAACTCCTTAAATCGATCAAAGACCTCATCCTTGGTTTTTTAAGAAATAAATCCAAGTTTTCCTGGAATGGTCATCTATGAAGATGACAAAATACTCAACACCACTGATAGCCCTTGTAGACATGGGACTGCAAATATTTGAGTGTATTAAACCCAATACACTCTGAGCTCTATTGTTGCTTTTGGAATAAGCCTCTTTAGCGTACTTGCCAAGTACACCGTCTTTGCATCTATCATCATGCTTGGTAGTAAGCACCAGAACCCTCATAACAGTTTCCTTGAGCATCCTTAATTCCCCATGATGTAAGTGTCCCATCCTTATATGCCACAGTTCATTCAAGTCTTTGTCTCCACTGACATTATTGTTTATCAATGCCATAGTAGAATCGAGCCGCTACTTATATATCTTATTGCTTCGAGTTCCAATCTGGGCCATCTTTTTCCACTTAGGATGCTTGACATATACTATATTACCAATGAAGTATACATCATATCCTTTGATATTGTAATTGAGACACTAAAATCAAATTCATTCCCATACCTAGCACGTGCAGTATGTTAGTGGCCCGAAGACTATCTCTTGCTACTATTTAGAAGGTAATGGTTCCCTTTCCTACTAGGGTGCATTTCATCCCGTTACCAATTGTGATTTGGAAGTTCATATCTTCCTCCTGATAGCTTGAAAAATATTTTCTTTCTCCAGTCATATGAGCTGAAGCCCCACTATCAATGCACCAATCCTCGGCTGATGCAGAACTTGATACACAAGAAAATTCCTCTTCCAATCTGGAAGATAATTATGAAATATTATGATCCCTACTGTTCTCGATGCTATTTCTTATGAAAATTCATAAGACAGAATCCCTATTGCAACAAACTGATGTTACTTCTCCTACTTGTTAATTCATGCAAGTTAATTATTGTGTTTTACAGTAAATATTGAAGCAAATACATCTACAACCTTCACTTAATTAACATATATGAGAAAAAAAAATACTGAGCGAGAAAGAAAAATACAACACATAGGACACATTTATTTTTGGACAAAATGTCCCGTGAAAAACCCAATGCGGGAAAACTGATGCAGCAGCTTTGAGGGTTTTATTATTATGCAGGAGAAATTCTGAGTACAATTCTCGGATGCTTAACTAGAAATCTGATATAGAGAGAATACTGAACAAAATAAGAGTGAAATGATCTCACCCTGTCACTGGAGAATTAGTGACTAATATAGCTGCTCTGGAGGCTCTGTGTCACGCTCTACGTGGCCTTTGGGCAAAACTGCGTCACCCTAGGCAATTTATGCATCACCCCTCCTAGGTATTATGCTGCCTCTCCTCTGGATCCTCTATTGGCTGGGAAATCGACCTTCTTCCTTCTAGACTCACACCCTGGCTTCTGGCAACTGAATTTCGACTTCCCTCAGTAGGAACTGGACTTCCCCTCAAGCACTACACTGCCTCTGCATCAGAACTGCATGGCCTAGCGTCAGCCTTCCTTTGGACATCTTTCTATTCTTCCTCTGCCTCGTACTCTCCGGAAATTCCTTCTCTTGGATTCTCACTGCCCCTCTGCTGCAAGATCTCCTCAATCGATTTTGCTCTTGAGAAATTATCACTTCAGAAAATTGATTTTCTTAATCTCACTGTGTTTTCCAAATGACCCTCAAGCCCCTTCTTATATGTTCCTGTTGGACAACCAACGGCCTAGATTAAAATATAATCAAAGGCTTAGATCGTTTTGGCTTGATCCATGGTTTTTTCTAGAATTTTCACCCCTGATTAGATTGATACCCATTAATATTTTAATTTTCCTAAGTTTAGACTTAGGAACCCCATTAAATATATTAATTATTTTAATAAAATCACTTCTGGGTGGAATTTACCAAAACTCTTTATGGGTTCTTTGGAATACCTATGCCCATACCTCCCTGCAAAATTTGAGGCCTAGAGCACATCCGATGCTACCCCAAATCAACACTCCTTAGCGAGGAATGTGCTCTAACAATACAATGCTACTGCATACTGCTCTGACTCTGAAGCATCGTCCCCGCGCTGTTGATGTCTGACATGCTGTCGACCAACTACTTTGCTGCTGTTGCTACTGTACTACTTCCTTTGACACTGCCACTTCCAATGGTACATCTGTACTGCAGCTCCCTGTGCATCCGTGCTGCTACTGATCCTTCCTCCCAACATTGCATCTGCACTACAACTCAGTTGCTGAGGGAAACAACTAAAAACACCCATAACTGGACAAGTATCTAGTGGATACACTTCGGTGTTAAAGTCTTGACTGCTGCTAGTCCCATGCTCTCATCTGAAGCCACTGCACTACTGAAGCTCTACATTGTTCCTCCTTTCACTTCTGCTTCTCTGCTCTACATTGCTCACGTTCTGGTGCTACTAACCATTGCATCTGTTGAATCAATACTCCATGGCACCAACTGAAAACTCCACCATCCCACTACTACTAATCATGGGCTCCCGTAGCAAAGTGATGATCAAAGAGGTGGGATCCTCAAGGATCCTTCCCATCTGCAGTCCTCCAAACTACACCTCCAAATCAGCCCACCTACCTCATGGAGGTATCTTGACTGTCATGGTGAACTCCTCCTTGTTGATCTTTGTGGCTGCAACCTTTGGATCATGCTTCTCATCCTTGTCGTTTTTATTCAAAGGACACTGCGATGCATATTGGACCATCTCGCCACATCTGAAGCACTTCACCTTGCAGACATCCTTCTTTAGTCTCTGTTGCCCCTGTTGCCCCTTCGATGCAAGGGATTCATTATCCTCCTCCTCTACTTTAGACTTCGATCCACTGCTGCTACTACTCCTGTCAAGTTTGATCTTGAGTAGGTCCTTCCTAAACTCTTCTTGTGCTAAAGCTTCCCACATCTCATCCCAATTTTGCAATGCTTCTCTGCCCATGATACTCCGGACAAAGATTTTCCACTCATCTGAGATGAAAATTAGAGCTAGTCTTACTAACTCTGAATCCTGAGGTGTATGTCCCACAACTGACAGCTCATCACGGGTCTCCTTCAGTTTCATGAGGAATGGATCCACACGTTCTCCCTTCTACATCTGAGAAGATCTTAGCTTTTGCTCTAAGTACATCTTCTGCTACTTGGAAGATCCTTGATACAATGTATCCTTAGCGATTCCTTTGCTTGAAACGTGGCACACCACATGATCCTTGACTCCATCTAGGATCATCTTGTTTGCCTTAGCCATCTCAACTCTGTACTTCTTTAGCGGATCTGCATCCGCCGAGACAACTACCACATTATAAACATACATCTTGAGGGCATGCTCATCTAGAAGGAAAATAATCCTAGCCTTTCGGATGGCATAGTTGGAAGCCCATCCAACCTGTCCTAATCCCTCAAGCCACTGGTTGCCATATCCTTTGAAAACTATCGAAAAACTCCCTCTTTCTCCCTACTGCGTAGCTCCTATGCTACCTTACACACTCCCTGATGGAGCTGGTAAGTCTGCTGCTCCTTTGCTACTCAACAATTGAGAAACGATGATTTCCTTGGAAAGAAATCACTGAGGAAGTATTACCTCACTATTCTCTTCTTCTTTCTTCTGACGTCTTTCAACTCGGAAAAACTACCCACTGAAAAATCTACATCCCACCAACTGCTCCTTACGTTGAGGCTCAGTGCTGCTTCCTCTTACACAAAAAATTTGAATTGGAGAGAGACTACCTCGAATTTTCGACCCTCCTACTAGAACTGTGCAAACCCTCTGGGGTTTCAACTCGCTGCCTCTTGCAGCTTTTTGATTTCCCCTTTTGCTCAACACTGGGGTTTCTTGTTCTGCTCTTCTTGTCTCACTTGCACTAGCTCTGATACCATGTGAAAATTACTAAGCCATAATCCCTACTGCAACAAATTGATGTTACTTCTCCTACTTGTTAATTCATGCAAGTTATTTACTGTGTTCTACGGTAAATATCGAAGCAAATACATCTGAAACCTCTATGGATTGGTTCTTGGCTATCCTCAAACATCTTCAGCTTGTGTAGAGTCTCTCTCCTCTATAATGTGAAAACCCAACAAAAATATGGTGTGCGACAATGAAAATAATCAGAGTTACAACAATGAGTGCAACAATGAAAATAATCAAAAGTGAATAAAGAATGGAAAACCATTCTATTTATAACAAAATATTGAGGTATCCTCGAATAATGAGTAATAATAAAATATTATTGATCCCATTCTTGGAATAACCACTTAGAATCTTTTATATATTTGTTTAGGAGGGAAACAATATTTAAACGCTTATTTAGAAATAATGAATAAATAAATGATTTATTTATCATCTCAAGGAATTAGTTAAGGAATAATAAACAAATAAGGATTTATTTAATTATTCCTAAGGGATTTAGTCAAATTTAACAAAGAATAATAATTCATTAGTGATTAATTAATTATTCTTAGAGAAAAATAAGAAAATAATGATTTATCTGTTTCTTTTTCATGATTGGGTCAAATTTGAAAAGGAATAATAATAAAACAATGGTTTAAATAATTATTTCTATAAGAAATTCAAATAAATAGTGATTTATTTAATTATTCTTCATGGGTTTAACTATAAATTACTTAACAAAGGCGGTTTATTAGGTAATTTGTCACAGTGAAAGCAATTTTACTATGGTAAAATTGGCTTTACATGGTGTACTTCGATCCATCTAGTAATTTAGGCTAGATGATCAATTTTTTGGTGATAACAGATTTCCACCCAATGTACGAATGTTAGGAGAAAAACGTATGACCGAGGTACGTTTTAAAGACACAACCACTAGACAACACAGGGGAGAGAGAGAGAGAGAGAGAGAGAGAGAGAGAGAGAGAGAGAGAGCAATGGAGCTGAATTTGAAAGAGGATATGGAAAGAGGGGGCGAGACTAATGCAAGTCTCCTTTTATGTTGTGGTACCAGACCTCAATGAGGTAGGGGTGGCATACCCATACTCGACGAGATAACTTTGTACAAAAATAATGGTTCGCCCAGAAATATAAAACTGAGCAATGAAGTACATGCTGAATGGTACATGCCATGCTGGCACAACAGAGCCAAAAAATAATACAATGTGTCCCATATACATATTACACCTGGAAAAAAAATGAGCCAGGACTGAATACAATAATATATGAGTACGTGAGATACAAAGCCCCTTCCATCAAAAAATGGGTGGGAGGGAGGGTAGAACAACAGGAAAATCCCTGCTGAACAAGGAAGGGCTCTGCAAAACTGAATGGATCATCTAGAGGAGATGTGCATGCTAAGAACATTGCGATTGATAGGAACTAAACCCATCAACTCTGCGGAACTACGTCTAAGGCTGTAGCATAGTAGGTATGCGTTCGGGCATGTGGGGGGCTACTTGAAGGGCCACCCCTCATGAGGTCTAAAACATCTCACACACACCCGGGAATCACTGGTACAATATGCTGCATCTCTGGACCATTAAGTGTAAAGATCACGAACATGAAACAACCAATTAAAAGGGAAATAATGAGACCCTATTCTCGACCCAAGGCACCGAACAAGAATGGAAGCTACAACCGAGATACACCATCCTCTAGGCCGTTCTTCTGGAATAAATGAGCTGATGTCGAAAGAATAGGGCCCACGATAGATGAGGCAATAAGGATCCTCAACTAAAGCACAAGTGAAAATAGCAATGTGATTGATGGAATAACACTAGGGATAGTGGGGAAATGGGACTGAGGGACAAACAGACGACTACCCTTGTTAGAGCAAAAGATGCATGGTTGACCTGGCAGCAACTGACTCAACGATGGAGGGGATGGGAACAATATGATTGTAGGCCAAAATGGGCAACACGGGATGGACGGTATGCAAATATGGATGGAATACTGTGACATGAGATGATGGGACATGAAATAGACTCCAAGGTTGCAAGGGTGACTCGTCACATATGCTCTGAACAAGGGTGGCTCGATGGCGCTGCCACACAGACTAGGCCCGGTGGGGACCATAAAAACATGAGTAAATGATGGTTACTCATGACGAAAGTTGACATATGGTACGGAAAGTATTAAGTAGAGGTTGGCCTCAAATTACAATTGTCGCTTTATGACAAAATTCGATTTTGAGAGACGACGAAGTGACTTTTCTTGGAAAAATGACTTCCTGGTGAAGTGTTAAATCATCAAAAACCAAGGAAAACCCATTATAGTACTCAGTGAGAGTTTTCAATGGTGCTGACGGTTTGTCAAATGGAGCTATGGTCTGGTCGCAATGTGTGACAAAAAAACTGCGGGTTTTCCTATAAAAAGGCGTTTTCCCTCCAATTTGAGAGGAGGAGAAGGCCCTAAATATTATGGATATCGTAGTGTACAAACTGACCGTCGGAATCGAGATCTATGACTTTCAAGAAAGTGGCCTTACTCATCTAAAGATGGCTTAAATGCTTCTTGAAACGATGGTTCCTGGTAAAGAATTAAGGGAAGAGGAAAACGAGAATGAACTACTAGAGGAGGTCTAGAATCATTCTCATCCACTAATTCAAACATGGGGACTGCGTGGAAATAGAGTAGAATATTCGAAGATATGGTATCAAACATCTACGATATACGATGTGTATATGGCTCGCCAGAGAGGGTAGTAGGAAAAACTATCCAAGGAATGGGAGGATAATTGACCATACCTAGATTTGGTGGGATCTAGGCCGAGACTTAATTGAGAAGATGGCTAGGGGAAAACCATCATGCCCCAAAGCATGGGATACTTCCCGCAAGCATATGTGATGGAGGGGACTAATATGGTATGAAAAGGTGGGAATGATGCTCCCTAGCAGGAGGAGTTTGTGGAGTGCCATTGTGTTCCGGGTGCTCGAAAAATGGATTCAAGCATCTCGACCCAACTTGGCACAAGATCCTACAAAGGATGATAATGAGATGTAGGGGCCTATGTGCCCCATAGTATGCTATGGGTCTACTAGATGTATTTAGAGTTATGGGCTCCAAACACTTGTATGATACATAATATGATTATGCATTTTATATGACGATGATGGTTCGCCATTTGTTTTGTTTATGGTTGTCTTATGTGGTATACATGTGATAAATGCCAATCTAGAATGTTGTACGATGGTATCTACATAGTTATTTTGGGCTCTAGGAACATGATTGAATGTGATGGTTTCAAATTCACATACCGACAATTGAAATCGTAGATATTATATAAATAGGACTTGGTTATGCACATGATACACACCATTCAATTGCATGACAAGTAGCAAGGAATATAAAAAAGCATGAAGATGAAGGATGCGATGAGCAAGGGAATCGACTAACAAACCTATCACTGCATCATATTCAACCTAATTATTGGTGGCAGATCCAATGCACACGCCGTTCGAAAGGACTAACATATGCAAGGGGGTAAAAATGGCTGAGGCTAGATTCTAGAAGAAGCGACTCGCACCGTCGACATGACTGATATACGGCGTGGATGATGGATCCATCTAAAAGGTGAAAAATACAATAGATGAGATGATGTAATGTACCTAACTTTATGGTAGAAATAAAAACACGGAAATCAAAGGGATGTGTTATGAGCAAAATTTCTTGAGGTAGAGCGCACTGGGAGAATTAGAAAGGAAATGGCCTTCAAAATCCTCTAAAGAAATGCCCCTGTGCTTAAGTGCAAGGGTGATCGGGACATACTTAGCTTCATGGTGTCCTCATCAGAATGGGAGATGGGTAGGCGGGAGGAAGACTGACTACATGACACAACGACATTACCTGGTGCATCAACCTGAGAAAGAAGGTTCACATACGCATCATTTGGAATGGTAGACGAAGAGCTAGTAGATGGAGGATCTACAAATGTTGAGACATGGGATTCTGTCGAAAGAGGTTTGATAGAAGCGCGTGAAAAAACCTCAGAAAGGTTTGACTGCAAGGTATTAGGTTCCTATAATTTATAGTATCTCAAGGTGATTAATAATTTCACAGTTTGCAGGTTTCAAATTATTCATAAATTTCAATTTTCAATTGATTTCATAAAAAAAAGAGGAAAAAGAAATGAAAAGAGGGTATATAAAAAAAGAGAGAAAAATAAGAAGAAAAAGAAAGCCCCAAAGATTGTTCAATCATATAGTTTAAGTATGATTGAACAAATTTCAATTTATGTTGATAGGTCAGAAAATAAAGAGTTGCCAAACAGTTAAATCTTGGCAAATCGGTAGCTAGGTAGAAATGGAATTTGGTCCAATTGTTTAAGTGATAGAGTAGATTAGATATTAAAAGGAAAGAGATGAAAAAGAAAAAAAACAACGAAAGAACAAAAAAATGCTAGGATAGAGAATAAGGGTAGGTAGAATTAGAGAATAGGGTAGGTATAATAAGAGAATAAAGAAGGGGTGTCAAAGGACCTTCTTAAAAAATTGGAAGACATTTCCTAAGGTTCGAAGAAAATTCTATCTTTCTAAGGTTGGATAGCAAAATTTGTAAAGAAAATGGGCTTATGACATTTTAATACTCATCCCCCCCTTTTAACCTTATTTATTTTCCTTTTCTCATTCCTATAGTCTGCCCCCATTCATAACGCGATCCCACCACACACTCACCCGTCACGTCATTGTTAACCTACCCACCATAATTCCCCTCATCTCCGCTCACTCCACCCGATTGAATGGCCCACGTCTTTTTTCGGCCCCCCCCACCGTCTGAAATTTAATCCTGGGGGGGGGGTCCGAAGTCGGTGGTTTCTGCTCCCTTATGTGTCGTGCTCTCGTGAGTTCACACCCCCCTCTCATACCGCCTACCACTCTGCAGGCCCCCCAAAAAGTTGTATCCGGTATCGACTAAACCACTCACCCAAGCAATTGCTGAACACTCATCACCTCACTGTGCCAACCCATCCCATCTGTCCAATCATCCCCATTCCCTCCGTTGAGCCATAAATAAAGGTCGGGCCATTAGCCAATGGACCCGTGCCAAATTAAGCCAATCCAACGACCCGATTTCGAATCATAAAACCACCAAAGTCACGCCGAGTTCAAACTTTAAATGTTATTGTTCACTTGTAGGCGCTTCCTCCCACTCCATTCATTTATTGCAGAGACCGCAAAGCAGATCAAGAGAACGACAACATAGTCCAGGATTACTAATTTTCAAGTAGTAATAATCAATTCCTACAGTGATCATCCCCTTTCTTTCTCCCTCACTAAAAATCCCACTTCTTTCATCCTTTTCTATTACAGAGTAGACAACAATGGCACCTAAGTAGAAAGATCCTGAAATCTTCAACCCGCTGGTGCACCCACCATTAGATTTGGATCATTTACCGTTGGCTAACAGGCATTTAAAGATCCATGAAACCATCTCATAATTTGATCTGTTTAATGTATATTGCTGGTGGGAGGACAAATTCATGGAGGAAATGGATGACATAGGCCTATGGGACACCAACCTACCTTTCTATATCTTCCCTAAAACACAAAGTTGTCCAGAACTGATCAGGAATTGCCATTCATGTTACAACCCACAACAAAGAACATTGATGGCCCTAACAAGACATATACTATTCACAATTGATGCTCAATCAATCATGCAGATGATGTAGGCCCCAATTATTTAAGGAACTGTTCCTTTTTCACATGATGTTTTGATTGAAATGTACCAAAAGTTTGATTTATCCAAAAGAGATAAAACATTAGAGCTTTTCATGGTCGAGAAAACACCTCTGCCAAGCAAAAACCCTCCTTATTCATCCTCTGTTTTCCCTGACAGAACCAGACATATTGCCTCAGTTGTCTCCTACCTACTTGGCTATTATTATGATCAATGGCTTGATGAAGCTATTACAAATTTCTTATCCACCCTCTCCACTGAATCCAAGCCCTCACTCATTTTCAACTTTAGCTAGTTTCTAGCAGATGTAATTCATGAACAGCTTGTCAACTTTTTCACAAAAGAAGTTTTTCATTATTCCTCAGTGTTGGTTTACGTTTGTGTATTTTTAGGCAGACAGGTTTCAGTTTTCGTTGAGATAAATGAATGATGAAGGTGAGCCTCAATCATTGATATTTTTGACAACCTTGGTTATGAAATATCAAACGGATTTCAGTCATAAGACATTCTTTGAAATGTTTGTACACCCAGCAATGAGCCTCCTCAGTGGAAATGCAAAACCAAGGATAAGTGAAGACATAAAAATAATTATGTAGTTTTCTGTTCAAGCCAGAATAGGTGATTGGTACTTGTACCAACACTACAATGAAATAAGAGTGTATGGCTATGAATTGGCCCCCTACAAGTTGCCAAAGTTACTCCCCATGAGGATCTTCGCATTAGAGTATATTAGACAGATGATCAGTGAAGATGAGATGCATTGATCCAGGTGGATGTTGGTGGCCACCCACCTATCCCATCTGGACCCCCACAACTGTCCCTTTCAGTTTTTTAGTTTCCTTAATTATAGCGCAATTTACTATTTTTAGCAGTTTTTCGGGTCCTAAACTTCCGGAGCCGTTTTTAGGCTCTAAATGACGTTTTTTGGGAAATCTACCACCAGTGATTTTTTGTCCAAAAAATCATCTTTTTTGTCATAGTCCTCGGAGAGATCTTTCCAATGGGCTATCATGTGCGTCAAACGGAGATAATACGACCAATTCGCGACCTTGGGAAGTTGATGTACCAACTTACCCAAAAACGGGGCCCACAATTTGGCGTTTCATCTTCTAGGGTTAGGTTTTGGAATGTGAAGGGTTTTCCATTGTTTCTCAACAATAAATAGGCCTTCAAGCCTCATTGTAACACAGTTCAGATCAGTTCAAAGGCATGTAGCCACCACATCTCTTCTCAGAGATATGCTACCATCGCCCTAGCTAGTTTATTTCCATTTCTGGTTGTAAGCATATTTTAGTATTTTCCATTAATGAATTGAAGTATTATTTCTGCTGCATCTTTGTGTATATGGTTATCTCTGTAATTTTTTGTGTTCCTATTTAAATCCGGATCAGTGGTATCAGAGCGGTCTGCTTTTTCTCTGTTTTTATTTGCATGTCCCCAACGAGGTCGGGATATAAGGAGTTAGGGCTTGAACTCATTGAACCTTTGCAAGGCCAGCCTCGCAAATCCCGACGGCCCCCCATGGCGGATGAGAAGAAAGACGAGGGGGCAGGAGATCCTATCAAAATATTGCTCAAAGAAGCCCTCGAGCGACAAAGGAACGTGATGATGGACAACTTTGTCTAGATCCTTCAGCGACTACCCAGAGGCGACGCATCGGCTTCCAACAGCTACTCTGGAAATGCCACACCCTTTAAGGTACAAGTTAATTTTGAAATCCCCATCTTCGAGGGTCAAATAGATGCAGATTCCATAAATAAATGGTTAAATATGCTAGATGGGTATTTTTCTGTTCATGAATTTTCAAGTCAGGAAAATATTGTTTTCGCTCTTCTCAAAGCAGCCCCCCACGTCAAGGACTGGTGGGAAACCTACTGCAAGCAGAAGGATGAAAGTATAGGTTCACTAGTTTCAGCCGCACCCACTTGGAATGACTTTCGGGATGCCATCAAGGAGCAGTACTACCCTGTCAAAAGCTATGAGGACAAATACATCAAATGGACCACACTGCGGCAGGGATGAGACCAAGATGTGCCGAAGTTCACAAACATTTTTCATACCCTTCGCACACAATTGGGTATCAAAGATTCTGAGCTGCATCTGGTACTCAAATACCGTGGCTGCCTACACAGATACATCTAGGAAGAGATGGAGTTCTTGAACATCTCCTCACTCGGCACAGCATACCGATATGCTGTCAAAATCGAGCAAAATTTCAAACAGAAGAAGTGAGACTTTGGATCTACAAATCCGAATCCCAAAGGACAAAGCCAAGGCTGGGTGACCCAAGACAACCCCTCAAAGCCGCAAGAAAATAACACCATCATGAAGTCAAAGAAGGACACAGGAAAGTGGTGTGAGTTCCACAAAAGTCCCACTCATAACACAAGTGAGTGTCGGACCAAGCAGTTGCTGATGGCTAAGTTGAAGGCTTCCGAATCAGATGCATGTTGCGACCCTGAGCCAGAACCTGACAAGGGGAATGGCAAAGGGAAGCAAATCATTGATGCGGATCCCAGTGCCACTGTTTCCACTGCCAAGATCTAGAAGAATGAGACCGAAGACCCAGAGGAGGGGGAGTGTCTTTTCCACTCACAGATGTGGGTGAAGGGTTTGCCACTACAATTCATTATCGACAGTGGTAGGCAAAAGAACCTTATTTCAGCAGAGGTCGTGAAGCGGTTGGGCCTACCGACTACACCACACCCACAGTTGTACAGTATCAGGTGGCTTCATGAAGGAGGAGATCTCAAAGTTCGCCAGCAGTGCCGCCTTCCCTACAGCATCAAGCCCTTCACAGACAAGGTATTGTGTGATGTTACACCTCTGGATGTTTGCGATGTACTATTAGGCTAGCCATACTTGTGGAGGCAACATGCTGTGTATGAGTCAAGGCCTCGTGCTGTCATTATTTCTTTGGATAATTCATTATACAGGATACCGGAGGTAGCCCCAACTACCGTCACCTCTGTGATCACTTCCAAGAAAGGAAGCAAGCTCATCTCCCAGACTAGGAAATTCATTTTCTGTCTAGTTCGCTCCCAAAGTAAGGGGAAGATTGTTGCTACATCCATGACCCCCGCAAAGGGTTCCTCCACACAGCAACAACAGCAAAGGGATACGGTCATGACAGAACACAGGAACAACTTATCCTCACCCATAGGGGTACCACACAAGTTTCAGGTGGGTAACGAAGTTTGGTTACATCTGCAGAAAGAACGCCTTACCAGAACCCATCAGAAACTCAGACCACTCCGACATGGTTCTTACACTAGTACCAAGGCTACGGGAAACAATGCTTGGAAGCACAACATTCCTCCATTCCTTCGCTTGCACCGAGTGTTCAATGTGGACCGTCGTCGACCATGCTTCCCACCATTTCTGGACACATCAGAGATTGCAGAACAACTCACCAGAGACCCAACTCAGCAGAAGCTTCCTCATCTTAGGGAGGAACTCAACGCAATGGGGACCATTGCTTCCTAAGGGGGGAGGAATGATCCAGGTGGATGTTGGTGGCCACCCACCTATCCCATCTGGACCCCCACAACTGTCCCTTTCAGTTTTTCAGTTTCCTTAATTATAGCGTAGTTTACTATTTTTAGCAGTTTTTCGGGTCCTAAACTTCCGGAGCCATTTTGAGGCCCTAAACGACGTTTTTTGGGAAATCTACCGCCAACGATTTTTCTGTCAAAAAATCATATTTTCCATCATAGTTGTCGGAGAGATCTTTCCAACGGGCTATCATGCGCGTCATGTTTAGCACCTAAATCTGCCTTAGGCTGAAGGAAGGAAAAAATTAGGGTAACCACAAACCACGCTCAGTCTGGTAGCTAGCCCTACCAGAACAGGAGAGGGTTCTTTCCGAGTCACGCTCAATGAATATATAACTGAAAACAGTCTGAGATGACTTACAATGAAATATTTACCTTAGGCTAGTAAGTGAATATGGATTCTGGAAACAATTTTCATGAATGACCGAGCTTCTGGGATGGTATGGGACCAACGGTCAGCAAAGAACAGAGAATTTAATACAAAGGCACAGATTATTCCGTGAGGCAAGGTAGGCGGAAAATGTAACAATTTAGTTTGAGGTACCACGGCATGAATAGATTGCTGAAGAAAGTGAAAAGGGAATAGTGACATGAATCCTTTTCAACAGAAGAATAACACTGAACATGAAATTTTCCCATAGGCAGAGCAATAAAATTGAATTCTACCTAATCTCACTCAGAAAATTTCACTGGAAATGAACATGAATTGAATTATGAAACATAACGAAATTACATATAAAAACATCAGAGACACATTTGCTACACTCACAACCACAAGAATCTCATGAAACAGAGCCGCTGCCTTTCATTAATTCTCTGTCAAAAATACACAGTGAAGAAACAAAGTTTCTTTCCCACAGTCTGACAGAAGTTACAAACTAACCAAACCTTTGCAAATAAATTGCATACAATATATAGAATGTGTGAGGAAGAGATATAACACCCAGGGGTTTGGGAGTTACTCGAATCATTACAAAATGGAGATGGAGAGCCAATCATCAGCTATAGGTGCAGCGCTGCAAACATGACATTTGGCTTGGGGTGACCGTTTGCCTTCCTTCGCCACATGGATAGAAGCCAATCTGGAGAAAAAAACTCTTTAAATTCCACCTTTGGTGCCCAAAAACTGAAGTGTAGAAGAGCGGGCCCACTTGGAGAAGTCGCGAACCTAAATTTTGCGAAACGGAAGCAAATTGGCAATTTTTTACTCCGTGCGCCGCGCCATTTTTTTGTGTGCATTGCGCTACTTTGGGACCTGTTTTGGGGAACTTTCAGGTGTCCAAAATGTGCCAAAGTGGGCTTGTTGGAAAGCCTGTCCTGTCTACTTTCTAACCCAACTAGATTTTTCAAATTTGGTGCTCATTTGCCTCTCCAAATCTCCATTCTCCCAAGACTGCTTTCTGTGTGTCAAAAAGGTGGCAGAGAGGCCATTTTTGGGTGTTGTTTGACCTTTAGGAGACCCAGATCTTGCCCAAATCTCTTGCCCGGACACCAGTAGTCGTAATTTTTGATGCTGAACCCAAATATGCAAGCCATTTCTCAATTGGAGCCCTAGAATTTTAGCGTCGCGCCAGTGGCGCGGCGTAAAGGGAGAAAATCCCTGTTTTTTACCCAAAAATTTGCCAAGTGACCAAAATTTCCCCAAATTTTTTGAAATTTGGGTTGGAAGTTCTATATGGGGTGCCATGCTGAGCCAAGGAAGCCTCAGCCAGGATTATAAGCCTATCTTTCTCTTTTGCCCATTTTGCCCTTCTTGTTGCTTTCCTCAATTTTGCTTTCAAGTTCCTTATCCGGGCCTGTGCACTCATGTTTCGCACCCTGTAACGGAAAGCCATATGTCTCAATAGAGCAAGGTCCTGGTCAGATTTGTCCAATAGCCTCTCCAAATTCATGTTGACCCTCTCAAGGTTGGCCTCCCAATCCTCATTTATTGCTTGCTCCAAAGATGTGAGTGCAACCCTTCTTCCTTGAGCAGCTTGGTGATGCTCACGAATGTTCTGCAGCTGCATGATCGTCTATTGCTCCTCAAGCTGTTTGTTTCTCTGCTCCAGGTAGTTCATGTTCCATTTGGCCCTCTCCAAGTCAAGGGACAAGGAGTCAATCACTGACTGCTACTCCTTGATGATCTCTGTGAGCTCCTCATTTGTTCGTTCTGCATCTGTCTCATCATCCTGGAGGAGAACAAACTCGGTCTCTCGCTCACCTGATGGACCTTCCTCCTGCACTGGCTCCTTACCCTTACCCTGCTCCTGTGATGCTGATGTCGGAAGCGAGGAACCTTCCACCCCGGGTGGAGATAACACTCGCTTTGCTGCTGCAAATAAGGGTCTACTGCCTTTCTGATAGGTGATGTATACTGGCATAGTGGCAGTCTCAGGTCGCTCATACTGATGAGATGGGCACCCTACCTCATGCTCTACCTCTGAAACCACCTGTGGAGCGCTGAAGAAGTCACGGGAGATGAAGACCTCCCAAGCAATACCCCGCAATCCCAACTGATGGTCTACCAAAATCTAGATAAGGGAAAAGTGATACACACTATTGAGCTGCTGTCGAGGGGTCTTGTGCTGCATGAAATTTCTCATCCTCTCTATGTTCCTATAGATGAACAATGGGAGGTTCATCATCCGCACCCTGGTAAAGTGCATGAGCAACCTGATGTGATAGGCATAAAGGCGGGAAAACCTCCCCTCACAACTGAAGTACTTCATGATCAATTTCATGAGCGGGGCATACTCATCTTTCAAAAATCTGAATGGAAAAACTCTCGTGAGGTGGCTCAAACAACTGTCTTTGATGTAAGGCTCATAATGATGCCTCTCCACCTTTTTCTTCTTATGCCACTGCTCTCCAATGTTGGGTATGCCTGTTGCCAATGATATGGATTCGGGTGTCAATGTGAAAGTGATCCCATCCAAGATAGACTATCCTCCATGTAGGTGAAGTGCAAAAAGACGGGCCAACTCATGATGAACTCTGACATTTGCCACCCTCTGACAAAATTTGAAACATGCTAAGTGCTGGAAACAAGACATAGCAAGAGGGCATGCCTGCAACTCGGTGAGGGTGTTTGGCTCGTCTCTAAGATGTCTGCCACTCCGGTGATGTCTCCTTTGGGCCCTTTCTCCTGAAGCTGTGCCACTGTGGGTCTCATCCTCATACTCTGATGAAATTTCGGATGCCATTACTACTGTTTGTACCCTGAGTTTTATGCTGCCCTTTGAATTTCAATGAAGCCGGTAGTTGCTCTAAAAATCTGCCACCAAGGGGACAATAAAACAAGGAGTATTAGGAGGGGAATGATGAAATGGGAATAGGGGCTAAAGGGAGAAATTTATCAGTGATTTGGGAATAGTTTGGGTATAGTGTTGATGGGGTAGTGTTTGAAACATATTCGCAGCCTTGTCACTGTAGCATAAACCCTAGGATCATGATTTCTTTGTTTCTCTATTGTCGGCTTTATAAAAATGTTTGCACTTGATTTATACCCCTACCACCATGCTATCCCTTTCAAGTTTAGATGCAAGAACTGAGGTAGGTGGCCTACCTTTCAAATTTGGTGAGCATTCCAAAGTTTTTAGGTAGATTGAATAGCTTCTGGGCTTTACCTCTCTGTGCGCCGTGCGTCGGGTATGCGCCACGCCAGTGTTGTATTTACACAGTGGATGGGCCCTATGTGTGCCGCGCCCAGTGAGTGCGCCACGCTCCTTGGTGTGTGCGCCGCGCGCTATGAAAACACCCAAATTTATTCCTAATTGTTTTGACTCTTTAACCCTTTGACCATGCACCCTCTTCCACAGCTTTGCTTGCCCAATAAGCTAGTCCTACGGTGATTTTGCATTAACCAAACAGTGGAGGAATAGGGAGCGGGTTTGGTAGTGACTTAGGGCAGGGGTTTAGGAAAAATGACAAGGAAGGATGGGGAAAAATGATAGGTGAGGGGAATAGGTGAGTGGAAAAGGTGAGTGGAGTGAAGCCTTGGAAATATCAACACAAATTTACAACCTTAGCCTTCGTTTTCTTGTTGATTTTCTCATGGGTGACATTATGCATTTTGGGTGACATTATGCATTTTGGGTGACATGCAAACCTCTTCACAAACACCATATCCTTGACAGAACTTGATGAGTAGGTGATGTCATAAGGCTTACCTCTCAATTTGATAGCATTCCCCAAAGTTTGAAGTGATTGGGCATCATTTCTTGGCCGCTGGACTGTGTGCGACACGTGCCTTGTATGCGCTGCGCCCGTGTAATCTTTCAACGCCAGGCTGGCTACATGTGCGTCGCGCCTGGTGAGTGCGCCGCTTCCCTGGTTATATGCGCCTCGCGCTCCCAAAACTTGCTTCCTCTCACTCAAACTTCTCCAATCTCACACTCATACCTTTGAAATGCTTTCTCCAAGTCTTGCAAGAGCACAATGCCTTTGATTTGGGTCAAAACATGTATTTATAGCCTTAGAGGAGATGGGTTTGATTTTTGCCTCTTTGAAAACCCCTTTTCTAATGTTGTGTTTTGCACTTTTTCATTGACCTTCAAACACACTGATTTTCACTTTCCCTTTGACATTTTGGCTCAAATGATGAAATTTTTGGCACCTCTTTGCAGGGACTGTATGATAGAGAATTTGGCCATGTAAATCATAACTGCATCTGAAAAGTCAACTGGTGATTTTTGGAAAATTTTGTCATAAATGACCTTGTTTGAATTTTCTTCAAAATAGAGTTTTGAAGAAGAGTCAATGTCTATCCAAGTGACAATGAAGCTTTCTGAACCATAGTTGTATAAGGGCCTCCCTCTGGCCTGCATGGCTTGTTTCTGGACATGTTTTCAAAGACCAAATTGATGAATTCCTAGACCCAAACATAAAAATGACTTTGTCCTGTAAAGGACCAGACCTTGACTGTCATGAACTTCGGTTATCATGGACAAAGACTTGAGCCAACATGAGCTAGACATGAGGGAAAATGATTAGCATAACTTTCTCCGTCAGATCATGGCATGTCCCTAGCGAAATGCAGCTGAGTGAATGGAGCGGGACACCTAAAATTGAAATGCACAAAGAGTTTTGATCTCTGATGGAGGGCTGACCAGACCGACTCTAACATTGGCTCCAATGGGGGATGGTAGCTCCTTGGAGGTGCAAAGAACAACAGATCTCTAGAGGAGCTAGATAGTGCCTTTTGTCCATTGGGATATGGAGTCATCATTTCGATAAATAGCACAGGGCTCTGACTTATTTATGAAACTGAAATGACCAAGAAATTGGCTCTACTTGACATTGAAATAACTCAAAAAACTAACTTTACAGACTGAAATAAAAATGGTATTTACAATGACAGTGGAAGCAGTGTTAATAGATCAGTAGTGATACCACTTGAGCAGCCGACGATTGATCGGCCCTCCAGGACAATCTTCCCCATTCATTTCCTTAAGAAGAAAGGCATTCTGACCCCTATATGCTGCAATCTTGAAAGGACCTTTCCAAAGATTTTCGAACTTTCTGTGCTTGCATTTCTCTTCATTCCTTGCATCCCACTTCAGCACCACATCATCCAACTGAAATTTATCTGCTTTTGCTTTTCTGTCATAGATTTTCTTTATCTTCTCCTGCAACTTGGATGTATTCTTGAAAACTTCTTCTCTGGTTTGCTGCAAGTGGATGATTTGATTCAGCCTTCTCTGCATGGGATCTTCTTCACTGCCGGCCTCCTGAAGAAGTATGACCACCGGGGCAGTGAGTGAGGCGGGGAATACTATGTCAACTCCATAAACAAGCTCAAACGGTGACATACCAATAGAATTTTTCTAACTGATCCGATCTGCCCAAAGCGCATGGACCAACCTCTTGTTCCAGCTCTTCTTATTTATTTCCAGCAGCTTCTTGATGATGTTGACCAAAGATTTATTCGAATATTCCACCAATCCATTGCCTTGCGGATGATAGGTAGTTGAATGACCCAAAATTATGTGATATTTATGACAAAATTCTACCATCCTTTTCGATTTGAAAGCTGCTGCATTATCAATGATTAATTTGTTTGGAGAACCAAAGCGAGACAAGATATTATTTTCGAGAAATGAAATGATTACCATGTCTGTGGCTTGTCTGGTAGGGGCTGCCTAAATACATTTCGTAAAATAGTCTGTTGCTGTAAGGATCCATCTATGCTGTCCGGAAGAGGCGGGGTGAATTTCCCCAATGAAATCCAACCCCCACTGCTGGAAGGGAGCGCTCACTTCAATAGGCCTAAGTGGCAAAGGCTGTAATTTATATTTTCCTTCGAAAATCTGACATTTATGACAACGCTTGACCATCTTATGTACATCAACAAACAAAGTAGGCCAGTAGTACCCTGCTCTCAAAATTTTGTTCGCTGTTGACTTCCAAAAAAGATGACCACCACACTCTCCTCCGTGGAAATCCTCCATGAATTTCTTTGCCTCCTCTTCCACCAGAAAATTTAACAAAATGCCACCGGGATCTTTCCAATACAGTGCAGAATTCAAAATACAAAACTTGGCAGCGTTCAATTTGAGTGTTCTTGCTTTGTTTCTAGTCATGCTGGGCGGTGGTGATAGATTTTTCAGCACATATATTATATCTGAATACCATGGGGACAAATCAAACATTTCAGATACCTGAATTGACGTTCCTTCCTCATTCTCATCAGACATGGCAGCGATCAGATTTATGCCCAAGGCATGCAAGTTTGATTCGGCCATTAGCTTCGCCAACCCCTGTCCTTTGACCAGCTTTGTAGGCTTTATTTCCACATCATATTCCAGCAAGGCTGCAACCCATTTGCCTCTTCTCCCTTCCGAATTGGTTTGCACTAAAACATCTTTTACAGCAGTATTTGGAACATAGGCCAGAGTGTGAGAATGTAGGATATATACCCGGAAATCCTTCAATGCCTTCAACAATGCCAGGGCCTGCTTCTAAATGATGTTGTACTTTAAAGCTGCGTCCCTTATAGCCCTGTTGAAGAATGCAATGGGTCTTTCATGATAATCTCTCTTCTGTAATAATACCGCTGCCATAGTGTGCTTAGAAGCAAATGAAAACAATATGAAATCCTGAGTGTAGTCCGGGCTGACCAGAACTGGAGCTGAAGAAAGGGCCAATTTGACCAAGTTGAAAGATTTTACAGCCTCCTCTGTCCATTTCACCTGGCTGTCCTTCTTAAGCATGTTGGTCATTTCTCTTAAGTGTTATGCAAGATTAGGCACAAAGCGACGCAGAAAATTCATCTTACCATTGAATGACTGTATCTCCTTTTTGTTCCTAGGCAGATCGATTTGCTGAATTGCTTGCACACGAGCTGGGTCTATACGAATTCCATCCTTTGAAATGATGTGCCCAAGTAATTTGCCTTCCTCCATGGCAAACAAGCTCTTCTTAGGATTCAGCGATAGACCATATTTCCTGCATTTTTGAAAGACAATTTTTAGGTGATGCATGTGCTCTTCATCAGATTTGGAAAATACCGTCAAATCATCCAAGTACACCACCAAAAACACATCCTTCTCATTTGCAAAAGCCAAGTCCATTGCCCGCTGAAATGTGGCACCTGCATTCTTTAAACCGAAGGGCATTTTGGCATAGTGAAAGGTTCCCCATGGAGTGG
This sequence comes from Pinus tabuliformis, assembly GCA_031772625.1. NCBI lineage: Eukaryota > Viridiplantae > Streptophyta > Pinopsida > Pinales > Pinaceae > Pinus > Pinus tabuliformis. The sequence goes on from CM062816.1 coordinate 1,952,207,150, forward strand.
TGAATGCTGTCTTGTCTCTATCATCTTCATGGATGGAAATTTGGTTATATCCAGAATAACCATCAAGCAGTGACATACGAGATTCCCCCACTACTCGCTGAAGTATATGGTCCATCTTGGGCAGTGGATAGTTGTCCTTCAATGAGACCTTATTTAGATTTCTGAAATCAATGCATAGGCGGATCTCACCGGTCTTCTTGCGTACAGGCACTAAGTTAGATATCCAATCTGAAAATCTAATGGGCACAATGATACCTGACTTGTACAACCTATTTACCTCCTTTTCGATAGATGGCGGCAACTTTGGATTTATCCTTCTCAGCTTCTGTCTAAATGGTTTTTGATTGGGCTTGATGGGTATTGTGTGCTGAATAATATTTGTATCATAGGTCTTTAAATCAGAATAGTCCCAAGCAAACACATCAGCAAATGAAGCCATCAAACTGATGTATTTGTCCTTGATATTTGGTGGTAATGCTTTGGATAATTTCACCAACTTTGGATTGGCAGCTGTATCGATGTTGACTTCTTCTACACCCTTCTCCATTGGCTGCAATGTTGGCTTGCGGGCCACATCATCCTGATCAAAAAGTTCCTCTAGAGGTATCAAGCCTTTAGGAATGATGTTATTCTTCAGCTGTAATATGTCCATTTGATTAATATGCACTTCATTTGTACCATTCCCTTTGCCTTCATCGTTTTATACATCAATTGAGGTTTCTTTGAACTTGCCTTTGTTGAGCAGAAAATCCTTAATCTCCTCATCATCTTGAAACACTTGCCAATATCGCTGATTGTCTGGAATGGTTGGACGATGCTTGACATGGATTTCAAATTTATTGCTGGTGTTCATGGGAATCTTCAAGATGCTTGCTGCCTTGGCAAGAGCATCAAAAATACTATTTTGTATACGAGGCACACATGTCAAGGTGTATTCTGAAAATAACTTCAAGATGTCTAAAACTGCATTACGATAGGCCAACATCCTAGGATGTTTTGCTTGATACTCACCTCTGACCTGTTTTATTACCAACTCGGAGTCACCATATACCGAAATCCTTTTCACATTAAGCTTTCTAAGAATCTTTAGGCCAGCAATCAGAGCTTCATACTCAGCTTCATTGTTTGAACATTCAAAGGCCAGCTTGTAAGAGCAAACCATCACGCTGCTAGGCACTTTGTTTGGGGCGGAGAAAGGACTGCGTACCAAAATTCCAATTCTAGTGCCATCATTTCCTACTGCTCCATTGAAATCCATGGTCCACAAGGCTTCTTCCTCCTCTTGTAAGTGCTGGAAATCTGTTTTCCATGCCTTGTCTGTTTGCTGTCCATTACTTTTAGTTGATTGCCCAACATTTTCCTGCCTTTCTTGACTTTCTTTCTTCAAAATTTCTCTGAAATTTTCTGCTATTTCTAGTATGTCATCTGCTTCTACTATCTAACTATCTATCTCATTTAAACTATATGAAAACAAAACAAAAGACTCTAAATCTGTATGTACATAATTAATAGGATGATTTATGGGTTTCTCCTTGCTCGTGATCATATATTTCATTTTTTGTTCCCGATATAACTTCCTCATTTGTCCAAACACTGGGATTGTTGCATAGGAGAAATCCAGCTGTAGTGTCCCTTTCAATTTCGCTACCCAAGACCTGGAAAGAAGCATGCCAAACCTTGGAGGAATATCTGCTACCACCACATCCATCAAAACATTTTTCATAGGAAGCTGATCCAAACTCACAACTAAGTCTTTGATGAGTCCTATACACCTTACTCTGCTGGAATCGAATGAATAGAGATCATGATATTGCCGGGTGATGTCCAGACCAAGCTTATCCATGATAGCCTTGGGCATGAGATTGTGAGAAGCTCCAGAATCGAACATGGCATTGTGTAACACAAAATCATGCAATCGTAAACTGATATAGAATGGTGGCACATCGCTATCGAGAGACTCACCATTCGTTGCTGGTCCAAAAATCATTTCAGGCTGACCATCTTCTACATTTACCATGTCGGACATTGGGTCCAAATTCAACATTTTAGAAATCTGTCCTCTATAACTGCTTTTCTTCATTATTTTAGTCAAGGGGATGGATACCTTTAACTTATAAATCTCATTCTCTAGGCTAAAAGCAGGAGTTTTTTCTACCTCTTTGACTGGGATCTCTTTCCTTTCCTTTTCTTTTGATGTGGCTGGTTGCTGTGATTGTTCTGCTGATTTTGATTTGCTGCTCTCCGGACCAACCGCCTCCTTTCCTTTCCTTTGTGTAGCTGATGAATCATTTTTTGTTGTTTCACCCTCCTTCTTTTTTTTTTAATTGGTTTGGCCGGCACATCTCTGTTTCTAAGAGAATATCGCTGATATTGTGCGGACAAAGCATTCATATACCCCCTTTGATATTCTTCTAATTCTTCTTCCAACACAGTGTCGCTAGCTAGAATAAAATCAGTGTCTTGGTGTGCAGCTGAATTCACTGCACATTCCTCCTCTTCGGTGATGTAAGTAGGTAGCTCATATGGAGTAAAGAGATGGTTTTCTTCGCTTATTACATTCCCATCCTCATCTGACTCTGGTCCATGCAAAAAATTCTGCTGCAAAGGTGTTTGTACTGGCTGTTGTTCTGTCTGCTCTTGAGTTCGCCGATCTCTCTGTCTTATTCTATATTGTGGCTGCTGCTGACCACGAAAGTTAGGATTCCTGACTTGTGGCTCTGGCTTGTCAGGTTTCACCCTTTCAAGCATCTGCTCTACCTTTTTGAGAAGCTGATCCATTAAAGAAGATTCTTCTTTCACATTGGTTTTCTTCTCTGCTTTCGCTCTAGCTCTTTTGGACAACAGATTTGCCTCAACGCTGACCGCAATTTTCTGCATGTCTTCCATTGTGGCCGGTTCTCTTTCTCTTAATTGGTACGCCATGTTAGCATCAAAACCATATGGAAACTTCATCATTGCTAGTCCCACAGGTGGCTTTAGATGATCTGGAATTTCGTTATAGACTGCATTAAATCTAACACAATAGTCTTGAACCGACTCACCAGCGTTCCGTTTGATTTGTTCATATTCGGCCAGAATTTGAAGGGGATTCTTTTTCACTTCCCACTGGTTCAAAAATTGTCTTTGTAGTTCAGCTAAGGTAGTGATCCTTGCTGCCGGCAAACCTCTGAACCATTTCCTCACATCACCTGCAAATGTCTGTACAAAGAGCCTCATTGCCACATTCTCTGCATCAATCTCATGAAGTTCATAGAAGCCTGCCATTTTGTCTACATGTTGCTGAGCAGTAATGCTGTTAGGAGTGCCATCAAAAAACGGGATTTTACTTCGATAATCCATTGGCATATCATCTAGAACTTGGGGTAGAACAAGGGGTGCAAAACGGGCAGCCATCATTCTCGGTGGATTTGGCCTTGGAGGTGTTGGAGGAGTGAGCACAGTTTGCAAGGGGCTTGCAATTGGAGTTTGGGGCTGCGTTGCAATGTAATTATCAATTAATCTATTAGTTCTTTCTGTTTTGAGGTCTACAAGAAATTGCAGATTGGGGACAGTATAATCAACAGCCCTTTCGGATTTAGACTCAAACAATGATATTTCAAACCGTTCGTCAAACTCAAGCTCTTCAAGATACTCAAAAATGTCGGGACATGAATGGGATTTGAACACGGGAGTTATGGTGCTTTCTTGACGAAGGAGTCTTGGGATCAAATTGGGGTTTTCGTAAATATGAGAAGGATCCAGGTCTGGATTGGCTCTGGTATATCGCCTCGAAGCCAGCGTGCTATTAAGAAAAATCACAAGACACGACCAACTTACTCAGCCTTTCCAATCCTAAGCTCATCATTCGGAAGCTCAGAATTATTATGAAACAAGGGGATTTGATTTCAACTTAGTCCCCAGTGGAGTCGCCACTATGTTAGCACCTAAATTTGCCTTATGCTGAAGGAAGGCAAAAATTAGGGTAACCACAAACCACGCTCAGTCTGGTAGCTAGCCCTACCAGAACAGGGGAGGGCTCTCTCCGAGTCACGCTCAGTGAATATATAATCGAAAATGGTTTACGATGACTTACAATGAAATATTTACCTTAGGCTAGTAAGTGAATATGGATTCTGAAAACAATTTTCATGAATGACCGAGCTTCTGGGATGGTATGGGACCAACGGTCAGCAAAGAACAGAGAATTTAATACAAAGGCATAGATTATTTCGTGAGGCAAGGTAGGTGGAAAATGTAAAAATTTAGTTTGAGGTACTGTGACATGAATAGATTGCTAAAGAAAGTGAAAAGGGCATAGTGACATGAATCCTTTTCAACAGAAGAATAACACTGAACATGAAATTTCCCACGGGCAGAGCAATAAAATTGAATTCTACCTAATCTCACTCAGAAAATTTCACTGGAAATGAACATGAATTGAATTATGAAACATAACGAAATTACATATGAAAACATAAGAGACACATTTTCTACACTCACAACCACAAGAATCTCATGAAACAGAGCCGTTGCCTTTCATTAATTCTTTGTCAAAAATACACAGTGAAGAAACAAAGTTTCTTTCCCACAGTCTCCCAGAAGTTACAAACTAACCAACCCTTTGCAAATAACTTGCATACAATATATAGAATGTGTGAGGAAGAGATAGAATGCCCAGGGGTTGGGGAGTTACTCGAATCATTACAAAATGGAGATGGAGAGCCAACCATCAGCTACAGGTGTAGCGCTGCAAACATGACATTTGGCTTGGGGTGACCGTTTGCCTTCCTTCGCCACTTGGATAGAAGCCAATCTGGAGAAAAAACTCTTTAAATTCCACCTTTTGTGCCAAAAAACCGAAGTGTAGAAGAGCGGGCCCACTTGGAGAAGTCGCGAACCGAAATTTCGCGAAACTGAAGCAAATTGGCAATTTTTTCCTCTGTGCGCCGCGCCATATTTCTGTGCATCGCGTTACTTTGGGACCTATTTTGGGGCATTTTCAGGTGTCCAAAATGTGCCCAAGTGGGCCTGTTGGAAATCCTGTCCTGTCTACTTTCTAACCCAACTAGAATTTTCAAATTTGGTGCTCATTTGCCCCTCCAAATCTCCACTCTCCCAAGACTGCTTTCTGTGTGTCAAAAAGGTGGCAGAGAGGCCGTTTTTGGGTGTTTTTTGACCTTTAGGAGACCCAGATCTTGTCCAAATCTCTTGCTCGGACACCAGTAGTCATAATTTTCGATGCTGAATCCAAATCTGCAAGCCATTTCTCAATTGGAGCCCTAGAATTTTAAATCCCTATTTTTTACCCAAAAATTTGCCAAGTGACCAAAAATTCCCCAATTTTTTTGAAATTTGGGTTGGAAGTTCTCTATGGGGTGCCATGCTGAGCCAAGGAAGCCTCAACCAAGATTCTAAGCCTATCTTGCTCTTTTGCCCATTTTTCCCTTCTTGTTGCTTTCCTCAATTTTGCTTTCAAGTTCCATATCCGGGCTTGTGCACTCATGTTTCGCACCTTGTAACGGAAAGCCATATGTCTCAATAGAGCAAGGTCCTGGTCATATTTGTCCAGCAGCCTCTCCAAATGCATGTTGACCCTCTCAAGGTTGGTCTCCCGATCCTCATTTATTGCTTGCTCCAAAGATGTGAGCGCAACCCTTCTTCCTTGAGCAGCTTGGCGATGCTCACGGATGTTCTGCAGCTCCATGATCATCTATTAGTCCTCAAGCTGTTTGTTTCTCCATTCCAGGTAGTTCATGTTCCATTTGGCCCTCTCCAAGCCAAGGGAAAAGGAGTCAATCACTGGCTGCTGCTCCTTGATGATCTCTGTGAGCTCCTCATTTGTTGGTTCTGCATTTGTCTCATCATCCTGGAGGAGAACAAACTCGGTCTCTCGCTCACCTGATGGCCCTTCCTCCTGCACTCGCTCCTTACCCTTACCCTACTCCTGTGATGCTGATGTCAGAAGCGAGGCCCCTTCCACCCCGGGTGGAGATAACACTCGCTTTGCTGCTGCAAATAAAGGTTTACTGCCTTTCTGATAGGTGATGTATACTGGCATAGTGGTAGTCTCATGTCACTCATACTGATGAGATGGGCCCCCTACCTCATTCTCTGCCTCTGAAACCACCTGTGGAGTGTTGAAGAAGTCACGGGAGATGAAGTCCTCCCAAGAAATACCTTGCAATCCCAACTGATGGTCTACCAAAATCTGGATAAGGGAAAAGTGATACACACTGTTGAGCTGCTGTCGAGGGGTCTTGTGCTGCATGAAATTTCTCATCCTCTCTATGTTCCCGCAGATGAACAATGGGAGTTTCATCATCCGCACCCTGGTAAAGTGCATGAGAAACCTGATGTGATAGGCATAAAGGCGGGAAAACCTCCCCTCGCAACTGAAGTACTTCATGATCAATTTCATGAGCGGGGCATACTCATCTTTCAAAAATCTGAATGGAAAAACTCTCGTGAGGTGGCTCAAACAACTGTCTTTGATGTAAGGCTCATAATGATGCCTCTCCACCTTTTTCTTCTTATGCCACTGCTCTCCAATGTTGGGTATGCCTGTTGCCAATGATATGGATTCGGGTGTCAATGTGAAAGTGACCCCAGCCAAGATAGACTGTCCTCCATGTAGGTGAAGTGCAAAAAGACGGGCCAACTCATGATGAACTCTGACATTTGCCACCCTCTGACAAAATTCGAAACATGCTAAGTGCTGGAAACAAGACATAGCAAGAGGGCATGCCTGCAACTCGGTGAGGGTGTTTGGCTCGTCTCTAAGATGTCTGCCACTCTGGTGATGTCTCCTTTGGGCCCTTTCTCCCGAAGCTGTGTCACTGTGGGTCTCCTCCTCATACTCTGATGAAATTTCGGATGCCATTACTGCTGTTTGTACCCTGCGTTTTATGTTGCCCTTTGACTTCCAATGAAGCTGGTAGTTTCTCTAAAAATCTGCCACCAAGGGGACAATAAAACAGGGAGTATTAGGAGGGGAATGATGAAATGGGAATAGGGGCTAAAGGGAGAAATTTATCAGGGATTTTGGAATAGTTTGGGTATAGTGTTGATGGGGTAGGGTTTGAAACATATTGGTAGCCTTGTCACTGTAGCATAAACCCTAGGATCATGATTTCTTTGTTTCTCTTTTGTTGGCTTTATAAAAATGTTTGCACTTGATTTATACCCCTACCACCATGCTATCCCTTTCAAGTTGAGATGCAAGAACTGAGGTAGGTGGCCTACCTTTCAAATTTTTTGAGCATTCAAAAGTTTTTAGGCAGGAATAGTTTCTGGGCTTTACCTCTCTATGCGCCGCCGGGTATGCGCCGCGCCAGTGTTGTATTTACACAGTGGACAGGCCCTGTGTGCGCCGCCCAGTGAGTGCGCCGCGCTCCTTGGTGTGTGCGCCACGCGCTATGAAAACACCTGAATTTCTTCCTAATTGTTTTGACTCTTTAACCCTTTGACCATGCACCCTCTTCCACAGCTTTGCTTGCCCAATAAGCTGGTCCTACGGTGATTTTGCATTAACCAAACAGTGGAGGAATAGGGAGAGGGTTTGGTAGTGACTTAGGGCAGGGGTTTAGGAAAAATGACAAGGAAGGATGGGGAAAAATGATAGGTGAGGGGAATAGGTGAGTGGAAAAGGTGAGTGGAGTGAAGCCTTGGCAATATCAACACAAATTTACAACCTCAGCCTTCGTTTTCTTGTTGATTTTCTCATGGGTGACATTATGCATTTTGGGTGACATTATGCGTTTTGGGTGACATTCAAACATCTTCACAAAAACCATATCCTTGACAAAACTTGATAAGCAGGTGATGTCATAAGGATTACCTCTCAATTTGATAGCCTTCCCCAAAGTTTGAAGTGGTTGGGCACTGTTTCTTGGCCGCTGGACTGTGTGCGCCGCGCGCCTTGTATGCACCATGCCCGTGTAATCTTTCAACGGTGGGTTGGCTGCATGTGCGTCGCGCCGGGTGAGTGCGCCGCACCCCTGGTTATATGCGCCGCGTGCTCCCAAAACCTGCTTCCGCTCACTCAAACTTCTCCAACCTCACACTCATACCTTTGAAATTCTTTCTCCAAGTCTTGCAAGAGCACAATGCCTTTGATTTGGGTCAAAACATGTATTTATAGCCTTGGAGGAGATGGGTTTGATTTTTGCCTCTTTGAAAACCCCTTTTCTAATGTTGTGTTTTTCCATTTTTCATTGACCTTTAAACACACTGATTTTCACTTTCCCTTTGACATTTTGGCTCAAGTGATGAAATTTTCGGCACCTCTTTGCAGGGACTGTATGATAGAGCATTTGGCCATGTAAATCATAACTGCATCTGAAAAGTCAACTGGTGATTTTTGGAAAATTTTGTCATAAATGACCTTGTTTGACTTTTCTTCAAAACAGAGTTTTGAAGAAGAGTCGATGTCTATCCAAGTGATGATGAAGCTCTCTGAACCATAGTTGTATAAGGGCCTCCCTCTGGCCTGCATGGCTTGTTTCTGGACATGTTTTCAAAGACCAAATTGATGAATTCCTAGACCCAAACATAAAAATGACTTTGTCCTGTAAAGGACCAGACCTTGACTGTCATGAACTTCGGTGATTATGGACAAAGACCTGAGCCAGTAGGAGCCAGACATGAGGGAAAATGATTAGCATAACTTTCTCCGTCAGATCATGGCATGTCCCTAGCAAAATGCAGCTGAATGAATGGAGCGGGACACCTAAAATTGAAATGCACAAAGAGTTTTGATCTTTGACGGAGGGCTGACCAGACCGACTCTAACACGTCAAACGGAGATAATACGACCAATTCGCGACCCCGGTAAGTTGATGTACCAACTTACCCAAAAACGGGGCCCATAATTTGGCGTTTCATCTTCTAGGGTTAGGTTTTGGAATGTGAAGGGTTTTCCATTGTTTCTCATCAATAAATAGGCCTTCAAGCCTCATTGTAACACAATTTAGAACAGTTCAGAGGCATGTAGCCACCACATCTCTTCTCAGAGATAAGCTACCATCGCCCAAGCTGGTTTATTTCCATTTCTGGTTGTAAGCATATTTTAGTATTTTCCATTAATGAAATGAAGTATTATTTCCGCTGCATCTTTGTGTATATGGTTATCTCTGTAATTTTTTGCGTTCCTGTTTAAATCCAGATCATGCATTTTGTAGCAGCCAAGAAGAAATCCCAATTCAGGATCAAGTCCAAAATTGGTCCCTTCATTTGCAATAGTAGAGCTGCAGGAGAGGAGGCTGATAGAAGACTAAGAGAGATGAATTTCACCCATAGCTTCACTTGGTCTTATGACCCTTGGGGTATTATTTCTAAGAAGAGGGTGGAAAATAAATCCACATCATACATAGACACTCAAAGACCTGAAATCAAAAAATACATGAATCAAACAAAGTGGGTGCCAGATACATTACAGGAGGCCGAGGAGCAGGTAATCTCTTCATCCAATGCACAAACCCCAAGGCCACAAGAGAAACAAACCACTGAAGAAAGGTCCGAAAAGGGAAAAGAGCAAGAGCAAGGAATAACAAGGAGGAGATCCAGGGAAGAGCAGTCACTATGAACTGATATGTCCATAAAAGAGTTCATATTGAAGTACATAAAGAAAGCCAGAAAACAACACATGGATATAGATAAAGGATCACCACCACAGACAGTGATCAAAGTAATTGATATTCCAGATTCTTCACCAGCTAGAGGACAATCATTTCCTTCTACTCCAACTTCAAAAAGATAGCAAAATATTCAAGTGTCCTCATCTACAAAGGTGTCTAAGGAGAAAGAAGAAACTGTATTTGATACCTTCAGGGAAATCAAAATTATGAGTGAAATGCTCAAGAAGAGCACTTATTCTCAATTTTGGAAGCAGAGTGCAACTGCACAAGGCAAACTTCTCTCTGCCTTTGACTTAGAGAAGGGCAAGATGCATATGGCATTTTTGGAGGCAAAAATATCCGAGCCTAAAACTCCAGCAGACTACAAGTAGACTTCATTTGAGTTTTATGTCAAAAATGTGCATCCAATTGATCCGCTGGAGATGCACAAGAAAACAGGTGAAATGATCTCATCTACTTTGACTAGCACTTCAATGAATTTGTTCAAAATGCAGGTAGCTATTTCCAATTCTTAGTCTTAGTTGAAGATGGAGAAAATTTCATCGTTATCAAAGGACACCAAGATTAAGTCTTTGGAAGACCTAATAATAAAAATTGGGTATGACCGCTCAGATACCAAGGCAGCTGAAGAAGTGATAAAGAAGAAAGAGCTAGACATCACAGCTCTGAAGAAGAAGCTGAAGATTCTTGCTACACATGATCCACTGACCAAGGAAATAGAGAGCATAAAAGTTGACATGATGAAACTTATAGTAGAGCAAACCATCCAAATCAAATAGATGGAGGTAGAGATGGAAAAGATGGTGCAAGAAAAAGAAAAAGCAACACATATGGCTATCACCACAATGGAGACCATTCCTGTAACAACCCTCCCCATAACTACTCCAGCAGGTACAACAACAGGAGCAGGAAGCAATACAGAACAATTGGAAAAATCTATGGAGGGAATGAATCTACAAAATGAAGAAATTAAAAGGCTGGAATCCCAAGTTAGTGTGTTACAAGATCAGATTAAAAGGGCTGAAGATAACCACTTGGTAGAGATGTAGAGAGCAAAGGAATTGATTGAGAGGCTTCAAAAGTCAAAAAAAGAATCCTCCATTGGGAATACTCTAGGGAGGGTTAAGGAAATCATTTGGCACAATATCATAGATCGGATGAATGAAATTTGGCCTAGCATCCAAATTATTTTTGAGCAGAAAGAGTTGCTAGAAAAATCCAAAGAAGCCATTTCAGCCACCAACACAGAGTTGGGAGACATGCCAGAGACAACAAACAGAATTATCAAGTTCCTGAATGCAAGAAACAAATATGAGCTGGAAGACTTGGGAGTGGAAGACAAGATAGAGACCATACTGCAAGTCAAGAAGGTGCTAACAAAGAAAAGTTTAAATGTGCAGTTGAAGGAAAAGTGCCAAGTGTTAGAGTTGACAGTAAACAGGTTTTTTAATGAAATGAAACCTCTGCATCGGAAGGGTCTTCCTTCTCTGTTTTTTATAAATGAAAAACTAATGGACATAGGGGATTATGTCTAGAAGCTTCAAGGCATAGCCATAGATGCTACAAATCTATTAAACATCAAAGGCAGCATAACAGGGAAAGCTTTACTAGAAGCAAGCAACAATCAAATTTACATCCAACATGAGCTGAAGCATGTATTTTTGGTTAAGCCATTTTTTGCCAAATACACTGATGTTGATGAGTTGTACCAGATGTTAATCAAAATGAAGATCCCTAAATGGGAAGCGTGGAGTGACTTATGTGACTATCAGGAAGAACGAGACAAGGATTACTAGAGTAGTCATATAGGTTTGAGTCAACACCAGACACGTTAGCAAAACCACTCTAGTCTAACTAACACTTCAAGCAACAACATTTCAGAAAAGGAGGGACACCTGTCCCAGTCTTCTTAGCGTGGCTACTCTTTAGCTACATTAGTCAATTTTTCCTTCATTGTAATAAATAATAGATTGCCAAGTGTACAAGGCAAATAGTTGTAGTTTTTTTTTTAATAGTCCATGCATTTGGAGTATTAGGGGTTGGACCCTAGTCATTTGAACTATTTTTCTATTTGGAGCATTGTAATTTCAAGTTGGAGCATCAATAAAAGGATAGTTTACATGATACTTGATCTGTTTTGACCGGGTGATGCTTTTCTCTCTGTGTTTAATGCACTTCTGTTTACTTATCCATGCATTTTCACTTCTCATTGTAAAACATAAATTATAGTTTAAGATATGCTGTTGGAGCACCTTACTGCTATCTGTATTTACAATCTCTGTGTTTTCTTCTGAAGTGCGATTACAAAATACTTAAATTCTTTTCAATCCTAACTGATATCATTATCTGTCATTCCATTTATAATTCTGCTTTAAAATATCTAGTGAAGACAGTTAGCTTGCCCTGAAAACCCTTTTTAAGATTGATTCTACCAACCAGCCTGTGACCCCATATCCCAATGGAAAATATTGAGAAAATGACCTTTTGCCAACCAAATGAACAAACAAACAAAAAAATCTTTTATTTTTAGTAGCTATTCTAAAACATTATAGCACTAAAAACAAAGTTAAATCATAATTACATAGAGAGAGCCCTCTCTAAGTGCAGGAAGGCTAGGTCCTAGACTCATAAGTGGTTTGATGTGTCTTTTGTGACTTTTGTCTTGCCAATCTTCAAAATCACAGAATAATAACATAATGGCGACCATATTGGGGACAACTATTGAGAATTTTCCATTTCGTTTTAAATTTCAAACTACCTAGTTAAACAACTTTGTGTGATAGAATAACTCCCAAGATTGGTTTTTACTGTTTTTGCATGTAATCAATTTTCCTGTGGTTCAAATCTAAATTCTGGCCCCCAAAAGAATATATACCAGATCTAAGCCAGATCTAAATCCTCCTACTATAGTGGATAACCTTGAGAAGATTTTGAGAAAAACCTTAAGAACTGAGAGTTAGACTAGCAACAGGGTTCTTCATAGAGAAGATTCCCTCCCTCAAAATTTTGTTACATTACAAGATGTCCAGTTTTATACTCACTTTGAACAAGGTTTATTTAGAACTAAATCAGAGAATTGGAAAGATCACACTATCTTTGATCCATCAGCTTCGCAAGGAAGTCCTATAAGAGTATCTCTTTCCCAAACTGAATCAGATCTTCAACTCTTACAACATTTTGATACACTGCAAGATCTAGTGACAAACCTCACCTTAGAAATTGATGATGCTTACCTTCGACAGTCAGTAGAATTAAGTGCTTTAAACCTCACAACTTCCTCCTTCACATCTCCACCTACATATATTTAGTCACCAAGTCCTACTGCCTCCATAATTCCCACCCCTTCTTTCATCCTTCAACATAAGGTTGCTCAGATTCCCATACTCTCATTCCTGCCTAGCACTAGTCCAACTCCATCCACTGTTCAACCTACTCCATCCACTGTTCAACTTCCTTCAAGTGGCCCTCCACCACCACCACCAATCATGGCTGCCAGATATGCTCCTTTGGTGCTACCTGCACCATTGGCCAATATGCCACAAGACTATCAATCCAAAATTGTATTGTTTGATGGGACAGGTCCTTTAACAACCCAACAACATGTGGACAAAATGAATGACTGTTTTGACCTACAAGAGGTAGATGATGAAAGTATTAAGCTTAGAATGTTCACTCAAAGTTTAGGAGGAGAAGTCAGAAAGTGGTTCAAATATTTACCTGCAAATAGTATAACTGATCTCCTTGCATTTCACCAAACTTTTCTCAATAGATGGGAAGTCAAGAAGAACCCTTTACAAATTCTATTAGAATATGAAAATATTAAAAGGGAGGTAGGTGAAAGTGTACAGGATTATTGTGCTAGATTCAACAATACCTATAATGCAATACTTGTATATCTCAAACCACCCCAGGATTTAGACTTGATAAAATTCCCAGATGGTTTTGATGGAGATATGTCGTACCATCTTAGGGAAATAAATTCTCCAACATTAGAAGCAATGCAAAGAGACGTTGCGAGTGTAGAGGCCAATTTACAAGCTAAAAGAGCTAGGATGAGAATTGAAAGACAAGTGACTTTTAAGGAAGAAGCTTCAACTTCTGCTGCAGAAGCCAAAATTGATTCCTTAGTAAGGACTATTGTTGGGCATGGAATCCCCCCAAGGCATGTTTTGGGGCTAAAAGTCCAAGTTTTGACCAAGTCCTTTGTAAAGACTCCGCGATTTGTGGGCGCAAAGAGTGAAGTCATAATAGAGTCACAGGGTTGTCCGCCCTTGTTTTTGTAAATGTAATGTCGGCTTGAAATATCCACCCATGGTCCATGGACCATGGGATTGTATAAATAGAACGAGGCTCTAAGTGTAGAAAAAAGGAAAATGAATGAATAGAAGCATGATGAGTCTAAGAGCTTAAGTTGAAGTGTAAAGTGTGTCTTGTGTCATAGAGTAGGAGAAGGCTCTGCAGTTGTGTGCACAAAGGCTTAGTAGTCCGCAGCTGAGTGCGCGGACCCTTGCAACTGAGTGCACAACGTAGGTCGAGTTTGTAACTGTGGGAATAATTAATAAAGATAATTTTACCATATTTCTGTGTATCATTTCCTACTTTATGTATTATTGGGTATAATTTGCAAGTTTACTGTTTATTTGCTATGCGAACTTATATGCATGAACTGTATAAATAAATATAACACAAAGATTCTACTTACACGAAGATAACTAATTGGTGTAAGAAGGCAAGTAAGATCTCGTTGTGATTTAGGGAAATAGTGTAGAATGCTGCTTCAACAGCTCGGAAGCCCCACAACCCTTGGTTAGGGCTGCGCGAAGGCAAATATATCAGGGCGTGAAGGTTGGAGAAGTGCGTGAAGCAACCTGCGCGTGGGGACTAGCAGTTGGACCAAATCAACCCCTAAGACATCTCAAGGGTGTGAAAACTTGGTTCCATCACCCCCCATACTACTTTGGGTGAGACCTCAGTCCACACTCCACGGACTGTTGCCAAAAGGGCCAGTAGTATAGGGATTTGTTTGTCTAATTAAATCCGAACCTGGGTTAGGCCCCAATAAGCCAACAAATGGTTTCGTTGCCAGGACCGGGATCTGCATAGAGATGTCTGATGTCGTATCACTAGAATCCAATAAACAAAGGAATTGAAGATTGGTTGGATAGAAATATTCACGAGTTCGTGGTGCAGGAGAATAGGAATCTACGAATATCAAAAGAAGAGTGGTTAGACTGCTACTTATACACAGAGATCCATGAAATTTTCTTCTCATCCTTCCCTACTGAGCTATACGAGTGGATCGTGAAGCTAGCAGATAGCAAAGGAAGGTGCAAGCTCGACAGACCTATTGTTTGGAATCCAGAATTGGTGCACATATTGGAAGCATTGGAGGATAATATTGCGCACATTGTTGATCACTGGCTCGATCGAATTATAGGAGGATTCATCACTGAGTTCACGGTAATACTTCGTCAGCTATAGTGAGGTAGAACGATGCTTCCTCAAAGGACCATGAGGTAAGTATGTTAAATCTTTGAACACTTGGATTAAAATTCTACCATGTGAAAAGAGGTTTATGTGAATAAATTGATGTTTGGGGCTACACAAAGTGGGAGGATCTACAGAAGCGAAGGTAGTGTGGAGCTAGAAACTAGCCCCTTGATTTCACCTCTGTGAGGGGGCGAAGAAGAGCTCATGAAGGTCTCACCAAGAAGTGCAATCAATTTTTCCGCGCATAAGACCCCCACCCACACCATCACCAGTTTCACTTTCTTCACCCCCATCTTCGCCCATACCACCTCCGCCACCATCGCGAGTAAATATGGCAAGCATGATAAAGTTGCCAGTGTTCAAGGGAGTAGGAAGTGAAGATCCAGATCAGTTTTGGTTTGTGATAAAAGCTGTGTGGGAATCGCAGGGAGTTATGGATGACAATATAAAGAAAGAAACATTGGTCAACGCTCTGCAAGATCGCATGCTGACCTGGTACATTAAGCATTCCAATGACAATCCGAATGTGGGGATCGTAGATATTCAAACTGCGCTAAACAAAGAATTTAGCAGGCTAAAATAAGAGGCGTAGTCGATCATTGGGTTCAAGGAAATGACAATGCTACCAGGCCAGACCCCTTGTGAGTTGGATTAGAGACTGAAGTGTACAATTTGCGAAGCTAACATGATGCTGATGGATGGACAACATCGCGAATGGTTTGTAGCATCGTTAACGCCACATTTAAGGAACACGCTGTCACAATAGAGGCTAACAACTCAGGCAGAGGCCTTGGAGATCGCGATGAGACTGCATGAGACCCCGATATAGGATCCCAACCTAGGAGTTCGACAGATCCACATGCAATTGAAAAACTTGTGCCTTGAGATGTAGAGTTTGAAACAAGACAGGATGACTCACCTAGAAGTGTGCGACGAGGTATGGTGCATAAAGTGCAAGGGTCAGGGACATGACAAGGATCACTACTCGGTGTTCGCGAACTACCTTGTGGGAGGAGGACCAATGCCACTGAGACCAGAGGCACAATCAGGACCAAGCATGACACCTGCATTATGATGCGTGATTTGTCAGATAGGAGGAAAGCATGCTACAGATAACTGCCATTTATTATAGAAGTACATGCATAATTCACAATAGTTGTTCTATAATTTTTGTAGATCAGTGGGACATGATGAGCGCACCTGTAGAAGTTATGAACTAATGATGGACCAGACTCCTACCTACAGATTTCAGGCTAAAACGCGGCCCCTTGACTAGAATGCAGGGATGGCGCGAACTGGATTTCAAGTGTACGAACAAGGCCGAGGTGGAGGAGGGCCTGGAAGAGGTCGCAGATAGCTGCTATGTTACAATTGCAGAGGGCCAGGACATTATGCCCTCGATTGTACAAATCCAACATGACCATCATGCTTGTATTGTACATTGTTTGATCATCAGACGGAGGATTGTCCCACACTAATAGTGCGACTGCGCGATAAAGGAGTACTCCAACCTCCCCTGACCTAGAACCTGCAAATGATGAGGTTTGAGCTGCGCGAGGAAGACCCTAATGTGAATATTGTGCTCCGATGTGGAATTACGACAGGGGATGACAAAGGTAAGCAGCCTGAAGAAAGTACTTGGGTTCGCAAGGCTCCAACGAAGGAACCTGAGTTTGATTTGGAGCACGCTAAGGAAACCTTCATGGAAGCCAAGAAGACCTTCGATGATGCCTCCACTTCAGGAAGTAAAGATAGACTGGAGCTAGAAATGGACCCATCGATGCTCACAACGTTCCTGGAAACATGCATGAAGCTACTATTCGATAGCAAGGCTATAAAGGGGCTGCAGGTACTCATAAATAGATGCACTGGGACTACACCAAGAGAGCCACGCATAGTCTGGAAGCTTGGAAAGCACACGATGTGAACATGAAGGGAACTGAGATTGATCGCGTAGATTGGGGAATATGAGATGGACCAAGTGATTCTGGATCTAGGATCGGACGTGAACATTCTGCCTAAGAAAACATGGGAGTGCATTGGAAGGCCTACGCTACAATGGTCTCCTATCCAACTACGAATGGCGAACCAACAAAATATCCTACCTATGGGGATATTGCAGGGAATAATAGTGGATATCGAAGAAGCAAGCGCGCTAGCAGACTTCAAAGTAATAGAGATTATTGATGACAACAATCCCTACCCTGTGCTATTAGGAATAGATTGGGCCACTGACATGAATGGGGTGATAAATATGAAGAAGTGCAAGATGATTTTTGAGAATAAGTCTCTGTGCGTAGTTGTACCTTTATACCTTGCAGAAGGATCGCATTACACGGAGCCAGTGCGCGATTACGACAACGGTGACGATTTGGACTGCATCTACAAGATAACTGCACGAGAACAAGACTGGGTAAACCCAACCGTGGATGGGCAAATCTCATTGGAGCATGAAAGCTCCTTCACATCAGATTCTGATGAGTAGATAGAATAA
The DNA here is from genome assembly GCA_031772625.1 of Pinus tabuliformis. Lineage (NCBI taxonomy): Eukaryota > Viridiplantae > Streptophyta > Pinopsida > Pinales > Pinaceae > Pinus > Pinus tabuliformis. The sequence goes on from CM062816.1 coordinate 1,952,224,748, forward strand.
TGGCAGAACTGGTTACACGAGGTAACCACGTTGAACTGTAACATGATTGCAAGATCGCTGCACTGCATATCAATGGAGGTAAGGGATCTGCGTACGTATGATGGGTTAAGTGAGGTGGATGACTTCCTGAACAGATTTGAAAGAGAAGTGCCAAAACAACAATGTTTCAAAGCTTTGAAATGGGTACTCCCTAATACGCTTGCGAGGTGGTGGGGTACACACCAAAGAAGTTTTGAGGACTAGTGTGAATGTAGGAGGATGATGTGCATGTGATTGGGAAGCCCCTGATGTTATTAACAGACAAGATTTCCAGACGAAACGGTCTGCGCGCCCACCTGTCCAGGTGGATACAGGTATATGGTATGAAACCTGCGCGGATGCACACCGCCTTCGCATTAGGAGACACGGTCAACAAGCAGATGCAGCCAAGGTAAGGGCACGAATGGCCCCATGCGCAGACGGTTATCCACGTAGAAGCCTTTAACGAAGTATGCGAAGCACTGAACAAGGTACATAGTGTGTAGGGGACTGATTGGGACCTGTGTGTACCAGCGGTTCTATGGGCTTATAGGACCACATGCAAGAAACTGATGATGTAGGTGCTTCCGAGGCTGGAGTATGGTGCAAATGTTGTAATCCCCATAGAGCATAAAATTCCTAGTTTGCACATGGCAACACCGGCAGATACGACGGTTCGTAGAACCTTGGAAGAGGGGGTAGTGCATCTAAACGAAGCAGAATACTTGGGACCTGACGAGAAAATCCGCTAGGGTGACCTTAGGCTCCAAGAACTTATGAACGATAGGGTATGGTTAAGGGAGAAAAATGCTCTGCTGGAAATGGAAGCCAAGAAGCTAGAGGACGGGATCAAGAAGGATTTTCTCGATAAAGAACCTAGGATGACAAAGAAAGGTGCGCACGATCACATCGATGAATTTGGGGACTATCGCAGAGAATTGATCAGCCTGATGCCTTGGATTGGACCACATACTACCAAATGGATCAACCATGGTGGCGCGATGTCGACGATAAAGTGCACAACGCGACCAACAACAATAAAAAGTGGGTATGTTCCAGGAAAAGTGATGGATGACCGAATGAAACCCAAAACAGGTGGCACAACCGCTTGACTAACCACAGAAGGTACAATGCTAGTTCTCCTAACAATTGGAAGGGGGCGCAAGACTATAAACTACTTTTCCCGGGAGCTGCGCGCAGGAGTAAAGTGTCACAAGGTCTGCGACCGTGCAAGGGGCATTGTGCTGCCACACGGGTTGGCCGAAAAGTGACCGTAGGAGTCACTATTCACGATGTGATGCTCGAATTGAGACCAAATGGAGTGGGCGACAGGTATTTAAGATGCACTTTATGGGCAAGATTTGGGAAAATATGCCGCCAAGGGGGCATTAATGAATTGAATTTGGGGGGAATAGTTGAATTCAAATTCAAAAGGCGCTATAAATTACAAAGGGCTACCCAAAAAACAACACATGGTCATTTGCGAATTGAGCTGTTGTATACCCTACGTAGCCTGAGCAGAGCCTTGTTTGACCTGTGTAGAGCGGTTATTGAGCCCGCAATTACACGAGTGATAGAGTTCTGGTCGGACACGATGGCTGCATTTGAGGAAGTTATGGAAATTATAGAGACGACCGCCGAAGAGGCCGCGCAGGCCCTAACTGTGGGGGATGCCCTTGAAGGTGCCGAGATTGTGGTGGAAATCCCTAAATCACCGTGTGCGCCAAGGCCAAAGAAAGACAAACAGTTGATGGTTCTCGTACGTGTGTCTCTGCGAACCCCACTGCGCACCAGGCTAACGATGGAGGAGAAAGGGAAAGCCGTTAATGTGGAAACCGACGAGGAAGAGGAATACCTAGAGGACCTTATCATTGAAGAAGACGAGGAAGAAGGCATGGAGGAAGAAACTGAGCCTGCACACACTCCAGCAAAGCTACCTACCTATATCCCCTCATGGAAGGGGAAGGCTAAAGTTCCCAAGGATATTGATGAGAGAAAGAGCTCTCTCCAGAGCCCGCTCTTCCCGGATGACATCATTTTTGAGGGCACGCACCTAGGATGGGTGCCTAGCTTGAAATTTGAAGATTGGGATCTTGCTGACTACGAGAAGTTCCCTCACCTAGAAACCGCATAGCTCATGAAGCCCTATCAGAACACTGCGGTGGGGGTTATTGAATTAGAGCCGTGAAAGTGGTTACGTGGAGTGGAAAAGGCAAGGTTACTAAACCTGCTCTGGGTGTCGCATTTCCACCGTGCCCCAATAAAAATTTTCATCATCAGGCAACTACTCTACTTGGTGCATGGTGGGCGTTTGTGGCTGGAGGAGCCCATCCCCATCATGGACCACTTGATTCACTATATCACCCGACTCCCATGCAAAGGTGAGGACCCCGCAGATATCTCGGAGGGGAAGAGCAATGACTTGGCCATCGTGGAGGCCATGAAGAAGAAATATAAACTGGAGAAGAAGAAAAGGGGCTACACTATATCCAGCATCAACAACTAAGCAGTAAAAGTGGCGACCCAAATACTGGCAAGTAAGGTTATGGGAAAGTGCTGCACGGACGAGGTACCCGCGCCGGTGGTAGCACTTGTTGAGCAGTACGCGGTGGGGGTCCAGTTTAACTAGTTTGAGTTCCTCTGCAAAAAGTTCCCGGAAAATTGCCGCGAGGCTTAGGAACAGAGGAAAACGTTCCACTATGCATGGCTTCTACTGTCCATAGTGCTCGTAGTCGGGGAATTGCTGGAGGACAGTCAGTTCCCCATAATTTACAGGGATCTACCAGAGGCTGTGAAGTACGCTTCACTCTGGGCCACGAAGGATGTGAACCGGATCCGCGACAGTAAGATATTCTATGTGTTCATGGAAATGAACATCAAAATGGGGATTAACCGCAAGCCGTGATTGTCACCCACTGTCTACAACAGCCTGCAAAGTTTAAAGTGAACCTCCACAACATCTATATCAGAGAGTGCAAGGACCCGACCAAGCAATGGAGAGAGCTATCCTTTGTAGCCACAGACGATGTAATCTTTGATGTACTGGAGACATGGTCGCCAGAGTGGCGCGCCCCATACATTGCAGCGATGGATAATTTTGTGGCACAAAAGAAGAAAGAAGAGACCAAACTGCACATGGCACAGTTGGCAGAGAAGAGAAGGCAAGAGGCAGTGGTACAAAAAGCGCAGGAGGTGCATGACACTTCACAGACAGCAATAGAATAGAAAAATGCCGCAGTAGTAGCAGCAGCACAGGAGGCAGCCGAGAAGGCGCGTGAGGGCCAAAAGTCGCCTTCGCATGGGTAGGAAGTAGAGGAAGAGGAGGAAGGCACGGAACCACAAACCACGTCAACACAACTGAAGCATCAGGTCTCATGTGAGCGGATGGGGCCGCACAAAAAGGTCAAGGCTTCAAAGTTGTTTATTGACCTGATCAGTCTTACTGAGGGTGATCTGCACGACATCAATGAGACAGTGCGCGATGTCACCTCCGAGGCCCTCCAGAATTTTGCGCAAGAGAACCAGATTGTGTTGGGGGCCCTCAGAGCACAGCTGTAGGAGTTGCAGGTGTGCACTCCTCAGGCTAGTACCCTTTCGACCAGCCTTGCAGTAGGGACAACTGCAGTAGAGCAGATGCTGCAACCTTGGATGATAAATACAATAGTGCTGCCGGAAGGGGCACTGGTGATAACAAATGAGGCCGACAAGCCTATGATTAGTGCACTGAAGGGTATCGAGATCAACATGGCTGCACTCCCACGGGAAACACTATACGTTCTGTAGGATGGGATTACTGCAGAACTGCGAGCTAGGGAGAGCCATGTGCTGCAAGTACTAAGCGAGAAAAAGATCAACATGGAGCAGTTGATCTTGCAGCATGATGAAGTGGTGTCACAAAATTGGTAGCTGATACAGGTATTGGAAGAAGCCTGTCAAAGCGTCCCTGAGGTTGCCATCCCAGCCGACACACCAGTAGAGGCGCACATCCATAAGCTAGCAGCAAGGGTGCACGAGGTGCTAGAATAAATGACTAAGGTTTAGCTGGAGTTGAACCTTCAAATAGCAGAGCTGCGGTTGAAGGCGCAGTCGTCCACCCCTCCAGAAGTAAGAGAAAAACACGCCAACGTTATTACATCAGGGCTGGAAGAGATTGACAGTGCCATAAGGGACTGCACCAGAATGTTGGAGGAGTCATTTGAGGTCCTCATGAATCTACATGAGGACCCCAACATCCAGTGCATATAAATAGAGGCGCGTGAACTCCAGCAGCAGTACGACAACGTCAAAGGGACCGAGCAGATGGTGGCCCTCACTTAGAGGCTCACGCGGATGCAACATGCCAAAGAATTGAAAGAACAGGTGGACACATCTTGGCACAAAGAAGCAGTCCTGAAAGCACGCGTTCAACCTTGGATTGACGAGGCCTTCACCATCACGACAACAATTGAAGGCAAGCTCGCATAAATGTAGGGGATGTAGGAACAAATGTAGGGAAACAGTTCCAACACGCAGTCTCGGAACAACGTGTATAGGAAATCCAGTAGCAAGCCGCTAAGTGTGCTACCGACCTTGCACCGGTTTGAACAGAGTTGAAGGAACTCTATGTGAAGATCTCCGCACTGACATAGTGACTTGAGGGCGAGTCACGATGTTTGTGTTGGGGGCCTGTTGGGCATGGAATCCCCCCAAGGCATGTTTTGGGGCTTAAAGCCCAAGTTTTTACCAAGTCCTTTGTAAAGACTTTGTGGTTTGTGGGCGTGGAACGCGAAGTCATAATAGAGTCACAGGGTTGTTTGCCCTTGTTTTTGTAAATGTAATGTCAGCTTGAAAGATCCACCCATGGTCCACAGACCATGGGATTGTATAAATAGAGTGAGGCTCTAAGTGTAGAGAAAAGGAAAATGAATGAATAGAAGCATGATGAGTCTAAGAGCTTGAGTTGAAGTGTAAAGTGTGTATTGGGTCGTAGAGTAGGAGAAGGCTTTGTAGCTATGTGTGCAGAGGCCTAGTAGTCCGCAGCTGAGTGCACAGACCCTTGTAGCTGAGTGCATAGGGCAGGTCGAGTCTGTAACTATGGGAATAATTAATAAAGAGAAGTTTACCATATTTTTGTGTATCTTTTCCTGATTTATGTATTATTGGGTATAATTTGCAAGTGTACTATTTATTTGCTGGCGAACTTATATGCATGAATTATATAAATAAATATAACACAAGGGTTATACTTACACGAAGATAACTAACTGGTGTAAGAAGGCAAGTAAGATCTCGGGTGTGATTTATGGAAATAGTGCAGAACGTTTCTCCAATAGTGCGGAAGTCCCACAGCCCCTGGTTAGGGTTGCGCGAAGGCAAATCTATCAGGTCACGAAGGTCGGGGAAGTGCGCGAAGCAACCTGTGTGCAGGGATTAGCAGTTGGACCAAATCAACCCCTCAGACATCTCAAAGGTGTGGAAACCTGGTTCCAGCACCCCCCCATACTACTTCGGGTGATACCTCAATCCGCGCTCTGCAGACTGTTGCCGAAAGGGCCAGTAGTACAGGGATTTGTTTGGCCAATTAACTCCGAACTTGGGTCAGGCCCTAATAAGCCAAAAAATATGGAAATGATGATGGAGAGAATCAGTATAAATGATAGGAATGTTCCTAGGGAAAATACACCTGCCCAACAGAATCAAAATCCAAACCCTAGGAGAAACAATCCACAAATCAGATAAAGAGATCAAAGAGGCCCAAATCAACAAATTAGGCCTCCATTTCAAGAAAATTATGTAGAGGAAGGCAGGGAGGTGATAGAAGAAGTTGAGGAAAATCAGATAAATTTGATGGGAACTAATGAAGATGATTATGTTTTTCTTACATAAGAAGAACAAGAATTATTTTTATAGACTCAAACAGAATTGGAATTTGGAGAATCTGATGATTATAAACATGGTTTCTAAAATTCTATATTAGAAGTCCACAGATAATATAATCTCAGGAGCAAGAAAAACAATGATAACAAAAAAGATCTAAACAATTATGGAAAGAAAACTTTAGAATATGATCCTAAGAAAATAATTCAAAGCTCAAAGAGAAATGACAACAACTCAGAAAAGAGAAATACAAAAAATATTACCAAGAAAACGATTGATGTCTGAACAAAAGCTGTCCAAACTAAAATGCCTACTACAAGTAAACAAGCTGAACTAATAACAAGGACCATAGCTGATAAAACAAATTTCTCAAACTTGCTAAAAATTCAAGCACCCTTTAGTATTGAGAATGAAATTGTAAAACTCAAGATCTCTATTCCCCTTATTGAATTGGTGAACAAGAATGTTTATAGGTCTCAAGTTTTAAAAGCACTCAATGTAGGAGAAAACACAGATATAATGAATTTAAGTGATGACCAGCCTGAACTCTTGTTTGGACCAGAGGTGGATGGCAAGCCTCAAGAAGGAGGTGTTCCTCCATTTTATGTCAGTCTTAATATTCATGATAAGATCCTTCAGAATGCCATGTTAGACTTAGGTGCTTCACATAATCTCATGCCAAAAATTGTTATGGAGAAAATTGGATTGGAAATCTCTAGACCATATAAATATCTATATTCTTTTGACTCCAGCAAGGTTAGATGTCTAGGTCTAATTAAGAAAGTTTTTGTCACGCTAGCCCAGATACTAGCCAAAAGTTTAGTGATAGACATTCTAGTAGCAGATATCCCTACTAAGTATGGTATGTTGTTATCACGGTCTTGGGGGGCTAAGTTGCGGGGAACACTTCAAATGGATATGAAATATGCCACAACACCAGTATTTGGTCAATCAAGGAGACTATATAGAGAAACATTAATGAAGTACATGGTGAGTAGTCAAGAAAGGCCATAAAATTATCCCCTCTACTCAGTCCACATTGATCTTGATTCCTTCATTCTGTATAATGACAATACTGGAGACATAGATACTTACGTAAAATAGGAAAAAAATGAATCGGATGAAAAACATAACACTCAAGTATCCACTATGCAACAAAACATTGAAACAGAACCTTTGTGGAATATGAAATTCGATGGTTCATGTGGTAAAACAGGATCAGGAGCAAGAATTTGGTTATATAATCCGACAACTAATCGGGCTCAAGGTTACTCTTATAAACTGAATTTTCTGCGTACAAACAACATAGCAGAATATGAGGCATTATTATTAGGCTTAAAGTTGCTTAAAAATATAGGTGCCAAAATAATTTCTGTCCAAGGAGACTCAGAGCTTATCATTAGGCAAATCAAAGGACTATACTCAGCTAAACACCACAGCTTGAGAGAATATCGAAATGTATCCCTAGGCTCCAGAATTCTTTGGCCAATGGACTAGATTTTTCAGGCAACACTTGAAAATTACCTCATCCAAACAAACAATACATAGTTGAAGTAAAGCATCACCCCGCAGTGCCTGATAACATGAGATACTCGCAAATTTTTGGGAATGACAAATAGATTGAAAGTTTTTTGCATTCAAAAGATGAATTCGAAGACTTCAACATATATTTGGAAAGTGAAATAGACAGTCAAACTGATGTACATAGTGTTTTAGAACAAATTACTGTCTATGAGGAGAAATTTCCTGTAAATAAAACTATACAAAAAACTGAAATACATAAGGACCTAGAAAAAGAAGAATTTAAAGTACTGCAACTTAAAGATAATGTTCTCCCTAGAGGACTTGCTCCTTTAGAATAACTATTTGATTGTAATGATGTTGCTAGAAAACCAAAAATAGAACCCACAGGGACAAACATAGAAAAATGCAATATAGGTAGTGAATTGAGCCCCAAAATCATAAAATTGTCAAAATCACTACCCCTTATGGCCAAAATAAAATATATAGCTCTATTCCAAGAATTCATAGATGTGTTTGCCTAGAGTTATGAATATTTGAAAGCTTATGATACTAGCATTATACAACACAAAATTCCACTCAAAGAAGATCAAAATCCATTTAAACAAAAGCTATGCAGGATAAACCTTGTTTTAATGCCTTTGGTTGAAAAAGAAATCAAGAATATGTATGATGCTAAGATCATAGTCCCGATAAGATATTATAAATGGGTATCCAACATAGTGCCTACAAGAAAGAAAAGTGGTGAAATAAGACTGTGCATTGACTTTAGAAATTTAAACAAGGTTTCTCTCAAGGACAACTATCCCTTACCAAAGATGGACCATATATTGCAAAGGGTAGTGGGTTCTAGTAGGATTTCCTTGTTAGATGGTTTATCAAGATACAATCAAGTCTTAGTACATCCTAATGATCAAGATAAAACTACTTTCACTACCCCTTGGGGAAATTTCATGTATGTTAAAATGCCTTTTGGATTAATGAATGCAGGTGCCACTTTTCAGAGAGCAATGGACATTGCTTTCTTAGAAGAGATTGGATATTTCATTGTAATTTATCTTGATGACATCACAGTATTTTCAAAAGCTGATGAAGAACACTTAGTGCATCTAAGAAAGGTATTTGAAAAGTGTAGAAATTTTGGTATTTCACTTAATCCTAAGAAATCAGTGTTTGGCCTTGAAGAAGGAAAGCTTTTAGACCATATCATATCCAAAGATGGAATCAGGATTTATCCTAGTAGGATTGAAGGCATACTAAAAATTAGTCATCCAAGAAACATGAAAGGACTTCAATCTTTTATTGGGAAAACAAATTTTTTGAGAAGATTTATACCAAATTTGGCCGAATTACTCGAGAATATAACAAACATGCTTAAAAAGGATACATAAATCAAATGGAATGTGGAAGCTAAACAATCTTTTGACCTAGTTAAACACACATTAACACAAGCCCTAGTTTTAATCAACCTAGATTTCACCAAGGATTTCATAATATTTTCATCTGCATCTGAACTTACTATTGCTGCTGTTTTATTACAGAAAAACAGTGATGGACATGAACAAACAATAGCGTTATTTAGCAAAGCTTTGAGAGATGCTTCTTTGAAGTACAATATCTTGGAAAAACAAGCATTTGCTTTAGTCAAAACAATCAAATATTTCAGGGTTTATGTTTTACATTCTCATATTATTGCTTATGTGGCCAATGTAGTGGTTAAAGACATTCTCACTCAAAATGGACCAGATGGGAAGAGAGGCAAATGGATAGCTGTGATATTGGAGTATGATATAGAAATCAAGCCCACCAAGTTGATCAAAGGATAGGGATTATCCAAATTAATGGCTGAATCAAATTTCAATGCTTTAGACATCAACATGGTGTTTTCTTTGGATGATCTTGAGGAACTGGCAACTCCACCCATAGATGAGACATATTTAAATTCTCCCTGGTATGCAGGCCTTTTATATGTTCTTTTCAATTTAAATGCTCCTCCTGGATTATCCAAAACAAAAGCTAGATTTCTCATATTGAAAGTTGTTAAATTTTGTATTGTTTATGGTATATTGTATTGGAAAGATGTTGGAGGTGTTTTACTCAGACGCTTGTTAAAGGATGATGCTGACAAAGTTATGCGGGAATTCCATGAAGGTGACTGTGGAGGCCATATTTATTGGAAGGCAACTACAAATAAAATCCTTAGAGCTGGTTATTATTGGCCTACCCTATTCCCAGACATCCATAAGATGGTAACCGCTTGCCACAAATGCCAACTTTTTGAAGGAAAGAGAAAATTGTTACCCCTGCCTTTGAAACCCATCTCTATTGAAAGCCCTTTCCAGCGATGGAGACTGGATTTCATTGGTGAAATTCATCCTCCATCCTCTACCAAACATAAATGGATCCTAACTACCACTGATTATTTTACCAAATGGATAGAGGCCATTCCTTCAAGAGCTACTACTGACTCTGTCATAATAAAGTTCCTAGAAACAATTATCCTTTCTAGATTTGGCTGTCCTAGGAAACTGATCACTGATAATGCTGCAGCTTTCAAGTAAAAAAAGATGGTGGATTTTTGTCACAAAGATCATATCTCCTTGGGACATTCAACATCTTATTACCCTCAAGGTAATGGGTTAGCTGAATATCCTAATAAAAGTTTAGTGAACATTATTAAGAAGATATTGGAGGACAATAAGAAGTCATGGTACAACAAATTGGTCTATGCATTATGCACTGACAGATTGATTACAAAGAAATCAATTAGCATGTCCCCATTCCAGTTGTTTTATGGTATAGATGCAGTATTTTCTACTTCCATGGGAGTACCAATTATGAAGATCATCCAGGAGATACAAAGTGAGCCTAATGATATCCAAAGGAGGATATATCAGACCATTCAATTACAACAATCTAGAGAAGAAGTTTACAACAAAACTCAGGTTTCCCAAGAAAATATAAAGATTTTTTTTGACAAAAGAACCAAGGCTGATGATTTCAACATGGGGGAAAAAGTGTTAAAGTGGGACTCAAGAAGAGAAGACAAAGGAAAACATGGTAAATTTGAGAATCTTTGGAAGGGTCCATATATCATTTCAACTTTTAGAGGAAATAATGCATTTTTTCTCAAAGAATTGAAAGGAACAAAATTATCAAGAGGTCCTGTCAATGGCAGGATGCTGAAACATTATTTCTCATAAGCACAGGAATCTCCTCACTCCATTGTAAATATCACAAGTTTCAGGTTTTTTTTGATTAGTTTATTTGATAAAAGAAATCAGATTGAAGACAAAACAGATTTGAAAGACTCAAGGCTACTGGTCATGTGTTCTTGAAACTTCAAGCTGAGAAGTGCCATCCCCAGTTGGAGCCACTGTTAGGGTCCTATAATTTATAGGATCTCAAGGTGATTAAGCATTTCACAGTTTGCAGGTTTCAAATTATTCATAGATTTCAATTTTCAATTGATTTCATTAAAAAAAGAGGAAAAAGAAATGAAAAGAGGGTATATTAAAAAAAGAGAAAAAAAAAAGAAGAAAAAGAAAGCCCCAGAGATTGTTCAAATCATACAGTTTAAGCATGATTGAACAAATTTCAATTTATGTTGATAGGCTGGAAAATAAAGAGTTTCCAAACAAAAAATAAAGAGTTGCCAAACAGTGAAATCTTAGCAAATCGGTAGCTAGGTAGAAATGGAGTTTGGTCCAACTGTTTAATCTGGACCAAAGAGGAGAAATAAGTGATAGAGTAGGTTAGATCTTAAAAGAAAAGAGATGAAAAAGAAAAAAAACAATGAAAGAACAAAAAAATGCTAGGATAGAGAATAAGGGTAGGTAGAATCAGAGAATAAAGAAGGGGTATCAAAGGACCTTCTTAAAAAATTGGAAGACATTTCCTAAGGTTCGAAGAAAATTCGATCTTTCTAAGGTCGGATAGAAAAATTTATAAGAAAAAGGGGTTTATGACATTTTAATACTCATCCCCCCCTTTTAACCTTATTTATTTACCTTTTCACATTCCTATAGTTCGGCCCCATTCATAACCCGACCCCACGACGCACTCACCTGTCACGTCATCGTCAACCTATCCACCATATTTCCCCTCATCTCTGCTCACTCCGCTCGATCGAATGGCCCACGTATTCCCCCCCCCACTGTCCAAAAGTTAATCTGGTGAGCTCCAGTATTGTAGCAATAATGCTACAACTCCTGGGGCTTCCTGTCTCTTAATTTTATCAACCCGGTAGTTCGTACAAACTTGGAAGCGACGGTGCTGTATGCACAAGTACTAGCTCTTGTCGCAGCTGTCACTTGGTCAGCTGGCACAAGTCCGCTAGGGCTCAAGCCAACTTCTATAGGCTCTCAGAAGAAGCTTGGTAAAATGATGGACGAAAGCTAGCTCAAAGAAGACTAATCTACTTGGCAAAAATGAACTGAAAGCAAATCAAAACATGGAAACCCTAGGAAACCCTAATTTAACTAGTCTAACCTCTATGATGCAAAGAATGTGAAGGAAACTTCTACCAATGATGCCATTACTTCTAGTAAGTGAAAAATGCATGAATCTAATCTACTTGCATCTTAAAAGACATGTTTTTGTATTTTTCTTTAAGTGGATGGAGTGATTGTGATTTTGTGCTTATTAGGGTTTGGTTGTGCAGATGTGATGCGGAAGGAAGGACAGCTTGGGAAAGGTTGGGGAGGCTAGGATAGGTCCCCAGAGATCCTTAGCATCAGTCCACAGAGGTTCCTCACGTTCAGAGGCTCAACAACCGAGTGAGTGGCCTCCTACAGGATGTCTGCAGGGGATTCTACAGGAAACGCAGGGGTTTCTACAGGAAGTCTACAATTTGCTACAGGATGACCTACCGTGGGTGTTTGAAGTGATGGTGGAGTGATGGAATGGTAGGGGGAGATGTGCAAGGTAGGAATAAAGCTGGTGATGGCTCAGGAGTGGAGAAGTAGGATGGAGAACAAGTGTATGAAGTGGGTTGATGGATGGAAGGTTATAACAACGAAATGTCTAAAGAATGAAGTTACGTGAGGAGTGGAGGAGTTTGGGAGATAACAGAGCGGAGTAGAGGTCAAGGGTGTGTTTGAATGCATGATCAAGACGAAGAAGAAGGTAATAGAACGGTGAAAAGCAGTGTAAATGAAACAAATGGCTTATGACTGTCACCAAGATGAAAATTCATTAACCTAAGCTACCTGAACTCAATGAACAGCAATATAAAGCGTGTAGAGGAATGTGCATGAAGCGGTGATGAAGGTGTATGGTGCAAGAGTGAAGTGCATGGAAAGATCTATCATAAACGAGACTATGTTGCAGCATGTATAAAGTGAAGAACTGCGTATTTTTGTGGCTGGTATAGGCTGCACTCCAATCTCCAAGCAGAGATGGCAGTGGAGACTTTCTCAACCTTTTTTGCTGGAGCTCCAAGAGATTATATCTATCCTCCTATCAAACTTAAGCAACTAAAAGCAAATCACCATAAACTAGTCCTACCTATGCTCATGAAAACGACTAAATTACCAAACTGTGAATTCGAATTGCATGTGAAAATAAACAAACTCAAAGTGCTGGAACGAAATGCAAACACATTACAACACTGAGGAGATCTATTGCTCTCAGGTTGGGCCCTAACCTGAGAGCTATAGCTCCTTGAGAAAACTCAGAACTAGATCAAAATCTTCCTTCTTTATTCATAATCTGATGTCATGCCAAACTTGGCTTACAAAAAGAACTACACCGAGATGTGCTAAAAAATTACAATAGTAATGCGAAAGTTTCAACAACCTATCAAAGGCTACGGCCTCCATACTTATGCAAAAACGATCATCCAACAGGTGTCCTTGATTTTAGGAGCTCGGCTGTCCAACTGAAGTTTAACTGCTGATCCTATAGGACAGTCATAACTACTATTCCTGTAGAACAGTTATAACTGCTGTTCCTGTAGAACAGCTGGCTGCTTCTAAGCTCGGTGGGGAGATGGATTGGAGCTCGGAGTTCTTGGTGGGAATCACGAGGAAGGTCCCCAAGACCGTGGACATCCTCTCCTAAAAACCAGCAGTGCCACCTCATTGTCTCCTTGTCTCCTTTTCACGTGGTCTTTTCTCCCTTTTAATGCAAAAACCTGAAATCATAATGCATTAGTCACGTAGATAAAATGTCTACCCTTCTTCCTACAAACAACACGAATAAACTAAGAAATGCATGCATAAGCAGTAAAAAGTGAATGGTTTGAGCAAAGAAAGTAGGCCAATTGAGCCCAAATTATACCAAAAATTGGGGCTCATCATCACCCCCCAGCTAAGCTATTTGCTCATCCTTGAGCAACTTTGCCCTGGCTCCTCGTCTTTGGCCGAGAACTAGAGCCCAGAGCACGCTTTTCCTCCCCTGATTTTGGTGGTTCTGCCTTTTCTGCCGAGGGTGGCGCTTCTTCCTTTCCCGTTTTTGGCGGTCCTACCTTTGCTGCCCCTGGTGGTGACGAAGGTGATGCTTCCTTCCCCTTTCCTATTTCCTTGAGCCAGGCTTCGGAAGGCGACTGGCCTATTTTTCGTGTCCAGGAAGTTATTTTTGGGCTCCCCTTTTCGGGGGTGGCTGATGTTTTAGAGGGGGTTCTTGCACTGGGTGAAGTAGGGACGTCCCCTGAAGTGGTTTGGCTGCTGGGTGGAGGCTGTGGCTTGCCCGTGGTCATCCTCTTGCTTCTCCTGGCTTCAGATGGTAGAGGGGTCTCCCTCTCCCTTTTCTCCTTCGGTTTTGGAGGTGTACTGAGGGCAGCCAGTGCCACTGCTGCCTCCTTTTCGAGAATGCCAGCCTTCTCTTTCTTGCGTTTTGCTCTCTCAGAGCTCCTTGTAGAGGGCCCCTCCTTTTCAGATTTCGGGCTTCCTGTGGAAGACCCTGCTTTGCCCACTTCCGGGCCTCCTGTAGAAGATTCTTTCTCTGTCTTCAGACTCTCTGTAGGAGGCTGTTTCTCAATGACTTTCGGGCCTCTTGTAGAAGCCCCTTTTTCCAATTTCGGGCTTCCTGTAGAAGCCCTTGTCTCTGTCTTCGGGCTTCCTGTAGAAGCCTGTGGTTGCACTTTCGGGCTTCCTGTAGAAGCCTTTGTCTCCGTTTTTGGGCTTCCTGTAGAAGCCTGTTCTCCAACGATTTTCGGGCTTCCTGTAGAAGCCTTGGTCTTTGTTTCCGGGCTTCCTGTAGAAGCCTGTTTTTGCTTTCCTGTAGACCCAGGTGTCTCCACTTCCGCTTGCTTGCCTGCTTGAGTTTTGCTTTTTGCTTTGGGTGCAGGTGCTGTTGAGGTACTTGGGCTGACGTGGGCCACCTCTGTTTTGTCCATTCTGCTTTTCATCCTCTTTTCCCTTGCTGACAGGATAGGTGTGCCACCTTTTTCTTTGTCCTCCTTTTCCTCAGCCACTGCTTCCTTGTCTTCACTGCTGGAGGAGCCACTATCTTCGACTAGCATTTTTATGTCCCCATCTCGTGTTAGATTCCTAAATGACTCCCAGGAGAGGGGAACTTTATATGAGTGCAGTGCATCCTCCACAAGCAATTTGATCAGCCCATGGTGTGCTACCTGATCTGGGATGCCATCTTTCAGCTTTGTAGCACACTCCATTAAGGATTGCAACAGGAAATAAGGAATGCTTAATTTCTTTTCTACAGGAAGCTCACTCCGGTGCCTCAATTCGGTAAGCAACCGGAAATGATACCCGTAGACGATGCTATAGCGGCCCTCACAGGTTATATATTTCATTATCTGGAGGCTGACTTCGTTCCAAGGTGGTAACAAACTGGTCCTTCGTACTCCATTCTTATCCTCCGAGAATTCTTCCTCAGGTGGAAAGAATTCTTTCTTTGCTTGCTGGCTCTGCTTTCGTTCTTCCTTGTCCCACGGCAAACCCATAGGGAGTTCTGTAATCCGACTGATGTACTGTGGGGTAATCTTGAGGCTTAGGCCCCTGAAGGTTACTGTAGCTAGTGTCTTAGATTTCGGCCTTAAAGCCTACAGAAATTCTTCAGCTACTTCATCATCGTAACCCTGCAACTTATCACAAAAAGACATCCATTGAACCCTTGTGAATAGTTCTACCACCTCCTGGTTTTCTCTTAATTTGGTGGAATCTGTGGGTTCCCGCCTGATAAACCCACCCGGCATGATGAACACGGGGGTTTTGACTAAAGGTGATAAATGCAAAGGAGATTCGGTCTATTTTAGGCAGAGCATGCATAAAATTCACAAAACACAGTCTAATTATACTGCTATCCTGTAGAAGCGATAGTATAGGCACAACAATCCGATATTTTTATGACCAGACTGTGAATAATGATCTTGCCACCTTTGAAAGCCAATTGCGGAAGGAGTTTCAGGGTTACCTTTTTTCTGCCACCTTTTCTTACGTGAGGAATTCACCTTCCTGTAGAACTGCGTTCCTGTAGAGACTGCTTCCTGTAGGACTGCGTTCCTGTAGAAACTGTTCCTGTAGGAGCAGTGTGCAAACTTCGGGGAGGACTGTAGTTGGCCAGTGGTCGAGATGTGCTTCACCGGCGTTCTGGTAGCCGAAAGCTCGGCGTATCAACGTGCAGAGGAAATCAGAAGAGCCACTCGAGTTTTGAAGTGGAGGTTGATGAATACATGCGCATAATCTAGCCGATTAGATTTTGAATCGGCGCAGCTCGTGGCGCGAGGGGTGAGCTGTCCCCGCCAGACCGTTGGGCGACGTCACCCATCATTCGCCTGCATATTCACTCGCTGCCGCATTCATTCCCACAGATCTGCCGCCGCCCTTTTCGGTTAAACTCGTTTCTCGGTTGACGGGACTATCCTCACGTGCGTGCTGCGTATTTTCTTTGTCGTGGCTGCCACCCAAGCATCCGACTATACCATAACTAGCCGACGTGGCCAGTCAACTGGCCATACGGCTGCTCAACCATTCATTTCTACGCCATGCAAACAAATCAAAGTAATACTCATGCGATTTGGTGGAAGGAAGGGTTGAGACACTTACCTGCGCGTGGCTGCACACGATTTTTCGGTTTTTGGACGACGGGGAGCGGATCTACCTGCTGCATGCGGCTTACACAGTCCCGGAGGCTCATGGTTACAGGATGCTGGCGATGGAGTGGATGCTCTGGTTTCCTGCGCCCGTGTGTTGTTTGCAGAGGGCGGTGCTGTGAATGGTATCCACTCATGCAGGTTTGACTGTTACAGGATTCCCGCGGGGTGCCTTGTAACAGTCTCGCCTCCTTGGGTGCATGCTGCACGACGATGGATAGAATCTTCTGATCACGCTCTCGGAGCTTCTGATGCTCGACATGGATGTGGTATGAGCTCTCGGTGCTTGTTTTTTCTTTGACAAATGGCTTTACCACGAGAACTCATGGATCTGGTTTGCTGGTGCAGGGATCTTGGTTGCATGGCGGCGAGGATGGTGGAGCAAGGTAACAGCAATGTTCAGGGGCGCCAACAGTGGCATACATGCATCCAACCCATTCCTTAGCCGCTAGATCTCCGTTTGAAACAAATTTTTGGCCGTCCCAAACTTCTACAGGAAGTTTCCTGTAGAACACAGAGCTTCCTGTAGAAATCTTGCACTTTCCTGTAGAAAATCCGAGTCTTCCTGTAGAAAGACTGCATTTCCCTGTAGAAAAACTGCATCTTCCTGTAGAAGATTCAAACCATGATAAAATTGCACATACCTTGAAAAAACATTGGGATTCTTGGAGGAGGTGCTGGTGAGGTCCCTTGATAGCATGATGAGGCCCCTTGGCTCGGATTGGAGAGGCTTCTTCTCCTCCATAGAACATCTGCAACCTGCATGCAATTTTCATATTGTGCTTATTATTATTATTATTATTATTTTTTTTTTTTGGAAAGATAACAGGGGCGCCTCAAAGAGGTTTTCACCCGTGCCATCTGCCCTGAGCGCCTCAGAGAGGTTTTCACTCAAGGATCTTTTTCAACCTTTTCTCTCTTTTTTTTTTTTTTTGAAAAGCAATAGGAGCGCCTCAATGAGGTTTTCACCCCTACTACCTGCCTTGGGCGCCTCAGAGAGGTTTTCACCCAAGGATCTTTATTTCCTTTTTTTTTTGTTTTTTGTTTTTTTTTTTTTTTTTTTTCAGATATTTTTTCAGGGTGTGCCAGAGGCAGAGGCAGAACCCTTCTCTATGACCAATACAGATTTCTCCATAGTTTTGATAAACTCTTGTCTTGAGAGAGGTCTCCTGTAGATCTTCAATCGATGCCCATTGACAAGCATGGGAATGGCCTCCTCATCAATGGTTCGAATGAGGACAGATCCATTGTCATGGCATTTCTCCACTGTATATGGTCCTAGCCATCTGGTTCTCAGCTTCCCCTTGAAATCTTTGTATCTGGAATCATACAACAAAGCCCAATCTCCCAGCTGAAATTGCTTGTCATGGAGATGTTGGTCATGCCACACCTTCCTCTGAAGTTGAACCACCTCCGAGTGAAGGAGGGCCTGCATTCGGTGCTCATCCAGTCCATTCAGCTGCAATAACCTTTCTTGCTGTGCATGGCTGAGATCTAGGTCCAGCTGAGTTGCCATCCTCAAAGTGTTATACTCAAACTCAATGGACAGCAAAGCTTTCTTCCCATAGACCAGCTCATAAGGTGTGAAGCCGGTGGTGGTCTTCCAAGTGGTGTTGTAAGCCCATGTGGCCTCAACCAGGCGATCTGCCCAATCTTTTCTGCTACTGCTCACCACTTTGGTCAAGATCCCTTCTAATGCTCTATTGGTGACTTCCACCTGCCCATTTGCTTGAGGATGATAGGGAGTGGAAGTCATATGCTTGACCATGTGATGAGCCAGTAAGTCTTCAACCAAGTTGGATGTGAACTGGCTCCCTTGATCGGTCACCAGCTCTCTTGGGTAGCCAAACTTGTAGAAGATGTTCTCTCTTAAGAACTCGACCACCTTCTCTTCTGTTGCTGCTTTGATTGCTTTAGTCTCTGCCCACTTTGTCAAGTAGTCAGTACACACAATGATGTAGGATCTTTGCCTCGAAGAGGGATTGATTGGGCCCACAAAGTCCATGCCCCACTTCTCAAATGGCTCAAGAGTCACTTGAGGTTGGAGAGGCATCTCATCCCTTTGGGTCGGTTTCCCCATTCTTTGGCATTGGTCACACTGACTGACATATCTTCTGACATCTTGATGAAGTGTGGGCCAATAGTAGCCTGCCTGCAGGATCTTGAAGGCAGTTCTCTTTGCTGCAAAATGCCCTCCACAAGGCCCATCATGACAAGTGAGGAGGATATCAAAGACTTCCTCCTCCCTTACACAACGCCTTAAGATCTGATCGGGGCCAAGCTTGAACAGGTTGCCCCCGATCCAAGTAAATGAGGCACTTTTTCTGATGATTCTGCTCTTCTCTCTGGAAGATAGGTGTGGAGGGAACTGTGCTGAAACAAGATAGTTTGCTATATCAGCAAACCATGGAGAGAGTACTGAAATAGCAAACAGATGTTCATCAGGCATCTGATCGTCCACTGTTCCATCCTCATCTGCAGACAAATCCAATCTAGATAAAAAGTCAGCAACAACATTTTCTCTACCTGGTTTATCAACAATGGTTAGATCAAACTGCTGCAATAAAAGTAACCATCTAATGATACGAGCATTCACATCTGGTTTATTCATCAAATATCTAATAGCAGCATGGTCAGTATGTACAAAGGTCTGGTAACCAGTAATATAATGTCGGAACTTGATCAATGCATGGACCACAACCAAGAATTCCTTCTCGGTTACAGTGTAATTCAGCTCAGCTTTGGACAAGTTTTTGCTAACAAAGTAAATGGCATATGGAAGTTTCTGCTCAACTTGTCCTAAAGCTGCACCTATGGCTTTGTTCGAGGCATCAGTGTGGATGTGGAAAGGTAGGGCCCAGTTTGGACCTCTCAGGATTGGGGCTGACACCAACTTGTCCTTCAACTCATTTAAAGCCCTCTGACAATCGTCAGTCCATTTAAACTCCACATCTTTTGCCAACAGACCAAACAATGGCGAGGCTAGCTTGCTGAAATCTTTAATGAATCTCCGGTAGTATCCTGCTAATCCCAAGAAACTCTAGACATCCCTTACCTTTTGAGGAGGTGGAACCCTCTTGATGAGATCAATTTTGTTAGGATCCACCTGCAATCCTTGGGAAGAAATGGTATGGCCTAGCACAGTCCCCTCAGTCATTAGGAATTCACATTTTTCAGGACTAAGGGACAAGTTCATCTCGGTGCATTTGGTTAGGACTTTCGCCAGGTTGGACAATGCTTCCTGGAAGTTGGCCCCATAAGGAGTAAAGTCATCCATGTATATTTCCACTGCATCATGGACCAGCTCCGAGAAGATGCTCAAGACAGCTCTCTGAAAGGTAGCAGGAGCATTGCATAGCCCAAAGGGAAGGACTCGATAGGCAAAGGTACCCCAAGGACAAGTGAAGGTGGTCTTATCTTGGTCTTCCGGGCTGATTTGGATTTGATTGTACCCGCTAAACCCATCCAGGAAAGAGAAGAACTTCTTTCCTGCTAGTCCATCCAACACTTGATCTATGAAAGGTAGAGGGAAATGGTCTTTCTTGGTAGCTTTGTTCAGTTCTCGGTAGTCCACAAAAATTCTCCATTTCCCATTTTTCTTGGTAACCAACACTAGAGGGGACACCCATTCACTATCTGAGATGGGGTAGATGAATCCGGCATCCAACAGTTTCTGCAATTCTTCCTTGACAATGTCTTTAAGGGCTGGATTCATTCTCCTCTGAGGTTGCCTAACCGGTTTACAATCCTCTTTGATGTATATATGATGGGTACAGACCGAAGGATGGACTCCTTTCATTTCCTTATAGCTCCAAGCAAAAGCATCTAAGTGGTTGGCCAACAGACTACACAGCTCCTTTTCCTGTGAAGGAGATAGGGAGGAGCTGATCTTCAATGCTTTCTCAGGGCCGAACTCCACATTCTCAACTCTAGGAGTAACAGGGTTGGTTGTACAAAGATCCGCTAAGGTGCTAGCTTGGGCATCCTCCACCAATTCCTCTAAGGGTAGTGCACTGGTAGGTGGGTTTTGGATCAAGTTCTCGATCAAGTCATCCTCGGTTGGGGGGTTTCTTCTAGTGGTATCTAGGGTACACAGAGGTGCTGAGTACACCTCATCTTCTTCTCCTTCTTCCAACCAGAGTGGTAAATCATGCTCTAAAGAAGGTTGGGCAGGAGGGTATAGGACTAGCTGCTTGGACATGGGACCATTTTTGATGGTCATGTTTCCTGCCCGACAACTTATGTAAGCATCTGCAGTAGCTAACCAAGGCCTTCCCAAAATGAGAGGATATCCAGTAAGCTTGGCCTTTGGTTGCAGAACCAGGAAGTCTGTAGGGTATTCCCAAGAATCAATGGAGACCATGACATCCTCCACAATCCCTTCGGGAGTCACGGTGGAGCGATCTGCTAATTGCAGTACTGTCGAGGTCTTCCTCAAGGAACCCTGAAGATTGAGTTTAAGCATGGTATCCCTGGTCATCACATTGATGGCCGCCCCCAGATCGATCAAGGTGTGGGGGATAATGGTGCCATTGATGTGAACATCTACTATAGGACTTCCAGGATCTAGGTACTTTGGGCAGATGACTTTTCCTAGCATAAGGTCAGACAGTTGTCCTATGACGTTGATAGTTGAGGCATCTTTCTTCCGTCTGCCTGGGTGTTTGAAACACTTCTCCTTAACCAGCTTGTTATATATTGGCACCTCCTTGATGGCTTGGAGAAGTGGGATTTTTACACACAACTGCTTGAGCTCACCCAAAAGCTCATCTTCTTCTGGGTTAGGTTGTGTGGTGGCTGTTAGTCTCTCAGGAAAGGGTGGAATAGCCTTTGGTTCACTTTCCTATTTATCTTCCTCATCCTCTGGGGGAGGAGGTTGGCGATCTGGTAGAGTCTTTCCAGATCTAAGATTGATCTCCTGGATCTCCACAGCATAGGTAGGGCATGAGGTTTCCCCAGTGTATACCTGCTGGGCCTGTCTATTGTTGGGGTTCGGGTTCGGTTGAGCAGGCATTTGAGGTTGCCTTGGAGGAGCAGGAGGTAATGGTTGAGGTTGAACTGGTGGTGGAGGCAAAATGGCAGGAGGAGTATTGTATTGGGGCCTCCACCCCGACTGAGGTGCATTCCATTGAGGCTGTGGCTAGGTATGTGAGTGATATGGATGAGAAGTAGGTTGAGTGGGGTACTGAGGTGGATAAGACCATGGAGGAGGCATGGACCATGAAGGATGAGCAGGGGGACCCCAGGAAGGCATAGGAGTTGACTGGTTGGGGTTGTAATAAGCTTGAGATGCCCCTTGCATCCCCTGCTGATAAGGTCTAGATCCTTGTCGCCTCCTTTGGTTGAGGTAATAGAAAGGCTCTGTGGGAGCTTCGGTCCCTTGGTACATGGCTTTAAACCCAGGTAAGGTTGGACACTGATTGGTGGGATGGTCCTCCTCACAAACGAAACACACTTCAACCGAATGCAATGGACATTCGTTCTTAGGGTGCCTCCTTGTGCACCTAGGACAGAAGACAGCCAAGGCTCTCTCAGCCTCTTCTTTCTTTTGCTGAATCCTGAATGTATCAAGCTGCATGGCAATGGTTTGTCTCACCTCACTCTTAAGATCTTCTAATTGGTTTGCAAGCTCATGTTTGGAGAAAGGGACACTAGTTGAGAGGTGGTTTCCTCTACCTCGTTTCCGAGCTGCCCTGGAGTGGTTTCTAAACACAGTCTTGATGTCCTCATAAGGCAGTTGGTAAATGTCCCCCCCAGCTAACATGTGAAGGGTATCTAAGAGGTCTTCAGGGACTCCTCGGAGTAGGACCAACTTGAGGGATTCAGGGTCAAGTGTGCACCTGGCCCGCTTATAGCTTAGTTGGGACCTCTCCTCATAATCCTCTAAGGACTCATCGTTTCCCATGGACATCCGAAAGATCTCCCCCTTTGTTTCCTTGGACCTACAGTAATCCCGGTACTTGGTGTTGAAAGCTTGCTGCATCTGAGCCCAAGTAGTGATACTATTCCCAGGTAAGCCCATGAACCAGCGTAGTGCTGCATCCTTAAGGGTGGAAGGGAAAAGTTTCAACTTTTGCTCATCTTCAGTATAGTCATAGGTTCTACAAAGGACAACAAACTCAAACAGGAAGGTATCTGGATCTTCAGTGGTCAACCCATGGAAGTGAGGTAAGGCAGAGGGGCTAATGTTTTTCATTTTCATCTCTCCATTGGTCTCTCGGATGGGGAAGGCACCTTCTATTCTCTCATTCTCTCTTCTATTATCAGCCATAGCTTCAGATGGATTGGTCTCTACCTCTTCTTCTACTATAGGGTCTTTGGATATCTCAGGTTGTTCACCTATAGGTTCCTCTGGGTCACTGTCACCAAAGAGGAGAGAAGGGTGACTCAGTGATGTGGTGGGGGTGTTTTGTAGGAATTTGCCTGATCTATCTCGGTTCCTACGAGGCATGAAATGGAAAAGACTTTCTTTTTCTTTTTGTTTGCTTTTGCTTTGCTTTTCTTTTGGTACCTGCAAAACTGAGACAGATTGATCTACAACTAACTATGAAAGATGCAAAATTAACTGAAAGCAGGAAAGAACTAATCTACTTTGCTCAAATGAAATTGCAGAAAGGAAATGCTAGTCTATGAAAGCAGGAAATGCTAATCTATGAAAGCAGGAAATGCTAATCTATGAAAGCAGGAAATGTCTATGCTACTTTTGCAGAATGGAAATGAAGTAAACTACTAGCAAAAGGCAAGAGTAAGAAAGTAGAAGAAAAGCAACAATTACTAATACTCTGACGCTTCCCCGGCAACGGCGCCAAAAAGATGGTGAGCTCCAGTATTGTAGCAATAATGCTACAACTCCTGGGGCTTCCTGTCTCTTAATTTTATCAACCGGGTAGTTCGTACAAACTTGGAAGCGACGGTGCTGTATGCACAAGTACTAGCTCTTGTCGCAGCTGTCACTTGGTCAGCTGGCACAAGTCCGCTAGGGCTCAAGCCAACTTCTATAGGCTCTCAGAAGAAGCTTGGTAAAATGATGGACGAAAACTAGCTCAAAGAAGACTAATCTACTTGGCAAAAATGAACTGAAACAAATCAAAACATGGAAACCCTAGGAAACCCTAATTTAACTAGTCTAACCTCTATGATGCAAAGAATGTGAAGGAAACTTCTACCAATGATGCCATTACTTCTAGTAAGTGAAAATGCATGAATCTAATCTACTTGCATCTTAAAAGACATGTTTTTGTATTTTTCTTTAAGTGGATGGAGTGATTGTGATTTTGTGCTTATTAGGGTTTGGTTGTGCAGATGTGATGCGGAAGGAAGGACAGCTTGGGAAAGGTTGGGGAGGCTAGGAGAGGTCCCCAGAGATCCTTAGCATCAGTCCACAGAGGTTCCTCATGTTCAGAGGCTCAGCAACCGAGTGAGTGGCCTCCTACAGGATGTCTGCAGGGGATTCTACAGGAAACGCAGGGGTTTCTACAGGAAGTCTACAATTTGCTACAGGATGACCTACCGTGGGTGTTTGAAGTGATGGTGGAGTGATGGAATGGTAGGGGGAGATGTGCAAGGTAGGAATAAAGCTGGTGATGGCTCAGGAGTGGAGAAGTAGGATGGAGAACAAGTGTATGAAGTGGGTTGATGGATGGAAGGTTATAACAACGAAATGTCTAAAGAATGAAGTTACGTGAGGAGTGGAGGAGTTTGGGAGATAACAGAGCGGAGCAGAGGTCAAGGGTGTGTTTGAATGCGTGATCAAGACGAAGAAGAAGGTAATAGAACGGTGAAAAGCAGTGTAAATGAAACAAATGGCTTATGACTGTCACCAAGATGAAAATTCATTAACCTAAGCTACCTGAACTCAATGAACAACAATATAAAGTGTGTAGAGGAATGTGCATGAAGCGGTGATGAAGGTGTATGGTGCAAGAGTGAAGTGCATGGAAAGATCTATCATAAACGAGACTATGTTGCAGCATGTATAAAGTGAAGAACTGCGTATTTTTGTGGCTGGTATAGGCTGCACTCCAATCTCCAAGCAGAGATGGCAGTGGAGACTTTCTCAACCTTTTTTGCTGGAGCTCCAAGAGATTATATCTATCCTCCTATCAAACTTAAGCAACTGAAAGCAAATCACCATAAACTAGTCCTACCTATGCTCATGAAAACGACTAAATTACCAAACTGTGAATTCGAATTGCATGTGAAAATAAACAAACTCAAAGTGCTGGAACGAAATGCAAACACATTACAACACTGAGGAGATCTATTGCTCTCAGGTTGGGCCCTAACCTGAGAGCTATAGCTCCTTGAGAAAACTCAGAACTAGATCAAAATCTGCCTTCTTTATTCATAATCTGATGTCATGCCAAACTTGGCTTACAAAAAGAACTACACCGAGCTGTGCTAAAAAATTACAATAGTAATGCGAAAGTTTCAACAACCTATCAAAGGCTACGGCCTCCATACTTATGCAAAAATGATCATCCAACAGGTGTCCTTGATTTTAGGAGCTCGGCTGTCCAACTGAAGTTTAACTGCTGATCCTGTAGGACAGTCATAACTACTGTTCCTGTAGAACAGTTATAACTGCTGTTCCTGTAGAACAGCTGGCTGCTTCTAAGCTCGGTGGGGAGATGGATTGGAGCTCGGAGTTCTTGGTGGGAATCACGAGGAAGGTCCCCAAGACCGTGGACATCCTCTCCTAAAAACCAGCAGTGCCACCTCATTGTCTCCTTGTCTCCTTTTCACGTGGTCTTTTCTCCCTTTTAATGCAAAAACCTGAAATCATAATGCATTAGTCACGTAGATAAAATGTCTACCCTTCTTCCTACAAACAACACGAATAAACTAAGAAATGCATGCATAAGCAGTAAAAAGTGAATGGTTTGAGCAAAGCAAGTAGGCCAATTGAGCCCAAATTATACCAAAAATTGGGGCTCATCATCATCCCCGGGGTGGGGGTCCGAAGTCGGTGGTTTCTGCTCCCTTATGTGTCGTGCTCTCGTGAGTTCGCACCCCCCCCATATTGCCTACTGCTCCACAGGCCCCCCGGAAAGTTGTATCTGTTATCAGCTAAACCACTCACCCAAGTGACCGTTGAACTCTCACAACATCACTACGGCAACCCATCCCATCCATCCAATCATCCCCAGAGCCATAAATAAGGTCGGTCCGTTAGCCAACAGACTCGTGCCAACTTAAGCCAATTCAATGGCCTGATTTCGAATCATAAAACCACCAAAGTTGCGTCGAGTTCAAACTTTAAATGTTATTATTCACTTGCAAGAACTTCCTCCCACTCCATTCATCTATTTCAGAGACCGTAAATCAGAGCAAGAGAACAACAACACAGTCCATGATTACTAATTTTCAAGCTGTAATCATCAATTCCTATTCTTGAATCCCATTTCTGTTCAAATCCCTTTCTTTCCCCCTCACTAAAAATCTCACTTCTTTCATCCTTTTCTGTTGCAGAGTAGACAACAATGGCACCTAAGCAGAAAGAACCCGAATCTTCAACCCAATGGTGCACCCACCATTCAATTTAGATCATTTACAATTGGCTGATACCAATTTCAAGATCCATGAAACCCTCTTAGAATTTGATTTGTTTAATGTATATTGCTAGTGGGAGGACAAATTCATGGAGGAAATGGATGATATAAGCTTGTGGGACACCAACCTGCCTTTCTATATCTTCCCTAAAACACAGAGTTGTCCAAAAATGATCAGGATGTGCCATTCATGTTACAACCCACAACAAAGATCAGTGATGGCCCCAACATGACATATTTTATTCACAATTGATGCTCAATCAATCATGCAGATGATGCAGGCCCCATTTATTGAAGGAGTTGTTCCTTTTTCACATGAAGTTTTGATTGAAATGTACCAAAATATTTATTTCTCCAAAAGAGCTAAAACAATAGAGATTTTCATGGCTGAGAACACACCTCTGCCAGGCAAAAACCCTCCTTATTCCTCCTCTATTTTCCCTGACAGAATTAGACATATTGCCTCAGTTCTCTCCTACCTACTTGGCTATTATTCTGATCAATGGCTTGATGAAGCTATTACACGTTTCTTATCCATCCTCTCCACTGAATCCAAGCCCTCACTCATTTTCAACTTTAGACAGTTTCTAGCAGATGTAATTCATGAGTAGCTTGTCAACTTTTTCACAGAAGAAGTTTGTCATTATTCCTCAGCGTTGGTTTACATGTTTGTGTATTTTCAGGCAGACAAATTTTAGTTTTTATTGAGAAAAATGAATGATGAAGGTGAGCCTCAATCAGTGATATTTTCGACAACCTTGGTTATGAAAAATCAAAAGGATTTCAGTTACAAGACATTTGTGGAAATGTTTGTATACCCAACAATGAGCCTCCTCAGTGGAACTACAAAACCAAGGATAAGTGAAGACATAAAAAGAATTATGCATCTGTATGATCAAGCCAAAATAGGTGATTGATACTTGTACCAAAACTACACTGAAATAAGAGTGTATGGCTGTGAATTGGCCCCCTACAAGCTGCCAAAGTTCCTCCCCATGAGGATCTTTGCATTAGAGTATATTAAATAGATGCTCAGTGCAAATGAGATGCAATTTAGGATCAAGTCCCAGATTGGTCCCTTCATTTGAAATAGTAGAGCTGCAGGAGAGGAGGTAGATAGAAGACTAAGAGAGATGAATTTCACCCATAGCTTCACTTGGTCTTACAATCCTTGGGGTATTATTTCTAAGAAGAGGGTGGAAAATAAATCCACGACCTACATCTACACTCAAAGACCTGAAATCGAAAAATACATGAACCAAACAGAGTGGGTGCTAGATACATTACAGGAGGACGAGGAGCAGGTAATCTCCTTATCGAGTGCACAAGCCCCAAGGCCACAGGAGAAACAAACTACTAAAGAAAGGTCCGAAAAGGGAAAAGAGCTAGAGCAAGGAATAACAAGGAAGAGATCTAGGGAAGAGCAGTCACCAGGAACTGATATGTCCATAAAAGAGTTCATATTGAAGTACAAAAAGAAAGCCAGAAAACAACACATGGATATAGATAAAGGATCACCACCACAGACAGTGATCAAAGTAATTGATATTCCATATTCTTCACCAGCTGGAGGACAATCATTTCCTTCTACTCCAACTTTAGAAAGACAACTCTTCAAGTGTCCTCATCTACAAAGGTGACTAAGGAGAAAGAAGAAACTGTATTTGATACCTTCAGGGAAATCAAAATTATGAATGAAATTCTCAAGAAGAGTACTTATGCTCAGTTTTGGAAGCAGAGTGCAACTGCACAATGTAGAATTCTCTCTGCCTTTGACTCAGAGAAGGGCAAGATGCATATGGCATTTTTCGTGGCAGAAATATCTAAGCCTAAAATTCTAGAAGACTACAAGCATACTTCATTTGAGTTTGATGTCAAAAATGTGCATCCAATTGATCAGTTGGAAATGCACAAGCAAATAGGTGAAATGATCTCATCTACTTTGAGCAACACTTCTATGAATTTGTTCAAAATGCAGGTAGCTCTTTCAAATGGTCAGTCTCAGTTGAAGATGGAGAAAATTTCATTGTTATCAAAGGACACCAAGATTAAGTCTTTGGAAGACTTAATAATAAAAATTGGTTATGACCCCTCAGATACCAAGGCAGCTGAAGAAGTGATAAAGAAGAAAGAGCTAGACATCACAACTCTGAAGAAGCAGCTCAAGCTACCTGCTACACATGACCCACTGACCAAGGAAATAGAGGAAACAAAGAGCATAAAAGATGGAATGATGAAAATTATAGTAGAGAACACCATCCAAATCAAACAGATGGAGGCAGAGATGGAAAATATGGTGTAGGTAAAAGAAAACGCAGCACAGATGGCTATCTCCGTAATGGAGACCATTCCTCTAATGACCCTCCCCATAACTACTCCAGCAGGTACAACAACAGGATCAGGAAGCAATACAGAATAGTTGGCAAAATCTATGGAGGGAATGAATCTGCAAAATGAAGAAATTAAAAGGTTGGAATCCCAAGTTAGTGTGTTATAAGATTAGATTAAAAGGGTTGAAGATAACCACTTGGTAGATATGCAGAGAGCAAAGGCATTGATTAAGAGGCTTCAGAAGTCAGAAAAATAATTTTCCATTGGGAATACTCTAGGGAGGGTTAAGGAAATCATTTGGCACAATATCATAGATCAGATGAATGAAATTTGGCCTAACATCCAAATTATTTTCGAGGAGAAAGAGTTGCTAGAAAAAGCTAAAGAATCCATTTCAGCCACCAACACAGAGTTGGGAGACATGCCATAGACAACAAACAAAATTATCAAGTTCCTGAATGCAAGAAACAAATATGAGCTGGAAGACTTGGGAGTGGCAGATAGGATAGAGACCATACTGCAAGTCAAGAAGGTGCTAACAAAGAAAAGTTTAAATGTGCAGCTGAAGGAAAAGTTCCAAGTGTTAGAGTTGACAGTAAAGAGGTTTTTTAACATAATGCAACCTCTGCATCAAAAGGGTCTTCCCTCTTTGTTTGTTTTAAATGAAAAACTCATGGACAGAGGGGATTATGTCCAAAAGATTCAAGGCATAGCCACAAATGCTGCAAATCTGTCAAAAATCAAAGGAAACATAACAGGGAAAGCTTTACTAGGAGCAATCAGCAATCGTATTTAAATAAAACATGAGTTGAAGCATGTATTTTTGGTCAAGCCATCATTTTCCAAATACACTGATGCTGATGAGGTATATCGGAGGTTAATCAAAATCAAGATCCCTGAAGGGGAAGCGTGGAGTGACTTATGTGACTACCAGGAAGAATGAGACAAGGATGACTAGAGTAGTCATACAGGTTTGAGTTAGCACCAGCCACGTTAGCAAAACCACTCCAGTCTAACTAACACTTTAGGCAACATCATTCCAGAAAAGGAGGGACACCTATCCCAGTCTTCTCAGCGTGGCTACTCTTTAGCTACATTAGTCAATTTTTCCTTCATTGTAATAAATAATAGATTTCCAAGTGTACAAGGAAAATCGTTGTAGTTTTTGTTTAAATACTCCATGCATTGGGAGTATTAAGGGTTGGACCCTAGTCATCTGAACTATTTTTCTATTTGGAGCATTGTAATTTCAAGCTGGAGCATGAATAAAATGATAGTTTACAGGATACTTGATCTGTTTTGACCTGGTGATTTTTTTCTCTCTGTGCTTAATATATTTTTGTTTACTTATCCATGCATTTTCCCTTCTCATTGTAAAACAGAAATTATAGTTTAAGATATGCTGTTGGAGCACCTTACTACTATTTGTATTTAAAATCTCTATGTTTTCTTCTGAAGTACAATTACAAAATACTTAAATGCTTTGTAATCCTAACTGATATCATTATCTATCATTCCATTCATCATTCCGCTTTAAAAGATCTAGTGATGACAGTTAGCTTTCCCTGCAAACCCTCTGTAAGATTGATGCTACCAACTAGCCTGTGACCCCATAGCCCAATGGAAAATATTGAGAAAATGACCTTTTCCCCAACCAAATAAGTGGTTTGATGTGTCTTTTGTGACTTTTTTCTTGCCAATCTTCAAAATCACAGAACGATAACACAAGGAACTCAAGGATGACGACAGGTAAAGGATATGGCCTGTGGTGTCCATCATCTCGAAATTGGGGGGAGGGATCACGATGGTGGGACCAGAGTCCCCATATTCTGGTTGACTAGTGGTACGAGAATCCATGGGTAGAGGAGTAGATGATCCACTATGAGTGGCCTCGTATTCGCTAAGCACCCCAAGGAAATTTTGAAATTCATCGAGACGAGGGAAAGAATGGGAATAGTGACCATGATGCTCACACAGGGCACAAGGGTGATTTGTGCACAATGTTTTGAGTTTCTTGGGTGGACTCGGCAAGTTAACATGGACTTCCAAGATATTTGACTTAGGGAATGCTTCATGAACAAAAGGTTTGAGTCAAGGAAGTTTAGGACAATTATTGATGGCGTGCCCAATGAATTCACACAAAGAGCATAGATGTGACAACTTTAGGGCTTTGGGGGATGGATAATCTTGGGTATCCTTGTCCTTAGGTTCATTCCTCTTGGCTTTGCCCCCCTGTCTGGATGCTGTTGCAATAGGAGTGTGTTCCTATTGAGGTTGCGGTGGAATTGGAGTAGTAACAAATGTCATAGGGACTGATTGATCTAGGGTCAAAGCATGATAAGGTCTTAGCTGACCAGGCAGACTTTTCATAGGGGGATTGATGTACCATACTAGGATCCCCAAAGTCATGTTAGGAAGGACTAGTGAAGCGATGACAGGGACAGAAAAACTCCCAGAGGGGGAAATAAGAAAGGTATGTGGCCTGCAGAGAAATGTCCCGGCAGAATAACTCATGGATGGTTAAGACCTGGAGGAACGGTTCCTGGTGGGAACATAGGAGAGGCACCCACAAATGGAGGAGGTCCTGGGTGGGTGGATCTAGATAACTTGGCTGAGATGGTAACAATGGAGTGCTAAGGAGTTAGCTGTTGATCAGAGGTATTGACCTCGTCAGAATTGATCATGAGGATTTGGTAGTAACCGGGACCAGAAGGTTGGGGGGAGATGGACTGCTTGACCTAGCTGAGGTTGGGCAATAATAAATCCTTGCTGAGGGAGAGGATTTGTGAGCACTTCCAGTTGAGATGGCGCAGGATTTTGAGGCGATTGTTGACCTCTAGAAGCTGCTTGAGCTTCCCACATTTGGAACATCTGGGGTAAGAGAGGACACTCATGTATAATGGCCATGTACACCACAACATGCGCAAGCCTTGTTCATAGAATAACCTTGTTCTGCTTGGGCTAGACGCCTTGTTGCTGGTTGTTGGTGTTAGGTTGGTTCCCCTGGGGTTCACTAGGCTGGTTACCTTGGTTACCCTGGTTACCCTTGTTACCCTTACCCTTATTCTTTTTCTTCAAATTTAGGGGATTGGCTGCACTCAGCTGCACAAACACTTGACCTTGAGGGGGCGGTGGTTGCTGGGGCTGAGGATGCATGGGATGTTGTGACGCTAATGCTTGAGGGGCTGAAGTGCTAGGTTGTGAATAAGGAGGAGCAACAGTGTGGTAGAAGGGTTGGGGCCTTGGAAACATGTTGTAGAAGGAGCGACATAAGTGTTGGAGGAACTGGTACCCCCCTACGGGTAGCCATTACTTTGCTGAGTATATGGTGAAGAGTGTGAAAGGGATCCAATGATACTGTCGGCAGTGTGAGATCCCACCAGTGCATTATCATTTCTAGGACGAGGGAGGTCTAGAATGATGGTATAGACATAAATAAATTGTGCATATATCAGATCATATCTTAAAGCGATTTGGAGAGCTTCTTCCTCGGTCTGAGGAAAATGGGACGCGACATCTTTTCCAATGGGAGATAAAAGGCTCCTAAGAAACCAATCTAGATAGACACAGTCTTCGAAAGGCGGGGCACTACATGTGCTCCTCCTTCGACGCCACTCTTGAACATGGTCAGAAAGGCGAGTGGTGGATGACTAATGAAATATGGTCAATAGAACCATACTAGTGTCGTACCAGAGAGGTAACTGGAAATATGAAAGGAACGCTTTAGCAAGCGTCGCGAAAATGGAATGAGATGCAGAGGACTGGTCTACATACCATTTTGCAACATCTCCAGTGAACATGCACTGGAAGAGCCGAAGACGAATGGAGTCATCGATTATGGAGTTGGACGAACACCACATGTGGAAGGTGTTAGCGCTTGAGATTTCACCCTAGGCTGAGAAAAGTAAATCTTCAAGGCTACATCAAACCATTTCACCTCGTAGCTAGCCCTACGAGGTATGAGAAGGCTCTCTCGGGTCAGATTCGGTAGATCTTTCAATATGATTAGGCTGACCAATTAAGAATAAAGATTTTAGGCTAGTAAATTGATAGGGGGTTTGATTTGATGATTTGTGGGGGTTTTGGTGGCAATTGGTGGAAGTGCAATTCAAGGTGCGGGGATTGAGCACAGTTTTCACAGGGGGATCTAAGGGGCAAGGTAGGAATGAGTGCTGATGTCTTAATCTGAGATGGATGATCAGAGATGATAGAGGAGAAGCTAAAGAGGGAAAACACACAATTCGAATCCTCTCTAGACAGTAGAAAACATTAAAATTGAACAAACTAAAAAGCTGAGCATGTCAAAACATGAGTTCAAACTTTACCACTTCATCTGTCCAATTTAGAAGCATAAGAGAGATGTGAAACACATAAATAAACTTACAAGAACATGTAGAGAACACACCATCAACAATCAGATCCACAAGAATCCTCAAAGATGTCTGTAAAACCCTGGCTTTCCTTGCCTTCAATTGCAGAAATAGATGCACAATATACAATAAAGCTTCCTTACACAAGAGTCCAACCATGAAAATGAGAAGGAGAGAGCATAATATAGACCATCTAGACCATCTAACTCCTTTCCCCACCTCTAGGGGTCGAGCTCAGCTTTCTAGGAGCAGTTTGAACAAATTCTAAACTAAGAACTAGAAAATAGGCAGCCAAACAACTTGCCTCTATTACTTAGCTAACTCATCCATGCATTAATTTTTCACTTTTTACATCATGGAAGCTTCTAGAAGGGTAAAGAAAGATAAAATCTACCAAAGTGCCATGAAAATATTACATTTATCCATCATCTACAAGTAAAAATAGTCAACCATAGTCAAAACAGTGTTTTTTGACCAAAAATGTGAATTCTGGCAAATCTGGAAGTTCTGGTCGCGCCCCTGGAAGTTCTGGTCGCGCCCCTTCACAGCTGTTTTTGAGTGGGTTCCACTGGTCCAAATCAGGTGCAAGATGGCTCATTAGAAAGCTTGGCCTGTCTACTTTCCATCCCAAGTGGAATTTCTGAATTTGGAGTTGATTTGACCCCTCAAAAACCATTTCTCCCAAGGTCACTTTCTGCAACTCAAAAAGTGGGCAGAAAGTCATTTTTTTGATGCATTTTGAGCTTTTGGAGGCTCAAAACTCAAAACCAGGCTTCTCCCAAGCATTGGTAATTTTTCTTTTTGCATGCCCTTTCCAAAAATGCCAAGTTTTCAAAATTCCGAGCAGTCCTCCAAAATGGTCTCACCCGGGGTGAGACCAAACCGTGGGCAAAACCTGTAAATTGCACAAAAAATTCACAAATGACAAAATTTTCTCCAAATTTCTTGAAATTTGGGCTGGGAGTCCCCAATCAAGTACCATGCTCATTCAAAGAGGCTTTGGCCAAAATTTGGAGTGGATCGGGCGTTTTCCTTCGTTTTTGTGCTTTGGCCAACCGTCCTTGGAGCACCTTCGTTCTCGCCGGTATTTTTGACATTTCTCTCAAACCATGACACCTGTGTAAAAAGTGAAAGAGGTTTTTCTTACTTGGCATGTTGTGGACAAAAACCTCTCTCAGTTTTCCAAAATTCATCTTTGATTGCTCTGGAACATCATTTGAGTGCGACTTGTCCCGATGTGTGAAGCAAGGAATTTTGTCGAAATGGAGCGAAATGAAGGGGATAGGGGGCTTCTAAATTCTTGGGGAAATTTTTGGGAGTAGGGAGGGATGTTAGGAAGCAGGGGAAAGTGGAATCTCAGTGATTGAGTGAGGGGAAGGGGTCGAAAAGGGCAAAACACAGGCCAAACCTAGAAAATTGCCAGATTGTAGCTAGAAACTAGGGTTTGTGCAAAAATGAGGAATTTGGCGGATCTAAGGGATGGGAAGTGTTTGATAAGGTACTTTAAGGATAGGGGAAGGTGTATGAACATCAGGAAACAAGATTTTCCGGTGATTTGACCATCCAAGAGAAATTGCTTTCAAAACCCTAGGAGAGGGAAATGACCTTGCCTGGGCGGCAACTGAAGCATGAACAAGGTGTAAAATGACTCATTTGACACTGACATGATAATGAAAACCCTATGAATGATGATAGACTCAGCTGAATGATGACATGGACCAACATTTTGACAAATTTAGAAGGAGTTAAGGCAAACCCTAGACCTAATGCCTAGTGACCAAATTTTGCTTGAAAACTCTTTGAAATGACAAAATTTGACTTGGAAACTCTGAGACCACTTTGTAAGAGCATATTTGATCACTGTAGGAAGGCTGGAAAGACTGACACTAACATTGGCTCCAATGGGGATGGTAGCTCCTTGGAGGTGCCAAGAATCTCAGACCTCTTGGGAGAGCAGACCAGTGTCTTATTCATTGGGCAATGGAGTCAGTTATTCACATGTGACCAACTCAAAAACAACTTTATTTGACTTAGACAATTGACTGGAACTTAACTGATGCTTGACTCAAACCGACTCGATGGCAAACTGAAATAACTTGAAAAACTTACTCAACAGACCAAACACAAATGACTCATGACTTGACTTAAAACAAAACTTACAAAGCTTATGAAGGGCAGCAGTCCATCAAGATTTGAAATCATGATGACAACCACCGGTATTTCTTACAAGACTATATACATCAAACTATATTAAAATGCCAATGCAACCAATCAAGCAGATGCCTTCTTGATTGATCCTTCTTATCAGATCTTCTGGTCAACATTACAAACCTATCCCTGGGCATCCAAAAACATAGCTGACCGTGATCTCCTTCATCACTGAACACTGCAATAAACACTATCACTGCTGGCTGCAACAAACTTGATAGAGGATCGTGAAAAACATGAAGATTTGCCACTGCCACCTCCTGCTGAAAGATCAAGGTGTCTTTTGTTTCAAATTCTGATATGCTTTCCTCATGTGCTTCGGTGAAAGTATGCTCATGGGCTTCAAAAAACTCCGAACAAATGGATGAGCAGATCTCTTCTTGGAAAAACATTTCAGCACATGAAACATATGAAGAATCTGAAAGGTAATCCTGTATGCTATGATCTTCGGTGGTCAGACAATATGGTAGGTGATCTTCATATGATAAGACAGCCAGATTCTCATTACATTCTTCAATCATAAGGCAAGAAACTTCAGCTGATTCTTGAGGTGCAAAAATGACAGTTCTATCATCTACCATAAATTCATCCAAAGGAACTGTTTCACTTACTTGAATGAAGATCTCATCTTGATTTTCATGAACAGACTGAATTACCTCCTCATGCAGGCTCTGTTCTAATGGCATGAGAACATTTGGATCAAAAACTTTGTCTATGGTCTCAACAACAAAGCCCTCCTTTTCAGGACTCAGCACAAGGTATGCTTGGTCATCACAATCTGAATCTAGAACTGAAGTAGCTGTCCTGTCTTCTTCAATCTGCATGCTGTCTTCTTCTGTGGGCAGATCTGAAATGAGCTCTTCTCTTTCACCATCTTCAGCCATATAACAAATTTCAACCTGCTGATCTATAAAGCTGCTTACAAGACTGTCATCCTTTTCAGAAGAGGAAGAAGGTCCACCATCATCTTCTTGACCATGTGTGCACTGCAAATCTGCATTAACTTGAGCTGGAGCAAGACCTCTCAAGAGCTGATCTATCTCCTCTTCGGACAAAGGAGATAATGCCTTTTGTTTTCTTCTGCTCAAACAGTGATTGTCTTCATTGATTTCAAGTGAAGGAGTATACAGATTTTCCTCATACTGTTGATCCATTTCATGCAATTTCTGTTGATTGTCAAGAGGCGAAATTTTTTCATCTTCCACCATACTAAGATCTTGGTCCTGCTGCAAATTTTCATGATCGTCTCTATGGGAATCCTCTAGGTTCTCTTCATGTTGCTGAAATGGATTCTCATACAAAGCCTCCATGATCTCAACATCCATAAAATTATCATCTTCATAAAACTTCTCAAGGCTTTCAATAAAACTATAAGCATGCTTGCAACAGTCTTGAACTAAATTTAATGATGGATAAGAGTCCTTATATCTTTCAATGAACAAGGCATGAAAATCCTTTAACCAGTAAATACAAGCAGGCGGCAAACTTTCATACCATATTTGGGCTTTACCTTCCAGAGTGGCCAAGAATATCTTCATCAAGCAATCCTCAGGAAAATCGATCTTGAATTTGCGAATATGCATATGAAATCTGACCAGAAGTAGAGCAGCGTCCTTCCGACCATCATCTTTAAATGTAGGCAAATTCCTTGACCAATCTACCTTCGGAATTTTATTCGGAAAACCAGGGATGTGATCTCGGCTCAAGGGAGCATATCTTCTTGCGATTAGGTCCATCAGGAAAATCTCAAAGCTACTGATCTTCCTGCAGTGAAGTCACCATGAAGCACAGGTTGCTGGATTCTTCAGTGAAAGGAGTCGCCAGTGAATGATTTCAGCCTTTCAAGTGTCTGATCGTTGTCCACTATCAACAATCAGATCTAAACTTGATACATGTACTGGGGTAAAGTGTCAATGAAGCGCTATGTTCACAAATCCCACGGAGATAGACTGAAGCAGCGTTTATCTACTTGCGCTGATGTAAAACAAGAGCGTTTTCGAAGGCTTCTGGCGTAACTTCAGGCTCCGTCTAAGACTTATGAAATAACACGACAATGAGCAAACGATTAATATGTTCTCCCTAGTATGGTCGCCAATAGGTTAGCGCTTGAGATTTCACCCTAGGCTGAGAAAAGTAAATCTAGCCTACCATAGCTAGCCCTACGAGGTATGAGAAGGCTCTCTCGGGTCAGATTCGGTAGATCTTTCAATATGATTAGGCTGACCAATTAAGAATAAAGATTTTAGGCTAGTAAATTGATAGGGGGTTTGATTTGATGATTTGTGGGGGTTTTGGTGGCAATTGGTGGAAGTGCAATTCAAGGTGCGGGGATTGAGCACAGTTTTCACAGGGGGATCTAAGGGGCAAGGTAGGAATGAGTGCTGATGTCTTAATCTGAGATGGATGATCAGAGATGATAGAGGAGAAGCTAAAGAGGGAAAACACACAATTCGAATCCTCTCTAGACAGTAGAAAACATTAAAATTGAACAAACTAAAAAGCTGAGCATGTCAAAACATGAGTTCAAACTTTACCACTTCATCTGTCCAATTTAGAAGCATAAGAGAGATGTGAAACACATAAAAAAACTTACAAGAACATGTAGAGAACACACCATCAACAATCAGATCCACAAGAATCCTCAAAGATGTCTGTAAAACCCTGGCTTTCCTTGCCTTCAATTGCAGAAATAGATGCACAATATACAATAAAGCTTCCTTACACAAGAGTCCAACCATGAAAATGAGAAGGAGAGAGCATAATATAGACCATCTAGACCATCTAACTCCTTTCCCCACCTCTAGGGGTCGAGCTCAGCTTTCTAGGAGCAGTTTGAACAAATTCTAAACTAAGAACTAGAAAATAGGCAGCCAAACAACTTGCCTCTATTACTTAGCTAACTCATCCATGCATTAATTTTTCACTTTTTACATCATGGAAGCTTCTAGAAGGGTAAAGAAAGATAAAATCTACCAAAGTGCCATGAAAATATTACATTTATCCATCATCTACAAGTAAAAATAGTCAACCATAGTCAAAACAGTGTTTTTTGACCAAAAATGTGAATTTTGGCAAATCTGGAAGTTCTGGTCGCGCCCCTTCACAGCTGTTTTTGAGTGGGTTCCACTGGTCCAAATCAGGTGCAAGATGGCTCATTAGAAAGCTTGGTCTGTCTACTTTCCATCCCAAGTGGAATGTCTGAATTTGGAGTTGATTTGACCCCTCAAAAACCATTTCTCCCAAGGTCACTTTCTGCAACTCAAAAAGTGGGCAGAAAGTCATTTTTTTGATGTATTTTGAGCTTTTGGAGGCTCAAAACTCAAAACCAGGCTTCTCCCAAGCATTGGTAATTTTTCTTTTTGCATGCCCTTTCCAAAAATGCCAAGTTTTCAAAATTCCGAGCAGTCCTCCAAAATGGTCTCACCCGGGGTGAGACCAAACCGTGGGCAAAACCTGTAAATTGCACAAAAAATTCACAAATGACAAAATTTTCTCCAAATTTCTTGAAATTTGGGCTGGGAGTCCCCAATCAAGTACCATGCTCAGTCAAAGAGGCTTTGGCCAAAATTTGGAGTGGATCGGGCATTTTCCTTCGTTTTTGTGCTTTGGCCAACCGTCCTTGGAGCACCTTCGTTCTCGCCGGTATTTTTGACATTTCTCTCAAACCATGACACCTGTGTAAAACGTGAAAGAGGTTTTTCTTATTTGGCATGTTGTGGACAAAAACCTCTCTCAGTTTTCCAAAATTCATCTTTGATTGCTCTGGAACATCATTTGAGTGCGACTTGTCCCGATGTGTGAAGCAAGGAATTTTGTCGAAATGGAGCGAAATGAAGGGGATAGGGGGCTTCTAAATTCTTGGGGAAATTTTTGGGAGTAGGGAGGGATGTTAGGAAGCAGGGGAAAGTGGAATCTCAGTGATTGAGTGAGGGGAAGGGGTCGAAAAGGGCAAAACACAGGCCAAACCTAGAAAATTGCCAGATTGTAGCTAGAAACTAGGGTTTGTGCAAAAATGAGGAATTTGGCGGATCTAAGGGATGGGAAGTGTTTGATAAGGTACTTTAAGGATAGGGGAAGGCGTATGAACATCAGGAAACAAGTTTTGCCGGTGATTTGACCATCCAAGAGAAATTGCCTTCAAAACCCTAGGAGAGGGAAATGACCTTGCCTGGGCGGCAACTGAAGCATGAACAAGGTGTAAAATGACTCATTTGACACTGACATGATAATGAAAACCCTATGAATGATGATAGACTCAGCTGAATGATGACATGGACCAACATTTTGACAAATTTAGAAGGAGTTAAGGCAAACCCTAGACCTAATGCCTAGTGACCAAATTTTGCTTGAAAACTCTTTGAAATGACAAAATTTGACTTGGAAACTCTGAGACCACTTTGTAAGAGCATATTTGATCACTGTAGGAAGGCTGGAAAGACTGACACTAACAGAAGGATCAAACATGGTTGGTAGGATCCTCTCCATCATTACCCTCAAACTTCGAGATGTTGGAGGGAATCTTAGTCGACATAGAGGGCCAACCAACATCATGGTGTAAGGGGTCGTTTATCAACTGGTTAAAATCCGGTAGACTTAAACCAATCTTAAAGGGGAGCATGGGGGTTGCTGGAATGGTTCCTAAGGCCATTTCACTTGATGTCACCACTGGGATAGAATTGGAGCCAACACCAGGTTGGGTTCCTGCACCAGATGTGGGTCCAGACATGGTGACTATATACAGTGAAGGAGGCTTGGACTCAGATGAGGAATCGGGTGAACCAGTAGAAGAGTCGGTGTGGGGACTCAAAGGGATATGAACTCAGATTCGACAAGGAAGAGTAATATGCCCAAGTGGAAACTGGGGGTGGAGGCCTAATAGTTTCCGTGACAAATGCCTAGATGGTGCAATGGTGGTAAGGCACACATGACATGGAAATGGTGGAGGGAGATCAACAATATATCTTTGTTTCGATGCAGGGAGATAAATTTATTATGTTAAGTCTTGGCTTGGCAGTGTAAAACAAGTGCCCTTCGCTTAAGGTATGCTTGTGTGTGCAAGTGTATTAATTGATTAAGCCTAGATTGTGTTTGTAAAAGAGAAAAAAGCTTGCTAAAAGTAAACAAAAATAAATGACAGAAAATGAATAGAAAAACAATTAACTAAATCCCACCCAAACTGGGTTTGCAAACACTGTACTACTTGGTGCCTAAACCGATTGGAAATACACTGAAACTGTCAATATATCTAAATTTCATTGTGATTGGGAGCAAGTGCCACTAAATCGCTGGAAAGTGGTGCAGCAACAACAAAAAATCAGAGAGGAAGATTGCTGCAAAAATATAGGGAGATGGTTGAAACACCTAGGGAAATAGATGGGACCCTAAGGTAAATGACCAAACACGTTTAAATGACTATGGATTGTAACAACCTATCTTAATAGATCTAAAACAAAAGGGTATAGATCTGGAAAATGTGGCTGAAAGCGCTGCAAAAACTCAGACTAGTCACTCAGCTAAACTCCTAGAAAGGTGGAAGTGTACTAGAATCCCTAGGGGAGGATAAATTCGACTTCAACGAGTAAATTGGAGTGGATCAAGGCCTAAGTGGGATGAGACAGAGGTCAAACAATCCAACAGACAACTCTCTGCAAAACCTAGAAACAGATCTGAGAAAAACCCTAAAACCCATAAATCGTAGGTACTGATTTGTTTCTCTGTAGGGATCGCACTTTTTGGGCCAAAAAGTGCGATATCTGCTTCGTGGATCTCAGTCGACAAATCTCAATCAGCAAATCTGGGAAAAAAGTGCCGCCTTTGTCGCAGTTGGTTCCTGTGACCTGTGGAAACGACCAGAAAGCTTTCGGAAGTCAGACTTTTAACAGATCTAGGGTTAAAAAACTAGGAAAGTTGAAACATTAAGAGAATTGAAAAAAGAAGAAACCCTAAGCTGAAAACCAAAGGTCACCCAGGTTTCTGGATCTGAAGTATAAAATCTACTGGAGTCGTCAATTTTGTATTGGTGACCCATATTTCTCAATCAGAATTATTCCCCAGCAGAGTCGCTAGTTTGTTGTAGTGTTTTCTTCTCAAAGGTGTATGAAAAGAACGCACTTTGAGATTGTGGATGACAAACAATCTCAACAATATAAATGGCTGCTAAACATTGTAGATCTGCAGCAACTGAATGAAACGAAACTTGCCAAAGTCTGGATTTATGCCACAATCATCGTTAAACAACAAAAAGAAAGAGTAATAACTCCAATCATCCAATGGAAACCAGATATGTAAAGAATAATTTTATTATAACACCTGTGAAGAGAACATATAAATGTTACCAGTCCCCCTCTATGGGATGGGTTCTTGGCTATCCTCAAACGTCTTTAGCTTGTGTAGAGTCTCTCTCCTCTATAATGTGAAAACCCAACAAAAATATGGTGTGTGACAATGAAAATAATCAGAATTACAATAGTGAGTGCAACAATGAAAATAATCAAAAGTGAATAATGAATGGAAAACCCTTCTATTTATAACAAAATATTGAGTTATCCTTGAATAATGAGCAATAATAAAATATTATTGATCCCATTCTTGGAATAACCACTTGGAATATTTTATTATATTTGTTTAGGAGGGAAAAAATATTTAAACTTTTATTTAGAAATAATAAATAAATAAATGATTTATTTATCATCTCAAGGAATTAGTTAAGGAATAATAAACAAATAAGGATTTGTTTAATTATTCCTAAGGGATTTATTCAAATTTAACAAATAATAATAATTCATTAGTGATTAATTAATTATTCTTAGTGAAAAATAAGATAAGTAATGATTTATTTGTGTATTTTTCATGATTGGGTCAAATTTGACAACAAATAATAATAAAAAAATGGTTTAATTAATTATTCCTTGAAGAAAATCAAATAAATAATGATTTATTTAATTATTCTTCATGGGTTTAACTATAAAGTACTTAACAAAGGTGGTTTATTAGGTAATTTCTCACAATGAAAGCAATTTTACTATGGTAAAATTGGATTTACATGGTGTACTTCGATCCATCTAGTAAATTAGGCTAGATGATCAATTTTTTGGTGATAACATCAAGAATTTATTCACCATCATCTTCCTTTATATAGTTGGTCCCTTCATTTTTGATTTCATTTGTCTTCTTTGGTTCATCTTGATGCTCTGTGTCATCATATTTTTCATTAGAAGTTATGACCAATAAATCTTTAGAGTGAAGATCTTGAAGCTTTTCCCAGAGCTCTTTTGTTGATGAACAATTTTCCATTCTGCCCTTTATAGGATTTGGTAGCCCACTCAAAATTTCCTTTATTGCTCTTGCATTATGCACTTTGGATTCTTCTTCTTCTATTGTGCTTCAAGTAATCACTGATTCCCAAACTTCAAAACCTTGTGCCATCAAAAATAATTTTGTTCTACCCTTCCATACTTCAAAATTTGTTCCATTCAACATAGGGGCTTTGTCAACTTGGTTTTTATCTGAATTATTGACTAAGGAAGAGACATCTTCAAACAATTTGGAGACTTTCTTCCTTGATCTTTCCATTTGTGTTCTAAGGATCTACCTTCCAGCTGTTATGCTGAAGCTGAAGGTACTGGCTCTGATACCAATTGTTAGAAATACTAAGAGGGGGGTGAATCAATATTTCTTTTAC
Source organism: Pinus tabuliformis (assembly GCA_031772625.1). Lineage (NCBI taxonomy): Eukaryota > Viridiplantae > Streptophyta > Pinopsida > Pinales > Pinaceae > Pinus > Pinus tabuliformis. The sequence goes on from CM062816.1 coordinate 1,952,267,339, forward strand.
AATTTTTATTTTTTATGCTAGTTAAGATCACTTATAACTTGAACACAAAATGAAAAATGATATACATAATTTTATTGATCAATGATGAGGACTCATATCCTATTTTTACAATAAATCAAGTATAACAATAGTTTAGGGCTTCAACCCTAGATGAAGACTCCAATCTTCAATCTCCTGGGCTCCGACTTGCACTGTGCCAAGCTTCAACTCAGACTTTAATGAGGCACCAACCTCTAGGGCTCCAACAGTATCCACTGGTATAGGTTCCAACCTAGTTTTTATGAGGCTTCAACCTCTAGGGCTCTAACCCACTACTTTAGTTGTTCAATAATGAGTACAGGATGTTATTCAAGGCTTCCCAAACACTTCTTCAATAAGGCTTGCCAATGTCTTCAATAATGCTCTCAATTAATATTCAATAACCCTTCATTCATCAATGATAACTTTATGTTCTACAAAAAGTGTCTTCACAACTCTTCATGTCACCCAAACATTTTTCTTCAAGGTTACATCATGAGGACTTTCATCAATGCATTATGAGGTCTTCACTAATGTCTCCAACAATCCAAAAATTAGTCTTCAAAGTTGTTTTCACGATTTTCCCAAACAATGCTCCAAGTGTATGATGTGGTGGCACAATCTTAGCTGGGATAGTTATTATCCTTCTTCTCTATGCTGACGATATTGTTCTTTTGGCAAGATGCCCTTCTGATCTTGATAAGCAACTCAAGCTTCTTAAGGATTTCTGCTCTACCATGGGTATGACTGTTAACACAGACAAAACAAAAGTTATGATTATCAAATCCAAGAAGGACACTTGTGCTAATTTTATGTATGACAATAATAACTTGGAGGAAGTGTATTCTTACAAGTACCTAGGAATTGATATCCATCACAAGCTCAACTGGAACCATAGCATTGAGAAAAGGATCAATGGGGGATGGAAAGCTTATTTTGGTCTTGAAAATAATTGTAAAACAGAAAACCTCGTAATGTGGGATAAAAAGAAGTTCCTCTTTGAAACTTTAGTCACTCCTGTTATCTTATATGGCTGTGAAGTTTGGGGCTGCAGCATCTCCAGAGAATCATGGAGGAAGATTGAGCAAATCCAGAAGCGTTTTATAACTTATAACCTGAAAATTAAAAGTAATACACCCTATCCTATTCTCCTTATAGAAGCAGGTCTTTCTCCTATTGAGAGCCTAGCTATGCGCAGGTTTCTGTTGTACAAGCACAAGCTCAATAACATAGACAATCATAGACTTCCTAAGCTAGCTTTAAATTCCAGCCAAAACCACCTAAGGCTTAACCGAGGATGGCATAAGGACACAAGGGCCTGGCTAAACTATTGGGAGATCAATGAGAATGATGCTTTGCAAAACATAAATAACATTAAAGATATTGTTACTTCTAAGTTCAAAGAAAAATTGTGGTGTGAGAAAGATTTAGCGTCTAAAAGAAAATTAAGTTATTATAAGAAGGTCATCAACCCCACCCTTGAAGATCAAAAGTATCTCTCTATTCTAACTAGCTCAAAGAAGAAAATTAATATAGCAAAGATTAGAACGAATTCTCATGAGCTCCATAGTGAAACTGGCCGCTGGGCAGTTCCTAAAACGCCATGGATGGAAAGGATCTGCCATATTTGTGAGAATAGGAGCATCGAGGATGAAAACCACTTCCTCTTAGAGTGCCCTGCATACAACCACATTAGATCTCAATTTCACAACCTTTGTTACAATACTGACCTTCCTAGCCTTTTACAATGCCAAAATTATAGTGAACTCGGGAGGCTTCTCTCCAAGCTTTTTGAGCATAGGAATAAAATCTTAAATCAAAATAAATAATTTGTCTTTTTAGGTCCGATAGATCATTATTTGGTCTCAGCGGACGTTAACCATCATCATCATCATCATCATCATCATCATCATGAAAAAAAACTTCAATAATGTTGCTCCAAGAAACACTTCTTTTGGTTTGCTTCAAAGGTGCACAATATTTCCTTTCAATCAATACTTCAAAAACTCTTCAACATTGCCCACTTATTGTCTACTCAAGAAATCTTTAGAAAGTTACTTAAGATTGCTTCAAATTTTCAATAATTTATTCAATAGGTCAACAAGTCCTTATCCAAGCATAACAAATTTAGTTTCAACAAATTTTCCCAATTAATCCAAACAAATCACAAGGTCTACTGCCCAATAGAGCATCAAAATTATCCCAAGACTATGTTTTAATGTAGTTTATATCCTTGGACAACTCACTGCTCCAAAGTATAAACCCAAAGCAATAATTTCGACCGAAATGTTACCAAAGTGAGTAATTCAATGACATCAGAGACAATTAAGAACAAATACAAACTCCTTTCACACAAAATATGCCTTAGATGTAGTCAAATTTCAGTGTGCTAAAATAACCCAAGGTCCATTCCCAAGAATATACTTAGAAATTCCATAGGACACTCGTCATTTACTTCAGATATTTGATGTTTCACTATTCTAAGTAGCTATACAATATTTCCTTCAATGAAAAATATAGGTCAAGAGGATTTCGTATTCCTTAAAGATGTGCCTTTTTGCCTCAAGGGTCCTTGAATTGTTCCTTCACTAAATTCCTCTTGTTAGCTTGTCCGAGTTTTCACTTCAGATCTTCTTATCTCTTCAATTGTATTCAATCATTTGAATGAAAAGGTCCCTTTTTTATTTATACACATTGTTTATGTCAAGAGACACATCAGTTGGGTGCAAGGGCCAACTTGTGTGAATGAGTCAACTAGGAGTGCTGGAACTGACTGTTGCCATAGTGAAAAACTTGTGCATGTTTTTAACCTCAAAAATGTGATTCAGGCCAAGTTTTAATGAAGAGCCACAGGAATAACATGTTTGTTAGTAGCAAGGTAAATGGAATGTTGCTTGATGACACCAAGTAATAAATTTGTTGGATAAAGAGTGACACTGTTGTAATCGAGTGTTGTAAATTTTTTATCTATGAATAATGTGTGCGTAATTGATTAATGAGTTGGGGAATTTTTTTAGTAAGATTTTAAAGAGGATTTCAATTGAAATAGGGATAGGAGTAGGATTTTAGAATTTATGGAATTACAGGATTATGGAATTAGGATTTAATAATTTATGAATTAGGAGATTGTTCCTAATTAGGGTTTAATAATTTTTTTATTAGGGTACATCTATGAATTAGGGTTGGGGTTTCATAATTAATGAACAAGGATAGGGATTAGGATAGAATTAGGGTTAGGGTTTTAGGACTAGGGTAAGGGTTAGGGTATTTTTTAAGGAAACTAGGGAAAGGATATTCTTTAGGACATAGGTTAGGGTTTCTAGGTGTTCATGTATTTAGTATCAAGGGTTTTCTCACCTAGGGTTTGCAAAAACATCTAGGGTTAGGGGTTGATTCTAAGGTAGGTTTCATCAACAAGCAATGCTAGATTAGGCTAGGGCGTCCAAATAATCAGGGTTTACCCATATTCAACAATTCCATATTGAAATCAATGACAACTTTGGCCAACAGTAGGAACACAATAAACCATCACACATAAGCAACACAACAACACATGAGGACACCAAGATTTTAGGTGGAAACCCAATGTGGGAGAAAACCATCGCTGCCATCGTCTCAGTCTTCATATTTTATTATAAAGGAAAAACATATTACAATATTTTACTGACGCAGACTCATACAAGTACGCAAGAACCCACTTGTAGAAGGCTACAACCTTTTCTCATTCTCCAACACCCACTGGAAGGGAGCTTCAATGCCTTGATCTCGTTTACTGACACCCACAGGAAGGGAGCTCCAACTCGATAAACATATTTACCAACTACCACTGGAAGGAAGCTTCAACTCCCTCACTGAAGGCTCCAACCCCCAGCACCTCTGTGGACCACGTTTCATAATATTTCATGCTGGATCCACTGACTCACAACATCAAACCTCTAGGCCACTTTTCATCATATTTTCAGATTGGACCCACTTCCAACATTAAGCCCACTACCAAGTAAAAATTCTGAAACCAAATACTGAATTAAACTCATCTAATCATTGAACCAACTCAATCATAAAATCAATCACTGAATCTTAGAAAACCCATGCAACTAGATCAAACCAATTCTTATAAGATCATATCAATACACAACCACTCATAAGTATACCAAACCATATAATATTCATCAAAGAAACCAAATGCTGTCATTGCAATCTTTGATCAAACATATGTCAGAAGGTATACACTACTCTTCTGAGTGATACCTGCGTATGTATGCGCTTACCGTGAAGACTACATGCGTACATATATCAAAACACTGAACAAATGAGTGTGAATCATTGTCACACTGAATCAATCACTCAATCAGTTACTAAAGCCAACACAAATCATTAAACCAGATACAAATCACCACACAGTAAAATCATCACGTAGTGAACTTCTATTTCATAATAAATTCAACCCAATCAATACTGTCAAACACAAAATATCATAAGAGAGACGTCATCGACAGACAAAAAAAATACCAGATCAAATCAAAATCATCATAAGCTCATACTACAAACCATAGTATGTATACGCGACTATTACAAATAAAATCCTCATATGTACGCACTTCATATGTTTGACACTTTGGTACAGATTCTGAACTTTCACAGAATGTATATGTGACTACCCAGAAGCAGATCCAAATATATACACACCCTCTTAGAGGTAAACTAACATATAGATTTGTAATCAACGAATCATTCCTTCGCTTCATCCACAACACACACTCCGCAAATATTATTGTCACACATTCATGTCAAAGTATCATTACCACCACATATCTATCATTGTTAGTCATAATCATAAAGGATCAAGCAAGCATATTCATTAGTCTCTACTATTCTTTCAGATCTATCAAATCTGAGCTTCTTCCATGCTCCTTGGTGCACATATGTTTCATATCGAATCATTCATCAATAACCCATAACTTGCACATACCAACACTTGATCTCCATCTCCTTATATAGCTTAGGCCTTAGCCAATACCTTAGTAATGCTGATGGTATTCCTTGAAGAGATCAAATATCTATTGTTGCACTCAATACTATGGGCCAATACTATGTGTTATAGACATTTTTGTGCCTTACAGCATGAAGCATGAAATGTCAATAATCTAAGGGATCCAAAGTCCCTAAACATGTTGTTCCTACCCCTAGAGGAACAAGGTCAGCAAACCACAACACTGAATATCAGTTCTCCACCTGAAAACACTAAAAAACAAGCTAATTCTGGATCATGTCAACTGCTCCACTGAGCATCTGCGCTGAATGTCAACTGCTCCACTGAGCATCTGCGCTGAATGTCAACTGCTCCACTCTGTACCTGCGCTGAATGTCAACTACAATGAAGGCTACCTGCGCTGGGCGAGTTTGGCCAAGTGGCACAGTCATTCCTCAAGGTGTCAAATGCCCAGGAAGCTTCCAAAATGACACTTGGATCAGGAAATTCGCCTAGTGATGAGTCAGAGGGTCTAGATCTCCAAGTGGAAGCAAGAACCTCCAAGTGGACTCAAGAACTGAAGAATAACTGAAGTGGGAGAGGACACTAGTCAGCTCCATGCCAAGCTCAAGCTAACTCATCCTTTCTCCAAAAATCCTATATATAGAACTCTCTCATGAGGTCTAAGGGGGTGGGAATCTTGTGAATGTAAGGAAGTGCTGTTGGTTTGAGTATAGAACTATTGGGTGATTTGCTTTGAAGGAGGTGAAGAGGAGATTTCTTTCTGCTGGGAGGTGATGCTGGATTGGGCCTTTTATGGTTGTATCACTTCCTGAACTTTACTTCTTCCATTAATAAAGCATTTGAAGTTCTTCTATATGCATGTGTCTCAATGGCGTATTGATACTTGTATATTTGATTTATTCTAATCCTTGAATCAATTATGAATGTATGCTTCTTGTAGTTTCCCTCTCTTGCCATTTTGCAGGATCTTGGTGTAGCTGGGCCAGTGAAAGAGCAAGGATCTGGGATCAAGCAGCAAAGAGAGAAGATTGGATCAATCATTAGCGAAAGACATCGGTTAGTGGATCTCTTTCTCCCCTCTTTTACATCTCATAAAGAAGTAATCTCAAATAGCTTTGCTTTGATTGTTGCTGAGGTACTATCACCCTTAGAGTGGGATAGGGTCATTTCGTATTGGATACTTTTCCCAACAACAAATTGGCGACTCCACTGGGGATCGTATCTTGTTGGTTGTTTGTGTTTTTGCTATTCATTTCATAAACACAGGGAGTACCGAATCGAACTGCATTTGGATCTTTCAAATGCAAAGTAGAGGGCAGCTACTCTAGCTCAGTTTCTGGGCAAGTTTATGATTTGAAGAGCTGATCCACAAGGACTCTGAACAGCTCTTAGTGATAGCTTATCATCCTCCTTTTCATCCCTTAGTGTGTACTTGACTGATAGCTTCTGATTTGGCCAAAAACTGTGAATTTTTGAGCAATATGTGACCGGGAAACCAAGAGAAACGAAAGTTTCGTTCTTCAGTGCAGGCTGTGTGAAGGCTGTCTGCATTTCAGCGCAGTTCCCGAAGGGGCTACCTACGCTGAATGTCAAACTGACAGTGTACTACCTGCGCTAAACCAGTCTTGCCTTGTGCTACTGGGGTTTCCTGCTGTTTCTTGCCCTGTTTTCACCCTTGTTTTTGCAGCCTGTTACCAGTCAATGTACCTATCTGAAACCAACTTTCCTTGCCACTATTCCGCCTCGGTTGTATAAAGAAACTGTATTTGTTCTTTGTGTATTTCTTATATCATTTACGGTTTCCCATAACGAAAGTGAACTAGTCTTGCTGTGGCCTCTTAGATCTAGACCTGTGATAAGTGTCGTTTTGATCTTAAGAGTTAGTTTATTTGCTGTTCATAGCTGATTGAGCTTTTGCTTTCGTCGTATGGTTTGAATCTATATATTTCTAGTGTCGAAACAAGTAAATCTTAAGGTGTCTTTTGATTTTGGACAAGCTTGTTTGCTTTCACTTGAAATTGAATTCAAAGTTATACAACAGCTTTCTTTTTGTATCGCACAAACATTAAGAAAGAGAAAAGAAATACCTGCATTGTGCATGTGCATCTTTGACAGTTTGCATGTTGATTTAGGAAAAAGTGCATTAGTGTGTGCTCTATGATCTGTGTGAAAAGATGTTGTCTTTCTTTTCCCTCAGTAGTTAAGATTTTCAAAGTTGAAAGATTGAAAAGCTTGCTTATCATCTTAGACTACATTTAGGAGTGTTATCATACATCTCGTGGTGATCCATAAAGGCAAACTGCTAAACAAGATCAACCTTAAAATAAATTGAATTTACATAACAACGCATTGAAACATAATGCAAACACATAGAGGTCTAAGCTAGAGACGTGTTCCGGCGTCGTTAAACGTGATATTTTAGCGTTGAGTGGTTGGGTGATTCCTCCACGGTGAAGCGATAAGTATCAATACGGACTTGTGCTCCCACGTACCGTCGCGTATATATTGGGAGACCCCTATAGGAACAAAGCCTTTATCCATAGGAAACCGTGTCGGCCGCCCTACTGATCGCAATGCAGTGAACACAACATTCACGAAGATCGACCACCCATACCGTAAAACGTATTCTGTGGTTTTGCGAAAAGTTTGGCACACCCTCTGCCTAGATCTCCAGAGCAGTTTCTTTTGGCCTTTTTCAAACTCTATAACTGAAAAAGTCCATCCGAGCATTTGTCACTTCGGGCTCGTTAAAACATCGAAGGAGACTAGAGTCATCTTTAGCTTTTTCTCGACTCTTAAAAAGTGAAAAAGCAAGTTGTGTCTAAAGCGTCGTTATAAAAATTTATTTTAAACGGAACATAATCACCTCCTATTCCTACGTTGATCTTTAGGTTGAGAACATGGAACGTCTCAACCAAGGAATTCCACAAGATGGAAATCCTAGTCCTTTCTCCTCTTGGGGAGAAGTTGGTGCGCCCCACATGGCCACATTGTCGCTTCCAGGACTGACAATTGGCCTGCCTATTTGGCTATTCTCAACCAATGTAGTTCAGAACACCATGGTTCCTGAACAGTCGAGTCAACAGTTAGATGAGTCTAGAGCTGCCCACTAGCCTTCTACTTCCTATAACTCTTCCTCCAATCCTTCATCTTCGCAAGGTAGAGCCGGCAAAAGCCAAGCTCCCATGGAGAAGAAGGAGAAGAAGAAGAAAGAGAAGAAGAAGAAGGAGCCTAAGGCGACTGGGGGCAAGCAAAAGACATCTGACAAAAATCCACACACAGCACAGACCGGGCCTAAATCGCCATGTGTCATATGTAGAGGAGACCACTTCCATAGAGATTGTCCCTGTATTCCCCGGATATTAAGGGACTGGTCACCTCGTTTGCACAATTCGGGAGCATCAACCTCTGATAGCCATGTTGAATGCTTACCGTCAACCAGCGAAAGTGAAGGTTCAAGACAAAGAAGGGGAGCAAGATCCCCTTGCGGACTGTGTGAAGGCGATCATGCCATCCACCGTTGTCCCTTCTTAGACGAAGCGAAGAGAGTTTTGGAAGATCGCCCGGTTTCACCGATGAGACTTCCTCCTGGATACAAAAAACTCGTGCCAAGTCCTTCGTTGGTTGAAAATACAGCTGGCCCGCTCAAGTGGTCAGCTGAAGCGTCAGTCATTGAAAATGAACCTACTGAATCCAGACCAGACGAAAGTCTAAAGGTCGATACAGCAGTTGACCCGGTTCCGCCTTCATAGGTTTCATCTTCAAATGACACCGTCACTGAAGATTCATCTTCAAATGACACCCTCACTGAAGAGAATAAGGATGACACCATCCAGATTCTTTTCATCAACACCGACTCTGATGAGCATCAGGGCAATGCGCCCATTCCTTTATTGCAGGAAGGAACATCCTCAGGGTCATACCCGGCTGTGTATTCGGTCCCACCACCAAGCAACCTGGTTGTGTCCTTTGATTGGAACCAACTAGGCAGACCCCGGTTACCAGCCAGTATACCATTCAGAATCATAGCCCAAATTTATAGAATGGTAATGGCTGGAACCATCATTGATGAAGGGGCATCTGTGAGTATCCTTTCCTCTATTGCTTGGAAAGCACTGGGTTCCCCGACGCTTTTGCCTGAGATAAGAATTCTCTCAGGTTTTGATAAAGGAACCAGTCGACCATTAGGGATCCTCCCCAATGTACCTGTTACATTGAAAGGGAAGACCGTTCAAATGAACGTGATGGTCGTTCAAGGACCCTTGGATTATAACCTACTCCTTGGACGAGACTATATATATTGCATGGGAGCTATAGTCTCCTCACTCTTTAGAGTAATGTGTTTTCCACACGAAGGAAGAATGGTCAAGCTCGTAGACCGACTTTCATTTCCGGGATCACGCATCGCAAATAGTCATATACCAACCCTCAATGGTCTATTCACTCAAGAAATGTCTCCACCCCCAGTCCTCCTTCCCGATGAGCGCGAGTGATTCGGAAAGATGGGACTGGAACCCAGGGGGCATGCATCCTGGTCTGCTTCGGGCAGAGGAAACCTTGGGTATAGGGTAGAATTTCCGCGAAAAAATATGACTAGTCCGTACCCCGTCCGTGGATGGAAGAGGGGTTGTTCTAGAACAAGATTCTTTTGTCAAGGTTACTTGTTTGACAAAGGTCATTCACCATTGTCTACTTCGGTAGACAGTGCCGAGGAAATGTTTTCGTTTGATGGTGTTAACAAAACAATCTTTGGGTAACCAGAAAGAGGCAAGCCTCACCCTTTAAAACAAATGTTTTATCGGATAAGTAGGGGCAGCCTTGAAATTGTACTTTATACCTGGGGGCATGCAAACCTTTTGGAATGTAAGCTAAGAGCGGTTATTTATCTGTTTTTGGGATTAGCCGTTTCCGAACTTGCATAAAGAAAGGATATGAGGAGCATAGCTTCGTGAGATAAAGCTCCATAAAAAATAGCTATCTCACAGGAGACATTTCTTATCTTATGACTGGTATTATCGAGCAGTTTTACCGCGGAATTTATGCTCGTTAAAAAATAGAAAAGCGAGATCCGAGCAGTTTTAGCACATAGTTCATGCTCGTTAAAAAATAAACATAAGATTGAGCAGTGTTTTGGCACATTCAAGCTCTTTAAAAAATGAACCCAATACCGGTAAATAACCATTGTGATCGTAAATTTATTAGCCATAAAAAGCCTTGGTCGTGTTTTGCACCTGCCACCTCCATTCCATTTGGCCAATCGTTCACCTCCATATGATTGTTTACCCATTTTGAGGAACAACTGCGAAGAGTGATTTCACCTAGCCATCCTTGTGACACTGCCGTGATTGGAAAATTCCAACCTGTACCTGGAATCTGCTGCTATCCCTGTTTATCACTCGTTCCTCAAAAGATGAGTCTTCTTTGAGCTCTTTTCATCTGACTCGTAAAATATGAAAAGTTTGCCGAGTTTTGGCCTTCCAGCTCGTTAAAAGGACCGGAAGAGCTATCCCTCCTCTAGATTTTAATCTTTTTGGACCTGAGGGATTATTACACAAAAAGGTCGAGCGCTTGTTTTATTCGGCTCGTTAAAATTATCGAAAACTCATCCCTTCTGTATTGTTTTATACTTTTTCGGACTTAAGGGATTAGATGACGAAAAAGGAATTTTGGAGTTAACTTTCTGTACCTTTTCAGACTCTCTAAAAATGAAAAGGACCAAGTTTTCCTTGTCGTTAGACTCGTTAAAATGATTAAATAGCGACAAACTTGTCTTTAGACGAGAACGAGTTTCCCTATCGCTAGGCTCGTTAAAACATAGCAATGGGCTTGCCCGAAGGGCAGGTTATAGAACAAGCATATGTTATCCTCCTCAAGCTTGACAAAAATAAAGAGGTACTGGTCAAAAATGACTGGGGAAAAATTGGGAGAACCTCAAAGCTTTAATGGTAGCAAGTCGCTCTTGAACATGACACTTTTCCTCCGTATCACATCGGGTTGGGTTGTTTCATTCACCGGTCTCATCACCATGGTCTTTGCCAAACCATCCACATTTGGGGTAATGCTACCGATCCATTGCATCAGTGTCGTTATATGTTCAAGAGATGTTGTTCAGAAAGAGTCAACCGTGTCCCATCCACTGCCATACATTATCCTTCATCCACCCATGATCGCCACCCTGAATCATATTTCACAGATTGTTTTCACCTCCACTAAAATCATTAGCTCCGTTCCGTGTCACTGATGTGGGATTCATTAAGGCCCTCCTTTGACGGATCGCTTCTTGTCGACTTCAGCTCATTATCCAAGAAGTTGATCTAGGAACACCCCCCCCCAGTACTTTGAAGCTTGCATGCCTCAATGGCAAGTTTCTCACTTCCGGCGACAGGTATACATCAATGACCTTCGACCAGAAGATTTTGCGTGGTGTTCGACGCCAAGTCCTTTATTCACACCACGTGAATTGTACTACAGTACCTTGAGGGTCATTATCATTATCGGTGATTCCTCTCGCGCTTGTTAATGGTTTACATTATTGACCGGTAATCAAGCGATGTCTTTCCATGTTCGACTTCAGCGCAATTCTCACATGGATCGACTTGTACTTAGAGTGAAGATCGAACGAGTTTGAAGACCCCGGATCTAGTTTCATCCATCCGGGCTGCGATATATATTCAGGAAAAATAAAGACATTTGATATGTACATCATTGCAGCAGATGATCATCCTACTCAAAGGATGATAATTTCAGCAGAGAATTATCAGTCTATCATCAGACGATCATCTGTTATATGTACCAAAATGAATTTATAAAGCTGAGCATGGGAATGCCCGCCTCAGCTAGATCATGAAAGCAGAATGAAAAATAATGTATTGTATTGTATTGTATTTTATTACAGGTCACCGCTCAGCGATTGAATGAACTTCGGATCCTCCTGATAAAGCATTTCACCCGATAAACGACCTCATACTTTAGGGGGCAATTGTTATAGACATTTTTGTGCCTTACAGCATGAAGCATGAAATGTCAATAATCTAAGGGATCCAAATTCCCTAAACATGTTGTTCCTACCCCTAGAGGAACAAGGTCAGCAAACCACAGCATTGAATATCAGTTCTCCACCTGAAAACACTCAAAAACAAGCTAATTCTGGATCATGTCAACTGCTCCACTGAGCATTTACGCTGAATGTCAACTTCTCCACTCTGTACCTGCGCTGAATGTCAACTACAATGAAGGCTACCTGCATTGGGTGAGTTTGGCCAAGTGGCACAGTCATTCCTCAAGGTGTCAAATGCCCAGGAAGCTTCCAAAATGACACTTGGATCAGGGAATTCGCCTAGTGATGAGTCAGAGGGTCTAGATCTCCAAGTGGAAGCAAGAACCTCCAAGTGGACTCAAGAACTGAAGAATAACTGAAGTGGGAGAGGACACTAGTCAGCTCCATGCCAAGCTCAAGCTGACTCATCCTTTCTCCAAAAATCCTATATATAGAACTCTCTCATGAGGTCTAAGGGGGCGGGAATCTTGTGAATGTAAGGAAGTGCTGTTGGTTTGAGTATAGAACTATTGGGTGATTTGCTTTGAAGGAGGTGAAGAGGAGATTTCTTTCTGCTGGGAGGTGATGCTGGATTGGGCCTTTTATGGTTGTATCACTTCCTGAACTTTACTTCTTCCATTAATAAAGCATTTGAAGTTCTTCTATATGCATGTGTCTCAATGGCGTATTGATACTTGTATATTTGATTTATTCTAATCCTTGAATCAATTATGAATGTATGCTTCTTGTAGTTTCCCTCTCTTGCCATTTTGCAGGATCTTGGTGTAGCTGGGCCAGTGAAAGAGCAAGGATCTGGGATCAAGCAGCAAAGAGAGAAGATTGGATCAATCATTAGCGAAAGACATCGGTTAGTGGATCTCTTTCTCCCCTCTTTTACATCTCATAAAGAAGTAATCTCAAATAGCTTTGCTTTTATTGTTGCTGAGGTACTATCACCCTTAGAGTGGGATAGGGTCATTCCGTATTGGATACTTTTCCCAACAACACTATGGTAAATACCCTTGGTATTCTAATTACCATGGTGTGGAATATGTATGCAACTTTGTTTCACCATACCTGTGTATGCACAGAGCCTTTCTTCATAGGACCCGCGTATAATTTATCAAAATTTAACTTCATCGTTCCTATATTGCTGAACTGATATTCCTTTGTCTAGTCACATCTGTACCATCCTGTGTAATAATCTTTCTACCTAATGTTTATTTCTTTATTAAGTAGGTTTCCATCAAGGACAACACATTAGCCATAATGCCAACAATATCCCCCTTTGGACTTGATAGCAACCACTTTGGTGTTTGGTCACCACCACTTGTAAATACCTGCAAAGACATTTGTAAGCACACCAAGTTTTTCTCCAAGAATTCTATTGGAAATACTAAGAGGAGGGGTGAATCGGTATTTCTTTTACAATTTTTACTTTACCAGTTTAGATCACTTCTAAACAGAACAAAAAATGAACAATATAGAATAAACAATTTTATTACTCAGAAATAATGAGGACTTCAATCCTCCTCTTTAATAAATCAAGTACAATAATGTTTAGGGCTTTAACCCTAGATGAAGACATAAATCTTCAGTCAACTAGGCTTCAGCATGTATAGTACCAAGCTCCAACTTGGTCTTTATAAAGCTCCAACCTCTAGGGCTCCAACCCTATATTCGACAAGGATCCAACCTCTAGGGCTCCAACCCTCTCCATTGGCATATGATTCAACCTGATCTTCTTGAGGACACCTATCATCTAGGGCACCAACCCTATCAGTCTAGTTCAACTCTTCAATGTAAGTTTAATGGTTCTTTAAGGGCTCCCAAAACTCTTGCAACAATTCTTGACAATATCTTCAAAAATTCCTTCAATAAATACCCTCGCTTAGCGCATCAATGACAAATTTATGATTCTTAGAGGGTGTCTCCAAGAATATTCATGTCACCCAAAAAATATTCTTAAAGATTACATTATGAGGGCTTCAATAATGTATTAAAGTCTCCAAAAATGGTTTCTGTAAGATGTCTTCAATATTCTTTAAGATAATATGGACTTCTAAGGCCACTCTCCACTAGTCTTCTCACTGATTCAAAGATGGCTATATTTAGGGATTCTTCTGCTGCTCACTAAAGTTCTCTTATACTTTATGATACTAGGGCACTTCAACAACTTCTCTCTACTTTCCTTTAGCTCCTTCAATAACAAACCCCCTTGACTTTCCACACAATAACAATTTTCTTCTTCAGGTTTTTCAGACTTAGCTTCTTAAACCATCATAAGGGAGTAATAATCTAGAGCTCATACAAGCTACAAATTGTCACAAAACTTAGGCTACTTGTTAGCTATCCATACCTTTACCCAACACTTCTTCCTTCTTTAGAAATTGATCTCTTGTTCTTATTTATTTATTTGACAGTTACTAACCTTTTTTACTTCACTTCAAAAGACCTTGCATTATACCCAACAATCAGTAAAATCTTTAAGTACAACCCTTAAAGAAAGTCTTGGTCTACTAAACAAAGGAGAATACCATATTGTAGCACAGTTAGAAACAAAGAGGGACTTCAGATCAATCATAAAGAATAATCACAAATATTGAAATTATCCTTCTTCCTTTATACTGTTTCCTTTCTTCTGTACTTGACTTCCTAGGCTATTATAACAAACTTTGCATGGCCCAAAACATCCCTAAACTCTGACTTTGTCTAACCTGAGGTATCACAGAAACATAAACTACTTAATCAAAGATTAGTTATCACAGGATTAGCCTAGAATCCCTCTTTCTCTAGCTGGATGCCTTCCCCAATACCTTGGTATTAACAACATATGTATTAATTCAAAGAATTTCGGATTAATGAAAAAGATATATATCATAGGAATATTTTATTGTACTACTTCACTTCTACGTCCTTTTTTTTTTATCTTCTTAACTCTCATGCACAAGTCACCAACAAAGCCGAATAAAAAGAGAGACCCCACAGTCTATTGAAATTTATGAACAAATCCTAATTTTTGTTAAGTTCCTTTACTTCTTCTATCTTTCAGGAGATGTAAACTTTATATTTTCTTCTCCTTCTATTGATAATTAATCGAGTTTCGTTTTTGGAAATGTGTTGGATCTTCAAAACATATATATAGATTTGATGAGTAAATATGTCATCATTTGGAGGATCCAACTTAAAGTTGATGAAGCCGACATACATAGTGGAGTATTATATATATATATATATATATATGTTATGTTTTTGCTTATCAATGAAAGTGAGGTAAATAACGTATAAGAGTTAGGATACAAGTTTTAGTAAGATTTTTTATTAGGATTTAGTTGAAAGAGGGATAAGAATAGGATTTTAGAATTTAGGAATCAGGATTTAATGATTTATGAATTAGGAAATTGTTCCTAACTAGGATTCAATAATTTTTTTATTAAGGTACATCTATGTATTAGGGTTAGGGTTTCATAATTAATGAAAAAGGATAGGGATTATGATAGAACTAGGGTTATGGTTTTAGGACTAAGGTAAGGGTTAGGGAATTTTTAAGGAAAACAGGGCAAGGAGATTCTTCAGGACATAGGTTAAGGTTTCCATGTGTTCATGTATCTAGGATCTAGGGTTTGCTCACCTATGTTTTTCACAACATATAGGGTTAGGGTTTCTTTATAGGTAATGCAAGGATTTTTTCATCTTCAACATGCACCCAAGTTGCCATTTTATTGACATCATTGAAAACTTTATCTAACAATATCCCCCTTTGTCGTTGATGATAATACTTTCCCCCTTTCAACATTCTCCCCCACTTTGACATCAATGGAAAATGGGGTGCTTTTCATGAAAAATATTTCTAGCAAGTATGTCCCATGTCATCATGCTGCTTTCTCTAGATATCATGCTACTCATGCTTCTTCCCGTATCATCATGCTTCTCTTTCTATCATAAGGCTGATCCCCCTGCCAATATTCTTCTTTATTTGTTATCATGTTGGCAATGTTATAAGCTCCCCCTAATAGTATGCATGATCTTCTTAAATTTATCAACAAAAGGAATTGATCTTGAGCATTTAGGACATATTCCATATGATCTACTTTTGTTTCAACATACTTTCTTCTCCAAACTTGTTTAACATTCTTTTCATTCTTGGTTGTTATGTTTTTAGCTTGTTTAAGAGCCCAATTCAAGTTACAATCACGAGCCATATGATCAATATTATGAAATTTGTAGCATTCAATTTTGTACATAAACGAGGAGGCATAATTTATTCCTACAAAGTTTCTTTTGGGAGACTGACGAGGACCATTATATTTGTCCTTGTTGTATGTCCTACATTTGTTTTCCATATGCCCATAATTTTTACAAGAATAACAATAACCAAAAAATATACTTTGGTACCTAGAGGATGATGCTTGCCTTTATGTACTTCTAAAGTCTCTTTGACTTGAGATTTTTTGATGACATCCATTGCCTGTTGCATCCTTGATACCTTTTGTATACCTTCTTTGAGTAGGGTTTCCTTTAAGGTTATATTGATTAATATTCTTGCTTTTGCTAGAACTGGGGGCATCAACATCTTTTTCAAGCTTCTCCACATCTTTGTTATTTGATGCATTAGGGTTTGCATCACTTTTTTTGAGGGTTCACTTGCATAACCAAGACCTGATTTATCCAGGGAGGATCTTTGGTGACTTAGGACATAATTTAGGGATTGAGAGATTTTTAGACTCTTGTTCATTTGATCAACTTCTTTCCTTAGGAGATCAATTTGATTCTTCATCATCTTGCATTCTTCATCCTTCTTTGCTAGATGGTCCTCCATTTATTCCTTCATACTTGATGCTTCACATGTTTGGGACTTGAGAGAGGAGAAAAATGATTCCAATCTTAATATTTCCTCATCTTTTTCTTCAAGTTGGTATGCCATGTAATTTCTTTCCTTTTCTGATTCACCTACTTTTCCTTCCAAGAGGGAAAAAAATTCCATCACCTTTTTAGCTCCTTGTGATTTTTCTTCACTTCTTCCAGCTGGGATTTAAGGGAGGAGACCTATTCCTTGTATTGACCAATTTTTGCTTCAAGTTTTTTCAAGTCATCTTGTCTTTGTTCAAGATGATTTGACAAAATTTCTTCCCTTTTCTTTGCTTTATCCAACTGATTTGTCATGGATATAACTTCTTCATGATGTCTTTTCTTGTTTTGATGTAATTCCTCCTTAATATTGGTGAGCTTATTATCTCTTTATTTTACTTGAACCTTGAAAAGGTCAAATTACTTCCTTGTCTTATCAAGGCCATGGTCACCATATTGTGCTTGCATCTTGAGCTCCTCATTTTCCTTTTTTTTCAAACTACTTATCTCTTCTAGAGAATCTAAAAGGTTTGCCTTGAGATCATCTTTGAGGTTTTCTTCATCTTCTTCATCTTTTAGGTCCTCCTTGCTCTTGGTGTCTTCAAATTTTATTTCGGTAAAATTTTCTAGTTCTGGATCATCCTTGTGCTCTTGGCTTTCATCATTTGAGGTTATGGTCAAATGTCCTTTTGAATGAAGATCTTGAAGATTTTCCTAAAGCTCTTCTACTGATGAATATTTCTCTATTTTGTTTTTTATCGGATTTGGAAGGCCACTCAAGATTACCTTAATTTCTATTGCATTAAATTACTTGGACTTATATTCCATTGTACTTCCAGTAATTATTGATTCCAAAACTTCAAAACCTTGAGCCATCAAAAATAATTTCATTCTACCCTTCCATACTTTAAAATTTGTTCCATTCAACATAAGGGCTTTGTCAACCTGGTTTTCATTTAAATTATTGACTGAGGAAGATACATCTTAAAATGGTTTGGACAATTTCTTCCTTAATATTTCATGTTGTGTTCTAAGGATATACCTTCTAGTTGTTAGGTTGTGAGTGAAGGTACTGACTCTGATACCAATTGTTGGAAATAAGGGGGGGGGGGGTGAATCAATTTTTATTTTACAATTGTTACATTACCAGTTTAGATCACTTCTAAACAGAACAAAAAATGAATAATATAGAATAAATAATTTTATTAATAAAAAATAAAGAGGACTTCAATCCTCTTCTTTAATAAATCAAGTACAATAGTGTTTATGGCTCCAACCCTAGATAAAGACACTAATCTTAAATCGACCAGACTATGACCTTCATGGTACCAAGCTCCAACTTGGTCTTTACGAGGCTCAAACCTCTAGGGCTACAACCCTATCTTCCACAAGGCTCCAACCTTGTATTTATGAGGCTCAAACCTCTAGGGCTCCAACCCTCTCCATTGGCACAGGCTCCAACCTGATCTTCTTGAGGAAACCTATCCTATAGGGAACCAACCTTATCATTATGCTTCAAATCTTCAATGTAGGTTGAATGGTTCTTCAAGGGCTGCCAAAACTTCTGCAACAGGTCTTGACAACATCTTCAAATTTTTCTTCAACAAATGCCCTCGCTTAGCACATCAATGAAAACTTTATGATTTTCAGAAGGTGTCTCCAAGAATCTTCATGTCACCTAAACAATATTCTTTAAGATCACATTATGAGGGCTTCAATCATGTGTTAAAGTCTCCAAGAATGGTTTCTACAAGATGTATTCAATATTCTTTAAGATAATGTGGAATTCTAGGGCACCCTCCACTATTCTTCTTATTGCTCCAAAGATGGCTAGATTTAGGGATTCTTCTGCTGCTAGCTAAAGTTCTCTTATACTCTAGGATAATAGGGACTTCAAAAACTGCTCTATACTTACCTTCAACTCATTCAAGAACAACCCCCCTTGACTTTCCACACAATAACAATTTTCTTCTTCAGGTTTTGCACACTTAGCTTCTTAAACCATCATAAGAGAGTATTGATCTAGAGATCATACAAGATGCAACTTGTCACAACTTGGGCTACTTGTTAGCTATCCATACCTTTACCCAATACTTCTGCCTTCTTAAGAAATCGATCTCTTGTTTTTCTTAATTTTTATTTGACAGTTACTAACATTTTTTCTTCACTTCAAATGACCTTGCCTTATACCCAACAATTAGTAAAATATTTAAGTACAACCCTTAAAGAAAGTATCAGTCTACTGAACAAAGGAGAATACCATATTGTAGCATAGTTAGAAAAACAAAGGGACTTTAGATCAATAAAAAAGAATCATCACAAATATTGAAACTATTCTGCTTCCTTTATAGCGTTGCCTTTCTTCAGTACTTGAATTCCTAGGCTATTATTACAGAATTCACATGGCCTAGAACATCCCTAAACTCCGACTTCATCCAACTTGAGGTATCACATAAACATGAACTGCTTAAACAAATATTAATTATCACATGATTAGCCCAAAATCCCTCTTTCTCTAGATGGATTCCTTCTCCAAGGACTTGGTATTAACAATAGATGTATTACTTCAAATAATTTCAGATTAATGACAAAGATATATATCATAGAAGATTTTCTTTTACTGCTTCACTTCTATGTCCTTTTTTTTAATCTTCTTAACTCTCCTGCAAAGGTCACCAACAGAGCCGAATATAAAGAGAGACCCCATAGTCTATTGTAATTTTTGAACAACTCTGAATTTTTGTTAAGTTCCTTCGCTTCTTGTATCTTTCAGGGGATGTAAACTTTATATTTTCTTCTCCTTCTGTTGATAATTAACCAAGTTCTATTTTGGAAATGCGTTAGATCTTCAAAGAATATATACATATTTGATGAGGAAAGACATCATCATTTGGAGGAGCCGAATTAAATTTGATGAAGCCGACATACATAGTGGAGTATATATATATATATATATATATAGATATATATATGTTATGTTTTGGCTTTTCAATGAAAGTGAGGTAAATAACGTAGAAGAGTTAGGATAAATTTTTTAGTAAGATTTTTTATTAGGATTTAATTGAAAGAGGGATAAGAATAGGATTTTAGAATTTAGGAATTTAGGAATTAGGATTTAATAATTTATGGATTAGGAAATTGTTCCTAATTAGGGTTTAATAATTTTTTTTATTAGGGTACACCTATGTATTAGGGCTAGGGTTTCATAATTAATGAATAAGGATTGTGATTAGGATAGAACTAGGGTTAGGGTATTTTTAAGGAAACTAGGACAAGGAGTTTCTTTAGGATATAGGTTATGGTTTCTTCGTGTTCATGTATCTAGGATCTAGGGTTTGATCACCTACGGTTTGTACAACATCTAGGGTTAGGTTTTATTTATAGGTAATGCAAGGGTTTTGTCATCTTCAACAATGCACCAAAGTTTCCATTTTCTTGACATCAATGACAACTTTATCCAACACATTCTTCTCCAATCACCAAGCTAATCTCCTCCTTTGACATCAAGGGAAAAGGGTTGAACCATGCTGAATGAAGACTTCTCTGCCCCTGTGTAGAGATGAGCATTGTAGATTTGATCTGTTGAATAGGAACACTGTATACTGGACATACTCCCCCTTGAGCATATGCTAAATATTCTGGAAGATATACAAAGAAGTACATGACTCTATGGCTCAACCAAATATGGCCTTTCCTATCACCAAGGAATCATGCTTACATCAATCACCCAACATAGTGGGGTTACATATTTGACTCAACATTACATGAAATTCCCAAAATAATGGGATTACATACATAAATTGACTTGACCCCAATAGTCCAAACATGACTGAATATTACAACTATTACATCATGGGTCTTTACATGACCTTTATATGAAGAGACAAATACGACATTTATAACCAAAACCAAAGACCTCAATAGTGAGGTAGAAAGTCCATGATAGTTATCAGCAACGATGAACATCATCATCATGAAGTAAGGTAGGACAATGTAGCATCAATTTTCATCAACATCAAAGTGTGACCAAATATGTAATGCTTTCAAGCATCACCAAGCAGTTTTAACATTGTTATATCAATAACCATCCTCTTGTCTTCATGTAACCTACCTTTCCCTCATATATGAAGAGTTATAATTCATAGGAAACAATATCATTCTCTTGGAACATTATCTTCGTGAAAGAAGAAATATCACACCATAAACAAATTCACCAATTTGCAACTCAAGTAATCACCCATCATTGATAACCTATGACATAGAGATAGCAATATTCATAATGATTAAAGAAGCATAAAACTATGCAATCAAGCTTTTCAAGTAACCCATCTCCTTGATCTCATATCATCAAGATCAACATGCTCTACATACGAAGAGTCAAAATCCTCAAGAGACATATCATATGTAGCATAACATACACATGCATCATTTCCATGTAACATACATGAGATCCATAATGACATGATGAGCAACTCAAGCATCATAGAAGGCATAATGAAGACAACATAGCATAATCATCTTCCCTAAGTGCGACTTCAACAACAAATGCGTCTTCAACATCATCACCAATGATATATACTTTTCATGAACAACATTATGCAACAAGGAATGCTCAAGAAATCATAATTCCAACAATGCACTATTAGAAGCATAGCAAATGATCCCCCTTAACCCGTGCCAACTTTTCACTATAAGGTTTGATCATCTCCATATTCATCAATCAGTAAATCCATTAAAAGAACCAAAACAACAATATCATATTGCAACAACTCATAAACCATCATAAGCCAATACCACTTTTAAGTAGTATATGAGCATCAACAAACTATAACAAACCATTGTAAGAACTAGAAAGCCAAATAATAACTAACTAAAGCATATAAGAACCTCTCCCTAAGTCTTTCCCACTATTTCTCCATCTCAAAGAAACATACATGACTGTATAGATCAAAACTCATGTATATACACGACTGTCCTTGATAAGTTCCGCGTACAGAAATTAAAATGATGATTTTTCATAACACAGCTCCCCCTAAGCCTGTACTGTATGTTCATGTTCATTATTACTACATCAAATGCATTGTCATTAATATAAGAAACATATATCAAAACAACATGGGATCATCATTAAGATATACATATGTATAACTCCCCCTGAGATCATACATCACTGGTCCTGAGGACCTGATAATCATCACCTGCTCTTCATGAGGTCATGTACCTCACATCACTTATGCAGTCACTGTGAGAAGTAATATTTAAAAACAACAGACTGCAGTAGGGTCAATCTTCCCTACATTTCTGACTGACATTCCTTGTTCCTCTAGATCTTCTTTCAATTTCTAATTATATGTTGGAACTTATCCCATCTCATGGGTTTTTTTCTGCATACTTGACCTGCAATTAGTGGCCTTATGCCCAAATGAGTTACAAGAGAAACAATATCCATAAAAACATCCTTCATGCCTATGGACTGGTCTTGACCTTGATTTAGGAGAAGTTATTTTAGATGTGTGACTTGATTTAGTTTTCTTTTGAATAACACTATACTAGTTTTTGTCATCACATTGTGTACGTGAAGCCATGTGATTGGACGCAATCCTAGTTTTGATTTGAGGAGAGCATTGTTCATTAATAATATTCTCTAGAGATTCAGATGCCTTTACCCATTTGTTGATCATATCATATTATTTCTTTAGGATCACAACAGATTCTAATGTCTCACAATGTTTTTCCTTTTCTTGAATTTGTCTTCTTATGCTTTCTATTCTTCTATTGGTTGCTTCTAATTCCATCTTTAGCATGTTTATTTCCTTAACCATACTATTTCCTTTTGTTTCCAATTCTTTGTTTGCATTCCTGAGTTTATCATTCTCTTTTAGTGCTCTCATTAATTCATCTACTTCATAGTTATCTAATCATTATTTGACTGATCTTCAAGAGCCATAAGTACTTGATAATTATTGTTAGAATTTGAGTCTGAATTTTCCTGGTCATTGAATGTGCTATGACTATCTTCATTCGAGTAAAATATTCTTGTCAAATAACCTCTTTATAGCAACATTCTTTCCATTCTCTTTATGATTTTCTCTATATGTAAATTTGGATGCATAATGGCCTACTTTTCCACAAGAAAAACATTTAAAGGGAAGCTTACCACTGAATTTTCCAGTTCCCACTTGCAATTTCTTTACGAAGTTTGCTTCTTTCTCATCTGATATGTAGCTTATAACTTTGGGAGATTCATTCTCTTTCCCTTCATGTGTGGATTTGAAAGCTGCTTCTCTCATATCTAATGGACCTCCTTTTCTCATCTCAAAGGCTGTTAGGATCCCATGGAGATGTTCAATAGTGAGACTCTTCAAATCCTGCATTTCTTTAATAGCAGAGACTTTGGAATCAAACTTTAGAGTTAGTGATCTCAAAATATTTTCAACAATAGTAACATCATTTATTTCATCACCAAGATTTCTCATTGAGTTAATAATCTTGACTACTCTAAGGAAAAAATCTGCAATGATTTCACCATTATGCATTTTAAGTGTCTCATACTGAATTCTAAATGTTCGAAGTTGAGCACTTTTTACCGTGGTGTCACCTTGTTAAATTTGGATAAGATTATCCCACATTACCTTTGTGGTGTTCAGTTGCATGACTTTCACAAATTTAGACTCAGTGAGACTTCCCAAGATGGAATTTACAACCTTTGCATTGGTTTTTTTGTTTCCCAGATTGTACAGGTATCGCAACCACTTCTCAGGGTGGGGGTTGTCACTCTGATCCCCACCCACTCCATTCTAGATGTCTCCCAATAGCAGGATATGGGGGGTATTCCCTATGAAATGAGGCAAAGGAGGACAGGTTGGGAACCAACTCGCCTGGGAGACACGGATGAGTGGCCTAGCCACTTGGTTGAATTTGAGCAAGATTATTGATTAGATTAGATTTTAGAGTATGAGACCAGTGCCTTATGGAGTCAGAATTCTTTTTTATTGTAAATTGAAACCAAGTAACTGGATTGGCACCCACTGCTTAAATTATTGGCTAACCTATATTTTGTGCAAATCCTAGGATCTATGTGTGATGCAATGGTCTTGGTTATTTTTAGTTATATGCCTAGTCTAAATAGAACCTCTCCCCTAATAGTTTTGAGAAACAATCCTCAGAGTAGTTTGTGAAATTGAAACCAACGCAAAGTAGACAATGGCTTATTTAATGATACCTCCCCCTATGTTCCACCAACCCAGTGCCTCTGGTGCTGTAGAGATTGTTTCTTTGACGAATGTAAGGTCAATGTGTTAACCACTAAGAAGAGTTGAATCTATCAAGCTAATTGGAAAAGGGTTTCCCTAGATCTCTATCAACCTATCTTATGCTAGGAGGTAAATTTTAATGAAATCTAGAACTAGGATGCTTGTGTAAAAGATTATGAGTGAGGATTTTAGGTGAGATTACTTTAGTGTTTCTTTAAGTACTTAGTTATATTTTACTGTAGTTACGATGTTAAGTACTTCACAATGTTAAAACTGGTAATCTCAATCAAAATATAAGTGTTATATTTATACAATGTGAATTAGAAATAAAGATATCCACAAGATGCGATTGCTCAAAAATATAGATCCAAAATTTATAAAAAATAGAGCAACAATTAACCAATGATTCGGTATGATAAGCCAATGATCATTATCTACAAAAGACAATAAGTGTTCTTAGCCAATGTTATTCAAAAAAATATGATTTACCAAATTTAAAGTTAAGAATACTTAGATTCAATTTAGATCACCATCAATTAGATGCACAAATGAAGAAATCTATTTCAATACCAATTGGGGTTAGAGACTTAGGAGTAATTTACGTAACTTAAACCAAAGATTTGAAATGTTCTTGGAGAGTGAGCTTATTAAATGCGAATTAAAAACTTTGTAGCATAAAAACTCACAAAGAAAACACAATGTTAGTCACTTCCACAATGTAAAATCCAGAAAAAAGTAACAACAAAATATCGAGCTACGAAAACACTTGTGTACTTTATGTTCTAATGATATTTTTATGAGAAATAAATGACTATTATGACAACAATAAAAGATTTATTACAACAATAAGTAAATATCAATTCCACAATGCATATTCTTGCCCAATATCACAAAAAATAACCCAACTGCCAAGTAAACTTAGTTAATTCAAGAATTAGATGTATTAGCACTTTTAAGATGTGTTTTTCAGAGAGATTCCAAATCTGATCTACTTGTTACAACAATAAATAAATCACAGATCAACAAGATAATGATGTTAGAAACAATGCCCAATATGACCAAAAATAGGAAAATATCACTGAAACTTAAAAAATTAAGCTTTTTGACCCTCTTTAGGTGAATGATTATGAAATTTCAGCTCTTATATTTTTAGTTATCCAGTAAATTCTAGCAAGCAGAAAATTAGATCTAGGTTAGATCTAATGTGCCCAAGTGGACAAAATTTAGGAAAATCAATATTTAGTAATTTTGAACAATTTTGACCAATTTTCATGTGACTTTACGACTTAATTATCACTGTTTTGATTGTTGTAAAATAAAAAAAGAGAAAGTAAGGGTTTAGAGGTCAAACCCTAGGCCTAAGGCCTTGTAGATGCACTTACCCAAGTGGCCCAAAATTTTAGGATGAAGATTCCACTTGAAAATCAAACTTTTGGAGACCAAACGCCTGCAAAACCACCAATGAATCAATCTTAAAAATTTTAGAGGAGTGTTTAAGGAAATTTAGGGTAGAAAAGGTCAAGAAAAGCCAACGCCAGGCTAAGGAAGGTTAGTGTTGAGGGAAGAGAGGCATAGGAGGGAAGATCATGGGTCAAAGAGGCGAGAGGAGACCAGAAAGAGTCAACATTAGAGGAGGAGAGGAATGAAAGGCTGGACACTGGCAAAAACGGTTGAAAACCTGATGACCTTCCCTATGGCAGCCATATAGCATTCCAAAGGGAGTTCGAGGCCTTTTTGGGACACGACTAGGCCAAATTAGGCCTTAAACCCTTAGCGCAGGGGTTATGATAGGAGGTTGAAGCCTCTAAGGTTCATGACCTGCCCTAAAAAGGCTGAAAGGGGATGACACAAGGGTCAAAATGCTGATGCAGGGGCCTTAGCGGCTAATGCTGGCCTTGGAGAGAGTGGATCTGGTCCCTAGAGGGCTAAAAACTGAAACGCTTGTCCTAGAATTTTTTTTCACTTGCGGATCTGAATTTTGCTGCAAAATCTTTAGTGGGTAGCCCTGCAAAATTTTATAGAGACTAGATCTTACCCTCAAGGGCCTATTGAAATTCCGTGACCTTGGGTCTAGGTTAGAGTCTTAAATAACTGATGCTACAAAACTAAGAGTCTCAACCTTAAACTACTTTGCATAACGAAAAAGTTTAAAGCAGTAAACCATACATGCACAATATACACAGTTTCTAAACAAAATTGTATATTAATGTACAATCACCAATCTTTGTTATATTAATCCAAACTGATAAATAAAACAATCTATGTTTACAATATATAATGACAAACTTGCTTCATTGTTTCTATTTCGTATCTTGTTCCGTCGGTTTTTCGTACCTATTCTACTCAACTTCAGGAGGGTTTCCCTCTAACAGTGTTGTACGTCCTTCTGCACGGTGTACTTAGGTTGATCCAATCTTCTCCTCTAGGCTAACCAATACCCAAGCTCCAATATTCTATGCTAGCATCAAGTTTCATCCATCAAAGTGCTGGACTTTGGCACCGTCCTTCAAGATAGCTTGTCAAGGGATCCTTTTGGTAGTCAATCACGCTGCCCTCCACCAACTATATGACTCCCAATCTACCACTGTTGGATCTGCACCTAAGAGGATAATTTCACCCCACAATATGTCTTCTACTTGGCTCCAACAGTCACCAACAAATGTGATCCAATTCTGGTCAATAATTGACCCAATACCGCTCCACAAAATACTGCTGTTGCACCTTGCTGTACTGCTGCACGTTGCACCTCTAGTTAGGACACACTTTCCAACCCTGCACCCTTAAAACAATTAGCAACCAACCTTCTATAAAACCACGGATCACCTAGGAGAGACTCTCCACACCTATGCTGCCCCAAATATAGGCTTATCTCTTGAACGTAGCCCTTTGAGATAGCCTAACTGCTAGCTATGGCCTGCGGCCTAGCACAATAGCTACTGTAGCTTTTGGTCTCCCTCCAAATGTTCACCAAAAACCTTTAAACATCAGATACATACTCCTCTAGACTGCGACCTCTTTTTCCCAACATACCGCACCAAAAACAACCCTAAGACATGCCTCAAACCAACCCAAAACCACCTCGCTGTCACCTACAATAGCCAGAATTCTCCCACGCTGTACCTTGGCCTTTTCTTATTGTTTTGTTTCTCCTTATTGCAGCTTTGGCTTCCAGCCTTCCCACACTAGAATGTACTTGTGACAACCCTCATCCAAGCCTCAAACAACGCTTTAAGTCTCCACGTTTTCACCTACAGCAACTAGAAACCCTCACGTTGTCTTTGGATCCTCTCCACGTTGACCCAAGTCTTCTCTAGCTGGGTTAGGCCTCCATGAAATTTCAGAGCTTATTTTGAGGTGTATTGCCCACAAAATGGATACTCAATTAGCCTCCCATTCGACACTTCCAAAAAATCAAATTGAACTGACATGTCTTTTGAATTTCTCACATCAGCCTGTTTGATAAGCTCATGTCGGCCTACATGAAGAAATTCATAATTCATATGTCAACTTCAAAAATTAACATCTCTTAAATGACAAATCGGATTCATACGCTTTTCAATGCGTTGGAATCATGTTTCTGAGCACTATCATCCTCATCCATCAGATGCCATGTAACCATAATGGTTCTACCCCAAAAACATGATTGGTGAAAAAAACCCATTTCTTGGGTTCGGTTAGCACCTAAATCTGCCTTAGGCTGAGGGAAGGCAAAATTCAGGGTAACCACAAACCACGCTCAGTCTGGTAGCTAGCCATACTAGAACAGGAGAGGGCTCTCTCCGAGTCATGCTCAACGAATAAGTAAACGGAATGGTCTGAGATGACTAACAGTGAAATATTGATCTTAGGCTAGTAAGTAAATATGGATACAAGAAGCAATTTTTTTTGAATGACTGATTTTCTGGGATGGTATGGGACCAACGGACAGCAATGAGCAGAGAATTTAATACAAAGGCACAGATTACTTCGTGAGGCAAGACAGGTGGAAAGTCCAACAATCTAGTTATGAAATAACG
Organism: Pinus tabuliformis; assembly: GCA_031772625.1. NCBI lineage: Eukaryota > Viridiplantae > Streptophyta > Pinopsida > Pinales > Pinaceae > Pinus > Pinus tabuliformis. The sequence continues at coordinate 1,952,295,503 of CM062816.1, forward strand.
CAGAATGGAGGAATTGATTAGGAGGGTGAAAAGGACATAAGTACACGAATCCTTTTCAACAGAAGAAGAACACTGAACATGAAATTTTCCCACAGGTAGAGCAATAAAAATGAATTCTACCTTATCTAACTTAGAAAATTTCACTGGAAATGAATATGAAATGAACTGTGAAACATTACGAAATACATATGAAACATAAGAGACACATTTTCTACACTCACAACCACATGAATCTCATGAAACATAGCTGCTGCCTTTCATTAATCCTCTGTCAAAATATACAATGAAGAACTGAGTTTCTCTCCCACAGTCTCCCAGAAATTACAAGCCAACCAACCCTTTGCAAATAGTTTGCATACAATATATAGAATGTGCCATGAAGAGATAGAATGCCCAAGGGTTGGGGAGTTACTAGAATCATTACAAAATGGAGGTGGAAAGCCAACCATTAGCTACAGGTGCAGCGTTGCAAACATGAAAAATGGCTTGGGTGACTGTTTTCCTTCCTTTGCCACTTGGATAGAAGCCAATATAGAGTGAAAATACTTTAAATGCTGCCTTAGGTGCCAAAAAAGTGAAATGTAGATGATCGGGCCACTTGGAGAAGTCGCGAATCGAAATTTTGTGAAACGGGCGTGATTTTGGCCTTTTTCTCTATATGCGCCGCACCCAAATCTATACGCGTCCTGCCACTTTGGAGGCGATTTTGAGGTACCTACAGGAGTCCAAATTGAGCCCAAGTGTTCTTGTCAGAAATCCTGGCCTATCTACTTTCCAACCCAAGTGGAATTTCTAAATTTGGTGCTCATTTGCCCCTCCAAATATTCATTCTCCCAAGACTACTTCCTGTGTGTCAAAATAGGGACAGAGAGGTCATTTTTTGAGTGTTTTTGACCTCCTGGAGACTCAAATCATGCCAAAATTTCTTGTCCAAGCACAAGTAGTCGTGATTTTTCATGCTGAATCCAAAAATGCAAACCATTTGGGATTTGGAGCTCCCAATCCTAAGCGCTGCGCCAGTGGCGCGACGCACAAGGAGCAAAAACCTGTGTTGTGACCAAAAATTTACCATGTGACCAAAATTTCCCCAAATTTCTTGAAATTTGGGCTGGAGTTTCTCTATGAAGTTCTATGCTGGGCCAAAGAGGCTTCGGCCAATATCTGAAGTCGATCGAGCTCCCTTTGCCTCTTTTGCTTCTTGATTGCCTTCCTCAATTTAGCCTTCAAATTCCTGATTCGGGCCTTGCATACTTTGTTTCGCGCCATGTAGTGGAAAGCCATGTGTCTCAGCAGTGCATGGTCCTTATTGGCCTTGTCCAATAGCCTCTCCAAGTGTATGTTAACTCTCTCGAGGTTGGCCTCCCGATCCTCATTAATCTCTTGCTCCAATGACGTGAGCTCAACTCTTCTCCTTTACGCAGCTTGGCGATGCTCACGAATGTTTTGTAACACCATGATCGTTTGCTGATCCTCAAGCTATTTGTTCCTCTGCTCCAGATATTTCATGTTCCACTTAGCCCTCTCCAAGTCAAGGGATAAGGCTTTGATCTCTGATTGCTGCTCTTGGATGATATCTTTGAGCTGTGCACTTGTTGGTTCTGTATCTGTATCATCATCATGAAGGAGAACGAATTCGGTCTCTTGTTCACTTGATGGCTCACCTAAAGGCCCCTCATCATGCATTGGCTCCTTACCTCTGTCCTGTACCTGTAGTGCTGATGTCGAAAACGAGGCCCCTTCCACCCCGGGTGGAGATAACACTCGCTTTGCTGCTGCAAACAAATGTCTAGCACCCCTCTGATATGTGACGAATACTGGCATAGTAGTGGTCTCATGGCACTCATACTGATGAGAAGGACCACCTATCTCATGTTCAACCTTTGACTCTACCTGTGAAGTGCTGAAGAGGTCATGGGAGACGAAGTCATCCCAAGCAATGCCCTGCAATCCCAACTGATGATCCACCAAAATCTTAATAAGAGCAAAGTGATAAACACTGTTAAGTTGTTGTTGAGGGGTCTTATGCTGCATGAAGGTGTTCATCCTCTCTATGTTCCAGCAAATGAAAAATGGTATGTTCATCATCCATACCCTGGTAAAGTGCATGAGCAATCTGATGTGATAGGCATATAGACGAGAGAACCTCCCCTCATAGCTGAAGTACTTCATGATCAACTTCATGAGTGGAGCATATTCATCTTTCAAATATCTGAATGGAAAGACTCTTGTGAGGTGCCTCAAACAACTGGCCTTAATGTAAGGCTCATAGTGTTGCCTATCCACCTTCTTCTTTTTATGCCACTGTTCTCCAACATTTGGTATGCCTGTTGCCACTGAGATAGTTTCGGGTGTCAATATGAAGGTGACCCCGGCCAAGATGGAGTGATATCCATGTAGGTGAAGCACAAAAAGACGGGCCAACTCATGATGAACTCTAACATTAGCCACCCTTTGGCAAAATTCAAAACATGCTAGGTGCTGGAAACATGACATAGCAAGAGTACATGCCTGCAATTCTGTGAGGGTGGTGGGATCATCCCTAACATGTTTTCCACTCTTGTGATGTCTCCTGGGAGCCTGCTCTTCCGAGGATGAGTCACTTTGTGTCTCCATCTCATATTATGATGAATGCTGTGATGCCATGACTGCTGTGTGTACTGTATTTAGGCTGCCCTTTGATGATGGTGTGAAGCTGGGTGCTTTTGTGATATCTGCCACCAAGGGGAACAATGAAACAAAAGGGAGTATTAGGAGGGGAGTAATGTGATGGGAATAAGGTTTATGGGGAGAAGCTTGTTTAGGGATATGTAGGGGGTTTGGGTATTTGATAGGGTAGGTTTTTGGGGTGTTATGTTGACAAATAAGAGGAGGGGAAAGAGAATAGGGTTTGGTAGTGTTTTAGGGTAGGGATAATAGGAAAAATGAGACAGGGAGGATAGGGAAAAATGGTAGGTGAGGGAAAAATGGTGGGTGAAAATGGAACCTTGGCCTCAATACCACAACTATGCAACCCTAGCAACAATGGCTTTGGTGTTTTCTAGTGGTTGGTTTTATGAATTTTAGTTGCCACTATAACTAGCCATGGACCACCATAACCTTCACAAAAATACATGAGCCATCGAGATTTAGAGCCTACCTGTCGATTTGAGGGGTTTCACAAGAAGTTTGAGGAAATTGGCACGGTTCTGGCCCTTTGTGGGTGTGCGCTGCACGCAAAACCCAGCGTACCCGTTGAAAAAATGCACTGAGGGGTGGCTCTGTGTGTGCCGCGCCCCTGTGTATATGCACCGCGCCCTGAAAATTGCCTCCAACCTTGCTCCAAACATGCACGATGCACACTCAAACACTTTGCAATGTTTCCCTATGCCTTGATTTGCACAATGGCTTTGATTTTGGTGGAAACTTGTATATAAAGACTTGGAAGTCATGGTTTAAATTTTTGCTTCTCCAAAAACCCATTTTTCTAATGTTATGTTTTGACACTTTTTCACTGATTTAAAGCAACACTGATTTTCACTTTCCCTTTGAAATTTTAGCTCAAATGATGAAATTTTCGGCACTCTTTGCAGGGATTGCACGATAGGACATTTGGCCACGGAAACCATGACTGCATCTGAAGAAATCAATTGGCGACCTTTTTTGAAAATTTTATCACAAATGACACTGTTTGACCTTTCTTCAAAACAGAGTTTTGAAGAAGAGTCGAAGTCTATCCACATGACGATGAAACTCTCTGAATCATTACTTTGTAAGGGCCTCACTCTGGCCTGCATGGCTTTACTGGACATATTTAAAGACCAAATTGATTAATCCCTAGACCTAATGATCGAAAATGACTTTTGTCCATTAAAGGACCAGACCTTGACTGTCATGGACTTTGGTGATCATTGACAAAAGACCTAAGCCAACAGGATCCAGACATGGGGGGGAATGACTAGCATGACCTTTTCCGTCAGATTATGGCATGCCCCTGGTGGAATGCAGCTGAGTGAATGGAGCGGGACTCCTAAAAAATGAAATGCATAAAGAGTTTTGATCTCTGATGGAGGACTGACTAGACCGACTCTAACAGGTTCCAAGCCCACAAGATGCCCTTGCGGCACTTTGTCCTCCAACCCATGAAACCCTAGGGGTTGGAGTACCTACCAAGCTACAAATTTTAGCAGGGCCTAGATCTAACTCTACTTTAGCTTGATCCCTTGATCCAACTTGCAAAAATGAAAAATACAACACCCAAACCCCAAATATATACAAAATTATTAAAACCCCAACCCAAGTTAGCAAAAATAACTTATAAAATATATTTACAAAACTATTCACAAAATCACAATATATACAACGATTTTAAAATTTGTTTTTTTTTGAAAAAAATATTTTATGGCTTTTTTCTTTGATAAATGGTCGAAGGGTCCAAATTTTCTTGAAATATACAATATTCCCTTGGTGGAGGACCTCTAAAAATTGATTCCTTTAAGACCCGCTAAATTTTCCACTTGGAGAATTATTTTTCCTAAGACATTTTAATTTTGACTCTAATTAATTAATTTTCTTGCTTAGGATTTGATTTTATTTTGCCAGAAAAGTGAATTAATTTACACATGAGGGGATTTAATTATTTTTCAACCCTCTAATACATAGGATTTTACATTTACAAATCTCAAAGAGGGAATACAAATGTGGTTAGACCCTCAAGACATATACCCAATTCTGTGACACAATATGATCTAATAGACCAAGTGAATTGTAGTAAAATAATATAGTGAAATAGCCTAAATTATTCCAAATCACTTTTACATCAACTCGACTAAAACACTAGGACTTACCTAATATTTTTATGAAGAACTCCACCCTATCTTTGGGTGAGGTTGGAGGGAAAAACTCTATTGACCATTTGTGTTTAGAAACACACTTGAGTTAGTGAGTCGAAAAACCTCCTAGTATGAAACTTTTCACCAAAATAATAGGCTTACATAGGTTGCTACTATTGGAAATATTGAGAGGGGGAGGGGGTGAACCAATATTTATTTTACAATTTTTACTTTTATTCCAGTTAATATCTCTTAAATAACTAGAACACAAAATGAACAATGATATAAATAATTTTACAATGATGGGTACTCCAATCCTCTTTATACAATAAATCGAGTACAACAATAGTTTAGAGCTCCAACCCTAGAAGAAGACTCCAATACTTAATCAACCAGGCTTTGACCTGCACTATGCCAAGATCCAACTTGGAAGTCAATGAGGCACCAATCTCTAGGGCTCCAACCCTATCCACTAGTTCATGCTCCAACCTAGTCTTATGGCTCCAAACCTATCCATTGGTCTAGGCTCCAACCTAGTATTAAGGCTCCAACCCTATCCATTGTTCCATGCTCCAATTATTTAATAATGAGTACAAGTAGTTCTTCAAGGCTTCCCCAACACTTCTCCAACAAGCCTTGACAATTTCTTTTCTAAGGTATATTCAACAAGTCTTCAACAATCTACAAGTTCATGAATGACAACTTGAAGATGTCTCCACAACTCTTCATGCCACCCAAACAATTTTCTTCAGGGTCACATCATAAGGACAAGGTCATTAATAATTATCCAAAGTATACTCAATAAGATTAAAAAATATGTTCAAACTCTGCTTCAATTTTCCAATTGAGGTTTGCTACTAATGACTTTGGAAGCACTTCAAAAAGTCTCAAAGCTATGCTTTAACATAGCTCCAGAAAATGCTTCATCTTGGCTCAATTATGTTCACAAGAAGAGACTTTAGTTAGCTTCATCCAAATGTCATATCCAAGCCCAACCAATTAGAGGTCTGAATTCCAATAGCTGAGGTATACAATCTTCAAGTATAAATTCTTGCAACAAATCCAAACTCTCTCTACAAGTCAAAGCTTTTATCTTTCCACAGGGGTCGAGGATAGGTATGTAATTAGCACAGGTCCAAGGTATCTGTAATAAAACCAAAGTACAAGTCTCAACCAATTTGAGCCACCACAATCCACAACAGGTGCCTAATCAGAATAAGCCATTACAAATTGAGTTCCCCACAGTTTGATATAGAAATATCCACAGTAAAAAATTTCAAGATGATTTGAACTCTTTCAGAATAGGAGATACCACTATATATCGCACAAAATATATTAGAGAGCTGAAAATATCCATCGAATTATAAGACTTGCACTTTAGCTTTCTTCTCTAAGTTCACAAGATGTGAACTGTCCCTTCACCGAATATTCTATGAAATGCGGATATAGCATTTGGAGTGTCCTTGTCATGAATATATACTGTATATTTCATGTGAAAGGACATGTCAGTTAGTTTGAGTCGACTTTGAAGGAGCTGAAGCCAACTTACAGTTGGTGGAGTTGACCAAAATATGTAATATGTCCAACGTTCAACGTTAATATTTTGTCCAACGTCTAACATCCAACATGTAATTTGTTCATCAAATAAGCAGTGTAATGCATTTTTTTGGAAATATTTTGTTATGTAGCGTAATGTTCAATTATGTGTGTTCTTGTTTCTACGATGACAATATTACCTATGGATTGGTGAAGCATTCATGTATATATGAAATATTTTATATATATTTCTTTTCATTTATATATTTTTTCTTTTGCTTGTTCTTATCTTGTATATATTTATAGGATTATGGTTATAGTCTAAGTCACATGACACAAGGACACGAGACACAAAGAACACGTAAACAGGAGTATTCGACATGAGACGCGACGACCTCGGAAATAGGACACGAGGACACATTTTATATATATATATATATATATATATATATATATATATATATATATATATATATATATATATATATATATATATATATATATATATATATATATATATATATATATATATATATATATATATATATATATATATATATATATATATATAATACTATATAGTATAGTGCTATATTATATATAGATATATAATCATATATATATATATATATAGTATTTAGTATACACTATTTACTATCTAGTAATTTACTATTTAATTTATTAATTTGCTACATCAATGATGTTCACAGTTCAATGTTCATTGTTCATGTTATAATTTTTGTTATTAACTTCAAACAAGTTTGATCATGTTCAAACTTCACATAATATAGTTTATGAACTATAAATTTATATGTGTTCAAATTTCATTGTTGACCAGAGCGTTAATCGAGCTTTCCCTCCCTTTAGACATCGAAGGTGTAGTGAGAAATGAGCACATGACGAGGAGCTGGGATTTTTATTTCAACACACGATCTATAGATGGTCACTCATGTATAATTAAGTTAAGTTCCGTAGGCTATAACACAACTTACAAGAAATTTAAGTGCTCCATACTCTCAGCAAAGCATGCGAACACTTGTCTCCTACATCTCTAGGTCTAGGTCGATGTGAAGTTGTGAGCATTGCACTCGAATCTGATGGAATTCCTCACACTGCACAACAAATTGGATTCCAACGACGAGAAAACTCAACCTCGGTGGTGAAAAGTGACAAAAAAGACCAAAAAATAAACCATGTTGCAGGTTTTAAATGTCACTTTTCATGGGACACGTGTCCTAAGAACCAAACACATTAGGGCACATTTTCTCCACGTCCAAAACACGTGTCTTGATTGGAGGAAACGAAGAAAAATGTTTTTCACACGTTTTAGGGTGGTTTTCGCGTCCTACACGTGAAATACGAGACACAAGACCCTGATGGACGTTTCCTGTGACTTAGGCTATAATTTATGAATTTGGCATATGGATTTAGAGCTTTAGGAATTTAGGGCTTAGAGTTATATGTGCTTCAATTGGCATATGTATTAGGGAATCCTAGGGTTTCTTAACCAAGGGCTTATAGATTAGGGTTTTCATGCTAGTGTTTTCTAGCTAACTTTTGTTCATTAAACGACTAGGGTTTAGGCCAAAGGTGTCATCTTTAATAATGCTAGGTTTTTCTCTTTAGCACCTAGGGTTTTCAATCATATATTATGGTTTTCTAGTATGCTTCAACAATGCTAGTTATGATCATAGGGTTTCATAAATCATACTTAGGGAATCATTTTTAGGGCTTTTAAGCAATTAGGTTTGGGACATTATTACGGTTTATCCATCTTCAAAAATACCATATTGACATCAATGACAACTTTAACCAGCAATCTCCCCCTTTGTCAATGATGGAAATATTCTCACCCTTTCAGCATTCTCTCCCCCTTTGACATCAATGGCAAATGGGGTGTCCCAAAAACACATTTTTCCATCAAATGCTTCCCATTTTTATGTTTTTATTCTTCTAGAAATGTGGTACATGAGAAATTTCTGTTCATTTATTCATGTGATCAACCAACTCCCCCTGCCTATATAAAGTCTTCCTGCTCTCCTTTTTGCTTATGGAACCCAAGACAAGAAAGATTGCTACCTTGTGATCAAGTGGAAGTCATATTCAACAATGGATGTGTAGTGAAGACACAATATCATGTTTTTCTTCAATGAAATTTCTCCCCTAATATTTTTATGCATGGAAAGGAATGAAGTAGATGATGTCTTTATGCAAGAGAGACTAGTTTGTCCTATAAGATTTTCTTCAAATTTTTTTAGAGATGACCCATCAAGAGATATATCTACGTGTCTCGTAGCATGATTATCCATGTGTGACATGTCAATGGTTTCCAAAGGCTTATGAATGAAGCATGTTGTAATATTGGTCAAATTTTCACAAGCTCTCCCTAACAATATGCATGGTTTTGGAAGTCTTATCATCAAAACTTGAAATATCATATCTGCTGTTATGTATCCAACTAACAAAATAGAAGAAAAGATAGATCAACGACTTCAAAAGTAGCCTATTCGAGGGGGAAACCTCATTTACATTACATAAATGAACAATTCTTGGATGATACAAAGGACAAGCCCTCCTTTCTATATATAGGAGTCTAAGAGGACACAATGTAATAAGAGCCAACATAACAATAATAATGTAAGGGCACAACAATAACAATAATGGGCTACAATTACAATAATAATAAGGGACTACACTAGTATTATAGGGACCTAACATGCCCCTCTCCTTAAAAAAGTGTTTTCCTCAATGCTTGAGTAGTTTTGGATGCTTCTGTATAAAATTCTTATCCTCCCATGTAGAATATTTAGCGGGTAAGTTCTTCCACTTGATGAGATACTCTGAATTGATTGATTTCGTAGCTATCGAGTTCTTGTTTCTGTGACTGCTTCAAGTTCCAATATGATTTTTCCTTTCTTGTCAAGTTCTAGAAATATTGTTTGAACTGGGAGCTTGTCACCTATAACCTTCTTTAAGCATGAAACATGGAAATCTGGGTGCACTCGGGAAGCTATAGGAAGTTCCAATTTGTATGCCATAGTACCAATCTTTTACAACACCTTGTACATACCATAATACTTTTGTGATAATTTATTATCCTTCTTATCTTGCTTGAGGGAAATTTGTTTGTATGGTTGTAGTAATAGAAATACCTAGTCACCTACATCAAAACTTCTTTCGCTGCGATGTTGATATGCCTGTTTTTTCATTCCATTCTGCGCCAAAGTGAGCTTATCCTTTAAGAGTTGGAGAAATTGTTGTCGATGCTTGATGTGATCTTCCATTTCTTGAATCTGAGAATTTTCTCTTAAATATGATGTGATGGATGGCGGATGATATCCATGAAGTGCCATAAATGGGGTCATTTTTGCTGTAGTATCGAAGGAAGTGTTATACCACCATTCAGCCAGAGGCAACCATTTGACCCATTGTGTCTGTTTATCAGATAGAAAGCAATGAAGATATCCTTCCAAACATTTGTTCTTTCCCATTAGATTGAGGATGATAAGATGAGCTATGAGCTAATTGAGTACCCAGATAAGAAAATAATTCTGTCCAAAAATTTCCGGTTAAAATGGGATCTCTGTCACTTACAATAATCTTTGGGTTTCCATGTAGCTTTTGAATTGTTTCCATAAATGTAGTAGCAAATGTACTAGATTTAAATGGATGAGATAATGCACAAAAGTGTGCATACTTCAATTTATGGTTCCTCCAGAGCAATTTATGGTTCCTCCATTTGCAACCATCACTTGACACTCTGGTGCTTGATGAGCCTCATCATTGGGTAATTATATGGGCCTTAATTCACCTCTTAGCTTAGTCAAATCAACTTTTCTCATAACTTATTACATGTTTTTGATTATATTTTGTTTATGAGGCGAGTTATAGTTGCATATTATGCTTAGTGGACTAATATGCATTGAATGCAGGATTAAAGGAGAAAATAAAGGAATTTTGGCAAAGACTAAGGTCAAAACTCGAATGGGACAAGGGAGAGGGATTATAGGAGGTGACTCCTCCTCATTTACTAATCCTCTATTTGAATATTCCTCCATTCATCACATCAGATTGGAGTGCAAACAACCAAATCATGATGATTAGAAGACAGCCAAGCAAGTAAGAGACAAAGCATCAATTTATCTCGAGTTTGGGAGCTGAGCCTCCCTAATTTTAAGGAAGTCGTTGGGGACTTCAACTGTATAAGTAGAGAGGTCTAGGACCTCAGTAGGATTCAATTTTTTATTGTAAAACTCTAAGCTATTTTCGAGCTGCAATACTTGTGAAAGTTCCATTGATGTAATTTGATGTTTTGGTAATAAGAATGAGTTTTGTTTTGGGCTAGCAGTGAGTTAACTCAGAGGGTTGAAGCTCTTGGGTTAGGGCCCAACCATAGCAGCTAAGTATCCTCTTTATTGTACATGTATGTTTAGTGTAGATTCATAGCTTCATTGTTAATTTGCTCTTTAGATGCATTTCCATTACAAGTAGTGTAGATTAGATTGGTTGTTTATTAGTTTGCTTCCATTTGTGCCTTACTTCAAGCAGTAGGTTAGCAAGGAGAGAAAGGATCACCACAAGGTTGTCAGCAAGTGTCTCGGTCCCACTTCCTCTCTCTGGGATCATGACTTGAGGAAGGGACCCTTAAGCAACCCCGAAATCACAGATTTCTAGTTCTTTTATGAGCTTTGGAGTTTGATGTCTTTAAATTGGTATTTGGTTAGTTTTGCAAGGTAGATTTCCATTGTCATATTTTTCATATCCATTTCTGTAGTAGAGCTCATCCATGCTTTCATTCCTTTCAGCAACTTTCCTCATGCATAGTGTAGGTAGTTAAGTCATTAATTCTGCTTTTCTCATTTATGAAAATGTATCTTGTTGCATAGATTTTTGGAAGACACACATGTTTTATGCAGAGCAGGTGCTTCAGGAGGAGACTAAGACTTCATAGCCAAAAACCACCTTCCACTCCATCCACCTTAGCCATCCCTTGCTTTCACCATCACCTTCACTAGTTTTTCATCATTTTTCATAGAAATTCTTCCAAGCACATTGAGCAAATCCAACCATCGGCTATCTTGGATATTGACTCCTGAGTGATCCTAGACCTTCTCCCACTCCATTCCACCCATCACACACCTTTCCTAGGCCTCCCATCACCTCCAACACCTCACATTTTTTTCTCGGCTGTATCTTGTAGGTTCACTGTAATTCCTACAAGATCATCCTGTAGGTTTCTAGTACATCTTGTAGGTTTTCCTGAAATGGTCTGTTTTAAGGCCGAATTGATGGAAAACCTCTAGGAAGTCACCAAAAGCCTCCTAAGGGTCCTCCGCACCATCCAACCATTTCATAACCCTTCGAGCCATCCTCAAACATCCTAAATTTCACCTGCCACATCCACAGAAGAAATTAGTTTGCATACTTGATTTTGCACAAAAAGACAAAAAAAGAAAAACCAGATTTAGTTAACTCTCTTTACTTGCACATTAGTGTTTTTTGACGCTTCTTACTTCTACAACTTAGATATTAGCATTTGTTTCATGTTGATCTAGCATTTCTGCCTAGCATAACTTCTTAAATGGTTAATTAGGGAATGGTGTGATTTAGCATTACATGTCAAACTTCTCCATTATTGCAGTAGAGTAACTCTTTCTTAAAGTAGATTTGCCTTTCTTCCATCAAAGATTCAAGCTTCTTCTCACTCCATAGAAGTCTGGCTTGGAACCCCAGTGGTCTCTAGCCAATTGAACAATGACAACAGGTAGAACCATCACTTTTACTTGTGCATACAACACTGTCACCTCCACGTTTGTATGAACCCCGGGTTGATAAGTAAAGCTGGCAGCCTAGGAGTTGCAGCATCCTTGCTGTAATACTGGAGCTCATCACTTTTTGGTGCCGTTGCCGGGGAGGTGTTTGAGTAGAATGTGATTACTGCTTTCTTTTCTTCTAATTCTTGTCTTCAATATTTTGCCATTAGTTTATTTCTGCAAAAGTAATCTAGTTGTTTCCTTTCTTCCATTTTGCATTTTCTGCTTCCCTTTCCATTTCACAAGAAAGATTTCAATTCAACAAGTAGTTTTTTCATTCTGCTAGTAATTTACCTTCAATCAGAAATTTCAATTCTGCAAGTACTTTCCAAGTTTGTAAAAATACAAAACCAAACCAAAAATATTTCCTTTCATGCCTCGTAGGAATAGGGACAACTTAGGGAATTTTTTGCCAAATAACCCCATTGCATCAAGCAACCAACCTTCCCTCTTCTTCGGTGGCTTTGATCTGGAGGAACCCATAGGTGAGCAACTTGACATATTTGAAGAACCTACAGGGGAAGAAGAAGAAGAAGAGCCCATTCCTTCTGAACCAATGGTTGAAAACAGAAATGACAGAGGGAATAGAGAGAGAGTTGAGGGTGCCTTCCCCATCAGGGAAACTAATGGGGACACTAAGATGAAAAATATCAGCCCCTCTGCCTTATCTCATTTACATGGACTGATCACAGAGGACCCCGACACTTTCCTATTTGACTATGTAGATGATGAGAAAAAGTTAAAACTATTTCCATCTACCCTCAAGGATGCAGCATTGCACTGGTTCATGGGTTTACCTGGAGATAGCATCACAAATTGGGCTCAGATGTAGCAGGCATTTAACAACAAATATTGGGACTATTGTCGATCAAAGGATACTAAAGAAGAAATTTTTAGGATGACCATTGATGAGCCTCATAAATGGGTAATTATATGGGCTCATTTTACCTCCTAAACTAGCCAAACCAACCATTCTCTTAGCTTATTACATGATTTTCTAATTATATTTATGCTTATAGAGTGAGTTGAGTTAGTTATTGTGCCATGTGGTCTAACATGTATTTAATGCAGATTATTGATGAGTTTCGAGTTCAAAGTCAAGGATCCAATGGACAAATGGAAGAAATAACTCGAAGTGGAAAAAGGAGAGGACTTATAGGAGGGAATCCCCCTCATTTACTCCTCACTTCAAATTCCCCTTCATTCAGCTCGGAGTACAAGCAATCGAAACATGCACTAGAAGGTAGCTGAGCAAGTGGAGGATGACTGATGATTATCTCGAGTTTTGGGAGCCAAACCTCCCTGATTTTAAGGAAGCTATTGGTAGCTTCATTTGTATAAATAGAGAGGCCTAGGGCCTCATTAGGGTCGGATTTTTGTTGGATTTTTTCTTATGTAAACTCTGCTCAAATTTCGAGCTTATTATTTTGTGACAGTTTCATGTAATCTTGCTATTTTGAAAATAAAGATGGAATCCATTTTGAGCTAGCAATGAGTTACCTCAGAGGGCTGAAGCTCTTGGGTTAGGGCCCAATCCAAGTAGACAATCTCCTCTTTACTTGTATTTGTATGCTTTGTTTCAATTTGTAGATTAGTTTGCTGTTAGATGTATTTCTTTTATGGTTGAGAATAGGTTGCTTTTGATGATCTAGTAGTTTGCTTCCATTTGTGCTTTCTGTAGTAGGTTAAATAGTGATAAAAAAAGATTCAAAAAGCTAGCAACAATGCCTTGGCCTCTCTTCCTCCCTTTGGGACCATGATTTGAGGCAAAGACCCTCTTGCTATCCCAAAAACACAGATTTTCCTCCTTCATAGGACTTCTAGTGTTTGCAGCTTTTTAGTAGGTTAATAGTCTAGCTTTGCTTTGCTTTAGATCTTCTTCATCATGCTTACTTCCTGATTTGAAATAGTATTCTTTCATGCTTTCCTTTCCTACAACATTTCTCAGCATTTCCTTTCATAGATCATAGTTTAGACCACTTTTTATGCAAAACTCTGTTTTTCCTAAATGCATTCATTTCACTTGTTGCTTGGTTTCCTTGGTTGACTGTCAGTTTCTATGCAGAATATCTCTTCCAGTAGTAGGCCAGCTTACTAGAAATCACACCCTCCATCTAATCCATGCCCTATTGGTCTCCCAAACCTCACCTCAATTCTGCCTTAGTTTCCTGCATTTTTCCTAGGACTTCTTCCTCTCTCCTTGAGCAAATCCAATCATATTTCTCTCTCCTGGTGGTTCATGGTAGACCATAGGTGCCCTAACACCTCATTCCAACCTTTATCCACCTTTTTCACCCACTATCACACCCTCAAAATAGTGGAAACTGCTCTCGGCCTCCTCCTGTAGGCCTCTTGTAGGACACTGTTTTTCCTCCTGTAGATTTCTTGTGTCCTCCTATAGATTTTCCTGTAGGCTTTCTTTTGAAGGACGAGTGTGGGAAAAGCTTCCAGAAGGCCACCTGAGACTCCTAGGATCCATCCACACCATCCTACATCCTCTCAAGTACCAAAACCACCCTCCAACGCCACCTATTTGCTGCCACATTCACACACAATAAATTACATGCATGTCAATTTCACATAAAAATCCAAAAATATGTTCTTTGCTTATTTACTTCCAGAAATAGCATAGTTAGATTTTGTTTACTTCCTTGAATAGGTAATGACATTCCTTTCATAGTTTTCATAGTGCTTTCTGCAAAAGTAGAATTAGTTGGTTAATTAGGGTTTACTAGGTTTGCCTTACAGTTCAGTGTTTCCCCTTTTTGCAGTTAGAATAGCATCTATAGAGTAATCTTCCCTTCCTTTCATCACATATAGAGCTTCTTCTAGAATCCATAGAAGTTAGCTTGAGCTCCTAGTGATCTCGTGCTAGCTGACCAAGTGATAGCCTACAATGAGAACTAGTACTTGTGCATACAACACCGACGCTTCCAAGTTTGTTACGAACTACCAGGTTGATAAGAGTAAAGTAGGTAGCCTAGGAGTTGCAACATTATTGCTGCAATACTGGTGCTCACCAACCATAGGCAATGATGAATCCCTAGAGGATTACGAAGAAATATTCCAACTTAGCTACAAAAGGGCCAGGTGCACACTTGACCCCGAGTCACTAAAGTTGGTCCTGCTTAGGGGAGTAAGGGAAGATCTTTGGATACCCTACATTTGTTAGCAAGAGGAGATATCTACCAATTACCCTATGAGGATATCAAGACTGTCTTCAGAAACCATTCTAGGGCAACTAGGAAAAAGGGTAGGGGTAGTCAACCTATGGTCAATACATCCTCTTCCAACTCATCCATCAAGGGTGAAATTGGAAACATGCTGGAAGATTTCAAAAGTGAGATGCTGCAAACCCTTGCCTTGCAAATGGACACCATGCACTTTAAGAGGAATCAGGAGGAAGCAGAGAGGGTCTTGGCCATTTTTTGTTCTAGATGCACTAGGAGGCATCCTAGGAATGAATGTCCATTGAACTCTATTGAAATTTGCTCGATCTGTGAAGAAAACCACTCCATAGAAAAGTGCCCTTCTTTGCCTGGACTCAAAGCTATATATCAAGGAGTTGAAGGGGTCACTGAGCAGCTCTGCTACATTAACCAAAGGAGACCTCATGGGCCTAGACCATACCAGCAGGGCATGCAAGGGTCATCCCATGCATATTACAACCCCAACCAAACCACAACCATACCTTCTTGGGGACCACCTGCTCATCCTTCCTGGTCTACACCCCCTCCTTGGTCCTTTGCATCTCAGTATCACTCCCAGCCAGCTAGCCAGTCATTTCAACCTTATGCTCCACCACAACCTCAGTGGAATGCACCGCCCCAGGGGTGGAGGCCCCAATACAACAATGCTCTAGCTCTATTACCTCCACCACCTGTCCAACCATAATTCCTACAATCTACTCCACCCAAGCAACCCCAGATGTCTGCCCAGCCAAATTCGAACTCGAACAATAGACAGGCTCAACAAGTATACAGTGGGGAGACATCATATCCAACTTATGCTAGGGAAATCTAGGAGATTAACTTGAGATCTGGGAGAGTTCTCTTGGATAACCAACCTCCAACTCCACCTAGGGAGGTTGAGGAAGAGAGAGAGGAAAGAAATCTTAAATTAAATCAACCCCTTCCTGAGAGATTAGACCAACCACTCCAGCCTACCCCAGAAAAGACTGAACTTCTGGGAGAATTGAAAAATCTATGTGTAAAGATTCCACTTCTCCAGGCAATAAAATATGTTCATATTTACAATAAGTTGATTAAGGAGAAGTGCTTCAAGAATCCAGGGAGGCGAAGAAGGGATGCCCCTACCATTAATGTCATTGGGTCGCTGTCCGAATTAATGCCGGGGTAGGTAATCTGTCCAAAATATTTTGATCCTATAAGCCTTGTAGTAGATGTGCACATCAATGGAACCATTGTCCCACACACTCTAATCGATCTTGGGGCTGCCATTAATGTGATGACCAGGGACACCATGCTCAAGCTCAACCTCCAAGGTTCATTGAGGAAGACTATAATAGTTATGCAACTTGCAGACCGTTCCATAGTAACCCCTGAGGGGATTGTGGAGGATGTGATGGTCTACATTGACTCTTGGGAGTACCCTGTAGATTTCATAGTTCTCCAACCTAAGGCTAAGCTTACTGGTTACCCTCTCATCCTTGGGAGACCATGGTTGGTCATTGCTGATGCTTGCATTAGCTGCAGAGTTGGGAATATGACCATCAAGAATGGGCATATGTCTAAGCATTTAGTCATATACCCTCCTGCTCAACCTTCTCTAGAGCATGACTTACCTTTATGGTTGGAGGAGGAGGAAGAAGATTAAGTTTATTCTGCTGAACTTTATACTTTAGAAACAACCATGGGAGGAGGACAACAGGATGAGGATGACTTGATTGAACACCTACTCTAAAGTCCAACTCCCAGTTCATTGCCCTTAGAAGAAGCAGTAAAGGAACCCTAGAACAATCATCCAATTGAATTATGCTTGGCCAATTCCAACCCACTCCGTGTCAAAACTATAGAATTCGGCCCATAGAGAACCTTGAAAATCAATCCATCTCTTTCTGCTCTACAAGAAGAGAAGTTATTCAACATGCTAAAGGAAAATCTAGAAGCCTTCACTTGGACTTACAAAGAAATGAAGGGAGTACACCCCTTAGTGTGTACTCACCACATATACATCAAAGAAGGCTGCAAGCTAGCTCGAAAACCCCAAAGGAGGATGAATCCAACTCTTAGAGATATAATCAAAGAAGAACTACAAAAACTGCTAGATGCATGATTCATTTACCCTATCTCTGATAGTGAGTGGGTCTCTCCTTTGGTGTTAGTTCCAAAGAAAAATGGTAAGTGGAGAATTTGTGTCGATTATAGGGAGTTGAGCAAAGCCATAAAGAAGGACCATTTCCCTCTGCCCTTCATTGACCAAGTTCTAGATGGCCTGGTAGGGAAAACGTTTTTCTCCTTCCTAGATGGATTCAGTGAGTACAACCAAATCCAAATTTGCCCCGAAGACCAGGATAAAACCACATTCACTTGTCCTTGGGGTAATTTTGCCTATAGGGTCCTTCCTTTTGGCCTATGCAATGCTCCTGCCACTTTCCAGAGAGCAGTCTTGAGTATTTTCACCGAATTAGTCCAACATGCGGTGGAGATTTATATGGATGATTTTACACCTTATGGTTGTGATTTTCAAGAAGCTCTGTCTAACCTAGAAAAAGTACTGCAAAAATGCATTGAAATGAACCTGTCTCTCAATCCTGAAAAATGTGACTGATGACTGCAAGGATCGTGCTAGGTCACTTAATATCTTAGCAAGGACTGCAGGTGGACCTAAACAAAATAGCTATCATTCAAAAGGTCCCACCTCCTCAAAAGCAAAGAGATGTCAGAAGTTTCCTAGGGTTAGCTGAATACTACCAAAGGTTCATAAAGGACTTCAACAAGTTGGCCTCTCCTTATTTGGTTTGTTGGCCAAGGAATCTGATTTCATATGGTCAAAAAGCTGTCAAGAGGCCTTAGACATCCTAAAGACAAGTTAACCACTGCACAGATTCTCCGAGGCCCAAATTGGGCCCTCCCCTTTCATATCCATGTTGATGCCTCACACAAAGCCATAGGAGTAGCCCTAGGTCAGATAGATGAAAAACCACCTTATGTTATCTATTTTATTAGTAAGAATTTGTCAAAGGTTGAACTAAATTACACAGTGATCGAAAATGAACTCCTTGCTGTTGTGTATTCATTGAACAAATTCAGGCATTATATTACATGCTATCAAACATTTGTGCATACTAACCATGCTACAATCAAATATTTAATGAACAAACCAGATGTGAACGGTCAAATTATAAGATGGTTACTTTTATTACAATAGTTTGATCTAACCATTGTTGATAAGCCTGACAAAGAAAATGTTGTTGCAGACTTTTTGTGTAGAGTAAATTTGCCTACAGGTGAAGAAGGAATGGTTGATGACCAGTTACTGGGCGAGAACTTATTTGCTATTTCAGTTCTCTCGCCATGGTTTGCTAATATAACAAACTATTTGGTATCAGTACAGTTCCCACCAAACTTGTCCTCCAAATAAAAGAGAAAAATAATAAGGAAGAGTGCCCCCTTTACTTGGATTGGGGGAAATCTCTTCAAACTTGGCCTAGATCAAATCTTGAGAAGGTGTGTTAGGGAAGAGGAAGTATTTGACATTCTTTTGACTTGTCATGATGAGCCCTATGGAGGTCACTTTGCAGCAAAGAGGACAACATTCAAAGTGTTACAAGCAGGCTATTATTGGCCCAATCTTCATCAGGATGTAAAAAATATACTAGTCAGTGTGATCAGTGCCAAAGGATGGGAATGCCTACTCCAAGAGATGAAATGCCTTTGCAGCCTCAAGTCACTTTCGAGCCATTTGACAAGTGGGGTATGGACTTCATTGGGCCTATTGACCCTCCTTCCAAGCAAAAATAATACATTATTGTGTGCACTGATTATTTGACTAAGTGGGCTGAAACCAAGGCAATTAAGGCAGCAACAGAGGAGAAGGTGGCTGAGTTCCTAAGGGAGAATGTATTCTACAAATTTGGGTACCCTAGAGAGTTGGTCACAGACAAAGGTAGCTGGTTTACCTCTAACATGATTGAAGACTTTCTCAGCCAACACAAGATAAAGCATAGAACCTCCACTCCCTATCATCCATGTTGGGCATGGAATCCCCCCAAGGCATGTTTTGGGGCTCAAAGCCCAAGTTTTGACCGAATGGTGTTGTAAAGCTCCGTGAATTACGAGCGTGGAAGTATGTTAGAGTCACGGGATTGTCCGCCCTAGTCTTGTAATGTAATGTCAGCCTACCCATGGTCCAGGGACCATGGGATTGTATAAATAGAGTGAGGCTCTAAGTGTAGAAAAAAGCAAGTGAAGAGAGAAAAGAAAGAGTTTAAGTGACTAAGTGTCTTTGGGTCGTAGGGTAGGAGAAGGCTCTGCAGCTGAGTGCACAGAGGCCTAGTAGTTCGCAGATGAGTGCGCGGACCCCTGTAGCTGAGAAACCAGGGTGGAGTCGAGTCTGTAACCAAGGAAGAAATTAATAAAGAGAAGTTTTGTTACCAATTTGTGTATCTATTCTTGGGTTAATGCATGTTTGATATAAACTGCGAATATATTGTTTATTTACTCAGCGCACCTGTATGAATGGTTTATATTGTTAAGTATAATTTAAAGCATGCAAGTAGGCTAAGTTAATCAACTAACAATGGAATATTAGTGAAGTCTTGGGTAATAACATAGAAGTGCAACATTCAACCCTTGAGTAGGGTTGCACGAAGGCAACATCTCAGGTTGCGAGGTACAAGAAAGTGCGTGTAGCGACGTGCATGTAGGGTCGAACTGCGGACCACCTCAACTCATCAGACATCTCCAGGGCGGGGAAACCTGGTTCTAGCACCCTCCCATACTACTTTGGATGAGACCTCAGTTCGTGCTCCGTGGACTATTGCCGAAAGGTCCAGTAGTAATGGGATTTGTTTGGCTAACTTAACTCTGAACCTGGGTCAAGCCCCAACAAACCAACAAATGGTTCCGTTGTCGGGACTGGGTTCTGCATAAGAGATGTTTGATGTCGTATCATTGGAATCTGACAAAGAAAGGAATTGAAGAGTGGCTGGACAAAAATATTCACAAGTTTGCGGCGCAGGAAAACAGGAATCCGCGAGTATAAAAGGAAGAGTGGTTAGAGCACTACTTATATATGGAAATCCACGAAATTTTCTTTACATCCTTCCCCTCTGAGCTATATGAGTGGATCGCGAAGTTAGCAAAAAGTCAAGGAAGGTGTAGGCTCGACAAACCTATTGTGTGGACTCTAGAGTTGGTGCACAGACTAGAAGCATCAGAAGATAAGATCGCGCGCACTGTGGACCATTGGCTTGATCAAATTATAGGAGGGTTTATCACCAAGTTCATGGTAGACACTTTAGTCAGCTACAACAAGATGGAACGACGCTTCCTCAAAGGACCGCGAGGTAAGTACATTAAATCTTTGAACACTTGGATTAAGATGCTACTGTGTGAAAAATGGGTTATGCGAATAAATTGATGTTTGGGGCTACATGAAGTGGGAGGATCTACAGAAATGAAGGTAGCGAATAATTAGAGACTAGTCCCTTGATTTCACTTCCATGGGAGAGCGAGGAGGAGCTCGCGAAAGTTTCACCAAGAAGTGCAATCAGTTTGATAAGGCAACGAATTCCACACATCCCACCCCCACCTACACCACCACCAGTTTCACCATCGTCACCCCCATCTTCACCCACACCACCTCCGCCACCACCATAGTTCAATATGGCAAGCACAATAAAATTTCCGGTGTTCAAAGGAGTATGGAATGAAGATCCAGACCAATTTTGGTTCGTAGTAAAGGATGTATGGGAAGCACAGGGAGCCATGGATGACAATATAAAGAAGGCAATGCTGGTAAGCACCTTGCAGGATTGCGCACTGATGTGGTACATTAAGCATTCCAATGACAATCCAAACGCAGGGATCGCGGATATCCAAGATGCACTAAACAGGGAATTTAGCAGGCCAAAATCATAGACACAGTTGATTATCAGATTAAGGAAATCATGATGCTTCTAGGTGAGACCCCTTGGGAGCTAGATTAGAGACTAAAGTGTATGATTCGTGAAGCCAACATGACCTTGACGGATGGGCAACACCACGCATGGTTTGTAGCGTCGCTAACGCCACATCTAAGGAACTCATTGTCACAACAGAAGCTGTCAACTCAGGCTGAGGCCTTGGAGATTTCAATGAGACTACACGAGACCCCGATACAAGATCCTAACATGGGAGTCCAACAGATCCATGGGAGTTGAAAAACTTGTGTCTTGAGATGAAGAGTTTGAAACGAGACAGGACAACTTGCCCAGAAGTGCGCGAGGAGGTATGGTGCATAAAGTGCAAAGGCAAGGGACATGACAAGGACCATTGTCTAGTCTTCACAAACTACCTGGAAGGAGGAGGGCCAATTCCATTGAGACCAGAGGCACAAGAAAGAGCTATTAGCCTTGTGGGAAAATGGCCCAAAAATGGATCCAAATATGCTCTTGAAGGTCTCCATAAACCAGCAAAATCATGCCAATGGATCCAAATTTTCTCTTAAATTATTCAAAATCTTCACTAAGATTATCTAAAGAGCGAAACCATCACATGCCGAGAGCCCTTGGAAGGGCGGAGAAACACTATCGGGAGGCTAAAACACTCTAAAACAATGAAAAAACAAAGTATTTCAAGCATAAACATGGCAACACACAGCTGCCATTAGATCTGGCCAATCAACGGCCCAGATCTAAGCGGCTAATTACATCGGTGGTGGCCATCAGAGGCAACCAGAGTAGTGTTGTGATGAGATTAGGCCGAGCAATCTGCCGATCACCGATATCGGCGATATCACTATTGGCAAGGAGCATATGCCATGTTTTATGAAGGACTTTGGGAGTGAGTGACGTGATTGCGATTTATCGCATCGCTATATTGCATCGGCACTATACCATGGGGCGGGGCCTATGCACAAACATATGGGTGACCCGATAGCCGGACCTGACGATCTTATATATGAGATTTCATAAATTTTGAGCCATGGGAAGGCCTGTTTTAAACGCATTTTAATGTATTTCGTTATATAACGAAATACAAAGGGGAACATGGGAACGCCAATAGCGATTAAGCCTGGACCCAAAAGGGTCCGGGAAATGAAATATATATATTTTGAAGTCCACAAAATCCATTTTTCCATGAATTTCATGTATTTTCGTGTTTAATGAAATACAAAGGGAACGAGCCAAATGCGACTTGCGATGGTGACAAGGACAGACCCGACGGGTTTTGAAATAGAAATAAATATATTTTCAAGTCCGCCAAAGCCCATTTTCATGCATTTTTCAGTGTTTTTCACGTATTTCATAATACAAGGAAAATACACAGGAGCAGGCTTTTTTGCGACTTGCGAGGGTGAGAAGGGTGGACATGAGAGATGATTAAAACATACTTAAGGACTTTTGAAGTCCCAAAGAAGTAGAATGGGTGGGATTTCTCAGTATTACAGCGTTTTCTGTATATAAAAGAAAACAATCATTATTAAGCATTTTCAAGAGATCATAGAGGCCCGAATAGCTATTCCATCACCTAAAAGAGGCTGAGAGACAGAGACAGAAGGCTGGAAGTGGAAAAGCGATAGCACAACATGATGCAACACATAATAGAAGTGATCAAGGAGCATAGATAGCGTAACACAGCCAAACCAACAAGAAACGATCATGGAAACACAACACAACACAACCAGAACAAACAAAATGATTGTGGGGCATCTTTGGCACGGGAGAGCTCCCAGACAGTGCAACAAACTATCCAAAATATTTGAACGTGGTTATTCTTCTGTTAGAAGAAGAAACCTCCGAGCCATGCTTGCCTATTGAGGGAATCAATAAGTTAAGAAGACAGATCAGACAGATTAAGACTCCGAGCCTCTTAGAGCTCAGGAGCATTGTAAAAGGCCTATAAAAGGCTGAAAACTAGATGTAACAAGGGTTCAACTTCTGGAGATTGTTCCACATCTGTTCCTTCAAGCTTCTCATCTTCAT
The DNA here is from genome assembly GCA_031772625.1 of Pinus tabuliformis. Taxonomy (NCBI): domain Eukaryota; kingdom Viridiplantae; phylum Streptophyta; class Pinopsida; order Pinales; family Pinaceae; genus Pinus; species Pinus tabuliformis. The sequence continues at coordinate 1,952,318,809 of CM062816.1, forward strand.
TCTAGCAATATAAGCTTCTTTTTATATTATATGTTCAATGTCCATTCTCTTTGTTGTTCTATGCTTGCACTTGAATAGGTTATTTAGGTTTTTTGCTATGTCTAATGCCAGATAACTGTCATCTTATATCTGCATTGATAAATTAGATTTGCAAGTCTCATTTACTTCCTGTAGCTGGCCATTCATATGTATTTATGTATGAAATCTATTGGTATAATCATTATTCTCCATCTATCCATTTAATCTATAAATTATTGAGCATTAGTGGTCTAAAGCCTTGTATTGGTGAGAGTGTTCATGCATGTCTTGAGTGAAAATAGAGCTGAAATGGTTATCTGACTTGATCCAAACAATCATCCATTCCAATAGTTCTGAGAACAATATTGAAGATTATATGTTACCAGGCATCTCCGAGCTGCAACCTAGGAGAGTTTCCTGGAGTGATAACATAATTGGCACCGTTGTCGAGGAGAGGAAACTAAATCTCAGCTTCCCTGGGAAACAACATAGATCTAGCTTTGATGATAAACAAAGTCTAGGCACTTTTTTGGTTGTAATCATCTATCTGGTGACTCTACTAGAGGCTGAACCTCTTGGCGACTCCACTTCATAGTTCTGGCTCAGTTTGTGAGGCATACTCGGAGAAATCCTCAGAAGCTACAAGATGACCCAGTACCTGACCCTGAAAAAATCATCAAAGAGAGAAAGGTATTGTAGAAAGGAGCATTAGGTTCAGGTAAACCTAAACAATCTTCTATATCTCTTCAAGAAAGGTTTGTAATAGAACAAATACATGTTGGGAGTATAGCCTCTAATACTAGCAGTGAAGAAAAACTCACAGAGATTCATAAAGCCCCTTATTCTTTAGGTTCTCCTTTTGTTGTAAGCCCAAAGGAAACCTCACCTCCTATCCATCATATTCCTTTAGTCTTATCAATCACTCCTCAGCCCTCTATCATTCAGACTGCCATTACTCTTTTAGCCACCACAGCTATGGCAGGTCCACAACAAAATGGAAAGATCATAGTTGATAGGTATGGACCTCTAATACTGCCCACTCCTTTGAATTCCATACCTACTGGAGAATATAAAAAATATAGGCCTAAGTTCACTGGGACTGAAGGTGTTACCGCTAAAGAACATCTTGAGTCATTCTATAGCTATGCTAATAATCTGGACATTAGTGAAGATTATGTGTGGATGAGAGTCTTTGTCCAAAGCCTAGATGGAGAGGCTACAAAGTGGTTCAGAGAACTAACCCCAAGATCTATAGAAAATATTGAAGCTTTAGATGATGCATTCCTAAAGCATTGGGGGGATAAGAAGGATCTCCTCTACTACCACACTGAGTTTGGGAGCTTAAAGAGGGAAAATGGTGAGTTGCTGTCTGATTTTAATAAGAGGTTTAACCGTGTGTACAACAAGATACCAACTAAAGTAAAACCAACTACTACCTCTGCTAAACTCATCTATGCCAGTGCTTTTGATTCTGAATTTTGCCTACTGTTGAGAGAGAGGTGATGTGATACTTTGGCTGACATGCAGGATGCAGCCTTGGAAGTGGAATCAAACATCATGGCTGCAAAGAAGCTCAAGGGAAATGTTGATAGAAGAAGATAAAGGAGCGAGTCTTCATCATCCTCTAATCCTAAGATTGATAAAATGACCAAAATTATCGAGTCATTAGCCTCTGAAATCTCCAAATTGAAGGTTGAGCAGCACCCAGGGAAAGGAAGAGTGCCTAATACCTTTGCTCCTAGAAATCCAAATCCAAATCCATATAGAAGAACTAATGAGCAGTTACAGATTTTACAAAGAAACAAAGATGCCAATGAATACCAAAGGGTGAAGGCTCCTTTTCAAAATGCAGTCATGGAAGAAGAGCAGTTTGAAGAAGATGATGAGATCCATTTTCTGGAAGACAAAGGAAATGATTCCTTTTTGACCTCAGCTACCTATGAAAAGTCATTATTCAATGACTAGATCAACCAAGAATGGGATGGTGAAGTTATTCTACAAAATGTAGATCAACAAAGATATAATTTGAGGTCAAAGATAAATAATGCCAAGGAAAATATTGTTCAAAGAGTTGTTGTCCCTGCAGTACAACAAGTTAATAAGCAAAAACAACTAGCAATTGATCCCATCATCCTCAAAGCTCCAACTCATGAGGTAAGAGGCCTTGACAAGTCTTCTTTTCCTTTCAGTTTTCAATCAGAAATTCAGAAGCTAAGAATACTTATGCCTCTGATTGAACTAGTGAAGAATGAGTCCTTCAAAAGATCCATCCTCAAGGCCATTGAGCCTAAAGCCATCCAAGCCTCCACTGACTATGTAAATCTGCAAGATGACAAGCCAGCTGTTATTCTCAGCCCAATGATTGAAAATTGTGAAGACAGCTCCCCATCATTCTATGTCTCTCTGACTATTCATGAAAAAATCCTTCACAACCGCTTTTTGGACACTGGAACCAACAATAATCTAATGCCCAAGGCTGTCATGGATGAGTTGGGTCTTGATATCACCAAGCCTTATCATGACCTGTTCTCTTTTGATTCTAGAAAAGTGAAATGTCTAGGATTAATCAAGGACCTAGCCATCACTTTGTCTCAGTTGCCTACGAAAAGCATGATGATGGATATTGTGGAAGCAGATGTACCCCCCAAGTTTGGCATGTTACTTTCTAGAGGTTGGATCAAGAGATTAGGTGGATCATTACAAAATGATTTGTCCTATGCTATTGTCCCAGTTTTCGGAGGTGAGAGCAAGAGATTATACAGAGAAGCTCATCTGGCTTATATAATCAGCGATGAAAAGAATCCCACCAGTCATCCCATATATGCTATCGACAATGATTTTGGAGCTTGTATTCTTCAGATTGAAGAATCCCAGTTGGCCTCCATGTAGCTCATGAAACCAGTTTTCCAGATCACAGAGGAAGAAAACCCATAGATTTTGGACATGTTCTTTGATGGGGGCTTGCTCTAAAGAAGCTGCAGGGGCAGGTGTAGTCCTTGTGTCCCCAACACAAGAATACATTCATTTATCTTTCAAATTAACCTTTCAAGTCACAAACAACATAGCAGAGTACAAAGCTTTGATTTTGGGCTTAAGTGCTGCTAAAGAAATGGGTATCAAAGGCCTAAAAGTGTTTGGAGATGCAGACCTCATTATTCAATAGGTAAATAAAACTTTCCAAGCTAAGCATCCAAGGCTGAAAGCATACAGAGATGAGGTATGGAGGCTCAAGGATTCTTTTATTAATTTCAACATTTCTTATATCCCGAGAATGAAGAACCAGCTTGCCGACTCCCTTGTTGTGTCTGCTAGCACGTTTATTCCTCCTTTGCCTCCTAAATTGACATATGAAGTTCAGGTAAAATATAGACCGTCTCTCCCTGAAAATGTCAAATATTGGAGAGTTTTTGAAGACGACGAGGAAATTAACAGTTTTTTACAAGTTGTTGAGGAATTTGATGAAACGCACATCGACCAAGAAAATTAAACCATGGAAGAATGCAGCCAGTCCAAGCTAAAAAATGAGGTCGGCCGAGGAAGCATCGTCCAACTACCTAGTAATCATATACCAAAAGGATTGGTGCCTCTAGAGAAACTGTTCAATCATAACGGTGTGCCTTATAAGCCTGCCAAAATAGAAAATGATTTTTCTTTTTGTAAACATAATATAGGAAGCCCAGCCCATCCGAAATCCATCAATCTATCCACTCATTTGTCTTCTGCCCAGAATTCTGAGTATTGCACCCTCATGAAGCAATTCACTGATATTTTTGCCTAGGAATACACTGATCTTAAAGCCTATGATACAAGCATCATTCATCATAAGATTCCACTGGAAAAGAACACCACCCCTTTTAAGCAGAAATTCAGACCTATCAGCCCTCTTATTTCCTTTGATTGAGAAAGAAATCAAGAAGCTGTTGGATGCCTAAATCATAGTTCCCCTAAGGTATTCAAAGTGGATAGCTAACATTGTGGTAGTAAGAAGGAAAAATGGAGAAATCAGGCTCTGTGTTGACTTCAGAAATCTGAACAATGCTCTAAAAAAGATAACTAACCCCTGCCTAAGATGGAACACTTGCTACAAAGAGTTTCAGGGGCCAGAGTCATGTCTTTCTTAGATGGATTTTCAGGTTACAATCAGGTTGTTGTACATGCAAAATATTAGGAAAAGACTGCCTTCACTACTCCTTGGGGCACTTTCATGTACTCCAAGATGCCTTTCAGACTGATGAATGCTGGGGATACTTTTCAAAGGGCCATGGACATAGCCTTTGTGGGAGAGAAGGACAAGTTTGTTCTTATTTATCTTGATGACATAACCGTCTTCTCTAGCAGTCACAAAGACCATTTGCAACATTTGAAGAAGGTCTTCCTAAAGTGCAGATAGTTTGGAATTTTGGTGAACCTAAAGAAGTCACAATTTTCTCTAGAAGAAGGCAAACTTCTAGGACATATTGTTTCTGCTGAAGGTGTGAAGATTGATTCAACAAGGGTTCGAGCAATTCAGACATTGTCCATCCCAAGGTCAAAAAGGGACATTCAATCCTTCCTGGGTAAGATTAACTTTGTAAGGAGGTTCATTCCAAAATTTGCAGAGCTAGTAAAGCACATCACTTCCATGCTGAAGAAAGGATAAAAAATAAAATGGAAAGATGCTTCAAGAAGCTCTTTTGAAGGCATCAAGCAAGCTATCATGGAAGCTCCCACTCTAATCTACCCAAATTACACTAAGGAGTTTTGTATCTTCTCTTTTGCCTCTTATGATAGACTTACAGCAGTTCTGTTGCAGAAAAATGATGAAGGCATAGAGCACCCTGTGGCCTTTTTCAGCAAAACTTTAAGGGATGCTAAATTAAGGTATGAACTTATTGAAAAACAAGCTTATGCTCTCATAAAATCTTTAAAGGCATTCAGAATTTATATTCTGCATTCTGTTATCAGTCAGGTTGTCCTTAAAGCTCCTTAAAGGATACGGCCGAGGTAACCACAAACCAATCTTTGGACTGCAGGTCCTAGCCTACTAGCAGTCAGAGAGGGCTCTCTCTTTAGGATTTAGCTTTGTTGATGATGATTTTAGGCTAGTTATTGAATTCAAGGGGTTTTGTTTAAGTTTTAGTGGGAAGGATGATGCTTTCAAGTAGAGAGGTAGATATAGTGTGAAAGTTTCAAACCATTGGGCATGGAGTCAAGGATTAGGACTGCTGTTGTGTTTTCTTGGTCACAACAGAGAAATATGGAGCAAGACAGCTACACATGAAACAAATTTCAGGCTAAATGGAGATGGATTAAAAGCTAAGGAATGAGAGGCAGTTAAGAATCTCTCTTTCAGCTTAATAGCGGGAAGGTGAATGAGTTATATCTAGGAGCAATAAAGAATCCCTAGATAACTGTCAAACAAGAATGAAATAGGGTAAATATGAGCCAAAGGGAATTCATATTTATTACTAATTCAGATGAAAACATAAAGAAGTCACAGAAACTGAGCATAGAGTGCAGCCACACAAATTCTAAACTAATCTTTCTTTCTGTAACTTAGATGGTGATATATGTATAATAAAAACATATATGAATTTAAAACAGGGATAAGAAACACTTATTGAGTCATGTTGTAGCACAAGAATTCCACATTCAATTCTTCAAAACTTTAATACACAGCACATAGTCCATCCTCCAAGCTTTAGCAGTCTTTGATTAAGGAAAATATCAAGTATACAGAGCGAGTCTCTCTTGGAGTGAATCAACTAACCAACCCTCTAAACAGTAAATTAGGGTGGTTTTATAAGTAAAATATCTACACAAATCAGATCTCAGACAGATCTGCTATAATAAGTGCCTTTAACCTAACATATGTCTGAAATAAATGTGGGAAAATATCTTCGAGATGCGCTGGGGGCAGCTGTATCAAAAAGAGTTAATGTGTTGTCTTTATGGCTCTGTGCTGATCACTTAGCCATAACTGTGCTTTGGGTTTTGATCCATTGTTGTTTGGCAGCTTTAAATGCTTCGACTGTGATCGGAGAGCTTTGATGGGCTTTCCCCGCTTTCTTTGACTTTGTTAGAGGCCATTCAATGTTCACCTGCTTTGGGAAATAAAGATTTCCATTAAAAACATTTAACTGATACTATTTGTCGCTTCCCTGATACACTTTCAATGAATCTGGGCGCTTTAATGTCTTCTGAACGCTTTAATCTGTCCCATCAACCTTTTATGGATACTGTTCGGCCCTCCGTTGCTTAAAAACTGTCTTTGCACCTTTTCTAAATCCTACGCGAAGAAATTCTTGTCATTTTGTGACTTTCGGGCCTACTGGTGGCCGAGGCACGAAAGGGCTTTCCATTTTGGCCTATTTCCCTTAGCGATGCACTAATCGCGCATCAAAAAATGCCTCGGTTTTTCATTCCGGGCATCCGTTGGTGCAGATTTGTGCTTCGCTCCCTTTTTGACGATGACGTCAGTGGTGGGTCCCAGTACGGCGGTGACATGGCAAGGTGACGTCAGCAGTACGGCTGGGTGACGTGGCGGTACGGTAGAGGTGATGATGTGGTAGTACGGTGGCAGCGACGTGGCAGGGGCACGGTGGCAGGAGGCTGACGCAGGTTGATGACATCATGGGGAAGACGTGGCGCCGACGTCACAAAGGGGAGGGCGGTATTCGGTTTCATATCGCACCGCTTTTGCGCAGAAGCAGTTTCGGAGGAGGGGGCTCTGCCACAGCCGGGAGGGCGACGCGTGGCAGGAGTATGACGGGAAAACCGCCCATCTCCCAGATGTTAACCCGCAGCATATCGGCGTATGAAAAGACCCGCCCACCGTAGATCTTAGGTGCGCCAGATCTGACGGCCGACGGGACAGTTAACATGGCGGAAGGATAGATACGGGGCCCGCGACGCTTTTATTAATTGTTTTAATCTGGCGGGGGGGAAACTTTAGGAAAGTGGGTTTTGGGTTATATACAAGTGGGGTGAAATATATTTACATGCATGACCTTAGGATAAGGGTGGGAAATGAGTATTGTAGGGTTAGGACTTAGGGTAAATGGTTATTAGTGTGATCACATGTCAGACTAACTCCAGGTTAGGACACGGAAGGGTTAGTAGGAGCCCCAGATGGACTACTATTTCCCGGACTTGATAAATATGGCTATAATGCCAAGGGGAGGGGAATATGTAATATTTTTTGGGATTTTATATAGTTTTCGTACAATAGGGGATAAGGAAATGATATAGGGAGCTAGATAATAGAGTTAGGAGTTAATATGAAAATGACAAGAAAGCGCTAAGGTAAGGGATCTTAGGCTATTTTTTAGAGGGGAAAATGACTCAAAGAGTGAATCAATAGTATTCTTAAGCAAAGTGGACCTTTACTTAGGCAAATATAGTGGAAGATGATGAATTCAAGAGTTTTCAAGTAGATCTTGACCTCTTTGGGGAGGTTAGTGAATGATTTGGGAAATAAGAAGAAGGGGAAGTTAGAGATGTCCAGCTTGAGCTCCTCCAAAGGAAAATTGCCTCATAATTGTGATCTGAGTAAATATAACATTTGAAAACATGAAATGGATCACATAGCTTGATTCTGCAACCACAAAACTACTTACCCAGCCTACTTACCTAACATTTTTTCTTCTTTTTGGTTCGGGTGCACTTGAACTTGCAAACTCTGATTATCCTTTTTTCTTTTGACTGCCCTCCTATATAAATCAATCCTTATTTCTGCCGGGGCTCAGATTAAGCTGATGAGTGCCTAAGATTCTCTACCTATCTACAAATCTGCCAAGATTAAGCTGTTTGGACAGATATTCATTCTCTATATTCTAAAACAGGCAATTGAAACCTAGGGAGGCCAACATTGAGCTGTTTGGCCTTCCCTTAACTGAAAAAACTCTTCAAAAAGTGGAATAACTCACCAAAATTGGGATACAGCAGTGGCATTTAGACTAGCACACTTTCATGGCCTCTTCTTTGGCCTCTTAAGGAAATATGGAACATTGCAGCCTGCAAAGTATGACATATTTGGCATGTACAAATGTCAATCATGAAAAATGAACACCTGTTGCAACAGGAGGCTAAAAATGGCTCCACTTGGGGATGGCTTTTCCTTGTGAAAAGCCAAGAATAGCAGGTTAGACTGCCTTGATCTTCTATTGATGCTGTGGCCTGAAAAATTTCTTTGTGCTGGCTACTAAAAGTGTGAAACTTTGAAATATGAGCAGCCCTCTCCTCAACTGAAATATTGTGAAATACATAGCACTGCCTGCTTTCTTCTGCGTGCTTGATATTATATACAATGTCACTTGAGCATTGCCTTTGAAATAGATCCAAAACATGGGTCAAAAACCGATGTATTTCCCTTAGCCTCTGTTCTAGAAACAGTTGCTGATGTGAGACTAAAAAATGGTCCTCTCTTATTTATACTGTTTGACTGAAGACTGCAAGTTGCAAATAGTTTCTTTTTACCATGAATTGCTGTGATATGACAGTGCTACTCTTGCTATTTTGCTGAGATTAATGCAGAGACAGAGCTTTTAAAAAATGGAATACTTGCATTGGCTGTGTCTTCGCAAACTTTGCTGTTGTTCCTCTAACCCTGCGACTGTTTATAAAAAAATCAAAACAAAGTGCTGATATATACAAATATCAATGTACAAAGAGATATATACAGAGCTGCATTGTATCCCTTAAAAGGGATCATGGTAATGTTTTAACATTCGACCATTAACAGGGCCCTCTTCAACAGTGCTGCCCTCTATAGATTTGAGGAAATATGTGTTATTTCCCTGAACAACAGAAATAAAAAATGGCCCTTTCCATAAAAAATCAAATTTTGCATGTTTTCCCTTGTCTTCTCTTCGTGAGTCCCACCTTAGAACTTTGTCGCCAATGTAGAAATCCTTAGCCTTAGCTCTCTTATCAAACATCTTTTTGAGCTTCTCTTGCAAAATTTGAGCTCTGTCATAAACTTGTTCTCTTGTTTGCTGAAGATGAATGGTTTGGTTGATTCTTCGTTGAACATCATTTGGTTCTGCCTGAACCTCTTGTAACAGCTTCATAATGGAAATGCCCAAAGAAGATAGAAATTTGGCCTCCATGCCATACACCAGCTCATAAGGGCTCATCCCAATGGATTTCTTTGTTGAAAGTCTGTCTGCCCATAGGGCATTTGTGAGCTTTCTATGCCAGTTCTTCTTGTTTTCTTCTAAGATCTTCTTGATAATATTAATCAGGCTCTTGTTAGATGACTCGGCCAAGCCATTACCTTGAGGGTAATAGGCTGTGGAATGGCCCAAGGTAATGTGAAATTTATGGCAAAAATTGATCATATTTTTGGATTTGAAGGCAACGGCGTTGTCAGTAATGATCTTCTCAGGGCAGCCAAATCTGGAAAGGATATTGCACTCAAGGAATTGGATAATGATGGAGTCATTGGCCTGTCTACATGGGATGGCCTCAATCCACTTGGTGAAATAGTCGGTGGCTGTTAAAATCCACTTGTGCTGGCCTGAGGAAGAGGGATGGATTTCCCCAATGAAGTCAAGACCCCATTGTTGAAAAGGTTTCTCGGTTGGGATGGGCTTAAGGGGAAAGGGTAACAACTTTCTTCTACCCTCAAAGATTTGGCATTTGTGACATGAAATGGCAAACTTCTTTACATCTGCAAACAAAGAGGGCCAATAGAAACCAACCCTTAGAATTTTATCAGCAGTGGACTTCCAGTATAGATGTCCTCCACAGTCCCCTGCATGGAATTCTTTCATGACATTGTTATTTTCATTCATGGTTAAACAATTAAGCAATATACCTTCATGATTTTTCCAAAATAATGCACCATCTATGACACAAAACTTTGAAGCCTTCATCTTTAAAAATCTTTTCTTGGTTCTGGACAATCTTGGGGGAGAAAACAGGTTTAAAAATACAAAGCATATATCAGCATACCATGGGGACTGCAAAAAGGTTTCACTGATCTGTGGAGTCGCCAGCTCCTGTTCATTGTCCAGTTGGTTAATGTCTAAAGCTTGAAAGTTTGTTTCGGACATCAGTTTGGCTAAACCTTGTCCCTTTATGAGCTTGGTTGGTTTTATTTCTATGTCATACTCAAGGATGTTAGCAATCCACTTGCCTCTTTTGCCTTCTAACCCCTCTTGGGTTAATATGTTTTTTACAACAACATTTGGGACATAGGCAATCACATGTGAATATAAAATATAAACTCGGAAATCTTTGATTGCTTTGACAAGTGCATAGGCTTGATTCTCCATGATTTGGTACTTCAAAGGGGAATCTCTTAAGGCTCGGCTGAAAAAAGCAATTGGCTTTTCATTTCCTTGATCATCCTTTTGCAAAAGGACAACAACTATGGTGTGTTCAGATGCAAAAGAAAAAATGATAAAATCTTTGTCAAATTGTGGACTTGTGAGGATAGGGGCTTGGGTTAAGGCAGATTTGATACTCTCAAAGGCTTGCTTGGTTTCAAGAGACCATTTTACCTTGGCATCCTTTTTTAACATGTTGCTTAACAGTCTTATTAGCTCGACTAGATTTGGGATAAATCTCCTTAGGAAATTGATCTTTCCAAGGAATGCTTGCAACTCTTTTATGTTTCTTGGATATGGGATTTGGAGGATGGCTTGGATTTTTTCAGGATCAATTCTAATCCCGTCCTTTGATATGATATGGCCAAGTAGTTTGCCTTCTTCAAGGCCAAAGAGAGACTTCTTGGGGTTCAAGGAAATGCCATATTTCCTACATGTCATGAATATTTGGCTCAAATGTTTTAGGTGCTCTTGATCAGATTTGGAGAAAGGGGTTAAGTCATCGAGGTATACAACTAGGAAATCATGTATTTCCTTGGAAAATGAAATGTCTTTTGCCCTTTGAAAGGTAGCACCAGCATTTTTAAGTCCGAAAGGCATATTCACATACTTAAATGTTCCCCATGGTGTGGTAAAGGCTGTCTTGTCTTGGTCATCCGGGTGAACCAGTATTTGATTGAAACCTGAAAAGCCATCTAGCAAAGAGATTCTAGATGACCCCACTACTCTTTGTAGAATGTGGTCCATTTTTGGCAATGGGTAGTGGTCTTTTAGGGAGAATTGGTTTAAATTTCTTAGGTCTACACATAGCCTAATCTCACCTGTCTTCTTTCTTGTAGGAACAAGATTGGATACCCATTCAGAGAATCTGATGGGTGCTATGATACCCGCTTCAAACATTCTTTTCACTTCCTTTTCAATCAAAGGGAGAAGCATAGGATTGATTCTCCTCAGTTTCTGTTTGAAGGGCTTTTGGTTTGGTTTTAAGGGAATGGTGTGTTGGATCACTGAGGTGTCATAGGACTTCAAGTCCTCATAACTCCAAGCAAATACATCTTGGAATTCTTTGAACAAATCAACATATTTGTGCTTTTGATCGGGTGGAAAAGATTGAGATAGTTTGATCATTTTGGGCTTCTCTGTTGTCCCAATGTTGTGTTCTTCTACAACAGCGTTTAAGGGTTTCATTTTTGGCTTTTTGGGAACATCATTTGCATCAAACATATCTTCTAATGGAGTGAGGCCAGCGGGAAAAAAGTTATCTTTTAGATCAATGATCTCGGCCTCTGTTTTAGCTATTTCTTCCAAATGCATCTGTTTCAGCTCTTCTATGTTTGTATTGTCAAAAACAGTTGGGTTTAGCATTTGTTTAGCTGTTACAGCTGTTACAACCTGTTGATTTTCATTTGTTTGTTGTTGTTCATCCGTCATAGCATCCATGTCAATGTTGATATTTGAAAACTCATGCTCAAGAGTGAGGAAATTGTTAATCTGGGCATCATTTTCGAATACTTGCCAATCTTTAACGTTATTTGGGACAGAAGGCCTGGGTTTTATCTCAGCAGTAAAATGGTGGTTTGGCTCAAAAGGAAGCTTGCATGTACTAGAAAAAGTGGCTAGGCTGTGTGCATGAATGTTATGATCTCTTGAAATCTTGGCAAGCTTGGATTCAGTGAATGTATTGAGTATATTAGTGGCAGCAGTCCTATAGGCCCTCATTCTATTGTCATTGGTAACAAAGTTGCCTTTCATTTGTTGTATGATTAAATCAGAGTCACCTAGAATGGACACTTTTGCAGCTCCTAGAGCTTTGAGCAGTTTAAGGCCTAAAAGGAGATCCTCATACTCTGCCATGTTATTGGTGCATTTGAAATTTAGTCTGTAGGCATGGCCTTCTGCATGATTGTTATGAGTATTGTGAATCCATACACCTGCCCCTGCTCCTAACTTGTTGACAGAGCCATCAAACTCTAAATACCATGTGATTTCTTGCTTGTGGTTAGTATCAAGAGTTTCAGTCATTTTAGGATTGGGCAGATTTGAAATTTCTATTTGGGGAGGTTCTCCTTGTATGATGGTTGCATCTGTTGTTTTGATAGTTTCATCAGTATGGGCAACCGATTCTTCATTGATGTGTGTGTCCAGTTCTAAAGCCAACGAATTATCATTAGTTGGAGGACTTGTTTCATCATTAAATAAAATAAAAGAATCCATATCAGAATGGATTGAGTGAATAGGAAAATTTTGGGGCTTGTCCTGACTAGTTACCACATATTTCATCAGTGTTTCTCTATACACTCTCTTTGGTTGCCCAAAGACAGATATAGTGGCATAAGAGAGGTCTAGTTGGAGGGATCCTTGGAGTTTTTCTCCCCAAGATCTTGACAATAGCATACCATACTTTGGTGGAATGTCAGCAACCACCACATCCATGAGGATTGTCTTGTTTGGGTATTGAACTAAGGAGACACACAAGTCTTTGATGAGGCCTAAACATTTGACTTGACTTGAGTCAAAGGAGAATAGATCTTTGTAGGGTCTTTTAACATCAAGGTTTAGCTTTTCCATTACAGCTTGGGCATAAGGTTGTGTGAGGCACCTGAGTCAAACATAACATTGTGCAAGACATTGTCATGTATGTGCAAACTGACATAGAATGGTAGAACATATCCATATGTTGATTTTCCATTAACTTCTGGACCGAACAACAATTCAGGCTGATCATCAAGAACATTCACATCATCCTTGTTCTCTGGGATTTGCAACGATCTTTTGATTTGCTGCCTATAGATATCATGTTTGGCAAGTTCGGATAAAGGGATGGATATCTTCAGTTTGCCAATCTCTGCCTCTAGGTTAAATGGTTTCTCAAATGGAGTCTTTGTGTTGGCAGTAGCAGATTTCCCCTTTTCAATTGCACTTTCAGTGGTTTTTTCTTGTTCTTCGTTGATTTCATGAACTATTTTTGATTTGGAAAGTTTTTTAGGATAGCTGTTCAAATCTTCTATTGAGGAAGAAGGTGGCAGAGGGTGATCATTAGAAGGTTGCATGTCTGTGACGTCCTCTATGGTGACATCCTTTGGATCTGGAACTATTTTATCAACAGTTTCTAAGAGGGCAACCTTTTCTTTGATCTTCTTAGGCTGTTTGGTATCACTTGGTTTAACCTTTTCGGGCACATCTATGGTTCTTGTCCTCAACTTATACTGTTTGTGGACCTCATAAACAGCTGAATCATAACCCTGTTTAAAGTCAAAAGACTCACCAGACTTAGTTTGAAATTGATTAAAGTCATGCTCATCTCGGTCTGATTGGGTTAGGAAAATTTGTTGCTTAGCCTTCAAATCCACCAAGTTCATGTGAGTGTCCTTTGTGGGCTCACTAGATGCAGATGCTTCGGCATAATTTTCATGAAAAGGAGGCCTTACATCATGGTCTGGGCTAGACCTACCAGCATTTGTGTTCTGAGTTTTCTGGAAATTTGGGTTCCTTATGATATTAGGTTGTTTTCCTTCCCATGATGACTTCCTCTCAACACTCTCTACTCTGTCTCCCAACCTGTGCATGCCACTGATGATAGCATCCAGCTTTTGATCTAAGGCTAAGGGTTCCTCTTTAAAGGTGGTTCTCCTCTCGGTTCTAGCTCTGTTTCTTTTGGCAATTAGATTTGCTTCTACACTAACAACAACATTTTTCATGTCTGCAAGGGTTTGAGGGGCTCTTTCCCTTAACTGATAAGCCATGTTACTGTCAAAACCATCAGGGAATTTATACAAAGCAAGATCAGGTGGAGGTCTTAAGTTTTGTGGTATTGCATTATAAACTTTACTGAATCTTGCACAATAGTCCAAGACAGACTCTTGAGGGCCTCTTTTAATGGTGTCATATTCAGATAATATGTGCAAGGGGTCTTTCTTTTTCTCCCATCTGTTGATAAATGACTGGTATAAGGCTTCTGGGTCTGCTATGGAATTGGCTGTGAGTGCTCTAAACCAAGTCCTGACATCACCTGTCAAACTTTGGACAAAAATCTTCATTCTCACACTATCGTCATCTATCTCGTAGTTCTCAAAATAGTCTTGCATCTTCTTGGTATGCTGAAGGGCTGTGCAAGAACCAGTTCCATCAAAATACATGATTTTAGTTTGATAATCCTGAGGCATAGCCCCAGGATTTGCAGGTAATTGCAGGGGTGCATATCTATTGGCCATGTTCACAGGGATAGGTGGAACAGCAGAGATAAATGGAACGACTGGAACAATGGTAGTAACAGTGGTAATGGGAGTATGTGCAATGAATGGAGGTGTGGAAGGAGTGCTTTGAGAGGTGGATGATGAACAAGGGGAAGTAGGGGTTGAACGAAATAACACTTTGACAGGGGTAGGAACACAGCTTGGCTGAACTGTTTTAGGACTAGAATTAGCAAAATCTTCTCTTCGCTCTAGTTTCCTGAGGTTCCTTGGGATTAAATTGGGATTTTCAAAAGCAGTTGGGGTATTTGGGTCTGGATTTGACCTTGTGTAACGTGAATTCCTTTTGGGAGCCAGATTCTGAACTTGTTTTGGTATTTTCTGTGAATGTTTTTAGAATTAGCAAGGAACTGATCAAATTTTGGAATAGTTATCTATAACTTAAAACTAGCCTAAAGATTGACTGAAGCAGCATTTGTTTACTCCTGTAAATGCAAAGCAAGAACAGTTTCAAAGGCTCCCTGGCTGACATTCAGGCTTCATTTGTAGTTTTAAGGAATATACAACAATTGGAAAATTCATTGGTTCCCCAGCGGAGCTTTCCAACTTGATTTGTGAAATTAACTGAGGATGGTCCCCAGTGGAGTCGCCATTATGTTATCACTCAGGTTGTCCTTAAAGCTCCTTAAAGGATACGGCCGAGGTAACCACAAACCAATCTTTGGAGTGCAGGTCCTAGCCTACCAGCAGTCAGAGAGGGCTCTCTCTTTAGGATTTAGCTTTGTTGATGATGATTTTAGGCTAGTTATTGAATTCAAGGGGTTTTGTTTAAGTTTTGGTGGGAAGGATGATGCTTTCAAGTAGAGAGGTAGGTATAGTGTGAAAGTTTCAAACCATTGGGCATGGAGTCAAGGATTAGGACTGCTGGTGCGTTTTCTTGGTCACAACAGAGAAATATGGAGCAAGACAGCTACACATGAAACAACTTTCAAGCTAAATGGAGATGGATTGAAGGCTAAGGAATGAGAGGCAGTTAAGAATCTCTCTTTCAGCTTAACAGCGGGAAGGTGAATGAGCTATATCTAGGAGCAATAAAGAATCCCTAGATAACTGTCAAACATGAATGAAATAGGGTAAATATGAGCCAAAGGGAATTCATATTTATTACCAATTCAGATGAAAACATAAAGAAGTCATAGAAACTGAGCATAGAGTGCAGCCATGCAAATTCTAAACTAATCTTTCTTTCTGTAACTTAGATGGTGATATATGTATAATAAAAACATATATGAATTTAAAATAGGGATAAGAAACACTTATTGAGTCATGTTGCAACACAAGAATTCCACATTCATTCTTCAAAACTTTAATAGACAGCACACAGTCCATCCTCCAAGCTTTCATCAGTCTTTGATTAAGGAAAAATATCAAGTATACAGAGCGAGTCTCTCTTGGAGTGAATCAACCAACCAACCCTCTAAACAGTAAATTAGGGTGGTTTTATAAGTAAAATATCTACACAAATCAGATCTCAGACAGATCTGCTGTAATAAGTGTCTTTAACCTAACATATGTCTGAAATAAATGCGGGAAAATATATTCGAGCTGTGCTGGGGGCAGCTGTATCAAAAAGAGTTAATGTGTTGTCTTTATGGCTCTGCGCTGATCACTTAGCCATAACTGTGCTTTGGGTTTTGATCCATTTTTGTTCGGCGGCTTTAAATGCTTCGACTATGATCAGAGAGCTTTGATGGGCTTTCCCCGCTATCTTTGACTTTGTTGGAGGCCATTCAATGTTCACCTGCTTTGGGAAATAAAGATTTCCATTAAAAACATTTAATTGATACTCTTTGTCGCTTCCTTGATACACTTTCACTGAATCTGGGCTCTTTAATGTCTTCTAAACGCTTTAATTTGTCCCATCGACCTTTTATGGCTGCTGTTCGGCCCTCTGTTGCTTAAAAACTGTCTTTGCACCTTTTCTGAATCCTGCATGAAGAAATTCTTGTCATTTTGCGACTTTCGGGCCTGCTGGTGGCCGAGCCATGAAAGGGCTTTCCATTTTGGCCTATTTCTCTTAGCGATGCGCTAATCACGCATCAAAAACTGCCTCGGTTTTTCATTCCGGGCATCCGTTGGTGCAGATTTGCACTTCACGCCCTTTTTGACGATGACGTCAGCATGACGTTAGCAGTGGGTCCCAGTATAGCGGTGACGTGGCAGGGTGACATCAACAGTATGGCCGGGTGACATGGCGGTGCGGTAGAGGTGATGACGTGGTAGTACGGTGGCAGCGACGTGGCAGGGACACGGTGGCAGGAGGCTGACGCAGGTTGATGACTTCATGGGGAAGACGTGGCGCCGACGTCACACAGGGGAGGGCGGTATTTGGTTTCATATCGCACCGCTTTTGCGCAGAAGCGGTTTCGGAGGAGGGGGCTCCGCCATAGCTGGGAGGGTGACGCATGGTGGGAGTACGACAGGAAAACTGCCCATCTCCCAGACGTTAACCCACGACATATCGGCGTATGAAAAGACCTGCCCACCGTAGATCTTGGGCGCACCAGATCTGACAGGCGATGGGACGGTTAACACGGCGGAAGGATAGATACGGGGCTCGCGGCGCTTTTATTAATTGTTTTAATCTGGCGGGGGGAAAACTTTAGGAAAGTGGGTTTTTGGTTATATACAAGCAGGGTGAAATATATTTACATGCATGACCTTAGGATAAGGGCAGGAAACGAGTATTGTAGGGTTAAGACTTAGGGGAAATGGTTATTAGCGTGACCAGATGTCAGACTAACTCCAGGTTAGGACACGAAAGTGTTAGTAGGAGCCCCAGATGGACTACTATTTCCCAGACTTGATAAATATGGCTATAATGCCAAGGGGAGGGGAATATGTAATATTTTTTGGGATTTTATATAGTTTTCGTACAATAGGGGATAAGGAAATGATATAGGGAGCTAGATAATAGAGTTAGGAGTTAATATGAAAATGACAAGGAAGAGCTAAGGTAAGGGATCTTAGGCTATTTTTTAGAGGGGAAAATGACTAAAAGAGTGAATCAATAGTATTCCTAAGCAAAGTGGACCTTTACTTAGGCAAATATAGTGGAAGATGATGAATTCAAGAGTTTTCAAGCAGATCTTGACCTCTTTGGGGAGGTTAGTGAATGATTTGGGAAATAAGAAGAAGGGGAAGTTAGAGATGTCCAGCTTGAGATCCTCCAAAGGAAAATTGCCTCATAATTGTGATCTGAGTAAATATAACATTTGAAAACATGAAATGGATCACATAGCTTGATTCTGCAACCACAAACTACTTACCCAACCTACTTACCTAACATTTTTTCTTCTTTTTGGTTCGGGTGCACTTGAACTTGCAAACCCTGATTATCCTTTTTTCTTTTGACTGCCCTCCTATCTAAATCAATCCTTATTTCTGCCGGGGCTCAGATTAAGCTGATGAGCACCCAAGATTCTCTACCTATCTACAAATCTGCCAAGATTAAGCTGTTTGGACAGATATTCATTCTCTATATTCTAAAACAGGCAATTGAAACCTAGGGAGGCCAAGATTGAGCTGTTTGGCCTTCCCTTAACTGAAAAAACTCTTCAAAAAGTGGAATAACTCACCAAAATTGGGATACAACAATGGCATTTAGACTAGCACACTTTCATGGCCTATTCTTTGGCCTCTTAAGGAAATATGGAACATTGTAGCCTACAAAGTATGACATATTTGGCATGTACAAATGCCAATCATGAAAAATGAACACCTGTTGCAACAGGAGGCTAACACATTCCAAAGTGGTTGCATATGTACCTTCAGCCTCAATAAAATATGTCTTAACTTAGCCAGATATTGATGGAAGGTGAGCTAAATGGATTGAAAAATTCATAGAGTTTAACATAGAGGTGAAGCCCACTAAACTTGTCAAAGGCCAGGGCTTGGATAAACTTATGGCTGAAGAAAATTGCAGCTTGTTAGACATAAATTCCATGGGTCTAAATTTAGGTGATGAGCAGATAGAGGGAGCAACAGAAGAGAAAAAGCAGAATCAATCTTTGGCTGAAAATCCTGCCACCTATGAATGGTATTCCAGCATAGTTCATAATTTGCAGAAGCTAAAAGTCCCTCCAGGGCTTAGCTCAAGTCAAGCCTGGGCCATTAAACTTAGATCAACCAAATTCTACATTAATAAAAACCTTCTTTATTGGAAAGACCCATTGAGAATCCTCTTAAGATGTCTAGAAGAATAACAAGCTATGGAAGTCATACACCAGTTCCATTCTAGCATCTGTGGAGGGCATCATTATTGGAAAACCACAACCCAAAAAACCCTGAGGGCTGGGTATTATTGGCCTACTCTTTTCTCTGATGTTTTTTCTTTTGTGAAAGCTTGTGACAAGTTTCAGAGGTTTGTAGGAAGATAGCAGGTAAAATCTCTACCCTTGAAGCCAGTACATGTCAATGGTCCCTTCCAGCAGTGGGGCTTGGAATTTATAAGTGAGATCAACCCACATTCTAGTGGCCAACACAAATGGATCTTAGTAGCCACTGATTATTTCACCAAGTGGATTGAGTCTATACCCACTAAGAATGCCAATCATCAAGTTGTCATAAAGTTCTTGAATGAGAATATTTTCACTAGATTTGGTTGCCCAACCAAACTAGTCACTGATAATGCAACAGCTTTCAAGGCAAAAGAATTGATGGACATGACTGAATCCATGGGCATTCAAGTGGTGCATTTCGTTAGCACTCAAAATGAACCTCAAGGCTCAGAAGAGGCAATTCTGAGGTAACCACATACCAAGCTTTTGATCTGGCATCTAGCCCTACTAGACCAGAGAGGGCCCTCTCTTTGCCAACAAAACATGGCTGCGATAACTGAATCTTAGGCTAACTATGAAGAATAAGGATTTGGTTGAAAATTGTGGGTTGAAAACAACAAGAGAAGGGACTATTGGGCTATGGATTTGGGGCTAGTTTCTGCCTTCAAACTTGGGGTAAAGTAAGTGCAATGTACAACCATATTAAAGATATAATGAGAGAAGAAAAGAGGGAAAAGACCGTTGCCTTGCAGGCATCAATTAGGGGATGGATCTACAGTGGCAACTTTAGAAGAAAGAGAAGCACAGGGTTACTCAAAAAAGCATCTAACAGAGATGGATTCTGAAAAGATAACCACTACATCAAACAACATAATCATTGTGAAAGGAGCATCGTGCATGGATGGATTCCTAACACTTCCCTTAGAGAATGCTGTAACCAAATTAACAAAAAAAACAAAGCATGGAAATTAATTTACAAGAAAAACATGCTGCACATTAAACACCGTGATGAATCCCAAATTTAAAGAGCAGAAAAAGCTTCATTAAAATAATATTCAAGGAAAAATTTACACAGTCCAATGGTAGCCTCTCTCTGCTGCAAAAATCCAACTATTACACTCTGAAATTCATCAAATATATAAAAGTAGCTCATCCTTGTACTAAGGGAGTTGAGCTCAACCATCTCTCTCAAGATAGAATCAGTTACATTAAATTTGGACCGAATTTCTGAAAATAGGGCTCAAAGATGAACTCGTATCTCTTGAACCATAACACTTGTTAGAAAACTGAAAGAGGTTGTTGTAGATAAGGCCATTTTTGAGGAAAACCTCTCTCAAATTTTGGAAATTCATTTCCAGTTGCTCAGAATCTATGCCACAAAATAATATTTAAACAAGAAATAACTAAATATTTAAATCTGTAAAAATAGGCTGTAAAGATCTAGTCAAATATTCCAATTCACGACACCTATGAATAAAATGAAAGAGATTTTTGTTATAGCTTGTGGTTGACAAAAAAATCCTTGGTTTTCTCAAAATTACTTTCCATCTGTTGTAAAATGGCGTCGCACTATAATGACTAAAACAGTAAAACAAATGCAAATTTTGTTTTGTTTTAATGTAGGCTTCAAATATCATTGCATATCTCCCACATAGTAACACCCGTGCATAAACTGAAGGAGGTTTTTCTTATTTGGTATGTGATTGACAAAAAAAGTCTTTCACTTTTATAAAATTCATGTCCATTACTTCAAAAATTGATTTTGTAGTAAACTTGTCCCTATGTGCAACAAATGACCTCAAAACATGCATAACCAAGAATCAATCATTCATTTTGATCATATCTTCTGATCCGGGAGCTAGTTTTGGGAGTGTGATATACCGTTGGAAATATTTTTCTGAGCTTCTTCTGATGAACATACTTAGGATATGATTTGCACTAAAACTCATGTGAAAAACATCTTTGAAAACTAGACATAGTAAGAGCCCATTTTGATCCTTGGTGACAGGCTACAAAGACTGGAACTAACACATTCTACCTCATATTATCCTCAAGGCAATGGCCAGGTAGAATCATCTAATAAGAGTTTGGTAAGGGTAATCAAAAAACTATTAGAGGACAAAAAAAGAGCTTGGATTCCAAGTTGAAGTTTGCACTATGGGCTGACAGCGTTAGCATCAAAAAATCCATAGGGAATTCTCCATTTAAACTGGTTTATGGTGCTGACGATGTTTTCCATATCCAGCTGATTCTCCTTGTGGCTAAATTCTTGCGAGAAGAATAATATGAAGAGAATGACATGCTAAGAAGAGTGAATAACCTGGTTGAACTACAGTAGATCAGAGAATAGCTGGTTGAGAAGTCAAAGGCTCATCAAAATAAAATCAAAGAAACCTTTGACAAGAAGGCAAAAGTGGACAATTTTCAAGTTGGTGACTGGGTGCTTAAATGGGATGCATTTTAGGAAAATAAAGGTAATCATGGCAAGTTTTACTCCTTATGGACAGGTCCGTTTATCATCGCTCAAATTCAGCAGAACAATACATTCATTCTGCACAGTCTGGAAGGAGGAGATACTTTTGGTAGTACAGTAAATGGGTGGTTCTTGAAACTTTGTTTCGTTTAAGGTTTTAAAGCCTTGTCATTGTAAATATGTTTTTCCAGTTTTTATTTCATTAAAAAATAGACTCCATGCCCAATGGAGCACTAGAAGGAAGATTTGATTTTTGTTTTACAGGAAAGGCATTAATCTATGATCCTTGAAACCTCACAGGGAGGATTTCATCCCCAGAAGGAGCCAGTGTTAGCCTTGTGGGCAAATGGCCCAAAAATGGATCCAAATATGCTCTTGAAGGTCTCAATAAACTAGCAAAATCATGCCAATGGATCCAAATTTTCTCTTAAAGTATTCAAAATCTTCACTAAGATCATCCAAAGAGCAAAACCATCACATGCCGAGAGCGCGAAAAAACACTATCGGGAGGCTAAAACACTCCAAAATAGTGAAAAAACAAAGTATTGCAAGAATAAACATGGTAATGCACAACTTCCATTAGATCTGGCCGATCAACGACCTAGATCTAAGTGGCTAATCGCATCGGCAGTGGCCATCAGAGGCAGTTAGAGTAGAGTCGCAATGAGATCGGGCCGAGTGATCTGCCGATCACTGATATCAGTGATATCGCTATCGGTGGAGAGCATATGCCATGTTATATGAAGGACCCGAGGAGTGAGTGACGCGTGATTGTGATTTATCGCATCGCTATATCGCATCGGCACTATACCATGGGGCGGGGCGTATGCACAGACATATGGGCGACCCAATAGCCGGACCCGACGATCTTATATATGAGATTTCATAAATTTTGAAGTCTGCGGGAAGCCCTGTTTTAAACGCATTTTAATGTATTTCATTATATAATGAAATACAAAGGTGAACAGGGTAGCGTTGACAACGATAAAGCCCGGACCTGAAAGGGTCTGGGAAGTGAAATATATATATTTTGAAGTCTGCAAAAGCCATTTTTCAATGAATTTTGTGTATTTTCGTGTTTAACGAAATACAAAGGGAACGGGCCAAATGCAACTTGCGATGGTGACAAGGACGGACCCGATGGGTTTCGAAATAGAAATACATATATTTTCAAGTTCTCTAAAGCCCATTTTCATGCATTTTCAGTGTTTTTTGCATATTTCATAATACAAAGAAAATACACAGGAGCACGCTTTTTTGTGACTTGTGATGGTGACAAGGACAGACTCGAGAGACGATTAAACCATACTTGAGGACTTTTGAAGTCCGAAAGAAGCAGAATGGGTGGGATTTCTCAGTATTACAACATTTTCTGTATACAATAGAAAACAATCATTATTAAGCATTTTCAAGAGATCACAGAGGTCCAAATAGCCATTCCATCACCTAAAAGAGGCCGAGAGACAGAGGCAGAAGGATGGAAGTGGAAAAGAAACAACATAGCACGATGTAGCTCGCAACAGAAGTGATTAAGGAGCATAAACAACACAACACAACCAAATCAACCAGAAATGATCATGGAACCACAACACAACACAGCCAGAACGAACAAAATGATTATGGGTCATCTCTGGCATGGGAGAGCTGCTAGACAATGCAAAAAACTATCCAAAATATCTGAATGCAGTTATTCTTCTGTCAGAAGAAGAAACCTCCTAGCCATGCTTGCCTATTGAGGGAATCAATCAGTTAAGAAGACAGATCAGACAGATTAAGACTCCGAGCCTCTTAGAGCTCAAGAGCATTATAAAAGGCCTATAAAAGGCTAAAAACTAGATGTAACAAGGGTTCAACTTATGGATATTGTTCCTCCTCTATTCCTTCAAGCTTCTCATCTTTATTCTAGCAATATAAGCTTCTTTTGCTATTATATGTTCAATGTCCATTCTATTTGCTATTCTATGCTTGCACTTGAATAGGTTATTTAGGTTTTCTGTTGTGTCTAATGCCAGATAACTGTCATCTTATCTCTGTATTGATAAATTAGATTTGCAAGTCTCATTTACTTCCTGTAGCTAGCCATTCATATGTGTTTATGTATGTAATCTGCTGGTACAGTCAATATTCTCCATATATCCATTGAATCTATAAATTATTGAGCATTAGTGGCATAAAGCCTTGTATTGGTGAGAGTGTTCATGCATGTATTGAGTGAAAATAGAGATGAAATAGTTATCTGACTTGATCCAAACAATCATCCATTCCAATAGTTCTGAGAGCAATATTGAAGATTATATGTTACTAGGCATCTCCGAGCTGCAACCTAGGAGAGTTTCCTGGAGTGATAATAGGACCAAGTGCGGAACTTGTAGTATGGTGCGCAATTTTTCAGATAGGAGGGAAGCATGCTACAAATAACTGCCATCTATTATAGAAGTATACACAGACGTCCCAACAGTTGTTCTGTAATTTCTGTAGGTCAATAGGCCATGATGGGCGTACCTGTAGAAGTTATGAACTGATGATGGATTGGACTCCTACCTATAAAGTTCATACTGAAACACGAGCCCTCGAACAAAATGTAGAGATGGTGGTCACTAGATTTTAGGGGCATGGATGAGGTCGAGGTGGAATGGGGCCAGGACGGGGTCACAGACAGCTGATTTTTTACAATTGTGGAGGGCTAGGGCATTATGCCCGTGATTGTACAAATCGAACGAGAGCATCATGTTTATATTGTACCCAGTTTGATCATGAGATGGAGGATTTCCCCACACTAATAGCGAGGTTGCGTGATAAAGGAATACTCCAACCTACCCCAACTCAGAACTTGCAAATGATAAGGTCTGAGCCGCGCAAAGAGGACCTGAATGTAAACATCATGCACCGAAGTGGTATCATGATAGGAGATGAAAAGGGAAAGCAGTCCGAAGAAAGTGCTTGGTGTGGAGTACTAAAAAGGTATGCTTTTGATGATCATTTCAGTTGCTTTCAGTAGAACTTGTAAACCTTTTTGCATCATGAACTTGGAAAACGATAAAGAATTATAACAAAACATGTGAGATTAATATGCAAGACTTAACCGCTGACAATTGTCATTCCCTTGTGTAGGAAGGTGTGAAAACGAGGAGTTACTGTTCCAAAGGAATGGACAAGGACGAGGTAACCGCTGTCCCTTTGATGGGAGACCGAATGCAAACAAGGCTAAGCAGATCAAAGCAAATCGGCCCTGAAAAGGAGGTGAAGACACCAGCTCGGCGCAGGAGGGAAAAGAGATGATTAAGGATTAACGGTTCGGCGAATCCCTCAGGATCCTTGATCCTGAGGGATCACTGCTTTGTCTATTTTTATACTTAGACATCTCCGCCGTCACCCATATAAAAGGGACAACATTGTTAGCTCGGGGGGAGAGTTCGACATGATTATGCTTTTATGTAATTTCTGTTAAGATCAAAACTTTGATCATCGAGTCTCGATAAGAACTGGTTCATTGTAATTTTGTTTCATGCATTAATACAAACTTGGTGATTATTTCATCTCTGCGTCTGGATTAACCTCAAGCGGTGTACCCTTGGAGGCTAAGGGCCCGACCCCGGAGGACACTTGCTTCTGTATTATTACGATTTGATTTCTGCGTGATTTGCTTATCGTCGTTATTTGGTAATCTGATATGCTTTATAAGTTTACATCACATGCTCTGTTAAGATTAATTCATTAAGATTGCTACGGACAAAACTATTGTATTGACTCTGCATCATATTACTGTTCCTTTCAGAGTTGATTGAATATTATTAGTCTTAACCGAATATTGTTACTATTTTATTACAGAGCTTTTGTGCTGTACATTCATGTTACAGGATTCATCTTGAAAGTTGTGTTCTTTACGATTGTTGGATTCAGAAGCAATGCTGTTCCATTTTGAAATGCAGTCGTATTCCTTTTAATTGAGATTGATGCTTAGATCAGATTACTATTCGAGTGTGTTGTGTGCGTGAAATCAAAAAAGGAAAAGTATGTTGTTCCTTTGGAAAAGGAACAGCAAAACATGCCAAAATGCTGTTCCTCTGGAAAAGGAACAACAAAAAAATCGAAATGTTGTTCCTTTAGAAAAGGAACAGCAGAACAAGCAAATGTCGTTCCTTTGAAAAAGGAACAACAAAAATCAAGGATGTTGTTCCTTTGGAAAAGGAACAACAGCAGCACACAAATGTCATTCCTTTTGAAAAGGAATGACAAAAATAAAAAATGCTATTCCTTTGGGAAAGGAACAACAAAACACAAAAAAAAATAAAGGAAAAGATCCTAATGACGGCTGATCCTAAAGGATTTGCTTATTTTTTTTTTGAACAAGGAACAGCCGGAAGAAATGATGTTCTTTTGAAAAAGGAACAACAAAAATAACAGCAAGACATTAATTCAAAAATATGTACAAAAAATGATTCAAAGAAAAAAACTTATGTACAAATTGTAAAAAGAAATGAATTCCTTAATGAATTACAGGTGAGAAAGACTTCTCTTCCTCTCCCAGAATCTCCATATCAGTGTCTCGGCGTAGCTGCTGGCAGAAGGACTCCTGAGTGAGTGGTTTGTGATAGAGACGAACTCGATGTCCATTTACTTTGAAGGCATATCCAGAACCGTCAATAGTGATTAGAGTAAGGGTTCCATTGTCATGTACTTTCTGGATTTCGTATGGTCCCAACCAACGAGTCTGGAGTTTCCCAGGGAAGTCCTAAAACCTGGAGTCGTACAACAGAGCCGAGTCTCCCTCGTGGAAGACTTTGTTTTTAATGAGAGCATCATGCCATTTAGCTCGCTGCTGTTGGATCAGGGCAGTATTTTGAAGTGCAGAGAGCCTAATTTCGTCCAACTCATTGATCTGCTATAGTCGATTAATCTGTGCCTCGCTTAGATCTAAGCCAACTTCCTGTGCTGTCCGTAATGTTTGGATTTCAAATTCTATGGGGAAAATGGGTTGTTTTCCAAACACTAATTGATAAGGTGAGTAACTAGTGGTGCTTCTCCATGTTGTTCTGTAGGCCCACAGTACTTTAGGTAGTCTGGCAGCCCAATCACACCTATGTGACACAATGTTTTTCGTTAGGATTGATTCTATTACCTTATTGCTGCTTTCTACCTGCCCATTTGCCTGTGGGTGGTAAGGAGTAGTGATTTTATGTTGGACGTGATAGTTGTTGAGTGTTGCAGCTATTTTGTTCCCAGCGAACTATGGTCCACCATCTGTAATTATTTCTCTTGGAAGGCCATAATGTACAAATAGATGGAACAAGAACTGTATGACAGAGTCCTCTGTGGCTCTTGGCAATGCCTCTTCTTTCACCCATTTGGTGACATATTCTATTGCCACCAAAATATATGTTTTTTGATTTGATGATGGGTTGATAGGTCCAACGAAATCAAGAGCCCATCGCTCGAATGGTTCAATGACTAACTGTGGTTTCAGAGGCATCTCATCAGATTGACCAGGACGTCCTGCTTGCTGGCAACTATCACAGGCTTGGACAAATTTCTTTGTATCTTTTAAAATCGTGGGCCAATAATACCCTGTCTACAACACTTTATGTCCAGTTCTGCGCTCAGTGAAATTTCCACCACATGGTCCATCATGACAGGCTTTTAGGATGTCAAACATTTCATCTTCTCGAACACATCTCCTAATATGCATGTTTGCCCCTGTGTGAAACAAATAGCCCCCAATCCACGAGAATCGAGCACTCTTCTGAACAATCTGTTTGCGCTCATTAGGGGTTAGGTGTTTTGGTAGTTTACCTATTGCGAGGTAATTGGAAACATCAGCATACCAGGGTGTTTGAACAGCAACAACAAACAGATGCTTGTCCGGAAATTGATCTTCAACTGCTGCTGCATCGATTGGCTTTGGAATTCTTGAGAGAAAATTGGCTACAGGGTTTTCTTTGCCAGGTCAATCCTTGATTGTGATATCAAATTCCTGCAATAAAATCAACCATCTAGTTATTCTGGCATTTGTGACAGGCTTATTTGCTAAATATTTTATGGCAGAATGATCTGTATACAAGATAACAGGATATCCCGTAATATAATGTCTAAACTTATTGACAACATGTATTACAGCTAGGAATTCTTTTTCAGTAACAGTGTAATTTAATTCAGTAGGGGATAAATTTTTGCTGATGTAATAAATAGCATATGGTTTTTTATCCTCTTCCTGCCCAAGGACTGTGCCAATGGCTGTATCTGAGGCATCAGATGATATCTAGAATGGAAAATCTCAGTTTGGCCCTCGAAGGACTAGGGCTGTGGATACGAGCTTCTTTAAATCCTTGAAAGCACACTCACATTTTTCTGTCCAAAGAAAATCAACGTTACGAGTTAGTGCATATAAAGGTGCAGCAATGTGCGAATAATGTTCTATAAATCGCCTATAATAACCAGAAAATCCAAGAAAGCTGCGTATCTCTGTTTGAGTAGTAAGAGTGGGAATAAGCAAAAGTATTTGGATTTTGGCTGGGTCTACCTAAATGCCAGCTGCTGAACCATAGTGTCCTAGGATAAGTCCTTCAGTCATCATCATATAACATTTTTCGTGGCTTAAGCAAAGCCTGGTAGCGATGCAGCGTTGTAGGACTTTTTCTAGGGTGTCTAATGTTGGATCAAAATCATCTCCATATGGTGTAAAGTCATCCATGTATACTTCAAGTCCATCATTTATTAAATCTGCAAAAATACTAAGGATAGCCCTTTGGAATGTGGCAGGAGCATTGCATAAGCCAAAAGGTAAAACTCGATAGGCAAATGTTCCCCAAGGACAAGTAAAAGTAGTTTTGTCCTGGTCTTCAGGGGCAATTTGAATCTAATTGTATCCACTGAAGCCATCCAGGAAAGAAAAGAATTTCTTTCCTGCTAAAGTATCTAATACTTGGTCTATGAATGGGAGAGGAAAGTGGTCTTTTTGTGTTGCTTTATTTAGCTCCCTGTAATCCACACAGATTCTCCATTTCCCATTCTTTTTTGGTACCACCACAAGCGCAGAGACCCATTTACTATCAGAGATAGGATAGATAAAATTGACATCTAAAAGTTTCTGAAGTTCAGCTTTTACCACATCTTTTAGATGAGGATTAAGTCTCCTTTGAGGTTGACGAACAGGTCTGGCATCCTTTTCTATATAAATGTGGTGTGTACATAATTGGGGGTCAATTCCTTTCATATCAGGGTAATCCCATGCAAATGCTTCTTGATATTTTCTTAACAAATCGATGAGCTTCGTTTCGTGTTCAGGTGTGAGGTTGGAATTAATACTTAAGGTTTTTCCCGATTCAATTTCCACAATTTTACTATTTGCAACAGAAGTAACCAGTATTGTTTGATCATGTGTGTCTTTCAGAGGATCTTCTTCTAATTCATTATCAAATGCTGCTTCTATCATGTGACACTGTGTGCAGGATCCGGATTCAGTTTGACTAATGAAGTTATTAATGGCATCATCTTTTGTTTGGTCTTTAAAATCAAGTGCCTCTTGTATAGTTAATGGAGATCTAATGTTATCAGTAAGGTATGATACAGGGTGCTTGTTAGTTTTAATTATTGTGACACTTGGCTGCGCTGGAGGATATAGAACTAAATTCTTGATATTTGGTCCTTTGGTTATGGTCATATTTCCTTACCGGCAGCCAATGTAAGCATCGGCAGTGGCAAGCCAAGGTCTACCTAAAATCAGCGGGTGTCCATCAAGTCGGGTTTTTGGATTGATTATCAGGAAAACGGTTGGGTATTCTCAGGAATCAGCAGAGACCATGACATCATGTAGAGTACCCTCCGGCCTAACCACATATCAATCAGCCAATTCTAGAAAAGTAGAGGTGGGTTCTACAGATGTAATGCCGAGCTTTTGGCAAGTAGTGGTTGTTAAAATATTAATTGCAGCTCCTAGATCAACTAAGGCATTAGACAGGGTCTGACCATAAATTTGGACAGTTACAATCGGATTCCCTGAGTCTTCATATTTAATGGGTGTTTCTTTTCCTGATAGTAAGTCAGATAAGGTGCCAACTACGTGGACTCTTGGATTATTTTTTATATTCCTCCTTGGTTTCTTTATGCACAATTCTTTGATAGTTTTTGCATATATTGGAATGTCTTGAATGGCTTGGAGGAATGGAATTTTTATGTACAAATTTTGTAATTCTCCCAGAATGTCAAAATCAGGATATTGTAAAGGTCGAGGTATGACTAATCGTTCTGGGAATGGAGGAGAGGATGTGGTTGCTTGATTATGAGTCTGTTGCTTATTCACATCCTCTTGTTGCAACAAATGTTCTCTTGGTAACTGATCTTCAATATGAACTGTTTTATCTCCCTCAGTTTCAATAATACGTTCAGATCTTAACTGAAGATCATTACACTCCCTCAGGTCAGGTCCTATTTCTGGTGATTCTATAATTTGGAGAGATTGGACCGGTCTGTTATTTGGATTGGGGTTGGGTTGGGCTGGGAGTTGTGGTCTCAGATTAGACTGGAGATTTTGTTGTAAGACTGGCAATGTAGGTTGAGGGAGCGGAATAGTTCCTACTGGCTGATGCATCGGTCTTTGCCAGTTTGTCTGCCAGACTAAACTTTGTGAAGTAGGGGGAGTCCATTGTGGAGGATATGGGCTACCTTGCCAATATGGTGGAGTGTAAGGAAAATTCGGCCAACCAGATTGGCTTGCCTGATTCAACCATTGGTTTGAAGAAGGAAAGGACTCTGATGACCAGTGTGAAAATGGGGGTTGGGACTGACTTTGCCACATACTATATTGTTGAGCATTATACTGTGGAGGCTGAAAAGAAGAAGTTGGGTCTGGAAACATACCAGATTGTCTCGGTTGCAAGTGACGGCGCTGGTTGATCAAGTACACCGATTCTGGTTCTTCTTCCGCTTCCTTATATACCGCTTTCAATCCAAGAAGTGAGGGGCAGCTCTCCGTAAGGTGATCTTTTGTACAGATGGCGCATGTTTGGACTGTATCCAGTGGACATTCCTTGTGACTATGCTTTTTCCTGCATCGGGGACAGAAGATCACCAAATTCTGTTCTGCCTCCATTTGCTTCTGTTTAGCCTGCATAATATCAAGTTGTGTAGTTAGTGTCCCCAGAATATCAGTTTTAAAATTTTCCAATAAATTTCCAATTTCTACCCGCGTTACTCCTTCTGTTGAAATTTTATTATCTCTTACAAACCGATCATGTTCTGCCGATTTTATTCTTGTGCTACCTCTTGAACTCCTGATACATAAATCAATAATGTCAGCAAAATTCTCTTGATAAATATCCCCTTTTCCCATGATGTTTAATGTTTCAATCCATTGTTCCTTCATGCCCCTTATTAATGCAGTTTTTAACACATTATCAGGTAAAGGTAGTGATGCATAAGGAGATCTTTGCAGATTATACTGGAAACGTTCCACATACTCCTCTAATGTTTCATTCGGTCTAGCTATCATTTGGAATATTTCATCCTTCAATTCTCTAGACCTGCAATAATCCTGATATTTTTTTAAGAAAGATTCTTTCATTTGATCCCAGTTATTTATAACCCCACCACCTAATCCCATGAACCATCTTAAAGCAGCCCCTTTTAATGTAGAGGGAAATAATTTCAATTTCTGGGGATCAGTGGTGTAATCATATCCCCTGCACAACACATCAAATTCAAATAAAAATGCATCCGGATCTTCTGATGTGAGACCGTGAAATGTAGGGATATGTTGAAGAGGGATTGCTTTCATAGGCACATTTGCTGCAGAATCCACTATAGGGTATTGTAATGTAGAGGTTTGAGTGTTTGGCTGATTCTGAGCCATAGGGTCGAATATATGCCAATAACCTTCTGGGATATCTAGGAAGGTATTCCTAGGTTGAGAGGGAATGGCTTTGACAGGGATAGTTTTAATAGCACTTCCTCTATCTAGGATAATGAGAATGCCTGATGTCTGAGGAGATTGGGTTCCTTCAACAACTATTTTTGCAGCACTCCCCTTATCTGGGCTATTTAATGGCTGATTTGTTCCAATAGGAGATCTTGGTTCCTCGGTTTCCCCCGTTTCTCCTTCTCCTTCAAAAAAATTGCTAAAATTCCCTTCCTGCAATAGTTCTGGAGTAGAATTTTCAATTTCTTGAAAGTCCTGCTCTTCAGTTTGACTATGCACCTTAGCAAAGGCTACAGATGGTGATCCTGTGGCTTGAAGGGAACTAGTAGGCTGTTTAGAAATGATTTTCCTGGGTCCTACTGATGGCTGAGATTCTATTTTCTTATATATTTCGTTTATAAAGGTCGTTCGGCTAAGGGTCATCGGCCCCTTAGCTTTTTCAGGCTTGGGTGGAGGTTTGATATTTTTTTCCGGTTTTTTCTGCTTAGTCATGCACTCAAATGAACTACTAAATTCTATTCAAACAAAGCAACAACAAATATGTTAGGAAAGCGGACAGAGGAGTAGGGCTTTTACATGCTCCGTACGCAGGTTTTTACCTTCCATTTTTAAAATCCAACTCTTCCCTAGCAGGTTCGTACACTACTCTGCGAAAAAGGACAAATGGCTACACTCTTTCCCCGGCAACGGTGCCAAAATGTAGAGCTATAAAAAGGGTCTGTTTCACCTCTAATTACCTCACATTAATATGTCAATCCGGTAGCGTTTTGTTATTTCAAAGAGTGTCTCAGTCTGAGGCTATCATTTGTCAGAGTAATGCTAGTAGTACAAAGTTCAGAAATACAAGAGTAAACGGATACTTGTCTACAACTAAGCTACTTCAAAAGAGTAAATCACGCACTCAGAAAACTAGGAAACTTATCAGTCAAGGGTTCGGCAGTGATAACCCATCCCTTTAAAAACTGATGGAAATGAAATTAGAGAACAGACCACGGGTCTAGGAGCCAGACAGTAAATGTCGAGGCTCACTACAGCCTTAGATCGTCTCCCACACCAAAACAACAAATGCTAGTAAATGGAACGGTAGATAAGAAAATGGAACGGCAAATAAGAAATCGAACAACAAATCTGGAATGGAACAACAATTCTTAAAAAGAACAGCAGCTAAACAAATAAGTCTCTCAAGCAGTAATCAAACTTAATCTACTAATTCAAATGCATTAATCGTAATCAAACAATAATCTTTCACTCTTAAGGTAGATCAAGCAGCAAACACTAATGGAACAACACTGATTACTGATAAGTTAAGGAACAACGCTTTGGAAACCATATACGCACACAACACGCTTGAATAGTAATCTGATCTAAGCATCAATCTCAATTAAAAGGAATACGACTGCATTTCAAAATGGAACAACATTAATTCTGAATCCAACAATCATAAAGAACACATGTTACAGGATTCATCTTGAAACATATACACAAAGGATCATGGTTCCAGGGGTGAAATAAAAAACTCTGCCAAGGTTATGGACACCTGTCAGCAGCAGAGCACTGTTAATGGTATTGAAGTCACATTGGTTACACCAATAGGTAAGATACTAATACTCTTTTGTTTCTTATATCCTAGTAACTAATCATATATCATTTCCCAAATTATATATCACATGAAAATTTATTACCACCAATCATGGCAGAGTAAGTGACAATGACCACATGAGATTTGGTAAGTACGACAGACGTCCTATCCCCCCAGCCTCACATCATATCACAACAACCTCTTACGTAATACGCGATCCAACTCTACGCCTCGATTTCAGTAATTTGTTGTTTTTCTAAACATGGCGTATTTTTATACGTTGTTCCTTTATGACTTTGTTTCAGAATGGCGCTGCTCTATTTGATAGCTGGGACAGCCTATCACATTGCAGGGGGGAGGTTAACCTCATTATTCCCTGGATTACGTGTCAGCTTACTATTCGGGAAAGTATGGCATGGCTTAACGACATGCTATTTTCTATTTTTGTTACACGAATTGTTGTTCATAAGCCATTTCTGTTGCATACTCTGTTTTTTTTCAAACAAGTCTTGCGTCTATTACCCTCTCTATGTTTCAACGGCACGAACAACTGCTGTTCCATTGAGAATTAACAGTGAAACCATGGGAGGAAGAGCGATCCGAAGGGAACTGCAGGTGTTGACAGTCTCCGCTGCTGCCCGGGAAATCTTGGAAAGAGTAGGGTGGCTGACTTATCTCAACCGTTTGCAGGAGTATAACGAGACAGTGGCAATTGAATTTTTGCTGAATTTGCAAGAGGATTACTCCACAGTAAGGGGGAGACAAATAATAGTCACTGATGACATAATCGCAGAAGTCTCGGGACTACCAGCCACCGGACCTGTATGGATGTTAAAAAATGAGAGATTACAGAAGATTATAGAAATCTTCCAGGACAAAGGCCAGAGCTTGACAATTAAAGGGAAGGGAGTTCTGCCAACAATGCCAGGAGAGCCCTGGGTAGAATTGGCAAGGACTGTTCAAAGCTACATCACCTGCGAGGGTAGAAAAGACATGGTAAGACCACGACATCTTAAACTCTTAGCTGTTCTAAAGTAGAAATTCTTTGTAAATCTGCCTGTACTTTTGAATTCGTTACTTCATGACGTTGCACGAAGCTTAAAAAAGGCACAACATGTAGAGTCAGTTGTTAGTCATCATGGGTTAATTCGATTAATTGTTAGTCATATCCTCACTCAACAGCAGAGCAGCTAGGAAGAGCTAATTGCAATGATTGAGGGGGGGTTGACAGCAACATCCCCAAAACGTAAGCATGCTACCAGCACACCAGAACGTCCAGAAAAACGCAGAGAATTAGCAAAACAGAAACATGTCACTAGTACATCCGAACGTCCAGAAACACGTAAGGAATCGGCAAAGCGTAAGCATGCCATCGGTACACCCGAACAACCAGAAAAACGCAGGAAATCAGTCCGGTTAGCTCGGATAAGAGGAAGGCTGGAAAAGCTCCATGAAAACACCAGCTAGCCAGTAGAAATTGAAGACAAGCAATCCTCACGGCCAGAAGAAGAAGCAGAGCAATCTGAAGGAGAAGAGAAAGAAGAGGCCGAGAAATCTAAAGAGGAGGCCGAGCAATCCAAAGAAGAAAATGAGGAAGGAGCCGAGCAGTCTGAAACAGAAGCTGAGCATTCTGAAACAAAGCTGAGAATTCTAAAGCAGAAGCTGAACAATCCAAGCAGGAGGGGGAAATGGAACAGCAGGAAGGTAGCCCATTGCAGGACCCAGTGGGAGAAGATGAATTGGCTGCAGTCTTGGCCAATATGGGCGAATATGGCCAACCTTCCAGCCCATCAAACCTCCATGACGAAATGAAACCCCAAGAGGAAAATGCACCTAAAAAACCACATGCAAAAGAGGCAGAAGAAGAAAATCTGCCTGTTCATGATAAAGAAACAATAGGAGATACTGAACAGGAACAATCCGTTCCTAACCTTAGGACACCAGAAGAAATTCTAGAGGAAGCAGGGGCAGAAAAAGAAGTTGCCCAAGAAACGACAGAACCAGTTAGGGTTCCTGCCCCAGAACAACTGGAGCGGAACAATGAAGAAACACCCCAGGAGGAAGATCCAGGGACTAGTCACGGCCCAGGCCGCAGCAGACAGCCTGTTGTTCCTTCTAACGAAATTTTGGAAATTAAGGAATTGTAAAAGGAACAACAGAGATTATTGAGCATAATAGCCCAGCTCCACCAGCAGATTAGGATCCTGAAAGCAAGGCAGAGGGTAAGAAAGACTGCAGGGAAGAAAAAGGTGACCACTCTAGCAAAACCCCGCAAGGCAAAAAGGCGGAGGATCAGAATTCGTCTTGCTGTTCAAAACCCTGTTGAAAATCCAACTGCTGTTCCAAATGATGTTGAAGAACAGATTGCTGTTCCATTTGAAAAGGAACAACAACAGACTGATATTCATGTTAAAATAGAAATGGATGATATGATAACCTGTGACAAGAAAATTCAGATGGAGGCACCACTCTCAGGGGTGATAAGGGTTCTGAACTCAAAGCAACGCAATAAGAAAGTTCAGGTAAAACTCCCGGCCTCCACTGCTGCATGGAGAAGAGATCCAAAAACAGTAACCTTGCGCAAGGGGTTGAAACAAGCTCAACAAGAAGCAGAAAAGCTTAGAGAGAAAATGGTCCCTCGCGAAAAGTATGAAGAGCTATAGAAGCAACTTAGGAATGTCAATCAATCCAAAAGCCAGGCCTTTGAAGGTTGGCGGAAGGAATAAGAGAAAGTTGCAAAGGTAACTCGTAGGCTAGATATTGTTATCAAGCAGATGGATACCTTGTGTTCTTTATACAATGACATCTTAGCATGTAGGGCCCCTGCCAAAAATTATGCCCTGTTTTTACTGGAATGGTATTTGCAATTAAAAATAAAAGCTGTTAAAGCAGGTGCTCCCATACAAATTAACGCTGTCAATGACTTTATAGACTATTGTAAACACTACGGGGTGATGGTCCAGAGACTGCTGTGCGAATTCTATTTGCATAACCTTGTACTAGACTAGGAGATTGATCTGAACCCTGGCCCCTTTGTTGGAGACATCCAATTGCAAGCATTCATCTCATTCGGGGTTAATCAGATTAAATGGCTCAAAGCCTATAATACTTTCCAGAGGCAAGAAAATGGCCTAGATTTGTGGGTAAGGGCTGAGCCTAGGAACCCAGTATAGTTGTGGAAAGCACATAGAAACCTCATGAAGACTCCGGGTGTCATTGAAACATTAGGACCCATGCATGAGGAAATCATTCGACAAGGATTAGAATCTTTATATCAAAGACCTTGCCATTGATGCAACTAAATTTCGGTATCAAATCTCTAATCCGAATATCTAGCTCAGGGAACCATTTAAGTATGAGAATTTTAAATTAGCTGCTAATCGTTTGCACCTTTATGACGAAAGCATTTTGAGAGCAGGGCCATCCTGGTTAGGATATAGGTTCCGCAGTCCAATTATTTGGCACCCTGCACCCGGATACCAAGCCCTGTATGAGATGCTTGAGGGTCAAACAGGCCATTTCTTTGACTTCCTAGTTACTCATCATGGCTGTAGGCCTCCGCATGAGATTCCTTCTCCAGCCTATTCTGTCACTGCCTTGCATGTCAACTACAACGTTTTCATGAGGGCATGAAACAGGGTAAGCAGGGGGGTGTGTGGAGTACTAAAAAGGTATGTTTTTGATGATCATTTCAGTGGCTTTCAGTAGAACTTGTAAACCTTTTTGCATCATGAACTTGGAAAACGATAAAGAATTATAACAAAACATATGAGATTAATATGCAAGACTTAACCGCTGACAATTGTCATTCCCTCGTGCAGGAAGGGGTGAAAACAAGGAGTTGCTGTTCCAAAGGAAAGGACAAGGACGAGGTAACCGTTGTCCCTTTGACGGGAGACCGAATGCAAATGAGGCTAAGCAGATCAAAGCAAATCGGCCCTGAAAAGGAGGTGAAGACACCAACTCGGCACAGGAGGGAAATGAGATGATTAAGATTAACGGTTCGGCGAATCCCTCAGGATCCTTGATCCTGAGGGATTGCTGCTTTATCTATCTTGTTACTTAGACATCTCCACCGTCACCCTTATAAAAAGGGACAGCATTGTTAGCTTTGGAGAGTTCGACATGATTATGTTTTTATGTAATTTCTGTTAAGATCAAAACTTTGATCATCGAGTCTCGATAAGAACTGGTTCATTGTAATTTTGTTTCATGCATTAATACAAACTTGGTGATTACTTCATCTCTGAGTCTGGATTAACCTAAAGCGGTGTACCCCTGGAGGCTAAGGACCCGGCCCCGGAGGACACTTGCTTCTGTATTATTACGATTTGATTTCTGCGTGATTTGCTTATCATCGTTATTTGGTAATCTGATATGCTTTGTAAGTTTGCATCACATGCTCTGTTAAGATTAATTCATTAAGATTGCTACGGACAAAACTATTGTATTGACTCTGCATCATATTACTATTCCTTTCAGAGTTGATTGAATATTATTAGTCTTAACCGAATATTGTTACTATTTTATTACAGAGCTTTTGTGCTGTACATTCATGTTACAGGATTCATCTTGAAAGTTGTGTTCTTTACGATTGTTGGATTCAGAAGCAATGTTGTTCCATTTTGAAATGCAGTCGTATTCCTTTTAATTGAGATTGATGCTTAGATCAGATTACTATTCAAGCGTGTTGTGTGCGTATATGGTTTCCAAGCGTTGTTCCTTAACTTATCAGTAATCAGTGCTGTTCCATTAGTGTGTGCTACTTGATCTGCCTTAAGAGTGAAAGATTGCTGTTTGATTATGATTAATGCATTTGAATTAGTAGATTAAGTTTGATTACTACTTGAGAGACTTAGTTGTTTAGCTGCTGTTCTTTTTAAGAATTTTTGTTCCATTCCAGATTTGTTGTTCGATTTCTTATTTGCTGTTCCATTTTCTTATCTGCCATTCCATTTACTAGCATTTGTTGTTTTGGTGTGGGAGATGATCTAAGGCTGTAGTGAGCCTCGGAATTTACTCTATGGCTCCCAGAACCGTGGTCTGTTCTCTAATTTCCTTTCCATCAGTTTCCATAGGGATGGGTTATCACTGCCGAACCCTTGATTGATAAGTTGCCTAGTTTTCTGAGTGTGTGATTTACTCTTTTTGAAGTAGCTTAGTTGTAGACAAGCATCCGTTTACTCTTTTATTTCTGAATGTTGTACTACTAGCATTACTCTGACAAATGATAGCCTCAGACTGAGACACTCTTTGAAATAACAAAATGCTCTCGGATTGACATATTAATGTGAGGTAATTAGAGGTGAAAGAGACCCTTTTATAGCTCTACACTTGGGTTCACAAGGCTCCAACAAAGGAACCAGAATTTGATTTGGAGTGCGCTAAGGAGACATTCATGGAAGCTAAGAAGAGCTTCATGAAGGCCTCCACTTTAGGTAGTAACGACAAACTAGAATTGTAGATGGACCCATCAATGCTCACTACCTTTCTAGAGACATGCATGAAGCTACTGCACGAGAGCAAAGAGGTGAAAGGGATGCAAGAACTCATCACTAGATGTGCTGGATCAAGAGAACTGCGTGTAGTCCGAAAGCTCATAAAGCACACAACGCGAACAGGAAGGGATATGAGATTGACTGTGCAAATCTGGGGATATGAAATGGATCAAGTGATTTTGGATCTAGGGTCGGATGCAAATGTCTTGCCAAAGTAGACATGGGAGCGCATGCAATGGTGTCCTATTCAATTGTGAATGGCGAACCAACAAAATATCTTACCGATGGGAAGGTTGCAAGGAATAACGGTAGATATCGAAGGTGCGAGCGCACTTGCAGATTTCGATGTGATAGATATTATTGATGACAACAATCCCTATCCCACGCTACTGGGAATTGATTGGGCCACTGACATGAATGGAGTGATAAATCTAAAGAAGCGAAAGATGATTTTTGAGAAAAAGTCACTACACGTAGTGGTACCTTCAAACCTTGCGAAAGGATTGCACTACACATAGCCGGTGCGCGACTGTGACATCGACGACAATATAGACTGTATCTACAAGATAGCTATGCGGGAGTAGGATTGGGTGAATCCAATAGTGGATGCCAAGATTTTGTGGGAGTGCGAAAGTTCCTTCACCTCAGATTCGGGCGAGGAGATAGAACGATGTCAGAATCAGTTACACGAGGTAACCACACTCAACTGTAACATGATGATAAGGTCACTGCACTGCATGAAAAAAGAGGTAAGAGATATTCCTATGTATGATGGGTTGACTAAGGTACATGATCTCCTAAACAAATTTGAAAGAGAAGTACCAGAACAACACCGTTTCGACACTCTGAAATGGGCACTGCATGCGACGCCCGCAAAATGGTGGGTTACGCATCAAAGAAGTTTTGAGGAATGGCGCGAATGTAGAAGGATGATGCTCATGCAGTTTGGAAAGCCTTAGAGGTAGAGGAAAGCTGGGTATGATGGTCGAAATAGCCTACGCACCCACCTCTCCAGATGGGTACAAGCGTATGGTACACAACCTGCATGAACGCACACCGTCCTCGTGATAGGAAATAGGACCAACAAGCAGGAGTGGGAAAGATGATGGCGCAAATGACAAAGTATGAGAAGACCAAGCACACCGTAGATTATCGACGTGGAAGCCATTGAAAAAGTATGCGGAGTTCCGAACATGGTCCACCATGTGAGACGCACTAACTGGGACCTGCGCGTACTAGTAGTTCTGTGGGCTTATAGGACCATGTGCAAAACCCTGACCGCATGGGCACTTTTGATGCTGAAGTATGAAGCAGATGCTGTAATCCCTATGGAGCATGCAAAGCCTAGTCCGCGTATAGCAGCACTCGTAGATACGATGGTTCGCGAAGCTCGGAAAGAAGGAATCACACAACCACAAGAAATAGAATGCATGGGACTTGAGGAAGCAATCCAATAGGGAAACCTTAAACTCTGTGAA
Organism: Pinus tabuliformis; assembly: GCA_031772625.1. Classification (NCBI taxonomy): domain Eukaryota; kingdom Viridiplantae; phylum Streptophyta; class Pinopsida; order Pinales; family Pinaceae; genus Pinus; species Pinus tabuliformis. The sequence continues at coordinate 1,952,358,608 of CM062816.1, forward strand.
CTTGAAAACAAAAGGGTATGGTTAAGGAAGAAAGGTGCTTTGATGGACACAGAGGTCAAGAAGCTGGAGGATGAGATAAAGGAAGAGTTTCTCGTTGAAAAAGCTAGGATGATAAGGCAAGGTACACACGATCATACTGAAAATTTTGAGAACTATCACCGTGAATTGGTTAGTCTTATGCCTTGGCTTGGACCGCATGTTGCCAAGCGTAGTGACCAGGGTAGCACGTTTCAAGTGGTGAAGTGTGCGATGCTGACCACAATAATAGAAGGTGGGGATTCTTCGAGAATCATGATGGAGGACAGAATCGAGCCCCACCTGGGTGGTGCGACCACCTGACTAGCTAAGGGAAGGATAGTATTAGTGCTCCAGGCAGTTGGAAGGGAGCGCGGGACTATAAACTATTTTGCCTGGGAGCTGCGCGATATGGGAGATGTGCGCAGAATCAGAGAGTCACAAGATCCGCGACTACACATGGGGGGCTGCACTGCCGTGTGGATTGGTCGAAAAGTGATCGTTGAAGTCACTATTCACGATGGGATGCTCGACTTGAGGCCAAATGGAGCAGGCGACAGGCATTTAAGACATGATTTATGGGAAATATTTGGGAAAATCTACCGCCAAGAAAGCATTAATGGCCCAGAATTGGGGGGAACGGTTGAATTAGAATTCAAAAGGCGCTATAAAACCTAAAGGGCTACCTAGAAAACAACACTTGGTCATTTGAAAATTGAGCGATTGAGCAGAGCCCTCAGCATTTTTAGCCGAGCATTGTTTGAGCCCCTGAATTCGCAAGTGACAGAGTACAACCTAGATATGATGACAACAACTAAGGATGGTTTGGGAATAGAAGAGGTAATCGCCGATGAGGTTGCGCAAGCCCCAAATGTGGAGGATGTTCTAGAAGGTGCCGGGGTTGTGGCAAAGATCCCCAAATCACCGCGTACACCAAGACCCAGGAAGGATAAGCAAGCATGGCTCCCGTACGTGTGTCCCTGAGGAACCCACTGTGCAGCAAAATTTCAATGGAAGAGAAGGGGAAAGCTGTCACAATAGAAACAGATGAGGAAGAAGAAGATTTGCAGGCCCTTATCATCGTAGAGGAAGAAGATGAAGGCATGGAGGTGGATATTCAACCTACACACTCTGCGACAAAATTGCCCACATATGTCCCCCTGCAAAAAGGGAAGGCCAAAGTGCACAAGGACCTGGATGAAACCAAGAGTTCACTCTAGACCCCACTCCTCCCAGATGGGATTATGTTTGAAGGCATGCACTTGGGCCACGTGCCAACCATGAAATTTGAAGTTTGGGACCTTGCTGATCGCAAGAAGTTCACTCACCTTGAGACTGGGAACCTCATGAAGCAGAACACTGGGGGGGTGGTGACAAAATTAGAGCCACAAAAGTGGCTGCGTGGAGTGGAAAAGGCCGGGCTACTAAACCTACTATGGGTGCCACATTTCCACCGTGCCCCAATAACCATTTTTTTCATCAGGCAACTGCTCTGCCTGGTGCATGATGGGTATCTATGGCTGGAGGAGCCCATCCCCATCATGAAATACCTAATTCATTGCATTTCCCAGGTACCATACAAAAGAAAGGACCCCGCGACCATATCGAAAGGGAAGGGTAGTGATTTGGCCCTCGCAGAGGCCATGAAGACGAAGTACAAGCTGGAGAAGAAGAAGGGGGGCTACACCATCTCCAGCATCAAGGACAAAGCGGTACGCATAGTAATCCAAATTTTGGCAAGAAAAGTTATGTGAAAGTGTCGTGTAGACAAGGTACCTGCACTAGTGATCACACTGGCCAAGCAGTGCGCGGAGGGGGTCTAGTTTAACTAGGCTGAATTCCTCTGCACGAAATTCTTGAAGAATTGTTGCGAAGTCCATGATCAGGGTAAAACCTTCCACTATGCATGGCTATTACTATCCATAGTGCTCGTAGCAGGGGAATTGCCAGAGGATAATCAATTCTCCATAATTGACAAAGATTTACTAGAGGCTGCGAAGTACGCTTCGCTCCGAGCCACGAAGGACGTGAAAAGGATACGCGACAACAAGATCTTATGGGTGCTCATGGAGATGAGCATCCAAATGTGGATAAACCAGAAGCCACGTCTGTCACCCCCGGTGTACAACAGTTTGCAGAGTTTTGCAGAATGCAAAGTAGACACGCATAATATATACATTAGGGTGCGAAAGGATTTGACAAAGCAGTGGAAAAAGCTACCCTTTGTAGCCATTGATGATGCCATTTTCACTATATTGGAGGCATGGCCTCCGGAATGGCGCGCCCCAGATCTTGCAGAACTTGAGAGGGCGGCAGCTCAGAAGAAGAAATGATCTAGGTGGACCTTTAGACATAGTGGCATGGAAAAAGCTCAAAATTCAAAGTGGTGGAAAGACGATTAGCTTGAAATCAGATTGAAGTGTTTGTAACCCTAATTCCAACGATGCAAACGACACTCCAATCTGAGTTCGGATGAAGAAGATAGAGACAGTCAAAGTTGGGTTGACTTTTGATGACTAGGCAGGATTAATGAAGGTGCAATTTGGCATTTTCTGGCGGATGGAATCTGGCCAATTCCGACCAAATTCCAGGAAAATTCGTGGCCTCATTAAAATGACCCCTTCGGTCCAAAACCAAATTTCCAAAAAAAAAACATTTTGTTTTATATCACAAAAAAATATAAAAAAAGGGGTGGCGGGCCACCAACCCCGCCACCCCAACTCCCAACCCTTATCCGCACCAACTCATAACTGCATGTAATAAAAATAAAATAATTGGTGGAGGGGTAGGCCATGACCCTTGGCCCCTCCCACGGGTCCCTCACCTCACACCACAGAATTCTGTTGCTACCACGGAGCCACTCATAATAGCCCACACTATGTGGCCATTAAGGTGGTGGGCCAACCTTGGGGCGTGGACCCATCCACTAAAAAAAATAATGTGGGCAGAGATGGGTATGGTGGGCGGGCCACCCAAGGCGGGCCCGACCCAACCATTATTTTAATTTAAAAACAAATTTGTTAGTGGTGTATCAAAAAAGGAGGCAAGGTTTGATCTCCTGACCTCCTCCCTATTAATCGGATCCTCAACCAACATGCCACAACAGAATTCTTGAGAAATTCGTTAGCAAATTTTTATTTAAAACACAGTTTTCAGTGTGCCCAGGCAGAGGAGGCAGTGCATGCAGTTCGAGGCAAAATTTTGTAGGAGGGGTGAAATTTCACTTTGTCAGAGTTTGACAAATTTTATATGGTTTCAGCACTTCTCAACGCCACGAACACAATGGTGCTGTCTGTTTCTCCATCATAGCTCTGCATTTTTTGGCCATTTTTCAGTATGGAGGTATAAGACTCCTTTTTGTACGTGATGCTTGTACTCTTCTTTTTCATGCCACTTAATGAATGAAGGCCTCCTCATTGATCGAGCAGGGCCCAGAGACGTAGTCCAAGTCGGACGAACTCCGTTATCAAGTCTTGTTGTCTTTTTTCATGCTTTATGTCTTTCTCCTCTTGTCTCATGTGCACATTAAGTTTTCTCTGTTAAGCTACAATTTATGCAATTAATTCTTTAACACATCTATAAGCAAAATATTTTGGATCAAGTGTTATCAAAGCAAGTCTTTCTTAGATGTGAATTGCATGTTTGTATGTTAACAAGAAACAGGCTCCGAAGAGGTGAAGGGAAACTAAAGTCTTTCGATCCCGAAGCGGGGTGTGCACATCGAAGGAGAAACATGGCAGATGAACAGGATCGTCTTGAAGAGGAGCGCAATTTCCACAAAACCTTCTATTCAATGGCAGAGAATGTCGGCCAGTTGCTTTCAAGGCTGGAGAAAGAAGAAGAGAGAAAACCAGAAGAACAAGGTTCAGTGCATGGAAATGGTGGAGAAAAACCCCCTCCTTCTCCTTCCATGAGTGAAAGTTCTTCTTCTTCTCATCACCATAATTGTAGAGATTCAGGGGATGGATCTAAGAAACCTTTCTTTAAATTAGACGTCAAATTTGATCTTCCCATGTTTAACGGTGAAAGTAATGCAGAAAAGCTTAACAACTAGATTAGGTAGATTGAAATCTACTGCAGGATTCAGTAGATTGATGAGGATGAGGCAAAGACTCAGCTAGCCTCTCTTCGGCTAAGTAGCACCGCTCTCGTTTGGTGGGAGAGGAAATTGCGAAGCAGTAAAAGTGTGGGTAATCTTCTTTCCTCATGGCCTAGTTTCATTTCTGCATTAAAGGAATAATTCTATCCCTTGGGTTATAAACAAAAAGCCTTAATGGATTGGCAATACTTAAGGCAAGGCAGAGGTTAGGATGTTCAAAGCTTTACTGAGGAATTTAGAAAATAGGCACTTAATTTGGATATTGCACTTGACTTACCTGAAGTAGCAACTAAGTATATTGGATCATTACATAGTTACCTTAGACATTAATTATTATTGTTTGAACCAACTACTATTGACTCTACCAGTGTGAAGGAAATCCATCTTGAGAATAGGGGAAAAAATGAAAGAGATGATCATTCCAAGAAACCACCTTTCAAACCTCCAAATGGAAAACCCAAAGTGAAAGGAAAAGGAAAGGAGAAGAGGACGACATCAACCAAGAAAGATGAAGGAGAAAGACCTTATTGCAATCACTGCAAAAAGGAAGGTCATGATGACGATCATTGTTGGAAATAGTACCTGAAAAAGAGACCAAAGAAGTATGGAGGAAAAGGCAAGCAGAAGACAGTGGCAACTGTGTAGCAAGACCTTGGATCCAATTTGGGAGATGAAGCATTGATCACAGTAGTAGGAACAAAAGGTACTCTTACACCTCATGTTAATTCTGAATCACATGAAGGTACTAGTTCAATAGATGAGTCTCTTCCTAATGAATGAAAGAGAATTGAACTATTTCATATTAGAGTTATCATAAATCATACAAAAGTGGAAACTCTATCTGATACCGGATCCCAAGAAAACTTAATTTTAGAGTCCTTGGTAAAGAAGCTAGGCTTGGAAACTACACCACATCCAAAACCTTACCCACTTGGATGGATACATGATAAAGAAAAACTAAATGTAACTAAGCAGTGTAAGGTTAAATTTTTGATCGCTTCTAAGTTAGTGGATGAGGTAAAACTTGATGTGATACCATTGGATATATGTGGCATGGTGCTAGGGAGTCCATATCTATATGATAGAAAGGAAATCTTCTTCCATCATGAAAACAAATACCAAATCACAAAAGATGGGGTAGAATATATTGTAAGGGCTCATCAAACTAAAATCAATGCTAGCCTTGTCAGTGCAGGACAAATGAAGAGATTGGTGAATTCTAGTAAGGGTTGCATGCTTATGATTGTAAGGGGAAAAGATGCAAAATTATCCAATGCTTTCCAAGGTTGTGATCATGTGCATAAAAAGGAATTATGTGAATTAATTTCTAACTATGATGAGATGTTTCAGGAACCAAGGGGATTACCTCCAAAGAGGGAAATCCAACATGAGATCCATTTGCAGCATGACACTCCTTTACCAAATATTGGCATGTATAGGATGTCGACCATTGAGATGGTGGAGATTAAAAAGCAGATGTAGGGACTATTGAACCAAGGGGTCATCAGACTAGGCACTTCTCCATGCGGCTCACCAATTGTCTTAGTGCCGAAGAAAGATGGCACATGGAGGATGTGCATGGATTATCAAGCACTAAACAAAATCACGATGAAAAATCGTTACCCTCTTCCCTGCATTGATGACTTATTAGATCAGTTAAAGAATTCTATCTATTTCACCAAATTGGATTTGCGTAGTGGTTATCACCAGGTTCGAATTGCAGAGAAAGATGTGTGGAAAACCACCTTCAAGACCAAACAGGGGTTGTTCAAATGGATGGTGATTCCATTCGGACTTTGCAACACTCCAGCCACTTTCATGAGGGTCATGAATGATCTCTTTAGGCCTTTCATTGATGAATTTGTTCTTGTATATCTAGATGATATCCTTGTCTTTAGTAAAAGTTGGAATGAACATGTATGTCATGTGAAGAAAGTTTTTGATGTATTTAAAAATGAAAAACTCTATGTAAAATTGTCAAAGTGCGAGTTTGGGAAAACCTCTTTGGTTTACCTAGGTCATATTGTTGGTCATGGTCAGCTAAAAATTGATCCTTCTAAAGTTGAAGCAATTGTAAATGGGCCTAAACCTACTAATGTAACCAAGGTTTGCAGCTTTTTGGGTGCAGTACAATATTGGAGGAGATTTATTGCCAACTCTCTATTATTGCAACACCTTTACACGCATTGACAAGTGTAAAGCAAGTCTTTCAATGGGGAGGAAAACAACAGAAGTCCTTCGAAACATTGAAAGAAAATATCAGCACCACACGGGTCTTGGCCTTACCAGATCTCCAACAGCCATTTGAGATCGAGACAGACGCCATCAGATATGCCATGGGAGTTGTACTGATGCAGTAAAAGAAGCCAATATGTTACCATTCAGAGAATTTCTCTCAGGCTATGATAAACTATCCCACTTATGACAAGGAATTATATGCCTTGGTCTAGAGTGTGAAAAAGTGGAAACACTACCCGATCAGCAAGGAGACCATCATCCATACGGATCAACAGCCCTTGCAGTATCTTCAGTCACAAACCAAGTTGCAGTAATCTTGTCATTTCAGGTGGATGGGTTTTCTACAGAAGTTTCATCTGGTAATAAAGTATAAGAAGGGCACTAGCAACAAAGTGGCTGATATGCTATCTCACCCTCCTATTTTTGCTTCTGTTATTTTGCATAATGCTTCGTTATCTTTTGAAAGTTATGCTGAACATTATGCTAATGATGATGACTTTAAGGAGATTTATGCAAAACTAACCCATGGTTCACAGGTGGAAAACTATCACTTGCAAGGGAAATTTTTGTATCACCTTGGCAAATTGTGCATACCCATAGGAGAAAGGGTACATGTAATTCGAGAGGCCCACACCTCCTTTGTGTCTGGTCATTTTGGTGTTGAAAAAACTTTGTGTCATGTACAAAGATTTTGTTTTTGGCCTCATATGAAGAACATTGTGACTCAGTATGTAAAGGGTTGTGTGATGTGTTCTGTTTCAAAGCCCTCTAATAGAAAAATCGGGCTCTACACACCACTCCCTATTCTGAGTCGTCCATGGGAAAGTGTGTCGATGGATTTTGTAGGATGTTTGCCTTTGTCTAGGAAAAGTCACGACTATTTATATGTCGTCGTTGACCGTTTTAGTAAGATGTGTATTTTAATGCTCTGTAAAAAGCAGATCACTACAGAGCAAACTGCTTATCTTTTCTTTCAGCATGTTTGGGTCCATTTTGGGCTACCCACTTCGATTGTGTCAGATCAGGACTCTCGCTTTCTCAGAGAGTTTTGGACCAGCTTGTGGAAGATGATGGACACCAAGTTGAAAAGAAGCATGACATTCCATCCATAGACTAATGGATAGACAGAGGTTGTAAACCGCACCGTGGTACACTTATTGTGAGGCTATTGTGGGAAACATCCTAAGTTGTGGGATGAGCATCTTCCATATGTGCATCATTCCTACAACCGAGCAGTGCACTCATCTACACAACGTTCACCATTTGAGACATGTTTTGGTTACATGCTAAATGACCCTTTTGATATGATCTTTGGAAGGGAAGATGACTCCAATGGACGTAATGACAAGGACAGAGCGCATAAGTTCATATAGCAGATCTAGTTGATTCACCAAGCAGTACAGGAGCAGTTGGAGAAAAGTCAAGCCCGGTACAAGGCTTGACATGACAAACACCGAGTTGACCATCAATTTCAAGTGGGTGACAGAGTGTGGTTCCACATCAGAAAGGACAGGATGAAGGGAGAAGGGAAGAAGTTGTGACCAATCTGGTATGGTCCATTCACCATCTTGGAGAAGATTGGAAACAATGCCTTTCGTCTCGATTTGCCGATATATATGCAAATGTACTCCGTAGTGAATGTGGAGAACTTAAAACTGTATGAGCCACCATTGATTATGGACACTAAAGAGGTGGAAACAGTTCCTGCAGTTGATGATTTTGCACAAGAGTATCTCGATGAGTTACATGAAGACATCATCCTCGATAGAAGAACCAGGACTTCACGACGGGGAGATGTGGAATACCTTCAAGTTGGTTTCAAGGGGATTCACCCTAGCAAGGAAAAATGTTTAGAGAAGGAAAGAGTGAGGGAACAATTCCCTCACTTGCCAATTGAATGATAAATCTTTTGGTGGTCCAAAAGCTCCTCAATGGAGAGGATTGATCCAGGTGGATCTTCAGACACAGTGGCATGGAAAAAGCTCAGAATTCAAAGTGGTGGAAAGGCAATTAGCTTGACATCATATTGAAGTGTTCATCGCCCTGATTCCAACGGTGCGAACGACATTCCAATCCGAGTCCGGATGAAGAAGATAGAGGCAATCAAAGTTGGGTTGACTTTTGATGACTGGGCAGGATTAATGAAGGTGCAATTTGGCATTTTCTGGCGGATGAAATCCAGCCAAATCCAGCTAGATTCCAGGAAAAATCGTGGCCTCGTTAAAATGACCCCTTCGGTCCAAAACCAAATTTCCAAAAAAAAAAGCACATTTTGTTTTATATAACAAAAAAAATATAAAAAAAGGGGTGGCTGTTATAGACATTTTTGTGCCTCACAGCATGGAGCATGAAATGTCAATAATTACAGGGATCCTCAGTCCCTAAACATGTTGTTCTTACCCCTAGAAGAACAAGGTCAGCAAACCACAGCACTTCCCATCAGTTCTCCACCTGAAAACACTCAAAAACAGGCTATTTTTGGATCATGTCAGCTGCTCCACTGGGCATCTGCGCTGGAATGCAACTGCTCCTCCTTGTACCTGCGCTGAAAGTCAAATCTAATGAAGGCTACCTGCGCTGGGTGAGATTGGCCAAGTGGCACAGTCATTCTGCAAGGTGTCAATTGCCCAGGAAGCTTCCAAACTGACACTTGGTTCAAGGGATTCGCCCTATGATGAGTAAGAGGTACTTGATCTCCATGTGTAAGCAAGGATCTCCAAGTGGACTCAAGAACTGAAGTTTAACTGAAGAGGGAGAGGACACAAGGTAGCTTTATGTCAGTCTCAAGCTGACTCATCCTTTCTTCTTCTCTCCTATATATAGAGCTCTTCTATGAGGTCTAAGGAGGCTGGAATTTTGTGCAAAGCAAGGAAGTGCTGTTGGTTTACAGTTAGAGCTATTGGGTGATTGCTTTTATAGAGGTGAAGAGGAGATTTCTTGCTGCTGGGGAGGTGCTGCTGGATTGGAGCCATTGATGGTTGTAACCTTCTCAGAACCCTTTTACTTCTATCAATAAAGCTTTGAATGTTCTCCTATATACTTGTATTGCATTGATGTATTGTATTTACTTGTATATCTGATTCACTCTAATCCATGCATCAGTTATGAGTACATGTTTCTTGTAGTTTTCCTTCTCTTGTTTGTGCAGGATCCTTGTGTAGCTGGACCGACAAAGGGAGCAAGGAGCTGGGAACAAGAGACAAAGAGAGAGGATAGGATCGACAAAAGCGAAAGACACTGGTTGGTCAATCTTTTCTTCCTTCTCTGTACTTTCATAAAGGAAAATATCAAAGCTTTACTTTCAGTTGTTGCTAAGGACTGTCACCCTTAGAGTAGGGATAGGGTCATCCGAGTCGGATACTTTTCCCCACAACAAACTGGCGACTCCACTGGGGAGCCTAGTATCTTGTTGGTGTTTGTAGTATCTTTGCTATTCATTTCCTGAACCAAAGAGTACCAAATCGAAAAGCTTTTGACTATATCAAAAGCGAAGTAGAGGGGCTGCTACTCTTGCTCATTTACTGAGCAGATTCATGATTTGAAGAGCTGATCTACAAAAGACTCTTGTACTCTTTGTGATAGCTTTTCATCCTCTTGATCATCCCTTAGCTTGTACTTGACCTATAGCTTTTTATTTCAGCAAAAACAATGCATTTTTGAGCTTTTTTATGACCCGGAAATCCTTGTAAACGCAACTCTCGTGTCTCAGTGCAGGCTGTCCACAGGCAGTCTGCATTCCAGCGCAGGTACTCCCTTCGGGAACTGCGCTGAGAGTCAATTTGACAGACCAGAGCCTGCGCTGATCCAGTTAGGCTATGTCTTCCTGAGGTTTCCCACTGTGTCTGAGCCCTGTTTTCACTGTTATTTTGCTGCTGATTGCTTGTCATTGTACTTGCTGTAAACCAACTTTCCTTGACATTATTCCACCTCAGTTGTGTGATGAAACTGTGATTGTTCTTTCAGTATTTCTTGCTTCAGTTACAGTTTCCCATTGTGAAAAGCGAACCAGTATAGCTGTGGCCTCTTAGATCCTGAACTGTAAAAGTGTCTTTGTGATCTTAAGAGCTAGTTTTATTACTGTTCATGGCTGTTTGAGTTTGTTTGTTTTTCATTTTATGGTTTGAATCTATACATTTCCAGTGTCTAAACAAGTCGTTCTTAAGGTGTCTTTTGATTTTGGACAAGCTTGTTTATTTTCGCTTGAAATTAGATTCGAAGTTATACAACAGTTTCCTTTCTGTCTTACATCAACATTAAGGAAAAAGAAAAGAAATATCTACATTGTGCATTTTGCATTTGACTGTGTGCTTGACGATTTAGGAAAATTTGCATTTTAGTGTGTGTTCTATGATCTGTGCGAAAAGTTGTGTCTTTCTTTTCCCTCAGTAGATTAAGGTTTTCAAAGTTGAAAGATTGAAAAGTTTTGCTTCTCATCTTAGATTGCATTTAGGAAGTTGTATATATACATCTCGTGGTGATCCTTAAAGGCAAACTGCTAAGCAAGATCAACATTAAAATAAACCCAATTTACATAACAACGCTTTGTAACATAACGCAAACATCTAGAGGTCTAGGTAGAGACGTGTTCCGGCGTCGTTAAACATAGTGACTGTCGATCTCTACGAAGGTGGGTGATTCCTCCTGAGAGTCGGTGGCACTAATACGGACTTGTGCTCCCGCGTACCGTCGCGTATATTGGGAGACCCCTATAGGCATTCATCCTTTATCCATAGGAAGCCGTGTCGACCGCCCTACTGATCGCGATGCAGTGAACACAGCATTCACGAAGATCGACCACCCGTACCGTAAAACGTATTCTGTGGTTTCGCGAAAGGTTTGGTACACCCTCTGCCTAGATCTCCAGAGCAGTTTCTTTTGGCCTTTTTCAAACTCTATAACTGAAAAAGTCCAACCGAGCATTTGTCACTTCGGGCTCGTTAATACATCGAAGGCGACAAGAGTCATCTTTAGCTTTTTCTCGACTCTTAAAACATGAAAAAGCAAAGTTGTGTCTAAAAGCGTCGTTAATAAAATTTATTTTAAGCGGAACATAATCACCTGTTATTCCCACGTTGATCTTTCAGTTGAAAAGTATGGAGCCCACCAACCAAGGAGGCAACCTTGGCGGAAGTCCAAATCCCTTCTCCTCTTGGGGAGATGTTGGTGCGCCTCATATGGCGACATTGTCACTTCCAGGATTGACAATTGGCCTACCTGTATGGCTCTTTTCAACTAATGTAGTCCAGATCGCCACTAATCCTGAGCAATCGAATCAACAGTCAGACCAGTCTAGAACTACCCACCAGCCTTCCACTTCTTACAATACTTCCTCTGATCCTTCATCTTTGCAAGGTGGAGCTGGAAAAAGTCAGCCTCCCAAGGAGAAGAAGGAAAAGAAGAAGAGAGAAAAGAAGCAGAAGGGGCCTATGGCGAAGGCAGCTGGGGGCAAGCAAAAGACAACTGACAAAAACCCACACACTGCACCGACCGGGCCTAAATCGCCATGTGTCATTTGCAAAGGGACCCACTTCCATCGTGATTGTCCTTGTATTCCCCGGATACTAAGGGACTGGTCCCCCAGGTTGCACAATCCGGTAGCATCAACCTCTGGTAGTCATGTTGATTGCAGTCCATCAACCAGCGAGAGTGAAGGACGAAAAGGGAGACCAAGATCACCCTGTATGTTGTGTGAAGGCGATCACGCCATTCACCGATGTCCATTCTTAGATGAGGCGAAGAGAGTTTTGGAAGATCGTCCGGTATCACCGTTACGACTTCCTCCTGGATACCAAAAACTCGTGCCTAATCCCTCGATAGTTGAAAATCCAGCTGGCCCGCTCAAGTGGTCAGCTGAAGTGTCGGTCATTGAGAATGAACCTACTGAATCCAGACCGGACAAAAGTCCAAAGGTCGATACGGCAGTTGACCTGGTTCTACCTTCAGAAGTTTCATCTTCAAATGACACCGTCGCCGAAGAGTCATCTTCATGCGACACCCTCACTGAAGAGAATAAGGATGACACCATCCAGGTTCTTTTCATCAGCACCGACTCTGATGAGCGTCAGGGCAATGCGCCCATTCCTTTATCGTAGGAAGGAACATCATCAGGGTCATATCCGGCCGTATATTCGGTCCCACCACCAAGCAACCTGGTTGTATCCTTTGATTGGAATCAACTAGGCAGACCCCGGTTACCAGCCAGTGTACCATTCAGAATCATTGTCCAGATCTATAGAATGATCATGGCTGGTACTATCATTGATGAAGGGGCGTCTGTGAGTATCCTTTCCTCTGTTGCTTGGAAAGCACTGGGTTCCCCAGCGCTTTTACCTGAGTTAAGAAATCTCTCAGGTTTTGATAAAGGAACCAGTCGACCATTAGGAATCCTCCCCAATGTGCCTGTCACGTTGAAAGGGAAGACCGTGAATTTGAACGTGATGGTCGTCCAAGGACCCTTGGATTATAACCTACTCCTTGGACGCGACTATATTTATTGCATGGGAGCGATAGTCTCCTCACTCTTTAGAGTAATGTGTTTTCCACACGAAGGAAGGGTGGTCAAGCTCGTAGACCAACTTTCATTTCCGGGATCTCGCATCGCAAATAGTCAAATACCATTCCTAAATGGTCTGTTCACACAAGATTCGCCTCCGCCCCCAGTCCTCCTTCCCGATGAGTGCGAGTGATTCGGAAAGAAAGACTGGAACCCAGGGGGCATGCACCCTGGTCTGCTTCGGGCTGAAGAAACCCCGGGTATAAGGCAGAATTTCCGCAGAAGAATATGACTAGTCCGTACCCCGTCCGTGGATGGAAGAGGGGTTGTTCTGGAATAGTATTCTTTTGTTAAAGTTACGTGTTTGGTAAAAGAGTCATTCACCTTTGTCTAAATAGGTGGGCACTGCCCAAGTAGGAATTCCCTTTATTGTAACAAGTAGTGACCATCTTTGGGGAAAAGCAAGCCTCACCCATTAAAACAAATGTTTTGAAGGATAAGTAGGGGCAGCCTCCAAAGAAGGAGACTATATTGTTGTGACAAGGGGTAACCATCTTTGAGTAAACCCAATGATAGACATCGCCGAAGAAAGAGATTGATTTGCGGCAGCGAATAGAACCCTCTTCGGATAATAAGAAAGAAGCAAGCCTCCCTCAATAATACCAATGTTTTGTCTTTGAGTAGTGTTCTTCTCTTGTCACAAATAGCTGTTCGTTAAAAGTTGGGCCGACGGGAAGCCTGAGTACCGCATAAGACCCCCTAAAATAACGAGAAGACTAGTATCGTTAACATTAGATTGGCAAGATGACAAGTAACTGTGAACACCCAAAGAAAAGCAGAAGTAGGGGAGAGGAGGGGCAGCCTCGAAATTCTGTCCTACGCCTGGGGGCATGCAAACTTTTGGAATGTAAGCAAGGGACGACTATTTATTTTTTAAATTTTTAGGTCCTCCCTTTAAACCCGTAGGTCTAACCCTTTAAACTCGTAGGATTAGCCGTTTCCGACCTTACATGAAGAAAGCCTGTGGGGCAAAGGTAAAAACTTGCCAAAATTGGAGCATAGCTTCGTGAGATAAAGCTCCTTAAAAAATAGCTATCTCACAGGAGGCGTTCTTATTATGACTGGTATATCGAGCAGTTTTAGCACATAGTTCATGCTCGTTAAAAAATAAACGCAAGATCCGAGCAGTTTTAGCACATAGTTCATGCTCGTTAAAAAATAAACATAAGTTTATGAGCAGGCTTTCCTTCAGAGTTCAAGCTCATTCAGAAAAAACGAACCGGTAAATAACCTTTTGAGATCGTAAATTCATCAGCCATAAAAGCCTTGGTCGTGTTTGTGCACCGTCACCTCCACTGTTCATTTGGCCGATCATTCACCTCCATTTGTGTGTTTACCTCTTTTGAGAAACAGCTGCGAAGAGTGATTTCACCTAGCCATCCTTGTGACACTGCCGTGATTGGAAAATTCCAACCTGTACCTGGAATCTACTGCTATCCCTGTTTATCACTCGTTCCTCAAAAGACGAGTCTTCTTTGAGCTCTTTTCACTGACTCGTAAAATATGAAAAGTTTGCCGAGTTTTGGCCTTCCAGCTCGTTAAACGACCGGAACGCTATCCCTCCTCTAGATTTTAATCTTTTTGGACCTGAGGGATTATTACACAAAAAGATCGAGCGCTTGTCTTGTTCGGCTCGTTAAAAGTACCGAACACCCATCCCTTCTGTATTGTTTTATACTTTTTCGGACTTAAGGGATTAGATGACGAAAAAGGAATTATAGAGTTAACTTTCTGTACCTTTTCAGACTCTCTAAAGATGAAAAGGACCGAGTTTTCTTTGTCGTTAGACTCGTTAAAATGATTAAATAGCGACAAACTTGTCTTTAGACGAGAACGAGTTTCCCTATCGCTAAGCTCGTTAAATCATAGCGATGGGCTTGCCCGAAGGGCAGGTTATAGAACAAGCATATGTTATCCTCCTCAAGCTTGACAAAAATAAAGAGGTACTGGTCAGAAATGACTGGGGAAAAATTGGGAGAACATCAAAGCTTAATGGTAGCAAGTCGCTCTCGAACATGACACTTTTCCTCCGTACTACATCGGGTTGGGTTGTTTCATTCACCGGTCTCATCACCATGGTCTTCGCCAAACCTTCCACTTTTGGGGTAATGCTACCGATCCATCGCGTCAGTGTCGTTATATGTTCAAGAGAGGTCATTCTGAAAGTGTCAACCGTGTCCCATCCACTGCCATACATTATCCTTCATCCATTCATGATCGCCACCCTGAATCATATATCACAGTTTGTTTTCACCTCCACTAAAATCATTAGCTCCGTTCCGTGTCATTGATGTGGGATTCATTAAGGCCCTCCTTTGACGGATCGCTTCTTGTCGACTTCAGCTCATTATCCAAGAAGTTGATCTAGGAACAACCCCATCAGTACTTTGAAGCTTGCATGCCTCAATGGCAAGTTTCTCACTTCCGGCGACAGGTATACATCAATGACCTTCGACCAGGAGATTTTGCGTGGCGTTCGACGCCAAGTCCTTTATTCACGCCACGCGAATTGTACTGCAGTACCTTGAGGGTCATTATCATTATCGGTGATTCCTCTCGCGCTTGTTAACGGTTTTCATCATTGACCGGTAATCAAGCGATGTCTTTCCATGTTCGACTTCAGCGAAATTCTCACATGGATCGACTTGTACTTAGAGTGAAGATCGAACGAGTTTGAAGACCCCGGATCTAGTTTCATCCATCCGGGCTGCGATACATATTCAGGAAATATAAAAGCATTTGTCATGTACATCATTGCAGCAGATGATCATCCTACTCAAAGGATGATAATTTCAGCAGAGAATTATCAGTCTACCATCAGACGATCGTCTGTTCTATGTACCAAAATGTATTTATAAAGCTGAGCATGGGAATGCCCACCTCAGCTAGATCATGAAAACAAAATGAAAAATAATGTATTGTATTGTATTGTATTACAGGGCGCCTCCTCAGCACTGGAATGAACTTCGGACCCTCTAGATAAAGCATTTCACCCGATAAACGGCCTCATACTTTAGGGGGCAACTGTTATAGACATTTTTGTGCCTCGCAGCATGGAGCATGAAATGTCAATAATTACAGGGATCCTCAGTCCCTAAACATGTTGTTCTTACCCCTAGAAGAACAAGGTCAGCAAACCACAGCACTTCCCATCAGTTCTCCACCTGAAAACACTCAAAAACAGGCTATTTTTGGATCATGTCAGCTGCTCCACTGGGCATCTGCGCTGGAATGCAACTGCTCCTCCTTGTACCTGCGCTGAAAGTCAAATCTAATGAAGGCTACCTGCGCTGGGTGAGATTGGCCAAGTGGCACAGTCATTCTGCAAGGTGTCAATTGCCCAGGAAGCTTCCAAACTGACACTTGGTTCAAGGGATTCACCCTATGATGAGTAAGAGGTACTTGATCTCCATGTGTAAGCAAGGATCTCCAAGTGGACTCAAGAACTGAAGTTTAACTGAAGAGGGAGAGGACACAAGGCAGCTTTATGTTAGTCTCAAGCCAACTCATCCTTTCTTCTTCTCTCCTATATATAGAGCTCTTCTATGAGGTCTAAGGAGGCTGGAATTTTGTGCAAAGCAAGGAAGTGTTGTTGGTTTACAGTTAGAGCTATTGGGTGATTGCTTTTATAGAGGTGAAGAGGAGATTTCTTGCTGCTGGGGAGGTGCTGCTGGATTGGAGCCATTGATGGTTGTAACCTTCTCAGAACCCTTTTACTTCTATCAATAAAGCTTTGAATGTTCTCCTATATACTTGTATTGCATTGATGTATTGTATTTACTTGTATATATGATTCACTCTAATCCATGCATCAGTTATGAGTACATGTTTCTTGTAGTTTTCCTTCTCTTGTTTGTGTAGGATCCTTGTGTAGCTGGACCGGCAAAGGGAGCAAGGAGCTGGGAACAAGAGACAAAGAGAGAGGATAGGATCGACAAAAGCGAAAGACACCGGTTGGTCAATCTTTTCTTCCTTCTCTGTACTTTCATAAAGGAAAATATCAAAGCTTTACTTTCAGTTGTTGCTAAGGACTGTCACCCTTAGAGTAGGGATAGGGTCATCCGAGTCGGATACTTTTCCCCACAACAGTGGCGGGCCACCAACCTTGCCACCCCAACTCCCAACCCTTATCCGCACCAACTCATAACTACATGTAATAAGAGTCAAATAATTGGTGGAGGGGTGGACCATGACCCTTGGCACCTCCCACGGGTCCCTCACCTCACACCACGGAATTCCGTTGCTACCACGAAGCCACTCATAAAAGCTGACACTATGCGGCCATTAAGGTGGTGGGCCAGCCTTGGGGCGTGAACCCATCCACTAAAAAAAATAATGCGGGTAGAGATGGGTATGGTGGGCAGGCCACCGAAGGCGGGCTCGATCCAACCATTATTTTAATTTTAAAACAAATTTGTTTGTGTTGTATAAAAAAAGGAGGAGGCGGGGTTTGACCTCCCGACCTCCTCCCTATTAACTGGATCCTCAACCAACATGCCACAACAAAATTATTGAGAAATATGTCAGCAAATTTTTATTTAAAACATAGTTTTCGGTGTGCCCAGGCAGAGGAGGCAGTGCACGTGGTTCGAGGCAAAATTTTGCAGGAGGGGTGAAATTTCACTTTGTCAAAATTTGACAAATTTTATATGGTTTCAGCACTTCTCGACACCACGAACGCAATGATGCTGTTTGTTTCTCCATTTTTTGGCCATTTTTCAATATGGAGGTATAAGACTCCTTTTTGTAATTGATGCTTGTACTCTTCTTTTTCATGCCACTTAATGAATGAAGGCCTCCCCATTGATCGAGCAGGGCCCGGAGACATAGTCCAAGTTGGACAAACTCTGTTATCAAGTCTTGTTGTCTTCTTTCATGCTTTATGTGTTTCTCCTCTTGTCTCATGTGCACATTAAGTTTTCTCTATTAAGCTACAATTTATGCATGTAATTCTTTAACACATCTATAAGCAAAAGATTTTGGATCAAGAAAGACGATGCCAAGCTGCACATCGCACAGTTGGCCGAGAAAAGGCGGAAGGAAACAACAACATCTGAGGTACGGGCAACATGGGAAGTGGCACAAAAAGCTGCTAAGCAGAAAAATGCCACAGAAGCAACAACAACATAGGAAGCAACCGTGAAGGTGGGCGAGGGCCAAGCAACATCCTCGCAGGGGCAGGAGGTAGAGGAAGTAGAAATAGAAGAAGGAGCCGCGGACCTAGGGACTGCATCCACATAGTTGAAGTGCCCACACGCAGCAGAATGAGAAGGACCGAGAAAGAAGGTTAAGGCCTCGAAATTGGCCATTGACCCGATCACCCTAATCGAGGGTGATCTGCATGACATTGGCGAGATAGTGCACGATGTCACAAATGAGGCCCTTCAAGATTTCATGCAGGAGCACCAGACTGTGTTGGGGGCCCTAAGAGCGTAGTTGCAGGAGTTATAGGTGTGCCTGTTGTGGAGGTAAATCCCCTTTGCGGACAGAGGCGATCCCTACTAGCCCAAATGGGGTCTAGCAACAATCAAACAACGCTAACACACAGGTTCCTAATTGCAAATCAAAGACCGATGATGAGGGCCTACCTAGATTCCAACGCTAATATTTGTAGAAGAGTCGTCGCTCCTGTTCCTTTGCTCCAACCGGTCACAATCCCCATGATCCTCGTGAATGGACACCTGCACATGCAAAGAACGACACAAATACAAGCATAAAATCCAATAGATGCAACTATATATCAGTCAGAAAGGATATAACTCAATCATCATTACAAAGACATTACGAGTGGAACCATAATGATAGTCGTCTATTATTGATAAACAACAAAGAATAATACAACCACAGTTCTGATGTCAAATCCTCCTTTGGCTGGGTGATCAGCAGCACATGACTTGCAAATCTTGTTGGGAATGGGGAACAAGCCTCTCTCTCCTTGGTTACTTGGACAAGAATCTCCTCACTTTAGATTTAGCCTCATGGGAATGAAGAAGGCTTCTTGTAGCATGAGCTTGGCAACTCTCAGACTTTGGGACTTAGAATTTGGAGCTTGGAGACTCTAACTTGTCAAAGGCAAAAGGACAAGCTTTTATAGATAGAGGAGAAGGAGTTAGGGTCATCCACAAGATTCATGGGATTGGCTTTATCACTAAGAAGCTTCCATGAGAGGTGGAGAACTACTTCCCTTCTATGGAGATTCAAAGCCCAATTGAACTAACTCAAGATGGAATCAGTTCATGAATAGGTTAGGAAGAACCTTCGTAAGTTTGTTGAAAACTTTACCCAACTGGGCTGGCACGAGTGCGACTTTGAGACAGAGTGCCAGCTGGCGCGCCCTCTTTGGAGGATGTCCCCAATTGGCGCGAGTGATACACAGTGGAACTGCACCAATGGAAAAATGGATATTTTTATGGGTATTTTGCAGAAGGTGTCTTCAGGGCATATGAAGTACATACTCAAGGGGATACAATGCAAGTGTTTTCAGGTTACGTCACTTCTCAGAGGTCCCGGAATAAGTCCTCCAATGTGCCGGAAAAGGGGTAACAGGGATGGTGACAAATTACTGTGTAACAGATGCCCCCTAAAGCATGAGGTCCGAGAGAGAGAGAGGGGTGAAATGCTTTACAAGAACATAGCCAACTGAAAACATTGTCGCCGGAGAACCTGCATGAAGAAGTACAACTGATATCTCAAGTACATGACGTATGTGGTATGGGCGTAGCCATCCATACAGAGTACCTAAAAATCCAGATCCAAGGTATGGGCGCAGCCATCCAGTAAGGATCGATAAGCAGACTCACGCATGGTCGCAACCATCCAGTGAATGAGTCATGTAATGATCATAATAATCCACAAAATCGCAACCTGGATCTCAACAGATCAAATGTTTGACTGGTTTTGAGTATCTTTTTTGAGAAATTCTTAATTTGATTTCCTTTGGTCATTACTTGGAGGTTTGTCCCAGTCTTTTCACAATTTTGCATCTTTTTGCTTTTGTTTTTGCAAAAAAATTTCCCCCTCATTCTCCCGGGGGGGCTAAATTGTGTATGAATGTTAATTGCCTTTGAGTGTTTTTATTTTTTGATCTTTGGAACTCTCACCCAATTTTCTTGATTTGCACTTGATTGGTTCTTGGATTACATTAGAATCATATTGTGTGTGAGAATTCTCTTGCATAGATCACACTTGCATAATTAGAATTCTCATTTTCAGAATGTGCATAGATTACATTTGCATACTTTTCAAGTGAATTGTGCATAGATTACCTTTACCCTTTGGATGTTTGCCATTTTCTATCGATTTCACATTTCTAGCCCTAGGGCATCTAGTGGCTTTGTGTGTCGAGCCTTCCTCAGGTGTTTTGATATTCTAGTGGTCCAGTCGATTCTTTGATTACTCCCTTGCACTTGTTTGTTGGTTTTAAATCATTTTCTTGCGTTATTTGGGTGACTTGCTTTGTCTTCACTTGAATTCCGCTTCGTCTCACTTTGAGCCTAGATTACACGGCTCATTGGTGTCTTTGGGATCTTTCTTGTTCTTTGGAGTTTTGATTTGTGATTTAGGGAACTGAATGTGCTTGTATTGAATAGAATTTGTTTATTATCGTTTCTCAAAGTTTGTTTAATGCACTTTGCCATCAACAAAAGAAAAAATCTCTTTTGCTTTGTATTAGTTAATGAGAATTAGAACTTTTCATTTTGATTAGTGATTAGTGATCTTAAAGAAAAGTTTGTTAATTTCCATTAGCTGCATTAGGGAAGTTCTTTGTTGTTTTGTGATCATTTCGTTTGCGTGAAAGCTCTCAAACCCTCTCGTAACTAGCATTCATCGAATGAAATGACATATTTTGGCATATAGTTTGCATTTAGGGAATTTTGAGAGATTACATACAGTAAGGCCTGAAAACTGAAACCTAATACAAGATCAACTTTAAAATGAACTGAATGAATCTAACAACGCATTGGAACATAACGCACACATTTAGAGGTCTAGGCTAGAGACGTGCTCCGGCGTCGTTAAACCTAGTCACTTTTGTTCCACTCAAGGTTGGGTGATTCCTCCTTCCGTGATGCAACAGTGGTCTAGCACGGATTTGAGCTCCCACGTACCGTCGAGTATATGGGGAGACCCTACTAGGTTATAATCCTTTATCCATAGGAAGCCGTGTCTACTGCCTTACAAGCCATAACGCACCGAACACAACATTCGGGAAGATTGACTGTTGTACGGAAAGTCCTTGGTTTTCATATGACTGCCAAGGTGTATATGTAGTTTTACGGATTTGTTTGATAAACCCTTTTGCCTAGCTCTCCAGAGTAGTCACTTTCGTTCCTTTTCGGACTCCCTAAAAGAAAAGGTCCATCTGAGCACTTGTCACTTCAGGCTCATTAAACATTCGAAGGCGACTAGAGTCATCTTTTTGTCCTTTTCTCGACTCTTAAAAAATGAAAAGGTCAAGTTATGTCCTTGCGTCTTAAAATTTATTCAGCCACGATTCACATTTACCTGGTTAGATCTTGTTTGCGTTAGCTTGAGTAGGGTCCTTTCTCGTTAGTTTTCCTAGGATTTTTTCAAGTTGTCATCCTGGCGGAATCACCGATCCCGTCTCCCGTTCCAAGTGACCAAGGGTCTCCTTCTTCTGTTGCTCCTGAGACACCGGTTTGTGGTGATACTCTCCCTATTGTTCCGAGTATCCAACCGATTAACTCTCGCGCTCCAGAAGACGATCTCCACGATCTATTTTGGAACCCTATTTGGGAGCCTTACGAAGAGGATATTCCTGTTACTCCTACTGGTGTTTCGATCCCAATGTCTTCCTCTGACATGGATGACACATCTCCTATAGCGAGTGAGACACCTATTTTGTCAAGTATCGAAACTCCTATCCTAGCCACATCCCCGGTACCCTCACGCTATAAGTCTTTGAGGGATAATATGGGTGCTAGGAACCCCTCTTCAGGTACCATGTGGGACCACCACATCATTCCCACTACGGGATCTTTTATTCCACAAGTTCACAATACCGTCGTCACTTCAGTCCCGACTGTTCCGACTGTTTGTGTAGCATATTCAACACCGGTTGTTAGTGCCGTTACGACATCTTCGACTGTAACTACTGTTGCTGGTCCATCTCACGGCCTAGTAAATAGTGGTCAGCTGGCATAGACACCCAGAGTTGTTCATCCTGCACTTAGTGCCCCACCTTCTTCTGGTTCCATTCTAGCAGGGGGGCACATGATCAGTATTCGCATGCCGTCCAGAATCCGGGCACGCAAGGTCCATATCATTATTATGACCCTATAGGGCATCATTTGTATACTTCCTTGCCATCTCAGCCTCCGGTTGAGGTTTCAGTTCCATTAAGCGTCGCTTGGGGTACTACTGGTTATGGTGGTGGCCAAGCGCCCTATCCGGATCAAGGACAACCTTACCAAGGACCATCGTATCAGGGTCAGCCGTCTTACACGTAGCCTTCTTATGGGCAGCAGTATTATGGGCAATCCTATCCAGGGCATCCTGGAGGCCCACAAGGACAACCCTTCCAGGGACAACCTTCGGTCTATGGTGGTCCATCTTTCACTTATCTTGGGCAACCCTCTGGAAATCTGGGACAACCTTATATGCAACAAGGACAACCTGGAGTCCAGCAGGGATACCCTTTCGGTCAACCCTATGGGAATCCAAGACAACCTTATATGCAACAAGGACAACCTGGAGTCCAGTAGGGATACCCTTCCAGTCAACCCTATGGGAATCCAGGACAACCTTATATGCAACAAGGACAACCTGGAATCCAACAAGGGAACCCTTCTGGGCAGGGTGGTCAGCCTTACGTGCAGCAAGGCTAACCCACTGCCCAACCTAGTCAACCATCTAGACAAGTTGGTCAACCTCAGGGTCAACCAACCGTCCAGCCCGCTCAGCCATCTGTTCCGCAAGGACAACCCTCGGTTGTACAAGGACAACCTAACACCTAGCAAGCTCAACCTTTTGGGCAAGTGGGTCCATCCCAAACTCAACCAGGGCAACCTTCCAGCCAGGTGGCCCAATCTCCATCCCCTCAAGGACATCTTTCTAGGCCAGCTCAACCAGGCACTCAAATGGTGGTTGCTTCTCAAGCTCAACCCGGTTTTCAGCCCAGGTTGGGCCCCATACCCAAGATGGTCTTCAGATGCAAGGTGGGTTTCAATCCCAACCTTCTTACCAAGCGCAACCTGGTCCCCAGGCTCAGTATGGAGCTCAGCAACCATATGGTTACCAGCAACCCCAGGGGCAAGCTCAGTTGGCCCCGTACCAAAATTATCAACAAATGCAGGTCGCTCCTTATCAGAATTACCAGCAACAGTATGTTGCTCCTGCAGGCCAAGTTGGTAATCAATGGGGTGCTGGGGGGCAAATCTAGAGTCAACCGTCTGGTTATGGCTACAACCCCTATGGACAGAATCCCTACGGACAGAACCCTTATGGGCCAGGTCCGTCCGGACAAAATCAATGGGGGCAACCAACAACTGGTTGGAACCCTGGTGCTATTCCTTATCCACGGCCACAGATGTCCTTCAATCCTCAGTTACCTTTCTTAGCAACATTGGAACTGCCGGATGTGTCCAAATTGACTAATGATCCTATCCTTCATAATCCATTCTGGCCACCAGTTCCAACCAAGATACTCGGTGATTGTCCTAAATTCGATGGCAAAGCTGGAGAAGACCCTCAAGCCCACGTTATGACTTACCAACTTTGGTGTTCGTCAAATTCATGGCTTGATGATTCCATCCGGCTCTACCTTTTCCAAAGGACTCTCACCGGTGCGACTGCTAAGTGGTACATTGAGTTGAATCGTGGATCCTTTCAAGATTTCAACTCGTTGGCAATGGCATTTCTAACTCACTTTCAGTTGCCCATTCGGTATGAGACGGGAACGCATCTCCTCACGTCTCTTAAACAGGACAAAACCATGCACATATCCAATCATATACATGAATGGAGACGGCGTCGTCGTTTGATCAAGTTCTGGATTCCTGAGCAGCTCTTGACCGATTGGTTTACAACCTCCTTTGTCCCTACAATCACGCGAGACATTGCTATGGGAGCTTGTGTAACTAAAGACCAAGCTATCGCGCGTGCTCAGTACCTCGACTTAGTTTATTCTCAGTCAGGTACCTTATATGATTATTTGCCTGATGCCCCGAGGCCCGGAACATCCAAAGCTCCGCCAAAACCATCTGTTGACGGTGTTATTGGCTTTGTAAATTCGTCTTTGAAGAAATCATCTGCGAACCCTGGGAAGAAAAAATCGAATGCTTCAAACGAAAACACTTGTCGGGGTGTATCTAATTCCGGAAATACTTCCGAGGTCAATGCTGTCCAGTCCACCACGGCAGATAAAACCTCGAAAGGAAAAAAGAAGGGGAAAGCGAAGGATAAATCTGAGCAACCCAGACAGGACTCCCCTAAACCTCCACCCGAGGAAGGAGCCAAACGTAAACCAAAGTATCCTTGTCTTATCTGTGACGAGGATCACTATACCAAAGACTGCCCAAGGCGGTCCGAAGTTAGTCATTTATTGAAAGGTGCTCCTGGGATTCCTGCGGTTCTGAAAGAACCTTTCCCCTCACAGCAAACGCAAATGGTGGCTGACCCATCCTCGTCTTCTTCTCCCTTTGGTTCCCAAGTGTTCATGGCTGGAACGATTCCCGTTCATATTATGACTCGAGCAAAGGAATATCTGTCATCCGCCGGGAAGGAGCCTGAGGTCCCCTCAAGCGCTCCTCCGTCCAGTTCTGGTCTGCTCCATATCGAGAGACCTAGCACTGAGACACCTATTCGACCCCCTCCTAAAGGTGTACTCCGGAGATCATCTTACAACCCTAATGCTCGTGCTGCCCAGCACTACAGCATCGTTGAGGACTTAGCTCAGGCTCTGTCAGCTATGTCTGCTTTAGAAGTTCTCCAAAGCTGCCCCTCCCAGAGGAAGTCCTTGCTATCGGCCATCGGTGGCATCGACCCAGCCGACTCAGATTTGATCATGTTTGATCTTGAGAGCCATGTACCGAGATTGCCTCACCAGATTGCCTTCCTCATTCAGGTCATCATCAATTCGAAAACGATTCATCGTACAGTTATTGATGAAGGCGCGTCAACTTGCATTATGTCTATTGCTTGTTGGAAGGCTATTGGGTCTCCGACTTTGAGTCAGTCTCCAACGACACTGGAAGCCTTTGACGGGAGAGAATCTCGCCCTTACAGTATCCTCCAACGATTGCCAATTACTTTGGAAGGGAAGACTGTTGAAGTGGAAGTTGAAGTTGTCGATGCTAACCTTACTTACAACCTCCTTTTGGGCTGGAGCTAGACATATGCCATGCATGTCGTGGCTTCCTCCCTCTTTCGTGCCATTCGTTTCCCTCATCAGGGGAAAATTGTCACGGTAGACCAGCTCTCCTTCTTCGCTTCCTCTTCCGAAGGTAACGTGCATTTTGTGGAGCATACCTCCATTCCCATAGAGAGTGTGGGAGCCGGGCTCTTTAAAGACCCTGCCCTCATGGGTGTCTTCTCACTCCCACCTCTGAATCTTGCCTCGATCAGTTTGATTTCCGCTCGTTCTGATTCCCCATTGCATAACGTCACTACCCTCGACCCCTTGGCAAAGATCCCACGCTAACACGCTAACACGTAGGTTCCTAATTGCAAATCAAAACTCCAAAGAACAAGAAAGATCCCAAAGACACCAATGAGCCGTGTAATCTAGGATCAAAGTGAGACGAAGCGGAATTCAAGTGAAGACAAAGCAAGTCACCCAAATAACACAAAAAAAGGATTTAAAACCACCAAACAAGTGCAAGGGAGTAATCAAAGAATCGACTGGACCACTAGAAGATCAAAACACCTGAGGAAGGCTCGACACACAAAGCCACTAGATGGCCTAGGGCTAGAAATGTGAAATCGATATAAAAAAGCAAACACCCAAAGGGTAAAGATCAAAGCCAGTCAGATCATACTCCAACACACTCAAGTAGTCTAAAAAAGGTATCCAGAACAAAAACTAAGCTCGGAGGGCTCACAACCAAGCAAACTTCAAAATTTCCCAGGCCTGGCGCGACTGTGAGGCCGAAACTAGTGCCTTTTTGGTATTGGCGCGGGTTGTCAATGTGCAAGATGCGCCAACAGGCGCGACTGTAATGCTATAAAACAGCGCCAGCCGAGTTTTCTATGGAAAAATAAAAACAAACGAGCCAAAGCTAAGTCAACAGTACCCAGGTACACCAAGAGGCAAGAAGCAATACAGGGATCCAACCCAGAAAGCTAATCAAGCAGGAGAAACCAAGAAACAACCAAGAAACAAGGCAAGTTCCAAGCCGTTCAGCTCGTAAACCAAATCGGAGATGGACTGAAGTGGCATTGATCTACTTTGCTAATGCGGAGCAATAGCGTTTCGAAGGCTATCTGGCCATACTTCAGGCTCCGTCTAAAGTTTACAAATCAAACAACAAGACAAAACAAACAACAAGGCAAAAAGCCAACTCCCAGTGGAGTCGCCAAATTGTTGTGGAGGTAAATCCCCTCTGCGGACAGAGGCGATCCCTACTAGCCCAAATGGGGTCTAGCAACAATCAAACAACGCTAACACGCAGGTTCCTAATTTCAAATCAAAGACCAATGATGAGGGCCTACCTGGATTCCAACACTAATATTTGTAGAAGAGTCGTTGCTCCCATTCCTTTGCTCCGGCCGGTCACAATCCCCACGATCCTCGTGAACGGACACCTGCACATGCAAAGAACGACACAAATACAAGCATAAAATCCAATAGATGCAACTATATATCAGTCAGAAAGGATATAACTCAATCATCATTACAAAGACAATAAAAGTGGAACCATAATGATAGTCGTCTATTATTGATAAACAACAAAGAAGAATACAACCATAGTTCTGACGTCAAATCCTCCTTTGGCTGGGTGATCAGCAGCACATGTGTTGCAAAGCTTGTTGGGAATGGGGAACAAGCCTCTCTCTCCTTGGTTACTTGGACAAGAATCTCCTCACTTTAGATTTAGCCTCATGGGAATGAAGAAGGCTTCTTGTAGCATGAGCTTGGCAATTCTCAGACTTTGGGACTTAGAATTTGGAGCTTGGAGACTCTAACTTGTCAAAGGAAAAAGGACAAGCTTTTATAGATAGAGGAGAAGGAGTTAGGGTCATCCACAAGATTCATGGGATCGGCTTTATCACTAAGAAGCTTCCATGAGAGGTGGAGAACTACTTCCCTTCTATGGAGATTCGAAGCCCAACTGAACTAACTCAAGATGGAATCAGTTCATGAATAGGTTAGGAAGAACCTTCGTAAGTTTGTTTGTTAAAAACTTTACCCAATTGGGCTGGCGCGAGTGCGACTTTGAGACAGAGCACCAGCTGGCGCGCCCTCTTTGGAGGATGTCCCCCATTGGCGCGAGTGATACACAGTGGAACCGTGCCAATGGAAAAAGGGCTATTTTTATGGGTATTTTGCAAAAGGTGTCTTCAGGGCATATGAAGTACATACTCAACGGGATACAATGCAAGTGTTTTTAGGTTATGTCACTTCTGAGAGGTCCAGGAATAAGTCCTCCAATGTGCGGGAAAAGGGGTAACAGGGACGGTGACAAATTACTGTGTAACAGTGTCCCCCTTAGGTTGGTACCCTTTCAACCCACCTCGTAGTAGGATCCTCAGCAGCAAAACAAATGTTGCGCGCACGGATGGAAAACACAATAGTGTTGCTGGAAGGGGCCCTAGTAACATCGAATGAGGTCGATAGATTTTTGTATAGCATGATGAAAGGCCTTGGCCTTAATCTGGCTACCCTTCCGCGTGAGACACTATATCTGTTACAAGATGGGATAATGGTAGAGCTGTGCACTAGGGAGAGCCGCGCGATCCAAGTCCTCAGTGAGCAAAAGATAAACATGGAATAACTCAACTTGCAGCACGATGAATTGGTGTCGCAAAATAGACAGTTGGTGCAGGTGGTAGACGAGGCTTGCCGTAGCGTCCTAGAGCTGGCCATCCCAGCAGATATACCAGTGGAGGTGCAGATCCACAGGTTAGCAACAGGATTCCGTGAGGCCAGGGAAGAAACAACCAAGGTTCAACTGGAGCTAAATATTCAGATCGCCGAGCTGCAGTTAAAGGCGCAACCATCCACTCCCCCGGAAGTCATAGAACAATGCGCTAGTGCTATCGTAGCAGGACTGGAGGAAATCGGAGGTGCAGTGTGAGATTGTACTAGCATGTTGGAACAAGCACTTAAGGTTCTCACCACTCTGCAGGAGGACCCCAATATCCAACGCTTGGAAAAAGAAGCGCAAGAACTCCAACAGTAATACGACAGTGTCTGAGGAACTACACAGACAATAGTCCTCACCCAGAGGCTTGTGAGGATGCAGCAAGCTAAAGCATTGAAGGAGCAGGTGGATGCAGCATGCACAAGGAGGTAGTTCTCAAAGCGTGCGTTCAACCTTGGATCAATGAGGCCTTCACTATCATGGCAAACATCGAAGGAAAGCTCATGCACATACGAGGATGCACACATTAATGCAGAGAAGCACCCCAGACAGAGAGGTCTTGGAACAGCGGATGCAGCAGATTCAGCAAGCAGTAGCTCAATGCGCTGTTGACCTATTCGAGAATAGTTGGAGGGACTCCGTGCAAAGATCGTCGCATTGATAGAGTGACTCGAGTGTTATAGCTCCAAATCTCACTCTTA
Source organism: Pinus tabuliformis (assembly GCA_031772625.1). Classification (NCBI taxonomy): domain Eukaryota; kingdom Viridiplantae; phylum Streptophyta; class Pinopsida; order Pinales; family Pinaceae; genus Pinus; species Pinus tabuliformis. Next base: position 1,952,387,258 of record CM062816.1, read on the forward strand.
TGGTTTGTGATGCTGCACTCATGGCCTAGGGCAACCCCTCCTTCCAGACCTGGTCCAAAAATTTAAAAAACAGTGTTTTATTCCCTATACGCGACATTGCCCTGAGTTAAACGTGTGTACACGCGGGTCTGTTATACCCAACCCGCGTGTATCTATTAAAACACTTAAAAAATAATAAATTCCTCTTTTTCGGGCGGAGATCGCGGGTTTTACCTGCTGGATCACCTGTTATTGCCCGTGGCCCAACTGTTCCCAACTAACTCCTAACTAAAAAACTACTTTGGAGAGGGTATAAAAAGACATCAAAGGGAAGGCCAAGGGGAGAGAGAAAAGAGAGCAAGATTATTATGCTGAGATTTTTCCCTTAGACCAGGTCTGAAGTCCTTGGTGCTTTCTGCACTTCCCCCATTTTGCATAGGAAACCCTTGTTTCCATGTGTCTTGGTGATCATTCATCCTTGATATCATCATTGAGTAGGACTTGGAAGGAGCTCTTGTTGGAGGCTTGAGGCTGGAACGAATCCGGGAGGAAGCTTTGCTTGGAGCCTGCTGAAGGTGTTCAGGTGATATCTTTCCGATATATGTACTTTATTTGCCTTTATATATAAAGAAACATGTCTTTGTTCCCGAAACAATCTTTCTTTATGCTTATGAGATTCTTGTCTTGAATTCTTATGCAAGTGGTTACTTAAAGATTTTTATAACTAACTTTATGGCATAAAGATGGTTTATACATAAATATCTGTACATGTACTGTTGTGTTCTTTGATTTGTTTGTCTTGCAGATCGAAGGAAGAAGAAGGGAACTCCAAGAAGGGTTTGGACCCTAAAGGCCTTCTCGAACGTAGGACCTTAGGTACGTACCCTAAACATTAGAATTTGCTTAAAAGTAAAAATGATGGCTGTGTGTGTGTTTCTTTGAATAAGCAATTTTCAGTCTGGTAGAGTCTTAGCCCAAAGGACCCTAGGGGTACTTTCCCTTCAACCAGAATTGGCGACTCCACTGGGGACAACACTCTTGTTGTTCCTAGTTTGGGTAGTCTTCAAGCCAATCAAGGCTCAGCCCCTCTGTTTGTTGGCTCTGACTGTCTGATCTTTTCTTGAACTCCAAGCTTTTCCAGTTTCAGTCTGTGTTTTTTTTTTTTTTTCTTGAAAGACTTCAGATACGCTCTTTTCCTGGATTACAGAGGCATATATACGCAAGTTTCACTAAGTGAACCCGCGTATACACAGGTTTCCTTAGTTTCAGTCGCGTATACACGCATTCTGCACTTAATTGCAGGCGCGTATATTACTTAAATTTCAAGATTTATAAATTTTCTTTTTGCTGAATGTTTGTCTGGTGGTTTGGGTCAGTGTCAAGCAGTTATTTCTCCAGTAACAGTTCTCTGTTTGACGGGGGGCATCTTGTTCTGAACTCTCTCTAGTCATAAGGAGTACTAGTCTTGTTTTCGTTGATTGCAAGCGTCATTGATTTTTGACACACAAGATTTCTGTTTAAGAATCTTGATTGCTCTGTTTCGGCAGAGTGGGAAGATTGGGTTCAATCTTTGTGTCCATTTTTGCTTTCATGACACTTTTTGTTTGCTTAACGAAATCATTTTTATGACCATTTGCTCCTTCGTTTCGGGAAGTTTGTTTGTTACCATTTTCTTGAAACTTGTCTTTTGATATTTAGGACTTTCATTGCTGCTTTTGATTGTCAAAAGCGATTTCGAACACATTTTATTTTTGTTGAGTTTTCATCATTTGAAAGGTGTCAACTCACAAAAGTGTTTGGTTGCTTGTTTATCAATCATTGGTGTCAGTTTTTGAGAGCTTTCCTTTGAAAAAGACTTTTTGGTTTGATTGAAAGAAAATCTTTTGAAAGTTTTTGAGTTTCGCTTTCTTAAACTTGCTTCTCATTTGATTTCCTTTTTTGCGAAGTGAAAGTGCTTTGTTTTTTATCTTAGAACTTGTTTTTATTGTTTGGACGAAATGATTGGTAACACATCATCTTCTATCTAAGCATTTTAGTGGCAAGACAAAATTTGGTAAAGCAGCAACTTTCCTTCTTTGTTTTTAGAGTAGTCTTTGAATCTTGCATCCACATATAGTTCTTGCATTAGGGTAGGATTTGCATCTCTTTTTAGGCATATTTAGTTTTGTTAGTTTTTGTGAGTGTGGAGTCTGAAAAGAAAAATAAAAAATTTGTTTATATTAGAAGTACCTCTGAACCTCATAGAAATTGCTTTTCATCGAAAACAAAAGTGCATGTGCATGTAGCTAAGTTTTGTTAATTTCTTTTGCGTCCATAAAAACACCACAAGTTTCATCTCCATAACCCTGTGACTTAAAGAACAGCCTAATAAAATCAAGCGCTTAATTAAAATCCACTAGAACTTTTTGTTTTAGTTATTACACCAACAAGTTTAGGATTTTAGGGCCTTGGAATAGGCGAGTGGAGAGTTAACTCTCCAAGGCCACATAAAACGTCAAACATAAGAGTCTGATTAACGAGAGTAAATCCAATAGCGTTAGGAAGACCAGGAAAGCTCTGGATCTGGGAGTTAAGCACGAGGGTCTGTGAAGACAGGGAAGAGAGATACCCCCTCTCCTACTTGTCCGAACTTACCTCACGACTGTTCCACCTGGCTTCTGCGACGAGTTGGTACCCATAGTTGCCTCTCCTAGGGATCTGCATAGGTGGCTGCGGAGGAGAATCCCGTGGCACCTGAGGTCGACGTTGTATCACTCTCGACAGTACTACTGGAGGGCACCCTTGCGAAGCTTGGGGGTTTGCACCGGCGCAGGCTATTGTTAGGAGGTCAGCGTAACTTCCTCTGATACCTTCGCTGATAGGACTGGGCCCTCATCATCCCAGACTATCTTCGGAAGGCCCTTTGATTCACTTTCTCGTATTTTGGTGTCCGGTCCTAATCACCCGGAGCGGAAATACTTGAAAGTTGTTTTGACTGGCTGTTTCTTTAGGAACTTTATAGTGTGTGCTCTGTGCTCCTAGTCGGCTTAGCTTTTAATTTTTTGAGTCTTTAGTTAGATCATAACAAAAAATTCAAAGTGGCTGACCGGTCTCCAAGACGGTCTCGAAGACTTCGTGGTCTCTCGCCACCTAGTTTAGAGCCTTCTCCTAGAAGGCGCAGAGGGGATACTACCGGTAGGGCCCGTCCCACGCCGGTTGACGCATCGGGGATTGATCCTCCTCTCGGGGATATTAGCGGCCAAGCAAGGCCTGGTACTTCTGAGCAAGAGAGGGACACTCCAGTCCCTTCTCGAGTTCGCTTTCAAGCAGAGAATAACGTAGAGGTAGAAGAACTTTCAGAATCATTAGTGATTCCAAATTCTCCACTACCATCTAGTTATCCAGACGTATTGCAATACGTTGGGACTCCGTCGCATAGACCAGCGAGTCCAGGTTACGCTACGCGCTTACCATTTATGATCACTACTGGAAGCATGGCTTCTACGAGTGCTGCGACTATGCAAACCCCAACATCGGTGCAAGGGGGAGGAACCATTTCCATCCCCTCCGCTTCCTTGTTCGGATCGTTTGCTAGCACATCTTTGGTGGGGTCTACCTCCATTCCGTCCACGAGTGGAAATGCCCAAACCAATGCTTTTAGTACTGGTTCCTTCCTTTTTGGCACCCAACCACAGGGTATTCCATCGGTTCCGTTCAGTGCCGCTACGTCCATGATGGGCGGATCGGCTTCATTCCAGGGTTTTCCTTTTGGAAGTGGTCATATCCCACATTCCAACCCAATGGTAGGATCCATGCCTTTTTCTTCAATAGGACAAAGCAGCAATCCTTTCCAAGGTTGGAATAACCCTGGGGTTAGCAATGCAGGAACTGCGAATCCATTTATCGGCCAACAAGGAAGTAGGCCGTATTCCACGGTTAGCATGTTTCAAAGTATTCCTCCCCTTGCTTCAGCTTGGAACCCATATCAGGGGTTATCAACTCCTTACCATTCTTTAGAAGGGAACTTTGCAGGCTATGGAGGTTATACGGCAGGAGTTGGTCAAACTCCGAATTTTGCTGGACCACAAGGTTTGCCTTTTGGTTCAGCCGGTTCTAATGGTCACTTTGGGCAGCCTGGTGCCTCCCAAATCCCAGGACAATCTTTTCAGAACTTTGGGAGTTCTGCCCAGTCTGGGTGGAATCCCCTAGGTCCTCCTAGGCTTCCGTTTCTGGCAACGTTAAACTTGCCAGATCTCACTAAGCTAACGAACGACCCTATCAGATACAATCCGGCTTGGCCTCCGGTCCCAACCAAACTCCCTTCGGACATTCCAAAATTCGAAGGGAAGAGTGGTGAAGATCCGGGCGATCATGTAACCACATTCCATTTGTGGTGCTCATCCAACTCCCTCATCGAAGATTCGGTTAGGTTGAGACTTTTTCAGCGCACCTTGACTGGTAATGCGGCTAAATGGTATATAGAGTTGCCAGGGGGCAGCTTTACATCATTCGCAGACTTAGCTAATATCTTCTTGAATCACTTCCAGTTGCCTGTCCGCTATGATGCCGGAACTGAACTTCTGGCTACCTTTCGTCAGGATAAGGCAACCCACATTTCTGATCACATTCAGGAATGGAGACGGAGAAAGAGGCTCATCAAAGCCGAAATCCCTCCGGAGTACCATCTAGAGTGGTTTTTGAAGTCTTTGCAACCTGAGATCTCCAAGGATGTCTCCATGTCTGGGGTTTATTCTGAGGAGCAAGCCATTTTCAGGGCCCAGCAGTTAGAACTGATTTACTCTCAGTCTGGGATCCTCCAAAAGTACTTGCCAGATGCTCCTGGATCTAAGGTTGATTTAGCTAAGCCGAAGCCAGGTCCGCACGCGGATGGTATTGTGGGGTCAGTAGACTCGACTACAGTGAACTTGTTGAATCAATTGCAGCAGTTGTCATTACAAACTGCTCCTACAACCAAGTCACAATGTCTAATCCTCAAGCCTCCCAAAATTCTTCCATTAACGCCATCCAATCCGATAACCCCAAAGGAAATCAAAATTCCAATGGGAAAAAGAAAGGACGTGGTAAGAAGAAGAATTCGGATGGGAAGCCCGATGCAAATAAATCCGGCAACAATGCTGGTGGTGGTAAAGGTGAGTCGAGAAAGAAAGTTAAGTTCCCTTGCAAGTTATGCAGTGGGGACCATCTAACTCATCTTTGCCCTAGAATTGAAGACGCTCAGCGCTTGTTAGGACAACAAGGGACTTCTAGTTCGCAAGCTGTGTTAACTAACCCGTTTCCCCAAGGGAAACAACTTCTTGCTGGCGCAAATTCGAATCCTGGGACCTCCTCAGGGGGCAACCAGGAAGGGGAAAAAGCATCAAATGTTTTTATGATGGGTTCAAACGTTAACGTGACTACTCGGTCACGTGATTATGGTGAAGCCGAAACATCTAAGGATAAAACGGCTCCCGGAAGTAATGACCTTCATATTGAGTGACCTCTTGTTGAGACTATGCCTAGGATACCGAAAGGTTCCGCCAAACGCGCGACGATTAACCCTAATGCTAGGGCCGCCCAAAATTACTCCATTGTGGAGGATTTGGCTCAAAGCCCGTGTGCTATGTCCGCTTTGGAGGTTCTCCAATCGTGTCCGTCTCAGAGAAGTGCTTTACTCTCCGCCATTGCAGCAGTCGATCCAGCTAACTCGTTAGTGCTCTCTTTTGACATGTCAAATGTAAAAAAGAGACTCCCTCATCATATGGCTTTTCAGGTAAAGTCAACATACCAGAAAATCAATATTTTTCGCACTGTTATAGATGAAGGAGCTTCCACATGTGTCATGTCCATGTCATGTTGGAAGGCTATTGGTTCACCTTCGGTCGTTCCTTCACCAACCGTCTTAACTGCATTTGATGGCCATTCTCACAAGCCGCATGGGATTATCCCGACCTTTCCTATATGTGTTGGAGGGAAGGTCGTTAATATCGAAGTGGAAGTCGTAGATGCTAACCTAGATTATAATCTCCTATTAGGAAGGAACTGGGTGTACGAGATGGAAGCCGTTGTATCGACTCTGTTTCGTGTCATTTGCTTTCCTCATGAGGGGAAAATCGTTAAGGTTGATCAATTGGACTATTCTCCAATCGATCCTCAAGAAACCTCCGACTCTACTGTTCCTTTGGTGGATAACCCTCGCCCGCCGACTGAGAATTTAGGAGTAGGGATGTATTCCTCATTGATGGGTACGTTTGATCTTCCCTCTCCTTTTGCAAGAATCAATGCTATTTCATCATCCAAGGAGTCTTCTCGAGAAGAGTTCTTCCGAACTCATTATTTTTCTGACCCTTGGACCTTGCCTTCACCTACCACCACATTAGTTGAAGGACAAGTGAATGGAATGGCGTTTCCTATATCTGCAGCTGAGCTTAGATATCAGTCTATCGTAGACTCTGCAGATAACCATTCTACTCCTTTTTCCGAAGAGGAATTAGATGGTCATGTGGCCCCCGCTTGGAGCTTTGATTCTAACTCTGCCTTGGACTGCTTAGATTCGGTTCTACCTTCTGAAGAAGCAATCCTCGAAGTAATGATGGGTATAGATCGACCTTGGGAAGACTTACACCATCGTTCATATTTTCTTCCTCCATTGCAGGAAGTGGAATCTAAATTCTCCAAGCTCGTTGATAGTGATGTTTGTATGGTGTCGAACCCTTTGGCTCCAACACACGTACGTGCCGAAGGTAATATGTCGGTAATCTCAAAAACGATACCTATAAACATCTCTAAGGATCCTAACATCGTTGAGAATATCTTCATCGGAATTGAGTGTTCCCCTGAAGAAATTCAAATTTATACCGACCTATTCAAGGAATATCGGGATGTATTTGCTTGGTCTTATGAGGAAATGCCCGGCATTGATCCTTCTATCGTCCAACATGAGATCAAGACGTACGAAAACGCAAAACCGATTCGTCAAAGGCTTCGGCCGGTTAACCCTAGGAAAGCAGCGGCTATCAAAGCTGAGGTTGAGAAGCTGCTAAGGGCGGGTTTTATATACCCTGTTCCTCTTACGGATTGGGTTTCAAATCCAGTCCCTGTGGACAAAAAGCAAGGAACAATCCGCGTATGCATCGATTTTAGGGACTTAAACAAGGCTTGTCCAAAAGACAATTACCCCACGCCATTCATTGATCAGATTATCGACGAGTGCGCGGGTAATGAGATTTTCTCCTTTATGGATGGTTTCTCAGGTTATAATCAAATCTCTATTTGTCCTGAGGATCAACATAAGACTGCCTTCATATGTCCCTGGGGTACCTTTGCATATCGAAAGATGCCCTTTGGTCTTAAAAACGCTGGAGCCACGTTTCAGCGGGCCATGTCCTACGCTTTCCACGACATCAAACATGTCATCGAAGCATACTTAGATGATCTCGCTGCTCGTTCTCGAAAGAGAACAGATCACCCTAGTCATCTTCGATTGGTCTTTGAGCGATGTCGTTTCTATAAAATCCGGTTGAATCCCAATAAGTGCGTTTTCGCGGTTACATCCGGTCGGTTGTTAGGGTTTATAGTGTCCAATGAAGGGATTCGGGTTGATCCCTTCAAGGTTGAGGCAATAGTTCAGTTGCCTCCCCCGTCCTCAATCCGTCAACTTCAAAGTCTTCAAGGGAAGGCCAATTTCTTGAGACAGTTTATAGCAAACTACGCCGAGATCACTAAAGGGTTCATGCGTTTGCTACGGAAAGGAGTTCCATTTGTATGGGACGACTTTGCGCAGCGGTCGTTTGATGCTTTGAAAAAGGCATTAGTCTCTGCCCCGCTTTTGAGTCCACCGGATTATGGTAGAGACTTCCTTTTATATCTCGCTGCAGCAGAATCTACCATTGGTATGGTTCTAGTTCAGGAAGACGATGCTCTTGTCGAGCACGTGATTTATTATTTGAGCCGAGGCTTAATAGGCCCTGAACTTCGCTATTCTCCGGTTGAGAAGTTGGCCTTGGCAGCTGTCCATGCTGTCCAGAGGCTCCGTCATTATATTTTGCTACGCAAAACTTTTGTCCTAGCGGCGGTCAATCCATTCCAATTTGTCCTCAGTAGGCGAGTGATTGGGGGCAAATATAATAGATGGATAGTTATTTTACAAGAATTCGACCTCGAGTTCTTGTCCGCCAAGTCTAAGAAATCTATGGTTTTTGCGGAGCTAATTTCTGAGCTTCCTTGTGGAGAAGATATTGTTTATGAGGAAAATTTACCCGACGAGCATATATTCCTCATCTCTTCACAAGACCCTTGGTATGGAGATATCATTGTTTATCTCCAGACTTCGAAGTTTCCCTCTACTTTCTCCAAGGATGAACGTCGTAAGTTACGTCACCTGGCTAAAAACTATGTTATCATTGGTGACACATTATACCGTCGAGGGGTTGATTCAATTCTTCGACGTTGTTTAACCTTAGAGGAAGCGGAGTCTGTTCTTAATGATTGCCACAGTGGAGCTTGTGGTGGTCATCTATCCGGGCTTGCTACAGCCCAGCGCATCTTACGTGCCGGCTACTTTTGGCCTTCACTCTTTAAGGACTGTGTTGAAGCGGTCAAACGCTGTCACCCGTGTCAAATTTTTACTCGTAAGATGCGCGCGCATCCAGCTCCCCTTTTTCTCGTTGTCACCGTCGGTCCCTTCACTAAGTGGGGTATTGATTTTACGACTTGTAATCCGCCTTCAGCGGCGAATCACAAGTACATTATCGTGGCCGTAGACTACGTCACGAAGTGGGCGGAGGCCATGCCTACTTATAAGAACGACAGTGACACGGCAGCTTTGTTTCTTTTCAATCAAGTTATCTCAAGATTCGGTATCCCAAGAGAGATTGTCACTGACCATGGCAGTCATTTCCAAAATCAACTAATGTCCGAACTGGCTTTTAAATTAGGTTTCCGTCAGGAGCATTCGTCCCCTTACTATCCTCAGGCCAATGGACAGGTCGAGGCGGTCAATAAAACTCTTAAGACGATACTCCAACGGACAATCGATAAGAATCGGTCCAATTGGCACATTATGTTGTATCCGGCTCTTTGGGCATACCGAACCTCCGTCAAAACGGCTATTGGTTTTACTCCTTTTCAGTTAGTTTACGGGATGGAATCTATCTTTCCAGTCGAATGTGAAATTCCATCTCTGAAATTGGCTGTCGAGCTTCTTCCTGAGACTTCGAGTCTCGAGGAGCGCCTAGTTCACCTGGAACATCTCGATGAGCAGCGTCGAGATGCCGCCACGATGAATGAGGCCCATAAGAAAAGGGTCAAAACTCAGTATGATAAGTCTGTCTGTCCTCGTGTCTTTGCTGAAGGTGACCTTGTCTTGGTCTATGACCAAGATAAGGACGCCTTGGGGGCAGGCAAATTCAAGCCCATGTGGTACGGTCCTTTCATTATCAAACGAGTCTTAGAAAAAGGATCGTATGAGTTAATTGATTTCGAAGGAAACAAGCTGGCGGAGCCCCGAAATGGGCTCTATTTAAAGAAGTATTTTGCTTAGTTTTACCAGGCAATGGCTTCTTTGTATTTTATGTGTATTTGTACATATATTATCGAGCGTTTTCTGATATCAGCACTTTTTGGTCTGCCTTGGCAGGTGCTGATGGATGATTTGGTTTATTTTGGATTCGCCGATGGTGCTAGTCGGCACACTCGGAATCTTGCTTCCGCAGCTTGGGTACTTTATTACCCAACTGGTCAGTTGATGATATCGAGAGGCGTGTGTATCGGTCCTGCTTCAAATAATATGGTCGAGTATACAGCTGTTATCAATTTATTATCCGAGGCAATCTCTTATGGGATCGACTCGTTGGTAGTATACCTTGATTCTCAATTGATAGTGTCTCAGTTAAATAACATTTATCGGGTTAGAGATCCATTATTATATCGCCAATATTTAAGGGTGAGGTTGTTGCAAAGATCATTTATTTATATTAATTATTTGCACATTCCAAGATCTCAAAATTGGTTAGCTGATTCTATCGCTAATCAAGCATTAGACTGGCATATCAATCATTCATCATCATAAAATCATGCATCAAAAAGTCAAACTGTCTATATATATATATATCGCAAAGCGTCTCGAGTGTAAATATGTGTGTCCAAAAATATACAAAATTGGGACTCAAATGCCCATAATCATGTCAGGCATATCTAACTCCTCAGCTCTGGATGAGCAGCTAAATAAGTAACTATAGCATTGGCCACGCGCCGAAAGACGCGAACCCAGTCACGTGGCATCCCAACCACATGACGTTGCATATCTGGAGGAAGGTCCTCTACCTCGGCCATTGGTACTTGGCAGCTCAGTCTCGTCAAGTGTCGCTGGACGTTGTTGAGGGTCCTTTCCGCATCCGCAGCCGCCTCTTCGGCTCCTCGGCCACGCCGTCCATGCCGCAGGAATCCATCTGGTCGCACAGGCCCAATGTATGGAACATGATCATCATATTAGTCATTTGAATCTCATCAAAAAGTATTTTTCAAAATTTATCATTATATTTGAAAAATCCAAAAAAAATCATAAAATCATAAAAAATCAAAAATCTTACCAATCTCGCCCCATGCTGCATCTGGTGGTAACACTAGATCAGGATCTCCTCGGAAATCCAGCCCAGCATAGGGGTAGTCATCTATGGCGATGATCTGTTGCTCCCACCAAGCAAAAAAGTCATCGTCGAATGCATTCCTAGGCACTTCCCCACCCCCCAGACGTTTCATCAAGTCAGCCCACCGGCCCATGCGTGGATCACGTGGACTACTGATGGGAACTGCTACCTTGGGGCAGAGTGCGGGAACCTTCTCGAAGAAGAAAGTGCATAAAATGGTTCCGTACCCAAAGTTCTTGGTCTGTCCCCTCCTGATAGAAGCAAGCTGTTCCTTCATGTTGGCAAGTAGAGGAGTACACCAGTCAAACACCGTGGTGAGATAGTCCACTGCTACGCTCATGTTGACCCGTGATGCCTGATGTAGTGAGGATGATCCGTTCACTCGAGCTATGGTGAACAAGATTATCCGCAGTGACAAACTCTCCACGTGTGGGATAGAGATCTGGCTCCCGACCTTCCGATGACCTGGGCAGTAAATGTGAACATAGTCGTCTACACTGAGGCTATTCCGGGTCCTGCCCCGGGAGTTTACTACCTCTCCCCTTCGGGAAAGGCCCGTGATGAAATATATATCTTCCACTTCTACCCTGAGTAGCATCTGATCAATCACAAAAGCTTCTTCCTCGACATCCCAATAATCAATGAGTCTCTCGAGCAGACGCACGTTTGCTTTCATATTTGGCAACTTGAAGAATTTTAACAATCCGCATCCCCGCAGGGCATCTAATGCCTCATCATTGTTCATAACTTCATTATCTACAGCTGAGTGCTCTCTTTCACGCCATGTGATAGTCATCCTGGAAGAAAAAATCATTTTCATCCGTTAGTTTTTTGTATAAGATTAGTTTGTTGCGCACACGCGGGTTCACTTGTATACAGTCGCGTGTAGGGCCGTCGTATACGTGATTTCTATACAGCCAACCCGCGTGTACGCCGCAGAGCAATTTTTTGCAAAAGTCTAACGGTGAAACATTAATTAAACTTCCTAAAAACTATCACAATCAATTGCAAGACAAGTTTAGTGCTTACCTGGAAGTTTTCGGCAAGTTTGAACGGTTGAATAAGTCACGGGGAAGTTTGCTCCTTTTGCTCCACAATTTTTTCTCTCCAAGTCAAACAGTGAAAATGGTAAGTCCAAAATTTCTTTTTATAAGTTTTGAAAATGCAAAATTTTTTCAAAATTTTATTTTGTTTGGTTTCATGTCACTTTTAACTTGGGAGCTTGGAATGTCGAGATTGGGTTGTTTTTCAGGACATTTTGGACATTTTTCGACGGTTCGAGACGGTTCCATGACTGCTGACCCGTCATGGCAGGTATCGTGTTCTCACTGGCATATAGGTTAGGGACACCATTTTTCCGTTGCATTATGCATACTAGCCTCCATTTGACCGATACATCTGCCGTAGGGTCGACCCCATCATGTTATGGTTCGTAAGCCATTTTCACTCGCCGATTCTTTAAATCATGACATGATGGTAGAGCCATCCTTTTACATGGGCATCCTAGTTAGCACCTCACTGACATTTGTTGCCCATGCTGCTTCGTTTTGAGTAGGCTCGGGAGTCCTCTGTAGTCCCGCCATGACTTATGCGTTGAAGACTCATTCCTCTGTGCTTCTTCGTTTCGTTCTGGCCTTATACCCTAGAGGCTCCTATGTGTGTTGAGTTGTACTTCTGCATTGCATGTTGACCATTTGCACCTTTTGGCCTATAGCCGGCTTCACTTGGACTCGTGTTTAAGCCTACTTTTGACCATGACGTCTGCAAAATCAACCTTGCATACCCTTGACTTCTGCAGCTTGACATACCCAGATCCGTGGAAGGAACTTACCTTTGAGTGTCACTGACCAGTTTTTCACCTCCTTGCATTGAGCATAGGAACGTTCCTTTCCCAGGAACTAGATCATCTGTTTCACCGACACTCGTTCTTTCCACTGTACCATAGCATTCTTTTATTCTTTTTCCGGCTTATCAGAAAAAGACAAAAAAATTAAATATTCCAAAAAGAGCGGGAACAGGGACATTATTTCCATTTATTGTTGGCAGCTAGAGTCAGTCGTGTCGCCCTTGAACAAAGCACTCAAAACAAAGTCTCCTCCGCATGGGTGGGATTTAGTTTGACTTAGGTACGCCATAACCTTGTTATCGAGTCAGTTCTCCCCCGATTGGTTACCTCTTCCAATCATATGGAGGGTTCGTTCGTGCCTCCTACATGACGAACTTATACAGATTCATCATATGCTGCCACATAGTCACATTGAGTCGTGCTTTTGTTCAAGGGAAGTTAGCCTGAGTCGGCCTTTCTGCGGTGTCTCTTGACTCATTTTTCAGTCGGCCATCCCTGGTTGTCAGTGTCATGTCTATCATCACATCAGTTATATTGGTCCTTTACTCGTGCCGGTTTGAGAAGGTCCCCATTGACTTCTTGCTGGCGGGTCTTGTCCTTATCGACGACGACACATTGCTCTGAGGACAGGCCTAGAGCCGCACCCTGGCCCTATTTTCATTATTGATAGGTTACCTTGTGCTCAGCATCGATCAGTATCATGGGTCTTTGACTGAGTGGTTTCCCTTGTGTTCGACATCAGCATACATTATCACACATTGGGATTCGTGCAGTACCTTGGTTTCCATTTGACCCTATTGGTGGATACCTCGCCTCTGTGTCGGCTTTCATTATTGGTTGGTTTAGAGGGTTTCTGCCGTGCGCTAGCCACATCTTGTGTACGCCGGAAACATACTTCGGTTGGTTTACTACATCTTTTTCGTTCGATTCCTTCCACATTATTGGCCTACGGGTTACACTCGCGCTAGATTGATGGAGGATGCCTTAATGCCTTCCTTCTAGCGGATCTTTCCCTATCGACTTCGACTCATTGCTCTGGGGCAAAGATCTAGAGTCCATTTGGCAGTACCTTGGGGTTTGCAGTCATTAGTGGCAGATTCCTCGCTATCGACAGTGGGAAACCATCATTGTCTCCTGATTGATAGATTCTTACAGGTGTTCGACTTCAGCTCATCTATTCACACTTGTTAGATTGTACTGGGTACCTTGACGCTCATTATCATTATCGGTGAGTAGTCTCGCGTTTGTTAACGGTATACATCAATGACCGGTAATCAAACGATTTCTCACATGGTCAACTTCAGATCATTTATTCCCATGATGTAGAAATGTACCACGGCGGTCGGTGAAGACCTCAGGTTGTATCAGCATTCATTGGTTCACTTGACAGTTGCTCCTGTTGCTGCTAGTTGATACCACTCCACCTTATATGTTGCAGTCAGTCATGGCGACATTCTATATGCTGGCACCTGAGTTTGCAGTGTAGTACCATCCTATTCCATCATGTTCAGTTGGTACCTTATGGGATCAGTCTTTGATTTCAGTGATCCGTTGCATCTTTCAGCATCATTGACAGTCTTATATGTGATATTCAGACATGTACTTACTCATTATGATCAGATGATCCATTATGTATTTTCCAGTCAGTTATACTTGTATACTTAGTGGATCCGCTTGTACTTGATATGCAGACATGCTTTACTTTTCCTGAGCATGGGTATGCCCGCCTCAGACAGTGTTTCTTTCTGATCTCCTTTCGGTGGCTTGGCAGGCTGAATTCTGGTGAAGTACTCCTTGGTTTTTCGGCAGAGTTCCTTTCCTTGTACTTACTTAATATATTTCGGCCATCATGTTCCCCTTCTGACCTCATACATTAGGGGGCATCTGTTATAGCTCCAAATCTCACTCTTATGGTTTGTGATGCTGCACTCATGGCCTAGGGCAACCCCTCCTTCCAGACCTGGTCCAAAAATTTAAAAAACAGTGTTTTATTCCCTATACGCGACATTGCCCTGAGTTAAACGCGTGTACACGCGGGTCTGTTATACCCAACCCGCGTGTATCTATTAAAACACTTAAAAAATAATAAATTCCTCTTTTTCGGGCGGAGATCGCGGGTTTTACCTGCTGGATCACCTGTTATTGCCCGTGGCCCAACTGTTCCCAACTAACTCCTAACTAAAAAACTACTTTGGAGAGGGTATAAAAAGACATCAAAGGGAAGGCCAAGGGGAGAGAGAAAAGAGAGCAAGATTATTATGCTGAGATTTTTCCCTTAGACCAGGTCTGAAGTCCTTGGTGCTTTCTGCACTTCCCCCATTTTGCATAGGAAACCCTTGTTTCCATGTGTCTTGGTGATCATTCATCCTTGATATCATCATTGAGTAGGACTTGGAAGGAGCTCTTGTTGGAGGCTTGAGGCTGGAACGAATCCGGGAGGAAGCTTTGCTTGGAGCCTGCTGAAGGTGTTCAGGTGATATCTTTCCGATATATGTACTTTATTTTCCTTTATATATAAAGAAACACGTCTTTGTTCCCGAAACAATCTTTCTTTATGCTTATGAGATTCTTGTCTTGAATTCTTATGCAAGTGGTTACTTAAAGATTTTTATAACTAACTTTATGGCATAAAGATGGTTTATACATAAATATCTGTACATGTACTGTTGTGTTCTTTGATTTGTTTGTCTTGCAGATCGAAGGAAGAAGAAGGGAACTCCAAGAAGGGTTTGGACCCTAAAGGCCTTCTCGAACGTAGGACCTTAGGTACGTACCCTAAACATTAGAATTTGCTTAAAAGTAAAAATGATGGCTGTGTGTGTGTTTCTTTGAATAAGCAATTTTCAGTCTGGTAGAGTCTTAGCCCAAAGGACCCTAGGGGTACTTTCCCTTCAACCATCGAGGGCGAGTCATGATGTTTGTGTTGGGGGCCTGTTGGGCATGGAATCACCCCAAGGCATGTTTTGGGGCTCAAAGCCCAAGTTTTGACCAAATGGTGTTGTAAAGCTCCACAAATTGTGGGTGTGGAAGTATTTTAGGGTCATAGGGTTGTCTGCCCTAGTCTTGTAATGTAATGTCAGCCTACCCATGGTCTGCGGACCATGGGATTGTATAAATAGAGAAAGGCTCTAAGTGTAGAAAAAAGCAAGCGAAGAGAGAAAATAAAGAGTCTAAGTGACTAAGTGTCTTTGGGTCGTAGAGGAGGAGAAGGCTCTGCAGCTGAGTGTGCAGAGGCCTAGTAGTCTGTCGCTGAGTGCGCGGACCCCTACAGTTTAGTGCACAGGGCGGAGTCGAGTCTGTAACCAAGGAAGAAATTAATAAAGAGAAGTTTTGTTACCAATTTGTGTATCTGTTCTTGGGTTAATGCATGTTTGATATAAATTGCGAATATACTATTTATTTACTCAGCGCACCTGTATGAATGGTTTATATTGTTAATTATAATTTAAAGCATGAAAGTAGGCTATGTTAATCAACTAACAATGGAATATTAGTGAAGTCTTTGGTAATAATGTAGAAGTGCAGTGTTCAGCCCTTGAGTAGGGCTGTGCGAAAGAAACATCTTAGGCTGCGAGGTATGGGAAAGTGTGCGTAACGACGTGCACACAGGGTCGAACCACAGACCACTTCAACTCATCAGACATCTCCAGGGTGCGGAAACCTGGTTCTAGCACCCTCCCATACTACTTCGGGTGAGACCTCAGTCCGCGCTCCGTGGATTATTGCCGAAAGGGCTAGTTGTAAAGAGATTTGTTTGTCTAACTTAACTCTGAACCTGGGTCAGGCCCTAACAAGCCAATAATCCACAAGATAATGGGCAAGTGGAGGTGACCAATAGAGCACTAGAGGGAATCTTGACCAAAGTGGTAAGCATCAACAAGAAGGATTGGGTAGATAGACTAGTTGAGGCCATCTGGGCCTATAATACCACATGGAAGACCACCACTGGATTCACACCCTATGAGCTGGTATATGGGAAAAAGGCCTTTTTGTCCATTGAATTTGAGTATAACACATTAAGGATGGAAACCCAACTAGATCTAGATCTCAATAGTGCATAGAAAGAGAGATTATTCCAGTTGAATGGTTTGGATGAATTCAGAATGCATGCCCTCCTACATACAAAGGTAGTTCAACTTCAGAGGAAGATCTGGCATGATAAAAACATCAAGGAGAAGCAATTTCAGGAAGGCGATTGGGCGTTGCTATATGATTCTAGGTATAAAGACTTCAAGGGAAAGTTAAGGACAAGATGGCTAGGACCTTATGTGGTGGAAAGATGCCATGATAATGGTTTTGTGCAAATTAGAACCATAGATGAAGAGGCCATTCCTCTGCTTGTTAATGGACATCGATTGAAAATTTACAAGAGACCTTTATCAAAACAAGATTTCATGGTGATATCAATAAAACAATGATGATAGTGGAGTAATTTCCAGCTCCTCCCTCATCAAATCACTGAGAAAAAGAAAAAAGAATAAGGACTCAGGTGAAAACCTCCATGAGGTGCCTGAGTCCCATCATTGGGTTGAAAACCTCTTGAGGCGACTCAATGGTGTCAAAACAAAAAAAAGAGAGAAAAAAGAGAATAAGAAATATCCCTGGGTGAAAACCTCTCTTGAGGCACCAGGGAAAACAACTAGGGTGAAAAATTCTTAGAGGCAGCCTAGTCATTTTTCAAAAAAAAAAAAAATTCATGAAATTTTCATTTGTAGGTCAGCAAGCAGGATGGTCAAGGAGCAAAGGAGGATCACAAAGAGACCCCTGTCACTCACATATTTATTTTTTCACTCATTACCATTCATTCCTCCACCATTTCTGTCATTTTTTCCACTCCATTGCTTCAGTTTACAAAGGGACTGTATTTTCTACAGGATCCCCTGAAAACCTACAGGATGATCCTGTAGGAATTATAGTGACCCAAAAATCCTACAAGAAGAAGACCTAAGGAAAATGAATGACTTTATAGGCCAATAAAATTCACCCTCTTCACCATTCAATCACCATACCTTGTCCACCATCATCACCCTTGCGCTCACCATTAAGAAAAAAGAAAATCAATTTCAACAATATTTTTTTTCCAGTCCTCGAAAAGAAGGGAAACAGGGAGGAATAAAGAGCATCACCTGAGTATTCCTTGCTCTCTACACTCCTCTTTTTCCTCTCCATCCTTTTCACCATCCTCACAACCCCAAAAAAAGAATGATTAAGAGTTCTAAGGGAGAAGCATCTACAGGAAATCCTGTAGCATCCTATCCCACAGAATACCAATCACAATGACAGAAAACCTCCAGCATGATGATCCAGGAGCTCCAAAGTAGCAACACCACCATCTTCCACCATAAGTACCTGCACCAACAAAGGAGTCGTTAGCAAACAACAAGAGGAGGAAAAAGAATAACATGCGGCCAATACACACAACAACACCTCTGGTCTTTGACAACTACAACAAAGCATTGGCACCATAGATAAGTATCTCGCTCGCTCTCTCATATGCATCATGTAGTCAAAAAAATGTAAGGGTTACAAGATAGTTGGTTTATAAGTGAAAAGGTGTCCAGTTAACTTGGCCACTTCTGTTTAGTCAACACATACACAACAAGGTGTCCTCTCACACGTGGCTACAGTCAACTCAAAGATAGAGAAGGAGTAGGATAAAAGCAGTTAAAAATACAGATGCATAAGGTGGGAGCTAATTATGAGTAGTGGGGAATGATGAGCTGGTAGTGTGGGACAATGGTCCAAAAATGGAAACGTACCTTTGCTGCCATCACACCACCTCACCCTGAAACACCATAAGAGGAAATAAACATCATTCCCATGCATTCATGCATTCACTTCCTCAAAACTCACTCTCTCAGGCTGCTCTCATACCCAGGAAACCCACCGGGAGAAAAACTCCATCGTTTTGCTGCACAGGAATTCCTACAGGATTGCACAGGAATTCCTATAGGATCATGCATAGGAATTCCTACAGGATACACAGAGACTATCTATAGGATTGGCAGAGGATATTTCAGAAGGGATAACACGGGAGTTAGCCACTGTAAACAATATTTCTGTTTGACTAATATATAAGGAAATTTCCCAAGAAAAATCCACCCCCATTGGTGCTTTTTCTATCATCAATGCTACCTACCCAATTAACATCTATGTATGCTACTAATGTGAAATATCGAATCCCAAAATCAAGTGTTCCCTTTGAGTACTAAAATATTCTTTTTACTATTTGCATATGTGATTCCTTTGGTGCTGATTGAAATCTTGCAACCATTCGAACTACCTGCAAATGTTTGCTCTCAAAGCTATCAAGTATAGTAGAATCACAATCATATATTCATAAAGTGTTGAATTGACTTTAGGAGATTCATCATCCTTGCTTAACTTGCATCTGGTAATCATAGGGGTACTGATTGATGAACATTCTTCCATTCCAAAATACTTGAACATATCCTTAAGGCATTTGGTTTGGGATATGAATATTCATTCATTGGTTTGAGAAGCTTGTAATCTAAGAAAGAAGGATAATTCTCAAATCATTTACATTTCAATTCTTTTGACATTTCCTCGACAAATTCATGACTTATATCATAATGATTTCTTCCAAAGATGAGATCATCCACATATAGAAGTGTAATAAATAAGATGACATTTCCATATTAATGTATAAATTATTATTAGCAACCCTTCTTTTGAAAACTTGTTGTTGAAGATAGTGATCCAACCTGGCATCCCAAGCTCTTGGTGTTAAAGATTGGCAGCTCAGGGAGAAATTCCATCCTTGGGGAACCCCATCTCACCATAAGGAGACCCTACTAGCCCTCGGAAAATTAAATTTTCACATGGGACATATTATTTTTAATGCTAGTCCATGTCACATCAAAAAATACAAGTCGGCCTAGAAGAGGAAATTCGACTCCCAAGACCTCATATAAATACAAGTTACTTGGAATCAATTGGAGGCATCACATCACACATCCATCTCTTCTTTATTGGTTTGAAATTGTAGGGTCTGATTTCACATATGCGAAGGAGAGAGAGACAATCTAATTTGATTGAGTTTGACTTTTGTTTTGGGATGGTTTGACTTGCATTGAATTGAGGAGATTTGACTTCATTTGACTTGGTTTTGGATTTGTTATTGGAGGCCGAATTTAGGAGTGAGAAGGTTGAAAACTTGTGGGAACTTTGACCATATTTGACTACATGTTTGAGGTAGCTTTGACCATAAGGTATATTTCGTGACTGTTTTGACTAAGTTTGACTAAGTTTGATTGAGGGAAAGAGGCCACATTCTTTGACTGGTTGACCCAACCTTTTGGATTTGATTTGGTTGCTGACCAAGGAATGGTTAGGGATGCATTGTATACTATTGAATTTGAAAGAAAATTACATAATTAGTGTTTGACCAGATTTGAATTTTATGCTCATATTGGATTGGATATTGGTTGGTTGACTTGTTTTGAAGAAATTTGAATAATATAACACTTATTCATAGAGATTATCCTGATTATACACTATTTGCAGAATGCATGCATAATACATAACCTCCTCTACCATTGATCATCAATTTGTGGAATTAAAAGACAATCGCATGCGCACATTGAAACATCAATCACACATATCAGCACAATATGTAATGGGGAAAGCATACAACTGAAAACCCCCAACTATCTATATATTATAACTATAGAGAACATGTAACAATACATTGTACAATACTCCTCACAAGTACTCAGTACTATCTCCACTTGCTACACACAAACTAGCATCTGAACAAGTCACGGGTTAAAATATCCTCCACTGTTTGCCTGCCTCTACTGCACAATCCAAGTTGAGAATAGATCAGATCCAAGTTCAAATTCCCTTGGCTTGTACTGCACAATCCTCATTGGCAATCTCAATCAATGATTGTGCAAATCTCATGCACAACTATAGTCACAACTGATAGTAGTCTCACCCTTTCACCCACCTCTAACACTTGTCTCCACTGAACTGTCCATGTACTGAGTTAACTGATGTATTCTTTAGTTGATTTATGAGTTAATATTAAGTGAATTAATTAATAAATAATTCACATCACTCATAACTAGTGTATTTGGCAGTTAGACTAAATACAACTAGTTCAACTAAGTCAAACTGAACACAACTCCATTAACTCCTCAACCAACTGCACCAAACTCAATCACTTGAGTTCTAACTGAAGTCCATCAGCAATAGCTCAACTAACCCATAGGAAAAGCGTATTTCCTTCTGGCAGTTGCATCTGCCACATTCGTAGCTCGAACTGAAGTGCTGCAAGAGGATAAGATAATGTTTATAGTCCAAATATTATTAAGAGCTAATAATATTCGACTGTTCTATTTTTTGACTGGCAGTCTAAAAATAGCCTCCGCCCATATGTCTAAAAATAGAGGTCCATCTATTTTTACCAACATGACCAATCATCCATAAATAGCATCCTACAACTCATAGACCATGATCCATATGTCTAAAAATAGACATAGTCTAAAAATAGACTTTGCGCCAAAAATAGCCTGTGGGCCCACTTAGTGAAGGCGACTTCTTTTCACTAAGCTCCATCATCTTGTTGCATTTTCAACATGTTTGGTTAAGGCTTTGACCTTTGACTACTTGTTGATGTACTTTTACTATGTATCTCTCTGTTGAACATTTGATGAACATCTAATAGAAGAGGAATCTAGTTAGGATTTTCCCCTGGTCTTTGACCAAAATATCTATGTCTCTATTGATTTTGGTTCTCTTCTATTTTGCATATGATTAATTATTCTATCTACAATTGCTTATAATTATTGGGTGATTGAAAAATAATTGGATAAATCGTTTCTATCAAAAGAAGAAATTGTCTAAGTGATTGTTACAAGAAAAAACATTGAAAAATTAACATAATATCAAAGTTGAGGTGAAGAAAACACCAAGGAGATAAGAGAAATCACCCTTTGAATATATATTATCCACTACTGAAGTTCATTTGATCAAAGATGACTACCTCACACATCAAGATTGAAGAGAAGCTGAATGACTCATCTAACTATGCTATATCAAGAGCCAGGGTGGATTTGACCTTGGAAGAGAATGGTGTTTTGGAGTATGTTGAAGGAAAGGTACCTAAACCTATAGAGAATGCTTCTATTGCTGCCAAGTTCAAGTGCAAGAAAGGTGAGGTCAAAGCTAAGGAAATCATTATTTATTCTTTCTGAAATAATTTAATCAATTATGTTACAAAGTTGAAGAAATATAAGGAAATATATGATGAGTAAGTTAGAATGTATGGGGTCAATAACTTGAGCCATATTATTTCCTTGAAGAATCAACTCAAGGATATAAAAATGAAAAAGGGAGAAACCATTATATCATACTTCATGGGGATATTTCAACTCAAGGATCAACTTTTGTGTTTTGGAGAGATTACATCTGATAGAGAGCTGGTTATAATCGAACTTGGAGGTCTTTCTCCGATTTGGGAGACATTTATTACCACCATTAGCAACAATGAAAGGTTTCCTTTATTTGATGAGCTATTGGGAAAGTGCACTCAAGATGAGACCAAGATGATCTCTAGAGGAAGAATTTAAAAACATGAAGAAGGAGAACCCACTGCATTTTCTACTCAAGCAAGGAAGAGGAAAGGTAGAGGAGTACCATCTAATTCAAGAAAGCATGCACCAATGTCCGGGCACTCCAATAGAAGAGTGAAAAGGGATAGGGACTTGTCACATATTCAATTCTACAATTTCCACGAGAATGGTCATTATGGTTGAGATTTCCTAGAGAATGGTAATGCTTCTAGATCCAACAATAAAAATGATGGCTACGACAATAATAGGTATAACCATAGAAGAAGAAGAGATGCTCCTTATGCTCGTGAAGAAGGCCACTGACCTCGAAAGAGATCAAGTAATTTAAGGCATGATAATAATGAAACTAATACTCAATATGAATACTTTCTAATTTCTTCTCTTTCTAGTTCCGCTCCCCCATATTCATTTGATAGTTGGTTAGTAGATAGTTGAGCTTCTAGTCACTTTGTTGGTTATTGTGAATTCCTATCAAACCTGGTTGAGAGGGAGAAAAATTTGAAGATCATTCTTGGGGAAATTTCTACTTGTCCTATAAAGGGGTTTGGTTCTATTTCATTTCATTTGGATTATGGTCAAACTATACATCTACAAGACGTTTTGTATGTACTGGGATTGAAAAAGAATTTTGTGTCTATATCTTCCTTAAAGGACAAAGGAATGAAAGTTTCTTTTATAAATGGAAAGGCCTTACTTGGCCAATTGAATCTCATTTCAGGTATTCCTTCACATTGGATCAAGAATTGAAGGCCTTTATAAAGTCAATGGAAGACTGATATGAGAATTGGTTCATGATAGTAATCAACAATGTGAACTATGGCACCAACAATTCACTAACCTTCACTATGAAGACTTTCTTAATTTGAGATAGATGGTTTCTGGAATGCATGAGATTTGTGTGGATCATGATGGAGTTTTTCAAGGATGTTCCAGTGGAAAACATGTGAGGGGACCATTCCCTTCTAGTGGAAGCATGAAAAATGGACTACTTCAACTCATCCATTTTTATCTATGCGGACCCATGCAGTGACTTCTGTTGGTGGATACTTGCATTATATTATATTTGTGGATGAATTCTCTTGCAAAACATGGATTTCATTCTTAAAGCACAAGGACCAAGAAGTGGACATGATTAAGGACTTCAAGGCACTAGTGGAAAATAAAATAGGGAAGAAGATCAAAATCTTCAATCTCGATAATGGAGGAGAATTCATTTCAAATGAATTCATTGACTCTTATAAGAAAGTAGTAATCAAGAAGGAGACCATCATATGCTATAGCCACGAGAAAAATGGATTATTTTAAAGGAAGAATGAGACTATCATGGAAACTGCTCGAGATATGTTGCATGATCAAAGTTTGCCAAAGTTTCTATGGGGAGAAGCTCACAAAAAGATAGAAAAGAAAGATCAACGCCTTAGAAATCAGCCTCTTCGAGGGGGAAACCTCCTTTACATTACACAAATGAACAATTCTTGGATCATACAAATGAAAATACCTTCTTTCTATATATAGGAGTCTAAAGGGTCATAATGTAATCAGAGTTGACATAACAATAATAATGCAAGGGCACAACAATAACAATAGTGGGCTTCTATGGGGCACAAAATAACATTATGGGGACTACATGGGCACAAAAATATAATAAGGGGGTTTCATTAATAACAATAAGGGGTTACACTAGTAGTATAGGGACCTAACATGTCCCTCTCCTTCAAAAAGTGTTTTCCTCAACGCTTGAGTAGTTCTGGATGCTTCTGTATAAAATTCTCATCCTCTCATGTGGAATATTCAATGGGTAAGCTCTCTGAAATTGATCGATTTTGTAGCTGTCGGGTTCTTGTTTCCGTGACTGCTTCAAGTTCCAATATGATTTTTCCTTCCTTGTCAAGTTTCAACAATATTGTTTGAACTAGGAGCTTGTCACTTATAAACTTATTTAAGCATGAAACATGGAAAACTGGGGGCACTTGGGAAGATGCAGGAAGCTCCAATTTGTATGCCATAGTACCCATCTTTTGTAGCGCCTCGTAAGGACCATAGTACTTTGGTGATAATTTATTATCCTTCTTAGCTTGCTTGAGAGACATTTCTTTGTATGGTTGTATTCGTAAAAATACCTAGTCATCTAGATCAAAACTTCTTTCGCTGCGATGTTGATCTGCCTGTGTTTCATTCGATTCCGTTGCAAAGTGAGGTTATCCTTTAAGAGTTGGAGAACTTGTTGTTGTTGAGGTTCTACCTTAACACCTTCATGATATACAATATGACCCACGTATTCCACCTCTTGTACTCCAAAGAAATATTTGGAGGATTTTCCATATAATTGTTTCTTGTCCAATAGTCTGAGTACTCTATTAACATGTTGAACATGATACTTCCAAGACTTGTAGATTAGTATATCATCAAAAAATAATAACACAAATTTTCTAAGGAAGGGTTTGAAAATGGAATTCATCAAACCTTGGAATGTAGAAGGTGAATTGGTAAGGCCAAAAGGCATGACCAAAAATTCATAATGACCCTCATGAGTTCCAAATGTTGTTTTTAGAATGTCTTCAGTCTTCATTCTAATTTGATGATATCCTGCATGAAGGTCCAACTTTCTGAAGTAAATTTCTCCATGCAATTCATCCAATAATTCATCATTGAGAGGAATGGGAAATTTATCTTTAATAGTGAGCTTGTTGAGCTCTCTATAATCCAGACACATGTGCCATGATCCATCCTTCTTGTGCACCAATACTACTCAAGCAGAGAAAGAACTTTGACTAGGTTGAATTATACTAGCCTATAACATTTTTGCAGCCATACGTTCAATTTCACTCTTTTGTGCAAAGGGATATCTGTAAGGCCTAATGTTTGGAGGAACACTTCCTGGAAAATGAATAGCATGATCATGATCAAAAATAGGTGGGAGGCCTTTGGGAGTCTCAAATACCTTGGAATGATTGTCCAAGACTTTTTGGAGATCTAGAGAAATAGATGATTTCGACTTGGGAATCTCTAGTGAACATAATTGTGCAATTACGCCATGTTGTTCTTCCTTTAGAATCTTTGTCATGTTGTTAGAGATGATTATCTTTCCCAGTTTCCCCAAATATTGTAGCCATTGGACTCCTAGTACAACATGAAGACCACCCATTGAAATGGAAAGCATTGGAAAATTCAAAACGTATTCTCCCATGGATAGCTTGATATCATGGCACTTTCCAGAGCAATTTATGGTTCCTCCACTTGCAAACGTCACTTGACACTTTGGTGCTAGATATAGGAAGCAATTCAATTCCTTGGCTATCTTACAATGAATAAAATGGGTACCACCCGAATCAATCAACACTATTACCTTTTTCTTCTTGATATGTCCTTCTATCTTTATAGTTTGAGGAGTGGTAATTCTAGCCAATGCATTACAAGATAGGGTCGGATTCATTTCTTCTTTCTCCAGGGTTTTCCTAGTGTATATCCTCTTCATTTAATGTTTCTTGATCCTTTTCTTCATGATATTTCACTCTCGAACCTTCTTGTTCTTGATATACCCTTCTACCTTGAGAGTTTGAGGAGTGGTAATTCCTGCCAATGCAGTACAAGATATGGTCGGATTATTTTGTTCTTTCTCTAGGGTTGGTTCTCGGTGTATATCCTCTTCTTTTGACATTTCTTGATCATTTTCTTCCTCCTCTTCATAATATATGTAAAATAATTTCTTCTCAGCACACTTATGACCTTTAATGTATTTGCTATCACAATTGTAACAAAGCCCTTTTGCTCTTTTTTCTTCCAATTGTTGTGGTGTCAACCTTGTAGGTTGTGTAAGGCTAGGAGAAACAACACTTCCATATTTATAGTTGTGAGGGGTAGACTTCCTTGTTTCCATAATTTTTCTTTCCACTTTTCTTGCCAATATGTATGCCTTTTCCAATGAATCAGGTTCCTGAAGGCGAACCTCATGTTGGATGTTATCTTTTAGAGTCCCTACGAAGACATAATCCTATGCTTCTCTCGAATGTCATTTACCATTATATTCAATTTTTGAAAGTCCTAAATGTGCTCTGCCATTGAACCCTTTTGTTTGAGATTTATCAATTGGCTAAAGAATGTGTTTCTCTTTGTCTCCTCATAATGTGCTATCATTTACTCTGTGAAAATTGACCATGTGACGAGTGGTTTATGAGAACAAAGCCCTTTATACCATAAAAATTGATTGGTTCTAAATATAAAGATGCAATACATACCTTTTGTAACAATTGCACCTCATGTAGATCAAAATATTGCTCCATTTGTAGTATCCAATTTACCGGATCTTTGCCATCAAACTTCTTAATTTTTCTTTTTCTTGATTTTAGGAGCTTGATCTTGGAACGATTGTAACTTTGTAATTTAAAATCTTTAAGTTCTACAATATCATATTGTGATAGTCCTCTGAGTCCTCTTTCTAATCCCCGCAAGTCTGATCGCAATTGGATTCTTGAAGAAAGCGTTATTCCCAATCTCCCGTGATGGCCTAACTATAGACTGGTTCAGTAGAGCGAACTTGTACGACATGCCACGTGTCACTATTTCGACCTTAGGTTATGAAATTGATAAACAACAAACTACAGGCCGTCATAGTTCTATCACTATTTACGAAATTTGAAGTAGATGCTCCGAGAGAGAGTTATGGTGATTTTTGCAAGGTCACATGTTTGGGATGTAAATTGGGGGCCTGCAGAAACCCTAAATGTCTTGGACCGTATCTCCCAAAATATAGCGAACCAAAATCTTAAATTCGGGCCCGAGCTTCATCACGATTTCGGTTCAAATGGGTTTTAATTTCAAAATCTAAAACTTCATATAAAACAAATTAGAGTGAAAGTTACATGATCACATATTTGATATGGAATTATGGACCTTACAAAAAACCTACCTTCCTCAGATCATATCTCTGAAAATATAGTGAGAAATGATCTGAAATTCGGACCCAAGGTTCCGAACGATTTCTCCTCCAATGGGTTTGTTGTGTATCTTCTGAAACGTCACAAAAAAAAGGTTATATCCAAAATTCCATGAAGAACTATTTGGAGCGGTGAAACCCTAGAATCCAAAGCTATGATACCAAATATTATGAAACCAACTCACAAAAAGATAGAAAAGAAAGATCAATGCCTTAGAAATTAGCCTCTTCGAGGGGGAAACCTCCTTTACATTACACAAATGAAAAATTATTGGATCATACAAATGACAAGACCTCCTTTCTATATATAGGAATCTAAGGGGTCATAATGTAATAAGAGCCGACATAACAATAATAATGTAAGGGCACACCAATAACAATAGTGGGATTTTATGGGGCACAATAATAATAATATGGGGACTACATGGGCACAACAATATAATAATGGGGTTTCACTAATAACAATAAGGGGTTACACTAGTAGTATAGGGACCTAACACACTACAATCTATGTTCAAAACATGACTACTCATCAAGCCTTGGGTGACAAGACCCCTAAATAAGTTTTCATAAGAGTAAAGCCCGATGTTGGACAGTTGAGGATCTTTGGTTGCCTTGTTTAATTCCATGTGCCAAAGGAAAAGAGGAACAATATAGAAGCTTAAGTAAATAAAGGTACTTTGTTGATTATTGTGAAAGTTCTAAAGCTTATAGAATATATATGATTGGTCAAAGGAATATAAAGTTTAGTAGGGATGTGACATTTGATGAATATGATGTTGTTGGGAAAGTAAGGGACACTCCTCCCCTTGCCAATGTTTGAAGAAGGAATCATGCCATGGATGTACCATAAGACTCTCCTATGCCTAAGTTAGAAATTGATGTTATTATTGATCCCATGGAATGTTGAAGAAAAGGGTAACTAGGTTCTATATTTGTCAATGTAATTTTGATCTTTGTACTTGTCAAGAAAAATAATTATTATTTTTATAAATTATATGAATGAATTTCTTGCTCATTCTATATGTTTAGGAAAGTCAAACAGTCAAAATTATATTGAAGAGATCTTCTTGAGAATTTATGTAATGAACATGAGTCAACCTAGTGTCAAGTAGCCCTCCAATACAAGCACCATCCTCCAACGAAGAAGACTGCAAGAAAAATGATGAAGAGAACAATTAATTCAACCTCAAAATGAATATTAACATCAAGTTGGCTCACATATGGAGACACATCTCTTCGGTGGACAAGTCGGCTCAAATAAAGTGGAAAACCACTATATATACCCAATCAGGGTCTGCATAGAAAAGTAGAAGACAAAATTTCAGATTCCTCTGAAACTTCAGAGGTGCAGGAAGATACAGTCTCGGTGATGATTACATTCAACAATTTCGAACAAGTTTGCAATCTGGGATGGTTACAGGAAGATACAGAATCTCAGTGACAAGTACAATGATCTCATTGCATTCTTGGCTTAGTTACAGGGTCAATGTAATACAGTCTTGGTATAGCTGCATTTGACCTATGTGCAAGGATAACATGGCTACAATTTCAGTGAATATCATAGTACAAACAAAGATACAATCATAATCTTGGCATTCCTGATAGAGAAAGGATCTCAGTGTAATATATATATCCTAGACACAACATGTCCTTGACATTACTGTGAGCATGATAACAATCATGATCCTAACAAAGATGAAGATTTCAATACAACTATATATATACCTCTAAGTGGAGATCTCATTGATGTTATAAGATTCTTAGTGAAGGTGAAGAAGTGGCACATCAAGTTCTCAATGAAGGTGTAGCATTGGCACAAAAGTGATGAAGGTATAAATAAAGGAGTAGTCATGGTGCAACAATGATTTAGACAAAGGAGAAGTCATGGTATAGAAATGATTATGATGATCTCAACAATGACAAAGAAGAAGATTGGTGTCTTGGTCTTGGAGTGGCATAGAGGGTCAAGTATAATGGTCTTGGTGTTCATCAATTAGAATCTCTATAAGAAGAATTATGTGTGGGTTTCCTCTCCTAGAGGGAGAGGTTTTGGCCCTGGTAGAATGCCAACTTCTTGTGTTCTTGTCTCTTTGTTTTGATAGCAATTTGACGAAGTAAACACACACACTAATAATAAGAAGAAGTTCAAGATAAATAGTAAAAGCATTTCACAAATTGTTATCAAGTATAGAAGAATCTATCTAATTCCAATTGCCCTGGATTCTTCAACATGGTATCAGAGCTAAGGTGCTAAAGTCAAATGAAGGACAACAAAAGAGACATAGAAGGATCTGTCTTCAAGGACATAAAAGCAGGTTGAAAGTATTAAAGGATAAAGTATACAACAAGAAGGTCTACAACAGTCATGGAGTATCAAATTCAGTAATTACAGTCATCCACTCAACTCATGCTGAGTTTGATGGAGTATATTAGTGATCCTCGCTTCTTGATCAATGAATTTTCTCCATGCTATAAAAGATAATCTCAGGTGTGTATATATATATATATATATATATATATATATATATATATATATATATATATATATATATATATATATATATATATATTGCAGAAGTAATCCAAGGAATTCCTCTCACAATCCATGATTACATCACTATCTCATTATAGTTATTACATCAAGGCAGTTTTGGTGATGAGACAGTCTATCTATATAGTGCCACCCACAATTTAGTTATGTTATTCATTGACAAGTTTTGAGTCTCAATACATTTTATTTTTACACAATGTACATAGACATCACCGTACAATGCCATATCAATATACTTGTCAAAGTCTTGAATTTTGTCTATGATTATGATCTCAATAGCATGATGCTCAGATCAAAACATAGTATCACTAACATGTCAACAATATGTGGAAGTGAAAATTACCTTAGATATGAATTGAGAAGGTCATGAAGCAGTTTCGGTGATGTCAAGGCCACTAATGTCATGGTGCTAGAAGGTCTCCAAGGAAGTCATGATGAAAGGATACTAATGATGGGTAGCTCAAGAAAAAGAAGCATCAAGGTGAAGATATCCTCTTCCCACACCAAGTAAGTATCTTTCAATTTTATAATAATATTTGGTTAAATGATTTCATGATTGCAAGGGGATTTATAAATTGGTTAGATAATCGAAAGTCCTTGCATAGAATAAGGAGGACTATCATAATCCTCACAGAAAAGAGAACTCATTGATATCTATGAAAAAGTATATGAAGGTCAAGCATTGTTTGAATCCATCAAGAGATTCATATGATATCACTCAAAATTCCTCTCATGCCTAAATAATAGAAGAGGAGACATAAAGAAAGATATATGAAATGTTATATATACTCTCAAAAATTAAAATAAAGAAGGTCACTTAGACCTACACAATAGTGAAGGTATCAAAGAAAGAAGGAACAACTTCTTGAAGATCTAGGAAAGATGATAAGAAGGTAGTCATCATTGATGAGCAAGGTAACAAATATCAATGAACAAATATGGTTACCTCACCCATCAATTTGGGGTCTTTATGCTAGATAGAGAAAGACAAGTTGTAGTCTATAATATTAAAGGATAAAGGAATTCAACCATGTGTAGAAAGGAAAGGCAATGTTGGTCCTCAAGCAAAGGAAAAAATAATTATAGTTAATATTCAACGCTATAGAAATATTTTGGAAGATCATATCATTGAAATATGGAGGAAGCTAAAGAAAAGGGCCAAGGAAAGAGGGAGTATCAAATCTCTCCTATGAGTAAGATAATATCCCTCACAAAAGGGTCCTATCATAATCTCCTAAATCTTGTGTTATAAGATATGACAATGATAATAATATGCATCATGACATCATGGAAGCATTAGAAAGAAGAGATCATGACATCACCATGGGAATCATGAAGGACAAAATCCATGGCAAATAAACATGTAGGATATATAGCTCTTGGGAAGCTCAGTGGACATTGAAGAAAAGAAAGGAGTCATCTAATGCTCATCATACATCAAGTAAAAAAGGAAACATTTTCCAGTTAGGGATATACAAGATCCTCAAAATGATCCGATGGAATCCTCATCGTAGGGTTCACTAATCTAGAGAGGAAGCAAGTGTTTCAACAATAACTCCAACTTATGGAATCCATGAGATGATGATATGATGACATGAAGTAGATCAAGGGATTGAAGATATTTTCAATCAAGGAAGCTACTGCAAGAAACTTCGATGACCTGAAGGTAAAATAAGGTATGTATGCTTGTGTTTAATATTATAATGTCATGTCATATGGTTGCAGGTAACATGGATCATTGCTTCTATCTTAAGAAGCATGATCAAGAAGAAAAAGGATCTCCTCCCCTGAAAGGATACGGGATGGCATAAGTCACACTAGATGAAATCAACACAATATGTCCTTATATGAAGTATGAGGTGGTTGAATATAATGAAGAAACCCTGCTTAAAAAATACCAGGAATGAAACGTGTGAGGAAGGAAGAGATCATGAGATATGCAACCATGATGAAGGAAATCAACATCCAAAAGACCAAGAAGATTTGACTAGGAAATCTCTTGGAAAGATATGAAGACTTTGATGAAAGTCTGGAAAATATGAATACCCTGGACAATGGATATCTTTGGGAGATATGTCAATATGTGTGTAGGATGCTAATACATATAAGAATATGTCATGATGAAGAAACATCTTGTAAGGTATGATTTAATTTAATATGATGTTTTTATTTCTTGAATAATTTCTGGATAATGCAGGGCTACTCGAACAAGATTTGTAAATACAAGTACAACTAGCATTCATGTGGTGGATAGAAGAAGCATGATGAGAAAGAAAGAGTCATATAATGAAGGTTCCATATATGAAGAAGGCCACTTTCCATGAAGAAAGGAATTGCATGATGAACTAAGGAGGAAAGTGATCGATCGTTGTTTCCCTACAAGGAAGAAGCTCAACTAATTTTCATGAAATCAAGGAGAGAAGTGGATCAAACAGCTAAAGAACCCATGAAGAAGAAGCTGCTGATGTATAAAAGAGTCCCTAGCTAAGAGGGAGCTCTGACAGGTCCTTGATTAAGAGGGAGTTTGAATTAGATCACCCCTAATTACAAAGGAGTGACAATTGTGTTTTTCCATTTTATGTTTCATGCACTAGACCAGGACTAATAGTCATAAGTATAGATGACAAACATGAATGGAAATGTAGACACATGATAGACACAACATTCTTGTCTTCACTTGGGAAGAAAGAATGGGAGGATTGGGTAATCATTTGGCATCCGATACTCTTTGAGGATGTGTAGGGCATCCAAGATAAGAGTAGGCAAGAGGACCGATATTCTTTGAGGGTTGGGAACCCAAGGTAAGAATAGTCCTAGAAGGTCATACTCAGTGAATGCCCAGGTGGGCATGTACCTTGAGAGACAATGGTGAAGGTGTCCATAATTCAATGGTCTCACTAGCATTGTAGCTCATGGTCTCATGGAGAGATGGAGCTGTTAGTCAAGGCCTTGCACTA
Organism: Pinus tabuliformis; assembly: GCA_031772625.1. Classification (NCBI taxonomy): domain Eukaryota; kingdom Viridiplantae; phylum Streptophyta; class Pinopsida; order Pinales; family Pinaceae; genus Pinus; species Pinus tabuliformis. The sequence continues at coordinate 1,952,419,748 of CM062816.1, forward strand.
TGAAAATGCTTATTGATATGATACTATACAGATGGGATTACCAATCCGATTTTTCTTATGAGAAATTATTCAGATTGAAAATAACCAAGTACCATTGTAAATACCTCCCTAGTTAACAGGGAGTGTTGAAGAGAAGACTATCTAGGTTTGGTATTTGTCAATGTAATATTGATCTTTGTACTTGTCAAGGAAAATAATTATTATTTCTATAAATTATATGAATGAGTTTCTTGCTCATTCTATAGGTCTAGGAAAGTCAAAGAGTCAAAATTATATTGAAGAGCTCTTCTTGAGAATTTGCATAATGAACATGAGTCAACCTAGTGTCAAGTAGCCCTCCAATACAAGCACCATCCTCCAACGAAGAAGACTGAAAGTAAAATGATGAAGAGAACAATTAAATTAGCTTCAAAATGAATATTAAGATCACGTTGGCTCACATATGGAGACACATCTCTTCGATGGACAAGTAGGCTCAAATAAAGGGGCAAACCACTATATATACCTAGTCAGGGTTTGCAGAGAAAATTAGAAAACAAAATTTCTGATTCCTTTGAATCTTCGGAGGTGCAGGAAGGCATAGTCTCGGTGATGATTACAGTCAACAATATCAGATAGGTCTGCAATCTGGTTGGCTACAGGAAGATACAAAATCTCAGTGACAAGTACAATGATCTTATTGCAATCTCAGCCTGGTTAGAGGGTCAATGTAATACAATATCAGTATAGTTGCAGTTGACCTCTGTGCAAGGAGAACATGGCTACAATCTTGGTGAATATCATAGCACAAACATAGATACAATTATAATCTCAACATTCCTGATAGAGAAAGGATATCGGTGTGGTCTATATATCCTAGACACAACATGTCCTTGACATTAATGTGAGCATGATAACGATCATGGTCCTAACAAAGATGAAGATTTCAATACAACTATATATATGCCTCTAAGTGGACATCTCATTGATGTTATAAGATTCTCAGTGAAGGTGAAGAAGTGGCACATCAAGTTCTCAATGAAGGTGTAGCATTGGCACAACAGTGATGAAGGTCTAAATGAAGGAGAAGTCATGATGTAGAAGTGATCTAGATGAGGGAGAAGTCATGGTATAACAATGATGATAATGATCTTAGCAGTCACAAAGAAGAGGATTAGTGTCTTGGTCTTGGAGTGGCATAGAGGGTCAAGTATAATGGTCTTGGTGTTCGTCAATTAGAATCTCTATAAGAAGAATTATGTGAGGGTTTTCCTCTCCAAGAGGGAGAGGTTTTGGCCTTAGCAAAATGCCAACTTCTTGTGTTCTTGTCTCTTTTTTTTGGTAGCAGTTTTATGAAGTAAACACACACAGTCATAATAAGAAAATGATCAAGATAAATAGTAAAAGAATTTTCACAAATTGTTATCAAGTATAGAATAATCTATCTAATGCCAACTGCCTTGGATTCTTCAACATGGAACCCATGGACCCATTGGATCCCCCTCCATATGACCCCCCCACTAGGAAGAGACCATTATGAATTCATGAAACTTTACAAGATTATGAGAGACATGCTACTGTAAGAGGAACCTTCAAGGAAAGTAATAAGCCATGCCGATATCAGTGATATGTTGTAGCAATGAACAACATTATACAGGCTGAACCACACACTTTTGAAGAAGCTGTGAAAGAACAAGTATGGAAAGATGCTATGGCCGCATAATATGAGTTCATTATGAAGAACAATGTGTGGGAAGTGGTTCTAAGACCTAAAGGAAATTCTGTTGTGACTTCTAGATGGTTGTACAAGATTAAGCATGTTGTGGATGGAAGTATCAAAAAATACAATGCGAGATTTGTGGCTAAATATTTCTCCTTGAAAGAGGGAGAAGACTAAGATGACATTTTTTCACTAGTTTACCACTATGCTACCATTCGATATATCATTTATCTTGCTGCTAGCTAGGGATGCACACTTCACCAGATGGATGTGAAGACTGTATTTTTGCATGGCATTATCAAAGAAGAAGTTTATGTTGAGCAACCATAGGGATTTGAGGAGCATGATATGAATAATCGTGTGCAGGCTGAAGAAAGTGCTTTATGGATTGAATCAATCCCATAGGGCTTAGTATGCTCACATTGATAACTACCTAATGAAGCTTGGATGTATAAGGAGCAATTATGATCCAAATCTCTACTTCAAGGTCTTCCAAGATATGCCCCCGATTTTTGTATTATATGTTGACGATTTATTCTTAACAGAAGGAGATATTCTTATTATCTAATGTAAGAAGGGCCCAACCTCTGCGTTTGAGATGAAAGAACTTAGTTTGATGCACTATTTCATGGGCTTAGAGGTGGGGTAGAGACCTGGTGGAATTTTCCTTTCTCAAGGGAAATATGTTGTCAAATTGTTGGAGAGATTTGGAACGGTGGAATGAAAGTCCATGGCCACACCGATGGAGATGAGTTTCAAGAAGTTAAGTGGAGAAGCTGTAGGACCTAACCTGGAAAATCCCTCTGAGTACTGATAGTTGATTGGGGCACTGATGTTCTTAGTTAACACTATATTGGAAATATGTTTTGTTGTCAACACTTTGAGTCAATTTATGACTGAGCCTCTACATGCGCAGTGGCTTGCTAATAAGAATGTGTTGAGATACCTACATGGGTCTATTAACCTTGGGTTAATATATACTACTAGAGACATGAGACTTCATGTATACTTTGATGTTGATTGGGCCAAAAATTTTGTTAATAGAAAGAGCACATTAGGGTGTTGTTTTAGCCTCGGGTCTACCATGAAATCTTGCATGATAAGGAAGAAGAAGTCCATTCGTATTAGCATGAATGAGGCTAAGTACATCGCTTCTAGCATGGATAGCTATGAGGTAGTGTGGTTGAGGAAGCTCTTTGGAGATATGTTTGAGAAGGTACTAGATACAACTATGATATACTGCGAAAACAAGAGTAGGATTTGAATTTCAGAGAATCTCATGTTCCATGGTAGTTCTAAGCACATTGAGATCAAATATCACTATATCCAGGATATGGTGTAGAGAGTAGCTATATGATTGCATCATATTTTGACAGATGAATATATAACTGACATTCTTACCAAGCCTTTGCTGAAAGGGAAGTTCTTGGTCTTTAGAGAGAAGCTTGGACTAATGGATGTGACCCTTTTGGGAAGTGGTCATGACTGATCAAGAACACCAAGCTATGCTCTTCCCCCCCGTTTGAGCTCCCAAGGATGGAATCAAGATGAATAACTCTTGGGGTTTAGGGAACTATGGAGAATATGTTTGTGTGATCCCTATCCTTTATGGTAGGTTGGGTATCTCCCCTATTGTCACGATAGGGTGTGTGTGATCCTTGTCATTTATGGAAAGTTGGGTATCTCCCCCTATCAAGTCTGAGACTTGACAGAGTATACCTAGGTATGCATCCTACCCACATTAAGATGGGCTTGTTGGGATTTCCACCCATTTGGTCAATGGGTGAGGAGACTTGGGTGTGTGTGATCCCTACCACTACTAAGTAGAGTATCTCCCCCAAGTAAAGGTATGTAGGTGTTCTACTACTTGATTCTTCAGGATCAAGGTGGATCAATGAATAATAGGATAGTTGTGATCCTTACCTCTCATCGTAAGTGGTATCTCGCCTATTGTAATTGGATACAGGGTGGTAGATTTATGTCCCCTATGATGATTCTTCTTCTTTAGATCGAGAGTGTTCAACATATGAGTATAAATGAAATATGATATGATACTTATGATGTAGTCGAAAATTCCTCCCTAGTTGAGAGGGAGTGCTAAAAATTGGAAGCTCAAGGAGAAATTCCCTCCTCGGGGAACCTATTCTCACCCTAATGAGAACCTACTATCCCTTGGAAAAATCAAATTTTCACATGGGAAATTTTTTATTTTTAATGCTGGTCCATGTCACGTAAAAAAGTAAAAGTCAGCTCAGAAGAGGAAATTTGATCCCCAAGACCTCATATGAATACAAGTTACTTGGAATCACTTGGAGGCATCACATCACACATTCATCTCTTCTTCATTAGTTCGATTTGGTCTGAAATTCTAGGGTCTGAGTTCATAGTGTGAAGGAGAGAGAGGCAATATGATTTGATGGAGTTTAACTTCTATTTTGGGATGGTTTGACTTGTGTTGACTTGAGGAGATTTGAATTTGTTTGAATTAGTTTTGGATTTGTTCGTAGAGGCTGAATTCAAGAGAGACAATTCCAAAAATTTATGGGCACTTTGACCATCTTTGATTGCAGGTTTGAGGCAACGTTTCCCGTAGGGTTGAATTTGACTTTGACTAGTTTCTTAGGTATATTGTTTGAATGTTTTGAGCGAGTTTAACTGAGGGAAGGAGGCCGTATTATTTGACTATTTGATTGATCCTTTTTGAACTAATTTTACCATTGACCAAGGACTAGTTAGGGCTACATTGACTACTATTGACGTTGACTGAAAATTGCAGAATTATTGTTTGACCAAATTTGACTTTTATGCTCATAATTGATTGGATATTGGTTGGCTGACATGGTTGGTCAAGGGTTTGAAATTTTACTAGTTGTTGATGTACTTAGAGTATGTATCTCTTTGCTGAAGATTTGATGAACATATAATACAAGAAGAATCAAGTTAGGGTTTTCCCCGACCTTTGACCAAAATATTTATGTCTCTATTGATATCAACTATTTTCTATTGTGCATATGGTTTACTATTATATCTACAATTGCTTATAGTTATTGGGTGATTGAAAATAATTGGATAAAGTGATTTCTATTGAAACAATAAATGTCTAAGTGATTGTTACAACATAGAACATTGAAAAATTAACACTTCGAGCTTGCTTTAACTCATAAAGAACTTTCTTCACTTTACACACATAGTCTTTATTTTTAGACAAGTCAAAACCTTATGGATGTTTGATATATATTACCTCCTTTAAGTTTCCATTTAGAAAGGCTGATTTCACATCCATTTGTAAAATTTGAAGCCTTTCAAACACAAAAATTCCATGAAAATTATTATTTCTTCTAATATGGAAACTGGAGCAAAAGTTTCTTCAAATTCAAATCCTTCAATTTGTGCATAGCCCTTACAAACAAGCTTGCCTTGTTTATGATAATTTGTCTTTCTTAATGCATTTTGTTCTTGAATACCCACTTAGTCTCAATAAAAATTTTATCTTTTAGTCATGGCACAAGTTCCATTTTTCTCAATCTGATTCAATTCTTCTTCCATAACATTTACCCAATGTTGGTCCTTACTCATTTGTGAAAAATAATTTGGCTCTATTTTGGATGGAAAAGTAAAATTTACTTTTCCTAGTGTATTGGTCATTCTTCTTCGTGTTTTTATTCCTGCATCAACATTTCAAATAATTTGGTTCTAAACCTATCTTGGGTGGAGACTATTTTTCCCTTTCTTTTTATTCTTTGTAGTAATCTCTTCTTGGTCCACATAGATGGTATCTTTTAAATTCTCATTTATTTTTTCTACTTCCTTCTCTGGAAAATATTCATTTATTCTAACATTAATAAATTCCACAACTTTGCATAGTATTTTATTGTAGCATTTGTAAGCTTTGCTTCTTGATGGGTATCCAAGGAAGATTCCTTGTCTACTCTAGAATAAAATTTGATCAATTTATCATCATTTATATTCATGTAACATTTGATTCCAAAAATTCTGAAATACTTAACTGAAGCTAAACCTCCTTTCCATATCTCAAATGGTTTCTTGTCATTGTTAACTTAGAGTTGTGCTCTATTCATGATGTAAACTATTGCAACAACTACTTTCAAAAACTTATTTGGTACTTCTGCTTATAGCAACATTGTTCTAGTTATTTCTTGTACTGATTTTTTCTTTCTTTCTATGACTTGATTATGTTGTGGAGTTCTTGAAACTAAAAGTTGTCTCTTTTTTCCATACTTCTCATAAAATTCATTAAAATCAGTTGAGGTAAATTCACCTCCTCTATTTGATCTTAGGCATTTTCTTCTTAGATCATTTTCATTTTCAACTAAGGATTTGAATGATTCAAAAGTATCTAGTGCTTCTGATTTTCCTTAAGAAATGAAATCCAAACCATTCTAGTATAATCATCAATAAATATCATAAAGTACCTTTCACTTTGCAGAGTTGGTGTTGCCGGTCCACATAGATATGTTTGAACAAGCTCTATTGGCCTTGATGTCAAGCACTCCTTTGACTTTCAACTCACTCTTTTCTATTTCCTATGTTGGCAAGATTCACAGATGACATTGGTTGGTTTTGAGATTTTATGTTTTACATAATATAACCCTCACCCCCACCCCCATATATGAAGGTGGGGGTGGCAGGGGATATTATGTAAAACATATTATGAGGGTGGGGGTTGGGGGTGATATTATGAAAAATATATTACCCTCATATATGAGGGTGGGGGTTGGGGGTGATATTATGCAAAATATATTACCTTCATATATGAGGGTGGGGGTGGTGAGTGACATTATGTAGAACATATTATGAGGGTGGGGGTTGGGGGTGATATTATGCAAAACATACATATTAACCTCATATATGAGAGTGAGGGTGGGGAGTGATATAATGAAAAATATATTATAAGAGCATGAGTTAGGTGTGACATTATGCAAAACATATTATGCTTTTTCATAATATCACCTACGCCCCCAACCTCATAAAGGCATATATCTCATTGCTTGTGTTTTTATGACTCATTAGAGAAACTTTGAGGTAAAAAATGGGCCTCACAACAAAAATGTACAACCAAAATCAAATTTATAAGAACCAATAAGATTCAAGATGATGATGTCAAACATGGTGGATGACTCACCATTTCTTGAGTAAAAAAGTAAAAAGATTAAAAAATAAAAGGCTATTTTTTGAATCATATTTTCAAGTTATCTCCCTACGGATTTACTCAAATTTCAAGAGGGAGCACTCGTTGGATGCATAATTCAATTCCCCATCCAAGGAGTATCCATGTTGCATACTTTCGATGGACTATGCTACACGAAAAGTGAGAAATACATGAAAAACATGATCGCAATCACATTTTTTCATGCATTTATTATTTTTCGTGTAGTAGGGTCCATCGAAAGTATGAAACATGGGCACTCCTTGGATAGGGAATTATATTTTGCATCTGATGAGTGCTCCTGCTTGAAATTTTAGTAAAATTTTGGGAGATAAATTGAAAATATGAGTGGAAAAAGTAATTTTTTCTTTTTTCCCTCTAAAATTTGATGATGTAATGTAATATTATTTTATTATTTCTACTATTGTTTTATAATATTCCTTAGGAGGCCCATTTTGGACCTCAAGATTTCTCTAATTTTACCAAAATGTCGAAGCTCAAGTGTCCTAGCCTTTTATGCTATAACCAACACTCATATGTTTATCTAATGTAGCATTTTTCTCCTTGAATTTCATCAATAAATATATAAATTTCTTGGAGTCCTTATCTCTTTTCCCACTAATATCCTTGAATTAGTATTCCTTATTTCACATTATTTAGCATGAAAAGTGAGATCATAACTTTGATCACACATATGGTTGACACTTAAGAGATTATATTTAAATACTTCAATGTAAAAAAAAATTTGTGCTTTATTCCTACCATTTTCAAGGCTTATGGTACCTCTTCCAACGATTCTTGCAAATCCATTTTCCCCAGAAGACATTTCATCCTTTTCCTTCTTTTAGAGTAATACATTTCTTTTGATCTCCGGTTATGTTTTTAGAGAACCCGCTATCAATGAACCACTGACTTTGATTGTTTCAAGAATACATAACTAGTCCACATTTTTTTGTTGGTGCTACTTCCTTTTTTCTCTTTCCAAACCCTTCTCTTGATCTTGTAGAAGAGCCTTGTGCCACATTTCCAAAATTTATGCATCTATAACACTCTACACTATATGATATTATTTTTAAATTTTGATGAGAACCTAATTTATATTCATTTTTCACATAAGATTTGAAATCTCTTACTTGATGACCAAAATATTTGCATGAAAAACAATGAATTACAAAAATAGTTTGATACCTGGTTGAGTATGGTTTCCTTAAATGAATAGTTCTTTTGAAGTTGAAATGCTTTAGAGACGATATGAATATTTTCTAGTCCTTGTGTTGGCATTGTAGTTTTGGCATTGATGTCAACAAACTCTTGGTGTATCTGGTAATATGCATCTGTGATGAGTGCTTGGTGTTGGATGATTGGTGATGGTCTGGTTAGTTGAAATTGATGCCAACATACTTATGACTAAACCTAGTGGAGATGATGTTGTGGCTACTAAGGAGATGGATTCCAGACATGTTGAGTTGGTTGGAGATGTTGTTGCTATAGGTGGTTAGAGTGTTTCTCTAGATGTTGCATATGTCACTCCATGTCTTGGAGACATTGCATATGCTGCTAAATGTGTGAGATGTGGTTGCTTGTGATTGAGGTGATTCTACCAGTGATGGAGGCAATTGTATGCCTTGATGTTACTACAGGAGTTGGGGATACTGCTACAGGTGATGGAGATGCTATTATAGGTATTGGAGGTGTTAGAGATGTTGTGGTTTCTGCTTTAGGAGTTGGAGTTGTTGGTATTGGTGCTAAATTTGGTAGAACAGGTCTAGCATGTCACTGACTTGTTTTTGGTCTATTTCATTAGTTACAAAGGCTTGGAGGAGTGTTTGGGTGCTGGAGAAGAAGATGGAATAGGAGGTAAAGGTTCAAATATGAGAATCTAATGTTTTTACTGAGCTTTAGCCATAGTCACATGCACATAGACCTATGGGAGCGACTAGAAGGCTCGAGTCGCATGGAGGACAACCTATGGGAGTGATTATAACACCAATTGAAATTAGACTATGTCAAGGGTGTGACGAAGGATTTTTTTGCGAATTGCTCCGCATTCCTCACGTTGTTGAGCTAATTTTTGTGTTTTGGCGACAATTATTCATCAAAATTTTTCGGTTTATGATCAAAAAAGTTCGTGGGACCTCCAGAAGCTTATTAAAGTTGAAAATATAAAAAAGGCTAATGGAGTTAGTGGTTGATTGAGTTAATGAGTTGAATCTAGATCAAATCAAGCATATGAAAAAGATTTTTGAGCTTAGTAGTTTTGTGTAATTATTGAGTTGAGCACTTGAGTTCATCTACATATTGGAGAAATATCATTGTGAGTTGGTTGATTTTCTAATTGTTGTGTTGAGTGAGTGAGAGATTGGAGAGGAGCCTACAAGCTACATGTTTCTCTAGTGTAGAATTTCTGAAGTAGTTCGCATTTGTAGCAGCGGTGAGCTGAAGCATGTTTCAACCATGAGATTATGTAGTGAGTGAGTTTTTGATGTGTGGATTAGAGTAGAGTTTAAGGATATTTTTTTCCAGCTAGTGTGGATATTTTGTGAATAGTTTTTGATGGCAACTAGTGCTGCAAATAATATATTGATTGAGATTTGATGCTAGGTTGTTGCGGTGCTCATGTTGAGCAAGTTTTAGGAGTCCAGTCTGAAAATATATGAAACAAGGTTCACATGGAGGAAGTGAAGGAGTGGAGGCTTTAAGTAGACAATGGCTTGGAAGATTCAGTAGAAGGAAATTTTTTCTCAATCCAATGGTGGTTGGGTGAGGATCGACTGATCATGGGAGCCTTCAATAGACGGTAGTCCATAGATCTAAGAGAGAAACGATTTCTTGTTTGATAGGTGCCAACGTATCGTGAGAGAAGTCGAGTCTTCCGACTCATAGGAGTGAGCTGATCCATGTATAATTTGTTTAAAATATAATAAAATATTGGGCAGTGCAGCAACAAAAAGGTGGTTTTTTTCCTACAGAAGGGTTTTTCACCAGACATACTTGTGTCCATTGTATTAATGGTTTTTATGGTTGCATGTGTATTATGATGCTCTGATATATGGTTGTGTGTTTCAGTTCTTGCATGGTAAAATATTAATAATTTGGAGATTTTTTTTTAAAGTGCCACACTACTGATTCACCCACCCTCCCCCCCCCTCTCAGTAGTGATCTAGTTTCCAACAATTGGTATCAGAGCGAGGATCTCAGGTGTATCCTGATCACTGGAGAGTGGATCTTGGAGATTGTGGAATTTTTTTTGTAAATTTTCCAAAATGGATCAACAAGGTATTACAATACTTCATGAAGGTAAATTTGCAACTTGGAGAGTAAATTTGGATTTATATTTTTTATTTGTTGATGAAGATATTTTTCTACCAGTTGAGTATGGAGTTATAGATAAATCAAATGATTTAGCTAAAAATATTATTTGAATAACAATTCAAAATCTGACAGCATGCATGTGAAACATTGTGAGACTTACAAACAAATGTTAGACAGGTTGTAGAACTTCTATCTTGGAAGAAATTTGCATTTATAAAAAATGGAGAAAAATGCAAAGGATTGTACTTTTATCACAACAAATAATCAATCCTCCTCACAATAAATGATGGAACTATTGATTGCATTGATAGATCAAGCATCCATTGCAAAAGTGATGATCAATCCAAGGTGAAGGCACTAGAAGTTGAGATTCAAAGACTCATTGTAGAAAACAAAGATCAACAGATTTTGCTGCAAATATTTCATGAAAAGGAGTGTGCATTCAAGGAAGAAATTTCAGATCTGAATTTTAGTTGCAAGAAGGAATGAAGATTGAGATTAGAATGAGGAAGTAATTCAATGAGTTGGAGTATGAATTCCAAAGTTTGAAGGCAGAATTGGAGAGGCTCAAAACTAGTGCTCAAGATTCTACAAGAAAGTTAAAAATTATTGGAGCACCTAATTGCGGCAAAAGTAATGAGATCCATGAGCCATGCAAGAAGCAACAAAAGGAGAGAAGGAGTCAAAAGAATAAAAATAGAATTGGCAAGTGTTATAATTGTGGAGTTTGTGGAAACATAACATCAAGTTACATAAATGGAGAGATTAAGCTCTCTCATAAAAAGGAGCAGCCCAAGGAGAAGAAATCTCAAGCATGCATGCAAAGGAAATATCCATATTTTAGGTATAATAGTCCATTTTATGGTTATTGTTTCTCATGCAATGATTTTGGCCATAGGGCTATTAACTGCAGGGCACATGCAAGGAATTATACTAACATAAGACATCAACTTATTCCTATATTCTTGGTCACATTGGTGACAATATTGGCCACAAGGCCAAGGATTGCAATATGCCCTTATATTTTAGGAGATCCAATTAGAGAGAGGAAAATATGCAAAGCCAACTGCATAAGAAGAAGAAGGATCAAAAGATGAAAGTTTGGAGGAAAAAATATCAACAAGGTTCTCCCACTAAAAATTGAGGCGTGCATGGTCTCAGGGGGAGCATATGATTGCATTATGAGTTTCATACAAATTTTTATTTGTGCGACCATATGGAAAGTATATGAGAAGACAAATCTGCATTTTTAGAGACGCATGTGTTCAGGGGGAGTCCTTAAGGATTGAAGCATTATTTTCTCTTTTTCTCTATTTCTATTCCAGTATGGTTTTAGTTGGATCAATCATGTATATCTGTTGATTATTTCGGAGCAACTATATGTATTGGTTCTTATTGATGCTAATGGTGATATGGCAGCAATGTAGTATTTTTGTGAATGGTTAAGGTGTGATGGGGGATCACACATTTAGGGGATCATTTGTGCTTCCAAATGGATTTGGAATGTGTTGGCATTGTATTCAGGAAGGTTGTTGTTGTTGCTACCTCACATTTCATGTTGGGCGAGATAGTATGGTTGCATGGAAAATTTTGCATGCTATTAGTGTTTTCATTGATATATCATATTCATGTGTTGTCATCCATGTATTGATGCCATGGAGATTTGATGATGTATTAGAGTTGGCTTATCTAGAGTATATGTGTCTTATTTCTTACGTTCTGACTTCTAGATGAAGCATGATGTTGCTTACGATGTGTTGGATATTCATGTTGATTCATATGCTACTACTCATGTGTTGTTGGATGGATAAGATATGAGAAAGGAATATGATTATTTCTGCTCATGATTTGATGCATGTTGATGGTTGAGATATTGTGCACTCATGTGGATGAGTCACGATGGTATATATATATTGTTGCTCATATGTGGAGTGTACATATTTTGTTCCTCACTGATATTTTGCTTATGCATCACTGATGATATATTTATCACCTATCACGAGGATAAGTATTTTCTGCTGCTTATGATGGTTTGGTATAACGTATGTTGCTTCTTGGTCTTTTCCCTCATGGAGAGATTGCACATGATAGTTTATCTACTGCTACTTGATGTGTTGCTCATAATGTTGATGCATTATGATTGATGGTCGATCAGGATATATTTGATGCTATTCTATGACATATTCCTATGTTGCTGCTATCAATTAATTTCTTATTGATGCACATGTGGAGTATGCTTATGGTTGATGGGCTCATGATGATGTGGATTTCAGGGCCCTATGTTGCTGCTACACATTGAGAGATTATGTTATTGTCTAGGGAGGTCTTTACATTTTGATGTGGATTCCATGCATGCATTTCATTGCTATTTCCATATGGAGCATATGTTGATGCTCATTTTTGCCATGTACTCATGTTAGTTTATGTTTTGGGCATATCTTGATGAGAGAACCTTTGTGTGCAATTGTAAAAGCCATGTATTTTCATTATGTCACCTTTTGCGCACATTGCTCATGGAGAGACCCATTGTGTCTAGTATGGATGGTCATTAGCTATGTATGGGTCAATAGGAGTCCAAGTCATGTATTGCGTTCTATATCTTTGATGTAGCCCCAATTCATTGGGTGCATGATGTAAAATTAGGTCCATAGAGTCATGGTTGGTGATAGGTGTAGAGGAGTCATATGTCAGTCCTATGTATTTGTCACAACTATGTACTTGCTCCATGAAGCATTATGTTGTATTGTACTTCATTGTAAATCATGTCCAAAGTTAGTTGGAGTCATGGTCCATGTGTAGTAGTCTCTTGGACTTAGCAAGGAGGCTCATTGAAACATAAAAAGTATTGATTGTAGGGCCATTACATGCTTAGGGGGAGCATGTTCAGTTTCAAGATGACATGTCATTGGCAGAGATATGTTTGCCAACTATTTTTCTTGTCTTCATGCTTATATTGTAGGAGACACTTCTTTGGTTGCATTAGTATGGAGCTGTGTTGACAGGGGGAGAAGTTCTCTCATCTGACACATTATTGGCATTTTTCTTTAGTTTTTGTATGACCCTATGCCATTGATGTCAAAGGGGGAGAGAATTTGGATTGATGAGTCAACCTCACATGCTTTATTGAGGTTGACATCAATGCCAAAGGGGGAGTTTATTGGCATTGTAGTGTTGGCATTGATGTCAACAAGCTCTTGGTGTTGCTGGTCATATGCATGTGTGATGAGTGCTTGGTGTTGGATGATTGGTGATGGTCTTGTTAGTTGGCATTGATGTCAACATACCTATGACTAGACCTAGTGGAGATGATGTTGTGGCTGTTGAGGAGATGGATTCTAGACATGTTGAGTTGGTTGGAGATGCTACTACTGTAGGTGGTTGGAGTGCTTCTCTAGATGTTGCATATGTCTCTACATGTCTTAGAGACATTTCATATGCTTCTACATGTGTGAGATGGGGTTGCTTGTGTTGGAGGTGCTTATACCAGTGATGGAGGAAGTTGTATGCATCAATGTTGTTGCTCCAAGAGTTGGGATACTACTACAAGTGGCAAAGACACTGCTACAGGTATTGGAAGTGTTAGAGATATTGTGGTTGCTGCTTGAGGAGCTAGAAGTGTTGGTCTTGGTGCTAAAGTTGGCAGAATAAGTATAGATGTCCCTGACTTGTTCTTAGCCTATTTTATTAGTTGCAAACATGTTGTAGAGGCTTGGAGTAGCGTTTAGGTGATGGAGAAGATGACGGAATAGGTGGCATAGTTTCAGAGGTGAGAGGCTAATGTTTTTACTAAGCTTTTTCCATAGTCACATGCACATAGGCCTATGGGAGCGACTGGAAGGTGCTAGTTGCATGGAGGACAACCTATGGGAGGAGTTACATCCCTAGTCGATTTTAGACTATGTCAAGGGTGAAAATGAGGGTTTTTTCGAGAATTGCTCCACATTCCTTGCGTTGTTGAGTTAAATTTTGTGTTTTTGTGACATCCTTTATCATAATTTTTTAGTTTATGATCAAAAATGTTTGTGGGACTTCCAAAAGCTGATTAAAGTTGAAAATATCAAAAAAGCTAACAGAGTTAGTGGTTGATTCAGTCAATGAGATGATTCCAGATCAAATCAAGCATATGAACAAGATTGTTGAGCGTAGTAGTACTGTGTAATTGTTGAGTTGAGCATTTGAGTTCATCTACATATTGGATAAAGCTCATTGTGAGTTGGTTGATTGTCTAGTTGTTGTGTGGAGTGAGTGAGAGCTTGGAGAAGAGCTTGCAAGCTGCATGTTTATCTAGTGTAGAATTTCTGAATTAGTTCACAGTTGTACTAGTAGTGAGATGAAGTATGTTTCAACCATGAGATTATGCAGTGAGTGAGTTGTTGATGTGTGGATTGGAGTAGAGTTTCAGGAGATTGTTTTCCAGCTAGTGTGGAGATTTTTTGAGGAGTTTTTGATGGCAGCTAGTGCCACAAATAATATATTGATTAATATTTGATGTTAGGTTGTTTCAGTGCTCATGTGGAGCAAGTTTTAGGAGTTTTATATGAAATTTATGAAACAAGGCTCGCATGGAGAAAGTGAAAACGTGGAGGCTTTGAGTAGATAGTGACTTGGAAGATTCAGTAGAAGGAATATTTTTCTCAATCCAATGGTGGTTGGGCAAGGATTGACTAATTGTTGGAGCCTTAAGTGAATGGTAGTCCCTAGATTCAAGAGAGAAAAAATTTACTGTCTGATAGGTGCCAACATACTGTGAAAAGGTCGAGTCTTTTAGATCTTAGGAGTGACATGATCCATGTATAATTTGTTCAAAAAATAAAGAACTAATGAGCCACACAATAAAAACAGGGTGGTTTTTTTCCCAATGAAGGGTTTTCCACCATACATACTTGTGTCCATTGTGTTGATTATTTTTATGGTTGCATGTCTATTTTGATGCTTTGATCTATGGTCGTGTCTTTCAGTTCTTGCATGGTAAAAGATTAATAATTTGGAGAAAAAGTTTTAAAGTGCCACACTACTAATTCACCCCCCTCTCACTAGTGATCTTGTTTCCAACACCTTGTTTCTTATAATATTTCTACCTACATTGTGAAAGAATCCCTTGAGAGAATTGACATAACTTTTGGTGTACTAGTGTTTATAGACTCTTCCCATGTATTTTGTTCCCTCTTGCTGAGATTAGAGCTTTCCAATTTTTTGTTCAACTTCCTTACCTAGTGACTTGGTGTTTACATCTTATTTTTATGAGGTCACACCCATATAACCAAGGCCATTCTTTTCATATGGTAATATTTGACTATTGAGAATAATATCTAGGGTTTAAGAGATTTCATGTTTTTGTTGAACTTATTTAGCTCTTTCCTTAATGAGACAATTTCTTCTTCAAGCTTTTCATAGTTTTCTTCCTTTTCTTTTTGTTGAATATTCAACACTTCTTCCACTCTTTCTACTTCCTCTATTTTAGTCTCTATGAAGATGACTTCCTTGGATAGTGTATTGTTCTTCTTCATGAGGTTATCAATTTCTCCTAATGCATTGACATGTTCTTCTTCAAGATCCATTATGCTTTCAACACTTTATCCTTTTGATTTTCATTTTTGATCCTCTAATTTGTCTATGTTGGATTCCTCATTTGTTTCTAAAAATATGATCTCTTTTATACCATCATCAGAATCATATTTTTCTTCTTCAGAAAAATCATTATCCTCTTAGAACATAGATTTTTATTTTTCAAATATTTTCCTTTGAAGGCTATTTTTTCGGCTTCTTCTTCATCATCACTATATTCCCTATAAGGAAACTCAGTAGAAAAATGTCCTATATTACCATATTTAAAATATATGAAAGGTAACTTACCTTTGAATTTGTATTTTCTCTTTAGTTTTTTGACTAGCTAAGCCATTTCTATATCAGATCCATCACTAGAAAAATCACTTGACTTGCATTTTCTTGACTCCTTAGATGCTTTAAATTCCACTTCCTTATGTGATGATTTCCCATCCTCATTTCATATGTAGTGAGAATTCCTTGAAGCTTGTTCTTTTTCAAATTCTCCAAATCTCTTAATTCTCTTATGGCAAGGACCTTGACGTCAAAATGCTATGGAAGAGACTTTAATTTTTTTTAACAATTGTTGTTTGTTTAACTTCTTCACCAAATCCTTTGAGAGAAATAACAAACTCATATACTCAATGAAAATAAGGAGAAACATCTCCTTCATCATTCATTTTCATGCTTTCAAATTGTCTCTGGAAAGTCTGTAGCTTTGCCTTCTTTAAGATGTCATCTCCTTCATAGTTGCTTACAAGCTTGTCCCACATTTCTTTCGTTGATTTACATTGCATAACTTTAATAAATTATGAATCTAACAAGCCACTTAAAATGGAGTTCATATATTTTGCATTGGATACACAATCCTTTCTCCCATCTTGATTAGTTGGAGTAGATGATGGGACGTTATATCCGCCTGTTACAAACTGCCACCCTTTAACACCAAGAGACATCAAGTATTTTCTCATTCTTATCTTCCAAAAGACAAAATTTGTTCCATAAAATAAAGGAATTTTCATTGATGCTTCTCGAATATCCATGGCCCTTGTAAGATCTTCCAACTGTTAGAATGTTCTCGAAGAAACCTACTTTGATACCAATTGTTTGAAATATTGCTGAGGGTGGGGGTTGGATCAATATTTCATTATTTTTGACAAATTCTCACTTAATCTTGAAATTAAATTCAGATCACATAATAATTCATCCACAATGTATGAAAATAGAGGTTAAAGTGCAAATCGAACTTTGAAGAAGAAATACTTGAAAACAATCTTTAATTTATTACAATCTCTTGTGAGGATAACAATCCTTTGTAAGCACCAAATTACAAAAAATCCAATCCTAAAATTTCAAGAAGATAGGACCCAATCATAAGTAAGCACCAATTATAGTAATTGAAAGCTCCAATGTGAACTCAACCTTCAATACTCTAGAACTTGGACTTCAAATCAGGCATAAAATAAACCTTCAAATAGCAAAACTTAGCCCTGAAACTTGGTGTTCAAACAATATAACTCGTACCTTTAAACTTGGTATTCAAAAAATAGTTCTGTTGATAGGCCAAAATGTACCACCAATGACTAAGGGGTCTCCCCGGTGTGAAGTCCCAATTAGAACTCACATCATTTGGGATAGGAGCCCCATTTGGTATATGGGCTCGACTGCCACCATGAATGTTTTCTGCTCTTGGTTATCTAATGACAAGGTGCCAGAGTGGGGCAAGAATGAAGTACTCGAGAAGCAAAATAAAATTAGCCCAAGATTGACAAATTTTAGAAAGAGGTTTAAACAAGTCACAAAAACGATAAGAAGATATAAATGATGAGGGCGATTAGTGAGCTAAAACCCCATCGGACATAATAAACAGGAACATGCCGGAGGTCAATTGCGAAGTAGTTCACAATAGGTCACTGACATGGATGGAACAAGTAAACACAGATTCAAAAGCGAAAACATACATGCAACCACTATGTATTAGAACATACCATGTTTCATATATGAAAGCACACATACAAATATGGTGAGGTACCAGACAACTAATACAACCACCATGTGTGAGCATGGGAATCAGTGCCAAGGATAAAAGATAACATCTTATTAATATGCTGCAACTTCAAATACATATCATGCAATTGGTGAATACCCAATAGTGGAACATGGGCTGTTCACACCATTGCCCGATGTCAAAACCCTAGCCCTACTACAAACCCACTCTCCTTGCTACCAAGAGCTGAGTGACTCTAGCTCTCAAGCCTAAAACAAATATCTATATTGGCCTCAAATCAAGTGCTAAATTCCTCCTACAATATGATGAGGGTACATTTATAGGGGTCAGGTGACTGTTCACCTACCATGACTCTTGACGTTACCCCATGCCCTTTCAGCTACCCTCCTGACTCTTGAGGTTCCCCACTTCTTTCTCAAGCCAAGAATGCTTGTTACGTGCTCACATCAGTCACAATATACCCCTTGATACAATGGTGGGTGAAATTTACATTATGATAACACGAAGAGAGAGGGGAGGGATGCAGAGGGTTATTGGAAACCCTAAAATGTTTGTTTCCCATATTTCACAATGATGCAGATGCTTGGTCCTGAAACCGACTTGTTTTCCTGCCATTTTGCTTCACTGAAATTCATTAATCTTCGGTGATGGGCCTTCAAGTTCACGAAAATGTTCTCGGCACTTGGAAGGGAGCAGTTGGCTTGCTGAGAGGGAACCTTGGTGTTGGATCCTATTGCCAACATTGTTGAGAAACCACGAAGACATGGATTGTTGGACTACATGTCGTTGTGCCTTGCTTACATCCAATCACCTATGATGTTGTGTTCTTGACATTGCCACCATATTTCAAGGGATTGAATGGATCCAGTTTCGATCTTTTTGAAACCCTAGTTGTAGCTTCTATGGAAATCGCAACTCTTTCCATGCAAACTTCCTATCTGCAAACAAATGGAATTGGTCATATTTACTTTTCAACAAAGAATAATACTAGAAATACAATCAATTAATGAAAGAATGACATTAATAAGTAATCAATTTAGACCCCTGTGCTTTATAAGTCCCATTCCATCTTTGATCAAGAAAGGGAATCCATACCAACGTGCATTATCAATATATAAAGCTACAACTATGAAAGTTGGAGTAAGATTGTTTAGGAGGACATCGGATTTGTCCCCATATTTTAAAACTCTCACTTTATACTAACCAAGGCCAACATATTCAAGGTGTAGCTTTCTCATTGACCTCAAAACCTTAACCTCTAGAGATTTTAATTTCGAATATTTTCTCCATCAAGTCTTACTAGCGGTTCCATAACAAATAAGGCAATGGTCTACAAAATATGACTTTTGGACGATATCGCGGATGATTCCATATTTTTTAAAATACCATCCTCTTCCTTCAATCCTCCAATCTTCTAATACTATCACCTATACATTTCGTATGTATGTCCGGCTCCATAAAGGCACAAAGACAAGATTAGAGAAGTGCAATACTGTCAGGTTCTCGATGAGATCCCTCCCTAGAAGATGATCTATCCTGTAAATTTGCTGCTCTGAGTATAATATCGTGCACCTATATGTTTGTCCACGTTGAATTCAACCTTTTGGGCCATACTGTTGTTATAGTGCGCCCTTCCTATTCCCATTTCCTTTTATCATGAGGAAGATGTCATTGGAAAACGAAGGGTTGTATATGCGTATTCCTTAGGTCGTAGCTCCATCGAAGTGGTCGCGTTGTGCGAGTAGAGGGCAGTTCACATTTTTGGCTGCATGCTAGAGTGTGACTCCATGACCAGGGGTCTCATGGTCACAAATAATGGCTAGTCGTGCTTATGGCTTCATCCATAAGGCTTGAAAACGCGACTTCGAAACCTATGCAGGAGTGCACCTTTATTGAGAGTCGCAAAGTCACAGGGCAGGGCTTGTTGCACTTCGTGAAAGTTGTTGAGGCATTAAGACATGACCATGCTTGGTTGCAATAAGGTTGGTCATATTGTATCGCTAAGGCTCTAAGCTGTGACTTAGAGGCTCCCAAGCTCTTGAAAGGAGTTGCGGCCGAAGGAATCTTTGGGCATAATGCATCATGCCAAGATCTTAATGGGGAGCCATTATCTTGTAGAAGATCTCAATGCTCTTAGCATCGAATCTGAGTGTCAATTTAAACAATAAAACAAGCTTTGGTTTTACCCCAAAGGATTCCATCGCTAATTTTCTACGTAATACTTTTGAGACTTTGGTGTTGTATTGATTTGTAGCCTTGGATACAGTGTGAAACTTAGAGAGCTTGTTGGCTTTGACGACATAATTTTTTGGACACTAAGGCTTGCAGCATGAATTCCTTCATCATATCTTTGGCTTGCGTGTTAGCCTTTCCACTCATGCTAATATCTTTCAACTGCCAAATCTCTCACTCACTCCGACCCAGATTGTATATATATCAGTGAGGAGTTTACCTCTTATGGCGAGGGAAAAAGGGAAAATAGAGTGCTAGAGTTGATGACCTTTGTCAATCAATTAGAGGTTCGATCCAGTGGCTTAGTGACTACTGGAGAAGTCACACGGTCACATTTCAATGAAGGTCGCACCCTTTGGCCTCTTGTGGAGTGTGATGCCGCGACTTTGGGGGAGGTGCGACTTCCGAGAGGTCGCATAGTCATTTTTCATAGTAGGTTGCATTCGCTGTCTTCTCCTAGAGTGTGATTTTGCAACTTACGAGTTTGCCCATGGAATTGCGATTAGTGACAATGTAGAAAACCAAGTCCAGCTTCAATATTCAGCTTCTGCAACCACATAAAACTAGAAGGTTGGCCTGGCTATGTTGTGGCATAGAGGATATGACCGTATCCATCGATATGTAAACACCCAAACACTGGGTATTCATTTATGTATTACCTGATAGCACTACATATAGGTGTCATGGTTTTGGAGAAATATCAAAAATACAGGTGCCACAGGAGAGTTTCTGCACTTCTGGAGCGACCTTGGAAAAATCAAGTTTTCTCCTAGTTGGAGTGTCCAAATGAATTTCTTGATAAGTCAAATGAAAACTAGAATATAATAGGTTTCCAATGAACTATCATGAACTCAATTTGGATTTTATGAAGACCTCCACAAGTTGCCTGCAATAACACTCTGCATTTTTTCACCCTCATTATGCATTTGTTGACCAAGTTTGGGATATTGAGTTTTTTTACAGGTAAAATCAACTCCAAATCGAAAAATAAAGGCAGATGTGGAAAGTAGACTCAACAAGATTTCCAAAGAGCTATCCCAAGCCTAATTTGGACACCAGGAAAGCCTCCAAAAGTGGCTTTCCAAATCGTGTTGCACGCTTATTAAGAGTGTTGTGTGTTTGCCGAGTGAGGTCCAGGGCCACTCAAAGTTGAGCAAAACACCTCCAAAGTTCAGAATTTTGTCACCTAAAGGCTTTCATCACATGAAACAAGTAGGTTTCTCTCTATTTTCTTTTCTCATACATTGTTTACTTGATGTATCATTGTGTTTAATTTTTCCTAAATTAAACTAAAAACCCTAACCCTAAGGAACCTATTTGCCTAGGCTCCCTATACCCTACTCCCAATTCACATCTCCTATCCCTAAAAACCCCTATCACTGCTACCTCCCTGTCATTCCTTTCACATTCCAAATATCCTTCCCATCCTCTCAAAATTCCCTCATTACCACATACTCCCTTCATCTATATACCCCTCCATCACCTCCCTAGGGTTTTGTTTTTCACTCTAAATTACACAATGGCAGAGGTGGACATGTAAGAAGAGAAAGGCCTCCATGAGAAAGAAACATATTTTTAACTTATAGAATCAACACAATGGAGGATGAACAAAAACTTCAAATGGTCATTAAAGGTTAAGATGCTAAGATCAATGAGCTCCAAACCAATCTTGATAGGGCAAGATACATTATTCACTTCCTAGAGAAGGAAAACAAGCAACTGAAAATCAAACACTTCATTGATGAAGTGAAATGCATCAAATCACAAAGAGAAGGCTAAAGTATTGCTTAAAGAGACGTTAGAAAAGTATGGTGAACCTGATGATGAGGAGGACTAGCCTCCAAGACAAAGACCTAGGACTAGAGGGCTGCAAAGAGCTCTAGAACTAGAAAGGTAAAGACAAGCTGAGCTTGCTGAACAACTCATTGTTGATGAAAAATGGGAAAACATGATCAATCAAGACCGAAAATATTGGCTTGATAGAGTCAATGAGTGTTTAGAGAAGCTCTTAGCCAAGACTAAGAAGGACAATGACATTCAAAGGAGGATGGCAAAGCATTATGCCATGAGAAACCAAATTGCTAGAGCCAAGCTCAAAAGAGCTCAAGCAAAAATTGAAAAACTTACCAAGCAAGAGGATAAGAGGGACTTGACATACTTGCTGAGGCATCCCTACATGCCTATAACCTTTGAATAGTCATAAAAACACATTTTTGGGCATGTTGAACCATTGTTGAGCTTGACGGAAGTTGCTATGGTTTTCAGTCCAGTTTTTGCACAGTCATGGAAGGAAAAAGGGCGATGCGCTCTTTTTTGAGGCATCTAATCAGAAAAAGGTCAGCATTTTTGGGTTTCTAGTGATGAGTACATACACCCTGTACTTTTGCTAAGGATTTGGAGGAGAACAGGTTGGTCAAAAGGTCAAAAAACACCCAAAAAATGAACTTTCTGCCCTCTTTTTGCCTTGGGCGTTGCATGCTGAGCAGTGTTTGTAGATTTGGTTTTTTACTAGGCAAATGACATCCAAATTCATAAATTCAATTTTTTCTAGAAATTAGATATGCAGAGCTTTCCAACAAGCTATTGTGGGCCCAATTTGGACATTGGGAAGAAAGTTGAAGGGCACACCTGACATTGGCATTGTGCGCCTAGCACTGGCGCTGCACGCCTAGCATTGGCACTGCGCGCCTAGCACTGGCGCTGCACGTTTGACACTTTGTCCAGATTTTCACTGTTTCGTCCCAGTTTTCACTTTCACCTTGGAAAATCATGAATTTATCTATGTAAATGATGAGTTAAATGTAATTATCATGTTTCTAGTACTTACTAGGGTAAATACATTAGGTAAATCAAGTTCATGAGGTGTAATGAATCAGTTTTCTTGGATTAGGGATGAGTCACTTTGACCACCCTATTCTCTTGTTATCAATTTAGCCTTTCTTGGATATTTCCCTCTTCTCATGGATTCAACCCCCTAAGGTTAGGATGGGTGGTTTGAAGCCTATATTATGTATTTCCCTAGTCATTTTTAGAGGTTGGATTCAGGGGAATGCTTAGGCTTTGATAGACATCATTTTGTACCAGTTACAACAGGAGATTAATGAAAAATTGCAGCTATTTCTTTGGGATCCATGTGGTATGATGCTCAGTTCAGTTTTTCTTATGTTTTCATGTGTTAAAATGTATTGTTGACTCCATTTCATCATTTCATACTCTTTATGTGAATGTATACAAGTTTGAAAGGAAGAATTCATAACTTTTATGCTCTGTTTTGGGTAGACATTTCATAGTTTGTGTTTTCTTTAGTTTAGGAAGAATCCATGAGGTTTACATGCTCTTCCTAGCTCCTCACTTGTCTTTTCACCTCATCCATCAAACCCTAAGGTTCTGATTATTGTGCCTACCTTGCCCCATCGAAAACCCTGTAGTTTTGACCTAATTTCCTTGTCCTAGCTGTTTGGCTCTTTCTGGTCCAGCAAAGCCCTTCAAAAAAATCAAATCAAAACCTTGTGCTACTATACCCACCCTAATATCACTTTATAGATTAATTCAATTTGGCTAAGATACTTATGGAGAGAGTCCTCTCCTAGCCTATTAGGGCTAGCTACTTGGTTAAGCGTGGTTTGTGGTTACCCTGGCATTGCCTTCCTTCAGCTTGAGGTTCAATCCAAATGCTAACATAAGTAATTATGGTAACATATCAATCGAAGCCTCTGTGGGGTTCAACTTCTGTCAATAGGTCACCCAATCAAAATAATAAAACAATGATATTTACAATGGTTTGATGTAAGAAAATCTCTCTTGCTAAGAGAAATAATGCTTCAACATTCTTCCATTCACAGGTCCAACACACATTTCTGTTCCATCTGGGTGTTTGAGAAAAAATGCATTGTGTCCTCTGAAAGCATGAATGATATAAGGTCCTGTCCATAGATTGTCAAACTTTCCATGCTTTCCTTTGTCCTCTCTTCTGGAATCTCATTTTAAAACTTTGTCACCCAAGGTGAAATCATCTGCTTTAGTTCTTCTATCAAAAATATTTTTGATATTCTCCTGGATGACCTGAGCTTTATTGTAGACTTATTCCTTGGATTGCTGCAATTAAATAGTTTTCTCAATCCTTCTCTAGATGTCATTAGGCCCAACCTGCAATTCCTGAATTATCTTCATAACTAGAACTCCTAAAGAAGATGGAAAAACAACATCCATCCGATAAACCAATTTGTATGGTGACATGCCAATCGATTTCTTTGTTGTGAGTCTATCATCCCAAAGTGCATTTATCAACTTGTTGTGCCATGAATTTTTGTTCTCTTCCAACAACTTTTTAATAATGTTTACTAGACTCTTATTTGAGGATTCATCCAACCCATTACCCTGTGGGTAATAATCAGTTGAATGTCCCAAAGGAATATGATATTTGTTGCATAAGTCTATCATTTTCTTGGATTTAAAAGGTGCAACATTATCTGTAATGAGCTTGTTGGGACAGCTAAATCTA
Source organism: Pinus tabuliformis (assembly GCA_031772625.1). Taxonomy (NCBI): domain Eukaryota; kingdom Viridiplantae; phylum Streptophyta; class Pinopsida; order Pinales; family Pinaceae; genus Pinus; species Pinus tabuliformis. The sequence continues at coordinate 1,952,444,211 of CM062816.1, forward strand.
GACAAGATATTGGTTTCCAGAAATTTGATAATAAAAACATCAATAGCTAATCTGGAAGGTGTGGCCTCAATCCATTTAGTAAAGTAATCGGTAGTTGTGAGGATCCATTTATGTTGGACAGAGGATGGTGGGTGGATCTCTCCAATGAAACCCAATCCCCATTGTTGGAAATGACTTTGAAGAGATATGGGCTTTAAAGGCAGAGGCAATCATTTTCTTTTTCCCTCAAATATTTGGCACTTGTGGCAAGAGGTTACCTTCTTGTGAACATCAGGGAAAAGGGTAGGCCAGTAGAAACCAACACTAAGGATCTTGTTAGTAGTGGTTTTACAGTACAAATTTCCACCACAATCACCTTCATGGAATTCCTGCATTGATCTTTCTACACCATAATAAAATACAACCAACATCTTTCCAATATAAAACATTATCTATGATGCAAAATTTCACTGCTTTTAATTTTAGAAATCTAGCCTTTCTCTTAGTTAAACCAGGAGGAGCATTTAAATTGAATAAAATAAAAATGCAGTTTGCATACTAGGGTGAGGTCATAAAAGCCTCATCTAATTGTGGAGTCACCTGCTCCTCTTGATCATCTAGTGTAGCTACAAAGTTGATATCCAATGCATTAAAGTTAGACTTAGCCATCAATTTGGCTAACCCTTGTCCTTTGATAAGCTTGGTGGACTTGATTTCTATGTCATACTCAAGAATGATGGCAATCCATTTTCCTCTTTTACCATCTGGTCCGTTTTGGGTTAAAATATTCTTGACCACAACATTTTTTACATAAGAAATTATGTGAGAATGGAGGATATATAACCTAAAATATTTGATTGTTTTTATTAATGCAAAGGCTTGTTTTTCCATTATGTTATATTTTAATGCAGCATCCTTTAAATCCTTGCTGAAGAAAGAAATGGGTTGTTCAAATATTTCATTGTTTTTTCTGTAAAAGAAAAACTAGAACACTGTGTTCAAAAGCAAATGAGAAGATTTTAAAATCCTTAGTGAAATTTGGACTAATTAGGATTTGTCCTTTTGTTAATGCTTCTTTAACTTTATCAAATGATTTCCTAGCCCCAATGTTCCATCTTATTTTTGTGTCTCTTTTCAACATATTTGTTATGTTTCTGAGGAGTTCTGCAAGGTTGGGTATGAATCTCCTTAGGAAGTTTATCTTGCCAATAAATGATTGAAGTTCCTTGATATTTCTAGGATGATTGATTTTCAAAATGGCTTCAATCCTTTTGGGATCAATTTTAATACCTTCCGTGGAGATGATATGACCTAGAAGTTTTCCCTCTTCAAGGCCAATTTTTTTTTTCTTAGGATATAGTGAAATTCCAAACCTTCTGCATTTCTCAAATACTCTTCTTAGATGTAACAAATGTTCTCATCAGTCTTGGAATAAACAATAATGTCATCTAGATAGATCACAATAAACTTTCCAATTTCATCAACAAAGGCAATATCCATTCTCTTTGAAATGTGGCTCCAACATTCATTAACCCAAAAGGCATCTTCACATACATGAAGGTACCCCATGGAGTAGTAAAATTTGTCTTATATTAATCATCAGGGTGAACTAAAACCTGATTGTAGCCTGATAAACAATCTAATAAAGAAATCCTAGAAGATCCCACTACCTTCTGTAAGATATGATCCATTTTTGAAAAAGGGTAGTTGCCTTTCAGGGAAACTTTATTAAGGTTTCTAAAATCTATGCATAATCTGATTTCACCTGTTTTCTTCCTACTTGGTACTATATTGGAAACCCATTTAGAGTACCGAAGAGGAACTGTGATTTTAGAGTCATACATTCTTTTAAGTTCTTTCTCAATTAGGGAAATAAGTACTGGATTTATTCTTTGAAGTTTTTGTTTAAATGATTTCTAATCCTCTTTAATTGGAATTTTATGTTGTATAATCTCTGTATCATAAGTTTTTAGATATTCATAGCTCCAGGCAAAAACATCACTGAATTCTTTGAATAAAGCAATACATTTTTGTTTTTTAGCAGATGGCAGTGATTTGGACAATTTTATGATTTTAGGATCCTTTTCACTACCTATGTTGGACTCTTCTACTACTGCCCCTATGGGCTCAATCTTAGGCTTCTTAGCCACATCATTGAAATCAAATAATTATTCCAGTTGAACTAGACCTCTATGTAAAACATTATCCTTTAACTGAAGTGTTTCAAACTCTTTTTTCTCTGGATCTATCTCATGCAATTCTAATTTTTTTACAACTTTATTTATATGCATTTTTACATCTAAGTTGTCTAATTGCCTTTCTACACTAGAATGTACAACTATTTTATTTTCTAATTCACACTCTAAGTCTATACTATCATCTTCATATTCATCCTTAGACTGCAGAAATATTTCAATTTGTTTATCATTGCCAAACACTTGCAAATACTTCATATTATATGGTATAGCTGGTCGATGTTTCACTTCCACTGTATATTTTTTATTAGGGTAAGGCATTTTATAGGAGATTGCTAAAAAATCCAGACTATTTTCCAAGATATTTTGATTTTTAGGAATGGAAGAAAGGTCATATTCCACAAAATATCTAGAAAATCAAGCACTACATTTCTGTATGCTCTCAATCTAGAGTGTTTGGCCTAATATTCTCCTTTAATTTTTTTTATAATTAAATAAGAATCCCCCTGAATGGAGATTCTCATGGCACCCGATTTTTTCAACAATCGCAATCCTATTATAAGTGCTTCATGCTCGACTATGTTGTTTGTGCATTGAAAGTTGAGATTGTATGAATGACCTTTAGCATGATTGTTTCCTGTGTTTGCAGCCCACACTCCGGATCCAGAACCATCTTTGCTACAAGAGCCATCAAAGCTCATGTTCCAAAGAGTTTTATGAAGAGTTTTTTGTTCTATAGCTTGTGTTTGGTTTGGATCTATTTTAGAAATATCAGTTTCTGCTTTGGTAACCTGAGTGTTGATGTCTCCATCATTATAAAGAATGAAAGAGTCTAAATCTGAGTGGATAGAGTAAAGAAGATATTTGTGAGCCTTCTCTTGACTACTCACCATGAATTTCATCAAAGTTTCCCTATATAATCTTCTTCGTTGACCAAAAACTGGCATGGTAGAAAATTTCATCTCCATTTGTAGGGTCCCTTGTAGCTTTGCTCCCCATGAGCGTGATAATAGCATGCCATACTTAGGGGGTATATCTGCAACCACCATGTCCATTACCATACTTTTGGTTGAAATTTGAGCTAAAGTAACACATAGGTCTTTGATGAGACCTAGGCATCTTACTTTGCTGGAATCAAAGGAATATAAATCTTTATAAGGCCTGGTAATGTCAAGTCCTAGTTTTTCCATAACAGCTTTTAGCATTAAATTGTGGGAAGCACCTAAATCTAACATAGCATCATGGAGGATATTATCATGAATATTTAGTCTAACATAGAATGGAGGAACACCCCCTTCCTATGGTTTTCCCTCTACTTCTGGCCCAAATAAGAGTTCAATATGGTCATCATTCAAATTAACAGAATCTGCATTTTCTGCTATGTTTAGGGCTTTCATCACTTCGAGGTCGGTACATATTTTTGTTCATTAACTATGTTAGGGGAATAGGAATTTTTATTTTTTCTAATTCATTCTCAATGTTGAATGATGTTTGAAAAATCAGGTTGACTAGTAATTTCTTTTGATATAGGTTATTTTCGCCGACTTGTGGTTGGGATATCAGTTTGAGTAGTTGTGGAAACACTATCAACTATGGTTTTGGCAGGAGTTTCTACTTTATTTTTTCCAGAATTATCAACAATTTTCTTAGGAGAATTATCTGTAGTTTTCCTAGCATTAGTGTTAGAGGATTTCTTAGCAGGATTCTCAAAGTTCTTACTATTGAGAGCATATAAAGTCTTTTTTCTCCTAAGGTTATACTGCCTATGGAATTCCATAATAGCATTCTCAAAACCTTTTTTTATTTTCATTTGATTCCTCAGAGTCAAGTTCGGTTTGAGTTAGTAGAAAACGCTCTTGCTCCTCTTGAGTGAGAAAAACAATTTCATCATCATTTATTCCCATTAGATTTATTTGACTGTCATCTAAATCTTCAATTATATTACCCTCATTGTCAGTATAGTTTTCCTGAAAAGGAGTCTGGACTTGTTGATCTGGACCCTTTTGTTCTCGTTGTTTGATTTGGGGAATATTTCTTCTGAAGTTTTGGTTCCTATTTTGAGCAGTAGTCTGATTTTCTCTCATTTGAGGTTGTTCTTTTATGTTTACTCTTTGCATCATCTTTTCCACTACCCTCACTAGGTTATCAAATTTATGATCAGAAGTAGAAGTGGAAGGCTCTTCTTTAATGGTAACCCTGCATTCAAATTTTAATTTGGCCTTCTCAGCTAAGATGTTAGCTTCAATTTTTTTAGCATTGGCTTGCATTTCTTCCGAAGTTTACAGGTCTCTCTCTCTAAGTTGGTACTCCATGTATACATCACAACCATCAGGAAGATCAATTAAAGGTATACTAGGAGAGGGTTTGATGTCTCTAGGAATTGCATTGTAAAAAGTGTTAAATCATTCATAGTATTCCTCCATAGTTTCATTGGGTTTTAGTTTAAGTATTTTGTATTCATTTAGGAGTTGAAGTGGATTTTTCTTGATTTCCCATCTAGCTAAGAAAGTTTAATGGAATGCATAAAGGTTGGCTATAATTCTTGTAGGTAAACTTCTTGCATTCAAATTAACAGAATCTGTGTTTTCCCCTATGTTTAGGGACTTCATCACTTGAGGTCAATACATATTTTTGTTCATTAACTCTGTTAGGGGAATATAAATTTTTAATTTTGCTAATTAATTCTCAATGTTGAACGATGTTTGAATCTTAATCATGTTGGGAAAATCAGATTGACTTGTAATTTCTTTTGATATAGGTTCTTTTTGCTGACTTGTAGTTGGGATATCAGTTTGAGTAGTTGTGTAAAAACTATCAACTATTTTGGCAGGAGATTCTACTTTCTGTTTTCCATAATTATCAACATTTTTCTTAGGAGAATTCTTTGTAGTTTTCCTATCATCAGTGTTAGAGGATTTCTTAGCAGGATTCTCAGAGTTCTTACTATTGAGAGTGTCTGAGGTCTTTTTTCTCCTAAGGTTATACTGCCTATGGAATTCCATAATAGAATTTCCAAAACCTTGTTTATATTCATCTGATTCCTTAGAGTCAAGTTCGGTTTGAGTTAGGAGGAAAATTTCTTGCTCCTCTTGAGTGAGAAAAATAGTTTCATCATAATTTATTCCCATTAGGTTTATTTGATTGTCATCTAAATCTTCAATTATATTACCCTCATCATTAGTATAGTTTTCCAGAAAAGGAGGCCGGACTCACTGGTCTGGACCTTTTTTTTCTCGTTGTTTGATTTGGGGAATATTTCTTTTGAAGTTTTGTTTCCTATTTTGAGGAGTAGTTTGATTGTATCTCATTTGAGTTTGATCATTTATGTTTACTCTTTGCATCATCTTTTCCACTACCATCACTAGGTTATCAATTTTATGATCAGAAGTAGAAGTGGAAGGCTCTTCTTTAATGGTAACCCTTCATTTAGACTTTAGTTTGGCCTTCTTGGCTAAGATTTTAGCTTAAAATTTTATAGGATTGGCTTGCATTTCTTCCAAAGTTTCTGGGTCTCTCTTTCTAAGTTGGTACTCCATGTCTACATCAAAACCATAAGGAAAATCAATTAAAGCTAGACCAAGGGAAGGTTTGATATCTGTAGGAGTTGCATTATAAACAATGTTAAATCGTTCGTAGTATTCCTCCACAGTTTCATTGGGTTTTATTTTAAGTCTTTTGTATTCATTTAGGAGTTGAAGTGGATTTTTCTTGATTTCCCATGTAGCTAAGAAATTTTAATGGAATGCATCAAGGTTGGCTATACTTCTTGTAGGTAAACTCCTAAACCATTTTTTGACATCACCTCCTAAACTTTGAGCAAACAATATCATCTTTACATCAGCCTCATCTACTTCTTGAAGATCAAAAACATCATTAATTTTGTCTACGTGTTGTTGAGCAGTATGAGAACCAGTGTTATCAAACGTTAGAATTTTTTATTGATAGTCCGTAGGCATAGCGTTTAGCTGGCTTACTAACACCAAAGGTGCATACCTAGCTACCATAACTAGTGTGAGAAATTGACTAGAAGATGGACCTGCGGAAGGTATAGTTGTTATAACTACATGGATAGTATGAACAACCGTCTTAGTTGTTATGGGTGAAAAAGTAGAGACTATAAAATGAGTAGGACTAGGGGGTTGTAGATTAACAGACTAGGAAGACTGGGTGGACAAAGAAGTTGCTACAATTGTTAAAGCTGAAAATTAAACAGATTATTGAATATAAGCCTCTTTAATGGTTTGGTCCAAAACCGAGACTAGACCCTGTAATTTATCAAATTGTTGTAGGTATTCTAGATCAGGATCTAATTCAGGATATTGAGTTTTGGGTATGTATGGTTGCAGTAAAGCTTCATCAATGACAGTCCGATCTACAAATATCTTAGATTTTTTCGTAAACAAACTATGCTAGAAAGGAAAATCAAACTCTATGTCTTGAATAGTTCAAACTTTTGAGGAAGAGAGTTAGACCTAGACAAAGGACCATTCTTAGGAAGAGAGTTGAACCTAGAAAAAGGACCTGCTCTCTGTAAGAATTCTCTTTCTCACTAATTTCTCTGGTTTATCTAAACATTCAGCAGGGTTAGGATCTGGGCGAGCTCTAGTGAAAATTGTTTTAGGAGCCAGATCTATTGAAAACTCATCACACAGCTAATAAAATTAAAATTAATAACACACTCAAATATATACAAGATTACAACCTCAAGTCATGTATTCCAGTGTGATATAAGAGTTTTGATTTATTGAAATACTAATTGACTACTAGGGAATACTTATTTTCGATTTAAAGAGTATTCTTCCCCAGTATGGTCGCCACTATGTTGTCATTTTGTATTTTTGAGGTTGAGGGAGTAAACACATAGGACAACATAAAAAACACTTTAGAGGCTGCGTTCTAGCCCTACCAGCTTCAGAGATGGATCTTTCTATAAAATTTAGCTTTGTTTTATGTGAATTTTAGGCTAGGTATTAGTGTACTGATTGTTTTTTGATTGGATTGCTTGGTTGATTAAATTTCTATAATTCCATTGGGCTATGGAGTCTAAAGTTTACTAGATTTGCATCAAACTTTAAAGGAGTTTCACAAGGCAAGATAGGTTGAACTAGTTGGATCTTTCAGAACTTTAAATGGATTATGAAACATAAGAAATGTAAGATTTAGTAGAAATTAAGGAGCAATGAAGAATTCCTTAGTTTGACCTCAACATAAAATATATAAATTACTAATAGCCATAATAGGGTGCTCTGAATAACATATCCTATTCATCACAATTTCTATTATGTAATTAAGATTTACAGAAATAACAGGGAAAATAAACAATGATTAAACACATAAACTGAAGGAAAAAATCACCATTTCATACACCACATGAATCCTATGAATAATGTCCTTGTATTATTGATGCTTACAGCAACATGGAAATTACAATTCGCAGAGGAAAACTATATTAAAAAATCAACCCTTAATACTTCAAACTGTGAAGTATTTATACAAATAATTATAAAATAATTACAGAATTGCTGTCTCAACCGACATTGTATTATTGGCATTATCCTAAATCATAAAATTGATATTTTGTATAATGATAGGCAAGGTGGACAACTGCATGAAGAGGTGGCTCTATTTTGGTGGATTTGGTTGCTAAATCATCCTAATACTATGTTGTGCTGGCTGTTGTGTTGGTTGATGTCCCGACTGATATTCTTACTATGTTCAAGTTGCTTTTTAATCCGGTAACTCACATAGTTCCTCCCACATTTTTTCATGTGGAATAGTTAACTTAATTACCATTTGGTAAATCTCATCAACCTCAATATATTTTGAAAATGTTGGTTTTACTGTGAAAACATGTTTTACCTCATTCTAGATAAAATGTCATTTCCCATAGTCTCTAAGAATGCTCTAGCTGTCATGCTGCCTTTCATACCACTGAATTTGATACTGCTTTTGGCCACTTCCTTCATATTCAGATTATAATCTTCTTAAGTTATCAGTTTTTCATTAATCACATATATGTTGGGAAATCCTTTCTGAATTAATGCTTCAATCCTATTGAAGAACCTGCTCACTCCCAGCTCTACTGTTTCACATTTCTACTCCAATTGATCAATGAGATTTATTTTAGTCAAGACCTTCTTGACTTCCAAGATGGTGGCAATCCTATCACTAATTCATAACTCTTCAAGTTCATACTTGTTCTTTAAATTCAATAATTTGATGATGTTGGAAGCTTTTATGGGCATGTCTCCTAGCTTTTCCCTTACTTGAAAAATGGTTTAAGTGGCATTTTGTATCAGTTCTTTCTATTCAAAAATAGTTTGGATACATGGCCAAATATCATTCATGGAGTCCAGAATGCTTGTCCAAATGGTTTCTTTGGCTTGGTTCAAGCTTTGACCAATTGATGTATCCTTCTCTACCTTCTCTAACCTCTCTAGTAACCTTTGTGACTTCTGCACTTCAACTAGGCGAGAAGCTTCAGTTCTGGCTTTCTATTCTTGCAGAGCTTTAAGCTTCCCATTCAACTTATTAATTTCTTCAGATTATATTGACATATTTTTCAGTGTATTTTTCGCCTATTCAACAATTGTGGTTTGAGTTGAGGAAGTTGATGCGTTTGCTATTCCTATAGTTGGGATTTGAGTGATGGGTATGGCATCCAGGGGGACTATGGCTACCCTTTGACTCTGTTCTCTCTCTTTGATAATTTTCTCCATTTATGCCTCCACCTTTCTGATCTAACTATTCTTCTTTATGATTAGCTTCATCATGTCAGCCTTCTGTGTCTCATTTTCTTCAATATCTTTAGTCAAGGGATCCTCTGTGGCCGATAGTTTTAGCTACTTTCTCAATGTTACAATATCAAGTTTTTTCCTCTTGATGATCTCATGTGCAACATTTATATCTTTAGGATCATATCCTATCTTAACTACCAAATCTTCCAAAGATTTGATCCTATTCTCCTTTGCTACGAAAAATACCTTTTCCATTTTTAACTGGCACTGAATTTTGCATATGAAACCTGCAGCTTAGACAATGACATGGCAGTATTAGTTAAGGTAGAGGAAATCATCTCACCTGTTTGTTTATGCATCTCCATTTGATCAATGGGATGGATATATTTGGTGTTGAATTCAAATGATGTGATCTTGTAATCTACTGGTGTATTTGGATGTGGAAGTTGGGCCTCAAGGAAGTCCATCTGCATCTTTCCCTGCTCTGTATCAAAAACTAATAGTATTCTGCTTTATGAAGTGGAAGACTTCTTCCAAAACTGATTATAGGTGTTGTTCTTGAGAAAATCATTCTTAAGTTTGATCTCTCGGCACCTATAAAAAACACTCTTTTCCTTTTCTCCTTGGAAATATTGGGAAGATTGCTCTGTTTCTTTTTGATCTTGTGATAATGAAGGTCCAGTACGAGATGTAACAAACTTGTTGCTTGAAGGTGGCGAATCTCCAATTACGATGGCAGCTTGATCTTCTATCTCCTTTTCTGCATCTATCCTCGGAGTCATCTTTTCTCTTTTCCTGTAACTGATTCTAAACTCCTTGGCCTCACTACTTGTTGTTGATGATGATCCCTCCTTTGTCTGTCTTTTACTTGTTTTCTCTTGAGGAGTGGGAGTCTATAAATTTTAAGTAGAGAACAATTGTTCTTCAACTTTCTGCAATGTATTCTCTGCCCATTCTGACTGGTTCACATATTTCTCTATCTCATGCCTTGAGGTTTGGATATATGGAGTAGTTTTATTTTCCACTCTCAATTTAGAAATGATACCCAATGATCATAAGACAATGTGAAACTTGGGCTGAATTTCATCTCTTTAAGGATCTTATCTGCTTCTTCTCCTGTTGACCTAGTATTGCATATGAAAGGTCCCACCTGTGCCTTTATCTGAAACTGGGACTTCTTCTTCTCCACCACAAAGTGAATATCATCTGAAAGTAGCATTTTTCTGATATATTCGAGAGAAAAAATCCTCATGGGGAGGTATTTTGTGAGCTTGTATGGTGCTAGCTCACATCCATAAACTCAGATTTCTGTATAATTTTGGTATAAATACCAATCTCCAATCTTGGCCTGATCTGTCAAATGCAGAATCCTTTTGATGTCTTCACTGATTCTTGGCTGTGCTGAACTGTTTAAGATATTCATAGCTGGATGGACAAACTCTTCAATGAATTGTTTGTAGGAGAATTCTTGCTGCTCTTTCATCACTAAAGAAGTCCAAAATATCACAGGCTATCAGTTTCCCTCTTCATCTAACTTCTTCATAACAAAACTGAACCTCTATGCTTGATAATATAGAAACATATAAATTAAAATTGAAGTGTAATTAAACACTTGTTTTGTTGGAAATTTAATAAACTTCTCATGAATGTTATCAACCAAGAATTGACTGAAATTAAACATAATTGATGGTTTTCTATCTATGGAAAAGATGGAAAGGAAGCCTAGAATGGGTTCATCTACCCACTGATCATAATAATAACCCAGAATTTATGAAATTATGGTTATAATTTGTTTAGCTTGAGCAGGGAATATTGAGGAAAGGTATGGAGGATTCTTCTTTGGAAATTGGGCATTTTCTAGTAAGAAGATCTCAAAAATCTTGGCTCTCTTGGAAAAATCAAGCTTGTGATAGAGTTCGTTGAGGGATTCTAAGGAAAATGGGGCACTGTTTTCCATAGGGGGTGCTAGCATCATCTAGTTAATAGATTGAGCAGTAAATGAAAACAAGATTTCACCAGATGGGGTCATAATAGCTCTTTGGCTAGGAATATAGTAAGCTTGGCATTTCCTGGTGAATTCAAGGGCATGGAAGGTCAGAGGGAAAATATAATGAGGAATATTGGACTCCAGAGTCCAATTTCATCAATTTTTCATCGATTTTGTCAGCATGTTTGTTCTCCAACCAACGATAAAGCTCCAAAAATTCACAGTCACATTGTGTTTCACTGATCTTATAATTCCTATCAGCTAATGGAATATGATCTAAGTCTATGGGTGGAGGTATTAATGGATTAACAGGGTTCTCTTGGTTCTTGCTCTTTGGAGGCATGTTTAGATCAATGAATGATAACAGTGATGGAAGGAAAAGCTTACCAAGAATAAAATTTGAGGTTATGAGCTGCTAGGGGAAAAGAGACAAAACACTGACAATTTTAACTGCTTCAATAAATCTTTTGAAATGGTCGCTTTGTAGAGAAAAATTGGGAATTATGAAGAGTAAGCTAGTGAAAGGGACAAATGAAGAATGTTCAAGGATTTTTAACAAAGGATGGCAAGTTCCATTGGAGGTTGGCACGGGACCGTTGAAATTGAATGGTTACCCAAGAAGGAAAATTGAATGCTCAACAGTAATTCTGCCGGGAAGTCATTTAATTAGGCAATGGCTATGAAACATAGCGTGTTAGGAGTGGCAGGAGTGTTGGTAGGGTTACGGTAAAGTGCTGAAGGGAAGACGGTTTTCGAAGGGGGTAGAAGGCGGTAAGTGGTATCGACCGTGGGTGGGGGGGTGCGAAATGAGGAGAAGACGCCATGTAAGGATGGGGCCCGATGGAGAATACTGCCTTTTCATACCCGCCCTGGTGGTAAAGGTAGAATGGAGAGGGGGGCAGAAAATAGATAAGGGTCATCGATCGTGAAGAGTGGAGAATCCCAAAGCTTTGACCACGACCTACTTTAATCATAAAAGACAAAACACATTTTTTCCATGTGCGCCTTTTGACATTGCCTTTGAAACTTAGGATAACATTTTGGATATAAAACATGTCAAAAATACTTTATCCCCATCGTTCCTTTATTTTACATTGTCACTGAGACTTAGGGTAAAGGGAACATAAATACATTTGTCAAAACCAAACTATTTCTACCTACCCTTTTTCTAAGCTAACATTTTTATTTTTCTAAAGGGGTGCATTTAGACTAGCAAACCCATATTATTTTCTTTTATGAGAAATCAAAAACTACTAAATCCTATCACTTATTTCTCCTATTGATTCAGATTAAACAGTTGAACCAATGTCATTTTCTACCTAACTACTGATTTACCAAGATTAAACTGTTTGGAAAATCTTTATTCTCTAATCTAATTTACAGAAATTCAAACATGTTTAACCATGATTATATTGTATGATTAAACAAATAACTAGTCATTGTGGCATTTTAAACAAGTTGCATACAACCTTTATTTATTAATCATAAGAGAACTATCTATCAGTAGTGGAATCTAGATTTGCAACACTTTCAGTATTATTTTATTTTTGTTTTTTATTTCTTTTGATGGGGTTCTATCATTTATTCCTTTTTCAATATTTTTATTTATAACCCTCTTTCATTTTTATTGTATTTTTTTTGGAAATAATTTGTAGATTGACATTTGTTTACAATATGAAATTTCTGAGATAAAATACTCAATCACCTTGAGATCCTATAAATTATAGGACCCTAACAGTGGCTCTAGCTAGGGATGACACTCTCCATGTGAGGTGCCAAGGACATTTGATTAGTAGCCTTGAGTGTTCCTCTTCAGAAATATATACAAATGATTTCATTTGTTGTTGAAGTAATTATGGTAGCATATCAATTGAAGCTTAGGGACTTCTATGCGGGCTTCAACTTCTATCAATAGGTCACCCAATCAAAATAATAAAACAATGATATTTACAATGGTTTACTATAAGAAAACCTCTATTTATAAGATAAATAATGCTTCAACATTCTTCCATTCACAGGTCCACCATGCATCTCTGTTCCATTTGGGTGTTTGAGAAATAATGCATTGTGTCCTCTAAAAGCATGAATTATATAAGGTCATGTCCACATATTGTCAAACTTTCCATGCTTTCCTTTGTCCTCTCTTCTGCAATCCCATTTTAAAACTCTGTCACCCAAGGTGAAATCAAATTCTTTATTTCTTCTATCAAAAATATTTTTGATATTCTCATAGATGACCTAAGCTTTATTGTAGACTTCTTCCCTAGATTGATGTAATTGAATAGTCTGATCAATCCTTCTCTGGATGTCATTAGGCTCAACCTGCAATTCCTGAATTATCTTCATAACTGGAACTCCTAAAGAAGATCGAAAAATAACATCCATCCCATAAACCAATTTGTATGGTGACATGCCAATCGATTTCTTTGTTGTTAGTATATCAGCCCAAAGTGCATTTATCAACTTGTTGTGCCATGAGTTTTTGTTCTATTCTAGCAACTTTTTAATAATGTTTACCAGACTCTTATTTTAGGATTTAGGCAACCCATTAACTTGTGGGTAATAAGAAGTTGAATGTCCCAAAGTAATATGATATTTGTTGCATAAGTCTACCATTTTCTTGGATTTAAAAGTTGCAGCATTATTTGTAACGATCTTGTTGGGACAGCCAAATCTAGACAAGATATTGGTTTCCAGAAATTTGATAATAACAACATCAGTAGCCAATTTGGAAGGTGTGGCCTCAATCCATTTAGTGAAGTAATCGGTAGCCATGATGATACATTTATGTTGGGTAGAGGATGGTGGGTGGATCTCTCCAATGAAAACTAATCCCCATTGTTGGAAAGGACTTTCAACAGATATGGATTTTAAAGGCAGAGGAAATAGTTTTATTTTTCCCTAAATATTTGGCACTTGTGGCAAGAGGTTACCCTCTTGTGAACATCAGGGAAAAGGGTAGGCCAGTAGAAACCAATTCTAAGGATCTTGTTAGTAGCTGTTTTCCAGTATAGATGTCCACTGCAATCACCTTCATGGAATTCATGCATTGTTCTTTCTACATCATATTTCAATAGACACTTTAGTAAAATACCACTAGCATCTTTCCAATATAAAACATTATCTATGATGCAAAATTTCACTGCTTTTAATTTTAGAAATCTAGCCTTCGTCTTAGTTAAATCGGGAGGAGCATTTAAATTGAATAAAACAAAAATGAGGTCTGCATACCAGGGTGAGGTCATAAAAGCCTCATCTAATTGTGGAGTGGCATGCTCCTCTTGATCATCTAGTGCAACTACAAAGTTGATATCCAATTCCTTAAAGTTACACTCAACCATCAATTTGGCTAACCCTTGTCCTTTGATAAGCTTGGTGGGCTTGATTTCTATGCCACACTCAAGAATGATGGCAATCCATTTGCCTCTTTTACCATCTGGTCCATTTTGGGTTAAAATATCCTTGACCACAAAATTTGGTACATAAGGAATTATGTGAGAATGGAGAATATATACCCTAAAATATTTGATTTCTTTTGTTAATGCAAAGGCTTGTTTTTCCATTATGTTATATTTTAATGCAACATCCCTTAAAGCTTTGCTGAAGAAAGAAATGGGTTGTTCAAATCCGTCATTGTTTTTCTGTAAAAGAACAACTGCAACAATGTGTTCAGAAGAAAATGAGAAGATTATAAAATACTAGTGAAATCTGGATTGATTAGGACTGGTGTTGTTGTTAATGCTTGTTTAACTTGATCAAATGATTGCCTAGCCTCAATGTTCCATCTTATTTTTGAGTCTCTTTTCAGCATATTTGTGATGTTTCTGAGGAGTTCTGCAAGGTTGGGGATGAATATCCTTAGGAAGTTTATCCTGCTAATAAATGATTGAGGTTCCTTGATATTTCTAGGATGATTGATTTTCAAAATGGCTTCAAACCTTTTGGGATCAATTTTAATACCTTCCTTGGAGATGATATGACCTAGAAGTTTTCCCTCTCCAAGGCCAAAAAGTGTTTTCTTAGGATTTAGTGAAATTCCAAACTTTGTTTATTTCTCAAATACTCTTCTCAGATGTAACAAATGTTCTTCATCAGTCTTGGAATAAATAGTAATGTCATCTAGATATACACAATAAACCTGCATCAGCAAAGGAAATATCCATTGCTCTTTGAAATGTGGCTCCAACATTCATTAACCCAAAAGGCATATTCACATACATGAAGGTACCCCATGGAGTAGTAAAAGTTGTCTTATCTTGATCATCAAGGTGAACTAAAACCTGAATGTAGCCTGAGAAACTGTCTAATAAATAAATCCTAGAAGATCCAACTACCTTATGTAAGATATGATCCATTTTTGATAAAGGGTAATTGTCTTTTAGGGAAACTTTATTAAGGTTTCTAAAATCTATGCATAATCTGATTTCACTTGTTTTATTCCTAGTTGGTACTATATTGGAAACCCATTTAGAGTACCTAAGAGGGACTATGATTTTAGAGTCATACTTTCTTTTACTTTCTTTCTCAATTACATGCATCAATACTGGATTTATTCTTTGAAGTAAATGGTTTCCGATCCTCTTTAATTGGAATTTGATGTTTTATAATATCTGTATCATAAGTTTTTAGATCTTCACAGCTCTAGGCAAAAAAATCACTGAATTATTTGAATAAAGCAATATATATATATATATATATATATATATATATATATATATATATATATATATATATATATATATATATAGCAATTGGTAGTGATTAGGACAATTTTATGATTTTAGGATCTTTTTCACTACCTAGGTTGCACTCTTCTATTAATGCCCATGTGGGCTCAATATTAGGCTTTTTAGCCACATCATTGAAATAAAATAATTCTTCCAGTGGAACTAGACCTCTAGGTAAAACATTATCCTTTAGCTGAAGTGTTTCAAACTCTTCTTTATCTGGATCTATCTGATGCAATTCTAATTTATTTACAACTTTATTTATATGCATATTTACATCTGAATTGTCTAACTGCCTTTCTACACTAGAATGTACAACTATTTGATTTTCTAATTCACACTCGAAGTCTATACTATCATCTTCATATTCATCCTTAGGCCGCAGAAAGCTTTCAATTTGTTTATCATTGCCAAACACTTTCTAATATTTCATATTATTTGGTACAACTGGTTGATGTTTCACTTCCAATGTACATTATCGATTAGGGTAAGGAATTTTACAGGATATGGCTGAAAAAACCAGACTATTTGCCAGGATATTTTGATTTCTAGGAATGGCAGAAAGGTCATATTCCACAAAACTCTCTAGAAAATCAAGCACAACATTTCTGTATGCTCTCAATCTAGGGTGTTTTTCCAAATACTCTCCTTTAATTTATTTTATATTAACTCAAAATCCCCCTTAATGGAGATTCTCTTGGCACCCAATTTTTTCAACAATTGCAATCCTATTATAAGTGCTTCATACTTGGCTATGTTGTTTGTGCATTGAAAGTTGAGCTTGTATGAATGACCTTCAACATGATTGTTTCCTGTGTTTGCAACCCACACTCCTGCTCCAGAACCATCTTTGCTATGAGAGCCATCAAAGCTCATGTTGCAAAGAGGTTGATGAAGAGTGTTTTGTTCTACTACTTGTGTTTGATTTGGATCTATTTTAGAAATATCAGTTTCTACTTTGTAACCTAAGTGTTGATGTCTCCATCATTATAAAGAATGAAAGATTCTAAATATGAGTGGATAGAGTAAAGGGGATAGTTGTGAGGCTTCTCTTGAATACTCACCATGAATTTCATCAAAGTTTCCCTATATAATCTTCTTTGATGACCAAATACTGGTATGGTGCCAAATGTCATATCCATTTGTAGGGCCCCTTGTAGCTTTGCTCCCCATGAGCATGACAAAAACATGCCATACCTAGGGGGTATATCTGCAACCACTATGTCCATTACCAGACTTTTGGCAGGTATTTAAGCTAAAGTAATGCACAGGTCTTTGATGAGACCTAGGCATCTTACTTTACTAGAATCATAGGAATATAAATCTTTATAAGGCTTGGTAATGTCAAGCCCTAGTTTTTCCATAACAACTATGGGCATTAGATTGTGGGAAGCACCTGAATCTAACATAGCGTTATGGAGGATCTTATCATGAATATTTAGGCTAACATAGAATGGAGGAACACCCCCTTCCTATGGTTTTCCCTTAACTTCTGGCCCAAATAAGAGTTCAGGCATGGTCATCATTCAAATAACAGAATCTATGTTTTCCCCTATGTTTAGGGCTTTCATCACTTGAGGTCGACACATGTTTTTGTTCATTAACTCTATTAGGGAATAGGAATTCTTAATTTTCCTAATTCATTCTCAATGTTGAACGATGTTTGAATCTTAATAATGTTGGGGAAATCATATTGACTAGCAGTTTCTTTTGATATAGGTTCTTTTCGCTAACATGTGGTTGGGATATTAGTTTGAGTAGTTGTGGAAACACTATCAGCTATCCTTTTGGCAAGAGTTTCTACTTTCTTTTTGCTAGAATTATCAACAATTTTCTTAGGAGAATTGTCTGTAGTTTTCCTAGCATCAATGTTAGAGGATTTCTTAGCAAGATTCTTAGAGTTCTTACTGTTGAGAGTGTTTGATGTCGTTTTTCTCCTAAGGTTATACTGACTATGGAGTTCCATAATGGAATTCTCAAAACCTTGTTTATATTCATCTGATTCCTTAGAGTCAAGTTCAGTTTGAGTTAGGAGGAAATGTTCTTGCTCCTCTTGAGTGAGAAAAACAGTTCCATCATCATTGATTCACATCAGATTTATTTGACTGTCATCTAAATCTTCAATTATATTACCCTCATTGTTATAGAAATTTTTGTGCCTTACAGCATTGAGCATGAAATGTCCATAATCTAAGGGATCCAAAGTCCCTAAACATGTTGTTCCTACCCCTAGAGAAACAAGGCTAACAAACCACAGCAATTCACAGAAGTTCTCCACCAGAAACTGCTCAAAAACAAGTCAATTCAGGATCATTTCAGTGGCTACACTAGCTGTTTGCGCTGAATGTCAAAGCCAACACTGGCTACCTGCGCTAAATGTCAAAGGCAACACTGGCTACCTGCGCTGAGCGAGAGTGGACATGTGGCAAGTTCATTTCTCAAGGTGTCAGAACCCAGGAAGCTTCCAAAATGACACTTGCCTCAGGGAATTCGACTGGTGATGAGTAAGAGGTTCCAAATCTCCAAGTGGAAGCAAGAACCTCCAAGTGGAATCAAGAACTGATAGAGGGAGAGGACACTAGTCAGATCTCAAGCTGACTCATCCTCTCTCCAAACATCTATATATGGATCTCTCCTCCATGAGATCTAGGAGGCTAGAATTTTGTTATTGCAAAGAATTGCTGTTGGTTTGAGATTGGAATCATTGGGTGCTTAATGCTTTGAAGGGGGTGAAGATAGGAATTCCATTTGCTGGGAAGGAGATGCTGGATTGGAGCCCTCTGGGTTGTATCTCTTCCTGAACCTTGTTATTCATCAATAAAGCTATCTTGTTTTCTCCTATATACTGATGTATCTTTGATGTATGATTGCATTAGTATGTTTGGTTTATTTCTAATCCTGAACTAGTTATGAATATGAATCCATGTCTTGTGTAGTGTTCTCTTCTTGTGATCTTGCAAAAACCTCTTGAAGCTGGGCGAGCGAGAAGGCAAGTAGCTGGGAACTCTCCAAGAGAAGAGAAGCCGGATCGAGGGACAAACGAAAGACACCGGTTAGCCCATCCATCTCTCTCTTCATTCTTAATTCATAAAGGAAGAATACTAGAATAGCTATCTCTGTTTGTTGCTAAGGCACTGTCACACCTTAGGTGGATAGGATCGTCCTGCATAGGCATTTTTCCCCACAACAAATTGGCAACTCCACTGGGGAGATTTGTTTAGTCATTTTATTTGTGTTTCTATCATTGCTTGTTTCATAGACTCGACAGCAACAATCGAACTGCATCTGCTATTCCCGGATGCAAAGTAGACAGTTGCTGCTTTGATCCAATCACTGGACTTGTCTATGATCTGAACAATGGACTCACAAATTATTTGATGATCCTTTGTGATAGATCTTAGTACCCCCTCAAAGCATCCCTTTGATTGCACCTTGCTTGTTGCTTTGATTTGGCCTGAAACAGTGGATTAAATAGCAATTTGTGACCCAGAACCCAGTGAGAAACGAGAGTTTCTCCTTCAGCACAGACCCAGTGAAGGGATTCTGCATTTCAACGCAGGTCCCGTGAAGGCTACCTGCGCTGAATGTCAAAACCCCTGTGTTGAGGTTGCGCTGAACCAGTTTGGCCTTGTGCAGCTGGGGTTCTCTGCTCTGTTTTGCCTTGTTTTGATCTCTGATTTTTGCAGCCTGTAACCAGCATAGGTACCAGTCTGATAACTCCTTTTCTCTGCTTAGATTCCGCCTCCTTTTGTACAAAAATACTGTGAGTGTTTTTATGTGTTTGTGGCATCATTTACAGTTTTCCTTTGCATGAGTAAAATAGTCATCCTATAGCCCTTGATTCAGATCTGTTGATTGTGATCTTAGAAGAGAGTTCATTGGCTGTTTGCAGTTGATTATACATTTACTCTTGCTTATTGGTTTGAGTTTGTCTCTTTTAAGTGTCGAAACAAGTATTCATTTCAAAAATCGTTAAGTGTTGTAATCTCTTCTACCCTCTCTGATTTCGAAAAAGTAAACTTGTTTGTATTTGTCATTTAAAAGCAAATTCAAAGTTGTACAAAAAGCTTTCTTTGTAGGCATCAATACTAAGAAAGCGGAAAACAAACACCTGCATTGTTCATTTGCATCTTGATAGTTTGCATGTTTGATTTAGGAAAAGTGCATTAGAGTGTGCTGATTGCTCTTTGAGAAAAGATGGTGTCTTTCTTTTCCCTTAGTAGCTAGGATTTTCAAAGTTGAAAAGATATAAAGCTTGCTTATCATCTTTAGACTGCATTTAGGAATTGTATCATACATCTCGTGGTGAACCTTGAAAGGTAAACTTCTAAAAAGATCAACCTAAAATAAATTGAATGAACTTAACAACGCATTGCAACATAACGCACAACATAGAGGTCTAGGCTAGAGACGTGTTCCGGCGTCGTAAAGCCTGGTGACTGTTGATCTCGTGGATGGTGGGTGATTCCTCCTGAGGGACGATAGCGCCAGTACGGATTGTGCTCCCACGTACCGTCGCGTATATATTGGGAGACCCCTATAGGCATAAAACCTTTATCCTTAGGAAGCCGTGTCGGCCGCCCTACTGATCGCAATGCACTGAACACAGCATTCAGGAAGATCGACCGCCCGTACCCTAAAAAGTATTCTTCGGTTTTGCGAAAAGTTTGGCACACCCTCTGCCTAGAACTCCAGAGCAGTTCCTTTTGGCCTTTTTCAGACTCTATAACGGAAAAATTCCATCCGAGCATTTGTCACTTCAGGCTCGTTAAAACATCGAAGGAGACTAGAGTCATCTTTAGCTTTTTCTCGACTCTTTAAAAGTGAAAAAGCAAGTTGTGTCTAAAAGCATCTAAAAAATTCGTTTAATTCGGAAACACATTTTCCCCTTTTGTATTTTGGTTGATCGAGTAATCCGAAATCGTGGAAGAAAGTCAATTGAAACCCCGTCGTTCACGGAGGCTTACGAGTCAACCGTCTTTGTCTCTGGAATCGAAAACAGTACGGACAAAGCGAACTCGTTTACTGGTTCGAAATCTCCTATCAAAGTTAGAACAAGTGTTCCAACGACATCTAAGATTTCGGTTACTCCAAACATTTCTGGAAACCCTGCCTCTATAGAAGAAGTTCAACAGCCACAGAGGGACAGTAACACTGATCCTAGTCTGGGAGCAAATACTTGCGTTACTGAACCAGTTCCATCTGTAACCGGTTCAGAGAGTCTTGCTCCTCAAACAACTGTCGCTGTCGATTCAACCCCTTCTTCGGCACCAGAAATATTTTACGGACCTGACGGTCTTCCCCTTCCACCTGGTTTGATTGCGATAGAGGAAATTGTGGAGGATCCGCAAGCAAGTACTCCAACACATTTTGGAGTAGGGGTCACTCTATTTCCTTCTACATCAGAAGTTAGTCCATCACCAGTGGAAGTTCCTGTAGAATCGCTAGGCAATCTATTGGATAGACTCAAAATGTCTGAACAACCGTCAACATCTAGGACTGTGTCGAATGACACGGCGACAGCAGAACCCCCTGTCGTCACTCCGACAATGTTTGCCGGCATACCATCTATCCCAACTAGCTCACAACCGCTAGAAGGAGTCCACCCAGGGACTATTTCGACAGTGTGGTCTGTTCCAGTCTGTTCATCCGGAATAATATCTGGCAACTCTTATGTTGAGACTCGCCAGATTGATCCATTTGGAGGTCAATTTGGGCAATCCAGTCCCCAAGGACAAACAATCCCCTTGAGTTCCGGATTGCTACCGTATGGGGGGCAGTATGCCCTTTCATTACCCCCTCCGGGAGGGTATCCATACGGGAGTTCACAACAGTATTCAGGTTATACTGGAGTTACATCAAATGGTTGGGTACCTATGCTACCTCAACAACCAAGGGTTGTATATTCAATGCAACAGTGTGTACCTATGTCGAACATCCCGACCACACCGGCCATTGTGACTGTGTCGCAAGTTCAAACGTTGCCTGTTGTATGTCAACCTCAGATTTCTCAGGTTGTAATGCAACAGCCCCTTGACCCTGTGACTCAACCACAATTGCCTACTGGTGGGGCGACACAGGTCCAAACGGGTACAATTACCCCACACCTTGGTCCAACGGTTAGTATAGCACAACAGAACATGGCTTCACAACCATGGCTGGTGCAATACCAACAACCACAATTCCACCAAGTGTACCAAGGTTCTAAGCAGCAGATCTTTGCTAATAGTGGACAACCGTATATTCAAAACGGTCAAAATCAACCACTTTACAGTGGTCAAGTCCACCAACCGTATCAGTCATACCAACATCAGTTGCATTATGCTGGTATGCAAAGGCCAACTGCTCAGGCGATCCCATCGTATCCTGGGTATGCTTCACCTAACCTGAATCAACAGTTACCATTCGTGGCAACTTTAGAGTTACCCGATTTACACCAGTTAACAAACGATCCAATTGCTTACGCCCCTTGGTGGCCAGCGATTCCTCACAAACTTCCATCAGACATTCCTAAATTTAATGGAAATCCAGGTGAAGACCCATCGAATCACGTGATGACTTTTCATCTGTGGTGTTCATCAAACACCCTAAACGATGATTCGATAAGGCTTCGCCTTTTCCAGAGGACGTTAACGGGTCCAGCGGCAAAATGGTATATTGAATTACCTAGAGCCTCGTTTGACAATTTCAGCTCCCTAGCCACGACTTTCTTAACCCATTTTCAATTACCGATAAGGTATGAAACGGGAACAGAAATCTTAACCAACTTCAAGCAGACAACGGCCACTCATATATCCGATCATATACATGAGTGGCGTCATCGTCGTAGGATGGTGAAAACGTACGTTCCCGATCAGCTATTAGCTGAATGGTTTATAAAGTCGTTACTTCCTGCTATAATAGAAGATGTGGCCAAGGGGGGAGTCGTAACAGAGGAGCAAGTTATTGCTCGTGCACAATATCTAGACTTAGTCTATACTCAGTCTGGCACGCTCTACGACAAAATACCTGACGCCCCTAGACCGGAATTCTCAATTCCTCCTCCTCCTAAATCAAATAGTGACTCTCATGCCGGCGATGGTGTGATTGGCACGGCAAACGCGAAATCGACAAAGGCTTCGTCTAAGAAAGCCCATAAGACTTCAGATCAAAATGCAAAAGAAGAAATTCTTGCTTCGGAAGTAAATGCCGTATCAGCAGATAAAGGCAAAGAAACTAATCAACCAGGAAGCAAGAAGAAGCAAAACAAAGGGAAGAAGAAGAAACAGGGTGAATCATCTCCCGGAAAAACTTCTTCAAACCCTCCTGGGAAAGGGAAACCAAAAAGTCCATGTTTTATATGTGACGAGGATCATTGGACAGCTGATTGTCCATACAGAGCTGAGCTTAAGAGATTCTTTAAGAGTTCGCAGACCTCAGCTGTGTTAACTGATCCGTTCCCAAATCCAGGTCAAAATCTGGTTGATAGTGGAAATGCTTCCCCGTCGCAAGTGCTCATGTTGTCGGTTTCAAAACAGCAGAATGATGCTTTGATTTCGACAAGGAACAAAGATTACGGGAATCCGCAGCTGTCGAACGGCAAGGATAAAGATCAACCAAGTAGTTCGACAACAACTTTGACAGAAGTTGTACCGCCCATCATTCCTGAATTAACGATAAAACCGCCAAAGGGAGTAGTACACAAGTCGACATTTAATCCTCGCGCCAGAGCGGCGCAGCATTATAACATAGTGGAAGATTTGGCCCAATCGCCATCCGCTATGTCGACTCTTGAAGTACTACAAAATTGTCCATCCGAAAGGCAGGCCTTGTTATCGGCTATTGGTGGGGTTGATCCTAAGGATTCCAATCTTGTATCCTTCGACCACAAAGGATACGATCCTCAGTTGCCAGCTCAACTAGCTTTCCTTATTCAAGTGAAAGCCCTCAACAAAACTGTTCACCGAACAATTATTGATGAGGGGGCATCTACGTGTATTATGTCGATGAGTTGCTGGAAAACTTTAGGGTCTCCGACCTTGTCGCGATCTTCGACGACATTGAAAGCATTCGACGGAAGGACCTATACCCCGTGCGGTATCCTTAATAACTTGAAGGTTGAACTGGGGGGAAAAACAGTAGAAATAGACGTTGAAGTCATCGATGGGAATCTTGACTACAACATCCTACTAGGAAGACCGTGGATCTATGCCATGGTAGCTGTTGTGTCGACTTATTTTAGGAAGATCACATTCCCTTTTCAAGATGGGATTACGATCGTTGACCAACAAGACTTCCTCCCTAATGGTTCACAAGCTATAGGAAGCATTCCCATGATCCATGGAAGCAACCATTCGCTTCAAGATATCGGAGTAGGCATACTGAAAGACCCCACATTAATGGGAACTTTCGCACTTCCACCTCCAATCTATATAGGAGAAGTAGCATTGGTAGGAGCCTGCAACATGATATCTTCCACGAAGATCTCAGAAAACGATATCGATATGGATCATGAAATGGTTTTGCCCCCAAGCCCTATAGAAATATTGTAGCAATCAATGTTTCGGGCATGGGAGGCGAACCCAAATCAACGCTCATCAAGCGTTTGGGTAGATAGGTCTAGAGAATATGGTACCCCATTAAATCCTTGGTCGAAAGTGCATGGGACTGACGAAGGAATCCTACAATCAATGTTGATTGAGGGGGCACCATGGAATGATTGCCACCATCGTTCCCTTCTTCCAGAATATGAAGAAGATACTCAGCATGACCTTTATCACCCTTCAGTTTTTGAATTCCTATCAAATACTGTAAATACGGTGGATTCCGAGCGAAACTTATCCAATATTGAAGAGACTATAGCCATAAATATCTCGACTAAAACAAATGTTGTAGAGAATATTTATGTCGGCAAAGGTTGTTCTCCTTCAGAACTGGAAATATATAACGCTATTTTTCGCGAGTTCAGAGATGTCTTTGCTTGGTCATATGATGAAATGCCAGGCATTGACTCGAGTATTGTTGAACACGAAATTAAGATGTATCCTGATGTCAAACCAGTAAGACAATGGCTTCGGCAGGTGCACCCCAAGAAAGCCGCTGCCATTAAAGCAGAAGTTGAAAAGCTCCTCCATGCTGGTTTCATCTACCCGGTTCCTCTAACCGATTGGGTATCGAATATTGTCCCTGTTATGAAGAAACAAGGGACAATTAGAGTGTGTGTCGATTATAGATGTAAACCAAGCTTGTCTGAAAGACAACTACCCTACACCCTTCATCGACTAGATAATTGATGAATGCGCCGGATGTGAAATCTTTTCATTCATGGATGGATTCTCCGGGTATAATCAAATAAATATCCGCCCACAGGACCAGTCAAAGACTGCATTCATTTGTCTGTGGGGCACATTCGCTTATCGAAAATTACCCTTTGGTTTAAAGAACGCAGGGGCGACGTTTCAGAGGGCAATGAATTATGCCTTCCATGACATCAAGAACATCGTTCAACCATATCTCAACGACCTTCTGGCTCATTCGCGAAAGCGGACTGATCATCCGCAACATTTAAGAGCGATATTTCTACGTTGCCGACACTACAAGATAAGACTCAATCCGCACAAATGTGTGTTTTGCGTCGGTTCTGGTCGTTTACTTGGCTTTGTAGTCTCTAAGGATGGGATTCGTCTCGACCCTTGCAAGGTTCAGGCAATCATTAATTTGCCTCCACCTTCAAATTTGCTTCAAATTCAGAAACTCCAAGGGAAAGCAAACTTTCTGAGGAGGTTCATTCCAAATTACGCAGAACTTGCTAAAGGTTATACTCGTCTTTTGAAAAAGGATGTACCTTTTGTCTGGGATCAGGTGGCGCAAGCTTCCTTTGATGCTCTGAAAGATTCTCTAGTAAAAGCATCATTAATGTATGCCCCGGACTATCAAAGAGATTTTAACCTGTATCTGGCTGCAGCGGATACGACTATTGCGATGGTTTTAGTTCAAGAAGTCGATGGAATTGAACATCCTATATATTATTTAAGTAAAAACTTAAATGATACAGAAAGCAAATATTCTTACGTTGAAAAGCTAGCACTCGCTGCTGTTCAAGCGATACAAAGATTTCGACATTACGTCCTCTTTCGGAAAACTACCATTCTATCAGATTGCAACCCCATGACTTATATATTGTCGCGACAGTTGCTGGGGGGCAAATATTCAAAATGGATAGCGATCCTTCAAGAGTTTGATCTGGAATTTGTAAAATCCAAATCAAAGAAAGCTTTAGTTTTCGCAGAATTATTGTGCGATCTCCCATCGTCGTCCAACGATGAAACATCAGAAGAATCAATCATGGATGAAAGTTTGCTTCTAATATCTGCAAGCAATGAGTGGTATGGAGATATAATAATTTATCTCCAAACCCAAAAATTCAGGCCTGACACCTCTCACTCAGAACAGAAACGTATACGATACCAAGCGAAAGACTACATGATCGGTGATGCGCTTTACCGTCGTGGTATCGATACAGTTCTAAGGAGGTGCCTCACCCATGAAGAGGCCGAAAAAGCCCTGAATGAGTGTCATTCAGGCGCGTGTGGGGGGCATCAATCTGGATATGCTACAGCTCAAAAAATCTTATGAGCAGGATACTTCTGGCCAACAATGTTCAAAGATTGCATAAACGCAGTCAGAAGTTGCCATGCTTGTCAAATTTTTGATAGCAAAACCAGAAGACCACCCGCACCTTTACAGCCAATAGTTGCTGTTGGGCCTTTCGCCAAATGGGGCATCGATTTCATGACATGTAACCCCACCTCGACCGGGGGGCATAGGTATATTATAGTCGCCGTTGACTATTTTACCAAATGGGCCGAGGCGATGCCTACATTAGATAACACTGGTGAAACAACTGCCCTTTTCTTTTTCAATCATGTAGTCGCTAGGTTCGGCGTACCACAGGCTATAGTTACGGATCATGGATCGCATTTTCGCAATCACATGATGGTTGAATTAGCTGCCAAGCTAGGGATATCTCACGACAGCTCTACTCCGTATTATCCGCAAGCCAACGGACAAGTTGAAACTATCAACAAGGTCCTGAAGCGTATGTTGCAAAGGATGATCGGGGTTCACAAAAGAAGGTGGCACCTAATCCTGTACTCAGCCTTGTGGGCTTACCGAACATCGGTAAGGAATGCGACCGGGTTCACACCTTTCCAACTAGTGTATGGCCTGGAAGCAGTCTTGCCAATCCAGTGTGAAATCTCGTCTCTTAAACTCGCAATTGATCTCCTCCCCGGAACTTCGGAAGAAGAGGCCCGTTTCTTGGAATTAATCCAATTGGATGAAACCCGTCGTGACGCCGCTTTGGCTAACGAAGCCCATAAGAAATGAGTCAAGGCACAGTTCGACAAAAATGTCAAACCCCGTGTCTTCTCAGAAGGTGACTTGGTCTTGCTTTATGACCAAGAATCCGATAAATTGGGAGCAGGTAAATTTAATTCTTTATGGATGGGCCCCTATATTGTTAAACGAGTGTTAGCAAAAGGAGCCTACGAGTTAATGGATTATGACGGAATTCCACTGGCACAACCCCGTAATGGGTTGTACCTCAAGCGTTACTATGCTTAAATAGTAACCTGTATGCTTTTGTTGTATTTTGTTTTCGCTAAAGTGTTTGTTTTGGTCGAGTAATCCACTTTTTTACATTTATTGCAGATGTCAAACCTTCTGGAGACATGTGTTGGATATGTCGACGGAGCGAGTCGTAGTTCGAGGAACCTGTCCTCCGCAGCCTGGGCCATTTTTGATCCAAGCGGCGAGTTAGTAAGTTTCAGAGGTGTATGTATTGGTCAATCAACGAATAACATCGCTGAGTATAGCGCGTTGATAGAACTACTCTCTGATGCCATCACCCATGGTATACGCCGACTAATCATCAGGCTAGAATCACAACTCGTAATACTACAACTCAATGGTATATATTCCGTCCGCAACCCAGCTATTTATCGCATGTTCCTAAGGGTTAAGATTTTGGAAAGACAGTTTGATTTAATTCAATACCAGCATATTTCCAAAAACTTAAACACATTAACCGACTCATTAGCAAACTATGTGTTAGATAGACATTTGCGACATTTATAAAAAGAGACACATCATCAATGTTGTACATATGGATCATATAACTCAACCAAAATAAACCCCGAAAATCAAAATATATATATATATATATATATATATATATATATATATATATATATATATATATATATATATATATATAAGCTGTTTATCGTTTATAAATGATGTTCTGTAACCAAGACAAAAATCGGTCGCATGACCCAAAAACTCAAAAATGCTAGGGGGCACCCTAGTCTAGTGATGCTCATGATAGCACGTCACGGCCTGTGCAATCATGCGTAAGAGACGAGTCCATCGTCTAGGCACACCAGTAGTATGTTGCTGCAACTGTAAAGGTAACTCATCAATCCTCACATCGGGAATGCCGAGAGTAAGGCTCTCAACCTGCTCCTGCACAGCTGTAAGGGTCTCAGCCACGTCAAGGTCGCGGAGAATAACCCTCCCAGCAGTCTCCCCTGCTGGGGCAGCGACTGGCGCTCTCGGGCGAACTGCTGGACGAACAGGACCAACATCTGCATGCACACATGAGTTCGATTAAAGTCTTGATAGAATAAAGCACAAGAACATTATAAATAAAAACAGTAAATAGTGATATGGTCGAAGATTTTACCAATAGCGCCCCACTGTTCGCCATCCGGCAGTACCAAGTCCGGATCACCTCGGAAATCCATACCAACATATGGATACTCGGAATAGACCATCTCTTGACGCTCGAACCACCTGAAGAAGGTATCAGTGAAAGAAAACTGAGATTGACCAGCATGCCTAGACATGTGATCAACCCATCTCTACATGCGTGGCTCGGTAGGAGAAGGCAAGTCGAGTGCGATATACTGAGGCTGCATCAGTGGTATTTTCTCCAAGGCAAAGGCAGTCAGAATAGAACCAAATCCAAAGTTCTTCAGCTTCCCGTCCTTTACCTTGTTCAACTGACTTTTCATCTGAAGAAGTACTACATCACACCAGTTGAATATTTTCGGTTGGAGGCACTCCAAGGCATGCTGCACATAGGATCTATTGGCAACATGAAGAGATGCGCTACCGGCCATCCTACCAATAGTATAGAGAATGGACCTGGAGAGATCTGTCAGCAATCTCACGGATAACGACCTTTCCGTCTCTGCTCGGCTGAGATCCTTCCCTGCAGTACTAGTGGACATAATCTCTCACGGAATCATTCCCTCGGGCCGAACCTGACAAAGAAATGGGAGCACCCCGCCTCGACAAGCCAGTCAAGAAGTAAATGTCTACTACGGTCAGGGGGATAGATTTGCCCCTAATCTGAAATACTTGGTTGATAGGATCCCAAGCATCAAGCATATACTGCAGTAAGGAGATCTGTGCTCTCATACTAGAAATACGGAAGAACTTCAGCAGGCCACAGTTCCGCAGCGCGTTCACCGTGACAAGGTCATGGAGGGCAATCATGTCCTCTTCTTCATGTTCTCGTTCTCGCCATGTAAGGGTCATTTTGCTCAAAAGTCCCTGCAAAACAAACAAGAGAAAGAGTAAGATCCTGGATTTGATGAGAAACTGGCAAAATTTTCATCAAAAATTGTGCAACAGAACTGTTTTTCTATGCCCAACGCAACTGTCTAATGTTCCACCTGCGTTGAAAGTCAAACTGCCTTCATGCAGCTTGACATTCAACGCAGGTTTCGAGTGAACTACCTGCGCTGATGGCAGAGCGCCCTAACAAAACCCCAGGGGCTCAGGGGAACAGGAAAACAGGCACAGAATGGAAAAAGGAAACCATGAAAAGAAAGAGCTAGGGTTTAGCTCCTACCTGGTCCAGACGGCGCCGAAAATCGTCCGCAGAATCTCCCGGAATCAGCTGATGAAAATCAAGGGGGAAGAGGCACCTCCAAAGCTCCAACAAACCAAGTTCAAATGAAATGGTAAAATGAGAGGTAAAAACACCTTTTAATTGCTTTTTACGTAGTTCAAAGCGAAATATTAGGGTTCTAATCTCATTTTCAAGAAAATGTTATTCATTTCTAACTAGTTTGATGCAGCAATTGAGGATACAGTACTATCTTTGAAAAGGGCAAAGCTAGTTATGGTAAAAAATAAAAAATTTGACCATATAATATCGAGCAGTTTTAGCACACAGTTCATGCTCGTTAAAAAATAAACGCAAGATCCGAGCAGTTTTAACGCGGACTTCATGCTCGTTAAAAAATAAACATAAGCAATGAGCAAGTGTTTCCACCAGCATTTAAGCTCATTTTAAAATAAAAAATGAACCACCACCCGGTAAATAACCACTGTGAATGTAACCTTATCAGCCATTAAAGCCTTGGTCGTGTTTGCACCGTCACCTCCACTTTTCATTTGGCCGATCGTTCACCTCCATATGATTGTTTACCCATTTTGAGGAACAGCTGCGAAGAGTGATTTCACCTAGCCATCCTTGTGACACTGCCGTGATTGGAAAATTCCAACCTGTACCTGGAATTAGCTGCTAACCCTGTTTATCACTCGTTCCTCAAAAGACGAGTCTTCTTTAAGCTCTTTTCAACTGACTCGTAAAATATGAAAAGATTGCCGAGTCCTTGGCCTTCCAGCTCGTTAAAGGGACAGGAAGAGCTATCCCTCCTCTAGATTTTAATCTTTTTTGGACCTGAGGGATTATTACACAAAAAGATCGAGCGCTTGTTTTATTCGGCTCGTTAAAACTATCGAAAACTCATCCCTTCTGTATTGTTTTATACTTTTTCGGACCTAAGGGATTAGATGATGAAAAAGGACTTTTGGAGTTAACTTTATGTACCTTTTCAGACTCTCTAAAAATGAAAAGGACAGAGTTATCCTTGTCGTTAGACTCGTTAAAATTATTAAATAGCGACAAACTTGTCTTTAGACGAGAACGAGTTTCACTATCGCTAGGCTCGTTAAAACATAGCGATGGGCTTGCCTGAAGGGCAGGTTATAGAACAAGCATATGTTATCCTCCTCAAGCTTGACAAAAATAAAGAGGTACTGGTCAGCAATGACCGGGGAAAAATTGGGAGAAACTCAAGAAAACTTTGATGGTAGCAAGTCGCTCTTGAACATGACACTTTTCCTCCGTACCACAATCGGGTTGGGTTGTTTCATTCACCGGTCACATCACCATGGTCTCGCCATACCATCCATATTTGGGGTAATGCTACCGATCCATCGCATCAGTGTCGCCATATGTTCAAGAGAAGTCGTTCAGAAAAGTCAACCGTGTCCCATCCACTGCCATACATTATCATTCATCCTTTCATGACTGCCACCCTGAATCATATGTCACAGATCGTTTTCACCTCCATTAAAATCATTAGCTCCGTTCCGTGTCACTGATGTGGGATTCATTAAGGCCCTCCTTTGACGGATCGCTTCTTGTCGACATCAGCTCATTATCCAAGAAGTTGATCTAGGAACAACCCCTTCAGTACTTTGAAGCTTGCATGCCTCAATGGCAAGTTTCTCACTTCCGGCGACAGGTATACATCAATGACCTTCGACCGAAAGATTTTGCGTGGTGTTCGACGCCAATTCCTTTATTCACACCACGTGAATTGTACTGCAGTACCTTGAGGGTCATTATCATTATCGGTGATTCCTCTCGCGCTTGTTAACGGTTTACATCATTGACCGGTAATCAAGCGATGTCTTTCCATGTTCGACTTCAGAACATTTCTCACATGGATCGACTTGTACTTAGAGCGAAGATCGAACGAGTTTGAAGACCCCGGATCTAGTTTCATCCATCCGAGCTGCGATATATATTCAGGAAAGATAAAGACATTGACATGTACATCATTGCAGCAGATAATCATCCTACTCAAAGGATGATAATTTCATCAAAATTATCAGTCTACCATCAAACGATTGTCTGTTCTATGTACAAAAAAATGAATTTATAAAGCTGAGCATGGGAATGCCCGCCTCAGCTAGATCATGAAAGTAGTATGAAAAATAATGTATTGTATTGTATCTTATTACAGGTCTCCTCCAAGCATTGGATGAACTTCGGATCCCCGTGATAAAGCATTTCACCCGATAAACGGCCTCATACTTTAGGGGGCAACTGTTATAGACATTTTTGTGCCTTACAGCATTGAGCATGAAATGTCCATAATCTAAGGGATCCAAAGTCCCTAAACATGTTGTTCCTACCCCTAGAGGAACAAGGCTAACAAACCACAACAATTCACAGAAGTTCTCCACCAGAAACTGCTCAAAAACAAGTCAATTCAGGATCATTTCAGTGGCTACACTAGCTGTTTGCGCTGAATGTCAAAGCCAACACTGGCTACCTGCGCTGAATGTCAAAGGCAACACTGGCTACCTGCGCTGAGCGAGAGTGGACATGTGGCAAGTTCATTTCTCAAGGTGTCAGAACCCAGGAAGCTTCCAAAATGACACTTGCCTCAGGGAATTCGACTGGTGATGAGTAAGAGGTTCCAAATCTCCAAGTGGAAGCAAGAACCTCCAAGTGGAATCAAGAACTGATAGAGGGAGAGGACACTAGTCAGATCTCAAGCTGACTCATCCTCTCTTCAAACATCTATATATGGATCTCTCCTCCATGAGATCTAGGAGGCTGGAATTTTGTTATTGCAAAGAATTGCTGTTGGTTTGAGATTGGAATCATTGGGTGCTTAATGCTTTGAAGGGGGTGAAGATAGGAATTCCATTTGCTGGGAAGGAGATGCTGGATTGGAGCCCTCTGGGTTATATCTCTTCCTGAACCTTGTTATTCATCAATAAAGCTATCTTGTTTTCTCCTATATACTGATGTATCTTTGATGTATGATTGCATTAGTATGTTTGGTTTATTTCTAATCCTGAACTAGTTATGAATATGAATCCATGTCTTGTGTAGTGTTCTCTTCTTGTGATCTTGCAGAAACCTCTTGAAGCTGGGCGAGCGAGAAGGCAAGTAGCTGGGAACTCTCCAAGAGAAGAGAAGCCGGATCGAGGGACAAACGGAAGACACCGGTTAGCCCATCCATCTCTCTCTTCATTCTTAATTCATAAAGGAAGAATACTAGAATAGTTGTCTCTGTTTGTTGCTAAGGCACTGTCACACCTTAGGTGGATAGGATCGTCCTGCATAGGCATTTTTCCCCACAACACTCATCATCAATATAGATTTCTTGAAAAGGAGGCCAAACTTGCTGGTCTGGACCCTTTTTTTTCTCATTGTTTGATTTGGGGAATATTTCTTCTGAAGTTTTGGTTCCTATTTTGAGGAGTAGTTTGATTTTTTCTCATTTGAGCTTGATCATTTATGTTTACTCTTTGCATCATCGTTTCCACTACCCTGACTAGTTTATCAATTTTATGATCAGAAGTAGAAGTGGGAGGCACTTCTTTGATGGTAACCCTACATTAAGATTTTAGTTTGGCCTTCTTGGCTAAGATGTTAGCTTCAACTTTTATAGAATTCGCTTGCATTTGTTCCAAAGTTGTTGGGTCTCTCTCTCTAATTTGGTACTCCATGTCTACATCAAAACCATCAGGAAAATAAATTAAAGCTAGACCAGGGGAGGGTTTGATTTCTGTAGGAATTGCATTGTAAACAGTGTTAAATCATTCACAATATTCCTCCACAGTTTCATTGGATTTTCTTTTAAGTCTTTTGTATTTATTCAAGAGTTGAAGTGGATTTTTCTTGATTTCCCATCTAGCTAAGAAATTTTGATGGAATGCATCAAGGTTGGCTATACTTCCTGTAGGTAAACTCCTAAACCATTTTTTGACATCACCTCCTAAACTTTGAGCAAACAATCTCATCTTTACATCAGCCTCATCTACTTCTTGAAGGTAAAAAACATCATTCATTTTGTCTACATGTTGTTGAGCAGTATGAGAACCAGTGTTATCAAATGTTAGAATTTTTTATTGATAGTCTGCATGCATAACATTTAGCTGGCTTGGTAACACCAAAGGTGCATACCTAGCTCCCATAGTGTTATAGACAATTTTTGCCTTACAGCATCAGGCATGAATTGTCAATAATCCAAGGGATCCAAAGTCCCTAAACATGATGTTCCTACCCCTAGAGGAACAAGGTCAGCAAACCAACAGCTCTCAAATCAGTTCTCCACCTGAAAACACTCAAAAACAAGCAATCCTGAAATCAAAGCAGGTGCTCCACTAGGCTTCTGCGCTGAAACTCAACTCCTCCATGGTGTACCTGCGTTGCAAAGCAGGTAGAACAAAGGCCACCTGCGCTGAGCGAGATGGGACAAGTGGCACATTGAGTCATTGCTCTGGAATCTTCCAAAAATGACACTTGGATCAGGGATTTCGCCTTGTGATGAGTCAGAGGCTCTGTTTCTCCAAGTGGAAGCAAGGTTCTCCAAGTGGACTCAAGAACTGAAGATCAACTGAAGAGAGAGAGGACACAAGGCAGCTACACATCAGTTGCAAGCTGACTCATCCTTTCTCAATTCATCTATATATTGAGCTCTCTCCTATGAGCTCAGGAGGCTGGAATTTTGTGCAAAGTAATGATATGCTGTTGGTTTCACTATTGAGTTATTGGGTGATTGTTTGAGAGAGGTGAAGAAGAGCAATTCTTTCTGCTGGGAGGTGTTGCTGGGTTGGAGCCTTCAATGGTTGTAATACTCTCAGAACCTTTATTTCTTCATTAATAAAAGCTATTGAGGTTCTTCTATGTGCTCTTGTTTCAATTATATATTGTGATGATTGCATGTTTGGTTTACACTAATCCATGAACCAGTTATGATTGCATGCCTCTTGTAGTTTCCTTCTTTGTTATTTTGCAGGATCTCATCGTAGCTGGGCGAGCAGAAGAACAAAGAGCTAGGAGCAAGCGGCCAAAGAGAAGAGTTTGGATTCGACATTAAGCGCAAGGCAACGGTTAGTGCTTTCTCCATTCTCTTTTGCTTTCATAAAGAAGTAAACCTTAAGTAGTTTGTTTTACAGTTGTTGCTAAGGAACTGTCACCCTTAGAGTGGGATAGGGTCATCCGAGTCAGATACTTTTCCCTACAACAAACTGGTGACTCCGCTGGGGATCGTATCTGTTTGATTGTTTGTAGTATTTTGCTATTCATTTCCTGAACAAAAAAGTACCAAATCGAAAAGCTTTTGACTATATCAAAAGCGAAGTAGAGGGCAGCTACTCTAGCTCATTTCTGAGCATGTTCATGATTTGAAGAGCTGATCTACAAGGATCCTTGTAAGCTCTTAGTGATAGCTTTTCATCTTCCTTGTCATCCCTTACTGTGTACTTGACTGATAGCTTCTGATTTGACCGAAAACCGTGAATTTTTGAGAAATCTGTGACCCGGAAACTGAGAAAACGTAAGTCTCGTTTTCCAAAGCAGGCTGTACACAGGCTACCTGCTTTGCAACACAGGTAGCCCCTTCGGGACCTGCGCTGAATGTCAAACAGGCAGTGTACTACCTGCTTTGATCCAGTTTTGCCTAGTGCTACTGGGGTTTCCTCCTGTTTCTTGCCCTGTTTTCACCATTGTTTTGCAGCCAGTTACCAATCCATGTACCTATCTGAAACCAACTTTACTTGCCATTATTCCGCCTCAGTTATATAAAGAAACTGTACTTGTTCTTTTGTATTTCTTACATCATTTACAGTTTCCCATAACGAAAAGTGAACTAGTCTTGCTGTGGCCTCTTAGATCCAAACCTGTGTTAGGCATTTTTGCTGATCTTAAGAGTTAGTTTGTTTGCTGTCCATAGCTGATTGGTCTTTTGCTTTCGTCGTATGGTTTGATTTCATATATTTCTAGTGTCGAAACAAGTGAATCTTAAGGTGTCTTTTGATTTTGGACAAGCTTGTTTGTTTTCACTTGAAATTGATCTCAAAGTTATATAACAGCTTTCTTTTTGTAATACATCAACATTAAGAAAGAGAAAAGAAATACTTGCATTGTGCATTTTGCATCTGAAAATTTTGCATGTGATTTAGGAGAAAGTGCATTAGTTTGTGCTGTATGATCTGTGTGAAAAGATATGTCTTTCTTTTCCCTCAGTAGTTAAGATTTTCATCAGTCAAAAAGATTTGAAAAAAAAAGCTTGCTTCTCATCTTAGGCTGCATTTAGGAATTTGTCATATACATCTCGTGGTGAACCTTGAAAGGCAAACTTTAAAAAGATCAACTTAAAATATACTGAATGAACCTAACAATGCTTTGAAACATAACGCAAACACATAGAGGTCTAAGCTAGAGACGTGTTCCGGCGTCGTTAAACGTAGTGACTGTCGATCTCGAAGAAGGTGGGTGATTCCTCCTGAGAGTCGGTGGCACTAATACGGACTTGTGCTCCCACGTACCGTCGAGTATATATTGGGAGACCCCTATAGGCATATATCCTTTATCCTTAGGAAGCCGTGTCGGCCGCCCTATTGATCGCAATGCAGTGAACACAGCATTCACGAAGATTGACCACACGTACCGTAAAACGTATTCCGTGGTTTTGCGAAAGGTTGGGCACACCCTCTGCCTAGATCTCCAGAGCAATTTCTTTTGGCCTTTTTCAAACTCTATAACTGAAAAAGTCCATCCGAGCATTTGTCACTTCGGGCTCGTTAAAACATCAAAGGAGACTAGAGTCATCTTTAGCTTTTTCTCGACTCTTTAAAACTGAAAAAGTAAGTTGTGTCTAAAGCGTCGTTATAAAATTTATTTTAAGCGGAATAATCATCACCCTTCCCTCGTTGATCTTCGAAGTTAGTCCACCACAAGTGGAAGTTCCTGTAGAATCGTTAAGAAATCTTTTGGATAGACTAGATATGTCTGAACAACCGTCGACATCTAGGACTGTGTCGTCCGACACAGCTGCAGCAGAGCCTCCTGCTGCTACTCCAACGATGTTCGCTGGTATACCATCTGTCACGGCAAATTGTCAACAACAAGCCGGAGTCCAATCAGGGACAACGACATGGTTAGTTCCTATTTCTTCATCCGGATTATCATCTGGTATTTCTTATGTTGAAACTCGCCAAATTGATCCATTTGGAGGTCAATCTGGGCAATCAATCCCCTTGAGTTCCGGATTGATACCATATGGGGGGCAGTATGCCCTTTCACTATCTCCTCCCGGAGGATGCCCATACGTGAGTTCACAACAAAATTTAGGTCAAACTGGAATTACATCCAGTGGTTGGGTACCAATACTGCCTCAGCAACCAAGAGTTGCATATTCAATGCAACCAGTCCACCCTGTGTCGAATGTTGCCACTATACCTGGTATGGTGATTGCGTCGCAAGTACAAGCGCTGCCTACTGTATGTCAACCCCAAGTTTCTCAGGTTGCCATACAACAGCCTCTTGTCTCGACATCTCAATCGCAACCTCAGGTCAGTGCCTCCTTATCCGGAGCGACTCAGGATCAAACAAGTACTGTGACTCCTCATCTTGGTCAATCATCTAGTATTGGGCATCAGCAAATGGTCCAACAACCGGAACTGGTTCAAACTCAACAACCGCCATTCCAGCAATCATGTCAAGGACCTGAGCAACAAGTCTTTGTAAGTAATGGGCAACCATACTATAATGGTTATGCCCATCAACCTTGTCAAAGTTGCCAACATTATGTTGGTATGCAAAGACCCACTGCTCAGGCGATTCCATCTTATCCTGGATATGCTTCGCCTAACCTGAATCAACAGTTGCCCTTTGTAGCAACTCTAGAATTACCAGATCTAAACCGGCTGACGAATGATCCAATTGCTTATGCCCCTTGGTGGCCAGCGATTCCGCATAAAATTCCATCAGACATTCCTAAATTTAATGGAAATCGGGGTGAAGATCCGTCAAATCATGTGATGACATTCCATCTATGGTGTTCATCGAACACCCTGAATGATGATTCGATAAGACTTCGCCTCTTTCAGAGGACGTTAACGGGTCCAGCGACAAAATGGTACATTGAATTGCCTAGAGCTTCGTTCGACAACTTCAGTACCTTAGCCACAACCTTTTTAACCCATTTTCAATTACCAATAAGGTATGAAACGGGAACAGAACTCCTTACCAATTTCAAACAGACGACTGCCACCCATATATCTGATCATATACATGAGTGGCGACGTCGTCGTAGGATGGTAAAAATGTACTTTCCTGATCAGCTATTAGCTGAATGGTTTATCAAGTCGTTACTTCCCGCTATAACAGAAGATGTGGCAAAGGGAGGAGTCGTAACGGAAGAGCAAGTTATCGCTCGTGCGCAATATCTAGACTTGGTCTATACTCAGTCTGGCACGCTCTACGACAAAATACCTGACGCCCCTAGACCGGAATTCTCAATTCCTCCTCCTCCTAAATCAAACAATGACACTCGCGCCGGTGATGGCGTGATTGGAAAGCACAAAATTTCTAGTCAAAATGCAAATGAAAAACTTCTTGCCTCAGAAGTAAATGCCATGTCGACCGACAAGGGCAAACAACTGAAGCAACCAGGGGGCAAGAAGAAAAAGACAGGGAGAAAAAGGAAACCCCCGGCAGGGTGTCATATATGCGATGAGGATCATTGGACGAAATATTGTCCACATATAGCTGAAGTTAAGAAACTCTTCAAGAGTTCAAAAACCCCAGCAGTATTGACTGATCCGTTTCCTAATCTGAGTCAAAATCTGGTTGCTAATCAAAATGCTTCCGGATCCCAAGTGCTTATGTTGTCTACCTCAAAGCAACAGAATAATGTTTTGACAAGGAATAAAGATTACGAGAATCCAAAGCTGTCGAACAACAAGGTTAATGAACGACCTAGTAGTTCAACAACAACTTTGACTGAAGTTGTGCCACCCATCGTTCCTGAGCCAATGATAAAGTCGCCAAAGGGAGTAGTACACAAATCGACATTTAATCCTCGTGCCAAAGGAGCACAGAATTATAATATAGTAGAGGACCTGGCCCAATCGCCGTCCACTATGTCGACACTTGAGGTACCACAAAATTGCCCCTCCCAAGAGCAAGCTTTGTTATCAGCAATAGGTGGGATTGGTCCAGTGGATTCCAATCTTGTGGCCTTTGATCATAAAGGATATGACCCTCAGTTACCAGCTCAATTAGCTTTCCTTATTCAAGTGAAAGCCCTCAACAAAACTGTTCATCGAACAATTATTGATGAGGGGGCATCTACATGTCTTATGTCGATGAGTTGCTGGAAAGATTTAGGCTCACCACCCTTGTTGAAATCGTCGACGACGTTAAAAGCATTTGATGGACGATCATACACTCCATACGGGATTTTAAGTAACTTGCAAGTTGAACTGGGGGGCAAAACAGTAGGAATTGATGTTGAAGTAATTGATGGAAACCTCGATTACAACATCCTACTTGGAAGACCATGGATCTATGCCATGGCCGCAGTTGTGTCGACCTACTTCAGGAAGATTGCATTCCCCTTCCAAGGAGGAATTACAATCGTTGACCAACAAACTTTTCTCCACGACAGTTCACAAGTTACAGGAAGCATTCCAATGATCCATGGAAGGAATCATTTGCTCCAAAATATCGGAGTAGGTCTCCTAAAAGACCCTGCCTTAATGGGTACTTTCGCCCTACCGCCTCCAAGTAATCTGGCGGGAGTGGCCACGGTGGAAACCTACAAAATGAAATCTAATCC
Source organism: Pinus tabuliformis (assembly GCA_031772625.1). Classification (NCBI taxonomy): domain Eukaryota; kingdom Viridiplantae; phylum Streptophyta; class Pinopsida; order Pinales; family Pinaceae; genus Pinus; species Pinus tabuliformis. The sequence continues at coordinate 1,952,483,547 of CM062816.1, forward strand.
AATCTTCTGGTTGGATTCGGAAGATTCCTAGATATTTTGTCGGCTCCGAGGACGGTTCTTATCTTGTGTCAACCTCGTTAAAAAATGAAACAAGGAGTCGAGGATAGTTCCTATCTTGTGTCAACCTCATTAAAAAATGAAACAAATCCCCAAGGTAAACCTTCATTCCAACCACCAAGTTGGATGCAATGAAGCTTGGGGGGCATGCACCTCGATTTGCATTATTATGCTGGGGGCATGCAAACTTATCTCCGAGCAGTTTTAGCACATAGTTCATGCTCGTTAAAAAATAAACATAAGTTTGAGCAGTGTTCAAGCTCGTTAAAAAACGAACCCATCCCGGTAAATAACCTTGGTAATTGTAACCTTTGACAGCCATATTAAAAGCCTTGGTCGTGTTCTTGCAGTCTCACCTCCACCGTTCATTTGGCCAATCGTTCATCTCCATATGATTGTTTACCCATTTTGAGGAACAGCTGCGAAGAGTGATTTCACTAAGCCATCCTTGTGACACTGCCGTGATTGGAATATTCCAACCTGTACCTGGAATCTGCTGCTATCCCTGTTTATCACTCGTTCCTCAAAAGACGAGTCTTCTTTGAGCTCTTCTCTCCTGACTCGTAAAATATGAAAAGTTTGCCGAGTTTTGGCCTTCCAGCTCGTTAAACGACCGGAAGAGCTATCCCTCCTCTAGATTTTAATCTTTTTGGACCTGAGGGATTATTGCACAAAAAGATCGAGCGCTTGTTTTGTTCGGCTCGTTAAAGCAATCGAAAATTCATCCCTTCTGTATTGTTTTATACTTTTTCGGACTTAAGGGATTAGATGACGAAAAAGGAATTCTGGAGTTGACTTTATGTACCTTTTCAGACTCTCTAAAAATGAAAAGGACCGAGTTATCCTTGTCGTTAGACTCGTTAAATTCATTAAAATAGCGACAAACTTGTCTTTAGACGAGAACGAGTTTCCCTATCGCTAGGCTCGTTAAAACATAGCGATGGGCTTGCCCGAAGGGCAGGTTATAGAACAAGCATATGTTATCCTCCTCAAGCTTGACAAAAATAAAGAGGTACTGGTCAGCAATGACTGGGGAAAAATTGGGAGAACCTCACAGCTTTAATGGTAGCAAGTCGCTCTTGAACATGACACTTTGTCCTCCGTATCACATCGGGTTGGGTTGTTTCATTCACCGGTCTCATTACCATGGTCCTCGCCACACCATCCACATTTGAGGTAATGCTACCAATCCATCACATCAGTGTCGTTATATGTTCAAGAGATGTTGTTCTGCAAAGAGTCAACCGTGTCCCATCCACTGCCATACATTGTCCTTCATCCATTTCATGACCGCCACCCTGAATCATACATCACAGTTTGTTTTCACCTCATCACAATCACTAGCTCCGTTCCGTGTCACTGATGTGGGATTCATTAAGGCCCTCCTTTGACGGATCACTCCTTGTCGACATCAGCTCATTATCCAAGGAGTTGATCTAGGAACAACCCCTTCAGTACTTTGAAGCTTGCATGCCTCAATGGCAAGTTTCTCACTTCCGGCGACAGGTATACATCAATGACCTTCGACCAGAAGATTTTGCATGGTGGTCAACGCCAAGTCCTTTATTCCCACCATGTGAATTGTACTGCCGTACCTTGAGGGTCATCATCCTTATCGGTGATTCCTCTCGCGCTTGTTAACGGTTTACACCATTGACCGGTAATCAAGCGATGTCTTTCCATGTTCGACTTCAAGAAATTCTCACATGGATCGACTTGTACATCGAGTGAAGATCGGAAGAGATTGAAGACCCCGGATCTAGTTTCATCCATCCGGGCTGCGATATATATTCAGGATATAAAGACATTTGATATGTACATCATTGCAGCAGATGATCATCCTTCTCAAAGGATGATAATTTCAGCAGAAAATTATCAGTCTATCATCAGACGATCGTCTGTGCTATGTACCAAAATGAATTTATAAAGCTGAGCATGGGAATGCCCGCCTCAGCTAGATCATGAAAAAGAATGAAAAATAATGTATTGTATTGTATCTTATTACAGGACACTTCTCAGCAGATTGAATGAACTTCGGATCCTCCTAATAAAGCATTTCACCCGATAAACGACCTCATACTTTAGGGGGCATCTGTTATAGACAATTTTGTGCCTTACAGCATCAGGCATGAATTGTCAATAATCCAAGGGATCCAAAGTCCCTAAACATGATGTTCCTACCCCTAGAGGAACAAGGTCAGCAAACCAACAGCTCTCAGATCAGTTCTCCAACTGAAAACACTCAAAAACAAGCAATCCTGAAATCAAAGCAGGTGCTCCACTAGGCTTCTGCGCTGAAACTCAACTCCTCCATGGTGTACCTACGTTGCAAAGTAGGTAGAACAAAGGCCACCTGCGCTGAGCAAGATGGGACAAGTGGCACACTGAGTCATTGCTCTGGAATCTTCCAAAAATGACACTTGGATCAGGGATTTCGCCTTGTGATGAGTCAGAGGCTCTGTTTCTCCAAGTGGAAGCAAGGTTCTCCAAGTGGACTCAAGAACTGAAGATCAACTGAAGAGAGAGAGGACACAAGGCAGCTACACATCAGTTGCAAGCTGACTCATCCTTTCTCAATTCATCTATATATTGAGCTCTCTCCTATGAGCTCAGGAGGCTGGAATTTTGTGCAAAGTAATGATATGCTGTTGGTTTCACTATTGAGTTATTGGGTGATTGTTTGAGAGAGGTGAAGAAGAGCAATTCTTTCTGCTGGGAGGTGTTGCTGGGTTGGAGCCTTCAATGGTTGTAATACTCTCAGAACCTTTATTTCTTCATTAATAAAAGCTATTGAGGTTCTTCTATGTGCTCTTGTTTCAATTATATATTGTGATGATTGCATGTTTGGTTTACACTAATCCATGAACCAGTTATGATTGCATGCCTCTTGTAGTTTCCTTCTTTGTTATTTTGCAGGATCTCATCGTAGCTGGGCGAGCAGAAGAACAAAGAGCTAGGAGCAAGCGGCCAAAGAGAAGAGTTTGGATTCGACATTAAGCGCAAGGCAACGGTTAGTGCTTTCTCCATTCTCTTTTGCTTTCATAAAGAAGTAAACCTTAAGTAGTTTGTTTTACAGTTGTTGCTAAGGAACTGTCACCCTTAGAGTGGGATAGGGTCATCCGAGTCGGATACTTTTCCCTACAACACATAGCTGGTGTGAGAAATTGACTGGGATATGGACCCATGGAAGGTGTAGTTGTAGTAACTACAAGGATAGTATGAACAACCATCCAAGTTGTTATGGGTGAAAAAATAGAGACTATAGAATGAGTAGGACTAGGGGGTTGTAGATTAACAGACTGGGAAGACTAGTTGGAAAAAGAAGTTTCTACAATTGTTAAAGTTGAAAATTCAACATATTGTTGATTATAAGCCTCTTTAATGGCTTGGTCCAAAACCGAGACCAGACCTTGTAATTTATCAAATTGTTGTAGGTATTCTAGATCAGGATCTAATTCAGGATGCTGATTTTGGGGTATGTATGGTCGCAGTAAAGCTTCATCAATGACAATTTGATCGACAAAGCTCTCAAATTTTGTCCTAAATAAACTATGCTAGAAAGGAAAATCAAACTCTATGCCTTGAATAGTTTCAAACTTCTCAGGAAGAGAGTTAGACATAGACAAAGGACTATTCTCAGGAAGAGAGTTGAATCTAGAAAAAGGAATATTACTAACCTGGCTCTCTGTAAGACTTCTCTTTCTCACTAATTTCTCTAGATTATCTAAAAATTCAGCAGGTTTGGGATCTAAGTGAGCTCTAGTGAAAATTCTTTTAGGAGCCATATCTATTGAAAACTCATCACACGACTAATAAAATTTAAATTAATAACACACTCAAATATATACAAGATTACAAAATTCTTTTAGGAGCCAGATCTATTGAAAACTCATCACACAACTAATAAAATTTAAATTAATAACACACTCAAATATATACAAGATTACAACCTCAGATCATGTATCCTAGTGTGATATAAGAGTTTTGATTTATTGAAATATTGATTGACTGCTAGGGAATAATTATTTTTAATTTAAAGAGTATTCTTCCCCAGTATGGTCGCCACTATGTTGTCGTTCTGTATTTTTTAGGTTGACGGAGTAAACACATAGGACAACATCAAAACCACTTTGGAAGCTGGGATCTAGCCCTGCCAACTTCAAAGAGGGATCTCTATGTAGAATTTAGCTTTGTTTTATGTGAATTTTAGACTATGTATTACTTGATTGTTTTTTGATTGGATTGCTTGGTTGATTAAATTTCTATAATTCCATTGGGCTATGGAGTCTAAACATTAATTGGATCTGCATCAAACTTTAAAGGAGTTTCACAGGGAAAGCTAGGTTGAACGAGTTGGATATTTCAGAATTTTAAATGGATTATGAAACAACACAAATGTAAGATTCAGTAGAAACTAAGGAGCAATGAAGAATTCCTTAATTTGACCTTAGCAAAAAACATATAAATTACTAACAACTAGAATAGGCTGCTCTGAATAACACATCCTATTCCTCACAGTTTTTGTTATGTAATTAAGATTTCCAGAAATAACAGAGAAACGAGACAATGATTAAACACATAAACTGAAGGAAAACATCACCATTTCGTACACTACATGAATCCTGTGAAGAATGTCCTTGTATTATTGATGCTTCTTACAATTCGCAGAGGAAAATTATATTCAACAATCAACCCTTAATACTTCAAATTGTGAAGTATTTATACAAATAATTACAAAACCATTGTCTCAATCGACAATGTATTATTAACATTATCCTAAATAAAAAAATCGATCTTTTTGTAGAATGATAGGCAAGGTGGACAACTACATGAAGAGGTGGCTCTATTTTGGTGGTTTCGGTTGCTGAATCAACCTATAACTATGTTGCGCTAGCTGTTGTGTTGGCTGATGTTCCAACTGATATTATTACTATGTTCGAGTTGCTTTTTAATCTAGTAACTGACATAGTTCCTCCCACCATTTTTCATATGGAATAGTTAACTTAATTACCCTTCAGTAAATCTCATCAACCTTAGTATATTTTGCAAATGTTAGTTTTACTGTGAAAACATGTTTTACCTCATTTTGGATAAAAAGTTCATTTCCCATAGTCTCTAAGAATGTTGTAGCTCTCATGCTGCCTTTTATACCACTGAATTTGATACTTCTTTTGGCCACTTCCTTCATTTTCAGAACATAATCTTCTTGAGTAATCAGTTTGTCATTCATCACATATATGTTGGGCAATCCTTTATGAATTAATGCTTCAATCTTGTTGAAGAACCTATTCACTCCTAGCTCTAGTGTTTCACATTTCTACTCCAAATGATCAATGAGACTTCTTTTATTCAAGACCTTCTTGAATTCCAAGATGGTGGCAATCCTTTCACTAATTCCTAACTCTTCAAGTTCATACTTATTCTTTGAATTCGGGAATTTGATGATGTTGGAAGCTTCTATGGGCATGTCTCCCAAATTTTCCCTTACTTGAACAATGGTTTCAGTGGCCTTTTGTATCAGTTCTTTCTGTTCAAAAATGATTTGGATACATGGCCAAATCTCATTCATGCAGTCCAAAATACCTATCCAAATGGTTTCCTTGGATTGGGCCAAGGTTTGACCAATTGATGTGTCCTTCTCTACCTTTTGTAACCTCTCTAGTAGCCTTTGTGACTTCTTCACTTCAACTAGGCGAGAAGCTTCAGTTCTGGCTTTCTGTTCTTGTAGAGCTTTGTGCTATCCATTCAACTTATTAATTTCTTCAGAATGGATTCACATATTTTCTAGTGTCTTTGTCACCTGTTCAACACTTGTAGTTTGAGTTGAAGAAGTTTCTACATTTGTTGTTATCGTAGTTGGGATTTGAGTGATGGGCATGGCATCCAGGGGGACTATGGCTATCCTTTGACTCTGTTCTTTCTCTTTGATCATTTTCTCCATTTCTACCTCCATCTGTCTGATCTGAATATTCTTCTCTGTGATTAGCTTCATCATGTCCGCCTTCTGTGTCTTATTTTCTTCAATATGTTTAGTTAAGGGATCTTTTGTGGCTGGTAGTTTTAGTTGTTTTCTCAATGCTGCAATATCAAGTTTTTTCTTCTTGATGATCCCCTCTACAACATTTATATCTTTAGGATCATATCCTATCTTGAATACCAAATCTTCCAAAGATTTGATCCTATTTTCCTTTGCTAAGGAAAATACCTTTTCCATTTTTAACTAGGACTGAATGTTTTCATATGAAAGCTGTAGCTTAGGCAATTACATGGAAATATTAGTTAAGGTAGAGGAAATCATCTCACTAGTTTGTCTATGCATCTCCATTTGATCAATGGGATGGATGGATGTGCTCTTGTAATCTTCTGGTGTCTTTGAATGTGGAATTTGGACCTCAAGGAAGGCCATCTGCATCTTTCCCTACTCTGTATAAAAAACTGATAGTAGTCTACTCTGTGAACTGGAAGTCTGCTTCCAAAACCGATTATAGGTGTTGTTCTTAAGAATTTCATTATTAAGTTTGATCTCTCGGTACCTATCAAAAACACTCTTTTTCTTTTCTCCTTGGAAATCTTGGGAAGACAGCTCTGTTTCTTTTTCACCATGTGATATTGAAGGTCTCGTAGGAGATGTAACAAAGTTGGTGCTTGAAGGTGGTGATTCTCCAATTATGATGGCAGCTTGATCTTTTATCTTGTTTTCTGCATCTGTCCTAAGAGTCATATTTTCTCTTTTCCTGTAACTAATTCTGAAGTCCTTAGCCTCACTACCTATTGTTGATGATGATCCCTCATCTCTTTGTCTTTTACTTGTTTTCTATTGAGGAGTGGGAGTCTGTAAATTTGAAGTAGAAAACAATTGTTCTTCAACTTCCTGCAATGTATTCTTGTCAGGCCCGGAGTAACTCCAGATTTGGCAGAAAAACTGATGTGTTTATTTCATTAGGTAGCTATTGTTATATACATGAATGTGACTGATCAGTTCATCTTCTTGATGACTGTTCACATTCCACATTCACCCAATCGCAGAGGATTAGGTGTCAACATTCCCCCCTTAATCTGAAGGGATGTTGGTGAGTCCAAGCATCGTTCTGAATCTTTCAAGCTTTTCTCTTCCAAGCGCTTTGGTGAAGATGTCTGCAATTTGCTCATTTGTGGAACAATGACGAAGATGGATTGTTTTGGCCTCCACATGATGTCGAATCAGATGATATTTAGTATTGATGTGCTTTGTACGATCATGGAACTTTGGGTTCTTGGCCAACTTTATTGCAGAGGTGTTGTCAATCATGAGTGGAGTTGATTGTACTTGTTTTACCTGCAAATCTTCAAGAATTTTCCTGAGCCACACAATTTCTTTCGTTGCTTCAGCTGCTGCCACGTATTCTTCTTCTGTTGTGGAATCTGCTAGAACTAATTGTTTGTGTGATCTCCAAGAGACAGCTCCTGATCCAAGACTCATAGCATATCCTGAAGTAGATACTCCAGTTTCTTTGTCTCCATCGAAGTCTGAATCAGAGTATCCAATCAAGCTGAAGTCGTCCACCTGTGTATACTTGATTCCAAGGTCTTGAGTTCCCTTCAAGTACCTTAGAACTCTTTTTGCAGCAGACCAATGTCCCTCACAAGGCTTTTGCATAAACCTGGAGAGGATTCCAACAGCAAATGAAATGTCTGGTCTAGTAGTAGTGAGGTAGATGAGACTTCCTATAAGCTGTCTATACTTTGTTGCATCCTCAAATTCCTTTCCTTCAATAGATGTGAGCTTTAAGTTTTGTTCCATTGGAGTAGAAAGAGGATTGCACTCTGTCATGCCAAATCTATTTAACAAATCTCCAATGTATTTCTTTTGAGAAAGAAATATGGATTTTGGATGTTGGGTTACTTCAATGCCAAGATAGTAATGAACATAGCCCAAATCAGTCATTTCAAAACTTTTTCCTAATTCTTTTTTTATGGATGCAATATAGCTTTCATTGTTCCCTGTCATTAAAAGATCATCTACATATACCACAAGATATACAACTGTTTTGCCAACTTTCTTGACAAATAAAGTTGCATCATCAAGATCAAAATGATTGAAGTTGAGTTTCAGAAGATGCTCAATTAATTTTTCATACCAGGCTCGCGGTGCTTGTTTGAGGCCATACAAGGACTTCACAAGTTTGCATACTTTCTGTTCATGTCCTTTCACAGCAAATCCTTTAGGCTGGGACATAAAAACATTCTCTTTTAGATCTCCATTCAAGAATGCAGTCTTTACATCCATTTGATGGACTTTCCAACCGTTCTGAGCTGCTAGTGCAAAGAGTGTCCGAATGGTGGCCCATTTTGCTGTGGGGGAAAAAGTTTCCTCATAATCGACCCCTTCCTTCTGTGCAAAACCTTTTGCCACAAGCCTAGCTTTGTGCTTGTCAAGTGAGCCATCAGCTTTGTACTTGTTCTTGTAGACCCACTTGCAGCCAATTGGTTTGGTTCCAAATGGAGGGTCAACCAGCTTCCAAGTGTCATTCTTTATGAGGGCATCATACTCCTTTTTCATCACTTCTTTCCATTCATCATGAGAAGCAGCTTCTTTGAAGTAAGTTGGTTCAAAATCTGTAGACAAGTTCAATTCACAATCATAAGTAACATCCATATCAACAGGTGAATTAGAGTCATCTACATCACCTCCATTTTGTCGGTTTGAATTTCTGGTTCTTGTTTTTCCAATTTCATCAGGATGAACACTTTCAAGTGTCTTTGTCAGCCACTTTGGGGGACCTTTCTGAGATGGTCCAGGCTGCTCTGTTGATTGAGTTGGGACTGAATCAAGATTGAGTCTCCCAATTCTATCAATTACATCACTTAAAGCATCATCTGTTGTTGGAGTTTCATGCAGGGGAGATTGTGTTTCAGACGAAGATTCCACATGTTGATCTAGTATAGGAATCCCCCTTCAAGATGTGGAATCTGATTATCAAATTCTTGAAATGATTTTGTTTTTGCGAATCTATCAAAGTGATCAAGTTGCTGCTCAACAACATTATCAGATTTGGATGATTCAAGAAAAATGACATCTCTAGATACAACAAACTTTTTATTTACTTCATCATAGAGGCGGTATGCTTTAGAGGTGTTTGAATACCCCATGAAGATACACTTACGACTTCTAGCACCAAGTATGTTTCTATGTACCTTTGGTATCAAAGCATAACAGGTGGAACCAAATATCCTGAGATGTTTTATCGAAGGAACATGTCCATACCACAATTCATAAGGAGTCTTGTTTCTTATAGCATTAGATGGACATCTATTCTTTATATATGCAGCACATAGAACAGCATCAGCCCAAAACATTATCTTTACATTTTGAAGAAAAGCATGGATCGTACCATATTCAAGATTGTTCTATTCATTCTTTCAGCTACACCATTCTGTTGAGGATTATAAGGCACAGTTGTTTGATGTTTGATCCCATGTTGGCGGAGATAGTTTTCAAATTCATTTGATGTATATTCTTTTCCATTATCAGTGCGAATAGACCCAATATGAGATTGTGCATCATTTTCAATCTATTTATAAAAATTATTGAATGTTTGAAAAGCATCAGATTTGTTCTTCAATAAATAAACCCAACACATTCTGGTGTAATCATCAATAAATGTCATGATATATTTATTTCCATTTGCAGAAGGAACAGGCATTGGACCACATAAATCTGAATGAATGAGTTCAAGCTTCCTATGTGCTCTTGAATGTGAATCATGAAAAGATTGTTTGCTATGTTTTCCTAGAATGTAAGCATCACATTGCTTATGTTTCCTAGGAATTGTAGGCAAACCAGCAACACCATTTTTCTTCAATAAGCGGAGACTGTCATAGTTTAAATGTCCAAATCTAGCATGCCATAATAAACTTGATGGAAGTGTACCTTCTTCATGATGAGAAATATATGAGAAATGTTGTGCATGAGCAGAGGTTCCTTGCAGTTTGAGAAGCCTTTCTTCTTCTATTCCCCTCATGACAAGTGAGTGGTCAGATGCTTTTCTTACCTCAAGCTTGCCATCAAACATATGAATGGAGTGACCTTGCTGGTGGATGTGGACCAAGGACAACAAGTTTCTCTTGAGCTGTGGGAGATATAGAACATGATCCAGAAGAAAGTCTGGAAGACCAGGCAGTTTAAGCCTGATTGTGCCAAGCCCTGATGGCTTGATTTTGATTGATCTGCAAAGTATACTGCTCCATCAACATTGTCAGTGAAATCTTCAAAAAAATCTTTCCTATGAGTCATATGACAGGTTGCTCCTGAATCAAGCAACCAATCATTTTTCGAAGAAGCAAGTGAAGCATTAAACAAATCTTCATTTACTCCAATGTTACATTATGCCTCAATATAGTGAGCGGATTCAGGTGCTTTACCTTTTTCTGTATCATCAGTTTTACCTTTCTGCTGATTTCTTTTCTGTTCAATTTTGTCCCATGGTAGTTTGCATGTAGAAGCATCATGTGATCCATTTCGTTTGCAGCGAATGCAATGCAGATCTGCCTTTTCTCCTTGAGAATGTCTGCCCCCCCTGCCTCTGAAGTATCTTCCTCTTCCTCTTCGTCCACCTCTTCCTCTTGTAGAATCTTGAGCAGGATGATTTTGTTTATGAGCAAGGCAAACAATCTCTTCAGAAGATTCAGGGACTGTTTTCTTTCCAAAGGCTTTCTCTCTTTCAGCAAACTTTTTCACAAGAGAGTCAAAGGTTATATCTTTAAGATTTCCATTTGCTTGTAAAGACTCAAGATAATTGGAGTAAGTAGGATAGAGTGCCTTGAGAAAAGCAATAAGAGGGATATCCAGCTCAACCTTAGTGGATTTGATATCATGCATTATGGATTTTACTTCAGATGCAAGAGCAAGAGGATCATTATTTTTCAGTTCAAGAGTGAAGAGTTTAATCATGAGCTGAACAACTTCAAGTGCAGAATGTGAGTCATAAATTTCTTTCAGCTTTTGTAAAGCTTCAATGGCAGTTGAATATGATGAAATATGGCGACTTACTTCTTCATTTACAGATGCTGCGATTAATGGATAGGCTTTTTTGTTCTTGTTTTCCCAAATGACGAGCTCTTTGTCTGATGTAGGCTGTACTGGGTCATTGTCTCCTTCTCCGACACACACTCCCTTCCACAACTCATTGAAGATGAGGGTGTGTTTTATCATCCGGGACCATTCAGGATAGTTCTCCTTGCCAGTGAGAACTATTCCTACCATAGAGATGATTGGATGCATTCTGTAAAAAAATACTTCTGCTGCTGATATACAGTGAAATTGTACTCAAAAGGGCAAAAAAAAAATTCAAACACTTTTATGTACTGTTTCTTCAAATCCCTCCAAGGATAATGTATACACTATATTCCATATCTACGAACTCAGTTCATAACTCATTCAAATGAAAACCATAATATATATATATATATATATATATATATATATATATATATATATATATATATATAGCACACAGCTTTAGCGCACATATAAATCACTGCTTTAATATAGCCACAGCAACACGCATTAATTCAGCACTCTATCTCAAATAAAAAAACACCGCACGATAGCCATGTTTCAACGTATCAGAAAAACAACGCATCAATCAAGCACCATTATCTTAGCAAAGAGGAGCACCGCACGATAGCCATGTTTCAACGCATCAGCAAAAACAGTGCATCAATCTTTTCACATTCCCACGCAGTGGAGTCCCAGCTTTGGTCATTCAAAGGTAAAAGAAGTTTTCAGGCTTCATTCGTGGAGCAGGTCTGAGAATGTTGACACCTAATCCTCTGCGATTGGGTGAATGTGGAATGTGAACAGTCATCAAGAAGATGAACTGATCAGTCACATTCATGTATATAACAATAGCTACCTAATGAAATAAACACATCAGTTTTTTTACCAAATCTGGAGTTACTCCTGGCCTGACAATTGTCTTGGGATTTAAGAGTGTAAATCCTCAACCAAGTTGATGGATATATAGAAAATAAAATATTGATATTGAGGATCTCATTTATTTCTAAATATTGTCCCTCTATTAGCAACATTATTTAGCATCATTTCATTACCAAGTTTCTTATATAAGTTTATATATGTGTCATTTGAATATGTCCCTATAGTTAGGATGTGATGAATCATGATGCATATTTTGTTGAACCTATAACATATCACCTCATTAACCGTCAAATTCATTTTATTGATTTAGTCTTGTAGCAACCAATGGTAATCCCATGATGCCCTTTTCTTCTCATAGAAGAGGGAGTGAATGTTAGGAATGATTGCTAAAGGAAGGAAGCCAACATAGCATTCAGGAAAAGCATTAGATTACACTTACTTCATCCATTCGTAACTCAATTACACTCCTATAGTTGCATCTATAATGTTGGGTACTTCATAAAGAAGCATGTTCCTAGATTGATAAATTAAAGCTAAACTAAAGACTTCAATAATATTGTTGTAACTCCTTAGCTCATCACAATGTACATCTTGCAATCCAAAAAATAAAATGTAACAAATTCTTAAATTCATTTCCATTCATGTACGAATTGTATGAAAAAAACTCAATGCGCAATGGATTTATTTTAGGGTCATATTTCATTTTATCCCTCTTATTTATTTGTGTGCAAAAAAAAAATGAAATCACCTCTAACACATGTTTCAAAAATTAGGAATATATAAAAAAATGATCTCATTTACATTATATAATGAGTGTATATATTGACAATTACCATTCATTAAGAACAAATTTGGTCTATCAAAACTCTAGATTTAAATTAATTAGTTTGATTTATCAAATTGTTTACAAATCTAATAATTGGAAATGGAAATTTCATTTCTCCTTTAATTTTTGAGTTAGCAAACTATGAAGTTGATTTTATTACAAATGTTTTGAAAAATAAATCTATCCAAAATATAATCCTTTTCATTCTCTACCGTATTTACCTCACATATTTTTAGTCACTCTTTCTTTCCAAACTATTTTAGATCTTGATTAGTACCATGCCTCGCTATAATGCTCATAGGAAGTTGTTCTTTACATTTATAATATTTATCTTCTTTTTAAACTAGAAGTAAATAAAATACAATTTTGGTATTCTCCATTAACATTAATATTAATTATACCTTTATAATATTTTAATTCTCTTATCAATCCCTGCCTATGGAAATGCAAGGACTATAGCGATTGCTCCAGTATTAATTGGAGATTAATTCATGGTTTGACCAAAAAAAAAATCTCAAATTTCCTTTTAACTAAAATTCAAGATTGTCAATTTCCTTCTCTAAACTTTTTAACAAATGTAGCGATCACTCTAGCATTGACTGGAAGTTAATTCATGGTTTGACCAAAAAAAATTGCTCAATTCTGCTCTTAACCAAACTTCAGGATTGGAAATTTCCTTCTCTGAACATTTTAACCAATGTTTTGAGTTTTCCCTCTTATTTCAAACCTCACTTGAGCCAATGCCATTTTAGCTAGTCTAAGGTATTTTATCCAAAGTTATATTTTAAACAAAGGTTAGAAAATTCATTTTATCCAAAGTTTTGTTGCCAAACAAATGGTCTCTATTTTATCCAAAGTAGTAGATGGATATATAATGTATTTTAGTTGGCAACCCACATATTTGTGGCAAGCTACCAAGCTACAAGCTACCAAGATGCATACTAACATGCGTTGGAAATAGGTTGTCTAAAATAGAGATGGATCTCTCTCATCTTCTCCTCGATCATGCATTACCTTGGGTTGGACCATTACCTTAGTCATGGAGTTTCTCAAAAGGCACAGGAGGCATGCATGATATGATTTATACCAATTGACCATCGATTGCAACTCATCGACCATCCACTGCAACTGATTTTTGCAGACATTTCAGGACTTGTGGTATAACCTGTGGAGCTCTGCAGGACTTGTGGTATAACCCATGGAGCTCTTCAGCCACAAAAGGAAGGAAGGAAATGATATTGACTTGCCAAAAAAGCAAACCAATGGTAAATTTCATGAAAATATATTTTTATCTTAAGTTTCAGTTTCAGTTCTTATGCAAGTTGTTTCACCATAAATTTCAGTTCCTATGTTTCAACATAAATTTCAATTCCTATAAATTTAAGTTCCAATTTTTCAACAGAAATTTCAGTTCCTATGCATTTTCCCTCTCACATTTTCTCTCTCATGCATTACTATTTAGTTTGTAACAATATATATATATATATATATATATATATATATATCTATATATATATATATATATATATATATATATATATATATATATATATATATATATATATATATATATAGATAATGCACTTTATAGTACTATCTCACCCATTTTAGTTCCTATGCATTTTTTCTCTCGCCCATTACTGTTTAGTTTGTAACAAAAAAAAATATAAAATGCACTTGAAAAAAAATCTGGCAGAAACTTATTTTCTACAGTCAATTGCGATCTGATGATGAATCAAATCTCGGCATAAATGAATGAATAAAATCTTGACATGCATGAATGATTGAATAAAGGAATTATCAAATTAAATCTTGGTATGCATGAATGATTGAATAAAGGAATGATTGGGCAAGTAAAATATTATGCCAAGTACCAGATTATGAATTATGATAATCCAAGAATCCAAGATGAATGATGAATGCTAGTCCAGATTAATGAATGCAATGATGAAATCTAGTACCAACATATTCCATCCCATCATTAACCTAATAAACATAGTACTGACATACTCCATCCCATCATCAATTTAATAAACATAATCTAGCTAGTACCTCCATATAAATGATGAAAGATAGTTTGAGCATGTGTAAATACTTCAGAGAAAATAGGATTTCTGCTACATAAAACCTGCAATAAAGGAAAACAAACAAATTCAAAACTCAATTCAAACTTACATTTAATTATATGAGTTTGTGCTCCTTACTATCTTTGCACAACCTTAACTATGTTCAATCCCTTACATCCTTTCACAACAATTAAATGAGCTTACGAGAACATGGAGTTTGATTTACCGTAGGAAAATCAGGAAACCCCACCCACATGTTGGAAATACTGAGAGTGGGGGTGAATCAGTATTCCTTAGAAATTAGCAATTTTAAATCTTTTCAGAGAATTAGTTAATCTTAAATTATTATTAATGTTTATGCAATAATAACAGTAAATAAAAGAACACAATATGCACAAGAATTTTAGGTGGAAAACCCCCTCCAGGTCAAAAACTGCCAAATGCTTTTCTAATCAATTCTTTAATCTTCAACCCCAAATAAAATGAAAGAAACAACTTCCTTGAATTCTAGAAAATCATTCTTCTCCATCTCCCACTCGAAGGACACCCCAATGCCCTAGTTTCTTTAGTAATCAACTGAATGGATGCCCCAACACCCTAGCGAGCCACAACTCACCCTAGCACCACCCTACCACCCCGAAGTGTTCACAGGCCCCAACCTGTAGGTGACTTCATACAACTTCCTAGCACCTCCCTTACACCCTATAATGACTTAAATAAGACAAGACTGTGGATTCCCAAACTAGGGACAACAATCCACGATACAATAATATGTGAAATGATTTTTGTGTACTTGACAGAATATCCAATCACTCTATGACCAGAAACCCAACCATGACATCATCCCAACAATGACTCCTATAGCTCCCAACACTACCTCTTCAACTCTAGGTAGAATGACTCTTTCACAGATGACTCTTTTACAATCTTTATGATGATGACCCTTTCACAAATGACTCTTTTACAGCTTTATGATGATGACTCTTTTACAAATGACTCTTTTACAATGATGACTCTTTTATAAATGACTCTTTTACAACTTTACAATGATGACTCTTGGCCTTAACAATGCTTCACGATATCTAGATGGTTGTCATGTCTTCAAGGATGTCCACTACAATGCTTCCTTTGATTTGATACTTCTGCTCTTGAATTCTTGCTTGATGTTGTACTTGAATCTTCTTCTATCTGCATGCACAATTTGCCTGGCGAAACCAATCCCAAAACAAAACGAAATACCGTTAAACTTACCTCTGCCTGAAAAACACATGTAAGTACATAATAATGAATAAATACAAATTAAAATTACAATGTGTACTTGAAGTGTGATTGTCACTTTTTTTGTTGACTTGTTGCAACAGTAGACAAAGACTCCCACTCTTGATATAGGCATGGACACTATGCAAGACTATATCCAAAACTAACCTAAAGATATATACATTAAAAATTGATGATAGACCCTACACTTGTGATGGATCAAGTTCTCAATACAACAACAGGGACCATTATATCAACTATGACAAGACAAGTAACATGAACTTACAACATCATATAGATTTAGTAGACTTGGTGTAGCATCAAGAATATCTAGCATCAAATGTGTAGTATCAATAATAGGACATCTGAAATGTGGTATCAAAACAAACTATGACATATAGAGACATAGAGATATAACTGAGACCCTATATATACTTACGTTGTCCTACAAAAACATATGTTAGAGATGATACTCAAAATTCAAATGTAAACACTAATCATACATACCTTGTTGTAGGAGACTTACCCTTGACTGTTGATTGTGGTCCTTAATATAGTGATCCTTGCATGCATGCATTTTCTTGCCTTCTAGGAGCTCGATATTGAATATGTTGTATCTATGTAATTTTGGATCTTTAGGGTCTAAATTTTTTTCTTGCAGTAGCCCTCTGAGTCCTCTTTCCAACCCCATAGGTCTGATCAAGATTGTATTCTTCAAGAAATAGTTATGCCCAATCTCCCACAATGACCTGATTATAAACAGGTTTAGTAGAGTGAACTTGTACAAAGTGCCATGTGTCACTATTGCGACTTTCGGCCCTGTTTGACATGGAATTCGAGAGCCTAAAAAACCCTAAATTCCTCATATCATATCTCCGAAAATATATCGAACCAAGATCTGAAATTCAATCATGAGGTGCTTCAAGATTTCGGCTCAAATGGGTTTTAATTTTAGCTTCTAAAGCTTCGCATAAAAAAAGTTATAGTGAAAATTCTGCAATAACCTATTTGAAGCCACAAAATCCTTACTAGAGGAGGATATGAGGGTCACTATTTGTATGAATGTCTTGAGTTAAGAGGGTCCTCAACAAGTGAACGTTGGAGGGATTTTAGGAGAAAAAAAAAGCATTATTAATTATTGACTATTCAATGACCACAACCAATTATGAGTGCCATGCGACAACGCCATAGGATTTTAGCCCACTAACTAGGGTTACTAACTTCAAACACGAATATCTCTCAACACTGTGAAGAATTACACGGCGTGCCATATATCAACGGAAACACCTCGACGAGTAAAATCCATCTAAAAGGTCCTTGACTCAAAATAGAGTAAGTTGTCAAGTTAAAATTCCCATGCAATATCGGGGTAGCCCCTGGTGCTGCTTGGGTTGACATCAATAACAACCACTGATCAATAATCTCCCCCTTTGGCATTGATGGCAACACAAGTACTCCCCTACGATCATGACACCTCTTCCTACTGCCTTCTTTCGCCCTTCGTCATCAATGGAAAAGGGTAACTCCCCCTGACACACTGTCATCCTATGGACCTGTACACACCTCCACTCCACCTTTATACTTACTTAGATAAGAGAAATATTCTAATGAGAACTTGGGATAATCCCAAGATTTTGGTGTAGATACTCAAATTATTCACGAGGTAATGGATTGGTAAATATGTTAGCAATGTGTTCCATTGTGCTAACATATTCAAGCTTGATATTCTTTTCGGCAACCTGCTCTCTAACAAAATGATATTTGATCGGAATGTGCTTTGTTTTGGAATGCATCACAAGATTTGTGGAGATACTGGAGGCACTGGTGTTATTGCAAAAGATGGGAATAGGCCCATCAAACTTCACTTCAAGATCTTGCAAGGTTTTCTTCATCTATAGAACTTGAGTACAACAATCTGTTGTCGTGATGTATTCTTCTTCCATTGTGTTAGTGTCTAATAGTCATAATGATCAAATGTACTCTTTTCATATTGTTGATAGAGTCTTAGGTAAAATTATTATATTTTTCAAAATAAAATTTGACACATCTCATGGTTGTCAAATGGTCACAAGCTATGGTCTAGTTGTCATTGTTACTCCATCCAGTGCATTCAAGGTCACCAAAAGACATTGTGGTCATGTCATCATTCCCTACCCTAGGTCATCAAAAAAGTTAGTGAGTCATCATATATATCATGGTCTAGGATATACATTTGATGATCCTCATATCAGTCATCAATATCAAACAAGGGAGTCATGTCATTCATTTTTGACATCATCATGGGAGTTAGAAAATTAGGGAATAAAGTTTTCAAAAAGAGTAAAAGTAACATTTCCTTTTGAAGAAATAATGCTACAGTCCAATGACATCACTCGTCATTTTATAAAAGTACACATGATGTCATTCAACCATGTTATAGACATATTTGGGCACTGCAACCCCAGTCTTATATGTCGATAAACCAAGGGCTCTTTAACCCCTAAAAGTGTTGTTTCATACCCTAAAGGATCATGATCAACTGATTACATCATTCCCCAAAAGTTCCACCTGAAAAACCACTCAGAACTGGCCAAAACTGGACCATACTGACTGCTCCACAGTCAGGGTGCGATGCATACTAACTTCTACACTAGCCAAGTGCGATGCATATTGAAGAGGCTTTCTGTAGGGTGCGATGAGTGAGGATGGACAAATGTCCAAGACAGTTTGCTAAGTGGATGCTCATGCAATCTTCTAGAAACTTCTCTTATGACACTTGCCTCTCTGAATTCGCCCAGGGATGAGTAAGAGATCCAAAAAATCTCCAAGTGGAACCAAGAACAACAAGTGGAATCACAATAATCAAAAATTTAGAGATGACTCACACCCTTGCAGGAATCTATAAATGGATCCCTCGTCTGAGAGATCCAGAGGCTGGAATTTGGTAATTTGTAAGGAAGTGTTGATAGTTTGTCTTTGAGAAAGGCCATTGTATTGTTGGGTGATCTTGCTTTTTAGGAGGTGAAGAGGGTTTTGATGCTGGGAGGATGATACTGGATCAGACAGCTGGGTTGTAATTCTCCCTTCTATTATTAATAAATTTCTTTGAGTTTTCCTCTATACAGTCGTGTATTTGTGAATGCCATTGTATGTTCAATGTATTTCTGATTCTGCATTGTTTATGATATAATAGATCAAGATTCTTTGATGGGCTTTTGTTACTTTGTCTCTACAGGTATTCACTGAGCGGGATAAGTAGGAGAAGAGGTGAAAGCTCTATCAAGGGAGAGAGAAATCAAGCAAGGAGTCAAGCGGAAGATCCAGGTTGGTCCCTTTGCTTCTCTCTTATCTAGCATATATAGAGGAAATCGTAAATTGCTTTGATTGTCTGTTTCTAGGATAGCTACCAATCCTAGTGGGACTAGCAGATCGAAAAGACACTAGTTTTCCCATAAACAAAATGGCGACTCCACTGGGGATCGAATAGTTTGTTTGTTTGTTGTTGATTGTTTGTTTCTAGAATAGCTACCAATCCTAGTGGGACTAGCAGATCGAAAAGACACTAGTTTCCTGGAAACAAAATGGCAACTCTGCTGGGGATCGAATAGTTTGTTTGTTTGTTGTTGATTGTTTGTTTTATAAACTATAGACAGAGCCTAAAGTTAGCCAAATAGCCTTCGAACTTCTCTTGCTCTACAATTGTAGTTCAAATCACTTTAGCGAGCTGGAAAGGCCAATAGCTCAACAATCTTTTCATATTTAACGAGTCTGAAAAGAGTTTAAAAGAGACTCATTTTTTGAGGAATGAGTGGCATTTAGGGTAGCGACTGGTTTCGGGTAATCTTGGAACTTCTCAAAACATGGTGCTATGAAGAGGGTGGCTAATAGGACCACTCATTGTAGATGTTCCTCAAAAAGGTAAACATTCAAGTGGAAGCGTATGATCGGCCTAAAGAATGGAGGTGATGGCAGGAACACAACCAAGGCTCAAAAGGCTGATAGCAGGGCAATCACAAAGTTTATTTACCGAAGGTGTGTTCATTTTTTAATGAGCTTGAACTCTGGGGGAACATATGCTCAGTTGGCAGGTTTATTTTTTAACTAGCTTGAACCATACGATAACATTTCTCATTGCCTCTTTATGTAGGTTAGAAACAACCAAACTACAAAGATAAAAAAAAAAACACTAAAAAGATAAGGAACTACTGAGGTTAGGTAGGATGGTTTCATTAGCAGTTTAGACAAAACCCTTCCATTGTTCCGTCTATGGTGTAGACATTGCTAGACCAATCACCTAACCTAAGAAGTTGAAAATAAAAAGCTAAATAGCTAAAAAAGTAGAAAGCTAAAAAATGAAATTGGTCGCTTTTTGTTTGCATAAAAAGGTTTGCATGCCCCCATGCATCAAGAAAAGGAGAGTCTCTAGGTAACCATATGGAATTCACTGCGGTTAAGCAGGATTGTTTTTGTCAGCGGAGCCGACGAAACACTTCCTTGGCTTTGTCCATCAAATAGACAAAGGTGAATGGTGTGAGATAACACTTCCAATCACATAACCTATATGGAAACCTATCTTTTCAGCTGGGTTTGTCCGCCTAAGCAGACCAGGGTGACATAATATCTATATATATATATATATATATATATATATATATATATATATATATATATATATATATATATATATATATATATATCTATAGATATATATATATATATATATCTATAGATATATATATATATATATATATATATATATATATATATATATATATATATATATATATATATATATATATATATATATATATATATATATATATATATATATATATATATATAGATAGATAGATAGATAGATAGATAGATAGATAGTAGAAAAAATAAAAATTTCATATTACCATTCATTTTTTAGAATCTAGATTCTATATTTAAAAATACATAATCATCATCATGAATTTAACATAAATGAATCATCATCATCAATTCAGCATAAGCATTGTCATCATCATTTGAACATCTGACTTACAAGCATTCTAGATGCCCTGTTGGTAGCTCAATAAGCCTTCCAAGATCATACCCCTGTACTTTGTTCTTTACTGTCCATAATAGCTCAACTTAACTCATTGAATTCAGCTGCAAATTTGAGCCAAAACCCACCTCTGTTGCACTCCCTGGCCCATCGCACTGTCTGTCACTGGAAGCTAGTATGCATTGCACTTCTTGAGTGTAGCAGGTGAGATGCATTCCTGTTTCTATGAAGAACAGGTGCAATGGCTGAGTAGTCCTAATTCTCTCCTTGAAATTTGGGTTTTTTGTCCTTGTTTTCAGCTCTGTTTAATTGTTTTTTTGCTTATGAACAGTATCTCATTACTGAAGCCTCCTTGCTTTACATAATTCAACCTCCATTGGTTAGGATTAGCAAGTTTTTTTATGTATTTTTCCATCATTTTCACCCTGGTCTGCTTAGGCAGACAAACCCAGCTGAAAAGATAGGTTTCCCTATAGGTTATGTGATTGGAGGTGTTATCTCACACCGTTCACCTTTGCTTATTTGATGGACAAATCCAAGGAAGTGTTTTGTCCGCTCCACTGACAAAAACAATCCTGCTTGACCGCAATGAATTCCATATGGTTACCTGGAGACTCTCCTTTTCTTGATGCCTGGGGACATGCAAACCTTTTTATGCAAGAAAAAAGCGACCAATTTAACTTTTTAGCTTTCTAGTTTTTTAGCTTTTTATTTTTAACTTCTTAGGTTAGGTGATTGGTCTAGAAATGTCTGCATCGCAGACGGAACAATGGAAGGGTTTTTCCTAATCTTCTGATGAAACCATCCTACCTAACCTCACTAGTTCCTTAGCTTTTTAGTGTTTTTTTTAGCTTTGTAGTTTGGTCGTTTCTAACCTACATAAAAATGCAATGAGCAATGTTATCGTATGGTTCAAGCTCACTAAAAATAAACCTTCCAAATGAGCACATGTTCACCCAAAGTTCAAGCTCATTAAAAAATGAACCCACCTTCAGTAAATAACCATTGTGATAGCCCTATTATCAGCCTTTTGAGCCTTGGTTGTGTTCCTGCCATCACCTCCATTCTTTAGGCCAATCATACGCTTCCACTTGAATGTTTACCTTTTTGAGGAACAGTTGCAATGAGTGGTCATGTTAGCCACCCTCTTCACATCACCATGTTTTGAGAAGTTCCAAGATTACCCGAAACCAGTCGCTACCATAAACGCCACTCGTTCCTCAAAAAATGAGTCTCTTTTAAACTCTTTTCAGACTCGTTAAATATTAAAAGATTGTCAAGCTATTGGCCTTTCCAGCTCGCTAAAGTGATTGGAAATGCCATCCCTCCTATATATTTTAAACTTTTCAGACCTGAGGGATTATCTCATGAAAAAGTTCGAGCGCTTGTATTTTTCGGCTCACTAAAGTGATCGGAAAAGTCATCCCTTCTGTATTATTTTAATCTTTTTCGGACTTAAGGGATTATGCTACGAAAAAGAACTATTGGAGTTTTCTTTTCATCCCTTTTCAAACTCTCTAAACATGAAAAGTACCGAGTTGTCCTTGTCATTAAACTCGTTAAAACAATAGCGACAAACTTGTCCACCCAGGAAAGAATGAGTTTCATTGTCACTAGACTCGCTAAAACATAGCGACAGGTTTTCCCAAAGGGAAAATTATAGAACAAGCATATGTTATCCTCCTCAAGCTTGACAAAAATAAAGAGGTACTGGTCAGCAATGACTGGGGAAAAAGGGAAGAAAACTTGAAGAATTTTATTGGTAGCAGGTCGCTCTTGAACATGACACTTTCACTCCATCACCATGATTGAGTCGGGTTGGGTTATTCCATTCACTGGTCATATCACCATTGGTCCTCCATACCATCCATCTTTTGGGGTTAACACTACCAATCCATCTCAGTGTCGCCGATATGTTCAAGAGAAGTCATTCAGATAATTCACCATCCAGTTAATGCCTCATCCACTGCAATACCTTCACCCTCCATTTTTCATGACCGCCATTCCTGAACCTTATATCATCAGATCGTTTTCACCTCCAGAAAATCATTTGCTTCATTTCGTGTCATAGATGTGGGATACATTAAGGCCCTCCTACGACGGGTCACTTCTTGTTGACATCAGCTCATTATCCAAGAAGTTGACTTAGAAACAACCCCTTTAGTACTTTGAAGCTTGCATGACTTAATGGTAAGTTTCTCACTTCCGGCTACAGGTTGACATCAATGGCCTTCGACAAAAGATTTTGTGTGGTGTTTGACATCAGATCATATATTCACACCACGTGAATTGTACTGTAGTACCTTGAGGGTCATTATCATTATCAGTGATTCCTTGCATGCCTGTTAACAGCTTACATTATTGGCTGGTAATCAGGCGATGTCTTTCCATGTTAAACTTCAGGACATCTTTTCACATGGATTGACTTGTACATTGGGCGAAGATTGAATAAGTTTGAAGACCCCAGATCTAGTTTCATCCATCCGGGCTGCAATATATTCAAGGATATAAAGACATCAAATGTACACAGAAGTTGCACAAATAGTCATCTAAGCCAGGGAAGATGACTCTTGATATGAAGAATCACTAGTCTGCAACTGCAGACAATTATCTGTCCTAAGTACATGAAAATGAATTTATAAAGTTGGGCATGTGAATGCTCACCTCAGCTAGATCATGAAAACAATATGATGATGATGTATTGTATTGTATCTTATACAAGTCACCTTACAGTTTGAATACCTCAAATCCTCATGTTAAAGCATTTCACCCGACATCAAAAGATTTGTGACTTCTTGCTTTAGGGGGAAACTGTTATAGACATATTTGGGCACTACAACCCCAGTCTTATATTTCGATAAACCAAGGGATCTTTAACCCCTAAAAGTGTTGTTTCATACCCTAAAGGATCATGGTCAACTGATTACATCATTCCCCAAAAGTTCCACCTGAAAAACCACTCAGAACTAGCCAAAACTAGACCATACTAACTGCTCCACAGTCAGGGTGTGATGCATACTAACTTCTACACTAGCCAGGTGAGATGCATACTGAATAGGCCTTCTGTAGGGTGAAATGAGTGAGGATGGAGAAATGTCTAAGACAATCTGCTAAGTGGATGCTCATGGAATCTTCCAGAAACTTCTCCTATGACACTTCCTTTGCTGAATTCGCCTAGGGATGAGTGAGAGATCCAAAAAATATCCAAGTGGAACCAAGAACAACAAGTGGAATCACACTAATAAAAAACCCACAGATGAATCACACCCTTGTAAACATCTATAAATGGATCCCTCATCTGAGAGATCCAGAGGCTGGAATTTGGTAATTTGTAGGGAAGCGCTGATATTTTGTCTTTGAGAAAGGGCATTGTATTGTTGGGTGATCTTGCTTTTCATGTGGTGAAGAGGGCTTTGATGCTAGGAGGATGATGCTAGATCAGAGAATTGGCTTGTAATTCTCCCTTCTATTATTAATAAAGTTCTTTGAGTTTTCCTCCATATAATCGTGTATTTGTGAATGTTGTTATTTGTGAATGCCATTGTATGTTCAATGTATTTCTGATTCTGCATTGTTTATGATATAATAGATCAAGATGCTTTGATGGTGTTCTGTTACTTTGTCGCTACAGGTATTCGCTGAGCGGGATAAGTAGTAGAAGAGGTGCAAGCTCTATCAAGGGAGAGAGAAATCAAGCAAGGAGTCAAGCGGAAGATCCAAGTTGGTCCCTTTGCTTCTCTCTTATTTATCATACATAGAGGAAGTCACAAATTGCTTTGATTGTTTGTTTCTAGGATAGCCACCAATCTTAGTGGGACTAGCAGATTGAAAAGACACTAGTTTTCTCGTAAACGAAATGGCGACTCCACTGGGGATCGAATAGTTTGTTTGTTTGTTGTTGATTGTTTGTTTCTAGGATAGCTACCAATCCTAGTGGGACTAGCATATACAAAAGACACTAGTTTTCCCGGAAACAAAATTGTGACTCAGCTGGGGATCGAATAGTTTATTTGTTTGTTGTTGATTGTTTGTTTTATAAACTATAGGCGGAGCCTGAAGTTAACCAGATAACCTTCGAACTGCTTTTGCTCTGCAATTGCAAAGTAGATGAATGTTGCTTCAGTCAATCTCTGGTTTAGTTTGTGATTTGAACATCTAACTTACAAGCATTCTAGATGCCCTGTTGGTATCTCAATAACCTTCCAAGATCATACCCCTATACTTTTTTCTTTACTGTCCATAATATCTTAGCTTAACTCACTGAATTCAGCTGCAAATTTGAGCCAAAACCCACCTCAATTGCGCTCCCTAGCCCATCGCACTGTCTGTCACTAGAAGCCAGTATGCATCGCACTTCTTGAGTGTAGTAGGTGAGATGCATCCCTGTTTCTGTGAAGCACAAGTGCGATGACTGAGTAGTCCTATTTCTCTCCTTGAAATTTTGGTTTTTTTTCCTTGTTTTCAGCTCTGTTCAATTGTTTTGCAGCTTATGAACAGTATCTCATTACTGAAGCCTCCATGCTTTACATAGTTCAGCCTCCATTGGTTAGGATTAGCAAGTGTTTTTATGTATTTGTCCATCATTTGCAATCCTTTGTCGAAAAGTTTCTTTAATTGAACTTACGTTTTGGTGCAAAAAGGTGTCGTAACTATCATTGTGTATCAAAAAGAGAAGTGTTGTTGAGACTTCCCTCCTTGGATAGTCAATTAAAAAAAAATTCATGTATTTGATTTGATTTGTTGATATCTTGAAGTGTCGAAAGCATTCTCTATTCGAAATTGAAAAGTGTCATTTAGTCTAACTTTCTATTTCGAAAAAGAAATTGTCGAAATGTCGCTTTGAAGAAGATATTTTAGATCTATACTTAGTTTTCCTTTTGGCATTCTTCACATTAAGGGGAACAAAAAACAAATACATGCATTTGCATTTGCATTTAGACTGTGTGCAAAAAATGATTTAGGAAAAGTTCATTTAGTGTGTGCTCTTTGCTCTTTGTTTGAAAGAATCATAATCTTCTTTCCTTAGTAGCTAGGACTTTCATTGCTAAAAATAAACAACAATTGTTTATCATTTTAGATTGCATATTTAGGAATTTTACATCTACATCACGCGGTGAACCTTGAAAGGCAAACTTCTAAACAAGATCAACTCTAAAATAAATTTCAATGAACTTAACAATGCTTTGGAACCTAATGCAACACATCTAGAGGTCTAGGCTAGAGACGTGTTCTGGCGTCGTAAAAT
This sequence comes from Pinus tabuliformis, assembly GCA_031772625.1. Lineage (NCBI taxonomy): Eukaryota > Viridiplantae > Streptophyta > Pinopsida > Pinales > Pinaceae > Pinus > Pinus tabuliformis. The sequence continues at coordinate 1,952,509,926 of CM062816.1, forward strand.
ATAGTAACTATTATTTTCATCAAAGGTTGGGTGATTCCTCCTCTTTGATACGACAAGTGCTAGCACGGACTTGTGCTCCCCATATCGTCGAGTATATATTGGGGACCACAATAGGCTTATATCCTTTATTCATAGGAATCCATGTTTGTCACCCTATCGATCGCAATACACTGAACACAGCATTCGAGAAGATTGACTATCATACATAAGTCCTTGGTAATTTCTCTTTAATTTATCACCAAGTTGTATTTTGCAGTTTTGTGATTGATTTGGTAATCCCTCTGTCTAGATCTCTAGAGTAGTCACTTTCGTTCCTTTTCAACTCCTTAAAAGAAAAGGTCCATCTGAGCACTTGTCACTTCAAGCTCATTAAAATTTGAAGGGGACTAGAGTCATATTTAGCTTTTTCTTGACTCTTAAAAATTGAAAAAGAAAAAGTTTTGTCAAAGCATCATTAAAATTTATTAATTTCGGAATAACATCCTCGTTCCTTCATTGGTCTTAGGTTGAGATAATGGAGTCCACCAATCAAGGAGTCCCTTTGGAGGGGATTCCTAGTCCTTTTACATCTTCGGGAAATATTGGTGCACCTCATATGGCCACTTTGTCCCTTCCGGGACTTACTATTGGCCTGCCAGTATGGCTATTCTCAACCTCTATGGTTCAAAATAACGTGATTCCTCAGCAATCAAATCAGTATCCAATTGACGTTAAAATTGACCCCTCTCCTTCTTCTTCGTTTTTTTCTCCTTCCCCTTCTTCCTCTTCGCTTGGTGAAAGTAGTGATGCTAATAACCAAGTGGCTAAGAAGAAGAAGAAAGGTAAGGAGAAGAAGAAAAATCCAATTCAGCAAGGGGGCAACCAACCAACCATATATTTGGATGCATCAGCTGGTGAAAATCTGCATATTAAATCTCATAAACTAAAATATCCTTGCATAATCTGTAAAGGATACCATTACCATCAAGATTGTCCGTGAATCCCTCAGATCTTCAGAGAATGCTCCCCCCGTTCGCACCAACCGGTGTCATCAACTTCTACTAATCATGTTGATAATACACCATCAACTAGTGATAGTGAAGTCCACGGACAGAAATGAAAAGTCAAAGTTCCATGTACATTATGTGAAGGGAACCATATACCTCCCCATTGTCCTTTTTTGGGTGAGGCCAAAAGAGTCTTGCATAATCTTCCTACTTCACCACAGCGACTTCTACCTGGATACAAGAAACTCTCCCCTAGTCCTTTACTAGTTGAAAATCTGACGGAATTAACTAAACCATTGGTCGGAACACCTATTGTTGAAAGTGAATCTTCTGAGTCCACATCAGATTGAAGTCAACAGGTCAAGATAGCAATTGACCCAATCTTGCCTTCAGAAGATCCACCTTCAGACGATATCATTCCAAAAGAGAGTGAGAATGATACTGTTCAAATTCTTTTTGTCACTTCAAAGTCCGATGAATTCGGGGGCAATCCACCCATTCCTTCACAACAGGAAGAGAATCCCCCAGTTCCTGCTACTCAAGGGATTATTTCACCCATTTATTCAATACCCCCTCCAAGTAGTCTGGTTACTTCCTTTGATTGGAATCAACTAGCAAGATCCCGCCTTCCTTCTAATGTACCATTATGGATCATAGTGCAAGTTTACAAAATGATCGTGTCTGGCACTATCATAGATGAAGGGGCTTCAGTGAGTATCCTTTCCTCAACTTCTTGGAAAGCGCTTGGTTCGCCATCACTTATGCCTGTTACATAGAATTTATCAGTCTTTAATAAAGGAACCACTCGACTGTTAGGAATCCTTCCTAAGTTGCCAATAACTTTGAGAAGGAAAACCATTCACTTGAACGTGATGGTAGTCCAAGGACCGTTAGATTACAATCTACTCCTCAGACGTGACTATGTTTACAACATGGAAGCTATTGTTTCAACACTCTTTCGAGTGATGTGTTTCCCGCATGAAGGCAAAATTGTCACTATTGACCAGCTTTCATTTCCCAGTTCAAACACAGCTTCAAGTCAAACATCATCCCTAAATGGTCCTTTTGCATCGAGAATGTCTCTTCAACCTTCATTCCATCCACCTAATTACCTCAAGTAGTCTAGTGAATGTAATAAAGCTTAGGGGCATGCACCCTGGTCTGCTTAGGCGGACAAACCCAACTAAAAAGATAGGTTTTCCTATAGATTATGTGATTGGAGGTGTTATCTCACACCATTCACCTTTGTCTATTTGATGGACAAAGCCAAGGAAGTGTTTCGTTGGCTCCGCTGACAAAAACAATCTTGCTTAACTGTAGCGAATCCCATATGGTTACCTGGAGACTTTCCTTTTCTTGATGCCTGGGGGCATGCAAACCTTTTTATGCAAGCAAAAAGCGACCAATTTCACTTTTTAGCTTTTTAGCTTTTTACTTTTAACTTCTTAGGTTAGGTGATTGGTCCGGCAATGTCTGCACCACAGATGGAAAAATGGAAGGGTTTTGTCTAAACTTCTGATGAGACCATCCTACCTAACCTCAATAGTTCCTTAGCTTTTTAGTGTTTTTTTTTAGCTTTGTAGTTTGGTCATTTCTAACCTACATAAAAAGGCAATGAGCAATGTTGTCGTATGGTTCAAGCTCGTTAAAAAATAAACCTGTCAACTGAGCATATGTTCCCCCAGAGTTCAAGCTCATTAAAAATGAACCCACCTTCGGTAAATAACCTTTGTGATTGCCCTACTATCAGCCTTTTGAGCCTTGGTTGTGTTCCTGCCATTACCTCCATTCTTTAGGCTGATCATACACTTCCACTTGAATGTTTACCTTTTTGAGGAACAACAGAAATGAGTGGTCCTTTTAGCCACCCTCTTCACATCACCATGTTTTGAGAAGTTCCAAGATTACCCAAAACTAGTCGCTACCCTAAATGCCACTCGTTCCTCAAAAAATGAGTCTCTTTTAAACTCTTTTCAGACTCGTTAAATATGAAAAGATTGTCGAGCTATTGGCCTTTCTAGCTCACTAAAGTGATTGGAAGGACCATCCCTCCTATATATTTTAAACTTTTTAGACCTGAGGGATTATCTCATGAAAACGTTCGAGCGCGTGTCTTTTTCGGCTCGCTAAAGTGATTGGAAAAGTCATCCCTTTTGTATTATTTTAATATTTTTCGGACTTACGGGATTATGCTACGAAAAAGACCTACTGGAGTTTTCTTTTCGTCCCTTTCCAAACTCTCTAAACATGAAAAGGACCGAGTTGTATTTGTTGTTAAACTCGTTAAAACAATAGTGACAAACTTGTCCACCCAGGCAAGAACGAGTTTCACTGTCGCTAGACTCGCCAAAACATAGCGATAGGTTTTCCCGAAGGGAAAATTATAGAACAAGCATATGTTATCCTCCTCAAGCTTGACAAAAATAAAGAGGTACTAGTCAGTAATGACTGGGGAAAGAGGGAAGAAAACTTGAAGAATTTTATTGGTAGCAGGTCGCTCTTGAACATGACACTTTCACTCCATCACCATGATTGAGTCGGGTTGGGTTATTCCATTCACTGGTCATATCACCATTTGTCCTCCATACCATCCATCTTTTGGGGTTAACACTACCAATCCATCTCAGTGTCGCCGATATGTTCAAGAGAAGTCATTCAGAGAATTCACCATCCAGTTAATGCCTCATCCACTGCAATACCTTCACCCTCCATTTTTCATGATTGCCATTCCTGAACCTTATATCATCAGATCGTTTTCACCTCCAAAAAATCATTTGCTTTGTTTCGTGTCGTAGATTTGGAATACATTAAGGCCCTCCTATGACAGGTCACTTCTTGTTGACATCAGCTCATTATCCAAGAAGTTGACTTAGAAACAAACCTTTCAGAACTTTGAAGCTTGCATGCCTTAATGGCAAGTTTCTCACTTCCGGCGACAGGTTGACATCAATGGCCTTCGACCGAAATATTTTGCGTGGTGTTTGACATCAAATCATATATTCACACCACGTGAATTGTACTGTAGTACTTTGAGGATCATTATCATTATCGGTGATTCCTCTCACGCCTGTTAACAGCTTACATTATTGGCTGGTAATCAGGCAAGCTCTTTCCATGTTCGACTTTAGGACATCTTTTCACATGGATCAACTTGTACATCGGGCGAAGATTGAACAAGTTTTAAGACCCCAGATCTAGTTTCATTCATCAGGGCTGCGATATATTCAGGGATATAAAGACATAAAATGTACACAGAAGCTGCACAGATAATCATCTAAGCCAGGGAAGATGACTCTTCATATGAAGAATCACCAGTTTGCAACTGTAGACAATTATCTGTCCTATGTACATGAAAATGAATTTATAAAGATGAGCATGGGAATTCCCACCTCAGCTAGATCATGAAAATAATATGATGATGATGTATTGTATTGTATCTTATATAGGTCACCTTCCGGTTTGAATACCTTGGATCCTCATGTTAAAGCATTTCACTCGACATCAAAATATTTACGACTTCATGCTTTAGGGGGCAACTGTTATAGACATATTTGGGAATTGCAACCCCAATCTTATATGTCGATAAACCAAGGGCTCTTTAACCCCTAAAAGTGTTGTTTCATACCCTAAAGGATCATGGTCAACTGATTACATCATTCCCCAAACGTTCCACCTGAAAAACCACTCAGAACTGGCCAAACTGGACCATACTGACTGCTCCACAGTCAGGGTGCAATGCATATTGACTTCTACACTAGCCAAGTGCGATGCATACTGAAGAGGCCTTCTATAGGGTGCGATGAGCAAGGATGGACAAATGTCCGAGACAGTTTGCTAAGTGGATGCTCATGGAATCTTCCAGAAACTTCTCCTATGACACTTGCCTCTTTGAATTCACCTAGGGATGAGTAAGAGATCCAAAAAATCTCCAAGTGGAACCAAGAACAACAAGTGGAATCACACTAATCAAAAACCCAGAGATGACTCACAGCCTTGCAGACATCTATAAATGGATCCCTCATCTGAGAGATCCAGAGGCTGGAATTTGGTAATTTGTAAGGAAGTGTTGATTGTTTGTCTTTGAGAAAGGGCATTGTATTGTTGGGTGATCTTGCTTTTCATGAGGTGAAGAGGGCTTTGATGCTGGGAGGATGATGCTGGATCAGACATCTGGGTTGTAATTCTCCCTTCTATTATTAATAAAGTTCTTTGAGTTTTCCTCCATACAATCAATTATTTGTGAATGTGGTTATTTGTGAATGCCATTGTATGTTCAATGTATTTCTGATTCTACATTGTTTATGATATAATATATCAAGATGCTTTGATGGTGTTTTGTTACTTTGTCTCTACAGGTATTCACTGAGCGGGATAAGTAGGAGAAGAAGTGAAAGCTATATCAAGGGAGAGAGAAATCAAGCAAGGAGTCAAGCGAAAGATCCAGGTTGGTCCCTTTTCTTCTCTCTTATCTATCATACATAGAGGAAATTGCAAATTGCTTTGATTTTTTGTTTCTAGGATAGCTACCAGTCCTAGTGGGACTAGCAAATCGAAAAGACACTAGTTTTCCCATAAACAAACCATCAAGCCAAAATCGAGTTTATAAGCTATAAAGGAGCATCAAATAATTTTTGAATTTCATTCTATTCATCCAAAATCTCCAAGAGCTCCTCTCTGCCATTGTGAGATTCGCCACAACCATCAAAACTTCGAAATTCATCACCATTATTTATTTCATCAGTCTATTGCGTTTCTACTTTGTTTCTAGAGGTTGTTGCGCTTTTCATTTGGAGGTTAAAGGGAGAAAGAAAGGGTTCAGTTCTCATCCCACAAGCTTCAAAGGATCTTTGAACAAGTTAGTAAAGGCTTCACCAACTCTCTAATGTAGTCTTTTCCCTTAGAATTGATTAAGATCCCTCTCCTAGGGTTTTGTTGCACTTTTCATTTTCATGGTCTTTGCTCCATTTGATGAAGAAATTCCCTAGTTTCTCAGTCCACTTATCCTTGTATACCCTCATCAAACATTCCCAAATCATTTCCCACATAAAATTCCCTCATTCTACCATTTTTCTCAAAAACCCAAACTGTTGTTGCGCTTTTGCTACATTTCTGGGTTAGGACTATGTTTTGTCCTTTTCACCCCTTTGTCGTCACTCATTTTGAGAAATTCCACCACCAACCTCTTCCTAAAATCTACCCCTATCCCCTATAATTTCCTTAAAAAATTTCCTATCATCCTTCCCCTCCATTCCCTTTCCTCAAGTTGTTGCGCTTTTAGTTATGTGTTGCTATCCTACAGAAACACAACAACTACTTGCTGCGCCAACTTAAATCTTGGATTTTGAACAAATGGGAATGTATTTTTACAAACTAGAGGAGGTTTTTGTTCATAACATACCCAAAAATAATAACCTATCTGATTTTTTCAATATAATTTATGATCTGGGATATATTCCTAAAATAAAGTTGCTACAAGAGAGCGTTGTTCTTTTTACTCTAGTTTTAGTCATCATTTTCCAAAGAGGTGTCTGACCAAATGAAGATGAATTTTGGAAAAACAAAGGATTTTTTGTTAATGACAGATGCCATCACAATAAACTCCTTCTGTTTCTACACATATATCATATATTGGGAGATATTCAACTTTCTTGGAGGCCTATTTTAGAAAATCAAGTTCTCCAATTTTTATTCGTTGTTTTAGTCATTCATTTGTGGCACAAATTCCAAGAATATGGGAATGGATTTCAAAAAACTAAGAGAGTTTTTTCTCAAAAAAAAATGTATCTGCCAAAACGTCTCCCCATTCTATAAAACTTATTATGGTTAAAGAGATATCAGTTCATATTTGACTCCTATTTTTTCTTTGAGCTTCTAGAGAATTTGCTATGTTTCTGTGTGAGCAATGTTTTTTTACTACATGTAAAAGTTTAAAGTGAAACAAGGTTAATGTAAATGGTAAATTAGATTTTTTGATGGCATTTTAAATGTAAATATCCTATGGTTAAATTGAACATTGGATACTCTTTTAGAGATAGGATCAGTTAGCTAAAAGGAGGAAAGTCTGTTCTAACTCCTCCTAGGTCTTAGCAGAGATAGGATAAGTGCATGTACCTGCTTAGTTTACTTTTTGGAGATATAATTCGACCTCATCTCCTATGTGAGGCTGAAATGTAATATAATCAAACATGGGATACTTGTAGCTCAAACTTGGAACTAGTGTACTTCACTGTTTCCGTAATATAACAAACAGTTGCAACTCTTTTATGGGATTCTTGTGTTGTGGTAGGTGGCTTCATTTTTCCTTTATTTTATTATATGTTTGATGATTATATATTTTTATAAAACCTATATATTTCTCCTTATTCTTTATATTTTAAGATTTGAAATAGAAATCATTGTTTAATGCTCTGTTTTTGTTTAAGATAAGTATTTAAGTGTTTTTCTTCTAGACAAGTGAATTCATGCCTTTTCTCACTTAATTCCTGCTATATTTTCCTCGCCACACTACAATGAAAAAACATTTTGAGTCATTGATTGCACACACCTTGCCCCATCTTATGTTTGCAACTGATCTATAGGAATACTTGACCTAGTTCTCAGACCCTGTGCTTCTTATCTAGCAAACCCTAATTAAACCATACTGAGCTGATACCTAGCCTAAAACCTTAATTTACTCCAGTCATTTCCATTCGCTGTGAGGTTGTTTTAGAGAGAGCTCTCTCTGATTTGGTAGGGCTAGCTACTAATTCCAAAGTTGGTCTATGGTTACCTCTTTGGTTTCCTTTCTCAGCGTTGGGAAATAAAGGAGTGCTAACATGTTGTGGATAACAAGATTCAAGATTGCTTTTTTACTTAACCATGAGACAAGGAAACCACCTAGGTAGAAAGCTATCCACTGGTACTCTTATGTTCATCAACACTTCCTTACCAATCTACATATGTATAAGCTTGGATGACCAAATCATTTCCTTTGGGATACCAGAGACCATATTCCATTCTGCCCTTGAGATATTGAAGAATTCTTTTGATGACAATGATATGAAATTATTTTGGTGCTGCTTGGAATCATGCTTCTTGCCCAACTGACTGCATCACATCTAGCCGTGAGGCTATCACATATATGAGACTACCAATCATGGATCTATACAACCTTTGGTCCACATCCTACGATGAGTCCTCTAAGCTTAACTTGCAACTTGTTACCATGGGGGTAAGGACTAGCTTGCAATATTCCATCTGGAATTTCTTGAGCATTTATTTGATGTACTTGGTTTGATATATGAATATTCCTTTATCCTGTTGAGAAATATAAAGCCCTAAAAATTATGTTAGTTCACCAAGCATAGACATTTTAAACTCACTTTGCATTTTTGTGGCAAAGTCTTTACTTAATCTGTCATCACTACTTCCAAAGATTATATCATCCACATATACTTCAATAATTGTTAGGTTATCTCGATCCACTTTCACATAAATATTATTGTCAACACTTCCTTTCTTAAATCCTTGTTGATGTAGATATTCGTCAAGATGAGCATACCAAGCTGTAGGAGCTTGCTTGAGACCATATAAAGCCTTATTTAATTTGTAGACATAGTCTTCTTTGTCAGAGAGTACAAAACCTTCGAGTTGTTCAATGTAAACTTCTTCCTCCAATTCACCATTTAGAAAAGCTAACTTAGCATCCATTTCATAGACTTTGATTTTTCTCGAGCAAGCATAAGTGAGAAACATCCTAATAGCTTCCATTCTGGCAACAGGAGCAAATGTTTCTTCAAAATTGATTCCTTCAACCTATCCATATCCTTTGCAGACTAATCTTGCCTTGTTCCTCGTAACCTGTCTATCCTCATTCAATTTGTTTCTAAAGACCCATTTAGTTCCAATAACATTTTTATCCTTTGGTCATGGAACCAATTCCCAAGTGTCTTTCTCCTCAAGTTGATCCAGTTCTTCATCATTCATAGATGCTACCCAGTGTTCATTTTGACTAGCTTCCTCAAAACTGCTAGGCTCAAAATTTGCTAATAAAGCAAGATGGGATTGTTGTGATGAATGAACTTATCGACTTCTTATGGTTCTAATTCCTTCATTTATGTTGTTGATGATTTGATTTGACGAATGATTCTTTTGATGCCATTCCTTAAAAACTTTTGGACTAGTTCCTTGTACATCCTGCTGATCATTTCTTATTTCCTCTTGTTTGACTATTGTTTCCTTATTTGATTGGTCTGTTTCTGGAGATTCTTCTTCATCCTTCATAGATTCTACCTCAAGCCCCTCAGGTTTTCTCGAAGAGATGATCTCATTGTTATCCTTTAGAACACCATTTTCATCGAAAGTAACATTTATGCTTTCAACTATTTGTTTTCGCCTCATATTGTATCATCTAACCAATGAAAATACCTTTGTCAACATGGGAGTAAAATTTGCCCAATTTTTTTGTCTTCTCTTTTGATGTAACATTTACTTCCAAATATTTTGAAGTATTTGATGTTAGTCGGTCTTCCTTTCCATAGTTCGTATAGATTCATGTTACAGTTGCTCCTTAGCAGGGCTCTGTTTAAGATGAATACAACAGTATCAATTGCTTGAACCCATAATTTATCATCTAAATTTGAGTCCTTTAACATTGTTCTAGCCATTTCCTATACGATTCTATTTTTCCTTTCAACAACTCCATTCTGTTGTGGTGTTCTTGCTATTGAGAATTTCCTTTTGTTAATTTTAGGTATGTTCTATGCTTAGAGCAATTTATTTCAATTTTCATAGTTAGCTCCATATCTTTTCTAGATTAACAATCACATCAGAATTAAAGTAAACTGCAGATAGAACATAAACATAAATCACAGAAGACAAGCCAAGACAAGAGGACACAAGATGTGGTGCTAGCCAGGGACAAACCCCAATGTGGGGAACCCTTGATCAATTCTTCTTATATGTTCTTCAATAGTTTAGCAGAGAGAGAGAGTACGTTTACAACAGAAGTCAACACTTTGACTTATCTAGATAAGAGCATAGATCATCTCTAAGAAGATGATACATGAGAACAGTTGAATACATGCTGCTTCAACTAATCCTCCAAGGCGACTCCTTCACCTATCGTTGTGCTACATTTCGTCATCATGTTGCACCTCACCGCGCTGCACCATGCTGCACCCATCATCATTATACTACATCTTGTCATGCTTCATTAATCATGCCTATACCCATCACTGTACTGCATTATGTGCCACTTCTGCACCATGTTGCCATGTTGGTTGCACCCTGCTTGCTTGTTGCCCCTTGCTTTCTTGTTGTCCCTAACATGCTTGTTGTCCTTAGCATGCTTGTTGTTGCATGCTAGTTGTCCCTTACATGCTAGCTGTAACATTGCATGCTTGGTGTATTTGTTGCTAAGTAACATACAACTGTCCCAATGTTATTTAAATGTCCCTTGCATGCTGCTCTCCTTTAGAGATAGATGCTTTGACAGTTCCTGGCAGTTTTGGCTATTCCCGACAATTCTGGTTGTTCCCGACAGTTCTGACAGTCCCGACAGTTCCAGCTTTTCCGGTAGTTCCTGCTTTTCCGGCATTTCCGGCGTTTCTAGCTTTTCCAGCTTTTCTGGTAGTTCTGGATTTTCCAGCTTTTTCAGCTTTCCCTGTATTTCCATCTTTTTCGACAGTTCCAGATTTTCTGGCAGTTCCGGCTTTTCCGGCTTTTCTGGCAGTTCCGACTTTTCTGGCTTTTCCTGCAGTTCCGGCTTTTCTGGATTTTCCGGTAGTTCCAACTTTTCTGGCTTTTCTAGCAGTTTCGGCTTTTCCAGTAGTTCTGGATTTTCTGGCTTTTCCGGCAGTTCCGGATTTTCTGGCTTTTCCGGCAGTTCCGGATTTTCTGGAAACTCTAGCTTTTCCGACTTTTCTAACTTTTCAGGTAGTTCGGCTTTCCCGACAGTTTCAGCATTTCTAGCAGTTTCAGCTTTCTGCCCTCTAGATCAGGGCAACGTTGTTCCTTAGGATCTCTCCTCCTACTAAAACCTAAAGAAAAGTAGAGAGAGGAAGAGATCTCAAGTGTGCTGAAATGACTTGAAGGCCACCTCTATTTATACTAAAACATTGAGCACATGTGGGGTTTATTTGGTTGTTGGTTGACCTTGACGAATTGTCTTATAACGCAAATAAATTCATAGCTCCATGAATACTTATCGAAATTGGATGATCTTTAGATCAATCCTACACCTCTCGATGAGAGGGATCCAAAAAAAATATCAGCTGCCATAAATAAGATGAGCCACATGGAGTTTTTCCCTAGTTGCCAATTTTAACACTCCCTCTCAACTAGGGAGAACTCCATCCGTTGATCCATATGTCCGACTGTACTATCTCTGCCATCAGTGCCTTGCACTACTCTGCTCTACTCTAATCTACTGAGCTTTGCTCTGCTAAGCTCTGCTCTACTTTGATCTGCTGAGCTCTGCTCTGCTCTGCTTTGTTGAACCATGAAGAAGAAGAATTGATCGAGAATGTCTCATACCATTCTCTACAGACCTGAAGTCAGTTTCATCTAAAGAGAGTGTGTCACATCACTCTCACTGACTCGAAGTCAGTTTTAGTGATCCCAGATCAATATCACAAGAGAGTGTCTCAAACCACTCATATTGATCCCAGATTAATGTCACAAGGGAGTGTCTCAAACCACTCATACTGATCCCAGATTAGTTTCATTGATCCCAGATCAATGTCACAAGAGAGTGTCTCAAACTACTCATACTGATCCCATATCAGTTTCATTGATCCCAGATAAATGGAGGTCATCCTATCATAGGGAGTATGGTAGATACAGTGATGCATCCATCGATAGTACTACTATGGTCCCTATCCTCATTTCCTTGCTCATTGATCATATGAGAGGTACTTCCCATGAGTCCCAGATTGCATGGGTAGGATGCCTCGACAGGAGAACTAATCATCCTGTCCATAGGAGAATGAATCATCCTGTCAATGGATTCCATGGAGAACTAATCATCCTGGCCCATAGGAGAACTAATCATCATGTTCCATAGTCGCCACGGAGAACAAATCATCCTGGCCCACAGGAAAACTAATCATCCTGTTCCATAGTCACCATGGAGAACAAATCATCCTGGCCCACAGGAGAACTAATCATCCTATTCCTCAATTGCCGCGGGAGAACTAATCCACCTGGCCCATAGGAGAACTAATCATCCTGTTCCACAATTGCCACAGGAGAACTAATCATCCCGCCCACAGAAGAACTAATCATCCTATTCATAGTGCACCACTAGGGGAGGGTGAGTCGCCCTGTGGTCGTATGTTGCTCCAGTAAGTACCCCAAGCCCCCCAGAGCTCCAAGAGCTCAATGCATGCAACATGCAGGACCCTTATAAGAAGGTCTCTCAACGACTCCAAGTTGTTTGGGAAAGTCACAGATTTGACCTTTCCCTGGGGCTTTGCCAAAACATCTGCGACCAGTACAACAGTCTCAATGCGATAGAGCCTCCTCGCTCATCGACTTACCATATCACAGATAAGGCAGTATCTAATGTCTATTTATTGGAGCAATCATCGAATACGGGATTCCTCAATAATCGAATCCCCCCTTTGGTTGTCACAGAGAATCACAGTGGTATTCATCATGTGTACAAACAGCTCACTTAAGAGCTTCTGCAACCATGTAGCTTCACACGAGATCATATTCGTAGCTATGTATTCGGTCTCGGCAATGCTTATAGCAACCGAATTCTGCTTCCTACTCATCCATGATATCGAAGCGGAATCCAAAGAGAACCAGCACTAAGAAGTGCTCTAGTGATCCTCCACACTGCTTGCCTAGTCAGCATTCAAATAGTCATGCAGTTTCATATTTCCAGCAGTGTATCTCAATCCATGAGATATTATGCCCCAAAGATATCTCAGAATATTCTTGGCACCAATCCAATGAGGCTTAACCAAATATGAGCTCACCATGCTAACTGCAAAACATATGTCCGGACGGAAGTTCACCAAGAACATCAACGCAAATGAGTTTATAAAACTCAAAGGCATTTCCCAAATCTGGTCCGACATCACTACCATATAAATTCTGAAAATTAAGATCCTCGAGGTAGTCATAGGCTTGTAGTTTATCATTCCACATCCAGAATCCAACTCCCTCTTACTTCTACAAATGAGAGGGTCTACACCTGTCAGAAATAGGTTGTCCTCATAAGGTGCCTATATGAGAGGTCTATCATCCACAACCTTCGGGTAATGGTTTAGATCGGTTTCACTCCTAAAGAATCTAAGCTTCATCAGACAGCTATCAATCCTCTCATACTACGCCCGAGGTGTTTTGCTTCAAGCCATAAAGGGCTTTCTTCCACCTATATACATGAGATTCTTAATCATGAATCTCAAACTCCTCGGGTTGTTCCAAACCTATGGACATGCTACATGAGGGGAATGGTCCCCTTATAATATTTTCCTTCGGTACATCTCAGACATGTACCTTCATGCTCTACTTGAATTCAGACATCCCTATCACCATTTGACTCACATCATGTAGGGCCCCATAGATAGACCTCCAGTGTTATAGATGCAATATGTCAATTGACATGATCCCCAATGGACCATCTTGTAACTTGATACAAATTGCCAACCCTGAACCCATGAGAAAAAGCATCTTTGAAAATTATATTTTTTAACACATACCTTTCCATCAATGAATGCCACCCTGAAACCTTTGACTTCCATTTCCAAGATGGACACCAAGTTCTTCTTGCGATCAGGTACATAAAAGAGATTTTGTAAATGAATTGAGTTACCCTTATTCAATTGAGAGTTAACATTCCCTACACCCTTTTCGGGATAGGTGGCATCAGCTCCAAGTATAATCCCACGATTGTTTCCATCTCTACCAAATTAGAGAGTGCACCCATCTATCCGATGAAGTGCCTTGAAGCACTACAATCTATAAGCTAGATTCCCAAAGAATCTGAAGGAGAGGGCCAATACAAGATAACGCTTCTTTATCTTATCAGAAACAAAATTTGATTCTTCATACTTGGGGTTCCTTGCTTTCTATGAAGAGTCAACCATTTCCTTGATGACCTACATTACCTATAATTCCTTTGATCATTGAAGATGTCCCTTGAATGATTGTTATCATCATCAAGTGATGTGTCCCTGCCATTCAGACACTCCTTCACATAATGGCCGAACTAGTTATCTGCCTTTCCTTCCACCTTGAGATCTGGTCTTCCAATGAAGTGAACTTTAGGTAGGCCATATTCCGTTGTGCCATTCTGATAATATTCTCTGCTTCCACTTCACCCTTGGTGAATTTGAAGAGGGATGAGGAATCTACTGATCCTTTTGTCCTTTCCCAACTGTCTTCGGTGATTGCTCTTTCATTCTTGCTTGGGCATTTTCTTCACCTCAGCTCTGATACCATGTTAATTTTAGGTATGTTCTATGCTTAGAGCAATTTATTTCAATTTTCACAGTTAGCTCCATATCTTTTCTAGATTAGCAATCACATCAGCATTAAAGTAAACTGCAGATAGAACATAAACATAAATCACAGAAGACAAGCCAAGACAAGAGGACACAAGATGTGGCGCTAGCTAGGGACAAACCCCAATGTGGGGAACCCTTGATCAATTCTTCTTATATGTTCTTCAATAGTTTAGCAGAGAGAGAGAGATAGTATGTTTACAACAGAAGTCAACACTTTCACTTATCTAGATAAGAGCATATATCATCTCTAAGAAGATGATACATGAGATCAGTTGAAGACATGTTGCTTCAACTAATTCTCCAAGGTGACTCCTTCACCTATCATTGTGCTGCATTTCGTCATCATGTTGCACCTCACCGCACTGCACCATGTTGCAGCCATCATCACTATACTGCATCTCAGCATGCTTCATTAATCATGACTGTACCCATCACTATACTGCATTATGTGTCATTGCTGCACCATGTTGCCATCCTAACCTATGTGTTCGTTGCACCTTACTTGCTTGTTCCCTTGCTTGCTTGTTTTCCCTGGCATTCTTGTTGTCCTTAGCATGCTTTTTGTTGCATGCCAGCTGTCCCTTGCATGCTAGCTGTAATATTGCATGCTTGGTGTATTTGATGCTAAGTACCATACAACTGTCCAAATGTTAGTTAGTTTTCCCTTGAATGCTGCTCTCCTTTGGAGACAGATGCTTCGGCTATTTTGGTAGTTCCCGACAGTTATGGCAGTTTCGGCTGTTCCCGGAAATTCTGGTTATTCCCGGTAGTTCCAACAGTCCCGGTAGTTCCGAATTTTCCGGCATTTCCAACTTTTTTGGCAGTTTTGACTTTTCCATAATTTTGAGGATTTCCGACTTTTCCGGCTTTTCTGACTTTTCCGACAGTTCCATCTTTTCTGGCAGTTCCGGCTTTTCCGGCAATTCCAGCTTTTCCGGCAGTTCCGGCTTTTCTGGCAGTTCTGGATTTTTTGGTATTTCTAGCTTTTCCGGCTTTTCCAGCTTTTCTGGCTTTTCCAACAGTTTTGGCTTTTCTAGCTTTTCCGGATTTTCCAGTAGTTCTGGCAGTTCCGGCTTTTCTGGCAGTTCCGTCTTTTCAAGTAGTTTTGGCTTTTTTGGCTTTTCCGACAGTTTCAGCTTTTCCGGCAGTTTGGCTTTCTGCGCTCTGGATCAGGGCAACTTTGTTCCTTAGGATCTCTCCTCCTACTAAAACCCAAAGACAAGTAGAGAGAGGAAGAGATCCCAAGTGTGTTGAAATGACTTGAAGGCCAACTCTATTTATACTAAAATGTTGAGCACATGTGGGGTTTATTTGGTTATTGGCCAACCTTGACAAATTGTCTTATAATGCAAATAAATTCATAACTCCATGAATACTTATCGGAATCGGATGATCTTTAGATCAATCCTACGCCTCTCGATGAAAGGGATCCAAGAAAAATATTAGCTGCCATAAATAAGATTACGCACATGGATTTTGGCCCTAGTTTCCAATTTTAACACCTTTTTATTCCATTTTCATCATAGTATTGCTAAAATTAGTTGGATGTGAATTTTCCGCCATTATCTAATCTCAAACATTTGATCTTAAAATTAGTTTCATTTTCGAGCAATTCCTTGTAGATTTTGAAACACTCGAATGCTTAAAATTTTTCTTCAGGAAACCGATGGCTATCATTCTGGTCTAATCATCTATCATTAGCATAAATTATAATTTGTCACCTAAGTCTTTTTTTCTCATAGGACCACATAGATCAGTATGTATTAATTCCAATCAACATGACGCAAAGTGTTTCTTTGTCTTGAATTTGACTTTTGTCTATTTTTCGTGCCAACGGGATTCACATGTTGTATTGGAAGGCTTAGAAATTTTTGGCATTTCTCTAATTGCCTCCTTTTTTCTAATCTTGACCAAATTGTCGAAATTTATATGTCCCATTCCTTTGTGCCATAACCATCTCTCATATTCTTTTGCCAAGAAAAATCCTTTAGGTGTCTCATCCAAAATGTATATGTCATTTGGAGCTATGCTTGTTATAGCCACAATTTTACCAAACTCACCTTTCCTAATTTCACATTTCTTTGAGTTGAATAGCATCGTGTGCCCTTGATCGCACATTTGTCCAACACTAAGTGAATTGTGATTCATATTTTCAACCAACATCACATATTTTGTTAACGCATCCTTGCTTCCAAAAGTGATTGTACCTACTCCTATGACATTTGAAGCCTCTTCATTTCCAAAAGAAATTGTTCCATCCTTCTTTTCCTTCAAGGATATGAATTTATTTTTATCTCCAGTCATATGCATTGAGAAACCGCTATCAACATACCACACGTTTCTGTTGCTTTGATCCTTAAGAGCGAGAGCACACCTTTCAGCCTTCTTTTTCCATATTTTTTCATTTCAATTTTGCATGAACTCCTTTGGAGAGCTTCCAAGTTTGCAATCTTTAGCTAGGTGTCCAAAATTGTTACATTTGTAACATTTGACATCATCTCTCAGATAATCAAATCTATTGATATCTTGCTTAGTTCTAGAATATCCATTTTTGAAAGATCTCCTCGAATAATTTTCATACATGCAACATTCTACAACTCTATGTCCAAACCTTCCACATGAATAACAGTGACCATAAAAGATAGGTTAATACCTTGGAGGAAATATTCTTTGAGGAATTGTTTCCCAAGGTTCTTCCTGCTAGTCTTGATCTCTTGATCTAGTTGGGGGATCTACCCTTTTTTCATATCCATCTTCTTTAGTTTTCATAGAAGGACTTGACTCCTTTCCAGATTTTTCTTTGTAACCAAGACCATTCTTGTCACTATACGGTCGTTGGTTACTAATGTGTTCATCCAAATCCTTTGAATTGTTGGCATAGTATTGAAGAGTTTTTCCACTTTTTACTTCCTTTCGCAGATAAACTATTTCAGTGTCCAATGCTTCTCTCTCCTTGTTGCTTTCCTTTACTTCTTTCTTGAGTGATTCTTCGATTCATTTGTATTCTTCAACCTTGATTTTAAGATTGAGGACCTATTCCCTTTTTGTCCTCAATTGGTCTTCAAGAGTGTTAACATGCTTCTTTTCAGCCTTGAGCTCTTTGATAACCCTGATTACTTCATTTTGAAATTCAACTTCAGTAATTTCTTCTTTGTCAAGTACCTCTTATTTATTGTGCTTAGCCATAAATAATACTCTTCTGTTGAATTCTTCTTCGGATGAGGAACTATCTTCTTTGGAGAAGAAACTTTTCTTAAACCATTTCTTCTTGCCTTGCTTGTTGAACTTTGTAGGAATTTTCTTCCCTTTCGTAACACCCTCATTTTTGTGAGGACATTTGGCTGAAAAATTCCCAACCTCACCACAATCCAAACATATTAATGTAAGTTTACCTTTGAATTTTCCTGTACCTGTTCTCATTTTCCACGTGAAGTAGGGAAATTCCTTATCTGAGAATTCTTCTTCATCTTCTTCCTTTTCCTCATCCTTACAATTGCAAGCTTTTCCTTTCGGAGTCTTCTTGTCCTTACTATTCTTCTTGGATGCAAAAAATGTTGCTTCTAAGCGAGATGTGCTATCCTCTTCTTCAATCCTCATTTCATACACCGTACGAATTCCATTCAATTCATCTACACTGAGATTGCTCAGATTCGATCTATCTTCCAAGACAGATACCTTAGGGTTAAATCTTGCTGGCAAGAATCTAAGGATCTTTCAGACAACAATTTTTGTTTCAACAGGTTCTCCCAAACCTTCCAATGTATTTTTTATTTCATCAACACACTGAAAGTATGCAACAATATCTTCATCTTCCCTCATTTTGAGTTGCTCAAATTTTCCCCTGAAAATTTGAAGCTTTGCTTCTTTCACCCTTAAGTCACCTGCATATATATTTCAAGCTTTCCCCATACCTCTTTAGCAGTTTTGAAACTCAACACCTTAAGATAAACAGATTTGATAAGCTCACTGATAATAAGATCTTTAGCCTTTGCATCATATACCATATTTTTCTTACCTTGTTCATCCTGGGTCGATGTGAATACTTTGTTTACGATTTCCCATACTTCGTATCCTCGTGCCAATAAATGAACCTGCATTTGTCCACTCCAAAGTGCATAGTTATTTCCATTGAACAAATGAACTCTATTCTTAGTATACTTCATGATCTCCTTCCAGTTTTTAGACTGTTATTGAAGGACCAAGCTTTGATACCAGTTTTTGGAAACACTGAGAGGGGGGGTGAATCAGTATTCCTTAGCAATTAGAAATTTAAATCTTTTCATAGCAATAGTTAATCTCCAATTATTATTAATGTTTATGCAGTAATAACAATAAATAAAAGAACACAGTAGGCACAAGAATTTTAGGTGGAAAACCCCCTCCAGGTCAAAAAACACATAACGCTTTTCTATAAATTCTTTAATCTTCAGCCCCAACTGAAATGAAAGAAACAACTTCCTAGAATTCTATAAAAGCATTCTTCTCCAGTGCCCACTGGAAGGATACCCCAACGCCCTGGTTTCTTCAGTAATCAACTGAATGGATGCCCCAACATCCTAGCAATCCACAACTTGCCCTAGCACCACCCTACCACCCTAAAGTGTTCACAAGCCCCAACCTGTAGGTGACTTCATACACTTTCCTAGCACCTCCCTACCACCCTATAATGACTGAAATAAGACAAGAGTGTGGATTCCCAAACCGGGCACACCAATCCACGATACAATAAGATGTACAATGATTTTCGTGTACTTGACTAAATACCCAATCACTCTATGACCTGTATCCCAACCATGACATCCTCCCAACAGTGACTCCTATACCTCCCAACACTGCCTCGCTAACTCTAGGTAGAATGACTCTTTCACAAATGACTCTTTTACAATCTTTAAAATGATGACTCTTTTACAAATGACTCTTTTACAACTTTACAATGATGACACTTTTACAAATGACTATTTTACAATGATGACTCTTTTATAAATGAGTCTTTTACAACTTTACAATGAAGACTCTTGGCCTTAACAATACTTCACGATATCTGGATGGTTGCCATGTCTTCAAGGATGTCCCACTGCAATGTTTCCTTTCATTTGATACTTCTAGTCTTGCATTCTTTCTTGATGTTGTACTTGAATCTTCTTCTACCTGCATGAACAATTTTCCTGGTGAAACCAACCCCAAAACAAAGAAAAATACCCTTTAATTTACCTTTGCCTGCAAAACACATGTAAGTGCATAATAATGAATACATACAAATTAAAATTACAATGTGTACCTAAAGTGTGCTTGTCACTTTTGTTGTTGACTAGTTGCAACAATATACAAAGACTCCCACTCTTGATATAGGCCTGGACTCTATGCAATACTATATCCAAAACTGACCTAAAGATACATATAATAAAAACCGATGACATGCCCTAGAATTGTGATGGTCCAAGTTTTTAGTACAACAATAGAGACCATCCTATCAACTATGACACAACAAGTAACATGAACTTACAACATCATATAGATTTAGCAGACTTGGTGTAGCATCAATAATATGTAGCATCAAATGTGTAGTATCAAGAATAGGACATCCGAAATATGGTATCAAAACTAACTGTGACATATAGAGACATAGAGATATAACTAAGACCCTATATATACTTGCGTTGTCCTGCAAAAACATATGTCAGAGATGATACTCAAAATTCAAATGTAAACACTAATCATACATACCTTGTTGTAGGAGACTTACCCTTGATTTTTGATGTGTAGTCCTTACTGCAGTGATCTTTGAATGCATGATTTTTCTTGCCTTCTAGGAGCTCAATATTGAATCTGTTGTATCTATGAAATTTTGGATCTCCAGGGTCTGAAATTTCATCCTATGGTAGCGCTCTAAGTCCTCTTTCCAACCCCACAGGTCTGATCAAGATTGGATTCTTCAATAAAGAGTTATGCCCAATCTCCCATGATGACCTAATTATAGACCGGTTCAGCAGAGTGAAGTTATATGAAGTGCCACGTGTCACTGTTGCGACCTTCGGCCCTGTTCGGCATGGAATTCGGGAGCCTACAAAAACCATAACTTCCTATTATCATATCTCTGAAAATATACCGAACCAAGATCTAAATGTGGTCACGAGGTTGTTCAATATTTTGGCTCAAATGGGTTTTAATTTTAGCTTCTGAAGCTTCGAAAAAAAAAAGTTATAGCAAAAATTCCACGATAACTTGTTTGAAGCCACAAAATACCTACTAGAGGAGGATATGAGGGTCACTATTTATATGAATGTCTTGATTTGAGAGTGTCCTCAACAAGTGAACGTTGAAGGGATTTTAGGAGAAAAAAAAATTATTAATTATTGACTATTCAATGTTCACAACCAATTATGAGTGCCATGCCACAACCCCATAGGGTTTTATCCCACTAACTGGGGTTACTAACTTCAAACATGAATATCTCTCAATCCATAAAGAATTATGTAGCATGCCAGATATCAACGGAAACATATCGATGAGTAGAATACATATAGAAGATCCCTGACTCAGAATAGAGTAAGTTGTCAAGTCAAAATGCCCATACAAGATCGGGGTAGCCCCTGGTGCTACTTGGGTTGACATGAATGACAACCATTGATCAACACCACAGACA
The DNA here is from genome assembly GCA_031772625.1 of Pinus tabuliformis. Lineage (NCBI taxonomy): Eukaryota > Viridiplantae > Streptophyta > Pinopsida > Pinales > Pinaceae > Pinus > Pinus tabuliformis. The sequence goes on from CM062816.1 coordinate 1,952,531,054, forward strand.
TTTGAAAGTGAAATTGACAATAGCCACCAAGACTATAACAATAAACAAAAACAAATCTAGACGTGATCTATGTAGACCCCACAATTACCAAAAAGTTAAAGGTACTCTTCATATGCATAAAGGCTGACAACCTCACTTACCATGAAGCACATTCAGAAAATCATTTCCCAGGCTATCATTTCCGAATGATATGTAGATTCCCTCCACTGCAAAACTCCATGACCAGGGAGGAGAACTTATCTATCTCTAAATGAGAATACAATGTCAGTAAGAATGGATGATCTAAACAAGAAAGAATCTCTCTCTGGGTCTGTGTGCTCTGAGAGACTTATTCCTATTTTCCAGCGACCCTTTATCCATTACTTTCATTATAAAAAATAGTTGGTTCCCCTCAACTCTGCTAAGTAAACATTCCAAATATCCCCACTACCCAAGGGCTTGAGAAGCCTAAAATGACTCAAAACCAAAAATCCATCTCTGACCTTTACGGCTTGAATGGCGTCCCATCTCACATCATTGCCTTTGTGTGGTTTATTTAGAGAACTGCTCAAACTATTGTAGTTACTTCCATTGTTGTCATCATCACTGCTTCTGTAGCTGGCCACACTCAGGCTACTCTTCCCACTTTCAACACACTCAAGCCTTTCATTTTTGACATTGTCAACAATTTTGCATTCAGGAATATTTGCATCTGCACCCATGCCATCACTTACCTTCCCACTAAAACTGCTCTTGACACTAATAGAACCAATGATGGTGCTCCTAAGACTGCTCTTGAAAAGTACATCACTGCTAATGCATGTACTAAGAGACCCACTCATTGGAACACATGAATCAGTGCTCTTCTCTCTAGCTGGCTCTATCAACACCATGATTTGATTGCAATATTTAATTTACAAAATCAATTCTTTATCTTGTTACTACTGTTGCTACATTCTTTGGGCCGAACGTAATATAAATGGATGACTCAGATAGAAGCTCTAGTTGCTACATTCTTTGGGTTGAACGCAATAAAAATGGACCACTCAGAGAGAAGCTCTAGCCTCAGGCCATGAAGATAGAATCTAAGAATGGGTACCCAGGTTTAGCATGGAATTCTAGAAGGACACGTGGGTGCATGCCAGCTTCACGTTTCCATCTCATCGATTTGTTTATATTTAATTTTATTTATTATATATATCTTTATTTTTTATTTTTTTATTCCAATGGGACATGTAGTAGATGTAAGAGCCGATGTGCATGGATGTTGCATGCATAATTAGTGAGCTAATCAAAATCATAATCATTTTGTTTCAAGTGTATTATGTTGTTGAAGAAAGTAGAGCTAGTGAATGATGGAACAGTGGGGAGGGGAAGCAGAAAGTATCTGCATAGGAATGGCATTGTTGAGCACCAACACTTCAATGGTGAAGGAGAGGATTAACCCTGTTTTGAGGAGGTTATGCACAAATCCAACTTTCATGTTCGGTCTCTTGGCATGGGTACTCGCCCAAATGCTGAAAGTCGTGACTACTTTTGTGGTAGAAAGGAGATGGGACTTGAGAATGCTTCTGGGTTCAGGCACTTTAGTTGGGAGTCAATAAACGCAAATCATCTTTGTTATGAATTCAAACCGAATTTAATATTTAGGGTTTACCTACAATTTCATGTTGCGCCTTGAAATTACTTCCTATATAAAGGGGACAAAGTTTCCTTTTTCCATATTAACTGTACAAGGCTGCAAACATTATTTCATGCCACGGCTTAGCATCTGCTACTACGTTCCTCTTATACTATTTTCTATAGCTATTAGTCACAACAATTTACTTTCATGCCTTCAAGATTGGTTGAAAATATGTCTCATCGACTCCGCCTCTCTTTGTTTTTTTGTTTTGCTTATGTTAATGTCATTAGATACACTTTCAATCCAAGAACATAAGTTGAAAATAAGTTGAATGATGTGTGTGCATTAAATAAAAAATGTGGTCTCTTTCTCTGTTTAGTTGGAATCCATGCGTTAGCTTTGAGTATAGTGTGTTGCGCTTTTGACTCTGTTTTTGGTCATCATTTTCCAAAGAGGTGTTTGACCAAATAAAATGAATTTTGGAAAACCAAAGGGTTTTTTTGTTAATGATAGATGCCATCACAATAAACTCCTTCCATTTCTACACAGATAACATATATTAGGAGATATTCAACTTTCTTGGAGGCTTATTTCAAAAAATCAAATTTTGCAATTTTTCTTGGTTGTTTTAGCCATTTGTTTGTGGCACAGATTCTGAGAATATGGGAACGAATTTCAAAACATTAAGAGCTGTTTTTCTCCAAAACAACCTTATCTACCAAAACCTCTCCCTGTTTTGTAAAACATATTATGGTTAAAAAGATATCAGTTCGTATTTGACCCCTATTTTTTCGTTGTGCTTCTAGAGAATTTGTTGCGTTTCTGTGTGAGCAATGTTTTTTTTACTACATGTAAAAGGTTAATGTAAATAGTAAATTAGATGTTTTTATGACATTGTAAATGTAAATATTCTGTGGTTAAATTGAACATTGGATACTCTTTTAGAGATAGGATCAGTTAGCTAAAAGGAGGAAAGTTTGTTCTAACTCCTCCTAGGTCTTAGCAGAGATAGGATAGGTGCATGTACTTGCTTAATTGACTTTTTGAAGATCTCCTTAGGAGTAATTTGACCAAATCTCCTATGTGATGCTGAAATGTAATGTAATCAAAGGTGGGATACTTGTAGCTCAGACTTGGAACTAGTGTACTTGACTATTGCAGAAATATAACAGATAATCACAACTATTTTTATGGGATCCTTGTGTTATGGTAGGTGGTTTTGTTTTTCCTTTATTTTATTAAATTTGATCATTATATATTTTTAGCAACCATCTATATTTCTCCTTGTGATTTATCTTTTAAGAGTTGAAACATAAATCATTGTTTAATGCTCTGTTTTTTTTAAGATAAGAATTTAAGTGTTTTTCTTCTAGACAAGTGAATTCATGCCTTTGCTCACTTAATTCCTGTTATATTTCCCTCACCACACTACAATGAAAAACCATTTTGAGTCACTGATTGCACCTACCTTGCCCAATCTTATGTCTGCAACTGGTCTTTATGAATAGTTGACCTAGTTCTCAGACCCTATGCTTCTTATCCAACAAACCCTAATCAAACCCTACTGAGTTGATACCTAGCCTAAAACCTTAATTTACTCTATCCATTTCCATTGGTTGTGACGTTTTTTTAGAGAGAGCCCTCTCTGATTTGGTAGGGCTAGCTTCCAAGTGCAAATTTTGTCTATGGTTACCTCTTTGGTTCCCTTTCTCAGCCTTGGGAAATAAGGAGTGCTAACACATTGTGGATAACAAGATTGAAGACTGCTTTTTACTTAACTATGAGACAAGGAAACCACCTAGGTAGAATGCTACTCCACTGGTACTATTATGATCATCAACACTTCCTTCCCAATCTACATCTGTATAAGCTTGGATGACCAGATCATTTCCTTTGGGATACCAAAGACCATATTTTGTTGTGCCCTTAAGATATTGAAGAATTATTTTGATGAAAATGATATGAGATTATTTTGGTGCTGCTTGGAGTCATGCTACTTGTCCAACTGACTGCATCACATCTGGCCATGAGGCTATCACATATAGGAGACAACCATTCATGGATCTATACAACCTTTGGTCCACATTCTTTGATGAGTCTTTTAAGCTTAACTTGCAACTTGTTACCATGGGGGTAAGGACTGGCTTGCAATCTTCCATCTAGAATTTCTTGAGCATTTCTTTGAAGTACTTGGTTGGATATATGAATATTCCTTTACCTTGCTGAGAAATCTAAAGCCCTAAAAGGTATGTCAGTTTTCCAAGATAGACATTTCAAACTCGCTTTGCATTTTTGTGGCAAAGTCTTTACTTAATCTGTCATCCACATATACTTTGATAATTGTTAGGTTATCTCGATCCACTTTCACATAAATATTGTTGTCAGCACTTCTTTCTTAAATCCCTGTTGATGTAGATATTCGTCAAGACTATCATACCAAGACATAGGAGCTTGCTTGAGAACATATAGAGCCATATTTAATCTGCAGACGTAGTCTACTTTGTCATAGAGTAGAAAACCTTTGGGTTTTTCAATGTGTTAGCACCTAAATCTGCCTTAGGCTGAAGGAAGGCAAAAATTAGGGTAACCACAAACCACGCTCAGTCTGGTAGGTAGCCCTACCACAGCAAGAGAGGGCTCTCTCTGAGTCACGCTCAGCGAAAGGATAGGCAAAATGGTCTGAGATGACTTACAATGCAATATTTACCTTAGGCTAGTAAGTGGATAGGGATTTTGGAAAAGATTTTTGAAGTGACCGAGCTTCTGGGATGTATATGGTACTGGCGCACAGCAAAGAACAGAGAATCAAATATGAAGGCACAGATTATTCCGTGAGGCGAGGTAGGTGGCAAGCGCAAAAATTTTGGCTTAAGGTAACGCGGAATGGAAAGATTGCTGAAGAGAGTGAAAAGGGCATGGTCACATGAATCCTTTTCAACAGAAGAACAACATTGCACATGAAATTTTCCCACGGGCAGAGCAATATAAATTGAATTCTACCTAATCTCACTTAGAAAATTTCACTGAAATGAAGCATGAAATGAAATATGAAACATAACAAGATACATATGGAACATAAGAACACATTTTCTACACTCACGACCACAAGAATCTCATGAAACAGAGCTGCTACCTTTCATTAATTCTCTGTCAAAAAATACACAGTGCAGAAACAGAGTTTCTTTCCCACAGTCTGCCAGAAGTTACAAGCCAGCCAACCCTTTGCAAATAACTTGCATACAATATATAGAATGTGTGAGGAAGAGATAGAATGCCTAGGGGTTGGTAAGTTACTCAAATCATTACGAAAAGGAGATGGAGAGCCAACCATCAGCTACAGGTGCAGTGCTCTCAAGCATGACATTTGGCTGGAGTGACCCTTTGCATTCTTTTGCCACTTGGATAGATGCCCATCTAGAGATAAAACTCTTTAAATGTTGCCTTTGGTGCCAAAAAACCAAAGTGTAGATGACCGGGCCCACTTGGATAAGTTGCGACCCGAAATTTCGCGAAACAGAAGCAAATTAACAATTTTTCCTCTGTGCGCCGCGCCATTTTTTCTGTGCATCGCGCTGAATTGGGGCCTATTTTCGGGCACTTGCAGGTGTCCAAAATGTTCCCAAGTGGGCTTGTTCAAAACCCCGTCCTGTCTACTTTCTAAACCCACTGGAATTTTTGAATTTGGTGCTCATTTCCTCTCCAAATCTTCATTCTCCCAAGACTGCTTTCTATGTGTCAAAAAAGTGGCAGAGAGGCCATTTTTGGGTGTTTTTTGACCTTTAGGAGACCTAGATCTTGCCCAAATCTCTTGCCCAGACACCAGTAGTCATGATTTTACATGCTGAATCCAAAATGGCAAGCCATTTCTCATTTGGAGCTCTAGAATTTTAGGGTCGCGCCAGCGGCACGGTGCACAAGGAGGAAAACCCTGTTTTTTTGCACAAAAAAATTTCAAAATGCAAAAATGTGCTCCAAATTTCTTGAAATTTGGTCTAGAGCTTCTTCATTAAGTGTTATGGTGGGCCAAGGATTGCCTCGGCCAATATCCGGAGTCGATCATGCTCTTTTTGCCTCTTTTGCCTTTTTTATGCCTTCCTTAGGTTTGCTTTCAAATTCCTTATTCGTGCCTTGCAAACCTTGTTCCATGCCCAATAGTGGTTTTTCATGTTCCTGAGCATGTCCCTGTCCTTGTGTGCTTTTGTTGACACCTTCTCTAAGTGGATGTGGATCCTCTTGAGCCAAATCTCTCAATCAGCCTCTATCTCCTGTTGAATAGGTGTCTTCTCATTTAGGCTTCTTTGGGCAGCCTGCTGGTCTTCACGAATGTTTTGCAGCTCCATGATCTCATGCTGGTCCTCAGGCTGCTTGTTTCTCTGCTCCAAATACTTGATGATCCATTTGGCCCTCTCCACATTGAGTGACAAGTCTTGGATCTTCGTGTTCTGCTCCTGAATAGTCATCCTAAGTCGGGTGCTCTCCACATCTGCATCATCATCCTGAATGAGGATGAAATCGACCTCTTGTTCACCTGATGGCCCCTCATCATGCATAGGTTTCTTGTCCTTGTCCTGTATTGCTCTGAGGGGAGCATCAACAAGCAAATCCAACTTAACCTTCTCTTTTTTCCTGATTAGGGTTTCCTGGAGTATTTTCTTCAACTACTTGATTTTGACTTTGGAGCCCTGATTCCTTGTGTAGCAATGAATATCCATGCGTCTTTGAAATTTGTTCTCTTTTGGCCTCCTTAAGAAGATTGTTTAAATGGAAATTTACTTTGTCAAGCCAAAACTCCCTATTTTCATTGATTTCTCCTGTGGGCCTGTTCTACTGAAGTTGTGTCACTGTGGGTCTCCTCCTCATATTCTGATGAAACCTCAAATTCCATGACTGTTGTTTTAAAAGTTGAATTTGAGCTACCCTTTGATTTAAATGAAGCTAGAAGTTGCTTTGACAATCTGCCACCAAGGGGACAATTTAATAGGGAGGTTTAGGATGGGGATAATATAATGGGAATAAGGGTTTATAGGAGAATTTTTTTTAGGGATATACAAGGGTTTTTGGGTTATTTTGATAGGGTAGGGTTTTGGGTTTTTAGCAAGGTAGGGTTTTAGGGTTTGTAAGGTAGGGTTTGTGTTTATTGAACAATAGGAGGAGGGAAGGGAGTATGATCTTGGTAATGTTAGGGTAATGATTATGGGGACAATGGCATAGGGAAATAAGGAGCAGGGGTAGGGTAGGAAGAATAACCTTGGCAGCAACAACACTGTAGCAAAAACCCTAGCAAAACAGTCTTTCTTTGATGTCTTCTTGTGTTTGCTTTATGAAACTTTTTGCATTCAATCACAGGCAATAAACCATCATATCTCTATCAAATTTGATGCACAAATGAGTTTATGGAGCCTACCTTGCAATTTGATGGGCTTCACAAGAAATTTTAGGCAATTTGGCACAATTTCAGGCCATTTTTCCCCTGTGTGCCGCGCTCTCTGTGTGCGTCGCGCCAGTGTAAATTTTACACTGGAAAATCTCTCCTAGTGCGCCACGCTCTCTCTGTGCGCCGCTCTCTTTTCTAGGTGACCTTTGGAGGCCTTCCCAGTGTCCAAATTGGGTGCAGGATATGCGTTGGAAAGGTATTTGAGTCTACTTTCCAACCCAACCAGAATTTTTCAATTTGGAGTTCATTTTCCCTGTCAAAAATCAAATCTCCTAAGACTGGTCAAAATGTGCCCAGTGAGGCTGCCTCAAGGCAGAGTGTTGTTACAGTCAACTTGGGAATGCCTTCCTAAACTCCAAATTGAGCTCATGATAGCTCATTGGAAATCTATTTGTGTCTAGGTATCATTTGACTCATCATGCAAGTCATTTGGCCAACTTAGCTAGGAGAAAACTTGATTTTCCCAAGGTCACTTCAGAGGTGCATCAATTCTCCTGAGGCAATTGTATTTTTGACATTTCTCTAAAACCATGACACCTGTGTAAAAATTGAAGGAGGTTTGTCTTCCTTGGCCTGTTATAGACAAACACCTCTCTCAGGTTTCATAAATTCATCTTTTATTGCTCAGAAACATCATTTGAGTGAAACCTACCCCGATGTGTGGAACAAGGGATTTGTCGAAATGAAGCGAAATGAAGGGGATAGGGAGCTTCTAAATTCTTCAGGAAATTTTGGGAAGTAGGGAGGGATGTTAGAAAGTAGGGGAAAGTGGAATCTCTGAAATTGAGTGAGGGGAAGGGGTCCAAAAGGGAAAAACACAGGCCAACCTAGAAAATTGCCAAGTTGTAGCAAGAAACTAGGGTTTGTGTGAAAATGAGGAATTTGGGGGATCTCAGTGATGGGAAGTGTTTGATAAGGTACTTTAAGGATAGGGGAAGGTGTATGAACATCCGGATACAATATTTTCCGATGATTTGACCATCCAAGAGAAATTAGCTTCAAAACCCTAGGAGAGGGAAATGAACCTTGCCTAAGCGCAACTGAAGCATGAACAAGGTGTAAAATGACCTAGTGGGACTTGACATGATAATGAAAACTCTCTGAATGATGGTACACTCATCTGAACTATGACATGGACCGACATTTGGACAACTTTGACAAGGGTAAAATCAAACCCTAGACCCAATGCCTAGTGACCAAATTTTGCTTGAAGACTCACTGAAATGACAAAATTTGACCTTGACACATTAAAATCACTTTGTAAGAGCATGTTTGATCACTGGAGGAAGGCTGTAAAGACTGACACTAACATTGGCTCCAATAGGGATGGCAGCTCCTTGGAGGTGCCAAGAACTGCAGATCTTTGGGTGAGCAGACAGTGCCTTCGTCCATTGGGCTATGGAGTCCATTATTCCAAAAAACCACCATGGCTCAATTTATTGACTGAAACTTGACTCAAACTGACTCAATGCGAACTGAAATGACTGAAAAACTTGACTCTATGCAAAAGTAAATGACTCATGACTGACTTAACTAAAACAAGTATTTACAAAGCTTGTTCAGTGGCAGCAGTCCATCAAGATTCGAGGGTTTCAAATCAAGATGACAGCCACCTGTGTACTAATGCAATATGTACAATCATGTGTAATGTGTCTTCCAATGTAACCAATCAAGTAGATGCCTCCTTGATTGATTCTCCTGATCAGATCTTCTGGTCAACAACAGATACTAGTAACTGGGCATCCAAAAACATAATTGACCATGATCTCCTTCGTCACTGAATACTGCAATAATGACCTTCACTGCTGTCTACAACAAATCTGTGATCGGATCATGAAGAACATAAGGTATTTCCCCTTGTTGAAGGAACAAGGTGTTGTTTTCTGGTGATGTTGATCTCTTTTCATAAATAAGAGTAGGTTCCTGGTCTTCAAATAATTATGAACAAGTAGATGAGCATATTTCCTCTTCAAAGAACATTTCAAAACATGAAACATAGGAAGAAGAATCTGAAATGGAATCCTGAATGGTCTGGTCTGCTGAAGTCTGAATACATTGTAGATCATCTTCATATTATATGACAGGCAGATTGTCTTTGCATCCATCAATCATGAGAAAAGAAACTTCAAATGATTCTTGAAACCCAACACAATCATTTATATCATCTACCATAAATTCACCCAGATCTTTTTCACTTACTTGAACAAAATTCTCATCTTGCTGTTCATGAGCTGACTGGACTACCTCTTTATGAAGGCTTTGTTCTGATGGCATAAGAACATTTGGCTTCAAAACTCTGTCTTCTTCATCCCAGATGATTTCAGCAGCAAATTTCTCTTTCATGGGACTTAGTACAAGGTTTTCTTGGTCATCACAATCTGAATCTGAATCTGAAATGGGTGACTTTACATTATCACATTCTGGAATTAGAACTGGACTTCCTTGCATGCTATCTTCTTCTATGGATAGATCTGAACCGACACTTTTTCTTTCATCACTTTCAGCCATATGGAACTCTCCAACCTGCTGATCTATAAAGTTGTTCATTAGACTGTCATCCATTTCAAAAGAGGAAGAAGTTTCACCAACACTTTCTTGACCATGTGTGCACTGCAAATCCGCTTTAGCTTGTGCTGGAACATAACCGTGCAAGAGTTTACCTATCTCGTCTTCAGACAAAGGAGATAAGACCTTTTGTTTCCTTTCACTCAAACAGTGATTGTCTTCATTAATTTCAAGTGAAGGCGTATATAAATATTCCTCATACTGCTGATCCATTTCATGTAATTCCTGTTGACTGTCAAGATGCAAAATTCTTTCCTCTTCCACCGTACTACAATCTTGATCATGCTGCAAATTTTCATGACCGTCTTTACGCTGCTGAAAGGGATTTTCATCCAAGGCTTCCATGATCTCATCATCCATAAAATTATCATCCTCATAGTATTTTTCAAGGCTTTTAATAAAACCATCAGCGTATTTGCAACAGTCATGAACTAAGTTTAATGCTGGATAAGAGTCTTCATACTTCTTAACGAACATGGCATGAAAATCCTTTAAACTGTAAATACAAGCAGGCGGCAAACTTTCATACCAAGATTGGGCTTCACATTCTAGAGTGGCTAGGAATATCTTCATCAAGCAATCTTCAGGAAAATCAACCTTCAACTTGCGAATATGCATGTGAAATTGAACTAGATGTAAAGCAGCATCCTTCTTACCATCATCTTTAAACGTAGGCAGATTCCTTGACCAATCTACCTTCGAAATTTTATTTGGAAAACCTGGGATGTGATCTTGGCTCATGGGAGCGTATCTTCTTGCAATCTGCTCCATCTTGAAAATCTCAAAGCTACTGACCTCTCTGCAGTGGAGTCACCATGAAGCACCGATTACTAGATTCTTCAGTAAATGGAGTCGCCAAGTGAATGATTTCAGCCGTCTTCTTATGTCTGATCGTTGTTCACCACCAACAATCAGCTTTGAACTTGAGATATGTACTAGGGCAAGACAATCTACAAGCAAACCATTTTCGTCCCCAGCGAAGTCACCACTATGTTAGCACCTAAATTTGCCTTAGGCTGAAGGAAGGAAAAAATTAGGGTAACCACAAACCACGCTCAGTCTGGTAGCTAGCCCTACCAGAGCAGGAGAGGGCTCTCTCCAAGTCACGCTCAGTGAATGGATAGGCAAAATGGTCTGAGATGACTTACAATGCAATATTTACCTTAGGCTAGTAAGTGGATAGGGATTTTGGAAAAGATTTTTGAAGTGACCGAGCTTCTGGGATGTATATGGGACTGACGCTCGGCAAAGAAGAGAGAATCGAATATGAAGGCACAGATTATTCTGTGAGGCGAGGTAGGTGGCAAGCGCAGTAATTTCGGCTTAAGGTAACGTGGAATGGAAAGATTTCTGAAGAGAGTGAAAAGGGCATGGTCGCATGAATCCTTTTCAATAGAAGAACAACACTGCACATGAAATTTTCCCACAGGCAGAGCAATATAAATTGAATTCTACCTAATCTCACTTAGAAAATTTCACTGAAATGAAGCATGAAATGAAATATGAAACATAAAAGGATACATATGGAACATAAGAACACATTTGCTACACTCACGACCACAAGAATCTCATGAAACAGAGTCGTTGTCTTTCATTAATTCTCTGTCAAAAAATACACAGCGCAGAAACAGAGTTTCTTTCCCACAGTCTCCCAGAAGTTACAAGCCAGCCAACCCTTTGCAAATAACTTGCATACAATATATAGAATGTGTGAGGAAGAGATAGAATTCCCAGGGGTTGGTAAGTTACTCAAATCATTACGAAAAGGAGATGGAGAGCCAACCATCAGCTACAGGTGCAACGCTCTCAAGCATGACATTTGGCTGGGGTGACCCTTTGCATTCTTTTGCCACTTGGATAGATGCCCATCTGGAGAGAAAACTCTTTAAATGCTGCCTTTGGTGCCAAAAAACCAAAGTGTAGATGACCGGACCCACTTGGAGAAGTCGCGACCCGAAATTTCGCGAAACGGAAGCAAATTGACAATTTTTCCTCTGTGCGTCGCGCCATTTTCTCTGTGCGCTGCGCTACATTGGGGCCTGTTTTGGGGCACTTGCAGGTGTCCAAAATGTGCCCAGGTGGGCTTGTTGGAAAGCATGTCCTGTCTACTTTCTAACCCCACTGGAATTTTTGAATTTGGTGCTCATTTTCCCCTCCAAATATTCATTCTCCCAAGACTGCTTTCTATGTGTCAAAAAAGTGGCAGAGAGGCCATTTTTGGGTGTTTTTTGACCTTTAGGAGACCCAGATCTTCCCCAAATCTCTTGCCCGGACACCAGTAGTCGTGATTTTCAATGCTGAATCCAAAACTGCAAGCCATTTCTCATTTGGAGCTCTAGAATTTTAGGGTCACGCCAGTGGCGCGGCGCACAGGGAGGAAAACCCTGTTTTTTGCACAAAAAAATTTCAAAATGCAAAAATGTGCTCCAAATTTCTTGAAATTTGGTCTAGAGCTTATTCATTAAGTGTTATGGTGGGACAAGGATTGCCTCAGCCAATATCTGGAGTCGATCATGCTCTTTTTGCCTCTTTTGCCTTTTTGATGCCTTCCTTAGTTTTGCCTTCAAATTCCTTATTCGTGCCTTGCAAACCTTGTTCCGTGCCCAATAGTGGTTTTTCATGTTCCTGAGCATGTCCCTGTCCTTGTGTTCTTTCGTCGACAGCTTCTCTAAGTGGATGTGGATCCTCTCGAGCCAAATCTCTCAATCAGCCTCTATCTCCTGCTGAATAGGTGTCTTCTCATTTAGGCTTCTTTGGGCAGACTGCTGGTCTTCATGGATGTTTTGCAGCTCCATGATCTCATACTGGTCCTCAGGTTGCTTGTTTCTCTGCTCCAAATACTTGATGATCCATTTGGCTCTCTCCACATTGAGTGACAAGTCTTGGATCTCTGTGTTCTGCTCTTGAATAGTCATCCTAAGTCGGGTGCTCTCCACATCTGCATCATCATCCTCAATGAGGATGAAATCGACCTCCTGTTCACCTGATGGCCCCTCATCATGCATAGGTTTCTTGTCCTTGTCCTGTATTGCTCTGAGGGGAGCATCAGCAAGCAAATCCAACTTAACCTTCTCTTTTTTCCTGATTAGGATTTCCGGAGTATTTTCTTCAACTGCTTGATTTTGACATTGGAGACCTGATTCCTTGTGTAGCAATGAGTAGCCATGCGTCTTTGAAATTTGTTATCTCTTTTGGCCTTCTTAAGAAGATTGTTTAAATGGAAATTTACTTTGTCAAGCCAAAACTCCCTATTTTGATTAATTTCTCTTGTGGGCCTGTTCTCCTAAAGCTGTGTCACTGTAGGTCTCCTCCTCATATTTTGATGAAACCTTGGATGCCATCACTGTTGTTTTAAAAGTTGAATTTGGGCTGCCCTTTGATTTAAATGAAGCTAGAAGTTGCTTTGACAATCTGCCACCAAGGGGACAATTTAATAGGGAGCATTAGGATGGGGATAATATAATGGGAATAGGGGTTTATAGGAGAATTTTGTTTAGGGATATACAAGGGTTTTTGGGGTATTTTGATAGGGTAGGGTTTGGGTTTTTAGCAAGGTAGGGTTTTAGGGTTTGTAAGGTAGGGTTTGTGTTTATTGAGCAATAGGAGGAGGGGAAAGGGAGTATGATCTTGGTAATGTTAGGGTAATGATTATGGGGACAATGGCATAGGGAAATAAGGAGCAGGGGTAGGGTAGGAAGAATAACCTTGGCAGCAACAACACTGTAGCAAAAACCCTAGCAGAACAGTCTTTCTTTGATGTCTTCTTGTGTTTTCTTTATGAAACTTTTTGCATTCAATCACAAGCAATAAACCATCATATCTCTATCAAATTTGATGCACAAGTGAGTTTATGGAGCCTAACTTGCAATTTGATGGGATTCAAAAGAAATTTGAGGCACTTTGGCACAATTTCAGGCCCTTTTTTCCTTGTGCGCCGCACTCTCTGTGTGCATCACGCCAATGTAAATTTTAAACTGGAAAATCTCTCCCAGTGCGCTGTGCTCTCTCTGTGCGCCGCGCTCTTTTCCAGGTGACTTTTGGAGGCCTTCCTGGTGTCCAAATTAGGTGCAGGATAGCTCGTTGGAAAGGTATTTGAGTCTAATTTCCAACCCAACTAATTTTTTTTAATTTGGAGTTCATTTTCCCTGTTAAAATTCAAATCTCCCAATACTGGTCAAAATGTGCCCAGTGAGGCTGCCTCAAGACAGAGTGCTGTTACAGTCAACTTTTGAATGCCTTCCTAAACTCCAAATTGAGCTCATGATAGCTCATTGGAAATCTATTTGTGTCTAGGTATCATTTGACTCATCAAGCAAGTAATTTGGCCAACTTAGCTAGGAGTAAACTTGATTTTCCCAAGGTCACTTCAGAGGTGCATCAATTCTCCTGAGGCAATTGTATTTTTGACATTTCTCTAAAACCATGACACCTGTGTAAAAAGTGAAGGAGGCGTTTCTTCTTTTACATTTTTTGGACAAAAACCTCCCTCATTTTTCATAAATTCATCTTTTATTGCCCAGAAACATCATTTGAGTGAAACCTACCTCGATGTGTGGAACAAGGGATTTGTCGAAATGAAGCGAAATGAAGGGGATAGGGAGCTTCTAAATTCTTTAGGAAATTTTGGGAAGTAGGGAGGGATGTTAGGAAGTAGGGGAAAGTGGAATATCTGAAATTGAGTGAGGGGAAGGGGTCCAAAAAGGCAAAACACAGGCCCAACATAGAAAATTGCCAGGCTGTAGCAAGAAACTAGGGTTTGTGTGAAAATGAGGAATTTGGGGGATCTCAGTGATGTGAAGTGTTTGATAAGGTAATTTAAGGATAGGGGAAGGTGTATGAACATCCAGATACAAGATTTTCCGATGATTTGACCATCCAAGAGAAATTAGCTTCAAAACCCTAGGAGAGGGAAATGAACCTTGCCTAAGCGCAACTGAAGCATGAACAAGGTGTAAAATGACCCAGTGGGACTTGACATGATAATGATAACTCTCTGAATGATGGTACACGCAGCTGAACTATGACATGGACCGACATTTGGACAACTTTGACAAGGGTAAAATCAAACCCTAGACCCAATGCCTAGTGACCAAATTTTGCTTGAAGACTCACTGAAATGACAAAATTTGACCTTGACACATTAAAATCACTTTGTAAGAGCATGTTTGATCACTGGAGGAAGGCTGTAAAGACTGACACTAACACAATGTAAATGTCTTCCTCCAATTCACCATTTAGAAAAGCTAACTTAGCATTCATTTGGTAAACTTTGATTTTTCTCGAGCAAGCATAAGTGAGAAACATCTTGATAGCTTCCATTCTGGAAATGGGAGAAAATGTTTCTTCAAAATAAATTCCTTCAACCTGTGCATGTCCTTTGCAGATTAATCTTTCCTTGTTCCTGGTAACTTGCCCGTCCTCATTCAATTTGTTTCTGAAGACCCATTTAGTTCCAATAACATTTTTATCCTTTGGTCATGGAACCAATTCCCAAGTGTCGTTCTTCTCAATTTGATCTAGTTCTTCATTCATAGCTGCTACCCAATGTTCATTTTGACTAGCTTCCTCAAAATTTCTACGCTCAAAATTCGCTAATAGAGCAAGATGGGATTTTTGTGATGAATGAAGTTATTGACTTCTTCTAGTTCTAATTCCTTCATTTATGTTGTCAATGATTTGATTTTACGGATGATTCTTTTGACACCGTTCTTTTAAAAATTTTGGAGAAGTTTCTTATACATCTTGCTGATCATTTCTTATTTCCTCTTGGTCGACTGTTGTTTCCTTATTTGATTGGTCTTTTTCTATAGATTCTTCTTCATTCTCCACAGATTCTATCTCAATCTCCTTAGATTTTCTTGTAGAGATGATCTCATTGTTATCCTTTAGAACACCATTTTCGTCGAAAGTAACATTTATGCTTTCAACTATTTGTTTTCACCTCAGATTGTATCATCTATAAGCCTTTCTTTTGCGTGAATAACCAATGACAATAACTTCATCAACATGGGAATCAAGTTTTCCCAATTTTTGGTCTTCTCTTTTGATGTAACATTTACTTCAAAATATTTTGAAGTATTTGACGTTAGTCGGTCTTCCTTTCCATAGTTCATACGGAGTCATGTTACAGTTGTTCCTGAGAAGGGCTCTGTTTAAGATGAATACAACAGTATCAATTTCTTGAAACCAAAATTTATTGTCTAAATTTGAGTCCTTAAACATTGTTCTATCCATTTCCTGTACGGTTTTGTTTCCATTTCAACAACTCCATTCTGTTGTGGTGTTTTGGCTATTGAGAATTGCCTTTTTATTCCATTTTCATCACAGTATTGTTGAAATTCTTTGGATGTGAATTTTCTGCCATTATCTGATCTCAAACATTTGATCTTAAAATCAATTTATTTTTTGAACAATTCCTTGTAGGTTTTCAAACACTCGAATGCCTCAGACTTTTTCTTCAGGAAACCGATGGCTATCATTCTGGTCTAATCATCTATCATTAGAATAAAGTATAATTTGTCATCTAAACCTTTTGTTCTCATAGGACCACATACATCAGTGTGTATTAATTCCAATGGGCATGACACAAAGTGTTCCTTTGTCTTGAATTTGACTTTTGTCTGTTTTTTTGTGCCGACAAGATTCACATGTTGTATTGGAAGGTTTAGAAATTTTCAGCATTTCTCTAACTGCTTCCTTTTTCTGATCTTGACCAAATTGTCGAAATTTATATGTCCCTTTTTTTGTGCCATAACCATCTCTCATATTCGTTTTCCAAGAAACACCCTTTAAGTGTCTCATCCAAAATGTATATGTCATTTGGAGCTCTGCTTTTTGTAGCCACAATTTTACCAAACTTGCCTTTCCTGATTTCACATTTCTTCGAGTTGAATAGCATGATGTGCCCTTGATCGCACATCTGTCCAACACTAAGTAAATTGTGATTCATATTTTCAACCAACAACACATCCTTTGCTAATGCATCCTTGCTTCCAAGAGTGATTTTACCTATTCCTATGACGTTTGAAGCCATGTCATTTCCAAAAGACATTGTTACATCCTTCTTTTCTTTCAAGGATATGAATTTATTTTTGTCTCTAGTCATATACATTGAGAAACCAATGTCAACATACCACATGTTTCTATTGCTTTGAGCCTTAAGAGCGAGAGCACACCTTTCAGTCTTCTTTTTCCTTATTTGTTCATTTCGATTTTGCGCGAACTCCTTTGGAGAGCTTCCAAGTTTGCAATCTTTAGCCAGGTGTCCAAAATTGTTACATTTGTAACATTTGACATCATATCTTAGATAATCGAATCTGTTGATATCTTGTTGAGTTCTGGAACATCCATTTCTGAAAGATCTCCTCGAATAATTTTCATACATGTGACATTCTATAGCTCTATTTCCAAACATTCCACATGAATAACAGTGACCATAAAAGATAGGTTGATACTTGGGAGGAAATATTCTTTGAGAATTGTCTCCCAAGGCTCTTCTTGCAAGTCTTGATCTCTTGATCTAGTTGGGGGATCTACCCTTTTTTCATATTTGTCTTCTTTAGTTGTCATAGAAGGACTTGACTCCTTTTCAGATTTTTCTTTGTGACCAAGACTAGTCTTGTCACTATATGATCACTAGTTGTTGATGAGTTCATCCAAATCCTTTGAATTTTTGGCGTAGTCTTGAAGATTTTTTCCACTTTTTACTTCCTTGTGCAGAGAAACTATTTCAGCTTCCAATGCTTCTCTCTCCTTGTTGCTTTCCTTTACTTCTTTCTTAAGTGATTCTTCGATTCGTTTGTATTCTTCAACCTTGATTTTAAGATTGAGGGCCTATTCCATTTTTGTCTTCAATTCGTCTTTAAGAGAGTTAGCATGCTTATTTTTAGCCTTGAGCTCTTTGATAACCATGATTACTTCGTTTTGAAATTCGACTTCAATCATTTCTTCTTCTTCGTCTCCTTCTTTGTCAAGTGCCTCCTGTTTATTGTGCTTGGCCATAAATAATACTCTTCTGTTGAATTCTTCTTTGTTATCATTGTCTTCTTAGGATGAGGAACTATCTTCTTTGGAGAATAAACTTTTCTTAAACCATTTCTTCTTGCCTTTCTTATTGAACTTCTTAGGACTTTTCTTCCCTTTCGTAACACCCTCATTTTTTGTGAGGCATTTGGCTGCAAAATGCCCAACCTCACCACAATCAAAACATATTAATGGAAGTTTACCTTTGAATTTTCCCATATTTGTTATCATTTTCCACGTGAAGTAGGCAAATTCTTTATCTAACATTCTTCTTCATCTTCTTCCTTTTCCTCATCCTTACAATTGTAAGTTTTTTCTTTAGGAGTCTGCTTATCCTTACTATTCTTCTTGGATGTGGCAAACATTGTTTCTAAGTGAGATGTGCCATCCTCTTCTTCAATCCTCATTTCATATGCAGTGTGAATTCCATGCAACTCATCTATGTTGAGATTGGTTAGATTCGATCTATCATCCAAGATAAATACCTTAGGGTTAAATCTTATTGGCAAGAATCTGAGGATCTTTCAGACAACAATTTTTATTTAAACAGGTTCTCCCAAACCTTCCAATGTATTTTTTTTTCATCAACACACTGAAAGTATGCAACAATATCTTCATCTTCCCTCATCTTGAGTTTCTCAATTTTTTTCCTGAAAATTTGAAGCTTTACTTCTTTCACCTTTGAGTCACCTACATATATATTTTCAAGCTTTCCCCATACCTCTTTAACAGTTTTGCAACTCAATACCTGAAGATAAACATATTCGATAAGCCCATTGATAATAAGATATTTAGCCTTTGCATCATATACCATATTTTTCTTACCTTGTTCATCCTAGGTCGATGTGAATCCTTTGTCTACGATTTCCCATACTTCGTATCCTTGCGCCAGAAAATGAACCTGCATTCATCCACTCCAAAGTGCATAGTTATTTCCATTGAACAAAGGAAATCTATTCTTAGAAGACATGATCTCCTTCCAGTTGTTAGACTGCTATAGAAGGAACCAAGCTTTGATACCATAAAAACCATCGAACGCTTTTCTAATAAATTCTTTAATATTCAACCCCAACTGAAATGAAAGAAACAACTTCCTATAATTCTATAAAACCATTCTTCTCCAGCACCCACTGAAAGGACGCCCCAATGCCCTAGTTTCTTTAGTAATCAACTGAAGGGATGCCCCAACATCCTAGCGAGCCACAACTCGCCCTAGCACAACCTTACCACCCTGAAGTGTTCACAGGCCACAACCTATAGGTGACTTCATACACTTTCCTAGCACCTCCCTACCACCCTATAATGACTGAAATAAGACAAGACTATGGATTCCCAAACCAGGGACAACAATCGACGATACAATAAGATGTACAATCATTTTCATGTACTTGACAAAATACCTAATCACTCTATGACCTGTAACCCAACCATGACATCATCCCAATAGTGACTCCTATACCTCCCAACATTGCCTCTTCGACTCTAGGTAGAATGACTCTTTCACAAATGACTCTTTTAAAATCTTTACAAAGATGACTCTTTTACAACTTTACAATGATGAATCTTTTACAAATGATTATTTTACAATGATGACTCTTGGCCTTAACAATACTTCATGATATCTGGATGGTTTCCATGCCTTCAAGGATGTCCTGTTGCAATGCTTCCTTTGATTTGATACTTCTTCTCTTGAATTCTTTCTTGATGTTGTACTTGAATCTTCTTCTACCAACATGCACTATTTGCCCCATGAAACCAACCCCAAAACAAAGAAAAATACCCTTCAACTTACCTCTGCCTACAAAAGACATGTAAGTGCATAATCATGAATAAATACAAATTAAAATTATAATGTGTACCTGAAGTGTGCTTGTCACTTTTTTTTGTTGACTTGTTGCAACAATATACAAAGACTTCCACTCTTGATATAGGCCTGGACTCTATGCAAGACTATATCCAAAACTGACCTAAAAGATATATACAATAAAAACCGATGACAGACCCTAGACTTGTGATGGACCAAGTTCTCAGTACAACAATAGAGACCATTCTATCAACTATGACAAGACAAGTAACATGAATTTACAACATCATATAGATTTAGCAGATTTGGTGTAGCATCAAGAATATGTAGCATCAAATGTGTAGTGTCAAGAATAGGACATCTGAAATGTGGTATCAAAACTAGATGTGACATATAGAGACATAGAGATATAATCGAGACCCTATATATACTTACATTGTCCTGCAAAGACATATGTCAGAGATGAGACTCAAAATTCAAATGTAAATACTAATCATACATACCTTGTTGTAGGAGACTTACCCCTGACTATTGATGTGTTGTCCTTACTGCAGTGATCCTTGAATGCATGCTTTTTCTTGCCTTCTAGGAGCTTGATATTGAATCTATTGTATCTATGTAATTTTGGATCTATAGGGTCTGAAATTTTGTCTTGTGGTAGCCCTCTAAGTTCTCTTTCCAACCCCATAGGTCTGATCAAGATAGGATTCTTAAAGAAAGAGTTATGCCCAATCTCCCACAATGACCTTATTATAGACCGGTTCAGTAGAGAGAACTTATATGAAGTGCCACGTGTCAATGTTGCAACCTTCGGCCCTGTTTGATATGGAATTCGGGAGCCTGCAAAAACCATAAATTACTCAAATCATATCTCCAAAAATATACCAAACCAAGATCTAAAATCTGGTCATGAGGTTGTTCAGGATTTAAGCTCAAATGGGTTTTAATTTCAGTTTCTAAAGCTTTGCAAAAAAAAGTTATAGCAAAAATTCCACGATAACCCATTTGAAGCCACAAAATCCCTACTAGAGGAGGATATGAGGGTCACTATCTATATGAATGTCTTGAGTTGAGAGGG
The DNA here is from genome assembly GCA_031772625.1 of Pinus tabuliformis. Taxonomy (NCBI): domain Eukaryota; kingdom Viridiplantae; phylum Streptophyta; class Pinopsida; order Pinales; family Pinaceae; genus Pinus; species Pinus tabuliformis. Next base: position 1,952,551,560 of record CM062816.1, read on the forward strand.
TCCTCAACAAGTGAACATTGGAGGGATTTTAGGAGTAAAAAAAGTATTATTAATTATTGATTATTCAATAATCACAACCAATTATGAGTGCCATGCCACAACCCCATAGGGTTTTACCCCACTAACTGGGGTTACTAACTTGAAACATGAATATCTCTCAAATCGTGAAGAATTATGCGCATGCCAAATATCAATGGAAACATTTCGACAAGTAGAATACATATAGAAGATCCTTGACTCAGAATAGAGTACGCTGTCAAGTCAAAATTCCCATGAAATATCGGGGTAGCCCCTGGTGCTGCTTGGGTTGACATCAATGAATACCATTGATCAACACCACAAACATTTGAAATTGCAACCAACAATAGGCACCAAGACCAGAACAATAAACAAAAAAAATCTAGATGTGACCTATGTAGATCCCTTAATTACCAAAAAGTTAAAGGTACTCTTCATATGCATAAAGGCTGATAACCTCACTTACCGTGAAGAACCTTCAGAAAATCATTTCCCAGGCTATCACTGTTGAATGATATGTAGATCCCCTACCCTGCAAAACTCCATGACCAGGCAGGAGAACTTATCTGTCTCGAAATGAGAATACAATGTCAGTAAGAATGGATGATCTAAACAAGAAAGAATCTCTCTCTAGGTCTATGTGATCTGAGAGACTTATTCATGTTTTTTAGCGACCCTTTATTCATTACTTTCATTGTAAAAAAATAGTTGGTTCCCCTCAACTCTACTAAGTAAACACTCCCAATATCCCCACTTCCTAAGGGCTTGAGAAGCCTAAAATGACTCAAAACGAAAAATCCATCTCTAGCTTTTACAGCCTGAATGGTGTCCCATCTCAGATCATTTCCTTTGTGTGGTTTGTTTAGAGCACTACTCAAACTACTATAGTTAATTTCATTGTTGTCACTATCACTACTTCTATAGCTAGCCAAGCCTAGGCTACTCTTCCCACTTTCAACACACTCAAGCCTTTCATTTTTGCAATTGTCAACAATTTTGCATTCAGGAATATTTGCATCTGCACCCATGCCATCATTTACCTTCGCATTAAAACTACTCTTGACACTACTAGAACTGGTGATGGCACTGCTTAGACTTCTCTTGAAAATTACATCACTGGATTTAAGACCTCTGTGGTTTATTTCTTTTGACTCAATTACCGGAGAATCCACAGTAAGAACCATTTTCTGTCAATGTTTCAAATCCCAACCGGGATCCATCATCAGGACTACTTGAATGCTTGATAGAAGAAGAGCTTAATTGAGCAGCTCTTCTTGCTATCTTCACTCTAGATTTTTCGAGTAAAATGATTTCACTCCAGGTATCCCCTTCGTATAGGGAAATGATTCTGGATTTAAGACCTATGTGGTTTATTTCTTTTGACTCAATTACCGGAGAATCCAAAGTAAGAACCATTTTCTATCAATGTTTCAAATCCCAACCGGGGTCCATCATCAGGACTACTTGAATGCTTGATAGAAGAAGAGCTTAATTGAGCAACTCTTATTTCTATCTTCACTCCAGATTTTTCGAGTAAAATGATTTCACTCCAAGTATCCCCTCCGTATAGGGAAATGATTCTAGATTTAAGACCTCTGTGGTTTATTTCTTTTGACTCAGTTACCAAAGAATCCATAGTAAGAATCATTTTCTATCAACGTTTCAAATCCCAACCGGGATCCATCATCAGGACTACTTGAATTCTTGATAGAAGAAGAGCTTAATTGAGCAACTCTTCTTGCTATCTTCACTCTAGATTTTTCGAGTAAAATGATTTCACTCCAGGTGTCCCCTGCGTATAGGGAAATGATTCTGGATTTAAGACCTCTGTGGTTTATTTCTTTTGACTCAGTTACCAGAGAATCCATAGTAAGAACCATTTTCTGTCAACATTTCAAATCCCAACCGGGCCATCATCAGGACTACTTGAATGCTTGATAAAAGAAGAGCTTAATTGAGCAGCTCTTCTTGCTATATTCACTCTATATTTTTCGAGTAAAATGATTTCACTCCAGGTATCCCCTCCGTATAGGGAAATGATCCTGGATTTAATGATTATTGCATGTATTAAGAGACCCACTCATTGGAACACATGAATCCATGTTCTTCTCTCTAGCTAACTCTATCAACACCATGCTCTGATTGCAATCTTTAATTTACAAAATTAATTCTTTATCCTGTTACTACTGTTGCTACATTCTTTGGGCTGAATGCAACAGAAATGGATGACTCGGAGAGAATCTCTAGTTGCTACATTCTTTGGGTTGAGCGCAACAAAAATGAATGACTTAGAGAGAAGCTCTAGCCTCAGGCCATGAAGATAGAATCTAAGAACGGGTACCCTGGTTTAGCATGGAATTCTAGAAGGGCACGTGGGTGCATGCCAGCTTCACGTGTCCATCTCATCAGTTTGTTTATATTTAATTTTATTTATTATATATATCTTCATTTTTTATTATTTTGTTATTTTTTATTCGAATGGGACATGTAGCAGATGTAAGAGCCAATGTGCATAGATGTTGCATGCATAATCAGTGAGCTAATCAAAACCAAAATCATTTTGTTTCTATTGTATTTTTATGTTGAAGAAAGCAGAGCTAGTGAATTATGGAATAGTGGGGAGGCTGAGCAGAAAGTATCTGCATAGGAATGGCATTGTTGAGCACCAACACTTCAATGGCGAAGGAGAGGATTAACCCTGTTTTGAGGAGGTTAGGTGCAAATCCAACTTTCATGTTTGGTCTCTTGGCATGGGTACTAGCTCAAATGCTAAAAGTCGTGACTACTTTTGTGGTAAAAAGGAGATGGGACTTGAGAATTCTTGTGGGTTCAGGCGCTTTAGTTGGGAATCAATAAACGCACATCATCTTTGTTATGAATTCAAACTGAATTTAATATTTAGGGTTAACCTTTAGTTTCATGTTGCGCTTTGAAATTACTTCCTATATAAAGGGAACAAAGTTTCTTTTTTCCATATTCACTGTACAAGGCAACAAACATTATTTCATGCCACGGCTTCACATTTGCTACTATGTTTCTCTTATACTTTTTCTATATCTATTAGTCACAATAATGTACTTTCATGCCACAAGATTGGTTAAAAGATGTCTCAACAACTCCGCCTCTCTTTGTTTTTCTGTTGTGCTTCTATTAATGTTATTAGATACACTTTCAAGCCAAGAACATAAGTTGAAAATAAGTTGAATGATGTGTGTGCATTAAATAAAAAATGTGGTCTCTTTCTCTGTTTAGTTGGAATCCATGCAGTAGCTTTGAGTATATTGTGTTTGAGAAAACGTTTGTATGTGAAAATATGGCATCTCACTCCATCGGACAAACTTAATGGAAATGATATGTTCTTGAAGGTGAACACCATGGATGAAATTGCAATGTTAAGGCCATTGTAGTCCTTTCGACATATCCCTTTGCTTGTGATATGTCTAGATGGTTGGTCACACCTTTGCATATTTCAGATCGGATCAGGTTACAATGTGGGGGAGGACATTAATTTATTTTTTTCCCATTTGTTAAATTATTTTTCAAATAGGGATATTGTACACTATAGTTTTGTGTTATTTGTATTTAAGGATTTTGTAAACTATCGTACCATGCAGTTTTGAGATATTTATGTTGTTATATAAAGTGCAACAAATGTATTCCAATATGAAATAGTATTCTCGATTACAGTTTAGTCTCTCCGATGTATAAACATATTAAACATGCATTGTAAAATGAGGATTTCATTACATCAAAGAAGCATTTCCCATTTAATTAACATTTCCCATTGTGTCATCTTTTGTACATAAAAAATGTGAATCATATTGAATTAAATGTTGAACCTTATTCCATTGACTATGTCATAGCATCATCAAATACAACTTTAGCTTTATTGTTCGTAAAAGTTAGGAGTTGAAGTAATAATTTGTAATTATGTGATATAAATTGTAATTATAAGCATTATTAATTTTTTAATCCTAGTGAATTGGTAATTTGTTAGAATAATTTAGGAAAGGATTATGATTAAATTTTGTTTTTCTGCTACAATAGCATCAAGAGTATATTCAATAGCTCACAAGTCAGATATACCAAACACTTATAAACTGGCAAGAGTCGAGATGTTCCAAACCCTCCATGAGAGAGCTATATCCCAAGATTTGTCTACTCTTTGAGCCTTACCACAATAGGCCAAATATATCCCTTGAAATTGAACCCAAATAAATGGAAGAACAAATCATACTCCCAACCCCTCAAACCATCAATCTAAAACATTAATAACATTAATCTTATATATATAATACAAAGTTAACTTTCAACTCAATAAAAATTATTATAAAAATATCTTTTAGATCATCTTTATTTCACAATGATTATCCATACAGGATTATTCTCAACATGCATTAGAAACCTTTACATGGATATTGCTTACCTTACATCCCATTTTTGAGAGTTGATTTTCAAATGACCACTAATAAGGACTCTATGGGTGTATAAAAAGATACAAATTTCATGCAGTATGTATTTGCTTGCCAATCTCTTAGATTGTAAATGTAAACTAGATAGGTATTTGTTTGATTGTTTATTTTAATGGAGGGAGGGAGAGAGTTTATATTGGTTGGTAAAGTTTGGAATTGCGTTAGATGTGAGCCTTCTCTTCCTCAACCTCTCTGCAATGATGAAGGCCAACTCCAAAGATTGAGAAGCATTCAGTCGAGGGTCACAATGTGTGTGGTAACGAGAGCTTAAGTCATCAAGGGTGACACCCCCTGACCCTCCTACACACTCTGTCACATTTTGCCCAGTCATCTCTAGATGCACTCCTCCAGGATGGCTTCCTTCTTGCTCATGAACATCAAAAAATGCTCGCACTTCTGCCTGCATAACCAACCATGTAATTCTTATCAATAAATAAAATAAATATATAAAATATGTTCATCCAACTTAATATTTGCATCACTTTTCAAATGGATCACATGGATGGTGTTATATTTCATACACAATATAGGTTTTCAAAAGAAGATATACCAAAATATAATTTTGGTAATATTTAAAGATGGTTTTAGAAGAGAATATGGTTATAACTATGCTATTATACACCATTTTGAAGTAGAAATATTTATTAATGATGTTAGCATGCATATATTAATAGAGAAAATATTTAATAAGAATTTCAATATATATTTTTAATTTCATAAAAAGAATATTTAATGATAATATACAAAATTTATAAGTGGATATGTTTAATAATGATGTTAATGTGAAGATACAATTAGTAGAGAATATGTCCAATGCCAATGTTGACACATGCGTACATACACAATTTAGAAGAGTACACATGCAATGGCAATGTTAACACACACAAATAATTTAGAAGACAACACACCCAATGATGGTGTTAACATACCATAATGTTAACACATACACACACAATGTTAACACGTACACACTCAATGCTAACATACATGCACATACACAACTCATAAGAGGATAGACCCAATGATAATGTCAAAACACACACACACACACACACACACACAATTTGAAAGATGACACACCCAACAACAATCTTGACACATACACAATTTTATAGGAGGACACACCCAATGACAATGTTAAGATACACACCATTAATGTAGTTTGGAAGAGGACACACCTAGTGAGAATGTTGAAGACACACACACACCTAATGACAATGTTAATAGAGACACACAATGATGATGTTAATGTGCATGCACTTACAAAAACATTCAACAACAATGTTAACACACACACACACATAAACCACCAACAATGATGTTCACACACACACACACATAAACCACCAACAATTATGTTCACACACACACACACACACCCAACAATGATGTTAGCACACACACACAATTTTTCCTTTGTGTGAACATTGTCATTAGGTGTGTGGTATTCCTTTTCTTTTATTGTGTTAGAAGATGACACAACTAATGACAATGTTAACACATAATTAAAGAAATGGAATCCTAAACACTCAACGACAATGTTCACACAATAGATAAACCCAACATCTGACAACGACAATGTTCACACAAAGGACAAACCCAACATCCGATAATAACAATGTTAACACATAGGGCACATCCAAGGGCAATGCAACAAACACATACCAAACACACCACAATGACAGTGTTAACATCAATAACATGCCTGATGAAAATGTTAACACATTATTACACACCCAACACCCAAAAATAATGACGTGAAAATGTTAAAAGGGTGTCATCAACACGTGAACACATATATATACACTCTTATATACCTAACAACCACAACTTTAATGCATAAAACCCACCTAAAAATGAAACCTACACACCCACAAATGTCAACATGGGAACAAGCCCAATTGCAATGTTTACATACACAAACACAGACACCCAACAACCACAATGTTAACACATAAGAGATACCTAAAGATGATGCTAACACACAAACACTTACATGCCTAACGACAATAATCTTAACCCAAAAACAACTCTAATAATTTAACATACATAAGTTACACAACCAACCCAATTACAATGTTCACATACACAAACACAAACACCCAACAACCATAATGTTAACCCATAAGAGATGCCTAAAAATAATGTTAACACACAAAAAAAACATCTAATACCCAACCTAAACAATCTTAATACAAAAAAAAATACACTGAAAAATAATTTTAACACACAAACACTTGCATACCTAACGACAATAATCTTAACCGAAAAAACAATTCTAATAATTTAACATACACAAGTTACACCCAAAACAATGTTAACACACTTATAAACTCTGCACTTAACAAAATAATGCTAATGCTAATAACACATTCAAAAGTAGTTTTATCACTATCACACACCCAACATCCAACAACTACAATGTTAAGATAGAAGACATCCCAATCTCTAAGAAAAGATGTTAGCATACACTTGCACACCAATAACAATATTGTTAACCTAGGGAACAAACCCAATAAAGTTAATGCCCAACAACACGAACAATACGTGAACTCACACCAAACCAATACGTGACCTTCAAAACACGTCACCAACATCAGGGTGATGAGAAATCTAGGTGAAAACACGTCACCAACATCATTGGTGATGAGAAATCTTGATCAAGACACGTCACCAACATCATTGGTCACGCTCAAGAACAAACCCAATAAAGTTAATGCCCAACAACCAACAATGATGTGAACTCACACCAAACCAATGCGTGACCTTCAAGACACGTCACCAACATCAAGGTGATGAGAAATCTAGGTGAAAACACGTCACCAACATCATTGGTGATGAGAAATCTTGATCAAGACACGTCACCAATATCATTGGTCACGCAAGTAAAGTAGAGGATTTTTTAGTTGTGGCGTTCAATGAGGGTGAAAAATAGATTATAATAAATGGAGTTGTTTATCAAGCGGAGGAATGGATCGCGTAGTTAAAAGTTGGGTAAAAATAATTTAAAAATTTTTGTAAAAATAGTATTTGAATCATATTTTTATAGTGGAAATAGATTTAGCGCTGTCAAAAACATATAAAATATTTAAAATTTTAAAATTTAATAACTATAATTTGAAGTTACAAAATCTCAAAATATAACTGGAATTTCCATAACTTTCAAAAAAAATTCCATAACTTTCAAAAAAAAAAAAGAAAGAGAGCAGTCTAAAGAGACTGCGGCATAATGCATAATAAATTTTCAGCGAGGAACAAGTAAACATGAGTGAAATGTTAGGTGCAGCTTACCCGAATTGCGTCAAAAGGTCGAGTCTTGAGACCGCAAGGAGCCTTGATGGTGTTGCCGTGCATTGGATCGCTAACCCACGTAACAATCAATCCCGCATTCCGCACCGCCCTGATCAGATGCGGTAACTTCACCCGCATGTTTTCCGCGCCCATGCGAACGACCACGGTCAGCCTGCCCGCCTTATTTTGGGGGTTCAGCACCTCGCACAGCCTTACCAGCTCCCTCGGCTCCATCTTGTCACTCACCTGCACATGACACATTCATCGACACGTCATCATCGTCGTCATTCCGCGTCAGATTCGAACACGTCATCGTCGGTTACAAACGGAAAACTTACCTTGATACCGATTGGATTTGCGACGCCGCGGAGGAATTCCACGTGGGCACCATCCAGCTGACGTGTCCGCTCCCCAACCCACAGCATGTGTGCGGAGCAGTCATAGTAGAGCCCTGACGTGGAGTCCTGCCTCGTCAGCACCTGCTCGTACGGGAGCAGGAGGCATTCGTGTGATGTCCAGAACTCCGTGGAGGTCATAATGGGGTGATCGACCGTTAGCCCCGCAGCCCCCATGAAACCAAGGGCCTCGTCCACGCGGTGGGCCAGCTCACGATACCTGTACAAGCAACGAATTCCACCTCAGCAAACGAGTGGTCGCAGGTTCGAGTTTCAGGGGATGGGAAACGAACAGCCCTGAGTCTAATACCTGTCGCCTTGTTCGCTGTGCTCGGTGAAATTGAGATTCCACTGCGTAACTCTCTGCATAGCGGCGTAGCCTCCAGTGGCGAAGGCTCTGAGGAGATTGAGAGTCGCTGCGGCTTGGCAGTAGGCTCTGATCATCCGCTGGGGGTCGGGTTTTCGGGACTGTTCGTCGAAGGCATCACCGTTGATATTATCACCGCGGTAGCTTGGCAGCTTCACTCCATCCTTCTCCTCAAAAGCGTCAGATCGGGGCTTAGCAAACTGCCCTGCCATTCTGCCCACCTGAAATTCATAAATGAAATTGAAAATCAGACTATATATAGTCCTGTGAATCAATAAACGCAGTTGTGAGATATATAGAATGAATATCTCTTCTATATGAAAATAACAGTGGAGAAAATATCTGTGCAGGTGGGGAAGCCAACATTATTTGAATTCCATAGTAAGCATGAGTTTGTATATATTTTACCAGTGGAAATAACGAAGTTAGAATAACTGGAGCAGTGGAAATATGAATATAGAAGAGTATAACGCTTTGAATCTGATTCTCAATTATGGGTCTCTTATCAGGGATTGTTGATATGTTTTGTTTTTTAAAGCGTTTCAATCTTGTAAATCTTTTCAGTTTGGCCTGTTAATATGTGCTGATCGGTCTAAGACAATTCTGAAAGTTTTTGGACTGATATGATATTATATTTTTAGTATCTGGTAATTAATTATTTAGAATATCTGATACTCTTCAGTATATTTGGAAAATCTGTTTCCAACATTTCAGTATATTTGGAAAATCTGTTTTCAACATATCTATATATTCAGATCATTATATTTTCTTCATATAAGCTATGATGTTTTTCTCTCTCAAAAAAGCTTTGAATCTAATTTGCAAACAGAGCAATGTACAAAATAAGCCATATATGTTCCTCTATGCTAAGTAATATAAAAGTTGAGCAGATCACTCTCTAAATAAAATAGAAATTGAGTGGATCACTCTTTGGTGTTGGCCCGGTGAATAAAATAAAAATTGGGTAGATCACCTTTTAAATAAAATAAAATAAAAAATGAGTAATATTTTTAAAATAAAAATGATTTTAGGAGAGTTGAATTTAAATATTTTCAAATCTGAAGCCAAGTTAATTATTTAATTTTACTTCTATTCACTAGATTTTAAAATATTAGTGGATTCTAAAATATTTTTTAAATTTAGAATTCAGATAAAAATAATTACCACCCACAATAATAATTAAAATAATTTTAAATTTATATTATACATCTTTTAAATTATTTATTATTATTATTTAATGTAAATTTTTAAATTATTTATTATTATTATTTAATGTAAATTTTTAAATTATTTATTATTATTATTTAATGTAAATTCAAAATAAGAAAGTAATCTATGCAACCATATATTTTTAATGGTAATAAAATACTATTTTATTATTAGAAAACTCAAAAAAACTCTGAGAGTGAAATCACAATTGCAGTCTTAATTTCAACTTTGAACAATTTTAAAAATATTAAACATGGTTTGAATTTACTACTTATTAGAAAACTGAATTGGAGTTTTGAAATTATTGTTAAGATAGATAGTTATTTATTTTTAATAAATAAAAAATTAGGTAAAGAATGTTTTATTTTAAAAAGTGGAAGGTCTTTTACATTTGGAGTATAAAAATGATGTATATTTAAATTGAGTAGATTTAATAAGTAATTAGATATTTTTTATTTTATTTATAAAATGTTATATATTTAAATTTAAAAAAACTAAATATTTACATTTTGTAAATTTCTTAATTCTAGATCTACTAATTTAAAAGTGATAAATCCTTTTTCATTTAAAAAAAAGTTTATATCTTAAGAAACTTAATCTCTCTACATGATATATTTAAATCTAAATTGAATTAATTATTAATAATTATAATTATAAATTTTATGTTTTTTATTTTTTATGTTTATTTTTTAATTTTATATAATATTTAGAAATCAAAATATATTTTATTGATGATTATAATTATTAATTATTAATTTAATTTAATTTTTATGATTATTTTATTTTGGCATAGTGTTAAACAAACTAGGATGGAGAGAGGCCCAATAATATAATAACATGAGCATTTTAAATCAGATTCTAAAAATATCTAATAAAAACAGCAAAGTCAATTGCCGTTAGTTTTCAAAATATAAGACATTAATTTTAAAGATATTCTCAGTCTTGTTGATCTTTATATTATTTTTATATAAATCTATGATGATTTTTCTGTCGGGAAAAAAAAATATTCTTAAAATTATTCAGACATCTTCACAAAATCTACCATCAAAATAAATTCAAACTCATAAATATCCGAATTATTTGGAAAATAAATAAAACTGACCCAAAAATTTAATTCACAAGGATCATGATCATTATTTCCATCCAATCATAGAAACATATGAAGCTAAAACCAAAAAAAAACTTTGTACATTTATAATTGATTTGCTGTTCCTTTACAAAAATCAAAGCAAATGCTTTAACTGACCTTAATGACAGGCATCTGCCCACCAAACATCATGACAACGCCCATCTGCAGCAGAATTCTGAAGGTATCCCGGATATTAACAGCATTGAATTCCTTGAAGCTCTCGGCGCAATCACCCCCCTGAAGAAGAAAAGCTTTGCCCAACGCAGCTTCTGCAATTCTCTCTTCCAAGTGTCTGGCCTCACCAGCAAACACAATGGGCGGGAACGTCTCCATTGTCTGGAGCACGGACTCCAGCTCTTCCTTGTTGGGATAGTCGGGGAGCTGCAGAGCCTTTTTGTTCTTCCAGCTATCCACGCTCCAGGAATTACCAGTGAGCGATTTCAGGGGCGGGGTTTGAACCGCAGACTTCCCGGTTTTCAGCGGCTCCGCGGCATGAACCGCACGGATCATCGTTGCCTGTGAACCGTTGCTCGTCCTGCCATTGCTGAGCACAGAGAGTTTCAAAGGTGTTGTTGTGGGAAGCAACGAAGAGCCCAATAAACCTGCCATGGCCATATTTTGTGAGCAACGATAAATCGGCCCTCCAACAAAACGAAGGTGCCAATTCCCACAAAAGTAGAGATCAGTCATGAATTGGCCTTCATATATATAATGGCATTGCAGCAGATGCGGAGAGAGACATGGTGGAGTGGAATGGTGGACTGTGTTATCAGGAGTTGGTGGTGGTTGGTGCAGAAGATAGGGAATGGGTTCAAACCTATTCGGTCCTCACCAACTTCTTCCACTAACTCTCTGTTACAGCTCCTCCAACGACCTCCATATTATATCCTGTGTGACCAGCTCCCTCACCAACCCATTCAAGTTTTCCACGTGACGTCACAATCACTGACCCCATTATTTTTTTTAATATAGACCATTAATCCACCTGTAGTGTTCTGCGTGCTACCTACCCCTAATAGATTTTAGGAGTATAAGATTGCAAAAGTTGATGCCTCAAGCAACATGGTGCCATAGGTTAAGGAGCACTTCTAGAAAGAGATGTGACTTCAATTTTATCTCATTGTCATATCACATTGAAATCCTATATGCAAGCTATCTTAATCATCACCAAACTAATGACGGTAGTTGTTTCCTTAATGCGGAAGATTTTTGGTTTTAGATGCATAGTAGGGCGGTTATTCTTATTATATGTATATAATTTTGGATTTTTTTGCTTTTAGTTTCTCGAGAATATTAGTTGTCACTATTATTATATTAGGTATAATTATTTTATAAATGTCACAACAAGATATTTATAATATTTTTAGAGACTTGAACCCATTTAATTAGGGAATAATTATTTACCAAATCATTTAAGATATATATATATATATATTTTTTTGACAATTTTGAGTTTAGTTTTTTTATAAGCAATGATAAGTATATATCATGGTGTTTAAATTGGAGGTCCATATAACACAAAATTATAAGATTAAATTCCATGTGGTATGACCTACTTATATCTTAGTCTAAATGTAAAGATACTTCTATGTGGTGTTGCTAAGTATAATATGATGATAGTTTTGTTGTAAATTGACCTTTTGATTTAAGGATCACTATCCTTAACATTATTTAACATTCACATATAATAAAAAACATTATGCAACTAAAATATAAATCGTGTTCTAGTAGCCTTAAGTGATTCAATACACCACTCTCTTTGATTCGTGGTGAAGTTTGTTAAGATTATGACTTATATCTCATCAAGGACCTACAACCAAGTTGATCCCATTTGTCCATTGTGACATAGTGGTAACTCACTAGAAACAAGCGAAAGTAATTTGAGTATGTAGGATGTAGAAGTGATTCATTAGACATTGAGTATGTTAATGCAAGTTGATTTGGATAATCATGTTCCATTAACAAGTTAAAAAAAATAATTCTGAACAACAAAGAAACAATCATTCAAAGAAATAATAAGATCCTATAGGGTCTAGTTCAATTGTACATCTATAACATCATCACTAAATGAGAACTTGATTTCAAAATGATAACTCTTACTCTAATTATTCATGTTTCTGTGTTAAAAGGCACCCAAGGTGACCCCATATAATAAAGTGATAATAATGATACCACCCATTATTTCAGGGATAGGGGATGTGGTAGTTAAATTTAAAACAACTTGTAATTTTAGCCTTGAAAATGTAATGTTGCTAACAAAATTAAAAGTCGACCTTTAAATAAATGAAAAAAGTAATATTTTTATTGGCAATTTTTTTAGTAAAAATTACAATTTGTTTGATTTAACAATTTATATTGTTACTACCAAAATCTTAAAATTAAAAAATAATGTTACTAATAACACATTTCTTTTAGGTTCAAAATTATAATATTTATGAACCATGACTCAAAAAAGATTTGTGATATTAAATAAAATCATCAAATTAACTTTAAATACCTACTCCTTTAAAATTAATTTTCACACCAAACAATAAATAAATTTAATTGTCACACCACGCACCAAACAATGAATAATGTCATGATGATATCATCGTATAATTTGAAATTTCCACAATTCCACATTACTTATATATATTTTATTTACACGTTAATAAAAAATAATGTACAAATTTTATTTAATATATTATACATAAATGAGATTGGCTTTAAAATCTTGTTATTATGTTATATATAATCAAATTATATAAAATAAGAAACACAAAAATGATTCATAATTTCATGGAGCATCAAACACTTCTTTATACTATATTAATAAAAATATTATATAATATATTTGATATAATTATTGAGCCCAACTTTGAGTCTGAAACCCTCGGAGCCATGAAATCCTGCGCGACCAAACTCACACTACTCCCCGGCCACATGGGATGGGATCCATTGGGCAGTAGCAGCTCCAAGGGCGGCGCTGCGCCCTCGCTCATAGCAGAGAGACCCATTGCCTGAGTCCTCCAGCATTCTGTAGTTGCACCTGTTTTCTTGAGCGCAATAAATCGAAAGGGGAAGAAGGGGCGGGAACCAGAGCATCGAGGGGCGGAGAGAGGCTGCGGGGACCTCAAAGTCGGCTATCTGTGCTACTCGACAAGGTTTAAGCCCAGATCTACCAAGCCTGCGATTTACAACCGCTCCCTCGAGAGGTTGACTGGGATACAAAACAGGAATCCGCTGAGAAAACAATCATTTGCTTCGGCAAGAGGCATGTAGAAACCGGAACGAAGAGGTTCTATGCAGTTGTCTTCAAAGCGACTGATCAGGCCCACGATCAAGGGACTATTGGCGGGTACAATGCTAGATCTGTTCGCCTATATGCTATCGGCTCAGAGGCCTGGAACAGTTCGCCCTTCGTGCTCCCTTGCCATGAACCTGAGCTTGATAACGCTGCCCCTGCATGGCTATTACACGGATCCGGGTTGATCCTTCCCACTGTGGAAGGGAGTATTAATTTCAGATTTCCCATCGATCTAACAGATCTGGCATCCAGCAAAATGAATGGCCCACACCATAACCAGATCGGGAGGATGGTACGGGCCAAGTCACCCTTCTGCCCCGGATCACAGCCCCAAATTGCAGAGGAAGGCAAGCAGACCAGCGGTGATCAGATCGGCTGGATCCGGACGAAGCCTGGGGAGAAAGCAATGGGACAACCAGATCTGATAAAATCAAGATCCGTAAATGATCTAATAGATCAGGCACTCAGAAGACCGAGCAGCCCACATAAAGTTCAGATCTGGGGGCATGCAATCGCCAAGATACCTCTCTGCCCTGAATCACAGGCCCAAAACGCAGAAGAAGGCCTGAAAGGCAAGCAGAATGGTGGTGATCTAGTGGTTTGGAACAAGATGACCTGGGCAACAGATCGAGGTCATTCTCTGACGGATTCATACCCTACAGAGATGGATCTCACACAGTTCTTTATCAAAACACTGGAAGGCAGGCATTATTGCTTGAGGCTTTGGAAGGGTTGTAGGATCCAGGATCTAAGATATAAAATACAGAACCTCCTTGGTATACCAGTACATGGGAAAAATCTGATCCACATGGGACACAGCTTACAGGATAACTACACCCTTCAGGATTACAACATAACTACAGACTCGACCATCATCATCAATCTCCGTCTGCGGGGTGGATGTTCTAGGACCAGCTCAAAGAACACAGGATCCTTCAAAGATGCAGTCAAAGGTAAAGGGAAAGTGCAGACCAAACCAGCAACAACGTCTGAACTTCCCAGGCCATACATTGTAGAACAAAAATAGGGAATCCTACTCTCACCATAGCAATGCCTGAGGTAAATGCTTTGTACTCAGATCTTTATTCCCACTCAGTTATCTGTAGATTTAATGGATTTTGGCCCAAATCTAATGTTCTGCACCACTGGATTCACACAACATGGACACCAAACTGCGAAATATACTTATGCCCCAAGGTTTTTTTTATAGTAAGATTTAATACAGAACAAGAAAAGGAATATATCCTCAACAAGGGACCATGGTTCTGGGGTAGCACAGGGCTCTTCATGACCCTTTGGTTTCTAGATTTCGATGCCAACACAATGGTGGTATGAAAGATTCCAGTCTAGGTTAGGCTGCACAACCTTCCATTACACTTCTGGCACCACAAAGTATTAATTGCCATAGGGAACACCTTGGGAAAATTTCTAAAGACTGATGGAGACAGACTCACAAAGGGAATATTTACTTTCGCCAGAATTTGTGTTGAAGTAGATCTCAGCGAGGGACTACCAGAAAGTATAACACTGAATTTCAATAATACACAGTGGATACAACCCTTGGACTACGAAAACACAATGTTTCGATGTCATGGATGCCTACAAATAGGTCACCTCCTCAGTGCTTGTCCACAGGAAAGAAACACCCCCAAATGGAACAAGAAGCAACAGAGGAAGCCTAAAGGATGGCAACATACAGAGCCATTGGATGAAGAAGAAGACACAGCAGAGACTACAGAATATAAAGCAGAAATGGATGAACAAAAAGTCCAGAACAACACACTAAAGAAAGAGGAAGCCCCCAGTAACCCTTTGCAGCAACAAGCTTCCCAGCCAACAGGAAAGGAAATATATGGCAACAAGAGAACTCATGGATCAGAAGGATCTAAGTCAGACAAGGACTCTCCCATAACTATAACTGAAAATCAACTATCCATTATAACTACTAGCCCCAACACTAGAGGATGGCGAAAGGTGGAGAAAAAGAAAGGGAGAAAAGAATAGCATTTTTATTTTTTGGTTTCTGTGAAAACAGGAACAAATCATTTGCATATGCTCTTTAACATCTACAAAATGTAATTTTGTCTTATGAATAAAATTACGACTTTTTCTACGGGAAAAAAAAAATTGATATAATTATTAAAACTTATTAATGGATTCCAACTAATTGATTATATATATATATGATCTATACTATTTGTTGTTATTAATGAG
This sequence comes from Pinus tabuliformis, assembly GCA_031772625.1. NCBI lineage: Eukaryota > Viridiplantae > Streptophyta > Pinopsida > Pinales > Pinaceae > Pinus > Pinus tabuliformis. The sequence continues at coordinate 1,952,567,941 of CM062816.1, forward strand.
TGCAATAATTTATTCTTTTGTAAGTTAGTTAGGAATTTTATTGTAGTATTTATTATTTTTAGCAATTTTTCGGGTCCTGAAATTTTGGAATAGTTTTCACCCCATAAACGGTGTTTTTTTAGGTCCACAACACGACTATGGGCCTACTGTAAATCTTGCAATAGTGAAAGAGATCTTTCCAACAAGGTATCATACGCGCCAAACAGAGATAATATGACCAAATTACGACTCCGGGAAGTTGGATGCCCAACTAACCCCAACGGGGCCCAAAAACTCTTGGCATTCCATCTCCTGGTGTTAGGATTTTCACTTGTTGTTCAATAATAAATAGGCCCTTGAGACTCATTGTAACACAGTTCAGATGCATGTAGCCGCCATATTTCTTCTAAGAGACAAGCTACCATTGCCCGAGCTAGTTTATTTCCATTCCGTCTGTAAGCATATTTCAATTTTTGATATTAATGAAATGAAGTATTATTTTTGCTGCATCTCTGTATTTATGGTTATTTCTATAATTTTTTTCATTCTTGTTTAAGTTCAGATCACTAGTATCAAAGCAGTCTGCTCTTTCTCTGTTTTTCTTTTCCTGTCCCCAACGAGGTCGAGATATAAGGAGTTAGGGCTCAAACTGGTCGAACCTTTGCAAGACTAGCCTCACAAATCCCGATGGCCTTCCATGGCCGCAGAGAAGAAATATGAGGGGGCAAGATATTCTTTCAAAATATTACTCGAAGAAGCCCCCGAGCAACAGAGGAGCGCGATGATGGACAACTTTGCCCAAATCCTTCAACGACTACCCAAAGGAGACACATCTCCTTCTAGTAGCCACTCTAGAAGTGCCACACCCTATAATGTACAAGTTAAATTTGACATCCCCATATTTGAAGGACAGATAGATGCGGATGCCATAGATAAATGATTAAATCTGCTAGAAGGATATTTTCTGTTCATGATTTTTCTAGCTAGAAAAAGATTACTTTTGCTCTTCTCAAAGTTGCCCCCCACGTCCCAGACTGGTGGGAAACCTACTGTGAGAAGAAGGAAAAAATTACACCCTCACTATTTTCAGCAGCACCCACTTGGAATTCGTTCTAGGATGCCATCAAGGAGAAGTATTATCCTGTCAGGAGCTATGAGGATAAATACATAAAGTGGACCATGCTACGGTAGGGAAGGGACTAAGACGTGCCAGAATTTACCAATTTTTTTCATACCCTTCGCATGAAGTTGGGTATCAGGGATTATAGGTGACATTTGGTACTCAAGTATCGCAAATGTCTACACAGGTACACCTAGGACGAGATGGAGTTTCTAGACATCTCCTTGCTCAGCACAACATACCAACATGCTATCAAGATTGAGTAGAAGTTTAAACAGAAGAAGCGAGACTTTGGATCTGTGAATCCAAAGCAAGGGAAAGGCACCCCCAAATCGTAGAATAAAGGACAAAGCCAAGGTGGTGCGACCTAGGGAAACTTGTTCAAGTTGTAAGCAAAGTGCAATACCATGAAGACAAAAAAGGACATGAGAAAATTGTGTGAGTTCCATAAGAGCTCCACTCACAACACACGTGAGTGTCGAGCCAAACAGTCACTGGTGGCTAAGCTGAAGGCTTTCAAATCATATGCATGTTCTGACTCTGATTCAGAACCTGATAAGGTGAATGATAAAGGGAAGCAGATCATTGACACAGAGCCCAGTGCCACCATGGCCACCACCAAGATCTATAAGAATGAGCATGAAGATCCAAATGAGGGAGAACGCCTCTTCCACTCACAGATGTTGGTGAAAGGTTATTTGGTGCAGTTCATTGTCGAAAATGGGATCCAAAAGAACCTCATTTCAGTAGAGGTCGTCAAGAGGCTGGGCCTACTGACTACAACACATCTGTAGTCGTAAACCATTGGGTGGCTGCACCAAGGACAAGACCTCTGCTTCAGCCAACAGTGTCGCCTTCCCTACAACATCAAGCCCTTCACAGATGAGGTACTATGTGATGTTTCTCCTCTTGATGTTTGTGATGTATTATTAGGAAAACCATATTTGTAGAAATGACATGTTGTATATGAGTCTAGACCTTGCTCTGTGATTATTACTTTGGGCAATAATTTGTACAGGATACAGGAGGTAGCCCCGCCTACCGCCATCTCTTTGATCTTTGCAAAGAAATGTAATAAGATTATTTCGCAGACCAAGAAATATGTTTTCCTTATGATTCGCCCTCAGGGAAAGAACAATATTGTGGCCATGACTTCTAGACAGTGCTCGTAAGCACAACAACAACAAATGGACAAGGCCGTGGAGGATTATCGGGACATGTTTGCCTCACCTGCGAGGGTACCTCTGCACTGTCGGGTTAAGCACTCCAATGATGTGACCTCGAGCACACCATTGCCCAATGGACCAATCTATCGATGCTCTGTTATGGAGAATGATGAGATCAAGAGGCAAATTCAGTAGCTGTTACAAAAATGGAACATCAGGGCAATCTTATCACCCTGTGGGAGCCCGATTGTATTGGTACAGAAGAAGGGCGGGACTTGGAGACTTTGTATTGACTACCAAGTGTTGAACAAGATCACTGTCCATAATAGGCACCCAATCGCACAAATTGATTACCTTCTGGACCAGCTCAAGGGGGCCAAATATTTTAGCAAGATTGACTTGAAGTCCGGTTATCACCAAGTTCCTATCGAACCCTCTGATGTGTGGAAGACTTCCCTCAAATCTAAGGGGGGCCTTTTCGAATGGTTGGCCATGACTTTCAAGTTGACGGATACCCCCACAACCTTCATGAGATTGATGGATGACATCGTGTGACCCTTCACCAATACATTCATGGTGGTGTATTTAGATGACATCTTGATCTTCAGCTATAGTTGGGAAGAGCACCTCCACCATATTCGACAGGTCCTCTAAACCCTGTGACAACACAAGTTGTGTGCCAATTTGGAGAAATGCACTTTTGGCATGACCGAGGTTCAATATCTGGGGTACATCATTGATGAGAAGGGTGTGCATGTGGACCCAACTAAGATATAAGTCATTCTAGATTGGGCATTCCCAACCACTCCAACAAAGTTTCGTAGCTTTCTGGGTCCCAATTTCTACCGCAGGTTCATGTTGGGGTTCTCTCATCTCACTTGGCCTTTAAGTCAAGTCACTAAGGGCGAATTGAAAACAAAGTTATTTTGGTAAGGTGTTTGTTGAGTTGAAGCTTTGCCTTTGCTTTGCACCAATGCTCACATTACTAGACATGCAAAAACCATTTGATATTGAGACAGATGCCTCCAACTGTGCTATTGGTGTAGTTCTTACTCAATAGTGGCATCCTATGGCTTACCATAGTGAGACACTTTTAGAAACAGTATGAAAGTATCCCACCTATGATAAATAAATGTATTCCATTGTGAAGGTTTGTCATCAATGGAAGCATTACATTCTGGGGAAGGAAATGGTCATACACATAGACCACTGACCCCTACAATTCATACAGACACAAGGGAAGTTGCAGAACAATCGCCATCAGAAATGGTCCACATACCTGCAACAGTTCCATTTGAAAATTAAGTACAAGAAGGGAAGCACCAATAATGTTGTAAACTACCTCAGCTGACCAACAATCATGATGCTGATCACTCTGCTCGACTCCTTTGGGCATGAGACTTCGGGGTGGCCACATCTTTACAAGAGCGATCCAGAATTTGGCAGCACATACCAGACACTCCTGGAAGGTAAGAAAGTTCCAATATTTCACCTCTAGGATGCACTATTATGCCACCTGGGACACATATGTGTTCCTTTAAGTGAGCGTGCCAAGATGATTTGGGAGGTGCACTATAGTCGGGTTGTTGGACATTTCGAAGTAGAGAAAACAGTGGCAACACTGTAGAAGTATTTTTATTGGTCGAACCTTCATCAAGACGTTGGGAAGTACATTAGATCTTGCATTGCCTGTGCCATTACCAAACCAACCATCAAGAAGCAAGGCCTATATACTCCTCTTCCTACTCCTAGTTGACATTGGGAATCCATCTCCATGGATTACATGTTGGGCCTTCCTTCTACTAAGCACGAAAATGACTGTGTTTCCATGTTCATCGATATATTCTCTAAGATGGCCATTATGGTGGCCTGCAAGAAGAGTATCACAACAGATTCCATTTCTAAGCTCTTCTTTGAGCGAGTGTGGGTATACTTTGAGATCCCACAGTCCATTATCTTAGATCGGGACAACAGATTCCTAATTGCATTTTGGTCAAGTCTTTCGGCAATGCTAGATACCAGACTTACTAAGTCTGTGAATTTCCACCCCCAAACTGATGGCCAAACAAAGGTCATCAACATGATTATTGTGCACATTTTACACATGTACAACTCGAAGCATCCATGCACATGGGATGAAATCCTCTCCTATGTCCAACTGATCTACAACAAAGCTCTCCATAGCTCAACGGGCCATATCCCCTATCAAGTAGGGTTGGGATTTCATCCATTATGTCTCATTAAGGTGGCCACACCATTTGCAGCTACTTAGGCATATTTGGCTCACATCTAATCTGAATTCGACAGGGTTAACAACTTCATTGAGCACATTCAACACATCTACTAGTAGGTCCATGATATATTGGACAAAGCTAGTTCTAAGTACAAGCAGTGCCATCATCAGGATCAAGTGTCACACAAGTTCCAATGGGCAGAAGTGTTTGGCTACATTTACAGAAGGAGTGCCTCACTGGACCCCACCATAAGCTTTGCCCGCTCCACTATGGGCCATACATCATCAACAAGGCCATAGGGGACAATGCCTTTGACCTCAACATTCCACTGTTCCTTGGTCTGCACCCAATGTTCAATGTAGACCACCTTCGGCCATACTTTCCACCATTGTTTGACACATCTGACATTACAGAAAAACTCACACCAATAGAGCTAAATCCATACTGCATGGAACCACCACAACTGATTAGATCATGGATACACATATCAAGAACACTCGCTAACAGAGGATCCAACTATATCGAGTTGTCAAAGTAGGACAACTCCTTCACGAGGGAAAGTGGTTCACCAAGGAATAGGTTTAACAGAAATTTCCTCACCTCATGCAAGCTCTGCACGCAATGGGGACCATTGCTTCCTAAGGAGGGAGGACTAATCTAGGTGGATATTGGTGGCCACCCACCTATTCCACCTAGAAATCCATTCAGTTTCATCCATTTCCTTGTTTATTGCAGCATTTACTATTTTTAGTAGTTTTTTGGGTCATGAACTTCCAGAGTAGTTTTGACCCACTAAACTATGTTTTTTTAGGTCCGCAGCAAGCCTCTAGCTGTAGGTAGGGGCAGGGGCCTGTCGCAAATCCTACAGTACTCAGGGAGATATATCCAATAAGGTATCATACGTGCCAAATGGAGATGATATGACCAAGTTACGACCCCGATAAGTTGGCTATCCAACTAACCCCAACGGGGCCCACAAACTCTTGGTGTTCCATCTCTTGGGGTTAGAGTTTTGGTTTTTTAGCATTGTCCCTTGTTGTTCAATAATAAATAGGCCCTTGAGCCTCATTGTAACACAGTTCAGAGGCATGTAACCACCACATCTCTTCTGAGAGATAAGATACCATCGCCCAAGCTAATTTATTTCCATTCCGTTTGTAACCATATTTCAGTATTTGATATTAATGAAATGAAGTGTTATTTCTACTGCATCTCTGTATTTATTGTTATATATGTAATTTTTTGCATCCCTGTTTAAGTTCAGATCAGTTGTCTTGCTAGTAGGGAAACCAAATGAGCAACATAAATATAATATCTTTGTTCAGAGAATCATATAGTTAACATTCAACTAACAATATACTAAAAAGAGATTATTCATATCTACATCATCAGTATATATCCTTAGTATTATACTTATGTTTGAAAGAAATACTTCTGCTCATATATAAGGACTAAAAAACCACAAACCTATGCATATAAAATGAAGGGGGAATTGACTATTATTGCTTCAAGGATTCCTACATTTTACTCAAGGGATGCAAAATAAAATCTTGCTATTTTCCTTACTAGTATGGACACCTTGTGATCCAACTATTTAACCTTAGATTGAAAAACATCCAGAGATATCAATATTTCATGGTGTGCCTTGTTTCCGTCAACTAGTACATTCCACATAGTTGTCTTAATTTGCTAGTATATATCCACTGTTTGTAGGAACTTAGTGTTTATGCTTCTAGTACTTCTTGTGTTTGGAACCCATTGCCCCACATATTCCTTAATATCATTTTGATGGATGTAGCTTCTTTTCACTTTGGTTTCTCCTTTAGCCATGTTGATTTATGTGCATGCTATTATATGATTTGAATTGGATCAATATATAATTTTTCATCCATATCAATTCTTTGAAAGTGGCTTAAATGAATCAACTGATATGAAGATAAAAGTTAGGCCCGAAAATGAAAGGGCTTGGAATATCCTGAAAGTGGCATCAAGTCATAGTGTTCGTCATCCTGATTCCAATGATGCTTGACTCAAGTTATGATGTTTTGAAGTTTTGGCCAAATAACTAAAAAAAGTTTGCAGATGGGTTGACTGAACCACTGACTAGGCTGTCTGTATTGCTGATGTCATGATGAAATAAGCATGACAACTGAGCATACAGGGGTCCAATTAGATATTTCCAAGTGTCGTTTCGTACATGGGTGAGTTGGCATCATCCTATTGGTTGAGGTTATTTTGGTGGCCCATTAGAAGGCTACCACACGGCTCAATCAAAGGCTACCATGTGATGCATCCTCATTGGTCAAAATTATATGTATAGATTGAATATGTTCAGCGGGGGTCAAACCCTCGACCTGCCATGTATAAACTTCACGCTCTACTGATGGACCACTGAATTGGTTCTTAACGACTATAAAACTTGGTTTATATTTGAAATTAATGTGTTTTGACGTTTAGAGGAGGGGCCAGGTGGTAGCCCTAGTCCCCAGGTCACATGGCTATCATATTTCCACATCCACAATGAACATGAGTGGGTATGGTTACTTGGCCCTGGCCCTTGGCCACGTTGATAACCATATTCCCATGACGGAGAGTTATGGTGGAACGACAACGACTAAGCCCCAGGCTCAAGTCACATGCCCTCACCATAGGACTAGGAAGAGGATTCTATGCTAGAGGGTGCAGGAAGGTAGCCCTGAACCTCGGTTCTCGGTGTCCCACATTACCTTATCCCCGGAGGAGCAGAGGCCTAACTAACGAGGGTCGGGTAGTTGGCCCCTAATCCCCAACCACATTGCTATGATACAAACATGTCATAGCAACGAAGGGCTTAGCTGGAGGGGTTTGACAGTTGGCCCCAGCCCCCGACCTTATGCACTCCACGTGACCTACTTTTTACGCATATTGGATATTGGCACAATTAACGAGGTGAAAAATTTCCCTAACTGTGGCGGGAATCACACCTATCCTGGGAACATTTGTCGCTCGACAAACTGTGTAAAGGGTGAATTTGGAGGACAATTAGTATTTTTTGCCAAATTGTACAATAGATAGTAGAGCTTGTCTTGGAGAAGTGTATCTTGCTAAAATTTTAACCTTTTTAAGCTCAAGAAGAGCTTAGATGGGGGTTTTTGAGCATCTTGGATTCAATGGCAACCTCAGTTTTCTGATTTGAGCACTTCATGATGGATTTTTTGCAAAAGCAAGTCTTTTAGTGCTAGAGACAATAATTTTTTTTTAAGTAGTATGAAGGCATTTTGAGCATGGAGAGAGCCTAGTCAAAGGTTTTCCAACCTTCTAGTTTTATCTGTAACAACCATTACATCATTAGAGAAAATTGTTTTATTCTTTTCTCAATATGTGCTCATGAGAGAAGCTCTTTTTAACACCTCATTGTGGAGTTGTTGTATGTTTTTGTGCTTGAATTTCATGTGGAGTATAAGGACTTGTTATGTGAGTCCTTTTTACATTGACATTTGCATGACTTGCTATAGGGAGTCATTTTTCCGAGTGAGAATTCTTTGTAGGAGAAACAAGCCACTCTACAGTCAACAATTTGTATGTATTCATTTGCTACTGAAATCAACAAAGCACTCTAGCCATTGGAGCAGGCCTGAAGATGTAGCCTAGGAGGGGTGAACTTCATCATCAAATGCTGGTTTCTTCTCTTCATGCTTGTCATTTTGAGTTTCATGTGAATGTGTTATTTTTAAAGTTCATTTGAAAATCAAACTCACCATTTTGAAGAGGTTGTGAAACTTGTTTACCTTTAAAGACCCATTTGTTTACTTGCAAAGCATTAGAGGACGACCAATTTTTGATAAGGAGGATTGTTCCCTCCATTTTCAAATCAAGTAGTATCAGAATAGTTTCTAACGATGTTTCAAGTATGGGTAATAAATTGAAACGTGAAAGACTCCAAGAGTTGGTGGAGATTAATTTGTCTCTTCAAATGGAGAATGTTGAGCTGAGGAGATTTCTTGAAATTGCAAAGGAGGAGAAAAGGAAAATGCACCTACAGTTACAGTATGTATTTGAGGAATAGATCGGTGAGAGTTCCATCCCCGAAGAAACAAAGAATACCTTCAAGATGAAGCCGATTTGAGGACATGGTACTTACATAGGATATGGACCCTATGTTAAGAATGATGCTTGTGAGTTTTTTCAGCATCTAAAAGATTCTCCTCATGTACCAGCTAGTAAAATTGGTTGTCTTGAGTCGTCATCCACTTCTTCATCAACATCTGAAACAAAAAAGATGGGTGACAAGTCAAAGGAGGTAATTAGCATTTTAAAGGTATTGGTATGAAGCTTTTAACTCGGATGGGTTATAAAGGAAGATGCCTCAAAATCAATGGCCAACGTATCACTAATCCTATCGAGGTGAAGGAACGACCATGATATGAAGGGTTGAGTTATGGTCATGGAGAAATTAGAGAGTGATCAAAATTTGTTGAGGCAAAGAATCATGAAGTGATGATATGTCACACCATGATGGTGGTGGTGATGTAAAATTGTCTCCAAAGAGAGATGAATGTTCCAAAGGACATGAAAAGTCCAATCCTCATCATCAAAGTCACAACCCAAAGGACATGTATAAGTGTCATGGGAATTTTAAAATGTTGGTGATTTTTATTATCTATGGGACATGTTTCCTTGCACATTCTGTGATTCTCCTAACCATTGTCTAGCTAATTATGAGAAACATAAAGCGATGGTCAAAAAAATGGAAGAAATCCTTTGGATAAGGTATGAGGAACCAATCTCAGTTATGAAGAATTCCTTGTCAGTGGGAAAGAGAAAGCATTTTTGTACCCATTGTAGCATGAATGGGAACCAAATTGAAAGATGTTGGAAACTTCATCTAGAACTTCATCCCAAGAAGGACAAAGAGGTCATGAAATACCTTGTAAGGAATGAGACAGGTGGCAAAGAGGAAACTAAAGTAGTTCCTAAAGAAACTTTCAAAGTAAAGCGGGTGCAGAAAGATATCCCATAAGCCCGGGATAGGTAAAGAATGGGTAGACTATCTTACATAGTTTGCTTGCTTTGTAAAATTGTAAATACTTGTTCTATATTCCTGTTTGGTTACTTTATAAAGTGAAATCATGTACAATCACTTATCTACAATAAGTGTCTTTTCCGTGATATGTCATTTTATCTTCGCTTGATGATGAGTCCATTTTTTTGAGGAATTTTGGGATGAGTATATGTATGTCATCTAGCATGTCTATAGATGTGTTAAGCACTCATTGATACAATTGTTTCAAGATGAGGCTTGTTTTTGAATTTAATCTTTGATAAATATTGTGCAAAAGATGACCATGATTATCTAGACAAAGCTAAGGATGTCATTGAACAAATGCAACCATTGTACCTAAGCGTACAAGTGCATCTTGAGGAAAATAAATCAAAGTATGAATCAGAGCATGGCAAGCATTGAGTTGCTTCTAATTTCCAGATGGAAGATCAAGTTTGTCTTCAGTAAAGAGAGACTTCAAGGTGAAGCTTGTTTGAGCCAAAGAAGGATGGTTTTGGATTGAATGTTCAAATTCCATACATCGAGTTTTTTGTTCCTACATGTTTAGAAGAATTGTGGCTTAATTCTTGGTAGGAAGATAAAGAATTCATGCAGAGGCAAGGTGGAGTGCCTTGATTGGAGTTTGAAGGCATCAATTCGAACAAAAAATAAAGGATTGAGATAGAGAAAGTTAATGAGATTTTTCCTCACTTATTTACTGATACAGGGTAAACTTTTGGAGGTCCAAAAGTTCCTAGTGGGGAGGTATGATCCAGAGACTAAAAAAATAGGCTCAAAAATGAAAGTACTCATAATCTCCTAAAAATGACATTAAGTCATAGTGTTTGTCATCCTAATTACAATTACACTTGAATCACCTCAGTCTGATGCCCTATGCTCAAGTTATGATGTTATGAAGTTTTGGCCAAACAACTAAATTTTTTTTTGTAGATAGGTTGACTGGGTTGCAGACTAGGCAATCCATACTGCTAAAGGAAACATGCCAATTGAGTGTAACAATATTGGTGAAAATTCCATGTAATAAAAGTAAATAAAGGCAAAATAATAACCACGGATGATGGGACACTTATTCCAAGCTGAATGTTGCACAAAAGCATAGCGATGGGGATCACTTGTGATTATTTATGGCTAAATAAATGGGTAAAGGAAATGGCTAAGGCTTTGGAAAGGAAAAATGGAATTTTGGCACAAATATTTATGAAAATAATGGAAATTAGGAGAAAAGAGAGGTGAAAGGTCACAGGTTTCATGTGAGGAGGAAATTGGAGGAAAATAATGGAAAATAAAGGCCTCGTTCATCAAAAGGACTTTTGAGGATCAGTTGGTAACCTTTTGTCAATTCAATTTTTTATTTCTCTCATTATTCTGTCTCTCTCATACTCTTGGAGACTTATAGTTTTCTTGGAGCACTCTTGGTGGGTGTGGCATACTTGTATTTTTGGAGTAGGAAGGCAAAGGAAGAGCAGAAAAGTGCAAGAAGGCATTAGGATTAATGACTACATCAAATTTGCTTGCAGGTACTGAATCGCATGTATGTTTCCTTCACTAGTTTTGGCATGCATGGAACATGCATGTGGTTTCTTGGTTTTTATCTGTCATTGGCATGGAGGATTGCCCAGATTGACAATGGATTTCCCAGCCTTTTCATTTCCTGAATAGCCATGGTGATTGTGGGTTTTCTTTCATTGTTTCTTTTTGGTTGGTTCTCATGTTTCCTTTGCTTGGGTTGAGTTACTAGTTCCCGTAGCCTTGGTTGGAAAAATGCTCTGGAGCCCTGTAACAACTTGGGTTGAGTTACTAGTCTAGTAGCCTTGGTTGGACAAACACTCTGGAGCCCTTGGTGGGTTGAGTTACTAGTTCTTGAGCTTTGGTTGGACAAACACTCTGGAGCTTGACAACAGTTGTGGGTTGAGTTACTAGTCCTGGAGGCTTGGTTGGAACAAATTCTCTGGATCCCTGGATGACTAAGATAGAGACCGATTGGATGATGGTTTTGTGATGTCCGATCGTGAGTTGGAATCACTACTTGACGGGTTGAGGTGGATGGCCTATGGAACCCCTTGATGAGTTTTGATTGATGTCTTTTGTGAGATCCCACATTCATGCTTGGAATATGGCATAGGAGTAAATGGTTGAAGAGAGACTTGGCTCAACCATTCTACGGTCAAGTGGAACGTGGAAGTCCCATCCCAGGTTTGGATTTTGCATCATTAATGAAAGGTTATTTCTCCTTGTATTTCTATGATCATTTTGATGTATTATATGTGGTGCATATGGTTGTGATTTCATGGATAATTTTGTCCCTATTATGCTGGTTATGTATGTGTTTTATGACAACAGCCATGTGTGGCTCTCATCATGTTTTTACTTGTAATTGAGTGATCAATGTATCTATGAACTAATGGATGGAATGGAAATTTATGTTTGGAGACATCAATGGTTCTTAGTGATTCTCAGCTAAGTATGAGACCCCTATGCTCAAAAATGTTAATTACACCTGTAGATTACACATTTGCAATATGTTTGACGAAATGGTTGTCATGGATAGTAGGGGTTCAGTCAAGGTCTTGAACAAGTATTTGCTTTAGTACTATCATTTCCATGTTATTTTACTGATCTAAAGAGATGGTTCAATTCTGGGTAGTGACATGGGCTCTGGGCCTAAAAAAGTGGCTTAAATCCTAGAGTCCCCAGCAGTGCACTGACAATTTCGGTCTCTAGTCGCTAGCAAGCAAGCCTGTGAGAGCAACTTTGGGTTGTTGGTCGCACTCATGCTTATAGCATGGGAGCGACTAAGCCTTAAATTGTCCAAAATCTTAGTGGGACCCCAAGGCAGGCTATATAAAGTATTGGATTGGTTCCTGTGGGTCCTGTAGCTAATGATTAATGTATGTATGGTGTGTTTCCATCGGTTCTACTTCCTTAACGTGACTTAGGAGGTCAAATCATATCATAGTGGCCTCTCATCGCATGTTTAGCTCGGTTGGCTAGTTGCTTGGGTAGATGTGGAAGGAGGGTGTTACAGAGTGGTATCAGAGCATGGTTCACCCCTCAGACTAGATTGGATATGTGTTGGTCATTCATGCATGTAAGTTGCATATGTGTATCTCACCCTTTCATTCCACGATTTTATTGCATTTGCATGATGTTGTTCATGGTTTTAGTGATGTCGTTAGGTGTAACTTGACATTTTTTTGAGGAATGCATCGTCGCAAGTGCATGACTAGTTACATGTTGATTTATGTCGCTTACATGTATCATTGTAGTATGCTTGGTTACATTCTTGCTTGATTGGTTAAAATCTTGTGTGCTTGGTTGCATGTACAATTCTTGTAGGTTTGATTTCAAGTATTTTTCATTCATGCTTGATCATATGTGTTTATGAATATGTGTGGATGATTATGCATTGCTTATGAATGTTCATGTTTGCATGTGGTCAAGTGTATAGTAATGTAATGATGGTGGTTGTCATGCATGAGTTCGTGGTGTGTGTTTTTGTTGAGGTCATGCATTGATGCCTATACCCTAGCTATAATGGCGGTTGCATGGTCATATGCTTATGTTTTATGTTTCTATATGCTATCATAATTATGTTATACATGTATCATGCTAATTTGTTGATCTTACAAACAAGGTATCCTAGCTATACTGAGGTATGTTGGTTTATTGTGATTTGGTTCAGCTTACATGATACACCTTGCAGGAAGAAATATCAAATGGCTAGCAAGATGGTTGACTACAAAGACTCTCCCTATGAATTTGAAGAGCAGTATGGTGTTGGGATTTCTTATGATTTGGAAGTTACACTAAGAAGTTTAAAGGAAGAAATAAGGAGTTGTAAGGCAGATAATGACAGAATCATATAGACACAGGAGAAACAAGTAGAGGTAAATATAGTAATACTTCAGAGTTTGTCAGATTTGCAGCGAGAGGGACCATGTTGGAACAACTATGAGAAGGATGATAGAACTAATCGGTTATATGGTAGTCAGTTGCATGGTGGTCACAGATCAAATAGAGATGACACAATGAGAGGCGAAATATTGTTGGACACTTCGGATAGGAGAGGGCATAGGCACGGGTATGATTATAGTTCTAATTCAGATAGGCATCATGATCATCATAGGGCATATTTTCCATATGAGTTTAAGAAATCAAAGCCACCAAACTTTTATGGAGAGATGAAGAAACCACAGGATGCAAAGGCATGGTTTCTTGGCATGAGGAAATTCTTTAGGATGCATGACTATTCAGAGAACATGAAAGCTAGAGTGGCTACATTCAGTCTCAAAGGTAAAGCATACATTTGGTGGGAAGATGTGAAGAATGCCAGATGTATTCATGAGGAAGATTTTATTTGGAGTGAGTTTGAGCGACTATTCAAGAAGAATTATTTGTCAGAAAGATACTTTGATGACAGGGCGAAGGAATTTTATGAGCTAAAGATGGGATCTATGACAGATGATGAGTACATTGGCAGGTTATTGGAGTTACTAAGGTATGTACCTTATCTCACAAAGGAAAAGTACAAGATTTAGAGGTTCATTAGTGGGTTACCGGTTGCATCTAAAGATAGAATTTAGTTTGATGAGCCTAGATCATTGGAGGAGGTCATTCGGAAGCTAAGGAATTTCTATGAACAATTGAAGCACAAAACCGAGACTAAGCCAGACTAGAGAGGTAATGCAAAGAACAAAGGTGAATGTGAAAAAAAGAGAGAAGGGCCTCTGGATACAGGTAACAAAGAGAATGTCATACCACCTAAGAGGTTCAATGCATCAGATAGAGGACAGGGAAATTGATATGAGGAATAGAGTAAGGATCTTGTGTGGTGTTGGATTTGTGGAGGAGATCATTGCAGGAGAGACTGTCTACAATACGAGAGTGGTAGGCCTAAGATATACAGTGCATAGGAGGCACAAATTATTGGAGATGTTGGTCAGAGTATTCCACGTATCTATGCAACAATGGATAACAAATGAGCAGAGCATCAACCATTTATCATTGAAATGGACGGTAAGCTTTGTGATCAAGTTATTTCTATTTTGATTGACCCCAGATCTAATTATAGCTATGTTAGTCCTAATTTGGTGGATAAGTTTGGCTTGAGTGAGAAATTGCATGCATAATCTTGGTTAGTGTAGTTGGCTACAGGTACAAAGAAGCAAGTTCATCATTGGGTAAGAGCTTATGCATTTTGCTTGAGTGGTATTCCTATCGCAACACATTTGAATGTATTACTATATGTTGTTGGGTATGGATTGGTTGTATCTTCATAAAACCAAGGTGGATTGTTATGATAAATCCATTGAGTGTGTTGATGACAATGGGGAACCAAGAGTCTTACAAGGTAAGAAGAAATATACATCAGTTAGGATGGTGGCATCTATGCAAGCAAAGTGTAGTCATAGGAAAGGGTGTAAGTTATTCGCAGTGCAAATTTCTAGTGATAAGTGTAAGGAAGTTGAGGATAGAGATGTGTTGAGCAGGTACCTAGTTTTACAGTAGTTCAAGGATGTATTCCTTGGGGACATTATAGAGTTTCCACCTTACAGGGAGGTATAATTTTCTATTGAGTTAGTGCCAGGGGTATCTCTATCATTAAAAGCACCTTATAGGACAAGCACACCTGAGTTGGTTGAGTTAAAGTTGTAGTTGAAGGAAATGTTGGAAAAGGGTTACATTAGGCCAAGTGTATCACCTTGGGGTGCACCAGTATTGTTTGTACAAAAGAAAGATGGTACTATTAGATTATGCATTGACTACAGGAAGTTGAACAAAGTGACCATCAAGAATAGGTATCCGTTGCCAAGGATTGATGACTTGTTTGATCAGCTGAAGGGGAGATCTGGATACCATCAAGTACGCATCAAACATGAATACATTTACAAGACCACATTCAAGGCCAGGTACAGGAATTATGAGTTTGTTGTTGTTCCATTTGGCTTAACTAATGCTCTAACTACATTTATGTGTTTGATTAATAGTGTGTTGTGTCCATATTTTGATAAGTTTGTTATTGTGTTCATTGATGATATACTGGTATATTCAGGAAGAGCATGCCGAGAATTTAGCAGCAGTGTTGAGGTTGTTAAGAGAGCATCAGTTGTATGCTAAGCTCAGCAAGTGCAGTTTCTTTCAGACTAAGGTACACTACTTGGGGCATGTTATCTTTAAGGAGGGCATTGCAATTGATCTAGAGAAGATAAGGGAAATCATGGAGTGGGTAGCAACTAAGAGTGTGGACGAGGTGAGATCTTTCATGGGTATGGTATGATATTACAGGAGGTTCATCAAGGACTTCTCGCAAATTGCTTATCCCATCACACAATTGCAAAGGAAAGGTACGAAGTTCGAATGGATAAAGGAGTGTGAGGCTACCTGTGAGCATCTTAAGAATTTGTTGGCACATGCATCAGTGCTACAGATTGTAGATCTGGAAAAAGAGTTTGTGGTATGCATAGATGCTTGCAAGAGAGGGCTTGGTGGAGTCATTATGCAGGATAGATAGGTGGTATGTTATGAGTCCCGGAAACTAAACGAGCACGAGAAGAACTACTCGACACATGATCTTGAGTTAGCAATGATCATAAATGCATTGAAGATGTGGAACACTATCTTCTTGGCATAAGGTTTGCACTTATGAGTGATCATATTGGATTGAGGTATTTGTTTGACCAGTTGAATCTGAATGCCAGGCAGGCTAGATGGTTGGCCATGATCAACAAGTTTGATTTCGTGATCAGGTACATCAAAGGTAAAGAGAATAGGGTGGTAGATGCTCTCAGCAGATGGGTACAGGTAAATCACTTGGAAGTTATGAGCTCCTATGGGACAGACTTATAGGATAGGATCTTGCAGGCAAGTCAGCAGGATGTTAGGTATATGGATATTGTGCACAGGTTGTAGCAGGATGTTGCTATAGGTATAGGTATAGGTATAGGTAGTGGTATAGGTATAGGTGGTAGTACATGTATAGGTACAGGTATAGGTGCAGGTGCACAAGGTATGGATTATTGTCTTACAACAAATGGGTTGGTCAAGTTCCGAGACAGGATATATGTACCAGACAACAGTGAGCTCAAGAAGGTGATATTGAGGGAGTTTCATGTAAAACCTTATTCAGTTCACCTAGGTTATCAGAAGAAATTAACTACAGTTAAGAAATTTTATTATTGGCCAAATTTGAAGAGGGATGTAGCAGAGTTTGTGGATATATGTTTTGATTGTCATAAAGTGAAAGAAGAATGTAAGCATCTAGGTGGAATGCTACAACCGATTGCGATTCCAGAATGGAAATGGGAGGTCATTTCCATGGACTTCATTATAGGGTTGCCAAAGATAGTGATACAACATGATTCTATCATGGTTATTATGGATAGGTTGACAAAGGTTGCACACTTCATTCCGGTTAAGTCTACATTCTCAGCTAGCGATGTAGCACAAGTATTCATAAGAGATGTGGTCAGATTGCATGGTGTTCCAAAGAAGATTGTGTCAAATAGGGATGTGAAGTTCACTTCCAAGTTTTGGAAGGAGTTGTTTGCAGGTTTGGGCACAGAGTTGGCCTTCAACACGACTTATCATCACAAACATATGGACAAACAAAGAGGGTCAACAAGATATTGGAGGGAATTTTGAGAATGTATGTGATACATCAATAATGAAAGTGGGAAGAGCACCTTCCACTTGTGGAGTTCACGTACAACAATGATTATCAAGAATCATTGAGGATGAGTCATTTTTAGGCATTGTATGGGCAGAGTTGTAACACTCACATCAATTGGATTGATCTGGTAAATAGGGTATTGATTGGACCAGATATGTTGGTAGACATGGAACATGAAATGCAGGTGATAAAAAGAAATCTAAAGGCAGTACATGATAGGTAAAAGAGCTATGTAGATCATAATAGGTTTTTCAAGGAGTTCCAGGTTGGGGAACAAGTGTACTTGCACATCAAATCGAATAAGATCTCCTTGCAGATTGGATCATGTGCTAAGATGGCACCATGTTTTTGTGGACCCTTCAACATTGTTGAGAGGATTGGGCCAGTAGCCTATTGACTCACACTTCCTCCAAAAGTGAAATTCCATGACGTTTTCCATGTATCTTTGCTTAGGAAGTATGTTAAGGATGTTGAACATGTGATTGACTGGTCTGTATTGTAGGTGGAACCAGATGGATAATTCCAGCCCTAGCCTCAGTGTATATTGCAGAAAATGGTGCTCATGCTCCAGACCTGAGAAATCGAGCAAGTTAAGGTGGAGTGGAAGCACTTTGGGCCCAATGGAGCTACATGGGTGATGATGGATTAGATGTGGGCTATGTATCCTTATTTTTCGGTTGAGGCAAAGCAATTTTGGCTTGGTGTTTTGGTATATGCTTTGGTATATGTTTTGGTATATGTTTTGATGATGTTGGTTTATGTACATATGTATATGGATGTAAATACCACCACAAGCTGTGTTATAAAGCTCCACTATGTGGTATGTTGTTATGATGTCATTTATTATGGTGTTATGTTGGTTTTCTTCTCAACAGGATGATCATTGTAAGAACTGCATCGAGATAAGTTATAAAGCTCCATCAATAATATATATTTTTCTTACAACAATTTTGTGGTTATAGGTGTTTTTGAACACTGAGGACGATGTTCCCCCAAGGGGGAAGGTTCTATAACAGCCTTGGTGAAAATTCCATGTAATAAAAGTAAATAAAGGAAAAATAATAACCACGGATGATGGGACAATTATTCCAAGCTGAATGTTGGGAAAAATCCTAGTGATGGGGATCACTTGTGATTATTTATGGCTAAGGAAATTGGCAAAGGCAATGGCTAAGGCTTGAGAATAAAAAGTATTTTGCAGTTTTGCGATTGGTTTGGTAATCCCTCTGTCTAGATTTCCAGAGCAGTCTCTTTCGTTCCTTTTCAGAATCCTTAAAGGAAAAGGTCCATCTGAGCACTTGTCACTTCAGGCTCATTAAAAATCGAAGGCGACTAGAGTCATCTTTTGTTTTTTCTCGACTCTTAAAAATTGAAAAAGCAAGTTGTGTCAAAGCGTCTAAAATTCATTTAATTCGGAAACATATTTCCCCTTGATTTTTAGTTGATCGAGTAATCCGCAATCATGGAAGAAAGTCAATTGAAACCCTGTCGTTCGCGGAGGCTCACGAGTCAACCGTCTTTGTCTCCAAAATCAAAAATGTTACGGACGAAGCGAACTCGTTTAACCGGTTCCAAATCCCCTGGTAAAGTTAGAACAAGTGTTCCAACACCATCGGAAGTTCCGGTTACTCCAACCATTTCTGGTATCCCTGCCTTTACGAAAGAAGTTCCGCAGCCACCAAAGGATAGTAGGACTGATCCTAGTGTGAAGGTAAACACCTGTATTACTGAACCAGCTCCATCTACAGCTGATTCAAAAGGTGTTATTCCCCAAACATCTGTTGTTGCAGATTCTATACCTTCTTCGGCACCAGAAATATTTTACGGACCTGAAGGTCTACCTCTTCCACCTGGTCTGATTGCTATAGAAGAGATTGTGGAGGATCCTCCATCTAGTACTCCATCGCAATTTGGAGTCGGGATCACCCTATATCCTTCTTCATCAGAAATTAGTCTACCGTTATCGGAAGCTCCTATAGAATCGCTAGGAAATCTTTTAGATAGACTAGAAATGTCTAAACAACCGTCGACATCTAGGACTGTGTCATCCAACACAGCAACGACAGAACTTCCTGCTATCACTCCAACAATGTTCGCCGACATACCATCTGTCCCAACTAGCTCTCAATCGCTAGATGGGGCCCACTCAGGGGCTATTTCGACAGTATGGTCCGTTCCTGTTTGTTCATCCGGAATAATATCCGGGAACTCTTATGTTGAGTCTCAGCAAATTGATCCTTCAGGGTGTCAATTTGGGCAGTCCGGTCCTCAAGGACAAACAATTCCTTTGAGTACCGGATTACCGCTGTATGGGGGGCAATATACCCTTTCATTGTCTCCTCCGGGAGGACAACCATACGAGAGTTCACAACAAAATTCAGGTTATGCTGGAATTACATCTAGCGGTTGGGTGCCAATACTGCCTCAACAACCAAGAGTTGTATATTCGATGCAACAATGTTTACCTATGTCAAATATACCAACTACACCAGCTATTGTGACAATGTCACAAGTATAAGCGTTGTCTGTTGTATGCCAACCTCAAGTTTCTCAGGCTGTAATGCAACAACCTCTTGTCCCTGTGACTCAATCACAATCGCCAACTAGTGGAATGACACAGGCCCAAATGGGTACGATTACCCCTCATCTTGGTCAAACGGCCAGTATTGGACAACAGCACATGGCTTCACAACCATGGCTGGTGCAATACCAACAACCGCAATTCCAACAAGTATACCAAGGATCTGAGCAACAAATCTTTGCAAATAATGGGCAGCCGTATATTCAAAACGGTCAAAATCAACCATTCTACAATGGTTATGCCCATCAACCTTACCAAAGTTACTAGCATCAAGTGCATTATGCTGGTATGCAAAGACCAACTGCTCAGGCAATTCCATCCCATCTTGGGTATGCTTCGCCAAACCTGAATCAACAGTTACCCTTCGTGGCAAATTTAGAGTTACCAAATCTAAATCGGCTAACGAACGATCTAATTGCTTATGCCCCTTGGTGGCCAGCGATTCTGCATAACTTCCGTCAGATATTCCTAAATTTAATGGAAATCCGGGTGAAGACTCGTCGAATCATGTGATGACCTTTCATCTGTGGTGTTCATCAAACACCCTAAATGATGATTCGATTAGGCTTCGCCTTTTTCAGAGGACGTTAACTGGTCCGGCAGCAAAATGGTATATCGAATAACCTAGAGCTTCGTTTGACAACTTCAGTACCCTAGCCACAACCTTTTTAACCCATTTTCAGTTACCCATAAGTTACGAAACGGGAACAGAACTTCTTACCAATTTCAAGCAAACAACGGCCACTCACATATCCTATCATATTCATGAGTGGTGATGTCGTCGTAGAATGGTAAAAACGTATGTTCCCGATCAGCTTTTAGCTGAATGGTTTATTAAGTCATTATTACCTTCAATTACAGAAGATGTGGCAAAAGGAGGAGTCGTCACTGAAGAGCAAGTTATTGCTCGTGCGCAATATTTAGACTTGATTTATACTCAGTCTGGCACGCTCTACGATAAAATCCCTGATGCTCCCAGACTGGAATTTTTCGTTCCTCCTCCTAAATCGAACAATGACTCTCATGCCGGCAATGGCGTGATTGGTACGACAGACACGAAATCAACAAAGGCTACATCTGAAAAGGCCCGTAAGATTTCTAGTCAAAATGTAAAAGAATAACTTCTCACCTCGGAAGTAAATGCCATCTCAACGGATAAAGGCAAAGAAACCAAGCAATCAGGAGGCAAGAAGAAAAACAAAGGGAAGAAGAAGAAACAGGAGGAATCATCACCTGAAAAATCTTCTGCAAACCCTTCTGGAGATAAGAAACCAAATTGTCCATGTCTTATATGTGATGAGGATCATTGGACAAGAGATTGTCCAAATAAAGCTGAGCTTAGAAAATTCTTCAAGAATTAAAAAACCTCGGCAGTATTGACTGATCCGTTTCCAAATCCAGGAACAAATCTGGTTGCTAGTGACAATGCTTCCCCGTCCAAGTGCTGATGTTGTCGGTTTCAAAACAGAAAAATGATGCTTTGATAACGAAAAGGAATAAAGATTACGAAAATCCACAGCTGTTGAACAACAAGGATAAAGATCAACCTAGTAGTTCAACAACAACTTCGACAGAAGTTGTGCCACCCATCATTCCATAGCTAACAATAAAACCACCAAAGGGAGTAGTACACAAGTCGACATTTAATCCTCGTGCCAGAGTAGCACAGCAATATAATATAATGGAAGATTTGGCCCAATCGCCATCCGCCATGTCGACACTTGAGGTACTGCAAAATTGCACCTCCCAAAGGCAAGCTTTATTATCAGCAATAGGTGGGATTGACCCAAAGGATTCTAATCTTGTGTCCTTTAATCACAAAGGATATGATCCTCAGTTACCAGGTCAACTAGCTTTCCTCATTCAAGTGAAATCCCTCAACAAAACTGTTCATAGAACAATTATTGATGAGGGGGCATCTACATGTATTATGTCGATGAGTTGCTGGAAAACTTTAGGATCTCCGACCTTATTGCGATCCTCGACAACATTAAAAGCATTTGATGGACGAACATATACCCCATATGGGATTCTAAGTAACTTGCGAGTTGAACTGGGGGGGAAAACGGTAGAAATAGATGTTGAAGTAATCGACGGAAACCTCGATTACAACATCTTACTCGGAAGGCCCTGGATATATGCTATGGCAGTGGTTGTGTCAACCTACTTTAGGAAGATTGCATTTCCTTTCCAAGGAGGAATTATAATCGTCGACCAACAAACATTTCTCCCCAATAGTTCCCAAGTTACGGGAAGCATTCCGATGATCCATGGAAGCCCCCATTCGCTTCAAAATATCGGAGTAGGCCTACTAAAAGACCCTATATTAATGGGGAATTTTGCCCTCCCGCCTCCAATCAATCTGGCAGAAGTGGCGATGGTAGGAACCTGCAATATGATATCTTCGATTCAAAAGATCTCAGAAAATGATATTAACATGGATCATCTGCGGGTATTGCCTCCAAGCCCAATAGAAATATTGTAGCAATCAATGTTTTTGGCATGGGAGGTAGACCCGAATCAACACTCATCAAGCGTTTGGATAGATAGGTCTAAGGAATATGGCACCTCTTCAGATCCTTGGTCGCAAGTACATTACACCGACGAAGGAATTGTTCAGTCAATGATAATTGAAGGAGCGCCATGGGAAGATTACCACCATCGTTCCCATCTTCCGGATTGTCAAGAAGATACTCCTGATGACCTTCATCATCCTTCAGTTTTTGATTTCCTATCAAATACTGTAAACACGGTGGATTCTGAGCGAAACTTGTCCAATATTGAAGAGACTATCGCCATAAATATCTCGACCAAAACGGATGTTGTAGAGAATATTTATGTTGGCAAATGTTGTTCTCCTTCAGAACTGGAAATATATAACGCTCTTTTTCGCGAATTCAGAGATGTCTTTGCTTGGTCATATGATGAAATGCCAGGCATTGACTCGAGTATAGTTGAACACGAAATAAAGATGTATCCAGATGTCAAGCTAGTACGATAACGGCTACGGTAGGTGCACCCCAAGAAATCCGTTGCCATCAAGGTAGAAGTTGAAAAACTTCTCCATGCTGGTTTTATTTACCCGGTTCCTCTAACCGATTGGGTATCAAACATTGTTCCTGTGATGAAAAAACAAGGAACGATTAGAGTGTGCATCGATTATAGGGATGTAAATCAAGCTTGTCCAAAAGACAACTACCCTACACCCTTTATTGACCAGATAATTGATGAATGCGCCGGATGTGAAATATTTTCATTTATGGATGGATTCTCTGGGTATAATCAAATAAATATCCGCCCACAGGACCAGTCAAAGACTGCATTTATTTGTCCGTGGGGCACATTTTCATATCGCAAATTACCCTTTGGTTTAAAGAACGTGGGGGCAACATTTTAGAAGGAAATGAATTATGCCTTCCATGACATCAAAAACATCGTTCAACCATATATCGATGACCTTCCGGCTCATTCGCGAAAGTGGACCGATCATCCGCAGCATTTGAGAGTGATATTTCTACATTGCCGACACTACAAGATATGACTCAATCCACACAAATGTGTGTTCTGTGTCAGTTCTGGTCGTTTGCTTGGATTTGTAGTCTCGAAGGACGGGATCCATCTCGACCCATGTAAGGTTCAGGCATCACAAATCTGCCTCCACCATCACATTTGCTTCAGATTCAGAAACTCCAAGGGAAAGCAAACTTTTTGAGGAGGTTCATTCCAAATTATGCCGAACTTGCTAAAGGTTATACACGTCTATTGAAAAAAGAAGTACCCTTCGTCTGGGATCAGGTCGCGCAAGCTTCCTTTGATGCTTTAAAAGAATCCCTAATGAAAGCATCATTAATGTACGCTCCTGATTATCAAAAATACTTTAACCTATATCTCGCTGCAGCAGATACAACCATCACAATGGTTTTAGTTCAAGAAGACAACGGAAATGAACATCCTATATATTATTTGAGTAGAAACTTAAATGATACAGAAAGCAAGTATTCCTATGTTGAAAAGCTGGCTCTCGCAACTGTTCAAGCGATACAGAGATTTCGACACTATGTCCTCTTTCGAAAAACTACCATTTTATTAGATTGCAACCCCATGACTTATATATTGTCGCGACAGTTGTTGGGGGGAAAATATTCAAAATGGATAGCAATTCTTCAAGAGTTTGATCTGGAATTCGTAAAATCCAAATCAAAGAAATCCCTGGTTTTCACAGAATTACTATGCGATCTCCCATCGTCGTCCAACGATGAAACATCCGAAGAAACCATCGTGGATGAATCTTTGTTTCTGATATCTTCAAGCAATCCATGGTATGGAGATATAATCATCTATCTCCAAACCCAAAAATATAGGTCTAATACCTCTTGCTCGGAACAAAAACGTATTCGATACCAATCAAAAGACTACATGATCGTTGGTGATACACTTTACCGTCGTGGTGTCGATACAGTTCTGAGGAGGTGCCTCACCCATGAGGAGGCCGAAAAAGTCCTGAATGATTGCCATTTAGGTGCATGTGGGGGGCATCAATCTGGTTACGCTACAACGCAAAAATTTTTACGAGCAGGATACTTCTGGCCAACAATGTTCAAAGATTGCATAACTGCAGTCAGAAGTTGCCATGGATGTCAAATTTTCAATAGCAAAACCAGAAAACCACCCGCACCCCTGTGATCGATAGTTGCTGTTGGGCCATTCGCCAAATGGGGCATTGATTTCATGACATGTAACCCCACCTCGACCGGGGGGCAGGGGTATATCATAGTCGCAGTAGACTATTTTACCAAATGGGCCGAGGCGATGCCTACATTAGATAACACTGGTGAAACAACTGCCCTTTTATTTTTCAATCATGTAGTTGCCAGATTCTGCATTCCACAAGCTATAGTCACAGAACATGGATCACATTTTCACAATCACATGATGGTCGAACTGGCTGCCAAATTGGGGTTGTCCCACGATAGCTCCACTCCATATTACCCGCAGGCCAATGGACAAGTTGAAGCAATCAACAAAGTTCTGAAGCGGATGTTGCAAAGGATGATTGGAGTCCAAAAAAGGAGTTGGCACCTGATCCTATACTCATCCTTGTGGGCATACCAAACATTGGTAAGGAGTGCAACTGGGTTTACACCTTTTCAACTGGTGTATGGCCTAGAAGCAATCTTACCAGTTCAGTGTGAAATCTCGTCCCTCAAACTCGTAGTCGACCTTCTCCCCGGAACTTCAGAAGAGGAGGCTCGTTTCTTGGAACTAATGCAATTGGATGAAACCCGTCATGATGCCGCTTTGGCTAAAAAATCCCATAAGAAACGAGTCAAGACGCAGTTCGACAAGAATTTCAAACCTCGTGTCTTCTCAGAAGGTGACTTGGTCTTACTTTATGACCAGGAATCCGATAAATTGGGAGCAGGTAAGTTCAAGTCTTTATGGATGGGCCCCTATATTGTTAAGCGTGTATTAGCAAAAGGAGCCTACAAGTTAATGGATTATGACGGGATTCCACTGGCGCAACCCCGTAACGGGTTGTACCTTAAGCGTTACTACGCATGATTCAGTGTGGTAACCCATATGCTTTTGTTACATTTTTGTTTTCACTAAGAGTAATTGTTTTGGTCAAGTAATCCACTTTTTACATTTGTCGCAGATGTCGAACCTATTGGAATCTTTTGTTGGATATGCCGACGGAGCGAGTCGTAGTTCGCGGAACCTATCTTCTACGGCCTGGGCCATTTTTGATCCAAGCGGCGAGTTAGTAAGTTTCAGAGGGGTATGTATTGGTCGGTCAACAAATAACATCGCTGAATATAGCGCATTGATAGAACTTCTCTCTGATGCCATCACACATGGCATAAGCCGACTTGTTGTCAGGCTAGACTCACAGCTCGTCATACTACAACTCACTGGTATCTACTCCGTCCGAAATCTAGCTATCTATCGCATGTTCCTAAGGGTCAAGATTTTGGAAAGGCAATTTGATTTTATTCAATATCAGCATATTTCCATAAACTTAAACACATTAATAGATTCATTAGCAAATTATGTGTTAGATAGACATTTGCAACATTTATAAAAAGAAGCATTTCATCAGTATTTGCATCAGGATCATGTAACTTAACCAAAATAAAGCTCCGAAAATCAAAAATATATATATAATTGTTTATGGTTTACACATAATGTTCTGTAACCAAGACAAAATTGGTCAAATGACCCAAAACTCAAAACGCTAGGGGGCACCCTAGTCTAATGATGCTGGTGATAACAAGTCACCACCTGTGCAATCATGCGTAAAAGCCTAGTCCACCGACTCGGCACGCCGGTAGTATGTCGCTGCAACCTCAGGGGTAGCTCGTCAGTCCTCACATCCGGAATACCAAGAGTGAGGCCTTCGACCTGATCCTGCAATGCTGAAAGAGTCTCGACCACATCAAGGTCGCGAAGGATAGCCCTTCCCACAGCCTCTCCTGCTGGGGCGGCAGCTGGCACTCTCAGGCGTACTACTGGCCGGACTGGTCCAACATCTGCATGAGCACATGAGTTTTGATTAGTCCTGATAGAAGAAAGCACAAGAACATTATAAAGAGTAACGATAAACAGAAATATGGTCAGAGAATTTACCGATGACACCCCACTGCTCGCCAGCTAGCAGTACTAAATACAGATCACCCCGGAAGTCCATACTGGCATATGGATACTCGGAAAAAACCATCTCCTGGCGGTTGAACCACTCGAAAAAGGTATCAGAGAAGGAAACCTGGGACTGACCAACATGTCTGGCCATAAGGTTGACCCATCTCTGCATCCGTGGCTCAGTCGGTGGAGGTAAACCAAGTGAAACATATTGCGGCTGCATCATCGAGATCTTTTCCAAGGTGAAAGCTGTCAAGATAAAACCATATCCAAAGTTCTCCAATCTTCCATTTTTCACCTTGGTCAGTTGTTCTTTCATCACAGAGAGTACTGCATCACACCAGTTGAACACCTTTTGTTCAAGGCATTCCAAGGCATACTGCATATAAGACCTGTTGGCCACGTGAAGTGCCGCACTACCAGCCAGTCTAGAAAAAGTGAACAAAATGGTCCTCAGGGACCTGTCAGTGACAACTCAGATATTGATCTTTTCGTCCTTACTCGGCTGAGATCCCTCTCTGCAATACCTGCAAATGTAATCTCTCATAGATTCACCCCCACGGGCCGAACCTGATAATGAGATAGGGGCACCCTGCCTCGATAAGCCGGTCAAAAAATAGATGTCCACGACAGTCAAGGGGATGGACTTGCCCCTAATCTGGAACACCTGGGTGGTAGGATCCCATGCATCGAGAAAATATTGCAACCGGTTGATTTGTTGCGTCATGCTAGAGATGCGGAAAAACTTGAATAGGCCACAGTTCCGCAGTGCATTTACCGTAACCAGATCATGTAAAGCAAGCATGTCCTCTTCTTCATACCAATGTTCTCGCCATGCAACAGGCATTTTGCTCCAATGAATCTCTGAAACAAACAAGAGAAGAGTCAGGATCCTGATTTGGTGAAAAACAAGCAAAAAATTTCCATGAAAGACTATGCATAAATTTCCCTCTTTGTGCCCATCGGACCCCCAGCAGTGTTCTAGGTGGGATGCATGCTGACTGGCCAATGGCCAAGCCAGCATGCATCGCACCTTTCGATATAGAAGAGGTGTGATGGAGCCAGGGCGAGTTTTTCAAACCCCATAGGCTCAGAAAAACCAGAAAACATGCTCAGAATTCAAAAAGGAAAGGATGAAATTGAAGAGCTCAGGTTTAGCTCCTACCTGGTCCAGACGGCGCCAAGAATCATCCACAGAATCTCCCAGAATCAGCTAGTGAAAATCAAGGGGGAAAGCACCTCCAAAGCTCCAACAAACCAAAGTTCAAATGAAATGGTAAAATGAGAGGTAAAAAGCACTTTTAAATTACTTTTCACGTAATTCAAGTAAAATATTAGTGTTTTAACTCATTTTTCAAACATATATTGTGCGTTTCTGACTAGTTTGATGAAGCAATTGAGCAGGGAGTACAACCTTTGAAGGAACAAAGTTGTTAATGGTAAAATCAAAGTAATCAATGACCATTATATCGAGCAGTTTTAACACGGAATTCAAGCTCGTTAAAAAATAAACATAAGCAATGAGCAGATGTTCCCCCAGAGTTTAAGCTCATTAAAAAATGAACCATTTTCTGGTAAGTAACCATTGTGAATGTATTATCATCAGCCTTTGAAGCCTTGGTCGTGTTCTCATCATCACCTCCACTCTGTATTGGCCGATCATTCACCTCCATTTGATTGTTTACCCTTTTGAGGAACAACTGCGAAGAGTGATCCTGTTAGCCATCCTTGTGACACTGCCATGATTGGAAAATTCCAAACCTTACCTGGAATTAGCTGCTACCCAAATTTATCACTCGTTCCTCAAAAAATGAGTCTTGTTTAAGCTCTTTTCAACTGACTCGTAAAATATGAAAAGATTATCGAGAAATTGGACTCTACAGCTCATTAAAGTGACTGGAAGTGCTATCCCTCCTTTAGATTTTAATCTTTTTGGACTTGAGGGATTACTACACAAAACGATCGAGCGCTTGTTTTGTTCAGCTCGTTAAAAATACCGAAAATTCATCCCTTTTGTATTGTTTTATACTTTTTCGGACTCAAGGGATTATATGACGAAAAAGGATTATTGGAGTTTTCTTTACGTCCCTTTTTCAGACTCTCTAAAATTGAAAAGGACCGAGTTATCTTTGTCGTTAAACTCGTTAAAACCTAATAGCGACAAACTTGTCCATACAGACAAGAACGAGTTTCACTATCGCTAGGCTCGTTAAAACATAGCGATGGGTTTGCCCGAAGGGCAAATTATAGAACAAGCATATGTTATCCTCCTCAAGCTTGACAAAAATAAAGAGGTACTGGTCAGCAATGACTAGGAAAAATTGGGAAGAAAACTTGAAGAAACTTTATTGGTAGCAAGTCGCTCTTGAACATGACACTTTCACTCTGCATCTGAGCCGGGTTGGGTTGTTCCATTCACTGGTCATATCACCATGGGTCCTGTTATCACAAAATCATGCCCCTGATAGGCTGCTGATCAGGAAGACTTTGAGTAACTATTTCAAACCAAACTTTTGGCTGAGGCTTAGCCTCCTCAGCCTGAGAGGGCTCTCTCAAAGGGTTAAAGATTTTGATTAAAGAATAAGATAGATGGCTAACTCTATGGTTTGTGATTGTATATGTTTATAGGTTGAAAGATGAAGGTTGGCTACCATTGGGCTATGGAGTCAAAGTATGTTCAGTACCACAGCAAGATCAGCTTAACATGAAGTCAGGGCATAGAGAGTTTTTATACATCAACAAAACAAAGATACAATGCAAGGAAACACAGTTTATAAATACATGAAGGAAGTTAGAGCATCATTGATGAATTCTAAGTAACATGTATTCATACCACTACAAGTAAGTGAAAGAGGAAAGCCATGAGACAATAGGACATTAAAAACCCTCTTTGAATCCTGAGTAGTGAAGCCAAAACATTCTACCTAGCATGGAAGTCAAGGCATTATAGAGTTCAAGTGCAGAAATGCAAATATAAAACAGTGAAACACAGTTAGTTTATCTATGAAGGAAGTCAGAGCATCATTGATGAATTCTGAGTATCATAAGTAAACCTCACTGCAATGTAAGTATTGGAAGATGCCATCAAAACAAGAACATACAAGAACTCTTCATGAATCTTGAGTTGTCTAAGTAGAAATTCTGCATTAGGTTAAAAATATACACAGTCTGCACATAGAGCAGCAATTGAGCCAAAAAGTATCCAACCCTTTGCTAATTCGACCTCTTGCTCTATATAAAGCATTTACAATTAGGATTCCATCATCCCTCCTCAAGAGAATTCGAATTTGCCATCAGTGACACCTATTCTAACCATAAAACAAACCATTAAATGTATTTGACACCTAACTAGTAGTCCTAGAGACCTAATACAACTAGGAGTGTAACTCCTTATTATGATTACAACAAAATTATCTAAACATTTAAAGCATTCTTTGACACCTAACACTCCATGAGGTCGAATTTGATGAAGCCTCCCACGTGGTCACCCAACTGCTGATGAGAAACCCTAGAAATTAGGGAACATGTTTCCCTGTTTTTAGGGTTAGTTCCTTGAAAATTGCAGAGCCTTTATCTCTTCATCCATGACACATTTTACGAAACTGAAGGAGGTTTTTGTAGCCCATGTTGTCCAGAACAAAAACCTCTCCTGGTTTTTGAAAATATTTCTCCAGCTGTCCAGAAACTGTCCTTGAAAAACACGTGGCAAACAGGGAAAAATCCGTTTTCTGAAATTAGGGTCTCAATGAAAGCTTCTTATCTCCCAACTGAAAACACATACGAATAAAGTGAGATAGGTTATTGTATCTGGACATGTTATGAAGAGAAACCTCCTTCATAATTCCAAGATAGCCTTTCATGTGACCAGAAACTGATTTTGAAAAACACTACTAAAACCAGTAGACAAAGCTTGTCTTTCTGCAGTTTCGTAGCGCAAGTTTAACTATAAATTCCTCCCACCTCAGAACGAATTTGAAGAAACTGAAAGAGGTTTTTGTAGTGAAGCATGTTAGGAATAAAAGCCTCTTTCATTTTGCAAAAGTAAGTTCTCAGCTGCTCAGGAAAGCTTTTAGAAATTGACTAGTAAAAGCAGAAAACAGAGTTTCTTCAGCTGAAACAGACTGCTACAGGGGTTTCGCAGCGCGCTGCGAAATCACTGATTTCGTAGCGCAAAACAGGATTTTTACACTGTCTGCGCTACGAAAACGTGGATTCGTAGCTGGTTTCAAAATTTCTCCTTATCCTCCTCAAAGCTCTGTCTTTCTTCTTGACTGCTGGCTGCCTTGTTTCTGTCATTCTTGTACATTGGTGATGGTTGTACTGATGATGATATTTTCCTTTCTTTTGACATTTTCTCCTTTGAAATTTCTTTAGACAAAACAACTTGGAAGAAAATACCTTGCTTAATTGAGGAGTTGCCTTGCTTGAATTTGATGAAGATTTCTGCTCTCCTTTTCCTTTGAAATATTTTCAGTGATAACAGGTCCATCACACCATCCATATTTGGGGTTAACGCTACCAATCCATCATGTCAGTGTCACCGATATGTTCAAGAGAAGTTGCTCAGAGAATTCACCTGTGTCTCACCCACTGCAATACATTTATGCTCCATTCTTTCATGACCGCCACCCTAAACCTTATATCACCAGATCGTTTTCACCTCCATTAAAATCATTTGCTTCGTTCCGTGTCATTGATGTGGGATTCACTAAGGCCCTCGTATGACGGATCACTTCTTGTCGACATCAGCTCATTATCCAAGAAGTCGATCTAGGAACAACCCTTTAAGTACTTTGAAGCTTGCATGCCTCAATGGAAAGTTTCTCACTTCCGGCGACAGGTTTACACCAATGGCCTTCGACCGAAAGATTTTGCATGGTGTTCAACGCCAAGTTCCTTTATTCACACCATGTGAATTGTACTGTAGTACCTTGAGGGTCATCATCATTATCAGTGATTCCTCTCGCGCCTGTTAACAGCTTACATCATTGGCTGGTAATCAGGCGATGTCTTTCCATGTTCAACTCCAGAACATCTCTCACATGGATCGAATTGTACTTGGAGTGAAGATCGAACGAGATTGAAGACCCTGGGTCTAGTTTCATCCATCCGTGCTGCGATATATATTCAAGAAAATAAAGACATCAAATGTACATCATTACTGCATAGATAATCATCCAACCTAAGGGATGATGGCTCTACCAGAATCATTAGTCTACACTGAGACGATTGTCTGTCTTATGTACATGAAAATGAATTTATAAAGCTGAGCATGGGAATGCCTGCCTCAGCTAGATCATGAAAATATTATGAAGATAATGTATTGTATTGTATCTTATTACAAGTCACCTTCCAGCTCGAAAAAACTTCAGATCCTCATGATAAAGCATTTCACCCGACATCAACAAATTAACGACCTCATGCTTTAGGGGGCAACTGTTATAGACATTTTTGGTCACTGCAACCCCAATCATAAATGTCCATAAAACAAGGGCTCTTAAGTCCCTAAAAGTGTTGTTCCAACCTCTAAAAGAACAAGGTCAACTGATTGAATCTTCTCCCAGAAGTTCTCCATGAAAAACTGCTCAGAACTGGTCAAAACTGGACCATCTCACCTGCTCCATGGTCAAAGTGCACTGCATCCCACCTAAATACACACGGGAGGTGCGATGCATACTGAAAAGCCCTTCTATGGGGTACGATGGGTGAGAGTGGACAAATGGCAGGGTCAATCTGCAAGGTGGAGGATCATGGAATCTTCCAGAAACTTCTCCTGTGACACTTGCCTCTCTACATTCACCCAGGGATGAGTAAGAGATCATCAATCTCCAAGTGGAATCAAGAACTATCACAGAGAGGACACTAATCAAATCTCAAAAGCTGACTCACCCCCCTTGCAAACATCTATATATGGATCCCTCATCTCAAAGATCCAGAGGCTGGAATTTTGTATCTTGTAAGGAAGTGCTGCTGGTTTCTTGGTGTAACATCATAGTGTTGGGTGATCTAAGCTTTTCATGAGGTGAAGAAGGGTTTTCTTGCTGAGAGGATGATGCTGGGTCAGAACAACTGGTTGTAATCCTCTTTGCTATTCTTGATTATTAATAAAGCTATTCAAGTTTTCCTCCACATTCTTGTATGATTGATGATATATGCATTTGTGTGGTCAATATATATCTGGTCCTATATTTTTTATGATAGTAGATCTATGTTCTCGGATGGTGTTATGCTGCTTTGATTCTACAAGTGCTCTTTGAAGCTGGGTAGACGAGGAAGCGAGTGGCAAAGATCTATCAGAAAGGAGAGGAATCAAGCAAGGAACCAAGTGCAAGACAGAGGTTGGTCTCCTTTATTCCCCTCTTATCTACTTCTCATAAAGGAAAACGAAAGTGGTTTTAGTTTGTTTGTTTCTAAGGTAGCTACCAACCTTAGGGGGACTAGCAGTTCTGCATAGACACTAGATTTCCCGATAACAAGTATATGGACTAAACATTATAAAGAAATCATCTTCATAGTATATTGAAAGGTAGTTAGTTATGCAATTAAACAACCATTCACATATGAATCATAACATGGATATCATAAACATGAAGAAGATTTATGTCAGGAACAAAGACAAGTGTTTCTTTTATTATAAACAAATAAAGTACAGAAAGGAATAATTTCACCTGATTCATCCTTTCGCAGGCTCCAAGCGGAACTGTCCTCCAGATTTGTCCAGTCTCAAGCCTTTAACAAACTCCTTCCATGACTTACTCCATGATATCTCAAATGGTAGATAGACATCATCACACAAGGAAACAAGGGTTTCCTATAAATGGGGGAAGTGTAGGAGGCACTAGGATCTTCAGACCTGGTTATGGAAATCTCAGCATAATAACCTTTCTCTCTCTTCTCTCCTCCCTTAGGCCTTCCCATTGAATCCTTTTTATACTTCTCCCAAAGTAGTTTTTTAGTTGGGAATTCGTTGGGAATAGTTGGGCCACGGGCACTAACAGGTGATCAGCAGGTAAAACCCGCGATCTCTGCCTGAAATTAAGGAGATTTAATTTTTTTAAGTGTTTTAAGACATATACGTGGGTTGGGTATACACAGACCCACGTATACACGCGTTTAGCTCAGGGAAATGTCGCGTATAGGGAATAAAACATTGTTTTTAAAATTTTGGACCAGGTCTGGAAGGAGGGGTTGCCCTGGGCCATGTGTGCAGCATCACAAACCTCAAGAGTGAGATTTGGAGCTATAACAAAAACTAGCTAACTTCTTCCTTTAATTAGAATTAAAAGCATGAAGAAGTTGCACTAACTGTAATTTTATAACTCCAAAATCATGATTTATTAAATCTATACTAAAGAGAGCAGTAAACTAAGAAAGCAACGTTTCATGTTCAAGGAATCGAAAATAAATCAAATCCATCAAAAATAAAAATGAAGATATACTTCTTAATGAATCCCAGCCATGAATGTTCTTATAATATTGTAAGTTTCATATCAACTCCATGATTTTCATAAATTGTTCAGAATTAAGACCAAATCGAAAATAATGAAATACATAAATATAGATGGAGAGGTCTTGCATTTCACATATTAAATATAGAGTGATATATTAAAACCCAAATGTAAGAGAAATAAAAATAATTTAACCATGATGCAATTTTTTTATCAATTGCTTCATGACCATAGTGGTTGCCCAAGGGTGCCTTAAAATCTTTGTACAACACAACGTCTTATTGATTTTTTTGCATTGCAAGTTTTTCTACCATGCATAACTTCAAACTACGAGATTCACCTTTGCCGATATGTGATTGAATGTTATATAATAGTTAAAATTCATTGAAAAATCCAATGTAAGGAAGGATATGATCTAAATGTTTAATCCAAGGTAAGTATTTGAAACAATGTCTGAAAACTCTTAGAAGGGGAAGCTTCCAGAATATTGATCATTCTACTGGATTTCTAGAACCAACATAGGTGCAAAGGAGAGCAACCTGTTGGTGACCAACGCAGGCCACAGTGAAAGCAACTTGCTGGTGAACGCACCCCAGTAGGCCTACAGGGACTATTGGTCCTCAAACTGGCTTAGATGAAGCATTTTAGGGCTCAAACTCTGAGAAATGAAAGGTACATGCATAGGGATTTGTGTAAGATGGTGACAAGGGGGAATATGATGTTGATTGATCTCATTAGGAGGCTCACTGATTGTATGTGACAAAATGGCCTATAATGAAACTCCCCCTAAAGCGCAAAGTTAGAGATGATGATTGATGACTCAAGTGATTTATCTTGTGACAAGTAGAGATCAAGGACAACCAATAAGTTTCATTTGTTACAATACATTTACAACATGAAAGCTTTATTTGTTGAGGGAAGCATACCCATAATCATCTCATAAGCTATTCATAACATGTAAATTGATCAAAAGATGTGTCCACAGATGCAACTGGTGAATCCATGACTAGATGACTATCTATATGATCATGACCATCATATGTTGTGATCTTTGTATAATCCTGAAATTTCAACCCGTATGGTGGAAACTAGATTCAAGGTCTTTTATCTCGTTCACACAACCAACCAATGTACGAGTCGAACCATGTGAATCAATGAGTTGGATTCGAACATGGTAAACACCATATAATTACCAGCCAGTGATGTAATCTGTTAACATATGCAAGAGAAACCACTGATGATGTTAATGGCTCTCAAGGTACTACAATAAAATCTGTATGGTGTGAATGAATGAGTTGATGTCGAACACCACAAATAATATTTCAGTCGAAGTCCATTGATGTAAACATGTCATTGAGAGTGAGGTAAATTACCATTGATGTATGCAAGCACAAAGGTCCTAAGGGGTGTTTCTAAGTCAGCTTCCTGGATGATGTGCTGATGTCGACAGGAAGCAACTCGTCGCAGGAGGGCCTTGATGTATCCCCCATCAATGACATGATACATGTATGATGATTGAGACAGAACGATCATAATGATGTTGACATGGA
The DNA here is from genome assembly GCA_031772625.1 of Pinus tabuliformis. Taxonomy (NCBI): domain Eukaryota; kingdom Viridiplantae; phylum Streptophyta; class Pinopsida; order Pinales; family Pinaceae; genus Pinus; species Pinus tabuliformis. The sequence continues at coordinate 1,952,603,368 of CM062816.1, forward strand.
ATTGGATCAGGAAAGGAAAACATGAAATGAAGGCTTAAGAGTATTATAGCGGAGATCAAATGAATGACTTCTCTTGAACACGCCGGCCACAATGAATGGAGTTGCTAGGATTGACCCAAAACTGAAATGGAGGCTTTGAAAATGGTATGATAAAAAAAAAGAAAAGAAAATTACCCAACCCAACAACCACAGAGATGAAGTGGAATAGTGTCATGTTCAAGAGCATCTCACTGCCATTAGAAAAATGGAACCCCTTGTTTTCCCAATTTCCCCAACCATACAGGTCAGTACCTATTTATTTTTTAACAATATTAAGGAGGATAACATATGATTGATAAGTAAGCTCATCATTCATATGAATCCCTCCAAGTATATTTAACGAACCTTGAGAAGGAGTGGTTCGGACTCGCCATGGTTAACGAGTCCATCACTGTTTTATGTTTTAACGAGTCCAATGAAGCTAAAACTCGACATCTTTTTCATGTTTAGAGAGTTTGAAAAAGAGGCAAAAGGGAAAACCATAGATGTTCCTTTTCGTAGGTAGTCCCTTAGGTCCGAAAAGGTAGAAACAATACCTAACATAACCTCTTAGCCATGTTCGACTAAGGTTTTCATTTTTCTTTGTTAGTCTATCTCGGTCCGGAAAAGGGTTAAACTTATACTCAGTAAACATCTTTTCATTTACTTTTACGAGTTCGAAAAGACAAGAGCTCGACAATATTTTCATATTTTGGGAGTTTGAAAAGAGCTAAAGGAGAAATCCTCCTCGAGGAACGAGTGTTATAAAGGGTAGAAACTGGTTTCGGTCATGATGGAACTGGTCAAAAACACACAAAGGTCATGAGGCTGGCTAATTATACCACTCATGGCAGCGGTTCTTCAGGAAAGGGTAAAATAACCACGTGAAAACGTAAGAAGATGGTGACAATGGAATGAAAAAACCAAGGCTCATATGGAAAGGTAGGTTGATAAAAATGGCAATCATGAGGGATAAAATGGGAATGGTTTCATTTTTATATAATCTTGAAACATGGGAAACTATGCTTGAAATTGGTTTTATTTCTACACAAGCTTGAAATAGAGGAAAAAATATGCTTGAAATAAGTTTGCATGCCCCTAACATAATGACTCAATTCAAGGTACATGCCCCCAAAACTTCATTTCATGCGCCTAAGTAGACTATTGGGTACTAAAATGTGGATGGAATGAATGTTCATTTACAAGATCAAGTGAAAGACTCGGCTGGGAATTTACGAGATCTAATGAAAGACTCTAATTGAAAGGGGATTTGTTTGATTTTTTAACGATCTTGACACTGGAAAAGAACTATGCTCATAGGAACCTATTTCATTTTTTAAGGAGCTTGAAACAAGAAAATGAACTTTTCTCCAAAATTAGTTCATGGCCTCCAAGAGACCATGGATTCCAAGAGATTCTCATCAGGTGGGAGAATGATTCTCTGTAAGAGATCAAAGGATCCAATGGAAAGATCAGACTCAATTGCCCTTAGTAAATGATGCACTACATCACCTACTAGATCATCAGTAGATACAGGAATGGAACAAGTTTCCACATAATTAACCTATGGTAGGGGAGATACAACTTGCATATAAGGACCATTTAGGGAAGTTGGTTGATTGGGATTAAAATTAGGACCAACGAAGGAAAGTCATTCAACAGTCACAATTCTTCCTTCATGCAGTAAACACATCACACGAAAGAGTGAAGAGACAAGAGATCCCATGACATAAACATAGCCACACCAAAGGAGTAAATTAAAATCCAAAGGGCCTTGGACCACCATTACATCAATATAGACAACCTTTCCTCCCAAAGTAATAAGCAACTTAGGAAGGATCCCTAATGGTTATTTTGGTTCATTTCTTAAAAGCCAACAGATTCTGGGTAACAACCACAAGCTGTAGAGAACTTAAAGATTGACAAGTAGTTGAGGACAGAATACTAACATGTGCATCATCATCTATGATTGTGCTAGGTATGACCACATTATAATCCTGTACCATGATCTGGAAGGGCATGTAAGAAGGAAGACAATATCTTGTCAGTTGACTCCAACCAAAGAAAGTGACCAGACTACTTGGAGGGGGTGTCTTAGGAATGGGAGAACTCCCCCCCTTGTGTTTTGGGAATAGGAGGATTGTCCCCCTGTACCATGGGAATGGGAGGGTTTCCCCCCAGTTCACAACAAAACCTGAGTGGTATGAAGTTCACTCTCTACGGGAAAAGTATAATCAAATGAAGGTGGAATCGAGTCAACCATTTACTCAACCAATGGTTGGTCAAGAATGGACTCATGGGATTCACGTTTAGAGAGAGCAATATTTATTGGATTCAGATTTTGATCAATCACTTCATTAACTAGTGGAGGATTGGGAGAAAGCTTCTAGCAACCAACTAGAAGTTGTGGCTAAGAAGCTGTAATATTTTCCAACATTTTTGAGGCTTCATCCATATAAGGAAAAAGGTGAATAGGATGATTCCCTTCACATAAATTAGAGGGAAACTTAAGTTTACCCTTTTTACCATGGACCTTACTATCACTAGTTGAGTTTTTGTCACCAACATGATCTCCAGAAGCTGATGACAAAGGTCGATGTGAGTCGGTAGACCACACTTCTAATACCTTGGGAATACTAGGACAATATCTAAGAAGGTGATCAGCCTTACAAAGCATGCAAGGGAATTTAATTTTGTGGGGATGATTGGAAATTTTCTCCATACTAGTCACATTTGTAGCAATGGATGCTTGGTTGTCCCCCTGCTTATTTTTCTTCTTCTTCTTATCCACCTAGTTACTAACACTGAAGTTTTCACCAAATGAAGAGGAAGAAGAGGAAGAAGATCGAAGATGCAAAGAAGAAAAAGGGTCAACTTTAAGATAAACTTGAGCTTGATGTTGTTCGGGTGGAGGAGAACTTGGTTAAGAAGTAATTTGGACATTTAGAACCATAGGGGTCGAAAACAACCAAACTGGAAAACCAATCGTAAATGTGGGAAGGGATAACATTGCCATTTAAGGAGCACCAATATTTCCAAAAGAAGGAAAAGGACCATGAATCCCATTAGAGGGGCTTCCTTGATTGGTAGACTTAGGAACTGTTGCCATTAGTCTCAACCTAAGATCCACTAAGAAGTTGTTCCATGGGGAGGATTTTGTTCTGTGGTCAACTAATTGATTTTAGAAATTAAAGACACAAACAAACCAGAGGGGTAGCTAGACATAATTTTTTACCAAGAAACCGTGAACTGCAATATACACCTTGGCAAACCAAGGACTTAATGTACGTGCAAACAATCTCCTTGAATGTTGTGTTCAGTGTATCATGGTATACAAGGAAGCAGCCTCGGTTACCTATGGATGGATAACAACCTATACGAGCCTTCCAAAATATGTGCGACAGTAAGTGGAAGTGTAGTCCGTAGTAGTGTTGTATAATCTATAACCATTTGATGAGAGCGTTCCCATATACTTATCATGTGTGGAGCGCCATCTGATATACCTGAAGGTATGTGGAGAATGATCCTATACACTTACATATGTGGAATGAGATTTCACTCCTGGGATGCAACTCTAGAAAACAACGACAAATCCTACGTTTAATGACGCCAGAACACATCTCTGGCCTAGACCTCTATCTGTGTCGTTAAGTTTCAAATTCTCCTTAGGATAATTGAGATGAATTTTAAAGTTGATCTTGAATTAGATTTCAATTTCAAGGCTCAAAAATCGATGTCACCTAAACACACCTATGATGCAACTAATATGACAAAAAGAACTCTTTTCAATTTCGATAAAAGCTATCTAGTGTAAAGAAGAGGTGCAAACAATGATTCAACAATCAAATATGCAACCAACAAGAGCTTCCAAACTATATCTTTCAATTTCACTATTCCAATTCAATTCAAAGTATTAAAAGATGCCAAACCATGCAATGTAATCCATGCACAATTTCCTTTCCTACTATGAAATGAGAATCATCACTATGCAAATGTGATCTATGCAAGAGAATTCTTCAAAGCAAACACAAGAGTATTCCAATGAAATCAAACGTAATCTTGGATTTCATGAACAAGGGAATCAAACTATAATTGGGTTAAAATTCCAAAATTCAAAAGAGATGTCACTCAAAGGAGATTAACACACATACACAATTCAACACGCTCTCCCTCCCCCCCGCCCCCTGACCCCCCTGGCGATTGAGGGGTAAATATTTTTTCTAAAATGAAAGAAAAACAGGCAATTTCACACACAAAACCCTAGATGCAAATGCAATTTTTTTTCTTTTCAAGTCACTTAATTTTCGAAATGAATAAAACTAAGATAGAAATGTTCCATTATTGATTCAATTGCACTTTTCAGAATAAGGACTAAAACAACAATTCATCCAAGTGATCAGCAATCAAACACAATCAGTTTGCAAGCAACCAAATGATAAGAACAAATAAAATCAAAGCCAATTATTACCAAAGGTAAAAAACACGAATGAAAACCAAATGGAGGCTTTAGAGAGACCAAAAGACACCCAAGACTTAGGGAAGTTCAGCTAGAAGTAGGCTGACCAAATAGATGATCAAGAACCAAGGAAAAATTCATGCAAAAACAGGGGCCAACATTGGTGCAAAAGAGGGACCAGTGTGTTGCAACGCTGGTGCAGAGTGGGCCGGGGTGAGGTGCAACACTCTGCCAAAGGCATTACGGGTGTGTTGGGCCTGGCAAAGAGGATTACAATAGAAAAAATGCAAAAAGGCTCAAGGAAACCACTTCCTAGGTCTGTTCTTGGTTGGATGATACAACAAAGGTCTTTCAAGGAGGTAATCAAACACAATGGATGAGGAAACAACCAAGGGAATACTATTGTTGGGCCGTTAATATGCCATTATTATTATCACTTTTGAACACTTATTTCATCCATTTTCACTTTTCTTTATCATGTCGTTTATTATAATTTATTATATAAATCGATTTTATAATGATTTATGCTCCTATGGATGAATATTATTTATTCTCCTTTATTTATAATAAATCGATGATTATGCATAATTTTATCAATGATAGTTTTAGTAAATTGGTTGTAACATTATTCACCATTTTTAGCCTCCAAGATAATTTCCAGATTGAAGATTTGATCATTAAAAGTGCCAACTCAGAAATTCGCTGGAATAAGAAGTGACAGTTTTGCGGTTGAGATTCTGAGAAAATGAAGAAGAATCTGGAAAATCCGGGACATGGGTTTTGTTCAGAACGAACCAAGCCAACTTTAGTGAAGAACGGTTTGCCCAAATTCGACTTGTATTGAGAGAAACATAGGGTTTTTTTAGCACGATTTTCTTAGATTTGTTGTGTGGCCGTTTTCCAAATCTCAGCTGCAAAGCCAAATTCGCCTTGCTCTTGTTAAAAGATGAATGGAAATATATTTTCTTGTTGATCAATTGGTTGGAAACAATCCAATTTTGTAATAGAAATCATGTTGTAATTATCTCTATTGTAACTTCTCTCTGATCTCTCTCTATTTAAATGAAAACAGAGATCAGAGATGATGATGGAAAAATGATGGAATTGAGGACTCAGAATTAGAGATTCAAGAGTGATGATGGATTACTCATGATGGAATAGGATAGGATAGGGGGAGAGGGAGATGGAACGAGTATTATTCTGAACTGTAATTTTATTTGCAGACTCTCGTTGCTGAGAAGACACAACTCATTGTAATGTTGTTCGATTTGATGATTAATATATAAGCAGAGTTATTATTCCTTCGCATCTTCTGAAGCACTATCGGCAGTGATCACTGGTGGTTAAGGGCCCAACCCCGGTGGATTCACTTGTCGTTCCTGTACCATTATTTCATGATCTTTACCGTGTGATGGTTTGATTTTATTTGTATTTATCGTAATCATGTTACTTTACTACTTGTTATTTCTAGACTGAACGAATTGATCTGTTTTATATACTATACTTAAATTGCGTCGCTGTTTATTGCCCTCTTAACAGAGATCACTGCTTTTCGCCAGCATGCTGTTATGCTGTTCATTTCATCTTCAAAGCTGCGCTGATCATTCCAGTAATTTAACAGTTTTATGTTCATTACAGTTATATAAGTTTGGCTGCTCATTTCTAATACTTAGCACTGTTGTTCATTTACTTTTTGCAATTATTTAAGCTTGCCTTTCAACATTCTTCTAGTTAGCACAATTGTCTCATTTTCATTAAGTTGTAGTAATACGATTGATTTAATTCTTTGCACTTTCCAATTGGTTATTTAGTGTTGTGTGTGAGATCAACAACTGTAAAGGACATTGGCTATTGCTGCCTAAGTTCTCAGATTGTGGATCTTATTTATGCTTGATTTAATTTATATCAGTTAAACAAGGATAGAGTTTTGTTGTTCAATCCTATTTATAGAAGTAGATGATGTTCCATTTCTTAATTGCTGTTCCATTTCCTGTTATTTGCGTTATTGATTGCTTTGGTGTGCAGAATGATCTGAAACTATAGTGGGCATTGGCATTTGCTGTCTAGTCCCCAGATTGATGATCTGTTCCTTGATTACTTTTGGTTACATTAGTTTCCAAAGGGATGAGTTATTGTTACTGGACCCTTGACTGATACATTGCTTATTTTTCCAAATGCATGATTTAAGTCTTAAAGTGCTTCGCTGTAAGTAGATCTCATTTTGAGCATTCATTTACTTTTGGATTTTAAGCACTGTACTACATCTTTCATAACATTACTCTTGAGTAAATAGCCGCCTCAGACTGAGTACACTCTTGAAATAAAAAGTCGTCCCTGGGTTGACAATTAATGTGAAGATAATTAGGAGTTAAAAAGACACCTTTTTATCGCTCGACATTTTGGCGCCGTTGCCGGGGAGAGTGTAGCCATTTTTAAAGAGTAGTGTGCATCTGATGAGTGCCTGTTAAGAAAGAATTGGGTATTAAAAACGGAAGGTAAAAACCTGCGTACGGAGCATGTAGAAGCCCTGCTCTCCTGCCCGCTTTCCAACAGATCTGTTAAAGAACTTAGGGTAGAAATAAATGTTCTAATTTTTGTGTGAATGATTAAAAAAAAAAATTATTAAAATTATAGAAATTTTGAAAAACAAATCTCATGATTTCACTCAAGTGGTGATGTAAGCACCACCCATTTCACTAACCGATTGACAGGAACATTTGAAGAAGGAGCTTCAAAGAAACACATGAAGAACATCTTCTATTATGGTAAGAAATGGCTCACATTTCTACTTTTGAATTTCCTATCAAAAATCTAGGAGGAGTGACACAAATGCACATAATTCCCCCATTTTCTCTACCAAATTTTCATGGCTTGACAAATGAAGATCCATATACATTCTTATTTGAGTTCGAAATACTTTGTAGAGGATATGATTATTGTACTAATGATCAAAGGTTGAAAGTGTTTCCTCTTACTCTAAAAGGAGCAGCTCTTCGATGGTTCATGAGCCTAGGTGGGAACTGCATCCAAACATGGGAGGACATGAAGAACATATTCTTGAAGAAGTACCAAGACTATTGCAAGACCAATGAAGATATTTTCAATATGATACAAAGGGAAGATGAAAGCTTGGAGGACTATGTAGATCGATTTCAATATAACCTTCAAAAATCAAAACATAAGCATTTGGAAAAAGAGATCTTAAAAACACTCTTTCTTAAAGGAATCAAAGATGAATTTTTAGAACTCTTAAATCTGATAGGAAAAGGTGATGTTTTTCAGTTGTCATATGATGATGTTTGTGAATTGTGCATAAGGTATTCAAGAGGAATCTCCAAGGCTGGTAAGAATTCTAGGGATGTTTTTTCTTTCTTTTCCAAATCTGCTACAAGAATATGAGACATAAGAGCTGAAATCAATGCTTTATTTGAAAATTTTAAAGTTGATTTTATTAGCTCTCTAAATTCAAAATTGGATGTTTTGCAGGTTCATAAAAATCAAGAAATTGATGAAGTGTTTTGCCCTCATGACCGAAAGGAGCATGCCCTAGATGGTTGTTCTTCCTTATCTAATTTGGAAGTGGCATATCAAAGAGACGGGGAAGCTGCAACAAGGTCAATAGGTATGGTTCAAAACACATCCTCTTCATTCTCTTACTTGCATAATCCATCATGGAATACTAATGTGTTAGGGCAGCCATGTCAATTTCAATGTAACCACCAATCTTGTCTACAAGTTTGGCATGGTTCACCTTATGATTGCATGACTACTCTCCCTCATCTTGTAGCACAAACATATTCTCCATATTCTTTACCAGATCTTCCACAACATCTTGCTTGCCCATCAAAACTATTCACACAACCCAATCAATCACATCATCAAAATGCTCCATTCCATACACAATTTCCTGCTGAACTAATTCCACACCCTCACCATAATAAACCAGTACAACATGCTTGCAATGTTGAACTAAAAAATTTACTCACCCTTCCCACCCATTCTATCTCACATGCGCCATTAGGGAAAACTTACAATGAGATTGAGAATGTTTCAAATTCAAAAATTGTAGAAGCTATGGAAGAAAATGAGGTTTCTTTTAGTTTTCATCAACAAGTAATTTTAAAATCTCAAGAACTTCATGGTACGATGGCTATGGGAAATCAAGAAACTAACGAATACATTGAAGATTGGTTTCACTCCATCATTTGTTTGCAACATCACTCCATACTTCAACAATTTTTGACACCATCTTTTCAAGGGAAGTAGGCTTTTCATATTCTAATATTCATTAATATGCATTTTTCAAATTTGGGTATGTACATATTTGAAGCCTTATTTCTAAAATGGTTCCATTGGAAGTACTCCTATACGTAGTCATATTCATCTTTCAATCAAAGTAGGTTAGTGAAAAAAATAAAATAAAATAAAATAAGGACATAAATAAATGCATTTTGTTTTTTTTGTAAAAATAGTTGTTTCTTTGTTGCAACACGCTATGAAAATCAACATCGATGATAATTTTTTTTTTCAGTTCATTTGTGTATGTAAATGATTTATAATAGAAATAATAGTTCTACAAACACTCATATTCACTTTTATCACCAATTTGAAAAAATGCTTGAATATCATATTTTTTTTGGCTTGCGGGCTTGATGAACTTTCCGGAAAAATAGTCGGGACAGTCATGTTTTGAGTCACCAAAAGAGAATATTTTTAAAACCTGTTTCTACCCTAAGTAGCCCTTGATGTCTACTTTCCAACTCAATTTGAATCACTCAATTTGGATTTGAAATGAAAAATTTAGAAACAAAACATTGACGGGGTGTCTAGCGGGCAGCTCAGGAACAGAGTTGGGACAGTCAGTTTTTGGAGGCCTTTGAATTTTTAAAACCTGTTACTATGGTAGATTCCCCTATGAATCTAGTTTACAAGGAAATTGGAATCACTCATTTTCGATATCGTATGGGGAAGTTATGATCAAAATATTGACTGTCTATCATAAATCATCACCCTTAAAACTATGTCTTTCCGGCTGTTCCTTACAGTATTTGATATATAAATTCTTCTTGTCTTTAAAACCTATTTCTATTGGAAATAAATAAATGAATCTACTTTCATTTCCAATTTGAATCATTCGAATCCGACATCAAACGAAAAATTTATGCTTGAAATATCAACTGTTGGTCTAAGCTGGGTAATCGAAAATGACTCTGTTATGCAGGTTGTTCTAACTAAAATTGACATATAATATCATTGAATTTTTAAAAATGGTTGCTATTGGAGATAAAACTTTGAATTATCTCTCATTTGGCTTTGGAATCACTCAATTTGGACGAAAAACAAAGAAGTTGTAATCAAAACACTGCAAGTTAGCATGATTGGCCACTGCTCTCCCGCAAGTGACAAATAAATCTTAGTTTGTTATTTTCTCCGTGACTTTGTTCTACAGAGTAACTACTTGTTAGTTTTTTGCATAATTCTTGGATTAGGGGAGCCCGCACACCTCTCTTTCTCCATGATTTAATGTTTTATTGCAGGTAGATACTCGTTTTTTGCAGGTCCTAGGAGAAAAAGAAGGTCAATTTATGGACAAGTGATTCTTGAAAGAAATTTTAATGAAACAAGGGAATTTCATCCAACTCATTACCCAATAGATTCATAATAGAAGAAATGAAGAATTGATTTCCATTTGAAGATTCATGTCTTGTCACTGCTGCCAAAACATTTTTCAAAGAGATCATTTTTTTACATAATATCATAGCTGTTGTAACTTAATTTATTTATTTACATACTGTTTTTTTAAATAAAATGTTGTTTCTTTTTTGATTTCTCTTATATTTTGTGTTTTAGGTGTTGCTTCATTCAAACTGTAGCCCATCCTCAACATCAATGCAGTGAACAACTAATTCATTCTTTGCGTGCTTGCATTTTATGATTGTGCATTTTGCTGTTCCTTTTCTGAAAGGACAACATTTGTCTACACTTTTATCGTTTCTGTTGTTCTTTTTTCAAAGGGACAACATTTTTGTTTTGCTGTTCCTTTGGAAAAGGAACAGTACCTTTTGGGTCAGCCGTTCATTTTGCTGTTCCTTTTTCATGATTCATTTTGTCGTTCCTTTGCCACGGTTCATTTGCCGTTCCTTTTCCATGGTTCATTTTGCCGTTCATTTTCCACAGTTCATTTACCGTTCCTTTTCCACGGTTCATTTTGCTGTTCCTTTTCGAATGAAACAGCACTTCTACACTTTCACGTTTTTCTATTCCTTTTCGATTGGAACAACACTTCTGCACTTTCACATTTTGCTATTCCTTTTCGAATGGAACAACACTTCTGCACTTTCACATTTTGCTGTTCCTTTTCGAAATGAAACAGCACTTCTGCACTTTCACGTTTTGTTGTTCCTTTTCGAATGGAACAACACTTCTGCACTTTCACATTTTTGCTGTTCTTTTCCGAAGGAACAACACTTTTACATTTTTGCTGTTCCTTTGAAAAGGAACATCATTTTCACATTTTTTTGTTCCTCTTAAGGAACAACACTTTTTCACATGCATTTTTTCGTTGTTCCCTACAGGAAACAACACTTTTTCGTGTGTATTTTTTCTTTTTGGTGTGCATTTCCTTTGTTGTTCCCTACAAGGAACAACACTTTTTGAGTGTTTTTGTTGTTCCTTCAAAAAAGCAACACTTTGGGCGTATTTTCAAGAGCAATCCTTTCTTCCTTTTGTGGGATTATTCCTAGTCCATCTCAACCACATTTTACTGATTCCCTTTCATGCATAAAGTACACTATTTTTATGAGGATAAGAATTATGGATTCTATTGAAGTGAGTTAATATCATTCACGTTATGATCTTTAACAGGACAGCTCCTTGATGATAGTTTATTTTCAAAAGAGACACAATTATTTATATACTACTTTACTACATTGTTTTCTATTTTACATGATACTGATTGATCATCTTAATACCATGCTGGTTCCACCCTTCCTGGTTATAATCTTCTCTGTCTGTAATAAATGAGATTATGGGTATATATATATATTTTCTATTGACATGTTCAACTTCTTCCACCATCCCTACTCTTAAGGAGTATTGAGCCTCCCTCTTTTTATTATAAAAATGTGTAATATCAACAAAATTTTGTTCGCAGATGGAGGATAGGGGGTCTCATTACGAGCCAACCTACCATGTTCATAAGGCTGTAACAAAGTGACATTCCCATTATGGCCACCACACCAGGGTTATGATCCATTGGATAGCCAAATTATCCATGGAACAGGAGGTTTCATCACGAGCCGGTCTGATCACTTTTGCTACATCCCAGTGAATGGTAGTGTGGTTATCTGGTTACCACGCCAGTACATTGATCTCTTCTATATAACAGAACTGTAACTCTCCATTTATAAATTGAGGATCCTCGCTGATATGGGTTAAAAAGCAACTCTTCCGAGGCTATGGACGCCTACTGGCAGCAGAGGCTCTGCTTATGGTATTGAAGTTATATATTATCGTCAATTATTACTATAATACCCTTTTCTTATTTTTTTCTTTTTATCAGAGAAGTTATTTCCTTAATTTTCCCTGTTTTGAACCTTTATGCATAAGAAATTGTTTTCAGATCAATCGCATCATTTTCAGCTAGAATACCGTCAACAAAGCATCTTTTTAGCATATTGTTGTCCTTTTTCGTTTTGCATAAACTATCATCAATCCAAAGCGTCCTATCTTTTATTCATAACTATCTTTACACACTCTGCTCTCATTATAACCATAACTCTCGCTGTCTTATCATTAATATGTGTACTCTGCTTCATTCATTGTCGTATTGTTCATTCCTTTGCCTTGTCGTCAACATAACACCTTTCATATGCGTTATGGTCATGGAATCCCTTTTTCAATTTGAGGGGGGAATGTATGCATCATGAGATAACATGCACTCTACCATAACTTGTTGATTTGATAAAATATTAGTATTGCATGTATACAAAAAGTTTTTCTGATTGAAATTTTTGCATGCATCATAATCTATTGCTATTCAAAACTAACACTATGGATTCAAGAACATTGTATGCAAAATAGTGATTTGTTTATAGGAGAACGACAAGTATGGGAGAGAAACTCTATTCGCAGTATGACCAAATTATTGCAACTAACAGAAGCGGCTCAAGCAACTCGCAACGTGAACAATTCTTCCTACATGATGTGCTTCCCTGGATTCTACCTTTTGCATCACTTTTAGCACCAACTCTATCTACATCAGCTTCAACAAATGTCAGTCCATATATGTCATTCTGGAGGTAAAACTTGAGGTAAAATAGCATAATTTTCTGATTTATTACGAATTTAGGAGAATTTAATGAAAATCCATTTTGAGCATTATTTATCATCCTTCATTCCACATCTTTACCACTTCCCTTTTTTCCAGCAGCATATTATCTTTCCGTTTTGGGGAGTGTTTCTTTCATTCATTTCTTTCTTATGACCATGTTATTCATAATCTTTATCATCCATTGCTATTCTTATTCATTCTCAACACCTCCCTTATTCCATGTTGTTTTACACCAAGCATAGAATTCAATAGATGGTAGCAACCACCTCAATTTGTTTTCTAGCATCGCATGAGGGCATGCTAATTCTTCAAAGAGGGGGAGGAATTGCTACGCATGATGGATGTTTTCTACTTTCTTTCTCATTTAAGGCATACAATTTCAGTGAAGAAATTGATTTCCATAATATTTTTAAAACTATGAACTCAATTCTTGTGATTTCTGGAAAACACAGACGTATCATTAAAATACAGAAACCCAGATAATTTCAAGTTAAATTAGTTCGTAAAATTTCGGAAATCATGCACTATCACCTACAGCCATTTTGTTTATATCTCATGATCCGTGCATCAAAATGATCTGATTTTTGGATCATAGAGGCATTTATATTTTAAAAATTTACTTGCAACATTTCAACAAAAGCTGGTTTGTAGTTTTTGGGAAAATGGTTAATGAAGTTCACTGTTACTTATATCATATTTTGCTGCAACTTCATATATACATAACTTGAACATCAATGTAAAAATTGTTATGCCTTCATCAAGATTGCTAAAATTGAATATTCATTAATTAAGGAAGAATTAATTTGTTCTATCCATTTCATGAGCCGAGATGAACAATTTTTTTTTATTGCTTGGTTAACACATGGGTTTTGTCTTTGGGTTGCATGAGATTTTTGTTGCATGAGGACATGCAACATATTGAGTGTGGGGGTATGTTGGGCCATTAATATGCCATTATTATTATCACTTTTGAACACTTATTTCATCCATTTTTATTTTTCTTTATCATGTCATTTATTATAATTTATTATATAAATCCATTTTATAATGATTTATGCTCCTATCGATGAATATTATTTATTCTCTTTTATTTCTAATAAATTGATGATTATGCATAATTTTATCAATGATAGTTTTAGTAAATTGGTTGTAACATTATTCACCATTTTTAGCCTCCAAGATAATTTCCAGATTGAAGATTTGATCATTAAAAGTGCCAACTCAGAAATTCGTTGGAATAAGAAGTGATAGTTTTGCGGTTGCGATTCTGAGCAAATGAAGAAGAATCTGGAAAATCCGGAACATGGGTTTTGTCCAGAATGGACCAAATTAACTTTATTAAAGAACGGTTTGCCCAAATTCGACTTGTATTGAGAGAAACGCATGGTTCTTTGAGCACGATTTTCTCAGATTTGTTGTGTGGCCGTTTTCCAAATCTCAGCTGCAAAGCCAAATTCGCCTTGCTCTTGTTGAAAGATGAATGGAAATATATTTTCTTGTTGATAAATTGGTTGGAAACAATCCAATTTTGAAATAGAAATCATGTTGTAATTATCTCTATTGTAACTTCTCTCTGATCTCTCTCTATTTAAATGAAAACAGAGATCAGAGATGATGATGGAAAAATGATGGAATTGAGGACTCAGAATTAGAGATTCAAGAGTGATGATGGATTACTCATGATAGAATAGGATAGGATAGGGGGAGAGGGAGATGGAACGAGTATTATTCTGAACTGTAATTTTATTTGCAGACTCTCGTTGCTGAGAAGACACAACTCACTGTAATGTTGTTCGATTTGATGATTAATATATAAGCAGAGTTATTATTCCTTTGCATCTTCTGAAGCACTATCGGCAGTGATCACTGGTGGTTAAGGGCCCAACCCGGGTGGATTCACTTGCCATTCCTGTACCATTATTTCATGATCTTCACTGTGTGATGGTTTGATTTTATTTGTATTTATCGTAATCATGTTACTTTACTGCTTTGTATTTCCAGACCGAATGAATTGATCTGTTTTATATACTATAATTAAATTGCATTGCTTTTCATTGCCCTCTTAACAGAGATCACTACTATTCACCAACATGTTGTTGTGCTATTCATTTCATCTTCAAAGCTACGCTGATCATTCCAGTAATTTAACAGTTTTCTGTTCATTACAGTTATATAAGTTTGGTTGCTCATTTCTAATACTTAGCACTGTTGTTCATTTACTTTTTGCAATTATTTAAGCTTGCCTTTCAGCATTCTTCTAGTTAGCACAATTGTCTCATTTTCATTAAGTTGTGGTAATATGATTGATTTAATTCTTTGCACTTTCCAATTGGTTATTTAGTGTTGTGTGTGAGATCAATAACTGTAAAGGACATTGGCTATCACTGCCTAAGTTCTCAGATTGTGGATCTTATTTATGCTTGATTTAATTTATATCAGTTAAACAAGGATAGAGTTTTGCTGTTCAACCCTATTTATAGAAGTAGATGATGTTCCATTTCTTAATTGTTGTTCCATTTCCTGTTATTTTCATTATTGATTGTTTTGGTGTGCAGAATGATCTGAAACTCTAGTGGGCATTGGTATTTGCTGTCTAGTCCCCAGATTGATGATCTGTTCCTTGATTACTTTTGGTTACATCAGTTTCCAAAGGGATGAGTTATTGTTACTGGACCCTTGACTGATACATTGCTTATTTTTCTGAATGCATGATTTAAGTCTTAAAGTGCTTTGCTGTAAGTAGATCTCATTTTGAGCATTCATTTACTTTTGGATTTTAAGCACTGTACTACATCTTTCATAACATTACTCTTGAGTAAATAGCTGCCTAAGACTGTGTACACTTTTGAAATAAAAAGTCGTCCCTGGGTTGACAATTAATGTGAAGATAATTAGGGGTTAAAAAGACACTTTTTTATCGCTCGACAACTATGTTCCCAAGTATGGTCACCGATTTGTTATATGGGGTTTACGATTGTGGACAAAAGTATTTCCCCTAGGTCGGTGGCTAACCTCGAACAAAAGAGAGACAAGGAACACAATGATTTTCCTTAAAGTAAATAGATGATGGAGTGAGGCCTACCTGGAATCCTTCGCACACTTCGCTCCTTCTTTAGCTTGGAAGCTCCAATCCCAGCTACAATTGCCAATATTAGAACCTGCACAATTAGAAAACACAAGCCAAGAAACTACAAGATCTATGCCGTATCATCTAAGTACTTCATTCAATAGATCAATATGGTATTTAAATAAGCAAAAATAACAACATCACATATAGGAAAACAATGAATTTCTTGTATTACTATAAATGGAAGGATATTACAACCATAACTAGCAATTGATCTTGTAGAAGAGCTCCTCCAAGTTGTTGACTTGTACTTTCCTTGTCACGATATGCACCTCCAATCACCCTAAATGCATGAGATGATGACCACTCACTACAACAACATAAAGGCATAATCACTCTCCAAAATTGAACCTCCAACCACATAGATGGCTGGGAATATATAGAGAAGTATGGTAAGTTGGGAATCCTTATCCAATTACCAATCTAGGGTAAGAGATCCACCTTTGATAGAGGGATAGGATCAAAGGATAAGTGGGGAAAACTCTAATGTAGGGAAGGATAGGATCTGAATGTTTAATCCAACATAAGTAGTTGAAACAACTTCTAGAAAATCCTAGGAGGGGAATCTTCCAGAATCTTGATCATTCTCCCAGATTTCTAGAACCAACGCAGGTGCAAAGGGGAGCAACCTGTTGGTGACCAATGCAGACCACAGTGGAGCAACATGCTAGTGAACGCACTCCGATAGGCCTACATGGAGCATTGGTCCTCAAACTAGCACAGATGAAGAATTTTAGGGCTCAAACTCTGGGAAATGAAAGGTACATACATAGGGCTTTGTGCAAGATGGTGACAAGGGGGAATATGATGTTGATTGATCCCATTAGGAGGCTCACTGATTGGATGTGACAAAATGGCATATAACAGTTCTTGTAACTGCATTTTTAGTTCTACTAATTCCGATATACTCATTCGGTAAGGAGCTCTAGATGCTGGATGATACCTGGTACTAAATCAATGGAGAAATATATATCTCTACAGGAAGGTAAACTTGGGATTTCCTCTAGAAAAACATCTTGGAATTCACTAATGATTCGAAAATTCTCTAAATTTTCCTTTTCTATTTGTTGTTTATTTGTTTCCACCTACACCATGTATATATGGCATCCTTTTCTTGTAGTCCTTTTCAACTATAAAGCTTAAATTTTTCAGAATGGTATTGATTTTGGTTTACCCCTAATTAACTAGGTTTTCCCATCTTGACTCATACAACTTACTTTTTTTTCCAAACAGTTTATAATAACTCCCTGTTTATCCAACCAGTTCATGCCTATTAATATGTCATACGATCCTAAAGTAAGAATGTTTAGATCTAATTTTATGGAATAACTATTTAAGTTAATGAGACATTGTCTTATTTGACTAGTTACCTTTCTTTTGGTACCAGTTTCTAACTGTACCAACCATGCATTCTTGAATTTTTCATATTTTAATTTACATTTTTCCACAATTTGAGGACTAATGTAACTTAAACTAGCCCCTGGATCAATTAAAACAGAAACATATTGGTTTAAAATGGTACCTTCAATCTCAATCATGGTAGATTGATGCTCAACTTGTCTGTCCTCGAGTGTTGCACTGATTCTGGAATATTTCTGGAAACATCATTCACAGTGGTTGCTTCTTGGACCTCTTGAATATTCTTAATGGATCACGGATTATGCAAACAATCCCTTAATAAGTGTGGTTTGCCACAACCCCAACATTTCAGTGGTTCTATTTCCTTAACCCCACTACTCTTTTTGTTATTCATTTCCATGGGTTTTAACCTTGTGTGAGACTGTGCAGGTTGATTTACATTTCCTTTGTTGAATTTCTTTCTTTGATGATCCTTTCGAAACTTCTTAAGATACATAGGTTTCTGTGTTTTTGTACCTATTACAGTATTGGTTTTGTCCTTATTTTTCCATGGTTTTAAGCCTTCACTTCTATTCTTGAACTATTGATAACACAATCTAGCTTTCCCTATAGCCTCATCCATTGACTTAGGATTATCGAACTCAATCATTTCTTTGTAAGGGGCTGGTAAAAATTTCAAAAATCATTGTACCATAGCTTTCTCTTCTTTAATATACGGAACATACCGTAATAAGTTCGTAATTTTTTCTACAACTCATCCATAGTTATTTTTCCCAACCTTAATTGATGGAACTCCTTGGCACGATCATCATAGTAGCGCTCACTCAGATATGGAGACTTAAACTGTTTCTAGAATTCCTCCCAAGAAAAATTCTTCTCTTCCAATAGGTGTACACTTTTGGTCTCTTCCCACCAAAGAGTAGCTTTGCCCTACAACTGGTAAATAGCCAGTTTGGAATTCAAATTACTCTCGTACTCATATACCTAAAAATAGTTTATCATGTTTAGAAGCCATGCTTACGCATATTCTTCCTGTTCCCTATCAAAAGTAGGGGGTTTGGTTTTCATAAACTCTCCTTGTAACTCCATTTTATTCTTTTCTTTCTGTGATTTTGGATTTTTCATATTCAATTTAATTCCACTTTTATACTTCTCTGATTCTGCTTCCACCTTTTTCCTCTTCAAACCTTCTGGTTCTATGCTTCTATGGCTAGACTTTTTAGTCAAATCTCTTATCATCCTATCATGTTCCTCCCTAGCCTTTAGTAGGCATTCGTTGTTGTTTCTAAGCTAAGTCATCTCTTGTTTATGGTTTCTGATGACCTCCATAAACTGAGAGTTTGGTGGAGTACCTCTATTTCCCAAGTCAATGTATAACTCTTCTCCAAATTTAATGGTTGGTGGGGAATTTTCCTCCATTATCTTATGCTCTGCTTCCCTCTCGTACCTTATGAATATGAAAATATGTTATCAACATTCATAATTACAGTTCTACCCATTATTGAATTTAAATTTGATGGTCCCTTCCAAGCCTAGTATTGAAACTAAGGGTCTAATTCCATTTGTCATAGACCTGAGTTCAGACTTGATTTTTTTTTTGTGTTGTCTAGGTTACCTCAATGTTGTGTAAAGTTTATTTGTTTTTCCGTGGAACATTTTAGTTTTACTTTGGAAACCACCATGGTAAGGGGTTTTAAGTGATTAAACAACCCTTTACCGAAAATGTTGCTTGCATATCATGCAGGTGTCAAGGTTCAGTTTCCATTGATGGTTTTTCCAATCTCTATGTCATATTACTATTTGCTTGTGGATACATGTAGCATTGATCCATTTGTACCCTAAATGCAGGAAGTAAAAAAAAATAGAATTCAACTCTTGAATTTTCTCAGGTAAATTTCATTTCCTGACTTTTATCTTCTCTACTCAGCATGAATCTTCTGTAGTTATTTTACTATCTGCATCGACTCATAATGTGTTTATTCCCCATTTTTTTTTCTTATGGTGCAGGTATGATAACTCTAAGTCTGGTTCATTACTGGTTAGTGCCACCATCTCTGAGTTGTTGACCACTGTGCCGTCTCCTCAGGTTGGTTTTGTATGCACATTAAGAAAGGAAAGTTCCTTATGGTACAAGAATGATATTATTAGTTGCAACAAAGATGAAAACCTTGTTTCTAGTTATTCGACAATTATGATTTTTTTTTCTATTTGTTTTTGTCGCAAAGAATGATAGGAGGAATTTCCGCCATGCATGTAGCCTCTAGCTTTGCCTCTATAATGTATTTGGTAAAAAACTGGGTGAAATGATTAACTTCCAGAGATAATTTAAAAGTGTAATTACAGTAACCCTTCTGCGAACTGTTTTGTAAATCTTCTTTTGTTATTTTTTTCTATGGCTCACCTTATAAGGTGTAAGCTGTGACTTCCAAAATTGAGAGTACATAGTTTTTTGTCATGAATACTTTAATTCAGATGAATCTATTATCGATTACACACTAATTTTTTTTGTTTCTATTATCATGAGAAATGGAGTATAGTTTTCACTCTTTTTCTAGATATGTAGGCTATGGATTCTATTCATGAGTTGGATGTTAACTAATTAAAATTTCTTGTTCCCATTGAAAATTTCTCACGTCTGTTGATTTCTAATTCTCTTGCGTTTCAATTTTTTTTGTTTATTTATCTATTCACTAAAGAACTAAAGTTCCTCAACAATTTTTTCTTGTACCATGCTTTTGGTTTCGTGCCTTAATGTACAACAGATGTTAGATGCTACTATTCACTCCAGTGATTAGGAAAAATACTATGCTAGACAGAAATACATGGGTTGGTTTTGCTTCCGGAATTCCAAGGGTTTTTATATTTGGTCCTTCTGTGTCCATTGGTAGAGTTCACCATTTATCAATAAGGCGAACAACAAACACCACATTTACTCATTGATTTGGTTTTGTTACGAATGAATATATTTTGATAGGTAATTTACCCTGTTCGCTTTGCACTGTTAGTTTTAAGTCTGTACTCATTTCAGACGAACTAGACCTCAACATACTTTGTTTGGTCGTGTATAATTTTGCTCTGATTACCTTATTACATGTTACAGGTATTACAGTTAGTAGCTCAATAACCAAATTACCTGGTAAATTTCTCCCTAGCTCACGAGAGTCGAAGGAGGATAAAGATACTTCTCTCCCTCTCTCGTTATATGCGAGCATTTTAGTTAAACCGTGAATTCTCACTTGGAGTTTCACTTTCTTAAAATATATATATATATATATATATATATATATATATATATATATATCTGCGTGTATGTGTGTATTTTTATTAAAAGCTTACATGCACCTAAATACTAATGGACCCTCTATACTATACATTCTCATCATATAGTTTTAAGGACACATAACAAATCAAAATTTTATCACGAAAAAAAAACATCAAGTACAAATTATCAATTTCATAGTAAGTATTTAGTACATGCTCATAACTAAAATTAATTTCTTTTTCAGAAATTCCGAACCACCAATATATACATAATGGAATAAAATTTACCAGTTTAAACATATTCCCAAAATTAAATAATTTGCAAAGAAATAAAGACAATAAATGAATGTACCCATATTTTAACTTTATCAATTGCCAAGTAACTTCACTAGAGAATACCCATTCACCTACTTTCATAAATAATGTTGGACTATACTGGGAAGAAAAACTATCCTCCCAACCACGAACTGAACTTTTAGTTTTCTCTGAGCGTAGATCTTTTTCCCACTGAAATCAACAGCCTCTTGTGATTCTAGTTAATGCATTTTTATGCATTTCTTCCCTAGCTGTTTTTTCCTTAGCAACATCCCGCTTTTCAGGGGTCTGCCAACCCACTAGCCTAGGCTTTTCTTCTTTTTTAGAAAACGTATTTTTTTCCTTTGTTTTCTTTAAATCCCACTTTTCTCTCCAGTTTATTCACCTTTACTTAGTGTTTTTCTACAACTTAGTGATTTAATAAATTTTCTCTTTCATTCTATTAAATTCTATTGATAAACTCCTATGGATTTTTAGGATTTATTTTTGGTAATATTTATTGATCTCATTCGCCAACACTGATTTTTGGATCTTGGCAAGAATCTCTTACTCCAATGTTTCTTTCCCAAGTAATTTCCTGATTTTCCTTTTCATTGATAAAATATATTTATTACATCATTGTTATCACCAAAAAATTGATCATCTAGCCTAATTTACTAGATGGATTGAAGTACACCATGTGAATCCAATTTTACTATAGTAAAATTGCTTTCACTGTGAGAAATTACCTAATAAACCACCTTTGTTAAGTAATTTATAGTCAAACCCATGAAGAATAATTAAATAAATCACTATTTATTTGATTTTCTTCTAGGAATAATTAATTAAACCATTGTTTTATTATTATTCCTTGCCAAATTTGACCCAATCATGAAAAATAAACAAATAAATCATTATTTATCTTATTTTCTCTAAGAATAATTAATTAATCACTAATTAATTATTATTCTTTGTTAAATTTGACTAAATCCCTTAGGAATAATTAAAGAAATCCTTATTTGTTTATTATTCCTTAACTAATTCATTGAGATGACAAATAAATCATTTATTTAGTTATTATTTCTAAATAAAAGTTTAAATACTTTGTCCCTCCTAAACAAATATAATAAAATATTCCAAGTGGTTATTCCAAAAATGAGATCAATAATATTTTGTTATTGCTCTTTTATCGAGGATAACTCAATATTTTGTTATAAATAGAAGGGTTTTCCATTCATTATTCACTTTTGATTACTTTCATTATTGCACTCATCGTTGTAACTCTGATTATTTTCATTGTCGCACACCATATTTTTGTTGGGTTTATGCATTATAGCGGAGAGAGACTCTGCAGAAGCTGAAGACGTTTGAGGATAGCCAAGAACCCATCCCATAGACGGGGACTGGTAACATTCATCTGTTCTTCACAAGTTTTATTTTAAAATTATTTTTTACATATCTAGTTTCCATTGGATAATTGGGGTTATTACTCTTTCTTTCGTTGTTTAACTATGATCGTAGCATATATCATAATTTTGACAGGTTTTGTTTCTATCAGTAGCTACATATCTAAATGTTTAGCAGCCATTTATATTGTTGAGATTGTTTGTCATCCACAATCTCAAGTGGGTTCCTGAAAACACTACAACAAATTGGCAACTCAACTGAGCTTTTATACTTCAGATACAGAAACCTAGGTGTCCTTTGGTTTTCAACTTAAGGTTTCTTCTTTTTTCAATTCTCTTAATGTTTCCTAGTTTTTTAACCCTAGATCTGATAAATTTCTGACTTCCACAAGCTTTCTGGTTGTTTCTGCAGGTCACAAGAACCATCCACAACAAAGGCGACACTTTTTTCCAAGATTTTCTGACCAGGATCCTCGAAACAGAAATCACAGCTTTCAGCCCAAAAAGTGTGATCCCTGCAGAGAAACAGGTTAGTACTTGCGATTTCTCGGTTTTATAGTTTTTCTCAGATCTATTTATGGGTTTTGCTGAGAGTTTTTTGTTGGATGTCTGACCTCTGTCTCATCCCTCTTAGGCCTTGATCCACTCTATTTTACTTGTCGAAGTCGAATTTAGCTTCCCTTAGGGCTTCTAGTACACTTCCATCTTTCTAGGCAGAGTTTAGCTAAGTGAGTAGCCTCAGTTTCTACAGCACTTTCAACCACTACATCTGTAATATTTTGTTTCAAACATGTTCAGATATGTTGACACCATCCATAATTTCACATTTAAACTTGTTTGATCATTCCCTTAGGGTCCCATCGGTTGCCTTAAGTGTTTTACCCATCTCCCTATCATTTTGCAGCGATCTTCCTCTTTGGTTTTTTGTTGTTGTTGCACCACTTTCTAGCAGCTTAGTTTCTATTGATCCCAGTCACATCGACATTTAGATCTCTTGACCGTTTCAGTGTATTTCCCATCGGTTTTTCCACCAAGTAGTACAGTGTTTGGAAACCCAGTTTGGGTGGGGTTTAGTTAATTGTTTTGTTGTTCATTTTCTGTTATTTATTTCAGTTTATTTTTAGCAAGATTTTTTCTTTTTTACAAACACGATCTGGGATTAATCAATTAATACACTTACACACACAAGCACACCTTAAGTGAAGAGTGCTTGGTTTACACTGCCAAGCCAAGACTTAACATAATAATTTATCTCACCGCATCAGAGATAAAATATATATATTGTTGATCTCCCTTCACCATTTTCATGTTCTGTGTGTTCTTCCATCATTGTGCCACCAGGGCACGTGTTGCGGAGGCTATTAGGCCTTCACCCCCAGTTTCTGCTTGGGCGTATTACTACTCCCAATCAAGTTCAAGTTCATAGCCCTCCGAGTCCCCATACCAACTCTTATCCTGGTCCTTCTGATTCCTCATATGATTCTGAACCTCCTTCACCGCATATTGTCACCATGTCTGGACCCACAGTTGGTGTAGGAACCCAAACTGGTGTTGGCTCTAATTCTATACCAGTGGTCACATCAGACGGAACAATCTTAGGAACCATTATGGCAGCCCCCATGCTCCCCTTTATGGCTGGGTTAAGTCTACCAGATATTAACTAGTTGATAAACGACCCCATACACCATGATGCTGGTTGGACTTCTATGCCGACTAAGCTTCCCTCAAACATCCCAAAGTTTGAGGGTATTGCTTAGAGGTTCCTACCAACCATGTTCAATCCTTCCACATGTGGTGTTCGTCCAACTCCATAACCGATGACTCCATTTGTCTTTGGCTCTTCCAACGCACGCTCACTACAGACGCTGCAAAATGGTATGTAGATCAACCCTCTGCCTCTCATTCTATTTTCGTGACGCTTGCTAAAGCGTTCCTTTAATATTTCTAGTTACCTCTCTAGTACGACATTGGTATGGAGCTATTGACCACATTTAGTCAATCCTCCACCACTCGCTTTTCTGACTATGTTCAAGAGTGGTGTCGAAGGAGGAGCACATGTTGTGCCCCGCCTTTCGAAGACCGTGTCTATCTAGATTGATTTCTTAAGAGCCTTTTATCCCCCATCGGGAAAGATGTCACGTCCCATTTTCCTCAAACAGAGGAAGAAGCTCTCCAGACCGCTTTGAGATATCATCTGATTTATGGCCAATCTGGTTATGTCTATACCGTCATTCCAAACATCCCTCATCCTAGAAGTGCCAATGCATCGGGGGCATCTCATGTCACCGATGGTATCGTTTGATCCCTTTCACACTCTTCATCATACCTTCAATAGAGTTATGGCTACCTACAAGGGGGCACTAGTTCCTCCAACACTTATGCCCCTCCTGTTAGCAACATGTTTATAGGGCCCCAATCTGTCTATCAAACTGTCGATCCTCCTTATGCACAGCCTGGTGCTCCAACCCCTCAAGCATTAGCGTCGCAACATCCCATGCATCCTTAACAACATCCTATGCATCCTCAACCCTAGCAGCCACCACCCCCTCAAGGCTAGGTGTTTGCACAATAAAGTGATACCAATCCCCAAAATTCGAAGAAAAAGAATAAGGTGAAGGGTAACAAGGGTAACCAGGGTAACCAACCCAGTGAACCCCAGGGGAACTAGCCTAACACCATCAACCAGCAACAGGGCATCCAACCCAAGCAGAACAAGGCTATTCACATGAATAAGCCTTGTGCATGTTGTGGTGTACATGGCCACTATACACATGAGTGTCCTAATTTACCCTAGATGCACAAAATGTGGGAAGCTCAAGTAGCTTCTCGAGGTCAACAATCACCTCATAATCCTACGCCATCTCAACTGTCAGTGCTCACAAATCTTTTCCCTCGGCAAGGATTTGTTGCTGCTCAACCTCAGCTAGGTCAAGTAGCCCATCTCCCCCAACCTTCTGGTTTCGATGACTACCATATCCTTATGATGAACTCTGATGAGGTTAACCCCTTTAATATCAACCTACAAACTCGGTTGCGTCAATATGACAAGACCTCCACTTTGTCAACTACTGAGACCAAAACCAAAGTATCCTCTGAGCCGCTTATGACACCAAATGGTCCTTTACAGATCCCTCAACCTAAAGTTGAGGCCATTCCGAATATCCTAAAGGGACCATTATGCCATAATGTGGCTTCTAATAGAGTTTCCCATACATACAGTATAGTAGACGACTTGGCGCAATCACCTACTGCCATGTCGACACTAGAATTCCTCCAGTCATGTCCTTCCCATAAGAAAATTCTACTAACTGCCTTGGGTGCAGTGGATCCTTCTAACGATCATTTGATTATCTTCTCGGTTGATACATTAGAGCACCCCTCATTACCTTCATCGGTTTCTTTCCATATATGAGTTAGAATCTGTAATGCCATCATCTCTCGATGCATTATTGATGAAGGCACATCCACTTGTGTGATGTCTACTGCTGTTTGGAAATAACTAAATTTACCTGAGTTGTCCCCCTCCATCACTTTGCGTGCTTGGGATGGACACTCCTCCCAGCCCCTCGGCATGTACCACAACTATCCAGTGACCCTTGTGGGAAAGACTATCCATGTAGATATCGAAGTCATTGATTTCCCTTTGGATCACAACATTCTCCTAGCTCTTAGTGATCTAGGTTCGGGTGTGAAAAAGTGATGCAGGAGCATTCAAACCAAGAGAAAATCATTGTAATTAAGTAGACATAGGGGGTCATGCATTTTTAGGAAGTTGGATTCCTAAGTGATGAATAAATGTAATATTAGGCTTTTGAGTGCATAGAATAGGAATAAATTAGATGTGTGAGATATCTTGTAAATACTCTTGAATAAGAGGGACATGAGTGGGAAATAATGACAAAAGAGTCTAAAGTCAATTATGACTCTTTAAGCAGTTCCATGCTTCGAGGAACAAAGGAGGGCTCTTAGGAATTAAATGGAGATTAGAAGTGGACATAGAGGATAGAGGATTTAGGAGTTAGTTCAGTAGATTTAGGAGTCAAACCACGATTAGTTCAACAAACCGTTTTGGTATAAATGTAAGCCTACGAGAAAAGCTCAAGGAGAGGCCACAAATAGTTGAGGATCAGGCCTGTGCGAGACACAGAGTCTTGAATGTAATCGTGTGTTTATATTTGTATATACATAGATTTATTCCTGACTGTGTCAGTGTGTTGAAGAGTATTGAATGAATGAATTTCATATGAATTTGTAGGCTCTGTAACAGGTTTGCAGACAAAATTCTATAGAACGTGCAGAGGAGAAAATGATTCAGAAGAATCACAAATGGGTCATTAAATCCAATTGAAGAATAGAGTAAGCTCTGGAGAGAAGTTGCGAAGCGAGAATTTGCAGAAGAGTTCAGCTTAGAGGAAGTTGAGCAGTGGAAGAAGAAGGCGGGTTCTGAAGAACTACGCAAGAGAAGAACGATTCAGAGTATCCTAATGGGTCGTTGAATCCATTAGATGGATTAAAGCCAAGCTCAGGAAGAATCGCACAGTAAGACAATAGAAAGGCCAAACCTTTGAAGAAGAGCAAAACCATAGAAGAACTGAAGACTTAGCGTAAAAAGCTAAGTAAAAATGAGGAGTGAAGGAGTGAAGTGTTAGTGCACAGCAACCGTTGGATCTTATAGATCAACGGTCCAGATCATATCGCATGAAATAGAGTTGAAAGGTCGCATCGGAGAACTTTAACAGAGGAAGGCAGTTTTGTAACAGTGAAAGTGGATTTCGGGTGGCCTCAAAACCGTAAGCGGTATTGAAGGACAAGCACCGATTCCACTCATCAAACGACACGTGGCAGCAGAGGTGAGAGGAAACCACTTTATCGGATGGTTAAACCTCGCGCTTGTTGTCTACCCGATAACAACAACAACCGTCAGATCTGTTGGGTACAGATTGACTGTGGAGAATAGGCGCGCACGTTTAAACGGTCGGGAGCAATCTCAACTGTTGGATCGGGAATACAATGGATGGTCAAGATTTGGTCGGAGGCTACACTTATCGGCAATCAGAGATCGGGCTTATCGGAGTTCGGAGAAGCAACGTTGTGGAGTGACTAAAGGTGCAGACCCAATAAAGTTATAGGTGTGGCTAGAAAGTATTTGAGATCCGCTTATATGTTTCAGAGAGGGATTTCAATGTAATTCCTTTGCATTCGTGGAAGTGTTGTGCCGAACCTTTTTAAGGCTAAAACATATATTAACGATTACGATAGTCACATATCAGAATCAGAGGGGTGATGAGGCTTGTATATATGACCCGCGAAGGAGCCGATAGCTGATTGCGATAAAGGTAGCCTCGGGAAATGTGTAGAAGTTGTATAAAGGTGGAGAAAGGTATGTTTAGGCATATATTCCCTTTGTAAAAGGTTTTATAAGGAATTAAGCGCCAATGAGGGTTTTATGTTAAAACCATATGTAACGTAAGTAAAGAGGGAAAAGGTTATCTATGCGGGCTTTAGGAGTTTAAAGTCCCGATAGGAAGGATTTAACGAATGACTTTAATAGAGTCATAAACAAAGGCTTGAGGGTTGTTGAATAGTCCTAAGAGGAGGTTTAAGCGGGTTGATTGAGTTCCCATGCAAAGGAACTGATGAATGGGACATTAACCATTTATGGTTGACTCCTTTGAGAGTTAAATACCTGGGACAGATGTGTTTATGCATTTTTATGCATACTGTGGGTGTAAGCGGGGGTAACCCTGCATCATTAGTGGTATCAAAGCAGAATTGTAATCAGAGTGGGGAAATATTTCCTATGAAAAGGAGTTTGCACACAGAAGAAGGTAATGTGCATAAGTTAATTGATGAATGATAGAGGCTACAATAGAAGATTGTAGGGGAACTTTTGGAGTTCTTGGGAGATTGTAGCAGTTCCAACAGAGGCTTGGAGTAAACAGGAATAGAGGATTCCTTGAAGAAAAGTGAGAGCAAGATTTCTTAGTACAAGTTCTGAAGGAAAGAGGACTTGGAGACCAAATAGAGGACAATCCATTCAAAGTGCAGAAGAATGGGAGAACAAGATCATACATAGATCTTGGAGGTAAGATAGTGTGTTTGGTTTCAAATTGAAATGGAAGATTGTGGTTGCAGATGAAACATCTCAGCAAAGGACAGCAAGAGAAGTTGTGAGAATAGAACCAGATGTGTTCTTGAAGGCAGAGTAAGGAAAACGCACTGAAGGAGAAGTGGCAATGAACCTGAAGAATCCAACAAGAGATTTGACATAGAGGACAAATGAAGTGTTCTCAAGAGAGAGTGAGAGATTGCAGAAGCCTAGAAGGAGCAAAGGTGTTGCTCAAGAGGAGATTCCAGACAGAGGACCCGTGCTTACCAAAAGACTGAGTGAGGAGAGCTTAGTGAGGTAAGATTGCAGTGAGGAGGACTAGCTATTGCAGAGGCTTGTTGCAGATGAGTGAGAAGCTCATGAAGAGAGAAGAGGAGAAGATGGCTACTGATAGTCATAGCAGAGGTTCAGAGAGAAGCCACAGCAGAAGAAAGATGAAGAAAGAGGATGCCAAGGCAAATGGAAAAAGGATGAGTCAAGAGGAAATTGACAAAGAGATTGCAGAGTTAAAAGAACAACTTGATGCATTAAGGAGAATACTTGAGGAAAACCAGAGACTAGGTTGGGTATTAAGGAAGAAGCCAGTGGAATGGCATGAGATGTAGAGAAGGCTACAACAAAAGCAAGTAAAGTGGCTGAGGGAAAAACTCAAGGAAGTTGAGTTGGAAATGGAAGAGTACATTTGTGAACCAGAATAGGGAGAAATTCTGGGAGAAAGTGAAGACTACACTGAAGCTAAAGAATGGGGATCAAGTGAAGATCTCATGGACTATTGGGATAGTTCAAAACAACATGAGGAGATGCTGACTAGAGATGAAGACTTGAAGACTGAAACTTCAAGTGAGACCAAAAGGTCTGATGATTTTAAATCTGATAATTTATGTATGTTTGCAAGTGAAACATGTGAAGGAAAATTTGTTGATATTGTCATAAAGGAGAAAGAAGACAGGCAGAATCTAAATTCTATTTTGGAAGAAGATGAGATAGATAGGTCTCATATGCAGTTGGGGAAAGATACCAAGCAACCAAGTGGAGGGCTTGAGGAGATTGAAGAGGAGACCATCGAAGAATTTCTGAGTCATAAAGAGAACTTGGAACCACAAGGAGACATGATGACTGAAGCATCAAGTGAGACCACAAGGTCTTATGTTTTTAAAACTGATAGTTTGTGTATAATGGCAGGTATTGCAGGAGAAAAGCAACCTTTTGAAGATATCTTTAGAGGAGATGAAGATCTAGAAGTAAAAGGTGACAAAGAAAACTTCTTAGAAGAAGAAGAATTTGACTGCATACAGAAGGAAAAGTCTATGGAGGAGTCTAAAGAAGCTGTCATAGAGATGAAGAATCAGGATCTTATTCTGATGAAGAATGAAGGAATACTGTCTTAGAAAGGTAATCAAATGAGTTTGATTAATGTTATTGATGAAAAACAAATACAAGAGAATTTTAATGTAGATGGTGAGACAAGAATAGCTCTTGAGGAAGATAAACAACAAGAGATTGAAGGCAAACTTGAAGAAGAGACTATGTTAGCTGAAAACATAGTAAAGGATCATCAATTCACCATGATGATAGGCACAGTGGAAATAGCCATGGAAGCTGTTGAGGAAGAAGGACATCTACTGAAAGATGTTAAGGAGGAAGAAGTCTATGCAAAAGACTTAGCAAAGGGAGAAAGAACACTAATAAAGGAGTGTTTTGTATAGGATGAGTAATCTGTTGAAGCTATCAGAAGTATGAAGAAGTATCTTTCAGAAGATAAAAAATCTGAAGTAAAGGAGGATGGAGAATGTCTCTTAAATGAGAGAATCAGTGATTTATTGCAGCAGAAATAATTTAACAATGCATGGATGTGTGAATATGTGACAACACAAGAACAAGTTCTTGTGGAAGAAGGAGATGAAATTCAGTCTGAAGAGCTAATATGTGAAGCAACAGTTGAGATTGTTGAACATTATGATTTCCAAACTAATAATTTGTGTATAAATGCAGGAAACATAAGTGATGATTAAATACTTATGAAGTGTCACAAAAAAATTGCATTACTGGAATATTTGCTGAGAAATTCAGAGTATGACAGTGTGAATACAAAGGAAGGAGTTCACTATGGTGGACAAGAGCAAGAAGACATCATTAGAGTAGATGATGTGGAGGAGAGACTAGTGGACAGTATCATGAATTCTTTTGAGAATTCAAATCAGCATACTGATGTGCTGACAGAAAGGAAAGAAACAGAGCAGCAAACTGAATTGTTGCCAAAGGAAGATGAGGCATAGAAGTCTTATGTTTTTAATTTTAACAAGTGTTTTGTGAGTGCAGGTTTAGTTGTAGATACTGGAGGAGATTTGGCACAGATGAGCAGCCAAATAAAGATGAGAGAAGAAGATTATGTGGAAGAATTCAATCCATGGAACATAGATGTTAAATTGCTGGAGAGAGTGCTGGATAGTCATGATTCAATCATGAAAGAGGGTAAGGATGATAGGGAGGCAGCCAACATATGAGTCACAATAAAAGTCAACATAAGAGTCAACATAGCAAGCAAGGAAAAAGTTGGAACAAGAGCAAAAGAAGAAGAAAAAGTAAACCAGCAGCTGCAAAGAGAAAGTAACCAGCGGCAATTTAAAGAATTAGTGGATAGCAACAGCAACCTGAAACAAAGAGAAGGAAGTAGAAGTAATAAGTAGAACATGGACCAGTCCAAAGATGTGCTGGAAAAAGAAATTGAAGAAATGTGGCAACTGATGATGAAGCAGTCCAAATGGAGGAAAATGGTAGCAGCAAGAAGCATGATCAATCAAAGTTTGAATCTGATTGACAAGGAGAAGAAGATGAAGCAAAAGACAGCAGAAGTGCAGCAATAGAAAAGGAACAAGACATTTGGACAGTTACAAAACAAAGTGTGGGATCCAGGAAGATAAATATCAAAAGACACATGATCAGGAGATCATGAATGTTTTCTACTTTGGGAGTTTGATGCAGGAGCATTCAAACCAAGAGAAAATCATTGTAGTTAAGTAGACATAGGGGGTCATGCATTTTTAGGAAGTTGGATTCCTAAGTGATGAATAAATGTAATATTAGGCTTTTGAGTGCATAGAATAGGAATAAATTATATGTGTGAGATATCTTGTAAATACTCTCGAATAAGAGGTACATGAGTGGGAAATCATGACAAAAGAGTCTAAAGTCAATTAGGACTCTTTAAGCAGTTCCATGATTCAAGGAACTAAGGAGGGATCTTAGGAATTAAATGGAGATTAGAAGTGGACGTAGAGGATAGAGGATTTAGGAGTCAGTTTATTAAATTTAGGAGTTGAACCAGGATTAGTTCAACGAACCTTTCTGGTATAAATGTAAGCCTACGGGCATAGCTCAAGGAGAGGCCACAAATAGTTGAGGATCAGGCCTGTGCGAGACACAAAGTCTCGAATGTAATCGTGTGTTTATATTTATATATACAGAGACTTATTCCTGAATGTGTCAGTGTGTTGAAGAGTATTGAATGAATGAATTTCATATGAATTCGTAGGCTCTGTAATAGGTTTTTAGACAGAATTCTATAGAACGTGCAGAGGAGCAAATGATTCAGAAGAATCATAAATGGGTCATTAAATCCAATTGAAGAATAGAGTAAGCTCTGGAGAGAAGTTGCGAAGCAAGAATTCACATAAGAGTTCAGCTTAGAGGAAGTTGAGTAGGGGAAGAAGAAGGCGGGTTCTGAAGAACTACGCAAGAGAAGAATGATTCATAGTATCCTAATGGGTCATTGAATCCATTACATGGATTAAAGCCAAGCTCAGGAAGAATCGCGCAGTAAGACAGCAGAAAGGCTGAACCTTTGAAGAAGAGCAAAACCACAGAAGAACCGAAGACTTAGTGTAAAAAACTAAGTAAAAGGGAGGAACGAAGGAGTGATGTGTTAGTGCACATCAACCATTGGATCTTATAGATCAATGGTCCAGATCATATCACATGACATAGAGTTGAAAGGTAGCATCGGCGAACTTTAACGAAGGAAGGCGGTTTTGTAACAGTGAAAGTGGATTTCGGGCGGCCCCAAAACCATAAGCAGTATTGAAGGACGAGCACCAATTCCACTCATTAAAAGACGTGTGGCAGTAGAGGTGAGAGGAAACCACTTTATCAAATGGTTAAACCTCGCACTTGTTGTCTACCTGATAGCAACAATAGCCGTCGGATCTGTTGGGTACAGATCGACAGTGGAGAATAGGCGCGCATGTTTAAACGGTCGAGAGCAATCTCAACCATTGGATCAGGAATACAATGGACGGTTAAGATTTGGTCGAAGGCTACACTGATCGGCGATCGGAGATCAGGCTTATTGAAGTTCGGAGAAGCAGCATTGTGGAGCGACTACAGGTGCAGACCGGATAAAGTTATAAGTGCGGGTGGAAAGTATTTGAGATCCGCTTATATGTTTCGGAGCGGGATTTCAATGTAATTCCTTTGTATTCGTGGAAGTGTTGTGCCGAACCTTTTTAAGGCTAAAACATATATTAACGATTCCGATAGTCACATATCAAAATCGGAGGGGTGATGAGGCTTGTATATATGACCTGCGGAGGAGCTGATAGCCGATTGCGATAAAGGTAGCCTCGGGAAATGTGTAGAAGTCGTATAAAAGCGGAGAAAGGTATGTTTAGGCGTATATCAGGTGTAGACCGGATAAAGTTATAGGTGCGGGTGGAAAGTATTTGAGATCCGCTTATATGTTTCGGAGCGGGATTTCAATGTAATTCCTTTGTATTCGTGGAAGTGTTGTGCCGAACCTTTTTAAGGCTAAAACATATATTAACGATTCCGATAGTCACATATCAAAATCGGAGGGGTGATGAGGCTTGTATATATGACCCGCGGAGGAGCCGATAGCCGATTGCGATAAAGGTAGCCTCGGGAAATGTGTAGAAGCCGTATAAAGGCGGAGAAAGGTATGTTTAGGCGTATATTTTCTTTGTAAAAGGTTTTATAAGGAATTAAGTGCCGATGAGGGTTTTATGTGTTAAAACCATAAGTAACCAAAGTAAAGAGGGAAAAGGTTATCTATGCGGGCTTTAGGAGTTTAAAGTCCCGATAGGAAGGATTTAACGAATGATTTTAATAGAGTCATAAACAAAGGCTTGAGGGTTGTTGAAAAGTCCCAAGAGGAGGTTTAAGCGGGGTGATTGAGTTCCAATACAAAGGAACTAATGAATGGGGCCTTAACCATTTATGGTAGAAGATTTGACTCCTTTGAGAGTTAAATACCTGGGACAGATGTGTTTATGCATTTTTATGCATACTGTGGGTGTATGCGGGGGTAACCCTGCATCACAAAGGACCCTTCCAAGACCTTTTACTTTGGTGATGTGTTAAATTGCAATTTTAAAAGAACATTAATGAACACATCTGCATGCTATAAAGAAGAGGAACATGACAATCATCAACACATGAGAACAAAAGCCGTTGATAACGGAGTTCATCCAGGAGGGACTACGTCTCAGGGCCCCGGTGTCAAGATGGTGTAGGCCACCGCATTAAGTGTTGTCAATAGTGATGATGTACATAAGAGGTGATGTCACTATCATATAAGGAAAATGCCCTCACACAGGAGTGGCTCCAAGAGATGTTCCACTACAGGAAATCTAGGTAAAAAAGGACTCCTATTAGTATGACATAAACTCATGCATGATGATCATGAGCATCCCACCAACATGGTATAAAAGGGATCTCAATGCAAACATACATGGCAACAACATGAGTATCCCATCAACATACAACAAATGGATCTCAAAACATAACATGACGAATCATGACAACAGGTACATCACACAGATGTCTCCGCATCACATCAAGCAGGAATCATAAAAACGAGTAAGAAACAAGATCCCACATCAAGCATCAAAAGGGGATCTATGCAGCACAATGCATAGCAAAAGAGGTACATGAACACACTGCATATACCTCACCACCAAGGGCCATCTGAAGAAGCGGATGTCAAACTGTTGAAGTTGTTCGTTCCATCGATCTCACGGCATCAATCGCATGGAAATGGTTGCTCGCACATGAATGCTGACACCTACATTCCACTTAGAAAAGTGGCTGAAGAATAGAATGAGAAAATGAAAAATCTGAACACACCATCAGATTTGTGGCGTCGAATAGTGCAAAATCGACTATCAAATTTTTGAATTCTAAGAAAGTGAGAATTTGGGGCTCAAGGAATCTTTTAGATTCCCCCTACATTCCTTAAAGATTTTGCTCCATGGTTGGACTGGAAATCTGTAATTGAAAAGGTGAATCCAACATCGCCATTGTGATCCCTATGGAAAACCATGAAAAATGACTATAAACTTGACTATATTCCGACATGGAGAAAAATTACCTCCTCGGGAAAATTTCAAGGATCATGGTTCCGCTCCCTGTTTCTGTAGCAGTCATGGTTCCACCTGCATACTGAAAAATGGCCGAAAAATGCAGAACTATGATGGAGAAATGGACAACGCCATTATGTTCGTGGCATCGAGAAGTGCAGAAACCATATAGAATTTTTCAAAATCTGACAAAGTGAAAATTTGGCCCTCCTGAAAAACCCTGCCTCGAATTGCATGCACTGCCTTCCTCTGCCCTGAAATCTGTGCCCGATCCTAGTTCCTCCTTCTGCACCTGGCACACTGACGAAATGAGCATTTATATATAATTTTGAGGGCAAAGTTTACAAAAGAACATCATTGGTGCATTGGTAAAAAAAGTAATTTGTTGAGGAGGGGTTGGAGGATCAAATCCCACCCCTCCCAAATTAATATGCGATATTTTTTGGTTGGGCCGTTGGGTGGTGGGTCCACGGTTTTCGGTGGCCCACACCCTGTTTATCACTAATGGTTATGTGCATATGAGTGAGGGTTGGGTCCGCGCCCCAAGGGCCGGCCCACCCTTAATACATTTCGGTTGAACAACAGTCCCGTAAGGTGGTTCCATGGGAGGGGCCGGGGGTCGTGGCCCACCCCTCCACCCACTTTGTTGTTTAACGCGGGTAGGAGTGTAGGGGGTGGTAGGGTTGGTGGCCCCCACCCCCTTTTTTTTATAATTTTTTTTGTTATATAAAACATAATGTATATTTTTGGAAATTCGGTTTTTTGACCGAAGGAGTCATTCTAACGAGGCCACAATTTCACTCGGAATCTGGCCCAAGTTGGTCGGAATCCGGTGGCTAGGTTCTGTCCAAATTGTGGCCTCCTTAAGCCTGTCCAGTCAGCAAAATGTCAACCAAACTTTGACTGCTTCTAACTCCTTCATCTAGACTCGAATTAATGAATCGTTCGCACCACCACGATCACGACAATGAGATCTTTAACATGAACCTAGTTTGAGCATAATCCAAATACTTTGATTTTCAAGCTTCCATCAACCCTCTTTGTCCTATGTGTGTCTGTAGAGCCACTTGGATCAATCCTCCCCACTGAGGAGATTTTGGTCCTCCAAAAGCATGAAAAATAATCTACAACTTCTTTGTACCTTGTATGCACCAGAAGCATCCTGAAAGGTATCGCTTCCATCTACTTCACCTTTGTTCTTCGAAGCCTTAAGCGATGAGCCGACACCTACAATCTGTAGTACATTGTTTTGCAATTTGAGTTGCATGACCAACTAATGACCCAAGCATCCCACACTTGCCACGAGTTTATAACACATACTCAGTGGTCAAGTTTACATCAAGATGAACGCAACACTCCAACTACGAAAACAAGGCCAACATATCATTGTTGCTTCAACAAGAGATGTAAAACACATCACCATTGCAACACATGATTTACAATCATAAGGCCAAACACTATTGTCTTGACAAGTGATGGAAACACAACATCACTTTCAAAGTTTAACATGCAACCCAAAATAATATCGAACATCATTGTTGTTAAACAAGTGATGGAAACACATCATCACTTTACATTTTAAAATGCAACAAATGATTTACAAAAGAATAACCATGAAATGCTAACATATCTAGAAACAATTTTTCACTTATCAATGTGAATGGGTTGCCTCCTTGTGGTGGTTTTGCTTGTCAAACAACTTCTTCACCTGGTTCAGGCACTGATTCTTTGTCTTTAAGGCACTGCTCTGGATGGAGCCTCCAACAAGTGGCTCTTTGATGACCACTTCTGTCACAATGACTGCATTAGGTTTTCTTCCTCCATATTTGCTTAACATGTTTCTTTCCTTACTGTTGAGGGGGTCTTTCACGCCTCATCCTTTTGTGTGCCGTCATTATTTTCCAACACTTAGAAAATGTGTGGTTATGTAATCCACAAAAGGTACACGTTTTTTGATGCCATGTTTTACTTTCATCATTAACAACATGATCATAATCGAAATGAACATTCGCATGTCGAGATTGGTTATACCTTTCCTTGTTGTCTTTGGTGTAAGTATGGCAATGAAAGCTTGCCTCAGCTCTTTCCCTGCAATGGAAATTGCCATGGGATGATGGGGATGTTTTCCCATCATTCTTTTTCCTTGACGATTTCGACGATGTCTCGGAAGAATCTGACACCTTCAAGCTTTCTCCTTTGGTCTATCTCGAGCCTGCAAATTGATGTTTATGCAAAACCTACAAAGGTTGAGTTATGCCTTGGTTATTAACACCAAGTTATTTTTCCTCCTCGTGCCTCATCCTAGTAAGGAGCCTCATGTTTGGCCTTGTAATTGGGACCTTGAAATCTCCAATAGAAAGCATACTATGTGAAGACGAAACCGAAAGGAAATCAACATCTTTTACCTCCTCTGTTGATTTGGAAAGAACTGATGAAGGTTTCTCATCATCTATTGTTGGTGGTTCGCTAGCTGTCTCGCTGCATTCCCCAACTTCCTTTCTAACATACCCAAGTCCTACCTAACGGGGTAATTATTCTACTTTGATGGAGTTGACAATGCCTTGGCCATTGATGCCCAAGACTTTTCCTTCATACCCCATTCTCTTCAACAGTTTGAAGCCAATTCCTGTGGTATGATTTTCAAAAACAGTGAAATCATCATCCGGACACATACATGAATTTAGAGAATTACATTTTACCTCACATGGGTCACACTGTAGCTTTTCCAAGGCCTTGTCCCTTGCTTGCAGCTGTCGTAGCAAACTATGTTTCTCCTCTTTCTCTTCATGTAGAAGCATCTTCAATTCATCATTCTCTGTTTGAAGATTATTTTTGTTGTGCTTTAGTTCTTCCAGGGCCTCTTCCATGGCTTGCAACTGAAGTTGCAATCGCTCCTTTTCCTCTGTCTCTTTTTGCAGAGTTTCATACATTATTTCCATGCTTTTGGAAATTTTGAGAATGGTCTCGTACATCGCTTTTTCATCCTCTGTCGCTACACACTCCATTGTTCACGATGCAATTCACATCAACGCAAAGACCGCTCTGATACCACTTGATCCAGGTCCGAGTGTTACAAAGGACCCTTCCAAGACCTTTTACTTTCGTGATGTGTTAAATTGCAATTTTAAAAGAACATTAATGAACACATCTACATGTTGTAAATAAGAGGAACATGACAATCATCAACACATGAGAACACAAGCCATTGATAATGAAGTTCGTCCAGGAGGGACTACGTCTCTGGGCCCAAGTGTCAAGATGGTGTAGGTCACTACATTAAGTGTTGTCAATAGTGATGATGTACATAAGAGGTGATGTCGCTATCATACAAGGAAAATTCCCTCACGCAAGAGTGGCTCCAAGAGATGTTCCGCTACAGTAACTCTCAGTAAAAAAGGACTCTTATTAGTATGACATAAACTCATGCATGATGATCATGAGAATCCCACCAACATGACATAAAAGGGATCTCAATGCAAATATACATGGCGACAACATGAGTATCCCATCAACATACAACAAAGGGATCTCAAAAAACAACATGAAGAATCATGAAAACAGGTACATCACACAGATGATTCCGCATCACATCAAGCAAGAATCATAAAAAGGAGTAAGAAACAAGATCCCACATCAAGCATAAAAAAGGGATCTATGCAGCACAATGCATAGCAAAAGAGATACATGAACACACTGCATATACCTCACAACCAAGGGTCATCTGAAGAAGCGAATGTCAAACTGCTGAAGTTGTTCGTGCCATCGATCTCACGGGATCAATTGCATGGAAATGGTTGCTCGCACATGAATGCTAACACTTGCATTCCACCTAGAAAAGTGGCTGAAGAATAGAATGAGAAAATGAGAAATCTGAACACACAATCAGATTTGTGGCGTCGAATAGTGCAAAATCAACTGTCCAATTTTTGAATTATGAGAAAGTGAGAATCTGGGGCTCAAGGAATCTTTTAGATTCCCCTAGATTCCTCAAAGATTTTGCTCCATGGTTGGACTGGAAATTTGCAACTGAAAAGGCGAATCTGACCTTGCCATTGTGATCCCTGCAGAAAACCATGAAAAACGACTGTAAACTTGACTATATTCCGACATGGAGAAAAATTACTTCCTCAGGAAAATTTCAAGGATTATGGTTCCACTCCCTGTTTCTGCAGTAGTCATGGTTCCACCTGCATACTGAAAAATGGCCAAAAAATGCAAAACTATGATGGAGAAGCATACAATGCCATTGCATTCGTGGCATCGAGAAGCACTGAAACCATATAAAATTTGTCAAAATCTGACAAAGTGAAAATTTGGCCCTCCTAAAAAATGTTGCCTCGAACTATGTGCATTGCCTTCCTCCACCTTGAAATCCGTGCCCACTCCTGGTTCCTCCTTCTTCCCCTGGCAGACTAAAGAAATGAGTGTTTATATATAATTTTGAGGTCGGAGTTTACAAAAGAACACCATTGGTGCATTGGTAAAAAAAGTAATTTGTTGAGGAGGGATCAGGGGATCAAATCCAACCCCTCCCGAATTAACATGCAATATTTTTTGGTTGGGCCATTGGGTGGTGGGTCCACTGTTTTCGGTGGCCCGCACCCTGTTTATCGCCGGCAGTTATGTGCATATGAGTGAGGGTTGCGTCCGCGCCCCAAGGGCTGACCCACCCTTGATACATTTTGGTTGAACAACAGTCCCGTAAGGTGGTTCTGTGGGAGGGGCTGGGGGTCGTGGTACATCCCTCCACCCAATTTGTTATTTAACGTGGATAGGAGTGTAGGGCTGGTGGGGTTGGTGGCTCCCACCCCCTTTTTTGTATAATTTTTTTTTGTTATATAAAACATAATGTAGGGTTGAAGGAGTCATTCTAACGAGGCCACAATTTCACCCGGAATCTGGCCCAGGTTGGCCGGAATCCGGTGGCCAGGTTCTGTCCAAATTGTGGCCTCCTTAAGCCTACCTAATTAGCAAAAAATCAACCGAACTTTGGCGGCTTCTAACTCCTTCATCCGGACTTGGATTGACGAACCATTAACACCACCACGATCATGATGATGAGATATTTAACATGAACCTGGTTTGAGCATAATCCAAACACTTTGATTTTTGAGCTTCCATCAACCCTCTTTGTCCTATGTGTGTCTCTAGATCCACCTGGATCACTTAGTTACACATATGCCATGTTAGCTGTTGCGTCTGTGGTGTTCCACAAGATGTGCTCCCCCCATGAAGGGAAGATCGTTACCATTGATCAGTTAGCTTACTACGAGCCAACATCCATGACCTCTCCCAAGTTCATTATCTCATAAATGTCCGATAAATAGTCTTCAACTCCTTCCACTAGTGTTTCACCTAGAGTCTATAAAGATTCCTCATTGTTGGGTGCTTTCCCTGGTCCTCCCCCTCCCATTTCTGAACCTACTTCCATGAGTGTTTACATGTTATAAGTGTCACGGGTTGGCCTTAAGTAGTTCGATACACCTAATCAACAACCAGCTCCTCAACATTCTGTTGTTGCTCTTCTAGCTGAACCCTCTGGACCCACTCCCCCAGGACCTCCTCCATTTGTGAGTGCCTCTCCTATGTTCCCACCATGAACTGTTCCTCGAGGTCTCAACCATCGAGGTGCTATTCTACTGAGACATTATCCTGCCGGCCAGATACCTTTCTTATTCCCTCCTATAGGAATTTTTTTATGTACCTTTCATGGCTTCGCTGGTCCTTCCTAACATGACTCTGGGGATACCAGTATGGTACATTGATCCCCCTTCAAACATCCCCCCTGGTTAGCCAAGACCATATCACGCTTTGACCTCGTTTCAATCGGTCCCCATGACCCCTGCTGCTGCTTAAGTTCCATTACAACCTCAAAAGGAACCAACTCCTCTTGCGAAGGCAAATGGATAGGGGGGTAAAGACAAAAGGAAAGATTCGAAGGACAAGGCTCCCCAAGCTCCTCCAGCCCCTAAGGCCCCAAAGCCAACACCCCCGTGCACTTTGTGTCAAATTATTGGACACACCACCAACAATTGTCCTCAACTTCCTCAAATTAAACCTTTGGTTCATGAAGCATTCCCTAAGTCGAATATTCTAGAAGTCCATGTTAACTTACTGGTCCCACCTAATAAACTCAAAATGCTTCACACAAACCACCCTTGTTCCCTGTGTGATCTTCATGGTCACTATTCCCATTATTGCCCTCGTCTCGATGAATTTCACAATTGTCTTGGGGCGATTTGTGGATACAAGGCCACTCATAGTGGAGCCTCTACTCCTTTACCTATGGATTCTGGTACCACCATTCAACCAGAACAGGGAAACTCTTACCCTACTATTGTGATCCCTCCCCCCGATGTCGAGATGATATACACCATAGGGCCCATTCTTTACCTTCTGTTATCCTTGAGTTCCTCATGGGCAAACCTTTCTGAGGTTTCTGTGCACATTTCTCTCGAACCTCCTTCAAAAGAATCCCAGGTCTCAACATCAGTAGATCCTCCATCTACCAGTCTGTCATCTACCATTCAATACGATGCGTATGTGAAACTTATTTCTTAGGTTTATGCACTAGGTAATGCCGTTGCATCATGTAATTAGTCTTCCTCTCATCCGCCCATCTCCCAGCCTGATGAGGACACCATGGAAGCTATGTCTACCCTTGATTACCCCTACACTTAAGCAAGGAGGCATTCCTTCAGAGGATTTTGAAGGCCATTTCCTTCGTAATTCTCCCAATGTGCTCTACCTCAATAAATTTCGCTCATAGCACATCCCTTTGATTTGTGTGTCTTTATTTCTGCCATCAAGTTAGGTATATTACATCATCTTGTTAGTTGTCTTTTTCACCTTTCATATGGATCCATCATCCACACCGTATATCGGTCATGCCGATGGTGCAAGTCACTTCTAAGTTCTCCTGGAATCTAGCCTCGGTAACCTAGGCCATTTTTACCCCCTTGCATACGTTAGTCCTTTCAAACGATGTGTGCATTGGATCTGCCACCAATAATTAGGCCGAATATGATGCAGTGATAGGTTTGTTGGTCGATGCCCTTGCTCATCGCATCCTTCATCTTCATGTTCGTTTAGATTCCTTGCTAATTGTCATGCAATTGAATGGTGTGTATCATGTGAATAACCAAGTCCTATTTAAAAAATATCTTCGACTGAAGCTATCAGTATGTGAATTTGAAACCATTACTTTCAGTCATGTGCCTAGAGCCCAAAATCACTATGTAGATACCATTGCAAACAACATTCTAGATTGGCATTTATCACATGTATACCACATAAGACAACCATAAACAAAACAAATGGCGAACCATAATCTTCATATAAAATGCATAATCATATTAAGCATCATAAAAGTGTTTGGAGCCATAGCATTAAATCATCTGACATGCCCATAGCATGTTACAAAAATCACAATCAAAGGGACCCACATGTCCCTACATTTAGTCATTATCCAGTAGATTTCGCGCCAAAGGCTCTAATCCACCTGCTCTTAGATCACATATTGCCTGACCTTCCATCACCATGCGGCGCACAATACCTCGCCACTCTGAGGGAAGACCGATGAACTCATCTGTGTATCGATCCTCTAAGTTGTGTCATCCGTGCTTTAAAACCCTGGTCAAAAGTAGATCAAACCTACGATGAAAATCAGCAAGCAGCACAATATCCTCTGGACCCTATTGTGACGATGATGTCCCCTGATCTGCAGCCCCAAGCGCTGCGGCCTGGCCTGCATATCCTGACGGCTTTACTGCTTCTATGTCTGCATACAACATATTTCACATTCAGTACTATATACATGTGATAGAAATATAAAATGCACCATAAAACATAGCAACTTAACACTTACGTCTCATCCCCATGCTCGTCCAGGAAGAAGTGGCAAGTCAGTGTCCCCCTCATATTTCATCCTACTATAAGGGTAATCATCAATG
The DNA here is from genome assembly GCA_031772625.1 of Pinus tabuliformis. Lineage (NCBI taxonomy): Eukaryota > Viridiplantae > Streptophyta > Pinopsida > Pinales > Pinaceae > Pinus > Pinus tabuliformis. Next base: position 1,952,646,056 of record CM062816.1, read on the forward strand.
TAAAGGGGCATTTGATCCCAATGTGCAAAAAACTTTAGTCGGAACACCTGTCTGACTCCCCCTCCTCCTCCTATCCGCAGTAGCTGCCCCCAGCAGCACATCCTAGGTTCCTGTGAGCCCCCATCTCAGATCTATACATGAGGATGAATAATGTGTATCTTCTCAAAGAAGAACACACATAGTACTATACCAAAAGCGCAGTCACGATTCACCTGCCTCTTACAAAGACTCAACTGTCGTTTCACCGATGACAACATCATCTGGGCCCACCCATAGTAGGTCCCAGCAAAAACACTCTCAACTAACATCATCTACCCACCAGTGATGTGGTGGAATGCCTGGCTACCGAAGGCCCGTAGCACATCTGCGACAACAGCCTGTGTCTATAGCCTCTCTAGATCAATAAGCGGGATAGCCATGCCCTTAACACAAACACCCCGTCGACAATGGTGCTCCACAAACTCAGTAATGTGCCTCCCATGAGGTAACACTGGATGAATATCCCCCACCACTCCGAGGGAGGCAGTCTGGTGAAAAATAAATATCCTGTAATGTGAGCTTGATCTTGTGCCCCTACACGATAAAGACCTCTAGTATGTATCCAAATAGCTCATAATTCTCGATAGCAAGGCCTTACCTACCTTCATCAGTGGGTTCTCTACCAACTTGAGAACCCCATAATGAGCCAATGTCCCTTAAACCGCCTGATCCTGCTAGATCTCAGATCGAAGAGTATCCAAGTCTCGATCACACCAGTTGATTTTCAGATCTGCCATGTCTACAAAACACCACATGTCTTGTCAGTACAGAGAAGAAAAGAATGGTCTGCACTAATCAGCCTACAACCCCCACTAGGCAAGCAGACCAACCCTTCCTCCAGCCAAAAATCATAGTTTTCAGCCCATAAATTGTGAGCTCGCAGGTTTCCAGCTATTTCCTGTGAGACAAATCGCACTTTTAGACCCAGAAAGTGCAATGCGACCGTGAGTAAGGGCAACGGTCTCTCAGTGAGCTTCCAAGTGCCAAAAATTTGGAAATAAACCAATGAAATTGAAGAGATGAGTAAGGCCACCTACCTGAAAGTCGCAGATTCTGTTTCCGATGGTCAGTTTTTTAGCTATGATCTCCACAAGATTTAGGGCATTTTCCTCCTCTCCAAATTCACCACAGCTCACTTCACAAATGAATCCAAATTGGAGGGAAAACACCATTTTATAGAAAAATCCCTAATTTTTATGTCGCCCATTGTGACTAGACCATAGCTCAGTTTGATGAACCATCAACACTGTTGGAAATCTCTCACCGAGTTATAAAATGGGTCTTCCTCAGTTTTGGATGATTTGACACTTCATTTGGAAACCATTTTTCGAAGAAGGTCACTTCGTCGTCTCTCAAAATCGAATTTCGTCATAAAGCGAAACTTGTACTTTTAGGTCCACCTCCTTTTAATATTTGTCATATGTCAATTGTCGTCATGAGTAACCATCATTTAGTCATGTTTTCATGGTCCCCACCGGGCCTAGTCTGTATGGCAGCGTCATCGAGTCACCCTTGTTCAAAGCATCCGTGATGAGTCACCCTTGCATTCTTGGACTCTGTTTCATGTCCCATTATATCATGTCACATTATTCCATCCATCTTTGCATACCGTTCATCCTAGTTCCCATTTTTGCCTCCAATCATACTATCCCCATCCCCTCCAGAGTTGAGTCAGTCGTTGTGAGGTCAACCATGCACTTTATGCTCTTACAAGGGAAGTCATTTGTTTATCCCTTAGTACCACTTTCCCATTATACCTAGTGTTAGTCCATCAGTCACATTACTATTTTCCCTTGTGCTTTAGTTGAGGATCCTCATTGCCTCATCTATCGCAGGCCCTATTCTATCGGCATCAACTCGTTTATTCCAAAAGAACCACCTAAAGGGTGGTGTATCTTGGTTCCAGCTTCCATTCTTGTTCAGCACCTTGGATCGAGCAGAGGTTCTCATTATTTCCCTTTGACTTGGTCATTTCATGTTCGTGATCCATACACTTGATGGTCCAGTGATGCAGCAGATTGTACTAGTGATTCCCAGGTGTGTGTGAGATGTTTCAGACCTCATGAGGGGGTGGCCCTTCAGGTAGCCCCCTACATGCCCAGATGCATACCTATTATGCTACAACCTCAGATGCAGTTCCACAAAGTTGATGGGTTCGGTTCCTATCGATCGTAGTGTCCATAGCATGCATGTCTCCTTCAAATGATCCGTTCAGTTTTGCAGAGCCCTTCCCTGTTCAACAAGGCTTCTCCAGTTGTTCTACCCTCCCTCCCACCCATTTCTTGAGGGAATGGGCTTTGTATCTCATGTACTCATATATTGTTGTATTCAGTCCTGGCTCATGTTTTTCCAGTTGCATTATGTATATGGGACACATTGTATTATTTTATGGCTCTGTTATGCCAACATGTCATGTACCATTCAACATGTACTTCATTTTTTAGTTTTATATTTCTAGGTGAACTATTATTTCTGTACTAAGTTATCTCGGTGGGTATGGGTATGCCTCCCCCGCCTCATTTAGGTCTGGTACCCTAACATAAAAGGAGACTTGCATTAGTCTCTCCCCCTTTGTCTCTATCCTCTTTCAAATTCAACTTCATTGGTCTCTCTCTCTCTCTCCTTGACTCCCCTGTGTTGTCTAAGTGATTGTGTCTTTACAATGTACTTCGGTCATACGTTTTTCTCCTAACACTCGTATGTTGGGGGCAATCTGTTATCACCAAAAAATTGATCATCTAGCCTAATTTACTAGATGAATCGAAGTACACCATGTAAAGCCAATTTTACCATAGTAAAATTGCTTTCAATGTGAGAAATTACCTATTAAACCACCTTTGTTAAGTAATTTATAGTTAAACCCATGAAGAATAATTAAATAAATCACTATTTATTTGATTTTCTTCTAGGAATAATTAATTAAACTATTGTTTTATTATTATTCCTTGTCAAAATTGACCCAATCATGAAAAGTAAATAGATAAATCATTATTTATCTTATTTTTCTCTAAGAATAATTAATTAAGCACTAGTTAGTTATTATTCTTTGTTAAATTTGACTAAATCCCTTAGGAATAATTAAATAAATCATTATTTGTTTATTATTCATTAACTATTTCATTGAGATGATAAATAAATCATTTATTTATTTATTATTTCTAAATAAAAGTTTAAATACTTTTTCCCTCCTAAACAAATATAATAAAATATTCCAAGTGGTTATTCCAAAAATGTGATCAATAATATTTTATTATTGCTCATTATTTGAGGATAACTCAATATTTTGTTATAAATAGAAGGGTTTTCCATTCATTATTCACTTTTGATTATTTTCATTGTTTCACTCACTGTTGTAACTCTGATTATTTTCATCGTTGCACACCATATTTTTGTTGGGTTTATGCATTATAGAAGAGAGAGACTCTACAGAAGCTGAAGACATTTGAGGATAACCAAGAATCCATCCCATAGAGGGGTACTAGTAACGTTTATCTGTTCTCTTCACAGGTGCTATTATAAAATTATTCTTTACATATTTAGTTTCCATTGGATAATTGGGGTTATTACTCTTTCTTTAGATGTTTAACTATTATCGTAGCATAGATCAGAATTTTGGCAGGTTTTGCTTCTATCAGTAGCTACAGTTCTACAATGTTTAGCAGTCATTTATATTATTGAGATTGTTTGTCATCCACAATCTTAAGTGGGTTCTTTTCGTACATCACTGAGAAAAAAAACTACAACAATCATCATACTTTATTGTTCACCTACATTCAAGTACATCGTAGAATAATATGTACATATACGAGAGGGGTATTACATAAAGATAGCTAATTACTCCCGCATGGAGAGTTATCTAAAATTAGAGTCACTTAACTGAGTCAAGTCAAGTTTAGTCTTATTTTGAGTAAAGTTGAATTTAGAGTGTGCGTGTCAAAGTTAGTTTGAGTGAGTCGTTAGTGGAAAATGTTAAATACCTTTCATGAGGTTTATTGTAATCAGTCTTGTGTGATCAATAGAAGAGCCATAACTCGTATTATTGTGTGTAATTTTGTGTCTTTCTTCCTCCTTTTCCAACAACTACCTTGATCAGATTCCACATACCACCTAACCTTTCATTTGTTCATAAACACAACCTCATTTCTTTATCCCCACTTTCTTGAGCACCATCTCACTCTTGGAACTATTAGCTAGGTCTAACTATTTAAATAGTAAGTTGTTAATTTTTGAAAATGACCTATACAATATTTTTTGACAATGGCCATCAACAATATATTTTGAGAATGACCTACCTACATGATTTCTGATATGAGAGATTGATAGTGATTATACGATTGTGTTGAAAAGGGAAATGAAAGGGATGAAAATTGAGCACATTTAGAAAGGATAAAGGAATTTGATGTTGTTCATGATATCACCAAATGACTTCCTCTATCACAAGCCCAATAAAAATTATAAGTAACTTTCAGTCTTACCGGTCACCAATAGGTATGTTAGCTTTAATGTAATAAAAGTAATTTACACTCTGATTGCTTTGGGGCATGCTCGTTAGTCTTCCACTTTGGTTGCTTTGGGGCATGCTCATTAGTCTATAGATAAGCTCGAATGTAAATAAAGGTAAAATCTATGTTCTGAGTTTTCCTTTTTTTGGGCATGCTCATGAGTCTATAGATAAGCTCGAAGGTAAATAAGGGTAAAATCTACGTGTTTAGTTTTCTTTCGTTTTTTTCACTTTTTGCCTCTGCGCAGTTTTTATCTTTTTCAATGTGTATTTTAGTATATCACGAATATGGTTGGTCACTTATCATTTTATAAATATATAATAATAAAATTGTGTGTTATAATAGGAGTTGTTTATAATGCAACTTTTTAGAGATAAATCTGGCGGAAGAAATTGAGGTTAAATTTTGATTTGTTGCAGTTAAAATGGTTTTTTAACTGCATATTTGAATTCAACATCCTGAAAAACCCCTGGGACGCCTTGATTGTGTAGAAACTAGCTATCAAACTTGCTATTCCAATAAATTGCTACCGGATTTTGACCGGAAAAACCCACCGGAAAGACTTCCAAAAAGTCTCATTATAGACAACTAAATTATATAAGTATTGTTTTTAATTACAATTTTATAAATATATAATTAAGATGTAATTTTTTATATAAAATATCAAGTTTTTGGAATAAACGCTATCTCATAAAATATTTAAATTTGATTGAATTTTATACATTTAGAAGACCATTTATTTTTCTATTCAACATTAAAGTTAAACAAACACAACCCAACTGTACTCAGCCTAGATGAAAAGGGAAATACTCAGCCTAGATGAAAAGGGAAATCCATAAGCAAGTTTGCTGAATATGAGATATCGACATTCCGAAGAGTTCATTCAACGTTCTTTACTGTTGTATTTAATTTTAAAAAATTACTAAAACAAAACAGTTGTTTTATTAAAAAAAAAATTGAGAATAAAAATATTTAAATTATATTTTTGATGATGGAAATAAATTTAACAATATTAAAAAAAATTTAAACAGCTAAAATCTTTAACTTAACCACTATAACCAAAATTTATGAAAATTTCTACCAGAAAAATTTCATAGTTTCCCGAGCAAATTTGAATACTCGTTAGACTATGGCGTTTCCTTCTGGTGCCTTTTCTTGCCTAACGGCGTCCATCATAACAGACAATTGAAACAGTTGGAGCGACTGACACAGCACGTGGAAAGTGGATTTTTCCAGAGATTCCGCAGATTCTCGGCCCTCAACCTGCGTTTGGATCTGCTACCACCAGCATGTGCGTAACATTAATTATCGATTATGGATCTCTACACCAATCATCAGAAATCCATTGTTCCAGGCCATTTAATCCCGGGCCCCGGCTTCTTTCTATTGAACCAGCAGTCTCCGACACTTACTCGGACGCTATCGATTGGCAGTCGAAATGAGAGGACTGTTTGGATTCAGTATTTTAGAATTCGTCAAGAAGCGGAAGCGAGCTCGCTGGATCTCGCAGGGCCTCGAGCCGAGGAAGATCCAATTGAACAATGGCACCGACCTGCATTGTTGGGTGTTGCAGAGTAAGAATCCACACGAAGAGAAACAACAACGGCCGGTTCTCCTTCTAATTCACGGATTCGGTGCCGATGGGCAGACAGGGTGGGATGATCAAATCTGCAATCTGGGAAAGCATTTCGATCTCCTCATCCCCGATCTCATATTCTTCGGTGAATCCACAACGACGAGCTCCGAGCGGACTGAGATTTTCCAAGCGGAGTGCCTCAGGAGTATGCACCACTGTCTCGGTGTGGAGAGCGTGATCGTGGCGGGGCATAGCTACGGTGGTTTCGTGGCCTTCTGGATGGCGCACAATACCCTAGTCTCGTCCGTCGCTTGGTTATAGTCAGCTCGGCAATCTGCATGACCCCATCCACTAACGATCCTCTTCTCAAAGCTTTCGGCTCCTCCAACATTAAGGACTTCCTCCTCCCCAACGATGCAAGAGAGTTGAAGAGAGCCATGAATCTTACTTTTTACAAGATGCCATGGATTCCTGGGTTTTTATACAAAGACTTGTTGCAGGTATATATAATTCCGTTTAGGCTTTTGTGAGTTTAGTTACTTGGAGTCTTAAGCCTGAAACATTATATATAAAGTTGTTGGGTTTGAATTCGATTGGTTTGAAGACTATGGGAGGAAACAAAGAACAGAGGGCGGAGCTTTCAGATGCGATTGTCATTGGGACAAAGGAGTCGCAGCCATTGCCAAGAGTGAACCAGGTTGGTTTCTTTGCCAGCCATACATTAGATTCAATAATGTCTAATCATATTGGGAGGAGATGGGAAGAAATTTCAGGTTGTTAATCTTGAATGGATTGTACCAGGAAGTTCTATTAGTTTGGGGAGAGAAGGATCTGATTTTCCCATTGGAGGAGGCCTATTTTATCCAAAGGTACTTACTCAAATTATTTTATAGTTAAATTGCAGATTTTGAGAACAACATTATAGAATGCAGATTTCTAGAATATTATACAATTTTATGTAAAAGAGCGAGATCAATTGTTTTTTATTTTTATGTTTTCTCATTTGAAATATTCCTAAAATCTCGAATAGAGAAAGATCAACCTCATCGGTAAAACTATATACTCTGTAATATCATATTCTTGAATTGTATTTTCGTTTTTCATGGATGTGATTGCAGGCATATTGGAGAGAAGGCAAAGGTTGTGGTCATAAACGAGTGTGGGCATGTTCCTTCGTTGGAGAAACCAACAGAATTGAACGAGATCATGTTAAAATTTCTCTGGGTGGATAGTGAAAAGAACAGAAATGGTGAAAGTGAATAGCATGGGATATCAGTCATTGTTTTTTTCATGTTTATTCATCAAAAAATTTACTGTTCGATGTAAAGCAGTTGGGAATTCAGGCATCGTAAATTATGAATTTAGATTAATTTTGACTGCTGTATTTATTATTTAGTAAACATGGTTTATATTGGAATGGAGTTTGAGAAATTTTAATTTTTAAATAAATAAATTGAAAAAACTTAATTTCATAAAAAAAATTTATTTAATATATTATCTAAAAAATAATATAATTTCTTCTAACAGATTTTCGGTTTCAAATAAAAAATAACCCAAAAAAAAACCATGATTTAGATTAGGTAGGTAACACCTATAGTTAGCTAAACTTTTTCTTTACATTTGTATAATTGTTTTATTATTAATTTATAATTAATTGATGATGATGATGATAATGGTTAATGTCCGCTAATACCAAACATTGTTCTATCAGACCTATATACACAAATTATTTATTTTGATTTAAGATTTTATTCCTATGCTCAAAAAGCTTGGAGAGAAGCCTCCCAAGCTCACTATAATTCTGACATTGTAAAAGGCTAGGAAGGTCAGTGTTGTAACAAAGATTGTGACACTGAGATCTAATGTGGTTGTACGCTGGGCACTCTACTCTAAGAGGAAGTGGTTTTCATCCTCGATGTTCCTATTCTCACATATATGGCAGATCCTTTCCATCCATGGCATTTTAGGAACTGCCCAACGACTTGTTTCACTATGGAGCTCATGAGAATTCGTTTTAATCTTTGCTATATTAATTTTCTTCTTTGAGCTAGTTAAAATAGAGAGATACTTTTGATCTTGGGTTGATGACCTTTTTATAATAATTTAATTTTCTTTTAGTCACTAAATGTTTCTCACACCACATTTGTTCTTTGAACTTAGAAGTAACAATATCTTTAATGTTATTTATGTTTTGCAATGCATTATTTTCGTTGATCATTTTCGTTGATCTCCCAATAGTTTAACCAGGCCCTTGTGTCTCTATGCCACCCAGGATTAAGCCTTCAGATGGTTTTAGCTGGAATTTATTAATTTAATAATAAATTAATATTTAAAATTAACCACTTTATTAATGTGGTTATGTTAATTTAAATATTTACTCTAATAACTTAAATGATGTAATTTTTTTTTCCCTTTTACAATTTTCCATCCATCCGGCTGCCAAATTTGGAGTGAGAAAGGACAATTTAAATGCCCATACTTAGGCGTGAGTTAATGCATGAGCCATCGCTTATGGCTGGAGCTAACCAGCCATATATTGGGTATTTAATGCTCTCAGAGCAGCACGCCACTTAGCTCGATAACACGGGAGCGGGCATATATTGGGTATTTAATGCTCTCAGAGCAGCACGCCACTTAGCTCGATAACACGGGAGCGGGCAAATATTATTTAATGCCAAATTTGCCCGCTCCCGTATTATCGCGTTAAGTCGCGTGCTGCTCTGAAAACATTAAATACCCAATATATGGCTGATTAGCTTTTTCCAATATTGGGTAGTTCAAGTGGCAATGGCCGTGGAATGAAGTCTCACCGAACCAGTGATCTTGGGTTCGAATCTTGTGCTACCCTCCCCCATAGCGGGGTGAATAATGGACATGTAAACTCGAAAATAGGAGAATCCTACCAAGCTTACAAAAAAAAAATGAAAGTTACATGTTGTAGATGCTTGGAGGCATATCAAAAAGATGTAGAGAACTCTTTCAAAAAGCATTTAGAATATTCTTGGATTACATTTCCTGAGATACATAGATTATCAAAACATGAGTTGAAAATTGATTGTTGAAAAAAATTACTGAAGCTATCCATAAAACATCAAAACTGTGACCAGAGAAAATAGATGTGATTGTTTCAAATTATCACAAAGCTCATGAATATTGTTTCAAATTATCACAGAGCTCATGAATATATACCCCACGTTACTGATACCAAAATGTACGAACCCTATGAGACACAAAAGGTCTTAATGAAAAAGAGAAATTTAAGGCCACCTGGTATCTTGAGGAAGCCCCTCTATAAAGGGACAATGATAGAACTCAATCTTATCTCCATTTATATGCTCACAAATCTGTCATGAACCCTAATTTTGTTGCGTGCTTTCCTTGGAATGAGCATCTATAATGGAGTTGTGCTCTCTGTAGATATAATGACAAGAGATATAGTCAAAATTATGTTTGATCAAAAAAACTTCATCCAATATGGCCCTAAGTGTATGCATGTGACAGAGAGTAACTTCATTCGACCAACCAATAATCACAATCACGCAAGAGTCCCCAAAGACTTTGTTGATGGTGTTGGACCCCCAACATTCAAGGGATCTCCCCAATATGAAGTCCCAACTAGACCTCACACCATTTGGTATAGGAGTCCCATCTGGTATGATGGCCCAATTGCCATTATCTTAAAGGTTTGCCTTAGCTCTTTCTCGTCAGCACATGAGAGTGGTCTGCTTTGTCTTCGAACAATGAGGTTCACGTGCCTGGTGAGTGTTAGTGTTACTTGTGTCAAGGTTATTTCACGCAGAGAGAGAGGGTGGAAGTGAGTTTCCAGTTGAAAGGGAAGAGACCCAACTATGTTAGAGACACACACCACAATAGGACATGCGCAACTTCTGGTAGAGTAGTCCACACGGATGCGACAATCACAACACACAAGAAGGGACAGCATGTACAACACTCAATGGAGTAGTCCGCGCGAGTGCGATGATCATTATAACAAGTTTATGGGAAAGGTTGTGTCTGATGTCTGATGAGGTAGCCCACATGGGCAAGGCAGCGTTAACAACTTATAAAACACATTTTCATAAACATATGTATTAGAACAACCAAAATAGTTCAACTGTTTTAACACAGGTTAAAGAAACATGTGTTACAAGTGTTCAAAGATTAGCCTTACAAACAGTTACAATACATGCGTGAAAACATGTTGGCCTGTTATCAGGCTTTTGAATTAAGTGAAAGTTCCAAGACACATCGGTACACCATACATCACTAACCCCATAAGCGGGGCGTTGGAGCCATTGCTCGCTCCTCAAAGAAAAGACTACAAACTCTCAAGGTTATGTGGGAGGAGCCAAGGTGAAAATTCTTTTGCATGTACAAATGAGGGGTATTTATAGCAAAGGGTAAAACTAGCCCTTGTCACTGTTCGACTTCCCTCATGATTATTTGACTTATTTGACTCTTCAACTTTACATGACTCTTCATATTACATATGGGTCTCTTGGACTTCCATGTTACATTAGATATATTTGCAACAATATGGCCCACAATAGCGATGTGGCTGAGATGACTCATGACATGACTTGACACGACAATGCTGTTATGTTCATGCTACTGGTGGTGTCCATGTCAAGTTGCAAAGTTGCTGAGTGATGGATGTGATGGATGTGCTCTTGGTTTATCATGGCTTCACCTTCGCATGGCAAGGTGTGCAGAGTCTTTGATGGTCTTTGAGTTCGCTTGATGTCACATGTGCATGTTGCTCCTTCGCTTGTACTTTGGCATGCTTCGCATGTTTGTCCATTCGCGAAAAAATCTCCTCGCATGCATTCTTCGTTCGTCCTTTCAAGAACAAATCTCCTTGCATGTGCTCTCCTTGTTCATTCCATTTGTCGTCACATAATGTCTTATCCATGTACCTGTATCTACAATCACTCATGATGAGACAACATCAAATCCATAAATCTCCTAGTATACCATGATGCATTGTCATTCGCTTTCGGATGCAGGTGACTAGGGGAGAGGACAAGGCCATGAAACTGCACAAAGAAGATTTCAAGCTAGGATGCGGGCTCTGGGCACTGTAGGTGAAAATTGCGTAGAAGTCATTGAGAGATTGAGATGGACAATCTGGATCAGCAGTGACTATCCGCGGGATCTAGCTCGGTCAGAGGGCAGATCTCTTGAGGGAAGCAGTGTAGGTAGCAAAGGGGGTTGGCAGAAAAACTGTGCAATTCATTCGGGGAGATGGCAGTGGGTTGTAGGAGGCTTGCTTGGAAAAAATGCACAATTTTTTCAGGGAGCTAACAATGGGTTGTGGGAGTGCTTCTGGAAAAAACTGCACAATTGCTGGGAGGTTGGCTTGTTGGACATCCTTGCTCAATTTCTAAGCTGAGTGGGAAGATGGGCAACTGGGGGACTACTCATGAAATCTGTGCAATTTTCCAGGTGAGCAGCAGGCCGGCTGACTAGGTGACTGGCTGGAAAAACTGTGCAATTTTTTGATGGAGACATTGATGGACACTGGGTTTCTGTCTGGCATGTCTGCGCAGTTTCTTCAGTCAATGGAGTGGGCATGCTTGGTAGCTTTTGCAAATTTTTTTGGAAGAGTGAGACTTGGGGTCATTGCCCGGTCAAACTCTCTGGTTGACGAGCTGGAGGCTCAGTTGATGTGCTTGCCGGCAGCGCAGATTGAAATGGATTATTGGGAAACTGTTGTGCTACTCTGGGTGATAGTCGGTCGAGTCGATTCCAGGTTTGTGTACTGCAGACTTCCTAGGAGGAAGCCTGAATCTTTGCGCACTTCTGGGTAGCAGTACATAATCACTGAGAGCTAAAACTACGCAATTCAGCTCAGCTGATGTCAGACTATTGGAGGTTGGTCTGATCGACAAAGTTTCAACAAAATGACCAAGTGTGTGAACCAGTGACTTCGTACATGCATGACCTCACGAACACGCACTCAACATGACTTGATAACAAGACACCTCAACAACATTCACTTAGTGTGACTAATTGACGGTGTGAACGACAAGCGTGAAACTTGTGATAGATCGTCGAATGACTATGATGACGCTTGTGAGACAGTGCATACAACTTCGTGTGTGAGTGCGACAAATGTTTACATAGTAGACACAACTTGTACACATGAAGGTGAACCTTGTGCATGGCCACAACATGACTGCAGCATGAAATTGCGACCAACATGAAGAAAGATGTCCGATGAACGGTCAAGTGAGGAGGGTGCAAATACTCAACATGGGCTGACGAGATGAGCCCAAGTTCTTGCGAACATCAAAGAAAAATATAAGGAAGGCTCTGAAATTGAATGCAGGCCAAATTTTTGGAGGGTGTTGCGGCCACTACAACAGACTTGTAGCTATCTGCACCCTTTTTCAAGAGCAAAAAAAAGAGAAAATTTAAACTTAAAATATCTACATAATTATTTGAACCACAACCTAAACTGCTCTTAAGAATGAACGAATGGGATTCAGAAAGATAAATAATTGATCCCCACCGCACCTACCATCCCTTTAAGAGGAACCATCAAAGTAAGCACACGAAAGTAACCTATCAATTAATTCTTCCCTAAAAAAATGAGGTCTTATAGAATCCTCTTCATCCAGAATCATCTCATATACAACAATCACCTTACCAACCATGCGATCCACACTAAGAGCTTTATCCCGAAAGAGAATACCATTACAGATTAAACTAATTCCCCAATTGATTAATAGAGGCAGGTTTCTCATCTTAGGCTTGGGGTCTGATCTCCACCAAGAATACTATGCATCATAGAAAGAATGACCCAATCATTGCTGACTAAAGGATAGAATTTTTTTCACCGACTGTCAAAATTGAACTAAAAATCAATAATGTAGGAACAAGTGATCAACAAACTTTTTGTACATACATGCTTTTGATAGGTATTTCAACATCCATAATGGTTTTCACCAGCATACCAACTCCCTAGGCTCCTTATCCATGAAAATACTGAGGTATCATTGCTTTGGAGAGTAGGTTCCCAAGGGAAAATGAATCCATTGAAGCTCATCCTCCTCATCCTGAACTCTGGCATGATAGATATTTAGGGCATGAGTATAATTTTCCCAAACCTCATGCAATTTTGCAAGGAGATTTAACACATGAGTCGATAACCAACACTGCACCTAGATTATGGTCATTACTGGGTCAACAACTTGATTTAAAGTTTTAACATCATGTGCATCAAGATAATCAATCAAACCTTGAGGGAGATAATAAAAATCCCCACATCCCAACCAAGGATCTTGACAAATTTTGACACGCTCACTTGAGCCCACTCTCCATGTTGGAACACCTTCAATGAACAAAAATGAATCAAGAAGAGCTTTCCATACAACAAAGATATTATTTTTACCTTTGACGGGGCATATAATCTAATCTTCTAGAGAAAATGGGAGAATGTATTTTTTAATTTCGATGATCAGGTGATCAATTTTATGCTCAAAAATGAAAGTGACTAGAACTTCTTGAAACCAATGCCAAATCGAAGTTCCCATTGTTCTGAATCCAGTGACATTTGTTTCACCTCAATTTGACACTAGATGCTCAAGTTATTGCACGCTGGTAATTTTCTCAAACGGGCATAAAAATGGCAATTTGGGTGTTTGCCTGTGTTTTTTAGGCCAATGTCATGCTGCCACTTGGCCTCTCCTCATTGGTCAAATTTTGTTGTGTTTTGATTGTTGGTTTGGTGGTCCAATAACTGGGAGGCACGTGGGCTAGTGGGTGGCAGCCATGTGGCCTCCCCATATTGGACTACAATTATGGTCAAGGGTCAAATGGACTAAACAAGAGTTGAACAAGGGACCGTTCGAACACAAATCAAGTGCCTTACCACTAGGGCACATGATGGGTCTTATTAACCATAGTGCAAAAGAATTATATAAAGTTTGGCACAAGTGTTATTTGGAGAAGGGGGCAGGGCTAATCCCTAGCCCTCGGCCACCTGCCGCCCATGAGACCGTAGGAAAGGGAGCCAAGGGCTAGGGCTTAGCCCTGGCCTGAGATCCTGGCGCCCATAGTCAGATGCTACCAAACCACAACATGTAACCAGAGCCAACCATTTGGGCGTAGGAAAAGGGCCTAGCCCATAGTCATTGCCCACGACATATAACCCTTGGTGAAATACAAAAGGTTCTAGCCTAGAGGGCGCTAAGGCATGGCCCCAACCATTAGTCACTTGGCCCTTGATATGACCACAGTTGAAAGAGTGGGCACTAGGCAGAAGGCACTTATAAAGGGGCCAAGCCCCAAGTCTTATGTGAACTAATGTGACTTGACGGAAAGTGTAAAGGGGCCCAATGGGAAGGGTAGGTGGTTAGCCCGACCCTTGGACCCGTGGCACCTATACGACCTCTTGCCTGATGAATAAGGGGCTTAATTGGCGGGGGTGGATGTTAAGCCCTAGACCTCGGCCCTATGTTCCCATATAACCTAAATTCTCAGTCTCTGGGGGTTAGAGGTCAATTTAATAATTCGATAGAATGCATCGGCGGAGGGTGAAATTGTCGCTTCTGTTGGCTTGTTGGGGCCTAACCCAGGTTCAAGGTTAGCTGCACCAACCAACAAAACCCTAAACAGCTGGCCCTTTTAGAAACAACCCACGTAGAGCAGGATGAAGTCTCACCCGAAGCGGTATTAGGGGATGAAAAAAATAGGTTTCTACATCTAGAGGCCTCTGTTTTAGGTTCATGCGGCTCCTAGGGCTTAGCTCTGTCTTCGCAAACCCTAATCCTTTCAGAATAGATAAATAAAGTAATTTACTTTAACAACCTCTATACCTTCGCGAAGGTCATGCAACATTCATAACATGTATAAATTGTACTGGTCTACCACTTCCACACATAAGACAAGCATTCATTCATATAATTTGCAATATAGAGGGAAAATACAGAAAAGTGTAGAAGTAAAACTAGATACATAGATGCACAATTATTGGATCAAAACTGTCTTTATTAAATGTATTCATTCAAGTACAAACTCTTTTTCCCTACGCACTCAGCTGCAGGGGCCCATGCACTCAGCTTGCGGACTTACCAAGGTCTTCGCGCACTCAGCTGCAGGAGCCTTCCCTTTCACCTAAGTGCAAGAAACAGACCTTTCCTTCCTTAGCTTATTTGCCCAAAAATCATTTTTCTATCAATTAGTTACCTCCTAGACTCACTATGACTCTTCTATTTATAGCCTTTTCTTTTAGAATACCATGGTCCACAGACCATGGGTAGGTCTCAAAACCTACTTATCACCTAACCACCTAAGGGACTAAATCCCCTTTGACTCTTGCTGTCTTCGCACTCCGCTTCCAAAAATCACAGAGAATTTACTTATTTACAAAAAGGACATACAAAATTTAACAAAATTTAACCCCAGGGACCCCATCCCAATAGGCCCCCAACACAATTTGGTGACTCATCCCAAAGTCACTCAGCTGGTACTTCAATCTTGACTTGGAGTTCACAGAACTCAAACTTCGGAACCTGGAGATCAGTTATTCCTTGCATAGGTACCTACTGCACTTCCTCAACTAACGTATCTGTAGTGAGGCCTTCCACTGTGAGGCCCATTGTCCTTTGCATCTGTTGTATGTCCTCGAGCTTACTTTGTACTGAAGAGTGAGATGGCTAGCTTCCTCTATCCAAGGTTGTGTCCTAGCCCTAAGAATGGCCTCTTTTTATCACAGCTCTTCAATTTCAGTTTGAAGCTTCTTTCCTTCCTGTAATCGTGTGAACCGCTGTACTGGCACCAAAGTTTGCATAATCGACCTTATCTCATCAAATTGGTGTTGTTTTTCTCTAAGGTTAGTGCCAATCTTCTGCAAAGTGGTGTCCTCCTGCAGAGACATCCAGAACTACATGGCCTAATCAAACAATTCTATACAGTCCTTGACTGCTCCATCTAGTGTGGTCATTCCCTCTTTTATAGCAGCGTCGCATTGCTCTCGATCCTTTGACAGAGTCCTCGACTACAGATTCAATTGCAGCTCCGAAATTTGCAATTGTAGCTCAAATCGGACTCAACCGATTTCATCTTTAGACTCCTTGACCATCTCAACCATCTTCTGGATATTTTCTGTTGATTCTGCATCCGATACAATGTTGAGTTCAGGCATCACATTACATGCCTATGTAATCACTGCTTCTAAGTGTTGGATGCATGTAACAAATTCTTTCCTCTCCTTCGGCACCTGTTCCTTTTCTTCAAATATCTACTGGTTATTGGTCTTAACTTCATTAATGACCAATAGTACACGCTGCTTCCTAACCCTCAGTTCATCTGAGAAGCCTTGGTGTAGCTCATGTAGGTTTTGGATAGGGAGTGCCATGAGGTTGATGCCTATATCCTTGATCTGTGAGAATTGGGTGTTGGCCTCTTCTGATTGGACGCACAGGGCCCCATCTGGAAACTGAATCACATGGAGATCTAGAGTCCAATCCATGTCCAATACTACCACACTCACTTGGTGCAAGCTCACTTGAATCCCAGTCACTTGACCTACGTTCACTCGCAGTCAACATGTCTGGATTTGTAGATCGCACAGATCCTTTTGCACATTTCCTAGCACCTGTTGATACTGCTGCTCAAATTGGGTCAATAACTATGTCGTGGTGTCCTAGACCTTGTTGTCAATTTCATCTAAGTCCCCTCTGTGAGGACTAACGGATCTACCTAGGAGAATCTGGTTGACTTCTGCTTCTTTTGTGGCCCCGAGGTTGTTTGCTTCATTGTTTTCTTGACCACAAAGGGGGTTCCCTGCTCCGCGCCCCTGCCCCCTTTTAAATTTGACCCTTCCTAGTCCTGGGTGTGCTGAGAGTTAGACTCCTCAACCTCTATTGTGGTTTCTTGGGCCTCTCACTCTTTGTCAGCAATTGCCTTAGCAAAAAATTCCTTGGCAGAAGCGTCCTCAGCTAATAGCTTCCTTTTGCTGCGCAACTTTCTCTTGA
Source organism: Pinus tabuliformis (assembly GCA_031772625.1). Taxonomy (NCBI): domain Eukaryota; kingdom Viridiplantae; phylum Streptophyta; class Pinopsida; order Pinales; family Pinaceae; genus Pinus; species Pinus tabuliformis. The sequence goes on from CM062816.1 coordinate 1,952,663,155, forward strand.
GCTGAAGCCTATTGGACCTCCTTCTGTTGTACTGCTGCTGAGGTCAACACGGTGTTACCTTCTACTTCCTTTCTCATTCCCACACCTAGATTTGATGGGTACAACAACTCCCCTGTCCATTTACTGACAATTTCCTAGACATTCACCTCGCCAACAAGGTAAGGCAACTTATGCCATATATTCTTTGGATCCTGTCACACATGAATATATACGTTGTGGAAGTTGGAATTGAAGTCGGTCTAGGGATCAATTTGATCATGTAAGATAGGTGAAAACCTTGGCCTTTGGCTGATCACCGTGCACAAATCCATCTCCACTAGGACCCAGAACATCTTGGTCTCTATAATCCACTTGTATCTTTTGTTGCCCAGTGCAAAGCGAACTTCGGTCTAGTTCTTGAGGAGAAAACTGACTGTCCTCCGACGTCCTCCATGCTACCAAGACTATCAACAGTAACAACGAGGCATAATGAAATTCCTTGCCCTCATCCTGGGCTTGGTGACAATTCTCCAAGAACTCCTTGCACAGGTACTGAGCTTAGTTGTATTGGACTCCCTGGGCACATTGTAGAGCCAAGGAAATCACTAGTGTCAGAACCTCGTCCGTGCGACACTTTCGCATGATTTTGCATACCAATATCTACACGGTGAACTATACCGTGGGGTCTGAAATGGAGTAGATGGAATATCTACATGAATTCTTAACTGGCCCGAACTCGCTTTTCATCTGATCGGTGAGTTACTTCTCCTTTGTTTTCCCTCCAAATTCTTTTGTTGGATGCACACCGTGATAGGGTAGCAAGGTGATCCGGTGGATCAACATATCATTAATAGGGATGGTTTCTCCTAGTCAGAGACACCCATCGTGCATCAGGGTGAGTAATTTCCTAACACATACAATGTTAATGACTGTACGATTGAAGTGCGGCACCCAGAGCATGTTTAGAAGGCCCATTTTCTCAACTCCCACGACCCACTTCATAGGTTCAAAGCGCATAACCTTGGTTTCCTCATAATAGATTTTTGCCAAATATTTGTTCAGCATAAGGTGAGGTAACTTCTCATGATCCCCCAAATCCCAATCCTCTGGCTTGAGTGATGGAATGTGGCCCAACAGCGTGTGCTTAAACACCAGCTTCTCTGGCAGCAGTGTTGTAGAGATCATGCATTTTGCATTATCCAGGTCTTTAGGCACCTTGGCTATGCCTTTGTGCGGTGGGATGTACTTTGGGAGCTGAGTCATAGGATCTCCCTCTTTAGCATCCATCTCCTCGATGCCTCCATGAAGTTCTTCTTCATCTAAATCAAGGCGCTCATGTGGTTGTTACGCTTTGTCCATTTTCCCCTTCTAGCTGATCTCTGTGGGAATTTTTCATGGTGATTACCTCACTGGAACTTGTTGTGGATTTTATGCTTTTTATCAGTTGCAGAGGGCTTAAGTCTAGGAGACCTAGGCGCCATAGTTGGAACTCTCGTAGGAACAAAGGGCATTGCTTTAGCGGAGGGTGCGGCTTCAGAGGGCACGACTTCGGTTGTGGGTGGAGTGGCATTCATTCTCTCAAAATTAATCTCATAGTTCCACTCAGGTCAGTTGAAAAACTCCGATCGTGCTAGGATGTCCTGCAAAACCTTCTTAGAGACAAAACATTTGTTCTAGCAGTAAACATTAAGTAAAAATCGTTGAAAACAAAGTGTTCGAATGTTGGGCAGCCTGCCAGATTTATAGGCGAATTTGAATTCGAATCCAACCATTCGCTCCAAATTTCTATCACTAAGGCCGCTTTGGCGGCATATTTCTAACGATTTGCCCCATAAATACACCCTCCCCATTCCTCCCAACCGAAAATTTTCCATCCAGTCATCTATAGTGCATCCAATGGCTAGTTTTTGACTAGGCTACATGGCACCAACCTTTGTGGTGCAACCACCTTGGCACATCTCCCTTCAGCGCCCTACTTTCTTCCATCATGCAACCATCTTACTTCGACTTCCTAATTTTTGGGTAGTTTAGTTTATAGTCCTGTAGTTCCTTGCAACCACCTGGAATACTAAGACTATCTCGCCATGATATAGTTAATATGCAGGGGTGGGATCACCCTTGTACAACTTCAATCAAATACCTTTGATTCTGTCTGGAAACAATTCTCTATTTAGCTTCGCAAGCTAAACTGCGCCACCATCTGTAATTTCCTTTACCATATAGGGTCCAAGCCAATGCATTTGAAACTTTCTAAGAAATTTCGTAAATTTGTTGTCATATAATAAGACCAAATCATTAACCCAGAATGTGCGTTGCTTTATATGTCAATTGTGCCATGCCTTTTCGCGCTCCTTTTTCACCTATTGGTGAAATCCAACTAAAAACCGATCCTCCGACAATTCCATCAGCTGCGGGAGGCATTCATCCACAGTCTCGCGATTAGCCATATCAGTCAGTGATGCAATCCACAGATTCGACACAATATATTCCATGGCCATCACAACCTCCTGCCTATAGACCAACCTAAAAGGGGTTTGGCCTCTCAGTTTTTTACAAGTGGTTCTATACACCCACAGGATTGTTGGTATGTGCACCACCCAGTCATTTCGCTTTGCGTTGTAAACCTTTGTTAAAGCGTTATCTAGGATTTTTTTGAAATATTCTATTGTACCATTAGATTGAGGTTGGTAGGGCGTACTCTTCTAATGATAAACATGGAATTCTTCAAGCATCGAGGAAATCGTCTTGTTTAAGAAGTGTGTGCCCTTATCACTCATTAATATCTTAGGGCAGCCAAATCGGGACAAGATAAACTCAAAAATAAACTTCACAGCAGTAGCTACGCTATAGTCCTTTACTGGTTAAGTCTTTGACCATCGCGTCAAGTATTCAGTTGTTGTGATGATATATCGCGCTCCAATCTTTTTCCTTGGTGGTTGGATTAGACCTACAAAATCAATCGTCCGCTTATCAAACACCTGTAAAGTAATTTGTTGAATTAAGGGCAATTTTTCCCTCCGTGATGGTTTCCCCGTCCTTTAGCAAGAATCACATGCCCTACAATACGCTTTTGCATCCTTATGTACAATTGTCTACCAAATTCCTACACGCAGGATCTTCTGTGCGGTCACTCTTCCTGAATAGTGGCCTCCCACTACTCCTCCATGTGCTTCTGCGTGGATGCTTTGTCGTTCAAACTCTGGGACATATCGGCATAGTATCTCATTGCCACCCATTTTATATAGGTGTCTAGTGATCATAGAAAAATCAGTCGCGCGAACCACCAACTCCTTCTATTGTGTAGAATATCATTCTGGAGCTGTGCCAGTTGTTAAAAACTCTATTATATCAACAAAGTGATTGTCTGTGACACGGAAAGCAAAGATTTGTTCATCTCGAAACCATTTTCCCAAACTAGTAGGCTCATCACCATTGTCAATCCGGGATAGGTGATCAGGACCAACATTCAATTGTCTGGGATGTTAGAAAATTATATATTACGGAGCAATGGAACACAAAATCTTGTAGAAATATAAAAATAGAAAACGCATAAAACAAGAGAGACATAGATATACGTAGTTCACCCAGTTTGGGCTACATCCACGGAGAAACAACCAGTCCTTTTATTATATTATCCAACAAACTAAAGAGATACAACCTACAACAGATCTACTGTAACACCCTCTTCGCTCTCAATCTCCTCTCTCTTCCTCACTCAAAATACATATATATAGAGACGCAATACAATTCCCTCATATATAGTGAGGGGTTACCTTCTAGGGCAAAAAACCCTAAATTAACCATAACTTCTACTGTAAGATCATCCGCCTAATGAACGGCCCAGATTGACTAGAAATTACTAGACTTTTAAAAGGCAATTTTACATCTATTTTTAGCTTCGGGGGTGCTGCCCCCGAACCCCCGATAGGGGATCGTTGGCCCCTGGACCTGCCAGCCAGGAGGGATTAGCCCCCGCAGGGGGAACAAGTCCCCCCGTGTGGAGGGGTGTACAGTCTTCATGGGGTATACATCCGGCTGGGGGACAAGTCCCCCTTGCACCCCCCCATGTGGAGGGGTGTATAGTCTTCTTGGGGTATACATCTAGCTGGGGAACAAGTCCCCCCCCATACCCGCCCGCATGGAGGGGTGTACAGTCTTCCTGGGTTATACAACCGGCTAAAACCTTTGAATACATAAGATAATTAGGCTCCACACCCAACAATCTCCCACTTGGAGACTGATTATAACAACTCCACCGCTGCTTCATTTGCTAGACAATGACTCCATTTTGGACCTGGTTGTTTCTCATCTTCTTCATCATACTTGAAGACCAATTGAAACTAAGCAGATTCTCAGTTTCTCCCTGGTTACAACTTTTGTTAACATATCTGCAGGATTCTGGCTAGTGTGTATCTTTTCCAGCTTCAACTGTCCATCTTCCAATGCTGACCGTATGAAATGGTACTTGAGCTGTATATGTTTAGTCTTGGAATGAAATGTAGAGTTCTTTGCAAGATGTATGGCACTCTGGCTGTCACTGTATAACTTGCCCAACTCCTGCTTCTTACCCAATTCATCCAGAAACCTTTGTAACCAAATCATTTCTTTACTAGCCTCTGTAGCAGCAACATACTCTGCTTCTGTTGTTGAAAGTGCAACAACACTTTGGATTTTTGAAACCCAACTGACAGCTATTCCACCTACAGTAAATACATATCCTGTAGTGCTCCTCCTATTATCTGCATCAACATATCCCTACAGAGAAATGTTTGAACCACCAAAGCATAATGTTTGATTTGTGGTACCTCTCAAATACTTGAGAATCCACTTCACTGCCATCCAATGTTCTTTTCCTGGATTGTTCATGTACCTGCTTACAACTCCCATTGCATGTGGAATACCAGGCCTTGTGCAGACCATTGCATACATTAAGCTTCCAACTGCTGATGCATATGGAACTTTAGACATATGAGCCATTTCTTCCTGAGTCTTGGGACACGCCTCCTTACTTAATTTGAAATGGCTAGCCAAAGGTATACCAACTGGTTTTTCATTTTGCATATTAAACCTTTTCAACACCTTTTCTATGTACTCACTTTGAGACAATGTTAATTTGCGATTCTTCCTGTCTCTAGTTATTCTCATACCAAGGATTTGTTTTTCAGCACCCAAATCCTTCGTTGCAAATGAGTTTACCAATTTTATTTTGAGCACATTTATCTCCTGCATGTTAGAACCTGCAACAAGCATGTCATCTACATACAATAACAATATAATATAGCTACCATCATTTTGCCTTTTGAGATAAACACAATGATCAGAGTGACACCTAGTATGACCTTGTTCTGACATAAACCTATCAAATTTTAGATACCACTGTCTTGGAGCCTGTTTTAAGCCATACAAGCTCTTCTTCAACCTGCACACTAGTTTCTCCTTCCATTTTACCTCATATCCTTGTGGCTGCTGCATATATATCTCTTCCTCCAAATCCCCATGGAGAAAGGTTGTCTTTACATCTAACTACTCAAGATGTAAATCTTCAGTAGCTACTAGACTTAGAATAGTTCTGATTGAAATAATTTTCACAACAGGAGAAAATATCTCATCAAATTCTATACCCTTTTTCTGTGCAAACCCTTTCACCACAAGTCTAGCTTTATACCTCTGTTTTCCTCCATCTTCTTCCTTTAGCCTGTAAACCCATTTATTCTGCAATGTTGTTTTACCTGCAGGCAACTTGACTAAGTCCCAAGTCTGGTTATGTGCTAAGGAGTCCATCTCTTCTTTCATGGCTTACTCCCACTTCTTCTTGGTTTCTACCTGAACTGCTTCTTCATAACATTCTGGTTCACCAGAATCTGTCAACAATACATAATATAATGAAGGAGAGTATCGTTCAAGGGGTCTACTTATCCTGGTATATCTTCTAACACCACTTTCAGGTGTTTGAAGTGCTTGTTGTTGTTGTGGTTGTTGTTCTGGCTATTGATCATTATGATTTTTAGGCACCATCACTTTTCCTGTGATATCGTCAAGCACTATGTATTCTCTGTTTTTTTTTCTTGTTTCTTTTCCTACAATTGATTCTTATACAAGACCTTTTCATTGAATATTACATCTCTGCTCCTAATGATTTCGTGATTTTCATAATCATATAAGCAATAACCAAAATCATTAACACCATATCCAATAAAGGTACATTTTTTTGATTTTGCCTCAAGCTTTGTTCTATTTTCTTTGTTAATGTGGACAAAGGCTTCACAACCAAAAGTCTTCAAAAATGAGTAGTTTACCTTTTTACCTGTCCATACCTCCTTTGGAATACAACCATCCAAGGAACTTTAAGGCCCTCTGTTTATTAGATAAACAACAATGTCTACAGCATCTTCCCAAAATTGTAAAGGCAATCCTGCATGCAATCTCATGCACCTTGCACGCTCCATGATTGTCTTGTTCATCCTTTCTGACACACCATTTTCTTGTGGTGTTCCTGGAACTGTCTTCTCTCTGTGAATTCCATTCTCTAAACAATACCTATCAAACTCTTTGCTGCAGTATTCACCTCCATTATCTGATCTGAGACACTTCAACCTTTTCCTTGTCTCATTTTCAACCAAAGCTTTCCATTTCTTGAAAGTATCAAACACATCAGGTTTATTTCGAATACAATAAATCTAGGTTTTTCTGGTTGCATCATCAATAAAAGTAACATAATAACGAGAGCCACCAAGAGATGATACCTGAGCAGGTCCCCATACATCTGTATGCATAAGCTCTAATTTTTCGATCTTCTTTTCTTTCCCAATTCTAAGGAATCTGATTCTCTTCTGTTTTCCATAAACATAGTTCTCACAGAATTTTAAATCAACATGCTTCAAACCTGGCAACAAATTTCTTGAGTGAAGAATCTGCATCCCATTCTCACCCATGTGCTCGAGCCTATGATGCCACAATGACGTATCTTCTCCTATAGAGGTTAAAGCATTAACAGAATTTGAAATACCATTGCATAAATACAAATGTACCAACCTTTTCTCCTTTCGTTATTACCAGGGATCCTTTACTGACCTTCCAAGTTTTATCTGTGAAGGTAGTTATGCAACCTTCACCTCCCAACTGCCCTGTTGAAATCAAATTTTTCTTTAGATCTGGAACATGCCTTACCTTCTTCAATAGCCATTGATTTCCATTTTGCTGTTTTATGAAAACTGTACCCATTCCAACGATTTTACAGGGTTTATCATCACCCAATCGAACTTGTCCAAAATCTCCTTGAACATAATCATGAAAATGTTTCTTATCAGGTGTGGCATGGAATGAGGCCCCTGAATCTACCGCCTAGGCATCAATAATATTTTCTAATGAAAGAATCAAAGCATCTTGCAACACATCACCTGTTACATTCGCTTCATGATTAGTTTCTTGCTGCGCATCTCCTTCTTTTCCCTTCCGAGACTTGCAGTCTTTCTTCAGGTGTCATTTCTTCCTGCATTTCCAGCACACTATCCCCGATTTAGACTTGGATCTGCCTTTTCTTGACTTACTGCGATATCCTGGGCTCTTTCCTCTTTCCATCTTTCTTCCCCTAGTCTCTGCAGTCAAAGCATTACCTGATGTATCACCGGAGCTTTTCCGTCGCATTTCCTCACTAAGGAGTGCACCGACAACATCATCAAACTTTAAAGTACTAGATCCAGAGATAGAGTAACTAATGGCCATAACTAAACCATTCCAACTTTCTAGAAATGAGCACAGAAATAACAAAGCCCTAACTTCATCATCAAAATTTACCCCTACAGAATTTAACTAACTTGTAACTGTATTAAAATCATTTAATGATCTGCAACAGATCCACCTTCTGACATCTTCATATTAAATAAACGCTTCATAAGAAATACCTTATTTGAGGCCGAGGTTTTTTCATATAGTTTGGCCAATGCTGACATTAAACCCTGTGTTATCATTTCCTTTGAAATATTAAATGCTACCGACACCGCTAGGCACAACCGTATTGTTCCAAGTTCCTTTCTGTCCAGAATATCCCATTTTTTGTTTGTCATACTCATCAGCTTCTTTGTCTTTTCGCTCAATGGTAGGTACAGATCTCTCTGATACAGATAATCTTCCATCTGCATCTTCCACAACTGGTAGTTTTCGCCGTTGAATTTTTCGACCCTAAACCTACCATCCTCCACCATTGCTCCCACTCGAACCAGGAACCCTTCTCTCCTGCGAGTTTATCAGCCAAATAGAGCTTCATCTCTGATACCAGTTGTTAGAAAATTATATATTACGGAGCAATGAAACACAAAATATTGTAGAAATATAAACACAAAAAATGCATAAAACAAGAGAGACACAGATATATGTGGTTCACCCAGTTTGGGCTACATCCACGGAGAAATAGCCAGTCCTTCTTTTATTATATTATCCAGCAAACTGAAGAGATACAACCTACAGTAGATCCGCTGTAACACCCCCTTCACTCTCAATCTCCTCTCTCTTCCTCACTCAGAATACAGATATATATAGACGCAATATAATTCCCTCATATATAGTGAGGGGTTGCCTTCTAGGGCAAAAAACCCTAAATTAACCATAACTTCTACCATCAAATCATCTGCTTAATGAACGGCCCAGATTGACTAGAAATTACTAGACTTTTACAAGGCAATTTTACATCTATTTTTAGCTTCGGGGGCAATGCCCCTGAACCCATGCCGGGGAACCACTGGCCCCATAACCCCCCAGCCGGGGGGATTAGCCCCCTCGTATCCCCCCCCGTGGAGGGGTGTATAGTCTTCTTGGGGTATACATCCAGCTGGGGGACAAGTCCCCCTCGCACCCCCCCATGTGGAGGGGTTTAGAGTCTTCCTGGGGTATACATCCAGCTGAAACCTTTGAATACGGAAGATAATTAGGCTCCACACCGAACATGGGATTTAGAATCACCTCAAAATCATACTCCTGAAAGAGAAACAACCATCTGCAGATCTTCCTGCCCAACACAGGCTTATTGACTAGGTATTTTAGAGCAGAATCGTCTGTAAACATATTGAAGTGTGCACCTAACAGATAGTGCTAGAATTTTTGTAGCACGTGGACCATAGCTAGTCCCTCACGCTCTGTAGACGAGTAGTTCTTCTTCACCTTAGACAACTTTCTACTCGCAAACGCTATAGGATGATCAATATCGCCTTCACCTGGTTGTGTTAGCACCACACCTAGCGCAATACAAGAAGTGTCCACATGAACATGAAACTCCTTTTTCCTATCCGGAAATACCAAAATGGGCACGGTGACCATTTTTTTCTTCAAAATATCTAAACTATTATGACACTCTTCATCCTAGTAGAATGTCGCGTCTTTCTTCAATAGTTTCTCCATTGGCGCAGTAATTTGCACATATGCCTTGATAAAATTTAGATAATACCCTATACGGGCCAGTGTCGCACGTCGCTGTTTTACATTCTTCGAGGCCTCCAATTTGAAAATAACAACTATCATGGTGGGGTCTACCATCAATCCTTTCTTGCAAACCACATGACCCAACAATCTTCCATAAGGGACACAAAAGATGCATTTTTTTAGATTCAGGGCAATCTGATGTCTGCGATAGGTATCAAACATGAGGCACAGACTTGCAATGTAGCGACTTACCAAACCAAATACAATCCAGTCATCAAAGTGGTCTTCTAAGAACTTATGGATAAATTCCTTAAAAGCTACAATTACCACCTGTGATAATATTGCATGTGCATTCTTCAATCCAAATGGAATTATAGTGTATTGAAAACATCCCGATTTTGTCCTGAAGATGTTCTTGCTACGATCCTCCAGTGCAATCTTGATCTGATGGTACCCTGAGAACCCATCAGTGAATGAATAGGCTTTCTACCCTCCAACATTCTCTAGGACTTCATCTGTAAACGACGTTAGGAATGGGTCATGGATGCACACATCATTGAGCTTCCTCAACTCTATGCATATCCAGATTTCATCTTGTTGCTTCTTTTCCTGGAATACCATAGGGATTACCAAGTTTGACTTGTCCACCACTCAATGATAGCATTTTGTCCAACTCCTTATGCACCCTTTCCTTATATTTGGGATTCAAATGGCAGGGTCGCTGTTTTACAAGTTTCACATTTGGCTTCAAGGTAATATTCATCACACCTAAGTCGCCTACTATCCCTTTAAGATCTGAGAACTTGGTGAGAAACAAGTCTTGGTATTCGCGCAACAGTTTTGCGACCTTTTCAACTGTATCCTCATCCCAATTGTCACCTTTAGCAAACTAAGACTGCGCATCCGATCCAATGTTTACTTGTCTAGTCTTCAAGGGTTTTGTTATGTCAAGGATTGATGCTTTGGGTCCTTCAACTTCACGCTGTCCCTCAGATTCCTGAATTTTGATATTTCTAAGATCATCGTCTTCTTCTTCTGCGGTCACGTTATAGCATTCCAGCACATGGCATAGCTACATATTCCAGTCTAGTTGAACCCATTCTCATTAGGGGATTTTTGAGGTCTAAAATAGGCCTCCTAAGGAAATTATAAAATAATAGTGGAAATAATAAAATAAGATTAAATAACATCATCAAATTTCAGATGGAAAAAGAAAAAACTAATTTTTTAACTTATCTCCCTATGGGTTTACTCAAATTTTGAGTGGTAACACTCGTTGGATGCATAATTTGATTCCTCATCCAAGGAGTACCCATGTTGCATACTTTTGATGGACCCTGCTACATGAAAAGTGAGAAATACATGAAAAATGTGATTGCAATAACATTTTTTCATGCATTTCTCATTTTTCGTGTAGCAGGGTCCATCGAAAGTATGCAACATGCGTAATCCTTGGATGAGGAATTAAATTTTGCATACAAAAAGTAATATTGCTCAAAATTTGAGTAAAACCTTAGGCAGATAAGTTGAAAAGTAGTTTTATTATTTTATTATTTTTTAATCTTTTTAATTTTTTACTCCAAAAATGTTGAATCATCCCCCATGGTTGAAATCATCATCTTGAATCCTATTGGTTCTTATAAAGTTTGTTTTGGTTGTACATTTTTCTTAGGAGGCCCATTTTAGACCTCAAAATTTCCCTAATGACCGGTTCCTCAAGCATTCGAAAGATTGCAACCTTAATTTCTTGGAGTTGTTCATCAATACATTCAAAGTCATCCTCAAAGCTGAACGTCAATAGAAAAATTTGCTTGAGGATATCCCACTTGGCCGTCCCATAGAGAAACTCAGTTTCCAGGTACCAATTCATCGAAATGGTATCCAAAGTATGACAAAAGATGTGCACCCATTCAAGTTGAGGTTCCTGTCCCCAAGCTTTAGTCCACCTCGCCAAATGCTAACATAGATCATCTTTTCCACTGTATTTCTTTGTCATATGAGTATTGGTGTACCTGAATCTTAGCTTCATCATTTGCCAGTATCCCTTCTAGTCAGCGAAGCTGTCCTTGTGTGTACCCCACCAGCGGGTAGGTGTAGTGTGAAACGCCATATCTAGTCCCTAGAACCGATGTTCTTCTGCCACCTCATTTTCGAACTTATCCAAAAACAAATTAACATCAACTAAGCCATCATAGTGAGGTAGATTTTGTACCTCCATAGATATGTAACGAAGCGATTTTGTCGACATGTTGCAGTGCATTGAGGAGACATCATGTAATATTTTCTACTAATGCTCAAGCTCTTCATCGGAATCTGAGGTGTAGGAGCTATCTTTATCCCATGTAATTTGTCCATCTACTGTAGGATTGATCCAGTCCTCATCTCGCACAGTGATCTTATATATCTGGTCCAAATAATCTTCTTCTTCATAACCACAGACTAGTTCTATGTATCACACACCTTCATTTGGATCCAATGGAACAATAACTCGGAGCGCCTTTCTCTCAAATGTCTTCCTGCACTTCTTAATATTAATGCTCGCATCCACGTCGAAGGCCCAATCAATGCCCAATAGCGCAGGGTAAGGATTATTATCATCCACTATCTCGATTACTTGAAAATCGGTAAAGGCACTTGCTCCTTCAATATCCACCCATAGGGGCTTCACTCAATGAACCTCTGATCTATCATGTGCATTCATAGCATATTAAACAATACCCTTAATTTGACTACATATTGGAAAATACCCCTGAAAATAACATTATTTAACCCCTTACCAATATGAACATTTTTTATACCCCTTTATATTTTTTCATTAACTTTGAGCTCCATTTTTATACCTGCTAATATAAAAACCCTTTACCCCCTATATATCCCCCAGTATATTATGCCACCTTTTCTCAATATATATCCCCCAATATGAACCCACGTCGTATGGTATTTCTCCCCTAGTGAATACCCAGTGTATCCACCGTAACCCCATACAGGTACCCCATAGGAATGATTTTCTAGTGATTGGCCATGCGAAGCTGGATAGGAAACCACTGCAGCACAAGTCTCTCCATTCTTTCCCAAGTATTCTTTGGTAGCACATTCGCATCAGATCCTAGATCAAGAATTACCTAATCCATTTCGTATTCTCCAATCTGCGTAGTGAGCCTCATTTTGTGACCTCTTCATTTCTTACTTTTGCCCACTTTTCGTACAATGCGCTATCCTGGAGGTGTCTTGAACTTACTTGTACATTTATCAATCAACTCTTGGAGCCCTTCTACTACCTTTCTGTCTTGTAACAACTTCATACAAGTCTTCAGAAAGGTAGCTAATAGTGAAGGATCTACATCTTGTGCTTCGTTGTTTCTGCCTGACTTATCCTGACTTTCAGAGATAGAGGCCTCAAAGAAGCTTTTTTTGGCTTCCGTAAAGGTTTCCTTAGCCTAGGTTAGATTAAATCCAAGTCCCTTCTCAGCAGCCTTGCGTACTCATCTGTCAGTTTCTGGTTGCTTTGATTTATCTTCTCCTATGTTAATACCACTTCGCGTTACGATATTAATACTATGCTATTCTTTGCGAGGCTCTGCTCTCATCATATGAATATTCTTCTTAGGTGTTTGAGCCTTCTTCTCCTGCATCTTGTCTATTAGTATTGGACAATCTTCTATAACATGTTCAAACTATCGACAATACTAACAGGATGGATGCATCAGGTTCTGATAGTCACGTGCCAAATGGCCGGCTTCTCCACAATTATAACAAATGATTTTTCCACGACTCTTTCTAGCCACTCCTCCTCATCCTCTTCCTCGGCCCTAGAATCCTCTGTGCATTGCACTCGCATCTTGATCCTGAGGCCAATTTTTTGTCTGCATTCTATATGTAGGGGTTCGCTCCATCATTAGTTCATAGCTCCGACAATTGCGCTCATCATGCCCAACTGACTTACGGAAAGTATAAAATAATTTTTGCAGTGTCTACACAAACTTTTGTAGAATATGACAGTTGTTAGTCACATGCTTCCCAACTATCTAACAGATAGCACACCATAAGGCTACCCCTACGCTTGATCCAATGATGTTTTTGGGTTTTAGAGGGACAAGACCCCAATGAGGTACTTCTGATAAATAGGGCAGTGGTCCTTTTCATGACCCTGGCCTTTACACTTTAGGCACCAAAATTATGTGCATACCTCGTGCTGGACTTCCTTTCTCTTCTTTAGGCTCTGCAATTACATATGCAAGCTTTCCAGCTACAATTGAATTTTTGTACCCCTATATTCATATCTCTTGCACTGGTGAAGCTTCTAGTCTCATGTCGATCTCCATTGCTTCTTCTTAGGTTCCTTTCTTTTGTTGTGACAATGGTAATCTTAGATGTGGTAGGAGCGAAACAATGTACCTGTCTCTATGCTGAGTATTTGTAATGGTCATATTAGCTTGCTGAATCAGACATTTTACCTTTGATCAAAGTCCCACATGGAGTCGTTTACCCTCTGCTAGATTTCCTTGAGCTATGTTACAGACTGGGCCTGAGATTTGGGCTTCTTGAACTCACTATTCAACGCTTTCTGGGTCTCTAGCATAGTTGTGTTGGGCTTATTTTTGTAGAATTTGATGTACCAACTCAGTGCTCTATCCTATAGCACTACGACTAGTTGTGGTTTCTTCATATTGTCATCAACGATCTGTTGTGCCATCCATACAACATCTACGACAAACCAAAATTGTCCGGGGTCTTCAGTTCCCACACCCTTAAACATAGGCATATTCATTGTTTTTTCCATATTAAATGATGGAGGGGGAGGTGGAGGTGGAGGTAGAGGTGTGGGTGTGTGAGGTGGAGGTGGAGGAAGAGGCGGAGTGGATGGATGAGGTATCCCTGCGATACCTTGACTTACGATCTGTAGTGCAATTCACGGTGTTCTTAGAATATTACCTTCGTTGTCACTATTATAGGATCCTAACGATACACTGTATTCAGAGCTTGATTCTTCGTTCATCCTAAATGCTCTCCCACTTCATGTAGTCCCAAACATCAATTTAAAGGCAAAACCTTCTTTTCTCACAATAGCATTTTAATCTAGGTCTTCAAAGATTTCAGGTACTTACCTCTTGGTCCTTTGAAGAACCTGGGCTGTGCTTCACTGTAGCTGGTGGATGTATTGATCGCGAACTCAGTAATGAATCCTCCCAAAATATAATCGATCTAGTGGTCGATGTCCCACGCGATGTTATTTTCTAAAGCCTCCAAGTTCTTTACTAGTTCTGGGGTCCACACAATAAGGCTGTCAAGCTTCCACATACCCTGAATATCCTCTAATTTGGACAAACACTCATGCAATTCATAGGGGAATGAGAAGAAGAATATTTTGTGTTCATATGTGAATATGTATCTGTTCAGCTACTCTTGCTTCGACAAGCACAAATTTCTATTCTCCTGAGCTGCAAATGCGTGCAGCTTCCAATTAATCAAGTTTTCGATCTCTTTCTTAGTGGGGAACCACTTATCACACATCCCTTAGTGATCCAGGTGGATTTTGGTGGCCACCCACCTATCCCACTTGGACCCCCACAACTATCTCTGTCAGTCTTTCATTTTCCGTAATTGTAACACAATTTACTATTTTTAGCAGTTTTTCCAGTCCTGAACTTCCAGAGCCATTTTGAGGCCCTAAAAGACATTTTTTGGGAAATATGGGAGCAACATGGGTCCATGGACCGATGTGTCTCTTCCCAAAGTTGTAGTGCTTTGATAGATTGTTCTAACGAGCTATTTTATGCATCAAATGAAGATCGGGTGCCAAAGTTATGACCCCGGGAAGTTGATGTACCAACTTACCCAAAACGGGGCCCACAATTTGGCGTTTCATCTTCTAGGGTTAGGTTTTGGGATGTTAAGGCTTTTCCATTGTTTCCAAAAATAAATAGGGCTTCGAGCCTCATTATAACACAGTTCAGAGGCATGTAGTCACCACATCTCTTCTCAGAGATAAGCTACCATCACCTTAGCTGGTTTATTTCCATTGTTGTTTGTAAACATATTTCAATATTTTACATTAATGAAAAGAAGTATTACTGCCGCTGCATCTCTGTGTTTATGGTTATCTCTGTAATTTGTTGCGTTCCTGCTTAAATCCGAATCAGTTGTATCAAAGTGGTCTGCTTTTTCTTTGTTTTTCTTTGCATGTCCCCAACGAAGTCGAGATATAAGGAGCTAGGGCTTGAACTGGTCGAACCTTTGCAAGACCAGCCTCGCGAACCCCGACGGCCTCCCATGGCAGATGAGAAGAAAGACGATGGGGCAGGAGATCCTATCAAAATCTTGCTCGAAGAAGCCCTCGAGCGGCAAAGGATTGTGATGATGGACAACTTTGCCCAGATCCTTCAACGACTACCCAGGGGCAATGCATCGACTTCCAACAGCTACTCTGGAAATGCCACATCATTTAAGGTACAAGTTAATTTTGAAATCCCCATATTCGAGGGTCAGATAGGCGTAGATGCCGTAGATAATGGTTAGATCTGCTAGAGGGTTATTTTTCTATTCATGATTTTTCCAATCGGGAAAAGATTATTTTTGCTTTTCTCAAAGCAGCCCCCCACATCAAGGACTAATGGGAAACCTACTGTGAGCAGAAGGATGAAAGTATGGGCTCACTATTTTCAGCCACACCCAGTTGGAATTCATTCCAGGATGCTGTCATGGAGTAGTACTACCCTGTTAAAAGCTATGAGGACAAATACATAAAGTGGACCATGCTGCGGCAGGGAAGGGACCAAGATGTGCCGGAGTTCACCAACATTTTTCATACCCTTCGCACATAGTTGGGTATCAAAGATTCTGAGTTGCATCTAGTACTCAAATACTGTGGTTGCCTACACAGATACATCCAGGAAGAAATGGAGTTCCTGAACATCTCCTCGCTCGGCACGACATACCGATACGCTGTCAAAATCGAGAAAAAGTTCAAACAGAAGAAGTGAGACTTTGGATCTGCGAATCCAAAGACTGAAGGACAAAGCCAAGGCGGGGTGACCCAAGAAAACCTGTTGAAGCCACAAGAAAAGAACAACACCATGAAGTCGAAGAAGGACATAGGAAAGTGGTGTGAGTTCCATAAGAGCCCCACTCACAACACAAGTGAGTGTTAGACCAAGCAGTCGTTGGTGGCCGAGTTGAAGGCTTCAGAATCAGATGCATGTTCCGATATTGAGTCAGAACCCGACAAAGGAAATGGCAAAGGGAGGCAGATCATTGATGTAGAGCCCAGTGCCACTATTGCCACTGTCAAGATCCAAAAGCCACTGTCAAGATCCAAAAGAATGAGCCCGAAGATCCAGAGGAGGGGGAGCGTCTTTTCCACTCACAGATGTGGGTGAAGGGTTTGCCGCTGCAATTCATTGTAGATAGTGGCAACCAAAAGAACCTCATTTCAGCAGAGGTCGTGAAGCGGTTGGTCCTATCGACTACACCACACCCACAACCATATAGTATCGGGTGGCTTCACCAAGGACGAGATCTTTGAGTTCACCAGCAGTGTCACCTTCCCTACAACATCAAACCCTTCATAGACGAGGTATTATGTGATGTTACACCTCTGGATGTTTGTGATGTATTATTAGGTAAGCCATACTTGTGGAGGCGACATGCTGTGTATGATTCAAGGCTTTGTGTTGTTATTATTTCTTTGTGTAATTCATGATACAGGATACCGGAGGTAGCCCCACCTACCGCCACCTCTTTGATCGCTACTAAGAAAGGCAGCAAGCTCATCTCATAGACTAGGAAATTTATTTTCTGTCAAGTTCGCTCCCAAAGTAAGGGGAAGATCGTTGCCACATCCATGACCCCCGCAAAGGGTTCCTCCATGTAGTAGCAGTAGCAGCAAAGGGATACAATCATGACAGAATATAGAAACAACTTCTCCTCATCCACAGGGGTGCCACACAAGTTTCAGGGGGGTGACAAAGTTTGGTTACATCTGCAGAAAGAACGCCTTACAAGAGCCCATCAGAAGCTCAAACCACTCTGACATGGTCCTTACAACATTACCAAGGCTATGGGAAACAATCCTTTGGAGCACAACATTCCTCCATTCCTTCACCTGCACCAAGTGTTCAATGTGTACCACCCTCGACCATGCTTCCCACCATTATTAGACACATCCAAGTTTGCAGAACAGCTCACCAGGGACCAAGCTTAGTAGATGGAGGAACTCAACGCAATGGGGACCGTTGCTTCCTAAGGGGGGGAGGAATGATCCAGGTGGATGTTGGTGGCTACCCACCTATCCCACTTGGACCCTGATAACTGTCTCTATCAGTTTTTCAGTTTCCGTAATTGTAACACAATCTACTATTTTTAGTAGTTTTTCTGGTCCTAAACTTCCGGAGCCGTTTTGAGGCCCTAATTGACGTTTTTTGGGAAATCTGGGAGCAACATGCATCCATGAACCATGTTGATCTTCCCAAAGTTGTATTTCTCAGATAGATCTTTCTAATGACCTATTGTACACGTCAAATGAAGATCGGGTGCCAAAGATACGACCCCGGGAAGTTGATGTACCAACTTACCCAAAACGGGGCCCACAATTTAGCGTTTCATCTTCTAGCGTTAGGTTTTGGGATGTTAAGGGTTTTCCATTGTTTCTCAATAATAAATAGGCCTTCGAGCCTCATTGTAACATAGTTCAGAGGCATGTAGCTGCCACATCTCTTCTCAGAGATAAGCTACCATCGCCCTAGCTGGTTTATTTCCATTGTTGTTTGTAAGCATATTTTAGTATTTTACATTAATGAAAAGAAGTATTATTTCCATTGAATCTCTGTGTTTATGATTATATCTATAATTTGTTGTGTTCCTGCTTAAATCCGAGTCACTTAGCAAGATCCCAGTCCCAGCAATGGAACCATTTGTTGGCTTGTTGGGGCCTGTCCCAGGTTCAAATTTAGCTGCGCCAACCAACAAAACCCTAAAATATCGGCCCTTTTGGAAACAACCCATGTAGCACAGGCTTCAGTCTCACCTGAAGCAATATTGGAGGATGACAGAACCAGGTTTCTGCATCCATAGGCATCTGTGATAGGTTCCTGTGGCTCCTAGGATTTAGCTCTATCTTCGCGAACACTAACCCTTTTGGAATAGATAATTACAGTAATTTACTTAAAAAACTTCTATACCTTCTCAAAGGTAATGCAACATTCATAACATGTATAAATTGTACTGATCTACCACTTCCACGCATAAGATAAGCATTCATTCATATAATTTGCAATATAGAGCAAAAATACAAAAAACTGCAGAAGTAAAAATAGATACATAGATGCACAATTATTGGATCAAAACTATCTTTATTAGATGTATTTGTTCAAGTACAAACTCTTTTTCCCTGTGCACTCAGATGCAGGGGCCCGCGCACTTAGCTTGCGGACTTACCAAGGTCTCCGTGCACTCAACTGTAGGAGCCTTCCCCTTTGCCTAAGTACAGGAAACAAACCTTTCCTTCCTTAGCTTACTTGCCCAACAATGATTTTTCTATCAATTAGTTACCTCCTAGACTCGCTATGAACCTTCTATTTATAGCCTTTTCTTTTACAATACCATGGTATGCGGACCATGGGTGGGTCTCAAAACCTTCTTATCACCTAAGCACCTAAGCACTCTGCTTCCACAAATCGTGAAGACTTTGCATCTTTACAAAAATGAATTACAAAATTTGACAAAATTTAACCCGGGGGACCCCATCCCAACAACTCTGTTAGAAATTTTCGAGGCAGATTTGTAGGATGGTTAACAGTCAAGTTCGTGAGAGATCTTGGAAACTCATAACATTTTGAGTTTTTATACAAAATGAGCTCAGTACTTAGGGTTTTTTAGATGTTCTGAATCCATTGGTAACCTCTAATTTCTTATTTGAGCACATCTACAGATAATTTTTGCAGTTTTGAGACTAAAGGTGTATGGATTAGTTAAGATTTGGAAACAGTTTTGATAGGTATTTGGGCATAGAGAAGATATTGTAGGGGTATTCTCACTTCCAGAAGGCTACTACAGTAGCTATAACCAATAGGGTTCAGCTCAGGTTCAAATTCTCTTAACATGAAGTTTTGATTATGTGCTTAAATGTGGAATTGAAGGGTTTACATGATGTTTTTAGCTCATTTCTATTGAAGTATGTCATCTTTGTAGGAGATTTTCTGAGTTTTTGTTGTTGTGAGAGTTATTTGTACGAGAAAATTACCTTGTAGGGGCAATAACAACATATATACCTATTTTAAATGTTTATGTACTTCATTTTAATACTGAATTTATGAGTGGTCTAGTTATGTTGACAAACTCGAAGATGTAGCCTAGGAGGGGTGAACTCCGTCAACAAACCTTTATCTTTCTCTTCTTTATGCCCTCATGGATTATGTATTCTTATTTTCATTATGTTAAGTTACATATGAATACTAATTCATGATTTGAAGAGATATTGGAAATCTGTTTGATTTAAGATCCAGTTTTACCTTGCAAAGCAACGACACGATCCTGATTTTTGTTTTATTTGATTTTGTAAAAGAGGAAGAAATCACCTAATCCAATTTCAGATCATCCGAAATTTTTCCATAGGTTACTAGAAGTGATAAGATACCAACCTACTTTAGCTGTGAGTGCCTTTGAAAAGGAAAAAGATTTCTTAAGGTCCCATCCACCCCACTTTTTTAGAAGGGGTATTTTATCCTAGCTTATTTAGGAAAACATTCTACCATTCTAAGAACCCTTCCATAAAAACCTATAACAACACTTTCATATTGTATATATATTATCTCTCTCTCTCTCTCTCTCTCTCTCTCTCTCTCTCTCTCTCTCTCTTTCTTTCTTTATTTCTTTCTATTATGTGGTTGGATAGTTCAAGAACTCATCAAAAGTCTGTGCAGGTCAAGAATTTCCAAAACACTAATTTGTTACTTTTGACAGTTCCCAAGCTTGGCGACGTGAAGGGTTGTTCAATTATTTTGTGTGTATGTAAAATTTGGAACCTTAATAAATTTTCTAAAATTTCATTTTCATTTAGTAAACAGATTTTACTAAATTTTGTAAATTTTCATTGTGATTTAGTAAACAGATTTTAGATGTTTTGTTTTTCTTTTTACGGTTGATAAATATGTGTGCATCCATATGATGAGCCCCAAATTGGGTAAATTATTGGGCTCATTTTGCCTAATTTTCCTTGTTCAGTCCTTGTTCAATCCCCCATTTTTCATAGCTTATGCATTATTTTTTAGTATGTTTATGTCATTTGTACGAATAAGGGTGGTCACTCTTCCTAGGTGGCTAACACGTGCTTATTTCAGGTTTTTTTGACACATGTTGGAGCAAAACCGAGCAATCATGGGCTAGAAGACAACCAAGCTTGATGTGAGGATTCGTAGGGGGGTTGTCTATGACATTAAATAGCCCTTCCTTGGGATCTTCACCCCCAAACTCTGAGCTCACAGGCCACCAAAACTGGATCTTGAAGGCAGCCAAGCAGATTTTGGAAAAGGGATTGTCTACTGACAATTGGATAGCCAAGTCCCCCAGATTTAGGAGGCCTGCTAGGGCCCTCGTAATGTATAAATGATAAGGCCTTATCCTTCATAAGGGACTTTTTTGAAACCATTGCATATTTTTTCACTACAGTGTTGTCAGCTTTAGCTCGTTTTCTTGTAGCCATTTTGGCATAACTCTTGATTGATGACTATTTTTTGATAATGATAAGCAGTCCTATTTCATATCAACTCTGAATTTTCTATAGGAGTCGTAGCTCTCAGGGTTGGATCCAACCTGAGAGCCTAGGGCCTCCTTTATGTACTATTATCTTTCCTTTAAGCATCATTGTTTTCCTTTTGTGCATTTGCAAACGTATTTCTGTTAGGCAGATTAAGTTGTGTTGATTAACTCGGTCACTGTTTATGAATAGAATTCTTCAGATGTTTAGAATAGATTGGTAGGATAATAACAGGAAAAAGGCTCCAAAAAAGGGTCAACAAACACTTTTGGTTTCACCTCTTCCTTATTGGATCAGGGGCTGGAATTGAAGTAACCGTGCTGTCCCAAACAAAAACACTAGTTTGCTTTACCATGCAATCCTTAGTGTACTGTTTTCATTTGCAGAAGTTGGTTATGTGTTCAGATCTCTGAAATGTTTCATTGCATAGTTGATATACATGGTTCTCTTTCAAATAAAGCTGTTGTTCATTCACTTTATTGTTAGTTAGATTAGATTAGCTAGGACTTTGATTACTTGCAAGACTTTGTTGATTCAGTTGAATGTATACGATGCAGAGCATCTCTACCACTCTTTCATCCACCTAAGCTTCATCAGAGCCATCTGCTCCATCTCCTAGCTAGGTTCCTCGTCTCACATCTGTCCTCTTGCCCACGTAACCCTACCTTTTTGTGCAATCATTGTTTCAGCCTTCTTTGAGCCAATTTAGCCATCTACACCTTCTCACCACTCCATCCACCAGTCCCTGGGCCACTTCAGACCCCTATCCTACCTCCTTATCCATTCATGCATCTTCCCTCACTCACCCATCCTCCAAAATCCAATTTTTAAACATCCTGTAGAAATTTCTGAACATCCTGTAGAAATTCCTGAACATCCTGTGGAACCCCTGCATACTTCCTCTAGAAGCTCACAAATGAGGTTTCTTGATAGCCAAACTTTGTGAAACTCTCTGGAAGGGTGTTAGGGACTCCTTAGACCCTCTCTGAACCTTCCTGACCTCTTCCAAGCATTTCTCCTCCTTGATCCACCCCTGCACAGTCAAAGATGAAAGCATATGCATGATGAAACTGACGACTTAATCAAAAATACAAAAAGATGTTTTCTTCAGATAGAGGTAGTCTAGACACATGTATTGTACCTTCATATAAGTAATGGCATCTATTTCAGTAGGTTGCATTCTCTCCTTTGCATCTGTAGGACTAGCTGGTAGAATTAGGGTTTGCTAGGGTTTGCGTTTTCCTTCAGTTTTTCAATCTCTTTTCGCAAATAGATTAGCTTCCTTTGAGTTAGCTTTCATCCATCAATTAAAAAGCTTCTTCTAAGAGCTCATAGAAGTTGTCTTAAGCTCATAGTGGACTTGTGCCAGCTGACCAAGTGACAGCTGCGGCAAGAGCTAGTACTTGTGCATACAACACTGTTGCTTCCAAGTTTGTTATGAACTACCGGGTTGATAAAAGTAAAGACGGGAGTACCATGAGTTGCAACATTATTGCTACAATACTGGAGCCCACCATCTTTTTGGCGTCGTTGCCAGGGAAGCATCATAGTATCTGTGATTGCTGCTTTTCTTCTATTTTCCACTACAACCTTCTACTAAGTAGTTTATTTCATTTCATTTCTGCAAAAGTAGAGTAGATATTTCCTGATTTCATAGATTAGCGTTTCAATTCCGTAATTTCAATTCTGCAAGCATAGATTAGCATTTCAATTCTTCAAGCGTAGACTAGCATTTCATTCCTGCAATTTCATTTAAGAAAAATAGATTAGTCCTTTCCTGCTTTCATTTCAATTCCACATTTTCATTTCAACAAGATAGTTAGTTGCAGTTCAATCTATTTCAGTTTTGCAGGTACCAGAAGAAAAAAAACAAAAGCAATCAAAAGTCTTTCCATTTCATGCCTCATAGGAACAAAGATAAAACTATCAAATTCTTACCCAACACCCCCACCACATCACTGAGTCAACCTTCTCTCTTCTCTGGTGACAGTGAGCCAGAAGAACCTATAGGTGAACCTCCTAAGATATACGAAGATCCTATAATAGAAGAAGAGTTAGAGAACACTCCATCTGAAGCCATGGCTGAAAACCAAAATGGTAGAAGAGAAGATGAGAGAATAGAAGGTGCCTTTCCCATCCGGGAGACCAATGGAGACATGAAAATGAAAAACATAAGTCCCTCAGCTTTACCTCACTTCCATGGATTGACTACTGAAGACCCTGATACCTTCCTATTTGAGTTTGTTGTCCTTTGTCGAACTTACAACTATGCTGAGGACGAGCAAAAGTTGAAACTCTTTCCCTCTACCCTTAAGGACGTAGCATTACGCTGGTTCATGGGGTTACCTGGAAATAGTATCACCACTTGGGCTCAGATGCAGCAAGATTTCAATGCCAAATACCGGGACTACTGTAGGTCCAAGGAAACCAAGGGAGAAATCTTTCGGATGACCATGGGAAGCGATGAGTCTTTAGAAGATTACGAGGAAAGGTTCCAACTTAGTTATAAACGAGCCAGGTGCACACTTGACCCGGAATCTCTGAAGCTGGTTCTGCTCCGAGGAGTCCCTGAAGACCATCTGGACACCCTTAACATGCTGGTTGGAGGGGACATCTACCAACTACCTTATGAGGACATAAAGACCATGTTTAGAAACCATTCTAGGGCGGCCCGGAAGAGAGGTAGGGGGAATCCACTTTCAGCTAGTACCACCTTCTCCAAGCATGAGTTTGCTAACCAGATGGAAGACCTCAAGAGTGAGATGAGACAGACTATTGCCATGCAACTTGATACCTTCCGAATTCAGCAAAAGAAAGAGGAAGCTGAGAGGGCTTTGGCCATTTTTTGTCCTAGATGCACGAGGAAGCATCCTAAGAATGAGTTCCCATTGCACTCAGTAGAGGTATGTTTCGTTTGTGAGGAAGACCACCCCACCAACCAATGCCCTACCTTGCCTGGATTTAAAGCCATGTACCTAGGGACTAAGGCGGCAACTGAGCCTCTCTACTTCCTCAACCAAAAGAGGCCACATGGGCCCAGACCTTACCAGCAGGGGATGCAAGGGACACCCCAAGCTTATTATAACCCCAACCAATCCACTCATATACCTTCTTGGGGCCCCCCTGCTCATCCTTCCTAGTCCGCACCTCCTCCGTGGTCTTATCCATCTCCATACCATACTCAACCTCCTCCTCATTCGTTTCACTCACATGCCTAGCCACAACCTTAGTGGAATGCACCTCAACCGGGGTGGAGGCCCCAGTACAACACTCCTCCTGCCATTTTGCCTCCACCACCGGCTCAACCACAACCATTACCTCCTGCTCCTCCAAGACAACCCTAGATGCCTGCTCAACTGATAAACACACATGGACAGCAAGAGAGATATGAAAGATAATCAGAAGAGTACAATTTTTATTAACAATTGATTTACATTTATAGTACAATATCTGACCGTTGGGTTCCACATCCCAAGGTCTCTTGGACTCCTTTTGTCCATTCGGCTTCCACACTAACCCATTTAGGATTAGGTGTCCAACATTCCCCCCCTTAATCCAAAGGGTTATGTATGAGTCCAAGAAGAGAGCTGAAATACAAAATGTGCAAATATGCATGGCAGCACTAGGCTGAATGTGCTCTATGAAATGTTGGTAAAAAGGGCGGTGGTTTAAGGATGACCACCAACACTGGAATGCTTAGTGCAGTTCCCGGAACTCTTCTAAAACTGGCAAGAAACTGAAGTTTTTTGCTAGAGGAAGTGATCCTATTGTTTTAAAGAGGGAAACCTTCAACCATAAAAGGGAGGTCTCACCCCGCATAAAAGGTAAAAATTCAACCTGAAAAGGAAAGTCTCAACCTATGATGGTTTAAGGATAACCAATAACTCTGGAATGCTTAATGCAATTCCTGGAACTCTTCCAAAACTGGCAAGAAGATGGAGTCTTCTGCTAGAGGAAGTGTTCTCAATTTTGTTCCTGGAACTCTTCCAAAACTGGCAAGAAGCTGAAGTCTTCTGCTAGAGGAAGTGTCCCAGATTTCCAACTGAAGGCATGTTCAGGCATCTTTGTCTCTGGCTACAACTCTGAAACTAGTGTGGCAGGTTGTGGCTCAGGCTCGCTTGATGTGGCTTTGAAGCTTGTAGATGACCATCATTTCCCCCCCTGTCAGATACAAGGTGAGATGATGGAGAAAACTCAGTTGCAAGACTTTTCAATACTCTGGAACAAGTTCTGGCATGTGTTTTGAATATCTTCTTGGCTGTTGATTCCCATTGCCAAGAAGCGATCCATCCAAGATGAATCTTTGTTCTTGTAGGATGTTTGTTTTTGAAGCATCTGTGTGAAGAATGGCTAGCTTTATGACAGTGCTTACATGGATGAAGATCAAAACAGTGATCTTTCAGATGGCCAACTCGGTCATAGTTTTGGAATTTCAAGATCTGTTGTTGTTGTTGTTGTTGTTGTTGCTGTGGAAGAGGGGCAGAATCTAGAATAGCTGAAGCTGAACTGTCATGAGGAGCAGGTGAACTGTCATGAATGAATCTGGCACTCTGAAATTGAATGGGCTTGGCATAGTCTGGAATATGAAAGGACAAGTCCTTGTCATATCCAAGACTAGTTCTGTGCTTGTTGTGGACAAGCTGTTCCCAAGGTCTGATGATGGGCTTGGGAAGTGCAGACTGAGTTTCAGCAGCTGCATGTACAACTACTGCTTTATTTGAATGAACTGTAACACTATTGACTTGCTGCTGATGGGTGGTTGTCTCAATGTTCTGAACAAAAACAGGTTCAAAATGATATCTATGTAGCTCTTCTTGCTGGAGCTTTGTCTCTAGTTGCAAAAACTCAATATTTTCCTGTACATTATGCAGGCATGTCTGAATGTCATAGAGAGTGTCTTTCCTGATTTGCACTGTGTTGTCAGCAGTTGATACGATTAGAGTTCTCAATAACTCCAATAATCGATGAATTTTTGTCATTATTTAAACAACTCAAGTCAACAAATGATCACAAATGTACTTGTAAAGGCAAATTGCTAATAATGCAATATTTTTCAAAATTAAATGTGCCCGATGATAAGAGGGAAATCTACTCAATTGATAATCCTTTTCCAGAAATAAATATTTCCTTGAAAATTGATTCTCCTTTATGTCCGGCTGTCAAATAAATTCCTCTATTGTATGCCAACAAACAATAAGTACATTGGAAGAGTTCAAGCTGTCAATACAGTTCAAATAATGCTCATTTGTCCATTGTCTCAAATAATCACCTTATTCTACCAGCTTCAAGCTATCCCATCCTATTTCACTAATGTTGGAAACTTGATTCCTCCGACTGCTAATAACAAATCGATGGGATGTCTACCAAAAGACTAACTTCCAGCAATCTAAAAAATGGCTGTTATTGTAAATAACTTTAGAAAGAAGAGCAGGTTTGCTCCGTTTGAAGTTGAGCAAAACAAAATACAGTGCTAATAAACTTCCATCTAATAAACTTCATAACTATTTCAATGAAGGTTGTAGTCATTGTACACAACAGCAATAATACAATGCTAATAAACTTCATAACATACATCTAAAACTTCGATGCGTAATGGTTTTCATGCGGACACACTCGTTCGGAAGTTTGGTCTGCGCGAAGGTCGGGGTTTCGAGTCTGACGAGGGCGATTATGTTCCTTTGAAGAATTACTTGGACGCTCAGTACTTCGGAGAGATTGGAATTGGAACTCCAGCTCAGACTTTTACGGTCATATTTGATACCGGCAGCTCAAATCTTTGGGTGCCGTCTTCCAAATGTTACTTCTCGTTGGCTTGCTATTTCCATTCAAGGCATCCGAGTCAAGCACCTTGTTGTGAAAGACTAGGTCCTCAGTATTCTCTTGTTCAGACCACTCCAAAAATCAGGGCGAGAGAAATATAGTCTACTGGAAGTACTCCATTGGTGCAGCTTCCCATTGTATGAGAAGCATCCTTACTTGCGTGCGCTCATATTCATCCTCTGTCCAATCAACTAGCAATAGCGTGCCCTCTCCCTTTCACGCGCAGTCGTGTATGATCTACGAACCACCCTTTACTGACTTCACACAAAATAGAAGAGAAAAGACAGTTCGTATTCCTCGTCAGTCGTGCAAACTCATCCTCAATGATTCTCTCTTTGCTGGCCTTTTCTCAGTTCAATACCATATGAATGTTGTAATGGATGCAGCGCGCTTCTTTGGAGGCATAGACCCATCTAAATGTACAAACTTGAAGGCTGACTTTTCCAAAGGTTCCTGCAAGAGATCAACATTTTTCGAAATTGTGAAAATACAACAGATTTTGTAGTTGGATCATAATCCTGGGACTCTTTCAATAGAGCTATTAATGCATTAATTTTTGAACCAGTTTTGGCTACTTTTTCTGATGTAACTTCATTCTCGTCAGCAACCTTTGGTGAACTAAAAAGATCAGATGCTGTAAGCTGCTTACGGCACAATGGACACTGTGGCTTTAGATGTTTCAATATCTTCTCAATGCACTTCTTACTAAACACATGTGAACAGATGGTTATGATAGCCTCTAATGGTGGTGATAAACATACTGGACAGTCAAAGTCATCTCCAGCTTGCAAAACTGAAAGTAATTTCTTCAGCAAATTGGGATCGCCTGAAGCATCTTCTAATTTGAAAGACGAAAACAATGACTCCACATGAGATGGGCACGACTACGCATCATCAAAAATTTGACGTAGCCGTAGAATTATCTGAAGGATAGAAGAATAATTATTTAGCACGGTGCCTGAATTAATGAAATTTTGAACCACTTTTCTGCCGTCTGTTTCTACGTTATTGTAGAGTTCACGCTCCTCATGAGACAGTTCTACTGGATGGATCTACACATATTTAGGTGGAGAAAACTCGATTCCAGATTAAGAGAGCCGTGGAATCCATGGTTTTTCAGTGAGTAAACCCACATCGTTAATACTCAAACGCATTCAACTACCACAACGTTTCAAATGCATTCAACTACCATTCAAGAGCGCATTCATTCAACATTGTTAATATTCAAAAAAACCATTCAATAAACCAAACGTTGATACCATTGGACAGCGTTACGCATACCATTCAATATCGATCCATAACGCATTCAAACTTATAACACATTCAACAGGAGCATTCAACTTCATAACACATTCAAACTTGAATCATAAGCATACCATTCGCATACCAGGAGCTGGACCTTCATCGATGGTGGCGTGTCAGCCTCAGCGCTAAAACTGGAAATGACACTGCTATGATTTAATATACAACAGCGTTCAAACAACGCTCATCAGCATGTCAGGCCAGTTCAATGCAGATTCATCATACACCACTCAGCATTGTCAGTCATGAACCAGCGCTATTCATGAAGAAATTTAACGTACAGCGTTTATGAGGCAGTGCTGGAATAAGGCAGAGGCAGATTATTTCAGATCTGAGCACAAAATAATCAATGGAGGCGCAGGTATATACTGGGGAGACAACATGCCCTACCTATGCTGTGGAGATCCAGGAGATCAACCTGTGATCTGGGAAGGTCCTTCCAGAGCGCAAACCTCCTCCCCTAGAGGAGGAGGAAGAGAAACATGAAAGTGAACCCCAAGCCATTCCACCCTTTCCTGAGCGACTCACAGTAACCACACAACCCAACCTAGAAGAGACTGAGCTTCTGGGAGAACTCAAGTAGTTGTGTGTGAAAATACCACTTCTCCAGGCCATAAAAGATGTATTGATATACAACAAATTGATTAAGGAGAAGTGTTTCAGGCACCCAGGTAGGCGAAAGAGAGATTCCTCAACTATCAATGTCATAGGACAACTGTCCGATCTTATGTTGGGGCAAGTAATCTGTCCAAAGTATTTGGACCCTGGGAGTCCTGTAGTTGATGTTCACATCAATGGCACCATCATACCCCACACCTTGATTGATCTAGGGGTCGCCATTAATGTGATGACCAGGGACACCATGCTTAAGCTCAACCTTCAGAGTTCCTTAACGAAGACCTCGACAGTACTGCAATTGGCAGACCGCTCCACCGTGACTCCCGAAGGGATTGTGGAAGATTTCTTGGTCTCTGTTGACTCCTGGGAGTACCCTGCGGACTTCTTGGTCCTTCAGCGAAAGGAAAAACTCACTGGATATCCCCTCATTTTGGTAAGGCCTTGGCTAGCTACTGCGGATGCTTACATTAGCTGTCGATTAGGAAGCATGACCATAAAAAATGGGCCTATGTCCAAACATCTGGTCCTATACCCAGCCTCTGCTAGAACATGACTTACCCCTCTGGTTGGAAGAAGGAGATGAGGATGAGGTCTACTCTGCACCATTATGCATAGTGGAGGCCACTAGGGGAGGTCCTCAAATCAAGGATGATTTGATTGAGAACTTGATCCAAAATCCTTCCCCCAGTGCACTATCCTTAGAAGAGTTGGTGGAAGATACCCAAGCCAGTGCTTTAGTGGACCTATGTGTGACTGATCCGACCACTCCCAGAGTTAAGAATGTGGAGTTTGGCCCTGAAAGAACTTTAAAGATCAGCTCCTCTCTCTCTCCCTCTTAGGAAAAGGAGCTATGTAGCCTCTTGACCCGCCATTTGGAGGCTTTTGCCTGGAGCTACAAGGAAATGAAAGGGATCCATCCCTCGGTCTATACCCATCATATTTACATTAAGGAGGAATGTAAACCATTCAGGCAACCTCAGAGGAGAATGAATCCAGCCCTTAAGGACATTGTTAAAGACGAAGTGCAAAAATTTTTGGATGCAGGTTTCATCTACCCCATCTCAGACAGTGAATGGGTTTCCCCTCTGGTGTTGGTACCTAAGAAAAATGGGAAGTGGAGAATCTATGGGGACTACAGAGAATTGAACAAAGCCACCAAGAAAGACCACTTCCCTTTGCCTTTCATAGATCAAGTGTTGGATGGAATTGCAGGAAAGAAGTTTTTCTCTTCCCTAGATGGGTTCAGCGGGTACAATCAGATCCAAATCAGCCCGGAGGACCAAGATAAGACCACCTTCACTTGTCCATGGGGTACCTTTGCCTACCGAGTCCTTCCCTTTGGGCTATGCAATGCCCCTGCCACTTTCCAGAGAGCTGTACTGAGCATCTTTGCCGAGCTGGTTCATGATTCGATGGAAATCTATATGGATGACTTTACTCCTTATAGGTCTAGCTTCCAAGAAGCCTTGTCCAACCTGGGAAAAGTTTTAAGCAAGTGCATTGAGATGAACCTGTCCCTCAGCCCTGAAAAATGTGAATTCCTGATGACTGAAGGGACTATGTTAGGTCATACCATTTCTCGCCAAGGATTACAAGTGGATCCTAATAAAATTGCTATCATCAAAAAGGTTCCACCTCCTCAGAAGGTAAGAGATGTTTGGAGTTTCTTAGGCTTAGTGGGATATTATAGAAGATTCATTAAAGACTTCAGTAAGCTAGCCTTGCCATTGTTTGGCCTCTTAGGAAAATATGTTGAGCTTAAATGGACTGACGACTGTCAGAGGGCTCTAAATGAGTTGAAGGATAAGTTAGTGTCCGCCCCAATTTTGAGAGGCCCAAACTGGGCCCTACCTTTCCACATCCACACTGATGCCTCGAACAAAGCCATAGGGGCAGCCTTAGGACAAGTTGATTAAAAACTTCCATATGCCATATACTTTGTCAACAAAAACTTATCCAAGGCAGAATTGAATTATACTGTAACTGAGAAGGAGTTCCTTGCCATGGTCCATTCCCTAAACAAGTTCCGACACTACATCACTGGCTATCAAACATTTGTACATACTGATCATGCTGCAATTAAATATTTAATAAAAAAAACCTGATGTGAATGCTCGTATTATTAGATGGTTACTTTTGTTGCAGCAGTTTGATTTGACTATCGTTGACAAACCAGGTAAAGAAAATGTTGTTGTTGACTTCTTGTCTAGATTGGATTTGCCTGCAGGTGAAGAAGGAACATTGGATGACCAAATGCCAGATGAACATCTGTTTACTATCTCAGTACTCTCTCCATGGTTTTCTGATATAGCAAGCTACCTGGTCTCAGCACAGTTCCCTCCGCATCTATCCTCAAAGGAGAAGAGCAGAATCGTGAGGAAGAGTGCCTCATTCACTTGGATTGGGGGCAACCTATTCAAACTTGGTCCCGATCAGATCTTAAGGCGTTGTGTAAGGGAGGATGGAGTCTTTGACATCCTCCTAACCTGTCATGATGGGCCCTGTGGAGGACATTTTGCAGCCAAGAGGATTGCCTTCAAAATTCTACAGGCAAGCTACTATTGGCCCACTCTTCATCAAGATGTCAGAAGATATATCAGCCAATGTGACCGATGCCAGAGGATGGGGAAACCGACTCCAAGGGACGAAATGCCTCTCCAACCTCAAGTGACCCTTGATCCATTTGAGAAGTGGGGTATGGATTTTGTGGGTCCTATCAACCCTCCTTCAAGGCAAAGGTCTCACATCATTGTGTGCACAGACTATCTGACAAAGTGGGCAGAAACCAAGGCAATCAAAGAACCAACAAAAGAAAAGGTGGCTGAGTTTTTAAGAGAAAACATCTTCTACAAATTTGGCTACCCAAGAGAGTTAGTCACCGATCAAGGAAGCCAGTTCACCTCCAACTTAATTGAAGACTTTCTCACTCATCACAAGATCAAGCATAGGAATTCCACCCCATATCATCCTTAAGCAAATGGGCAGGTTGAAGTCACCAATAGAGCATTAGAAGGGATTTTGACTAAGGTGGTGAGCAACAGCAGAAAGGATTGGGCAGATCGCCTGGTTGAGGCCACTTGGGCCTACAACACCACTTGGAAGACCACAACCAGTTTCACACCTTATGAGATGGTCTATGGGAAAAGATCTTTGCTGTCAATGGAGTTCGAGTACAACACATTGAGGATGGCAACTCAGCTCGACCTAGATCTTAGCCATGCTCAACGAGAAAGGCTATTGTAGCTGAATGGGTTAGATGAACACCAAATGCAGGCCCTCGTCCACTAAGAAGTGGTTCAACTTCAGAGGAAGATATGGCATGACCAGCACCTTAATGACAAACAATTCCCGTCGGGAGATTGGGCGCTACTGTATGATTCCAGACATAAGGATTTCAAAGGGTAGCTGAGGACAAGATGGCTAGGACCACATGCAGTGGAGAAGTGCAATGACAATGGTTCTGTACTTATCCAGACCATTGATGAAGAAGCCATCCCCATGCTCGTCAATGGGCATCGACTAAATATCTACAGGAAACCTCTTTCGAGGCAAGAGTACATCGAAACTATGGAAAAATCAGTGCTGGTAATAGAGAAGGGTTCTGCCTCTGTTTTGGCCACACCCTGAGCATCATCATAAAAATAAAAAATAATAAAATAAATAAATACAATAAAAAATATCCTTGGGTGAAAACCTCTCTGAGGCGCCCAAGGCAGATGGTAGGGGTGAAAACCTCATTGAGGCACCCCTGCTGTCTCTCTGAAAAAGAATTTGAATAAAAAGACCCTTGGGCGAAAACCTCTCTGAGGCGCCCAAGGCAGATAGTAGGGGTGAAAACCTCATTGAGGCGCCCCTGCTATCTCTTTAAAAAAAAAAAAAAAAAAAAAAAAAAAAAGAGAAAAAGAAAAAGAGAAAGAAAAAGAAGGAAGAAACAGAGAGAAAAAACAAGTTTAATCCCTGGAAATTGTTGCAGGTTGCAGGAACACAATGCAGAAAGGAGGCCTCCCAACACAAGGACAAGGGTCCCTACCAAGTTACCAGGCATCCTCACATCCACTCCCTCCATGAGCACTCATTTTTTTCGGGGTTCGGACACAATCTAGTCGTGGTTCAACCTTCTACAGGAAGCTACAGGACTTTCTACAAGAAGTTCTGTATTTCTACAAGAAACATCCTGCAGAGCCTTTGGGCAGGCTAGAATCGATTATGGAGAGGGATTTGAAGATTGAAGTCTGTTGAGGAGGCATGCAACCACTCTTTTCTTCCATCTGTTAGCCTCTCTCATAAAACAATAATAAATCCAAAAATAAATTAATTAATTAAAAATTCCAAGTTAGGAATTTGTGCCTAACTCTTGGGTTGTTCCTCTAAGATAGGAGTTAGTTTAGGCAACTCCTATATTGGTGTGTCTGGTGAGAAATTATCTCAACCAAAGGAGAAATTATCTCAACCAAAGGTGTCTAAGATAGCACGCACTATCTTGAGAACACTGTCTCTCATCTATTTATTTGTAACACTATATTCAATTATTTTTTGTAGAGTAATGAGAGAGAAGCATGAGGCTTCAGCCTTTTTCCGCAAATATTTTGTGTTTGATTTTTATATGTGTTTTTCTGTAATGTGTCTGAGTTAATCTCATTTTCATCATGTGGTATCAGAGCTCACGGTTCACTCTTTGGGATTAAGAGAGTGAGAAGCTTTATTTGCAGTTGTGTTCGTCCCCATTTCTGTCTCAGCAAAGGAAGGGACAATGAGTTGCCTTATCACGGTGTACTCGGGATCGCCGATGCAGAAAACGCGTGGACAACTTTCTACTGAACAATCAAGGTGCTTCAAACTAGAGGTTGATGTTGCAGAGCTGAAGCAAAAACTGCTGTCAATTGAAGGTTTACAGTAGGAGGTAGAGTTGCTTCGACGTGAAAAGTCTGCAGTGGATGAAGCTGCTGCACGTGCTACACAGAAGCCAAGCTCGGGTGGAGTTTGGAGTTGGATTGCAGGGACTCGGATGGTTCCAAGCGTAATTCCAAGCGTGCATGCCATTTTCGTATCTGTGGATCGCTCAATTCAAGGCGGAATATCTCGGACGAGACTCCCAATCTCTCTGAATCTCCTTGCGCAGATAGACCCTTATCAGTCAAAATTTCACGTGTTGTTGTACGCTCACCTTCATTATGGATCATACTTTCGATAGATTGACTGTTACTTGAAAAACTCTGGATAAAGGCATTACGATCTTCCACCAAGCCACGTCCAAATATTCTCTTCATAAGATCTGTCAAGTCTGTTGCTTCTTTCTCGCTCTTTCCTTCCTCAACTTTGCACTCATACTGGATATCCACATAGGCATGAAATGAGAGGGCGTTCAGCCACACATCAATTTTCAGGCCTTTGTAGCCATAGATCTTCCCATGTTCCCCAACAAAATGTTGCATATATTCTGGGTTGAATGATAAGCTTTGATCCTCCACTCCCTCTGAATCTCGCATTTCCTCTGGGGTGCTCACAAGATGAAGTGATATGCAGTCATTTGCTTCAATTCCTGTGTCTATGGCGAACGCTACTTTCCGGCGCTTCGGCTTGCCTTCGTTAGCCTTCGTTTTCTCTGGTTCGATCCTCTTGACGGGAGCCATTATTTCTTATCAGAGATTTGAAGGCCGATAAAATGTCTGAGAACTGGTATTGAGATATAAATGGAAATGCGAAGGCGGGAAATGTGTTTTTGTTTCCTCTATTGGAGTGCCGTCACAGTCAACAGTCCGCTTAATCCTAAAATTACATTGACCTGCTGAAGCGCGAGAGCTACATCGGCGACAGAGTAATAGTGCTGCATTTGAAGAATGGAGATCCAGTTATAATGCCGCTGCTGAATGAACGCCATAACCGACTCATACTCTGCCTCCCCCACACTCCGCAGATGATTACACAATGCATCAATTATTGCATTGGCCGCTGCAAAATGGAGTAATCTTTTTAAAGGTTTTTACGCTTGGGAAATTGGGCATTTCCAAAACGTGAGTTTACAACCTTTTACTTATATTTTTTCTTAAGCCCTATGCACAAAAAAGGATGAGTGGTGTAAGGTGAAGCGAAGTTTTTATTATGTTTGAGTGGGCATGACTTAGTTAAAGTGTTTTTTGGAGAGATAAGGAGTGGATAATATTTTTTAAATTTTTGTAATGAGGTATGCTGTTTAATGTGTAAAAATGTTTTTTTTGGAGTGCTTTGGGGAGATATAAGGAGTGACATAAGAAAGAAGATGAGTGGATAAGGTGCATTACATTTTGTAAATTTGGAAAATATTTTGTGGAGATATAAGTGTATTATTTTGTATTTGGAGTGATAAGGGAAAGTTGTTGTAATTCAAAGTATTGTTTTACTTTGAGAGGGACCGTGTCACTATCCATTCAGATTTTAAAGGCGAGTTGTTTCAAAGGGTTGTCAGCTTGGCATTATCATTACTTCAGATGTACTCAGTGATTAATAAAGATATCAATTTTTTGTGGTGATTGTGTCCTAGATCCGCCCGAAATTGAATAAGGGGATCTTAGGTACACCATGTGTATTTGTGATGGCGAGTGTTTTTATGGCTTCATGTTGTTGCTTATGATTTGTGTCTAGTTGTGACACATAAATGATCGCATTTACCACACACATAAATTTCAATGCAAGCAATCACAACACTTGTAAAAGAATAGCGTCAAGGAAGGACAATTGAAATCGACACTTGCATCTGTGCAAATACAACTCATAATCATAGATTGTCAACATCAACATTCTACATCAACAAGCAACTTCACTTAATCAAGTTAAAGCATTTCAAAGCAAAGTCTACATCAACATTCTTGCAAACAAATTTCAGAACTTGTGAATCAAATTCCAATTACATTGCATTGTACGGGTGCATTCTCGGTTGAAACCGACACCCATGTTTTGATTTGATCAGAAGTCAAGCACGTCAATTCTCTTCAACTTAGTCAAATTAAGACAAGTGAATTCCTTGTTTTATGTGAGTCATTAAAACCATTGTAAGCTTTTTTGGGTGCATTTTCGACAGTGTTCGACACCCTTCCTTTAAAGCACAATCAAGTGAGTCCATGAGTTTTAACTCCTTGAAACAACCATCACAGCAACCAAAACAAGTTCAACTCTAACAAGTTGAGTTCGTCATCAAGCGAGCGTGAATTCCAGAAAGTTCTAACAAGAGTTCTCAGCAAGTACAATAAGCAACAAATCAAGCAAGTTGAGATCAACAAATCAAGCGAGCATGCCATTCAAGTCCCATACCAAGCAAGCCTGTCAAGTGAAACAGTTCAAAGCACGACATCTATGACAAGAGAGCATGACTTCAAGTGAGCAAGTTCAGATGGCGCAACATATTCAGTGGTTAAACATTCTTCACAGTTTGATCATCTCCAGTGATGAAGACATGGTGCACGTCAGCAAAGAAACTCTTGCTGATCTTTCACGACATCTACAACAAACACATGACACCATTGAGTTTCTTCAACTAGAATCGTAACTACAAAGAGATGAGCTGCAACAGAAGAGTGCTTCTTCCAAGTCATTCAACCATGCAAATGAAGATAAAGATGTTGATTCCAAATCACTCATCCAAACAACTTCAAGTGTCGAAGTTGTTCATGATCAAATTCAAATTTCTTCCAAACCCATCATCAAGCCCTGGGAAGAGATTCAAAATAACAAGAATCGACGAGGCTTAGGATATGTCCCTGATGACACCAACTTACAAATCCCAGATTATTCAAAGCCAATTAAGTTTGTGAGTGCAGGATATCTTGAACCACTCACCTCAGCAGGTTCTGAGAAAGTTGTAGACAATCGAAATTGCATGCAACCTGAAGTTCATGTTCAACCGCAATGCTCTCATTGTCAAAGAGACGGTCATATGGAAGATCAGTGTTTTGATCTCCATCCGTGTTGCCATTGTGGCAAGCCCAATCATTCCTCAGCAAAATGTCGCAACCACCAAAAGTCAGGCAGATTGAAGATACATTATGACTGGATTGATCCTTGGGAATGGTCATCCACAATCAAACGGTTGTCTTAGTTCTACAACCGACTACAATCATACATAGTGCAGCCAGCAGTGAACAGATGATGGTACTCTCATGCCGTTGAATGAGGGAGTACAATAGTGAAACTCTCCTACACCTGAAGGGGGGGAGTTCAAATATATTTTGGAGAATATTGTCTCTCCTTTCAGCTGACAAAGGGGGGAAAATGTCAATGAAATTGACAAGTGATTGTCAGACTGAAAGTCTCGACAACATCAGCGAAGCAGCCAGTAGGGCATCTTCATCAGCCAGTGGGCATTTGTCATCAGCAGTGAGCATCAGCAAATTCGCCAGTGGGCGATCGACAGCCAAAGCAGTAGTGAGCAACTTTCATCATAGCAAAAGCAACATTGAGTTGTTTTTTGACATCTTCAGCCAGTGGGCGATCATCATCAGCAAATACGCCAGTGGGCGTTCATCAAATTGTGTCAGTGGACATCGGATGCTGTTTTCAAGCAAAGGACAGTTGGATCCTTTTGCGGCTTGGCACATGATGGAGTTGTCAAGCGTCCCTCTGAGATGAATCAGTCATGCAGCTGGCTCAGTCTCTTCATTGTGCGGTTTGTTCAGCATCCAGATTTGGCGGTTTTTTCAGGCAATGTTTTTGAGGATCAACATGAGAACTTGGAAGATGGTTCCTCGTTCTTATTTTGGATTTATCATTGAAGGGGGGAATGTTAGCCTCTCTCATAAAACAATAATAAATCCAAAAATAAGTTAATTAATTAAAAATTCCAAGTTAGGAATTTGTGCCTAACTCTTGGGTTGTTCCTCTAAGATAGGAGTTAGTTTAGGCAACTCCTATATTGGTGTGTCTGGTGAGAAATTATCTCAACCAAAGGAGAAATTATCTCAACCAAAGGTGTCTAAGATAGCACGCACTATCTTGAGAACACTGTCTCTCATCTATTTATTTGTAACACTATATTCAATTATTTTTTGTAGAGTAATGAGAGAGAAGCATGAGGCTTCAGCCTTTTTCCGCCAATATTTTGTGTTTGATTTTTATATGTGTTTTTCTGTAATGTGTCTGAGTTAATCTCATTTTCATCACCATCCTCCACTTGTTTCATCTCCTTTAACCACCATTGCCACCATCTGGTTGAATATACCTGCATAGTCATACCAGAACCCTGTTTTCTCAGATAAAAATTTGTTTTTTTCAAGTGAAAAATAAAGCATGCAGAGGCCCGCACACTTTACCAGTAAAGACACCCTCAGGACCCTTCATCCATTGTTATAGACATTTTTGTGCCTTACAGATCTAAGCATGAAATGTCTGTAATCCAAGGGATCCAAAGTCCCTAAAAGTGTTGTTCCTGCCCCTAAAAGAACAAGGTCAACCAATGACAGCTTCTCCCAGAAGTTCTCCACCAGAAACTGCTCAAAACTAGTCAAATCAGGATTAATTCAGAAGCTCCACTAGCTGGCTGCGTTGCAAAGCACCCAAATACACTGGATAGGTGCGTTGCAATGCACTT
Source organism: Pinus tabuliformis (assembly GCA_031772625.1). Lineage (NCBI taxonomy): Eukaryota > Viridiplantae > Streptophyta > Pinopsida > Pinales > Pinaceae > Pinus > Pinus tabuliformis. The sequence goes on from CM062816.1 coordinate 1,952,701,590, forward strand.
GAATGCACTACCCAGGTGCGTTGAGTGGGAAATGACAAGTGGCAGAGTCATTCAATGAGGTGGAGAGACAATGGAAGCTTCCAGAATCTTCTCCAATGACACTTGGCTTACTGAGTTCGACTAAGGATGAGTAAGAGGCTCTCAGCCTCCAAGTGGAAGCAAGAACTGACAGAGAGAAGCCACAAGTCAAAACATAAGCTGACTCATCCTCTCTGCTTACATCTATATATGGATCCCTCATCCCAGAGATCCAGGGGGCTGGAATTTTGTACTTTGCAGAGAATTGCTGTTGGTTTTGAGATTGAGATTAGTGTATTGGGTGATTTATGCTTTGTTGGAGGTGAGGAAGGGATTCCTTTGCTGGGAGGTAGATGCTGGATCGGGACTCACTTGGTTGTATCTCCTCCTGGATTTTCTTATTGCATCAATAAAACTATTTGAGTTTCTTCTACATGCTTGTGTATCAGTGATGTTTTGTTATATTTGCATGTTTAGCTTAATCTGATCCTAAGCTTTTTATGAATGTAAATCTATATCTTCATGTAGTTTCTCTCTTCTGTGATCTTGCAGGAACTTGGTGAAGCTGGGCCGGTAAGGGAGCAGGTAGCTGGAAGCCAACAAAGAGGAGAGCGATTGGATCAACAAACTAGCGCAAGACACATGTTAGTTTATCATTCCTCTTCGTTTACATTTCATAAAGAAGAATACATAAGTAGTTTTTCCTTGTTTGTTGCTAAGGCACTGTCACACCTTAGAGTGGGATAGGGGCGTTCTGAATAGATACTTTTCCCAACAACATCCATGAACGCAACTTTGTCTGTTTCAACATGCACCCCAGGAGGAGAAACGGCTACAGGATGTCCTACAGGAATCCTGTAGCAGCTGATCCGGCAGGAGCACATACCATGGAGACACCAGCAGCTCACATCAAACAAAGCTGGTGCATGCAGCATTCACCACCAGAGAGTCGAGTCTCAAGGTCTTGGAACAAGCATCAGCTGATGGAAGAGGACCTCCAGCACCCGTGCACGAAGCAGCAGCAAGCAAATCCAGCATTCCTCGTCCTGAAGCCTGGGAAAAAATGTCCACTGCCGCACAGGTAAGTGCCTAACCTTATTCGTCGAATTACATGAACTATACTCTAAAATTTGCGTGACTGTGAGAATGGGCGGATTGAACAAGTTTGGTGGCCATTCAACTGGCCACCCACAGCCAGTCAAAAGGCCTCGTAGGATCCAAATGGGCTTGGTTATGCCAAAAAGACGGGCAGTTGACACGTGGGAAGTGTCCAGTCGGGGAGAATCGGCAGTATGACAGAAATGGCAGCGGTGAATGCAGAGGGAAGGATTCGGCAGTCAGAGACATGCTGAGGAATGATGGCTATGACGTCGGCCAACAGATCGGCCTAGACAGCTCACCCCCGCGGCATGAATTCCGCAGCATTTCAAATTGGCCGTTCGAATAACTCACAGTAAACTGCTGTCATTCACACTTGCAACTGTTTTTGCAGTAGAGTACGCATCCTCCTCCTCTGCAAGTTGTTAGCTTGATCTTATTGGTTTGTTCCAACGTCCTTTCGCAGCTCAGACTCGTCCAGAACCACCGTAACGTCCTCCAGAAGTTGGAAAAGCTTTCTACAGGAAGGTGCACTACAGGAAGCCTGACATTACGAAGAAGCTTGGACTGTTCACGTCAAGCGTGGCAATTCTCAGAGAGCTAGGCCCGAACATACCTTTCACATGCAAAATAGTTCAAAAGCTGGTGAATTCGACGTGCTGGGGTAGAGAAAAATTTAAAAGCAATTCTGTCTGCGAATCCAAAAGCAGTTTACTTATCGTTGCATGAAATTGTCTTCGTGGTTTGCATCCAAGATTTTCTCCATGAAGTCCTGAGTTAAATTCCTCTTGTAGAGAAGTGAGACACTGTGAAGGCTAACCGGTGGAAAAACTGTGAATTTTATATGATTGCGTGTATGTTGGAAACATAGCCCTACACTCTGTTTAGAGAAATCCCGAGTCGTCCTTCTGTACATGAGCAATCCGGTTTCAAAACAGAGGAACTGATACGAAGAGGCCTGCAGATACCGTTTTTAACGCTCTGAGAAGGAAACACACCTAGAATTCCATTTCTACTCAAAGCGCAAGCAAAAACAGAGTCTTTTTCACCATGCCAGGAGGGTTTATCCGAAAGGAACCCTCGGACTCCAAGAAACTCTGAGAAACCCCTGAGGTGGTAGAATTATTTTCCCGTGCACACTGGATGACATTCTGTGACAAACTTCAAGGTCAAGATGATGAAATTACAGAAGAATTCCTAAGGTCCCTGAAGCCGAAATCGAAGACACTAGCCACTGTCAACTTCAGAGGATTGACCCTAAGACTCACCCCACAGCTCATTAACAGAGTCACTGATCTACCGATGAGGGTACCCTGGGATAAGGAGGAGAGAAATTGGGTCAAAAGGCTAAAAAGGAGTTCTTCTTGCCAGAGGAACAATTTTCAGAGGACAAGAATGGGGTCCGAAGAACCAGCCTACAACCATTTTGGAGCGAAGTCAACCAACAAATTATGAAGTATATTACCTGTGAGGGGTGATTCAGCATCGTATATGGTTATCATTTCCGTTTGCTAACAGAACTCAGGCACCAAATGGATCTACCCTCAGAACAAGAATTGAGCATCCCCTACTTCCTCCTGCAATCCTTGATTGAGTGTGCCACAAAGTTGAGGGAGGGGACACCAGACCAGATGGCCCATCATGGGCTTATCAAGCTCCTCGTGGAAGATGCACTCCATACTTACACTATCCCTCTCTCCTGGGAAACTTTTCGAAATATGTCTAAGGATGATGACATCCAAATTTTGGCTGAGAAGCTCACTTCCTCCAGCAGCGAGGAGAAAGAGCATACCGAGGTAGAAAAGAAAGCTAAAGGTCAAGAAACCCCGGGCAAACCACCAAAGAAAGAACAGAAAGAGCCACGAGAAAAAGGCCAAGCCGCTGAGGCCAAAACAGTGGGTGGTAAAATAACACAAACACCCAGGGAGAAAAGACTGCAGAGTAGGGCAGAAAGGACCGAGAAAGTCCAAGCCAGTGAAGGCACCCCTAAGGTAGCCTCAACCAAGCTAAAGGAAAAGCACCCTCAGCCAAGTAGGCTAAAACAGTGCCAACTGGTTCCACAGGAAGCCAGAAGGCCATTTCTACAGGAAGTCCAAAAATTGCTTCTATAGGAAGCCAGAAACCAGCCAATACAGGCATTTCTACAGGAAGTCTGAAGAAAGGGCAGCAGAAGGAGAAATCAGCCGAGATTCTAGCTAGGGAGGCAGTAGCTGTGCTGGCCACCCTAAGCACCTCTCCCAAGCAGAAGGAAAAGCGAAAGAGGGAGACTCCCCTGTATTTTAAGGCAAGGAGGAGTGTGAGGATTAAGGCTGGCAGACCCCAGCCTCCATCAAAAGAGCCAATCACAATTATAGATACCCTTACCACACCAAAGGAGAGGTCCCCCTCCAAGGCATCCATCACTTGTGAGCGGGGAAGCTCGAAGATACCCACATTGAAGGAAAGGATGGAGAAATTGAACTCGGAGGCCTCTCTACAGGATGCCGAGGCTACTCTATAGGAAACTTTGGCTAGGCTGAAAGAAACTGAACAGATGGAGGAAAGAGCAGCCAAGTCATCACAGGAGGAGGAGAAGGCCGATACAATTATGGAACCAAGCCCCCAGCCCAGCCTGGGTTCTTATTATAACTTCTTAGAGGCTGGGAAAATCATTCCTCAAAAATTCAAAGTGCCACTTTTCCTAGCACTAGAGGAAGAAAGAGTACGAACTCACATTTGGATGAAGATCGCTAAATCCAAGGGGGTGGTAGATATAGGCCCTCTAGAGTAAAAGCTCAAGGAGACCCAAAGAGAGTTGGCAAGAGTACGGCATGTGGAAAGCTGCCAACAGGCCAAGCTACGAGAAGAGAATGAGCTGCTTAGACAGTAGCTACAACTACAAGGAGAGAGGAAAGAAGAGGACACAGCAGCCAAGGACACAACAAAAGAGCCTCAAGGAAAAGAAGGAATGCAAGCTGAACTTGAGGCACTAAACCGGCAACTACAGGAAAGGGAATTGCAAGCAGGCCTAGAGATACAATCTCTAAAACAATAGATGCAAGAAAAGGAGGCACAACTGGCCTGCATGGCCAGTTGGGCAACAGAAGCTCTGCAATGTAGGCAGCTGGCCAAATCCTATGGCCAATACCTCAGGGATCAGTGGTTGCAATTCCAAATCAACACGTTGGCATAGAAGGGTATCTCCCAAATCCAAAACCCCCAGCAGTTCATGGATTTATGTAACAATAGTTCATCGGAAGACAAGGCCAAGCTATCAGAGTTCTACCTTCATAATTTTGCCCTTCCAAATATAACCTCATGGGACCCCAACAGAGCAGTAGGGGACATGCAGCTGATGGCAATGACCTCATGGCTAAACCACGAAGAAAAGAGAGCGACATAGGTCAGAAATATCATGGACTGAGAATTACAAGAACCACTGCTGATTAGAGTAGAGCCAGGGGATCCCACAACATTGATATCTACCCACCAACACCTAGTAACCAACTCTCAGGCTCTGTTAGAGTACATGGATCGGCAGGCTCAGGCCATAGCACACTTTGAGGATATGGAGCGACTATTGGGGGACAATTGTGTTCATGCTTCCACCTGTAGGTGGAACACATTGTCCCACAGCCTCAAAATCAGGGAATACCCCACTCCAACTAGAATGAGGGAGGCCTTGGCACGAGTGCCTCTCTACAAAAAGTCTATGCAAAACCTCCAGGCCAGCTGGATAGGACGCAAGTTAAGTCCCCCTTTGCTTTTGGGATTGTTAGAAGGAGGCACAGAAGAAGAACAACATAAGCAGTGGGAAGAGGTGGAAAGGAAGGCCAGATTCCATGACAGTGAAGAGGACACTACTTCAAAAGCCTGGGATGTGAGGGAGGCGATCAAAGCAATTAAGGACGAGGAGTTAGACTACTTGCTCGAGGATGAGCAACCCTTTTAGCAGGGGGGTGATGATGAGCCCAAAATTGGGTAACTCATTGGGCTCATTTTGCCTAATTATCCTTGTTCAGTCCTTGTTCAATCCCCCATTTTTCATAGCTTATGCATTATTTTTTAGTATGTTTATGTCATTTGTACGAATAAGGGTGGTCACTCTTCCTAGGTGGCTAACACGTGCTTATTTCAAGTTTTTTTGACACATGTTGGAGCAAAACCAAGCAATCATGGCCTAGAAGACAGCTAAGCTTGAGGTGAGGATTCGTAGGGGGGTTGTCTATGACATTAAATAGCCCTTCCCCAGGATCTTCACCCCCAAACTCCAAGCTCACAGGCCACCAAAACCAGATCTTGAAGGTAGCCAAGCGGATTTTGGAAAAGGGACTGTCTACTAACAGTTGGACAGCCAAGTCCCCCAGATTTAGGAGGCCTGCTAGGGCCCTCGTGGTGTATAAATGATAAGGCCTTAGCCTTCGTAAGGGACTTTTTTGAAACCATTGCATATTTTGCACTAAAGTGCTCTCAGCTTTAGCTCATTTTGTTGTAGCCATTTTGGCATAACTCTTGACTGATGACTATTTTTTGATAATGATAAGCAGTCCTATTTCATATCAACTCTGAGTTTTCTATAGGAGCCGTAGCTCTCAGGGTTGGACCCAACCTGAGAGCCTAGGGCCTCCTTTATGTACTATTATCTTTCCTTTAAGCATCGTTGTTTTCCTTTTGTGCATTTGCAAACATGTTTCTGTTAGGAAGATTAAGTTGTGTTGATTAACTCGGTCACTGTTTATGAATAGAATGCTTCAGATGTTTAGAATAGATTGGTAGGATAATAAAATGAAAAAGGCTCCAAAAAAAGGGTCAACAAATAGTTTTGGTTTCACCTCTTCCTTATTGGATCAGGGGCTGGAATTGAAGTAACCGTGTTGTCCCAAATAAAAACACTAGTTTGCTTTACCATGCAATCCTTAGTGTACTGTTTTCATTTGCAGAAGTTGGTTATGTGTTCAGATCTCTGAAATGTTTCATTGCATAGTTGATATACATGGTTCTCTTTCAAATAAAGTTGTTGTTCATTCACTTTATTGTTAGTTAGATTAGATTAGCTAGGACTTTGATTACTTGCAAGACTTTGTTGATTCAGTTGAATGTATATGGTGCAGAGCATCTCTACCACTCTTTCATCCACCTAAGCTTCATCAGATCCATCTGCTCCATCTCCTAGCTAGGTTCCTCGTCTCACATCTATCCTCTTGCCCACGTAACCCTACCTTTTTGTGCAATCATTGTTTCAGCCTTCTTTGAGCCAATTTAGCCATCTACACCTTCTCACCACTCCATCCACCAGTCCCTGGGCCACTTCAGACCCCTATCCTACCTCCATATCCATTCATGCATCTTTCCTCACTCACCCATCCTCCAAAATCCAATTTTTAAACATCCTGTAGAAATTTCTGAACATCCTGTAGAAATTCCTGAACATCCTGTAGAACCCCTGCAGACTTCCTGTAGAAGATCACAAATGAGGTTTCTTGATAGCCAAACTTTGTGAAACTCTTTGGAAGGGTGTTAGGGACTCCTTAGACCCTCTCTGAACCTTCCCGACCTCTTCCAAGCATTTCTCCTCCTTGATCCACCCCTGCACAGTCAATGAACAGTGAAAGCATATGCATGATGACACTGACGACTTAATAAAAAATACAAAAAGATGTTTTCTTCAGATAGAGGTAGTCTAGACACATGTATTGTACCTTCATAGAAGTAATGGCATCTCTTTTAGTAGGTTTCATTCTCTCCTTTGCATCTGTAGGACTAGCTGGTAGAATTAGGGTTTGCTAGGGTTTGCGTTTTCCTTCAGTTTTTCAATCTCTTTTTGCAAATAGATTAGCTTCCTTCGAGTTAGATTTCATCCATCAATTAAAAAGCTTCTTCTAAGAGCTCATAGAAGTTGGCTTAAGCTCCTAGCGGACTTGTGCCAGCTGACCAAGTGACAGCTGTGGCAAGAGCTAGTACTTGTGCATACAACACCGTCACTGCCAAGTTTGTTACGAATTACCGGGTTGATAAAAGTAAAGACGGGAGTCCCAGGAGTTGCAGCATTATTGCTGCAATACTGGAGCCCACCACCATATATTCAATAAGTTGTACGTGAATAAGGATTTTATATATTTATGTTATATTGTGAGTTTCCTATATAGAATCCTACTTATTTTGAACACTCTTATGTGTATTTTCTTCATTATTTTAAAATTTACGAAGATACCACTAACATCTCATTATTTTAAAAGTGAGGAAGATACCACTCAGATCTTTAGGTAATTTAAAGAAATTATTTTTCATTCTCTAAAATATGAATTTCAAATTCAATAAAGTGTAATTAGAATTTGTACTTATCATAATTATTATAAACATATCAATTCCATCTTATTTTAATTTTAGATTTATTAAATATTTGGAAAAATGAAAATATTTTCACCCAGAAATTTTGTAGTTTAATATGAATTAGGGAAGAAAATAATAATAAAATAAGAGTTACTAAGAAAATAAATAAATTATTAATATTATTTATTTTAATTGTAAGCATTTGTTGGATGTTAAATTAAATTTTACATTCAATGAGTATTATTTTGCATACTTTTCAGTAAACCCATATTGAAAAAAACTGGAAATACATGGAAATCATGTTTGTTTTGTGAAAGTTTGCCTATGGCTTTGTATCTACACTTTTTATATGTGCTTATTTGATTAGAGAAATTTAAAGACCTCTTAAAGTGGTTTGTCTTACCATGGATTGAAGTAGTTAAAAGTGTATGTTTCTGCAAGGGCTCCTAAAGTGGTTCGTCTTAGCAAAGGTTGAAGTAGTTCAAAGCGTATGTTTTTTTATTAAATTTTTGTATAGAATTTTAATATATATGAGGGTAGTGGTTGAGAATTGTTGGAAACCTAATCCTCTAAGGGTTGGTGTGGAAGCTGAACAACCAAAGGGAGTCCAAGGGACCACTTGGAATATGAAACCAAGGGTCACTCCTATGTATTGTAAATATGTATCATTGTGAATAAGAAAAGTAATCTAATGCTTATATTTCATATTCTATGCCTTCACCATGTATGTGTTTAACATGGTATCAGAGCGGGTGTTCTCCTGCCCTACTCCATATTCCACCCATACGCACAACACTCAGCCTCCATACCACTTTGGTTTCCTCCACAGCTTCGATTTCCTCCATACCGTACTCTTCTGCAAGGCCTGGACCAATAGCTTCATGCAAACCTGGGTTGTTGTGCATCTCATCCAAATTCTCATTGGTTCAATTAACCATGAAGTCGACTTCCAGATGCTAAGGATGGTCCCGCCAGAGATAAACCTGGGTATTAATCTCCAGATCAACTGGAAATCTCCAAGTAGTACCATCAGCTTCGTTTTCTGATAGGGAAATGGATGTTAGAGGGCCGTAGAAAGGCATAAAAGAAAACAAAGCGTCTTTGGATCCATCGACAGACATAGACCGATGTTGTTATGTGTTCAATATATATTGGCACCTGCATTCAATATCTATTGGTTATATTTATTATTCATAATTATTAATATAAGTTGTATTGGCACATGTGTTGAATCAATGATTTGGTCAAATGAATGTATTGTGTGTGTTGGACAGAATCCCATTAAAGATATGGTGGCATCATAGTGGAACCTTATCTTTCTGGAAGTTGAAGAATCCTTGTGACCACAAACGTACATGTTTTTTTCATTTTTAGTAGTGATTCTTGTGATTCTCGGCAGAGACCTGTTTGCCTAAACTAGTTGATAGATACTGGAGTTTTAAGGGTGGGCATGAAGTTGTGAATGTTAGTATGGTTGAAAATGTGGGTATGCCAAATGGTGGATTATGGGTTTTTATTATCTGGATGCATAAATATGTTGGATAACGTGTAGCTTGGATATAACCATTGTGGAAAAAGTGGTTAGAATATCAATTCCTCTTATTTTCAGAGCTTGGAGGAAGACATGAAATGCGCTGAAGAATGGTACTATTGGTAACATTGTTTTCTTCTCTTTGAATTTGAGAGGATTCTTCAACCAACATTGTTTTCTTCTCTTTGAATTTGAGAGGATTCTTAAACCAGTAATGGGATTATCCTACTCTTCAATGGATTTCCCTCTTATCATTGGGAGTAGTTAATTTTGAAACTCCCTACTTTTACTAGTACAATTGTGGTAATTTGTTGGCCTGAGTTGGTTGAATAATGGAAAAATTCATTGGTTATTGGAGTTACTAAAAACTCTAATCGGGCCCACTACTGATAGCATAGTCAAAATTAGCAAAGCCTCTCTTTCAGACATTCAGACTTGTTTGCAAAATGCACAAGACAAAATTGATTTTTTGCATCTTGAATCACAGCTACATCAAGAGGAGTTACAAAAGTATAGTCATGATTCTGAACTTGTCTTTGTTCAGGACAATTCTTTGTTTGAGACACACTCCCATCAACAACCAAAAATTGATCAAATAATTAATTCCCTCTCAGGAGAAATTGTACATGTAGATGCAGAAATTCAGTCTGCACTTCCCAAGACGGTCATCAAACCTTGGGAAGAGCTTGTACATAACAAGCACAAAACCGATCTTGGATATGAAAAGGAGGATTCCTTTTATATTCTAGATTACTCAAAGCCCATCCAGTTTCAAAGTGTTGGATTTCTTCATGAAAATTCATCCTAATTTGTTCCAGATTCTCCTCCTCTTCCACAGCAACAACAACAGATTGTGAAATGCCAACATTGTGAAAGAGTTGGCCATATGAGAGATCATTGTTTTGATCTTCATCCTTGTAAACACTGTCATAAAACCAGTCATTCTTCAAACATATGCTTCAGAAAAAACCTCTTGCAAGAACAAAGATTCATCTTGGATGGATTTCTTCTCGGAAATGGGCTTCAATAGCCATGAGGATATTTCATTCATATGTCAGAACTTGTTCTAGAGTATTTAATAATCTTGCAGTTGAGTTATCTCCATCATCTCACCTTGTATCTGACAGGGGGGAAGTGATGGTCATCTACAAGATTCAAAGCCACATCAAGCAAGCCTGAGCCACAACCTACCATACCAGATTCAGAGTTGTAGCTAAAGGCAAAGATGCCCCTGAGAATACCTTTGGTTGATGATCAACCTTAAACCATCTATGCGGGGTTGAGACATCTCTTCAAAGAATTGGGGAAACTTCCTCTAGCAGAAAACTTTAACTTCTTGCCAATTTTGGAAGAGTTCTAGGAATTGCATTAAGCATTCTAGAGTTGGTGGTCATCCTTAAACCATCACATTTTGAGATTGAGATTCTCCTTTTTATGCAGGGTGAGACCTCCCTTTCAAGGTTGAAGGTTTCCCTCTTCAAAACATAAGGAGAACTTCCTCTAACAGAAGACCTCAACTTCTTTCCAGACCTAGAAGAGTTCTGGGAACTGCACTAAGCATTCTAGCATTGGTGGTCATCCTTAAACCACCTCCATTGATACCAACATTTCAAAGAGCACATTTAGCCTAGTTCTCCCATGCATTTTTGCACATTTTGTATTACAGCTCCCTTCTCGGACTCATACATAACCTTTCAGATTAAGGGGTGGAATGTTGGACACCTAATCCTCTAAGGGTTGGTGTGGAAGCTGAACAACCAAAGGGAGTCCAAGGGACCACTTGGAATATGAAACCAAGGGTCACTCCTATGTATTATAAATATGTATCATTGTGAACAAGAAAAGTAATATAATGCTTATATTTCATATTCTGTGCCTTCACCATGTATGTGTTTAACATGAATATTAAGTGAAACATAATATATTATGAATAAGTACAATTTTCATCTATTTTTGTTTTTTTTTGGGTGTAGGTGTACTTGAACATATGTGAAGTGGATATTTGTTCTAGTTGATGCATACGCGTACATTTATGTAAACATAAAAGATGATAAATTTAAAAAGAAATTAAAAAATTTAGTTTTATAATTTTCTCTCAAAAATATTTATGATTGGAATAACATCAGCCTCTTGATTTTTTATTGAGTTTTTTAAAATTGATTTTATTAATACATTAGAAATAAAAAAAAATTACTCAATGTACTTTTTCTAACACTTAAAAACATTTACATAAATTTAATCTTAATCCTTAATGAATTTTGAAATTTAGAAACTAATATTATATTAATTATAAAAATAACACTATTTTTACTAAAATTTATAGAAAATATTAATTAATTATATATCTGTCTATATATATATATATATATGTGATGATGATGATTATGATATTTAATGTCCACTAAGACCAATATGGTGTATTAGACCTTACGAAAGTAAGATATTAATTGAGATTCTTTAATATTTTATTTCTATAATAAAAAAGAAGGGAGAGAAGTGTTCCTAGATCACTATAGTTTTGTTGACTTGACATGTCAAGAAAGGTTAGTAGTTTGACAATCCAAGAGAAAATGCTTTTCCTCGTCAACCCTCTTTATATTAGAAAGGTGGTAGACTCTTTCGTCCCAAGCTGTTTGGGGAATTCATTGGTGCTTGGTTTCACTTTGGAGCTCATGAGAATTAGTTCTTAATAAATTTTGAAATTTAGAAACTAATATTATATTAATTATAAAAATAACACTATTTTTACTAAAATTTAAAGAAAATATTAATTAATTATATATTTGTCTGTCTATCTATCTATCTATCTATCTATATCTATATCTATATATATATATATATATATATATATATATATATATATATATATATATATATATATATATATATATATATGATGATGATGATGATGATTATGATATTTAATGTCCACTAAGACCAATATGGTGTATTAGACCTTACGAAAGTAAGATATTAATTGAGATTCTTTAATATTTTATTTCTATAATAAAAAAGAAGGGAGAGAAGTGTTCCTAGATCACTATAGTTTTGTTGACTTGACTTGTCAAGAAAGGTTAGTAGTTTGACAATCCAAGAGAAAATGCTTTTCCTCGTCAACCCTCTTTATATCAGAAAGGTGGTAGACTCTTTCATCCCAAGCTGTTTGGGGAATTCACTGGTGCTTGGTTTCACTTTGGAGCTCAAGAGAATTAGTTCTTATCTTGGCAATGCTCATTCTCATCTTAGCACTAGTTAAGGCAAAAATATAATTCTGGTTATCAATATTGGGTTTGATCACCTCCTTATAGTACCTTAACTTCCTCTTTCCCTCTAACTCCTTATATAAATATATACAAATACAGAAATATACTATAATATTATAATACTATTTCAAATATGAATATGAAATCAATTTTTTGATATAAATATTTTAATATAATAAAATAGTTTATAGTATCTTAAAAATTTAACCATAATTATATTTAATTGTTTCTGTTATTATTATTATTTTAATTTAAATATATTTTATTTAAATAATAGAGTACAACTTAATAGTTTTTAAATTTTATTTTATAATAATATACTCAATAATAACAATATAATCAATATGAATATATTTATGGAAGTTAAACCTAAGTGGAGGGGATAACAATGAGTCCTCACGACCATTGAAATAAATGCAATTGACAAAAAATACTAGTTTGACATATAGTACAGACAATACATATAAAACATTAAATAGAAATATCCTGTAATATTATTTACAAACATTAGCTTGGATTGAATCATTATATTATTTTTCATCCATTTTGATACTTTTATAGTGCAAAAAAGTGAAGGAATGAGCTCACAGGAACATTTTTACTAATGCATCCTAGTTTGGCAAATTGTGGTCGAAAATATTCCAGAATCAGTTTAATGCATCAAACAACATTTTTTAGGAGAAAATGTTTTCCTATTTAGTGCACACCCCATAATGTTATTCTAAAAATAGATACCTTTCTAATGACACAAGAATCACCTCAATCAAAGTCCATATGCAAAAATTATGTTGCTCAGAAGTTGACTGTCCTAATTTGATCACCATTATTCGAGATGATATCACTTGACCCTCCATTATTCATTGAAACCGGGATAGAAACATGATTGTGACAAAAAATACTCTAGAGGAGTCAATATTGTAACTATAGTTAATATACGGATGAGTCAAAGTTAACTATTAGTAGGCTACAAGTCTATGTCATAACCTAGCTACTACAAGGAAAATAACTTGTATTTTATTTGAGCTCATTTTATTCCATAGATGAGAAAATTAGTTGAGAGTGGATAGAGAGAGAGAAAATAGAGAGGGTTTGTGCATTGTAGTCTCCCATGAGCCATATAACCTACCTCCCCACCCCCTTAATTGACTCAAGCTGTGGGAGGTGTTTCTTGCTTGATTACATCCAAACCCCAAGGTCTATTATGGGTTTGGGGTTAAAAAATCATACTTTATTAAAGTATTCAAATCATAGAACAAATGTCACCATTTCATTTAGGTAATTGAGAGTTGTCCATTGATATAAATTTCGCTTCAATCTAAATCCAGGAATAATTTAGGAATAAGGGAAATTAATGTAGTGTTAATGGAACCAATGATGTAGCCCTATCTACACATCTCTTTAACCATTTCCCACAGATTAGATCCCATTATATCATAGAAAAAGTGAATAGTTCTATCGTACTTCCATCTGGTCCAAGACTTTTATCCTTTTCCATTGATTTGATAACTCCCAAGAGCTCCTTTGTAGTGATCGACCTTCCCAACATCTGATTGTATTCTTCCCTCACCATGCGTGGGAATTGATTGGAAATTTCCATCTGATAGGTCAAATTTGAGTCCTCATTAGCTCAGAATCATTTACTAAAATGTCAAACCTCCTCACCTTAGATATCCAAATGTAACGTTTATACCATGTTCTCTTCAATTGTAATGTGTCAAATTGTAATAGCCTTCTTCCTTTCGAATCCACACTATGAAATTATTTGGTGTTCTTGTCCCCACCAACCACCCATGCCATCCGAATTTTCAAGCGCCATTCTTCCTCTTGGAATTGCAATATCCTATACTTTCTAGCTACCAAATTTGTGAGTATCTCCTTAGTGTGTGTGAAAAAAACCCCAGGCTAGACGGGTCATTTAGGGAAGCCACCTCCTGTTCAATTTCAACCAACTCATTATATAGCTCTTTCTTTCTCTTTCTAACCCACTCCTTGACTTCCATCTTAAGCATCCCTAGTTTTTGAGTGATTAGTTCCATTTTTAGCTTAGTTGGATACTCTAATGGAAGGAAACATGAGGATTTAACCAGATCTGCAAAGCCCTAATCATGAAAGCACATTTGGTTCAACTTGAATGGGTAGGCCATCGTCTCATTTTCACCTTTCCACTCAAGAAAAATCACATCATGATATGAGAATTCCAAGAATAGATTCCATGACATAATATGCTCAAATATTTCATATAAAAATGAGTGGACAAGAAATTATTCGATCCTTTTAGCAATACCCTCCTCTTTCAAGTGTCCATTCCTCTATGTAGGACATATGTGACTGTGGATGATATCCATTAGGAGCTTATGGTCAAATAATTTTTTGAAATATCTCGCTAGAAGATCTAGCTTACCTTTCAGACCATAGATGTCCTCTTCTAACATCATCAAATTCATATCCCCTACCAGAATTAATGATTTGATGTCCAATAGCCCACATGTATCTAGTCTATTCCAAAACGTTTTCTATTGGAGTATGGCGAATATATATTGAGGATGCATATCTTGCAACATGATCCCCTGGTATCTCCTGATAAAAGTATCCCTGAAAATGTATTATGTGATTTGAATGAGAATATTTTGGGGTCCCACATGGCTCCCACATTCCCAAAAAGACCAGATGCACTCGAAGCACATACCACCCAAGCAGGAAAAATTTTCAATATCATATCCCCTGTTTTCTCCTTTTTTTCCGTTGTTTCTTGTATGAGTATAATAGAGGGTTGTTTTTAGTGAATGATGTTGCTAAGGGATCTTTTTTTTGCCAGATCCTAGGCCTCATATATTGATTGACAAGATTCTCATTAAGAATGTCCTTTAGTGGGTGTGTCCACTCTAAGGAATTTCCTCTCGAAACCTTCATTTGTATCATTGATGCCAATTGTTGCTCCTAGATCAAAGGGTGGATACGAAGTCTCCTCCACAGACTCCAAGAAATAGGAATTCAGATCAAATTCAACCTAGAAATATTTTTTAACTGTCATAGGCTACATCCCCATTGAACCTTCCTAGTCCAAATAATGTAGGTCAAAGTCCTCATAGAGAGAAGAAGATGATATTTCCAGCTCCATTCCAATGCAAGTTGAAGATTGATTAGTTTCCCATGAATCTCAAAGCTTATCATCCATCTTTCCACATGACCTCTGATGAGATGAAGATGGGTCCAAGCTCATACCAAGAATTGATATGTCCACTTCTTATAGAGGATCTTGTATCCTATTAGCGAGCTTTCCCTTAGGAATCTCCTTATCAGTCCTTGGTAATTTGGATTATTGCCCAATAATATTCCATGGAAGACCTTCCTTTTGAGGTGCCAATGGAGATCTAGAGCCTGAATCATAGCCACAATCAACCTGTTTGTAAGAAACTTATAGATTATTGTGATGGAATAAGGAAAGTTACCAACAAGGGAACTTGAATCCATGTCTAATATTGTGATATGGGAGAGATCACTGATGACTTGGAGTATGGTACCATTCATGGAACTTTTTTCTAATTAAGAAGAATATGAGAAAGTTGGTTGTATTTTACATTGGATAAATTACTGTTATCTCATTATGGCCACGTGATCCTTGACTAACACATGTCTTTTGTGGTCTAATGGAAACTGCAAACAAGTAGTATAAGAGAGCATATGCCATGAATTCGATACACACTTGCTCGACCTAGCGAAGAGACTAGTCTTTCCATAATCTGTTGGCCTTATGGGAGTTTGTTGAACATTTGATAAGGTAATGCTCCTTGGAAGTTTGCTAGACATTGGATAAACCACCTTTGGTGATAGTTATTGTGTTGAGAGGCACTATACAGGGGAAGACGTGTAGGCATTAGATATTAAAGGTTAGATGTAACATTTTCTAAATTCAATTTTTTTATATTGTCATTTTATTTTTATTAATAATATTAGGAATAATTTTTTAGAGAAAATTAAATCATAATATACATATCACATTAAAGTATACAAAATATAAATAGTAGTTATAAATTAAGATTAAAATAATGATTCCATAACCACATTTCAATTTAACTAATAAACACATAAATATAACAATATAAAAAGATTGTTAACCATGAATATTCACCTTCATTTTACCATGGAAATTATTTGTTAAAATACCATAGCTTATCAAAACCATATGATCAAAAACCATAACTATTTTCAAAATCTAAATATTTTATAAACATTTTAATTTAATTTAATTACACCGAAGATGTTCCCCTTTTGAAAATGGTTAAGCCAAGATTCGTCTACCCTTTTCATCTAAGTGTGACATCTGTCCACAGTATTAAACATGACATATATCCATATTCCAAATATTATGCAAGCAAGCATAATAATAACAAAATTATTAACAATAATAACTATAACCCATGAGTCCTTCGCTCGTGGCCATACTAGTAGTCAATAGGATTGAACCTGTAAGGAAATATGACGGAGAATAGGTTAAGGGCTATAGGAGGGTCGAGGAATAAATAAAAAATATTAATATGTTAAATTGAATTGGAGCAAAGTGTAATCATCTGAAGTGTTGGAGATATTAATCCAAACCACCACGTTAAACACCCTGACAACAGCCATACTTGTTAGAAGTATTTTTGCAGGTTGTCTATGTTTGAAGATGAAAGGACTGAAGCCAGAACATAAGTACCACGCGAACCATTCCGAATCGCAGCAAATACATTATGGCATTTAATGTATTTTGGTAAATAGATATGGGTAAGCATTCATTCAGTGACTATAACCCACACTCCACAAACACCTGCACGATTCTGATCACACTCAACAACAACAACATATTAATTATTTGCTCCATCATGCATTAATGAAAAATTGTATGTTGAGATAAAGAAGCATGTAAAAGTCATTTTTTGTAAGTAAGAAAGAAATAAAGTAGGAGAGAAAGAGAGCGAGGATCTCGGAGGAGAAAATGGTGGAGCAAATTTTGGTGGGCACATGAAAACAACAGTTACTGTGTTTTACTGTGTGTTATTCCATGTGTAGTGAAAATCTCTGTAAACCTTGTTTTTACTTGGTGAATGCGCAACGGTCTCATATGAATGTATTTTTCATGAATTAGAATACTATGTTTTTTTAAAGTCTCTATAATAGCTGCATGTAAATCGAGCTGCGCGAAGAGTCATAGAGCTGCGTGAAAGTAGCTTCATGAATGTCACTCCTCTGCCTCTCCACATATTTTTTTTTTCAACATGGCATCAGAGTGGGTTAAACTCTGTTAGTGTAAAAAGAAGTGTTTTTACCAACAGTTAAAATTTTTTTGAGGTCAGATTGTTTTTAGCATATTTACCAGCAGGTAGAGAGTTTTTTTTCTTACACTCATAAATGGAAACATCAAACACAAGATTGACTAATCCTCAAATACCTCAATTTAATGGAAAAAATTATTATTATTGGGCTATTACAATGAAGGCCCTGTTTTCTTCTCAAGACATTTGGGATTTGGTGGAGAATGGTTTCCAAGAACTAGCAGATGCAGCAACATACAATGCCTTATCTCAACCAGAAAGAGATTTGCTAAGGGACAACAGGAAGAAGGATTCAAAAGCCTTGTTCTATATTTTCCACGAGGGATTCACTCAATGAACCTATGGCCTATCATGTGCATTCATGGCATATTAAATAATACCCTAAATTTGACTACATATTGGAAAATACTCCTAAAAATCACATTATTTAACCCCCTACCAATATGAACCCAATATACCTTCCCAATTTTAAAAACCCCTACTTCCACTAGATATTGTAGGTATCGAGTTTTTCATTAACATTTTTTATACCGGTTTATATTTTATCGTTAATTTTGAGCTCCATTTTTATAACTTCCAATATAAAAACCCTTTACCCCCTATATATCCCCCAATATATTATGCCATTTTTTCATCAATATAAACTCCTCAATATGAACCCACGTGGTATGGTATTTCTCCCCTAGTCATGCCCTTGTGATATTTTCCAAGAAGTTCATGAAAGTATTTTCCCAAGAGTTGCAACAACAACGAAGTCCAAACAAGCATGGGACACCCTCCAGACAGCCTACCAAGGCATGGAAAAATTCAAGACAATAAGGCTGCAAATGTTGAGAAGATACTTTAAAACACTTTGTATGAAAGAGTCTGAGAATGTAGAATCGTTTTTTACACATGTAAGTGGGCTGGTTACTCAAACCCGGTCCCATGGTGAGACACTTGAGGAAAGAAGAATAGTTGAGAAAGTTTTGAGAAGTCTTCCAGCAAGGTTTGGTGTCATTGTTGTGGACATATAGGAGACAAAGGATCTCTCATAGTTCTCAGTGGATGAGCTTAATGCATCACTGATTTCTCATGAACATAGACTGAATAGAGCAACAAGCTCCTCATTGGAGCATGCCTTCAAGACACAAGTTTCATTTGGTCAAGGTAGAGACAGAGGAAGATCATATGCTAGAGGAAGAGGAAGAAACCCACACAAAGGTGGAAGAAGTATCCCTTCAATCTCAAGTGGAAGAGGCAACAACCAAAATCCCAGTCAAGGCCCAAGCCAAAATCAAGCACAAGGTCAGAGGTATGATAAATCTCAAGTTCAATGTCATTACTGTAAGAAGTATGGTCATTATGAAAATGAATGTAGAAAGAAGCAATATGACATAAGTAACAAACCAAGTGTAAATTTCACAAAAGGAAATCATAACCATGATAGCATGTTTTTAGCTTGTAATGTAGCACAAAAAAAACAAAGTGATATATGGTATCTAGATTTAGGGTGTAGCAACCACATGTCAGGAAACATAGAAATGTTTTCCAATCTAGATGAAAGTGTGAAATCTGAAGTGACATTAGGGACTGATAGCAAAGTCTTTGTCATGGGAAAAGGTAGAGTTAATATCCTAACAAAGGAGGGGGAGAAGAAGTACATCTTAGATGTTTACTTTGTCCCCAATCTAAATCATAACCTCATAAGCATTGGAAAGCTCATGCAAAAGGGCTACAATGTCTTCTAAAAAATGACGTGTACACAATTTTGGATAGGCCTCCAAGTAGACCACTAATTGCAAAGGTTTATATGAAAAACAATAGAATGTTTCCCCTAAAATTAAAATCAGATTTGAAGGAAGAAGGTGCACAAGAAAAACTCTCAATTAACTCACAAGAGAATGGAAGAAAAGAGGTAGTTGTCACACAAGTAAACTTTCAAACAGAGGTAAAATATGAAAACTGGTTATGGAATTTGAGATTTGATCATCTCAACTTTGGAGGTTTGAATTTTTTGCATAGGAAAGGCATGGTAAACAGTTTTCCACTCATAGAAAAACTGGACAGCCTATGTGAAGGATGTATCTTGGGCAAGAAACATAGAGACACATTTCCAGCAGGAAAGTTAGTAAGGGCAAACGCAACTTTGGAGATTTTCCACTCAGATTTATGTGGACCAATGCAGACAACATCAATTGGTGGCAGCCACTATGTATTGACCTTCATAGATGACTACACAAGGAAGACATGGGTCTCTCTTTTAAAATAGAAAAGTGAAGTGTTTGAGCACGTTCTCCAATACAAGGTATACACCTCAGTAAAATGGTGTAGCGGAAAGGAAGAATAGGACCATTATGGAAATGGAAAGAAGTATGATGAAATCAAAGAATTTTATAAATGATTATTGCGTTGAAGTTGTCGCTTGTGCAACATATATCTTAAATAGATGTCCAACCAAGAGCACCAAGAACATAGTTCCTGAAGAGGCATGGAGTGGAAGAAAGCATAGTGTTGGGCATGGAATCCCCCCCAAGACATGTTTTGGGGCTCAAAGCCCAAGTTTTGACCCAATCTTGCTGTAAAGCTCTGCAAATTCTAGGCACAAAGTGTGAAATATATGATAGAGTCACAAGGTTGTCTGCCCTAGTTTTGTAATGTAATGTCGGTTGGATAGACTTACCCATGGTCTATGGACCATGGGATTGTATAAATAGAGTGAGGCTCTAAGTAGAAGAGGAGGATAACAAGTCTAAGGGATTGAGTCGCAAAGGTAAAGTGTGTCTTTGAGTTGCAAAGTAGGAGAAGGCTCTATAGTTGAGTGCACAGAGGCCTAATATTCCACAGCTGAGTGCGCGGACCCCTACAGCTGAGTGCGCAGGGCGTAATTGAGTCTGCAACCAAAGAAGGAATTAATAAAGAGAAGTTTTATTAGAATTCTGTGTATCTATTCTTGGGTTAATGCATGTTTTATATAATTTCCAAATATACTATTTATTTACTGTGCGCACCTGTATGAATGGTTTAAGTTGTTAAGTATAACTTAAAGCACGCAAGCAGGCTAAAATAATCAACTAACATTGGAATACTAGTAAGGATTAGGGTAATAAAGTAGAAGCCTAGCGTTCAGGCATCGATTAGGGCTACGCGAAGGCAGTATATTAGGCTATGAGGTATGGGGAAGTGTGTGAAGCGACTTGCATGCAGGGTCGAACCGCAAACCACTTGAACTCATCAGACATCTCTAGGGTGCATAAACCTGGTTCTAGCACCCTCCCATTCTAATTCGGGTGGGACCTTAGTCCGCGCTCCACGGACTGTTGCCAAAAGGGCCAGGTAGTACCGAGATTTGTTTGGCTAACTTAACTCTATACCTAGGTCAGGCCCCAATAAGCCAACAAATGGTTCTACTATGTTGGCGGCTTGTTCGACATGGAATCCCTTCCAAGGCATGTTTTGGGGCTCAAAGCCCAAGTTTTGACCCAATCTTGTTATAAAGCTCAGCGAATCGCGGGCATGGAGCGCGAAATGTATGATAGAGTGATAGGGTTTTCCACCCTATTTTTGCAATGTAATGTCGGTTGGATAGACCTACCCATGGTCCACGGACCATGGGATTGTATAAATAGAGCGAGGCTCTAAGTAGAAGAGGAGGATAAAAAGTCTAAGGGATTGAGTCACAAAGGTAAAGTGTGTCTTTGAGTCGTAGAGTAAGAGAAGGCTCTGCAGCTGAGTGCGTAGAGGCCTAGTAGTCTGCAACTGAGTGCACAGACCCCTACAGCTGAGTGCGCAGGGCAGAGTCGAGTCCGTAACCAAAAAAGGAATTAATAAAGACAAGTTTTATCAGAATTCTATGTATCTATTCTTGGGTTAATGCATGTTTGATATAATTTGTAAATATATTGTTTATTTACTGCGCACACCTATATGAATGGATTATGTTGTTAAGCATAACTTAAAGCATGCAAGTAGGCTAAAATAATCAACTAACATTGGAATACCAGTAAGGACTAGGGTAGTAATGCAGAAGCGCAGCGTTCAGGCCCCGAGTAGGGCTGTGCAAAGGCAGTATATCAGGTTACGAGGTATGGGAAGTGCGCAAAGTGACTTGCACGCAGGGTCAAACCACGGACCACTTGAACTCATCAGACATCTCTAGGGTACAGAAACCTAGTTCTAGCACCCTCCCATACTACTTCAGCTGAGACCTCGGTCCGTGCTCCGTGGACTATTGCCGAAAGGGCCAGTAGTACTGGGATTTGTTTGGCTAACTTAACTTTGAACTTGGGTCATGCCCCAATAAGCCAACAAATTGTTCCATTTCCAGGACCGGGATCTGCATAAGAGATGTATGATATCGTATCACTGGAATCTGACAAAGAAAGGAATTGAAGAGTGGTTGGACAAAAAGATTCATGATTTCGTGGCACAAGAAAACAAGAATCCATGGTTATCAAAGGAAGAGTGGTTAGATTGCTACTTATATATGGAAATCCATAAAATTTTCTTTGCATCTTTCCCCTCTAAGTTGTACGAGTGGATCACGAAGCTAGTAGATAGTCAAGGAAGGTGTAGGCTCGACAAACCTATTGTGTGGACTCCAAAGTTGGTGCACAGATTGGAAGCATCAGAAGATAAGATTGCGCATGTTGTGGACCATTGGCTTGATCAAATTATAGGAGGGTTTATCACCGAGTTCGCGGTAGATACTTCAGTTAGCTATAGCGAGGCAGAATGACGCTTCCTTAAAGGACCGCGAGGTAAGTAAGTTAAATATTTGAACACTTGGATTAAAATGCTACTGTGTGAAAAATGTGTTATGCGAATAAATTGATGTTTGGGGCTACGCAAAGCGGGAGGATCTACATAAATGAAGGTAGTGTTGAATTAGAGTCTAGCCCCTTGATTTCACCTCCACAGGATAGCGAGGAAGAGCTTTGTGAAGGTTTCACCAAGAAGTGTGATCAGTTTGATAAAACAACGAATTCCGCGCATACCACCCCCACCTACACCACCACCAATTTCACCATCTTCACCCCCGTCTTCGCCCACACCACCTCCGCCACCACCACAGTTCAATATGGTGAGTGCGATAAAGTTGTCGATGTTCAAAGGGGTAGGGAACAAAGATCTGGACTAGTTTTGGTTCGTGGTAAAGGCTGTATGGGAAGCGCAGGGAGTCACAGATGACAATATAAAGAAAGAAATGATGGTTAGCGCCTTGCAAGATCCCGCGCTGACGTGGTACATTAAGCATTCCAATGAAAATCCAAGGAATTTAGCAGGCCAAAATCAGAGACACAATCAAATATTGGATTTAAGGAAATCACGATGCTTCCAAGCAAGACCCCTTGGGAGCTAGATTAAAGACTGAAGTGTATGATTCATGAATCCAATATGACCTTGATGGATGGGCAACACTGCGCATGGTTTGTAGCATCGCTAACGCCGCATCTAAGGAATGCATTGTCATAGCAGAAGCTATCCACTTAGGCCGAGGCCTTGGAAATCGCAATTAGACTGCATGAGACCTCGATACAAGATCCTAACCTGGGGGTCCAAAAAATCCACGTGCAGTTGAAAAACTTGTGCCTTGAAATGCAGAGTTTGAAACAAGACAGGACGAAACATCGAGAAGCGCGCAAGGAGGTATGGTGCGTAAAGTGCAAAGGCTAGGGACATGAAAAGGACCATTGTTCAGTATTAGCGAACTACCCGGCGGGAGGAGGACCAATGCCATTGAGACTGGAAGCACAAGCAGGACTGAGCATGGTGCATGCCTTATGGTGCGCAATTAGTCAGATAGGAGGAAAGCATGCTACAAATAACTGTCGTCTATTACAGAAGTATACGCAGAATTCCTTGCAGTTGTTTTGTAATTTCTGTAGGTTAGTAGGCCACGATGAGCGTACCTATAGAAGTTATGAATTGATGATGGATCGGACTCCTACGTATAGAGTTCAGACTGAAAAACGGGCCCTCGATCAAAATGCAGGGATTGCATGCACTGGATTTCAAGGGCGTGGACGAGGTTGAGGTGGAATGGGACCAGGAAGAGGTCGCAGACAGCTGATCTGTTACAATTGCAGAGGGCCAGGGAATTATATCCGTGATTGTACAAATCCGATGAGACAATAATGCTTATATTGTACCTAGTTTGATCATGAGACAGAGGATTTTCCCATGCTAATAGCAAGGATGCACGATAAAGGAACACTCCAACCTCCCTCGACTCAGAATTTGCAAATGATGAGGTCTGAGCCATGCGAGGAAGACTCGAATGTAAATATCATGCTTCGAAGTGGTATTACGACAGGAGATGACAAAGGCACGCAACCTGAAGAGAGTGCTTGGGTTCACAAGGCTCCAACAAAGGAACCAAAATTTGATTTTGAGCATGCTAAGGAGACAGTAATGGAATCTAATAAGAGCTTCGCGGAGGCCTCCACTTTAGGTAGTAAAGACAAACTGGAACCAGAAATAGACCCATCAATGCTCACTACCTTTTCGGAGACATGCATGAGGCTATTGCGCAACAACAAGGCTATGAAGGGGCTGCAAGAACTCATAACTAGATGTGCTGGGACCACCCCAGGAGAACCGTGCATAGGCCGGAAGCTCGGGAAGCACACAACGTGAACAGGAAGAGAGATGAGATTGACCGTGTAGATTGGGGAATATGAAATGGATCAAGTGATTTTGGATCCAGGATTAGACGTGAACGTCCTGCCAAAGCAGACATGGGAGCGCATGGGCATGCCCGCGTTGCAATGGTCTCCTATTCATTTACAAATGGCGAACTAGTAAAAGATCCTACCTATGGGAAGATTGCTGGGAATAACGGTAGATATCAAAGGTGTGAGCGCACTTGAAGATTTCGAAGTGATAGAGATTGTTGATGACAACAATCCCTATCCTGTGCTACTGGGAATAGATTGGGCCACTAACATGAATGGAGTGATAAATCTAAAGAAGCACAAGATGATTTTTGAAAAAAAGTCACAACGCACAGTGGTACCTTTAGACCCTACGGAAGGATCGCTCTACACAGAGCCATTGCGCGACTACGAGAGCGATGACGATATAGATTGTATCTACAAGATAACTGCATCGGACTAGGACTGGGTGAATCCAATAGCGGATGGTAGGATTTTGTGTGAACACGAAAGCTCCTGCACCTCAGATTCGGATGAGGAGATAGAACAGTGGCAAAACCGGTTACACAAGGTAACCACGCTCAATTCCAACATGATGACAAGGTCACTGCGCTGCGTGACAACAGAGGTGAGAGATCTTCCTGTGTATGATGGATTGACTGGGGTAGATGATTTCTTAAACCAATTTGAAAGGGAAGTATCAGAACAGTAACGTTTCGTCACTCTGAAATGGGTACTGCGTACTATGCTCGCAAGATAGTGGGGTATGCATCAAAGAAGTTTTGAGGACTGGCGCAAATGCATGAGGATGATGTGCATGTAGTTTGGGATGCCTTAGATGCAGCTAACAGACAAGTATGACGGGCGGGATGATCCACATGCACACCTCACGAAATGGACCAAGGTCTATGGGGAAGAGCCTCAACCTGAGTGGGTGCACCTGTTCTATCATACCCTGGATATCATACCCATGAATTGGTATACTGAGACAGAGCTCCACCATGGTAAAAGTGAATGGGATATCTTTCACGAAGTATTCCTGTTGACCTTCACATTTGAGGATCGTTGGTGGGATACTATTGATGATGCGCTGCAAGTAGTCAAAGCAGTTATCTTCAAAATACCTCAGGAGCCAATGGAAGTGTTGTAGCCAGAATGGGTAACCCAACTGAGCTGCATGCTGGAGTGCTACAATGTAAACATTGAGGAGGATGATTAAAACCCATGAAAAATTAACATTCTAGAAACTGAAGGATATCACGAGGTTCAAGGACCATTTATTGAAGATCCTGACATCACTGCTTTGGGAAAAACAAAGTAGGTAAACATTGGGATGGAGGCTGAACTGAAGTACGCAATGCTCGGTGATTATTGGGATGATGCCATAGTGGATAAGGTCACTGAGTAACTCCGTGAGTACCAAGACTTATTCCCGACCAAGATTACAGACTTAAAGGGGATCATTGGTGATTTAGGGATGGTGAAGATCACCCTAAAACCTGATGCGAAGTTGGTCAAGCAGAGGCCATATCGCTTAAATCCGAAGTACAAGGAAAAGGTCCACGTAGAGCTAGAAAAAATGGTCACAGCCAGAATTATTGAGCCGATGGAAGAATCTGACTGGGTGAGACCTATGGTAGTGTAGGAGAAAAAGTAGAAGGGTGAGATAAGAATATGCATGGACCTTAGAAAGCTGAATGATGCCTGCGTACATGACCCATTCCCTACCCCATTCATAGATGAAGTATTGGAAAATGTTGGCAGAAAAGAAGCATACTCTTTCACGGAAAGGTTCTCAAGGTACCACCAGATCAAAATCGCGCCAGAAGATAGAAGCAAGACCACTGTTAGGCATGGGATCCCCTGCAGCATGTTTTAGGGCTCAAAGCCAAAGTTTTGGTCAATTAGATTGTAAGACTCCGCAAATTGCAGGCGCAAAGCACGAAGTCTAGGATGAGTCATAGGGTTGTCTGCCCTAAAATATTGTAATTTAATGTAAAGTTGTGTCAGCCCACCCATGGTCCGCGGACCATGGGATTGTATAAGTAGAGTGAGGCTCTAAGTGTAAACGTAAGGACGTAAGAATAGATAGAATAGCGAAGGCATAATTTGAGGTTAAGGTTGGATCTGAAGTGTGCTGGGTCATAGTAGTAGGTAGAGGCTTTGCAGCTGAATGCGCAGAGGCCTAATAGAGTCCACAGCTGAGTGCGCAGACCCCTGTAGCTGAGTGCGTGGACCCCTGCAGCTGAGTGCACAGGCTGGAGTCAGGTCTGTAATGGGATTGAAAGATAATAAATAGAAGTTTACTCTTTGCATCTATTCTTGAATCTATACTTTGATGTTGTGAATTACTTTTACTCTTTTTATTTATTGTGCGCAAATTGATATATACTTGTATGGATGCTTATACATGAAACGAATCTAAGTAATCAGCTAACAGAACCTAATTAAGGAAGACTTGGATAAATAACACGTGTCACGCTATGGTTAGAACTGCGTGAAGATAATATCACAGGGTGCAGGGTGCCCGCAGGTGCGCATAGCGTAGTAATTGCGAAGGTTGGGCCGTGTACAAATCACACCATATCAGACATCCCCACGGTGCGGAAACCTGGTTCTAGCACCCTCCCATACTACTTCGGGTGAGACCTCAGTCTGCACCCCGCGGAATGTTGCCAAAAGGGCCAGTAGTACCAGGATTTGCTTGGCTAAATCACTTCTGAACCTGGCTCAGGCCCCACTAAGCAACAAATGGTTCCGTTGCCAGGACCGGGATCTACATAAGGGATGTCTGATGTCGTGCCACTGGAACCCAACAAAGAAGGAAATTGAAGAGTGGTTGGACAAGAAGATTCACGAGTTCGTGACATAGGAAAATAGAACTCTGCAAGTATCTAAGAAAAAGTGGCTGGATCGCTACGTGTATATGGAAATCCACGAGATTTTCTTTGCATCCTTTCCATCTGAGCTGTATGAGTGGATCACGATGTTAGCCGATAACCAGGGAAGGTGTAGGCTCAACCAACTGATAGTTTGGACTCTAGAATTAGTGCACAAACTATAAGCATCAAATGATAAGTTCATGCGAGCTGTGGACCATTAGCTCGACTGGATAATAGGGGGATTTATCACTGAGTTTGCGGTAGACACAACCATGAGCTACAGCGAGGCAGAGCAACGCTTCCTCAAGGGACCGCGAGGTAAGTATATTAAATCTTTGAATACTTCGATTAAGATGTTATTGTGTGAAAAAAGGGTCATGCGAATACATTAATGTTTGGGATTACGTGGAGTGGAAAAATCTACAAAAGTAGTGAAGAATTAGAAAACAATCCCTTAATTTCACACTCATGAGAAAGCGAGGAGGAATTCGTTAAGGTCTCTTTGAGAAGCGCGGTCAGTTTGATAAGGCATCACATCCTGCAGTTACCACCTCCACCCACCCAGCCACCCACTTCACCTCCCTCACTTCCATCTCCACGCACTCCACCTCCACCACCTCCACAGTGTAGTATGGTGAGTGCGATCAAACTACTAGTATTCAGAGGGGTAGGGAATGAAGACCCGAACCAATTCTGGTTCGTGGTAAGAGCAGTATGGGAAGCACAAGTTGTCACAGATGATAATATTAAGAAGGATACATTGGTGAGCGCGCTGCAGGATTGCGCACTAACATGGTATATCAAGTACTATAACGACCACCCAAACGTAGGGATGGCAGAGATCCAGAACGCGCTGAACAGGGAATTTAGCAGGCCAAAGTCAGAAACACAATCAATCATCAGGTTTAAAGAAATCACGATGCTGTCGGGCGAGACTCCTTGGGATTTGGATCAACGGCTAAAGAGTACGATCCAGAAGCCAATATGATGTTGACATATGGACAACATCGCACATGGTTTGTAGCATCTCTGACAACGCACTTGAGGATGACACTATCACAGTAGAAAATTTCTACCCAGGCCGAAGCGTTGGAAATGGTAATAAGATTACACGAGACCCCGATACAAGACCCTAGATTGGGAGTTTCACAAATCCACGCGCAACTACAGAATCTATGTTTGGAAATGCAAAGTTTGAAGCAGGATAGGGTACCGTGGCCAGAGGCATGTGAGGAAGTATGGTGCATAAAATGCAAAGGCCAAGGCCTTGACAAGGATCATTGTCCAGTGTTTGTGAACTATTTGGCAGGAGGAGGGCCAATTCCATTACGGTCAGAGGCACAGGCAGGGCTGAGCGCAACACCCCGTTTATGGTGTGTGATCTGTCAGATAGGAGAGAAACACATGATAGATAATTGTCATTTGTTGCAGAAATATACCCAGACACCCCAACAATTGTTTTCTAATTTCTGCAGGTCAGTAGGCCTTGATGAGCGCACTTGCTGCAGTTACGAGCTAATGATGGATCAGACCCCTACCTATAGGATGCAGACCGAAACGCAAGCCCTCAACCCAGATGCGGGGATGGCGTGCGCTGGATTTCAGGGGCGAGGTCGAGGACGAGGTGGAATGGGACCAGGAATGGGCCGCGGACAATTAATTTGTTACAATTGCGGAGGACCATGGCACTATGCCTGTGACTGTACCAACCCGACAAGGATATCCTGTACGTATTATGCTCAGTTTGATCATGAAACAATAGACTGTCCTGCGTTGATCACAAGGATGCATGAGAAAGGGGTATTATAGCCTCCTCCGACTCAGAATATACAAATGATGAGGTCTGAACCATGCGAAGAGGACTCGAATGTAAACATGATGCTCAAAAGCGGTATAGCCACGGGAGAGGATATGGGGAAGAAGCTAGAGGAAAGTACATGGGTTCACAAGGCTCCTACAAAGGAACCTGATTTTGACTTAGCATGCGCAAGGGAGACATTCATGGAAGCTAAGAAGAGCTTTGCGGAGGCCTCCACTTCAGGTAGTAAGGATCAACCAGAGCTAGGAATGGATCCTTCTATGCTCACTACCTTTCTAGAGACATGCATGAAACTATTGCACGACAACAAGGCAGTTAAAGGACTACAGGAACTGATCACCAGGTGCGCGGGGTCAGGAGAACTGCGCGTAGTCCAGAAATTGGGGAAGCATGCATTGCGCACTGGAAGGGAAATGAGGTTGACTGCACAGATTGGTGAGTATGAAATGGATTAGGTAATCCTATATTTGGGTTCGGACGTGAATGTATTACTGAAGCAAACATGGGAACACATGGGTAGGCCCGCGTTACAATGGTCCCCTATTCAATTACGAATGGCGAACCAACATAAGATTTTGCCGATGGGGAGGTTGCAAGGGGTAATAGTTGATATTGAAGGCGCAAGCACGCAGACAGATTTTGAAGTAATAGAGATTGTCGATGACAATAATCCCCATCCCACGTTGTTAGGAATAGACTGGGCCACTGATATGAAAAGGGTTATCAACCTAAAGAAGCGCAAAATGATCTTCGAGAAAAAGTCACTACATGTAGTAGTCCCACTAGACCCAGCAGAAGGAGCGCGCTACACTGAACCAGTGTGCGACGATGATAGTGATAATGATATTGATTGTATTTACAAGATAACTGTGCGAAACCAGGATTGGGTGAATTCGACTGCAGATGAGAGGATCTTGTGGGAGCACGAAAGCTCCTGCACTTCGGATTCAGATGAAGAAGTAGAGCGATGGTAGAATCATTTGCACAAAGTGACGACATTGAATTGTAACATGATGGTTAAATCACTACGTTTCATGACAACAAAGGCAAGAGAGCTACCGACATATGATGGATTGACAGTGGTGGATGAATTCTTGAGAAAATTTGAAAGCGTAGTACCGAAACAGCAATGGTTCGATGCGTTGAAGTGGGCACTATGCGCAACACCCGCACGATGGTGGGGTACACATCAAGGGAACTTTGAGGACTGGAGCGGATGTAGAAGGATGATATGCCTACAGTTTGGAAGCCCCTAGATTCAAACAAGAGTCAGCTAGCAAGGATGGAGCAACTTGCATGCCCACTTGTCTCGATGGGTACAGACATGTGCTGTGCAGCCCACACAAGCACACCCCAAACTTAGAATCAAAAATCAGAATAGGATGTAGTAGTAGGAAAGGCGATGCGCACCACAAACATTCCATGTGGAAGCCTTCAATAAGGCATGCAGAGTCCTGAATAGGGTTCACCAGGCGAGACAAAATGATTGGGATCTGTGCGTGCTAGTGGTTCGATGGGCCTATAGGGCCATGTGCAAAAACTTGAGCGCGAAGATGATTCCGAAACTGAGGAACAAAGTCAAGACCATAATCTTGGAGGAAAGGAATCCTCATGCAATAGCTCCCACCATTGGGACAGTACGCAAGGACCAAGATGAAGGAATCATGCAGCTATGTGAGGGCGAACATATGTGGATTCATGAAGCCATTCGGCGATGGAACCTTAAGCTTTGCCAACTTGAAGAAGATCGAGTACGACTAAGGAAGCAAAGCATGTTAATGGACGCCGAAATAAAAACACAGGAAAATGAAATCGTGCAAGCGTGTCTCGTCGAAAAACTAAGAATGAAAACACAAGATACGGACAACCATACTATTGCATTAGAAGATTGTCATCGAGAATTTGTGACTCTGCTACCATGGCTGCGACCGCACCTTACCAAACAAAGAAACCAGGGGAGCGCACAGCATAAGGAAGGGCATGCGGCATTGACTGACACAAGGATAATTGAGGAGTGCCCACAGACTAGACTAGAAGGTGAATTGAAGTCTCGCACAAGCGGTGTGACCACCTGACTAGCCGTAGGGAGCATAGTCTCAGCGCTCCAAGTAGTTGAAAGAGGGTGCGGGACTATAAAGGAGTCTATAAAGGAGCTGTGCGATAAGGAGGTTGTGTGCAGGATCGATAGGCCACAAGGGTCACGCCCACACAGAGGGGGCTGCGCTGCCCCGCGGCTAGGTTGGGAAGTGACCATTGGTGTCACTATTCATGACAAGATGTCCAATTTAAGAAAACGTGGAGTGGGCGGTGGGCAATTAAGGCACGAAGTCAGAACTAGATTTTGGACGATCTGCCGCCAAGAATGCATTAATGACTCAGAAATGGGGGGAACAGTCAAGTTCAAATTCAAAAGATGTTATAAAGCTACCAAGGCTGGCCCCGAGACAACACTTGCTTGTTTGAGATTTGAGTTGTTACAAAGAGCACACAGTGTTGAGCGCCAAGCGGTGTTTGAGCCTCCAAAGTCGCAAACAACTACAGGCAACTCGAACAAGATGAAAACTACTAGGAGAGGTGTGGGTTTTTGAAAGTACCATCGAGGAAGCCGCGTAGAGCCCTACGGTGCAGGTGGGGGATGCACTAGAAATTACGAAATTGCCTCGGACGCCGAGGCCCAAGACGGATACACAGGCAGCGAGACTAATCCGCATGTCCCCGCGAAATTTGCAGTTTGGTAAACTTTCTATGGAAGACAAGGGAAAGACTGTTAACCTTGAGACAGATGATGAGGAGGAGGACTTCCAGTCTTTCGTAGAGGAGATAGAGGCGGACAAAGAAATGGAAGAAGACATCCAGCCGGTCTGCACTACAACAAAACTGCCCCAGTATGTCCCTCCATGAAAAGGGAAAGCAAAAGTGCCCAAGGATTTGGATGTTGATAAGAGCACACTCCAGACCTCACTCCTCCCAAATGGAATTCCGTTTGAAGGCTTGGTCCTAGGCCACATGCCCACGATGAAATTTGAAGATTGGGACCTCGTGGATGGCAAAAAGTTCCCACATTTACAGACTGAAAACCTCATGAAACAAAGCAAGGAGGGGTCCGTTACAATGCTAGAACCACAGAAATGGCTACGCGGTGTGGAGAAGGCTGGGCTACTCCACCTACTATGGATTCCACATTTTCACCGCACACCGATTACGATCTTTGTCATCAAGCCGCTGTTGTGCCTGGTGCATGATGGGTATCTATATCTCGAGAAGCCTATTCCCACCATGGCAGAGCTTATTCACAGGATTTCTCGGCTTCCCTGTGAGGTAAGAGACCTCACAAAAATAGTTGGAAAAAGCGGAGCTTTGGCACTCGCAGAGGCCATGAAAAAGAAATACAAGTTGGAAGCAAAGAGGCTACGTAATTAGTAGCATTCCAGACAAAGGGGTGTGTGTAGGCACCCAAATTCTGGCTAGGAAGGTGATGAGAAAATGATGCGGCAACAAGGTACCAGCAATGGTCGTCGCGCTAGCCAAACAATGCGCGAAGGGGGTCCAATTCGACTGAGCTAGATTCCTCTGTGAATAATTTCTAACCAAGTGCAAGGAAGTTCAGGAGTAGGGCAAGACCTTCCACTATGCATGGTTGCTCTTGTCCATCTTGTTGGTGACCAGGGAACTGCCTGAGGATAGTCAGTGTCCTCCTCTTGAACATGACCTTCCAGAGGCGGCAAAGTATGTGTCGCTCTGGGCTACGAAGGACGCCATGAGGATCTGCTAGACCAAGATCTTCTAGGTGCTCATGGAGGTGAGTATTCGGATGTGGATCAACAAAAGGTCGCACATCTCCCCTACAGTGTACACAAGCCTGCGGAGCTTTGCAGAATTCAAGGTGGATATGAACAATGTGTATATTAAGGTGCGTAAGGATCCGGTGCAGAACTAGACCAAAATCCCTTTCATCATGATTGATGATGTCGTTTTCGCTGTGCTTGACTCATGGCCTCTAGAGTGGCACGCCTTGGATCTGGTAGCGCGCGATAAGACAATGGTACAAAAATAGAAGGATACTGCCAAGCTGCTCGCTCAACAGAAATGCAACAAGCAGTTGGCTGTGGAGGTAAGGGCTTTTCGCGAGGCAATGAAGGCCGCCGCAAAGCAGACCAAGACCGCTGAAAAAGTAGCAACAACACAGGCAAAAAGGGCCACCACAATGTGGGAGGAAGGAGGCTCGGACTTGAACATGGGCCAGGGAAAAGAGGACACAATGGAAGGCGTGGAGCCAAGCATGAAATCTACAAAATTGAAACGGCCGCCCGATACAGAACGAGCAGGCCCACGGAAGAAGACCAAGGCTTATAAACTGGACAGTGAACCTATTACACTGACAGAGGGTGACCTCTATGACATCGGTGAGACAGTTCGTGAGGTCACTAGGGAAGCACTCCAGGAAGCGATGACAGAACAACAAAATGTGTTGGGGGCTGTCAGGGCCTAGTTGCAGGAACTTCAGGTGCGGCCCACATAGGAAGGAATGGTAGCCGCCTACGGTGTCGTAGGTACATGGGTAACGGAGCAGTTGCTGCGGGCCAAAATGTCTAACACCATCGTGCTACCGGAAGGAGCACTAACAATGAAAAGCACAGAGGCCAGAGCCGCGGTCGGCCAGATCAAGGGACTTGGCATAAACTTGGCTGCCTTCCTGCGGGATACATTATACCAGCTACAGGACAGAGAGTCTAGTCAATTTAATGTCTTAAATTGCTCTACATAAATTATCAATCTGGGTATCGTAAACTGATGAAGTGTGGTGCACCATATGTGCTTAGTTAACCTTTTTCTTACTTCGTTGTTTTATAGATTTTATTTTGTTTTGGGGTTTTGTTTTTGTTGGTTTCCTAAAGTGTCTAATGCAAATGGAAATCCTATTCTAAGGTCTTAAGAATACTTTTAAAGGACAAGTATGGATAGAGATTTCAAGACAAGGCCTATGTCCCCAGTGGTAACTTCCAAAACTTAGCACTTAAAAAGATCTCAAAACATGTTATTGATGGAATTAGTACTTAAACAAAAGTGTAAATATGCAGCTACTTTAATCAAAATGGAATGCAACAACCAATCAATGAGCTAGTGACCATGAAACCCAGTATCCTTGCCACTGTATAAAAAGAAAATAAAAACTGAACTTAAAGCAACTCAAAGACTGAAAGCAAAGCAACTAAATCACACTACTTCAACCCCCATTTTGATCCTTCTCCTTTCAACTCAATCTGTCTATAGGAAGTAATCATAAACAAGCTGAGTAATATGATATCTAAATTGCAGGAAATTAAATTGCATAATAGGAAACTAAGATCAAATCACACTACTTCAACCCCCGTTCTGATCCTTCTCCTTTCAACTCAATCTGTCTATAGGAAGTAATCATAAACAAGTTGAGTAATATGATATCTAAATTGCAGGAAATTAAATTGCATAAAAGGAAACTAAGATCAAATCACACTACAACCCCCGTTCTGATCCTTCTCCTTTCAACTCAATCTGTCTATAGGAAGTAATCATAAACAAGCTGAGTAATATGATATCTAAATTGCATGAAAGTAAATGAGCAAAACAAAACTGAAAGAAATAACAATGCTAGAATTAGAACTCAAAAAAAATAAATTAGCAGAAGGACAAGATGATTCCGTCATGTCATTAGTCATTAAAAAGCTATGTGCATTACTAACCTACAATCAACCAGTTGAACACACTTGCATGAATGAAAAATCTAATCTACCAACTTGAAAACAATCAAATGACATAATGAAATCAAAGCAAAATTTACAAAATGAAATCTACTCTACCTTACATTCTAATATGCTCCATGACATCTACTTCACATCTCCTTCCATGTTGAGAACATCAAACCTTTATTCAAATTCTTCAAAATTACAAAGTACAACAAAGCTCTCCAAAGCTTTCAAAATCCATCAAGGAAGAACTACAAACTCACAAGCTAAAAAGACTTAAGAACTCCAAACTCTAAGCTCTAAGCTCTAAGCTAACAAATGAAGGAGAGAGATCTCCTATTTATACAAAAAGATGAGAAGCCATCTCATTAATGAGAGTCCATGAATCTCTTCCTCTACCTCTAGATTCCTAATCAAAATAAGAACTGATAAGACACATGTCTTCTTAGAGTTACAATACAATTAGGAGATGTGGCACATATCCTCATGATCCCATGATTCTTTCCACTCAAATTCGAGTTTGGCCTTAGAGTGCCACATAAGGGTCTTCTAGAAGCCTCCTTTCAACCTACACATGTCAAAAATCTCACCCCATTTGTTAGGTACAAGTATATGCACATTATTTTCTAATTTTTAACCACAAATTCACTTAAAAAGCTTAGAATTAATAAAGATTGGAAAAACATAAATGTGGCCCAATGATAATGAAAATGGGATGAATGTGGTGACATAGTAGTGAAATGGAGGTGATATAATGGACATAATAGTGAAAGTGTAATGGAAATGAATGACATTTTCAAGACTCAACATACCCCGCAACTAAAGCTATTGCATGTCCTCATGCAATATATATTACATTAACTCTTTTGATCCTTGAGCTTTGGCTTAACTTTGCATGATATCATTTGATAACTTCATATTTCTGCAAAGTGTTTCACTTGAATTGCAACATGGTTGGTTCTTGTGTTACAACCATTTTTTTTTCTTTTGCCTTCTATTTTGATATTTGAACTTTGCATAATGATATTTTGATTATTGTTGCAAAGTATATCTTTATTGGATTGCATGATGGTTGGTTCTTGTGTGACAACCATGATTTTGTTTGTATCCAATTTATCCTTTAAGCACTTTTTCAAAAGCCATTGTATGCTCATAATAGCAATGCAATAATTAATATATGTTGGAAGTATGTGGGCTCCTGAATATGATATGGACATGGCAAGATATGAATATGAATGTATTCTCCCCCCCCCCCCAACTGATGGTATTGGCAATTTTATGAAATGAGGAAGAGAAATGTTTTTCCAACAATTACCATTCTAGCTTTTTATGGAATTCTATGGTCAAAAGTTAGAAAATGACGTACCTTCACTTACCCTTTGGAATAGATGAGTTGTATGTGTAGTGGCTGAAAATTTCTGATCATATTCTTCTTCAAATGGCTGAACTAGAGGAGTCATGGATAGAGAGATAAGATGACTTTTTATTGCTTCTACTAAAACTTGTTGAATCTGCTCCAAAATGCTAAAAATAATAGTCTTCACGTCTTCAAAACTCATTGGCACAATTCCTACTATGTGAAAACATGTTTTGATGTCGAGCATATTAGGAAATTGTTGGCTTAGTGGCCATTAATGTATGCCACTAGTCAACACGAGAACTCTCACCATTGATGACAATGAGAGTCAAGATGCCCAAACACATCTTACTAGGTACGAATGAATTTGCTGATGTCGAGTCACCTAGAAGATCTAACGAACAAGGGACATTAATGTATTCCCATTGTTTGTCAGCATGAGGACTTGCCATTAAGGCATGCAAGCCTCAAGGTGTTTTTACAAAGAACTTAGACTCAAAGGAATATGGACTCAATTATTTGCATTGAAGCAGGGCTTATTTGCGGAATGAAAATGACAGGAAATGGAAGATGAAAATGGAAGATGGAAATGGAGAGTAGAAATGGCAATGGGCAATAAGAATATGAATGAGCCTCTTGCTTTTATTTGTGGGTTATGAATGGAGAAAAAGAGATGGAAAGTGTATGTGAATGTAAATGGAAAATATGGAGTGAATGATTTATTATGAAGTATGGATGTGATGGAGACAATAGTATCTGAAAGTTTTCTTTTTCAAGTGTTTGAATCTGATTTTGCATCAACATATTTCCTCTTTGTTGCTGATCATCCTCTTATGAAACAAATTGGTCTCTTAGAGAGACACCATTCTCTTGTAGTCATTTGTCCTTCCTCCTGGAACCTGCAAAAAAAGCTGATACTTCTTCTGCAATGGAATGTAAGATTATCAAAGGAGAGATATGGCCAATCTCTGTAGTTATGATATTTACACACAAAACTAAGAATTTGTATTAGTGAAACAAGTTCTCAAAGGAAAAATCAAAAGAATTTATACCTGATTTGGAATTAGTGCCTCAAGTTGATGTTGCTTATTTTCAGCAATTTATTTCATTATTTGCCATTTCAAACTCAAATGATGGATTTCTCATTGTGTAGATCTTGTTGAGATCTTTCCAATGGTACTTAAATCATCAAAATCTGATTTTGTATGAAAACGTTAGGCTGATTTGAACAATGAGGTTTTTCTGGCTGCGGAATTGGAGAACTGCTGCGGAATTGGACTTTAGCTGCGGAATGTGCACAGTTTCTGTAGCTAAAAATATTGAATAAAAAGTTAGCCATTCATCTTTCATCATCAATCCAAAATTAATCAATACCTTCAGAAAAGTGAGCAAATAAATTATTCATTTCATTGATTCAAAAATATTTATTTTTTCTTGATATGCAGCGACTTAGTGTGGTGACTCAGTGTGGCGACTTAGTGATAACACTCAACTTGAATTCCTTTTGACCGGGGTCTTTTTCATCAAATTTGATCAAATGAATAGGACATCATCCATGTACTGACATTCCCCCAGCTACCCATGTGGCTTGTTTTGCTTGATGACACCTGCAACCTAGAGATTAACAAAACAGCTGCGGAAAGTTGAACCAGCTGCGGAAAGTTGAATCATTAGTTTTCTGATTTAAATTATTTTCTTCATTGCCTACATGTAGGAACTCTGTGGATGGTAATGGCATATGGAGAAAAACAGTTTTAGCGATGAAAATGGAATACCAGGGTACCTACTCTTATGCTGCTCATTTTTTTTTTTAATATACCCGAAGTGTCATTTTCCTACTGCCTTCTGAATCATAAACCTTGAAGATTAATTTAATCTTTTGGTTACTTAGCAATTAGGCATGGGAACAATTTTAGAGCACTTCGACTATCAAAAAGATGCTTATGCAAGAGTGCAAATATGCAAGAGCTAGTATGCATAAATGATAGATTATTTTCAAAGTCAAACGAAAACCAATGATTTCAAGAATACCATTATAATGCACCAGACTTTGATATGATTTAGATCAGCCCACAATTAGCATGCAACAGTCCCAAAATCTCACTTGAGAAACAAACAAGATAATACTTATTGAGCCTTTGAGTGTATGAGGATTTATTTTCAGGACCAAGCTTCGAAAATTACACTGTTGTAGCAGTTATATCAGACTTCTGAGCAACAAAACTTCAACTATAGTTTGGTAAACAGCCTATAACCATAACCATCCGTCCCTTCCATAAACTTGGGCCCTTCCGGTTCTACCCTCAACAACATACTCATTCTTTCCTTCTTGTTCTAACAATTCGTCTGTGTGAATGATGATGAAGAAAATTCATTATGTGTTAGCAGGGAATTGACATGGTTTTATGGAGAAAAATCCAGTGATGGTAAATGGAGAAACATAGAACAAGTGGCAGGAATGGAGCGGAGTAGTGAAGTTCGATTGAAATTGCTAGATTAGTTTGCACTGGTTCACGTAATGGAGAGCGTCTTTAATTAGGATTGTTGTCAACATGTGGCAATAAAAAGGCAGGAGACGTGGTGGAAAAGAGTGGAAGATGTGGTAGAGTAGGTGCCAGCATACATTTGATTCCCAATTACAATTTCCTTCCTTAGGCATGCCGAATTGAATCACACATCAAACTATCAGTGAATTAACTCAAATTCCGTTTTTCTTCACGCGGCAGCAAAAAAGAGGCTCCAAAGAACCAAGGATTTCTCCCAGACCGCCACAAATTTATTCAAACGGTTTCTAAGTTATCTAACTAACCCAGCTGGCGAAAAAACCCATGTTTTAGTTTTTCTAAATTCGCCTCCATTTTTCCAAATCGTCCTCTCAAAGTTTGACGTTTTTTTTGTTCTGCATTTTTTCTGAGTTGATGTTTTTACTGTTTTGCATTTTATGAATTGCTACATTCGTTTTTTTCTTTTTCTTTTTTGATTTGCAATTTGAACACAGGGAAATAAAAAATAAACAGTATAAAAAGTTTCAAAGATATTGGCGTTGTTTCATTTGTTATGATCAGGTATTTGATGGACTGTAAGCGATGGTTTCATGGAGGCGGAACGATTGTATGAGCGGAAGATGGAGGAGGATTGCGGAGAAAACCAGTGGTTACAAAACAAAAAGAATACAGAGCATGCAATGAAAATGAGTTTATGGAACAGAGGCTTATATAAACAGATCTTGAACTGGCAATCGTAAACTCCAGCAGAGTTTTAACATAAAAGGCTGTGGAGTGGACGTTAGCAAATTCATAAAATAACTGTAGAGTGGTGTATTGGATTAAGAAAACAAAAGTTTCTTTAGCCTTTTGTGAAGATCCAAAGTCCAGAGAATAGAAATTAAGAACAAAAAAAATACTTGGTTCTCTCGGACTTGCCAGTTGATAGATCACTCCACCATTTCTCAGATTGCAAGACAGGAAGGAATTTGGATACCTTGATATTAATGCAAATGAATCGGTAGTTATATTGATATTTCAACACAATGGGTTGTCAATGCCTTTTCTACAAGATATCCAGCTAATCCTTCATACCCTTTCTTTGAAAACCAGATCAGCAGAAGTCAAACCAGATTCCAAAAATGCAGAGTTTTGATTTATTTGCTTTTTTTTTTCATATATCCAGTGCATTTTTTTTATGTTGCAAGTTTGTTTTAGGCCAAAGGTTGAACAGGGAGGCATATTTTTTATTTTTTTTTAAGCCACAGTGGAAGCTAGGATTCAAGATAGCCATAGACTTTTTTTTTTTTTTCTCTGAAATTGTAAAATTTTATAAAAAGGATTCATGATTTTCAATTTCAGGCAGCAAATACTTCAAGAAAAACATGCTAAAAACAGGACTTTGATTGAGGTCCTAGGCTGGTTTTTCATCGATCTGAGCTGGGTGACTAGGATAGGATCCATGTCGGGACAATTCTGGAGATGCCCATGTGGTCGATTTTTTTATTGGATGCTTGTAACCTGTTAAATCTTGAAACAATTGCGGAATTAACAACTGGCTGCGAAATCAGGGCACTTTCCGCAGCTAAGTTGAAAAACCTTATTAAAATAGGATACAATGTTTTGAGGACCACTACAAACCATAACCAGTCAATTTTGGACAATTTGAACCTATCAAAACAATTGAGTTTCATTTTTTTCATTTTTTTTTTGAATCAATTGAAATGATGAAGTTTATTTTGTCTCCTCTTTATTTATTTATTTTTCTTCTGTATAACAATTTTTTTCTGATCCTCCAGATCACACAAAGTGCAAGAGGAGAGCATACTCAAGAAT
This sequence comes from Pinus tabuliformis, assembly GCA_031772625.1. Taxonomy (NCBI): domain Eukaryota; kingdom Viridiplantae; phylum Streptophyta; class Pinopsida; order Pinales; family Pinaceae; genus Pinus; species Pinus tabuliformis. The sequence goes on from CM062816.1 coordinate 1,952,741,856, forward strand.
TATTAAAAAAAAAATTTACATAACAACCCTTTTTCTGATCCTCCAGATCACACAAAGTTCAGGAGGAGAGCATACTCAAGAATTATTAATTTTTTTTTTAGATGTAAGAAATAAGGTCTCCTAATTACACTTCCCCGGCAACGGCGCCAAAATGTCTAGTCAATTTAATGTCTTAAATTGCTCTACATAAATTATCAATCCGGGTATCGTAAACTGATGAAGTGTGGTGCACCATATGTGCTTAGTTAACCTTTTTCTTACTTCCTTGTTTTATAGATTTTATTTTTTTTGGGGGTTTTGTTTTTGTTGGTTTCCTAAAGTGTCTAATGCAAATGGAAATTCTATTCTAAGGTTTTAAGAATACTTTTAAAGGACAAGTATGGATAGAGATTTCAAGACAAGGCCTATGTCCCTAATGGTAACTTCCAAAACTTAGCACTTCAAAAGATCTCAAAACATGATATTGATGGAATTGGTACTTAAACAAAAGTGTAAATATGCAGCTACTTTAATCAAAATGGAATGCAACAACCAATCAATGAGCTAGTGACTATGAAACCCAGTATCCTTGCCGCTGTATAAAAAGAAAATAAAAACTGAACTTAAAGCAACTCAAAGACTGAAAGAAAAACAACTAAATCACACTACTTCAACCCCCGTTTTGATCTTTCTCCTTTCAACTCAATCTGTCTATAGGAAGTAATCATAAACAAGCTGAGTAATATGATATCTAAATTGCAGGAAATTAAATTGCATAAAAGGAAACTAAGATCAAATCACACTACTTCAACCCCCGTTCTGATCCTTCTCCTTTCAACTCAATTTGTCTATAGGAAGTAATCATAAAGAAGTTGAGTAATATGATATCTAAATTGCATGAAAGTAAATGAGCGAAACAAAATTGAAAGAAATAACAATGCTCGAATTAGAACTCAAAAAAAGAAATCAGCAGAAGGACAAGATGATTCTGTCATGTCATTAGTCATTAAAAAGCTATGTGCATTACTAGCCTACAATCAACCGGTTGAACACACTTGCATGAATTAAAATTGCATGAATGAAAAATCTAATCTACCAACTTGAAAGCAATCAAATGACATAATGAAATCAAAGAAAAATTTACAAAATGAAATCTACTCTACCTTACATTCTAATATGCTCCATGACATCTACTTCACATCTCCTTCCATGTTGAGAACATCAAAGCTTTATTCAAATTCTTCAAAATTACAAAGGAAAACAAAGCTCTCCAAAGCTTTCAAAAGCCATCAAGGAAGAACTACAAACTCACAAGCTAAAAAGACTTAAGAACTCCAAACTCTAAGCTCTAAGCTCTAAGCTAACAAATGAAGGAGAGAGATCTCCTATTTATACAAAAAGATGAGAAGCCATCTCATTAATGAGAGTCCATGAATCTCTCCCTCTACTTCTAGAGTCCTAATCAAAATAGGAACTGATAATACACATGTCTTCTTAGAGTTACAATACAATTAGGAGATGTGACACATATCCTCATGATCCCATTATTCTTTCCACTCAAATTCGAGTTTGGCCTTAGAGTGCCACGTAAGGGTCTTCTAGAAGCCTCCTTTCAACCTACACATGTCAACAATCTCAACCCATTTGTTAGGTATAAGCATATGCACATTATTTTCTAATTTTTAACCACAAATTCACTTAAAAGGCTTAGAATTAATAAAGATTGGAAAAACATAAATGTGGCCCAATGATAATGAAAGTGGGATGAATGTGGTGACATAGTAGTGAACTGGAGGTGAAATGGAGGTGATATAATGGACATAATAGTTAAAGTGTAATGGAAATGAATGACATTTTCAAGACTCAACACGAAGCAACAACATAAATCAGCGCTAGGGAAGACCGCGCAGTACAGATGCTCAGCAAACAGAAAATCAACATCGAGCAACTTAGTCTACAATGCGATGAAGCGTTGGTGCAGAACCAACAGATGGAGCAAATAGTAGAGGAAGCATGTCGCCGCGTTCCAGAGCTATAAATTGTGACAAATCTACCAGTAGGAGTGAAAATTCACAAATTGGCCAGTGGATTCTGCAAGGCAAAGGAAGAAGCAACAAGGATACAGCTAGACCTCAACCTTCAGATTGTCGAACTGCGATTAAAGGCGTAGTCATCCACACCCCCAGAAGTTAGGGAACAGCACGCAGGTGCCATCCAAAAAGGGTTGGAGGAAATAGGACAGGCAGTGCGGACCTGTACTACGATATTAGAAGAATCCTTTGTGGTCCTCACTTCCTTACAGGAGGACCCCACCATACAGCGCCTAGAAACAGAGGCTCGGGAGCTTCAAGTATAGTATGACAGTATGCACGGAACGACGTAGACAATTATCCTGACCCAACGGCTGGCGAAACTATAGAAGGTGAAGGCATTGAAGGAACAGGTGGATGCCTCGAGACAGAAAGAGGCAGTACTTAAAGCACACGTCCAGCCTTGGATTGATGAGGCCTTCCTCATCACTGGCGCTATCGAAGGAAAGCTCACAAAGATGAAGGTGATGCATACCTTAAGTCAGGAATTTGCCCCTGACAGCAAGCATTCAGCTGAAAGAGTAGAGCAGATCTAGCAGACGACAGAAGAGTGCGTTGCAGACCTTTACGCAGCACAGGCATAGTTGGAGGGGCTCTGTGCGAAGATTGCCGCACCAGCAGAGTAACTCAGGATGAGACACGATGATTGTGTTGGGGGCCTGTTGGGCATGGGATCCCTCACAACATGTTTTGGGGCTCAAAGCCCAAGTTTTGGTCAATTAGATTGTAATACTCCGTGAATTGCGGGGACAGAGCGTGAAGTCTAGGATGAGTCATAGGGCTGTCCAGCCTAAGAAATTGTAATTTAATGTAAAGTTGTGTCGAGCTACCCATGGTCCATGGACCATGGGATTGTATAAATAGAGCGAGGCTCTAAGTGTAAAGGTAAGGAAGTAAGAATAGATAGAATAGCGAAGTCATGGTTCGAGGTTAAGGTTGGATCTGAAGTGTACTAGGTCATAGTAGTAGATAGAGGCTCCGCAGTTGAGTGCGTAGAGGCCTAATAGAGTCTGCAACTGAGTGCATAGACCCCTGCAGCTGAGTGTGCAGGGTGGAGTCGGGTCTGTAATGGGATTGAAAGATAATAAAGAGAAGTTTACTCTGTGCATCTATTCTTGAATCTGTACTTTGATGTTGTGGATTACTTTTACTCGGTTTATTTACTGCGTGCAAATTGATATATACTTGTATGGATGTTTATACATGAAAAGAATATAAGTAATCAGCTAATAGAACCTAATTAAGGAAGATTTGGATAAATAACACAAGTCGCACTGTAGTTAGAACTGCGTGAAGAAAGTATCACAGGGCATGAGGTGCCCGCAGGTGCACGTTGTTATAGGGAACATTAGTTTCCATTCAGAGCTGCTAGTCCCACTAATATAGGTAGCTATCTTAGAAACAAATAGATTAAAGTTACTTGTGTTTTCCTTTATGAGTGATAGATGAGAGAGAAGCAAAGAGCACCAACTTCAGTTTCGCTAGTCTCCTTGCTTGTTTCCTCTCTCCTTTGATGAAGCTTTTGCCACTCCTTTCTCTCTTGTCCCGCTTCAAAGAACGCTTGTAGAGTCAAGGCAACAAAATACCATCAAATCATAGAGATCTATAACCATAAATAATGTAGGATCAGATGTACATTAACCATATAAATGCATACATAAACAAGATTCAGAGATATACAAGCATATGGAGGAACACTCAAATAGTTTTATTGATAGAAGTAGTAGAAGAGATGATTACAACTAGGCTATCTGATCCAGCATCATCCTCCCAGCATGAAAGCCCTCTTCACCTCATACAAAGCAAGATCACCCAACAATGTCTTCAAAGAGAAACCAACAACACTTCCTTGCAATTTGCAAAATTCCAGCCTTTGGATCTCTTGGATGAGGGATCCATATATAGATGTTTTAAGGAGAGTGAGTCAGCTTCTAGGATTTTGATTAGTTTCATTTCACTGATAGTTCTTGGTTCCACTTGGAGATCTTAGATCACTTACTCATCCCTGGGTGAACTCAGAGAGGCAAGTGTCATATGAGCAGTTTCTAGAAGATTCTCTGGGTTTCCACCTACCACACTGCTTCAACCATTTCTCTATTCTCACTCATCACACCCTATAGAAGGGCTTTCCAGTATGCATCGCACCCCCCGTGTGTAATAGGTGAGATGTATCGCACCCTATGCATGGAGCAGTCTGTATGGTCATGTTTTGACCAGTTCTGAGTAGTTTTTCATGGAGAACTTCTAGGAGATGATGTAATCAGTTGAACTTGTGTATGAAACAACACTTTTAGGGGTTTATAAGCCCTTGGTTTATGGACATATGTGATTGGGGTTGCAGTGCCCAAATATGTCTATAACAATTTCCCTCTAAAGCATGAGGTCGTAAATCCTTTTGATGTCGGGTGAACTAATTTATAATGAGTATCCGAGGTTTTTTCAAACTGGAAGGTAACCTGTAATAAGATACAATACAATACATTATCTTCATAATATTTTCATGATCTAGTTGAGGCGGGCATTCCCATGCTCAGCTTTATAAATTCATACTCATGTACATAAGACAGACAATCATCTATGTGGTAGACTGATGATTCTGGTAGAGCCATCATCCTTTAGTTTGGATGATTATCTGTGCAACTGTGATGTATATTTGATGTCTTTATTTTCCTGAATATATCGTAGCCCAGATGGATGAAAATAGATCCGGGGTCTTCAAACTTGTTCAATCTTCGCCCGAAGTACAAGTCGATCCATGTGAAAATATGTTTTGATGTTGAACATGGAAAGACATCGCCTAATTACCAGCCAATGATGTGAGCTGTTAACAAGTGCGAGAGGAATCATTGATAATGATGATGACCCTCAAGGTACTGCAATACAATTCACGTGGTGTGAATACGTGAGTTGATGTCAAACACCACGTAAAATCTTTTGGTCAAAGGCCATTGATGTAAACCTGTCATCGGAAGTGAGAAACTTGCCATTGAGGCATGCAAGCTTCAAAGTACTGAAAGGGTTTTTCCTAAGTCGACTTCTTGAATAATGAGCTGATGTCGACAAGAAGTGACCCGTCGTAGAAGGGCCTTAATGAATCCCACATCTACGACATGGAATGGAGCAAATGATTTTTGTGGAGGTGAAAATGATCTGATGATATAAGGTTTAGGGTGGCGGTCATGAAAAATGGAGAGTGAAGGTATTGCAGCGGATGAGACATTGGCTAGGTTGGTGAATTCTCTGAGCAACTTCTTTTGAACATACCAGCAACACTGAAATGGATTGGTAGCATTAACCCCAAGGTGGATGGTACACTGGACCAATGGTGATGTGACCAGTGAATGGAATAACCCAACCCGACTCAATCATGGTGACAGAGTGAGAGTGTCATGTTCAAGAGCGACCTGCTACCAATGAAGCTATTCAAGTTTTCTTCCCTTTTTCCCCAGTCATTGTTGACCAGTACCTCCTTATTTTTGTCAAGCTTGAGGAGGACAAGATATGCTTGTTCTATAATTTTCCGTTCGGGCAAACCTGTCGCTATGTTTTAATGAGCCTAGCGACAGTGAAGCTCGTTCTTGTCTACATGGACAAGTTTGTCGCTATCATTTTAACGAGTTTAACGACAAAGATAACTCGGTCCTTTTCAATTTTAGAGAGTCTAAAAAGGGACAGAAAGGCAACTCCAGTGGTCCTTTTTTGTAATGCAATCCCTTAAATCCAAAAAAGTGTAAAATAATATGAAAGGGATGACTTTTCGATAGTTTTAACGAGCCGAACAAGACAAGCGCTCGATATTTTTGTGTAATAATCCCTCAGGTCCAAAAAGATTAAAATCTAATGGAGGGATAGCACTTCCGGTCACTTTAACGAGCTGGAGAGGCCAATTTCTTGGAAATATTTTCATATTTTATGAGTCAGATGAAAAGAGCTTAAAGGAGACTCGTTTTTTGAGGAACGAGTGATGTTTTTGGATAGCAACTAGTTCCAGGAAAGGCTTGGAACTTTTTAATCACGACAGTGGAAAGAGGGTGTCTAATAAAATCACTCATCGCAGCTATTCCTCAAAAAGGTAACCAATCAAATGGAGGCGTATGATCGGCTAAAAAAGAGTGGAGGTGATGGTAAGAACACGACCAAGGTTCAAAAGTTGATAGTCATGCGAATGGTTATTTACCGAAGGTGGGGTTCATTTTTTAATGACCTTGAACTCTATGGAAACATTTGCTCATTGCTAGGTTTATTTTTTGACAAGCTTGAACTTCGCGTAAAACTGCTCATGGCGAGGTTTATCTTTTAATGAGCTTGAACTTTGCGTAAAACTACTCGTGCCAGTCATATAATAAGGATGTCTCATCAATAGGTTCATTTTTTAGGGAGCTTGCCCCATGCACAACTTTGCTCTTGAGCCTTTCGTTATGCAAAGCTAGGAACGACCAACCTACGAGTATAAAGGTTTCAGAGCCTACAAACTAAGAAAATAAATGGTCGCTTTTCACTTACATGCAAAAAGGTTTGCATGCCCCTAGGTATAATGAAATAGAGTTTCTAGGTTACCATTTGGAAGTTCTTGCATTAGCAAGATTGTTTCACCCACATGTGCAGACAAAACACTTCCTTGGATTTGTCCATCGAAATGGACGAAGGTGATTCTAGCTCCAATCACCTAACCTTTGACGGAGGAATATTTTTCCAGACTGATCCATTATCCTAAATGGACAGGATTTTCAGACTAGTCATATTCCTACGCGGAAACCTATCTTATATATGGGGTTTTTCTGCCGAAGAAAACTAGGGTGCATGCCTCCTAGTTTCAGTCACAATCACCGAATCACTCGCGATCTTCAGGTGGATGGACTGGAGATTGATGAGACATTCCTTGCGCAAAAAGACCAATTAGGGATGGCATTTGACTAATAGTTGTGTTTGAACCAGGGAATGAAAGCTGGTCAACGAGCTGGACCACTCTGCCTTCATGCGAAAAACACATCACTCGGAAGAGTGAGGAAATGATGGCTCCCATGCTATAAATGTAATCATGCCCAAGGAGTAGATTGTAATCTAGATGTCCTTGGACTACCATCACATTTAGATGAACGATTTTCCTTCTCAAAGTTATAGGCAAATTTGGAAGGATCCCTAACGGTCGACTGGTTCCTTTGTTGAAGCCTATTAGATTTCGAATCTCAAGGAGAAGCAATGGTGAACCAAGCACTTTCCAAGAAGTTTAGGAAAGGATACTCATAGAAGCCCCTTCATCTATAATAGTACAAACCATGATCATTATGTAAGCTTGTACTATGATTTGGAATGGTACATTAGATGGTAAGCAAGGTCTGCCTAGTAGATTCCAATCGAAGGAGATGACTAGGTTGCTTGGAGGTGGGACCGAATAAATGGCCGGATAAGTCTCTGACAAAATTCCTTCCTATAGTAAAGGAATGGGTAGACTTCCCCCATGTTCATTAGAGTCTGTGTTTACGAAGAGAATTTGAATGGTGTCATTCTCATTCTCTTTGGTGACAGTATCATCTGAAGGTGGACTCTCTGAAAGCAAGATTGAGTCGACTGACATCTCGATATGTTGACTTTGGTTCGGTGTGGACTCAGAGGGTTTATCTTCAATGATAGTTGCTTCGACTGACAACAAAGGTGTGTCAGTCGAATTTTCAACTAGAGATGGACTCGGCAAGAGTTTCTTGTATCTAGGAGGAAGTTACTGTGGTGTTGCAGGATGGTTATCCAAGAATCTTTTAGCTTCATCTAGGAAGGGACAACGGTAGAGAGCATGATTGCCTTCACACAACCTACAAGGAAATTTGGATCTCCCTTTCTGTCCATTGACTTCGTTTTCACTAGTTGACGGTGTACTCTCAACGTGATCATCAGAGGTTGACAACACTAGATTGTGCAAGTGGGGAGACCAGTCCCTTAAGATCCATGGGATGCAAGGACAATCTCAATGATAGTGGTCCCCTTTGCAAATGACACATGGATATTTAGGTTTGGACGGTGTAGTGTGTGGATTTTCGCTAGACGATGTATGGTTGCCCCCTTTTGCCATTGGCTTCTTCTTCTTCTTCTCCTTCCCTTTCTTCTTCTTCTTCTCATTTACTTGGTTTTTAGTTTTACTAGCTTTAGCAAGAGAAGAGGAGAAGGAGAGGGAGAAACAAATGAAGTAGAAGGTTGGAGGGTACCCCTAGTATCATCTGGTTGCTGATTTGATTGCTCAGGAATCACAGTGTTTTGAACAATAGAGGTCGAGAAAAGCCATGCCGACAGGCCAATTGTCAGTCCTGGAAGGGACAATGTGGCCATATGGGGTGCACCAACATCTCCCCAAGAGGAGAAGGGACTAGGATTTCCCCAAAGGGGAAATCCTTGATTGGTGGACTCCATTTTCTCAACCTAAGACCAACGAGGGAACAATGATGTTATTCTGATTAAAATAAATTTTATGACGCTTTGACATAACTTGCTTTTTCAACTTTTAAGAGTCGATAAAAAGCTAAAGATGACTCTAGTCGCTTTCGATTTTTAATGAGCCTAAAGTGACAAGTGCTTAGATGGACCTTTTCTTTTAAGGAGTCTGAAAAGGAACGAAAGTGATTGCTTTGGAAATCTAGACAGAGAGATTACCAAACCAATCACAAAACTATAGAATACTTTTTAGGGTACGGCAGTCAATCTTCCCAAATGTTGTGTTCAATGCATTGTGGTCGATAGGACGGAAGACACGGCTTCCTGAGGATAAAGGATATAGCCTATAGTGGTGTCCCAATATATACTCGATGATACGTGGGAGCACAAGTTTGTACTGGCACTTGTCGTCTCAAAGAGGAGGAATCACCCAACCTACGATGAAAGCGATAGTTACCAGGATTTACGACGCCGGAATATGTCTCTAGCCTAGACTTCTAAATGTTGTGCGTTAGGTTCCAAAGAATTTTTATGTTCATTGAAGTTTATTTTACAATTGATTTTCTTAAGAAGTTTGACTTTAAGGTTCACCGCGTGATGTAGATATACAAATCCTAAATATGCAATCTAAGATGATAAACAATCATTTACTTTCTTTTTGCAATGAAAATCCTAGCTACTAAGGAAAGAGAAGCAAAATTATTTCAACATAGAGTAGAGAGCACACACTATGATGCACTGTCCTAAATCAATCTCCACAAGCAGTCTAAATTCAAATGCACATGCATGTATTTGTTTTCCGCTTTCTTAATGTGTGAATGGAAAAAAGAATGCTAAGTACAGATTTGAACTTATTTTTCTTTCAAAGCAACAGTACTAACAATTTTCTTTTCAAAAGCGAAAGGAAGACGAAGACGACACTTTGCGATTTCAAATTCAAAAAATGAAAGGAAGACCAAGACAATACTTTGCGATTTCGAATTCAAAAAACGAAAGGAAGACTACTTTGCGATTTCGAATTCAAAAAACGAAAGGAAGGCTAAGACGACACTTTGCGATTTTGAATTTGAAAAGCGAAAGGGAGACTAAGAGTTACACTTTAAATTTTAACTTGAAAAACTGCTTTCGACACTTCAAATAATTAATGATTCAAACCAAAAACATGGCAAAAGTGTAATTGACTATCAGAAAGAGGAAGACTCTTTTCTTTGACTAAAAATTACACTTGCGACACTTTCAAATCAAAAGGCGATAGTTCTATTGAGCTAATGTTTGCCAAAAGAGAACTGTAAATGGTGAAAAATACATAAAAACATTCACAATTATTTATACAATGGAGGTTGAATAATGCAAAGGAAGGGAGTTTCAATAGTGATACTGATCACAGACAACAAAAATCCTGAATAGAGCTGAAGACAATGAAGAAAAAACCAAAATATGGAGGTAGAAATAGTATTACCTGATCATCGCACCTGTAACACAGGGAAACGGGGATGCATCTCACCTACAACACACGGGAGGTGCGATGCATCCAGACTGTCAAAAGGAGACAGTGCGATGGTCTAGGGACGAGACTGGGCTTGGTCTTTGCTCATAGTTTGCAGCTTAGTTCAAGGATTTAAGCTGAGCTAATGATAGTCAGTAAATAAAAAGTACAGGGGCTGATCTAATGAGGTTACTTGAGCTACAACTAGGGCACTTAGGATGTTTGCAAGTTAGTTGTTCAGTTCATAAAAAAACCCAGAGATTGACTAAAGCAGCGTTGATCTACTTTGCACTTGCATAGAAAATGCAGTTCGAAGGCTAGTTGGCTTAATTTTAGGCTCCGTCTGTAGTTTATAAAGCAAACAACAATAACAAAACAAAAAAACTATTCGCTCCCCAGTGGAGTCACCATTTTGTTATCAAGAAAACTGGTGTCCATTCAGAGCTCCTAGTCCCACTAAGATGGGTAGCTATCTTAGAAACAAACATATTAAAGTTACTTATGTTTTCCTTTATGAGTGATAGATGAGAGAGAAACAGAGAGCACCAACCTCAGTTTCGCTAGTCTCCTTACTTGTTCCCTCTCTCCTTTGATGAAGCTTTCGCCACTCCTTGCTCGCTTGTCCTGCTTCAAAGAATGCCTGTAGAGTCAATTCAACAAAATACCATCAAAGCATAGAGATCTATAACCATAAATAATGTAGGATCAGATGTACATTAACCATATAAATGCATACATAAACAAGATTAAGAGATATACAAGCATATGGAGGAACACTCAAATAGCTTTATTGATAGAAGTAGTAGAAAAGAGGACTACAACCAAGTTGTTTGATCCAGCATCACCTTCCCAGCATGAAAGCCCTCTTCACCTCATACAAAGCAAGATCACCCAACAATGTCTTCAAAGAGAAACCAACAACACTTCCTTGCAAATTACAAAATTACAGCCTTTGGATCTCTTGGATGAGGGATCCATATATAGCTGTTTTCAAGAGAGTGAGTCAGCTTCTGGGATTTTGATTAATGTCATTTCACTGAGAGTTCTTGGTTCCACTTGGAGATCTTAGATCTCTTACTCATCCTTGGGCCAACTCAGAGATGCAAGTGTCATATGAGCAGTTTCTAGAAGATTCTCTAGGTTTCCACCTAGCACATTACTTCTGCCATTTGTCTGCTCTCGCTCATCGCACCCTATAGAAGGGATTTTTAGTATGCATTGCACCCCCCATGTGTAATAGGTGAGATGCATCTCATCCTATGGATGGAGCAGTCTGTATGGTCCTGTTTTGACCAGTTCTGAGTAGTTTTTCATGAAGAACATCTGGGAGATAATGTAATCAGCTGACCTTGTTCCTTTAGGGTATGAAACAACACTTTTAGGGGTTTAGAAGTCCTTGGCTTATGGACATATGTGATTGGGGTTGCAGTGCCCAAATATTTATATAACACGCGTAGTGCAGTAAGTGTGAAGGTTGGGTCGTGTACAAATCACCTCATATCAGACATCCCTAAGGTGCGGAAACCTGGTTCTAGCACCCTCCCATACTACTTCGGGTGAGACCTCAGTCCGCGCTCTACGAACTATTGCCGAAAGGGCCAGTAGTACCAGGATTTGCTTGGATAAATCACTTATGAACCTGGGTCAGGCCCCACTAAGCCAACAACCACCTTCATAATTGAATGGGGCTTCTTTCAATACACCATTATGTCGTTTGGATTGAGGAATGCGCCAGCCATCTTTTTGCGCATATATGTTGCCGCATTCAAAGAATACATCCACAAGTTCTTAGAGGTCTATCTGGATGATTGGACTACCTTTGGATTAGTTAAGCACCACGTAGCAAGCTTACGCTTAATGCTGGATAGTTGCCGATGACACCAGATTGCGCTGAACCTTAAGAAGTGTACATTCCTCGTTCGCTTTGGAACCTACTGGGACATGTGCTCTGCAAACAAGGAATAATGGTAGACCCCGCGAAGATTACAGTAATTCTGAATTTGGAAGCACTACGAAGTGTTAAACTGTGGCACGTTACGTTGGGAGACACAGGGTACTATATGAAGTTCATCAAAAGCCATGCCCAGATCACTGTGCCGATGGAGCAACTATTGGAAAAGGATGTCACATTCTACTGGAATGATGATTGCATGAAGAGCTTAGATGCCCTCAAAGGGAAATTGGCTTCTGATCCAATCCTGGTCTTCCCAAAATGGGATGTGGAGTTTCATGTCCATGTTTATGCATCGTGTATCACGCTGGGAGCGGTGCTCACACAAGAGGGTAGAGAGGGCTTGGATCACCCTATCGCATTTGTAAATCGTAGATTTTCCAAAGCCAAAAAGAACTATTCCACAACCGAGCACGAGGGATTGGCTATGGTGTACGCGGTCCAAAAATACCAGCACTATTTGCTAGGAGGACATTTCAAGATGTATACAGACCATTCCATGCTAAAATAGTTGGTCAATAAGTCTGTGCTGGGGGGGCGCATCTATAGGTGGCTCTTATTATTCCAATAATATGACTTTGAGGTCGTGGTAAAGCCTAGATGGCTGAATGCAGGACCGGATCACTTGTCGTGTATTGAGACGGGCGAGGAACCTACTAGTTTGGAGGAAGGGTTACCTGACGCACAGCTCTTTGCTGTGCGCGTCACAGATGGACACTTTGAAGATATAATACACTTCCTAACAACATGAACTGTGCCAAAGGAATACTCCGTTCAACAAAAGAAGGAATTGGTGGTGCATGCGACGCATTTTTTTGTCATTGCGGGGCACCTATACAAAATGGGAAATGATGAGATACTGCGAAGGTACATACTTGAATTTGAACAAAGTTAGATCCTCGTGGAAGAAAATGGGGGCTCTACAGGAGGACACTATGCAGGATGAGCAACATCACAAAATATTCTCCACTCAAGGTTATGGTGGCAAACTCTTCATCGGGATTCAAAAGCACACTGTAAGTCTTGCGATATATGTCATAGGACCAGTAAACCGTCGCGAAGGGACGAGATGCCTTTGAATCCACAAGTGATGCTGCAGCTCTTTGAAAAGTGGACAATCGACTTTGTGGGACCTATCAAACCCAGGGAAAAACGGGCGCACGATACATCATCACCGCGACGAAGTACCTGACGCGCTGGGTGGAAGCGTAGCCGATCAAAGACTGCACGAATGCTACGGCTACGAAGTTTTTGTTTGGACACATGTTGACCCGATTTGGCTATCCGAAAATCTTAATGAGTGATTGTAGTACACATTTTCTGAATGAAAACATCAGCATGCTCACAGAAGAGTTCTAGGTGTATCATCAGAGAAGCACACCGTATCACCCACAAGCCAATGGGATAGTAGAAGTGTTCAACAAAATACTAGAGACTACACTAACCAAAGTATGCAACACGCAACGAAGAAATTTGGACCTGCGCATACCTGCAGTACTATGGGCTTATCGGAAAACGTACAAGAAACTGATGGGACAAACAACTTTACGATTAGTTTATGGCATGGAAGTTGTCATGCCGATGGAGTATACTGTACCTAGTATGTGCATAGCAATGCTCATAGGTATGACTAATTGCGAAGCTCTGGAATAAAGGCTCACACAATTGGAAGAACTTGAGGAGGAATGGTTCCTGGCTGGGTTTCATTAGCAGGTAAAAAAGCAGCGTGAAAAAGCTTGGCACGATTGGAATATTAAGTTGCGCACCTTCAAGGTAAATGACTTAGTGCTGCTATATGACAGTAAGTTTGAAAAACTCCCAAGAAAGTTTAGAATGCATTGGCTGGGACCATACGTGGTTAAGGAGGTCACAGATAGAGGTGCAATATAGCAAGTCAAACTAAATGGAGAACCTTTCCTAGGCAAGGTGAATGGAAGCCACTTGAAACCCTACACGGGTGGCCCGACTATCTAACTAACTGGCGGAAGCACAATCTTCGCACTCCAAGGATCTGAACAAAGATGTGGGACTGTAAACATATGTAGCAAATACCGGTACATATGTAGAGAGGTATTTTAGACACAGAGGTCTTGGAACAATGTATGCAGCAGATCCAGCAAGCAACAACTTAGTGAGTTGCTGACCTCCACGCATTTCGAGAACAGTTGGAGAAACTCTGTGCAAAGATCTCCGCGCCGATAAAGTGACTCGAGGGCGAGTCATGATGTTTGTGTTGGGGGCTTGTTGGGCATGGAATCCCCCCCAAGGCATGTTTTGGGGCTCAAAGCCCAAGTTTTGACCTAATCTTGTTGTAAAGCTCCAAGAATTGTGGGCGCGGAGTGCGCAATGTATGATAGAGTCACAGGGTTGTCCGCCCTAGTTTTGTAATGTAATTTCGGCTGGATAGACCTACCCATGGTCCACGAACCATGGGATTGTATAAATAGAGTGAGGGTCTAAGTAGAAGAAGAGGATAACAAGTCTAAGGGATTGAGTTGTAGAGGTAAAGTGCACCTTTGAGTCATAGAGTAGGAGAAGGCTCTGCAGCTGAGTGCACAGAGGCCTAGTAGTCCACAGCTGAGTGCTCAGACCCCTGCAGCTGAGTGTGTAGGGCAGAATCGAGTCTGTAACCAAAGAAGGAATTAATAAAGAGAATTTTTATCGGAATTCTATGTATCTGTTCTTGGGTTAATGCATGTTTGATATAATTTGTAAATATACTATTTATTTACTGCACGCACTTGTATGAACGGTTTATGTTGTTAAGTATAACTTAAAGCACACAAGTAGGCTAAAATAATCAACTAACATTGGAATACTAGTAAGGACTAGGGTAATAACGTAGAAGCGCAGTGTTCGGGCCCCGAGTAGGGCTGCGGGAAGGCAGTATATCAGGCTGCGAGGTATGGGGAAGTGCCCGAAGCAACTTGTGTGTAGGGTCGAATCGCGGACCACTTGAACTCATCAGACATCTCTAGTGTGCGGAAACCTGGTTCTAGCACCCTCCCATACTACTTCGGGTGAGACCTCAGTCCGCGCTCCGCAGATTGTTACTGAAAGGGCCAGTAGTACCGGGATTTGTTTGGCTAAATTAACTCTGAACCTAAGTCAGGCCCCAATAAGCCAACACATAATGTCACTCACATGAGAGTTTTTGGATGTGTGGCATATGCACATGTCCCGGATGAGTTGAGGAAGAAGTTGGACAATAAGGGGGAGAAATGTATATTTGTTGGATACAGTGATGAATCCAAGGCTTACAAACTCTATAATCCATTAACCAAGAAGGTCATAATCAGCAGAGATGTGCAGTTCATAGAAGAGGAAGAATGGGATGGAAGTTTAGAAAAGACAGTTAATGTCAAAGCATGTATACCACATGAGGACAAAGAGGAATTAACAACAACAAGTAATTCCTCAACAATGCCTCCTTATACACCTGTTCAAACACAACAAAGAAGGCAGCAAACAACACCATCAACAAATAATAATGACAGTTTCGCGTAGCCAAGCAAGTGTTTCTCCAAGCACACTGCAAAGCACAACACATAGTGACATCTCAAGCCCATCTTTAACAAGCACAAGAAGACCAAAATTCAGAAATTTAAATGAAATTTATGAGCAAGAAGAAGTTGATAGCAGCGCTGGTCTGAATTCCTTATTTGCATTATTTTGTCATGTGGATGACCTAATTCATTTTGAAGATGCAGTCAAAGAAGAAAAATGGGTTGCAGAAGAAATAAAAGTAATAGAAAGGAATAACACATGGGAGTTAGTGAGCCTTCCAAAAGGAAAACATGTCATTGGATTGAAGTGGGTCTATAAGACCAAAAGCAACATTGAGGGAAAGATTGAAAGGCACAAAGGAAGGCTAGTCGTCAAAGGATACAAGCAGCAGCATGGCAGAGATTACGTGGCGACGTTCACGCCAGTCGCGAGGATGGAGACAGTGCGCGCAGTTGTGGCGATTGTCATGCAGCATAAATGGAAAGTGTATCAAATGGACGTAAAATCAACGTTCTTGAATGGAGTGCTAAAAGAGGAAGTGTATGTTGCACAACCACCTGGTTATGAGGTTGAAGGCCAAGAAGACAAAGTGTATCGGTTGAGGAAATATCTTTATGGGTTGAAGCAAGCACCGCGCGCATGGTATAACAAAATAGATGCCTACTTGTTTGACATCGGTTTCGACAAATGTGACGGTGAACCCACTCTCTACATCAAAGAGAGCAAAGGTAAGATTCTCATTGTCATCTTATATGTAGATGATTTGATTTTTACAGACAGTCATGATTTCCTCATCGCTGATTTCAAACAAGTCATGAATAGTGAATTTGAAATGACTGACTTAGGATTGTTAAGATATTTTTTGGGCATAGAAGTTAAGAAAACATAAAATGGCATTTTCATCTCTCAAGCAAAGTATGTGGCAGACATTTTGGAGAGGTTTAAAATGAAGAACAACAAGTCCTCACTAACTCCAACTGTCATAGGGTTGAAGTTGAACAAAGAAGATTGCAGCAGCAATGTCAATTCGACATTATAAAAAGCATGATAAGAAGCTTGATGTGTTTAAATGCCACTAAGCAGGATATAATGTATGTAATAAGTTTGGTGTCAAGGTTCATGGAGACACCCAAGGATACACTTTGGCAAGTAACAAAAATGATTCTAAGGTATGTCAATGGGAAAAAACAATATGGAATTTTGTGCACAGCAACAAGTGATTTCAGGCTGGTTGGTTACACTGATAGTGATTGGGCTGGAAGTTTCGATGACAGAAAGAGCACGTTAGGATATGTTTTTCATTTGGGTTCCAAAGCCATTTAATGGGCATCCAAGGAGCAACGAATAGTGTCACTATCAACAATAGATGTTGAATATGTGGCAGCAACAACAGCATCGTGTCAGGCAGTTTAGATGAGAAGAATGTTGAGGGATCTTCGTCATGACCAAGATGGAGCAACAACACCTCAACAATTGCATTGTCAAATAATTTTTTCTTTCAGAAAAGGACCAAGAATATTGATGCTAAATATCATTTTATTAGAGAGTTGATTAACAATGATGAAATTGTGTTGCATCACTGCATGTCACATGAACAATTTGTTGATATCTTCACAAATCCATTGGCACGTGAAAGTTTTGTTTATCTTAGAAACTGTTTGGGAATTATCAATGGTGACAATTGTGATTATGGGGCAGTGTTGAAGATATTAATCCCAACCACCACATTAAACACCCTGACAGTAGCCATACCTGTCAGAAGTATTTTTGCAGGTTGTGTCTCTGTTTGAAGATGGAAGGACTGAAGCCAGAATAGAAGTACCGTGTGAACCATTCCGAAATGTAACAAAGAATTTAAGGCATTTAATGTATTTTGGTAAATAGATATGGGCAAGAATTCATTCAGCAACTATAGTCCACACTCCACAAACACCTGCGCGATTATGATCACACTCAACAACGACAACATATTAATTATTTGTTCTGTCATGCATTAATGAAAAATTGTTTGTTGAGATAAAGAAGCATGTAAAAGTCATTTTTTGTAAGTAAGAAAGCAAGAAAGTAGGAGAGAGAGAGAGCTAGGATCTCTGAGGAGAAAATGGTGGAGAAAATTTTGTGGGCACGTGAAAACAACAATTACTATGTTTTACTGTGTGTTATTCCGCGTGTAGTGAAAATCTTTGTAAACCTTGTTTTTACTTGGTGAATGAGCAACACTCTCATATGAATGTATTTTTCATGAATTAGAAGTTAATCCTAAGTTTTATTGTTGTTCCAAGCTTACTTAGTTTCACTGTGTCTTTTTTCCATGAGTGAAGACTGTGCTTTTTTTTAAGTCTTTGTAATAGCTGCGTGTAAATCAGTGTTTTTTTCTCAAGTCTTTGTAATAGTTGTGCGAAATTAGCTTCGTGAAGAGTCATAGAGATGTGTGAAATTAGCTTTGCGAAGAGTCATAGAGCTGCGAGAAAATGTCACTCCTCTGCCTCTCCGCGTAATTTTTTTTTTCAACATGAAGGAGAGAAGCCACCCTTGATCAAAACTCTCACCACCATGAACTAGTTGTAGACTGCCAGAAACCCTAGCTCGCAAAGAGAAAATGAAACAACGGTTTTGGAACTCAGGAGGGAATTAGTTACCAAAACTAAACCCTAATTGATGAAACCCCATCCAGATTTTGGGTGTTTGCAGGTATGACTCTACAATAATTTAGCGATTTTGTCCATTTGCAGTCTATTCTTCTCCAAAAAGAGACTAATTCGATAGCCCTTCCTTTCCAGGTATTCATAGAACCATTTACGGAGTTCATCTCGATAGTTAAATGTTGGAAATAATACTGAGAGGGGGGGTGAATCAGTATTATCAAATTCTTTTCAATCTATCTTCCTTATTTATACTTTAAATAATTCTTCAAATATTGATCATTACTTTGTATGTCAGTATCATAAAATAATGAGCAGGAACAAGAAAAGCAAATAGTCACACAAAAGAACACCAGATATAAGGTGAAAACCCAATGTGGGTGACAACCACTTGCTGCAATATGTCTCTATCTTCTTTCAATTAGAAACTCCTTTTACAATGATTTTGTACTGGTGCAGTCCTTTACCAATACGTAGGCTACAACTTGCAGAGAGCTACAACCCTCTCTCGTTCTCCAGCTTCTCCTGGAAGGGAGCTACAACCCCCTTAGCTCTTGTACTAGCCAAGATACTAGTACGTAGGTGCTGGCCTACTGAAGGCTACAACCTTCTCTTTCTTCGAAGGACCACGTTTCATAAATTTTCATATTGGATCCATGAACATCAATCAATCATCAAGTATATCTGCATCAAACAATCTCCTTTTCCCAATTAGCACTGAATCAAGTAAACACTTCTCTGACAGCTGTACCTAGAACACAGTAACAGTAACCACACACCAAATTCTGAACCCAGAATACTGCAGCAATAGACAGAGGCAGCTAGATCATAATTTAAAGATATACGCTACTTCAACAACCTGAAACCTGCGTGCAGATCTATAAAGGATAATTCCTTCTTTCAAATATTCAGACACTAATTAACCCAGATTGTCAGATTTATAGATCAAGCATGCGCCTCATATAACAAATCAAAATCATGCAAAGATACTATTATTCAAGCATAAAGATTATGACCCATCAATAGAACTTATCCTTCTTTATGCGCTAAGGTTCCTCCTTCATTCAGATCCAGATCTGCACCATAACCCAATCACAAATATTTCAGATCTAGCACTTATTAGATATTCAATTTATTCGATGATGCTTTGCCAAATGATCTCCTTCCTCTTTTATAGTCTTAGGCCTTCCACAATACCACGGTCCAAAACCATAGGATCAAAAAACTGTTGGACTAATACCATGAACCAACCATGAAAGTGCATGAGATCAACACTTTTGGATGCAATACCACGAGCCAAAACCATAGGATCAAAAACTATAGGACTAATACCATGAACCAACCATGAAAGTGCGTGAGATCAACACTTTTGGATGCAATACCACAGACCAAAACCATAGGATCAAAAACTGTCGGACTAATACCATGAGCCAACCATGAAAGTGCGTGAACTTTTCTCTTCATGAAAGGGACTTTTCTCTGCATGAAAGTGCGTGAACTTTTCTCTACATGAAATAAACTTTTCTCTGCATAAAAGTGCATGAACTTTTCTCTACATGAAATAAACTTTTCTCTGCATAAAAGTGCGTGAACGTTTCTCTACATGAAATAAAATTTTCTCTGCATATAAGTGCGTGAACTTTTCTCTTCATGAAATAAACTTTTCTCTGCATAAAAGTGCGTGAATTTTTCTCTACATGAAATAAACTTTTCTCTTCATAAAAGTGCGTGAACTTTTCTGCACTATAATTTATCATCTGAGATGAGTGGGTTGCCATCAAGTACAGCATATGTATCATAATGCCAAAAATCTCCCCCTTTGGACTTGATGGCAACAACAACCAATCACTCTCCCCCTTTGACATCAAGGGCAAAGGGTTATGCTCCCCCTAAGAACATGCTCCCCCTGACTATAAACCAGATCTGCAAAGAAGAACCATAATCCATCGAACACCATAAATGACCATGAAAGAGATAGAGACATATTGCAGCAATATTCAGACCAGCATCCATGATCTCATTCTGTACTTCCTCCATAATGCCAACAATGCATGATATGCTCCCCCTGAACCTGTGCCATTCAATCTTTGACCAATCCGCAACCCAGAACATGTACGCATATACTTCAGATGAACCTTGCGTACAACCAACAATCAGAAGAGATTCAACAACAAGATGATGCATCAACAACCCCCAACTTTTGCCTAAGGTATTCAAAGGTCTCCCTAGGCAATGGTTTGGTGATTATATCAGCAACCTGTTCCTTAGAAGGAACATACTCCAACTTGACCTTTTGTTCAAGCACTTGTTCCCGGAGAAAGTGATACTTGATTGGTATGTGCTTGGTTTTTGAATGCATGACTAGGTTCTTTGAAATGCTGATTGCACTTGTATTATCACATAAGATGGAGATGGGTGGTGTACAAGTGATTTGGAAATCCTGCAAGGTCTGCATCATCCAAAGGAGTTGAGTGCAGCAAGATGCAGCAACAACATATTCTGCTTCAGCTGTAGACAAGGCAATCAAACTCTGTTTCTTGCTGAACCAAGATACTAATCTGGAACCCATAAAGAATGCACCACCACTTGTGCTCTTCCTGTCATCCACGCTTCCGACCCAATCTGCATCAGTATAAGCATGAAGTGTGAGATCTGTATCTCTAGGATACCATAAGCCATAATTTTGAGTCCCTTGAAGATATTTGAAGATTCTCTTTACTGCCTGAAGATGAGTTTCCTTTGGATTTGCCTGAAATCTTCCAACTATTCCCACTGCATGCATGATGTCTATTCGGGTACCTGTCAAATAAAGTAGACTTCCAATCATAGATCTGTAGGTTGGTTGATGTACTGCTACTGATTCATCATTTGCACTGAGGCTACATCCTGTGACCATGGGTGTACATACTGGTTTTGCATCTTCCATGCCATATTTCTTCAAAATCTGCTTGAGATACTTGGTTTGAGACAAGAAGATCCCTCCTTCCTTTTGTTGGATTTGCAGGCCAAGAAAATATGTCGATTCTCCAAGCAAGGACATTTCGAATTCTTTCTGCATCACCAAGGCAAAGCTTTGACTCATAGATTCTTCATTGTTGCCAAAGGTAATGTCATCTACATACACAACAAGTATTAGCAATTTGTCATTTTCAATTTTTATATAAAGATTGCTATCTGCTGATCCTTTTGAAAAGCCTTGTTGATGAAGATATTTGTCCAAACGATAGTATCAAGCCCTTGGAGCTTGTTTAAGACCATATAGAGCCTTTTTCAGTCTGCATACAAGATTTGGATCATTTCCAAGAATGAAACCATCTGGCTGCTCAATGTATACTTCTTCTTCTAAGTCTCCATTCAGAAAGGCTGATTTCACGTCCATTTGAAATACTTTGAACTTTTGAAAGCTTTAGAGAGCAAGGAACATTCGGATGGCCTCAAGTCTTGCAACAGGAGCAAAAGTTTCCTCAAAATATATTCCTTCTTGCTGTGCATACCCTTTACAAACAAGTCTTGCCTTGTTTCTAATTACTTCCCCATTTTCATTCAACTTATTTTTGAAGACCCATTTTGTCCCTATAACATTCTTATCCTTTGGTCTAGGAACCAACTCCAAAGTGTTGTTCTTTTCGATCTGCTCAAGTTCTTCATCCATTGCTTTGACCCAACATTCATCTTTGCATGCCTCTTTTACATTTTGTGGTTCAGTGGAGGAGAGTAATGCCAAATAGCTTGAAGCTTCTGCAATTGTTCTTCTTGTTTGTACACCTGCTTCTTTCTGCCCCAAAATCTGAGATTCTGGATGATTCTTCTGAACGTACGGGATGGAGTCTTCTCTTCTATCCTTATCTGTTCCTTTAGTGCTTCTTGAGGTTCTTCTTCTTCATCATTCTGTCTTTGAGGGTAGTCTTCATCTTCTTCGATATTTTCATGATTTACTTGCCTAGGAATGTATCCCTTTTCATCAACCACTACATCAATGCTGTCAACAATTCTTCCAAGTCTTTTATTGTAGCACTTATATGCTTTGCTATGTGGAGAATAACCAAGAAGAATGCCTTCATCTGCTCTAGGTTCAAGTTTGCCAAGTTGCTCATCAGTATTCTTAATATAGCATTTGCTCCGAAATATTTTGAAGTGCTTTACCGAAGGAGTCTCACCATACCAGAGCTCATGAGGAGTTTGAGTGTTGTTCACTCGGACATTTTTTTTGTTGAGAATAACAACTGCAGCATATGCGGCTTCACCCCAGAAAGTTGCGGGAGTTCCAGACTCATCCAGCATAGCACGAGCCATTTGTTGGACTGTTCTGTTCATCCTTTCCACCACTCCATTTTGCTGAGGAGTTCTAGCTGTAGAGAATTCTCTTCTTATCCCATGTTCTTCACAGAAATCGAAAAATTCATTTGAGGTAAACTCCCCTCCTCTGTCAGACCTGAGGCACTTAATTTTGTAACCTGATTCATTTTCAACCAAGGCTTTGAAGGATTTGAATTTCTCGAATGCTTCGTCTTTGTGTTTCATAAGTCCTAACCAAACAAACCTGGAGAAATCGTCAATGAATAATATCAAGTATTCTTCTCCTCGAGGTTTCCTTTTCCTAAATGGACCACATATATCTGTATGGACTAGCTCAAGAGGCATGCTAGCTGATCCTTCCTTCTCTGGAAAGTTAGTTCTGGTTTGCTTTCCAAACTGACATGATTTGCATATGGTGTTGTCTGGAATTTTGATATCTGGAAGACCACGAACTGCCTGATATTTGCATGCTTTCCTTATTTGTGAAAAACTTAGATGCCCCAACCTCCGGTGCCATAACCAGTGTTCATCATCCTTGCTCAAATAGCATTGTTGTTGTCCTTCTTCAAATATGTATAGATTATTTGGAGTTCTTCTACCTTTGATCACTGTTTCACCTGTATCAAGATCACGAACACGACATCCGTTTGATCTAAATATCACCTCGGTTCCTTGATCACACATCTGGCTGACACTTAGAAGATTATGCTTCAATCCATCAACATACAAAACATTTCCAGCTTTGACCTTTTCTTATAACTGAGCAGTGCCTTTTCCTTTTATAGCTGCAGGAGTATCATTTCCAAAAGAGACTTTCTTTCCCTTTTCTAAAGCAGAATATGATTCAAGTTTTTCTTTATCACCTGTCATATGTTTCGAACATCCACTGTCAATGTACCATAGATTTTCTTGTCCTTCTGCATAAAATGCTATCCCACATCTTTCTGTTTGTGGTTCCTTTATTCTCCATGTTCTGGTGCTTGAGGCTTGTTCCTTTGTCTGCTGAAACCTGCTCCTGCATTCAGAATCTTCATGACCAAAGTTATTGCAAATAGAACATTCAACTTCATTTTCAAGAGCCGAAAAGTTGTTGTAGGTCCTTTTTGTAATCCTAGTCATACTTCTTTGTTTTTGAGCTTCTCTAGTCATGATTGTTTTATATGCAACACATTGAGCTGCTTTGTGACCAAAGTTATGGCAAGAGAAACATTGCCCATTGAAGAAACTTCTGCGATTATCAAATCTACCGGCCAAATGATTGTAATTTCTATTGTCATCCATTCTTGAAGCAAATTGAGAAGATTTTACCTGTGGCTGGTTGTAGCTTTTGTTCATCCTTAAGACAGATTGCCCCTGGTTTACCTGATAGTCTTTGTTCGTTCTTGATTTAATTCGTCCCTGCTTTACCTGGTGATCTCCATTGTGCTTTTGCTCATCCCTTCTTGCTGCATCAAGATAACTCTTTGAGGTGGATGCTTGAGATGTTTCTCCATTATACCCCAGACCTGTCTTGTTTAGCGGAGAAAGCTGTACATTGATGATCTCATCCAGAGTTTCAGATCCTTTGACAAAATTAAGATTAATAGCCTTTGTTTTCTCAATTTCTTTTCTAAGGCCAACAATTTCACCTTCTAACTTTTCAAGATATTTTTCTTTTTCATCAATTTGAAATTGTAGAGTATCAATGATCATATTCTTTTCTTCTATACATGTCTTAAGTCTAGAAATCTCTTCATAAAAACTATCCACATCTATAGCATCCATGTAATCATCATCTTCAAATGCCATTAAAAGTTTATAGTCATTACCTCGTTCATCTTCATCACTATTTGATAGACCATCACTGTCTTCATGAGTGTAGTAGCTTTTCTTATTTGCATTCTGTTTCTTGTTCCATATGGTAGGTTCCTTTCCTTTGTCAATCTTATCCTTATGAGGACATTTGGCAGCATAATGACCTACTCTTCCACAAGCAAAGCATTTAAAAGGTAGCTTACCTCTGAACCTTCCAGTACCCCGTTGAAGATTTCTGACAAAATTTGATTCTTCTTCTTCTTCTGGCACGTGACTTGATTCATAGTAGTCTCCTTTGCCTGAAGCCTTAAAAGCAGCTTCTCTCTTGTCTGATGGACCTCCTTTTCTCATTTCATAAGCAGTTAGAATTCCGTGTAGCTGAGACATAGTAAGAGTTCGTAGATTTTCCTTTTCTTCTATTGCAGACACTTTAGATTCAAACTTGGGGGACAATGATCTTAGGACTTTTTCAACCACAACAGCCTCTTTTATTTCTTCACCCAAGTTTTTCATACAATTAACAATCTCATCTACCCGAAGGAAATAGTTAGCCACACTTTCATCATTATACATTCTGAGATTCTCATACTGAATCCTGAGGGTTTGAAGTTTTGCACGTTTTACCTGTTCATCTCCTTCGTAGCTCAAAACAATCTTGTCCCATATTTATTTTGCGAATTTATATTGCATAACCTTCACGAATTCAGATTGAGATAGACATCCTAGAAGAGTATTAACTGCCTTTGCATTTGTTTCATATTTCTTCTTCTCAGCTGAATCTGTAGGAGTAGCTGATGGAAAAGTATACCCTGTTTCTATAATGTCCCATACTTCTGTACCCAAAGATTGAAGATAGGCAGTAACTCTTACCTTCCAATATATAAATTTTGTTCCATCAAAAATCAGTGGCCTGATTGATGCTTCCCTCTCGTAGTTGCTCATGATGTTAGATCTTCCTTCAAGCGATCAAGCTTCTTCAGAAGGACCTGCTCTAATACCAATTGTTGGAAATAATACTGAGAGGGGGGGTGAATCAGTATTATCAAATTCTTTTCAATCTATCTTCCGTATTTATACTTTGAATAATTCTTCAAATATTGATCATTACTTTGTATGTCAGTATCATAAAATAATGAGTAGGAACAAGAAAAGCAAATAGTCACACAAAAGAACACCAGATATAAGGTGGAAACCCAATGTGGGTGAAAACCACCTGCTGCAATATGTCTCTATCTTCTTTCAATTAGAAACTCCTTTTACAATGATTTTGTACTGGTGCAGTCCTTTACCAGTACGTAGGCTACAACCTGCAGAGAGCTACAACCCTCTCTCGTTCTCCAGCTTCTCCTGGAAGGGAGCTACAACCCCCTTAGCTCTTGTACTAGCCAAGATACTAGTACGTAGGTGTTGGCCTACTGAAGGCTACAACCTTCTCTTTCTTCCAGGGACCACGTTTCATAAATTTTCAGACTGGATCCATGAACATCAATCAATCATCAAGTATATCTGCATCAAACAATCTCCTTTTACTAATTAGCACTGAATCAAGTAAACACTTCTCTGACAGCTGTACCCAGAACACAGTAACAGTAACCACACACCAAATTCTGAACCCAGAATACTGCAGCAATAGACAGAGGCAGCTAGATCATAATTTAAAGATATACGCTACTTCAACAACCTGAAACCTGCGTGCAGATCTATAAAGGATAATTCCTTCTTTCAAATATTCAGACACTAATTAACCCAGATTGTCAGATTTATAGATCAAGCATGCACCTCATATAATAGATCAAAATCATGCAAAGATACTATTATTCAAGCATAAATATTATGACCCATCAATAGAACTTATCCTTCTTTATGCACTAAGGTTCCTCCTTCATTCAGATCCAGATCTGCACCATAACCCAATCACAAAAATTTCAGATCTAGCACTTATTAGATATTCAATTTATTCGATGATGCTTTGCCAAATGATCTCCTTCCTCTTTTATAGTCTTAGGCCTTCCACAATACCAAGGTCCAAAACCACAGGATCAAAAAACTGTTGGACTAATACCATGAACCAACCATGAAAGTGCGTGAGATCAACACTTTTGGATGCAATACCACGAGCCAAAACCATAGGATCAAAAACTATAGGACTAATACCATGAACCAACCATGAAAGTGCGTGAGATCAACACTTTTGGATGCAATACCACGAACCAAAACCATAGGATCAAAAACTGTCGGACTAATACCATGAGCCAACCATGAAAGTGCTTGAACTTTTCTCTTCATGAAAGGGACTTTTCTCTACATGAAAGTGCGTGAACTTTTCTCTACATGAAATAAACTTTTCTCTGCATAAAAGTGCGTGAACTTTTCTCTACATGAAATAAACTTTTCTCTGCATAAAAGTGCGTGAACTTTTCTCTACATGAAATAAACTTTTCTCTGCATATAAGTGCGTAAACTTTTCTCTTCATGAAATAAACTTTTCTCTGCATAAAAGTGCGTGAACTTTTCTCTACATGAAATAAACTTTTCTCTTCATAAAAGTGCGTGAACTTTTCTGCACTATAATTTACCATCTGAGATGAGTGGGTTGCCATCAAGTACAGCATATGTATCATAATGCCAACATTAAAATCTTACGTTCCATGCTAAGGATTATCAAGGATTGTATTTGATGTCATTACTTTTTATTTAGGGTTCAACGATCAATTTGGGTGTTTGCAGATATGGCTCTATGATACTTTAGTGATTTCGTCCATTTGCATTTTATTCTTCTATAGAAAGAGACTAATTCGACAACCCTTTATTTCCAAGTATTCTTAGAACCCTTTATAGAGTTTGTCCCGATGGTTAAAACCCTAAGTTCCATGTCGAGGATTTATGAAGGATTATATTTGATGTCATTACATTTTAGTTAGGGTTTGACGGTCAAAACCCCTTATTGTTAATTATGTTTATAAATTTTCCAAGTTTTGTTCCATGTGTTTCGATCTGATTGATATAAAGATTTTTCTAGGGTCAAAGAGTTTTGCAACCTATGAATTCTTGTAGAAGATAGTCTATATATATAAAATAATACCTTTCCATTTTCTACTTATACTCATATAGAATTAAGGCCAAGTTATCTATATTACAGGCTACTCTAACTGTTTGTGATAGTGCTCCATCTCTGTGAGGAATTTTACATTTCCTATATATGTGATGTTGGAATTTAACGCCTATGTTTATGGTTGACATTCTCACAAATTTATGGGATTCTAATGCTAGATTATGCTTTTACTTGTTTCGAACAATTTTCGCAAAATTCTTAAATATTATGCTGCTAGCTTAATTAAGAACAAATTTGCTTGTTGTATAATATCGTTTGAATGTAATTTATGGTATCTTCTTACAGTCTTGCGAATGATTCACATTGTAGGAAGAGTTTGAGCCATTACGATGTTGAATTAGTTATTTATTTTGGTTCTCATTGCTAGATATCAATACAACGTGAAATATTGTTTATGTTAATTCTGTATAAATTATGGGTTTTGTTTATATTATGTGCTCCATTTTCTATGCTAGCATTCGATAGTAACTTCGTCTTAATGATTATATGTTGTAGCTTTGATATCTCCTACCAGGCTTTCATATTATTTTTTGAAGTTTCCACTAGTTACACAAAGATTTTGTTTTTCCCTTCTCCTTCTAAGATATCATATTGTCTGGTCTTTGGGTCACTATCTGAGGGCCAGACTAACTGGTGCTGACATAAAAATCCCTTCCTATTCCATTACCAAACCTTATTCCTATGGTTCTATTTGGTTATTTTTTGTGTTTCATTGAACCTAACAGTCACTATCAGTCAGTACCTACACAAGCTTGACTCACTCGTTCGACTGATATATAAAACTTTGTTGTAATGTTTCTCCATCTATATTCTTGCAAAAATTTAAATATGAAACAGAGCTCAAACAAGTAGTACTTACATTCATAAAAAGTTAATTTCATCAACCAATTAAAGAAAATACTTATTTGCTTGATAGAAAGTCCAAAAAACTCAACCAAAAGAGCACCCAAATTTAAGGTATTGGAATTTGAAATGTTTATTCTTTTGTTATTAAAACTAAAACATGAGCATTGTCTTTGTTGGGCATGGAATAAGGAGTCAATGGCAGTGGAGAAAGTATTGCGTGTGGTATTTCTTAATCCACAATGACCATCCGCGGTATAATTTATGTCTTTTCACAAGATGGGTTCATTTTTTATTTGGGTCAATTCAAATTAAATTGTTGTTGCATTAAGTTTTGTCACTCGAAAGCCCTAAAATGTTGGTTCTTTCTACAAGGAGTTCGAGGAATTGAAGAAGCATATAGAAAAGAAAGAAACTGATAACGAAGCACGCAAGAAGCCTATAGATGACATGTTTTCAAAACCTCCTGGTCCTATAGAAGGCCTCCTAGATGAATGGGTAAGGATTTTGTTCTTTTGAGTATTATTTCCTTTAAAAGCTCTTTCCATGGATTGAGTGACGATAATTGTTTAATGAGACTTTGTTGTGTTTCTAATTCTCTATACCTTATATTATTTTATTGAAGTTCATGTAACTGTTATTTATTCAGAGGTTGTTAATAATTATTTTTGTGTTGTAGAAGGTACAAAGAGAGGGATATCTGGCGAGATAAGCAGCTGATCAAGGAGTAGACTTTATGTGAAAATATTAAATGTTTCTGAGGGGAACATCGTGTTTTTTCTGTTAGGAATCAATTGATGTTTATTTTCTTGGGGGTTTAATAACATAGAACAAATAAGGCCCTCAGATGAAGAGGAAGATGAATCAAGGGTACTAGCAAGTAATGGAGGGAAAAACAGTTTGTCCCATTCTAGGAAATTAATTTCAAGTGGCAATAAATCATCTTCAACATGCAAGAAGGTCCTGTGAAGCTAAATTGTGGTGTTAGTTGAGGCAATATTTCTGAAGCTGAAAGCAGTGCCACCCACCCTATCTAAACAATGAAAACACGTAGTAAAATTAGTTTGACAGAAAGTCAAAGGGGTCTACCCAATTTGACAGACATTTTGGATTAAATTGTAGATTGAAACTTGACAAGTAGAGAGATGGGTCTAGCAATGAAAAGTAAATTTAGTGTCCTTGGAGGAAATATTGGATCACGCTTGGGTGCAAATTGGTCAATTGATATAATGCATATGGGGAGGCAGTGCAATGGTGGATTCTATTTTGGAAAATTTCTTAGAGTTATCAAGAAACACAAATCATGCTTGTTGGGTAGTAAAAGGGAAAAGCCCCCCCCAGGTGAGGGGTTTCAGGGGCAGTGCCCCCGAAGCTAAGAATAGATGTTAAATTGCCTTGTAAAAGTATAGTAATTTCTAGTCAATCTGGACAGTTCATTAAGCAGAGATCTGATGGTAGAAGTGATGTTTAATTTAGGGTTTTTTTCCCTAGAAGGCAACCCCTCACTATATATGAGGGAATTGTATTGCATCTATGTAGATCTGTATTATGAGTGAGAAAGAGAGAGGAGATTGAAAGCGAAGAGGGTGTTACAACGGATCTGTTGTAGGTTGTATCTCTTCAGTTTGCTGGGTAATATAAAAGGAAGGACTGGTTGTTTCTCCGTGGACGTAGCCCAATCTGGGTGAACCACGTATATCTGTGTCTCTCTTGTTTTATGCGTTTTTTGTGTTTATATTTCTGCAATATTTTATGTGTTCCATTGCTCCATAATATATAATTTTCTAACAATTGGTATCAGAGCCGAAGGTCTTTTTGGCTGATAAACTCGCAAGAGAGAAAGATTCCTGGTTCGAGTGGGAGCAATGGTGGAAGATGGTAAGTTTAGGGTCGAGAAATTTAACGGCCAAAACTTCTCGCTGTGGAAGATGTAGATGGAAGATTATCTATATCAAAAAGATCTACCTAACATTGGGTGGAAAACAAAGATGCCAATGGGTATGACAAATGAAGAATGGAACCTTCTCGATAGAAAGGCACTCAGAATAGTACGGTTGTGCCTCGCAGTGTCAGTCACCTTCAACTTCAAAGGAAACAACAACGGAGGGTTTGATTAAGGCATTGGTGAAACTATATGAAAAACCCTCGGCCTCAAATAAGGTATTTCTTATGAAGCGTTTATTTAATATGAAGATGTCGGAAGGTGGATCTGTTGCAGACCATTTAAATGATTTTAATACTATTACAAGTCAGTTAAGTTCTGTAGGGGTAAACTTTGATTATGAAGTTAGAGCTCTGTTATTATTTTGCTCATTTCCAGAAAGTTGGAATGGTTTAGTAATGGCCATTAGTAACTCTATTTCTGGATCTAGTACTTTAAAGTTTGATGATATTGTTGGTGCTATCCTTAGTGAAGAAATGCGACAGAAAAGCTCTTGTGAAACATCGGGTAATGCTTTGAGTGCAGAGTCTAGGGGAAGAAAAATGGAAAGAGGAAAGAGCTCAGGATATCACAGTAATCAAGAAAAGGAAGATCCAAGTCCAGGTCGGGGATAGTCTGCTGGAAATGCGGAAAGAAAGGACACCTAAAGAAAGACTGTAGATCTTGGAAGGGAAAAGAAGGAGATGCACAACAAGAAAACAATCATGAAGCAAATGTGACAGGTGAGGTGTTACAAGATGCTTTGATTATTTCTTTCGAAAATATTATTGATTCCTGGGTGGTAGATTCAGGGGCCTCATTCCATGCCACACCTAATAAGAAATACTTTCATGACTATGTTCAAGGAGATTTTGGACAAGTCTATTTGGGTGATGATAAACCCTGTAAAATTGTTGGAATGGGTGAGGTTCTTGTAAAACAACAGAATGGAAACCAATGGCTACTAAAGGAGGTAAGGCATGTTCCAGATCTAAATAAAAATCTGATTTCAACAGGGCAGTTAGGCGGTGAAGGTTGTGTGACAACTTTCATAGATAAAGCTTGGAAGGTCACCAAAGGAGCCCTGGTAATAGCAAAAGGCGAAAATGTTGGTACATTGTATTTATGAAATGGTATTTCTAACTCTATTAATGCTTTAACTTCCAAAGGAGCAGATGCAACATTATGGCATCATAGGCTCAGACACATGAGTGAGAAGGGGATGAAGATCCTTCACTCAAGGAATTTGTTTCCGGGTTTGAAGAATGTTGATTTGGACTTCTATGAGAATTGCATTTATGGAAAACAGAAGAGAGTCAGATTTCTCAGATTTTGGAAAGAAAAGAAGAGAGAAAAATTAGAGCTTGTGCATACATATGTATGGGGACCTACTCAGGTATCATCTCTCGTTGGCTCTCGTTATTATGTTACTTTTATTGATGATGCAACTAGAAAAACTTGGATTTATTGTATTAAGAATAAATCTGATGTATTTGATACTTTCAAGAAATGGAAAGCTTTGGTTGAGATTAAGACAGGAAAGAAATTGAAGTGTTTCAGATCAGACAATGGAGGTGAATATTGCAGCAACGAGTTTGATAGGCATTGTTCAGAGCATGGAATTCGCAGAGAGAAGATAGTTCCAAGAACACCACAAGAAAATGGTGTGTCAGAAAGGATGAACAAAACAATCATGGAGTGTGCAAGGTGTATGAGATTGCATGCAGGATTGCCTTTACAATTTTGGGAAGATGTTGTAGATACTGTTGTTTATCTAATAAATAGAGGGTCTTCAAGTTCCTTGGATGGTGGTGTTCCAGAGGAAGCATGGATAGGTAAAAAGGTAAACTACTGATTTTTAAAGCCTTTTGGTTATGAGGCCTTTGTTCATATTAATAAAGAAAATAGAACAAAGCCTGAGGCAAAATCAAAGAAATGTACCTTTATTGGATATGGTGTTAATGATTTTGGTTATCACTTATATAATTATGAAAATCTCAAAATCATTAGGAGAAAAGATTTAATATTCAATGAAAAGGTCTTGTATAAGAATCAGTTGCAGGAAAAGAAACAGGAAAAAGAAAACAAGGAATACACAGTTCTTGATGAGATCACTGAAAAAGTAAAGGTGCCTGAAAATAATAATAATCAACAACCACAACATCAGCAACCACCACAACACCAAAAAGCACCCCAAACACCTGAAAGTGGTGTTATAAGATCTACCAGGATAAGTAGACCCCCTGAACGATACTCTCCTTCATTATATTATTTATTGTTGACTGATTTTGGTGAACCCGAATGTTATGAAGAAGCAATGCAGGTTGAAAGCATGAAGAAGTGGGAGCTAGCCATGGAAGAAGAGATGGACTCTTTAATGCATAACCAAACTTGGGATTTAGTCAGGTTGCCTGCAGGTAAAACTACATTGCAGAATAAATGGGTTTATAGGCTTAAGGAAGAAGATGGAGGAAAACAGAGGTACAAAGCTAGACTTGTGGTGAAGGGGTTTACACAGAAGAAAGGTATTGATTTTGATGAAATAGTTTCTCATGTTGTTAAAATGACTTAAATCAGAACTATTCTAAGGCTAGTAGCAGCTGAAGATTTGCATCTTGAGCAGTTAGATGTAAAGACAACCTTTCTCCATGGGGATTTGGAGGAAGAGATATATATGCAGCAGCAACACGGATATGAGGTAAAAGGGAAGGAGAAACTAGTGTGCAGGTTGAAGAAGAGCTTGTATGGCTTAAAACAGGCTCCAAGGAAGTGGTATCTAAAATTTGACAAGTTTATGTCTGAACAAGGTTATACTAGATGTCACTCTAATCATTGTGTTTATTTGAAAAAGCAAAATGATGGCAGCTATATTATATTGTTATTGTATGTAGATGACATGCTTGTTCCAGGGTCTAACATGTAGGAAATAAATGTGCTCAAAAGAAAATTGGCAAATTCATTTGCAATGAAGGATTTGGGAGCTACAAAACAAATCCTTGGTATTATAATAACTAGAGACAGAAAAAATCACAAACTAACATTGTCTGAGAATGAGTACGTACAAAAGGTGTTGAAAAGATTTAATATGCACAATGCAAAACCAGTTAGTACACATTTTGCTAGCCATTTCGAACTTAGGAAGGAAATGTGCCCAAAGACCCAAGAAGACATGGATTATATGTCTAAAGTTCCATATGCATCAGCAGTTGGAAGCTTAATGTATGCAATGGTCTGCACAAGGCCTGATATTTCACATGCAGTGGGAGTTGTAAGTAGGTACATGAACAATCCAGGAAAGGAACATTGGATGGCAATGAAATGGATTCAGATATTTGAAAGGTACCTCAAATCAAGCATTATGCTTTGGTGGTTCAAACATTTCTCTACAGGGATATGTTGATGCAGATATGGCAGGTGACAGAGATAACAGGAGGAGCACTACAGGATATGTATTTATTGTAGGTGGAACAACTTTCAGTTGGGTTTCAAAAATCCAAAGTGTTGTTGCACATTCAACAACAGAAGCAGAGTATGTTGTTGTTACAGAGGCTAGTAAAGAAATGATTTGGTTACAAAGGTTTATGGGTGAATTGGGTAAGGAGCATGATATGGGCACGTTATACAGTGATAGCCAAAGTGCCATTCATCTTGCAAAGAACTCAACATTTCATTCCAGGACTAAGCACATACAGCTCAAGTACCATTTCATACGATCAGTGTTGGAAGATGGAGAGTTGAAGCTGGAAAAGATACACACTAGCCAGAATCCTGCAAATATGCTAACACAAGTTGTAACCAGGGAGAAACTGAGAATATGCTTAGTTTCAATTGGTCTTCAAGTATGATGAAGAAGATGAGAAACAGCCAGGTCCAAAGAGGAGTCATTGTCTAGCAAATGAAGCAGCAGTGGAGTTGCTATAATCAGTCTCCAAGTGGGAGATTGTTGGGTGTGGAACTTGATTATCTTCTGTATTCAAAGGTATTGCCACATTGGATCCCAGTTCGTTGCCGCCCATAAAATATTCACTGTAGGCGGGTCCAGGGGGGGCAGCTACGACCTTTGGAGAGCCCCCCCCTAGCAGTGGGTTTCGGGGGCAGTGCCCCCGAAGTTAAGAATAGATGTAAAATTGCCTTGTAAAAGTATAGTAATTTCTAGTCAATCTGGGCCGTTCATTAAGCGGAGATCTGACGATAGAAGTTATGTTTAATTTAGAGTTTTTTGCCCTAGAAGGAAACCCCTCACTATATATGAGGGAATTGTATTTCATCTATGTAGATCTGTATTCTGAGTGAGAAAGAGAGGAGATTGAGAGTGAAGAGGGTGTTACAACAGATCTATTGTCGATTGTATCTCTTTCGTTTGCTAGATAATATAAAAGGAAGGACTGGTTGTTTCTCTGTGGACGTAGCCCAAACTGGGTGAACCACGTGTATCTGTGTCTCTCTTGTTTTATGTGTTTTCTGTGTTTATATTTCTGCAATATTTTATGTGTTCCATTGCTCCGTAATATATAATTTTCTAACAAAATATGGGAAAGTGATTAAATATTTGTGTTCGAGTTGCGATGATTATTTCTACTTTTCGGGGGTTTCATTTCCGAGATTCATGTCATGTAATATATTTGTAGTCTTGGGTCTTATTTGTATTTAGGTACTGAAGTCAGAGTCACAAAGGGAGGGTCTTATTTATAGTCAGGTACATATAGTAATGAAGTTGGACCATATTCATCTTTATTACTTACCAAAAAGTAATGTCCAACCATGTCAACCAGCTTTACTACATACCAACTTAAAATAATCTTCCAACTAGTAACCACCTATGAGTGTGCCTCACTGTTAGTTTCATATAAAATTTTGAAACCATGCTTCCATACGTAACGTGGGACACTTTCAAGGATCCATGGACAACATGACTATTATCTTCTACTTCAAGTCAGATTTCAAGTGTAGTGCTCATACTGAAACTTCCATACAATTCCAAGCCAATGAACAAGGAGAAACCAAATATAAAGCTTTTAACCCCATTTCTTGAATTTGGTGCAATACATCAGCCTCTCAGAAAAGATAAGCTTATATGTCCTTTATAGAAAAAATAAGTCATCTTGAATATTTCTTATAGTGCAAGTGCATAGGCTATAAAATATCAATGTGTTTGGCCTTTTCTTGGAGAAAAAGATCCTTCTTCAAATCTAACAAAAATGAAGTGGGTGCATACAACAATGAAGCTCTACGGATCTTACATGAATTCCCCCTTTAGTAAATTACTGCTCAACTCCATATCACATAATTCAGTCAAAACCATTCTTTATAAAAATTTAAACCCATAGTGCCATGAAATTGCTAGGCTTCACCACATATTTGGGGCCATGTGGTACCATGAAGGAGGAACAAAGTTGCAGGCATGAAGAAAATAAAGGTTCTCTAAACCAAACTGAGCAACTACTGTTTATGATGACCGCATTTCAACCCTAAGTGGAACAAAGTGTCTAGCTTCTCTCTTAAAACTAAGAATTTCATTAGTGACAATCATTATCCATCTGCTACATCCTATATAATTACCTCCATATGAGAGAAAAATGAGTTCAAAAGAAAATTTTCTTAGTTTTTCCTAAGTTTCCTACCCACTATTTTCTTAGTAAGTTTCCAACCCACTATTTTCTTAGTAGGTACCACTTAGAAAAATATGATAATCTGCTACAGTGAAGCATTAGGTGAGAGTTTTGTTATATCCTGCCCAATTATGAAATATAAAAACCAAATCATTATTTGGAAATTTCCTGAAAAATCAAATAAGACTTGAATGATTGGGATTTATTTATAAAAAATTTTTACAAGCTTCCCACCTTAAACGGGCCAACAATCTTCTTAAAATAGTGTTGTTCAAAGGGGAAGACATTTTCCACTAGGCATATCAATATTCAATGTTGTCAAAATGACCATGCAAGTCATACAAATTGTAGTTATTCCTTACTATCATGCTAATTGAAGTTAGTGAA
This sequence comes from Pinus tabuliformis, assembly GCA_031772625.1. Lineage (NCBI taxonomy): Eukaryota > Viridiplantae > Streptophyta > Pinopsida > Pinales > Pinaceae > Pinus > Pinus tabuliformis. The sequence goes on from CM062816.1 coordinate 1,952,777,893, forward strand.
GATATTAGTAACTTATTATATATAATATAAACCCCAAAGCAACTACTATACTCTCAACCTGTTAACAACATAAGGTAAAATCTTACAATCATAGTAATCCAAAATAATCAATTGACACATGACTAGATCAAAAATGTAACTCGTTATATTAATAACATAACACAATAAAATAGAGTACATATAGATATGGGCCATTTGACAAGTAAAATTACTCCTACACAAGACGATACAAATAATAATAATTAATTACAACACACGAACTTGACTTCAATTACCATACTTTCTAGTGTGATTGTTATCTTCTAATTCAAGTCACATATCAGGTGTAGTGTTCATACTAAAATTGCCATACAATGTCAAGCCAGTGAACAAGGAGAAACCAAATTTAAAGCTTGCAAACCCCATTTCTTAACTTTGGTGCCATACATCAGTGTCTCAGAAAATATAAGCTCATATGTCCTTTATAGAAAAAAGAACTTGTCCTAAATATTGCCTGTAGTGCACAGGCTATAAAATGATATCTTTTGTATGTTGTATCAATGTGTTTGGCCTTTTATTGCAGAAAAGGATCATATTTCAACTCTAGCAGAAGTGAAGTGGGTGCCTACATAATTGAAGATATATAGATGCAACATGCATTTCCCCTTCAATAAATCACTGCTCAACTCCATATCACACAATTTAGTCAAAACCATTCTTTCTAAAAAGCCCCAAATATGTAGTGAAGCCTAGCAATTTCATGGCACTACTTGGATCTAACTTGGTCCCTAGATGTGATGGTTGATTAACCCCTGTGGTTTCTCTCATGAAATGGTTGACTAACACCTATGGGTTTTGGTCTAATGGCAATTGTGATTCCCAAAAGGTATATGGTGGGAGGTAGAGTTCTTGTAAGGCCATTTTTTTTTCTTCTTCTCTGTAAAAACCCTAGACATGCTTAAGACTTTCCAAATTAACTCTACCACAAGGGACTGTTATCACCCCAATAAACTCTCCTAGGTTGTATATCAGAGATGCTCAGGAACATTACAAACTCAACAAAAATGTTGGAAAATGGTGGATGAATGAAAGGAATGATGCATATTCAAGCAGATAACCACTTATACTATGCTTAACCCTAGACATGGGTGAACACCCCCAGACTACAAGGCTTTAGACCACAAATTACTCACAGTTTAAGGAAAATTTGATGATAGAGAATACTGATCACACCAACAGATGCACTGGACCTTGTGATGGCTAGCTGCAACTAGTAAAGAGGTCTGCAAATCTATTTCCTAATGCACAGATAGGATGACAGCTCTTTGGCATTAAAACAACAGAAACCTACATACACATTCAATAATACTTACTAGATTCTAACACAAATGTGGGATGACAACCCCTCTAATGCTAAACATCAAGAGCAAATGAAAAATTCATAACAGGCACAACCTGGAACAAAGAAGAAGTGGAAAGTGATAAATTGACAACAAAAGAAGCTTGCATTAGCTGAAAATGAAGACCAGACACTGTAGGTATCACAGTAGTTACAATCTCCAAAATTTGAACCTTACAACAAAATAAAATTCATTAACCTTCAACCTTCATTACATCTTCTTTTTGGGTATATATAGAGTTTGTTTACAAAATTTCTTTGTTGTTCAATGTGTGGAGGGGTCATAATGGACCACCAACCACATTTACAATCAGATATGGGTCTCTGCTGCAAACTGTGTTTTTATGAAAAAAAACGACCTTTCTTCTATTTCGCTGTCCTTCTCTGAGCAGATGGAGTGTTGTTTGAATAAATTTCAATAATTTCTGTAGGCATTGAACTGCTCGAGGATCGCCCTTTCTTTCTCGGCCATGCTGCTCTTTGAATGTGGTAGCTGAGGATTTAATACACAGATTGCCGGATCATGGCCTCCTTCCTCCTTGAGGTTCATAGGACTAGCCAAAGACACTAAAACCGCATGGAAAATCGACGAGGGCCTGGAAATGAACGTTAGCCGTTGGATGGGACTGGTGAATGGCTGCGATCTCTTGGTGGGCAGCATCAGGAGGAAACGACAGCGTGATTGCATATAAGTCGTTGGATCTGACAAATTGGACGACGGAGATCAGACTATGCGGGCTATCGGAAGGGAATGCAAATGGAGGAGCGTGGACCGTCGGATCATGGTCGGGCAGATCCGATGGCTCATGGGTAGCAGAGATGGGAGAGTGTTAGTGAGCGGGGACCGTACTGGATGGTGGTAAGCAGTTTCCCTACACTGCTCACAGGAAAAGGTGGTAATCATACTGTGGGGCGCGATGCAATAAGAATGAGACACGTGGCTGTAGGGTCTGGTGGGAAACCGCTTTCCCTACGGGCTATTGTTCGTGCAGTTTACGGGAACAGGGGTAGCATATGACGTTGGATCACAAAGCAGAGGATCGGACGACTATGGATAATCACGCACGTCCTTCGGGTGATGTGATAGGTGAGGGCCCGCCGATAGTATTTTTTATATGCATGCGGTTATATCGCCAAGGTTTTATAAGTTTAGCTTTGCGCCTGGGATCTGAGGGAAATAGGGTTTAAACAGGGTTTATGAAGGATTGGAGAGGAAACAGAAATAATGAGATTAAGGAAGGAATAATGAGAATTAAGGGAAAGGAAGAAAAAGGGGGTAGCGGGAGTTATAAGGGTATAAAACAAACAAAGGGGGAAGGGATAAAATGAATAGCTACGAGCTCCCATTTTACAAAAAAGACATGGCCTTGGTGTCTTTGACCCAGAAAATACCTAATTATGTAGTAGAGCTAACACTGGCTTTGGGGATGAAATCCTCCCTGTGAGGTCTCAAGAACCTGTAGATCAATGCCTTTCCAGCTGAAAACAAATTAGCCAAAATTCCTAATGTTCCATTGGGCATGGAGTCTACTGCACCTATACTAAAACTGATAAAAACCCAATATTTACAACTTTTAAGGCCAAAAGACCTTAAACAACATAATTTTTTAGAAAATTCCCATTAACTGGGCCATCAAAAACTGCTTCTCCTCCCATACTTTTTAGTATGAAGGTGTTGTTCCCTTGAATTTGTGAAATAATGAAAGGGCCCGTCCAGAAAGCATCAAACTTCCCATGATTGCCTTTCTTTTCCTTTAATGCATCCCACTTCAAAACTAAGTCTCCCACCTAAAAATCATCTATTTTTGCCTTCTTGTCAAAGGCTTCCCTGATCTTTTTCTGATGTGCTGCAGCCTTTTCAACCAGCTGTTCTCTAATCTAATGTACTTTTGCTAAATCAGTGATTCTTTTTGCCATGTCTTCTTCCTCATTCTGTTTTGTTTGAAGGAATTTTGCCATAGGGAGAGTTAACTGAATTGGGAATACAACTTCAGTGCCATATACCAGCTTGAAAGGAGAATTCCATGTAGATTTTTTAATGGTCATTCTGTCAGCCCACAGTGCATACTTGAGCTTTGAATCCCAATTCTTTTTATTTTCCTCTAATAGCTTCTTAATTATCCTTATCAGGCTTTTATTAGAGGATTCTGCTAGACCAATACCTTGAGGATAGTATAAGGTGGAATGAACAAGTTTAATACCCATTAAATCACACATTTCCACCAATTCTTTTGCCCTAAAGGCTGCTACATTGTCTGTGACCAGTTTATGTGGACAACCAAACCTGCTGAAGATATTTTCTATCAAAAACTTCATAACCACAAAATGATGAGTTTTTCTGGTAGGAATTGCTTCAATCCACTTAGTGAAATAATCAGTAGCTACTAATATCCACCTGTGCTGGCCACTGGAATGTGGATTGATTTCTCCAATGAAATCCAAGCCCCACTGCTGAAAAGGTCCCTTTGCAAGTATTGGTTTCAAAGGTAGGGACTTCAATTGCTGTTTTCGTTCAAATCTTTGGCACCTGTCACAAGATTTGACAAAAGAAAATACATCAAAAAATAAAGTGGGCCAATAGTACCCAGCTTTGAGAATTTTATGGGCTGTAGTTTTCCAATAATGGTGCCCTCCACACATGCTGGAATGAAACTGCTGCATAACCTCTTTTGACTGTTCTTTGTCCAGACACCTCAAAAGCACTCCAGATGGATCCCTCCAGTAGAGCAGATTTTCATTAATGCAATATTTTGTTGCCCTAAGTTTTAAATTTTTGGCTTGACTTTGAGTAAATCCTGAAGGGATTTCTAGCTTCAGCAAGAAATTAATTATTGTAGAATACCAATCATAAGAAGCTAGATTTTCTTCCATTGACTGCTTTCTCTCTGGTTCAGCTGCTTCCTCTTCTTTATCTGTCTGACCAATTTCTACAATTGTGCACAGGGAATCAATATCTAATGATATGTAATTTTCTTCAGCTAACAACCTGGCAAGACCCTGACCCCTAAAAATCTTGGTGGGCTTCAGTTCTATATTAAATTAAATCAATTTTGCAATCCATTTTTCCTTTCTTCCATCAACATTAGGTTGTGTCAAGACATCTTTTATTGTAGTAGAAGGTACATATGCAATTATCTTTGAATGCAAGATATAAACTCTGAAAGCTTTCAAGGATTTAATAAGAGCATATGCTTGTTTCTCAATAATATCATACCTCAGTTCAGCATCCCTCAAGTTCTTGCTAAAAAATGCTGCTGGATGTTCTGAACCTTCTTCATTTGCCTGCAATAAAACTGTTGCAATGGTGTCTTCAGAGGCAAATGAAAATATATGAAACTCCTTGTTGTAATCTGGACTTATTAATGTGGGAGCCTCCATAATAACCTTTTTTATGGAATCAAATTATTTTCTTGCTATATCAGTCCATTTGATTTCTGCCCCTTTCTTCAACATGGAGGTAATATGCTTCACATATTCAACAAAATTTGGGATAAACCTCCTTACAAAGTTAATTTTGCCCAGAATGGATTGAATATCTTTCTTTGATCTCGGAATAGCCAGGGAATGTATTGCTTTTACTCTTTCTGGGCCAATTCGAACACCTACAGCAGAAACAACATGCCCTAACAGCTTGCCTTCTTCTAAAGCAAATTGTGATTTTTTGGGATGATTGAAATCCAAAACCTTATGCACTTCAAAAACACTTTTTTTAAATGCTGCAAATGATCTTGATGGCTGCTAGAGTATACTGTTATGTCATCCAGGTAGATAAGGACAAATTTATCCTTCTCTCCTACAAATGCTATATCCATAGCTCTGTAAAAGGTGGCTCCAGCATTCATCAACCCAAAACGCATCTTGGCATACATAAAAGTGCCCCAAGAAGTGGTGAATGCAGTCTTCTCTTGATCATCTGGATGCACAACAATCTGATTAAAGCCTGAAAAACCATCCAAGAAAGACATTACTTTGGCTCCTGAGACCTTCTACAGCAAATGCTCCATTTTTGGAAGGGGATAATTGTCTTTCTTTGAGAATTTGTTTAGATTTCTGAAATCAACACACAGTCTGATTTCTCCACTCTTCTTCCTCACTACCACTAAATTGGCTATCCATTTTGAATATCTGAGAGGGACTATGATCTTGGCAGCCAACAATGTTTTAATTTCTTTTTCAATTAAAGGAAGAAGCATAGGATTTATTGGTCTCAGCTTCTGTTTGAAAGGAATGGTGTCTTTATCCAGAGGGATTTTATGTTAGATTATCTTTTTATCATACGTTTTCAGGTCACTATACTCCCAGGCAAACACATCAACAAATTGCAGTATTCAGAACTTTGGTCAGCAGATAGATGGGTGGACAAATTTATGTATCTAGGCTGACCTGGACTTCCTATATCATGTTTACAAACTGCAGATTGATATTCTTTCTGGGTAGCGTTGTAAGGCACATCATTTTTGTCAAACAATCTTTCTAGAGGAATTAAACCCTTAGCAATATGATTGCTCGGAAGCTGGACAATGCTTTCTTTACCAATTTTATTTCTAAGCTAGGATTTGGGGTTTTCTTCCAAGGCTTCATTTTCTTGATCAATTTGCATTTCAGAAAAGTCATCAATGACTTGTAGGAACCTACTTATCTCATCATCATCTTCAAAAACTTTCCAATGCTGGACATTGTCAGGAAAGGATGGTCTATATCTCATTTGGACCTCATAAACTAGTCTGGGAGGCATTGGAGGGATAAACAGACTGGAAGAAACAACAAGGGAATCAACAAGATGATTTTGGGCTCTAGGAATATATGAAATACAGAAATTTTCAAAGGAATATTTGAGTCTCCATACCTCATCTCTGTATGCTTTCAGCCTTGGGTGTTTTGCCTGAAATGTTTTATTTACTTGCTGAATAATCAGATCGGCATCTCCAAACACCTTTATGTTCTTGATTTCTCTGCCTTTGGCTGCATTAAGGCCCAATAGCAGAGCTTCATATTCTGATATATTGTTTGTGACTTGAAAAGCCAGCTTGAAAGACAAATGTGTGCTCTTCTGTTGTGGAGATATTAGCACCACCCCTGCTCCTGCAGTCTCCCTGGAACATGCTCCATCAAAGAACATCTCCCAAACCTGACTTCCTTGCTCTTCTTCGGCCTGAACAATTGGTTTCCTGAGCTGCATTGAGGCCTTCTGAGATTCTTCTATTTGGAGAATACATGCTCCAAAATCAGTGTCCACAGCATATATAGGATAATTTGTAGGATTCTTCTCATCACTGATGATATATGCCAGCTGTGCTTCTCTATACAATCTCCTGCTTTCTCCTCCAAACACCGGGATAGTGGCATAAGATAGATCATTCTGTAATGTCCCACCTAGTCTCTTAATCCACCCTTTGGACAGAAGCATGCCAAAATTAGGAGGGACATCTACTACGACAATATCCATCATCATACTCTTCATGGGCAGCTGAGTTAAGGTAATGGCCAGGTCTTTGATTAATCCTAGGCATTTCACTTTCCTTGAATCAAAAGAAAATAAATCATGATAGGGTCTAGTGATATCAAGGCCTAACTCTTCCATGACAGCTTTAGGCATCAAATTGTTGCTAGCCCCTGTGTCTAGCAGGCAATTTTGGAGGATTTTGTCATGAATGGTCAAGGAGACATAAAAATATGGAGAATTATTATCAGTAGGTTCAATCATAGGGCTGAGCATAATGGCAGGCTTGTCATCTTGCAAATTGACAGAGTTAGTGGAGGTTTGTGTGGTTTCCAGCTCAAGGGCCTCAAGGATAGGCTTTCTAAATACTTCACTCTTCACCAATTCTTTCAGGGGCATAGATATTTTCAACCTCTGAACTTTTGACTCAAATCTGAAAGCAGAAAATAATTTATCAGAACCTTTTACCTCTTGAACTGGAGCTTTAAGGATGACTGGCTCAGCTGCTGGTCTTCTCTGTTTGATATTCTGTGACTCAGTTTGGACAACAGCTCTTTGGGCAGTATTTTCCTTGACATTTTTTGCATTTGATCTCAGATTATATCTTTGTTGTTCACCAGTTTGTAGGACAGCTTCTCTATCCTACTGCTGACTGTCTTGTTCCTGCAGCAATGATTCTTCATAAGCAGCCAAAGTAAAAAATGCAGCACTACCTTTATCTTCCATGCAGTGAATTTCATCCTTATCTTCAAATTGTTCCTCCTCCATGACTACATTTTGGAAAGGAGCTTTAACTTTTTGTTCTTCTTTTGATTCCTCACCCCTCTGCATAATTTGTAACTGTTCATTTGCTCTTCTGAATGAATTTGGATTTCTTGGAGAAAATGTATTCTGTTGCCTTATTTTTCCTGAATTTTGCTCAACCTTTAGCTTAGAAATTTCAGCAGCCAATGACTCTATCATCTTAGTCATTATCTAATTTTGGCTCCGAAGATGATGCAGAAGAAGTAGAAGCCTGAACTCTCTGCCTCCTTCTGTCAGCTTGAATTTTTAGCTTTTCTGCAGCCATAATATTGGATTCCACCTCTAGTGCTACATCCTGCATATCAACTACAGTAGCACATCTTCTTTCTCTCAATAAAAGGTAGAAATCAGAGTAAAAAGCATTGGCATAAGTGAGTTTAGCAGAGGTAGGGGTAGGCTTTACCTTAGCTGGTATCTTACTGTACATACGGTTGAATCTTTTATTAAAATCAGGCAATGATTCACTATTTTCCCTCTTCAGGTTACCAAACTCAGTGTGATAATACAGCAAGTCCTTTTTATCTCCCCAGTGCTTCAAAAATACATCATCTAATGCTTCAATATCTATTATAGATCTCTTGGGTAATTCTCCGAACCACTTCCTGGCCTCTCCATCAAGGCTCTGGACAAAAACTCTCATCCACACATCATTTTCACTTATATCTAAGTTATCAGCATAACTGTAAAAAGCTTCAAGGTGTTCTTTTGCTGTTACTTCCTCTGTGCTAGTAAACTTAGGCATATAATTTTGATATTCTCCCACACGCATAGGATTTAAAGGAACAGGCAGGACCAAAGGTCCATATCTAGCAGCAACAATTCTTTCTATCTTCGTAGGGGTCTGCTGGCCTACCATGATTGGGATATGTGGAAGAATACTGGCAGCTTGAAAGGTAGGAGGTAATGTGATGGATGGCAGAGACAAAGGGATGTTTTGGACTGTATAGGAAGATTTCTTTGGATTGAGATTCAAAGGGGAACTAACTACACAAGGGGCTGTATTAATCTCTAAAGGATTTTCCTTATTAACAATGTTGGGCTCTAAATCTTCAAATTGTTTATCTTCAGCTATAACTTTATCTTTTAGAGATGCATGAGATTTATTAGGCTTACCTGATCTTGATGCCCCTTTTTGTGAAGCTTTCTTCGATTTGACAGTCCTCTCAGAGTCAAGGACCGGTTCAGCTGGTGATTTCTGATGATTTCTTCGAGTATGTCTCACAAACTGAGCCAGAATTTCAATGTGGAGTCGCCAAAGGTTGGTCTTCCTGCAGTGGAGTCGCCAGATAGATGATTACAACCAAATTACATGCCCGGACCTTATCTATCATCAAAATCTGGAACTGTGTCATTTTCCCAGGGAAGCTGAGCTTCAATTCTCCTCTCCCCGGCAACGGCGCAAATTAATGTTATCACCTCAAGAAACTCTCCTAGGTTGTATATCAGAGATGCTCGGGAACATTACAAACTCAACAAAAATGTTGGAAAATGGTGGATGAATGAAAGGAATGATGCATATTCAAGCCAGATAACCACTTCTACTATGCTTAACCCCAGACATGGGTGAAAACCCCCAGACTACAAGGCTTTAGACCACCAATTACTCACAGTTTAAGGAAAATGTGATGATGGAGAATACTGATCACACCAGTAGACGCAAAGGACCCTGTGATGGCCAGCTGCAACCAGTAAAGAGGTCTGAAAATCTATTTCCTAATGCACAGACATGATGACAACTCTCTAGCATTAAAACGATAGAAACTTGCATACACATTCAATAATACTTACTAGATTCTAACACAGAGGTGGGATGACAGCCCCTCTAATGCTAAACATCAAGAGCAAATGAAAAATGCATAACAAGCACAGCCTGGAACAAAGAAGAAGTGGAAAGTGAGATATTGACAACAAAAGAAGCTTGCATTAGCTGAAAATGAAGACTAGATGTTGTAGGTATCACAGTAGTTACAGCCTCCAGAAGTTGAACCTTAAAAAAAAATAACATTCATCAACCATCAACCTTCATTAAATCTTATTTTTGGGTATATATAGAGTTTGTTTACAAAATTTCTCTGCTGTTCAAAGCGTGGAGGGGTCATAATGGACCACCAACCACATTTACAATCAGATATGGGTCTCTGCTACAAACTGTGTGTTTTTATGAACAAAATGACCTTTCTGCTGTTCGGTCGTCCTTCTCTAAGCAGATGGAGTGTTGTTTGAATAAATTTCAATAATTTTTGTAGGCATTGAACTACTCGAGGATTGTCCTTTCTTTCTCGGCCATGCTACTCTTTGAATGTGGTAGCTGAGAATTTAATACGCAGATTGCCGGATCATGGCCTCCTTCCTTCTTGAGGTGAACAGGACTAGCCAAAGACACTAAAACCACATGGAAAATGGACGAGGGCCTGGGAATGAACGCTAGCCGTTGGATGGGATTGGCGAACGGCTACAATCTCTTGGCGGGCAGCGTCAGGAGGAAACGGCAGCGCGATTGCATATAAGCCGTTGGATATGACAAATTGGATGGCGGAGATCAGACTATGTGGGCTATCGGAAGGGAATGCAAATGGCGGAACGTGGACAGTCGGATCATGGTTGGGTAGATCCGACGGCTGACGGGGGACAGAGATGCGAGAGTGTCAGTGAGCGGGGACCGTACTGGATGAAGGTAAGCGGTCTCCCCACACCGCTCAAGAGAAAAGGTGGTAATCGTACCGTGGGGCGCAATGCAATAAGAATGAGACACGTGGTTGTAGGGTTCGGCAGGAAATCGCTTTCCCCATGGGCTATTTCTCATGCAGTTTACTGGAGTGGGGGTAGCGTATGACATTGGATCACAAAGCGGAGGATCAGGCGGTGGTGGATAATCGTGCACGTGCTTTGGGTGATGTAACAGGTGAGGGCCCTCGCTAATAGTATTTTTTATATGCACGCGGTTATATCGCCAAGGTTTTATAAGTTTAGCTTTGTGCCTGGGATCCAAGGGAAATAGGGTTTAAACAAGGTTTATGAAGGATTGGAGAGGAAACAGAAATAATGAGATTAAGGAAGGAATAAGGAGAATTAAGGGAAAGGAAGAAAAAGGGGGGTAGCGGGAGTTATAAGGGTATAAAACAAATAAAGGGGGAAGGGATAAAATGAACAGCTACGAGCTCCCATTTTACAAAAAACACACGGCCTTGGTGTCTTTGACCCAGCAAATACCTAATTATGTAGCAGAGCTAACAGGGACTTAAAAAAAAAATGGGTTGCCCAGCAAGGCTAAGTACTTGTAAGGAAGTTGAGAGACAGATTAATACAAAAGTTAAGAACATTTTAATTTCTTTAAATGTCTTATTCAATATCGATGACCTTTCAAATTTAGGGTACCCCACGATGACTAGGGATCCATAATGGAAGGTTTCGAGATATCTTAGGCACCATGATGGTCTTGTTAGAGAACAATACAAGCATCAAAGAGGTGAGCTAAGGGAATCAAACGCCTAACCTATCTCGGTTTCAAAATCACGGTGGACTCAATGTTAACATGGTTGAGCTTTTAAATATGATTTCTCAGCTGAGTAGTTCATTCCGCAACCTCACAGGTAGCCTGCCATTATTTTGAATGGAAATTACAGCTTCAGTAAGCGTAGGAGGGTCAACTATCTATATACTTTTGTTTGATCTTATTTTGATTTGTTCAATCACTTCTTCCACCCTTGAGTTTATGGTATCCTGTGTTCATATTCTTGATTGAGTTTCGCAGAGTGAATGTTCTTTATATCACAATGCACTCTTGTTATCTAGGGTTCCAGTGTGATAGATATCTTTGATTTATTGAATAAATGTTATATATTCCCTTCATTGCATACCAATGCAGAATTATTTTCCGCATGGATATTCAAAAGGGTTTTTGAGAAATTAGTTCTATGACTCGCTTATTTCTGACCAATTTGTTTGACTTGTAGGAAATAACCATCCGATTATCACAGTCAGTTAATAAACATTATTCCCACTGATTTTTGAATATACAACTATCTTATGTTTCTTTATAATCAAAGGAAGGAAATGTCATTGATTAGCCTTTTCAATATTTACTTTACTTTGGTTGGTCCGTGTAGTACCATTCATTGCTTTTGGCTACAAACCCTATGCTGCTTTAACCACTCAACAAATATTTATTCTATCAATATTTTGTTCAAGGAAGATTTCCATATGAGATTCTTAGCCTGGACCTATACTGAAGCATTTTTTATTAAGCAAGTCCATAACAAGCCTCAGTAAAAAATTCCGAGATCATACGAATCCCTTCAAAACCAATAGAGCCTATGCTTGTAACACACACACTACTTTGATGAGATCCTACATACTACTCTGGTCACATTCCACATAAATGCATTCATTTATTTATTCATAAACACACAGTTACATGGGTACTGCTCCCAGGCATTGGAGAGCATGTATCCGAAGCTCCCCTGCTCCTCCCGGGAGTTTGGGAGCTGATAGGAAATGCTCCAAAACCACTGGGAGATTCAACTGGTACTTTGGAGCTTTTCGGAAGACGTTTTGGGAGCTTCACTGCAATGAGTGAGTGCAAGCTTAGGTGTATTTGACGTTGCCAGCTTGGGTGTTGCTTAAACTGAAGGAATTGTGTGAAGGGAAGGGTATCCCGCTGGGTTTAGATTTGGATATGGGTCTGGAACTAAGAGAAACGACGTGTTTATGGAAAGCCCTTCTATCCAAATGAAGATGAGGCATCTGGCCAATCCTGATCTTTGTCATTAGAAAGCTATTCATTCTCCTCATATAGGCTGATGGCAGATGGATATAAAATAATTTAGGAAGATTGTTGGCCTAGAAAAACCATCATTATTGCCCGAGCCGAATAAACAAAAGATGGAATACTAAAGAAAAAAAAATAGTTGAAATTATGAAATATAAATATTATGAAAAAAACAATTTTTAATTTAATTTTCATATTTATTTAAGTATAAAATATAAATTAACTTGGAAATTTATAATTTTTTTGTACAAACTCTTTTCAAAATAACATTGGATTTAAACTCAATTGATTTAAAATTTTTTAATTACTATTAATATATATTTTATTTTTTCTTATCTCTATTATAATTAGATGTAATATATATAATATTGGTGAGCTTACATCAAGGAAGAATTGAACCAATGACTTAACATATATCGTTGTATGAACGAGTAATAACAACATTTTTTCTGGTTTGGGACTTCTGCATGTTTCTTTGCTCGGAAGGAATTTGCTTGAGAAATTGTTGATGGATTAATATTTTGATTTTTTTTGGCAAGGTTTCAAAGTTCAATCTTTTACATGTTTCTTTGCAAGATGGAATTTGATTAGGAAGTTTCGGATGGAAATAAATAAATTATTTTATTTTTATTTTTAATATATATTAAATTTAATATATTATATTATTGCTGCTCCCAGCTTAATGTTCCCTGTAAATTTGGACAATACTTCTAACCGTGTCGGAAACTTATGCAACATAGCTTAAACACAACCTCATTGCCTAATTCCCACTTTCTTGAGCATTATTTCACTATTGAAACTATGAACTAGGTCCAACTATTTAGAAAATGAGTAGTTGTTTGACCTATTTACAATATTTTCCAGAAAATAACCTATCAACAAAATTTTTGAAAATTACTTACATACATGATTGTTGTTGAGATATTAATCTCAATGTTTACCAGGTATCATCATACTTGATTTTGTTGTTTTCTGGGTATCATAGACCGTTTAATTTACTCTAGATGTTTTCTATATAATCTATTTAGATATTTTGAATACTAAGAAAAACAATCTCTTCTCATTTTTTCGTATCAAATCTTCAGGCAACATAAAACTCCAGAGAAGACAACAAAAACCAAAAAAAAATATTTTAATTTTTTACCCCACCCACCATGCTCAGAAGAGCAAGTGCTTTGATCCACTCGAACTTACGAAATTAAAAAAAAAGTGCGGCCCAACGCAGCGTAAAATCTTAAGATCTTAAGAGGTGTGTTGACAGTTGAAAATCGTAGTTTGCTAACATAGTCTCAGTGTAGTGGTCAATTTTTTTTTGCGCACGAAACACAATTCTGTTTTAAAGAATTCCGGAGAGCCAATTAAAAATGAATTTTATTCATGGTTTAAAAAAAGGATTTTATTGTTTTTGAAAAACATTTAAGTTAAAAATGAGGGAGCCATTTGAAAAAAGGCGTTGCTTTATTTAAAGAAGTTTTTTTTTTGTTTTTGAATCAAAGGTGTTTTAGAAGTTTGTTAAAGAATTTTTTTCCACGGAAAAGACACTTGTTTCCGATAAAAAAAATGGGTTTTACTAGCTCTTTGCCACAGATACCAATTTAGTTTGGCAAAAATTATGATTTTTGGTATTTAAGAATGAAGACATTTCAACAAGCTCAAGAGTGGTGGGATACACTTTATGACGCATATGTAGAGCTGACCCAAGATGCATGGGCGACCATGACCAATAATCAGAGTAATGTAGGTATTGAAATTAGAAAGAAAAAACACAAAGCCAAATGTTGGATACAGAAGTCAATCGATGAATCTATCTTCGACAAGATAAATGGCACATCCATAAAAAAAAGAAGCTTGGGAAATATTGAAAGTTGTGTATCAAGGAAATGATACAGTGAAGATTGTTAAATTGTAAACATTGGGAGCTCAATTTGAAACCTTGAAGATGAGCGACGCAGAGAATGTGGACCAGTTCATGACTAGTATAATGGGAATAGTCAATTTTATCAAACTCATTGGTGAAACCATTACAGCTCAAAAGATTGTTCAAAAATTCTTTTGAAGCCTACCCAAGAAATATGGCATGATCGTAACATCCATTCTGGAATCCAAAGATTTTACAACTTTCTAAGTAGAATAGTTGACCGGATCACTTTTGGCACATGAAACAAGACTCAAATTGGCAGAAGATTCCATATGACAAGATTTCAAAGCACAACACTCTTTTGGCAGAGGTAGAGGATATAGAGGTGGAAACAACTAAGGCAGAGGCTAAGGCAAAGGCATATCAAAACATCATTGTGCAGCAGAGTAGTGGAGACCTCCAAAAAACCAAACACAGAGAAGCAGACATGGAGAGAATCTAATGTTCATTGTTATTACTGCAAGAAATTTGGGCATTATGAACTTGAATGCAGAAAGAAATAGTTAGATAACAAAGAGGCAGTGTCCATCTTGTTATCACTTACAAAAAAATTGTTCGAATGATGCCAAGTGATGTCAAAAGAATGCAAAAGAGCATATAATAATGCAGTCATCCTCCAAGCTATAGAAGGACTCAACACCTTCATCAAAACCACTCCATTGGAAAGTGCTATGAACAAGCTTATATGTGGAAGTCCAAAAATGGACTCCTGGATCAAAAAATATGGTCTGTTGAAGTTTCAAGTATTGAAGCCTTAGGAAGGTCCAAAATATTAGAGATTGCATATCAGAGGTCTAGAAGTATCAGCGATTACAAAATTAGAACATCAGAGATATCAACGATCGCATATTAGAGGTTGGGCATACTAGCGCATTGCAACATTAGAGCTTCAGGCATGTCAGCGATTGCACATTGGCACATTGCATTATCAACGGTCGCAATGTCGGAGGTCCAATACATTGGAGCAGGCATTATCAGAGCTCAGAGGAGATCGAAACATTATAAATTGTAGGATTAGAACTTCTGAAAGTGTAAACCTTTAAAAAGTTCCGATATTGTTAAAAGCTATGATAGCATTAAAAACCACTGGGGAGTGCCGATAAGGATTAACAAAGGATTCCATCACAAAACCAAAGGTGGATGGTATCTTTTCTCTCTCCTCTAGTAGGACACACGGTGACATGTTTCGATAAAGCTACAGTGGCATTCGACGTCAACATGATGTGGCGATATGGAATGATACGTGGCAGGCAATTTTGGCATTTTGAGGGGCCTAAGGGGGAAAATTTGGGTGACACGTGTCACCATTTAGGAGGTGCCATGTGGAGTGATGAAATCATATTAGAGATCACATATCGGAGGTTCAAGATGTCGGCACTTTATAATATTTTGTAATTGGAAACTTCCGATAAGGGGGATCCGATATTAGGGTTGGCACATGGTTGAGAAGAACTTATAGAACCAAGGGCGCTAAGCTCTTAATAAAGGAAAAACAACCCGCGGTTAGGAACAAAATGCCCTAGCACCTTAAGGCTAAGCCTTCGGTCACCGCACCTAGTCCCATGGAAGAAAATAGAAAGGGGCTAAATAAAAGGGGTCAAGGACATCAGAACTTTGTTTTTGTAATGTATTTAAGAATAAAATTCTTGATGAGTAAAAGCTCTAATATAAGACTATTGTAATAATACAGGACATCATGGGCTCCAATAGTGTAATACAGAGAGTTATGAGGTGGATGGGTCAGAAACTGCAAGATTGAATCCGTAAGAAAGAAGTTGGTCTCAAAAGTAATGGCGATGATAAAAAATCACTGGGTCAAGGCAACAAGGACCACGTTTTGCAAGAAAGAATGTTGGGTTTGCCTTAACGTAATACAAGCCATCTCTGTGTTGTGGCACATGTCTTCGGTGAGTAAATGGAGGTATGGGACTGAAGAAGCAATGCGCAGGTCACCTGAGAAATAATTTCTAATCATGGAGCTCCACATAGTCAGGCAATAAAATACGGCCAAGTCGATCTCTTCTTTTGCACTGTGACAAGAAACTGACAGTTGATCACTTGCAACTCCAGAAAGTGGGGAATTCAAGTAGTTAAGGAAAAAATGATAGGTGAACCGACCGAGTAAAAGAGGAGGAACATCATGGCAAAGTCATGGCTTGATGAGAGGCGATCATAGGAATGGTAATGGAAATAAACTTCTATGGTCATCATTTAGTTTTGCCATGTTTTTTTTATTTTGTACTTTGTTGCATTTTAAAGAAGAAATCAAATCTGTTTCATTTTGGGCAGTAGAGCCATCTCACTTTGAGGCAGTGGGAGCTCGGCTAAGATATTTTGTAACTATTGTTGAAATATCCCTTCTCCTTATAAATTGATGGAAGAAAAACTTGAAGAAGGTTTAGAATTTTTGGAAAGAACTCTTGGAAAGGGCATTTTCATGTTTTCACAAAGGCGGTGTTATGAATCTTGATGTATCCACATTTATCAAGAGATTAATACAAGATTTCTGGTGATTCCAACTTATTTGATTGCAATATGTTCATCTCCCTTTGTTTTTTCATATATGTTAAATACTCTTCTCAGATTTTATGTCACGTAGCTGCAAGACATGTTTCTCATTCGATGCAAATTACTTTAGATCAAGTTATTGATGGAAAATGCCTGTATTGATGTGGAAATTAAGTCTTTAACAAACACTCCATGTATCTTGCATTCCATAAACATTCCCTTCATCTAATTTATCTCTAAATCCAGATATATATAATTCTTAAAGTTTAAATCTCTGCATGATGGATTCCTCCTCTACTGTCTTCTACCATTACATATGTCTTAACACTAATTTGCTGCAAGCTCTCAATTTCATTTAGCCACCAATAACCATGGATTATTTCTTGTGTATTCATGCGTGTATGCTGGTTCATACATTGTATCTTTATGAATGGTTCTAAATAAAACATTATTTGAATTAATTGTGAAAATTATGGTGCTACAAGTCCTTAAGACAAATTTGACAACACTAATTAAGATATCCTAGGCACTGGTCTCATATTGACCAAGAGGTTGCCTTTATGAGTGACAACATCTTTCTGTCACTGCTTTTGGGGAATGAATCAGAATATTTTTCCCTGGGTACGACAATTTTTACATTCCCTCTGTCAGGTGAGCAAGGGAAGTGTGGGTTGAAGATCTCTCACCTTGGAAACTGCACTGTTTCAATCTTATTGTAAACATCTAGACGACTCCACTGTCAAATCATAAGTTCATCTCCATGGATTTTAAGAGGCCCCATACTTGCTTAGATACCTCTCAACAAAAAATGTAAGCTGTATATGATCCATAAAAACAAATATCTAGAATGATTAGGAAGTAAAAAATCCCCAACACTAATGCTACTGTGTCCTTGTTTCTTGAAATATCCTCATCCAGCTCATAGAATGCCATAATTCAACGCTCTCATTTTTCTCCTAGAGTCCTAGTATATCCTTCAGAAAGTGGTCAGCTACTCAGTACCACCACCCTAGAGGGAAAGGAAGAATAATTTCTAGTCAATGCCCCTTCTCTTTCATTTCCTCTTCTCCTTGAAGTTGAGGAGCTAAAATATATCCTCCAAAGTAGCCCTACCAGTAGTGTCAACAATTTCTCATTCCATGGTCAGTCAATTGTCTCTCAATTGGTCATAGCTCAGAGACCCATAATAAATCAAGCACCACCAACTCTACTCCAGATGACTATCCCAATTTTCCTGTTAAAAAAATATGCTCCCTTGGACCTGTCTCAACCTTTAAATGCTATGCCATAGGACTATCTCAAATCCTTGCCGAGTTTTAATGGAGAATATGACACATTAACGCAAAGACACATAGAATCTTTTTGTCCCTTTGTAGAAAGTATTAATGTCGAGCACCTCGATATAGTGCTAAGTATTTTCGTCCAATCCTTGGAAAGGGAAGCCAGAAAATGGTTCAATTCTTGCCAAATACTTCCATTACCACTTGGGAAGAGATGGAGAATTCTTTTATACGGAAATGGGGAGAGACGAGACATCATGGGTATATTCTTATTGAGTTCAACGCTATGAAGAAGAAATTTTATGAGGGTAAATCTGAGTTTAGAAAAAGGTTTAGTAAGTTGTACACCAGTCTATCTGCTGAGATTAAACCTCCACAGGTCACTGCCCGAGTGGTTTTTGCAAGGGCCTTTGAATCAGAGTTCGACTTCACACTCAGAGAGAGGAAGCCCCTTACTTTGGACTAGATTCAAACTGATGCTATTGAGGGATAAGCAAATTTTTCATCAATAGGGAAGTCAAGAAGCATAAATAACCCTAGAGAGAATAAAAAGGGGAAAGAGGAGGTGGCTTCCTCAAGTCATAGAAGAGAATCCCAAGAACAAAAGATAGAGGAGATGGATAAGCAGATGAATAACTTATCAAATAAAATTATAAAATTGGAGCTAGAAAATAAAAACCTTTAATGACAGACCTTCTCGGCTGTTAATCAAGGTTTCAATTCCCAATACAGAAGGCCTTCCCTACAAACATTGAAATGGGAGAGGAAAGAACAACAAGACTACATCCATCCTCCATTATATATAGAATATGATCCAGAGGAGCAGAAACTAGATGTCAACGAAGTTCAGGGGAACCTGTATTCCTCTTCCTTAGATGAAGAAAAAGTAGTCAAAAGGTATGAAGAAGTGGGGGATGATCTCAATGCAACACTAGACAATGGTGAGATTGATGATTACTGGAAGTAGTTCACCGATTTCATGCAGGCTCAACTGCATAAGAAATATAATCTTCGGTCGTCTAGAAATGGGTCGAGAGGGAAAGACCAAAATGAAGGCACTTCCTCCCAAGTGCCTCCTAAGCCAATTGACAAGGGAAAGGGGCCCTTAAATCCAATCACTTAGAAAATAAGGAATCCTCAGATCCAAACTTCCATAAGCCCGAAGTCCTCAAAGAAGAGTAATCACCTCCCTCTTCTAGGCCCATCTATGTAAAACAAAAAGAGTCAGTAGGGGTCAGCACTGAAGAAAAATTCCCTGCTATCTTTAATCTTCAAAAAGAGCTTGAGAAATTAAAAATCTTGGTCCCGTTATCTGAACTCTTGAAAAAACCCACCTATAAGGCCCAACTTTCCCAATTCATGTTTCCATCTGCTTCAATCCAATCACTTAATAGTTTAAACCTCCAAGAATAAAGGTCAAGGGTCATCTTTGGAACCCATTTTGAAGAACAAGGTCCCTCCACAACACCTTTTTACATTACTCTTGTAGTACACGACCTCCTGCTCCATAACTCCATGTTGGACTCTAACGCTTCTCATAATATGATGCCACTATTAGTAATGAAGCAAATAGGTCTGCAAATAACCCAACCATACAAAGATCTCTACTCTTTTTACTATAAGAGGGTAAAGTGCTTGGGAATGATAAAGGACTTAGTAGTGAATTTGGCCCAGATCCTAGTAAAAAGTGTAGTAATGGAAATTGTGGTAGTTGATATCCATGCAAGGTTTGGCATGATTTTTTCTAGGTCTTGGGGATCAAATATTGGAAGTTCCATCAAGATGGATCTTACCTATGCTACCATCCCTATCTTTGGGGAGAATAAATACGAATGTATATGGAATCAAGGTTCGTTAAAATAGTTACAAAAGATGATTGCCCAAATAATTCTCCTGTGTATGGGAAAGAAAGGGATATCTCCTGCTTACTGCTAGAAGAAGATGATTTTATTTTAGAAGAAACTTAAGTACAACCAACAACAAAATTAGATCAACAACTCAGAGATTGTAGCAAAGTCTGGAAGTTGTATTTTGATGGTGCTAATTCTAAGGAAGGAAATGGAGCAGGAGTGTTGTTGATATCTCTAGAGGGTAGCTTGATTCCCCTCTTGTTCAAATTATAATTTGAGGCAACCAATAATGTGGCAAAGTATGAGGCATTACTATTAGTCATGCAAGCAGCGAGGAATTTTAACATCGAATGCCAGACTCTTTTTTGAGACTCTGAACTGGTGGTAAACCAAATCAAGAACCAATGTCAAACAAAGCACCCCAGACTAAGGGCTTACAGAAATGAGGTTTTGGATTTAATGGACAACTTATTCCTATATTTTAATGTCTAATTCTTACCCAGGGAAGGAAATCGAATGGTCAATTCCTTGGCTACAGCTGCTAGTAATTTTAAGCCACCGCAAAATCCACTTCTTAGATATGAATTCAAAGTTAGGTACAAACCCTCAGAGCCTGATAATTTCAGACACTGGCAGGTGTTCGAAGATGATGAAAAAATCAAGCGTTTTATGGAATTCATAAGGGAATTATCAAATTCTGTGATCGACCTAGAAGAAGAAGAAGTGACAGAGGAACAACCAACCGATTGTGAGGAAACTACTACTGGGCATAGAATTCTGTAGCTAAAGGGAAACACCATTCCTCGTGGCGTAGTTCCCTTGGAGAGATTATTCAAATCCAATGACGCTAAATAGGGAGTCGATGAAAAGGTGGATGATTTCAACATCGACTCGGAGAGCGAAACCCGATGATCAAGTTGTCAAAAGGGATCACCCATCAATATAAACGAAGATACTTAAATATCTTTAAAAGCTATACATATGTATTTTCTTGGTCATATGATGATTTAAAGACATTTGATACAAATGTTATTCAACATAAGATTCCCTTAAATAACTGAATGAAGCCTTGTAAGCAGAAGCTCAGACAGATCAATCCCCTTTTACTCCCATCCATTGAGAAGGAAGTAAGGAAGTTACTTCAAGCCAAGATTATTGTACCCTTGAGGTACTCAGAGTGGGTGGAAATCCTGGTTCCTGTCAGGAAACAGAATCGAGAGATAATGTTGTGTGTGTATTTTATAAACCTCAACAAAGCTTCATTAAAAGACAACTACCCATAGCTAAAGATGGATTATATATTACAAAAGGTAGTTGGCTTAGCTCGAATGTCCATGATGGATTTCTTTTCAGGGTATAATCAGGTAGCAGTGCATCCCGATGATTGAAAGAAAATTGTGTTCACTAAACCCTTAGGGACCTTCATGTACGCAAGAATGTCGTTTGGCATTATAAATGTAGGAGAAACCTTCCAAAGGGCCATGAATATAACATTTGTGGGAGAACATGACAAATTCGTAGTGATCTACTTGGATGATATCACATTTTTTTCTAAAACAAATGAGGAGCATATTGAACATTTGAAACTCACTTTTGAGAAATGCATGGAGTATGGGATGTCTCTAAATCCAAAGAAATATTAGCTAGCTTTGAGAGAAGGTAAGTTTTTGAGGCATATAGTAGCACAGGATTGATCCAAGTGGCCGTTGGTGGCCACCCACCTATCCCACTTGGACCCCCACAACTATCTCTGTCAGTTTTTCAGTTTCCTTATTTGTAGCACAATTTACTATTTTTAGCATTTTTTCGAGTCCTGAACTTCCAACACTGTTTTGAGGCCCTAAACGACGTTTTTTGGGAAATATGGGAGCAACATGGGTCCATTGGTCGGGCGTCAAAGTTACGACCTCGAGAAGTGGATGTACCAACTTACCCAAAACGGGGCCCACAATTTAGCGTTTCATCTTCTAGGGTTAGGTTTTGGGATGTTAAGGGTTTTCCATTATTTCTCAACAATAAATAGGCCTTCAAGCCTCATTGTAACATAGTTCAGAGGCATGTAGCTGCCACATCTGTTCTCAGAGATAAGCTACCATCACCCTAGCTGGTTTATTTCCATTTCTGTTTGTAAGCATATTTCAGTGTTTTACATTAATGAAATGAAGTAATATTTCCATTGCATCTCTGTGTTTATGGTTATCTCTGTAATTTGTTGTGTTCCTATTTAAATCCGGATCAGTGGTATCAGAGCGGTTTGCTTTTTCTCTGTTTTTCTTTGCATGTCCCCAACGAGGTCAGGATATAAGGAGTTAGGGCTTGAACTGTTAGAAATAGCAACAAGAAATGCATTGGTATAAATAGCATTTTAGGTACCAGTGTTGGACATAGCAACAAGGAATGAAAAATGGAAATGCTAAAAATGACATTGCTATAAATAGCATTTGAAGATACATTCCAATTTTAGTTAGTCCCTAAACTAAAATTGAGAATTAAAATTCGAATTTGATCTTAGCAGCTGTTTGTAAAATAATTAATTAATTCATCTTGAGTTAATTAGTTGTAGAAAATCAAACATGAAGTCTATGTGAAGACATGCAACAATTTCCCTTTTGATTGAGGAAGTTATCCCTTAATTAAGGAGATCAGGATGAGTTGTACTTTGAGTTGTAATTAGTTAGCTTAGTTAACTGAGTTAAGTCTAGTTAGATTAGTTCCAACAGTTTGTTGAACTAATTGTGAGTTCAGTTAGTTAATGCATGCATGCATGTAACTACTGCACTTTAGATAACTGAATATTCTCTCATAAATAACTCATGCATGTCAGTTCAGTCAGAGACCCAGTTGAGATCAGAGGAAGGGACAATGTACTATCAGTTGGATGATTTTTCCTATATAGGAAACTCATCCATGCATAAGGAATCATCTCCTTCAGGTTTATGCAGTTATTTCAGACGTCAGAGTAGTGTGTGAGGGATTATTATACACAGGTGGTAGCTTGAGGACCCAGGAGAAACTGCACAAGGAAACAGGAGGCTTGGAGGACTGAAGGAAGGCATATGTGTTGTCTATTCTGTCTATGAGCAGCAGTGAGGGATTGTACTACGAGTTGGATAGCTTGAGAGCTAAAGCTTTGTGTGATCCTGAGATATTTCCACTTGTATGATAATACAGATAGCGGGGTTTTTAGCTGAGGCTTTCCTCGGAGTATTCTTCTGTGTTTCATGTGTATGATTTCTTCTTCTTTGTTATATGTGTTCCAATTGATCTTGCTCAAATTGATTAAGCTTCCGCAAAGTTTGATAGTAGAAGTAGATCAAGTATTTTTCTTTAGTTACATTGCATTATG
This sequence comes from Pinus tabuliformis, assembly GCA_031772625.1. Lineage (NCBI taxonomy): Eukaryota > Viridiplantae > Streptophyta > Pinopsida > Pinales > Pinaceae > Pinus > Pinus tabuliformis. The sequence goes on from CM062816.1 coordinate 1,952,801,185, forward strand.
AGGTGATCTACAGTGAAATTTCTACATGGTATCAGAGCAAAGGTGATCAAAGCGAAGAACAATATACAAAGAAGGGAGAAGTTGGAAATTTGAAGTTCCTGATTATAGAACTTGAAATTCTTATCACATCTAAATTTCACCAATGGCATTCAACGATTTGAGACTCGAGTATGCCCTTGATGGTAGTTCGAATTACATAGCATGGAAGGATCACATGGAAGCAGTATTAGAGGACAATGGTTTGAAGGACTTCATTAATCAAGAAGTCCCCAAGCCCGCAACAGCTAATGCCCATGAATTGGCGGAATGGAAGAAATGTGTGGCTAGAGTGAGGAGAATCCTTCTGGAGGGAGTTCGAGACCACATAGTCTCGAGTCTCCATGGGAAGGAGACATAGTTTTAAATGTGGAAAACATTGAAATATCTATATCATAACAGCAATGATCAGAGGAAGTTGGTGATGAAAAACAAGCTTCGGAAAATCAAGTGTGAAAAGGGTGACACGATCTCTACATATCTGAACAAGCTCACCACCTGCAAGGATGAGCTTGGAAGTGTAGGGATCACGACAACCGATGATGAAATGGTGAGTCATGCTCTCCTCTGTCCTCCTAAGAGCTGGCATAGCTACCAAGACTCAGTAAATGGAAGAGAGAAACTACTAGATTGGGAACGACTTTGGTCAGATTTGATGTAGGAGGAGATAAGGAGAAGCACCAGAGATGTTTCTTCATCCAAGGAGGATGAAGAAAAATTTTCCTTAGCGAGTAAGGCAAAGAAAGGGAAGGAGAAGGATTCTCATCCCAAATCGAGTTCTTTCTATGGTGGGAAGAAGTTTGACAAATCGAAAGTGCGATGCTTTCATTGTCATGAGTGTTACCAGGAAATCTAGTGTCTATTCAGAGCTGCTAGTCCCACTAAGATGGGTAGATATCTTAGAAACAAGCATATTAAAGTTACTTGTTTTTCCTTTACGAGAGAGAGATGAGAAAGAAGCAGAGAGTACCAACCTTAGTCTTCCGCTTGGCTCCTTGCTTGTTTCCTTTCTCCTTTGACAGAATCTTGCCACTACTTCCTTACTTGTCCTGCTTCAAAGAGAACCTGTAGATTCGCAGCAGCATAATATCATCAAAGCATAGAGATCTATCACTGTAAACAATATAGGATCAGATATATATATTGACCATACAAATGCATATATCAACACAATATTAAGAGATACACAAGAATGTGGAGGAAAACTCAAATAGCTTTATTGGTAAAAGTAGTAGAAGAGAGGATTACAACCACTTGCTCTGACCTAGTGCCATCCTCCCAGCTTGAAAGCCCTCTTCACCTCATACAAAGAAAGATCACCCAACAATGTCTTCAAAGAGAAACCAACAACACTTCTTTGCAAATTACCAAATTCCAACCTTTGGATCTCTGGGATGAGGGATCCATTTATAGATATTTGCAGAGGGGTGAGTTAGCTTCTGGGATTTTGATTAGTGTCATCTCTCTGATAGTTCTTGGTTCCACATGGAGATTTTAGATCTCTTACTCATCCCTGGGCGAACTCAGAGAGGCAAGTGTCAAATGAGTAGTTTCTAGAAGATTCTCTGGGTTTCCACCTAGCAAACTACTTGTGCCATTTGTCTGCTCTCACTCATCACACCCTATAGAAGGGCTTTCCAGTATGCATCACACTTTTTGCATGTGGCAGGTGAGATGCATCGCACCTTTAGCACTGGGCAGTCTGTATGGTCCTGCTTTGACCAGTTCTGAGTAGTTTTTCATGGAGAACTTCTGGGAGATGATGTAATCAAGTGACCTTGCTCCTTTAAGGTATGAAACAACACTTTTAGGGACTTAGAAGCCCTTGGTTTATGGACATATGTGATTGGGGTTGCAGTGCCCAAATATGTCTATAACAGTTGCCCCCTAAAGCATGAGGTCGTAAATCTTTTGATGTTGGGTGAAATGCTTTATAATGAGGATCCGAGGTTTTTCGCACTGGAAGGTGACCTGTAATAAGATACAATACAATACATTATCTTCATAATATTTTCATGATCTAGCTGAGGCGGGCATTCCCATGTTCAGATTTGATAAATTCATTTTTATGTACATAGGATAGACAATCGTCTGTGTGCAGACTGATAATTCTAGTAGAGCCATCATCCCTTAGTTTGGATGATTATCTGTGTAGAAATGATGTACATTTGGTGTTTTTATTTTCCTGAATATATCGCAGCCCGGATGGATGAAACTAGATCTGGGGTCTTCAAAACTTGTCCAATCTTTGCCCGAAAGTACAAGTCGATCCATGTGAAAATATGTCCTGATGTCGAACATGGAAGGACATCACCTGATTACTAGCCAATGATGTGAGTTGTTAACAGGCGCGAGAGGAATCACCGATAATGATGATGACCCTCAAGGTACTGCAGTACAATTCACGTGGTACAAATATATGAGTTGATGTCAAACACTGCGCAAAATCTTTCGGTCAAAGGCCATTAGTGTAAACCTATTGCTGGAAGCGAGAAACTTGCTATTGAGGCATGCAAGCTTCAAAGTACTAGAAGGGTTGTCCCTAGGTCAGCTTCTTGGATAATGAGCTGATGTCGACAAGAAGTGACCTGTCGTAGGAGGGCATTAATGGATCCCACATCTACGACACGGAATGGAGAAAATGATTTTGTGGAGGTGAAAACGATCTGATGATACAAGGTTCAGTGTGCCAGTCATGAAAGAATGAAGTGTAAAGGTATTATAGCGGATGAGACACACACTAGGTAGTTGAATTCTCTAAGCGACTTCTCTTGAACATATCGGTGACACTGAAATGGATTGGTAGTGCTAACCCCAAAAGTGGATGGTACGGTGGACCAATGGTGGTATGAGTGGTGAACGGAATAACCCAACCCGACTCAATCATGGTGATGGAGTGAAAGTGTCATGTTCAAGAGCGACCTGCTACCAATAAAGTTTCTTCAAGTTTTCTTCCCAATTTTCCCTATTCATTTCTAACTAGTACCTCTTTATTTTTGTCAAGCTTGAGGAGGATAACATATGCTTGTTCTATAATTTTCCCTTTGGGAAAAACTGTCGCTATGTTTTAACGAGCCTAGCAACAGTGAAACTCGCTCTTGTTTGAATGGACAAGTTTGTCACTATTGTTTTAACGAGTTTAATGACAAGGATAACTCTGTCCTTTTCAATTTTAGAGAGTCTGAAAAGAGACGGAAAGAAGACTCCAATATCCATTTTTCGTAATATAATCCCTTAAGTCCGAAAAAGTATAAAACAATGCGAAAGGGATGACTTTTCGATAGTTTTAACAAGCCGAACAAGACAAACGCTCGATCTTTTTGTGTAATAATCCCTCAGGTCCAAAAATATTAAAATCTAGAGGAGGGATGGTGCTTCCAATCCCCTTAACGAGCTGGAGAGGCCAATTGCTCGGTAAACTTTTCATATTTTCCGAGTTAGATGAAAAGAGCTTAAAGGAGACTCGTTTTTTGAGGAACGAGTGATGTTTTCAAATAGCAGCTGGTTCTAGGTAAGGTTTGGAACTTTCCAATCACGACAGTGTAAAGAAGGTGGCTAATAGGATCACTCATTACAGTTGTTCCTCAAAAGGGGTAAACAATCAAATGGAGGCGAATGATCAGCTAAAACGGAGTGGAGGTGATGGTAAGAACACGACCAAGGCTAAAAAGCTGATGATAATCATTCACAATGGTTATTTACCAGAGGTGGGTTCATTTTTTAATGAGCTTAAACTCTAGTGGAACATATGCTCATTGCTAGTTTTAATTTTTAACGAGCTTGAACTTCGCATAAAACTACTCGTGCCAATCGTATAATAAGGATGTCTCATCGATAGGTTCATTTTTTTGGGAGATTGCACCATTGAAAATTATGCTCCGACTCCTTTCATTATGTAAGCTAGGAACGACCAATCCTACGAGTTTAAAGGGTCAAGAACCTACAAAATAAGAAAATAAATGGTCGCTTTTCACTTTCACGCAAAAAGGTTTGCATGCCCCCAGATATAGCAAAGTAGAGTTTCCCAGGTTACCCCTCAATTTGCAGACAAAACACTTTCTCTATCAGGAAAGGCCTGCCTTCTCCAGGTTACCCTTCAATTTGCAGACAAAACATTTGTTTTATCGGGAAAGGCCTACCTTCTTACAGAGGTATCTTATTCTAGTCTAATCCCATTTTCCTAAATGGACGGGTGTGTTAGACTAGTCATATATCCTCTGCGGAAACCTACCCTATACTTGAAGTTTTCCTGCCGAAGCAGACCAGGGTGCATGCCCCCTAGGTTTCAGTCTTGACCACCGAATCACTTGCGCTCATCAGGTGGATGAACTAGAGATTGATGAGACATTCCTTGTGCAAAAAGACCTGTTAAGGATGGCATTTGACTATTAGCTATGTGTGAAACGGGGAATGAAATCTAGTCTACGAGCTGGACCACTCTACCTTCATGGGGAAAACACATTACTCGAAAGAGTGAGGAGACGATGGCTTCCATGCTATAAATGTAGTCACACCCAAGGAGTAGATTGTAATCTAAAGGTCCTTAGACTACCATTACGTTCAGATAAACGGTTTTCGTTCTTAAAGTTATAGGAAACTTAGAAGGATCCCTAATGGCTGACTGGTTCCTTTATCGAAGCCTGTCAGATTTCCCATCTCAGGCAAAAGCGATGGTGAACCAAGCGCTTTCCAAGTAGTTGAGGAAAGGATACTCATAGAAGCCCCTTCATCTATGATGGTACCAACCATGACCATTTTGTAAGTTTTCACTATGATTCGAAATAGTACATTAGATGGAAAACGAGGTCTGCCTAGTAGATTCCAATTGAAGCAAATGACTAGATTGCTTGGAGGTGGGACCGAATAAACGGCTGGATACAACTCTAATGAATTTCCTTCCTACGGTAAAGGAATGGGAAGATTGCCCCCATGTTCATCGAAGTTTGTGTTTATGAAAAGAATTTGAACGGTGTCGTTTTCATTCTCTTCGGTGACTGTATCATCTAAAGGTAAATCTTCTGAAGTGAAGATGGGGTCGACTGCCGTTTCGACCTGTTGACTTTGGTCCGTTGTGGACTCAGAGGGTTTATCTTCAATGATAGGTGTTTCGACCGACTCCAAAGGTGGGTCAGTTGGATTTTCAACTAGCAATGGATTCGGCAAGAGTTTCTTGTACCCAGGAGGGAGTCGCTACGGTGATACAGGATGATTATCCAAGACTCTTTTAGCTTCATCCAGGAAAGGACAATGGTGGAGGGCATGATCGCCTTCACACAGTCTACAGGAAAATTTAGATTTTCCTTTTGTCTGGTGACTTTGCTTTCACTAGTTGGCGATGTACTTTCAACATGATCATCATAGGTTGATGACACTGGATTGTGCAAGCGGGGAGACCAACCCCTTAAGATCCATGGGATGCAAGGACAATCTCGGTGATAGTGGTCTCCTTTGCAGATGACACATGGAGATTTAGGTTTGGATGGTGCAGAGGAAGGGGTTTCAACAGTGGTCTACTGATCACGGACAGCAAAACTCCTGAATAAAGCTGAAGAGAGTGAAGAAAAAACCAAAATCTTGAGGCAGAATTAGTCTTGTCTGATCATCGCACCTGTAACATAGGGAAATAGGGATGCATCCCACCTACTGCACATGGGAGGTGTGATGCATCCAAATTTCCAAGAAGAGAAGGTGCGATGGTCCAGGGATGAGACTTTAACTTAGTTTTTGGTCACAGTTTGCAGCTTAGTTCAGGGATTTAGGCCGAGCAAATGATAGTCAGTAGCTACAAAGTACAGGGGCTGATCTAATGAGGTTACTCAAGCTACCTCTAGGGCACTTAGGATGTTTGCAAGTCAATTGTTTAGTTCATAAACAAACTCGGAGATTGACTGAAGCAACGTTCATTTACTTTGCACTTGCATAGCAAATGCAGTTCGAAGGCTAGCTGGCTTGACTTCAAGCTCCGTCTGTGGTTTATGAATCAAACAAATAGAGATAAGCAATCAAACTAATCGCTCCCCAATGGAGTCGCCATTTTGTTACCAGGAAATCTAGTGTCTATTCAGAGCTGCTAGTCCCACTAAGACGGGTAGCTATCTTAGAAACAAATATATTAAAGTTACTTGTTTTTCCTTTACAAGAGAGAGATGAGAAATAAGTAGAGAGTAGCAACCTTAGTCTTCCGCTTGGCTCCTTGCTTATTTCCTTTTTCCTCTGACAGAATCTCGCCATTGCTTCCTCACTTGTCTCGCTTCAAAGAGCACCTGTAGATTCATAGCAGCATAATACCATCAAAGCATAGAGATCTATCAATGTAAACAATATAGGATCAGATATATATTGACCATACAAATGCATATATCAACACAATATTTAGAGATACACAAGAATATGGAGGAAAACTCAAATAGCATTATTGGTAAAAGTAGTAGAAGAGAGGATTACAACCACTTGCTCTGACCCAGCACCATCCTCCCAGCTTGAAAGCCCTCTTCACCTCATGCAAAGCAAGATCACCCAACAATGTCTTCAAAGAGAAACCAACATCACTTCTTTGCAAATTACCAAATTCCAACCTTTGGATCTCTGGGATGAGGGATCCATTTATAGATGTTTGCAGGGGGGTGAGTCAGCTTGTGGGATTTTGATTAGTGTCATCTCTCTGATAGTTCTTGGTTCCACATGGAGATTTTAGATCTCTTACTCATCCCTGGGCGAACTCAGAGAGGCAAGTGTCAAATAAGCAGTTTCTAGAAGATTCTTTGGGTTTCCACCTAGCAAACTGCTTGTGCCATTTGTCTGCTCTCGCTCATCACACCCTATAGAAGGGCTTTCCAGTATGCATCGCACTTTCTGCATGTGGCAGGTGAGATGCATCGCACCTTTAGCACTGGGCAGTCTGTATGGTCCTGCTTTGACCAGTTCTAAGTAGTTTTTCATGGAGAACTTCTGGGAGATGATGTAATTAGCTGACCTTGCTCCTTTAGGGTATGAAACAACACTTTTAGGGACTTAGAAGCCCTTGGTTTATGGACATATGTGATTGGGGTTGCAGTGCCCAAACATGTTTATAACAATGATGTGTGCCATTTTGCTACAAATTGTCCACTAAAGAAATCCAATAAGGGATCTAAGGAAGGATCAGATGGTGAGGCACTGGCCTCACAGTTCGAGTTGGATTTCACCCTCATCGCATGCATGGTTTCATCCATGGTGGGATGTGGTTGGTTTCTTGACAGTGGAGCTTCATTCCACATGAACGGCGATAAGAGTTTGTTCAGTACCTTGGAGGGGAAAGATCTCCAGATACTCACAGAGATGGGTAATGATGAAAAGTATGGTGTCTCTAGAGTAGGCACAATTATTTTTCAAAGGGAGCATGGAGCTCGCATTACCTGGACAGATGTGAAGTATGTGCCAGAATTGAGGAAAAACTTGGTATCGATCACGATGTTGGAAGACAAAGGCTATGATGTAGTATTTAGTAAGGGAAAAGTTTTCCTTAGACACACCACCACGAGACAGGTGAAGCAGATTGGTTCACGAGTCAAGAACCTGTATGCTCTTGAGGTTCAAGATGCATGCAAAGCCTTGAGGAGAAAGGCAACTGATGGAGAGTTGGTGGTTGAGAGGGAGAGTAAATTACCTCTCAACATGCAGCGCCAGAAGAATTCTCAGACAATTGTGGAGGAGCCACAATTGGTGAAGCAGCTTCAAGAGGTTGTGGAGCAGCCACAACTGGAGAAGCCTAGAGGAGACCAAGTGGAGGCATCCACTCATGCAGAGACCTCCAGTAGGGGGAAATTTCGAGCCAAGTGAGCAGAGGGATCACATGCATCCATACCTCCAGGTCGGAGGTGGGGCAATGTGGAGTGACAGTCCCAAGAAGGCTGGAATAGGGGCAAGATCATTGAGGTACCCAACCTCTTTGATTAGACCTTGCTATGGGAACCCCGATGAGGAGTAGCAGGACCGGCTAAGTGGGTAGAGACAGATGCGGATGGAGTGGCAGAGGAAGCTTCAGCATCAGAGGATGTAATCAACTGACCTTTCTCCTTTAGGGTATGAAATAACACTTTTAGGGACTTAGAAGCCCTTGGTTTATGGACATATGTGATTGGGGTTGCAGTGCCCAAATATGTTTATAACAATGATGTGGGCCATTTTGCTACAAATTGTCCACTGAAGAAATCCAAGAAGGGATCTAAGGAAGGATCAGATGGTGAGGCACTGGCCTCACAGTTCGAGTTGGATTTCACCCTCATCGCATGCATGGTTTCATCCATGGTAGGATGTGGTTGGTTTCTTGACAGTGGAGCTTCATTCCACATGAACGGCGATAAGAGTTTGTTCAGTACCTTGGAGGAGAAAGATCTCCAGATACTCACAGAGATGGGTAATGATGAAAAGTATGGTGTCTCTGGAGTAGGCACAATTGTTTTTCAAAGGGAGCATGGAGCTCGCATTACCTTGACAGATGTGAAGTATGTGCCAGGATTGAGGAAAAACGTGGTATCGATCACGATGTTGGAAGACAAAGGCTATGATGTAGTCTTTAGTAAGGGAAAGGTTTTCCTTAGACACACCACCACGAGACAGGTGAAGCAGATTGGTTCACGAGTCAAGAACCTGTATGCTCTTGAGGTTCAAGATGCATGCAAAGCCTTGAGGAGAAAGGCAACTGATGGAGAGTTGGTGGTTGAGAGGGAGAGTAAATTACCTCTGAACATGAAGTGCCAGAAGAATTCTCAGACAATTGTGGAGGAGCCACAATTGGTGAATCAGCTTCAAGAGGTTGTGGAGCAGCCACAACTGGAGAAGCCTAGAGGAGACCAAGTGGAGGCATCCACTCATGCAGAGACCTCCAGTAGGGGGAAATTTCGAGCCAAGTGAGCAGAGGGATCACATGCATCCATACCTCTAGGTCGGAGGTGGGGCAATGTGGAGTGACAGTCCCAAGAAGGCTGGAATAGGGGCAGGATCATTGAGGTACCCAACCTCTTTGATTAGACCTTTCTATGGGAGCCCCGACGAGGAGTAGCAGGACTGGCTAAGTGGGTAGAGACAGATGCGGATGGAGTGGCAGAGGAAGCTTCAGCATCAGAGGATGTTTCTAGCCCAACAGGGAGGTCAGTTGGGAGATCAGTTACTTACTTCTCAGTAACTGAGTTGCAGTGCAGCAGTGGGCAGCACGATGCAACATGATGAGAGGAGGTGCAGTGTGGATGCATGCTGGAAGGTAGGACCAGGAGCAGCACAGATGCAGCAACAGGAATTAGTGTGATTGATGTAGTCAGAGATCAAAGTGACAGAGGCTAGAGCAGTCAGATACTAAAGAGAACGGAGGTGCAGAGTTTTCAGTCGACAGAGGCAATAGTAGTCAAAGACTTTGATGATAGAGGAATCATTCTAGTTCAAGTTGGATAGTAGAGTTGCTGGAGCAACAATGCTAGGGAGAAGTGTTGCATGTAGAAAATTCCAAAGGTTCAGGATCAGGTTCGAGTTGAATGCCTTTCTTGTTGAGAGGGAGTGTTGGAAATAGCAACAATAAATGCTAAAAATAACATTGCTATAAATAGCATTTCAGGTACCAATGTTGGACATAGCAACAAGGAATGAAAAATGGAAATGATAAAAATAGCATTGCTATAAATAGAATTTTGGGATACATTCCAATTTTAGTTAGTCCCTAAACTAAAATTGAGAATTAAAATTTGAATTTGATTTTAGTAGTTGTTTGTAAAATAATTAATTAATTCATCTTGAGTTAATTAGTTGTAGAAAATCAAACATGAAGTCTATGTGAAGACATGCAACAGTTTCCCCTTTGATTGAGGAAGTTATCCCTTAATTAAGGAGATCAGGATGAGATGTACTTTAAGTTGTAATTAGTTAGCTCAGTTAACTGAGTTAAGTCCAATTAGATTAGTTCCAACAAATTTTTGAACTAATTGTGAGTTTAGTTAGTTAATGCATGCATGCATGTAACTACTGCACTTTAGATAATTGAATATTCTCTCATAAATAACTCATGCATGTTAGTTCAGTCAGAGACCCAGTTGAGATCAGAGGAAGGGACAATGTACTATCAGTTGGAGGATTTTTTCTATATAGGAAACTCATCCATGCAGAAGGAATCATCTCCTTCAGTTTTGTGCAGTTATTTCAGAGGTCAGAGCAGTGTGTGAGGGATTATTATACACGGGTGGCAGCTTGAGGACCCAGGAGAAACTACGCAAGGAAATAGGAGGCTTAGAGGATTGAAGGAAGGCATATGTGTTGTCTATTCTATCTATGAGCAGTAGTGAGGGATTGTACTGAGAGTTGGATAGCTTGAGAGCTAAAGCTTTGTGTAATCCTGAGATATTTTCACTTGTATGATAATAGAGATAGCGGGGATTTTAGCTGAGGCTTTCCCCAGAGTATTCTTCTGTGTTTCATGTGTATGATTTCTTCTTCTCTGTTATATGTGTTCTGATTGATCTTTCTCAAATTGATTAAGCTTCTGCAATGCTTGATAGTAGAAGTAGATCAATTATTTTTCTTTAGTTACATTGCATTATTAAGTGATCTACAGTGAAATTTCTACATGAACTATTCGAACCTTTGCAAGACCAGCCTCACAAATCCCGACGGCCTCCCATGGCAGATGAAAAGAAAGATGAGGGGGCAGGAGATCCTATCAAAATATTTCTCTAAGAAGCCCTCGAGCAACGAAGGAACGTGATGATGGACAACTTTGCTGAGATCCTTCAACGGCTACCCAGAGTCAACGCATCAGCTTCCAACAGCTACTCTAGAAACACCACACCATTTAAGGTACAAGTTAATTTTGAAATCCCCATATTTGAGGGTCAGATAGACGCAGATGCCATAGATAAATGGTTAAATCTTCTAAAAGGGTATTTTTCTGTTCATGAATTTTCGAGTTGGGAAAAGATTATTTTCGCTCTTCTCGAAGCAGTCCCCCACATCAAGAACTGGTGGGAAACTTACTGCGAGCAGAAGGATGAAAGTACAAACTCACTATTTTCAGCCACACCCACTTGGAATTGATTCCGAGACACCATCAAGGAGCAGTACTACCCTGTCGAAAGATATGAGGACAAATATATAAAGTGGACCACGTTGTGGTAGGGAAGGGACCAAGATGTGCTAGAGTTCACAAACAATTTTCACACCCTTCGCACACACTTGGGTATCAAGGACTCTGAGCTACATTTGGTACTCAAATACCGTGGTTGCCTACACAGATACATCCAGGAAGAGATGTAGTTCCTGAACATCTCCTTGCTTGGCATGGCATACCGATATGCTGTTAGAATTGAGCAGAAGTTCAAACAAAAGAAGTGAGACTTTGGATCTGCAAATCCAAAGACCAAAGGACAAAGCCAAGGCAGGTGACCCAAGACAACCCGTCGAAGCCGCAAGAAAAGAACAACACCACGAAGTTGAAGAAGGACACAGGAAAGTGGTGTGAGTTCCATAAGAGCCCCACTCACAACACAAGTGAGTGTTGGACCAAGCAGTTGCTGGTGGCCGAGTTGAAGGCTTCAGAATAGATGCATGTTCTGACCTTGAGTCAGAACCCAACAAGGGCAATGGCAAAGGGAAGCAGATCATTGATGTGGAGCCCAACGTCATTGTTGCCACTGCCAAGATCCAGAAGAATGAGCCTGAAGATCCAGAGGAGGGGGAGTGTCTTTTCCACTCACAGATGTGGGTGAAGGGTTCGCTGCTGCAATTCATTGTCGACAGTGGCATCCAAAAGAACCTCATTTCAGCAAAGGTCGTGAAGCGATTGGGCCTACCAACTACACCACACCCACAGTCGTATAGTATCGGGTGGCTTCACCAAGGACGAGATCTCCGAGTTCGCCAGCAGTGCCACCTTCCCTAAAGCGTCAAGCCCTTCAAAAACGAGGTATTGTGTGATGTTGCACCTTTGGATGTTTGTGATGTACTACTTGGCCAGCCATACTTGTGGAGGCGACATGCTGTGTATGAGTTAAGACCTCGCACTGTTATTATTACTTTGGGTAATTCATTATACAGGATACGGAAGGTAGCCCCACCCACTGCCACCTCTTTGATCACTGCTAATAAATGTAGCAAGATCGTCTCTGAGACTAGGAAATTCATTTTCTGTCTGGTTCGCTCCCAAAGTAAGGGGAAGATCGTAGCCACATCCATGACCCCTGCGAAGGGTTCCTCCACGCAGCAGCAGTAACAAAGGGATACGATCATGACAGAACACAGGAACAACTTCTCCTCACCCATAGGGGTACCACACAAGTTTCAGGTGGGCGACAAAGTCTGGTTGCATCTGCAGAAAGAACGCCTGACAAGAGCCCATTAGAAGCTCACACCACTCCGACATGGTCCTTACAGCATTACCAAGGCTGTGGGAAACAATGCTTTGGAGCACAACATTCCTCCATTCCTTTGCTTGCACTGAGTGTTCAATGTAGAATGCCCTCGACCATGATTCCCACTATTACGGGACACATCAGAGATTTCAGAACAGCTCACCAAGGACCGAGCTTAGCAGATGGAGGAACTCAACCCAATGGGGACTAGGGAAAATTTTAAGAACCCCCCCTAAATTTACATGTATAATAAATGGGCAAATCTCCAATGGTATATAGGAAAAATGGAAGGCGATTTTATCAATAATTTGATATGTATATATAATTTTTTGGCGAATCTCTCACCAGGCATGGCGAATATTTTACTCAATTATAAAATCTTGTGTTTATTGAATACAAAAATGAAATCATTTCATTTCTTTAAAATATCTTTTGAAATCAAAATTACTGAAATTACATATTGATAACCTAGTGGGTGTAGGATAAAATTCACTCGTGCCATTCATAGAAAGCATGAGAAAAAACCTAATACTATATATAAAACCAAGAAAAATTCAAATTCATCACTTCTAGGGACCTCGTAACCACCCTTCCAATACACAAGTATGTTCCTGTTTGCAATTAGAAAAATTACCCAAATTACAATCTGTTTACTCCAGCATATGTTGGAAAGTTATAGGATGACTAGTGCAATCAATCCATTCCTTTTAGCCCTGGGTTTGTTTCAGTTTAAAACAGAAGTACACAAATATACTTGTCCAATGTCTATGCTTTAACCATTCACCTTAAGATGTTTTTACAATATAATTTCCTAAGTCTATTTAATATCTTCATTATCATAAAAACCAACCTATATCCATCTTAACTCCACATCTACCACTCTTAGGGGGATGAAATCTATTTATCCCTCTGAGCACTTGGTAGACCCAGAATTAAAATGGATCGAAGATGATAGAATTTCCCCTTTAAATAGTCTATGCTCACATGAATACCATGGTATTACCATGGGTTATCATAAACCTGGAGCTTAAAAATTACTATTAGTACTTTATAAGAATTAATAAAATTAATAGTTGATTTTTATTTTAACCAAGCTAAAATGTTTAACATACATTAAATTACAAAATCCATTTTTACTCTTGATCGAATCAAATATTTTTTCACTCTATGCTAGTTTGCATATCACGATATTTGATACCTCTCGGGGGTTAGTAGATCCAGAGTAAATATGGATCTATGCTAGTTTAATTCCCCCATTTAAATAGGCTACATTCCAGGTGAATACCATGCGTCAATACCATGTGCCATTTTGGTGAATACCATGGGTCAATACCATGTGTCATTTTTATTATTAGGGTTAATAATGTTTTTTTGCATGATATTAATAACAATCTAGTCTATGGCATTTGTTCCATAGTTTTTTGCCCATAGGTTTCACCTAAATATAATGTTTTTTTAGTGTTCGTAAATATAAGGTGACTTATGGAGTAAATATAAAAAAGTGTTTTATTTGTTTACCATACCTCGTTTATTTATATTTTTATTAATTTACCATACCTCTTTTACAAATATGGTATTTGGTCCATAGGATTCACTTAAATAAAACCTCTTTCTTGAGCCTTCATAAATAGAATGAGGGTTATGGACTAAATATAAAAAGAGGTTTTATTTATTTACCATGCCTCTAGTTTATTTATATTTTATTTATTTACCATACCTTTTAAGTATAAAAAGACGTTTTATTTATTTACCATACCTCCACTTTACTTATATTTTTATTTGTTTACACCCTTGCATGTATATAAAGTGACTTATGGAGTAAATATAAAAAATGTTTTATTTATTTACCATACCTCTCATTTATTTATATTTTTATTAATTTACCATATCTCTTTTATAAATATGGTATTTGGGCCTTTGGGCCATAGGATTCACTTAAATAAAACCTATTCTTGAAAATGGGCGAATGGATTCACTTAAATAACACCTATTCTTGAAAATGGGCGAATGGAAGGTTGTAACTCCTAATTTCAAAGGCTAAATTCACCTTTTTTACCCTCTCCCTTAAAATGAGGTGGGCTATTTTAGGTGATTTGTAAAAATGTACTATGATACAAAATATTCGTCCACTAAAAATTTAAAACCCCTTAATTTCGCCAAAGGGCGAACATTCGCCCCTAAAATTTTCTATGATGGGGACCATTGCTTCCTAAGGGGGGAGGAATGATCCAGGTGGATGTTGGTGGCCACCCACCTATCCCACTTGGACCCCCACAACTGTCTTTGTCAGTTTTTCAGTTTCCTTATTTGTAGCACAATTTACTATTTTTAGTAGTTTTTCAGGTCCTGAACTTCCAGAGCCGTTTTAAGGAAATAAACGACGTTTTTTGGGAAATCCAGCAACAACATGGGTCCATGGACTGATGTTGCTCTTCCAAAAGTTGTAGTGCTCAGATAAATCTTTCTAATGAGCTTTGTATGTGTCAAACGAAGATTGGGTGCCAAAGTTACGACCCCGGGAAGTTGATGTACCAACTTACCCAAAACAGGGCCCACAATTTGGCATTTCATCTTCTAGGGTTAGGTTTTGGGATGTTAAGAATTTTCCATTGTTTCTCAACAATAAACAGGCCTTCGAGCCTCATTGTAACACAATTTAGAGGCATGTAGCCGCCACATCTCTTTTCAGAGATAAGCTACCATCGCCCTAGCTAGTTTATTTCCATTTCTGTTTGTAAGCATATTTTAGTATTTTACATTAATGAAATGAAGTATTATTTCCACTACATCTCTCTGTTTATGGTTATCTCTATAATTTGTTGTGTTTCTATTTAAATCTGGATAAAGGATGGGGTGAATATCGATCCCAAGTGCGTGGAATCCATCATCCACATTTCTCTACCTAGAAATAAAAAAGAGGTTTAAGTGTTTTTGGGAAGGATTAACTTCCTCAAGAGATTTATACCCAATTATGCAGAGATACTGAAGGGTATCACGAAGATGTTGAAGAAAGAGAAAGAAGTGAAGTGGAACCCATATTCCTAGGAATCCTTCTTTAGGATCAAAAGAGATTTCACAGAGGCTCGTGTATTAGTCAGCCCAGATTATTCAATACCATTTTACATCTTTTCTTTTTCCTCCCCTCATACTATAACAACTGTGTTGTTGCAGAAGGATAATGAAGGTCACGAGCATCCTATAGCCTTCTTCAGCCAGGTGCTATGGAAGGTTGAATTGAAATATAATATCTTGGAAAAATAGGCTTATGCCTTGGTCAAAGCTTTCAATGTCTTCAGAGTTTATGTTTTACACTCTAACATTGTAGTTTATGTTCCAACAATGGTTGTTAAAGACATCCTGGTGCAAGGGGACAATGAGGGAAAAAGAGGTAAGTGGATTCTAAAATCCAAGAGTATGAAATGGATATTGATCCATAAGTTGTTGTGGATATTCCACTCGATAGTTTGTCAGAACAAATCTAATAATATTATATTAAAAATATTAGATTCTACACTATTACAATTTTATTTAATTACTAGATCTGTAAAATTAACTGTAATTAGTGCATGCATTTAAAAGTAAATCAAAGAGAAAATAAGATAATGACAAAATAAGATCACACACACATAATACACAAGATATGCTCTCTGGGAAACCCTTTCGAGAGAAAATCTAGCAGGAAAGTGAGACCGCTTCGCTCTCTTTCTCTGTCTGGAAATATGGCTCCAGATACAAAGAAGTAATGTTTATGGCCCGTGGGCTGCTACAGTGCACATATCCTATTTGTGTGCTCTACATCCTATCTCTCCAAGCTATCTTTGCTCAACTATGGAACAAAATGCTCTCGAAAGAATGGAATGCCTCGTCTTCCTGGTGGCCCAGTTATAACACATCCCGATAGCCTACTAGTGGTTAAGTTTGACTACATAAACTCTTAACTAGAGTTACAAAATAGACTCTTATAAAGTCTTTTACATCAAAAACGCATGGCTAGCCCCTTTTTCATGAATAATGTGGGCTAACGCGGCATCCTCTTGAACTATAGGTGTGAAAACAAGAAGGTCAACTTCTGAGTGGCATAACTTTTGCATACATATTCTGATTGACGCGATTCTTGCATCGTTGGAAATCTCTCTGTGTGTAGAATAACATGAGAGGGTGTTGTGCTTAAGTGAAAAAGTTTTACCCACGAAAAACATTGTTTTATGCCTCAAAATGTAGAAAAGTGGAGAATGACAAAATAAACTCACACACATATAATACACAAGATATGCTCTCTGGGAACTCTTTCAGGAGAAAACCCAGCTAGCACATGAGGAAGCTTCGCTCTGTTTCTCTGTCTAGAAATATGGCTATAGATAAAAAAAACTAATGTCTGTGGCCCATGGGCTGCTATGGTGCACAGATCCTCTGTGTGCTCTACCTCCTATCTCTCCTGGCTATTTTTTCTCAACTATGGAACAAAATTCTCTCGAAAGAATGGAATGCCTCTTCCTCCTAGTGACCTGGTTATAACATAACTCGATGGCCTACTAGTGGTTAAGTTTGACTATATCAATTCTTAAGTAGAATTATAAGATAGACTCTTCTAGAGTCTTTTACATCACAAACACGTGGCTAGCCTCTTTTCCACAAATAATGGAGGCTGAGTAATCCAGATTTAAACAAGAACGCAACAATTATAGATATAACCATAAATACAAAGATGCAATATAAATAACACTTCATTTCATTAATATCTAATACTGAAATATGCTTACAAATAGAATGGAAATAAGACTAGCTCCGGCGATGGTAGCTTATTTCTGAGAAGAGATGTGGCAGCTACATGCCTCTGAACTGTGTTACAATGAGGCTCAAAGGCCTATTTATTGTTCAGAAACAATGGAAAACCCTAAACATCCAAAAACATAACCCGAGGAGATGAGGTACGAAACTGTGGGCCCCGTTTGGGTAAATTGTTACATCAACTTCTCGAGGTCGTAACTTTGGCATACGATCTCCGTTTGACGTGCATAATACCTCGCTAGAAAGATCTATTTGAGGATTACAACTTTTGAGTGACCAACATCAATCTATTACACACGTTGGTCCCAAGTTTCCCAAAAAATGTCGTTTAAGGCCTCAAAATGGCTCCAGAAGTTTAGGACTCGAAAAACCACCAAAAATAGTCAATTGTGCTACAAATAAAGAAACTAAAAAACTGAAAGAAACAATGGTGGGGGTCCAAGTGGAATAGGCAGGTGGCCACAAATATCCACCTGTATCATTCCTCCCCCCTTAGGAGGAAATGGTCCCCATTATGTTGAGTTCCTCCATGACATGAGGAAACTTCTGCTGAAGTTGGCCCCTGGTGAGCCACTTGCCCTGGTGAAGGAGTTGGCCTGCTTTGACAACTCGATATAGTTGGATTCTTTGTTGTCGGTTGTTCTTGATCCACATGTCCATAATCCGATCAATTGTGGCTTGTTCCATGCAATCTGGATTTAACTCTGTAGGTGTGAGTTGTTCTGCAATGTCTGATGCGTCCAGCAATGGTGGGAAGTATGGTCGAAGGCGGTCCACATTGAATACTGGGTGTAGGCCAAGGAATGGGGGAATGCCGAGCTCAAATGCATTATCTCCCATAGCCTTGGTAATGGTGTAAGGACCATATTTGATTGGTCTGAGTTTTCAGTAGGCTCGCGTAAGGAGTTCCTTTCGCAAATGCAACTAGATTTTGTCGCCCACCTAAAACTTGTGTGGCACCCGATGTTGATCATGTCGCTACTTGTACTTGGAATTTTATTTCTCCATAATGTCATGGACCTACTACGGATATGTTGGATGTGATCAATGAAGTTGTTTGCCTTATCGGTTTCGGACTAGACATGAGTCAATCTGCTTGAGTAGCTGCAAATCGCATGGCCACATCAATGGGACATAGTGGATGGAATCCCAGGCCCACTTGAAAAGAGCTATGGCCAGTCGAGCCGTGGAGAGCTTAGTTATAGCTATGATGGAGATAGGGGAGGCTCTCATCCCATGTGCATGGATGATTTGAGTTGTACATGTGTAGAATGTGTACGATCCTCCTGTTGATGACCTCTGTCTGGCCATCAGTTTGGGGATGGAAAGTTGTGGACTTAATGAGCTTGGTGTCCAACATTGACAAGAGACAGGACCAAAATTTACTGAGGAACCTACTATCTCGATCTTAAATGATAAACTATGAGATCCCAAAGTGTACCCACACTTGTTCAAAGAAGAGTTTAGTAGTGGCTTCTGTTGTGATATTTTTTTTGCAGGCCACCATAATGGCCATCTTCGAGAATTTGTCAACAACCAATAAAACACATTCATTGACATGCTTAGTAGAAGGAAAGCCCAACATGTAATCCATGGAGATGGATTCCCAAGGTCAACTAGGGGTAGGCAACGAAGTATAGAGGCCTTGATTATTGATGACTGGTTTGGAAAAGGTGTAGGAAGTGTAGGATCTGATGTACTTCCCGACATCCTGTCGAAGATTTGGCCAATATAAATACTTCTACAATACTACCACCATTTTCTCGATCTCGAAATTCCCAGCAACTCGACTTTAGAGCGCTTCCCAAATCATCTTGGCACGCTCACTTGAAGGAACACAAAAGTGTCCCAGGTGGCATAACAGGGCATCTTGGATGTGAAAATCTGGAACTTGCTGACCCTCCAAGAGCGTTTGGTATGTGTGGTCAAATTATAGGTCACTTTTGTAGAGAAGTGGCGAATCAGAAGTCTCGTGCCCACAAGAGTTGAGCACAGTGGTTAACGCCATGATCGATGGTTGACTGAGGCAATCTACAACATTATTGGTGTTGCCCTTCTTATACTTTATATTCAAATGGAACTGTTGCAGATATGTGAACCACTTCTGATGGCAATCATTCTGCAACTTCCCTTGCATCTGTATGAACTGTAGGGGCCGATGGTCTGTGTGGATGATCGTTTCCTTCCCCAAACTGTAATGCTTCCATTTTCGACCGGCCTGCACAATGGAATACATCTCTTTGTCTTAAGTGGGATACTTCCGGAATGTGTCTGAAAGTGTCTCACTGTGATATGCCACTAGATTCCCCTGTTGAGAAGGACTGCCCCAATAGCATATTCAGAGCCATCTGTCTCGATTTCAAATGGTTGTTGCAAGTCTGGTAATGTGAGCATTGGTGCAGAGAAAAGGTGATGTTTCAATTCTGTGAATTCCTTTTGTTGAGATTCAATCCAAAATATTTTTTCTTTCGCTCCTCCCTCAGTGATTTGACTCAAGGGCCAAGTGATATGAGAGAATCCCAACACAAACTTGTGGTAGAAATTGGCAAGACCTAAAAAGCTTCGGAGCTCTGTCAGAGTGGTTGGAGCTGACCAATCTCGAATGACTTGGATCTTGGTTGGATCCACATGCACCCCCCGTTCATCAATAATGTATCCCAAATATTGAACCTTGGTCATGCCAAAAGTGCATTTCTCCAAATTGGCACATTGCTTGTGTTACCACAGTGTTTGGAGAACCTGTCGGATGTGGTGGAGGTGCTCTTCCCAACTCTGGCTGAAGATCAGGATGTCATCCACATATACCACTACAAATGTGTTGGTGAATGGCTACAATATGTCATCCATGAGCCTCATGAAGGTTGCAGGAGAATTCGTCAACCTGAAAGGTATAACCAACCATTTGAAAAGGCCCTCCTTGGCTTTGACAGTAGTGTTCCAAAAATCAGAGGGTTCGATTGATACTTGGCGATATCCTGACTTCAATTCTATCTTGCTTTAGTTGGTCCAGAAGGTCATCAATCCATGGGATCGGGTACCTATTTTGGACAGTGATCTTGTTCAATGCCCAATAGTCAATACAAACTCTCCAAGTCCCATCTTTCTTTTGTACCAACATGGTCGGGCTCCCATAGGCAATGAACTTGGCCAAACGTGACCTTTCAGTAGTAGCTCCCAAATATGCCTCTTGATTTCATCGTTCTCTAGAACAGAGCACTGATAGATTGGTCCATTGGCCAACGATGCACCTGGGATCAGATCAATGGAGTGCTTGACCTGACAGTGCAGAGGCACCCCTGCGGGAGAGGTGAAGATGTCCTCGTACTCCTTTATGACCTTGTCCATCTATTGTTGTCATGCAGAGGGTCCTTGTTTGGAGGTCATGGCCATCGTCTTCTTCTTTCCCTGAGGGCTTATCATCACGAATTTTTTTTTCCCGATTTTGGAAATGAGCTTACTGCATTGTTTTGTAGTAAGAAAAGAGACGGTAGTAGGCAGTTCTATCTCTGGTATCTTGTACAACTTATTTCTTAAAGTAACAATAACAACATGAGGCCTTGACTCATACACAACATGTCACTTCCACAAGTATGGTTGGCCTAATAATACATCACAAACATCAAGGGGAGCAATGTCACATAATACATCATTCATGAAGGGCTTGATGTTGTATGGAAGGCGACACTACTGGCTCATGCGAAGATCTCATCCTTGGTGAAGCCACCCGATGGTGTACGATTGTGGATGTGTTGTGGTTAGTAAGCCCAGCTGCTTCACAACCTCTGCTGAAATGAGGTTCTTTTGGCTCCTGATGTCAACAATGAACTGTAGTGGGGAACCCTTTAGCCACATATGGGAGTGGAAGAGGCGCTCCTCCTCCTCATCTTGATGGTGGCAGCGGTGGTGTTCGGCTCTGCATCGATAACTTCTTCCCTTTGTCGGGTTTTGACTCAGAGTCAAAAAATGCATGTGATTATGAATCCTTTATCTCGGCCACCAGTGATTGCTTGGCCTGACACTCACTTGTGTTGCGTGTGGAGCTCTTATGGAACTCACACCACTTTCTCATGTCCTTATTCGGCTTTTCGGTGTTGTTCTTTACTTGCGGCTTTGGCAGGTTGCCCTGGGCTACCCCGCCATGGATTTCTCCTTTGCTCTCCGATTGGGGCCACCTTTCCCTTGCTTCAGATTCACAGATCCAAAGTCTCGCTTCTTCTATTTAAACTTTTTCTCGATCTTGACGACATATAGGTATGTTGTGCTAAACAAGGAAATGTCCCAAAACTCCATCTCGTCTTGGATGTACCTGTGTAGGCAGTCACGGTACTTGAGAACCAAATGTTTCTCAGAATCCTTGATACTCAACTTTGTGCGAACAGTATGAAAAACATTGGCAAGCTCCAGCACATCTTGTTCCCTTCCCTGTTGCAGCATTGTCCACTTTATGTATTTATCCTCATAGCTCCCAACAGGGTAGTACTGTTGGAAATAATACTGAGAGGGGGGGGCGTGAATCAGTATTATCACATTTATAAAACTTTTCATTTCCAAACTCTGATTCATATATGCTACTTCCACAACTTCTTATGATTATGTTAATTGATCTTCAATGAGTGCATTAGAACATTATCAACCATATTATCAGTTAACAAATGAAGTAACATAGAATAGATCATCACACATAAGGCACACACATGAACACCATGATATAAGGTGGAAACCCAATGCGGGAGAAAACCACCTGCTGCAAGTCATCTCAATCTTCTTTAATAAGAAAATCCTTTTACAATATTTTGTACTGGTGCAGTCTTATACCAGCATGGGAGCTACAACCCCCTTTGCTCTTGTACTAGCCGGTCCATTTACTAGTACGCAGGCTGCTACCTGCTACAATGCTCCAAAGATTTCCTTTAGCTCTTGTACTAGCTTAGGTGCTGACCTACAATCTTCTCTCCTCCAGGTACCACGTTTCATCAATTTTCAGACTGGATACACTGAAGCAAAACACATAATCTGAAAGGCCACATTTCATCCAATTTTCATACTGGACCCAACAACAACACAAACAAGCTTCTGAATCACCCAAGCACTAGATCCATACATATACAAGTGAGTCATCAACTAGATCTAGTCCATCAGATCACATGAAGATAAGTCATTATGAACCCGATCCATTCATCTATCAAAAACTGAAACAAACTCTATCACTTCTCATAATACTGTCATAATATCAGAAACCAGACATCACTTCAAAACCCAGAACACAGCAATGATAAACATCGACAGCTAAATATATTTCAAGAAAAGTATGTAGCTTCACCCATGTAATGCCTGCGTACAGTACGCACTGTTCCCAACTGAGCACCTGCGTACCACGCACTGTGCCTCAAAGACTTCCTGCGCTCTGTGTCCAATGAACTGCCTGCGCACCTCCGCAGCTGCAGCGCTTCTGGTCCTGCGTATCTGTGCACCTGCGACGCTTCTGTGCCTGCGTATCTCCGCTCTTTTCTTTCATTGTACCTGCGTACCTTCGGATATAGATAATTTTAAGACTTCAAGAATAACCCAGACAGTCAGATCTACAGATCTGATCATGTGCCGAAGAGATCTCAATCCATCAGTAGATTTGCCTTATTTAGATCTAGACATTACTCCCAAGAGATCATAATATTTCAGATCTATCTCTCATAAGATGTTCAACCCAAAAGCATATATAAGCCAAATGATCTCCTTTGCTTTATATAGGCAAGCTCTTCCTCAAATCATGGATCAATACCACGGGCCAAAACCATAATAACACAATACCGTCGGCTAAATACCAAGGGTTAAACATAAGAAACCCCACGTGTGCTTTTCTCTGCCTTGAAGTAAGTGAACTGGGGGTATGCACCTCCTGAACGAGATAATTGCGGGTATGTACGCACTTTATGTAACACCGGCCTGCGTGTACGCACCTTCTGTAAGGTGTACCTGCGTACCCCTTATTTTCTTCAATATTTGATAGCTGATCATCAATTTCTGCTGCTGACTTGAGGTACTGTGATCTATCACCTGAATGGGTTGCCATCAAGGACAACACTTTAGCCATAATGCCAACAATCTCCCCCTTTGGACTTGATGGCAAAGCTTACTTGTGAACTGTCATCTGATCCCTTTGTGCTGTCCGGTAACCCATGCACTCTGTCACATCTGATATTTCTTCTGTAGATTCATCTGAATGTATACAAGTGAGATGATCTTCTATGAGAGGGTTGCCATCAAGTACAACACATGCATCATAATGCCAACAATCTCCCCCTTTGGACTTGATGGCAACAACACCAAATCACTCTCCCCCTTTGACATCAAGGGCAAAGGGTTATGCTCCCCCTAAGAACATGCTCTCCTTGACTAAAAACCAGATCTGCTGAAGTCTCTGAATGAACTTCCCTTTTGTATATGCCATGGTGCTCCAATCTGATAATGCTCTTTCTGAGAACAAGCTGAGATGTCTGCTCTGCTATATAGTGTTGTTCATGCTCAAGCTCCCCCTGACTGCAAAAAGATGTTCTACAAGAAGAACATGACTCTATATATCATAAATGACCTTCCTATCACCAAAAGACTCAATACATACATTCATCACAATGGTGATACATCAAAAGTTTACATATGATAACATCATTCATCCCAGGCATAGTGGGGAAACATAGGCCTTTACATGACCTGAAGAGATAACTACAAAAGAGACACACTATTACATAAAGACCAATCACCTAAGATAAATATCAGCAACAACACTGTATGATCTGCTTCATAGTATCTGTCAACAGCAAGGTACGTCTGCATCAACTCATTCATAACCATCCAGATCTACATGAACCAAGAATCATCAAATGGAAGCATCTGTTCGAAACAACCTATCATCATATAGGTAAGATCTCATCATCATCATGTCTCCAACAATGCAACTTTGAATAATCATCCATGTATCCAGCCAACAATCCCCATCCATATATGTGCCAAGAACAATAAAGACTCCATGCAAGCATCATTAGAGAATCAACCACAAATTTGATCCAAGAACCATGTGAACAACTCATAACCATAGCAAGATGAAACATAAGCATTGTCACCAAGGACCATAATTCGAACAATGCATTAAGAACATATGCTCCCCCTAAACTGGTGCCATCTGTCAGATCTGATCATGCATATCAATAAGAAGAGTCAGCCAATAAATGCCTTAAGACAGGTACACAATTTTTCTTTATCTGCCCTGCGTAGCCACGCACTTCACCTTCTGCTCCCCTGCGTACACCCGCAGAGATCCTTCTGCTGTACTGCGTACATACGCAGACAATCTTCAACTACACCGCGTACCCACGCATCTGTTCCATCAGTTGCGCCGCGTGCTCCACGCACCTCTTCTTCTATCGCGCCGCGTACCTCCGATCTTACTACGCACCTCTTCTTCTGTCTCGCCGCGTCCTTCCGCATGTGCTCTTCTGATAAGCCGCGTACCTCCGCACAGGGACTGTGCCTTAACTTGCGTACATCCGCACCCGGTCTTATGCTCTGCTGCGTACGCCCGCACTTTCACAGTGAATGATCTGCGTACCTTAGATTAGGACCCAATTCAGATTTCCAGATCTGATCTTGTGCTCGAGAGATCATACTTCATAGATCAATTTCACTTTTCTTACTGCCTTTCTTCAATCATATACGCGATTGTGCAGTATCCAACTCGCGTATATATGCAACTTCCCTTTATGGAGTTTGCATATGAGATTCAGGACACTGAAGTTTTGAACTTTCAGCTCCCTCTGATTCTGGTATGTCTGTACATTGTGCTGTACCACCTTTTTCTGACTGTACTTCCTTTTTCCTCCATATCTTCAAGCGTGATGATGACATTTTATCCTTTTGATATGGTGCCCACACTTTGTTCCTGCATTCCTTATCTATATGTCCAAGCTTGTTACATGCATAACATCTTACATGTTTCATATTTCTCCTGTAACAATCAGCAGCTTTGTGACCAAACATATTGCAAGCAAAGCAATATCCATAAAAGTACCTTGATTGAGATGACCTTTCTGCATAATGGTCTTGAACTCTTCTTTTTCTACATCTAGCTGCAACATGTCCTAGATTATGACATACATAACATTCAACATTATTCATAGGAGGAGTAAAGGATTTTCTTTGAGGAATCTCTTTCCTTGGTTGATGATGAGATGGATCTTTCATTTCTTCGTTGATCACTTTAGATTTCTCTTTAGAGTTCCTTGCCTCACCTTGTGAACTAGATTCACCTTCAACAGATTCATGGAAACCAAGACCAGTCTTTATAGCAGGAGACCTTTGACTACTAAGAATATCATCCAAGACTTTAGAGCTATCTTGAAATCGTAAAAGCTTATCCTTTTCTTCTATTTTACCTTTCAAGATATTTACCTCAACCTGAAGCTGTTTTTCCTTTTCAAGAGATTGCTTTTTCAAATCTTCTTCAGCTTTTCTTCCTTCTTCCATTTGTTCCCTTAGTTTGAGAATCTCCTTTTCTTGTTCTTTATTCAGATCCTGCTGCATTTGACGCATTCGGAAGGCACATTCCAGCTGGGATTTTAAGCTGATGACTTCATTGTCTTGTTTTTCAATTGCTTGATGTAGATCTTCATTCTGCTTCCTTGATTCTTCAAGATCTCCCTTTAGTGAGAGGATTGTAGCTTCAAGATTTTCATAGTAGCTGGATCTATCTTTGAGTTTCTTGATGGTTGTGCTTCTTTCATTGACTTCTTTTCTTAATGATGTCACTTCATGCTGCAATTTTTGACATTGGTCTTCCTTGTCCTTGAGTAGTTTTCTTACTTTGCTTCCTTCTTCTAGTTGGGCCTTCAGTTTGGTAGCTTCTTCTTTGAAGTCACATTCCCTTTTGTTCAATAGATCTTGTTGATCTCTAATTTTGTCTGTCAGCCTTTTAAATTTAGCCTCTATTTGATATCTTTCTTGTTCACCCATAAGAGCAAGTTCAGTAGTTTCACTATCACTTCCATCTCTTTCACAAGGAAATATAGCTGGAACATCAGAGGATAACACATTCATACCTGATAATGATTCTGAATCTGAAGAGCTTCTTATGCCTAATCCCCAATCGATTCTCCCACTGTCATAGTTCTTCTGAGATGACTTCTTTTTCTTAGATGCTTTCTTCTTAAGCTTCTTTCCCATTGTTCCACGGATCTCCTTCAAGCGATCAAGCCTCTATCGAAGGACCTGCTCTGATACCAATTGTTGGAAATAATACTAAGAGGGGGGGGGGTGAATCAGTATTATCACATTTATAAAACTTTTCATTTCCAAACTC
The DNA here is from genome assembly GCA_031772625.1 of Pinus tabuliformis. Classification (NCBI taxonomy): domain Eukaryota; kingdom Viridiplantae; phylum Streptophyta; class Pinopsida; order Pinales; family Pinaceae; genus Pinus; species Pinus tabuliformis. The sequence continues at coordinate 1,952,827,723 of CM062816.1, forward strand.
TGATTCATATATGCTACTTCCACAACTTCTTATGATTATGTTAATTGATCTTCAATGAGTGCATTAGAACATTATCAACCATATTATCAGTTAACAAATGCAGTAACATAGAATAGATCATCACACATAAGGCACACACATGAACACCATGATATAAGGTGGAAACCCAATGCGGGAGAAAACCACCTGCTGCAAGTCATCTCAATCTTCTTTAATAAGAAAATCATTTTACAATATTTTGTACTGGTGCAGTCTTATACCAGCATGGGAGCTACAACCCCCTTTGCTCTTGTACTAGCCGATCCATTTACTAGTACGCAGGCTGCTACCTGCTACAATGCTCCAAAGATTTCCTTTAGCTCTTGTACTAGCTTAGATACTAGTACGTAGGTGCTGACCTACAATCTTCTCTCCTCCAGGTACCACGTTTCATCAATTTTCAGACTGGATACAATGAAGCACAACACATAATCTGAAAGGCCACATTTCATCCAATTTTCATACTGGACCCAACAACAACATAAACAAGCTTCTGAATCACCCAAGCACTAGATCCATACATATACAAGTGAGTCATCAACCAGATCTAGTCCATCAGATCACATGAAGATAAGTCATTATGAACCCGATCCATTCATCTATAAAAAACTGAAACAAACTCTATCACTTCTCAGAATACTGTCATAATATCAGAAACCAGACATCACTTCAAAACCCAGAACACAGCAATGATAAACATGGACAGCTAAATATATTTCAAGAGAAGTACGCAGCTTCACCCATGTAATGCCTGCGTACAGTACGCATTGTTCCCAACTGAGCACCTGCGTACCCACGCACTGTGCCTCAAAGACTTCCTGCGTACCTGCGCTCTGTGTCCAATGAACTGCCTGCGCACCTTCGCAGCTGCAGCGCTTCTGGTCCTGCGTATCTGCGCACCTGCGACGCTTCTGTGCCTGTGTATCTCCGCTCTTTTCTTTCACTGTACCTACGTACCTTCGGATATAGATAATTTCAAGACTTCAAGAATAACCCAGACAGTCAGATCTACAGATCTGATCATGCGCCAAAGAGATCTCAATCCATCAGTAGATTCGCCTTATTTAGATCTAGACATTACTCCCAAGAGATCATAATATTTCAGATCTAACTCTCATAATATGTTCAACCCAAAAGCATATATAATCCAAATGATCTCCTTTGCTTTATATAGGCAAGCTCTTCCTCAAATCATGGATCAATACCACGGGCCAAAACCATAATAACAAAATACCGTCGGCTAAATACCAAGGGTTAAACATAACAAACCCCACGTGTGCTTTTCTCTGCCTTGAAGTAAGTGAACTGGGGGTACGCACCTCCTGAACGAGATAACTGCGGGTATGTATGCACTTTATGTAACATCGGCCTACGTGTACGCACCTTCTATAAGGTGTACCTGCGTACCCCTTATTTTCTTCAATATTTGATAGCTGATCATCAATTTCTGCTGCTGACTTGAGGTACTGTGATCTATCACCTGAATGGGTTGCCATCAAGGACAACACTTTAGCCATAATGCCAACAATCTCCCCCTTTGGACTTGATGGCAAAGCTTACTTGTGAACTGTCATCTGATCCCTTTGTGTTGTCCGGTAACCCATGCACTCTGTCACATCTGATATTTCTTCTGTAGATTCATCTGAATGTATAGAAGTGAGATGATCTTCTATGAGAGGGTTGCCATCAAGTACAACACATGCATCATAATGCCAACAAGTACTGCTCCTTGATGGCATCCTAAAACAAGTTCCAAGTGGTGTGGTTGAAAATAATGAGGTCGTACTTTCATCCTTCTGCTCACAGTAGGTTTCCCACCAATCCTTGACGTGGGGGGCGACTTTGAGAAGAGAAAAAGTAATATTTTCTCGGCTGGAAAAACTATGAACAGAAAATATCCTTATAGAAGATTAAACTCTTTATCTATGGCACCTACATCTATTTTACCCTCAAATATGGGAATGTAAAAGTTTACTTGTACCTTAAAAGGAGTGGAGCTTCCAAAGTGGCTGCTAGATGTGGATGCACTGCCAGTGGGAAACCGTTGAAGGATCTGGGCAAAGTTATCCATCATCACATTCCTTTGTTTCTCGAGGGCCTCCTTGAGCAATATTTTGATAGGATTTCCTGCTCCATCGTCTTTCTTTTCTTCCCCCATGGGCGGCTGTCGGGGTTTGCAAGGCTGATCTTGCAAAGGTTCAACCAAATCGAGCTCTAACTCCTTATATCTCGACCTCATTGGGGACATGCAAAAGAAAATCAGAGAAAGATAAGATCACTCTAATACCACTGATTTGGATTTAAACATGAATGCAACAAATTATAGATATAACCATAAATACAAATATGTAGTAGAAATAACACTTCAGTTCATTAATATCAAATACTGAAATATGCTTACAAACAAAATGGAAATAAGAATAGCTCGGGCGATGGTAGCTTAGCTCTGAGAAGAGATGTGACGGCTACATGCCTCTGAACTATGTTATAATGACGCTCAAAGGCCTATTTATTGTTGAGAAACAATGGAAAACCCTAAACATCCAAACACCTAACCCTAGGAGATGAAGCACGAAACTATGGGCCCTGTTTAGGTAAATTGGTACATCAACTTCCCAGTGCCATAACTTTGGAATATGATCTCTATTTGATGCGCATAATAGCTCACTATAAATATCTATTTGAGGACTACAAATTTTGACTGACCAACATTAATTAATTACTCATGTTGGTCCCAATTTTCCCAAAAAACGTCATTTAGGGCCTTAAAATGGCTCTGGAAGTTTAGGACCTGAAAAACTGTCAAAAATAGTAAATTGTGCTACAAATAAGGAAACTGAAAAACTAAAAGAAACAATGGTGGGGGTCCAAGTGGAATAGGTGGGTTGCCACAAATATCCACCTAGATCACTGACACATCATCCTCCCTAGCTATAAGTGTGAAAATGGGAAGGTCAACTTCTAAGTGACATAACTTTTGCATACGGACTCTGATTGACATGATTCTTGCATCATTAGAAATGTATCTATGTGTAGAATAACAAGAAGAGGTGTTGCACTTAGTTGGAAAAGTTGTACCCCAAAAAAATCATTTGATGCCTCAAAACACTCCCAGAAGATTTCAGACTCCGTTTCGCCAAATTGGGCCTCGTTGGTAAAAAATGATCCCGTGATTATTTCTCCTATTTCTCCATTCCAAATGAGTCGATATGGATGACAAGAAATATAATGATCCAATTCAGATCAGATATCAAGCCCACTAAAATCATCAAAGGACAGGGATTGGCCAAAATACTATCAGAGTCTAATTTCCAAGCCTTGGGGGTTAACCTATTAATAGAAGAAGAAGGAGAAGGGACACAACCACTAATGATCAAGACATTGATCCAAAAAATTCATATCAAATATGAAACATCTGTCTAGTATAAAGATGTCATCTAGTATCTGCTATTCTTGAAGTGCCCAGTGAAGATGGATAAATCCAAGTATAGAGCATTCATATTACAAGCCTAAATGTTTATTATATCCAATGGGAAACTTTACTGGAGAGACCTGGTTGGAATTCTAGTTCTATGTTTTGTAGAAATAGAAACTCATAGGGTCATTGATGATTTCCATAGTGGTGTTTGTGGGCGACACTATAAATAGAAGACCGCTGTGCATAATATATTGAAAGAAGGATTCTATTGGCCTAAACTATTCGGAGAAGTTCACTCTTAATTTCAGGCCTAATAAAAGTGTGAAATGTTCACTAAGAAGCAAAAATTAGCATCACTTCCATTAATTGCTATTTGTATAGAAGAGCATTTTAGGAAATGGGGACTAGAATTTATCAGAGAGATACACCCCCCTTTTAACAGCCAACACAAGTGGATACTCACAGCCATGGAATATTTACAAAATGGGTGGAAACAATCCTAGCCCGAAATGCAACTAACACTATGGTCATAAACGTTTTGGAGGAAAATATCCTAGCCAGGTTTGGGTGTCCTATGAAAATTGTGACTGACAATTCTCAGTCTTTTAAGTCTACAAAATTTATTAGCTTTTGTCAGAAATTCAACATTATAGTTAGCCACTCTACTACCTACTATCGATAGGAAAACAGACTAGCTGAGTCTTCTAACAAAACAGTAGTAAGGATCCTCAAGAAAGCAATTGTAGAAACCATAGAAATTGGGATTTCCAACTATAATTTTCCATATGGGCTAATAGGGTCACTCCTAAAATAAGCATGGGGAAATATCATTTCGAATTGGTCTATGGGAAATTAGCTATATACCCTATATAGCTCGCCATGACAATTTCCAAGATATTACAAGATGTGGAAGAAGAACCAAACTCCCTAACTTGAAGGATAAATCAAATAGTGGAGCTCGAAGAGAACAGAGAGTAGGTAAACCACAATTTAATCAGATACCAGCAGAAATGAAATGTTTGTTCGACAAGAAGGCTAAGGACAGACCCCTCCAGCTAGGAGATCTATTTTTGAGGTGGAATGCAAGAAGAGAAGGCATAGGGAAACATGGAAAATTTGATCGCTTATGGTTTGGACCCTTCAAGATTACTGAGGCAAAGAGAAATAATATCTTCTTGATGGAAAACTTGGAGAGTGAAATGCTTGAGCTGCCTGTAAATGGGAAATTCCTCAAGATTTACTTCCAACACTAAGAGGTCCATTTCTCACCCATTGTACATACTGGTGAGCCATGAGAAAATATCAGTAATACTTTCAGTTCCTTATGTTTATGTTTATGTTTTCTTATACTTGAATAAAATGAATCTAGGCCTAATGGATAGAAGGCTACTAGTCTACAGGTTCTCAGCACCTTGATAGTAAGGAAATGTTGCCAATTGGAGCCAATGTTATCACTTGCAACAAAATTGTTCGAATGATGCCAAGTGATCTCAAAAGAATGAAAAATAACATAGAAGAGTTCAGTCATCCTACAAACCACAAAAGGACTCAATGCCTACTTTAGACCCACTGCATTGGAAAGTTCTCTGAACAAGCTTTCCAACGATATGTGGAAGTCTAAAAATGGACTTCTAGATCAAAAGATATGGTCTGCTAAAGTTTCAAGGATTGAAGCCTTAGGAAGGTCTAGAATATCGAAGATCGCATATTAGAGGTGCAGAAGTATCGACGATCGCAACATCAGAGCATCAGAGATATCGGTGATCACATATCGAAGGTTGGGCATACTAGCACATTGCAACATCAGAGCGCTAGGCATATTTCTATTGCACTTCGGTGCATCGCATTATCGGTGGTCACAATGTCAGAGGTATAATACATCGAAGCAGGTAGCGTCAGAGCTTGGAGGAGATCGGAAGATCGGTAATCGAAGGATCAGAACTTATGAAAGTGCAAACCTTTAAAAAGTTGTGATATTGTTAAAAGTTTCGATAGTGTTAAAAACCGTCGGGGAGTGCCATAAGGATTAACAAAGGATTTCATCGCAAAACCAAAGGTGCAAGGGCCCTTTTCTCTCTCCTCTAACAAGACATGTGGTAGCATATGATTGGTTCTGATAAAGCTATAGTGGCATCCGACATCAACATGAAGTGGTGGCATGGAAGGACACATGGCAGGTAGTTTTGGCATTTTGAGGGGAATAAGGGCGAAAATATGGGTGACACATGCCACCACTCATTATGTGCCATGTCGAGTGATGACATCATATCAGAGATCACATATTGGAGGTTTAGGATGTCGACACTTTATAAAAGTTTTCAATTGGAAACTTCTAATAAGGGGGCTCTGATATGAGGGCTAGCACATGGTTGAGAAGAATTTATAAAACTAAGGGTGTTGAGATCCTCACCATGGAAAAATGAGGCTTGGGCATGAAAAAAATGCCCTAGTGCCTTAAGGCTAAGCCTTTGATTACTGCTCCCAGTCCCATGCAGGAAAATATAATGGGGCTAAACAAAAGGGGCTAAGGACATCAGAAATTTATTTTTGTAATGGCTTTAAGAATAAAATTCCTTATGAGAAAAAGCTCTGATATAACACTATTGCAATAATACATGACATCATGGGCTTTGTTAGTGTAATACAGAGATTTATGAGGTGGATGGGTCAACAACTGCAAGATTGAATTAGGTAACAAAGAAGTTGGTCTCAAAAGTAATGATGATGGTAAAAAATCATTAGGTCAATGCAACAAGGACCAAAATCCGTAGGAAAGAGTGTTGGGTCTGCCTTGAGGTAATATAAGACATCTTTGTGCTCTTACGCATGCCTTTAGTGAGTAAATGGAGGTATGGGACTCAGGAAGCAGTGTGCAGGTCACCTGAGAATTAATTTCTCAGCATAGAGCTCCACGAAGTCAGGAAACAAAAGACTTCCAGGTCGATCTTTGCTTCTGGAATGTGACAAGAAACCAATAATTGATCGCTCCCAGCTCTAGAAGGTGAGGATTTCAAGCAGTTAACGTGAAAAGGACAAGTGAATTGACCTAGTAACAGAGGAGGAAAATCATGGGAAAGGAATGGCCTAATCAGAGGAGATCATAAGAATGGGCATTGAGATATTTTTCTATGGTCATCATTTGGTTTTCCCATGTTTTTTTTTTTTTTTTTTAATTTTGTTCTTTGTTGCTTTTTAAAGAAGGAATCATATCTATTGTAATCACTTTGGGCAGCAGAGCCATTGCACACTGAGATAGCTTTTTGATCAAATAGCTGGAGCTTGGCTGAGATATTTTGTAACTGTTGTTGAAAGCTCCCCTCTCCTAATAAATAGAGGGAAGAAACACTTAAAGAAGTTTCATAATTTTTGGAAAGAACTCTTGGAAAGGGCCTTTTCCTGTTTTCATGAAGGAAGTGTTATGAATCTTGATGCATGCACATTTCTCATAAGGGTAATATGAGATTTCTGGTGATTCTAACTTATTGGATTGCATTATGTTCATCTTCCTTTTTGTTCTCATATATATTATATATTCTTCTCAGATTTCATGTCACGTAGTTTCTAGGTGTATTTCTCATTAGATGCAAATTCATTTAGATCAGGTTATTGATGGAAAATGAATGTATTGATATGGAAATTAAGACTTTAAATAGCACTACATGTATCTTAGCATTCCATAAACGTTCCCTTTCTCTTGTTTCTCTCTAAATATAGATATATAGAATTCTTAAAGTTTAAAGCTGTGTATGATGGATTCATCCTCTACTATCTTCTACCATTAGATCTGTCTTAACAACTGATTTGCTACAAGATCTCAAGCTGATTTGGCCACCACTCATCGAGGATTATTTCTTGTGTATTCCTACATGTATGGTAGTTCATACATTGTATATTTATGATGGTTCTAAATCAAGACTTATTTGAATTACTTGTGAAAATTATGGTGCTACAAGTCCTTAAGACAAATTTGACAATACTAATTAAGATGTCCTAGGCACTAGTCTCCTATCAACCTAGGGGTTGTCTCTAGGAGTGACAACACATCTCTCCAACAATGAAATAGAATCCTCTAAAATAATGTTTCTTTCCTGCCATCTTTCTGAAGACACTCACAATAAGGAACTTTGGTTGCTGGATAGTGGCTACAACAATCATATGACATGTAACAAAAGTATTCTTTCTTATCTTGTTGCTTCCATAACCTCGTAAATTACTCTTGGAGATCATTCTTGTATTAAAGCCAAAAGAAAAGGTATTGTCCCTGTTCTTACTAAAGGTAATCAACATAAATACATACCTAATGTTTATTTTGTTCCACATCTGAACATAACCTCATTAGTGTAGGTCAATTGATGTAACATGGTTATGATGTAATATTCCAAAGGAACACATGTTATTTCTATGACAAACTGCCCAATAGAAGATTGATAAAAAAATGTTGAAAAAACCAAGAATAAGATGTTTCATTTGACTCTTAGAAGTCAAAATATCACAACCTTTTTCCCATAGTGTGTCAAGTATAGATGAGTCTCAGCTTTGGCATTCTAGGTATGGGCATATCCCATGCAAAAGTCTAAGTCTTCCTCAGAAACATTCAATCATCATTGGTCTCCCTGTTATGAATGAAAAAAGATTGTAATTGTGAAATTTGTGTTCTATCCAAGCATAAAAGAGATAGATTTCTGATCTGAAAATGGGGCACTAAAGGCTTCTTGTCAAGCTTACAAGAACCTCTCCCATCTCCAAAGCTTCAATATTCCCAAGATCTTATGATTAACGAATTGTGGAATTAATAATGCTTGAAATGGGTGTATGCTTATGTTTTCCTTTAACTATTAAGTGCTTTAAGTTTTCTTTCTTATGCTGATATTTAAATACATGTGACAATAAATAATGTAGCAAAGAAACAAACACACATAACAACAATATTAATATGGAGTTCACCCAAAACTCTTGGGATACGTCTCCTTAAGCTCTAGTCAACTTGACTAGGCTCTTTGGGATTATGGCATAAATTCTTTTACAAGCTCCATGCTCAACTCCATTGGATTACACAGAAAACAATGGGCTTAGAACACCATCTTATCCCTGGCTCTGAAGCTCTCAGGCTTTCTGGCTCTAGCTCTGGCTTTGGCTCTCGCTCTTGCTCTCACTCTTGGCTCTGGCTCTAGCTCTTTGATCTAGCTCTTGGCTCTGGCTCTGGTTCTGGATCTTCGACTCTCTGAGCTTCTCTTGGCCTCTGTGTGCATCAATGGATTGCTCGACCTCCAAGCACCGCTTAGCAACCTTCCGGCGGCCTTCAGCAATCTCTATTGTTGTCAATTGAGCTCTCTGGTTCACTCGACCTCCAACTGATTCCCAAAACTCTCTGCGCTGCCTCTCAATTGTGCCCTCTGGATTTTGTGAGGCATCCTTCTGGCTCTACGGCTTCCTGTATGTTTCTCCACGTGTAATCATTCCTCTATCTCTCAGCTGGCCCTCTGGCTTTTGGCTCTGTGGCTCTGCGTGTTACAAATGCATCATTGGTGCAAAACGCCCACTTGTAGTGTGGCACAATGATCAGGGGAAATTACAAAGGAATCGGGGCCTTCCTTTAGGCGAAAACCCAAAAATGGAACAAAATTTCAATACACAGAGATTTACCGAAAATACACTATCGGGCGCAAAATCTTGGACTTCAAATTCTATGAAATCATGCTCATAATCCCTATCGGGTCTACCCTTTTATGGCTATCACAAGCCCCTTTGTATTTTACACCTTTGATCTGCCTGATCTCCGATCCAACAACTGACATCCATTTTGGGTGGCTTATGTGCATAGGGATTACCTGCCCGAAAAGGCAATTTTCTCTCTCCTACGCCATGCCACGTGTTGGCCAGTGTATGGGATCGGGCGGAGCCCGTCCAATACCACTTACCACCTGAGGCTTGCCCGAAATCCCGCTTACCACGGAACTCAAATAACACAAAGCCGCATCTATAAACCTTTTAGGTCCGACTTTATCACTTCAGGTCATTTCCTTTGTATTTCGGTTTTATAACAAAAATGCGCTAATACACAGAAAAAGTCCGAAAACACTTTTATATCGGAACTCAAAATTTATAGGGCTGCATTTATAAACCCTATCGGGTCTGCGCCCTGATCACTAATTGCAATCATGCTGTGTCAATGGCCCTTTGTATTGAGGATCACCGATCTATCGTTGATTAAATCTAGAACGTTGATCCCGCTCCTCGATCCGATGGTTGACATCGCACATCGCATGTCACTATCGCAATGGCCCTGGGGGTATTTCCATATGCCATGGACCACGCCTCCACCGATCTGCCGATATCTCCGATCATCGCTATCGGCTCCAATCGCAAATTGCAATTGGCATATCACAGTGCCTGGGGTCCCGATATCGCATGTGGGCCTATCTGCGATGCGATAAGTTAGGGATTGCTGATCGACGATCCCTTCCGCCTTGGCCTTAAGTCCACCCTTTGAACCGTTTGCGATGCGATTTCCCATATAAGGCATTTTATGCCATTTTTAGAAGAAATGCCTCATTTTTCAAAGGACAAAGGCAATCTTCTTTCTGCAATATCTTCTTCATCCTAAGTCCATTTTTGCCCATTCAAATTGCATCAGATTCAGAATGAAAAGATCTATGTAATGGAATTATTCCCAGGAGTAGCACTAGACTTTCATTTTCCTCAGTGAGGAACACTCATAGGCTTAGAAGTCTATTCTAGATCCATTTTGGATCACACCTTCACACTAAAAAGAAATTTTTGTCTCAAAAATACTGATATACTGATCTGAACAGTAATTGAGAGTAATAACACCCTCTTCTTTCAGACTTCATACACTTTCCTTTTATAGTGCCTCTGAACCAAAGTCTTTGACCACTCTCCTTCCTGGATGTGCTGGTCCTCTTGGGAAGAACTGTTTTCCTCCTTGACTTCACGCAGAACTCCTGTTGAGATGGTCACAGAAGGTAGTTTGAACTTCTCTGCCTTGATCGTTGATCCAAGGAGGTTCAAAGAAATGTGAAGTTACATCTGCTTCAAAAAAAATTCATTTGTACCTGTTTGACATGCTGTCAACAACAACTGTTAACAACAACAGAAATATAGACAACAACTGGATCGACTAAACTCCTGCTTCAACAAAAGAAATAGATTTGACATCTTGTGAACACCCCCATGTCTTACATCTGCATACAAATGATGGACTAGATAACAAGCCCACAAAACATGCCTTTAAAATAATTGACCCTTCAAGTCAAGCATGTAGAAAAAGACCTCTAGGACTCTTTTTCAAAGATGAAACACTTCATCATTATCTCCATCTTGGAGACTAAATCAACTTTTCTCAAGTCAATATTGCATTACATGCATGCCAAAGCAATCAACCCTTCAAGTTAATTACACATACATGTTCAAATACAAGGAAATCATCAACATCCCTGTGTTCATGCATATCAAGCTTATGCATGCATTTCATCCTTCACCTTTTGCCTAATCACACTGTACTTTCGAAGTTGAAATGAATATAATGTTGTAGCAATAAAGTGAGTCTCCTACTCAACTTTTTCCATTCACCTTCTTGGTAAGATCCTGCAACATGCATTCCATTAACAAAGAAATGCAAATAGATGAAAAAAGACATGAAATCTTAATTGGATAAGAATTCTAACCATTTCTTACCAATCCATTTCAAAGGTCCTTCTTTTGTCTGCACATCAGCATCAACATGTGAATCATCCTGAAACACATCAATCATGGAAACTTCCTTTCCATTTTTTCCATTTTCTCTTTCCGCCTTCTTCAAGTTTCGTGGAAGCATTGTTGCATTCAGAGTCCAACATTTTGCAGCAACATGTCCTTGCTTATGGTAGTAGGTGAAACACATGTGCATCATCTTGACAACATGATTTTCCTTGTCCAATGGACCTTTGGCTTCTTGCTTCCTTTCCTTCAAAAGTTTCCTGTATGTGGCCATTCTCTTCCAACATCTAGAAACCATTCTCTTCCAACATCTAGAAACATTATGGTTATCCAAACCACAAAAGGAACATGCAATGCTTTTTCAATGCTTACATGGAAATTTATCATGCTGAACATAATCAAGAGGAAAATGTTTAGAACCAGATTTATACCTTTCTCTTTCACCTTTATTGCCTTCATGAGGAGGTGAATTGAATGAAGAAGTGGCTCCCCTTGGAACACCACCAATCTCTTCAAGGATTTCAGAGTTTCCACAACTCTCTGGTTCAAGTGCATGCTTATGAACACCTGCATCTTGAAAATGATGTTTCAAGCTATTACATTCTCCATGAATACAATCTTCACACTCTTGAGGTAGAAGACCTGAAATGGAACTCCTTCTTGGAACTGATTCAATGGTCTTCATGGTAGCTTTGGAACTCTCTCCATAAGCTTGCCCATATCCAAGACCCAAATACTTAGGCCTTTCCTCAGCCATTATTGGTTCAACAATACCCTGTGCATGTTTACCCAAGCCTTTTCCTTCATAGTCCATCTTGAACATTAAGTCAGAACCTATACCTCTGGTACATTTTTCAAAAGAACCAATATAAGAATTATTAGAGGAATTTGAAGACAAACAGGAATTGTTTACCTCTTCTTCAAGCTGATACTTGACTAAGGCTTCTTTGGTAACAAAGAGCCGTGTCTCTAACTCATGCACCCTTTCCAGGTTCATATTTTCCATATGAAGTTGCCTCTCCATTTCTTACAATTTGTCAGAAAGCAACTGCTTCTCTTCCTCCACAAAATTCAACTACTCTCTAAGTATGATTCTCTTCCTTCCATCCTCATACATTTTTCTCACCATATCCATCATGGTGGACAAGTCTTGCCTCTTATCTTCATCAAAGAATCTTATGAAGAAAGAAGAATTTTAGGACTCACTTGTAGAAGTTGTCATTATGCCAATGAACAAAAGAACTTCAAACAATATTAATAAAGATCTTATTCAGTAACCTTTTGCAACAAACCTCTTATGCTTCAAGGATTGCCTTGAGGTCCTTTGGGATAAGAAGAATGCCTTCAACCCTTATTCCTTTTTGTCCTCTCCTGGACTAGGCTATCAATAGCTTTCCCTTCACCTCTGCAAACTCAAACAATTGTCAGTTTGCAAACAAGCATACAATCAACCTCTACCTGTTTAAACACCTTTTAGATAAGAAATCTTTGCTCTGTCAATCAAGCATTCTGATCTGATACCACTTGCTCTGGTATAACCAGCTTTGATATCATCTTCTTTGAAGGTGGGGTTAATCAAATTTAAGCTCCGATAACATTTGATCTGAAAATGGGGCACTAAAGGCTTCTTGTCAAGCTTACAAGAACCTCTCCCACTTCCAAAGCTTCAATATTCCCAAGACCTTGTGATTAACCAATTGCGGAATTAATAATTCTTGAAATGGGTGTATGCTTATGTTTTCCTTTAACTGTTAAGTGATTTAATTTCTGTTGCTTATGCTGATATTTAAATAAATGTGACAGTAAATAATGCAACAAGGAAACAAACACACATAACAACAATATTAATATGGAGTTCACGCAAAACTCTTGGGCTACGTCTCCTTGAGCTTTTGGGGAAGAAGTTTATGTAGAGAAGCCTCCTGGCTTTGAAGTTCCAGGACCAGAGATGTTAAATTTTTTGAAAATAAATCTTGGACTAATCATGTTGATGAAGCTTCAAATCAATCTTTTTATCTACCACATCTACCAAGATTTTAGGTTCAAGAAGAGCCATACCATTATGAAAATGGTACATCTTCAAGCAGTGAATCCACTAGTGATTCAACATCTTTAGAAGACAATCAGAAAATAAGAAGCATCAGAGAAATACATGAGTAGGAGCATGAGTTTGACCAACATAATATGTTTGTATTTCTTTCAACTCACGAACCCATTTTGAAGAACCAATTAAAGAAAACCATTGGGTTGATGCAATAAACCAAGAAATTTTTTCCATAGAGAGGAACCAAACTTTGGAATTAGTTGATCTCCCAAGAGACAAAACCTGAATTGCTGTAAAATGGGTATATAAGACCAAGCTGGATGAAAAAGGATAAATTGAGAAACATAAGGCAAGGCTAGTTGACAAAGGATTCTCACAATTGTTTAGTGTAAATTATGGTGAAACCTTTTCTCCAGTAGCGATTTTAGACACTGTTAGAACCATTTTATCCACAACAACTCAAAACAACTGGAAAGTCTATCAGCTTAATGTAAAATCTACTTTCCTAAATGGTATATTGTAGGAAGAAGTTTATGTAGAGAAGCCTCCTGACTTTGAAGTTCCAGGACTAGACTTTCATTTTCCTCTGTGAGGAACACTCATAGACTTAGAAGTTTATTCTAAATCCATTTTGGATCAATTTCCCACATGTTCCTCTAGAGAAAAAGAGCATTTATAGCTAGTCTATATAGATATTTGTGGCCCAATGTAGACACATTGGTGGTAGTATTTATTTTGATGATTGTAGTAAGAAGACATGGGTGTATTTTCTCAAAAATAAATTAGATACTTTCTCAAGATTCAAATAATTCAAAGCCGAGGGAGAAAAACAGAATAAAGAATCCTTAAAATTACTCTAGTTAGATAGAGGAGGAAAGTACAAATCCAATGACTTCAAACTTTTTTGTCAATAACAAGGAATCATAATGAAGAACACAACAAGATATACTCCACAACACAATAGAGTAGCAAAAGGAAAAATTAGTCAATCATGAACATGGCCAAATGTATGCTTTGTGAGAAGAAGTTGTCTAATGACTATTGCGATGAAGCAGTTTCGACAGTAGTGTATGTTCTAAACAAATATTTGACAACCAGTCTCCAAGATACAGTGCCTCAAGAAGCATGGGATGGAAAAAATGCAATTGTATGACTTTAGAATTTTTGGATTGGTAGCATTTGCACATGTTCCTGAGCGGTTAAGAAAGAAGCTCGTTGGTAGGAGTGAAAGATGTATTTTCATAGTCTATAGTGAGCAGTCAAAGGCCTACAGTCTGTACAATCTAGTTACCAAGAAGTTTGTTTTAACTAGAGATGTTAAATTTTTTGAAAATAAATCTTGGACTAATCATGTTGATAAAGCTTCAAATCAATCTTTTTATCCACCACATCTACCAAGATTTTAGGTTCAAGAAGAGCCATACCATTATGAAAATGGTACATCTTCAAGCAGTGAATCCACTAGTGATTCAACATCTTTAGAAGACAATCAGAAAATAAGAAGCATCAGAGAAATACATGAGTAGGAGCATGAGTTTGACCAACATAATATGTTTGTATTTCTTTCAACTCACGAACCCATTTTGAAAAACCAATTAAAGAAAAACATTGGGTTGATGCAATAAACCAAGAAATTTTTTCCATAGAGAGGAACCAAACTTTGGAATTAGCTGATCTCCCAAGAGACAAGACCTGAATTGCTGTAAAATGGGTATATAAGACCAAGCTGGATGAAAAAGGATAAATTGAGAAACATAAGGCAAGGCTAGTTGACAAAGGATTCTCACAACAGTTTAGTGTAAATTATGGTGAAACCTTTTCTCCAGTAGCGAGTTTAGACATTGTTAGAACCATTTTATCCACAACAACTCAAAACAACTGGAAAGTCTATCAGCTTGATGTAAAATCTACTTTCCTAAATGGTATATTGTAGGAAGAAGTTTATGTAGAGAAGCCTCCTGGCTTTGAAGTTCCAGGATAGGAGCATAAGGTATACAGATTGAAGAAAGCCTAGTATGGCTTGAAACATGCTACAAGAGCTTGGTACAATCGCATCAACACCTATCTCATCAAAAGTTATTTTTGCAAAAGAAACCATGATCCAACTTTGTATACCAAAACTCATGAAAGTAAAATTCTCATTGTATGCCTTTACATAGATGATCTTCTTTATACAAGCAATATGATGTTAGAAGACTTCAAAAAAATGGTGCAAACAAAGTTTTATATGACTGATCTAGGGGTCATGAAATACTTCTTAGGCATTGAAATTCAAGAATTTTCTAATGGCATTTTTGATGATCAACAAAAATATGCCTTTACATCATCCAAAAGTTCAGAATGACCAATTGCAAACTAGTTGATACACGAATTGCTCAAGGCACCAAATTGAACAAAGAAGATGTAGCACCACTAGTTGATCCCGCATTGTATAAAAGTCTAGTTGGTAGTTTGTTATATCTCATTGCAACTAGACTCGATATCATGTTTGTTGCTAGTTTTGTCTCCAGATTTATGCAATCACCTAAAATTTCTCATTGGAAGGTTGTAAAAATGATCTTAAGATATATTGCATGGACCATAGACTATGGTTTGTTATATACACATTCTGAAAATTGTTCACTTTCAAGTTATATAGACAAAGATTATGCAAGGAGTTTAGATGGTTGCAAAAACACCTCAGGGTATGCTTTTCACATTGCCACCAATATGATCTCATGGGAATCCAAGAAACAATCAATCGTCTCAATATCTTCTGTAGAGGTAAAATATGTACCAGGAAATGTAGTAGCTTGTCAAGTCGTGTGGTTGAAAAGACTATTGAAAGATCTCTCAAATGTTCAAAATGAGCCAACTCCTATCTACTGTGACAAAGATTCAACAATTTCTTTATAAAAAAATCATGTTTTCCACAAAAAGAGTAAGCATATTGACACACATTTTCATTTCATATGTGAGCTTGTCAATGATGGGGACATAGTACTTCAACTTGCAGATATTTTCACAAAACTATTAGGCAAAAATGTATTTGAATTTCAAAGAGAGAAGTTATGCATTGTAAGTGTCTCTACTTGTAACAATCGAGATTAGGAGGGGATGTTGAGATATTAATCTCACCGTGTGTTAGGTATCATCACATTTGATTATCTTGTCTACTAGGTGTCATAGATGGTTCGGTTTACTTCAGTTTAGTCAAATTTCACTCTAGTAATTTATTGTTGATATTTTTTATGTAATCTATTTAGCTATTCATTGAGAAAAGCAATCTCTGTTTCACTTTTTCATTTTCATTTTTTGTCATTGATTTATGGTTTATGATTTCTAGTTTAACAAACGGATAGAAATTGTAAGATTGTATTAAAATAAGCCATGAAAGAGATGGACACTAAGCACATCCAAAAAAGCGACATTTCATGCATTTGATGCAGTTCATGATATCACCCAATGCCTTAATCACAAATCATATAAAATTTTAAAAAACTTTGAGTCTTACCATTCACCAATGCATACGTTACTTTGATGTAGATAAAAAGTAATTTACACTCTGGTTGTTCTTACTGTCTTTACTGCTTGTTCTTTCAAACTTTTTTTCTCGCTTAGCTTTTATTTTGCATAGCAGTATATGCTGAGTGTGCTTTGTCATTCATATATATATATATGGCTATTTAGTATATTTTATGGAAGGGGTTTAAAGTGTTATAAATATTATTTTTATAAAATATCTCAAATTTGTTTGAGAACATTTTTTTATTAAACTTCATAAATTCAATTGTGAATAATGAAATAATATTGAAACCCACAAGCAAGTTCGCTGCACATGCGGAAAGATATGCACGGTAAAGAATTCATTTGGCGTTTTCTCCTTGTGCGTTTTCTTCCTTCACTGTGTACATCATAATAGACAAATGCAACAGCTGGAGCGACTGACACACAACGTAAAAAGTTTATTTTTTCGAAGATTCCGCAGATTCCTGGTCCTCAACCTGCGTTTCTATGCGTTTTGATTACACCAAAACAGTGATCCTCTACTTTTGAGTGGCCCAAGGGTGGATATATAGTGGCAGTTACTCCAATTTTTTTTGAGTGGTCCAAGGCTGGATTCTAGACTGGCAGTGAGTCTAAGTTTTAATGAGTGAGATGAAAATCTAATATTTTTTTAAAAGTAAATGGGAATCGAATCTGGATTTTGAGATAATAGTGAGGTTTTTTATTACAAGGAAACTTTGTAAATTTGGATTCTAATACAATGTTGAGGTTTTTTAATAATTTTTTCAACTATTATTATTATCATAAATCTATTTTACATACAGATTTAATATAAATCTATTTTAAATATATATCTAACATAAGCCCAGAAAAATAATTATTTATTTTTATTTTATTTTATTTTTTTAAAATTTTTAATTTTTCTAATTTAGAAACATGATCAAAATTTTTTTTATGACAAATGTAAATAGTAAGACAGACTTACATATCATACCGAGCCGTAGAAAAAACCTTTAAGCTCAATTACTTTTTTTAAGTGGTCCAAAATCATCTATTCTATTTCCAATAAAATGAGCGTAAAAATCCAACATTATCATCTCCACACCAATCAAAAATAAATTCTTCCACGTCATTTAATCCTGACAGCCGCTCAGCTTCTGTTAAACCATCGGCTTCCGACTATTACTAAAAGACTATCGATTGGCAGTCGAAATGAGAGGACTGTTTGGATTCAGTATTGTGGAATTCGTCAAGAAGCGGAAGCGAGCTCGCTGGATCTCGCAGGGCCTCGAGCCAAGGAAGATCCAATTGGACAATGGCACCGACCTTCATTGCTGGGTTTTGCAGTGTAAGAATTCCCACGGAGAGAAACAACAACGGCCGGTTCTCCTTATAATTCACGGATTCGGCGCCGATGGCCAGACAGGATGGCATGGCCAAATCTGCGTTCTGGGAAAGCATTTCGATCTCCTCATCCCCGATCTCATATTCTTCGGTGAATCCACAACAACGAGCCCCGAGCGGACTGAGATTTTCCAAGCAGAGTGCCTCAGGAGTATGCTCCACTGTCTCGGAGTGGAGAGCGTGATCGTGGTTGGGCATAGCTACGGCGGCTTCGTTGGCTTCTGGATGGCGCACAAATACCCCGACATTGTCCGCCGCCTGGTGATCGTTAGCTCTGCAATTTGCGTGACGCCGTCGACCTATGATTCTCTTCTGAAAGAGTACGACTCCGACGACATTAAAGACTTCCTTGTTCCCATCGATGCCAAAGGCTTGAAGATCTCCTTGAATGTCGATTTTTACAAGTTCCCATGGCTTCCTGCTTTCATATACGAAGACTTATGGCAGGTATATATAAAATAAAATAATGTTCATTAGGATTGCTGGCTATTTTCTTAAAGTGGATTGTATATTGGGGAATATTTTGGAATCAGATTTTGGAAATATTCTAAAATCTACTCATGTAGTTAATATCAAACAATATCATTCAAATTCTTAAATATTCCAAAAATTCACCATCTACTTAAATTCAGAGATTCCAGGAAATGTAATCCTGAAATATTATCTAAACTGGCTGTATTTCAATTTGAATCTAAACTGGCTGTATTTCAATTTGAATTCTCCGAATTAGGTTATGGAAAGAAACAGAGAGCAAAGGTTGCAGCTAGCGGATGCGATAGTCATTGGTTCGAGTAATTTGGAGGCACTGCCAAAAATAAACCAGGTTGGTTTCTTAGCCAGGTACTATATTCGATAATCTCACAAAGTCTCCGAATATTTTGAAAGTATTCATTGTCGTTTAATTTCTTAAAATCTGACAGGACGTTCTAATAGTGTGGGGCGAGAAGGATCGATTTTTCAGGTTGGAAGAGGCCTATGCTTTACAAAGGTAACAAGCTCCTTAGCCAAATAATTGATTTTCTTAATCTAGAAGAAGCCAGTTGCTCACATTCAGTATTATATTCTCCGAAGTTCAGTTTTGTCTTCTGATATTTGCAGGCATATTGGAGAGAAGGGTAAGCTTGTGGTGATAAAAGAGTGTGGGCATGTTCCTCCGTTGGAGAAACCAAAAGAGTTGAACCAAACGATACTCGAGTTTCTCCAATCAGATAATCAAACGTAAAGCATGGGGACCCTGAAAATGAATAGTGACAACGATGACGAGGATGCCAATAATGCCGCTAGGTGAAAGCTTTGACTTTGATCTGCGCCACGTCGGCGATGACATATTCATCAGCATCTCTCCTCCGTAAGACGTGTTGCATCTCAAATAGTATATTGAGATCTATTGCAAAGGTTTCATCCCATGTTTAGCCCTTATCTGGAACATGTATTAGATTAATAATAGTATTATTGTTAGAGTTAACTATAATGCTTATCCATTTCTTTGTCAACAGCCATTTAACTTTCGTTGCACATAATTACGATTAAACAATTTCGATATTTTGATGGAGATATAGAATAATTGGTTTGTATACGCTGTAGTTTTCATTAGGTTTGTAATTCAATTTTTATATTAAGTTTGAAATTATATATATATAAATAAATAAAGTTAGTATATGTTATTGTCTAATTTAATATTTTTAAAATTTTATTTAACAATTTTTTTGATTAAGTTAAAAATATTATCATTATATTTAATGACTTATTTAAAAGCTAAGTAATTATATTTAATGACTTAGTGGTAACAAATTCTCATATTCTCCCATTTTTTCTACCATAAATTAACTTTACAGCAGGAAAAATTATTAATAGAGTGAGGTGCATGAAGTGGTTTTTGTACTTGATTGTAATGAAAATTTGCATCAAGCTATTTTTCATTGGGAGAATTCAGTGTGATATTTTATAAAAGAAAAACTGTTTTATGAAGTAAGTTTCTATTTTGGTTTATAGATGAATAAGAGGTTAATAGGTTAGAGTGAGGTGTATGAAGTGGCTTTTCTATTTTATTGTAATGAAAATTTGCATCTTGCTATTTTTCATTAGGAGGATTAGGTATGATAGTCTATAAAGGAAAAACCCTTTTATGAAGTAACTTTTTATTTTGGTTTATAGATGAATAAGAGGTGTATAGGTTAAAATATGTATGGATATTTTTGTGTAGAGATTTAAAAGAAAGAAAACAATATTATGATTTTTTTTTTCACCAATTTGTTTTATGAAGTAAATTTTTATTTTGGTTTATAGATGAATAAGATGCGTATAAGTTAAAATATGTGTGGATATTTTTGTGTAGAGATTTAAAAGAAGAAAGAAAAATATTATGATTTTTGCCATAGAGAAGAACTAAACCCAAAATTTGTGTAAAATTGGTATATAAAACCAAATTGAATGAAAAAGGATAAATTGGGAAACCTTAGGCAACACTAGTTGCCAAAGGATTCTCACAATAGTTTAGTGCCAACTATGGTGGAATCTTTGCTCCAGTAGCGAGGTTACACACTCTTAGAACCATTTTATCCACAACAACTCAACAAAAATGGAAAGTCTATCAGTTTGATGTAAAATCTACATTCCTTAATGGTATATTGCAGGAATAAGTTTATATAGAGCAACTTCCTAGTTTTGAAGTTCCAAGATAGGAGCATAAGGTATACAAATTGAAGAAAGCCTTGTATGGTTTGAAACAAGCTCCAAGAGCTTGGTACAGTGGCATCCAAACCTATCTCATCAAAAGTGGTTTTTGTGGAAGCAACCATTAACCAACTTTGTATACCGAGATCTTCTTTATAGAGGCAATATGATGTTAGAAGACTTCAAAACAACAATGCAAAAAAAGTTTGATATGACTAATGTAGGGGTCATGAAATACTTCTTAGGCA
The DNA here is from genome assembly GCA_031772625.1 of Pinus tabuliformis. Lineage (NCBI taxonomy): Eukaryota > Viridiplantae > Streptophyta > Pinopsida > Pinales > Pinaceae > Pinus > Pinus tabuliformis. The sequence goes on from CM062816.1 coordinate 1,952,848,751, forward strand.
TTGAAATTCAACAATCTGCTAATGACATTTTTATTGGTCAACAAAAATTTGCCACTGACATCATCCAAAAATTTAGAATGGCGAATTGCAAACCAATTGATACACCAATTTCTCAAGGCATCAAGCTCAGAAAAGAAGATGTGACACCACCAGTTGATCCCACATTGTATAAAAGTCTAGTTGGTAGTTTTTTATATCTCATTGCAACTAGACCTGATATCATGTTTGGTGTTAGTTTTGTCTCGAGGTTTATGCAATCACCTAAAAATTTTCATTGGAAGGTTACAAAAAGGATCTTAAGGTATATTACAGGGACCGTAGACTATTGTTTGTTCTATACACATTCTGAAAATTGTTCACTTTTAGGTTATATAGACAACGATTATGCAGGGAGTTTACATGATTGCAAAAGCACCCCAGGGTATGCTTTTCACATTGCAACCAATCTGATCTCATGGGCATCCAAGTTTAGATGATTGCAAAAGCACCCCAGGGTATGCAGCAACCAATCTGATCTCATGGGCATCCAAGTTTAGATGATTTCAAAAGCACCGCAGGGTATGCTTTTCACATTGCAACCAATGTGATCTCATGGGAATCCAAGAAACAATCAATCGTTTCAATATCTTCTGCAGAGGCAAAATATGTAGTAGCAAATTCAGCAACTTGTCAAGAAGTGTGGTTGAAAATATTATTGAAAGATCTATCAAATGTTCAAAAAGAAACAACTCCTATTTACTATGACAACAACTGAACAATTTCTTTATCAAAAACTCATGTTTTCGACAAAAAGAGCGAGCACATTGACATACATTTTCATTTCATCTGTGAGCTTGTCAATGCTGGGAACATAATACTTTCTTTTTGTGGTTCCAAAGATCAACTTGCAGATATTTTCACAAAGCCATTAGGCAAAAATGTGTTTGAATTTCAACGAGAGAATTTATGAATTGTAAGTGTCTCTACTTGTAACATTTGATATTAGGAGGGGAGGTTGAAATATTCTCACCGTCTGCTAGTTGTCATCGTATTTAATTATGTTGTCTACTAGGTGTCATAGATAGTTCGATTTACTTCAATTTAATCGAGTTTTATTCTAGTAATTTAATCTATTTTAAACATGGAGAAAAACAATCTCCCCTACTTTTTTATTTTCATTCTTTATCAATAATTTCTACTTTAACAATCCGAAAAAATTATACAATTGTATTGAAATAAAATTTTAAATAACTTTGAGTCTTACCATTCACCAATACATATGTTAGCTTTTAGGTAGATAAAAAGTAATTTACACTTTGGCTGTTCTTTAATGTCTTTTACTGCTTTTTTTCAAAACCTTTTTCTCGGCTTAGTTTCCTGAGCGTGAGCGTGGTTTGTCATTCATATATATATGGCTATTAGTATATTTTATGGAAGGAGTTTAAAGTGTGGTAAATATTACTTTATAAAATATCTAAATTTTGTTTCAGTAAGCATTTTTTTAATTAAACTTCGTAAAATCAATTCTGAATAATGAAATAACTAGGCTAAATATTGAAACCCACAAGCAAGTTCGCTGAACATGCAGAAAGATATGCACGCTAAAGATTTCATTTAGCGTTTTCTCGTTGTGCCTTTTCTTCCTTCACGGAGTACATCATAATAGACAAATGCAACAGCTGGAGCAACTGAGACAGCACGTGGAAAGTTTATTTTTTCAAAGATTCCAAAGATTCATGGGCCTCAACCTCCGTTTCTATACGTTTTGGTTACACCAAAACCCTCATCCCCTACTTTTTGAGTGGCCCAAGGGTGGATACTATAGTGGCAGTTAGTCCAAGTTCCTTTTTGAGTGGTGCAAAGGTGGATATTATAGTCGCAGTTAGTCAAAGTTCCAATGAGGTGAGATGCAAATCTAACATCTCTTTAAAAGTAAATGGGAATAGAATTTGGGTTTTATAATTTGGTGTTTTATACAATATTGAGGTTTTTTATTACAAGGTATGAATCTGGGTTCTGAAATAATGTTGAGGTTTCTATTTAGTTTTTAAATTATTATAATCATTATAGATTTATGTTAAATACAGATCTAATATGAGCCAAGAGAGATCTGATTTAGTTTTTCACTTGTAATTTTTGTTTATTTTGGAGACATGATTAAATTTTTAATTTTTTTGTTTTGGTACATTGATTAAAATTTCAATTTTTATGATATACTCACTGACATAATTACACATCATACTGGGCCCTAAAATAAGCCTCTAGCTCAATTATTTTTTTGAGTGATCCTAAAATAGTGTATTCTATTCTCAAGTGGTCCCAAAATAGTCTATTCTATTCTCAATAAAATGAATGTGAAAATCAACATTATCATCTCCACACGTATCAAAAATAAATTCTCCATCTCATTTAATCCTGTCCGCCTGTCCGCCGCTGAGCTTTTGTTAAACCATCTGCTTCCAACTATTACTAGAAGACTATCGATTGGCAGTCGAAATGAGAGGACTGTTTGGATTCAGTATTGTGGAATTTGTCAAAAAGCGGAAGCGAGCTCGCTGGATCTCAAAGGGCCTCGAGCCGAGGAAGATCCAGTTGAACAATGGCACCGATCTTCATTGCTGGGTTTTGCAGACTAAAAACCCACATGGAGAGAAACAACAACGGCCGGTTCTCCTTATAATTCACGGATTCGGCGCCGATGGCCTTACAGGGTGGGATGACCAAATCTGCACTCTGGGGAAGCATTTCGATCTCCTCATCCCCGATCTCATATTCTTCGGTGAATCCACAACAACGAGCCCTGAGCGGACTGAGATTTTCCAAGCGGAGTGCCTCAGGAGTATGCTCCAATGTCTCGGAGTGGAGAGCGTGATCGTGGTCGGGCATAGCTACGGCGGCTTCGTTGGCTTCTGGATGGCGCACAAATACCCTGACATTGTCCGCCGCCTGGTGATCGTTAGCTCTGCAATTTGCATGACGCCGTCGACCTACGATTCTCTTCTGAAAGAGTACGACTCCGACGACATTAAAGACTTCCTTGTTCCCATCGACGCCAAAGGCTTGAAGATCTCCTTGAATGTCGATTTTTACAAGTTCCCATGGCTTCCTGCTTTCATATACGAAGACTTATATCAGGTATATATAAAACAAAATAAGGTTTATTAGGATAGTTAGGAATTTTTAGTGGATGGCATATTTTGGGAATATTTTAGAAATTTTTTGAATATTTTAGAATCTAATTATATAGTTCATATTAAATCATATTCATCAGATTCTTGAATATTCCAAAAATCTATAATCTACTTAAATTCAAAAATTCCATCTTTGGTTAAAATTTGAATTCTCCGAATTAGGTTATGGAAACAAACAGAGAGCAAAGGTTGCAGCTAGCGGATGCGATAGTCATTGGTTCGAGTAATTTGGATGCAGTGCCAAAAATAAACCAGGTTGGTTTCTTAGCCAGGTACTATATTCGATAATCTCACACAGACTCCGAATATTTTGAAAGTATTCATTGTCGTTTAATTTCTTCAAATCTGACAGGACGTTCTAATAGTGTGGGGCGAGAAGGATCGATTTTTCAGGTTGGAAGAGGCCTATGCTTTACAAAGGTAACAAGGTCCTTAGCCAAATAATTGATTTTCTTAATCTAAAAGAAGCCAGTTCCTCACATTCAGTATTATATTCTCCGAACTTAAGTTTCGTCTTCTGATATTTGCAGGCATATTGGAGAGAAGGGTAAGCTTGTGGTGATAAAAGAGTGTGGGCATGTTCCTCCTTTGGAGAAACCAAAGGAGTTGAACCAAACGATACTCGAGTTTCTCCAATCAGATAATCAAAAGTAAAGCATGGGGATCCTGACAATGAATGGTGACAACGATGCCAATAATGCCCCTTGGTGTAGGGTTTGACTTTGTTATGCCTGCGCGATGACATTTCATCAGCATCTCTCCTCTGTAATGCGTGTTGCATCTACAATAGTATATTGAGATCTATTGCAAAGGTTTCATCACCTGATTAGTCTTTATCTGGAACATGTATTAGATTAATAATAGTATTATTGTTAGAGTTAACTATAATGTCCATCCATTTCTTTGTCAACAACCATTTAACTTGTTGCAGATAATTACGATTAAACAATTTCGATATTTTGATGGGTTTTATTTATGAGATATAGAATAATTGATTTGTATGGACTGTAGTGTAGTTTTCATTAGGTTTGTAATTCAATTTTTTTTATAAATATTTGAATTATATATATATATATATATATATATATATATATATATATATATAATATATAGAGTATAAAATCGGTAATGTTATTGTCTGATGTAATACTTCCAAAATTTCATTTAATAAAATTTTTTACTATTAAACAATTTGGATATTTTGATGGGTTTTATTTATGAGATATACAATAATTGGTTTATATGGACTGTAGTGTAGTTTTGATTAGATTTGTAATTTAATTTTTATATAAAAATTTCAAATATATATATAATTGGTATATGTTATTGTCTAATTTAATACTTACGAAATTTCATTTAACAAAAAATTGATTAAGTTAAAAATATTTACATTATTGTCATTACATTTAATGACTCAGTTAAAAACTAAGTAGTTATAGTTAATGACTTAGTTTTTGATGGTAACAAGCTCCCATACCCTCATCTTTTTTACCATAAGATTACCTTTGGATATCCAAAGGAAAAATATTAATAGAGTGAGGTGCATAGAGTAGTTTTTTTATTTTATTGTAATGAGAATGTGCATCAAGCTCTTTCATGAGGAGGATTGAGTGTGATAGTTTAGAAAGAAAAAAAAAATTAATAGAGATGTTTTATGAAGTAGGTTTTTATTTTGGTTTATTGATGAATAAAAGGCATATAATTAACCTAATGTGTGAGGATATTTTTGTATAGAAATTTAAAAGTAAAAAGAAAAATATTAATCTTTTATTTTTTTGTTTTGTCATTTATATGTATTTTTTTATTCATTTTTCTAATTATAAATGTATTATAATTGATTAGGTGATATCTAGATAAAGTAAAACAAAAGAAATTAGTTGACATCACTAACACTTAGATTAGTTGACATTATTGACACAAAAAAAAAAAGTTGACATTATTGACACTTAGATCAGTTGACATTATTGACACTTAATGTCAATTATGCATGAGCTCCAATTTATAGATGACTTTTATTTCAAAGTTCAATTTTATATTTGATAAGTTAAGTAGTTTTATATAGCTTTTAATTTTTTTTGTTATTGTATATACATATCTTTTATTCTACTACTATGGATCAAGACTCGATCTCTCACAAGATGCATATATGGAAATAAGTTAATATTTATATGAATTTAGAAAGTTAATTAAAAAGCTTAATAACATTAATTTATTTTGTTTTTATGTGGCTATTATGTCTAATAACATTTTTGTTTTTACTTGCCAAGGCTCTAGAACAATTATATAATATATTGAATTAGCATGACCATATAAATTAAATGGTTTGGCTAGCCAATTATATAATATATTGAACTTTATGTGGCCATTATGCCTAATAACATTTTTGTTTCTACTAGCCAAGGCTCTAGCCAATTATATAATATATTGAACTAGCATGACCATATAAATTAAATGGTTTAGCTAGCCAATTATATAATATATTGAACCATATAAATTAAACAGTTGGGAAACATCCATAAAAATGAAACCATGGTAAGCATAAAAATATTTTTTTTATCATATATTTCACATTGCTAATATTAAAAGAATCATAAAAAATAATAAAATAACAAATATATTTTAAATTATTGTTATTATTATTAGTAATTATAAAAATCATTAATATATGAGCAAAACATGTATACATTTTATAAAAAACATGTAATAAGATTATTAACCATGGAGATTGACTATGGTTAATCAATACCATGTTCCTAAAATACCATAATTCATTTATATCACAATTGTTCATATGCCATTTTTTGAGTTAATTATTTTAATTAAAAGTGCAGAAAGGAATACTTACTGGAAGATAAATCTCAATACCATGTTCCTAAAAGACTGTAATTCATTTATATCAGAGTTGTTCATATGCCATTTTTTTAGTAAATTATTTTAATTAAAAGTGCAGAAAAAGAATACTTACTTTGGAGATAAATCTCAAACTTTGATATGTAACTATTTTAGGCTATTTTATAGTGGTTATATCCCTATCATCTACATAATAATTATTGATAATTAAATTAAAATTTTAAAAAAACTATTTCAAAATAGATACACTCGCTGACATAAATATAAAAATAGCAAGAGAAATTACTTATACTCGACTAAAATTAATAATGAAAAAATAAAATAACTATATATAATAAAATGATGATTTTTCAATTCTTTATTCAATTGAGAACCAACCAATGTGAGAGAAAGAAAAACTTTGTAGGTACACATCCCATCCATAGAAAGAGAATTGGATGAATATGCGACTTATGATATTTAATAAAACTCCCTACAATAGCAAGAAGGTTCCTTTCTATTTTCTTCGCAAATTATGGGTATCCATGTCAATTTTCTTTTAAATTAGCGAATTCTAAAGGCTTCGTCTTAACTCTCCTTAGGATAAAGAAAATGATAAGTGTAATTTGTTGAGAGTGCCAATGACATAATTAGATTTCATACGACATCTTGCCCACCCAGGCCACCTTTTCTTGGAGATAAGGTCCACGACACTTATGTTAGAATAGACGACTTACTTACATATCAAATCCATAGGTATGAGTGATTAGTCAATATGCATCAATAATATGTTATGCGATTATAGGCCATTATAGCTTTTTTTTCTTCTCAGGGTTAAAGTGAATTGACTTTTACTATTTTTTCATAATTTCAAAAATAATTTTTTAATTTTTTAGTAATTTTTTTATTATTATTCCATTTTTTTCATTGTCTCAACCAGTTTTGGTGGGACATAGTTCTCTTGGTAGAAGTCAAGGAAAAACTATTTTTTTTTTTTCTTTTTCCATTGCCTCAACCAGTTTTGATGGGACATAATTCCCCTGGTAGAAGTCAAGGAAAAACTAATTTTTTGAGTAACTATTTCATAAGTGAATGCTTGACACTTACACTACTAATCTTGTTATCCCTGACATTGCTACTATTCATCATCAATGTTCCACATTAACATAGTTAGTTTAAAGCATGTTGAAATTGAGAGGAAGAGGATAAGAATGCAGAGCTTTACTTATGTAAAAATTTTCATGTGAGCTCTACACACCTATCAAGGCAAGAGTGAGGTACACTCCATGTAATTTGGAATCCACTTTGATTGAGTTGTTCCGAATTCTTATCACCGCTAATGTTGTACGCCCTACCAATTGGAACGACTACAAAATACCAATTGCACTTAATACAGAAGTCATTGTTGCGTACTGTATAGAGCTCATCAGATGAACCATTATAGAAGAAGCAATGGCAGTTTGTTTGTCTCCAATCAAGCTGCATAAGGATTTTGTTGATGTCCTAGATTTGTTTCTGAATAGAAACCTACGCATTCCACAATTGGATCTAGACCGTGGTAATGTTGTAGATGCATAAAAAACCGCATTCGAGCTTCTTCCCATAGCTTGTCCAGTACTACCTTCGAAGGATCAACCTATACGATGGACTATAAAAATGTGAGACAGGAGGGAGAACAATGATATGGTAGAAAATTGAATTGTACCTTTCAAGGTAGGAGGAGAATCCAATGTCGACAACATTTCTCTCTGGATTCTGATAATTTTTTAAATATATAAAGAATGGGGAGGTAGATAAGTCATCGCAATTTCTTCCACAAACACCGATACCCACCGCAATGGGCGGATATTGTTTACACAACACACCGATACCCATCACAATGGGTGGATATTGTTTACACAATATCCCTTGTAGAGTTGTTGAATTGAGGCTTTTGTGATCAGTATCAAATATAAGAGAGTTTTTTTGGCTCACAAGAAATTTCATTTGTCCAAGCGTTTCGAACCAACAAGTGTGGTTCATCGTTAGGACAAGTTGAATGAGCAGATTAGGCTTAGTATGATTAAATAGATAGAGTAGAAACTCCAACTGTATTCCAAGACCAGAGAACGACTATATTGAAACAGAAATTTAACTGGATTAAGAGAATAACCAATATTTACTTACAAAATTGATTTAGGTTCATTAAAATCTTAAAAATGACAGACCCTTTTTAACCACTTATATTTATTAAAATAAATTAAAACCTATAATAATTAGAATTTAAGAATTAGAGATTAGTTTTTTTTCCAAGAGATCACTGAAGTAAGAGCTTCGCAAATACGAAACATATATGTGAACTCTTTCACCATTTCTCAACGCTGAATAATTTGTACAACCAACCAAAGAAGTAAAGTGTGTTGTTTACACGTAAAAACATGGGATACTTGATAATCGCAAGAAATCAATCGCTGAGTTGAATCCAACAAATTTTAGGGCCATGGGAGTTTGTTCCGAAAAGTATGGATTTTTCATATCTGTCAAAAAAAATAACACATATCTAAATTCACTTCCAACGACATCAAAATTCATAAACGAACATCACACTTAAGTGATTCTTACCATTGTTTTTCAATTAATAGATTCGTCAAACATGGTTAAGGCCTATGTAGTGCTAGCTAGATATGTAACCTATAAAAGGTTTAGTTAATGCTGGGTAATTTCTTATTTCTGATTACTAAATGGCTAATTAACAAAACTATCCTTCAACATGACAAAACGGTCCCTGCAACTATTGTTTTTCGAGAGTAACATAAATTGTTATAGGTATAATGTATAAGGCATTATGGAAATGTATAAGTCGAAAATGACAATTCAATGGATTCCCAAACGCAGTGAACTAAGTTTCAGTTTGGCCCCTTGCATTTTGACCTGTTTCGACCGCAGTCAGTGGGGCGATAACATTCCCTATATGGGCTGAGGACCACATAGGCTGAGGACTACAATGAAACCAAAATAGTTTTCCTCATGTGTTAATTTGTTGTTTTGTTCAATGCGTTGTACGGAGGTTTTCATTGTGCAGAGGTGCGTGCTAATTCTGCACAATGAATCTCTCCAAACAACAATACTCCCACACTATTTCAAAGCACTATTTTGTTTAGAAGTGTGGAGCATTTAATAATATCGAATGCCGAGATCACGAGAATACACACGGTAAAGTGGTGACATTTTATGTTAACCTTCTAGTTACTTTTAAGTGATTGAAAGCAATATCAACATCAATTATTGAGTGCGTTTAATGTGTTTCGCTTCGATTTGTTGCCACAACATATTAGTAGATGTGGCGAAGTTTGACCAATATTTTTGGTCAAATTGGGATGTTCTCTAGTCTATGAGCGGACTATTCGGATAACCCATTGGCTCTGCTCGGTCCAGGACCGCTTGCTTACTTACGCACATTGATACTCGACCTCGGCTAAGATATTTTAATTCTCTGGAATTAAAATGACAATTGTCATGAAAATAAACTTACTCTATTGACATGAAAATAAGTCTATTCTAGTAACATGAAAGTAAATCTATCTTATCAATATGAAAGTAAATCTACTGTAATGACTTGAAAGTAACTTTAATCTAGAAAGTAGCAAATCCTATACTAAGAAAGCATTGAATTCTTAAACTTTGAAATTTAAAGACAACCTATTCTGAAAGCAGTGAGAGATCAATTGAGATCACTAATGTGTGCATTGCCAAATTAAAATCATTCATGACTATCTATGAATCTAAAAACAAACAAATTAAAAAGCAATGAATCTATGAAATGAAAACAATAACATTTGACCGGTAGAAGAACATAAATAGAATGATCATAAAAACATCTAATCAAAAGGCTTAAAATAAACATTGCAGAAAAAAAAAAATAATCTATCTTGCAAAAATGAAACACTAAAATACACTCATACTCATCAAGTGGCCATCATGAAGTGCATGAGAGGTGGAAAGTTGAGAAAACTATTGATCAAACCCCAAATGTCATCACGAAGGCACAACCATATCAAAGTGGATTACAATGGTATTCATTAAATCAATCATAAGTAGAGTGTCAATCCTTAACATCCAAAACTCTACATTGAATCATGAACATAGATCCCAAACTTTTCACACCTTTTGAAAGGAGAAGGAAACCTTATTTATTCAAAAACTAAGATAACTAATTAAATGTAGATCCACAAATCTCTCCTAGCTTTGATAGGATACAATTATGAAAACTTCCATGGTTCTTCTCCATAAATTGTGCTTGATCAATGATCTCAAATATTCCTTAAATCTTCAAAAGTTTGGAGAGAAAATTCGAATTTGAGACATAGAGGCCAAATATGACTATTGTGGAATCTTCAAATATGCATACACACATCAAAAAACTCATCCAACTTTTATATATAAGTGAATACATGTTAATTTTCTAATATTTAACCATAAATTCACTGAAAATACCAAAATAAATGTATTAAAAAATAATGTCTAAACCCATATTTAATCATGAAGATGGTCTTAGTGCATGTTTATGGAGTTGTAGAATGTGGTAAATACTGAAGGAGAATGAAAGAAAATATGGTAAAATGAATGATATTTTGGAGACCCAAAATTCCCCCCAACTGAAGGTGTTGCATGTACTCATGCAAATTTGCATTGATTCTCATGGAATGAAGTCTTTTTCTGTAGCCTTTTGTAGCCTTGAGGAGTGAAAGATTTGTAACTTTGAGATACTCTACAAGACTTGAAAATTTTATACAATTTTTTTTTACGAGCTTTTCTATAAAGGATATTTAAGTTTTAGGTGGTTGGTTCTTGTGTGGAAACCATAATTATTTCAAGTCTTGGTTCTTATGTGGAAACAATCTCATTTTATTCTTCTTTTTACTGCAACAAAGAATACTTGAAAATTCATTCAAAATGAATACCCATCCATATACATATTATCCTTGTTCATAATTTGATCTTTTACAAATCATATCTATCTTTAGAGAACCAAAAATAGCAACAACATTCAACTCAGAGAAGCATGTTGGTCAAGAATCTATGAGGTTATGGAATATGGAAATGAAAAATGCTAATGACTATCCTCTCCTCAACTAGAGGTTTTTTTTTCTTTTGAAAATGGGGGAAGCAATGTCACATGGGAAATTTTCCTAATACATGTCTTTTAGAATTAAAGGAATTAATGATTGTTGGCTTAGGGGGTCCTGATCCAGGTTTAGAGTTAGCTACGCCAACTAACAAATCCCTACACTACTAGCCCTTTCGGTAACAACCTGCGTAGCGCATATTGCAGTCTTACTCGAAGTAGTAGGGGGGATGCAAGAACCAAGTTTTTGCATCCAGAGACTAGTGTGATGTTCAATTCCTTAGATATACCTTCACGCAAATCGATAAACTCTTAGGGCACATTACCGCAACTTTGTTAAAACAATCTTCAGACCTTCGCAAAGGTCTACGATCAATCTTTGCGGACCTTTAACAGTTAATTTATCCACTTACACGCATTCGAGAACAACCTTAAATTAGTGTTTGTGCAGATTTACTTAATTTATTAGTAAACATCAGAGAATTCATCGGAGTCTTCACGAAAATACTTAAACATGCATTGCGTACACCATAAATACTTATTCAAGAGAATCACATTGTTGGAGAGGTAAATCCCCTCTACGGATAGAGGCAATCCCTACTAGCCCAGCAAGGGTCTAGCAACAATCAAACAATGCTGCTATGCATGTTCCTAATTACAATTAAACAAGAGGTAAAGAGCACCTACTTGGATTCCAGCGCTGTTGTTTGACGAAGAGATGCCGCCTTCACTCCTTCGCTTTGGCTGGTCACGATCTTCCGCGATCTCCACGAATAGATACCTGCACACACGAAGAGGAAACAAACACAAGCGTGAAATCTAATAAAAGCAACCATACATCAGTCAGAAAAGATGTAATTCACATTTAACCATTGCATAGACAAATGAGAATGGAACAATAATAGCAGTCATCTATTATTAATCAAACAGAGAAGAGTACAACCAAATGTTCTGACGTCGGTAACCTTCTCAGGAGGGGCCAGTCAGCAAGTGTCCCAAGCATTCACCTTTGGAAATGATTCTCCCAAGACAAGCAACTCTCTCTCTCTCACACAAGCAACACAAAACAACCTTCCCTAAGCAATCAATCACTTCCACACCTAGCACACCAAATACCTATAGTAGTAGCAATCTGAGCACTATAATCTCTATACAATCCAAGCTATTCCAAACTAGTTGCTCATGGTAATGGTGGAAGTTTATATAGGAGAAGGAGCCTCCTAAAAGGGTGGAAGGATGAGCTTATCTTCAAGGGAAGTGGTTGCAAAGGGTCGAACAGACATGCCATAGAAGGGAGTCGATACTCACAAAGCCAAAAACCAAGCCTGGAGTTATCTGGAAGGCTGGCTGTTGGAACAAATTCGCCCAAACAGGATCAGCGCGGATTATAAGGTAACTGACGCGCTGACGTTGCGCCTCAATAACTGGGAAAGTCATGTCAGCGCAACCCAAGACAAAGGAGAGGTGCGCTAGCTCATGAAATGCGACCAGCGCGGAAAAGTGATGTGCTTCCGCATTGGCAGCGCACTGAATACACTACGAGCCGCCAGTCATCGCGGATATTTTAGAAACAGATGCGCTGATGAGGAAAACTTTGGAAAAGTGGGTTTTGGGCCAGTTCAGAAGGCATGAACTTGATTATTGTGAATTCCTGACACAGTAGGGTGACTGACAAGGAGACAGTGACAAATTACTGTGTAACAGATGCCCCCTAAAGCATGAAGACCGAGAGAGTGGGAGGGGTGAAATGCTTTACAACACTCGCCGAACTGGAACACCACCAGGAAGGACCGAATATCTCTGATAATCAAGTACATGCAGTCTAGGCATGGGCGCAGCCATCCGAAAGACATGCGAAAAGGTCTGTGGAATGGACGCAGCCACCCAGCTAAAGAGACCGGAATAATGACAAGGTATGGTCGCAGCCATCCATGAAGACTCAGGTATGGGCGCAGCCATCCATCAATGAGTCATGTAATGATCATCCACAAAATCGCAACCTGGACCATAACAGACAGGGATCCAGGGTCTTGCGCTCCGTCCCGACCCGAACAAAGTACAAGTTCAAGCATGTGAATACATGAGCTGGAGTCGAACATGCATGAACATCGTCTGATTACCAGTCAATGATGAAAACTGTTAACAGACGCGAGAGGTACCACCAATAATGACAATGGTCCTCAAGGTACTGTAGGTACAATCTGCGGCGTGTGAATCAATGAGCTGGTGTCGAACACCCGCAGAATCATTCGATCGGAGGCCAATGAGGAAAACCTCGCGTCGAACACGAAGAACCTGCCATTGAGGCATGCAGGCTCCAAGGCACCTAAAGGGAGTCTCTAAGTCACCTTCCCGGATAATGAGCTGAAGTCGACAGGAAGTGACCTTGATCGAAGGTGGGCCATAATGATTCCCACATCATCGACACGAGACAGAGGTAAAATGATTTGTGTGAGATAACAGAGGAGGTTGTATTATTGCAGAGGTCAACTTCTCTTGAACATATCGGCGGCACTATAGCGGATTTGGCAGTATTTGACATCAAATGAGCAGAGGGTATGGTGACGATGGCAATGAGCAGATGAGAGGTCAAACAGGATAACCCAAACCCACGGAGGCCAGTGAAAAACAAGATGAGATGGGCCCACCCAGACACGAAGCAGAGGAGTGCCATGTTCAAGAGCGACATACTGCCGACACGACTATGATTACAGTTCCATTTTCCCCACCATTTCTGGCAGGTACCCCGGTTATTTTTGGATGACAAGCTTGACGGGGATAGCATATGCTTGAAGAGTGTCATTTCGACAATGCCCGATGTCATCAAGTTTTTAACGAGCCTGACAAAGGAAAAACGCGGCGCCTTTTCTTGTTTAGAGAGTCTGAAAAGACAGCGGAAAAGGAGACTCCAGGGGGGTCCTTTTTCGTACAGTTGTGTCTCTCGAGCCCAAAAAAGTATAAAACTATGCTCGAAAGAACCGCCCGACCATTACGATCGAGGAGTACTTTTCGTAAATAGTGTTTTCGACTCGAAAAAGTAAAAAAGCGGTCGGAAACACGTCGTTTTAGAGCCGATAACGAGTGCGAAACGACAAACACCCGGCAATCTTTTTAAGTTACACGGTCGGAAAAAGAGCTTAAAACGACCGCCTCTCGTTCCCTTTAACGAGCTGAAAGGAAGCTCGGGCATCTTTTCTTGTTTCATGTCGGAAAAGAGCTCAAAGACGACATTTTTTGGAACCAAGTGATTTTATGATCATTTTGATTTTCACTGTTTCTGAGGACCTGCACAATAAAAAATACCCGCATAAATCCGTTCGACATGTTAAAAACATATTAAAACATGTATAAGACATTGACAGAAGTGCTAAATCCATGGTAAAAGCATGACAAGAACCCACATTTGTAAAATCCATAGCTAATTAAGCCATTTTTACTATAAATAGGAGGGTAAATAGTCATTTTTACCATTGTTACCATATTGAGCCTCTGAGAACGTTGTGAAGCTGTGAAGTTGACGGAGCAAATTCTTCCCCGTGCGGACACCATTCGGCGAACGGCTTGATCCAGGTAGGTTCCCCTTGCCATGCGCTCCATTTTGATTATATTTAGCAAAATTTTAACGGTGGAATTCGCCCATTTGGGCAAATTTTTTGAGTATGGGTGCGCTCTCGGTCAGCGCGGGTTTCCCGCTCGGGACCGCGCTGACCGATTTAAAATTACACGTACCAACTTTTGGGTCAGCGCGGAAAACCCGTGTTCTTCCGCGCTGACCCAATGAAAAACAAAGGGGCGCCATTTTCAGCGTGACTGTTTTTAAAACAGTCGCGCTAGCGCGGAAAAATATGAATTTTAATAAATTGAACGTAAATTTTTCCACCAACGGCGATCTAATATTTTTTCATGGCTTTGCAGGGCACAATGTCTTTCGTGTGGCAAGAGAGAGCTCACGATAACGAGGATATAGTTGCATATGGGCTTGCCGAATGCCGGAACGCAATGCGGGCATGCGGTTTCCTAAAGTTCTTCCTGACTCCGCGCCTGAGGGCGCAACCTGACTTGCTGGAGTTCCTGATCAGAGCTTGGAACCCAGTAGATGGGAAATTCACCATCCGCGGGCAAGATATCGAGTTTGATGCCTCGGATATCTATTTTTTGACTGGTTTGTCGCGCCGGGGCCAGAGGCCCATCCTGGAGGGGCAGCGACCCAGCGGCGAGACTCTAGACCAGCTGATGGCTAGGGTATGCCCAGGAGCTGAAAAGACACGGAGTGGGAAGGTTGCTATCCCGACAGTGCAGGACATGCCTCTCCGCACGATACTCTTCCTGGTGACACGGGCAGCGGGTTCTTTGGCCAACCATGAGGCCTCGAAGAACCAACTATTGTTAGCTCTGGAGTGTCTACAACCCACCATCTTTGACTGGGCGACTGCTGTGACTACTAGCATGAAGAGGCAACTAAGCAACTGCCGTCGTGGAGAGACGAAGCAGTTCGTCTATGGGTCACTCCTTCTGCCGCTCATGCTGGAGCGGGTGCCGGTTCTACAGCTACAGACCATGGCTGTGGATCCACCTAGAGGTCCTCGGGAGACGAGGGCCAGTCGATGGGCCCGGGTCATGCCACGTGGAGGTGGTGGTCGCCCAGTATCTTGGGGGGTATACTTCAGAGAGTGGCTGGAGCGCCAGGTTGTCATTGTGGAGGACTGGCTGTATGCCGGCATGGACTTCCGCAATGATCCAGACATGCCACTGCCTGCAGGAGAGCATTGGGATGATGGAGGTACGTCACTTGATCTCATTTCAACATTTTTTAATGTTTTCGATTTTTCATGTACATGTCTTAATGAATGTCACTGTATGCAGATGTGGGACCTGTGAGACCTGTGGGCCTAGCCCTAACGGCACGGAGAGAGGGACCAGACGCTGGAGCCTTGGCCTTAGTTCCTCCAGGGGTGGATACATCGGAGACTGTGGCCCGCAACCTTGAGGGTTTGCTGGAGGGAGTGCCAGACTATCAGGGGGTTGAGGAGGTCCCTATAGAGCACCAGATCCACACAGTGGGGGTGGCACCCAGGCTGCACCGCCTTTTGAGGCGGGTGGCTCGAGCGGCTGTATGCTACAGAGAGCATAACCCAGCACAGTAGTCGCCTAGGTTTACTTCCATTGCTGTTTTTGAGAGACATATGTCTCGGATGTATGGAGAACAGTGACTCTTATTTTTGACACATACACTTATTTTTGAGCGCCTCAGTGCGCCACACGATATATATATATATATATATATATATATATATATATATATATATATGATTTTTGATGGATCTTGTTACATGTGATGATGTTTCGTTTATGTTATGCAAATGTTCAGTACAAATGTGATCTTATGTATGAATTGCACAACACATGACCCATGTATTTTAATGTTTTTAATGCAAACTTAAAAGCACACACGCACGCATGCAAACTATGCTTGAGAAAATATCTTATTTACATATGTTTTACTCTACTATGCTTTCTATGTCTTCTTGTATGATGTTATCTATTTCGCAAATGTCTGTCTAACACATGATTTGCCAATGCATCAGTCAACGTGTTTAATCGTCTCGGAATATGTTGATATGTGATATAGTCAAAATTCCTTTCTAACAATCTGACGCGTAGATACAACCTTAGGATACGTTGGTCTCTGACGGAATATCGCCCGTTAAGTTGATGAACGACCAGCTGGGAGTCCAGGTTTACCATCATTGCTCGAATGCCGAGATCAACTACTTCGGCTAGTAGCTCAATTACGGCACTGTATTCAGCAACATTGTTAGTGGTACGACCGAGGCAGACTCCTTGAAGATCTAACAACTCTCCGTGAGGATCATAGATCGCCCATGCCGCAGAAGACAAATTGCAAGTACTACGGCAGGCACCATCAGCGAAACCAACATAAGGTGCACTAGACATCTGCACAAGAAGAAGAAAACACAATAAGAGGCAAACACGCCTTCACACCAAAGCAAAACAGGAAATCATGCACACAAAACACACTAAACACGCGTATGTACAAACTGAGTGCACGAAGTCATGCATAATATTTCTTCAGATATAGCCCGTTGCGGGGCTTGTCAAGAGGATTTCCTTCGTAATCAATCAACTCATATGCGCCCTTTTGTAAAACTCTTTTCACGATATAGGGACCTAACCACATGGATTCGAGTTTTCCTGCCCCCAGCTTATCTTTAGCTTGATCGTAGAGCAGTACTAGATCTCCCTCAACGAAGGAACGAGGATGAATGTTCTGGTCAAAGTGAGCTTTGACTCTCTTCTTTTGCGCTTCGATAGCCAGAGAAGCTAAACGACGAGTCTCGTCTAACCGTTCTAGGTACAGAAGCCGTTCCTCCACCGGAGTGGTGTTGGGAAGCAACTCGACAGCTAATTTCAACGAAGGAATCTCACATTCGACGGGAAGGGTGGCCTCCAGTCCATAAACCAACTGAAACGGAGTGAAACCGGTGGCGTCCTTCACAGAAGTCCGGTAGGCCCACAAGGCTGGGAACAGCATCAGATGCCAATTAGACTTGTGCGTATTGACGGTGCGTTGAAGCATAGTGATCAAAACTTTGTTCACAGCTTCGACTTGACCGTTAGATTGTGGATAGTACGGTGTCGAACTATCTTGACGCAAGCCTAGTTGGGTCGTTAGTTCTGTCATCATGTGATTACGGAAATGCTTTCCGTGATCTGTGACAATAGCCTGAGGGACTCCGAAACGAGTAATGACATGATTGAATAAAAACTGCGCCGCTGTGTAACCGTCTTCGTTTAATGTAGGCATCGCTTCGGCCCACTTGGTGAAATAATCCACGGCAACGATGATGTACCCATGCCCCCCGGCCGAACGAGGGTTACAGGACGTGTAATCGATGCCCCATTTGGCAAATGGACCTACGGTGACAACAGGGTGCAGTGGTGCAACAGGTGCACGCATCTTCCGGTGGTAAACCTGGCATTCATGACATGCACGTACAGCAAGGATGCAATCCTTGAAGATGGAAGGCCAGAAATAACCAGCGCGGAGGATCTTCTGGGCGGTAGCATATCCGGACATATGGCCGCCACAAGCGCCGGAGTGGCAGTCATTCAACACCCGCTCAGCCTCCTCGAGAGTCAAGCAACGGCGGAGAACAGAATCAACGCCGAGGCGGTACAGGGTATCGCCCAAAATGCGATAGGGTTGAGCTTGGTGACGAATTCGCCGTCGAGCATCTTTCGATACATTTGGACGGAAAGAAGACGTCTGTAAATATACAATAATGTCCCCGTACCACGGGTCGAGGGTGCTGATGAGAAACAATGTTTCATCCGGAATATGCTCCTCCGAACGAGATGGTGCAGAGTGAGATGGTAAGGAACAGAGCAGTTCAGCAAAGACCAGAGATTTCTTAGACTTGGCCGCAGTGAATTCCAAGTCGAACTCTTGGAGGATTACAATCCACTTCGAGTATTTTCCCCCCAGCAGCTGACGCGACAAAATGTAGGTCATGGGGTTGCAATCAGAGATCACGGTCGTTGTGCGCAACAGGATATAATGCCGGAATCGTTGGACGGCGCAGACAGCTGCCAATGCCAACTTCTCGACATATGCGTAGCGAGTTTCCGTATCCAGAAGGTTGCGACTAAGATAATAGATAACGTGCTCGGTGCCGGCATCATCATCCTGCACTAGAACCATGCCGATGGTGGTGTCAGCGGCAGCAAGATAGAGAGTGTAGTCACGGTGATAGTTCGGAGGTCTTAAGAGCGGAGCTGAGACAAGAAGGTCTTTAAGGCGCTCGAAAGATTTCTGGGCGATAGCATCCCAACGAAAGGGTGTGTCTCGCTTTAACAACCGTGTGAAACCCTTAGCCACCTCGGCATAGTTCGAAATGAATCGTCTGAGAAAATTAGCTTTACCCTGCAAGCTCTGCAATTGCTGCAACGAGGCAGGGGGAGGAAGATTCAAAATGGCCTCGACTTTGAGGGGATCCAGACGGATGCCTTCCCGGGAGACGATGAACCCGAGTAGTCGGCCAGATTCTACGCAGAAGACACACTTATGCGGATTGAGTCGAATACGGTAGTGTCGACAGCGGAGAAAAATTTCGCGTAGATGAGATGGATGGTCTTGACGTTTAGCTGAATGAGCTGGGAGGTCATCCAGGTAAGGCTGTACGATGTGTCGGATATCATGAAAAGCATACGACATCGCACGCTGGAAAGTGGCACCGGCATTTTTGAGACCGAAAGGTAGCTTCTTATAAGCGAAGGTGCCCCAAGGACAAATGAAAGCTGTCTTATGCTGGTCTGCAGGGGCTATGTTGATCTGGTTATAACCAGAGAAGCCGTCCATAAACGAATAAATCTCACTTCCTGCGCAGTCATCAATAAGCTGATCAATAAAAGGCGTAGGAAAGTTATCTTTGGGACAGGCACGATTGATATCGCGGTAGTCAACACAGACCCGGATAGTGCCCTGCTTTTTATTCACAGGGACTATATTGGATACCCATTCCGTAAGGGGAATGGCATAGATGAAACCAGCTCGAAGAAGCTTTTCAACTTCGACCTTGATGGCTGCAGCCTTTCGAGGGTGCACTGGACGTAGGCGCTGACGAACAGGCTTAGCGCCGGGATAAGTAGGTATTTCGTGCACCACAATACTAGGGTCGATGCCGGGCATTTCCTCGTAAGACCATGCGAAGACATCACGGAATTCACGAAATAAAGTGGTATAAAGTTGAACCTCCTCAGGAGTGCATGTGACTCCAATGAAAATATTCTCAACAATCCCTGGTTTGACAGAGATGTCGATAGACTGGGTCTGCGTGATGTTACCCATATTGCCTTCCGAAGACACTTGATATAGCTGAACAGGCGTTTGGAGAGGCGGAGATGGGACACATGAAGCAAACCGCTCGAGACATGCGACCATTTCCGAATGTGGAGGGAGGAACGAAGAGCGATGGTGGTGATCTAACCAAGGGAGCTCTCCGAGAGACATAGTCTCGATGATGGCCTCATCGGAGGGAAATGATTCCTTCAAGGGATCCGAAGTGGCCTCATCTCCCAACCAAGGGAAGTGATCATATGAATCGGGAACACTGCTTAGAAAAGCAGGTTCAGGAGGGGGAGCCGATGCAGCGACAATCTCGATGTAGTTGAGCTCGGCAGGACTCAACGGCATCATATCACCCCAAGAGTCTTCCTGATTCAAGGGAGGAAGAACCCATGGATCAGAACGTACTGAAATCATGTTAACAGGGGCGAGATTCGGAGGTGGGAGGGAAAAGACTCCCATCAAGGAGGGATCTTTGAATAATCCAGCACCCACACTCACTAATGACTTGGAGGTATGCTCCACGAACGGCACATTTCCTTCAGAAGAGGAAGCAAAAAAGGACAGCTGGTCCACCGTGACGATTCTTCCTTGATGGGGGAAGCGAATGACACAGAACAAGGAGGAAGCCACGGCTTGCATGGCGTATGTCCAGCTTCGTCCAAGGAGGAGGTTGTAAGTGAGATTAGCGTCAACAACTTCAACCTCTACCTCTACGGTTTTCCCTTCTAAAGAGATAGGCAATCGCGGGAGGATACCATATGGACGAGATTCTCTTCCATCGAAAGCCTCCAGGGTCGTAGGAGACTGGCTCAGAGCAGGAGAACCAATAGCCTTCCAGCAAGCAACTGACATGATGCAGGTTGAGGCACCTTCATCAATGACTGTACGATGGATCGTTTTGCCGTTGATGAGGACCTGTATAAGGAAAGCCACCTGATGAGGCAGTCTCTGTGTGAAACCCTCGAGATCAAAAGAAATTAAATCCGAATCTGCCGGGTCTATGCCACCAATTGCTGATAGCAGGGACTTCCTCTGGGAGGGGCAGCTCTGGAGGACTTCTAACGCGGACATAGCAGACGGAGCCTGAGCTAAGTCCTCGACAATGCTATAGTGCTGGGCAGCACGAGCATTGGGGTTATAAGATGACTTCCTGAGTACACCTTTGGGAGGGGGTCGGGGGATCGTCTCAGTGCTGGGCCGTTCGATGTGAAGGGGACCAGAACTGGACGGAGGAGCGCTGGAGGGAACCTCCGGCTCTTTCCCGGCTGGAGATGGATAATCTTTCGCTCGAGTTGAAACATGGATGGGGATCGTTCCAGCCATGAACACTTGAGAACCGAACGAGGAAGAGGATTGAGAGGGATCTGCCACCTGATGCGTCTGCTGGGAAGGGAAAGGCTCTTTTAGCACAGCAGGAGGCCCCGGAGCACCTTTCAAAAGTCGACTAACCTCGGACCGCCTAGGGCAATCCTTGGTGTAGTGATCCTCCTCGCAGATGAGACAAGGATACTTAGGCTTTCGTTTGGCTCCTTCCTCGGAGGGAGGTTTAGGAGGGTTCTGCTTGGGCTGTCCAGATTTATCTTTAGCCTTCCCTTTCTTTTTGCCTTTCGAGGATTTATCCGCCGCGGTGGACTGGACGGCGTTTACCTCGGAGGTAGTCCCAGAAATTGATTGGCCCTGAGGAGCATTTTCGTTAGAGGCGTTCTGTTTCTGCTTCCCAGGGTTCGTGGCCGATTTCTTAGATGACGAATTTACAGAACCAATGACTCCATCAACAGAAGGCTTTGGTGGAGCTTTGGGCTGTCCAGGCCTCGGGGCATCTGGCAAATACTCATACAGAGTACCCGACTGAGAGTACACTAAGTCGAGGTACTGAGCTCGCGCGATTGCTTGCTCTTCAGTTACACACGCTCCCATTGCAATGTCTTTTGCAATCTTAGGGACAAAGGAAGTCGTGAACCAGTCGGTCAGGAGTTGATCAGGAATCCAGAATTTAATCAAGCGACGACGCCTTCTCCATTCATGTATATGATCAGAGATGTGCGTAGCCGTATCCTGTTTGAGAGACGTGAGAAGATGAGTCCCAGTCTCGTACCGAATGGGTAACTAAAAATGAGTCAAAAAGGCCATAGCCAACGAGTTGAAATCTTGAAACATGCCGCGATTGAGTTCGATGTACCACTTAGCAGCTGAACCAGTGAGAGTCCTCTGAAAGAGGCGAAGCCGGATAGAATCATCAAGCCATGAGTTGGATGAACACCAAAGGTGATAATTCATTACATGGGCCTGAGGGTCTTCACCAGCTTTGCCATCAAACTTTGGGCAATCACCTGGTATTTTGGTCGGAACCGGTGGCCAATACGGATTATGCAAAATAGGATCATTTGTTAACTTGGATACATCAGGCAGTTCCAACGTTGCTAAGAATGGTAACTGCGGGTTGAAGGACATCTGCGGCTGCGGATTCGAGGCGACATTAGGGTTCCAACCAGATGGTGGTTGCCCCCACGAACTCTGTCCGGACGGACCTGGCCCAAAAGGGCCTGGTGCGTAAGAATTTTGTCCCGATGGACCTGGCCCAAAAGGGCCTGGCGCATAGGGAGCTTGTCCGTAGGGGTTCTGTCCGTACGGATTCTGGCCATATGCGGACGGCTGTCCTTGTGTCTGCCCCCCAGCTCCCCATGTATTAGCAGCTTGCCCCACAGGTGCACCATACTGGTAGTTTTGGTAAGGAGTGACCTGCGGCTGTTGATAGTTTTGATAAGGAGCAAACTGATTTTGCCCCTGGGGTTGCTGGTAGCCATACGGTTGCTGGGCCCCATACTGAGCCTGATAGGGAGGCTGCGTCTGGTAAGAAGGTTGATAACCCGTTTGAGTTTGAGGCCCAGAGTAATGTCCTTGAACCGGCTGGGGTTGAACCATCTGTCCCGAAGGTTGACTTGGTTGGATTTGAGATGGACCTGGTTGGCCAGCAGGATGGACTTGCTGGGTACCAGGTTGTCCGTGCGCCACCAAGGGTTGTCCTTGCGGAACGGATGACTGAGCTGGCTGGATAGCTGGTTGACGCTGAGGTTGGCCAGCTTGTCCAGATGGACGATTAGGGCGGACAGCGGGTTGACCTTGCTGTATAGAAGGTTGGCCCGTTTGCCCCCCAGGGTGAACAGACTGAGCAGAGGGCTGGGCTTGCTGCATAGCGGGCTGCCCTCCTTGGTGCATAGGCTGAGCAGAGGGTTGGCCTTGCTGTATAGCAGGTTGCCCCCCTTGCCCAGAAGGGTGCATGGATTGAGCAGTGGGTTGACCCTGCTGAACATAGGGTTGCCCCCCCTGCCCAAGAGGATATCCCTGCTGGACTGCTGGTTGATTTTGAGGATTATAAACTGACCCAGTTTGTCCAGATGGGTACCCTTGCTGGAAACCGGGTTGGCCTTGTTGAATGTAAGGCTGCCCTGGTTGTCCAGTTGGGTAACCTTGCTGGGTACCAGGTTGCCCTGGATATCCAGTAGGTTGACCTTGATATGAATACGACGGACCTCCAACGGCCGAGGGTTGTCCCTGGTAGGGTTGTCCCTGTGGGCCCCCAGATTGTCCTGGGTAAGGCGGGCCATAAAGTGGTTGCCCCTGAGGGGTTTGCACATAAGGCGGCTGACCTTGATTGGGTGGTCCTTGGGGCTGTCCGGGAGGATTCCGGCTCCCATGGAAAACATGAGTAACGGGATCATACGTAACGTTCAACGGTTCCTGGTTCTCTTCGAAAGGACGATGAGGAAGGACCGAAATGTTCTCGAGGTACTGGCCATTCGCATCATAATAAAAGAGCGAACCTTCGTAATCTGGGTCCACAATGGGCTGCCCATGAGCATCATACGGCCCTGCTCCAGGAACACCACCAGGAAAGGGCCCAGCTTCAGGGTTTGTAGATGAGGATGCGGGTACAGCACTGATGACCGGAGTCGAACGCGCTACACAAACGGTTGGATTGGTGGGAACTGAGGTAACGGGCGTGTTAAGCCCTGAAGTAAGAGGTGTATTAAGAGGTCGCGAAACAAAGGGCCCGGTGGTGGCAATAAGACTAGGATCCCATATAGTCGTAGAAGTAGTTCTAGCGGCTATCCTATCCCTCATTGATTGATATCGTGGAGGGAGTGGAGAGGAAGCCGGGATCGGAGTCTCAATGTCCGTCACCACGGGCGTCTCACCTGTGCTGGAAGCTGTCTCATCCATGGGGGAAGTAGACATTGGAGACGACATACCGAGAGGAGTACGAGGGGTATAGTCGCTGTCAGGCTCCCAGATAGGATTCCAATCTTCTATGTAATCTTCGTCGCCTGGGGCACGTACGTTGATAGGCTGGATACTCGGAACAATGGGAAGAGTACCGCTTACAACTGGTACCTCTGGAGCAACAGAAGATGGAGAACCTTGATCACTTGGACCGGGAGTTGACGGGTCAGCCAGGATGACAAGACCCCTTAGAAAACCTAAAGGAAACTAACGATTAAGACCCTACTCAAAACTAACGCACACAAGATCTAATCAGGTGATGTTATCGTGGCCGAATTAATTTTTAAGACACAAGAACCAAACTTGACCTTTTCATGTTTCAAGAGTCGAGAAAAGGACGAAAAGATGACTCCAGTCTCCTTCGAATGTTTAATGAGCACGAAGTGACAAGACGCTCACAGGCACCTTTTCATTTAGGGAGTCCGAAAAGGATCAAAAGTGACTGCTCTGGAGACTCTAGGTATAAGGTTTACCAAGCGACCCGTAAAACTGCTTATACACCTCAGCAATCGTATGAGAGCCAAGGACTTTCCGTACTGCAGTCAATCTTCCCGAATGCTGTGTTCGGTGCGTTACGGTTCACAAGGCGGCAGACTCGGCTTCCTATGGATAAAGGATAAAAGCCTAGTGGGGTCTCTCTATATACGCGACGGTACGTGGGAGCGCAGTCCGTGTTAGACCACTATCGAGTCACAGAAGGAGGAATCACCCAACCATAATGTGAAACAACAGTGACTATGTTTAAAGACGCCGGAACACGTCTCTAACCTAGACCTCTAGATGTTTGCATTTAGTTCCAATGCGTTTTTAGATTCATTCGGTTCATTTTATAGTTGATCTTGAAATTAAGTTTCGATTGCAGGCTCTATCGTATGTTCTCTCACAATTACCTAGATGCAAACTACATGCCGAAGAATACCGTTTTGTTCGATGAATTCTAGCTATGAAAGGGTAAAGAGATTTTTAATCAAACAAAACGAATACAAGCAATCAAACAACCTAATGCAGCTAAAGGCAAGGAAAGGAAACTTTTTCTTTTGAAAATGCAAATCAACGAAATGTTCTTTTCCTTTTCAATTCTCAAAAGCAAAGCTACTAGTTTGATTCTCTTTCAATGGCACAAAGCATCTAAATGAATTTGGAGGAACCGGAACACCAAGCAAATCACTTAATGAAAGCACACAAAGTTCCCAAAACGTCCAACAAAGATTTCCAAATCAAAAGGAAAACCAAGTTCGCACGAGCTATGTGATCTAAGCTCGGCAAGACAAGCAAGGATTCAAACAAGGAGGAAGCGAAAACCACTCGGAAACACAACCAAAAACACTTCCACAATCACTGAACAAGCGCAAAAACAAATCTGAAGTTGGCTGGTCAAACAGAAAAACAAGATCCCTACGGAAGGCTTGACACACACACGGCCACCAGATGCCCTAGGGCTAGAGTGCGAAATCAATGGAGAAAAGCAAACACCCGGAGGATAAGAGTCCCAACCAGTCAAATAGAGATTCAACACAATCCAACAGCTGTAAAAGTGATGGCGGAAATACAAACCAAGCAGCGAAAGCAAAGAGGAAGGTATTGCAAAAACCGAAAGATGAGCAAAAACGAAACCCTGTGGGACAAGACTTCGCAAACAAGCAGCTCAGAGTTCAGATAATGAAAAACAAGTCACAAACCAAGTGGAGAGAAGAGGGGAAAGCTAAAGCAACAAGTTCAGGAGGCTAATCTGGACAAAAATGAATTCTACAGGATCAGCGCGGGTAGCCTTCAGCAACTCGGCGCTGAAAAGAGGAGGCCTGTAGCAACTTTGCGACGTCAGCGCGGAAACACACGGATAAAGCGCGCTGTCTCTAAAAACGAGGTCAGCGCGACTATTAATTGTACAGGCGCGATGACAAGGATAACAAAGAAACAGGGGTGCGACGTCAGCGCGTCTGTTCTGAATTAAACCGCGACGAAGGTGAAAACGAGTAGAATCAAGGCAGAAAACTCCCAAACCAAAGGTAGAAAGTCTTTTAAGAGTCAAGACACTTCCCAGATGGACCCAGGAAGGATACAAGCAGAAAAACAATCCCCAAAACTCGAAAAGAGAGAAAAATCAAATTCAAGCACAAAGAGTGGACACAAGAGACAAAAAGGCTGATCCCCAGCGGAGTTGCCAAATTGTTGGAGAGGTAAATCCCCTCTACGGATAGAGGCGATCCCTACTAGCCCAGCAAGGGTCTAGCAACAATCAAACAATGCTGCTATGCATGTTCCTAATTACAATTAAACAAGAGGTAAAGAGCACCTACTTGGATTCCAGCGCTGTTGTTTGACGAAGAGATGCCGCCTTCGCTCCTTCGCTTTGGCTGGTCACGATCTTCCGCGATCTCCGCGAATAGATACCTGCACACACGAAGAGGAAACAAACACAAGCGTGAAATCTAATAAAAGCAACCATACATCAGTCAGAAAAGATGTAATTCACATTTAACCATTGCATAGACAAATGAGAATGGAACAATAATAGCAGTCATCTATTATTAATCAAACAGAGAAGAGTACAACCAAATGTTCTGACGTCGGTAACCTTCTCAGGAGGGGCCAGTCAGCAAGTGTCCCAAGCATTCACCTTTGGAAATGATTCTCCCAAGACAAGCAACTCTCTCTCTCTCACACAAGCAACACAAAACAACCTTCCCTAAGCAATCAATCACTTCCACACCTAGCACACCAAATACCTATAGTAGCAGCAATCTGAGCACTATAATCTCTATACAATCCAAGCTATTCCAAACTAGCTGCTCATGGTAATGGTGGAAGTTTATATAGGAGAAGGAGCCTCCTAAAAGGGTGGAAGGATGAGCTTATCTTCAAGGGAAGTGGTTGCAAAGGGTCGAACAGACATGCCATAGAAGGGAGTCGATACTCACAAAGCCAACAACCAAGCCTGGAGTTATCTGGAAGGCTGGCTGTTGGAACAAATTCGCCCAAACAGGATCAGCGCGGATTATAAGGTAACTGACGCGCTGACGTCGCGCCTCAATAACTGGGAAAGTCATGTCAGCGCGACCCAAGACAAAGGAGAGGTGCGATGGCTCATGAAATGCGACCAGCGCAGAAAAGTGATGTGCTTCCGCGCTGGCAGCACACTGAATACACTACGAGCCGCCAGTCATCGCGGATATTTTAGAAACAGACGCGCTGATGAGGAAAACTTTGGAAAAGTGGGTTTTGGGCCAGTTCAGAAGGCATGAACTTGATTATTGTGAGTTCTTGACACAGTAGGGTGACTGACAGGGAGACAGTGACAAATTACTGTGTAACACACGTGACACTCAATCAATATTTTATAAAACACAACATTCATCGACAACATATAGCATTAACAAATATAACAGAAATACGCAAGAATTCTTCAGGAACTACCTTTACTGATCTTCAATTCAAGGTTACAGACTCAAAACTACCCTGCACACATAGATGCAGGGGTTCGTTCACTCAGCTGTAGACTCTACCTAGGCCTCTGTGCACTTAGCTGCAGAGTCTTTCTTCTACCTTACCCACTTCTCTTTGCTATCACTTCCCTTTTCTTATCATCGAGTATCCATTCCTATGCCTTATATTCTTTAAGACGCACCTATTTATAGCCTTTTGCATATAATGGCATGGTCCGTGGACCATGGGTGGATCTCAAAACCAACTCAAACTTTACATAAAACAAGGGGTTAAACCCCTTTGACTCCTATTCATCTACGCGCTCTGCATCCACAAATCGTGGAGACTTTACATTAATTACAAAACTGTATCAAACTTGGGTTATTTTAACCCCAAAACTAACCCAGGGGACCCCATCCCAACAGGCCCCCAACATAAAGATCCTGACTCGCCCTCGAGTCACTCTGCTGGTGCTGCGATCTTACTGCGAAGGCCTCCCAGCTTCACCTGGATCATTGCAACTTCGACACCGCTCTGCGCTGCTACCTGCTTGACTTCCTCAACCAATTTTTCTATGGCTTGTCCTTCTATGGCCAACTTCATTGTCTTTTGCTTCTTCTATAACTCTTTAAGCTTATCTTGAATAGTATTTGTGACTTGATAAGCCTCCTCTAACTAAGGCTGCAACCTGGCCTTTTGAAAGGCCTCCTTCTTCTACGCTCCCTCCACCTATGCTAGGAGTTTCTTTCCTTCCTATAACTTAACAAGGCGCTGTGTCGATGCTATGGAGCACGCAGTTGCCCCGACTTTATCATATTGTCGTTGAAGCTCCTTTACCTCTGTGTTTAGTGTTTGTAGGTTCGGCTCCTCCTGTAGATTGGTCACTAGCTCTATAGCCTCTTCGAACAATGTCACACAGTCTGTGACTGTGGCATCCAAGGTTTCCATGCCTTCCTTTATCGCGGATCTACGCTACTCCCGGACCTCAGACATAGTTGTGGGCTGAAAATTTAACTGCAGCTCTGTAATCTTCATGTTGAGCTCAAGCGCGACTCGCCCAACCTCTACTTTATCCTTGCGCACACCAGCGGCTAGTTTTTTGATTTTGGCTTTTGGCTATGCATCCTCTAGGATGTGAAGCTCAAACACTGTCTTGCATGCCTATGCTACTACTGACTCTAGACTGGAACTACGCATTTGAAGTGCCTCATTTTCATTCAAAGCCCGCATCTTTTCAACGAACATTTGCTCATTATTCACTTTGTACTCACTGATGAGGTTGAAGGCGCGCTACTCCCTGGTTCTCAACTCATCTTCCACCTCTTTATGCAGGGCATGGAGGGTCTTGCTGGAGAGCACCGCTATATTCAGTGCTATATTATTTATTATACTAAGTATGATACAATCGTCGATGGATTCTGTGCAAATGGACCCGTCGGGCAACAATATAGTTATGAGATCTGGGGTCCTTACTATCTCTGTTGCTTGGCTTGTCTTGGGTGTCAGGCTCGCTTGCTCCGCGCTTAATTGTCCAGTGCCCACTTGTATTCTGCTTGCTTGGCTCTGTAGCTCATGCAAATCCTTTGGGATGCTCCCCAACGTTTGCATGTATTACTTCTCAAACTGCTTCAACACTTCCGTGGTGGTGTCTTGAATTTTATCCCTGATTCCATTGAGATTCCCTCTGTTAACACCATGGGATGACGCTGCGACTTATCCGATTTCTAGTTCTTCCTTGAACCACCCTACTGCTCCTTGCCACGTCTCTTCAGAATAAATGGGGTGCTCTGCCCTTCATCCCCTCTATCGCCTTGTCTTGAAATTGCTTCCTCCTTTGTCTTCGGTGAAGGTGACTTGTTACCTTTTTGTGACTCACGTTCTTCTTGTTCTACCTACTCCTTGGTAGCGTGTTATTCTTCCACATGAGCCTTTACTGCGACTTCCTTCTTTTTTTGCTCTGCGATTGTACACGCAACTTGCTTAGCTGCCTCCTTTCTTTTCTGCGTAGTAGAACTTCTGGTGCCTGCGCTTGTTCCAACATCTAAGTCTAACGTGGCACACCACTCTATAGGCCATTTCGATGCAACCTCCTAGGCGTCCTTTTTTTACACTAAGTAAGGCAAGTCGTGTCATTTCTTTTTTGGATCCTTTCTCACCTAGATATATAGCCTGTGGAAGTTAGCCTTGAATGCTGCATAGGCTGACAACTGCATGAACAAGGTTGGGGACAACCTTGGACACTGATTGATAGCTATGTGGAGAGACATTTCCATGAGAACCCAAAATATCTTCATCTTTTTAATCTGCGGGATCCTTTGTAGACCATAAGGAAGCGAATTGCACTACCTCTGGAAATCCTTCCTCGAGCGAAGGAAATTGGCTATCCTCTAGCAATTCCCATGCAACGAGCATAATTGAGAGCAATAACCAAGCGTAGTGGAACGACTTGGTCTCGTCCTAGGCTTTGTGGTAGTTCATGAGGAACTCCTGACAAAGGTATCTTGCCCAATTAAAATGTACGCCTTTCGCACACTGTGCAACCAGGGAGACTACTGGAGCAGAAACTTCATCCATACGACATTTTTGCATCACCTTCCCTGCTAGAATCTGGGCAGCCAATTGAACTGTCGGGTCTATGATAGAAATAATTAAATGCCCTCGTAACTTCTTAATGAGGCCGTAATCCCTCTTCATCCTTTTTGCGAGGTCTTTTTCCCTAGTGTTTCCACCAAAGTCCTTAGCCGGGTTCGCTCCCCTATAAGGTAGGTGTGTGATTTTGTGAATGAGCATGTATGTAATGGAGATAGGCCCTCCTAGCCATAAACAACCATCGGGAACCAATGTGAGCATCTAATGCACACATATGGTATTGATGGGGGTGCAATGGTAATGTGGCACACATAGAAAATTGAGCAACCCTGAGTGCTCGACACCGCGGATCCATTCCTCTGTTTCCAATGTGGTAACACCTGATTTTGCATGGTAGACCCTTCTCATATACTTGTCCGTCGCCAAGTGTGGAAACTTAGCATGGTTTGTAATGTCCCAATCCTCCATTTTCAACAGCGGAACACTTGCGAGAGCCGTGGTCCTTCGAAAGGGATTTGCTCAAGTAGCAGGGGCATAGATATGGTGAAATTCTCAAAATCCGGATCCTTCGTGACCTTTGTTTTTCCCTTCCATGGAGGGATATACTGAGGTAGCCTTGTTATAGGTTCTTCTCCTTTAGCGTCAATATCTTCTGTTCCCTGGGCTTCTTCCACTACCTTCTTCAACTGTTTATCTTTCTTCTACTTCTTTGTTTCAGTATGCTTCCTTGGGGAAGCACAGACTGGCACCAGCTTCTTCTGCTTGTCCTTCATGGATTGCTTTGATTTGGCTGGGTGGGTTTCTCTGGTAGGGGTAGGCTTTGGCCTAGGCGACCTCGGTGCCATAGGCATAACAGCTAGAGCTTCCATACAGACAACTTCCGGGGCAATGGTCTTAGAGGCAACATTGCCAGTACTAACAGTTTTAGCAGGACTTGGTGCAAAAATTTGCTCAAGAACAAGCTTCTAGCTTATCTCAGGTAATCTAGAAAACACGGGGCTCATGATTAAATCTTCTCAAACTGACTGGTTCATAGGAAACAGACAACGAGTTTCACTAATAATTCTAAGAGTGCAAAGTGTTCTCTGTTGGACTGGCATGAGTAATTTATAAGGAGTTTTGAATTCAAATCCGACCGTTCCCTCAATTTCTGATAATAAATTTTGTTTTGGTGGCAAATATTCAAAGAATTTTGCCTTAAATGTCGCCGCCCCGTTCCACTTAACCCTCTCTAGGCTGTCAAATCATGAACAATAATTCCAACAATCACTTTCCTTCTGTACTGCGCGACACCTTCGTCCATAGCGCAACTTCCTGCGTGCAACTTCGTAGGTCACCTCTTTGTCACTTTCCGCGTAGTCTGGTCGCTACAATGTCCTCCAAATTAGGAAGTGTAGCTTATAGTACTACGCTCCCTTGCAACTTCCTAGAGCACTAAGACTATCCTGCTGTCATATAGTCATTGTGAAGGATCCCCTGTATACAACTTCAATATGCTCCCATTCACTCTTCCCAGGAAGGGTTCCC
Organism: Pinus tabuliformis; assembly: GCA_031772625.1. Lineage (NCBI taxonomy): Eukaryota > Viridiplantae > Streptophyta > Pinopsida > Pinales > Pinaceae > Pinus > Pinus tabuliformis. The sequence continues at coordinate 1,952,880,543 of CM062816.1, forward strand.
CATTCAGCTTCATGAGCTGAACTACGTCTCCATCATTAATTTCTTTGACAATATATGGCCCTAACCAATGCATATGGAATTTAATCATAAATTTAGTGAATTTACTATCATATAACAGGACTAGATTGTTTACCTTGAAAGTGAAAATCTTGATATGGCGATCATGCCACGCTTTTTCACATTCCTTTTGTACTTGTTGATGAAATCCTACCAAAAATTGATCTTCATCGAGCTCCATCAGTTGCGCGAGCCATTCCTCCGAGCCCTCGCGATCTATGATATCTGTTAGGGCTGTTATGCACAAACTAGGCACAGTGTACTCCATCGGCATTACAACTTTGACCCCATATACTAGGTTGAATGACATTTTCCCTGTCAACTTCTTACAAGTAGTCCTATAAGCCCATAGTACTGTAGGTATGCGCACATTGTAGTCATTCTGTTGCGCGTTGCAGATCTTCGTTAGTGCGTTCTCTAAAATATTATTGAAGGCTTCAACAGTTCCATTAGCTTGTGGGTGATATGGTGTACTCTTTTGATGGTAGACCTGGAATTCTTCAGTCAATGCACTAATCGTTTCATTCAGAAAGTGTGTACCTCTCTCACTTATCAACACTTTCGGGCAACCAAATCTGGTTAAGACATACTCAAACAAAAAATTTGCGGCCGTAACCCGTGTACAATCCTTAACCAGATGTGCTTCCGCCCATCTGGTTAGATATTTCGTCACAGTGATGATATAGTGCAAACCTATTTTCTTTCTCGGGGGATGAATTGGTCCAACGAAATCAATTGCCCATTTATCAAATGGCTGCAAAGATACTTGAGGATGTAATGGCAATTCACACCTTTGTGATGGTCTGCCAGTTCTTTAACATGCATCACATGCCTTACAATACACCTTGGAATTCTTGTGCAACGTTGGCCACCACAGACCTGCGCGCAAAATCTTTTGCATAGTTGCCTTTCCTGCATAATGACCTCTCGTAGCTCCCCCATGAGCTTCAACGAGAATGCTATCCCACTCAAAATATGGCATATATCTTCGCAATATTTCATCAGCACCCATATTATACAAATGTCCAGCAATAACTGAAAAATTTGTTACACACACTACTAATTCCTTCTTTTGTTGACTTGTATATCCTTTTGGTGCCATTCCCGTAGTCAAGAAGTGAATAATGTCTGCAAAATGAGCATCTGCCACGTGCATCGCAAAGAGCTGCGCATCTGACAATCCTTCCTCCAAATTATTAGGCTCCTCGCCTGTTTCGATCCACGATAGATGATCAGGTCCTACATTTAACCTTCCTGGCTTCACAATGACTTCAGAGTCATACTCCTGGAATAATAGCAACCATCTGCAGATCTTCACCCCCAACATAGGCTTATTGACCAGGTATTTCAAGACAGAATGATCTGTGTACACTTTGAAATGCCCTCCTAACAGATAATGCCTGAATTTATGTAGCGCGTACACCATGGTCAATCCTTCATGCCTAGTCGTTGAGTAATTCTTGTCGACCTTCTATAATTTCCTACTGGCGAAGACTATAGGATGGTCCATTTCTCCTTCACCGGCCTGCGTTAACGCTGCACCCAACGCAGTGAAAGAGGCATTCACATGTATGTGAAACTCCTTTTTCCAATCAAGGAATACCAAGATCGGCATGATGACCATCTTTTCTATCAATACATCTATGCTACGCTGACATTCTTCGTGCCAAAAGAATATTTCATCCTTCTTCAGCAGTTTCTCCATGGGCACAATAATTTGAGCATAGGCTTTGATAAATTTTCTATAATATCCCTTATGTCCCAGCGTCGCGTGCAACTGCTTGACGTTTCTTGGGGCATCCAAATTTACAATCACTGCAATCTTTATAGGGTCCACCATCAATTCTTTCTTTCACACCATGTGACCCAGCAAGATCCCAAAGGGAACACATAATATGCATTTCTTCAAGTTTAGCGCGATCGGGTATCTACGACATGTATCCAACATCAGACGCAGACTTGCTACATGATGCTTTACTAATCCAAACACCGTTGAGTCATCACAGTATACTTCCATGAACTTATGAATGAACTCCTTGAACGCTGCTATGACTATGCGAGAAAATATCGCAGGCGCATTCTTGAGTCCAAATGACATCATAGTGTATTGAAAACAACCCCATTTCATTGCGAAGGTCATTTTTCTCCTATCCTCTAGTGCGATCTTAATCTGATGATACCCGTAAAACCCATCGGTAAAGGAATAGACCTCCTGCCCTCCAACATTGTCTAACACTTCATCTATAAATGACGTTGGGAATGGGTTGTGGACACACACATCATTAAGCTTCTGTAGATTTATGCAAATCCTTATTTCACCCTTTTGCTTCTTTTCTTGAACCACCATCAGGCTCACCTAGTTTGATTCTTTGACAGGTTCTATGATGCCTGTCTCCAACATTTTATCGAGTTGTTAGCAAACCTTTTCCTTGTATTTGCGATTAAGGCGATACGACCTCTGTTTAATAGGCTTCGTGTCTGGCTTCAGAGTGATATTCATAACACCCAATCGCCAACTATGCCCTTCAAATGCGAGAACTTAGTGGGGAAGATATCCTGGTATTCGCGAAGTAACTCACCAACTTTATCCACGGTAGTGTTGTCCCAATAATCTCTAATTTTTGCGAACTTCAGTTCTGCTTCAGTGCCAATGTTTACTTGGTTGGTATTCAACGACGTGGTGATGTCCGGGTTGTCTATTTGTGGGTCTTCAACTTCGCGATGCCCTTCTTCCTCTAGAGTATTAATTTTTCTTGGATCTTTGTCTTCCTCTTTAGTGGTTACATTATAGCATTCCAACACATGGCGCAGCTGGGTGCTCCAATCAGGTTGGGTCCATTCCATAGGTTTTGTCTTTGTTGTGAAGATGACCGCCTTAATCTCTTGTAGAGCTTCATCGATGCTTGCAAAGCCGTCTTCAAAGTTGAAGTTCAATAAGAACCATTCCCTCAATATATCCTAGTCGTGGTGCCATGGTAGAGCTCTATTTCTAGATACCAGTTCATGGGAATTGTATCCAAAGTATGGAAAAATTTGTGTACCCACTCTGGCTGCGGCTTCGTTCTCCATGCTTTAGTCCATTTCACTAAGTGATCATGTGGATCATCCCTTCCATTATATTTCTTAGTCAGTTTAGTGTTAGGACACCCAAATTGTAACCTTATCATTCTTTTGTAATCTCTTCATCCAGTAAAACTATCCTTATGCATACCCCACCATCGTGCGGGTGTAGTGAACAGTGCCAATTTTAAAGCTTGGAAATGGCAATCCTCAGGGACTTCGTGCTCAATTTCATCCAAAAATAGATCTACATCAATTAAACCATCATAATAGGGTAGTTTCCTTACCTCCGATGAAACAAAACGCCACAACTTTGTCATCATATTGCATCACAGTGTGGTACTTCATGCAAGCGACTCTACTAATGCTCCAACTCTTTGTCTAAATTCGAGGTGCAAGAACTCTCCCAGTCCCATGCAATCCGCCCATCCTCCGTTGGATTGATTTAGTCCTGATCTCACGCTATTATTTTGTAGATTTGATCCATTTCATCCTCACTTTCTTCATAATCGCGGACCGGTTCAGTAAATCATGCCCCTTCTGTTGGGTCCAATGGTACTACAACCCGAAGCGATTTCCTTTCAAATGACATTGTCCTCTTCTTCAAATTGATGACCCCATTCATATCAATGGCCCAGTCAATTCCCAGGAGCGCAGGGTATGGATTACTGTCATCGACGATCTTTATAACCTCAAAGCTGGTCAATGCACTCGCACCTTCTATATCAATGATTATTCCATATAATCATCCCATGGGGATGAATATTTTCTAGTTTTCCATTCTGAGCTGAATCGGAGACCACTGCAGCGAAATTCTCCTCACCCTTTCCCATGTTTGTTTTGGAAAAACGTTCGCATTGGACCCCAGATCCAAGATGACCTGGTCCATCTCATAATTACCTATCTACACAGTGAGCCTCATCTCGCACCCTGTTCAAGCCTTATGTTTTCCAATTTTTCTGACCACCCGGTGTCCATTAGGGACCCTCTCTTTGCTAGCACAGTTGTTTATAAACTCTTGCAGGCCTTCCACATCTTTACTATCATGCAACATTTTTATGTAGGTCTCCAAAAACGTAGTGAGGACAAAGGGATCAACCTTTGCAGGTGCACTGGTTTCTTGCATCTTGTCCTGGCTTCTTGAGGTGGAAGCCTCAACGAAGCTTTTCTTGGCTTCCATAAAAGTCTCCTTAGCACGATTTAGATTAAAGCCAAATTCTTTCTCTAGGGCCTTGTAGACCCATCCATCCTCTTCAAGTTGTTTACCCTTATCATTGCCAGTTGTTATTCCACTTCTTATCACTATATTCATGCTTTGATCTTCCTCGCAGGGCTCAGCTCACATCATCTATAAGTTCTGCGTAGGCTTCTAAGGCTGCATTATCTTCTCTTGCATTTTATCTATCATCACAGGGCATTATTCTATAGTATGGTCAAACTGGTTGTAGTATTGACATGACAGGCGTGTTTGATTCTGACATTCTCCCACATAGTTCCCTGGTTGTCCGCAGTTGTAGCAGATGATCTCATTACAGCCACTACCAGAACCTCCTCCTCCTCGACCTTGTCCTCGTCCCTGATGAACTCTACACGCCCCTCTGGAGCCCTGATTTGGAGGTCGAGTTTCTTCTTGCATCCGATATGTAGGCATTCTTTCCATCATCAGTTCATAGCTTCGACAGTGGTGCTCATCATGGCCCACAGATTTGTAGAAGTTACAAAACAACTACTGAGGTGTCTGGACAAACTTTTGAAGTTGGTATATGTTATTGTTTAATTTAATATTTCTAAAATTTTATTTAACAAAAAAAATTTGATTAAGTTAAAAATATTGTCATTATATTTAATGATTTAGTTAAAAATAACTTAGTGATAACAAGTTCCCATATCCTCCATCTTTTCTACCATAAAATTAACTTTACACAGAAAAATTATTAATAGATTGAGGTGCATGAAGTGGTTTAACTATTTTATTGTAAAAAATTGCATCAAGCTATTTTTCATTGGGAGGATTAGGTGTGATAGTTTATAAAGGAAAAATTGTTTTATGAAGTAAGTTTCTATTTTGGTTTATAGATGAATAAAAGGTGTGTAGGTTAGAGTGAGGTGCATGAAGTGGTTTTTCTATTTTATTGTAATGAAAATTTGCATCCTGCTATTTTTAATTAGGAGGATTAGGTATGATAGTTTGTAAAGGAAAAACCGTTTTATGAAGCAAGTTTCTATTTTGGTTTATAGATGAATAAGAGGTGTATAGGCTAAAATATGTATGAATATTTTTGTGTAGAGATTTAAAAGAAAGAAAGAAATATTATGATTTTTTCTTTGTTTTTTCACCAACTTGTTTTATGAAGTAAGTTTTTATTTTGGTTTATAGATGAATAAGATGTGTATAAGTTAAAATATGTGTGGATATTTTTGTGTAGAGATTTAAAAGAAGAAAGAAAAATATTATGATTTTTGCCATAGAGAAGAACGAAACCTAGGAATTAGCTGATCTCCGAAGAGAAAAAACCAGAATTGGTGTAAAATAGGTATATAAGACCAAACTCAATGAAAAAGGATAAATTGAGAAACCTAAGGCAAGATTTGTTGCCAAAGGATTCTCACAATAGTTTAGTGCCGACTATGGTGGAATCTTTGCTCCAGTAGCGAGGTTAGACACTGTTAGAACCATTTTATCCACAACAACTCAACAAAAATGGAAAGTCTATCAGCTTGATGTAAAATCTACCTTCCTAAATGGTATATTGTAGGAATAATTTTATGTAGAGCAACTTCCTAGTTTTGAAGTTCCAGGATTGGAGCATAAGGTATACAGATTGAAGAAAGCCTTGTATGGCTTGAAACAAGCTCCAAGAGCTTGGTACAGTGGCATCTAAACCTATCTCATCAAAAGTGGTTTTTGCGGAAGGAACCTTTAGCCAACTTTGTACACCAAAACACATGAAGGCAAAATTCTTATTGTATGCCTTTACCTAGATTATCTTCTTTATAGAGGCAATATGATGTTAGAAGACTTCAAAACAACAATGCAAACAAAGTTTGATATGACTGATCTAGGGGTCATAAAATACTTCTTAGGCATTGAAATTCAACAATCTGCTAATAACATTTTTGTTGGTCAACAAAAATTTGCCACTGAGATCATCTAAAAATTTAGAATGACCAATTGCAAACTACTTGATACACCAATTTCTCAAGGCACCAAGCTGAGAAAAGAAGATGTAACACCACTAGTTGATCCCACATTGTATAAAAGTCTAGTTGGTAGTTTGTTATATCTCATTGCAACTAGACCTGATATCATGTTTGCTGCTATTTTTGTCTCCAGGTTTATGCAATCACCTTAAAACTTTCATTGGAAGCTTACAAAAAAGATCTTAAGGAATATTGCAGGAACTATAGACTATGGTAGACTATGGTTTGTTCTATACACATTCTAAAAAATATTTGGTTAAAAATTTTCATTAGAAGGTTACAAAAAGGATCTTAAGGTATATTGTAGGGACCATAGACTATGGTTTGTTCTATACACATTCTGAAAAATATTCACTTTCAAATTATATAGACAACGATTATGCAGGGAGTTTAAATGATCGTAAAAGTACCCCTGGGTATGCTTTTCACATTGCAACCGATCTTATATCATGGGCATCCAAGAAACAATCAATCGTTTCAATATCTTCTGCAGAGGCAAAATATGTAGTAGCAAATTGAGCAACTTGTCAAGCAATGCAGTGGAAAATATTATTGAAAGATCTATCAAATGTTCAAAAGGAGCCAGCTCCTATTTACTATGACAACAATTCAACAATTTCTTTATCAAAAACTCATGTTTTCCACAATAAGAGCAAGCACATTGACACACGTTTTCATTTCATCTGTGAGCTTGTCAATGATGGGGACATAATACTTTATTTTTGTGGTTCCAAAGATCGACTTGCATATATTTTCACAAAGCCATTAGGAAAAAATGTGTTTGAATTTCAAGGAGAGAATTTATGAATTGTAAGTGTCTCTACTTGTAACAATTGATATTAGGAGGGGATGTTGAAATATTCTCACCCTCTCCTAAGTGTCATCGCATTTGATTATGTTGTTTGCTAGGTGTTATAGACAGTTCGATTTGCTTCACTTAGTCTAGTTTCACTCTAGTAATTTAATCTATTTAGCTATTTTGAATATTGAAAAGAGCAATCTCTGCTCTACTTTTTCATTTTCATTCTTTATCAATAATTTCTAGTTTAACAATTAAATAGAAATTATACAATTCTATTAAAATAAGCAATAAAAAATAAAAACAAAACACATCCAAAAAATAAATTTATGATATCACTAAATGACTTCCTCCATCACCAATCAAATAAAATTTTAAATAACTTTGAGTCTTACCATTCACCAATACATATGTTAGCTTTTATGTAGATAAAAAGTAATTTACACTTTTTTTTTGTTCTTAATGTCTTTTACTGCGTGTTTTCTTAAAACCTTATTTCTCGGCTTAGTTTTTATTTTGCATATAAGTATATCCTGAGTGTGGTTTGTCATTCATATATATATGGCTGTTTAGTATATTTTATGGAAGAAGTTTAAAGTGAAGTACATATGTTATAAATATTATTTTATAAAACATCTAAATTTTGTTTCAGTAAGCATTTTTTTTATTAAACTTCATAAAATCAATTCTGAACAATGAAATAACTAGGCTAAATATTGAAACCCACAAGCAAGTTCGCTGAACACGCAGAAAGATATGCACGGTAAAGAATTCATTTAGCGTTTTCTCCTTGTGCCTTTTCTTCCTTCACGGCGTACATCATAATAGACAAATGCAACAGCTGGAGCGACTGACACAGAATGTGGAAAGTTTATTTTTTCAAAGGTTCCGTAGATTCCTGGCCCTCAAGCTGCGTTTCTATACGTTTTGATTACACCAAACCCCCTCCCCTCCCTTTTGAGTGGCCCAAGGGTGGATACTATAGTGGCAGTTAGTCCAAGTTCCTTTTTGAGTGGTGCAAGGGTGGATATTCCAACGAGGTGAGATGAAAATTTAACATTTTTTTAAAAGTAAATGGGAATCGAATTTGGGTTTTTATACAATATTGAGGTTTTCTATTGTAAAGAAATTCACATGAACTTGGGTTATGTTGAGTTTTTTATTTAATTTTTAAATTATTATTATTATCATAGATCCTATTAAATACAAATACAAAGTATTTAATATTAGTTGAGAGGGATTTTATTTAGTATTTTCACTTGTAATTTTTTATTTTAGACACATGATTAAAATTTCAATTTTTATCAAAATTTCAATTTTTATGACATACTCACTTTGACAGAGTTACACGGGTTGTAGAATAAACCTTTGGCTCAATTATTTTTTTAAGTGATCCCAAAATTATCTATTCTATTCTCAATGAAATAAATGTGAAAATCCAACATTATCATCTCCACACCGATCAAAAATAGATTCTTCCATCCCATTTAATCCTGACAGCCGCTGAGCTTCTGTTAAACCATCGGCTTCCAACTATTACTAGAAGACTATCGATTGGCAGTCATGAGAGACAGTTTGGATTCAGTATTGTGGAATTTGTCAAGAAGCGGAAGCGAGCTCGCTGGATCTCGCAGGGCCTCGAGCCGAGGAAGATCCAATTGAACAATGGCACCGATCTTCATTGCTGGGTTTTGCAGACTAAGAACCCACATGGAGAGAAACAACAACGGCCGGTTTTCTTATAATTCACGGATTCGGTGCCGATGGGCAGACAGGGTGGGATAACCAAATCTGCGCTCTGGGAAAGCATTTCAATCTCCTCATCCCCGATCTCATATTCTTCGGTGAATCCACACCAACGAGCCCCGAGCGTACTGAGATTTTCCAAGCGGAGTGCCTCAGGAGTATGCTCCACTCTCTCGGAGTGGAGAGCGTGATCGTGGTCGGGCATAGCTACGGTGGCTTCGTTGGCTTCTGGATGGCGCACAAATATCCTGACATTGTCCGCCGCCTGGTGATCATTAGCTCTGCAATTTGCATAACGTCGTCGACCTATGATTCTCTTCTGAAAGAGTACGACTCCGAAGACATTAAAGACTTCCTTGTTCCCATCGATGCCGAAGGCTTGAACATGTTGGAATGTTAATTCCAACTGCAGGTTGCAGGCTGCAGGCAGACGTGGGCAGCAACGGATGCCGACTCAGCGAGCGCAATGACGGGAGCACAAAACCGTTCAGCATACCGGCCTGAAACTTCTCGGACCACTTTCCGGCGAAGGCAGTTTCCTTATTTTTGAGCCCGATACAATATGGTGCAGATGCGTGGCTCTCCCCATACGTAAGCAAACGTAATTTCTCGGGTGTTATCGTTCAGTCATGTAATGGTTTCCGATATCTCCGTCCACCGTCCGATGCAGCTCATCTACCTCCGCCGTCAATTGCTCCAAGATGCATACGAACCTGCATCGAATTAAAAATCATGCGTGAAGTAAAAGTCAAGTTTGGTTGACCATACCTGTTTTTAATGCAATGTCATATGCGTTGGTAAAATTTTTAAGTTTTGTCCATACGGCACGTAATATTACATTTTGTTTTGTTAACACATAATTTTTTTGTTGTATATACGTTGACTTGGTATGGCATTGTATCATTGCACACGGGAGGAGAAGAAAAACATGTGTTCGTAGCAGCGAGGAAAACCAGGGAGTTGTTATTTCTCTTGAGCATGGGAGAAACGTAGCAGCAGCGAAATACCAAAAAGAGGGAGGAGCGCATATGTTTTATGTAAGTTTTTTTTATGTGTGTTCATTTTTAGAGTGAACGAGCCAAATGAAAAGAGCTGCGAGTGAAGCAGTGAATATATACCGCACAACAGTGCGAATCCAAGAAATCAGGGGGTTGTAATGTAAATTTTTATTTTTGTTCAAACGAAGTGGAGCACATAATATTTTTGAGGAAGCATATGTAAATTTTTGTTGTTTTACAGCTGTGTGTAAAAACGGTTTTACACCAGTAAATGAAAAAGGGGTTTTACTGCAGTAAACCCAACACAGTAAATTCTCAGGTGAAAACAGAGTTTTGTAGAATGAATTAAATTTGGTGAATCCCTCTCTGCAAAGAGGATGAATATGTATCAGAGTTGGCTGAATGTATTTTTGGTAAATCCCTCTGAGTGAAAGAGGATGAATGTTGTTTCAGGCATTTTATATTTTAATGAATACAAGAATTTTATGGCTGTGTAATACTCTGTTCAGAGATTTTTTTTAAGCTTCCCTGTGCACAAAAAAGATCCTGGGGTAAAGAAAACAGAGCACTGTCTCTGTGTGTTGGGTTTTAGCTTTTATGTGTTTTTGGGATTTTATCAGATAAATACCCAACAGTGGTATCAGAGCTGGTCCAGGCTCTTTGATGGTGACAGAGCAGGTTCAGGCTCTTTGAAGTGTCAAAGAAGCTGAAGGAAAGACTCTTGTTGCAGCAGCAGTAAAACTTCTCCAGCAGAGTGAAGTCTCAGGCAAAAGAACCCAGGTATTCCTCAAAGTTTTTTTTTTTTTTCTGTGTTGCTGTTGAAGAAACAATGAGTCATTTAAAAAAAACACAGTCAAGTCAGTTAAGAATGGCAAGGTCAAAGAAGAAAGTCTCCAAATCCCCTAAGGTTGTGTCTCCCTCCTCTATTAAAATAGAAGACAATCTATTTGAAAGCATTCTATTTGAGGCTTCAAAGTTTAATGGAAATTTTGATATGTGGGAAATAAAAATGAGGGCTGTCTTACAGTCTCAAGGAATTGAAATCTGGGAATCAGTGATTGATGATAGCAAGAAGGATAAAGAATCCAAGGAGTATGATGCACAAGCAACAAAACTAATCTTGGATGGATTGCCTGATTCTATAAAGAAGAAATTAGGAAAATATTCATCAGCAAAGGATATTTGGGACAGACTACATGACCTTCATGCAAAGGGAGCACTGACCATGACCATCAGTGAAGAAGAAAATCCTGAACCCATCATAGAAGCTGAATGTGAGAAGGTTGACCTCATCAAACTTCAAGTAAAGGAAAGGGATGAAGAGCTTGTCAAGCTCAAGAAGGAACTTGATGAAAGCAAAAGGAAACATCATGAAGAAGTCATATCAATGACAAATCAGCTAAATGAAGCAAAGAAGCAGAAAGATGTCTTGACAAGTCAACTTGAACAAGGGCACAAGAGAGTGAACAAGCTTGTAGAAGAGATTGGACAGTACAAGGTAGAGGTTTCCTCTCTTAAGTCCGAACTACAAGAAGCCAGGAAGCAGGCACAAGGAGTTGAAAAGAAAATGAAGAGTAGTCAAGCAAAAGATGAAGAAATCTCCAAAATGAAGTCATATATCATCTCCCTCAAAATAGTAGCAGCTGAAGCTACTCGTAGCAAGGAAGAAACTGAGGGACAACTAGCAAAGAAAAATAATGTATGTGAAAAGTTGGAAGAAGAGATTGTCCTCCTCAGGAAGAAGGTTGAAGGGATGAACAAGATCATGAAGAGCTCTCAAGCTTTGGATGACATGCTCAGCTATCACAGATCTCCATCTGATAAATCAGGACTTGGGTATGTAGGTGAACCCTCAAGCAAGAATGAAAATGCTTTAAGCAAAGGAGATGTGAAGAAGCCAGAAAGAAGTTGTGATGCTTCTAGTTCCAGCAAAGGCAAGGAGAAAAATGAAGTCTGCAATAGAAGAAATCCTACTCCAAGTAGAAAACCAGCTCCAAGAAGAAATGTAGCTGATGTCAAAGAGGTAAGAGGTAATGGTTATCATCAAAGGATCTCAAGGCAGAAAGACTTCAGAAGTACATCAAGGAAACCTCCATCTCCAAGGTACCAAAGTTCATTTTATGGTTATTGTTATGCCTGCTCAAACTTTGGTCATATGGCAAAAGATTGTAGAGCATCTCATAGAGATAAATGTTATGGTCCCCGACAACCTCCAAGAAATAATTTTACAAGAAGAAATCATGAATTCTTATTCATGAACAATGTTGAATGTTTCAAGTGTCATAACATTGGGCATATGGCACGTGTCTGTAACTTAAGATGGGCTCCTATGCAAGCTAGACCCACACAAAAGAAGAACGTTACACAAGTATGGAGAAGGAAGGAAATACAGTGCAAAAGTCCCTTGAGCTTTGCAGCTGATCTAAGTTTCTTTTGAGAAAACTTTGCTGAAAGAAGATGATGCATACAGTTAAGGTGAGTCTGTTATTTTTTTATCATAATTGCTGAACTGTTTTAACAGTCATTCTTTGATGAAGATCTTCTTATAGGGGAGAAATATGGAATTAAATCTGCCATAAAAGCAAAAAAAAAAAAGTCTGTAGGGCATGGAGACTGCGTGGAGGATGTATTGCAGCACAGCAGAGCGCAAATAATTTTTTTTTTGTTAATCCCTCTGAAATGTAATATACAACGGTGTTGAAAAATGTAATTTTTTTTATCACATATGCAATGCAATGTGCACAGATGTGCGGAGAAGAAAAAGGGACAGCGTTGAAATGTGAAGTGCAGCAGCGCGATAAGAAAAATGCAAAGCAAGGAGACCCGCATAGCAGTGCGAAGGCAGAACATAGAATAGGGGCAGCGTGGAAACTTTTGTGTGTGGTGCACATGGATTAGTATACACAGCAGATGGAAATGTTTTGTATTGGCAATGAAAACACAAAGCAGTGAGAGGAAAATGAGAAGAGGGCAAAACGCAGCAGAGCGTAAATGCCCAGTGTTTGAGAATGCAATGAAATTTTTGCACACAGCAATGTGAACATGAAAAATACAGCAGCATGAAATTTTTTTTGTTGAAGAAACGAAATGTAATGGGCATCAACACATGTAAAAGAAATTTTTCTTTACAGCAGCAAATGTAAGTGCAGTGAGTGTGTTGTTTGCATCTGAAATGCAAGTGAGACACAGCAGAAGTACGATTGTAATCAATGAAGGGGAGCAGGCAGCAGCGTGAAGTTTTGGTTGTTGTTCATTATGAAAACAACAGGAAGGGAATGCGCAGTAGCGCAAGTGAAATGCAATGCATAGTTTGTAAAGAAATGTAAGTGAAGTGCAGCAACACAATAGCAAGTAGTGAAACGCACAGCAGTGCAGGTGTAGACGCAGTAGCGTGGAACAGACACAACGGTGTGGGGTAGACGCAGCAAAGAAGATGGCACAACAGTGCAGCAGAGAATATGCAGCATCATAAAAGAACAATGTAATGGGTATGCACAACAGTGCAATGAATGTTTTGTTTTGGAACTGCACTTGAAGCAGTCATTTGGTGAAACCCTCTGTTAAAGAGGAAGGTGCTTTTCAGCACAGTGTCATGGTGAATCCCTCTGTCAAGAGGAAGGTGCTCTTCAGCACATTGTTATGGTGAATCCCTCTGTCATGAGGAAGGTGCTTTTCAGCACAATCTCAAGTGAATCCCTCTGTTAAGAGGAAGACAACTTTGATTGGTTGTGGAACTGCATCTGAAGCAGTTGGTGAATCCCTCTATGTGAGGAAGATATTTTTGTAACAGCAGTGTTGGTGAATCCCTCTATGTGAGGAAGTGTTTGGGTATGATAGAATGCCCAGCAGTTGAAATTAAAGGGGAGTGTTGGAATGTTAATTCCAACTGCAGGTTGCAGGCTGCAGGCAGACGTGGGTAGCAACGGATGCCGACTTAGCAACCGCAATGACGGGAGCACAAAACCGTTCAGCATACCCGCCTGAAACTTCTCGGACCACTTTCCGGCGAAGGCAGTTTCCGTATTTTTGAGCCCGATACAATATGGTGCAAACGCGTGGCTCTCCCCATACGTAAGCAAACGTAATTTCTCGGGTGCTATCGTTCAGTCATGTAATGGTTTTTGATATCTCCGTCCACCGTCCGATGCAACTCATTTACCTCCGCTGTCGATTGCTCCAAGATGCATACGAACCTGCATCGAATTAAAAATCATGCGTGAAGTAAAAGTCAAGTTTGGTTGACCATACCTGTTTTTAATGCAATGTCATATGCGTTGGTAAAATTTTTAAGTTTTGTCCATACGGCACGTAATATTACATTTTGTTTTGTTAACACATAATTTTTTTTTTGTATATACGTTGACTTGGTATGGCATTGTATCATTGCACATGGGAGGAGAAGAAAAACATGTGTTCGTAGCAGCGAGGAAAACCAGGGAGTTGTTATTTCTCTTGAGCATGGGAGAAACGTAGCAGCAGCGAAATACCAAAAAGAGGGAGGAGCACATATGTTTTATGTAAGTTTTTTTTATGTGTGTTCATTTTTAGAGTGAACGAGCCAAATGAAAAGAGCTGCGAGTGAAGCAGTGAATATATACTGCACATCAGTGCGAATCCAAGAAATCAGGGGGTTGTAATGTAAATTTTTATTTTTGTTCAAACGAAGTGGAGCACATAATATTTCTGAGGAAGCATATGTAAATTTTTGTTGTTTTACAGATGTGTGTAAAAACAGTTTTACACCAGTAAATGAAAAAGGGGTTTTACTGCAGTAAACCCAGCACAGTAAATTCTCAGGTGAAAACAGAGTTTTGTAGAATGAATTAAATTTGGTGAATCCCTCTCAGCAAAGAGGATGAATATGTATCAGAGTTGGCTGAATGTATTTTTGGTAAATCCCTCTGAGTGAAAGAGGATGAATGTTGTTTCAGGCATTTTATATTTTAATGAATACAAGAATTTTATGGCTGTGTAATACTCTGTTCTGAGATTTTTTTTAAGCTTCCCTGTGCACAAAAAAGATACTGGAGTAAAGGAAACAGAGCACTGTGTCTCTGTGTGTTGGGTTTTAGCTTTTATGTGTTTTTGGGATTTTATCAGAAAAATCCCCAACAGAACATCTCCTTGAATGTCGCTTTTTACAAGTTCCCATGGCTTACTGCTTTCATATACGAAGACTTATGGCAGGTATATATAAAATAAAGTAATGTTTATTAGGATGGTTAAAAAAATCGATGGGTTGAAGATCTCCTTGAATGTCGATTTTTACGAGTTCCAATGGCTTCCTGCGTTCATATACGAAGACTTAGGGCAGGTTGGGAATTTTCTCCTAAATTTTAAAACAAAATAATGAACAGAGAATGATACTCTGTTTTGACACAGGATCTTTAACACAGGGAAGCAGATCACAGGGAAGCAAAAATTGTTTGCTGAGCAGATAGAGTTTCTTACATCCACAAAACAAATTTTGTATTCATTAATAAAACAACCTGTTACAAAAGGATCTTCCTCTTAATAGAGGGATTCACCAAGAACTTCCACTTTCATACAAAAAAAATTATTGTCTTCTCCTGAACATACTCTATTTCTGTTTGCAAAATATTACAGTAATGTGTATAAAATTACATATATTTATACTGCTGCATATTCCATTACATTACATTCCCTTCGTGCTGCTACGCATATTGTATTCAACGAACAATCAACAAAACTACGTTCAATCAACAAAGCTACCCTCGCATTGCTGTGCGTTACATTATACTTTAATCAACAAAAAAGATCCATGCACGGCTGCGCTATATTGCATTACAATCAACAAAAAAATTTTCCACGCTGCCCTTGTTCTTCTATATTCGCACTGCTGTGCTTTTCACAATACATACATAAAAGAACAAAATAACATTACATATTACTTTGTCATACTCCCGTGAGTTCAAAAAAAATGAAACAATAAAATTAAATGGTTTTACAAAAATTTACTTGTGCCCATACTCCCTCTGATAGAAATTAATAAAATTAAAATTTTTTACCTACGTTCTAACCATCATAATAAATTTCATTAATTACTTTTACGGAGAAACTGGCGGTCAAAATGAAACTTCAAGTCATGTCCATATTGTGCAGATCTGTTGGTGTACATCAACCGAAGATTTCATCTGACGGCTGTCAACCATGTCGCGCTACCTATTTCAGTCGAACATTATGCTCCGATGAAAAGTTGTTTTGGAAAACGTATTAGGGCACGTGTCAGATCGTGATTGTATAGCTGCCCCTCCAGAGAATACCATTAACTCGTGAAAGGCGGTGCGATAAAACAGGTGGTTTGGCAAAAGGTTTATAGTCGCTGTAGTTGGAATTAATACTTCAACAAGGCAGGTATATATAAAATAAAATAATGTTTATTAGGATGATTAAGCATTTTTTTAAATGGATTATAAATTTTGAGAATATTTTAAAACTAGATTTTGAGAATATTCTAGAATTAAAACAATATAATTTATATTAAATCATATCCCTGGAATTTTTAAATATTTCAAAAATCTTTTTTTTACTTAAATTCAGACTAATTCCCGAAAATGTTATCCTGAAATATTATCTACACGGACTGTATTTCCGTTTGAATTCTCCGAATTAGGTTATGGAAAGAAACAGAGAGCAAAGGTTGCAGCTAGCGGATGCGATAGTCATTGGTTCGAGTAATTTGGACACACTGCCAAAAATAAACCAGGTTGGTTTCTTAGCCAGGTACTATATTCGATAATCTCACAAAATCTCCGAATATTGTGAAAGTATTCATTGTCGTTTAATTTCTTAAAATCTGACAGGACGTTCTAATAGTGTGGGGGCGAGAAGGATCGATTTTTCAGGTTGGAAGAGGCCTATGCTTTACGAAGGTAACAAGCTCCTTAGCCAAATAATTGATTTTCTTAATCTAGAAGAAGCCAGTTGCTCACATTCAGTATTATATTCTCCGAAGTTCAGTTTTGTCTTCTGATATTTGCAGGCATATTGGAGAGAAGGGTAAGCTTGTGGTGATAAAAGAGTGTGGGCATGTTCCTCCGTTGGAGAAACCAAAAGAGTTGAACCAAACGATACTCGAGTTTCTCCAATCAGATAATCAAACGTAAAGCATGGGGACCCTGAAAATGAATAGTGACAACGATGACGAGGATGCCAATAATGCCGCTAGGTGAAAGCTTTGACTTTGATCTGCGCCACGTCGGCGATGACATATTCATCAGCATCTCTCCTCTCCGTAAGGCGTGTTGCATCTCAAATAGTATATTGAGATCTATTGCAAAGGTTTCATCCCATGTTTAGCCCTTATCTGGAACATGTATTAGATTAATAATAGTATTATTGTTAGAGTTAACTATAATGCTTATCCATTTCTTTGTCAACAACCATTTAACTTTCGTTGCACATAATTACGATTAAACAATTTCGATATTTTGATGGAGATATAGAATAATTGGTTTGTATACGCTGTAGTTTTCATTAGGTTTGTAATTCAATTTTTATAGGAAGTTTGAAATTATATATATAAATAAATAAAGTTGTTATATGTTATTGTCTAATTTAATATTTTTAAAATTTTATTTAACAAATTTTTTTGATTAAGTTAAAAATATTATCATTATATTTAATGACTTAGTTAAAAGCTAAGTAATTATATTTAATGACTTAGTGGTAACAAGTTTTCATATTCTCCCATTTTTTCTACCATAAAATTAACTTTACAGCAGGAAAAATTATTAATAGAGTGAGGTGCATGAAGTGGTTTTTGTATTTGATTGTAATGAAAATTTGCATCAAGCTATTTTTCATTGGGAGAATTCAGTGTGATACTTTATAAAGGAAAAACTGTTTTATGAAGTAAGTTTCTATTTTGGTTTATAGATGAATAAGAGGTTAATAGGTTAGAGTGAGGTGTATGAAGTGACTTTTCTATTTTATTGTAATGAAAATTTGCATCCTGCTATTTTTCATTAGGAGGATTAGGTATGATAGTTTATAAAGGAAAAACCGTTTTATGAAGTAAGTTTCTATTTTGGTTTATAGATGAATAAGAGGTGTATAGGTTAAAATATGTATGGATATTTTTGTGTAGAGATTTAAAAGAAAGAAAAAATATTATGATTTTTTTTTTTCACCAATTTGTTTTATGAAGTAAGTTTTTATTTTGGTTTATAGATAAATAAGATGCGTATAAGTTAAAATATGTGTGGATATTTTTGTGTAGAGATCTAAAAGAAAAAAGAAAAATATTATGATTTTTGCCATAGAGAAGAACTAAACCTGGGAATTAGCTGATCTCGAAAGAGACAAAACCAGAATTTGTGTAAAATTGGTATATAAAACCAAATTGAATGAAAAAGGATAAATTGGGAAACCTTAGGCAACACTAGTTGCCAAAGGATTCTCACAATAGTTTAGTGCCAACTATGGTGGAATCTTTGCTCCAGTAGCGAGGTTACACACTGTTAGAACCATTTTATCCACAACAACTCAACAAAAATGGAAAGTCTATCGGTTTGATGTAAAATCTACATTCCTAAATGGTATATTGCAGGAATAAGTTTATATAGAGCAACTTCCTAGTTTTGAAGTTCCAATATAGGAGAATAAGGTATACAGATTGAAGAAAGCCTTGTATGGTTTGAAACAAGCTCCAAGAGCTTGGTACAGTGGCATCCAAACCTATCTCATCAAAAGTGGTTTTTGTGGAAGCAACCATTAACCAACTTTGTATACTGAGATCTTCTTTATAGAGGCAATATGATGTTAGAAGACTTCAAAACAACAATGCAAAAAAAGTTTGATATGACTAATGTAGGGGTCATGAAATACTTCTTAGGCATTGAAATTCAGTGATCTCCTAATGACATTTTTGTTGGTCAACAAAAATTTGCCACTGACATCATCCAAAAATTTAGAATGGCCAATTGCAAACCAATTGATACACCAATTTCTCAAGGCATCAAGCTCAGAAAAGAAGATGTAACACCACCAGTTGATCCCACATTGTATAAAAGTCTAGTTGGTAGTTTGTTATATCTCATTTCAACTAGACCTGATATCATGTTTGGTGTTAGTTTTGTCTCCAGGTTTATGCAATCACCTAAAAATTTTCATTGGAAGGTTACAAAAAGGATCTTAAGGTATATTGCAGGGACCATAGGCTATTGTTTGTTCTATACACATTCTGAAAATTGTTCACTTTCAGGTTATATAGACAGGGATTATGCAGGGAGTTTACATGATTGCAAAAGCACCCTAGGGTATGCTTTTCACATTGCAACCAATCTGAACTCATGGGCATCCAAGTTTAGATGATTGCAAAAGCACCCCAGGGTATGCTTTTCACATTGCAACCAATCTGATCTCATGGGCATCCAAGAAACAATCAATAGGATGCTTGCAAAAGCACCCGTGGGTATGCTTTTCACATTGCAACCAATCTGATCTCATGGGCATCCAATAAACAATCAATCGTCTCAATATCTTTTGCAGAGGCACAATATGTAGTAGCAAATTCAGCAACTTGTCAAGCAATGTGGTTGAAAATATTATTGAAAGATCTATCAAATGTTCAAAAGGAGCCAACTCCCATTTACTATGACAACAACTAAACAATTTCTTTATCAAAAACTCATGTTTTCTACAAAAAGAGCAAGCACATTGACATACATTTTCATTTCATCTGTGAGGTTGTCAATGATGGGGACATAATACTTTTTTTTGTGGTTCCAAAGATCAACTTGCCATTAGGCAAAAATGTGTTTGAACTTCAAAGAGAGAATTTATGAATTGTAAGTGTCTCTACTTGTAACATTTGATATTAGGAGGGGATGTTGAAATATTCTCATCGTCTACTAGGTGTCATCGCATTTGATTATGTTGTCTACTAGGTGTCATAGGTAGTTCGATTTACTTCAATTTAGTCGAGTTTCATTCTAGTAATTTAATCTATTTTGAACATTGAGAAAAACAATCTCCTCTACTTTTTTATTTTCATTCTTTATCAATAATTTCTACTTTAGCAATCCGAAAAATTATACAATTATATTGAAATAAACAAAATAAAATAAAATACAACAACATTTACTACAGTTTATGATATCACCAAATGACTTCCTCCATCAAAAATCAAATAAAATTTTAAATAACTTTGAGTCTTACCATTCACCAATACCTATGTTAGCTTTTATGTAGATAAAAAGTAATTTACACTTTGGCTGTTCTTTAATGTCTTTTACTGCTTTTTTTTCAAAACCTTTTTTCTCGGCTTAGTTTTTATTTTGCAAATCTGTATATCCTGAGCGTGGTTTGTCATTCATATATATATGGCTATTAGTATATTTTATGGAAGGAGTTTAAAGTGTTGTAAATATTACTTTATAAAATATCTAAATTTTGTTTCAGTAAGCATTTTTTTAATTAAACTTCATAAAATCAATTCTGAATAATGAAATAACTAGGTTAAATATTGAAACCCACAAGCAAGTTCGCTGAACATGCAGAAAGATATGCACGGTAAAGATTTCATTTAGCGTTTTCTCCTTGTGCCTTTTCTTCCTTCACGGACTACATCATAATAGACAAATGCAACAGCTGGAGCAACTGAGACAGCACGTGGAAAGTTTATTTTTTCAAAGATTCCGCAGATTCCTGGGCCTCAACCTCCGTTTCTATACGTTTTGGTTACACCAAAACCCTCATCCCCTACTTTTTGAGTGGCCCAAGGGTGCATACTATAGTGGCAGTTAGTCCAAGTTCCTTTTTGAGTGGTGCAAGGGTGGATATTATAGTTGCAGTTAGTCAAAGTTCCAATGAGGTGAGATGCAAATCTAACATCTCTTTAAAAGTAAATGAGAATAGAATTTGGGTTTTATACACTATTGAGGTTTTCTTATTACAAGGTATGAATTTGGTATCTGAAATAATGTTGAAGTTTTTATTTAATTTTTAAATTATGTAATTATTATAGATTTATGTTAAATACAGATCTAACATGTGTCAAAAAAGATCTAATCTAGTTTTTTCACTTGTAATTTTTTTTGGACACATGATTAGACTTTTAATTTTTTTATTTTGGTACATTCATTAAATTTCAATTTTTATGATATACTCACTGCCATAATTACACATCATACTAACACATCATACTAGACCTTAAAATAAGCTTCTGAATCAATTATTTTTTTTAATGGTCCCAAAATAAATAGTCTATTTTATTCTCAATAAAATAAATGTGAAAATCAACATTATCATCTCCACACAAATCAAAATAAATTCTCCATCTTATTTAATCCTGACGGCCGCTGAGCTTTTCTTAAACTATCGGCTTCCAACCATTACTAGAAGACTATCGATTGGCAGTCGAAATGAGAGGACTGTTTGGATACAGTATTGTGGAATTTGTCAAAAAGCGGAAGCGAGCTCGCTGGATCTCACAGGGCCTCGAGCCGAGGAAGATCCAGTTGAACAATGGCACCGATCTTCATTGCTGGGTTTTGCAGACTAAAAACCCACATGGAGAGAAACAACAACGGCCGGTTCTCCTTATAATTCACGGATTCGGCGCCGATGGCCTGACAGGGTGGGATGACCAAATCTGCACTCTGGGGAAGCATTTCGATCTCCTCATCCCCGATCTCATATTCTTCGGTGAATCTACAACAACGAGCCCTGAGCGGACTGAGATTTTCCAAGCGGAGTGCCTCAGGAGTATGCTCCAATGTCTCGGAGTGGAGAGCGTGATCGTGGTCGGGCACAGCTACGGCGGCTTCGTTGCCTTCTGGATGGCGCACAAATACCCTGACATTGTCCGCCGCCTGGTGATCGTTAGCTCTGCAATTTGCATGACGCCGTCGACCTACGATTCTCTTCTGAAAGAGTACGACTCCGACGACATTAAAGACTTCCTTGTTCCCATCGACGCCAAAGGCTTGAAGATGTCCTTGAATGTCGATTTTTACAAGTTCCCATGGCTTCCTGCTTTCATATACGAAGACTTATATCAGGTATATATAAAACAAAATAAGGTTTATTAGGATAGTTAGGTATTTTTTAGTGGATTGAATATTTTGGGAATATTTTAGAATTAGATTTTTTGGAATATTTTAGAATTTAATTATATAATTCATATTAAATCATATTCATCAAATTCTTGAATATTCCAAAAATCTATAATCTACTTAAATTCAGAAATTTCATCTTTTCTTAAATATTCCAAAAATCCACCATCTACTTAAATTGAGAGATTCCAGGAAGTGTTATCCTGAAATATTATCTAATTGGCTGTATTTCAATTTGAATTCTCCGAATTAGGTTATGGAAACAAACAGAGAGCAAAGGTTGCAGCTAGCGGATGCGATAGTCATTGGTTCGAGTAATTTGGATGCAGTGCCAAAAATAAACCAGGTTGGTTTCTTAGCCAGGTACTATATTCGATAATCTCACAAAGACTCCGAATATTTTGAAAGTATTCATTGTCGTTTAATTTCTTCAAATCTGACAGGACGTTCTAATAGTGTGGGGCGAGAAGGATCGATTTTTCAGGTTGGAAGAGGCCTATGCTTTACAAAGGTAACAAGCTCCTTAGCCAAATAATTGATTTTCTTAATCTAGAAGAAGCCAGTTCCTCACATTCAGTATTATATTCTCCGAAGTTAAGTTTCAGATTCAGTATTATATTCTCCGAAGTTAAGTTTCGTCTTCTGATATTTGCAGGCATATTGGAGAGAAGGGTAAGCTTGTGGTGATAAAAGAGTGTGGGCATGTTCCTCCTTTGGAGAAACCAAAGGAGTTGAACCAAACGATACTCGAGTTTCTCCAATCAGATAATCAAACGTAAAGCATGGGGATCCTGAAAATGAATGATGACAACGATGCCAATAATGCCCATAGGTGTAGGGTTTGACTTTGTTCTGCCTGCGCGATGACATATTCATCAGCATCTCTCCTCTGTAATGCGTGTTGCATCTACACTAGTATATTGAGATCTGTTGCAAAGGTTTCATCACCTGATTAGTCTTTATCTGGAACATGTATTAGATTAATAATAGTATTATTGTTAGAGTTAACTATAATGTCCATCCATTTCTTTGTCAACAACCATTTAACTTTTGTTGCAGAACTATAATGTCCATCCATTTCTTTGTCAACAACCATTTAACTTTTGTTGCAGATAATTACGATTAAACCATTTCGATATTTTGATGGGTTTTATTTATGAGATAGAGAATAATTGATTTGTATGGACTGTAGTGTAGTTTTCATTAGGTTTGTAATTCAATTTTTTTTATAAATATTTGAATTATATATATATATATATAGATATAAAAGAGTATAAAATCGGTAATGTCATTGTCTGATGTAATACTTCCAAAATTTCATTTAATAAAATTTTTTACGATTAAACAATTTGGATATTTTGATGGGTTTTATTTATGAGATATACAATAATTGGTTTGTATGGACTGTAGTGTAGTTTTGATTAGATTTGTAATTAATTTTTATATAAAAATTTCATATATATATATATAATTGGTATATGTTATTGTCTAATTTAATACCTACAAAATTTCATTTAACAAAAAATT
Organism: Pinus tabuliformis; assembly: GCA_031772625.1. Taxonomy (NCBI): domain Eukaryota; kingdom Viridiplantae; phylum Streptophyta; class Pinopsida; order Pinales; family Pinaceae; genus Pinus; species Pinus tabuliformis. The sequence continues at coordinate 1,952,904,011 of CM062816.1, forward strand.
GATTAAGTTAAAAATATTTACATTATTGTCATTACATTTAATGACTTAGTTAAAATCTAAGTAGTTATAGTTAATGACTTAGTTTTTGATGGTAACAAGCTCCCATACCCTCCTATCTTTTTTATCATAAGATTAGCTTTGAATATCCAAGGAAAAATTATTAATAGAGTGAGGTGCATAGAGTAGTTTTTCTATTTTATTGTAATGAGAATGTGCATCAAACTCTTTTTCATGAGAAGGATTGAGTGTAAAGAAAAAATAATTAAAAGAGATGTTTTATGAAGTAGGTTTTTATTTTGGTTTATTGATGAATAAAAGGCATATAATTAACCTAATGTGTGAGGATATTTTTGTATAGAAATTTAAAAGTAAAAAGAAAAATATTAATCTTTTATTTTTTTGTTTTATCATTTATATATATATTTTTTGTTCATTTTTCTAATTATAAATATATTATTATTGATTAGGTGATATCTAAATAAAGTAAAGCAAAAGAAATTAGTTGACATCACTAGCACTTAGATTAGTTGACATCATTGACACAAAAAAGAAGATAAGTTGACATTATTGACACTTAGATTAGTTGGCATTATTGACACTTAATGTCAATTATGCATGAGCTCCAATTTATAGATGACTTTTATTTCAAAGTTCAATTTTATATTTGATAAGTTAAGTAGTTTTATATAGCTTTTAATTTTTTTTGTTATTGTATATACATATCTTTTATTCTACTACTATGGATCAAGACTCGAACTCTCACAAGATGCATATATGGAAATAAGTTAATATTTATATGGATTTAGAAATTTAATTAACAAGCTTAATAACATTAATTTATCTCATTTTTATGTGGCTATTATGTCTAATAACATTTTTTTTTTTACTTGCCAAGGCTCTAGCCAATTATATAATATATTGAATTAGCATGACCATATAAATTAAATGGTTTGGCTAGCCAATTATGTAATATATTGAAATTTATGTGGCCATTATGCCTAATAACATTTTTGTTTCTACTAGCCAAGGCTCTAGCCAATTATATAATATATTGAACTAGCATGACCATATAAATTAAATGGTTTAGCTAGCCAATTATATAATATATTGAACTAGCAGGACCATATAAATTAAATGGTTGGGAAACATCCATAAAAATGAAACCATGGTAAGCATAAAAATATTTTTTTATCATATATTTCACATTGCTAATATTAAAAAAATCATAAAAAATAACAAAATAACAAAATATATTTTAAATTATTGTTATTATTATTAGTAATTATAAAAATCATTAATATATAAGCAAAACATGTATACATTTTATAAAAAAATGTAATAAGATTATTAACCATGGAGATTGACCATCGTTAATCAATACCATGTTCTTAAAATACCACAATTGATTTATATCACAGTTGTTCATATGCCATTTTTTGAGTTAATTATTTTAATTAAAAGTGCAGAAAGGAATACTTACTCGAAGACAAATCTCAATACCATGTTCCTTAAAGACCGTAATTCATTTATATCAGAGTTGTTCATATGCCATTTTTTTAGTTAATTATTTTAATTAAAAGTGCACAAAAGGAATACTTATTTTGGAGATAAATCTCAAACTTTGATCTGTAACTATTTTAGGCTATTTTATGGTGGTTATATCCCTATCAGCTGCATAATAATTATTGATAATTAAATTAAAATTTTAGAAAAACTATTTCAAAATAGATACACTTGCTGACATAAATATAGAGATAGAAAGAGAAAATACTTATACTCTGACGAAAATTAATAATGAAAAAATAAAATAACTATATATAATAAAATAGATGATTTTTCAATTCTTTATTAAATTGAGAACCAACCACTCTAAAAGAGAAAAACTTTGCATAAATGGATACACATCCCATCCATAGAAACAGAATTGGATGAATATGCGACCTATGATATTTAATAAAACTCCCTACAATAGCAAGAAGGTTCCTTTCTATTTTCTTCACAAATCATGGGTATCCATGTCAATTTTCCTTTAAATTAGGGAAGACCAAAGGCCTCGTCTTAACTCTCCTTAGGATAAAGAAAATCATGTGTAATTTGTTGAGAGTGCCAATGACATAATTATTTTCCTACGACATCTTGCCCACCCAGGCCACCTTTTCTTGGAGATAAGGTCCATGACACTTATGTTAGAATAGACGATTTATTTACATATTAAAGCCATTATAGCTTTTTTTCTCAGGGTCAAAGTGCATTGACTTTTACTATTTTCTCATAATTTTAAAAATAATTTTCTATTTTTTTTAGTAATATTGTTTTTATTTTTTCTTTTTTTTCATTGCTTCAACCAGTTTTGATGGGACATAATTACTCTGGTGGAAAGTCAAGGAAAAACTATTTTTTTTTTTAATTATTTTTCCATTGCCTCAGCCAGTTTTGATGGGACATAATTCCCATGATGGAAGTCAAGGAAAAACTAATTTTTTGAGTGACTATTTCATAAGTGAATGCTTGACACTTACACTACTAATCTTGTTATCCCTCACATTGCTACTATTCATCATCACTATTCTACATTAACATAGTTAGTTTAAAGCATGTTGAAATTCAGAAGAAGAGGATAAAAATGTAAAGCTTTACTTATGTAGAAATTTTCATATGCTGAAAGCTCTACACAAGAAAAGCTCCACACACTTATCTTGAAAGGCAAGAGTGAGGTACACTCCATGTAATTTGGAATCCACTCTGATTGAGTTGTTCCAAATTCTTATCACCGCTAATGTTGTACGCCCTACCAATTGGAACGACTACAAAATACCAATTGCACTTAATACAGAAGTCATTGTTCGGTAATGTACAGAGCTCATCAGATGAACCATTATAGAAGAAGCAATGGCAGTTTGTTCGTCTCCAATCAAGCCGCATAAGGCTTTTGTTGATGTACTAGATTTGTTTCTGAATAGAAACCTACGCATTCCACAATTGGATCTAGACCGTGGTAATGTTGTAGATGCATAAAAAACCGCATTCGAGCTTCTTCCCATAGCTTGTCCAGTACTACCTTCGAAGGATCAACCTATACGATGGACTATAAAAATGTGAGACAGGAGAGAGAACAATGATATGGTAGAAAATTGAATTGTACCTTTCAAGGTAGGAGGAGAATCCAATGTCGACAACATTTCTCTCTGGATTCTGATAATTTTTTAAATACATAAAGAATGGGAGGTAGATAAGTCATCGCAATTTCTTCCACAAACACCGATACCCACCGCAATGGGCAGATATTGTTTACACACTATATCTGTTGTACAGTTGTTGAATTGAGGTTTTGTGATCCGTATCAAATATAAGAGAGTTTTTTTGGCGTACATCACAAGAAATTTTATCATAAGAAATTTCATTTGTCCACGAGTTTCGAACCAACAAGTGTGGTTTATCGTTAGGACAAGTTGAATGAGCAGATTAGGATTAATATGATTAAATAGATAGAGTAGAAACTCCAACGACTGTATTCCAAGACCAGAGAACGGCTATAGAATAACCAATATTTACTTACAAAATTGATTTAAATTCATTAAAATCTTAAAAGTGAATAGACCCTTTTTAACCACTTATATCTATTAAAATAAATTATAACCTAAATTTACATATAATAATTTGAATTTAAGAATTAGAGATTAGTTTTTTTTCCAAGAGATCATCACTGAAGCAAGAGCTTCGCAAATACGAAACATATATGTGAACTCTTTCACCATTTTTCAACGCTGAATAATTTGTACAACCAACCAAAGAAGTAAAGCGTGTTGTTTACACGTAAAAACATGGGATACTTGATAATGACAAGAAATCAATGGCTGAGTTGAATCCAACAAATTTTAGGGCCATGGGAGTTTGTTCCGAGAAAAGTATGGCTTTTTCATATCTGTCAAAAAAAAATAACACATATCTAAATTCACTTCCAACGACATCAAAATTCATAAACAAACATCACACTTAAGTGACTCTTACCATTGTTTTTCAATTAATGGATTCGTCAAACATGGTTAAGGCCTATGTAGTGCTAGCTAGATATGTAACCTATAAAAGGTTTAGTTAATGTTGGGTAATTTCTTATTTCTGATTACTAAATGGCTAATTAACAAAACTATCCCTTCAACATGACAAAACGGTCCCTGCAACTATTGTTTTTCGAGAGTAACATAAATTGTTATAGGTATAATGTATAAGGCATTAAGGAAATGTATAAGTCGAAAATGACAATTCAATGGATTCCCAAACGCAGTGAACTAAGTTTCAGTTTGGCCCCTTGCATTTTGACCTGTTTCGACCGCAGTCAGTGGGGCGATAACATTTCCTATATGGGCTGACGACCACATAGGCTGAGGACTACAATTAAACCAAAATAGTTTTCCTCATGTGTTAATTTGTTGTTTTGTTCAATGCGTTGTACGGAGGTTTTCATTGTGCAGAGGTGCGTAGTAATTCTGCACAATGAATCTCTCCACACAACAATACTCCCACACTATTTCAAAGCACTATTTTGTTTAGAAGTGTGGAGCATTTAATAATATCACGAGAATACACATGGTAAAGTGGTGACATTTTATGTTAACCTCCCAGTTACTTTTAAGTGATTGAAAGCAATATCAACATCAATTATTGAGTGCGTTTAATGTGTTTCGCTTCGATTTGTTGCCACGACATATTAGTAGATGTGGCGAAGTTTGACCAATATTTTTGGTCAAATTGGGATGTTCTCTAGTCTATGAGCGGACTATTCCGATAACCCATTGGCTCTGCTCGGTCCAGGAGTTAAGATATCTTCGGAAAGGTACGCTGAGGTAAGATATGCCCTCGTAAACTAAAAGAAGGGCAAACCTGTATGTGACATTTAAGTGTTAAGGGGATAATATGTGCCACCAATAACATAAATTAGTTGAAATCCAAATCATTAGTCAACAATATAAAGAATATCAAACACATTCAAATGGTATTTATAATTGTTGGTTAATTTAATTTAATTGTTAGTTAAATTACTTGTTATTTAATTGTCAAAGTCATGGTTCATGAACTTGCGAAGTACATTTGTACAATATATATTAGGAATGAATTTTCAATTTTAAAAGGAAATTATACTTTACTGAAAGAAATTGCAACACTAAAATAAAACTTATTCATGAAAATTGTTTAATGTCACATTTTCTTTTTCAAAAGTTTTAAATTCAAAACTTGGAAAACAATCTTTTATTCTCTGGAATTGAAATGACAATTGTCATGAAAATAAACTTACTCTATTGACATGAAAATAAGTCTATTCTAGTAACATGAAAGTAAATCTATCTTATCAACATGAAAGTAAATCTATTGTAATGACTTGAAAGTAAATTTAATCTAGAAAGTAGCAAATCCTATACTAAGAAAGCATTGAATTCTTAAACTTTGAAATTTAAAGACAACCTATTCTGAAAGCAGTGAGAGATCAATTGAGATCACTAATGTGTGCATTGCCAAATTAAAATCATTCATGACTATCTATGAATCTAAAAACAAACAAATTAAAAGGCAATGAATCTATGAAATGAAAACAATAACATTTGACCGGTAGAAGAACATAAATAGAATGATCATAAAAACATCTAATCAAAAGGCTTAAAATAAACATTGCAGAAAAGAAATTAATCTATCTTGCAAAACTGAAACACTAAAATACACTCATACTCATCAAGTGGCCATCATGAAGTGCATGAGAGGTGGAAAGTTGAGAAAACTATTGATCAAACCCCAGATGTCATCATGAAGGCACAACCATATCAAAGTGGATTACAATGGTATTCATTAAATCAATCATAAGTAGAGTGTCAATCCTTAACATTCAAAACTCTACATTGAATCATGAACATAGATCCCAAACTTTTCACACCTTTTGATTCTTGAAAGGAAGGAAATCCTATTTATTCAAAAACTAAGATAACTAATTCATAAATGTAGATCCACAAATCTCTCCTAGCTTTGATAGGATACAATTATGAAAACTTCCATGGTTCTTGATCAATGATCTCAAATATTCCTTAAATCTTCAAAAGTTTGGAGAGAAAATTCGAATTTGAGACATAGAGGCCAAATATGACTATTGTGGAATCTTCAAATACTCATACACACATCAAAAAACTCATCCAACTTTTATATATAAGTGAATACATGTTATTTTTCTAATATTTAACCATAAATTCACTCAAAATACGAAAATAAATGTATTAAAAAATAATGTCTAAACCCATATTTAATCATGAAGATGGTCTTAGTGCATGGTTATGAAGTTGCAAAATGTGGTAAATATTGAAGGAGAATGAAAGAAAATATGGTAAAATGAATGATATTTTGGAGACCCAAAATTCCCCCCAACTGAAGGTGTTGCATGTACTCATGCAAATTTGCATTGATTCTCATGGAATGAAGTCTTTTTCTATAGCCTTTTGTAGCCTTGAGGAGCGAAAGATTTGTAACTTTGAGATACTCTACAAGACTTGAAAATTTTATACATTTTTTTTTTTTTTTTACGAGCTTTTCTATAAAGGATATTTAAGTGTTAGGTGGTTGGTTCTTGTGTGGAAACCATAATTATTTCAAGTCTTGGTTCTTATGTGGAAACAATCTCATTTTATTCTTCTTTTTACTGCAACAAAGAGTACTTGAAAATTCATTCAAAATGAATATCCATCCATATACATATCAATCTATCCTTGTTCATAATTTGAATCTTTTACAAATCATATCTATCTTTAGAGAACCAAAAATAGCAACAACATTCAACTCAGAGAAGCATGTTGGTCAAGAATCTATGAGGTTATGGAATATGGAAATGAAAAATGCTAATGAATGTCCTCCCCTCAACTAGAGGTTTTTTTTTTTTTTTTTTCTTTTGAAAATGGGGAAGTAATGTCACATGGGAAATTTTCTTAATAAATGTCTTTTAGAATTCAAGGAATTAATGATTGTTGGCTTAGGGGGTCCTGATCCAGGTTTAGAGTTAGCTGCGCCAACTAACAAATCCCTACACTACCAGCCCTTTCGGTAACAACCTATGTAGCGCAGATTGCAGTCTTACTCGAAGTAGTAGGGGGGATGCAAGAACCACGTTTTTGCATCCAGAGACTAGTGTGATGTTCAATTCCTTAGATCTACCTTCACGCAGATCGATAAACACTTAGGGCACGTTACCGCAACTTTGTTAAAACAATCTTTAGACCTTCGCGAAGGTCTACGATCAGTCTTTGCGGACCTTTAACAATCAATTTATCCACTTACACGCATTCGAGAACAACCTTAAATTAGTGTTCGTGCAGATTTACTTAATTTATTAGTAAACGTCAGAGAATTCATTAGAGTCTTCACGAAAATACTTAAACACGCATTGCATACACAATAAATACTTATTCAAGAGAATCATGTGACATTCAATCAATATTTCATAAAACACAACATTCATCGACAACATATAGCATTAACAAATAACAAAAATACGCAAGAATTCTTCAGGAACTACCTTTATTGATCTTCAATTCAAGGTTACAGACTCAAAACTACCCTGCGCACATAGATGCAGGGGTTCGTTCACTCAGCTGCAGACTCTACCTAGGCCTCTGTGCACTTAGCTGCAGAGCCTTTCTTCTACCTTACCCACTTCTCTTTGCTATCACTTCCCTTTTCTTATCATCGAGTATCCATTCCTATGCCTTATATTCTTTAAGACACACCTATTTATAGCCTTTTGCATATAATGGCATGGTCTGTGGACCATGGGTGGATCTCAAAACCAACTCAAACTTTACATAAAACAAGGGGCTAAACCCCTTTGACTCCTATTCATCTACGCGCTCCGCATCCACAAATCGTGGAGACTTTACATTAATTACAAAAATGTATCAAACTTGGGTTATTTTAACTGCAAAACTAACCCAGGGGACCCCATCCCAACAGGCCCCAAACATAAAGATCCTGACTCGCCCTCGAGTCACTCTGCTGGTGCTACGATCTTACTGCGAAGGCCTCCCAGCTTCACTTGGATCACTGCAACTTCGACACCTCTCTGCGTTTCTACCTGCTTGACTTCCTCAACCAAATTTTCCGTGGCTTGTCCTTCTATGGCCAACTTCATCATCTTTTGCTTCTTCTGTAACCCTCTAAGCTTATCCCGAATAGTATTTGTGACTTGATAATCCTCCTCTAACAAAGGCTGCAACCTGGCCTTTTGAAAGGCCTCCTTCTTCTGCGCTCCCTCCCCCTGTGCTAGGAGTTTCTTTCCTTCCTATAACTTAACAAGGCGCTGCACCGATGCTATGGAGCACGCAGTTGCCCCGAATTTATCATATTGTCGTTGAAGCTCCTTTACCTCTTTGTTCATTGTTTGTAGGTTCAGCTCCTCCTGTAGATTGGTCACTAGCTCCATAGCCTCTTCGAACAATGTCACACCATCAGTGACTGTGGCATCCAAGGTTTCCATGCCTTCCTTTATCGCAGATCTACGCTACTCTTGGACCTCAGACAGAGTTGTGGGCTGCAAATTTAACTGCAGCTCTGTAATCTTCATGTTGAGCTCAAACGTGACTCGACCAACCTCTACTTTAGCTTTGTGCACACCAGCGGCTAGTTTTCTGATTTTGGCTTCTGGCTGTTCATCCTCTAGGATGTGAAGCTCAAACACTGTCTTGCATGCCTATGCTACTGCTGACTCCAGACTAGAACTATGCATTTGAAGTGCCTCATTTTCCTTCAAAGCCCGCATCTTTTCAACGAACATTTGCTCATTATTCACTTTGTACTCACTGATGAGGTTGAAGGCGCGCTACTCCCTGGTTCTCAACTCATCTTCCACCCCTGTATACAGGGCATGGAGGGTCTTGTTGGAGAGCACTGCTATATTCAGTGCTATATTATTTATTATACTAAGTATGATACAATCGTCGATGGACTCTGTGCAAATGGACCCGTCGGGCAACAGTATAGTTATGAGATCCAGGGTCCTTACTATCTTTGTTGCTTGGCTTGTCTTAGGTGTCAAGCTCACTTGCTCCGCGCTTAGTTGTCTAGTGCCCACCTGTATTCTGCTTGCTTGGCTCTATAGCTCATGCAAATCCTTTTGGATTCTCCCCAATGTCTGCATGTATTTCTTCTCAAACTGCTGCAACACTTCTGTGGTGGTGTCTTGAATTTTATCCCTGATCTCATTGAGATTCCCTTTGTTAACACCATGGGATGACCTTGCGACTTATCCAATTTCTACTTCTTTCTTGAACCACCCTGCTACTCCTTGCCACGTCTCTTTAGAATAAATGGGGTGCTCTGCCCTTCATCCCCTCTGCCGCCTTGTCCTGAAATTGCTTCCTCCTTTGTCTTCGGTGAAGGTGACTTGTTACCTTTTTGTGACCCACGTTCTTCTTGTTCTACCTGATCCTTGGTAGCGTGTTCTTCTTCCACATGAGCCTTTACTGCAGCTTCCTTCTTTTTCTGCTATGCAATTGTACACGCAACTTTCTTAGTTGCCTCCTTTCTTTTCTGCGCAGCAGAACTTCCGGTGCCCGCGCTTGTTCCAACATCTAAGTCTAACGTGGCACGCCACTCTACAGGCCATTTCGATACAACCTCCTAGACGTCCATTTTTTACACTAAGTAAGGAAAGTCATGTCATTTTTGCTTTAGATCCTTCCGCACCTGGATATATAGCCTGTGGAAGTCAGCCTTGAATGCTGCGTAGGCTGACAACTGCGTGAACAAGGTTGGGGACAACCTTGGACACTGATTGATGGCCATGTGGAGAGACATTTCCATGAGAACCCAAAATATCTTCATCTTTGTAATCCGCGGGATCCTTTGTAGACCATAAGGAAGCGAATTGCACTGCCTCTGGAAATCCTTCCTCGAGCAGAGGAAATTGGCTATCCTCTGGCAATTCCCATGCAACAAGCACAATTGAGAGAAATAACCAAGCGTAGTGGAACGACTTGGTATCATCTTGGGCTTTGTGGTAATTCATGAGGAACTCCTGACAAAGGTATCTTGCCCAATTAAAATGTACACCTTTCCCACACTGTGCAACTAGGGAGACTACTGGCGCAGAAACTTCATCCACATGACATTTTTGCATCGCCTTCCCTGCTAGAATCTGGGCAGCCAATTGAACTGTTGGGTCTGTGATAGAAATAATTGAATACCCTCGCGACTTCTTAATGAGGACGTAATCCCTCTTCATTCTTTTTGCGAGGTCTTTTTCCCCGCTGTTTCCACCAAACTCCTTAGCCGGGTTCGCTCCCCTATAAGGTAGGTGCGTGATTTTGTGAATGAGCATGTATGTAATGGAGATAGGCCCTCCTAGCCATAAACAGCCATCGGGAACCAATGTGAGCAGCTAACGCACACATATGGTATTGATGGGGGTGCAATGGTAATGTGGCACACATAGAAAATCGAGCAACCTTGAGTGGTCGACACCGCGGATCCATTCCTCTGTTTCCAACGTGGTAACACCTCATTCTGCATAGTATACGCTTCTCATATACTTGTCCGTCGCCAAGTGTGAAAACTTAGCATGGTTTGTAACGTCCCAATCCTCCATTTTCACCAGTGTGACACTTGCGAGAGCCGTGGACCTTCAAAAGGGACTTGCTCAAGTAGCAGGGGCATAGATATCGTGAAATTCTCAAAATATGGATCCTTCGTGACCTTTGTTTTTCCCTTCCGTGGAGGGATATATTGAGATAGCCTTGTTATAGGTTCTTCTCCTTTAGCATCAATATCTTCTGTTCCCTGGGCTTCTTCCACTACCTTCTTTGGCTGTTTATCTTTCTTCTACTTCTGTGTTTCAGTATGCTTCCTTGGGGAAGCGCGGATCGGCACTGGCTTCTTCTGCTTTTCCTTCATGGATTGCTTTGATTTTCCTGGTTGGGTTTCTTTGGTAGGGGTAGGCTTTGGCCTAGGTGACCTCGGCGCCATAGGCATAACAGCTAGAGCTTCCATACTGACAACTTCTGGGGCAACGATCTTAGAGGCAACATTGCCAGTACTAACAGTTTCAGCAGGACTTGGTGCAAAAATTTGCTCAAGAACAAGCTTCTAGCTTATCTCAGGTAATCTGGAAAACACGGGGCTCATGACTAAATCTTCTCAAACCGATTGGTTCATAGGCAACAGAAAACGAGTTTCACTAATAATTCTGACAGTGCAAAGTTTTCTCTCTTGGACTGGCACGTGTAATTTATAGGGAGTTTTGAATTCAAATCCGACTGTTCCCCCAATTTCTGATAATAAATGTTGTTTTGATGGCAGATCTTCAAACAATTTTTCCTTAAATGTCGCCACCCCGTTCCACTTAACCCTCTCTAGGCTGTCAAATCATGAACAATAATTCCAACAATCACTTTCCTTCTGTACTGCACGACACCTTCCTCCATAGCGCAACTTCCTGCATGCAACTTCGTAGGTCACCTCTTTGTCACTTTCCACGTAGCCTGCTCGCTACAATGTCCTCCAAATTAGGAAGTGTAGCTTATAGTCCTGCGCTCCCTTGCAACTTCCTGGAGCACTAAGACTATCCTGCTATCATATAGTCATTGTGAAGGATCCCCTGTATACAACTTCAATCTGCTCCCATTCACTCTTCCCAGGAAGGGTTCCCCATTTAGCTTCGTGAGCTGAACTGCATCTCCATCTGTAATTTCTTTGACAATATATGGCCCTAACCAATGCATATGGAATTTAATCAGAAATTTAGTGAATTTACTATCATATAATAGGACTAGATCGTTTACCTTGAAAGTGCAAAGCTTGATATGGCGATCATGCCACGCTTTTTCACATTCCTTCTATACTTGTTGATGAAATCCTACCAAAAATCGATCTTCTTCGAGCTCCATCAGCTGCGCGAGCTGTTATCACAAAATCGTGTACTAAGGGCTGCTACTTAGCAAGATCTCATGTAACTATTTCAAACCAGGCTTTAGACTAAGGCTTAGCCTCCTTAGTCAGAGAGGGCTCTCTCACAGATTTTTGATATGAATTAATAACAAGAAAAGATGGCTAACTCTTCAAACAGTTCATGAAAATAAGCTGGTTGGAACAACAAAATAACACTTCTTCCATTGGGCTCATGGAGTCAAACACCTCTACAGTAAACTATTAACTACTCAATCATGGAAGCCAAGGCATATAATGTTTAAACACTCAGAACATTTCTCAAAAAGAACCTCAACTCATAAACATACACAGGAAGTCTGAGCACTAGGTGAATTCAGAGTGATTGCATGTCTATTGAGCAGTAAAACAGAAAGGATAAAGACAAACCACATATATTCTGAGCCTTTGAACACAAGATGAATCTTGGGAAGAAAAAGTAATCTTTCTATTGCTGTCAAAAGTCTTTTACATTAGCCAATATAAAAACTCTGTTTCTTTTATAAATCTCCAACCTCAATTACATCAGAGTCTTCACTATATATAGGAAAAACCTACTTAACTACTTCGAGTCTCCTCCTCAAGCATGAGGGGAGCTCGATGACCTATCATTAACTACCCTTATCTATTTTTAAACAAACTCATTAAATACATAAAGTATTGAGCTGTAATTACAAAGAGTCCTAAACACACTAAAACTCTAACTTCATCTCCTCGTATGCCTGATTCCTTTCTTGATCTTTGACAGCTGTCTTTTGTTGGTTAGGCTCAAGATGATTGAGCTACAGATGCAAAGAACGCTGACTTTGGATACCTGTAAGCGCTGATGGATCATTTATCATCAGGATCAAAACACCTATTTTTAAGGTCCCTGTCTCCTACCATCCTCCGAAAATGTAGCAGCATGTTCCTAACTCTTTAATAACTCAAAGTATGGAACGCTGCTACAAAACACCATGTCTCCAGATGAGCTGTAGGCTGTATTGATGTACAGGTGTCTCTCTTCTAACATTCCCGGTCAAACTGTTTATTCTGCATTGAAAACATCACCTACAGCAGTTTCGTAGCGCACTACGAAACTGCTGTGTGACTTAAAAAACACAGTCTTCCTCTAAATTCCTCACAAAATTGAATAGCTGTTGTTGCCATTCTTCAGTTTCACCTTTGCTATGCTGAGATTCAGAATCACATTCCCTGTAACATGAACCTTCACATTGTCCAACAATGTTCAAAGATTTTGTGATGCCAGCAACTTTAAGTTTACGTTTTAGGTACCAAATGAACATTGGCGTGATTATCAGCATACTGACCTCCAACAGATGGACCAACTGCACATAAATCTTTTCGAGCTTCTGATTTGCTTTGGCCTGTGAGAGATTGATCAAGTACACTAGTATCACTTACAAACTTTTCAACAACAAAGCGAACCCGATGCTCTTCCAGCAAGCACCAGAAGTGCTTGTATTTGCAATACCATTTGGTACAAATTCTGCAGCATCCGGGGCGCACACTGATATATATCATAAATAATCGCATGGTAGGCAGTTTGCAAGGAGACTATTTATATTATCTAAACCGCGGAAAGCTGTAACAATCAAATGAAAGACATCGCTCAACACATCATCATTGTAAGGAGCCTCTGGTGTTGTGATTCTGGTGATTTCACTAACGCAGGTGGCCATCAGAAGTGCCACATCTCTATCCCGGTGTCACTAATAACGGCGACCCTGTGGCAATCAAATCCTTACCATCATTTGGCCTCTTCACTCATTCCATACATTTGGTAATACGGCAAGGGGGGTCTTCATAAAGACCACTTGACACATGGCATTTAATCGTTGCATTCCGTAAGAGAGAATTCTAATGCTAATGCTGTCAAACAGTTTACGTGCACATGGCATACATAATCACAAGATTGGGGATAATGTTTTAATCAAGTTCAGTCTTCATCATGTGGGCATGGATCCATTCACGACATCGTAGAACCCTTAAGTGTGCACCCACTGGCAATACGCCAACCATGATAACAATATCATGGCTCACTCCTTCCGGCCTCAAGGCTTCTTTGACATCTTCACTCTGAGCATAAGCAGCAATCGCGTTACCCCATGAGACGGCATCTCGTTGATGTCTTCAGTCAAACAATTGACGTGCGAACTCCAGATTCCCAAATTTGGCATACATTATAGCAGGTGAATTATTATTTGACACAAAACATTTTCCATCCATATTTTCCTCTGGAACCGCCAAAGCATGAACAAAAGGAGGATTACAAATTTGATTTGTACTCGAGGCATTTTCTGCATTTTCTATGGTGGGAACTGCAGCGTCTATAACCATTTGTTGAATTCCTCTTGAAAAGTCCCATGCTACAATTTTTGAATCTAATCCCCCAGATATAACTTCCCATGGCCGCCAAGGATGCAACTGCACAGAGCTGCAAATATTTGTGTGTACGGATCTGAGTGTTTTGTAAAGGCAATGTTGACGAATGTCAATAATCTTTACTTCTCCTCTGTTATCTGCAGCCGCAAGAAAAGATGACTTAAAGTTCATAGTAATCTGATTTATGTCCTCTGTATTGAATGTGTACTTTTCACTTGTCCACTGGAAGGTGCCATGCGCACATTCAAGCAAGTAACTGTGTTTGCATATGATTGAGGTTAATATTCTTTGTCCATGATGGTTCCATAGGTACAAAATTATGCCTCTGCATGCTGGGATGAGTTTAAGTGTCTTTGTATGATATGAAGAACCAACAGATCCATTAGCATCATTGTAATAGCTGTCCACATATCTATTGAACAAAGATTGCTGCCCAAATGGCTGTATGATAGGCATTGGTCATGCATCCATCAATGAACCAATTATTGCACCCTTTCTAAGAAACTCACACTGACCAAACTTAATGACAAGCATTGATGATGACTTCTTGAGAACATGCCACCTGTAAAATGTATCTGCCCCAGAACTATTTTGCATGACAGCTACTATGGATTCGAACAAATCCCCCATTTCGTAGCACGCTACGAAATCACTAAAACAGGTTGCGCTGCGAAACTGCTAAAGGATTCATGCGCTGCGAAAACACTTGGTCTTTAAGCTAATCTGAGCAAATGTTTGGAAACGGAATTTTCAATGATAACACGAGCCATTCCTCGAAGCCCTCGCGATCTGCTATATCTGTTAGGGCTGTTATGCACAAACTAGGCACAATGTACTCCATCGACATTACAACTTTGACCCCATATACTAGGCTGAACGATGTTTTCCCTGTCAACTTCTTACAAGTAGTCCTATAAGCCCATAGTACTGTAGGTATGCGCACATTGTAGTCATTCTGTTGCGTGTTGCAGATCTTCGTTAGTGCGTTCTCTAAAATATTATTGAAGGCTTCAACAGTTCCATTAGATTGTGGGTAATATGGTTTACTCTTTTGACGGTAGACCTGGAATTCTTTAGTCAATGCGCTGATTGTTTCATTCAAAAAGTGTGTACCTCTCTCACTTATCAACACTTTCAGGCAGCCAAATCTGGTTAAGACATACTCAAACAAAAAATTTGCGGCCGTAACCCCTGTACAATCCTTAACCAGATGTGCTTCCACCCATCTGGTTAGATATTTCTTCACAGTGATGATATAGTGCACACCTATTTTCTTTCTCGGGGGATGAATTGGTCCAACGAAATCAATTGCCCATTTCTCAAATGGCTGCAAAGATACTTGAGGATGTAATGGCAATTCACACCTTTGTGATGGTCTGCCAGTTCTTTAACATGCATCACATGCCTTACAATACACCTTGGAATTCTTGTGCAGCGTTGGCCACCATAGACCTGCGCGCAAAATCTTTTGCGCAGTTGCCTTGCCTGCATAATGACCTCTCGCAGCTCCCCCATGAGCTTCAACAAGAATGCTATCCCACTCAAAATATGGCACATATCTTCACAATATTTCATCAGCACCCATCTTATACAAATGTCCCGCAATAACTGAAAAATCTGTTACACGCACTACTAATTCCTTCTTTTGTTGACTTTTATATCCTTCTGGTGCCATCCCCATAGTCAAGAAGTGAATAATGTCTGCAAAATGGTCATCTGCCACGTGCATCGCAAAGAGCTGCGCATCTGGAAATCCTTCCTCCAAATTATTAGGCTCCTCGCCTGTTTCGATCCACGATAGATGATCAGGTCCTGCATTTAACCTTCCTGGCTTCACAATGACTTCAAAGTCATACTCCTGGAATAATAGCAACCATCTGCAGATCTTCACCCCCAACATAGGCTTATTGACCAGGTATTTCAAGGCAGAATGATCTGTGTACATTTTGAAATGCCCTCCTAACAGATAATGCTTGAATTTATGTAGCGCGTACACCATGGTCAATCCTTCATGCCTAGTCGTTGAGTAATTTTTGTCGACCTTCTATAATTTCCTACTGGCGAAGACTATAGGATGGTCCATTTCTCCCTCACCGGCCTGTGTTAACACAACACCCAACGCAATGCAAGAGGCATCCACATGTACGTGAAACTCCTTTTTCCAATCAAGGAATACCAAGATTGGCACGATGACCATCTTTTCTATCCATACATCTATGCTACGCTGACATTCTTTGTTCCAACAAAATATTTCATCCTTCTTCAACAGTTTCTCCATGGGCACAATAATTTGAGCATAGGCTTTGATAAATTTTCTATAATATCCCTTATGTCCCAGCGTCACATGCAGCTGCTTGACGTTTCTTGGGGCATCCAAATTTACAATCACTGCAATCTTTGCAGGGTCCACCATCAATCCTTTCTTTCACACCATGTGACCCAGTAAGATCCCAAAGGGAACACATAATATGCATTTCTTCAAGTTTAGCGATCGGGTATCTGTGACATGTATCCAACATTAGATGCAGACTTGCTACATGATGCTTTACTAATCCAAACACCGTTGAGTCATCACAGTATACTTCCATGAACTTATGAATGAACTCCTTGAACGCTGCTATGACTATGCGAGAAAATATTGCAGGCACATTCTTGAGTCCAAACAACATCATAGTGTATTGAAAACAACCCCATTTCATTGCGAAGGTCGTTTTTCTCCTATCCTCTAGTGCGATCTTAATCTGATGATACCCGTAAAACCCATCAGTAAACGAATAGACCTCCTGCCCTCCAACATTGTCTAACACTTCATCTGTAAATGACGTTGGGAATGGGTTGTGGACACACGCATCATTAAGCTTCCGTAGATCTATGCAAATCCTTATTTCACCCTTTTGCTTCTTTTCTTGAACCACCATCAGGCTCACCTAGTCTGATTCTTTGACAGGTTCTATGATGCCTGTCTCCAACATTTTATCGAGTTGTTAGCAAAACTTTTCCTTGTATTTTGGATTAAGGTGATACGACCTCTGTTTAATAGGCTTCGCGTCCAGCTTCAGAGTGATATTCATAACACCCAATCACCAACTATGCCCTTCAAATGCGAGAACTTAGTGGGGAAGAGATCCTGGTATTCACGAAGTAACTCAACAACTTTATCCATAGTAGCATTGTCCCAATAATCTCCAATTTTGCGAACTTCAGTTCTGCTTCAGTGCCAATGTTTACTTGCTTGGTATTCAATGATGTGGTGATATCTAGGTTGTCTATTTGTAGGCCTTCAACTTTGCGATGCCCTTCTTCCTCTAGAGTATTAATTTTTCTTGGATCTTCGTCTTCCTCTTTAGTGGTTACATTATAGCATTCCAACACATGGCGTAGTTGGGTGCTCCAATCGGGTTGGGTCCATTCCATAGGTTCTGTCTTTATTGTGAAGATGACCGCCTTAATCTCTTGTAGAGCTTCATCGATGCTTGCGAAGCCGTCTTCAAAGCTGAAGTGTTATAAGAACCCTTCCCTCAATATATCCTAGTCTGTGGTGCCATGGCAGAGCTCTATTTCCAGATACCAGTTCATGGGAATTGTATCCAAAGTATGGAAAAATTTGTGTACCCACTCTGGCTGCGGCTCCATTCTCCATGCTTTAGTCCATTTCACTAAGTGATCATGTGGATCATCCCTTCCATTATATTTCTTAGTCAGTCTAGTGTTAGGACACCCAAACCATAACCTCATCATTCTTCTGTAATCTCTCCATCCAGTGAAACTATCCTTATGCATACCCCACCATCGTGCGGGTGTGGCGCATAGTGCCAATTTTAAAGCTTGGAAATGGAAATCCTCAGGGACTTCGTGCTCAATTTCATCCAAAAATAGATCTACATCAGTTAAACCATCATAATAGGGTAGTTTCCTTACCTCCGATGAAACAAAACGCCATGACTTTGTCATCATATTGCATCACAGTGTGGTACTTCATGCAAGCGACTCTGCCAATGATCCAACTCTTTGTCTAAATCCAAGGTGCAAGAACTCTCCCAGTCCCATGCAATCCGTCCATCCTCCGTTGGATTGATTTAGTCCTGATCTCGCGTTGTTATTTTGTAGATTTGATCCATTTCATCCTCACTTTCTTCATAATCACGGACTGGTTCAGTAAATCATGCCCCTTCTGTTGGGTCCAACGGTACTACAACCCGAAGCGATTTCCTTTCAAACGACATTTTCCTCTTCTTCAAATTGATGACCCCGTTCATATCAATGGCCCAGTCAATTCCCAGGAGCGTAGGGTATGGATTACTGTCATCGACGATCTTTATAACCTCAAAGTTGGTCAGTGCACTCGCACCTTCTATATCAATGATTACTCCATATAATCATCCCATGGGGATGATTTTTTTCTATTTTTCCATTCTGAGCTGAATCAGAGACCATTACAGCGCAAGTCTGCCCACCATTTCCCATGTTTGTTTTGGAAAAACGTTCGCATTGGACCCCAGATCCAAGATGACCTGGTCCATCTCATAATTACCTATCTGCGCGGTGAGCCTCATCTCACACCTTGTTCGAGCCTTATGTTTTCCAATTTTTCTTACCACCCGGTGTCCATTAGGGACCTTCTCTTTGCTAGCACAGTTGTTTATAAACTCTTGCAAGCCTTCCACATCTTTGCTATCACGCAACAGTTTTATGCAGGTTTCCAAAAACGTATTGAGGACAAAGGGATCAACCTCTGTAGGCACACTGGTTTCTTGCATCTTGTCCTGGCTTCTTGAGGTGGAAGCCTCAATGAAGCTTTTCTTGGCTTCTATAAAAGTCTCCTTAGCACGATTTAGATTAAAGCCAAATTCTTTCTCTGGGGCCTTGTAGACCCATCCATCCTCTTCAGGTTGTTTACCCTTATCATTGCCAGTTGTTATTCCACTTCTTAGCACTATATTCATGCTTTGATCTTCCTCACGGGGCTCAGCTCACATCATCTATAAGTTCTGCGTAGGCTGCTAAGGCTGCATTTTCTTCTCTTGCATTTTATCTATTATCACCGGGCATTATTCTATAGTATGGTCAAACTGGCTGCAGTATTGACATGACAGGCGTGTTTGATTCTGACATTCTCCCGTATAGTGCCCTGGTTGTTCGCAGTTGTAGCAGATGATCTCACTACGGCCACTACCAGACCCTCCTCCTCCTCGACCCTATCCTCATCCCTGATGACCTCCACACACCCCTCCGGAGCCCTGATTTGGAGGTTGAGTTTCTTCTTGCATCTGATATGTAGGCATTCTTTCCATCATCAGTTCATAGCTTCAACAGTGGTGCTCATCATGGCCCATAGATTTGTAGAATTTACAAAACAACTACTGAGGTGTTTGGACAAAATTTTGAAGTAAATGGAAATTATCCGTCACATGTTGTCCAACAACTTGACAAATAGCACACCATAGTGTAGCCCCCACGCTTGGCCTTACTGGGGCTTCTGGCTTCATGGGAATTTGTCCCCCTACTATAATATAATTACATATACGGGACAGTGGTATTTATCGTGCCCCTGCCTCTTACATTTCAGACACCAGTCTTCTGCTCACACTTCTAGTTTAGTCTCCTTGTTTTTCTTCAAACTCTGCAATTCTAAGTGTAGGCTCTGTAACTGAGAGTGGATCTGATGTACCCCCAAGGTCGCATCCTGAATAGGTGATGCATGCAATCTCATCGCAACTTCCAAGGCTTCTGCCTATGTTCCTATCTTCTGTTGTGATAGAGCGATTCTCAGGTGGGGTAGAAGCGAAGCTATAAACCATTCGCGATGCTGGCGATCTGTGAGTTGCATGTTAGCTTCTCGAATTTGAAACTTCAACCTTTAATATAATTCCCAAGGCATCTCATCAACCCTCATCATGATTTCGTTGAATCCAATTACTGACTGTGAGTCAGACATAGGCTTACTAAACTCCTTGTTTAAAGTCACCCTAGTCTCCACTAGCGATGTAAGAGGATTATTAGAACAATGCTTAATATATCAAGTTAGCACGCGATCCTACAGAGCGGTAACCAACTGTGCCTTCTTTATATTGTCATCAGTAATCTGTTGCGCTATCCATACAACATTCGCAACAAACCAAAACTGCTCTGTATCTTCACTCCCTACGCCCTTGAAAATCGGTAGCTTCATCGCGTTCGCCATGTTGAATGGTGGTGGTGGTGGTGGAGGTGTGGGCGAAGGTGTATGTGATGAAGGTGGAGGTGGAGGTGGAGTGGATAGATGATTTATTCGAGGAATCCCCTGAGTGATTAGATGAACAACGCTTTGCGACGGAGTCCGTTCTGCCCCTTCATCATTACTTGGAGGTGGTCCAATCAATGGACTATACTCTGGTCCTGATCCTTCGCGATTTCTAAAGAATCGTCCACTTTGTGTAGCTCCAAACATCAAGGTAAAGGCATCGCCTGTTTTTCACATAAAAACATTTTAATCCAAGTGTTCAATGATCTTAAATACTTACCTCACGGTCCTTTGAAAAATCACCGCTCTGCTTCGCTATAATTGACTGAGGTATAAATTGCAAATTCTGTAACAAATCCTCCCAAAATCTGATCGAGCCAATGATCGACAACCTGTGTGATCATAAGCCCTGATGATGGATCCCAGTTGGGATTTGAAACGTTGGCATAAAAATGTTCATACTATGGATTGTCCGGTAACTGAGTCAAAAAAACAAAAAAAAAAACCTGTGCGATCTTGTTTTCAGAAGCTTCTAATCATTACACTTATTCTGGAGTCCACACTATAAGATTATCGAGCTTCCACCTTCCTTGGCTGTTTTTCAATTTCGCTAACCACTCGTACAATTCAATGGGAAAAGTGAAAAAGAAGATCTCCTGTATCTCTGTATACAGATACCTATTCAACCACTCTTCTTTTGACAGGCGCGGATTCATGTTTTCTTGTGCCACGAACTCGTGAATATTTCGATCCAACCACTTTTCAATTTCTTTCTTGGTTAGATTCCAATGATACAAAATCACACATATCCTTCAAGTAGATCTCGGTCCCAACAACAGAATCATTTTTTGGCTTAGGGGGTCGTGACTCAGGTTCAGAGTTAGCTGCACTAACCAAGAAATCCCTACACTATTGGCCCTTTTGGCAACAACCTGCGTAGCGCAGGCTACAGTCTCAATCGACGCAGTATGGGGGGATGCAAGAACCAAGTTTCTGCGTCCAGAGACTAGTGTGATGTCTTTTAGCACCTCACATCTACCTTTGCGCAAATTGATAAACTCTTAGGGCAAGTTACCGCAACTCTATTAAAACAATCTTCAGATATTCATGAAGGTCTACGATCAGTCTTTGCGGACCTTTAACAGTTAATTTATCCACTTATGCACATCTGAGAAGAACCCTAAATTAGTGTTCACGTAGATTTATTTAAGTTATTAGTAAACGTTAGAGAATTCATCAGAGTCTTCGCAAAAATACTTAAACATGCATTGCGTACATCATTAATACTTATTCAAGAGAATCGGGTAACATTCAATCAATATTTCATAAAACACATCATTCATTGACATCATATAGAATTAATAGAAATAACATAAATACGCAAGAATTCTTCAGAAATTGTCTTTATTGATCTTTAGTTCAAGGTTACAGACTTAAAACTACCCGGCGCACATAGCTGTAGAGGTCCGTGCACTCAACGATGGACTCTGCCTAGGCCTCTATGCACTTAGCTATAGATCCTTTATTCTACCTTACCCACCTCTCTTTGCTATCACTTCCCTTTTCTTATCATCGAGTATCCATTCCTATGCCTTAGATTATCTAAGACACACCTATTTATAGCCTTTTTCATACAATTCCATGGTCCACAAGCCATGGGTGGATCTCAAAACTAACTCAAACTTTACATAAAACAAGGGGCTAAACTCCTTTGACTCTTATTCATCTACATGCTCCGCATCCAAAAATCACGGAGACTTTACATTAATTACAAAACTGTATCAAACTTGGGTTATCATAACCCCAAAACTGACCCAGGGGACCCCATTGCAACAATGATTAACGATTAGAAAACAACATACCTTCACCTACTTGAAAAGTCAATAAGCTATGCATTTGTGAGGTCTTGGTTATTACTGCTGGATTATGGAATGTGAAGTGAAAGAAATCAGATCTTATTATTCATATCTTAGACGTAGGAAAGGAGGATGAAATATGAAATTGAAACCTTTGTGCCTTCTTATCGTTGAAACTAAGCTACTACTACTGAACTCTAACACTGAATCTTGATTTATTGGAACACTGCAGGAAGTTTTTGAAATCATATAGTATTCATTCAAATCCGCATCATCACATAACTCTTTCCTATGTGAATAAATTTTGTTGATGTCAATCATAGAAATAAATTATTGGATTACCAGCGATTAATGAATGTTGTTAACCAACATGAGACTACTCACCATTAATGTCAATGAGAGTCAAGATTCCCAAGTACATCTTACTAGGTCTGAATAAATGAGTTAGAGTTGAGTCACCTAGAAAATTTGACAAACAAGGGACATTGATGTATTCCCACTGTTTATTAGCAAGAGAACTTGCCATTAAGGCATGCAAGCCTCAAGGTACTAAAAAGAACTCTAGTCTCAAACCTAGATAATGTGATGAAGTTGATGGGTCAAAACATGCTAGAAGGAGGACCTTAATGAATCCCCCATCATCTAACATGAGTATAAAACAATGATTTAGAGTATCATATATGAAAATTTTACATTTATCAAGCAGGATTTATTTGGCAGAAAGGAAAAGGACAACATGGTAACTCAACATGTAAGTGAGTTGAATGGCTTTATTCATGGGTTAGGGATGAAATGTAAGTGAGTCGGGAAAGTATAAAACTTGCGAGGGAAAATGGTTTTGAGGTCATGCTCTAGTAGTAGGAAGAAGAAATTTCATGGATGGTCTATAAGCTTAGAAAGAAGAAAATGAACGAAAAACATTGACATTATCGATGTGAGATGACATGGAATTCACTTCTTCATGTTCTTTTTGAAAAAGAAATTGGTCTTTGGAGACCACTTGTGCATAGATTGATCTTATTTGACAATCCTGCACCTACACAAGTTTAACACTAATTGCAATAGAATGTAAGATTCTCGAAGGAGAGAGGTGATCAATCTCTCTTCATATGATATATACACAACAAATTCATAAATAGTGCTGTTAATACAAATTCAAGGAAGATAAAAGAAAAATGAAATACACCTTTACCTGTCGGGAAGTGGTGCACCTTGGAGTACTCGTTTGTGTTTGATTGATAAATTCTTCATTTGATATCGGTTTTGAGTGATTCAAAAACCATATTAAAGAAAATTCATATTAAAAACATGATTTTAATGATTTGATGATTTTTTCAAGTCCAATTGCTGCCAAATTTTAAAAAAAAATGACCATTTTTTGGTTGTATCAAATCTTAATTAAAACTACTCCATTGTGTATATATCATCGATATCTTTCCAACAACGCTTGAATCACCTCAAATGTACATCATATGAGAAAGTTATGCCCTTATGAAGTTTTTATGAAACAATGAAAAAACGATGTGTAAGGGTGCAACTACAGGGCAACAACAGAGGGTGCTACGTGGCAGTATAATATTGATGTGGACACTGAAGTGGGAAGATGATGTGGCATACTGACATGGTGATTGACTGGGTGATGATATGGCATGATAACTTGGCATGTTGACATGGTAGAGTGACATAGGAGGTTGATTATGCATGCTGGCGTGGCAGAGTGCTGACAGTGCATGATGACTTGATACGGTGACTAGGGAATGATGTTATTTGGATAGACGAATATTTTTCCACCACATGGACCAATCATGTTGATGAGCCCCAAATTTGGTAACATTTTGGGCTCATTTGGCCTAACTACCTTTGCTCAATCCTTCATTTTTCATAACTTATGAATCATTTTTTAGTATGTTTATGTCATTTGTACGAATAAGGGCAGTCACTATTCCTAGGTGGCTAACACGTGTTCATTTCAGGTTTTTTTGACATATGATTGGAACAAAACTGAGCAGATAAGGACAGAAGACAGCCAAGATGGGGTTGAGGATTCATAGGAGGGTTGTCCACAACATTAAATGACCTTCCTCATGATCTTCACCCCCAACTCGGAGCTCCAGCAGCCACCACAACCGGATTTAAAGACACGGATTTTGAGGAAGCAGCAGTTCACTCTTAGTTTGGTCAGCCAAGCCCCACTGATTTAGGAGGCCAGCTTGGGGCCTCGAGATGTATAAATGATAGGGCTTTAGCCTTCGAAAAGGACTTTTGAAACATTGTTGCACATCCTGCACTACGAGCTGCTAACTTAGTTTTTCTCTTTTGTAGCCATTGTTGGCATGCTATTTGACTTATGATTATTATTTTTTAATGGAAAGCAGTTGGATTTGATCTCAGTTCCGAGCTTTTAAAGGAGCCATAGCTCTCAGGGTTGGGCCCAACTTGAGAGCCTAAGGCCTCCTTCTTCTGTATTGTTATCTTTTCTTTCAGCATTATGGTTTTTATTTACATGCATTTGAAACACAGTTTGTTGAGTTAGATTTCTTGGTGTGGTTAAGTAGGTCATTGGTAGAAGATAGAGTTGCTTTAGCTGTTTAGAATAAATTGAAGAGATTGGAGTTGATAAAAGTTCCAGAAAAGGGTTGCTTGCACACTCATTTTCACCTCTTTCTAGGGGTTGGAATTGCAGACAGTGCTACCCACCAAAAACATTGGTTTACGAGTACATGCAATTTGTGGTGCAATATTTTTGCTTGTAGAAGTTGTCCATGCGTTCAGACCTCTTGGAATATCTCCTTGCTTCAGTACTATACATGGTTTTCCTTAAGAATAATGTTGTTGTTCATTGGTTCCATTAAACAGTTAGGAATGTTTTGATTATATGCAGGACGTGGAAGATTTGATTCAGTTTGCACTGTGCAGTGCCACTCCCCTCACTCTCTCATCCTTCTAAGCCTTGCTCAGGCCAACTACTCATCTCCCAACTAGACCTCTTGTCTTTCAGCTACTCTACTACCCACGTTATCCTACCTTCTCGGCCTTCCATTCCCTCTACCCTCCTTTAGACAAACCAGCTTAGCACACCCCCTCATCATCTTCTCTCTCTGTCCCTAAGTCATTACAAACCCCTCTCCTACCTCCCTATCCACCCATGCAGCCTCCTCCACTCACCCATCACCCAAAAATCCGATTGCAGAACATCATGTAGAAGTTTTGAAACATCCTATAGAACCCCTGCAGACTTCCTGTAGAAGCTCATAAAACCGGTTTCTTGGGAGCCAAACTTTGTGAGACTCTCTGGAAGAGTGTTAGGGACCCCTTAGACCCTCTCTGAACTTTCCCAACCTTTTTCAAACCTTCCGCCTCCTTGATCCACCTCTGCACAGTAAAAAGCTAGTTAAAAGCACATGCATGATAATTCTAATAATTGGAACAAAAATACAAAAAGTGTTTTCTTCAGATAGAGGTAGTCTAAACACCTGCATTTCACCTTCATAGAAGTAATGGCATCGCTTTCAGTAGTTTGCATCCCCATCTCTGCATCAGTAAGACTAGCTGGTAGAATTAGTGTTTGCTAGGGTTTGCATTTCTTGTTGGCTTTCAGTTCCTTTTTGCGAATAGATTGGCTTCTTTTGATATTAGCTTTTGCCCATCAGTTCAAAAGCTTCTTCTAAGAGCTCATAGAAGTTGGCTTGAGCCCCTAGTGGACTTGTGCCAGTTGACCAAGTGACAACTGCGACAAGAGCTAGTACTTGTGCATACAACACTGTCGCTTCCAAGTTTGTTACGAACTACTGGGTTAATGAAATTTAAAGAAGGGAGCTCTAGGAGTTGTAGCATTATTGCTACAATACTGGAGCCCACCATCTTTTTGGCGCCGTTGCCGGGGAAGCGTCAGAGTATTGGTGATTGTTTCTTTTCTTCTAAGTAGTATTTCATTTCCATTCTGCAATTTCCTTTCTGCAAAAGTAGCATAGACATTTCCTGCTTTCATAGATTAACATTTCAATTCCGCAATTTCATTCCTGCAAGCGTAGATTAGCATTTCAATTCTGCAAATCATAGCTTAGCATTTCATTCCTGCAATTTCATTTGAGCAAAATAGATTAGTTCTTTCATGCTTTCATTTCAATTCCGCATTTCCATTTCAGCAAGATAGTTAGTTGTAGTTCAATCTATTTTAGTTTTGCAGGTACCAGAAAAAACAAAAGCAATCAGAAGTCTTTTCATTTCATGCCTTGTAGAAACCGCGATAAAACAGGCAAATTCTTACCCAACACCCCCACCACATCTCTAAGTCACCCTTCTCTCTTCGTTGGTGACAGTGATCCAGAAGAACCTATAGGTGAACCTCCTGAGATATACGAAGATCCTATAGCAGAAGAAGAGTTAGAGACCACTCCATTTGAAGCTATGGCTGGCAATAGGGGAGAAGATGAAAGAATTGAAGGTGCCTTCCCCATCCGAGAGACCAATGGAGACATGAAAATGAAGAACATCAGCCCCTCCGCTTTACCTCACTTCCATGGACTGACTACTGAAGACCCTGATACCTTCCTATTTGAGTTTGCTGTCCTGTGCCGAACCTATGACTATACCGAAGATGAGCAAAAACTGAAACTCTTCCCCTCTACCCTTAAGGATGCAGCACTACGCTGGTTCATGGGCTTACCTGGGAACAGTATCACCACTTGGGCCCAGATGCAGCAAGCTTTCAATACCAAGTACCGGGACTACTGTAGGTCCAAGGAAACCAAGGGAGAAATCTTTCGGATGACCATGGGGAATGATGAGTCTTTAGAAGATTACGAGGAAAGGTTCCAACTCAGCTATAAACGGGCCAGGTGCACACTTGACCCTGAATCCCTCAAGTTGGTCCTGCTCCGAGGAGCCCCTGAAGACCTCTTAGATACCCTCCACATGCTAGCTGGAGGAGATATTTACCAACTACCTTATGAGGACATAAAGACTGTGTTTAGAAACCACTCTAGGGCAGCCCAGAAAAGAGGTAGAGGAAACCCCCTCTCAGCTGGTATTCCTTTCTCCAAACATGAGTTTGCAAATCAATTAGAGGACCTCAAGAGTGAGGTGAGACAGACCATCGCCATGCAACTTGATACATTCTGAATCCAGCAGAAGAAAGAGGAAGCTGAGAGGGCTTTGGCTATTTTCTGCCCTAGGTGTATAAGGAAACACCCTAAGAATGAGTTCCCATTACATTCGGTTGAGGTATGTTTTGTCTGTGAGGAGGACCACCCCACAAACCAATGTCCAACCTTACCTGGGCTTAAAGCCATGTATCAAGGGACAAAAGCGCCCACTGAACCTCTCTATTTCCTCAACCAAAGAAGGCCACATGGACCTAGACCTTACCAACAGGGGATGCAAGGGACACCCCAAACCTATTACAGCCCCAACCAATCTGCTCCTATGCCTTCCTGGGGACCCCCTGTTCATCCTTCCTGGTCTATACCTCCCCCATGGTCTTACCCACCTCAGTACCATACTCAGCCCACTACTCCTTCGTTTCACTCACATGCCCAGCCACAGCCTCAGTGGAATGCACCTCAACCGGGGTGGAGGCCCCAGTACAATACTCCTCCTGCCATTTTGCCTCCACCACCGGCTCAACCACAACCATTACCTCCTGCTCCTCCAAGGCAACCCCAAATTCCTACTCAACCGAACCCAAACCCCAACAACAGACAGGCCCAACAGGTATATACTGGGGAAACATCATGCCCTACCTATGCTGTGGAGATCCAGGAGATCAATCTGCGATCTGGAAAGACTCTTCCGGATCGCCAACCTCCTCCCCCAGAGGACGAGGAAGATAAACAGGAAAATGAACCAAAGGCTATTCCACCCTTTCCTGAGAGACTAACGGCCACCACACAACCCAACCCAGAGGAGGATGAGCTTTTGGGAGAACTCAAACAGTTGTGTGTGAGAATACCACTTCTCCAAGCCATCAAAGATGTACTGATATACAACAAACTGGTTAAGGAAACGTGTTTCAGATACCCAGGCAGGCGAAAAAGAGATGCTTCAACCATCAATGTCATAGGACAACTATCTGATCTTATGTTAGGGCAGGTCATCTGCCCAAAGTATCTGGATCCTGGGAGTCCTGTAGTGGATGTCCACATCAATGGCACCATCATACCTCACACATTGATTGATCTGGGGGCTGCCATTATTGTGATGACCAGAGATACCATGCTCAAACTCAACCTTCAGGGTTCCCTAAGAAAGACCTCGACAGTCCTACAACTAGAAAATCGCTCCACTGTGACTCCCGAAGGGATCGTAGAGGATGTCTTGGTCTCGGTTGACTATTGGGAGTAACCTGCAGACTTCTTGGTTCTGCAACCAAAGGCAAAACTTACTGGATACCCTCTCATTTTGGGAAGGCCTTGGTTAGCCACTGCAGATGCTTACATAAGCTGTCGTGCAGGAAACATGACCATCAAAAATGGTCCTATGTCCAAGCAGCTAGTCCTGTACCCTCCTGCCCAACCCTTATTAGAGAATGACTTACCACTTTGGTTGGAGGAAGGAGAAGAGGATGAGGTGTACTCAGCACCTTTGTGCACCCTAGACACCACTAGGGGAGGTCTCCCAATCGAGGATGATTTGATTGAGACCTTAATCCAGACTCCACCTCCGAGTGCATTGTCCTTAGAAGAACTGGTGGAGGACGCCCAAGCCAGCACCTTAGTGGACCTTTGTGTGACTGACCCTGTCACTCCCAGAGTCAAAAATGTGGAGTTCGGTCTTGAGAGAACATTAAAGATCAGCTCCTCCCTATCTCCTTCCCAGGAAAAGGAGCTGTGTAGTCTGTTGGCCAGTCATCTAGATGCTTTTGCTTGGAACTATAAGGAGATGAAAGGAGTTCATCCTTCGGTCTGTACCCATCACATCTACATCAAAGAAGGCTGTAAACCGGTTAGGCAACCCCAAAGGAGAATGAATCCAGCCCTTAAGGACATCGTTAAGGAGGAATTACAAAAACTGTTGGATGCCGGATTCATTTACCCCATCTCGGATAGCGAATGGGTGTCCCCTTTGGTGTTGGTTCCCAAGAAAAACGGGAAGTGGAGAATCTGTGTGGACTACCGAGAACTGAACAAGGCCACCAAGAAAGACCATTTTCCTCTACCTTTCATAGATCAAGTGTTGGATGGACTGGCAGGAAAGAAGTTTTTCTCTTTCCTGGATGGGTTTAGCGGGTATAACCAGATCCAAATCAGCCCGGAAGACCAAGATAAGACCACCTTCACTTGTCCTTGGGGTACCTTTGCTTACCGAGTTCTTCCCTTCGGACTATGCAATGCTCCTGCCACCTTCCAGAGAGCCATCTTGAGCATCTTTTCTGAGCTGGTCCATGATTCGGTGGAAATCTATATGGATGACTTCACTCCTTATGGGTCCAACTTCCAGGAAGCATTGTCCAATCTGGGAAAAGTCCTAACCAAGTGCATTGAGATGAACCTGTCCCTTAGTCCTGAAAAGTGTGAATTCTTGATGACTGAAGGGACCATGCTAGGCCATACCATTTCTTGCCAAGGGTTACAGGTGGATCCTAACAAAATTGCTCTCATCAAGAAGGTTCCACCCCCTCAGAAGGTAAGAGATGTTTGAAGTTTCTTAGGATTAGCAGGGTATTATAGGAGATTCATTAAAGACTTCAGCAAGCTAGCCTCGCCATTGTTTAGCCTCTTGGCAAAGGATGTTGAGTTTAAATGGACTGACGATTGTCAGAAGGCTCTGAATGAATTAAAGGACAAGTTGGTGTCTGCCCCAATCTTGAGAGGTCCAAACTGGGCCCTACCTTTCCACATCCATACTGATGCCTCGAACAAAGCCATAGGGGCAGCCTTAGGACAAGTTGAACAAAAACTTCCATATGCCATCTACTTTGTCAGCAAAAACTTATCCAAGGCAGAACTGAATTACACTGTAACTGAGAAAGAATTCTTGGCCGTGGTCCATGCACTGAACAAATTTCGACATTATATCACTAGATATCAAACATTTGTGCATACTGATCATGCTGCAATTAGATATTTAATGAATAAACCGCATGTGAATGCTCGTATTATTAGATGGTTACTTTTGTTGCAGCAGTTTGATTTGACTATTGTTGACAAGCCAGGTAAAGAAAATGTTGTTGCTGACTTTTTGTCTAGATTGGATTTGCCTGCAGGAGAGGATGGAACAGTGGATGACCAGATGCCAGATGAACATCTTTTTGCTATCTCAATACTCTCTCCATGGTTTGCTGATATAGCAAACTACCTTGTCTCAGCACAGTTTCCTCCGCACCTATCCTCAAGAGGGAAGAGCAAAATCATACGGAAGAGTGCCTCATTCACTTGGATTGGGGGCAACCTGTTCAAGCTTGGCCCTGATCAGATCTTAAGGCATTGTGTAAGGGAGGAGGAAGTCTTTGATATCCTCCTAACCTGTCATGACAGGCCTTGTGGAGGACATTTTGCGGCCAAAAGGACTGCCTTCAAAATCCTGCAGGCAGGCTACTATTGGCCCACGCTTCATCAAGATGTCAGAAGATATATCAGTCAATGTGACCGATGCCAAAGGATGGGGAAACCGACTCCAAGGGATGAAATGCCTCTCCAACCTCAAGTGACTCTTGAGCCATTTGAGAAGTGGGGTATGGATTTTGTGGGTCCGATCAATCCTCCTTCGAGGCAAAGGTCTTACATCATTGTGTGCACAGACTACCTGACAAAGTGGGCAGAAACCAAGGCAATCAAAGCAACGACAAAAGAAAAGGTGGCCGAGTTCTTAAGAGAAAACATCTTCTACAAATTTGGCTACCCAACAGAGTTAGTCACCGATCAAGGAAGCCAGTTCACCTCCAACTTAATTGAAGACCTACTCGCTCATCACAAAATCAAGCATAGGACTTCCACCCCCTATCATCCTCAAGCAAATGGGCAAGTGGAAGTCACCAATAGAGCATTGGAAGGGATCTTGACTAAGGTGGTGAGCAGCAGGAGGAAGGATTGGGCAGATCGCCTGGTTGAGGCCACATGGGCTTACAACACCACTTGGAATACCACAACCGGCTTCACACCTTATGAGCTGGTCTATGGGAAGAAAGCTTTGCTGTCAATTGAGTTTGAATACAACACCTTGAGGATGACAGCTCAGCTGGACCTGGATCTCAGCCATGCCCAACAAGAAAGGCTATTGCAGCTGAATGGATTGGACGAGCACCAAATGCAGGCCCTTCTCCACTCAGAAGTGGTTCAACTTCAGAGGAAGGTGTGGCATGACCAACACCTCAATGACAAGCAATTTCAGCCGGGAGATTGGGCGCTGTTGTATGATTCCAGACATAAGGATTTCAAGGGGAAGCTGAGAACCAGATGGTTGGGACCATATGCAGTGAAAAAATGTAATGACAATGGATATGTTCTTATTCAGACCATTGATGAGGAGGCCATCCCTATGCTTGTCAATGGGTATCGAATAAAGATCTACAGGAAACCTCTCTCAAGACAAGAATTCATTAAAACTGTGGAAAAATCAGTGCTGGTCATAGATCAGGGTTCTGCCTCTGTTTTGGGCATACCTTGAAGATCTCAGAAAAAAAAATAAAAATAATAATAATAATAATAATAATAATAATAATAATAATAATAATAAAAAAATAAAGATCCTTGGGTGAAAACCTTTCTGAGGCTCCCAAGGCAGATGGTAGGGATGAAAACCTCATTGAGGCGTCCCTACTGTCTTTCTGAAAATGTTTGAAAAAGACCCTTGAGTGAAAAACTCTTTGAGGCGCTCAAGGCAGATGGTAAGGGTGAAAAACTCATGGAGACACCCCTGCTGTCTTTCAAAAGAAAAAAAAAAAAAAAAAAAAAAAAAAAAAGCAAACCAAAAACAGGGAAATCAAGTTCACAATGTGGTAATGCATGCAGGTTGCCGGTATTCTATGCAGGAGAAGAGGCCCTCAACTCAAAGACAAGGGTCCCTACTATGCTACCAGGTGACCTCACTAGCACTCCCTCCGGAAACACTCATCTTCTCCAAGGTCTGGGCGCGATTTGATCACAGTTTAGTCTTCTACAGGAAGCTACATGACTTTCTACAGGAAGTTCTGTATTTCTACAAGAAACTTCCTGTAGAAGTTTTGGACGGCCCAGAACTAATTGTGTGGGGAGATCTAACGCCCGAGGTCCAACACGGAGGCATGCAAGTTAATATTTTCTCCATCACGCACTGCTGTCACCTCCTTCTACCACCCCAGTTGCCATGCAATGAAAATACCTGCACAGTCAACGCAGAACATTGAATTATCAGAGGAAGCAATTCTCAAATAAATGGAAAAAGTTGCAGAGACACCATGCACTACTTATCAAAGCCACCCGAGGGCCCTGCGATCGTGACTGTGATGCCACCGTCTCCACTGTCTTAGCATGCACCCGAGGAGGAAAAACTGCTACAGGACATCCTACAGGAATCCCGTAGCAGTTCATCCAGCTAGAGTGTACACCATCAAAGCGCCTGCAACACATAGAGTGGGCACATGCACCACCCGCAGCCGAGTCACGAGCTTCGTCATCAGTGGCAATCTGCAAGGAAGGACACCCGGGCCTGTGCAAATAGTAGCAGCAAGCAAATCCAATCACCCTCGTCCCGAAACCTGGAAACAACGTCGCGGCCGCACAGGTAAGTGCCTCGCCCTTTTTTTCGTCAAATTACATGAATACTACTCTAGAATGTTTGCAAGTATGGAAATGAACGGGTTGAGCAGTCGGGTAGCCATTCAACTGGCCACCATGACCAGTCAGATGGTCTAGTCAGATTTGGAAAGTGGTGGTCGTGGCAAGCAAAACGGGTAATGGACACGTGAGAAGCGTCCAGTCGGGGAGAAGCGGCAATTTAACGGAAATGGCGGTGGCAGATCTGCGAGGAATGATGCGGCAGTCAGGGAGATTTGCAGTGAAATGAGTAGATGACGTCGTCCAATGGTCCGGCAGGGACAGCTCACCTCGCGCCACGAGTTCAGCCAGGATTCAAATCCACCGCCTAGATCGTCACTCCACTCATTTATCACCAACCGTTTGCAGTCGAGTAGCGTCCGAATTTCTCTGAAGCTCGTTACTCCAAGTCCTCGGCTCGTTCATATGTCTGGTGGTGGCACAGAAGGAGCAGAACCACTGACGTGCTCTCCGGAACCTGTGCGCGACTTCTACAGGAAGCTGCGCTACAGGAAGCTCGCCGCTACGAAGGAAAGTTGGTCTATTCACGTCAAAGGTGGCGAATTGGAAAAGGTAAGCCTGAACCTGTTCCTCCCATGCAATTGGTTTAAAGGGTGGCGAAGTCGACATCTTCAAAAATGTAAAACTACAGTCTTCATTTTGCATGAAATTTGTCGTCGAAGCACATGCGGGGTTTTCTACAGGATGTGGTGTGTAATTGAGCCCCTATCAAAGGCTCATCTGTAGCGCCCAGAATTCGAATTGTGTGCGTGACCAAGGCGTAGTTCTACGCTCTGTCCCAAAGAAATCCGAAAGACCATCTTTTGATACGCACCCGCCACCTCCGGCTAACATAGCAGGCTTTCACCATGCCGGGCGGATTCATCAGAAAAGAACCGACAGACTCCAAGAAACTACGGGAGAACCTGGAGGTGGTAGAATTGTTCACTCAGGCGCGATGGATGTCGTTCTGCGACAAACTTCAAGGCTATGATGATGAGGTGGCAGAGGAGTTCCTGCGAGCTTTGAAGCCAAAATCAAAAACGCCGGCCATTGTTAATTTCAGGGGTTTGAATCTCAGAGTCACCCCACAGCTCATCAGCAGAATCACTGACCTCCCAATGGGGGTACCGTGGGACAAGGAGGAGAGGAAATTAGGCCAAAAGGCTAAAAAGGAATTCTTCCCACCAGAGGAGCAATTCTCAGAGGATAAGAACGGGGTTCGCAGAGCTAGCTTACAGCCACGTTGGAGTGAGGTCAGCCTCCAAATTATGAAATACATCACATGCGAAGGACGGTTTAGCATTGTCTATGGGTACCATTTCCGACTACTCACAGAATTGAGGCACCAAATGGACCTACCCTCAGAAAACAAGCTCAGTATTCCTTACTTTCTCCTGCAGTCTATGACTGAATGTGCCACCAAGTTAAAAGAAGGCACGTCGGACCAGGTAGCCCATCATGGGTTCATTAAGCTCCTCGTGGAGGATGCACTCCTCACCTACACAGTCCCGCTCTCGTGGGAAGCCTTTAGAAATATGACTAAGGATGGTGATATCAAGATGTTGACCGAGGAGCTCACTACCTCTAGCAGCGAGGAGAAGGAGCCAGCACACACAGAGAAGAAAGGGAAAGGCCAAGAACTCGCGGCCAAGGCACCGAAGAAAGAACAAAAGGGGAGGCAAGAGAAACCCCAGGTTGCCGAAAAGGAGGGTGACAAATCCACATTGACACCCAGAGAGAAAAGGCTACAGAGTAGGATGGAAAGAACTGAACCCGTCCACGTCAGTAAAGGCACCTCGAAAGCAGCCTCAACCAAGTCAAAAGGAAAAGCACCTGCAGTCAAACAAGCTAAAACGGTGCCACCTGTTTCTACAGGAAAACCAAAAACGGCTTCTACAGGAAGCTAGAAATCAGCTAATACAGGGCCTTCTATAGGAAGCCCTGAGAAAGGAAAACGAAAGGAAAAGAGAGCCGAAATTCTTGCAAGGGAGGTAGCAGCCGTGCTGGCCGCCCTTAGTACACCTCCTAAGCCGAAGGAAAAATGAAAGAGGGAGATCCCTCTGTACTTCAAAGCCAGGAGAAGTGTGAGGATCAAAACAGGCAGGCCACAACCTCCATCCAGCAGCCCAATTACTATAGAAGATACTCCTACCTCGCCAAGGGAGAGGTCCCCCTCAAAAATATCAGTCACTTATGAGTGGGGGAGCCCGAAGACAACTACTTGGAAGGAAAGAATGGACAGGTTGGCTTCGAAAGACCGGCTACAGGATGCTGAGGCCGCTCTACAGGAAACCTTGGCCCGGCTTAAGGAGACAGAGAGGATGGAAGGAGAGGCACCCTCATCACCACCGAGGGAAGACGAAGTAGAGCCACCAAGGGAAGAAGAGAAAGAGCATATTCCGGAACCAAGTCCCCAGCCAAGCTTGAGCTCACACTATAACTTTTTGGAGACTGGGAAAATTATCCCACAAAAATTCACAGTACCGCTTTTCTTTGCATTGGAGGAAGAAAGGGTGAGAACCCACACGTGGATGAAAATAGCCAAATCAAAAGGTGTGGCAGATATAGGCCCCTTGGAGGAACAACTCAAGGAGGCAAGAAAGGAATTAGCTATGGATAAACACGTGGCAAACTGCCAGCGGGTGTTCCTACAGGAAGAGAACGAGAAACTTAGACTGCAGCTACAGGAGCTGAAGAAGGAAAAGGGCACATCCTCAGGGGACACTACAACAGAACATCAAGGCAGAGAAGGACTGCAAGTCCGTCTTGGGGAGCCAACCTCGCATCTACAGGAAGGGGAACTGCAAGCACAAATCGAGATACAAGCTCTCAAACAGCAGTTGCAGCAAAAAGAGGCACAACTGGCTTGCATGGCCAGTTGGGCCATGGATGCTCTACAATGCAGACAACCGGCCAAATCTTATGTCCTGTACCTACGAGATCAGTGGCTGCAATATCAGATAAATGCATTGGCACAGAGGGGTATCTCCCAACTCCAAGACCCCCAGCAGTTCACAGCATTATGTAATAGCAGCTCATCAGAGGATAAGGCCAAACTCTCGAAGTTCTATCTCCATAATTTGGCCCTTCCTAATGTGACTACATGGGATCCCAACACAGTTGTAGGGGATATGCAATTGATGGCATTTGCCTCATGGTTGAACCATGAAGGAAAGAGGGCAGCAGAAGTCAAGGAGGTCATGGACCGAGAATTACATGAGCCACTGCTGATCAGAGCAGAGCCAGGGGATCCCACTGCGTTGATATCGGCCCACCAACACTTAGCCACCAACCCTCAAACTTTATTGAAATACATGGATCAACAGGCACAGGCCATAGCACATTTCAAGGATATGGAGTGACTATTAGGGGACAACTGTGTTCATGCTTGCACCCGCCGATGGAACTCATTGTCCCACAACCTTAAAATCAGAGAATACCATACTCCAACTCGAATGAGGGAAGCTCTACCACAGGTGCCCCTCTACAAAAAGTCCATACAGAACCTTCAAGCCAGCTGGATTGGCCTCAAGCTAAGCCCACCTCTGCTGTTAGGATTGATGGAAGGCATCACAGAAAAAGAAGAGAAAAAGTAGTGGGAAGAGGTGGAAAGGAAGGCTAGGTTCCATGACAGTGAGGAAGAGACCACTTGAGAAGCCTGGGATGTGAGGGTGGCGGTGAAAGCAATGAAGGACGAGGAGCTGGATTAGTTGCTCAGGGATGAGAAATCATTTAGCTGGGGGGTGATGATGAGCCCCAAATTTGGTAACATTTGGGCTCATTTGGCCTAATTACCTTTGCTCAATCCTTCATTTTTCATAACTTATGCATCATTTTTTAGTATGTTTAGGTCATTTGTACGAATAAGGGCAGTCACTATTCCTAGGTGGCTAACACGTGTTCATTTCAGGTTTTTTTGACATATGATTGGAACAAAACTGAGCAGATAAGGACAGAAGACAGCCAAGATGGGGTTGAGGATTCATAGGAGGGTTGTCCACAGCATTAAATGACCTTCCTCGGGATCTTCACCCCCAACTCCGAGCTCCAGCAGCCACCACAACCGGATTTAAAGACAGCCAAACGGATTTTGAGGAAGCAGCAGTTCACTCTTAGTTTGGTCAGCCAAGCCCCACTGATTTAGGAGGCCAGCTTGGGGCCTCGAGATGTATAAATGATAGGGCTTTAGCCTTCGAAAAGGACTTTTGAAACATTGTTGCACATCCTGCACTACGAGCTGCTAGCTTAGTTTTGCTCTTTTGTAGCCATTGTTGGCATGCTATTTGACTTATGATTATTATTTTTTAATGGAAAGCAGTTGGATTTGATCTCAGTTCTGAGCTTTTAAAGGAGCCATAGCTCTCAGGGTTGGGCCCAACCTGAGAGCCTAAGGCCTCCTTCTTCTGTATTGTTATCTTTTCTTTTAGCATTATGGTTTTTATTTACATGCATTTGAAACACAGTTTGTTGAGTTAGATTTCTTGGTGTGGTTAAGTAGGTCATTGGTAGAAGATAGAGTTGCTTTAGCTGTTTAGAATAAATTGAAGAGATTGGAGTTGATAAAAGTTCCAGAAAAGGGTTGCTTGCACACTCATTTTCACCTCTTTCTAGGGGCTGGAATTGCAGACAGTGCTACCCACCAAAAACATTGGTTTACGAGTACATGCAATTTGTGGTGCAATATTTTTGCTTGTAGAAGTTGTCCATGCGTTCAGACCTCTTGGAATATCTCCTTGCTTCAGTACTATACATGGTTTTCCTTAAGAATAACGTTGTTGTTCATTGGTTCCATTAAACAGTTAGGAATGTTTTGATTATATGCAGGACGTGGAAGATTTGATTCAGTTTGC
The DNA here is from genome assembly GCA_031772625.1 of Pinus tabuliformis. NCBI lineage: Eukaryota > Viridiplantae > Streptophyta > Pinopsida > Pinales > Pinaceae > Pinus > Pinus tabuliformis. The sequence goes on from CM062816.1 coordinate 1,952,941,998, forward strand.
ACTGTGCAGTGCCACTCCCCTCACTCTCTCGTCCTTCTAAGCCTTGCTCAGGCCAACTACTCATCTCCCAACTAGACCTCTTGTCTTTCAGCTACTCTACTACCCACGTTATCCTACCTTCTCGGCCTTCCATTCCCTCTACCCTCCGTTAGACAAACCAGCTTAGCACACCCCCTCATCATCTTCTCTCTTTGTCCCTAAGTCATTACAAACCCCTCTCCTACCTCCCTATCCACCCATGCAGCCTCCTCCACTCACCCATCACCCAAAAATCCGATTGTAGAACATCCTGTAGGAATTACTGAACATCCTGTAGAAGTTCTGAAACATCCTGTAGAACCCCTGAAGACTTCCTGTAGAAGCTCATAAACCCGGTTTCTTGGGAGCCAAACTTTGTGAGACTCTCGGGAAGAGTGTTAGGGACCCCTTAGACCCTCTCTGAACTTTCCCAACCTTTTTCAAACCTTCCGCCTCCTTGATCCACCTCTGCACAGTAAAAAGCTAGTTAAAAGCACATGCATGATAATTCTAATAATTGGAACAAAAATACAAAAAGTGTTTTCTTCAGATAGAGGTAGTCTAAACACCTGCATTTCACCTTCATAGAAGTAATGGCATCGCTTTCAGTAGTTTGCATCCCCATCTCTGCATCAGTAAGACTAGCTGGTAGAATTAGGGTTTGCTAGGGTTTGCGTTTCTTGTTGGCTTTCAGTTCCTTTTTGCAAATAAATTAGCTTCTTTTGATATTAGCTTTCGCCCATCAGTTCAAAAGCTTCTTCTAAGAGCTCATAGAAGTTGGCTTGAGCCCCTAGCAGACTTGTGCCAGCTGCGACAAGAGCTAGTACTTGTGCATACAGCACCGTCGCTTCCAAGTTTGTTACGAACTACCGGGTTGATGAAATTTAAAGAAGGGATCTCTAGGAGTTGTAGCATTATTGCTACAATACTGGAGCCCACCACATGTGTTACCACGTAACATCAACATTGTCACAAGATTAATATAAAATGTAAAAATGTCAAATAATTAACAAATTCCCTTTGCATGATTTGAACTCATGATCCCTTCAATAAAAATGGATGTATTACCACAACACAATACAACACACATGTTAATTGAAATGAGAAAAAATTATTTAAATGTTTAAATAACTATGCGACAAAAATGGTTAAACAACTAATAATGCGACAAAAACTTAAACAGCTTCAGAATTTGATTTCGAAGTCTGCGGGAAGAAAAATAGTAGTTGAGCCACTTCACCACATGCATCCAGCGATTAAGTATTAGGCGGAAGAAAAATAGTTGTTGAGCCACTTCACAAGTGCATCAAACGATTAAGTATTAGGCAACCGCTGACACATCTTCTCCAAAATAAATTTTGTACACTCAACAATTTACAAATCGATCAAATTAGCTTTTGGAATTTAATAAAATACACGTAGAAGTTTTATTTGCAGGATCAGCAAGCCGAAGCCGAAGATGTGAATAGATCTGGATTCGACACTGCGCCTCAGTGACATTCGACCGTTTCCACATAAGCGGTTTGCAGTGTGTGGTTTTACTAGCACCTTTAGGTTTTTTCGTTCAACAAATTTAAACATTTTTTTTTTGTTTTTTAATGTTTCATAAATCTCACTTTTTGTTTGTTTTTGTATGGAAAGTTTTTTTTTTTTTTTAATGTGATTGTTTATTATTTGTTTTATGGCCTTGGTTATTAATGCATGGTTTTTTAATTATTGTTTTGATTTTGCAATTCGTTTTATTTGGTTTTTTTTTTTATGATTTTATTTTATTCTGTTTTGTTTTGTTTTTATTTTTTTATTTTTTATTTTTTTGTTATTAATTCATTTCATGTTTTGTTTTAATGGTTTTGTGTATTTTTTAATTATTCTTTTTTTTTTTGTTTAATTTGTATGTGGTTTTAAATGTTTTGTATTTTTTTCCTGTTGAATTTTTTTATTGTTTTGTTTTTAATTTTTTTTTATATATGTTTTGGTTTTCCTTTATTGATTTTTTTTTCTTTTAATTTAAAGATAAAGAACTTATTTAGAAATGTTTGAGAAAAATTAAAGAACCTATTTAGAAATGTTTTAGAAAAATTTAATAAGATTTTTTTTAATAAATAAAAAAAATAAACTGTTTTAACAAATTGAGATAAATTTATTTGAAGATTCGAGATCAAATTTTAAATCATTTTTTAAAGAATGAATAGTAAATTTAGATCCCCTAGTTATTTTCCAGATCTATGAATTTTATTGCAATATTTCAAAGCTAACTTACCCAATTTTCCTTTATGATCTTCCAGCTCGCAAGAAGAGAGTATACTCATAATTTTAACAATTTTTTTCATCCATTTGAAATATGAAATTTTGAAAAACAAAGTAAGAATAATTGATTTAAGACCTCAAATTTAGCTCTCAAAATTCTACTTGTTCTCCTTCTTCACAAACATCTCTTTTCTTATAAATCTTTCTACCAATGGCTAGTCAATGAGGTGGCTCTTACTGCACCACCAAATAAAAATTTCCAAGAAAATGAAATCAAATTTAAAAATAGAAAAATTCAAAAACTCACCAAGCTTGGTTTTATTTTCCTATTCTATTGTACTCTATTTTGAGAAAGAAGAACTTTTTTTTTTAAGTGTATAAGTATTTCCAATGAAACCATTTACGGATAAAGATATCTAGTACGCTCACATCCAACTTTGACAAATATACCTTAATGTTTACCTAGATATGAGAAACCAAATGTACGTTTGAATTTGGCGCGAGGATTTGCTAAAGAATGGACGAATGTTGTGGCGTAGTCACTTTTTGAAACCAATCTTCAATGTAGTCCTTTCTATTCAAGGAATGCTTGATCATCATTCTAGATCACCTGTTCACAAATGGATTATATCGAAACTCTTATAGTACAAAAATTGATTGAAATCCATGCATCCTATTTATCATCCTTAACAAATGTAACTAAAAAAAATGAGAGTGAAAACTAACACCTATGTATAATCCCCCAAGAATGGTGCCAAAAATGTTGGGTAATTTAATTGTATGTTAAATTATGTGTCATTAAATTGTCAAACCCAGGGTTCATTAACTTACAAAGTACACTTGCACAATATATGTTAGGAATGAATTTTTGATTTTAAAAGGAAATTCCACTCTATTGAAAGAAATTGCAAGACTGAAATAAAACCTATTAATGAAAAATGTCTAAAATGTGTATCCACACAATTTTTTTTTTCAAAAGTCTCAAATTCAAAACTTGGAAGACAATCTTTTAATTTATGGAATTGAAATGACAGTTGACACGAAAACAAACATAATCTATTGACATGAAAAGAAGTCTATTCTAGTTGCATGAAAGTAAATATATCGTATCAAAAAGAAAGTAAATCTATTCTAATGACTTGAAAGTAAGTTGAATCTAGAGAGTAGCAAATCCTATAGTGAGAAAGCTTTGAATTCCTAAACTATGGAATTTAAAGGCAACCTATTCTAAAAGCAGTGAGAGATCAATTGAAATTAGTAATATGTGCATTGTCAAATTAGAATTATTGATTACTATCTATAAATCTAAAAATAAATAAATTAAAAAGCAATAAATCTATTAAATGAAAACAATAATGCTTGACTTGAAAAAGAACATAAATGGAATGAGAAACCAAAAATCTAATCAAAAGGATTGAAATAAACATTGCAGAAAAAGAAAATAATCTATCTTGCAAAAATGAAACACTAAAATACAGTCATACTCATCAATTTGCCATCATGAAGTGCATGAGAGGTGGAAATTTGAGAAAACTATTGATCAAACACCATATTTCATTATGAAGGCAAAACCATATCAAAGTGAATTACAATGGTATTCATTAGATCAATCATAAGAATAGTGTCAATCCTTAACATCTAAAAATATACACTGAAGGATGAGCATAGCTCCTAAAATTTTCACACCTTTTGAAAGGAGAAGACACTCCTATTTATACAAAAAATGAAATAACTAATTCATAAATGTAGATCCACAAATCTCTCCTAGATCCACAAATATCTCATATGGTTACAACCATGTGTTGACATCTAACAATTAACATATCTTCATATCCTCTCACAAATCTCTCCTCGCTTTGATAGGAGACACTTATGAAAACTACCATGATTCTTCTCCATGAATAATGCTTGATCAATGATCTCATATATTCCTCAAATATTCAAGAGTTTGAAGAGGAAATTCGAATTTGAGATGTAGAGGTGAAATATGATTGTCTTGGAATCTTCAAAAATGTTTACACATCACAAAAATAATCCAACTTTTATATATAAGTGAATACATGCTATTTGCCTAATATTTAACCATAAATTCACTCAAAATACCAAATTAAATGTATTTGAAAATAATATGACTAAACCGATATTTAATCTTGAAGATGGTTTTAGTGCATGGTTATGGAGCTGCATAATGTTGTAAATACTGAAGAATAATGAAAGAAAATGGGGTGAAATGAATGATATTTTGGAGATCCAACAACAATTGTTTAAAACAATAACCCATAACAATGGTGGGTGATGTGACTCTCATAATTTTTAATTATAAACTTCACAACATAGCATGAACTAGTTAAACAATCACATGCAAGAAAGCATATAGTATTTAAAACACATGTATGAATAAAGGATTAGTTTCATTTTGAAGAGAAATAACTACAATTTTGTTAATGGAAATATCATGACAACATGCACTCCTCTTCTTTCATGATGCATCGAGGTTGAGCTTACTAAGTTCCCTCAAATTTATTCCACATTGCTATCTTATTTAAAAATGTAGGTAATAGGTGTAAAGAGTATGCCGACATCTAAGAAGCCACAACCTATAAGAAGGGGGAATTGAAGCTTCAAGATTTAATCAAATATTGATGATGAGGATGACACATTTGAGCTAACATCGGAATGAATTGCCATGAACATCCTCATGTTCGTCGAATAGATCCAACAATTAGAGGCGATATAAAAGGCATAGAGTGTGGAGGTGTGCGATTAGCAATTTCTCTGCACCTCCATGCTCATGAGCTTCCCATTTTTTATAATTATAGGTTTTGCAACATAATAATGCCTCCTACCTCAATTTTCCTTTAAGCCCTTGCTTGGTTTCTCAACGTTTATACTTCTGTTTGAATTCTATTGGAGTGGAATAATGGTGTTAGATAGCATCCTTAGACGATATTAGAACAAAAATTATGCAATTGAAATTGCACACATTACAAAACTTTATCATAACTTGGTGCTAAGATATTTCGACACATAGGAAATAGTTAAATATAACTTGGTCTAGTGTAGAGTTAGGTAAAGTATGTTTATTTACTATGTACATTTGTAACTTATAATCCGATGGTCACGATATGTTCTAGACATGATGTGATCTGACGGTTCATTTTCTCCTCGGTATTACCAACACTTGATCTATGGCTTGACAGCCGATTGGTCCATGATCTCTATTTAAAGAGAATGGAGAGTCATTTGTAGGGTGATCGTTCATGATAGAAGCTTATGTAAATTTTCTTTCTTTTATTAATAAATTGCCTGAAGTGGCCACGTTGGCTCAGGCCGTGGACTGTTTCCCTCCTTGAGGGTTTTAACCATGTCAAGAATAATGGTGTACTGATCTGTGATCTGTTTGTGAGTAGTGTCCTTTGGTGTTCTATCTGAGGAAATTACCCTGTAAATTCCTACATGGTATCAGAGCTATTTGAGGGCCGCATCTATTGGTGATCCAAATCCGAAGCTGGTACAACTACATCCGACTGTTGTTTCCTAGATCCACTGTTTCTGACTGCTTTCGGGCCGAAAGGACTACTCTATTGTGTTAAGAGAATCTGTTCCAGTGAGGAACCCCTTTCGTTTCACGCGAAAAAGGTTTCTAATAGCCCTAGCTAAGTCATTTTTAAGATCTGGAGGTATATAGTCTTTATTTGTAGTGTTAGTTATTCATCTCTTTGTTTATTTCGGTTTATTTAGCGCTTTGTTTTTTATTACTGGATCTATACCTTTCATTTCTACGTATGTTGTTTTCCCCGCAACTATGTTCAATCTGGGAAAATTTGAAACAAAAAGGAACGATTTTTCTAATGCGTATGCTCTTTTCTGCCACGCCTTAGTGTGATCTCAAAAAATTAGAAACATTGAGGAAAATATTTAGTTTCCGGCAAAAGCTAACTTCAAGCCATAAGGTTTGGTTTTTTTTACATGTCCATGTTGGGTTGTGTGGTTTTTTTTTAGGCAAAAAGAGTTTTTTTAAGTAAGAACGCACCCCAAAGCTTCAATGACTAAAAAAAAAAACCCTTTCTCTTTTCCAAAAATTACTAATTTTTTAAACTAGTTCACTTGGTCCAAAGTTACTTTATGAGAATAGAGGTCTTGGGTTCAAGTCTTTCTTTTTGTTGAGTTACTTATTCAAAAAACACATGTAACTTATGTTTTAAAGTTACTTCATGTAAAAGTGTTCTCGCCCATTATAAAAAGTGAGTCACTTTTAATTCTAAAGTCTCTTTATCTTTTATTTAAGTTACAATTTAGTGAGTAGCTTATAAGTACCATTGTAAAAGTGACTTTCACTCATTTATAAAAGTGGGTCACATAAAATCTTTTTTAAAGTGAGCTAATTAGATTAAGTTTGGAAAGAGGGGGGATTGTTTTTAAATATAATATTATCATTCACTTCCGCACATTCATGCAATTCATTGGCATCTTCAACAACTTTTCTTCAAAAATCCATAGCTTCTTCATCCAGAAGCTTTTTTCAGAGCCATTTGTTTTGAATCGGCCTAATTTTTGAATATCTTTCCATTGGAACACTTAGTTTCAGCATCTACAACTTCAGTTTATGTTAAAATGGAAATTCCATGCCAAGTTATTCTTAACAGCATCAACTACTTCCAATGGTGGTCCTACATTGTGGATTTACTTAGGAGTAAAGGTCTTTACAGAATACCCTCAAGCCAAGAAACTAAACCTAAAGATGAAGATAAGGTAGCCAAATGGGAAAATAGGCAAGATCAAGCACATGGATCAATAGGGATGCCTTTTTCTCCAGACCTTAGATTCCATATCGCAGAACTTGATACCCCTAATGAAGCAATGAACAACTCACTAAAGTTTTTGGAATTAGAAATGAAATTAGAGCCCATCAACTCAATAATGAGTTTCTTACGTTGGACCCCAATAATTTTTCTTCCATTGAAGATTTTTTTTCCAAGTTCAAGACCATTATACTTCTCTTAGAAGGTGTTAAGGTTAAGAAAGAAGATGACAACCTTATCTATTCCATTCTTACTAAGTTGAAACCAACCTACTCTGTGTTTG